>CM030790.1:43636666-46585000 GCA_018127125.1 Rhododendron griersonianum | reverse complement strand
GGAGTCAGCGGCAGAGGTAGGGGGAGATCGAGGAGGAGGGTGGACCGACAGTGGATGTGGTAGTGATGACGGGCGGCAGCGACGTTATGGATGTAGGGGTGATGGCCTGATGGGCGGAGGTTGGTCGCCAGAGTTGGGATTGGTCGACCTCCTTCCCCTCTCTCTGTGTAAACGAACCAGACTTGGGGAAAAAAGATTTCAACATTTTTTTAATTTAAATTTTGGGTTGTTGCTGACATGGCGTGGGACCCAATCAGCGTCATGGGTTGGGTCGTGGGTGGGATTCATGGTCCGTGGACTTATTGCCTTATTGTTCGGCAAGAAAACGATAAACATACAAAAAGGAGTATATTTTTTGCCGCAAAATTTGTCTGTCTTGGTGTTTGGCTTGAAAGTTCAAACTTGCTTTTAGAAATATTTTGGGTTTTTGCTGACATGGCGTGGGACCCAATCAGCGTCATGGGTTGGATCGTGGGTGGGGATTCATGGTCCGTAGTTTTATTGTCTTATTGTTCGGCAAGAAAGCGATAAAGATAAAAAAGGAGTATATTTTTTGCCGCAAAATTTGTCGGTCTTGGTGTTTGATTTGAAAGTTTAAACTTGCTTTTAGAAATATTTTGCGGCGGGAAAGGTGTTGCGCTACCTTAATCAACGGGTGAGTCTAATTGCGAATATACTACGTATATACATGCGGAGTACTACTTTTTAAAATAAAAATGTGAGTGTGTCGGCACGGTACTCAATTAAATTATGAAGAGATATGTACTGCCCAAAATGTAGTACAGTACGAAAGTATGGTTTTTTTTTTCCCCCTCACTCGATAGATGTTTAATCTACCTCTGAAGGGATGAGGAAGGGGCACCGTCAAGAGGCAAACAGGTGGAGCAATTCCAAAGGACATCAACTACCACATCAAGTACTCGCGTTCCTAACGAGAATTGAAATCTCACCTTCCATTTAAAAGAATAAAAAAGTGTTATTGGGCCTGTTGGCCCTGTGCAGTTGGTATGTCATCTCTCCCCTAATGGGGAGGTCCTGGGTTCGACTCCTGCTGGAGCAACACCCTTAGGATCCCAAGCTATGGATATCTTCTGGATTCCGTGCTAACTCTAACACCCACTAACCCCCGCTGATGTATGACGATTGAAAAAAAAAAAGTAAAAAAGTGTACTGCATGCATTCTAAAATATTGAAAAAAAAGCTGAAGCACTATAACCACCGCACCGCACATGTAGTGAGGGCCCACTTCGGACCATACAAAAATACCAAAATATATTCATAAATTTTAAAATAATATTTTATGGAACCCTGTAAAAAATCAATTACAACGGATATCGGTGGATATGTTTTTTTAATTTGTATTTTGCAGTTTAGACTATACGAATTCAAAAAACATACCTACCAATATCTGTTAAAGCTAATATTTTACAGGACCTCATAAAATATTATTAATTTAGGACCTCATAAAATATTATTAATTTTTTACATGCTTCATAAAATATTATTTCAAAATTTATGAATATTTTATGTATTTTGTGAGACCCGAAGTGGACCCCAATAGGCATGCAGGACGGTCACCGCGTGTACCAAGACTTTCTGAGAAAAAAAAAAAGGAAAATGATTTTGCTATCCCCTTTTTGTTAACGCCACTCCCTTGTAAGTGTATTTTTGCACCAAAAATACACTTACAAGGGAATAACGTTAACAAAAAAGGAAGTGGCAAAATCAGCAGCAAAAAAAAAAAGAGTGATAACGTGTAGTGATCGTTTTCAATTTCGTAAATTGTTTCCCTTTTCCATAACAACAATATATACTTTTTTTTGATTATTTCGATCTAGAAAGATGATAGGATGTGAAAATTTTGATCCGATTGTAACAATTAAGGAAAAACACTAAAACAGCCAAAAATTTTGCCAAAGGTGGCTTAGGGATAAGAATGGCAACGGGACGGGGCAGGGCAGGTTTTGGCATAACCCGACCCCGACTCTGCCCAGGTTATTCGTGGGTGTACCCCATTCCTGCCCCGTTAGGGGGTCAGGTTTACCCGCCCGCCCTGTGAAAAATAAAAATCAAAACTAAAGGCATAAAAGAGGAAAATGGTTTTATATATATATATATAAGGTGTTATCTTATTATAATGATGAAATATAAAGGAAAAAATAGGTTTTTTAAAGTAATGAGAAAAATAGTGGGGTATAAATATATATTTAGAAGTTTAATGATAAAAGTATTTGATTAAAAATATAATTTTGTATGGAAAAATATTTCGGGGCAGGGTAACATCAACCCGAACCCGCCCTGCTCCAATCGGGTTTTTAAATTTTTTCCCCCCCCCCCCCCCCCCCCCGAACCCGCCCCGTTACCAAAAAAATTGACGAAAACCCATCCCATTCGGGCCGGGTAGGGACGGGTTCGAGATGAATTGTCATCCCTACTTAGCGAGGAATTCTCCTAAAAGGCTTGTCTATTTAAACAAATTATTTTCGCTAAATGAACTTTAAATTGATGCACTCGTTAAGAACGATGCATATCTCAAAAAAAAAAAAAATTGTAGGATTTTTTTTGCCCTTTTAACCTATCCCACTTGGGTGCGGGTGCCACGTAGTAGTACCAAGTGGGCAAGTTGTACTCCGCGTCACGACGAGTTGACGTTATCTCTTGTACTACGCCACTCTCCTGCATCTATCCAAGTGGTGGAAGTTGCACTCTCCACGTTATCACGACATTTTTAGCAGTAATAATATCTCCAGTAGCGATTGATGATGTCAAGATGGCGCATCCAAAGTACCGTCATCGCTTACGACATTTTATTCGGTTTTAACGGTCATATCTTCCCCCAGATGACGATGCCGCGTTGACGCAAGCCATGTGATTCATTTTTTTTAATTGTTTTTCCTGCCTTGATTTGTACCGGCCTGTCTGTGCACGAGATCAGCACTTCTAGGGAATCCCGGGATTTATTACGAGACTTTATGAAGCATTAATTTAGGACCACTGTTATAGGTGCCCATACCGATGGGGTACCGAAGATCAATGGATGCATAAAATTCGAGCCGTTCAATAATTTTAAAACAAAAAAAAATTGAGTGGGTGGCGCAGAAAATCAACTTAATCCGATGTGTATAGATTTTCGATCCAATCTTTCCATTTTTACATCCAATCTTCCCATTTCATTCATGCCTATGAATCTCCATGGCCGGATGATAACGGAGCCGTTCTAGAGCGGAGGTCGAGGTGGTTTTGCTCGATGAGTCCAGGGAGTCAAGAAGAGGAGTTGGATGTGACTTGGTGTAAAAGTTGGCGATTCCTAACTTTTATGCTGTGTTTGGATCTATTTTTAAAAAGTATTTTTCAAAAAATTCTCCCTACATTTCCTCTATTTCCAATCATTTTTTCCTCTATTTCTCTCCACTTATTATCCCTACTACTTTTCCAAAATGGATCCAAAAATAGCCTAGTCTTCTTGTTAAACTTTTTGATTTATAAAAATTTCATTAGATTAGGCCATTATTTTATGCTTAGAGTTTGTTGACCATAAGTAATTTCCACGTATATATTGTGTCATTGTTCTTTAATTTTAATACAATTTACTTTGATTGTTGATTTGAATTGCTTAATACAAAACTTGGTTGGTGGCTTTGAAGTTGTGGTTAAATTAATTTTTAATTGGGTCCCCCCTAGTACGTGAGATAATTTCATATGTTTGGTGATCATTGGTGGTTGGTTAAACAAGAAACATAAAATTTTCGATTCGCTATTTACACTTTTCAAACCACTTTTAACACATAGAAAACTTTATTTTTTTGGTCCTTTTGTGTCTTATTGACAACTCAATGGATTGTCATTAGCATTTTTCTTACCGAAGAATCTCGAATAGTTTTTAGTTATTTCGCCTACATGAAACATCAAATTTTATTTTTTTTTTGAGCCACGTGATTAGGCTAAGAATTAGCAGATCAACTAGCGCAGGTCGTTGCAGTTGGTATCAAAACACAACCCAGTTCTACATCGTGGGTGCCACCTCTAGAATCTGGTACAAGCACACTCTGTGCTGTACAGAACTAAGTGCCGCACTACGACAACCATGAGAAAGATTGTTGGGCAAATGCAACGTGGACGTTGCAGCCAAGATGGGAGATTATAGAATCCCACATCGGCATCGGCTATGTAATGAAAATGAATATGAAATATAAGTGATTGATTCCGACCAGCGACTATATATAAGTTAAAGTTAACCTTTTGAGCTACGTGGTTAGGTTAAGGATTAGTAGGTCAGCTGGCATGGATCGTTACCTTTCACAAAAAGCCACTCCCTCAAAATCTTTCAACGCCTCCATTCCCATCCCAAACCCGCAGAAGTAAGAAAGAAATTACATATCTGATTACGATTTCGGCTACAGCACCGCCAGAGAGTATTTTTTTTTCTTCTTTGCACTCTAAATTAAAGAGTTTGGTATGAGAGAACACCAAACTCTTTATCGTAGCCAACACTGGCGACAGTGACAACAATGACACAATAGCTCGCGGGCACAGATCTAGGGGCTTTGAAGGCTGGGAGAGAGAGAGGGAGAGAGAGAGAAGGGGGCAACGAGTGCCACATTGACGAGTTGGGCGTGACAAGTCACTGTAGCCATGAAGGAGTGACGAGGTTTTTAAACCTCTGACGAAGCTGTTGATTCCCGTTTCCAGCCCCGCGGCTCGACAAAACCTCCGACACTGAGGAGTACTAGGGGTGATGGAGATGCCACCGCCTTAAAAGAATCAAAGCATAATTTGTGCCTATTTCAAATCTAGTAATTACAGCATATAAAACGCTATGCTTTTTATGGCACGACATGTAAAGAATCAGTTTTTTAAACCTCGTATGGTATCGACTTTATATACTTGAAAAAGTGTAGGATTTCCCCATGATTAGGAATCAAATAGCTACGTTTACCACGTGGAAGAGCACCTTAATCTCCTTGCTGGAAAGGAAAGATGAGTCATTCCTCTTGTGGTCCTAAACAATTCTTTATCTCTTTATGAGTAAAATGAAGGGATTTTATGAGTAGTTGTAAATACTATTCATTTCTACTCTATCAACTAAAAAAAATACATAGCTATAAGAAGGGGAAAAAAAAAAAAAACCTCATTTTACTCATCGCGAGTCAAATAGAAAATTATTGGTCGTGCCAATAAAATAACTTAAGTCGCATGACAGTGACGTAAAGTTGACAAATCGTGTATGAAAAGCATGCAATATCACCTGGTTTAATAACCAATTACGTCACGAAACTTGAGGATGTGACAAAGATAATGCGAAGATTTGATCCTAGTTGTCATACGAGGTACGTACTGTTGCACACATCAACCCACTTTTTTTTTAAAAGTAACTTGTATGGAATAAAATGGGTGGAGAGACTTTGACCTAATCTCATTCACTAGAATTACCACCACTGCATTATAGTGACAATTTTCAAACAAAGTGGGCGGCCATGAGAGAGAGAGAGAGAGAGAGAGAGAGGGAGAGAGATGTTACTTGAAGGAAGAGGGATTGGAAGGCCACTCGGGCACATACTGATCCAGAGGATAGCAGTGAAGTCTTAGATAGTCCCTCCAATTATGTACCGTTTCCTTTTTCACATTGAAACTGGTTGACAGCCTCATGGTCTTTGCTGGGTCGTCGGAGTACAGCTTCATTTTCTCCTCCAACGGTAACCGGAAAAACTCATGCGCCACTTCTTGCATTCTCTCCGCCGCTTCCATCGACACCCCGTGATTTATCACCTGGAAGTTTTCACAAATTGGAACATCGATCAAAACCCAATAAAGTCGAGAGTAGATTAAATAAAACTAAAATACAGATTCTGACCATACTGATTTTCGCTGATAATTAAAAATAAAATGAGAGAAAAATAATACTTGTGTTGAATAAGTACCTGGAAAAAGCCGTAGAGTAGACAAGCGTTGTCTATTTGCTGGACAATTGAGGTTCTATCTTCAGAGCCTAGATCAATTATGGGAACGTCGTCACAATCCTGTACCTCGGATAGTTTTGGTCTGTCGGCCTCTGGCCGGACGTAGCTATCCGGGAGACTGGTGTAACGGACTCCGGTGGAGATTACCTTAGTATCCATGGATTCCGGTGAACCAAAAACAGGGGGAAAGGAAAAAAAAGAGAAAGAAGGGGGGGAAATTGGAATAAATAGAAACCACTTCAAGAAATTTCTAGGAAGGTGAGGAAACATATGCTCAAACGTGAGCATATAAATAGCGGTGAGGGGGTTGACTTGTGAAGTCAAGAAAAATTAAGGGGCGTTTTCATTATAAATTTTTGACTACATATTAAATGTCACTTACAAAAATTCGTTCATTTTTAAATCTCAAAAAAATATCACCATGGATGCCAACACAAGCCAAAAATAAGAAACTATCATTTGACCGTGGGTGGGGAGGGTGACGAGTAAATAGGGATGTCACCGAGCGAGAGTGTTCGACTTGGCAGCATCTCCCAATCCAATGGGTAATCGAGAAAGGGGAATAGATATGTAGTGACACCCTCCACTCTATTCTTAATCAGTCCACTTGCAGGTGTACTAAAGTCTGGGCACTCAAAATCAACCAAACCAGGGAGTAATTGTAATTCCACCCGAATTAAATAGTCCCCCAAAATAGTCATCCCCCATTTAGGCCCCGTTTCCAAAGGAAAAAAAATACTTATTTTTTAAGAAGGTAAATTCAAGCTCAAAAATCATATGCTTACGTAAATAATTTTTCTATCAATATAGATTTTGTTTGATAGATCTCATTGAGATTTTTTATACGGTGTAAAAAAAATTGAAAAATTATTTTTCATTTACATTATTTTTTAATTTAAAAAATGTAAAATAAAAATACTTATTTTTCAAGAAGGTGTTCTGGAACAGGGCCTTAATACCCTTACCAAACAGGACCTTAAGGTAAACTTATGAATTACTGCTACTTTTAATGTTCATAAGACTTTTCTGGAACAGATTACCTGAAAAGATAAAGGGCAAACAGTAAAAAGAATCTCCTACGCTCACTGTAATAAAATAGAGAGATGCTACATACATTACATAGTTACACTACATTTTATATAGGGTTCATTTTTGGTCTCACAAAAATTCAGAAAAATATTCATAAATTCTAAAATATTATTTTATGGGGCTATACAAAAAATCAGCTCCAACGGATATCGGTAAATATTATTTCTAGATTCGTAGTAGCGAAACTGCGCAATTGAGCAGTTTCACTTATACGAATCTAGAAGTAGTACTTACCGATATCCGTTGGAGCTGATTTTTTATAGGACCCCATAAAATAATATTTTCAAATTTATCAGTATTTTTTTGGGACCCAAGATAGACTCCACATAAGATGTAGTGTACCTATCATTAGTGTAAAATAGACTCGTGCATGATTAATAACAAGGAAGTGCAACTCTAATTAACCAGACTTGTGGAACGGGTGCTCGGCTCCTGTCGGACCAAGCTCCCATCTAGTTTACCCACTGTCCCGTCCGGTCCGGTTCAATGTGGACTATTTTGGGCCCCTCCTTGGTCCAAATAATATATTGTGCATCTATTTTTTCTTGCACAAGCCATGTTCAAATATTAGTTGAGGTTTGATAGAGTTAATTTGTTGCGTGTCTATTATATAACTCGACGAACTTTACAAGGTGCACATCTTGGATTAGGACTCTGTCGTTTTATCGTAATCATTCATCTTTCCATTCAACGGTCTAGATTTTCAAATCTGAGCTGTTAAAAACATTTTTTGACGGCTATGCTCACGCGAACGGCACTCTGCAATCTAACAACAAACTGCGGAGAAGACACCTAATCCATAGCGGACCAGTCTTCTTTTTTTTTTTGATCTGCAAGCAGACCGGACTTGACATTGACTTGACATTGGCTACAACCAGGTAAGAGCTTGGTACGTTGCTACTTGCTATCGTGCACAGAGATGTGAAGTCGTCATCTTTAGTACCCCATTACACAACACAATGAACCTTGCTACTGGTACAGAAATCTGTGCACAATAATTTTTTTGTGGAGTCCACTACGGGTTCCATACAAGTGATCCGAGCCGTTCATTATGTTTAAAATATTTTTTCAAATGCCCCCGCGAATTTGTTTGTCCAATTTCAATATGCGTGTCCTTTAAAAATTTGTCTATATTTTACAATCTCAATTCTCTCCTCACCACACATTTTGGACTCGATCTTCACAAATTTGTGACGATTAGAGAGTTTTGGGCATGGGCCGTGCTAGGGACAAAGAAAATGGACAAAGAAAAGACCCTTAAAGTGTACATGAACGGCTCAGATATTTGAGCCGTTCATGTACACTTTAAGAATCTTTTCTTTGTCAATTTTTTTTGCACTTAGCATTTCTCTTCGGGCATTTTACCTACAATGCGCCGGGGCAAGGAATAATTATTGAGGTCCAATGAATCGACCAAGGCCACGTTGGTCAGATCCATTTCACACATTTTTGTGGCTAAATTGATGAAAAGGGTGGACAAGGATATCGTACCACTGTCGCATGTTTTTTTTTGGATGATGCTATGGTGTCCCCGGTCATTTTGGGGACACCGTAATTTTTGGCATAATTTCATCATTATGAGCATAACTAAAATCCATTACAAACAAAACAGAACCCAAACAAGACATAACCAAGGAATATCCAAAAAACCAACCAAGGTATAACCAAACCCAACCAATGCAAAACAAACAAGTTATGCCTTGCTATTACGGTGTCCACCCGCCGTTTGGGGACACCATAAAAAATGGCATAACTGACCATTAATGGTATAACCAAAACCAGTGATGTGTATAACCAAAACCTTACGAAGGCATAACCCCCAAAATTACAAAAAATTCTGGGGATTTTGGGAGTTATGCCTTCGTAAGGTTTTGGTTATACACATCATTGGTCGTTGTTATACTTGTAATGGTCAGTTATGCCATTTTTTACGGTGTCCTCAAATAGCGGGTGGACACCGTAGCATTTCCCTATTTTATATACTCCCTCTGCACCAATTTGTTTGTCCAATTTCAATATGCGTGTCCTTTAAAAATTTGTCTATATTTTACAATCTATAATGTTTTATATAATTTCGAAAACATCATATTATAGAACTAATTGAGATCTATCAAACAATATTCATATTGCATATAAAAATCATTATAGATTGAAACATATAGACAATTTTATAAAAGGTTCCAAATAGTGAAAATAGACAAACAAATCGAAACAGAAGGAATATGTACCATTGTCACATGTGGCTCCATTAATTTAACACCATCTCTTAAGAAAACCAATGTGCCCTTCTGAATCTGTACTTCATATGTCGATCTAGTTGCGGAGGAAAACCAACGTGCCCTTCTGAATTTGTACTTCATATGTCGTTCTAGTTGCGGAGGAAAACCAATTTGCCCTTCTCAATTTGTACTTCATATGTCGATCTAGTTGCGGAGGACAAGGGCCACCACAGGCTATAATTTAGAGTGGGCAGTGTTGGCTCGATATTTGGGTTGTCCAAACCCAATTCTAAGGTTGGTTGCTCGATTATTATTAAGTTATAAAAAATAAAAATAATAATATCAAGTTCCATTGTGCTTTTAACTTGAACTACAACAAAAAAATATAGATAATGTTTTGAAATGTGCGAGTAGTAAAAAAATGACTGTATTTGTGGGATGGAGGGAGTAGTTTGAAGTGTTTGATAGAGAGCACGACAAAATAATCATCCTTCAAATTTTGAACGGTGGTAGCAAAGTATAGTTTTGATACTAACTTTTGAGGGATCTGGTATAGATATTTTAACAGACGTTGATGTATCATTTTAACAAATTCGGAAAAGTAAGCGTTGATGGATCATTTTAACAAATTTGGAAAACTAAGCCTATTCTAGTTAAAATTAGGGGTGAGCAAAAAATCCATCAAACCGCGAAGTGTCTGATAGAGTGCACGACAAAATACTCATCCTTCAAATTTTGAACGGTGGTAGCAAAGTATAGTTTTGATACTAACTTTTGAGGGATCTGGTATATATATTTTAACAGACGTTGATGTATCATTTTAACAAATTCGGAAAAGTAAGCGTGGATGGATCATTTTAACAAATCTGGAAAAATAAGCCTAATCTAGTTAAAAATTAAAATGTGCATCTTTTTTTAGTATATTATGATATGATATGAATACTTGACATGGAACACGTGCATTTGGAGTAGTAAATAGTTCGATGAATGATTAATGTACATTTGTATGGCAGTATTATTAATAAGAGAATAACTTCACACTCCGTGTAGAAGCAAATGTCCACCAAGCCAATCAAAACAAGCCAACTCAGCAAAAAGTGGGGCACCCGGCAAGGCGTGGAATCCTCTCTCTCACTTAACACTTCTCCGGTGAAATCACTCCCTCAGGGCCTTCTCGTCTTCGCCGCCGGCGAACTGAGCCATACCGGCGCTACCATACTCGCCAGACCTGACCCTCTTTCTTTCCTTCTCACTCCTCTACCATAGCTTCTCACTCACCTGACTTGACCCTTCTTCTTTTCTTCTCTGTCTACAAACCCTCACTCTCTCCTTAGAGAGTGAAACAGAAATATGTTTCTGAAGGGGTGTCGACTGAAAGGTCCGAAATGAAGGGCCTGATATGCCTAAGGCAGTGGCAGTTGTACCAACAAAAATGTGATCCATTCATAATTTTTCCGACATTTATAACTGTATCAAAAAAAATGTGATTCATTCACTGATTTTTCGATAACCAATCGATTTATATAATAATATCATACAAGTTTTTTCTACGCGTCAAGAACTATATAGTAAATCTAGGTTCAGACCACATTTTTGCGGTCGGGGCAGTGCCCGTTTCGTGGGCACAGCCACCCTGCAAGCCCGCCCCGCTCCGGTGTCAGACCACCCCACTTTACACTCCTAGCTAGCCGGTCCCATCCTTAGTGCATGTTTTGTCCGATCGTGTGACGTGACAAAAGGCCCCGTGACAAGAGAATGTGAGAGAGGGAGACGAGAGAATGTGAACGCCCCTAGATATTCCAAAGCACCGAAAAGGAAAGAAAAAGATGAATGTTAGGTACAAAAAAAACTTATCCCGAAAGTATTTTGAAAAAAAAGCAATCAATGGTTGCGATTTATTTTGATGATTGGATCCCACACATCAAAATTCTCAACCACTGATTGCTCTTTTCGGGGTACTTTCGGAATAAATTTTCTTTGTTCCTAGCATTAATGAAAGAAAGATGGGTGAATGAATACCTCAGCTTAGATACCACGGCAAATACCTATTGCATCATTTCAAGGGAAAGACCCAAAACGACTGTGTCAGATCCTTTCCAGACGTGGGACTTGGGGCATATTTAAGTCAAGATAGAAAGTCTAGGTACACCGCATTTTCTGTAGTAAAGACAAAGATGGTGATCCAGAAAGCGCCGGGCATGTGGCTTTCCTAATTCCAATCATATTCAGTGCAACTGGATATTCTTGTCTTAAGGAATTTTTTTAACGTAATTCTCTCACCGTGTTCGGCTCGCCCTGATCAATAGCTTTATAGTATATCCTTAAAATCTCAACTTTCATGACTACACCAGGTGCTAATTACATCTGAACCATTCATGTCGTATACCTTGCAGAGGATTAAAGGTGGAAAAAAGTCGATTTGATCGGATATCATATATCTATCGGTAGGTGTATGAACCAATCGTATTAAATGGACTGCTAAATAACAAAAACAATCTAATTTTATGGAGGAAATAAGTGAATTGAAAACTATCTTTCAAAACAAACCATTTGAATTGGTTGTAACTTATTTGTCCTACGTTAGATAAATTAATATCTTTTGAGTAGTCGGAATTGTTTGGTTTGCCGTCGAACCGGGGCCGAGCGTGGCAGCGGGTTCTTATGATTCTAAGGCTTAATATCTGGAGGGAACTTGTAGTAATTAAATTAATTAGTTACTTCCTTTTTAAAGCTTTTTGACTTGAATTTAGTGTTGGTTCATAAACAGAAATGATAACAGTACATATAAAAATCTATACTAGCACGTACAAATCCCTTTTTGGGTCTCAAAAAAATGATCGAGTCACTCATTTTGTTTAGAATACTTTGCTTATGGTCCTTGAAAAAAATAAGGTCAATCCGGTATTGGTGAAGGCATTTACAAAACATCCAACTTTACTTTAGAATTCATGCTTGAATTCTGAAACAAAGTTGAATGATTTGTAAACGTCCTTACCGATACCGGATTGAGCTTATTTTTTGCAAGGACCATAAACAAAGTATTTTAAACAAAATGTGTGACTCCGATCATTTTTTTGAGACCCGAAACAGAACCAAAAGGGAGTTTGTACGCGCTATCTGTACCAGTAGCACCACTGGTTCATAAACCAACATGTGGCAAACTAAACCAATAAGTGCCTATGCTTCATTGAGATTAACTTCTACGCGTACCCTCCGTGTACTAAAGATTATATGGCCAGCCATTCAAAACCTGACACATGAGCTAAAACGTAATGATTCTATCAAAGAAGTGCTACGGCCCAATTTAAACCGTGGTTTGAAGCCACCAGTCATCACGTGAGGGAAAATATGAATTTCCTTAGGCCCCGTTCAGTTGCCAGGAAAGTACAGGAAAGGATGGGAAAATCAACTTTCCCATTATTTTTGTAGTGTTCAGTTGGCAGAAAAGTAGTGGGAAACATGTTTTTAAGTTTTCCTGCAAGATTTACTTTCTTGCAAAAGTGATCCGGCCAAAAGTATAGGATTTTGCGTCACGGGAAAAGTTTTATCCATTGTGGGGCTAAAATAATTGGCGGGTAAGAAAAGAAAAAAGTGAATGACGCTAATAACAAAAAAATACAAATTAGGTTCTTAGAAAGACACTTCGAGATTTACGTGAGCAACAATAATTTCGACTACATGGTGCTTTTTGAGATAATTGTTGTGGAAAAAGATTGGTAGTTTATTTTTTTTGGAAGTATTTGTTTATCTTGTCATTAGTCTTCAATTTTGTTTTGTACTAACTAATTTTCAGTGAGTTTTTGCATCGGCAACTAATCAAGCACGATAGTTTAATATTTATTTATTTAGTTATCATCTACTTATTTTTTAAACTTTATTTGTACGGTTGATTATCAGAGAATGTCAATTTAAATGGGAGATTTGCATGACCATTCAGAATATAGCAAATTGAATAGGGAATTGCAGGTCGATTTTTTCATTTCAAGTTAAGGCTTTGCATTATATAAAATACATTTTCCGTATGTGTTAACTTTTGAAATATGATAGCCTATTATTTAGCTCTCAAAGTTAATTTTATTTAAAATTAGCCATAGAAATAAATAAATAAATAAATCTCATAAGTATCTTTTTTCGGCAAATGAACCATTAAACTTTAGTTTTTCTGTCAAAAAAAACTGTCAAATGAACACTCATAAGAAAATAGATTTCTTTTTCCTTTACTTCACTTGACTTAACTTTTCCTGAGAATAACTTTCCGGTACAACATTCCTGACAACTAAACGGAGCCTTAATAATTGTATGTCTCGGTTTTTGGTATTAGTGGATTTTTATAATAGATCACTTGTTAGTGTCTAAGGCAAAAATCAATTTGTACACCAACTGTTTGTGATAATTACAGTAAGTTAACGTGCAACTAGTAATCAGTAGTACCTAGAATTGTTAAACTATGGTTTTGTTAATCAGTTTGTCCACTCGGATTTTTAAGGGGTGGGTTTAATAATTTTTTTGTCTTATAGTCCTAAGGCAAAATTAATTTGTTCACTTTTTGTTTCTTAGACTTGTTTTGGTAGATAGTAAATACTATCAGTTTTGTGAACTTTGATTGGAATGAATTCATTTTTTGGTAGTTCAATTATTTACTATTGGGTCGAACTTCTGTTCCGGAAACAGAGATGACTATCGAAATTGTAAAAGAAAGTGGTTCCTGAAACAGAGATGACTACCGAAATTGTAAAAGAAAGTGGGAAAGGTCTAACTCTCCCATAACCCCTACCTCCGGGTAATTCTGGGAGGCTATCGTTCAAGTGACCTATGAGCACCAGTGAGAAGACGAATTTGCTTAAAGAATATCTAATACAGTACTAGTCTCGATTGCCAATTTTCGGACGCCTGAAATCACCAATAATTTTCTGATCTTGATTACTTTTGATGTGTTGCAATCTGTTTTTTCAGTAATAAACAAATGCCGGTTCTAATATTTTATTGATATCTGCGAGGAAAAAAGAGAGATCCAAATATGGTTTTGAAACTTCAATGGGGTTTTTTTTTTCTTGCACAAAAGCGATTGGTTTATATAGAAAATGAAGTCCAATAATGTCCACTTTAAATATTCTTCTCGACAAGCTTTACAACATGAACGATTGCGAAAGTCTAGGTACACCGCATTCTCTGTAGTCAAGACAAAGATGGTGATCGAGAAAGCGCCGGACATGTGGCTTTCCTAATTCCAATCCTATTCAGTGCAACTGGGTATTCTTATCTTTAAGGATTTTTTTTTATGTGAACCTCTCACCGTGTTCGGCTCTGTCACGCCTTCGATTTTCAACATAAATATTAAAGGTTTTCCTTTAATAAAAATTCTCACAATAATACAAATGTTACCCAAAAGCCATTTCTATTTCCCTTGTTAGCAAATCATTTCCAAACTCCAAAGTATTTCCAAATTTACATCCTTGGCCCAACGGCCTAAAACCACTAGATCACATTAAAAGAAAGTTAAGGGTTTACAGGAGTCTTCATTAAAATAAATAATAATAATAAGATTACAATTTCTACATTCAGAGATAAAGTTTAAAAGAGAAACAAAATTAACTCTCTGAAGTCACTTTCAAAATGATGATGACAGATGTACATCAAGCACCCCATGCCAATGTCCTGCGATGTACCTGAAAATGATAGGTTGAGCTAAACTAACCCAGTAAAAAAATCTATACTCAAGTTATATGAAAATACGAAGAAATATGCACCAAGAATGAATGAGTATTGACAGATATGCCTCAAACACATATGATTACCAACAAACATTATGCAGGAGCCCAAGAAAACTAGACATCTTATAAGTAATTCCTAATGGTTCGCATGCCGAGCTAAAGTCCTTCATGTTCTTACATTTATCTGAACAACCAATAACGGTTCTCAACTGCTTCAATCGCATCTCGTATGATATCACATTCTTTCTCATTTCATATTATTTAGCATCAAGCCATTTTTCATAAAACTCCCCTTTTGATAGCCAAAAATATAATTTAGAGAAAACTCAAGATCATTACATGTCATCAAGCTCCGTTGGTTAGAGCTTGAACACCAGAGTATTTCTTGTTAAAAGATCCTTTTTCCTTTCCTTTCTTTTAAATCAGGTATTTCCCATTGATAATCGCTTGGATCACCTCGGGTCTATTCCCCTCGAGCGTAGGGTCACCCTAAGTCTATTCCCTCAATAATAATCACTTGGGTTACCTCTGGTCTATTTCCCTCGAGCGTAGGGTCACCCTGAGTCTATTCCCTCAATAATAATCACTTGGGTCACCTCGGGTCTATTTTCCTCGAGTGTAGGGTCACCCCGAGTTTATTCCCTCAATAACAATCACTTGGGTCACCTCGGGTCTATTTTCCCTCGAGTGTAGGGTCACCCCGAGTCTATTCCCTCAATAATAATTACTTGGGTCACCTCGGGTCTATTTCCCTCGAGCGTAGGGTCACCCCGAGTCTATTCCCTCAATAACAACCACTTGGGCCACATCTCACACTTTTCATAATCGTCATCATTTCATAATTAACTTCATCATCAATTTATCGGTTGTACCACAAAACTTCTACCAATCATTATATACCTCTACAAATACACATGTTCATGTCTTTTCGTTAATTTACATATCAGCATCCTACATAATGTACTAAGCCCATATATACAACCCTACAATACTATATCCATTCACTTCTACGCTTGAACCTCATAGGAAGAGTGTCAAAAGAATTGAAAGATTCGACGAGTCGTGAGGACACAAGTTATTATATCATCTGAACGTCACTTGGACCACTAGACACACTCACATCCACCCCTTATATTCCCCACAATGTTCCTTATGTTTTATGGTACGCCCAAACGCTCTATAGTACGTTTTCTTCTTCTTACCAAACACCATGTCATGTCATAGCGCTTAACAAGTCAATATCGTTCATTGAGACACGTCACAATATCTATTCCGATCAACCAAATGTACAAATACTACACGAGTACTACGTTTACTTAATCCTACACTTTTCTTTCTTAGAAAGAGAACTAAGGAGTGAGAGATGATCAATGAATCTTTGAAGTACGAGCAACCAAGTTTTAGGATGGTTTAATGACGTTTAAGATGTGTTAGAAGTGATCGGGGGTGGAAACGGTGAAGTATGAAACAAAGCAGCAAACTGTCCATAAGCAACAGGTATCAATACCTAGCAAAATGGTATTCATACCAATGAACCAAGAAACGTTCCAGACGCAAGGGTATCGATACCTAGGGTGAATGGTATCGATACCAAGTGATTTTCTGGGTTTGAAACACAAAGGTATCTATACCAATGTCAAATGGTATCGATACCAGCTTAGTTCGAGCAAATTCTTCTGCAGATTTCCAAAGAAAAACACAACACTACTACCAATGATTCAAGGCACGATTTAGGTGCAAAATCAACCCATAAACATATAACTGGAGCAAGAAATTCCTACCTCACGTTGAAGAACAAAATCCAAGGAGAGATGGAGCTCTAGCTTCCAAAATTGATATCGAGAGCAATACACCTCTACCGAGCGCTAGCCAACGACGTACGAGCTCCAATGCGCGTGTAGATGATGGATTGGAGGTTGATTGTCTTGGGTTTTGAGTTTGGGGTGGAGTTTTGGGTGATGGAGTGAGGGAGGGAAAGAAAAGCCGAGAGACGGAGAGAGATCGGGAGAGTAGAGAGAGAGTGGATTGGGGATTTTAATCCGCTACATCCACACACACACACACATATATACTATGACACACACTAATCACACTTGCACTCCCTCCATTTTCAATCTTTGTCCTTTAAGCCCCAAATCAAATAAATCCTACAAATTTCACATTTTCCTCATTTCGTTTCAATTATAAGCCTTTAAACAATATTTCGAAAAGCCGGATCTCTACAGGCTCGCCCTCAATAGCTTTATAGTAGTATATCTTTCAAATCTCAACTTTCATGACTACACCGGGTGCTAATTACATCTAAACCGTTCATGTCGTATACCTTGCAAAGGATTAAAAGGTGGAAAAAAGTCGATTTGATCAAATATCATATATCTATCGATAGGTGTATGAACCAATCGTATTAAATGGACTGCTAAATCACAAAAACAAAATCTAGTTTTATGGTGGAAATAGGTGAATTGAAAATTGTCTTTCAAAATTAACCATTTGAATTGGTTGTAACTTATTTGTCCTACGCGTTTCTCTCTGCAAATTGTCTCTGCTGTTAGAATTTTTGAATTTTTGGGAGCGTAAAAAAACTGGACAGGATATGCTAGTCAACGAGAAATTTTTGGTTGAAAATAGAGTACCACGCTGCCACGCACACGTGGACGTGGTACCCAATAGCCAATCAGCATGTGCCAACAACATGAAATGGCAGATTGCTTTTCCTTCAAATTTACTTCTGTCTCTTTGCGTCTACTCTCTCCTACTTTAATCTCTCTCTCTCTCTCTGAATCTCAAGACCGTCTCTGTCCCTCTCTTCTCTCTCCTCACACAAATCTCAAGACCGTCTCTGAAACCCATTTTCCTCTCTTATTTGGGTCTGTCCAGAACTTTTTTGGGTCTGGCCTTCCGCTTCCACTTTTCTTTTGGGTTTTGCTAGAAACCGCTCATTGGGCATTTCAGGAGCCGTACGATATTGTACTTTCTCAGTTTCTCCCATTACTTGACTTGAATTCATGCGCCACTGTTTTGCAGAGCTTTTTGTCATTCACTGGCCATTTTGGAGTAACTTTTTTTTGTTTTTTTGGGATCGGTTTTTCTACCCATGTCCATGCACCGAGGATCTCCTGTCTGAGCCCAACCCGGACAAGGGCTCCGGACAGGGGCATATCCCATTCTTCGGAGCCGTTGATCTTACAAATCAACGGTTGAGATGTGTCGAATACTTTTTCCTCCAAAACGACGTCATTTTGGCTCGACATATCTCAGCCGTTGATTTGCGAGATCAACGGCTCCGAGGGGTTGGACAAGAATTATCGAAATTTATTTTAAACAAATAAATTAAACGGCTTAGATAATTTGTATAAGACTTCAAAATGGGATCCATACATTTGGCGTACAATTAATGTGTCCAAAATGGTGTACCATAGTTTCTTTCAGAAAAACATCCCTCATTATTTTATGGCAAAATCTAATTTCCGCCCAAAGGGCTGACGGTAGCGTGGAGCATGCGTTCATAAAGGTGGGACCCGTACGCCAAGCATCATCACTTTTTGTACGTGGATCAAGGCAATAGCAGGTTTAAAGAGATTCAAACCAAATTGATTTTAATTGACAATATTGTCCCTAATAGCTTTTCCGAATACCAAAACAAGTCCTCATCCCCCTCCAAGCTTATCCTTCCACATCTCTCTCTCTCTACTGTAAATTTACCTCTCCCCGGGAAGTTTCAAGTACTGGTGGTCACTCCACGTTCACGCTCGTCCGATAGTATTTTCCTCGTTCATTTTCTTTGTTCTCTCGTCATTTATATTTTTTGATGTCATCTTCCTTCTGTTCGGTCTTTCTGCTGGGCTCCGATCTGTGAGTGCTCGTTGCTGTCTTCCTTTCCCGGCGATCTTGCAACCAATCTTTGGTGGAAACTCTTATGTTCTCTGTAGATAAGAAGTGTTTGATTTTGACAATATTTTATACATTTCGTCATCAGGAAAGATTTGTGGTCAAGCTTAGGAATTGTCCACACTCTACAATGTGGTCTGTTTGTATCAATTCTCTCTCTCTCTCTCTCTCTCTCTATATATATATATATATATATTTGGGTCTCTTGATTTATTTAAGTTTTTTATTTTGGGTACTCGCCTAAACTAGTAGGAGTAAGACTTTTGATTCCAATTTTCAACGTCTCGGAATTTTTGTATTTTATCAGACTAGTAAAACTAAATACTTACTCGATTTAGGGTGTAAAAAAAAGAAGAGAGATGTGAGAAGGACAATGGATATGGAAACAGAGACGGAGGAACGATGAGGTGATCTTGCGGTGTTTGGTCGGAGGCAAAGAAACTGGAGTCGAATTTCACACAAAAAATCCCAAATCAAAACCCCTAAACTAAGAGCTCTTTTTCCAAAATCCCCAAATTTCACTGCAATCATCTGGGTTTGCACTTCGTTGATTGACATTTCGTCCGACAAAGTAAATATGGGCGTCCTCCCAATCTAGTTTTGAGCTTGTGGCCGGCGGCGAGAAGCAAAGACGCAGGGGGACGCCGTCGGCGGTGGTGCCGCGAAGGACCCTGTTTTTCCTGAAGTGTTTCGTTTCTTTCAAGATTTGCCTAAAGGCTGAAATTGAAACAGAGATGGTATATCTGGTGGGTGGGACCCAGGTAGCATTATTGAAGGGGTGTTTTGGTCATTTACTTTCTTATGTTAAAGTCTTCTACTTTTCACTGACATTTTGTGCAGTAAATGTCTCAGAGGACTGTCATTATTGTCCTGGGAATCCCGCCTACCGTCCGCCTATTGGGCGGTATATAGAAGGACCCTTATTTTATTTTAGGGAATTGATATTGTAAGGGGCCAAATTTTTCTCAGTTCATAAGGTCTAAAAGGGCCGAAACGATTTCAACAAATATTAAATTCTACAAGTAGTGCCAAACATTTGTCTTAAGTACGCTCGGCAATTCTTTGTAATCGCTCGGCAGCTCTAATTATCGTTCGGCGGGAGTTCTTATTATTGTTCGGCAGGGGTTCTTTTTATTGTTCGGCAGGATTTCTTATTATTGTTCGGCAGTTCTTAGTATTGTTCGACAGCTCTTTGTATCACTTGAAAGGTTCTTTATGTTGCACGGAGTATTTCACAGCTCGGCAAATATCTTTTATCGTTCGGAAAAATATACGGTCGCTTGCTATTGCTCGGAACGTACTGCTGTTACCCAATACGTGGACACGACAAGTTGCGACCTTCTAGAAGTTTCTAGAACCTTCCTATTAATAGCAACTTTCCATTTATAGAAACTTTCTACTAATAGCCTTTACTTCGGCACTAAATTTCGCCTCTTTTCTCTATATAAGCAAGCTCCCCCCTCACCTAAGGTACACAACACCTCTCTCACTCCTCTCCTACATAAACACCTTATATTCTTTGCTTTATGTTTCATTTCACCTTCCCCGGGTACTAACTAGCTCGTCGGAGGCTCTACCCGGAGGAACACCCCTCCGGTTTGCAGGTACCAAGCTCGGTGGCACATCCACCACTCGGCGGCAACCTTCCTCGGCTCGGCATCTCACTCCTCGGCAAAACGCCTCTCATGGCTCGGTACCAGGCTCGGCAACCATCCTGGGCTCAGCTTATCACTCCTCGGTGGCAACCTCCATTGCTCGGCAAACACCTCCTCACGCTCGGCAGGAACCTCTCCAGACTCGACGAGCCCCCACACCGCTCAACAAGGATCAAAGTGGAATTCACCTCGCACAGATATTTACACTCTATTTTTTATTGTCCACATTTCATTTTTTGTTACGGGAAGACAAAAAGAGAATGCGAATAACACAAAAAGAGTGTAAAATATCAATTCTCTTATTTGAAGTAAGGCGAGGGGGTCCACTCTTTTTTCCGAACAATAATTCTGAAAGAGAAGAGGGTCCACCGCAGACTCGGGAAAAAAGAGTGACAGGGTTAATTTTGTAAATCTACATCAATTCACATCACTTCAGCAAGTTGGAGAAAAAGCCTGTCGTTTGCTTTGGAACTGACGACAGACGGACAGAGGGCTATCCTTTTTAGCGCGTGAGGGCCACTCTGGGTGGGCTGTTCTTAGAATTTGCCTTTTCTCTTTCATTCAAGTCCTGGGTAATTTGCTGCTCAATAAGGGCGGGTTTGGGTGATTTCTGGATAATTTCGATTTTTAGCAATAAATATATACTTCCTGACTCTTTTGAGGAGAATCTCAATTTCGGATTAAAGATTGGTAAAAATTCCAGTAGGGAATATGAGGATTCACCAAATTTAATTTGCACCTTTGTTGATAACCAAATCAACCACGAAGATCCTGACTCGCGCTATTGATTGTTTATACCAAATCAATCAAGAAAATTCCCCATAAAAAGATGAAAGATGAGATTTCCGAAATACCCTCCCACCCTTTTAACTAAATCCCATTTTTATTTAATTTTTTTAATTCATTTATTTAATTATTTATTTATCTCTTTTTCTTTATATCTTTTTCCTCTTTTTCTTTATCTCTTTTTATTTATTTAATAATTTTTATATCTTTTTTCTATTTATTTAATTAATATTATTTATTTAACTAAATTATTTTTTTATTTAATTTCTTAATTCGTTTATCTTATTTATTTAATATTCGTTATGTAATTTCTTTTCTTCTTATATAATCATTCATTCATATTTTCTTCTTAACTTCAATTATAACCACTTATTCAGATTTTCTTCTCATCTTCAATTATAACCACTCATTCAGATTTTTTTCTTACCTTTTTATCTTTAATTGTAACTATTTATACTACTTCATACAAGAATATCAATATTTTCTCAACATTTATTTTCGTAATTCATAGAAAAACATTATGGATGACTACAACTTTTTAATTTGTGATTTCGGTTGGGAAACGAAAGAGAAGAGAGATCTCAAAGTTAGGCTGCATTCTTTTTAACTTCACTTTTTTCTTCGTTTTATGTGTTTTGTTCATTTTTTCCCTAAATTTTTATTGGATTCGCGTGATATTTTTCGGATTAATCATTCATCTCCACGAAAGAAGTCTAAAAAAATACAAAATCATGACCGAAAGCAAAAAAAAGTTTATTAAATACGGAAAAAGTATCAAACAGCTATCTTATTTGTCTAAAACATCGTCTAATTTGAATCTTTTCAACATCAGTCCATATTTTTATACTTTTTTTATTCGTCTCGTAGAACAATTAATCCCAAAAATTACAACGAAAAACTTAACAAAAAGGTAAGAAAAATAAAAAATATTAAAATAAGTTCCAGAATTATAAGTTAAAAGGAACACAATCTTATGGGGTGTTTCCACTAACAGAAAACACTAAAAACGTACTCCCTCCGTTCCAAATTGAGAGTCCCTCTTGGGGATTCCAACTATTTTAGGTGACATGCAATGATTACACCTATATTGCCTATCATTTCCACCATTACCCTATATTTTATCTACTTTATAACACTTATATTCACTTGTGAGGGACATTTTTGAAAAATCACCAAATTTTGTCTTCCATTTTTGGAAAGGGCCTCATTTTGGAACAACCCAAAATGGAATAATGGACTCTCAATTTGGAACGGAAGGCGTAACACATTTTATCATCTCATATTCACAAAATAAAAAAGTTTTAGTATTTTACCATCACGTTTCCACTGACAAAAATGTTGTTAACAAAAACTCTTTTTGATACAGTAACTCTATTCATAAACTCATCAACAACTTATTCACCACCGAAAATATTTTGACATTTCTCAACAACTTATTCACTACCGAAAATACCTAACAATTTCTTAATCACAAATAAAAATCTACTACAATTTTTTCACTACCGAAAACACACCTTAGAGCATCCCAAATGGGGATATAAAACTGGGTTCTATACTTATAATAGCACCAGATGCCAAAAACCCCCCCTCCAATGGGGATGTAAAATGGAACAAATCAGGTGGTAAAATGGCAGAGATGGAAAATGAGATGGATATTTACATCCCCATTTAACTACAGCTATAATTGACAGGTCATCACTTTTGGATAGCTGAAGTTAGCTGATTTCGTCGGAAAGTCGTCGGAAATTGGAAGAACATGCCAGAATCTGGTAGAACACGCCGGAATCCGGAGATGACTGTCTCCTACCCCGATTCTTGACGATCCATGGACGTCGCAGATGCATGCTGCCGGCTGTGGCCTTCCGGCTTTGGTTCAGAGAGAGGAAGAGGAGGGCTGGGTTCTATGAACCAGAGAGAGAGGGTCTGCTTCAGAGAGAGAGAGAGGAGCCCAGGTCTGGTTTGAGAGGGAGGGCCGGAGGGGGCTCTGTTCGTAGAGAGAGAGAGAGAGAATGAATAGATGAGAAAGATGAGAAAGAGTAAAGTTGGGTTGGGTTGAGAGCCAATCCGACCGTTGGTTTTTTTTTAATTAGGATCCGACCGTTGGGGCTGTTTTGGTGATGAAAAAAATGGTGTAGTTGAGAGTGAGGAGTAAATGGATCAGATAAATGATGTGGTTGAGAGTTGATGAGAGTAAATGGATGAAGTAGATAGTATAATCGAAGTGGATGAGAAGTTAAAAAAAAAAAGTCGGACGAAATTTTTTTTTTTTTGGAATAATTTTTTTTTTAAGTCCTCGATTACCGGATATCAAAATTATTTTTCAACGGAAGTAGTACTTGAATTAGGGTTAAGAAAGTTAAGGAAAATTAAGGAAAAGGGAAAGTTAGTTAATTATCCATCCTTTTTTTACATATCACTATTGGATAGGAATGTGTTCTATTTTACATCCAACTAACTTTTAACCACTTTTTACATCTAAAATAACTATCCATCCCCTTCTAAAATACATCCCCATTGGGTTTGCTCTTAGGGGCTGCTTGGATGAAGTCAAATGAGGAGTGAAAATAAAGGAGGGGGTAAAAGGGGTGGGCCCGATGGTTTTGCCACTGCTTGGATTCTCCATTCATTCCCCTCATTTGTTTTCCTCCCTTCTTCGTTTTCACTCATTTGAGGGATTACCCATGAAACTTTTGGGCTGGTCTAGAGTTCCCCAAAAAATATCCGGGAGTAGAGGGGTGAAATTTGGGCAAAATTAATACCCCAAAATTTATTCCCCTTTTTAATACATCATCCAAACTACGTAATATTTTATCCCCCCTCCATAAATATCAAATCAATGTGGGCCAACCCATCAAAATTAATACCCCATACTATTTTATTCCCCCTTCATATTTTTTACCCCCGATTTTTTACCCGCATCCAAGCGGGCCCTTAGAGTGTAAAGTTGTTGCCTGTTGGGTTCCTTGGGGTAAGAGAGAAGAATATGCTTAAGAGAGAGAGAGAGAGAGAGAGAGAGCGCTCATGACCTCCGTGTGTTTTATTGAAGCCCGTGAATTGATGAGTGTACAAAGTTACTGACGCAGTCTGCCATTTCATATCGCAGGCACAAGCTGATTGGCTACTGGCTGCTGGCTGCCACGTGTGCAGGACAGCGTGCTACCCTATTTCCAAACCAAAAAAATTTCTCCAAGTCAACAGTCAAGTAGCAAGTGGGTGTAAATTAATGGGCCTAAATTAATGTACTTCTCAGGACAGAACAGAACCGAACCGAACCGAACAGCGTCGTCATAAAGCTATAGGGACCAATCGGTCCCCCTACCGAAATCGTACCGATGGCCGCCTTGTGCCGTCTCCGACCACCGGACGGTTGATCCGAGCCGTCCAATTTTTTTTTTTTTAAAAAACGAGGGGGCTGATGAGAGAATTAACGGCATCCGATGTATGTAGAGTGCTTGATCCAAACACCATATATTTCGTGATCAAGCACCCTACACACATCGGAGGCCGTTGATTCTCACGGGAGCCCCCTTGTTTTTTTTTTCTTAGAGTTTTTGGACGGCTTAGATCAACCGTCCGGTGACCAGAGACGGCCCAAGGCGGCTGTCGGTACGATTTCGGTAGGGGACCGGTTGGTCCCTATAGCAGCACTTATTGCCAATTACAGGTACATACAGCTGTGAGCCAATTTAGCCAAATCCAATCAAATTGCTTGAAGAGAGAGCGAGAAGAAGGCGATGGAGGAGACGAGGAGTTGATGTCATGCACTCTAGCGTTGCTTGGGACGGGATCGCACGTCATGCCAGTGACGGCAACTGTGGGTAGGAGTATCTCACTTGCCGTCCGGGTATACAGGAGTTTTTTTTTTTTTTTTTGTATTTGACAAACACGAACCCGGTTCGTTTTCGGATTTTGAATTTAGATTTGTAGGTAATGAATATCGAAAGAAATAGAATAATGATTGAAAACATGGTTAATGATTGAAGAGAGATAGAGAAAAAAACGAGAATAATAATTGGAGAAAAATAAGATAATGATTAGAATCCAAAATCCAAAAACTCTTAAATGAACGGGGTCAAAAGAAGTTGCATTGGTTGGCACGGCACCTTCAAATACTGGATGAAAATTTAAATGGTTGTAGGCCTCATTGATAAAAATTACTCCTATGTTCTACACTCTTTGTCAAGAGACCCACCGTTCTTAATGATGTAGGACAAGATTCTGAAAGATTTTATTCTTATTTTTATGATTTCAGAATTATAAAAATAAGAATCTAAAATCTTATTTAGAATTAGAATTTTATTTTTGAAATTATATTATTAGGAAATCTTATTTATGCTACCTGTTTTGGACGTTTTTAATCTTTTTGTTTTGACATGATTTAGGATTTCTTCTAGAAATTTTATTTCCTTTCCTTTTAGGAATTTATTAGTCTTTTATTTATTTTATTTTATTTTCTTCTTTATAATTTCTTGACTAGTAAGAAATTGTCTTACTAGATTTCTACCTAAGATATGATTTCTCTACTAGTATAAATAAGGGTTGTAACCTATTCAATTATTAAAGCTTTTCATCAATAATATTCAGAGTTTCTCTCTACTTTTTCTTGTGCGCAAGGTTTGCTCGTGGATTCGAGTTCTATCTCGTTTTGATTAATACGCAACTAGTTTCTTGTGAATTTCGCTGCGTCAAGTGGTATCAGAGTCACATTTTTCCTGGTTCGATGGCACCAAACACGGTTGAAGAAACATCCATTGACGTTGCTCATGGGCTTGTTGACCTAAGGAAGATGATGGAGGATAACCGAACACAGTTGCAAGATCGAAGCACTCAGTTAGCCGAGATCCATCAAGAAACTCGCACTCAGTTTGCAGAGATCCGTGAGTTGCTGCAGGAGTTGACTCTACAAAATCACCAAAGGCCAGAAAGGGTTGAATCGCGCGTTGGGATTTGCCCATCGCCAACCTCCTAACCAAAATAGGAATTGCGTTAAGGGATTTGCCCGTGACCAACCTATTCACCAAAACGTTTCCAGAGGATATTCTTATTATCACTACGATAATAGGAATGAATTTGAAGGCGAGCTATTCGAGAACCATGATGATTATCAGTCAATAAAGCGACAAGCAAATTTCAGGTATTACGATAAGTTGCCAAAATTTAGTGGTCTTGAATTTTTTGAAGATCGTTTGGATTGGATATTAATGATTTTTTTGAGTATACAAAAACTCCTTCCGAACAAAGGTGGAGGTTTTTGTTATTGAAGCTTATGGGCCCAGCGCTATAATGGTGGTTAAAATTACAATCGTCAAGAGATCGATTGGGCAAGCGTCGAATTTATGCATGATCGAGAATTAAAAGACTTTTGGTGGAGAGATTTTTGCCATGGAACTATGAGGAATTACGGAAGGAAAAATATGTGCCAAAGCAACAAAACACAACCATTATTGTCAAAGAAGTTGTCAAAAAGGTTGTGATTCAAGTTGATGAGCCAAAAATTGAAACGGAGGTTGGTGATAAGACGAATAATAGAAGCCGTGGATGAGGTCATATTCGAAGTTGATATTAAAAATAATAATATCGATATTGGTGATCAAGTTGTTGATGACTAAAATAGTTGTACATTGGAGGTGTTTGATACTGATGGTGTCAATGAGGAGATTTTGATCAACAACATTGGTGAAGGTAAATTGGTGTTTGAAAACATAAATTCAAAAGAATTGGCCAACAATCAAGTCGGAGCATACATACACGGAATGGATTCAAACCATGATTGCTGGCATAACAAAATTAATGTTGCTTTAGTCGATTTTCTTGGAGTACAACAATTTGATTGGGTTCCCAATGTTCGTTTAGTGCATCTTGTCAACAAGTTGAAGCATGAAGAGAAAAGATTATCGCAAGTACACTTTTCCTTGAATTTTTATTTGAAGTTAAGAAATGAGTTGAAGTATTCGAAGTATCTATTTCTTTGGTATGAAAGATGACAGATTTCCAATGAGAACTCGAGGTCGAGTTCTTTTAAAGAAAATGAGACTGATGTAGGAAAAGATTCTGAAAGATTTTATTCTTATTTTTATGATTTCAGAATTATAAAAATAATAATCTAAAATCTTATTTAGAATTAGAATTAGAATTTTATTTTTGAAATTATATTATTAGGAAATCTTATTTATGCTACTTGTTTTGCACGTTTTTAATCTTCTTGTTTTTGCATGATTTCGGATTTCTTCTAGGAATTTTATTTCCTTTCCTTTTAGGATTTTATTAGTCTTTTATTTTATTTATTTTCTTCTTTATAATTTCTTGACTAGCAAGAAATTGTGTTACTAGATTTCTACCTAAGATAGGATTTCTCTACTAGTATAAATAAGGGTTGTAACCTATTCAATTATTAAAGCTTTTCATCAATAATAGTTAGAGCTTCTCTCTAATTTTCCTTGTGCGCAAGGTTTGCTTGTGAATTCGAGTTCTATCTCGTTTTGATTAGTACACAAATAGTCTCTGCGAGTTCCGCTGCGTCACTTAACAAAATCAGTAGTAGAATAAACACCATTGTGATGAAAGTTGTCCAACAACAACCAAATCTATACGATGATCATTTATATATACACCGTTCGTCATGAGTGGCAACTTTTCCTGACATCTTTAGCCCGAAACCAAAGAGGAATTTGAAAAATAGAAATGATTTTGGCACTTTATTTTTCGATAAATGCACTCCCAAAGTTGTTTTCTATTGTGCTTCGTAAGACATTAGAAGACAAATTTTAAAGTGCATTTTTCAAAAAATTAAGTGTCAAAATCATTTTCTTTCGAAAAACATGATTTACTTGTTGTGAGAGTTAACCTCTAATTTGGGCCGCCCCTTGACTAAACAAACTCTTTTTGTACTTAGAAGACTAATGTTAGGTATTCCAAATGACTAAACAAACTCTTTTTGTACTTAGAAGACTAATGTTAGGTATTCCAAATTTTTGTGTAAAGTAAAAACCATCACCGTCGAAAAGGGTCACTATCGAACCTAATAAGTATTTTTCTATTGACCGCTTCTCCCTTTGTCCTACAAAGTTGGTCTCCTACTAAATTATGTGTAATTTCAAATTTTAAAATAATTTATTTATTAAAACAATTTTTCGTTCTATTTTAGAACCACTCAAAAGATCTATATTGCACAAAATAAAATAAAATTAGTGAGTACATTAATTTTAAGCTTAAAAATCGCACGTAATTTTGTAAGAAATAACCTTAATGGGACAGAGGGAATGCTTACAAAAGGATCGCACGTTGTGAATTGGGTTGGATTGTATTCCTAGGTGCTCAATGTTTACTTGGTCCCTGTTTTCTCCACCATTTCCACATTTTCAACACTAAAGCCGACATGGTTTCACAAAACTTGTGGGTTTGCTTGAATTTTTTCAAACAAATCCCGCAGGGGTGGGTTGTTTTGATTCTCTCTAGGGTCCGTTTGATTAAAAAGAGCTTAAAATGAAAATGAAAATGAAAGAAAGTTTAAGTAAAAGAAAAAAAAAAGTGAAAAGTTTTTGTACGAATCTTGTAAGAAAATAGTTATTATAGTTACTAAAATTACCCTTAATATTCGATACGGATCCCGTAGAAAGTAAAAAAATCATAGGCATAATGGTAACGTGGTGACAATTTTCACAAGAAAAATAAAATTTACTCGTGTCTAGGTTAGCTTCTTTTTTTTTATTGCCAAAAGTTGAGAGGTAATATTCATCAAAAGATCTCCATAGGAAAAGGTTGGGAGTCCACAGATCGAACACTCTAACAGAAAGAGCGTATAAGCGCATAGATGTGCCGCCCTACAGAATTAGAAGAAACCCCCCGAAGGAGGACATTATTAAAATAAATAACAAAATAAAAGAAGCTCCGCCGAGACATCCGCAGCTACTCTTTCGCAAACACGTTGATAGACTCATAACAACCATTTCTGCCTCACAAAATAGGATCACATCGTTAGGAGGTGGTCATCCAGCAAATGCAGTAGACAGCGTTAGGTAACAAATCTGCGAAGATGGAGGTTGAGAATGGTGGTGGACAACATCTTACCCGCAACCACTGAGACCGAAGCTCCGGAAAACGATCTGGCTGAAAAGTTTCCAGTGGACGCCCGAACTTTAGTCGCGGGATCGAGAGAAAAACGGTTCGACGATGGGAGAAGAGAACAGAGGGAGAGAGATTGGAGGGGAAGGATCCTTCCTCTCTTGCCGCCTGGGAAGGGGGGTGGGGAAGGAAAAGGATTGTCGGCGGCTAAGGTTTGGAGATTTTTAGAGAGAGCGCTCCAAGAAAGAGACTTGTGTCTAGGTTACTTGAATCAGAACATATGTGAGATGCTACATACACTACACCAAACTACTACACCATCCACTACATTTTTTGTGGAGCCCATTCAGGATTTCACAAAAATACAAAAAAATATTCAAAAATTTTAAAATAATGTTTTATGAGGCCCTGTAAAAAATTAGCTCTAACGGATATCGATAAATATTATTTTTGGGTTCGTATGTCCGAAACTGCGCAGTTGAGCATTTTCGCTCCTACAAATCTAGAAATAATACTTACCGATACCCGTTAGAGCTGATTTTTTACAGGGCCCCCTAAAATATTATTTTCAAATTTATGGATATTTTTCTGTTTTTTTTGTGGGACCCAAAATGAGCCCCATAAAAAATATAGTAAATGGTGTAGTGGTTTAGTGTAATGTACTTAGACTTTACGTTTTGGATTCCCTTTGCGATCATAATAGGCCCGCGTAATACGGAGATAGGACCGACATTTTCCAAAAGAAATATAGGACACTAGTTATTTTTCCACATAAACTCTACGGAGATAGGACCGACATTTTCCAAAAGAAATATAGGACACTAGTTATTTTTCCACATAAAGTCTACTAGTTATTTTTCCACATAAAGTCTACTAAGAGATAGACACCGGAAATCTCCATCTTATCTTCATGTTGGAGACGACTTCCATTGCTTTTTACCATTTCGTATGCAAGCTCAAGCTTTACTGTGGTCCGATCTCTTTCGTCCCAAAAACCCCTATGCCTCTGTGCCGAGGGATTTTTCGACCGGTGAATTGTGTGGTATTCTTTTTAGATTTTAAATTCAATGGCCGGAAAACTCCTCGACACAGTGGCACAGAAGATCCTGCATCGCATATATTTTACTTAGGCCTTGATTGTATGTCGGCCTACGATTGATGAATCGTTTCGATTTAAGTCCACTGAAAATGAATCATTTCAGTGTAGGCCTACTTTTCATAGTGGGTATTATTCTAGGCCTCACAAACCAACTCTAAAGCAACTGAAATTCAACGGCAATTTCCTAACTGGATCTTTTGGGACCGGGAGATCCTGTCCCCATTGGAAAGCACAAAGTGAATTACCCACCGAATTGACCCGTGGATTGATGCAAAAATCCGAAGATTGTCGTCTTGTCCCAGATTGATGCTAATATTCCGGTGAATTCTTTCAACATTGGATTAAAAAAAAGGGTGCTATGAGCTAAAACGATCTAGCGAACTGTAATCTGGCCGTAACCGAAATAGTATAAATCTATATAGCTCAGACGCCGAGCAATGTACCGATAACATACGTGTAGGAATATGAAAATCGAGCTCGTAATCAAAATTTAGCAAACAAACTTATAACTATATACTACCCAAAAAGAAAAAACTACTAACTATACTCATTGATAAATACTCCTATAACACAGTTAACACTACTGGCACGAGTTGGAGAACCTCTAAGAACAACAGTACTAGCACCCAAACTCCTTGGTTTCAAGCACTTTTTACGGTGTGGGAACAGATCCTGGACTCGTGTGGTTACGCCTATAGCTCATTCCTAGTTTCCTACCAACCTGCTAATTAGAGTAACAATAGCAGCACGTATCGATAGAGCATACCAATTAATACACATCATCGGTCAGTTACTCCTAGCTCATTCCTAGTTTGTTACCGGCCAGTTCAGTCCATTTGGTGCATTCGGGCCCAGATTTAAAGGGTTGTTTTATAGAAAAATAATAATAAAAAACACCCTATTTAAATTTGGGCTGTTGAAAATACTTTTGGACGGCCCAGATGAACCGAACTAGTCAGTAGCCAAATTAACCGGAGTCAATCCCATGGGAACAGATCCGGGACTCGTGTGGTTATAACTCCTTGCTAATTCCTACCAACCTGCTATTTTATTTTATTTTTTAAAATGTTAGAAATGCATTGATGGAGGAAATAAGGTTTACAGATTATAAGGGAAGTGAAAAAACACCACCACAATATATACAACAAAAAGGAAGCTACATAAACAAAAGATGGCTATCAGCAGTAGCTCCGGTCCAAAACGGAATCCCCCTTGCATCTGGTGACGTAGAAGGAGACATCAAACCCTGCTTTGTTAGACAGTGGGCCGGGTGCGTGTCCTTGCGATCAACCTTGGATAACCTGCAAAAATCTAATTTGGAGAGTTCCCGACCAAGGTTATGCAACAAAAAATTATCCGCGTAGTGTAAATCAGACCCACCTGCCAGCTGCATAATAGCATTTAAACAATCAGAATAGATGAAAGCAAGATTGAAATTAAACTGTAGGGCCCATGTAACAGCTAATAGAATAGCCAAGAGTTCCATTTGCAGGGAGTCGAACCACAGCACGAGATAGAGCATTGGTAGATAGGAGTCCCATCCGGCCGGGAAGCATAGAAACCAAGAGACCACTTCGCTTAGCCCCTTTTTTCCAAGCCCCATCCACGAGGATGTGCGCAACCCGTTGGTCCCAGAGGATTAAAAAAGGGTAGGGTTTAACCACGAATGAGGTTGTCGCGGAAGTTATCGAAGGCAAGAGAGATGGCGGTGGGCTAGGCGAGGCTAATGCCCGGTCATTCCAAACAGATGCCATTTTGAACCAGAGAGCATGGTCGGCTACCAGTGCAAGAGCAGTAGAGGAAAGGAAAAGGAGTATCGAAAAAGACCTTTGCATTTCGAGTTTTCCAAATAGCCCAGAGAGTACCAATGAAGGTGAATAAACGGTCCATGTGGTTGGTGGAAGCTGTGAGGCCAATAACCCAATCCATTAACCAACCTCCTAATTAGAGTAACAATAGCAGCACATAACCACAACGTATATTTTATGAAAAAAAAGAAAGAAACCAAGACTAAGAGGCAATTCGACATCGGCCTAATCAAAAAGCAAAATTCCAACAAAAAGAAACTCAAGAAATCAAATAAGCCCGGCCCACTAACATCCTTTTCCTGCCCTCTCTCCCTATGTATTTGGGCTACTTTCGGATGGCTAAAATAAGCCCGGCCTTTTTCTTTTTCTTTTTTTCCAAGGGCATACCCCTGATCGCAACACACACACAAAAAAAAACAGACCCGAACTACTCAAAAAAAAAACAGAAAACCTGGGCTATACAGACAGCTCAGAGCAAAATTTTCCCAGAAATATTGGAGGGAGATTTTGTAATTTATTCCCATTTTTTTGCACTTTATGATAGAATCTAGGAGAGACCCATCGTATTTTTTAGAGATTTTGTCTCCAAAGTGGATACTCATTGGTGGAGTCATGACTGAAATTCGGAGTTGGTACCAAAAAAGTATCAACATGCTTGCAATGGTTTAAAGTTAACCATCCATAATTTTATACCAAAAAATCATGAAAATTATTCTAAACGAAATTTCAAAGAAATGATTCTTATAACAATGTATATAGGCGAAGTGTTCGCGCTCCTAGGAGACGTACATACATCAATTACAAAAGAAAAATAATTGATTTCGATCTACGTCCAGTCGTCCACCCTGAGATACTGAAATAATATTTCATTGGTCACTTTTTTTTAAGAAAACAAACTTCAATCTTTTATTTTTCGGTGTTTGGTTAACACTTGAAAAATATTTTCAGAAATCGACAAAATAGTGGAGAGAGGGGAGGGGGGAGCTTAAACGGTAAAGAGATCTGAGAATAATGGAATTGAACGTGAGTCAGGACTGACGATCGGGGAAATTGAGCAGTGAGAATTGCAGTAGAAGGCAACGGGTTCATTTTGAAAAATAACTTACGGAATATTTAAGAGTAAGTCATTTTCATTCATTTAATGGAAAAAATATTTTCTTTATTTTTCATACAACCAAACACCGAAAAATAGGTACGTAGTAAAATATTTTACCTCAAACCAAACAAACGGAGCCTAACTTAGCTTACAACTTTTTTGCATAAACACTACCATTTGGGTCTCCTTTTTTGTACTTTTAATTGTGTCATATAACAACACAACTGAAATATGACCTTACGAGTTACTTGATCGACAGTTTCCACTTGTTTCGAAGTACGTACTTTTGGTCTTAATCTAAAAAGTAAAAAATTTAGATCGAAATCCAAATTTTTTTGAATAAAGACGAAATAAGTGGCTTTCCCGCCAATTTTCGTCGAAATTCAAAAAAAATTGGATTTCGATCGAAATTTTTTACTTTTTAGATTTCTCTCGTCATAAGAAAGCAATCATCCCAAAAAAATTGACAATAAGCCACAAAATGCAAAAAAAAATGAATAAAGACAAAAAATTTGACGGAAAAACCAAGTGACTTATTTATAAGAACACCCCCTTAGCATATGATTTTCCCTCAACCGTCGTCTGGTCCTAGCTGAGTGCTTTTTTTGTTTATATATATTTACCTAAAAAGTCTATATTCATCATTGGCCTAGACACCTGAATTTTCTATAAAAAAAAATTTTAAAAAAAGGATCAAAGAGAGAGTCTATACTCACTTAAAATTCAAATTGCTTTTCCCCCTGACACACCACTCCCCTCCGGCCCCACCTCCCTTTCCCGGACTACCCCCTCTCTATCTCTCCCTTTTCTTTCTTTCTTTCTTTCTTTACATACAATTTGCTTCTATATTCACTTTTTAAAGTCTAAATTCTCGTTCTGGCACGAGCCGTCCACCTGGTGTTACAAGAAAATCAGGTGAGGACCTGATTTTCTTGTAACACCAGGTGGACGGCTCGTGCTAGAACGAGGATTTTTGTGCCCGTTGTTTTGAAGCAACATACTACTGAATCAGTTAAGAGGATCTATGCTAAATAACGGTTAACAAATTTATTAAATTGTACTATAGTTAAAAATAATAATCCTAAATATAACATTTGTATTCTGGATTAGTATGTCGTTTGCAAAATACATTTCGTAATTAGTTCCCGAACACTAATTGTAATCTTAATGAATTTTTTGCTCTAAAGCCTTTTAACGAGCACCCTAAGTCTCATTATTTAGTTTCAGGACTCTCTTAGGGTGTCCATTGAAAGACCTTGGAGCCAAAAATTTATTACGACCATTTATGATGAAATGATCAGAAAAATAACATCTTTGCACTGGTTCAAACGGATTGAATCACTATTGAAAATTGAAACACTTATTTTTGTAACTATATTTTTTAATCTATAAAGGACAAAAAAAGAAAAATAAAACAATCGGATAAACATGATCAATTGAAACACTTTTTTTTTTCTCTCATTTACTTTACAAAGCCTAGAATTAGACTTGAACCTATTATTAAAGAGAAAAGAAAAAGAAAAAAAAATTCAAACCGGAAAAAAAGAAAAGGAAATAAAATGAAAAAAAAAGTAAACCGAAAAGAAAAGGAAAAAAAAAAGAAAGAAGCAAACTGTATGTAAAGAAAGAAAGAAAGAAAAGGGAGGGAGGGAGAGAGAGAGAGAGGGGTAGTCCGGGAAAGGGGGGTGGGGCCAGGGGGGAGGGGTGTGTCGGGGGGGAAAAAAGCAGCTCTCCTTAAAATTTGCGAATTCCACTTTAATCAATTACAAAGTCGTACCCTTTACAAGCTAGCTAGCTACAATAGCTATTTGCAAACCTTTTATTTTAACAATCCTTCTACCACCACACCCAATCACACACCTACTGTGGGTGTGTGATTGGGTGTGTCCCTAGAATTATTGTTATTTTAATATTTTGTCATAATTTTGTGGTTGAATTTGATCCATCCCCAACCCCTCTCATCCTTTTAGAGTCAGGGATCTCCTGTTCGTTTTGGATTTTGAATTCTAATTATTATCTAATTTTTCTTCAATCATTAGTTTCATTTTTCTCTCTATCTCATTCGAAATATTACTCCAATTTCTAATCATTACTCTATTTCTCTTTACATTCATTACCTATAAATTTAAATCTAAAATCTCAAAACGAACGGGGTGTTAAGTTCTCTCTCAGGACATTTTAAAAAAGTCCTCCAGCGGAATGTCGTTTTCGTAATTGCAAGTTGTAACTGCCTGATTTTTTCCCGCAGAGGAGTTTTCCAGTGCCGAGCGGGTATTGCCAACGTGGCACCCGCTCGGCGCATCTCAGCCGTCCGATTCGCTTTTGGATGGCTCGGATTGAAATTCTCTCTCTCCTCTCACCCCAACACTTTCTCTCTCTTTTTTCTCTCTCTAAATCTGAACCGTCCAAATACGAAATGGACGACTCGAATGCACGTACGGGCACCATGTGGTATCCGCTCGGCACTGAAAATTTTTCCCCGCACATGGGTAGGGTCTCTGCTAGGAGTAAAACTATTTTTCTATCCGCTTTTATTAATGGGAGATTTCTGGTCAGACCTGTTAACAAAGAAAGAAAATTCCTTGAAAGAGGTACATGGGGCAAAGAGCCTCTGTCAAGTACATTGGCGTCCCACTTGCTCAAAAGTGAAAGTCGAATGGACAAATTCAAGTAGGCCACTGATTTTCGCGCTTCAAGATTTACTGCAGTCGCTTCATTTTTTTGTTTTTACACTATAATGTTGTTGGCAACATCACAGTATAAAAACAAAAAGGTGGAGCGCTTGCAATAAATTTTGAAGCTCGAAAATCAGTATCCAGTATATACTGGCAATGGTGAATCAAGAAATTCGTTGTCGTGGGAACACATATTCATTCATAATCTTATAGAATTTCACTGTCGGCTACAATTATACACCAATACAAAAGTTTTGAAACCTATGTATTCAAATGCTAAATTTTTTTCATTGAGATACATCTATTCAACAAAGGGAAAAAAAAAACCGAAAAAAAAATAAAATCAAAGGTCCAAAGGATTCGGTGAATCGAGTGGTGAGGCAGAGAAATATGTACTCCTTTTTATAAAATTTTGTTTAATTGTTCTGTTCTTCTGGGGCACTTTATTTTTCTTATTTCCTATCCTAAGTTAATAAAAGAACTCTCATTCTCTGCAAGTGCGATTTGTCCACTGCTTCATCTCTCCCCTTCTCGATCCGGACTGTTCATATGATAGGGCTCGTAAAATAAATTGTCCATTTAAAAATATAAAATCTATGTTGATCAGACTCTAAAAACCACTCCATTGAAATACTTTTACTCAGAAAGAAAAAATAGTCTAACTGTGTTTTGCATAAATATAATGTTCTTATCAAGTTGTTACATATGGGTGTCCAATCAACTTGATTTTATTTTTGCGTGGATGAATTATTTGACAATCTCTACGTTATAAGCGTCTTGAATCATCGAGAAAAGATCCATATGTGCACGAACAATACTTTGCGGCCCTGAATCTAACTAAAGATAAACTTTAGATGAAAAAATTACTAAGGCATTGAGTGGGGGCACGTGGGCCTTGCTAAGTCCCCACTGCATACTGACGGGGCTTTTTTCTAAGTACTAGGCATCTTGCGTCGTCCAAATCCTTTTGGGTACCAGCGACCACCTCCTCGATGGGTACATCTCATTAAATTCCCTTACCCACCTATAGTTGACTTTTAATTACAGTAAATTTGGCCTTTACAATCGAAACATAATTTTTTTTAAATAAAGGAGAAAATAAAACATGCAAAAAAATTTTGAATAAGAAAAAAAAGTGCCATTTAACTTATTAGGTCAAACAACGCCTCATCTTCTTAATTTTTCTTTTCATCGCTTTATGGGCCGGGTTAGTTCGCATTCTTCCTATGGAGTATATATACCAGTACGTCCTTAGAATGGTATGCTTTGCACCAACAATTAATAATGCAGGTTACACAAAAATTTATCAGCTCTATGTTCAACAACAATCCCTTGAAATTCTTCTTCTCCAGTACCATGGGATTTTCTTCTCCGAGTAAACGTTCAAAATTCGCCTTCGTTCTGAACAATCTCTCGTTCAGAAGAGGTTACGATCAATCCGAAGAAGAGGAGGCCGAGTTCGAGTCAGCTCCCCCGTCTCCTTCTTTAGTGCAAGTACCGGTCCAGTACTTCGCGGTTGGATCGATCAAGGAGAAATTGCCGTTTATGGAATACGGGTGTGGTAAAGAGGAAGATGGTGATTCAGCATGTGCAGTATGCTTGAAGTGCATGAGTGAGGGTGATGAGGTGAGAGAGCTGGGCAATTGCTGTCATGTGTTCCATAAGGAGTGCCTTGATGGTTGGATTGATCAAGGCCAGTTGACCTGCCCTCTGTGCAGGTCTAAGCTATTGCCTAGTGGTGATCAGGATGAGGGAGAGGAACTGAAGTGCGGCAGAGATCCGTGGAGGAGGGAGAGGATGATTTACTTGTTTGGTGAGGATTTTGTGTTTCAGTAATAGATTGGACCATGATGTAGTAGATAACCGTATGTATCGGAATTTTTACTATCGTCCAACTGTTACCGAGGCTTTTGCTTCTCGCGCGATCTGTTCAATATATCTCGATCGATCGGAGGTTTAAAATCTCAATATTTATCAACGGCCGGTAGTTGAACCCTTTGAAGCTATATGTATGTTTTGTTCAATCTCTTCGTTATTGAGATTTTCTCATGTTTACTTGACGTCCGAATTCCAAACAAACCACCGGAGGGAGCAAACATGCATAGCCATCGTCGGAGATCGATATGTTCACGTTCATATATGGGTTATATCTGAAGCTAGCTACGTACCAACTCCTGTATTCTATGGTTAATTAATTCACCAAATCCAATAAATGGAATGGAAAACCTCCAGGAAACTTGTCTAGTTGTATAACATAGTATCTGCTTGTCTTAAGCAAGTCGACGTTGCGTGCATTGCTGATGAATCGAAACTTATCGTATTTATTTACCCAATTGGATTTGGATTAAATTAAATCCACTTGGGTCCGACGGTGCATGCTATATTGAGATTTTGGATCCGTCATCGGGTCTCCATTTCGGATATTGGGTTGATAATGTGCACAGCACTGTGCTGCGCACCTCTGAGCGGACACATCCGACGGCTCGGAGGTGCGCAGGATGCTGCGTACAGCACCATCCCCCAACTACTCCATTTCTATACCAAAGTGGGCATATGCAACTTGTTGGGGATGGTCATGGACCCCTTCATAAGTTAATTATTTTAATGGACTTCGGATTGGTGCGATGGAGTGAGGTGCACAGCACCATGCTGCATGTGCACCTTCGAGCCGTTGGATCGTGCATCCGACGGCTTAGATCTCATCTGGGCAACCAACGATCGAGAGCCATTTTATTGTCAAGATGAGATCCGAACCGTCGGATGCACGATCCGACTGCTTTGAGGTGAGCAGTACGGTGCTGCATGCGCACACCACCTTCCCCAATTCTATTTTAATGCAGCAAGAAATAATTGGCTTCCCTTCAAAAAGGGATAGCCACATGTATATTGTTGTTATATTATTGATGATGTCTAAACAAGAAGGGAAATATGAAGTAAGAAATAAGAAAACAACAAAAAAAATAATAATAATATAAATCATGGCCAAGAAAAGTAGGCATTAATGACCAAGAACTCGTGACGTAAGACTAGGGGTGCATACTTTGCATGTGGAAAGATAACTTCATATTTGGGAGAAAGCTCCTCAACACCAACCTCATTAAATAAAGTACTTGTTTATAGCAATTTTTAATTTTAGATGAGGCATATACTAGTTACATAATTTTTCAAAATGTCTTGCGCTCATTTTCAATCCTCACGCTTGATCTCAATCCTCATTTTGCAAATTTTAGTACGTTGGAATGTGTTTCAAACGAGTTTTTACGTTCGTGCTCTCGCTCGCGTATGCAAATTATGTGACTTAGGATATACCTTCGTCATGGTTTGTACATTTCCTTTTTCGATCGGGTCGGGCCTTATTTGTTCCAGTACGCGTATCCTGGAATGAGAGGGTTGATAAGGCACAAAATTGGGTTGGGCTGGCCCAATTTTAAAAGCCCACACAATGTATCTAGAGAGCTGGACTAGGCGGTGCCTAAAGAACTGAACTTTTGGCAGGCTTACAGGCCCTTCTGTTGATTTTAATTCTTTCTGAGAATTTTCTTAGGGAAAAGTTCTTCAAATAAACACCTGAACTTTCACCCAAATATCCCATAATTGAACACCTAGCGTCATATTTCGTCAAAATTCTAACGGAAGTTGCACACCTGGCCTTGTTAGACGCTGAGATGTGGCAAAATAAAAATTGAGTGGACAATTCTTACGGGAAAAATTTACAAATTACTTACAAACATACTTCACCGCACACCACCTTAACCGATGCCCTAACTGTGTCCCACCCGTTCGCACCCATCCCAAATCCCAACCTGAACCTATGACCCCACCACCAACCCCTGGGTCGGAACCCCTTCCTTGAGCCTCTTCGTCGTCGCCTCATTTCCAACCAACAAACCCTCAAAAAGCTTTATAAAGTCAGAATTACTCAATAATGACCTTTCCAATTCCTTTTGAGTGATAAACAAGGATAAACTATGAGAGAATCGTATGGTGGTCAAGCTATATACTTCTCACCCACGAGAGACTTAAGCTGGATTTGAGGAGAGAGAAAATGAATGGGGATCAAGGAGAGGATGGATTCGAAAAGCGGTGGAAGAACCTGGGCCTGTTCTTCGTCTTCCATTGGAGCTTAGGGCTCCCTGGCAGCGTTGGAAGAGTCTATGTTTGCACCAGCGGGTTGGGTTCGAAACGAGCTGAGACAATAATCGATGTATGCGTAAACTTATCCAAACATCCGATTATAAAAAAAAATGATCTTGTGGGAAGGAAAAACAAAAAGGATAACATCAATTCATAGAAATGTCACAGTCAAAGTTCCTAATATAGCGCGGATCAAAAAAAAGTTCCTAATATAGTGGAGTAACTTTTATTTCCACCTCTTATTTCCCAGCAACACCATTCATATACTACCAGTACCACCATCTTCTTCTTCTTCGATGGACTCACCACCCAGTCCCACCGCCCAACATTCGTCAAAAACATTTCACAAAATTCTTCCTTTTTGATTATGTCTCAAAACCCACCACCAATCCCAACCAATCACCACCACAACCACCTCCACCTCCTCAAAAAGCAAACAACCACCCTCCCCGACTTCGTTCTCACCGCCCTCTCTCTCTTCCTGGTTGTCTCCTCCCCCTCCAAACCCCTCTCTCTCCCCCACCACCACCACCACCACTACCCCCGTCGCTTTCTCAAAATCCCCACTATGTCCCACTCAAACCCTAACCCTAACCCCCACCGCCGCTTCGCCACCCCGCAATCCCTCTCCGACTGGCTCAAACCCCGCCTCCCCTCCGACTCCTTCGACTCATGGGGCGTCAAGCCCGGCACCAAGAACGTCCACAACCTCTTCCTCGAGCTATCCGAAGGCGAGACTACGCTCATCAATGACAACGACGATTCTAGCCCTCCTGTCCGTGCCCTCGACGTCGTTACCATCCGAATAATCGGGTCGAACAACCGAGTCCTAATCGAATTGCGCCAGGTGAGCATCTTCGGCCCTACTCAAATTTGTACTTAATTTGACTAGAAGTTTGAGTTTTGTGATGAAGAATTCCAAATGGTCTAACCCAAATGTAAGGCACACATTTAGTAATAGCTTCATTAATGCCATAGGCGCAAATTATGAACAGTAGAATGAGCGGAGTATTCCAAATGGACAAACCCAAATGATGTAGAACACGTGGAGGCCCAATTCCATGATCAGCTGGACCGAGCCAAGCCTCGGAAGCCCAAACGGTGTTTAATTTCAGATTACCCAATTTGGCAACATTCGGACGAGCTCGGAATAAGCCCAAACTTGGTGGGCTGACTTATTTTCGCGCTCCGGTCAATAGTCATTAACCCATGGTTGATGATGTGAACTGCTTTTCGGCCTAATTCCTTCGTTTAGGCCTTCAATTGGACGTTTTTGCCGTTTTAGGAAATATTTGTTTCGTTAATAACTTTTAGCGTATAATTCCGTAGAAGTTGATTCTTTTTGGGAAAGTCATGTTTTTCTTCCCTTTTTCCAATTTTATTATTTTCCCCAAATTTTGGAAATTTTTGTTTTTGAATTAGGGTTTTGCTAGGGTTACGCCTTTTTTCCTATAAAAGGGTTGTAACCTAATGTTTATGCAGCTTTTTATCAATAATATTCAGACTTTGTCTTTTTCTCTCGTGGACTCGAGTTTATCATTCGTTCGATTAGTACGCAACTAATCTCTTTGTTAATTCCGCTGCGTCAAGTGGTATCAGAGCAAGGCTTTTGCCTGGTTCGATGGCACCAAACACAGAAGAAAACACACCCATTGACGTTGGTCGTGGGATTACTGACCTACGGAAGATGGTGGAGGATCAACAGACTCAATTGATCGAGATCCGTCAGGATACTCACACTCAGTTCGCTGAGATCCGTGAGTTGCTGCAGGAGTTGACTCTACAAAATCGCCGAAGGGCAGAAAGGGTTGAGGAGGAACGCGCGGTGGGGTTTGCCCATCGTCAACCTCGTAACCAGGATCGGGAGCGCGCCGAGGGATTTGCCCGAAGCCCACCCGGTGATCGACGGGTTGCAAGACATCTTCGTCATCGTGCTGATACCGAAGATTCTGAACCTGAAGATGAAGAAGAGGCACAGGGAGGACGCCGTCCAGCACGGCAACAACAGTGGTTGGATGATTATAAAGTGAAGGTGGACCTTCCCACGTTCAACGGTAACTTGCATATTGAGGACTTTCTTGACTGGCTTTCTGAGGTTGAGAGATTTCTTAATATGATGGAGGTTGCGGAGTCTAAACAGGTCAAGTTAGTCGCTTACAAGTTAAAGAGCGGCGCTGCAGTCTGGTGGGATCAGTTACAAGCGAAGCGGTACAGGCAAGGAAAGGAGCCTGTGAGGACATGGCGCCGGATGAAGCAACTGATGATGGAAAGGTTCTTGCCGCCTGATTATGATCAACACCTGTTCCGGTCATACCAGAATTGTTCACAGGGGTCTAAATCTGTGTTTGACTACACGACTGAGTTTAGTCGACTTTCAGATCGTAATAATCTGAATGAGACCGAAGGTCAGCGCGTAGCAAGATATATGAATGGATTGAAGTCTTCCATTCAAGACAGAATTGGGTTGCAGGTTGTGTGGGATGTCGAGGAAGCCTATAACCTAGCTTTGAAGGCCGAGCAGTTGGAGCGTAGACCGACCAGTTCGGGCTACCGTCGAGGTTCTGTAGAGTCGTTTGTTCCTACTTCTGATAAGGGGAAGGACAAACAGCCAACGGTTCCCGCGTTTCAACCTAGGAGTGCAGTTGGTGGTGGTGCTAAGTTCGGAGGGGCTAATCAAGCAAGTAGTTCCAACAACAGAAACGTGGCCAAAGATTCGAACCCTTATGCCAAACCAAGGGGTGACAAGTGCTATCGGTGTAACAAACCCGGTCACTTGTCTAATGCATGCCCAGATAGAAAGGTGGGCCTGGTAGAAGAAGATGGGTTTGCTGAGGATTGCTCTGAGGATGATCCTGATGATGTGGATTATGCCGAGGAAGATGGGGAACGGGTTAATTGTGTGGTTCAACGGGTGCTTTTCGCGCCAAAATCGGAGGATTCCAACCAACGTCACAACATATTTCGGTCACGCTGTTCAGTCAACCAGAAAGTTTGTGATTTGATTGTGGATAGCGGGAGTTGCGAGAATTTTGTGGCAAAAAGACTAGTAGAGCATCTGAAGTTGCCAACGGAACCCCATCCCGCGCCTTACAGCATTGGATGGATCAAAAAGGGCCCTACGGTGAAGGTAACTCAAGTCTGTAAACTTCCTCTTTCAATTGGGAAATTTTATAGAGCTGAAGTTACTTGTGATGTTATTGAGATGGATGCTAGTCATGTACTGTTAGGTAGGCCTTGGCAGTTTGATGTAGACGTTGTTTATAAAGGTCGTGACAACACTTACTGTTTTAATTGGGAGTCCCATAAGGTTGTTATGGTACCTACCAATCATAAGGTGTCTGTCAAGCCTCCTAAAGTAGAAGGGTCCTCGTTTTTAACCATTGCTAGTTCCAAAGCTGAGTTTGTTGCAGGTTTGAAAGAGTCTGAACAGGTTTATGCAATGGTGGTAAAGTCGTTGGTTGTGCATGGAAAGAATGAGGCAGTGATTTCAGTGCCTAAACAGATACAACCATTACTGGAAGAGTTTGAGGAGCTGGTTGCTGATGATGTGCCTAATGAGCTCCCTCCCATGAGGGATATTCAGCATCAGATTGATTTGGTGCCTGGGGCAAGTCTGCCCAATTTACCGCATTACCGTATGAGTCCGAAAGAGAATGAGATCCTGAGGGAGAAGGTCGAAGAGTTATTGCAGAAAGGGCACATTCGGGAGAGTCTGAGCCCGTGTGGTGTTCCCGCCTTATTGACCCCAAAGAAGGATGGGACCTGGCGTATGTGTGTGGACAGTCGAGCCATCAATAAGATCACCATCAAGTACGGGTTTCCAATACCTCGTCTTGATGATATGTTGGACATGCTATATGGGTCAAAGTGGTTTTCAAAGATCGATTTGCGGAGCGGGTACCATCAGATTCGTATCCGACCTGGGGACGAGTGGAAGACGGCGTTCAAAACTAAGGATGGCCTGTATGAATGGTTGGTTATGCCATTCGGCCTTTCTAATGCACCGAGTACTTTTATGAGGGTGATGAATCAGGTTCTGCGGCCTTTCACTGGAAAGTTTGTCGTCGTTTATTTCGACGACATACTGATCTATAGCAAGTCCGAGGAGGAGCATGTGGAGCATGTGCGCCAAGTGCTTATGGTGCTGCAAGAAAATAAGCTGTACATTCAACTCAAGAAGTGCAGTTTCTTGACTAGCAGCTTATTGTTCTTGGGTTATGTGGTTAGCTCTGAGGGGATTCATGTGGATGAAGATAAGGTGCGGGCCATTCGTGACTGGCCAACACCCAAGACTGTTACTGAAGTTCGAAGCTTCCATGGGTTAGCCACTTTCTATCGGCGTTTTATTCGGGATTTCAGTTCTATTGTAGCGCCGATCACTGAGTGTCTGAAGAAAGGAAAGTTCTTGTGGGGAGATGAAGCGGAGAAGAGCTTCATGGTGATTAAGGAGAAGCTGTGCACCGCACCAGTTTTAGCACTACCTAGCTTTGAAAAGATTTTTGAAGTTGAGTGTGATGCTAGCGGGATTGGTATTGGGGCTGTTCTGTCACAAGAAAAGAGACCGGTGGCTTTCTTTAGTGAGAAGTTAAGCGAAGCAAGGCAGAAGTGGAGCACGTATGCTCAGGAATTCTATGCTGTGGTGCGTGCTCTCAAACATTGGGAGCATTACCTGATTCAGAGAGAGTTTGTTTTGTATACCGATCATCAGGCGCTGAAGTTTATCAATAGTCAGAAGAAGCTGGATAGTATGCACGTGCGTTGGGCGACGTTTTTGCAAAAATTTCCTTTTACTATTCGGCATAAGTCTGGGGTAACAAATCGTGTGGCTGATGCTTTAAGTCGTCGAGCTGATCTATTGGTGACTTTGGCCCATGAGATTGTGGGCTTTGAGTTTCTGAAGGAGCTGTACCCAGAGGATGATGACTTTAAGGAGATTTGGGATGTATGTGTGCAAAATCGGCCTATGAGTGATTTCCATATCACTGATGGGTATTTATTTCGAGGCAATCGCTTGTGTATTCCAAAGTCTTCTTTAAGGGAAAGCTTAATCCGAGACTTACATGGTGGAGGATTAGGTGGTCACTTAGGGAGGGATAAAACTGTGGCCAGTCTGGAGGAACGGTATTATTGGCCTCAGTTGAAGCGAGATGCTGGGAATTTTGTGAGGAAGTGCTACACTTGTCAGGTGTCTAAAGGTCAGTCCCAAAACACTGGTCTTTACACGCCTCTGCCTGTTCTTGATAGCATCTGGGAGGACTTGTCAATGGATTTCGTGCTGGGTCTGCCTCGTACTCAACGAGGAGTAGATTCTGTGTTTGTGGTAGTGGACAGGTTTTCAAAGATGGTGCACTTTATTGCTTGCCGAAAAACATCCGATGCTTCTCATGTGGCTCGTTTGTTTTTCCGTGAGGTGGTGCGTTTGCATGGGGTGCCGCAATCCATTACTTCTGATCGTGATGTGAAGTTTCTTAGCCATTTTTGGGTAACTTTGTGGAAGATGTTCGATACGTCGCTGAAGAGGAGCTCCACTGCACATCCACAAACAGATGGCCAAACTGAGGTAACTAACCGAAGTTTGGGAAATTTGATTCGCAGTATTTGTGGGGACAAGTCGAAACAGTGGGATTTTGCTTTACCGCAGGCTGAGTTTGCTTTCAATAGTGCAGTTCACAGTGCCACAGGAAAATCACCTTTTTCTTTGGTATATGTGACCCCTCCAAAGCATGTGGTGGATTTGGTTCAGTTTTCACGAGGGCCTGGGGTTAGTGTTGCAGTTGAGGCAATGGCTAAGCAGGCCCAAGAGGTGCATGAGCAAGTAAAACAGAAGCTAGCTGAGACTAACGCGAAATACAAGAGGGCTGCAGACAAGCGCAGGCGTGAGAAATTGTTCAAGGAAGGGGATTTTGTGATGGTGTTCTTGCGCAAGGAACGGTTCCCAGTGGGGACCTATAACAAGCTGAAGCCCAGAAAGTATGGTCCGTATAAAGTTCTGAAGAAGATTGGCGACAATGCTTATGTAATTGATCTTCCTGATTCTATGAAGATTTCAAAGGTTTTCAATGTTGCTGATTTATCTGAGTATCATGCTGAGGAGTCGCTGTATCCAGACTTGAACTCGAGGTCGAGTTCTTTCAAAGAAGAGGGAACTGATGTAGAACACGTGGAGGCCCAATTCCATGATCAGCTGGACCGAGCCAAGCCTCGGAAGCCCAAACGGTGTTTAATTTCAGATTACCCAATTTGGCAACATTCGGACGAGCTCGGAATAAGCCCAAACTTGGTGGGCTGACTTATTTTCGCGCTCCGGTCAATAGTCATTAACCCATGGTTGATGATGTGAACTGCTTTTCGGCCTAATTCCTTCGTTTAGGCCTTCAATTGGACGTTTTTGCCGTTTTAGGAAATATTTGTTTCGTTAATAACTTTTAGCGTATAATTCCGTAGAAGTTGATTCTTTTTGGGAAAGTCATGTTTTTCTTCCCTTTTTCCAATTTTATTATTTTCCCCAAATTTTGGGAATTTTCGTTTTTGAATTAGGGTTTTGCTAGGGTTACGCCTTTTTTCCTATAAAAGGGTTGTAACCTAATGTTTATGCAGCTTTTTATCAATAATATTCAGACTTTGTCTTTTTCTCTCGTGGACTCGAGTTTATCATTCGTTCGATTAGTACGCAACTAATCTCTTTGTTAATTCCGCTGCGTCACCAAATGTAAGCATGCATTTAAGTATTAGCTTCGTTGATGGCATAGTTGTAAATTATGAACAGTAGAACGGGCCTTCAAAAACTTGGGTTAAAATATGAGTCGCCTTTTGATTTGGTGAAAATTTTGAGTAAAACTCAATCTGGTGTGAGTTTGAACAAGGACTGGACTCCTTTTGATTTGGTGGAAATTTTGAATAAAACTCAATCTGGTGTGAGTTTGAACAAGGACTGGAGTAAGTCTAGAGGGGCTTTACTCAATCTTTGGTTCTGAGTCGATTAAAAAAGAAGGGCTGGAGATGCTCTAAGGGCGAAGCAAGAGGGGATCAAGGGTTGCCTTAGTCACCCTCAAGGGTTTTGTATTTGTATATACTAGTCCTGTAATTTTCGAGATCTTTATAACATACATAAAATGGTCCCTCACATTTTCTAGAATTTTTGTTGTTGTCTCTCTCTTTCGCAAGTATTCCTTTAAAATTGTGGCATGACTTTGCTTATTTTTATACTAGACGCCCGGGCATGCGAGTTGCATTTGCAAATCTTACTACGCAAAAGATGGAAAGAGTAAAGTCTCTAATAGAGGAGAAGGAAATTTGGGGAGGCAATTTTTTTCTACCTTCTTGGCAGTTTCTTTAGATAGTTAAGGGCTAGTTTGGGTGGAAAAAGTGTGAGCCAGCCTTAAAACTGACGTTCACCTTATAAAGGGGCGTTCCCTTTATAATTGTAATAGATTACTCCTTTAGTTCTAACAATTTTATAATTTTTATTATGTTTTTGTACGAATTATCAATTTTTAGCTATAACTTCTCTTTTTTTCTCGTCTTTATGTACATTGGCCATCCAAACATCTAATTTTTGGCTTTGTTTCTGGCACCAGGAATTATCGGACGGTACTGTGCGGGATCGGAACCGGCCTCTTTCAGAGAAGATGAAGCCGGGGGAAACCCTTGAGGCTGCCGTGGCACGTGCGGTGAGAGAAGAGCTTGGGTCGGTGATTGGGGATGGTGATGGGGTTGTTAGGATTGTGCCTGATTCTTATGTGAAGAAGGTGGAGGAGAGGGTTTCGGTTTCATATCCGGGCTTGCCAGCTCGTTACGTGTTGCATTCGGTGGATGCGGTGGTGGATGGGTTGCCTGATGGGGATTTTTGTACGGAAGAAGGGGCAGAGTATGAGGATACTGGTGAGAACAGAGTCGCAGATGCGGCAATTTGTTGTAAAAAGCATTATTGGAGGTGGGTGGATGCCAATGCGGTTTGATTTCGGTATGGTTGTGAGTTTGCCCGCCTCATTTAGGTTTTCATGATTCTTTTTTCGGTGATGCTATAGTCATTTTGCTAGTGTAGCAATGATAGCTATGATATTTGGGAGCATGAGCATGTATCTTTTACAGTTAGTATACACATTTATACAGGTGCAATGACAAACTATTTGTTTCAGATTTGAATTAGAAAGTTCTTCACTGCCTCGGTTGTTGATATTCCGTTTGTTTTCATTCTGGTTTTGACTTTTTCTTAAGATATGGCATTGTGGACTAAATCATGCGATGATTCGTTATATCATGTCTGGCCTCGTATGAGGCTATGATAATAGTCTATTTCATTGGGCAATACGGTTTCTGGAATTTTTTTTTGGGATTTGAACAAGCCTTGAATGCAGATCACTTGTTCATGAAAATCATGCCTATTATGAATGCATGGACGAATAAGTTTTTCTTATCAATAGCCTTGACCAAATGTGTTGCCACTGGCTTTGGAAAGAAGTAATTGTTGTGCAGGAAAACTTATGGTTGTGATTGTCTAGTCATGTCTTGTAATATAGTGCATCTAGTGTTGTAACCAAGTTTATGCTGCATAATTCAACCACTCTTGAGGCCAGGAGTTTGCTTGTTGAATAAAGCGCTCTCTTACTAGGTGTGATGTGTGGGTTCGAGACTTCAGAGTCTCATTGCAGCTCGCTGCAACTTCTCCTTGTCCTATTCCCCTCCTACCTAGTGAAAAACCTAACTGTTCTGATATTTTTCTGAAAGCCTTGGTGGACTTTTGCTTGAATGATACACTAAGAGAGGTCGATACTTGAGTTTCTTCATATTCACATATTAGGTAAGGAAGTCACAAAGTAGGCTTGGGGCAGATCAATCTAAACTCCTGAAAGAAAATCTTCCAATTTTTGAGGGTTTGAGCACAGGCTGATGGTATTTCTGGCTTTAGTCAAGTTTATATTCTTGAGAGAGCTATGATTCAGGCCCATTTTTCTGTAGTCTCCTGCTCTTGGTTTAGCACTTAGTTTTGCAGAGTATTTTTATGGTCATAAAGAAGGTGCTTATAGTTATAGATGTTCCACTTGTGCAGCGCCTCCTTGTGGTTTTTGTTTGAGTTGGCCTCTAAGGTGTCTTTTTGTGATTGGAAGAGCTAGTTGAGTAAACTTAAAAACAACGCCCAGTTGGTACCCATTACTGCCCAGTTGAGTAAACTCATAAGTGAAAATAAATTGCAAGTGGAGTATGCATTAGCATGGCTAGAGGTAGAGAAGGTAGTAGGTATTAGTGGATGTTTATCCCTTTTTCGCCACACAGGCGTTAGCGAAAAATCTTAGTCGTTTGATGTAAGTGCGGGCGTGCCAGGACTTGTCGCATCTGACATTTCTAGGACTGGTTGCCTTTGATCTAACTTCTAACAAGGTTGAATGTGTGTGATCCAAAGGGCAAGATCACTAAGTGGTTCGTGGTAACGAAGTGGACTTCAATATTTCCTAACCTTGTAGGAAAAGAAGAGAACAAAGTAACGGGAAAACTAATTCAACTTCTTTAACGGTTTAACAAAGTTGATTGATTACAAGGAAATGTAAACGGGTACGGGTAAAAATAAATAAAAGTACTAGGTACTTGGAAATGTAAAATGGACTAGAAATGAAAGATGACTTTTCCGGAAAGTAAAATGATAAGAAGCGCTGGTGTTGGAACCAGTTTTCTGTCTTGAAAACTGGTATTTATAGGCCAAGGGTCTAAATGAAGCACCGACACCTCTAGAGGTCGACGTTTCGCAGTGTCCGAAGGGGACACGCGGGGACACCTCAGGGACACTTACGGGACACGCCACGTGGCGTGTCCCATAATTTAATATAAATTTTTGAGGGTGACACGGCTGGGGACACCAATGGGGAGTGGGGACACGGCGGAGGTCAAAGTGTAATTTCTTAAAAAAAAATTGGGGTCAAACTGTAATTTTTAAAATTTTGGGGGTCAAACTCTAATTTTTTTTTAAAAAATCAGAACCGTAATTTTTTAATAGGGTTGTATTGAACTTATGGATGTCTTGTTTTGTTTAAATGTTATTTGCAGTTATTTGAAGGATAATGGACCATGGCCTTTGAAAATTGGTTACAAGGAACTCTACATCCCACTTTTTATGGGAAGCTTCCAGAACCCCATAACTACTTCCCACGAATCATGGGCCTCATCCAACCGATTAGATGATTATGCGTAAAGGGCCAAAGGCGCATGTTCCTTGTCCCTCTTGGGATTTTAATTAATTGGGCCTTGCTCCAAATTGTAAAATTAACACGGCCCATTAATTCTTGATTCTGAAAAGCTCTTATAAACTGGCCGAATTTAATTAAATGGCCCAACAACTCTAGCCCATGGTTTGGTGCCAAAAATGGGTATAAACAGTGCAATTACGAACAAAGAGCAAGCTAATAAAGTGTGGCTCCAATAGTAACATTTGGTATATGAGGATATCTTATTTATCTAGGAAACTAGGTAAAAGAAATTAGGACTGCGATGGCTCAGGAGAATAACATTGAATGTCTAAACCATTCAGACTCAAATTGATATCTATCCTAGAGTTTAATATGATCCTCGGCAAAGAGCGAATGTTGGTCATTTCCAGCAAAGGCATAACAATTATTTCCGATTACCACTTTTGTTTGCCCAATTACAATTGATACCTTGCAAGGAATTTTTCTCCTCTCTCCCTCCCTCCCTCGCTCTGAACTTAATTTTAAACACAGTTTGATCCCTCACACAAATTTCTAGTGCAAATTTTAAAACCTATTTATGGAACTTTCAGAACCCCCTCTTATTTTGTGTCATTTGCTTGTTGCGAGGGCACGTTATGCAGTCTCCACTGCATAATTCCTCATCTTGTCCTGATGTTTGAACACAATTGGAGAATAATGTAAACATCAATGGTCTGTTGTCTTTTTTAAGCGAGTCCAAATCTTGTAGGACTCTGCGCATCTGACATCTGTCTTTCATGTGCTTCTGAGGAATGATTGCCATCTGTTCATGAGGAAGCCACAATAAGAAAATTGAGAACCTTTTTCTTCCTTTTGCGGTTAAGTAGAATCCTCTCGCATAATGTAGAGTTTTTACAACAGGGTAAGCAATAGCCGCAGTCAATAAGATTGTTACTTTGTAGCTTTTTGGTGTGGGGAAGTCGATGTTCTATATTGCTCTTGAAGGTGACTGCAAGAGAGAGATTGAGAGAGATTGTTCATCAAAAGAAAAGAAGTTGGCCTTCAAAAGCCTAGTCTGCCATTGTTAGAAGGAGGTGCCTGATTTCTGCTGTGATAGGGACTACCATTATCTGGGGACAAAAAATATGATAATTCAACTTTTAGCAAGTTAAGAGTGCTTCTTTTTGGTAAAGCTATTTTGTCCTGGCTTAGGTTTCCCTTTAACATTTAAGTTTGCGCCTTCTCTATTTTATTGTTGCTTTCTACATATAGATTCACTTTAGATTTGGCCTGTAGGAAATGGGAAACACACGCAAAACCATATTGAAGTAGTAGATTAGGAAGCAAAATCTCCTCCAGATGCATTTCATGTGTTGCTACGTTCTCCACTTAAAAGAATCAATAGTGACCTTCTTGGTTTTGGAGGTTTCTTGAAGAAACTATGGTGTTAAGCTGTTACGACAATAATAGTTGCGGACAGAATGAAAATTGTACATCCTGTAAATTGTACTTTCTAGACTGGGTCACAATGAATAAGCTGTGTAAATATGGTCTCAGAATTAGCTTGTTGGCTGGCTCAGTTTGGCTTGTTAAGCTAATTGATATATTGAAATTGGTGCGAAAGAAATTGAAAATTTATGTTCAAAAGTATTTAGCTGAGGATTGACCTAAAGAATGACACGACTTCTCGTAAGGGGACTAAAATTATGGTATGAATGAATTATATTAAGGGGTGGTTGTGATTCTCTTTGTTATTTTGGAATTGATTATTGATGATATGATTGATATCATATCAAATTATTGGGTTGCGGATAACTTCGGCTCCGTTGCAACCATCTTCTGGTAGCTTGAGGTTTATTTTGTAATCCTATGGACCATAGCATTAGGTGAGAAGCAACCTAACTTGTCTTTTGAAAGTCGAAACCATGGAAAGTTTAGTAACTTTTGAAATATAAGGGAAACAGTTGTTTTCCTTTCCTTATCTCTCTTACCTTTTTAGCTGAGGATTGACCGACTTGTTTTGTCAGTATTCAACAATATCAAAATCTTTTGTGGGATATCTCCAGTGGGTGGTTTTGGTTTGGGCCTTTTTTCATTTTTTTTCTCAAGAGGTGATTTCGAGAATCAACCAACCGACAAATCTGTAGCCCAGGTGACTCACAGCCTCCCTCTCACCCAAATGAAATGTGCCCCTGGGACTTGGCCACAGATTCCAGGTTGTCTGACCATCGCCATCTTCCTGGAATTAGCAAAACAGACTAAGTTTTTTCCTTGTTAGAGGATGACCATATCCGTTTAACTGTCTCATTTGTAGGCGTGGATGATTGGAAGAGGGAAGGAAAAAGATTTCTGGGATATTATTCTCTTCTTTTTCCTCTTTGAAGCTATAAAACAAAGAGTATTTTGACTGGATCTCCTGTCTGGGACGTATAGGTTGGGGAAGAGGGAGCTTAACCAAGTGTTGAGTAATTACCGCAGGAGAAGGGTTATAGACTCAAAACTCCATAGGGGCCCTGCTGCTGGGAGTTATTGTTTAATTAGGTCCCTACAATAACTAGAGAAGAAGATAAAAAGGATGAGATTGACATGTAAATTTAAGATTCCTGCCTTTCTTTATCCCCTCTTTTCCCCCTTGGAATCTTAATTATAATGATTCATGATACCTGTCCGTCACTCTTTCTTGAACCCTCTGAAGAATCTCAAAGCAAAAGAGAAACATTTCCTCCTCATCTTTTACCTCTTAGTGAACCACTGGGGGAAACACAATGAGCCAACCCATATCTTTCCACAATTTCGCTCTCTACCCATCCCATGTAAAGCAAAATCAACAAATCAAGAGGGAGAGATAACATAAACAACCCAACCAAGCTTTTCATTGTAGTTGTAATTGTAACGTTCAAACCTATGATTCATAATTAATTTACAAGCACTCACAAGCAACTTAACCTCCCAAACCAACCTCGAAAAGAAAAAAGAAAAAAGGCTTCGTAGTAAAACAATCCCTCGGATGCTAATCACATGCGCTTAACGTATGCTAAGCACATATGTTAATCTTCATTCAGACTGTTGTGGAACACTGAGTCCCTTGCTTGGAACTCAGTGGACCTGAGGGGATAGTAGGTCCAAAATCCATGATAGAAACGCAATTAACATTGAACCTGTAGCGCCCGGAAACCCAAGTCCCCACCTTCCAACGAAGCCCTCCGTTCATCTTAAGACTCAGTACCAATTTCCCAGCCGTTTGGTCACGCCGCACTTCATAACCGAACGAGGAGGCCACAGGTAACCCAGTGCCACCCAAAGACGCGGTTAGAATGTTTCTCTCTTCATGCCCTTGATAGAAAGGAGGAAGAGAGGTATCAACAGTTATCTGTTGGCCCTTGTAAGAGGCATATGCCTGAAGCTCATCGTAGTAAATTCCAACTTTCTGGTTTGGATTTTTGGAGAGTAGAGTAAGTTGGATGGAGGAGTTGAGAAGGTGAGTGCCTGAGAGGTTGAGTTGGTAGAGATTAACTTCTTGGAGAGAAAACTCTGGTTTTGAAGGATGCAGGATTAGCCAAACAAGGAATATGAGGGATAGGATGGAAAGGAATAAGGTAGAGAAGGAGTAGAATATCTTCTTATAGAGCTTGTCAACGTTTACTCCTTGCTTGTCGCCGCAGTGTTTTGGAGATTTTGAGAGGACTTGAGACATTTGCAGTAAGGGAGAGAAAGGGAGGGAAAAAACATACAAGGGATAAGGAAAGGGAAGTGATGGAGTTTATAAGGAGAAGGGGGAAGCAAAAAGCAGCAATAATTTTGCTTTTGACTGGTAGCTCCTCCTTGTTTTCAAGGTGGATGCAAGAGACATTTTACCTATTTACTTCTGGAATGGACCTTTAAGATTTTGGGGGCTTAGTTATTTTTATTCTAGTTAATTAAAAGTTACTTTTTTTGATTTTTTTTGTTGGCCCACAAGCATGAAATCCTAATTGTTTTATGTAACACTTTTCAACCTAAAAGCAAAAGATTTTGCTACGAACTGCTCTATTATGTGAGAAACACAAATAGTTTATGTAGTAGTTCGTCTTTCCTTCACTTTTAAACCTTTGCTTTGAAGGAAAATGCTTGGGACACAGGTATCCAAGCACGGACCGGGACACAGATGTTTTAGGAGCTACCGATGTGTGTGGATCCCATGTGCTTCGTGTTTGACCAATGTGCATCGGAGTGATCCAGACCCGGACATATCTGTGTTTTGATCTGTGTCCGTATCACTATTCTTGCTTTGAACCTTGAATATGTATCAAAAGAATGAGTCAGTTCATTATGCCTGGATTCACAAATTATTATTCAAATCGGAATATCGCAGTATGGAAGTCCTCATTGAACCTATAAGTGTATCTTTAAGTATTATATATATATTATGATTTGGGATTGAGATTTGGGGTGTTTTTTTAGGTGTTTATTTGGGTGTTCCTTGAACCGTCCCGATATATATATTATGATTTTTTCTTTTTGTATTTTTGTCTGTTTTCCTGTGCTTCCATTAGGTTCAAATCAAGGATGCATCCATCTAAACAATTAAGTAATCTAAGGTGATAAAGAGTCATATTTGCCACCATGAATATGCATGCACTTTCCGATAAGGCTTTAGAAGTATATGCTTTCCAAGTTCAGTCTTTATGGATACCATGATGATTTTTTTGACAGAGAATACAGGGAGATTTAATTTCACCCAGTGTCAGTCGCTTTTAGAATTATTGAAAGTGCAAAGTTAAGAGCTTTTTCATAGTGCTAAGTGCTAGAGTAGCTTTTCCTACTGATTGAAGATGAGTGAGAAATGGTTGAGTGCTCTCTCTCTCTCCACCTTATTTTGTTAAAATACATTTTGTTTTCTAAGTTAAACGCATGCCATTGGAGTGGGGAAAAGAGTTTTGAAGTCTTGGGTATTTGTGTATTTTATTGAGCTGTGCACAAGAAAGAGTCTAAAAAGAGGAGGAAGACATGGAGAATCTGTGAAATTAGCTTTTATCGAAGCCCCTGGGAGGAAATCTCCAGTCCCCTTAGAAGGGGTGGGGCTTAATATGTCTCATGTAGCCCTTGCTTTTGAGCTAAGAAAAGGGTATGAATGGAATTGTAGCAGGTATATGGTTAGTTGAATTTCCAATGATCCCATTACTCACTCAGCTTAACAAATGTTGGCTGAATCACAGCCGTTTGATTTGATTACCATCATGTTGAATAGCACATCTAGCCGTTTGATCTGATTACGAAATGTTGAATCTTCCTCTCGTTCACTGTTCGATGGTGGGTGGATTGCCACCCAGCCAAAAGTTTTGGGATCTTGGAAGAATATTACAGTCTTGGAAGCAAAGTCATGAGTTTGAATTAAGGGGTCATTGTTGCTTTATTTGGACTTCATTATTTAATTTAATTTAATTTCTGTTATTAGGGCCTTCAATCAGGGCAAAAGTCGGTCTACCCCATCATCCCAAGTGATTTCTCATCTGTTCTTTTTCTATCTTTTTAGAGAACTTTTTCTCATTTTCTTTGCTTTAGGGTACCAAATACACCTCCATGTGTTTGAGACACCAACTGGGTAAAAAAGATATTTGCCTTTCCATTTTCTTGAATTTCCCTGGACCTTTGTAGCGATAAGCATGATAACTTGAGGTCCCCTTCTCCCTCCGGTCGCCTTCGGCCAAAGCCAAGGCGGCCAATGCCGTTTGTCATTATGTCGCTTCACTGGTCGTAAGGGGCTATGATGGATGCGTGCAATACATTGTTTTATCATCTTTTTTACCCATTTTTTTCGTGGTCAACCAACGCATAAGGCACTAACTAGAAGACTAGGGGTTTCCGTTTTTGTGTTTTTGGAAGCAAAACTGATGCAGAATGAAGAGTTCAGAATCGCTAGTCATTTTCGTTGAGATCAAGAGTAGATGTTCAGAAGACACGCGAAAAAGTTCTTCTTGAAACGCAGTTCCCTAATAAAACAGTAAACTTTTCCCAGAAAGAAATCGTTTCACCGATAGTGCACCGAAGAACTTTTGTATCAGATTTTCATCTTTCTCCTTGCAAACAAAATCAAAATTTCGAATACAATACCAAACTCATCAGTGCGTTCAGTTCTGTGGTTGTCGATAATTTCTGTGATTCAATGAATTCATTGGGGGAGGCACCACTACTAGCACATACTGTCGTTTAGAAGAGACAAAAATTATTGGAAGGCAAATAGTATTTGGAGGAAAGCTCCATCAAATTCTGGTGCCACTGTATCTGCAACTATAGGCATGCACTACCAGTAACTTCCATTGTCTCTATGCATTTGGATTCTCTTGCACTTTGCATAATTTTGATGTTAAAATCCTTAGTAGGGACGACAACTTGTACTGAAAGGTCGAAAGTGCCCTGAAATGTACTGTATACTCCAACACGTTTGTTTGAATGAATCCCCTTTCAAAGACCACTAAATACACTCCTAGATATGGAAGAGTGGAACTTAAAAGTAGAAAAAGATTTGGCTCCTCTCCTAAATGGTCCGACATTTTTCACGATGCGAAAATATCTTTTTGAAAATATATTTTTGTGGGACCTGTGCTTGTGAGACAACTCCGGCAACTGTCCCGGCAGTAGTTGCTGAAGAAGATCTACTTCCGTAGAAAATACACATCACGCAGCTGAAGATTGATTTGAAGATGCTAAATCTGTGTATCGATCAGGTCCCATACAAAACGATGTTGCTCACTTTGGTCACCAGACTTGCCACGCACGTCTATGTGACCAGTGCACTGCTTTTTTCTTCGGAAGTTTTCTCGGGAAAAAAAGCGTTCTTGCCCGATACTAGGAATCTCTCAAGTCTCGCTTGTATCGCGTTAGACATTTCCCACCTGATGCGGGATGAGAGTTCCACTTGAAATAATTTTCCAATGGTGATTAGATTGAATACCTGTTAACACTAGTTGCTTTTGGGTGCTAATCTTATTTTTCTATGCTTACATAGGTGTAAGTTTCTATCCCATGGTGTTTTCTGTAACCAAAGAAAACGAAAGGCGTAAAAGAAACTAAAACTCATAATGAACAAAGAAAAGGAGATGTTATGCAGAGCTGGTTGAATCTCAAACCATTCAGTGATGAGAGAATGAAGGAGTTACACACCTGCTTTGCATATCGATCTTGGGAAGAACTTACCCATATGAACAGAAGAAGGGAATTAATCTCATGGAGCCCCTTCATACATATAGTGAAGGAGCTACGAAGAAATTACAGGCTATTCTACAAAGAAAAAATGAAAAATACACAGTGATTAATCATACATGTGGGAAACTGAAACTAACAAGCTTAGTGATGTTAGCATCGACGATGTATCAATATCTTGGAATACAGTGGCACCTGTAGCTCTTACTGTCCAAATCGGGCTGTGAATAGCTAGCTACCATCTACTAATTGCAACACTGGCTCTCTCTTTCTACAAGTTCTGGCTCAGTATGCACATGGCGAATGAATTGTCCTTTCACCCGTGGTCGCTGCTCTGCTAGAGTTTTCCTGCTTTCGTATCGAACCTGTGAAACGAAAGAAGGGTTTTAAGTCCAAGTGAAAAAAGAGAAACGGAAAAGCTATGCCTTGGAACCAATGATTCAAAACTCGTGTATACCTTCTTCTCATAGCATCTGTCTTTTCGCTTCAACCGGAATTTGGTTAGAGCCACTTCTCTCTGGGCAGATCGATGGCTGTTTTCATTTCCACTCTCCGTAGCATTTTGGACAACCGCAACTTGGTTGACATTTCCATTACTATTACAAAAACTGCTGCTGCCACTCTGATCAGTGGCAGATGAGAAATTCCTTTGATCCTCTGAAGATTCCAACTGGTACCTCTTCTTGTGCTCCGTTTGGTTCAAGGAACTGTTTCCATTTTGATCAACCAGGTTATGGAACTGCCGACCGCTGCAGGTTTCAGGATTGTATGGATGAAAGGAATTTGCTTGGAAAGTCAGTTCCTGATTGCGAGCTAAACCCAGATTCTCCACCGTTGCTAGGCCTGATTGTGTAAAAAATAGGGGACGGACTTCAGAGCCATTGGGAGTGCATAGATTGTCAAACCTTATGCCACTCATTGGAATTGGGACAGTTACTGATTTTTGGGGACAAGGGCAAGCAACTTCAGATTGTCCATATTGACCAGTGGCCAGAGAGAGCATGTTTTCCGGAGAACTTTGTGCCGAATCACGAGTGTTGGAGTTATAATTAGTGGTATGAGCATATAATTGTGTGTTGGCATTAGTTCTGTGGTCTTTCTGCTGATTACAATTGCTAGCTGATGAGTGTAGGGGCTGCAATGCCTGGTTAATATACCTGCATTTAGGATTATTTAGAGTTGATTAGAAGTCGATACGAGTTTCCAACTGTTAGAATAAAGAAAGCACACAAAGATGCAACCTAACCAAGATTGACAGTCATGTATTAAGTAAAAATTCAGGTTTTCTGGAAAATAAAAAATGAAGAAATTGCTTTTCCTGTTGTTCTACATATAGTGCAAAAATTGGACTCGATCCTTAGTCATAATCTCAGAAATTGTGGTTGAGCGGACAGGGAGAAATAAAGTTCTGCCACTGTTTTTGTGATCAGCTTCGTATTCCATTACCCCTAGCGAGATTAGCGAGCACCAACACCACCAAAACAATACACTAGATAAAAACTAAACTGATCCGATTGCAAATTTAGAAATTGAAATAGAAACTCACCGAGAGAAGGCTGATGCATCAGAGTGGTTCAATGTTTGCCTTACATCACTAACTTGATTGACAGAGCCACTTGTATTCGATCTCCTCAAGGAAAGATCCAACAGCAGCGAAGAACCAACCTTGTTTGAACCGGTATTTTCAAAGCTTCTATAACTGCACTTTGGGTAGTTGTCAAATCCTCCTATCAAGTCAATGGCTTCTCTAGCACAACTGACAAGGACAACATGATTATCAGTAGCTTCACTGGAGATATGAGCATGCTCCTGTTGGCTTTCAGCCACCACATCTTCTCCCTTAGCCATTGCATTAGCATCTACAACCATGTCTTCGCAATCCCGCATCAGCAATTTACTTGCTGATTCGACACATTCTTCATGCTTCAGTGTTGCCATGTCGCCCTCAGGAGATTTGCTCGATTTGGGCTGTGAGATGTCCTTCACATTTTCTTCAGATCTACTATCATCTTCCGAATCTGGCTTAGTGCAAGAGCTCTGCACAAGGGATTGCAAACACTCAGTTTCCAACAAAACATCATGTAACCAACCTTAAACTGAAAGGAAATTCCTTCAACCCATAAATGGTTTATTAAACTTTTGAGAATATAATCACTGAGTAAGTGAGTATTCCTAAATCTTCTTCTCAAGACGAACATGATAATTCCAAGTACAAGACCAAAAATTCTACCTGAGCATCCCTCCCTTTCTCAACACAATCCTTATTTCTCTGACTACAGGCCATACAACCACTTGACTGATTGCTAGCAGCATCATTTTCTCCCGTGGTTTCAACCTTCTGTTGTGCAACATTCTCATTCTGAGACCCATGGCCACTCTTAGGTGACTGATTTAAGCACATGACAAACAAGATACTATCAAGATGTTGAATTTTTTGGTACCAAGGAGAGAAAAAAAAATGGAGATTTAATGAGTAAGAAATGAGCTAGGATTAAACATACAGCTTGTCTTCTCCAAACATGCTGCCACAAGTTCCTCAGCTCATTTTTTCGCAAGGGCTTGACAAGAAAGTCTGCAGCACCTCTCATCATGCATTTGTAGACCATGCTAACCGAATCATTCAAGGACATCACTGCATGATCAGGGATGAAACGTTAAAATTATGAATAATTAGACTCGTCGAATAAATGAAAATTTGATTCAATTCTGGAAACAGCAATTGTTATCATACTTATAACAGGAATGTTTTTGCAGGTCTCATGCTCCATAACCAAGGTAAGAAGTGCGAATCCAGAGATTGATGGCAATTCAATTTCTGTCAGTATGAGATCAATGTTATGAGGTTTTCCCTTCAGTACTTCCCATGCCTTCAAGCCATCAGGAACTGCTGTAACTGCTTAAAAGGAACAAGTAAGTCCTAGTTAGCTTCTACAGTTACCTGATTACATGAATTAAGGCAATACAAAAATCGAAAAAAACATGCGCTTCAAGCAGACTAAACAATAGTCGCAATACTATAGCCAGGGAGAAATAGTAGTATAATATCTCTGATGCAACAACCAAACACTTAGGAATATTGTGGGATGCTAAATTGCCTACACATACAAACCAAACCAAACCAAACTATACCAAGCAAAGACGGAACTAGGGGTTGGCTTATGGGAGCCAGGGTGGGAAACCCCATAATTATCTTGTACTTTCACGTTTTACTTTTAAACTTTTACATGTTGGCCCCCTATTGATTTGTATGCAAAATATCACTTAATAAAGAGTCGTTCATGTTTTTATAATCGCCAAGAGGCAAGAGTTTTTCATGTTGTATCCCCCTTGTACATGAAATCCTAGTTTCATTCCTGGACCCGAGCCTTAAGTTCCAATCAATTGGGATTGGCTAATCTCTTTTCTCCATTAAGTTGTCTATATATATGTCAACAACCCACTAAGTAAAACTTTGCCCATTGGAAAAGATATTACACAATTTGTTTTCGTTTTTTTTTTTTTTTTTGTTAGTTAGGGCATTACAAGTTTACAAAATCCCTTATTCAGCACTCGGCATTCAATACATATTTTTAGCTAAAGATTGTTTGAATCTTACATGTCGGTTTGGCCTAGATTTGATATTTTGTTTCATGCTTTCATTTTCTTAAAGGGAAATTCTAATGCCAATTTTTTTTTCCCCACAAAACTCTACTGCATAAAAGCCTTATACCCTGCACATGATACACACGTTTTTTGCACTACAATTTCGGCACAAACAAAGGCAATTTTGGCATTAGCAACACCATTTCCTAAATTGGATTCAACTACCAAAGACTCAATTTTCCAGGTGAAACAATCAAGGTAACTGTTAAAGCATCCAACTTAAAACTACTAATCGGCAATGAATGGAAAATCCGTCCAGCCTCATATACTAATTTTGGATGAGATAATTAACCGATTTGGGACAAACCCCAACAGTAACCACACCCCTATCAAAACTTCAATCTTTAAACTTCAATTCCCAAGAATCCCAACCCATCTCCAAATCCCAACATCAACAGCACAAGAAAGAAGATAAAAACCGAAAATTGCAAATAACCATCTAACCAACCTCTGTAACTGCATTTCCTGAGAAGTGCCGATATAATCTGGCGTGTCGAGTCGTCGGCTTCCACCAACAACACTCTCAGAACCGACGTCGTCGGAAGAAACCTCTCCCACCGTATCACCGCCGCCGACCCATCTTCCTTCTTCATCTTCTTACTCACCTGCGCCTCTACCTCCATCTCCTCCACTTCCAAATTCACTACTTCCATATCTCTCTATCTCTCTTTCCTCTCTCTCTATCTCTCTCTCTCTCTCTCTCTCTTCAAATTCCTTAATGGATGCTATTACACAGAAGTCGATCTGGTCCTGATATTTCTATGGCAATTTGGGGGAGGGCAGAAATATCTCCGCTCTCAAGTGGCCACTAACTTTGAATGGACGGACGATGTTGCACGATCCGACGGTGGATGTAACGTGCCCAGCTATGAGCGCCTCTAATCCAACGGCCTCTCGTGTTGGGGATTGCGTAAAATATCTGAAAGGAAGATCTGAGTTTGTATGGTTCAAATTTGCCGTGTCGACACTTTTTTCCAATATCATAAGCTGTGCGCTTATTGGCCACTGGGGTTTCCATTTTTTTTTTAAATTCTTTTTTTTTTTTTTCACTCGACAGATGTCTAGCCTACTCGTAAGAGGGTGGGAATGAGATACCACTAAGCGGCATATGGGTGGGGATCGCCCAAACGGCATCGAACACCACACTAAGCACTCGCGCTCCTAGCAAGACTCGAATCCTCTCATCCCATATGGAAGAGATGAAAAAGTGTCATTGGACTACAAGTCCGTTGACGGCTTCGAATTTTGGTTGGTGTTGCTAATTTCGAAGGTCGAAATCGGGGGAAAAAAAGGAGTACGTAGTAAAGTATGGTCACGAATTCAAAGCAAGAATTGGGGAAAAAGATTGTGTGATATTTTTAGTTGGCTTGAGGAATGGGTCCTACAAGAGGAAGATTTTTTTGGCGGGAAAGTCTTGGATCTCATGGATAGGAACGCGACACGTGGTAGGATCAACCTGAGGCCCGTGATTTGTAGCTTCAAAGGGGCACGCTAGTTCGGATTAAAAAAAAAAAAAGGGGGCACGCTAGTTGTTTTTTTTCTTTTTCTTTTCCTTTTTTTTTTCGGTTCAATGTTCAGGGTGTCCTGATCAATTTACGCGCACCTCGATTATGTTGTGCCGAACACGAAATTGAGAATATAACAAATCAACAAACGATAAACAAGAACACAAGGATATACATGGTTCCGCTCAAGCACAAAGCAAGAACGTACTCCACGGGGAAAAGAGCAAGAGGATTCACTATAAACGGGGAGAGAAACAAAGAGCCGGCTATACTACTTGAAGCACCAAACAGATATCTAGGGACAAATCTCTGGTGGAACCCAAAAGGGAGACACAAACCCTTGGTGGAACCCTAAGAGATGAACAAAACCCTAATATCTAAGCCCTTGAACAAAAGATTATAACCCTAAGAACCCCCAAGGTCCCTATTTATAGGAAAACACTAAATAAACCTAAACCGAATAAGAAAAGGAATCCTAATCAATTTAGGAATTCTAGTCAATTTCCGACAAATCTCCACCTTGACTTGAATTCCATCGAACTCAACACTATAGGCAATCCTCTCCTTCAATCGCTCATCTCCCCCTAAAGCCCCCCACGGGGCAATCACCAACGGCACAAACGAACAAGGCTCAAGCACACCTGCTTGACCTTGTAAACGCGACTCAGGAAACCCAGCCGCACATTCCTCAAAATTGAGCCTCTATCTTCCAACGGGCACCTCCCACCCAACGCATCCCTCTCGGATACACACGAAAATCTGCTCAAACTCCCCACGGAGTTAATTACTGACTCCACCACGGAGTTAAAAACCCAAAACTGAGTCAACCTCGAATTCACTGATGAAGAACCCAAAGATGTAGCACCCACAATCGTACTACCATCAAGCACATAGAGGTTATTCGATTTTCGACCCTTCATCAAAACACGAGCACCCTTCAAAACCCTCAAGACTCCACCTTCAGCGGTATGCTTCCAACCCAAAGAGTCAAGAGTGCCCAAAGAGATAAGGTTCCTTTTCAAATCTGGTACATGTCGAACACCAAACAACGTCCTCACAAAACCATCATGCATTCTGACTTTAACTGTTCCAATCCCAACAATTCTACAGGGCATATTATTCCCCATAAGAACTGTACCACAACTGACCGATTCATAAGTATTGAACCAATCTTTATTCGGACACATGTGGTAAGAACATCCGGAGTCCAGAATCCATTCGGCATTCGAACAGACATCACCGACACTCACAGAAAGAACCATAAGTGAATCGTCGAAATCCTCTTCAACAATACCAGCAACAACCTTCTCTTCAAAATTGTCCTTATTTTTCAACCTAGGACAATTTCTCACCATATGCCCGTATTTCCTACAGTAAAAACACTTTACTTCCTGATTTGTGGAACGAGAGCCAGAAACCCCTCTACTGCCATTATCCCTCTCAGAAGTTCTTCCTTGCACTACCAAACCATCAGCATAAACCTCACTTTCACTAGATACCTTTTTCCTTAATTCTTTTGAATATAAATTAGATTTAACATCCTCCATGGAAATCGTATCTCTCCCGTAAAGTAGGATAGTAACAAAATGCTCATAAGACGCAGGCAAAGAACATAACACAATAAGGGCTTGATCTTCATCATCAATCACAACATCAATATTTTTTAAATCCATAATAATTCGATTTAACTCATCTAGATGGTCTTTTACGGGCGTACCTTCCCTCATACGAAACGTATAAAGGCGCTGTTTCAAATACAACCGGTTGGTAAGAGACTTCGTCAAATAGATACTTTCCAACTTCAACCAAATACCGGCAGTAGTATCCTCCTCCCCGACCTCGTGAAGCACATCATCGGCTAAACACAACTGAATCAAACTGAGCGCATTCGCATCGAGATTCTCGAACACACTATCCTGCATATCAGCAGGTTTCTTCGATTTCCCCAACAAAGTCTTGTGTAATCCTTGTTGAACAAGCAAAGCCTTCATCTTAATACGCCATAAACTGAAGCTAGTGCTTTGCCCATCGAACTTCGCAATTTCGAAACGAGTCGCCATTGAAACGATCACCAATTGCACAATACACAGCGGAAAACAAAAGCCTCGGATTGAAACCCAAAGCTTTGATACCAATTTGTTGTGCCGAACACGAAATTGAGAATATAACAAATCAAAAAGCCATAAACAAGAACACAAGGATATACGTGGTTCCGCTCAAGCACAAAGCAAGAACGTACTCCACGGGGAAAAGAGCAAGAGGATTCACTATAAAAAGGGAGAGAAACAAAGAGCCGGCTATACCCGTAACTCTACTTGAAGCACCAAATAGATATCTAGGGACAAATCTCTGGTGGAACCCAAAAGGGAGACACAAACCCTTGGTGGAACCCTAAGAGATGAACAAAACCCTAATATCTAAGCCCTTGAACAAAAGACCATAACCCTAGGAACCCCCAAGGTCCCTATTTATAGGAAAACACTAAATAAACCTAAACCGAATAGGAAAAGGAATCCTAGTCAATTTAGGAATTCTAGTCAATTTCCAACAGATTATTCTCATTTCTGGTCCGATCAAAGACAGGTCATCTACACCGAAACTTACAGATTTCAAGAGATTTTTCTCTTGCGGCCTTACCTTAAAGAGATTGTCAAGTTTTTAAGTCAATCAAGTTAATTATTACAGTAGTAAATGTGGGCACACGCCCCAAAAACTCCCACGGTTTTAAGCACGAAAATTTCGGGTGCGCCCTATCTCGCGGAAAGCGCGGCGAAGTGCTTCGCAGATCAGAGAGTCGCCACTCGGGTTTTGTGGAAAGCACCCAAGAAACCGTGATTTAGAAAATGTTTTGAATTGCACTTGTTTGAGTTTGAAAAAGGCTTGTAGACTGGTCCGTCGTCACCTTTGAAATCTGAGGTTCGGGAGCCAAGTTACGAGAGGGGAAGGGTTTTATGGCACCCCCTCTCGCCCAATCCGGAGATCGGTCTCTACTCAGGCATTTTATAAAATATTTACATTTCTCTCTTTATTTGATCATTTTCTTAGCCAATTAGGGCGGGGGAACAGTTAATGGGGATTAAAACTGTAACATATTTGCATTTAGGTACAAAAGTATGACAAAATGTTTTATGGATGTTTGATCTAAACAAGTATAATAGATTGAGAACAAGCTACTATGCACGTTTTAAGTAGACTAGAACACGCTGGCCATTGAAATGTTGCACACAGGATCAAGCCTGCATGCACTGACCAGGCCACTGCATGCAGTCATGACCTGCGTGCGCCACCCCACGACTGGCGTGCGCCGGTAGACTTAAGCTCACAGCTTCTGCTCTCAACCCTCTGGGCTCTGGAAAGGACCAGTGCACACCCAGGACAAACCACGCAGTTAAATATGTATTACTAAGCTATTACAGACAATGTAAAGGGCTTAAAAACTACCAAATAGACAGAAAAACCCCTTAAACAGTGAGGGGAGGATGATCAAAGACCTGGATGGAAGATCCGTGCAAGGGCCAAGCCACTGGAGTTCAGACACCTACCGTACGCCACTCATGAAGGGCCGTACGCCAGTTGTCTCTGTGTTCCAGTGCTTTGGCTTTGCACACTCTGGGCTCTGGAGCAGGACCAGAAGGACCCAGAAGGCCATACTAAGCACAGAGTATAGATGGAAGAGAAAGTAACTCTAAATACAGAAAGCTGTAAACTGGTTTTAACATGCAGCGAGGTGATCAAAGCTTAAATAATGCAAGAAAACAATGATCCATGATCCCCACGCCCGTTTTGCACATACTACCATTACTGGCGTACGACACTCAATACTGGCGTGCGCCACTGATCATTGTGCACGGTTTTTGAAACCTTGCCAACCTTGACCCTGCTAGCCCCCCTCAGGGGTCAGAACAGAAGACAGAAGCAGAAGGCGTTATACCTTTGCTTGTGAGTTTTGTGAATGGTTTGAACTTGAGCTTAAAATTTGAGGGTTGGAGGATGAGTGGAGGGATGATTTATGGACTGTGGAGAGGGTGTTCTTCACTTGCTCTTTCTATGAGGAAGAAAGGAAGCAAAGAACACTTTAAGAGGAAGAAGACAAAGAGACTTGATGTCTTAAAGGAGCTAACCCCTTTGAACTTTGTAACCCTTTGCAAGAGTGAGAGAGGGGAGTATATATAGAGGAGAGGGGCTGGCAACCAGCCAGTTGGGGCTGGTTTGGTTAAGGGAGGGAGAGTTTTTTTTCTCCCATTAAGGGTGATGGGAGATATGTATGAGAGTGGGGGAACATCCCTGGCCGAATGCAATCATCAGGGGACTGTAGCTGACGTCAAGTGGTTACAAAATCTCCCGCGCGTCTGGCTGAAAAAGGTTGATTTGACTGGCATTGACTGGCGTACGCCCCTTGTTGAGTGGCGTGCGCCAGTAAGGGGCGATGACTGACACGTGGCAGTGCTTCCAGCGCACGCTAGTCCATCACCAGCGTACTCCAGTAGGGTTTTGCTGAGGCCATTTGGTTCTGGCTTAAGGGTTTGACAAGGAGTTCGGAAAGGTTTTGGGATGAGGCTCAGATGCTCAAAGCTCAAACACACTTAACAAACTCGGGATGTTCTTGACCTTAATCATCATCGGGGAATCAAAGACCGTAAATAAACTATTCTGGAAAGTCCAAAATAGGGTGTCTACAGTAGCCCCCCTTTGACGGCACTTGGAGCACCATTGTTTTGGTACAAGTAACGTCAAAGGTCTCTAGACACCCTCTCAAGGCTATCCAGAAGAAATAGAAAATGCGGACATGTATTTAAATGTACCGTCCATTGAGAGATTGAAGACGGGCGGGCCATCTGAAGATCTTTGGAAAAGAGTTTGAACTCTGTTGGAAAATAGGGATGGGTGGACCATCATTGAATGGTGAGGTGGACTCTCCTGGGAAATAGTTAGTTGTGGATGGATCAATGCTGCTAGGGATCAAACCTTCTTCGGCATAAGTAACTCCAACAATCACGGGTAGGTCGCGTCGGTAGGTTAAATTCCATCTGTTGGGAATCAGAGCCAATCTCCTTATCATGGACCATCCGAGACAGAGCAATAAGACTGCTGGAAGATGCGTTACTTGTAGACCGATTTGGACTAGGATAGGCGAACGATGTTGTAGACTGATTGGACGGGCAGACCGTCGTCGTGGATCGATCGGACGATATTCTGATCGCCGTTGAAGGGGTGAACGCGGGCAATATTCTGATCGCCGTTGAAGGGGTGAACGCGGGCAATATTCTGATCGCCGTTGGTCGGGGTGAACGCGGGTAATATTCTGATCGCCGTTGATCGAGGTGAACGCGGGCAATATTCTGATCGCCTTTGGTCGGGGTGAACGCGGGCAATATTCTGATCGCCCTTGGTCGGGGTGAACGCGGGCAATATTCTGATCGCCGTTGGTCGGGGTGAACGCGGGCAATATTCTGATCGCCGTTGGTCGGGGTGAACGCGGGCAATATTCTGATCGCCGTTGGTCGGGGTGAACGCGGGCAATATTCTGATCGCCGTTGGTCGGGGTGAACGCGGGCAATATTCTGATCGCCGTTGCTCGGGGTGAACGCGGGCAATATTCTGATCGCCGTTGGTCGGGGTGAACGTGGGCAATATTCTGATCGCCGTTGATCGGGGTGAACGCGGGCAATATTCTGATCGCCGTTGGTCGGGGTGATGACATGACTGATCATCGTTGAGGGGACGACATGGCTGATCGTCGGCGATAACATAGCTGATCATCGTTGAGAGGACGACATGGCTGATCGTCGGCGATGACATGGCTGATCATCGTTGAGAGGACGACATGGCTGATCGTCGGTGATGACATGGCTGATCATCGTTGAGGGGACGACATGGCTGATCGTCGGTGATGACATGGCTGATCATCGTTCAGAGGACGACATGGCTGATCGTCGGTGATGACCTGGCTGATCATCGTTGAGGGGACGACATGGCTGATCGTCGGCGATGACATGGCTGATCATCGTTGAGAGGACGACATGGCTGATCGTCGGTGATGACATGGCTGATCATCGTTGAGGGGACGACATGGCTGATCTTCGGTGATGACATGGCTGATCATCGTTGAGGGGACGACATGGCTGATCGTCGGTGATGACATGGCTGATCATCGTTGAGGGGACGACATGGCTGATCGTCGGTGATGACATGGCTGATCATCGTTCAGAGAACGACATGGCTGATCGCCGGTGATGACCTGGCTGATCATCGTTGAGGGGACGACATGGCTGATCGTCGGCGATAACATGGCTGATCATCGTTGAGAGGACGACATGGCTGATCGTCGGTGATGACATGGCTGATCATCGTTGAGAGGACGACATGGCTAATCGTCGGTGATGACCTGGCTGATCATCGTTAAGGGGACGACATGGCTGATCATCGTTGAGAGGACGACATGGCTGATCGTCAGCGATGACATAGCTGATCATCGTTGAGAGGACGACATGGCTGATCATCGGTGATGACATGGCTGATCATCGTTGAATTTGAACAGGACTGGCTGTTGTTTTGAGGATAAAGCTGACCATGGCACGGATAGTTCCAACAAATCACGGGTAGGTCGCGTCAGGTAGGTTAAATTCCATCTGTTGGGAATCAGAGCCAATCTCCTTATCATGGACCATCCGAGACAGAGTAATAAGACTGTTGGACAATGTGCTACTTGTTGAATCGGCGGACAGACCGTCGTTGATTTGATTCCGGACGGACAGACCGTCGTTGATTTTGAAGTTGGACGGACAGACCGTCGTTGATTTGAATTGGACAGATAGATCGTCGTTGATTTGAAATAGGACGGATGGATCGTCGTTGATTTGAAATAGGACGGATGGATCGTTGTTGATTTTGAATTGGACGGATAGATCGTCGTTGATTGGAATTGGACGGATAGATCGTCGTTGATTTGAAATAGGACGGATGGATCGTCGTTGATTTGAAATAGGACGGATAGATGGTCGTTGATTTGAAATAGGACGGATGGATCGTCGTTGATTTGAAATAGGACGGATAGATCGTCGTTGATTGGAATAGGACGGATGGATCGTCGTTGATTTGAAATAGGACGGATAGATCGTCGTTGATTTGAAATAGGACGGATGGATCGTCGTTGATTTGAAATAGGACTGATGGATCGTCGTTGATTTTGAATTGGACGGATAGATCGTCGTTGATTGGAATTGGACGGATGGATCGTCGTTGATTTGAAATAGGACGGATGGATCGTCGTTGATTTGAAATAGGACGGATGGATCGTCGTTGATTTGAAATAGGACGGATAGATCGTCGTTGATTGGAATTGGACGGATATATCGTCGTTGATTGGAATTGGACGGATAGATCGTCGTTGATTGGAATTGGACGGATAGATCGTCGTTGATTGGAATTGGACGGATAGATCGTCGTTGATTGGAATTGGACGGATAGATCGTCGTTGATTTGAAATAGGACGGATAGATCGTCGTTGATTTGAAATAGGACGGATGGATCGTCATTTGAGTTTGGACAGGTTCTGCTTGGGGAAATAGCGAACCGGGATGGAATCACGGATCAGGGCAACATGGGCTGCCTGCCGGGAATGGGCCTCAATGCTGATTTGATTTGATTTGCCAATGCCACAACACTGATTGTAGGCACGCCTCATCATTGATTTGATTTGATTTGAGCACCTCAACATGCTTTGGATTGATTTGATTTGAAGCACTTTCCTGCTTTTGACATTTGATATACAATATGCAACGATAACGTATACTAAATTGAATGCATAAATTGAAAATGTAGGTGCAAGCTAAGGGCGGCTTCTAGAGAACGGGGCGACACAAACGACGACCAGGACAATTTTGACGATTGAGGGCTACCACTGAGCCACACTTTTGCTTTACTGCTTTGATTTGAGTTGCGGGCCTGCAGGTCCAGGTAGGTAACTTTCGAGTGGGTTAGAGGTTTGCTGCTTTGATTTGAGGTGCGGGCCTGCGTGCCCAAGTAGATAACTTTTGAGCGGGTTAGATCACCCTATGACTTACTTGATTTGCTTTTGCGTTGGGCCAATTTATCCCTCTGTACTTGACGATTTGCTGCTTGGACTATGGATGCCGTAGCGGCGCTGTAAAAGTTACATTATTCTCAGTTCATTGGAGATAGAGTATAAACCAATCGCTAATATCCAACTTGCATTGACGAGCGAATCGAGTTGACACATAGACATACGCACACGTATAGACTGCCTAGCTCGGAAGAATGAGGAAGAAGAGTCCCAGGATTTGACACAGACTCTTAAACATACTGAAAATAATGAAACTTTAGGCATTAACAGGCCAAAATCCAAAATATCCTTAGATAGGTGAAACTGACGCTTGCATAAGGTCAAATAGATGTACAGTGACCTGCATGAATAAATGAAACAGAGAAGAAAGCCTCGGAATGGGCAATAGACCGAAAAACTAGAAAAATGTCGCAAAGATGGACAAAATACGCAAAGGGAAGGCTCATATAGGCCCGGACTGAAACCGACACCCCCGCACAGTCACACTAGGCACATATGATCTGTACGGCATAGAAAACTTGGCAAGAGCCCTTAAAACCAATTTCGAGGCACCGAAACCTTGGTTTTAACTTGAAATTCCCACCGGGGGTTCAAAATCGTTGTTAGGCGTGATGGCTGCCAAACGCTGTAGGCTGCGGGAATTGAAGAAGTGCGCACAGGTTTGAGACCAACGCGTGTCACTTTGAGCAGACATGTGTGAGTCTCAAACTAGCGCGCGCGACTGAAAAGCTGCGCAAACTAGACTTTGCTGAACTTAGAATAAACTGCGAGCCCGTTGGGGCCTCGTAAGCATTTCGTTCTGTTTTTGATGCTTTAAATATATATATATATTTTTTAAGGCTTTGCTCAGCTTTAAAATTGAAGTAGTAGTTTAAAATAAGATTGAAAGATGAAAGGATCCCCCCCTTTCTGTTTTTGACAAAGCTTGTCCTGTTCTTGAAACTTCTCGACCCTTGATGTGTACCCAGGCGTCAACCATGGATCCAATTGATAGAATATGACCGAGTCTTGAAGAGAGACTGCCTACGTATCCCACATTTGGGGAATCAGGTCAAAACGTAGTTCAGGCCAAGGTTCACTCGTGTGTTTTGCCTCTCCTTTTACGCTCTAACTTTTGCCTAGTGCCGCCTTCTCAGGTTTCCGGCCTAGCGAGCTTTCGACTTTTTGCCTATTTATTTTTGCCTAGACCGCCTCCTTAGGTTTTCGGTCTAGCAGGCTGCTCTAACTTTTGCTTGGCACCGCCCACCCTTGTGGTTTTCAGCCCAACGAGCTTCTCTCAGGGAAAAGTGGCTCTTGAATTGATCCAGGTTGACTAGAGTGTTGAATTTGTTGTCGTCGAGATCGATGATCTTTGGCTGCAGCCCCCAGATAAGATGGCTTTTGATAATGCAGGGTCCTGACTGCTTCAGTTGAAAATGCCTCGCTACAGGCCACTTTTGTGCCTTTTTAATGTGCGCTTGATGGAATGCTGCTAACGCTGTCTTGGACACAGTGCAAGGCCTAGAGCCTTCTGAGTTTCTGTTTTCTGGCTTGACATCCGTTAGCAGGGGTTTTGAAGTTTCTTTATCTCACGATCAACGCCAAGCGCATCTTTGTGAGACCATGCCAAAACGTCGATGAATTCTTTGACCCTGTCTGATCGGGCACGATGCTCCTTTGGGGGACAGCGTTGAGCCAATTTTGAACCATCCGGGGCACAATGCTCCTTTGGGGACAGCGTTGAGCCAATTTTGAACCATCCGGGGGTCTACCTCATCTTTCAAGTTTATTGAAACTACTTTTAATAGGCCGAGCACGCCTTTCGTCTTCCCTTTCGGCGAGGGAACACATTTCCTTGGGAATGATCCCATCGAAATCTATCCCTTCGTCGTCAGGGTCGACACAGTTTATTCAAAAGCCAGCAAAGTACTTAGGAGCAAGATAGTGCATATCATAAAGAAAACCCCACGGGGTTGCCAAGTATAGCAAAAGACTCGAATTGATAATAGAAGCTACGACATGGAGGGCCAAGAGACACGAACTCCGACTCAGAGCTAGACTAAGACGATTTGACAGACACTGTGTCAGACTCAGACTCAAAAGTGTGCAATGCAAGCTAAACACGATTTGAAAATGCAACTTTTATTGTTACCCTTGGCTTCCTCACAGAGAGGTAGGATCTAGAGGATGTCAGGCCCAAGCAACAGCACTTCAGCCTCCTCAGCTTTTTTGACTAAACCCACTTGGGAGAACAGCGACTCCGAATGCCCTTGAGTGCAGGACCTCATCCTGTCAACCCGTTCCCTTGATTGATTAAGCTCCATCTTGAATTCTGCCTTTGCAAGCCCCTTATCACTGTCGGACCAGGCGTTGGCAGAGAAAGCCTTAATTGCACAAACTGCGGCCACTGGACTGGCCTCGGGTTCAGACGGGGTGGATACAATTGGTTTGGGTTGATTTCCTGGGACAATGTAGAGGGTTGGGTTGAGTATGGTGGAGCTTGGGTTGATTTGAGTGGAGGTGGGGTTGTTTTGAGTGGAGGTGATAGATATCTAACCAACCAGAGTGTCAGACTTGAGTTGGAGCAAGGAGCTGGGAATGTCGTCAGGTTTTGATGGGAGTGGGACTGGAATGATGCCATTATCGATGAGATCTTGAACGGCATGTCGGAGGCGATAACAGGCATTGGTGGAATGGCCAGGCGTTTGATGGTAGGTGCAGAAGTGATTAGGGTTGTGGCTAGCAGGGAGAACCTTGGGCAGTGGAGTTGGGGTTAGAGGCCTGATGGAACCGGCATCGAGAAGCTTCTCGTAAACTGAGGCCAGAGGTGCAGATAAGCATGAGAAGGTCCTTGGCTGGCTCCGGCGACGGGATTGAGGGCTCAAGATGAAGCCTTTGCTTGCTTTGTACAACACTGCGCCTTCGGTAGGGTGCATTCTTTTACTTTTGGGGGTGACTTTGATTAGGGATTCAGCATCCTCCTTTGGGTGAACTCTAACCTCATGGAACTCGGCCAGACTTTTGAACATGTCTCTTGAGCATGGCTTGATTCCGACCGCCGGAGGGTGGCAGGCCTGAAGAGGTTCTTCGACTAGCCCCGGATCCGGCTTTGACATGATGGAGGTGAAAAGGTCAAACAGCCCCTGGATGATAATCGCTTGTTTGTCCAGCTTCTGGTTCATTTCTTGTACAGCCCTCTTCAGCTCAGCCAGCTCTGCTTGTGCTGCCATTTTGGATTGATGATCGAGAAAGGTGATGGCCTAGAGCTCTTCTTTTCGGTACTTTCCTTGACGGTGCAACGCCCAAAGCTAGACAGTAAAGCAATCGAAGGCTCAGGAAGTGTTCCTGCAATAGTTTTATTTGAAAGAGAGAATGAAAATGCTCATGTCAACGTCGTCGGTGTCCTCCTAGACTCTAGAACTAGCAGACAAAATCGTTTTATGACAGTCGGACGCTGCCGGGATCCTCGGATTTCTTTTCGGCAGTGTATCCTTGATTGACTCGACCAACACTAAGAGATGTCAAAACAGCCTAAGTCTTCGACTATTCCGCTCTCGAAGTTTCAACTTTGGAATGGAACAACTTGGTGTTTAATGACATGATACTGTAACCAAGAGGGCGTAAGCAGCATTGTGCCGGAGCCTTGAGCGGTGTAAGTGTTTAGCACTTTTAACCTGAGCAGTGTGAGTATCATGGCATGTTTCCCATTGTTCCTAGTTTTCTGTTTGAAACCTCGATCAGGTTTAGACAAGGACGTAGAAAGTCTTGATTTCCTAAAGTCTTGTCAACTCAAGGAATTTGAAAGTTGATAACGTGCACCATCACGATGCACGACTCTTCATCGGTCCAAGCAGCGCCTCAACAGGCATAAAACGGGTTTGAAAGAGAGAAAACCCTAAAAGCCGCCCTAGCATGCTCCTACGCAGAACGATATGAATGTATGTACAGGCATGCGATAGGGAAAGCAGTAACACATAGACAGTTTATGGGGGTTAGATGCAAGTAATCCTACCCTGTGGGTTCCTGTCTTAGTTTGAAAGGTTCTAGTGCTTTGTACGCGTGACGAGGCTGGTTTTGGCTTAAGGGGGTTCCTCAAGCTAGAGATGCTTTATACCTCCCATCGCCCTGCGTGCAGCAAAGCAATGGTCAAACGGTAATACGTCTCATCATCGTCCAAGGTTGTTGGGCATTCGAGGACCCCGGGCTCCAGTAAACTGTGCCGGTTACCCAAAACGCCTCAACGGGGCTGAAAGAACACCGATGCAAATGAACGCGTACCGAAAGAATGATCGAGAGAGAGAAATGCGAATGCCCCTTTTTTTTTTTGAAAATGCATTTTGAAGCTTGGCTCACTTCATTAATCGACACTTGGAGAAAACTACATAAGTGAACAATAGTAAAAGCCCCAGTTCGGAGTGGTCGGATGTAGAATCCTGTTACGTTACCATTCCATTCTTCAGCAGCGCGGAGCGTACTGTTTTGACAAACTTTTGAAAATTGTTCATTCATGTATTAATTTCCAAATGTTTGATTAATGTAATGTCCCCAGCGGAGTCGCCACTGTGGGCACACGCCCCAAAAACTCCCGCGGTTTTAAGCACGAAAATTTCGGGTGCGCCCTATCTCGCGGAAAGCGCGGCGAAGTGCTTCGCAGATCAGAGAGTCGCCACTCGGGTTTTGTGGAAAGCACCCAAGAAACCGTGATTTAGAAAATGTTTTGAATTGCACTTGTTTGAGTTTGAAAAAGGCTTGTAGACTGGTCCGTCGTCACCTTTGAAATCTGAGGTTCGGGAGCTAGGTTACGAGAGGGGAAGGGTTTTATGGCACCCCCTCTCGCCCAATCCGGAGATCGGTCTCTACTCAGGCATTTTATAAAATATTTGCATTTCTCTCTTTATTTGATCATTTTCTTAGCCAATTAGGGCGGGGGAACAGTTAATGGGGATTAAAACTGAAACACATTTGCATTTAGGTACAAAAGTATAACAAAATGTTTTATGGATGTTTGATGTTTGATCTAAACAAGTATAATAGATTGAGAACAAGCTACTATGCACGTTTTAAGTAGACTAGAACACGCTGGCCATTGAAATGTTGCACACAGGATCAAGCCTGCATGCACTGGCCAGGCCACTGCATGCAGTCATGACCTGCGTGCGCCACCCCACGACTGGCGTGCACCGGTAGACTTAAGCTCACAGCTTCTGCTCTCAACCCTCTGGGCTCTGGAAAGGACCAGTGCACACCCAGGACAAACCATGCAGTTAAATATGTATTACTAAGCTATTACAGACAATGTAAAGGGCTTAAAAACCACCAAATAGACAGAAAAACCCCTTAAACAGTGAGGGGAGGATGATCAAAGGCCTGGATGGAAGATCCGTGCAAGGGCCAAGCCACTGGAGTTCAGACACCTACCGTACGCCACTCATGAAGGGCCGTACGCCAGTTGTCTCTGTGTTCCAGTGCTTTGGCTTTGCACACTCTGGGCTCTGGAGCAGGACCAGAAGGACCCAGAAGGCCATACTAAGCAAAGAGTACAGATGGAAGAGAAAGTAACTCTAAATACAGAAAGCTGTAAACTGGTTTTAACATGCAGCGAGGTGATCAAAGCTTAAATAATGCAAGAAAACAATGATCCATGATCCCCACGCCCGTTTTGCACATACTACCATTACTAGCGTACGGCACTCAATACTGGTGTGCGCCTACCAGCCTTGACCCTGCTAGCCCCCCTCAGGGGTCAGAACAGAAGACAGAAGCAGAATGCGTTATACCTTTGCTTGTGAGTTTTGTGAATGGTTTGAACTTGAGCTTGAGATTTGAGGGTTGGAGGATGAGTGGAGGGATGATTTATGGACTGTGGAGAGGGTGTTCTTCACTTGCTCTTTCTATGAGGAAGAAAGGAAGCAAAGAACACTTTAAGAGGAAGAAGACAAAGAGACTTGATGTCTTAATGGAGCTAACCCCTTTGAACTTTGTAACCCTTTGCAAGAGTGAGAAAGGGGAGTATATATAGAGGAGAGGGGCTGGCAACCAGCCAGTTGGGGCTGGTTTGGTTAAGGGAGGGAGAGTTTTTTTTTCTCCCATTAAGGGTGATGGGAGATATGTATGAGAGTGGGGGAACATCCCTGGCCGAATGCAATCATCAGGGGACTGTAGCTGACGTCAAGTGGTTACAAAATCTCCCGCGCGTCTGGCTGAAAAAGGTTGATTTGACTGGCGTACGCCCCTTGTTGAGTGGCGTGCGCCAGTAAGGGGCGATGACTGACACGTGGCAGTGCTTCCAGCGCACGCTAGTCCATCACCAGCGTACTCCAGTAGGGTTTTGCTGAGGCCATTTGGTTCTGGCTTGAGGGTTTGACAAGGAGTTCGGAAAGGTTTTGGGATGAGGCTCGGATGCTCAAAACTCAAACACACTTAACAAACTCGGGATGTTCTTGACCTTAATCATCATCGGGGAATCAAATACCGTAAATAAACTATTCTGAAAAGTCCAAAATAGGGTGTCTACAGTAAATAGAAATGGTTGACTCCCAATTCTATCGTTCCAGTTCCAATTTTATCGGTTGTCCCGGAGGGACAACTACCAAGTTACCAACTCTAGGGCTACTGCATTATTAATGTAAAAAAATGTGTACAAATATTTGGCAATTTTTATTAGAGTTTGGAAAAAGGTATGTCGGGATATTTTGTCTCGGAGATACACGTTTTTTATCCAACCAGCATCATCGTTAACAACGCCAATCTTTAAATGACCCAGATATATCTCTCTGTGGTGATTTTGTACTCGTTGAAATTTAACACTCCAACAAACTCCGCGATCTTAGGACTGACCTTGCTGCGCAACTGTCCTAGAGTATGAATTCAATGATTGTGTGAATCAAGATCCACGTTTGATAATTTCTAATAGTAGACTAAAATCTGGGACTTGGTGGGCGTATCTTTTCCTCTATAATGAACGGTCATCAAAGCTTGCCTTTAGCCAATTGCAACCACAAGAAGTGAAAAGAGGGACCGAGTAAGCACATGCACCTCAAATATACTCCAGTAAAGATAAGATTATAATAGTATAGTTGAAGGAAGCCATGTCCTGTCGACACGTACATATCTCCTTTAGTATACCATTGGGTATCTTCCAATGATTTCCTCTTTCTTGATTCTGCGATCGATATATGCCATTCATTTGGACGGTTCAGGAGTCGTTGCTTAATTGGCTTTTATCACCTCAGGTTTGAATGACCACCCTACGCTCAGGGCCGGTCCTGGGGTAAGCCCAACAAGTCCCCGGACTTGGACGGCCCCCCACCACGGGACAATCAAAAAAAAAAAGAGTTATAAATATTTAAGTTAGCGGTACAAATATTGTTAGTTGCTTTGGTCCAGTGGAAAGGTTCCGTTTTTCCATGGATAATTTTCATGTTGGAGTCACTGCACGGAGAGTCGCCTTTCCTTTTTCTTCATTTCTCTGCCCGAGGGCCCTTCTTCTTTGGTCGCTTGAATAAGAACAGATTCTTCTTTAGTTCTTTGCCTCTTCATAAAACATACTCTTTTTTATTACTATTATTATTTGCTAAGCCTCCTACTATTACATCTTTTGGTTTTATTTTTTCATGTAACCTTTAGTATTGAAAGTTAAAGGGTTTATTTGGTAAATAAACTTTGTTGTAATATATATATATATATATATATGGGCCGGTTCTAGAGACAATACATTTTTTGGAGGCCCACGCGAATAATCAGAGCCGTTCAATTTGTTTAAAGCATGTTTTTAAGGATTCCCGTAAAAAATCAACTCATTTCGATATCGACAAGGGCTTGATCGGCTCATTCAATTTTGTCCTGTCAAATTTGACATGAATCAACTAAATGAGCCGATCAAGCCCTTACCGATATCCAAATGCGTTAATTTTTTACGGGACCCCTTAAAAACATGTTTTAAATACATTGCTCGGCTCCCATCATTTGTTTGAAGGTCCCATGCGGGGTTTCAAAAAATGTATTGTCAAATGTATTGTCTCTAAAACCGGCCCCATATATATATATATATATATATATATATATATACACACACACATATAGTTTTGGTCAAACTATTTTACTTTCATATTTCTTTTGACTACAATAACTGACATTGACGTTAAAATGTCTACATAAGTAAATATTACTCCATTAATTTTAACCTTATATAGTAGGCCTCTCTTTTTTTTGCTAAAAAAATTGTAAAAACAGTTGCTTCGGCAGAGAGTATTTTTTCCTAGTTGAACTCGCATAAAAATTTACCTTCCGACTATTGTGTCACACGAGAGATTAAGTAATTGGCTATGATTTCAATTGAAAATGAGTATACATAGATAAGTTAAAGCACGATAACTCAATTGAAGATTTTACTTCAAAAAATGCAAGGAAAAATGGCTTTCTTTGAATTGAATTGTGGTAATCATATAGCAATATAACTCGAGTCACATTTTGATTTTAATTTTTTGATGTTTTCAAGCTAAAAACACAATGTGATGTTGATTTTTTTTTTTTTTACTTGTATGTCATTTTATTTTTTATGACTTAATAGTATGTGGACAACCAAGCTTGTAGTCGGGTTTGGGCAACCCAAACATCGGAGCCGGCACTGCCTATACTACACTTGACACAAAGAAACTTAGACAAAAAAGCATGATCCCACATTGAGGTCAACATATATATTGTGCGACTCATAGAAGTAAGGTTATCCCACTGTGACTTTTGATTTCAGGTAAGAGCTAGTCGCAGAAACGGAGTAACTTTTTGCTCTTGGAGGTAAGAGTGCAAAATTAACTCTTTTTTAGATTTTGTAGAGGTGTACGTGAGCCTCGTGCATTTGGTAGGTAGCTCGTTAATTTGTAGATGTAAAGAGACTAACGTTGCGATTCAATAAAACACTGTAAAATATGTGTTTATCTGATATAACTTACTCCTTCATAAGCGAGATTGTCTCTGAGGGTAGCCTAAAATACTTTGACGACACGGAAAAATGATTTTTTCTCTCGATAACATGAAAAAAAATCAAAAGCTCTGCCCTTTGTATTTGCACAATTACGAGTTTGCTAATAATTAGACACTGTCTTTGGATGAACTTTTTCACTGACGTTTTATTCTTTTTGAGTAAGCCTGAAAACCGAATGTTTGGGCTACTTGTATGATGCCATACCCGCCAAATTTGGGCCTTTCACATCTGGCAATAGAAGCCCTTAATAAGACATTACCCTAACACCTTGTCTTTAACATAAAGATTTTGCGCCTCTAATCCAACGGCCTCTCGTGTTGGGGATTGCGTAAAATATCTGAAAGGAAGATCTGAGTTTGTATGGTTCAAATTTGCCGTGTCGACACTTTTTTCCAATATCATAAGCTGTGCGCTCATTGGCCACTGGGGTTTCCATTTTTTTTTTTTAAATTCTTTTTTTTTTCATTCAACAGATGTCTAGTTTACTCCTAAGAGGGTGGAGATGAGATACCGCTAAGCGGCATACGGGTGGGGATCGCCTAAAGGGCATCGAACACCACACTAAACACTCACGCTCTTAGCGAGACTCGAATCCTCTTCTTTCATGTGGAAAAGGTAAGAAAGTGTCGTTGGACTATAAGTCCGTTGACGGCTTCGAATTTTGGTTTCTTTTTTTTTTGATCCGCGGCTTCGAATTTTGGTTGGTGTTGCTAATTTCGAATGTCAAAATCGGGGGAAAAAAATACTTAGTAAAGTATGGTCACGAATTCAAAGCAAGAATTGGGGAAAAAGATTGTGATATTTTTAGTTGGCTTGAGGAATGGGTCCTACAAGGGGAAGATTTTTTTGGCGGGAAAGTCTTGGATCTCATGGATAGGAACGCGACACGTGGTAGGATCAACCTGAGGCCTGTGATTTGTAGCTTCAAAGGGGCACGTTAGTTGTTTTTTTTTTTTTTTTTCTTTTCCTTTTTTTTTTCTTCGTTCGACGTTCAGGGTGTCCTGATCAGCTTATGCGTACCTCGATTATTCTCCTTTCTGGTCTGATCAAAGACAAGTCATCTACACCGAAGCTTACAGATTCCAAGAGATTTTTGATCTCTTGCGGCCTTACCCTAAAGAGATTGTCAAGTTTTTTTAAGTCAATCACGTTAATTATTAGTAAATAGAAATGGTTGACTCCCAATTCTATCGTTCCAATTTTATCGGTTGTTCCTGAGGGACAACTACCAAGTTCCCAACTCTAGGGCTACTGTATTATTAACGTAAAAAATGTGTACAAATATTTGGCAATTTTTATTAGAGTTTGGAAAAAGATATGTCGGGATATTTTGTCTTGGAGATACACGTTTTATTACCACAAAGACTATTTTTAGTATTTCCATAATGGTTTGTAATAAATGAATCCTTATGTTGAATTATCTGTTTTAGATTTGAACTTTAATTTAATAAATTTTCTAAAAATTAGTATTTATTGCCTCCGATTTTATTTCCGAAAATCGGGGCGTTACATAAAAAATGACCTTACCAAAGCACCCTTGAATAACCACCGGAGGTGGTAGCCTAGTTGGTAGGCAAGTTGCCTCCCCCATACGAGACTCAAGTTCGAGTCCTGTGACGTCCTTGTTCTGCAGGGGGATGGCGTACTACTTCCAGCTAGTACCTAGGTAGTGCTGTGGTGACGGCCTGCCCTCCCACCCTTTTTAATGATCAAAAAAAAAAAGCACCCTTGAATATAAAATGGGATTGGCTGGACCTTCCCCTGCCCATGCCAGCTCATAGATATTTAGTCCTACAATATTTTGAAAGCTCGAGAGCCACTGCTATCTAGAACATGATAATGACGGTAAATCTGGTAAGTAGTTAGCTATTTGTCTGCAGCCCGCAACCACTAGTTAATCGGACGCCGGCTAATCGGATATCGCCCTATTTGATCATACCAGCCCAACGTAATTACCGAGTGGCCCAAAAATGTATCCGTGCGTTTTCGCACAAAATTTTCATAATCATATGAATGGAAAAAGTGCTAACGAAAGAACAAGAGAATCGAGAGGTTTTAGATATTCATAGGCGACTCGAGTTGTTGTTGAGATTCTTTGGCGATACATATGGAGATATTAGAGAATTCCGAATAGATGTGTTCAATCTATGGTTACTAGCGTGAAAGTACTCAAGTAGCTAATGCTTAGATGAATGCGTCCAATCTACGGTTAGGTTACTAAATGATTGATTTGTTTAACTTGTAGGTTATTCGCTTAAGAAAATACTAATTTGCAGAGAGACTCAAAATATTTCCATGCATGAAAGTACTCAACTAGCTATCAAAACTTATATTTCCTGTTAAATTAGTCAGGCACTTCATAGTACTACTAATTTCATTTCAATAATTTGCTTTCAACGAAAACCTAATCCCCTCCACAACAGAATTTATCCATTACTATTAAGTTTTTCGAACAACTTCAGTTCGCAAAACTTGTCGATAATATCCCATCATATACGAGCAAAACGTTGAGTCCGACATCGGAGCTGAGCTGTTTTTTCTTTTTGTTGTTTGTTCTTGTTGTTTCCGTGTAATTAGTAACTGTTCTTGTTTTTATAATATATATACACACACAGACGTTGGATGATATTGTTCGTCGAAAAAAATAATTTTGAAAAAAAAAACAAAAAACCCCTAAGGCCCGGGCCATCGGCCCATATTTGGAATTGGATAATGGGAGCTTTGGGACGAAAAGGCCCACCTGAGTGTCATCACTTATCCGATTTCTCCAGTCGGGCCCCACACGAACCTTCGGGCCACGTGTCACCTGGATTCCTCTGGTCATTATCCGGATCCGGATAATGACTCCACCTGTATCATCGTTCCGACAGTCCACAGACAATTCCTTCTTCTCCCTCGACTCCATCATTTCTATCTCTGAATTCCCCTTATCAAAACCCTCACCGGTAATCGATTCGTTTCGTAAAATTGCACTGACTTCGGAAAATGGCGACTTTGTTCCCTTCCACCGCCACCGCAAAAACAACCTTCCACCACCACCAACATCTGTATCTGTGCCGTTGTTCATCCGCTAGGCCTTACCTCTCCGGATTATCTTCGAGCCGTTCCGATATTCTGAACCCGTCTTCGGCTAATCTCAGAATGAATCAAATTGTTCCTCTCGGGAGGATCGACCGGAACGAGTCCCTCGTCGTTCGGATGTCGTGGGATGGTCCGCTTTCCTCTGTTAAACTGATTCTCCAAGGCAGAAACATAAAGGTACTTAATTACTTGTTACTACTCTTTAAACCCTAACTAGTTGCTGCACTGTTTGGTTCCCCAGATATAGCAGGAAAATTTTGATACGATAATGCTATTGTCAATATTTCGATTGTGACGACGTTAGAGGATCTCCGGTCTTGACCCAAAATTTTACCCAAAATTGGGTCAAAATCCATTTTGGGTCTGGTTTACTCCAATGGCAAAATGATGTATTACCCAAATATATTATTTTTTAAGTATTCAATAGAAATAATGAAAATAATAGAAGGGAACAAATTTGTTTTGGGGTAGAAAGTGACTGATTCGTTCTGACGGCGGCGGCCATGTGAGAGAGAGAGTTGCAGGTATCCAAGCTTGGGAAAGCCAACGCCATGCTCTCATAATGGCATGGAAGAAGCCATTGAAAAGAGAAAAGAGCCATTGGAATATTGGGGGAAAAAATGGGAGAGACTTGGGTTGTCTCAAATTTAGGAAAAAAAATGGGTAAAACCCGGAATGGGGAAGGATTTGGGTCAAAGATTGGAGAGGTTTTTTTTGTGGGTTTTGCCCAAATTTTAAATTTGGGTCTTGAAATGGGTCAAGGTTGGAGATGCTCTTAGAACCCGACCCACTCAACTTATCCTTACGCATTTTTTTCGTGCTTCAATTTATTTTATTTTATTTGTTCATTTTTAGCCCCCCTTTTCCCTCTCTTTTTTCTTAGCAACCAAACTCGGGGCTATTAACCTTGGGTTTGGCCCAATGATTGTGTAGCGCTCTTTTGGGGCGTGAGGTTTAGGTCACGCCTCAGGATTCGACTCCTAGGGACAGGAGGTTGCCAGGTTGGTCCTCGTGGTAATCTAACTTATACTAACAACGTCTGGTAAAAAAAAACTTGGGGCTATTTAGATCACTTAATTTATGTGTATAGTAAGAGAAGGATAAAAATAGCTAAACTCCACAGTCCACAATGTTCAACTATATCACTGTAGAGAAATCTATTTTCAGTCACTATTTTTGGCATTTAGGGATTACATGGTTAGTAGTAGTAGTGATCGTTGTTGTTGTTTGCATTTCGTAGACTTATTTGATATCTTGATTCATACTTCTTTACCATACTCCTCTGGTTAAACCAGGAAAAAAACATTAAATAAAAACTGTGAAAGTTCACCAAATATGAAATGAAAGGTTCTGAAAAGAAAATGTGTGGTTTTGGGCGTCCCAAACATGCCGTTAGCTCTTTCTTTTTCACTTTTACTTCCATTACTGCGGCACTCCAATTGATTTTAAGACTAGTACACGAAATTCAAGATGCTTTGCATTTGCAGTTGATTGATGCAGTTAAGAAGTATGTGGAAGAGAAGGTTGGCAAGGCTGTTAAGCACCACACCAATCTAGTGAGGGAAGTTGATGTTAGGTTATCAGTTCGCGGTGGCGAGTTTGGAAAAGGCCCAAAGACCAGTAGATGTGAGGTGGAGCACCCAAAAACCATATTGCTATTTGTCTTGTGCCATTTAGTTGTGCAATTTGGATGAGAAGTTTATTTCTTTAGGGTTTCTTTTTTTTTTTCCCCATTCTTTTGTGTGTATAGGTGACTATGTATACAAAGAGGCACGGAGTGGTTCGGGCCGAGGAAGATGCAGATTCACTCTATGGGAGTATAGATTTGGTATCAGCGATTGTAAAAAGGAAGTTGAGGAAAATTAAGGAGAAGGAAATAGACCATGGTCGGCACATGAAGGGGAGATTGAGGGACCCCGAGGAACTTTACATGGAGAATGGATACTCTTTCGAGGAAGAGGAAGAGGAGGAAGAAGAAGAAGGAGAAGGAGAAGGAGAAGGAAAAGGAGACTTCATCAATAAGGTTGTCTCTTCACCTTTTAGTATCCTCTCAAATTTAATTTTTTTCCCATACTTTTGAAGCTACATGCATATCTTTTTCATATGCTTACTTGTGTTGAAGTAGCTTATTGAGTCTAAAAGATGTCACCCGCATTGTCATAAAAGGTGTTTTTATTTTCGTTTGTTAGGGAACACAATCAACGTTCAGTTATTCAATCTTTTTGGTTAGACTCAATTTTCGCATTAAATATGAGAAAGCCCCTGATAAGAGATTGTTGATTTGTTGTTTCCTAGCAGTGTTAAGTTTTGGTATGCAACATTTGTCTAGCGCTTTCCTGTATACACAACTCGCGCAACCAATTTGGCTGCAAATTGCAGTGTTATTGTAGTTTGTCCTCGTCGAGCTTAACATTACTGTTCTGTTCTGACTACATGATTAGTTTGCATTTAGTTGTAATCCGTTCCCGTAGTTTGTAATAAAGAATCCTTATTTGGATTCATTTGCTGTTCCCCTGGTTAAGCAAAACTTCAGTATCTCATCTTCCATATTCTACTTTTCCCAACCAAGTTATCAAGTTTATCTCATCTATAATACTGCCCGAATGTTGGTCTAATCCATTTTCTAGACACAAGGTTTCTAGTGTTATCATCATGTTGGTAAGCAAAGATCCCCCGATCTTTACTTCAAGAGAGTTGATTGTGTATTGTAGGTTGCCTAGACAAGAGCAGTAAAGTTGGTAAAATTGTGTCTCTATTCTGTACTTAGCATTTCCATATACGTCTTGGGGTTGCCTCTTCTGATCTTGGACTAGAAACTTACTCCTCAAATGTTTCCCCAACACTATTGCCATCCCTTTAGATCCAAACAAGTGGTGGCTTCTAGAATAAGAGTAACAAAATCCTTTGGATGTACTGTTAAATGGTGAGGCAACTGATAGTAGTGAATTCATGCGCAAACTAAGTTGTGATTTCTGGAACTTCTTGATATTTGCAGAATTTAATTTGCAATTTCCAAGTCTCAACCTTCTGCTATACCCTGAATCCCCTTCAGAATCTTGGCTGCACATTCTTTAAGTAGAACACAAGGCTTAGTTTGGTTTGGTTCGGTTTCCAATTGAACTTTTGACGGCCAGACTGTATTATGCCATTGATTCTTGGTGGTTGGTGCATGTAGTTTGCAGATGGGTCTGGATGCTTGGGTGCATGCATTTCACCAAAGTTATTCTGTTGATTTAATTCTTTCCTATAGGAACTATATTATTACACGGTTATGCCATGATTTGTATAAATATAGAACTGCCACAATATCAGAACATGGCATTGAACAGCTCTTCTCATCCCAGCTTCAAAGCAGTCACACTAATGGTTTGATCTCCTGGAACTCTTTGTTGTTGACTGTTGTACCAATACCTACTCGCACCTATTTTCTCCGGCAATAAACCTAAGGACACATACATTTTTACACATATCTTGCACATATACTTTTATGGGACCCATCTCAGGTCCCACCAATATGATCCGAACCGCTCATTATTTTTAAAATAATGTTTTAAGAGTTTCTATAAAAAAATCAACTCGATAAGATATCGGTAAGGGCTTTTTCAAAAATCATAGGGTGAAACAATCTGATTCGCCCTGCGATTTCTGAAAAAACCCTTACCGATATCCTATTGAGTTGATTTTTTACCGAAACTCTTAAAAAATTATTTTAAAAATAATGAGCAGTTCGGATCATATTGGTGGGACCCGAGGTGGACCCCATAAAAGTGTATGTGCAAGATATGTGTAAAAATGTATGTGCAAGTAGCATGACTGTTTCTCCGGCACATACTGACTGCATAAAGTCATGTTTCAGATTGTTCGTACGAAATATTTTGACATGCCACCTTTGACTGTTGCTGAAGCCATTGAGCAGCTGGAAATGATCGATCATGACTTCTATGGTTTTCGAAACGAAGAAACTGGTACAGTTTAAACCTATCATTATCAAGTAGGCTTTGTCGTTACTGGAGTACTGTTTTAACCTAATCGTTATGTTACTCCCTGCCTTGGCTCCAGGTCAGATAAACATTCTGTACAAACGAAAAGCCGGAGGCTATGGGATTATTATACCTAAAGGAAATGGCGAAGCTGCAAAATTAGAGCCCGTGGTGATCGAGGTGGATTGAGCCCACTTTGGCAGAATAGATTCTTCATTTCTTCTTGTGACGCAAAATCCTATTGCAAGATATGAATAACCACATGCATAACATTTCTGGTTTTCTCAAGGGGATAGTCTGCAACAAGTGGGGGTTGCATGATTAGGTTCGAGATCAAAATGAAGATTGAGTTTGGATTGTACAGAGATGTGTTTTTTGATTTTCGTATCTTGTAAGAGTAGTTTGCAGGAGTAGGCGCCCGGGATATAGGTACTTGGGAAAAGTTATGTTATTACCGGCGAATCATCCAAAAATAGTACTCCGTATACCAGTTAACTACACGTGTTTTTCTCCTTTCTTTGTCAAGAATTGCCGCCTTCCTCTTACCATTCCAACGATTAACCACCTGTTGTTCTTTGTGTGTCATTCCACAAAAGAAGGACCCAAGTCAGATGAGGAGTTGGGTAACAAAGTCTACTATCCCTATGAGCTTTTCGTCCGAGAACAGGACAAGAAAACAAGTAGTCTAGTTAGCAATGCCCTCCAGAAGAGTACCCGTTCTATTAAGGTTCTTAATTTTTAAGTACGTATTTTTTGCTTTACAAGATAGGTCATTCTCTCGCAATACATCAAAAATAAGTACTTATTTACCTTTGCGGAACGGAAACTAACCAAAATCATGCATCATTTAACATTATTTGTGAGTTGCTCGTAGTCCATTGCCAAAACTCTCTCTCTCTCTCGCTCTCCATCTCTCTCCTGCCTAATTATTTTTAGCCCGCTTTTATTCTTCACTCCAGCTTCATGAGTCATGACTCCCTTCTTTAGAGCATGTGCAAGAGACCCTCCAAACTCAATTTTTAGTTCTTTTACCTAGTGAGTACTCACAAAAATGGACTCTAATGGTTTCCAAATGGCTTGAGTCATTCCCAAAAACTGCCAAAATAATAGAAAACCCTGCCATTTATCCAGTCATAAATAGCCCCACCCATTTCCACCCAAAAATAGCAACAAAAGCCAACCACTAAATCCTTCACTCCCTCTTATTGTCGGGATAATATATGAGTGTTTTGTGCGTATGTGTGCCGGAGAGAGAGAGAGTAAATGTTGTCGAAATCGGATCTGGTTGCTTTGGTCGTTGCTAAAAAAGGCCTCGTTGTTCAAATTGGTGCTTTTTTTTTTTGGAGAGAGAGAATGAAAATGCCTCTTTATTTATAGAGATGAATGAAGAAAGGTAGACGGTGGTGTTAAATAGTAGTTGAAGAATAGTAGATACTACATGGTAGATGAAGAATGATAGCTGATGGAAGTTAGTTGAAAATGAGATAAAAAATAGTTATTGAAAAAGAAATGGCATTGCATCATTGCACCAACACTGTCATTTTTTGGCCAAATGTCACTATTTAAGGACATTTGGCAAAACCACAAGACTTGCTCTAACAGGTTCGGCAAGGGGCTCAACAAATTGAATTGTGCTACAATACCTCGCTGCATTGGGCGCGGCATAGTACACTCTTCTTCTGTCATTCTCTCCCCCGGCTTCCCAGTCACACAAAAGCATAAAGCTCTCTCTCTCTCTCTCTCTCTCATAATTTCCCTCAGGGATTTAATTTGAACGAATAAATTGCGGTGCCTTTGTGTGTATAGTGGATTTAGGTCATTTGATTATGAAAAGAAAATTGATTGAGAGCAGCTCAGCCCATGTCCAAACGGAATCAGAAAATTTCATCAGCATCGTTTCCTATTCTCAAATCAAACAAATCCCCCGAATTATCTTCCATATGTATACACGAATATTTGTAGTCCCAAAGAAATACTGTAATTAACATTCTAAAGAAATAGAGAATGAATATTTAGGTTGGAAAGAGGGCCTGAAAATTGCCTAGCTAAAGTATAAAAAACACTTTTTTGGCTATCTATTTTGCCTAACACTACATGCCCTAAGTCGTCACATCTTGAATTTTTTTGTTGTTGTCATACAATATACATCAGTGGGGTTAGCAGAAAGTTAATATGTTAGTCAACGGGAATTCAGAGACTGTCCATAGCCCTGAACCTCAAACCTGCTCCCCGTGGGACTCGAACACAAGTCACCACTGGGGAGAGAAATGAGATAACCAACTTGACAACCTTGGTTTCTCGTCACATCTTGAATTAACCCACCTAGATTTTGTACCATTGTTGCTTAAACTAATTCTCAGTATAACTAGAGAATACACTTCGTGTTGAATCTAGCATCCGTTTTGCTAGAATTACACTGATTTCTAATAACCTGTAGATCTCCTAGAGTGCTGAGACAACATGAGAAACTGAAAATCAGACTTTAGATAATCTCATCTAACAGGCTTAACAGAGAAAAATTAAAGAAAAATTGCAGATTCTTCTCAACAAAAATCAATTAATGTTACGATACAATGTTGCATATGGCTACAAAATACAGAGATTGCTTGAAAGAAACATATGGACGAAACAAACATCAGAACTTACAACATGAGCCACGGTGATTCAGTATCATAACCTGAAACCCCATGCTTGCACTGCAGAGATGAATAGACTAAATTTATTTTTTTTTAAAAAAAAAAACGCGACTCACTGTACCATTGGATAGGGAATATATTAATAGCACAACTATCAAGCCTTGTAGTTTGTCCGAGTTTACATCAGACAGCTCTAGGGATGTTTGCTGCATTCTTCTTATTCGTTGGAACACTCTTTACAAGGATAGCTGATGAGCCACACTTTTTTGATTTCCTGGGAAACCTGAAAGACATCCATTGATGGAAAAGGATACATTCAGTAACAATGCACTAGAGGAGCAAGTGTTTCTTGGAAATTTGTAATACCAAAACCCCAAGGGTCATAGCAAGTCTACTTGCCTTACAGTATCGGGTGTGTCTGTCCGGCCTTCGTTCGTTTTGTCACACTGCACAAGTACCTGCATGCAAGGAAATGAACCATAATGTAGTTTGTGTAAAGAAGTGGCAAATACAAAGTCTTCAAGCCCACAGACTCGCACTGCTCCTCCGTATTGCAGCTTTTACAGTTAAACAGCAGAACAAATCCTATTCAAGACAAGGACCAAGATAATCAACGATTCTCCACTCGCTTATGCATTCCTTAGTTAACTTCTATTCCACTTGGACTGAGGTATCGACATCGGATGCAGCTATGCATTAACATCATATTCTTCCAAGTCTTACAACTAAAGGACACTAGAGCAAATTCAAATTAATCCTTAGTTTTTCCAAGTTAGAATGGTGTTAGCGAAGTAAATAGATGAATTTATGTGCAATACAGAAGATTTATGAACTACCGTATCATAAATTTAGTAAATAGACACACTTAGTGGGTGCTTGGCATGTCGCCCAGTGTCTAGTGTCCGCTATGGGTACAAGATTAAGAAGAGTCCATGTACTAGAGGTTAAACTACACAAGCAACCCTCCAGAATTATCATGTTGCATGCTGTGAGCATTGGCATTGAAGCCATGTTGCTTAATAGCTGAGGAGCCTGAGCTAAGCTCCTGGAAGAAAACTGAAAATTTTGAAAATGGACAGAATGTGTCCAGCAATGTAAGTGGTTTCAGGTTTGTGACAAGCCATGCCTTGAATCAAGAAGACTATGAACAAAGTCGAATACTGGTGCCATGCTTTAACAGCTGTCCAAATCTTCAATATGAATATTGTCAATTTGTCATGAATATACGAAGGCTAACCTCGGTTGGACTTTTAGAGGACTGGTCATAAAATAAAGCACTTTTATTGAGCTAGCCCCTTAACACTATCTGGAGTCTGGACAGGTTTAGACAACAGAACATAATTCACAACTTCACTCTAATTATAGTAACCTGTGTGTGTGTGTGTCTCCAGTCAAATCGTTTTCTACCATTGGATATTTAATAAGAACAAACCCATTGGTAATCTCAATTCTCAAGCAAAACAACATGAGAAAAAGGCCCATCAAAGATCATGGCCTTTTTTCTGAAAGATTCATATGAGATCAACTATTACACAATCCCTAGCAAATAGTATAAGATAAAACAAGTTCCGGTCGTCCAATTTAGTATGGGCCATTGAGTGTATTATGATACGAGCATTAAGTAGAAAAGTATGCAATTTGATGCGAAAAGGGAAACTTGCAAAAACCCAGGCATACTAAAACAAGATAACAATGTCAATTTACTTTATTGCATTTGATTCAACCACCAAAAGCTTGAATTTTAAATGCAACTCAGCAAGAAAATTTGACTGCAAGGAGCATGAACTTAAGATGGGGAAGTAGAATGCCATGGCATCTACATGAGCCAACTCTAGCAATGTAGAGTTCTTAGGAGACACAACGTCAATACCTAGCCAAACACAACAAAAGTGATCACACATCTACTGCTGGCAGCATAAACACAATAAGATTTACATGAACACTAAGGCACCCTCCTCTCACATCACTGCAATTTGATTCATCAAACTTGTATAATTACTCGTATTTCAATATACTTCACATAATTATGGCTGTTGTCCACCGCAAAATTAGGAGACACAATGTCAATACCTAGCCAAACACAACAAAAGTGATCACACATCTCCTGCTGGCAGCATAAACACAATAAGATTTACATGAACACTAAGGCACCCTCCTCTCACATCACTGCAATTTGATTCATCAAACTTGTATAATTACTCGTATTTCAATATACTTCACATAATTATGGCTGTTGTCCACTGCAAAATCTACCATAATCTGCACTGTTATACAAAAACAACGCGAAATATGCAATCACCAACTTAAGCTAGTCTAAGATTCAATCAACATATTCTACGTTAAAACAAACATCATCACAAAACCATCTAAGTATCACCAACTCACATTGCTCGATGGCATCACCGTACATGATTCTCCATCTGCTCCATCCTTGGATAAATCACACTGCTTTTGTTTCTTCTCTCCACCACCACTCTCCTCTTCCAAAGGCCTCCCCTTCCTCTTCTTCGCCCCAACCCTAACCGACCGACTCTTCTTCTCGCGAACTCTCCACATGTTCTTCCTCCTAAACAACAACTTCTCATTTTTCCACGACGCACAGCTCGAGTCTATCACCGTAACCTCCGTTCGCGAAAACCCCGACAGATCACCGTAACAATCCTCATCCTCCTCAAAGTCCACATTCTCTTCCCTAGCCGCTCTCAATCTCTCACTCCTTTCCTTCACATCCGCACAACTGTTCTCGCCACTAGACGGCACTGTCTCGACATTCGACGACGTCGAAACAGCGCAAACCCTAGGGTTTGGTTGCTTGCGAGAGCACTTTTTGCCTCTCGTCAAATCGTCCGGTTTTTCCCCCATGTTAAACAGCTCGGATAGAACATTGCTCACCAAACCGAGCCATTCTCTCTCTCCGTTCTCCCGATGAGCCTCTGGCGTTGTTTGGTTGCGATTGGGAACCGGTCTTTCTGATTCCGGTCCAATGTCGGGATCGGGGGGGTTGGAATTGGAGAGGAATTGGTCGAGATCGAGGTCGTTGTGGGCCGCCGGGAAACCTTTGGACGATCGGAGCCGGTCGAGCCACTTGGAACCGGACTTTCCGGTCGGGATTGAGCAGAGCATTGGTTGAAGGGTGGTGGAATTGCAGAGGTGAAGAATTTGGGAAGTGGATTGGAGTTGGAGAGTTGGGGGAGGTTCACACTTGGGAGGGAAAATTTTTGGGCTAGGGTTTTGACTTTCCACAGAGCTTGGCCCCCCATTACTTTTACTTTTATACTACTATACGCCTACGGTGCTCAATCAATAATGCGCATGTGATGTATGGGAAACCTCGTATAGCCGTACGGGAAAACGTATTTCTTGTTTTGCAGAAAAATACTACTACTGTACAGCTTTTTTGGTGAATAATTGAGCAAGATGCCCAGATTACAGTATTATTTTTGTCACTTTTAAAAAAAATTACTATCATTTGTTAGTTTTTTTTCGTTTTAGTTTTATTGTGAATTATTGGTTGGTATCGACTCGAGAAATCTGAAATATAGAAAATTATGATCAAAATATTAAAAGAGTTCATTAAAGACAAAAAATAATTCAAAACAGATAGGCTTTTTGAATTATTTTTGGTTTATTCCAAAATATTAGTTTTAAGCTTGGCTTTTTAAATTATTAACACCCCCAATAAGTAAAAAAACAAGGATAATCGAACAAACTTTTAAGCTTGTGTTTGGCGGTATTTTCAAATTTTTATTTTTATCTCCTTTTAACTAAAAATAAGTAGTAGTATGAAACAAGGCAGCTATGCATTTTATTCGTATCTTCTGAAAAAATGAGTTGAAAGGGAAAATTTCTCAAGAATTGAAATCATGTGTTCACTTGAAATACTTTAAAGCTATTTTTGACCGTTGCAGGGAACGGTTTTTTTTTTCTTCCCGGAAATAAATGGTTGATGTGATTTATAAAAAAACTTTGTGCTGTTAGATATTTGTAATCACATTGTCACTATTTGTCACATAAAAATAAGAATTCATTGAAGTCGCATTATTGTACACCACTAAATTTTTATATTTCCTTATCTAGTTGTGAGATTAAATTCTTCTGAACTTTTCTTGACACGTACAAGATCTTCACTGTAGTAAGATTTAGGGATAAGAACGCATACAATACTCGCGTCTGTGTTTCAAACTTGATGAAGGTTTAGAGTAATTAAGAATGCACATGATCCTCGCCGAAATTATGAATCGCTATCGTTTACTCTACGTAAAAAGCAGGTACACTTCCTATCACGCAATTATATCAATCATTGAGCGAATACACGAACACGTACGTACGTTGAAAACACTACACAAAATTATCGATGCTTCCTGTGTGTGATTGACTAGCACCCAACCAAGATACTCCTTACTTCAGCAGAAAATAGTAAAATCACTTGGTACCGATAGGATGACAGATTAGTACTCCTACTTTGTTTGGTTCCTCTTACTTAAGGGCTGCGTTATTTTAAACTTATCTTAAAATAAGCTGGTTTGTCATTATTTAAATTTTTCTCGTATTTTAAAAATAACTTGTGATTTGAGTATTTTTTTTGGGATCCGAAATAGACCCCACAAAATCTTCAAAATAGTCATGCCCATTTCACGTGTGAAACAGTGTGTTGCGTTACTGGGTTGATTGCCCACTTTTAGCTGACTTGTCCTTTTTTTATAGGGTGGGCGGACTTCTCCTTCTACACGGAGGGTCCCTGGGTCCGTGTAGAATATAATCTCTTTAAAATAAGGTGGGCGGACTTCTCCTTCTACACGGAGGGTCCGTGTAAAATATAATCTCTTTAAAATAACGCAGCCTTACCATATTTCTCACAGTGACTGTGACATTGGCGGTGTAGCCCCGTTTCTAAGTGGGATTTTTCAGTGCTCTCGGAGATTGAAGTGACCAACTTCGTTACTTTTGAGTGGAACTCACACTTACAAAGTCTAAAATGGCTATTGGAATCTTTCATGCATCTCTTGTCAATGTTTGTTTATGGTGGGTAAGTAATAAGCTTTCTCATTCGGAAAATTCTAAAATCAACCCAATGGGCTGACGATAGTGAGTGTGTGAATGTGTATTAAATGGTATAAAAAGTACACAGAAATACGTGTTTTCCTTGTTTTCTAGTGTGCTTATCGTCAGCCCAGTGGGCTGACAATAGCAAGACCGTTCTCATTATATCCATTTTGATAGGCAGCTCTCCGTTACTCTACTATTTAAGGGGTTTAAGCAAATTCCTTGAGTTCATAAAACGTGCTACTATTTGAGGGGTTCAAGCGAGCCCTTCGAGTTCATAAAATGTGCTAAACTATTATATTTTTTGAAAAATTTTACAAATGGTCCCTCTAGTTTGCATGAATTCTCATTTTCGTCCCTCTAGTATCAATTGTGTTACTTTTAGCCCTATAATTTGCATTCTTTCTCAATTTCGTCCCTCTCGCTTACGGCATTAATGAAACAAACGGAATTGGAGGACAAAATTGACATTTTCCTCACAGAGGGACTAAATTGAGATTTCGTGCAAACTAGAGGGACTATTTTTACAATTTTATTTTTTACTTTTGTTTTTGTAAATAAATTTAAAATACATCATATGTAATATATTATATATATCACAAAAAAATGAGAAAATTCGAAAAACAACCCCTATGTTAAATGTCTTGGTATTGTATTTTTCTTTTTGAATTGAATTTTCACTTTCGTTATTTTCTTTGTCACATGATTAAAAAGAAATTTTTTTCAGTAGTATTTAGAAATCTTGTAATTGTGTTTAATTAAGCAATGAAACACTATTGAATATTAAGAGATCAAATACATTAAAATATGGGTATAAGTGTATTTATTTTGGGACTTACTCACAAGATCACTCATATAACAAATAAATACGGATTTTGAACATTTTTTTATCGGGTGAAAGATAATGAGATTATAATAACATGATACAAAGACATTAGCTAAGAGGTTGATTTGTGTATTTTCTAATATTTTTTGTAATTTATAATGAAATATAAATTTTTTCAATAAAGTTTGATTACCCAATAAATAATAATTCAAACTATATAGTTTGATTACCCAATTTTTTCAATATAGTTTGATTACCCAATAAACTAGAGGGACAACTGAATTATTGTTTATTGGGTAATCAAACTATATTGAAAAATTTTATATTTCATTACAAATTACAAAAATATTAGAAAATGCACAAATCAACCCCTTAGCTGTCTTTGTATCATGTTCTTATAATCTCCTTATTTTTCACCCGATAAAAAAATGTTCAAAATCCGTATTTATTTGTTATATGAGTGATCTTATGAGTAAGTCCCAAAATAAATACACTTATACCCATATTTTAATGTATTTGATCTCTTAATATTCAATAGTGTTTCATTGCTTAATTAAACACAATTACTAGATTTCTAAATACTACTGAAATTTTTTTTCTTTTTAATCATGTGACAAAGAAAATAACGAAAGTGAAAATTCAATTGAAAAAAAAAATACAATACCAAGACATTTAACATAGGGGTTGCTTTTCGAATTTTCTCATTTTTTTGTGATATATATAATATATTACATATGATGTATTTTAAATTTATTTACAAAAACAAAAGTAAAAAATAAAATTGTAGAAATAGTCCCTCTAGTTTGCACGAAATCTCAATTTAGTCCCTCTGTGAGGGAAATGTCAATTTTGTCCTCCAATTCCGTTTGTTTCATTAACGCCGTAAGCGAGAGGGACGAAATTGAGACAGAATGCAAATTATAGGGCTAAAAGTAACACAATTGATACTAGATGGACGAAAATGAGAATTCATGCAAACTAGAGGGACCATTTATAAAATTTTCCCTATATTTTTTGTTGTGTAATTTAATTTTTCTTTAGTATTGTATGCACCGGATCGGAAGCACAAAGTTAAAATGAATATAATCCATTTAAATTTGTGAATATTACTTTTCCTGCAAGATTCTTTTGAAGATAACACATACAAGAAAACGAATTTCATTTTTTTCTACTTCATCTCACTTCACTTTCCTCAAAAATCTATTTCCCACACAACATTTTTGGCTACTGAATGGAGGAGTTGTTAAGTGGCAATTGGAGCATGGACCTAGAGCGGTGGATAAATTTTATCCCATTGGCAAAGCAGTTAGGGCACACGTATAGACTGCAATGCTTCCCACCGATACGCAGGGAAGCATTGCAGTCTCATCTCATCCGTTTATTTTAGTAGCAATCAATAGTTCAAATTTTTTTATAAAAAACTCTATGCAGAAATAAATTATTATTCTCCCACAAATTATACTTAGGCTCTGTTTGGAACCCATGAAAAGAAAAATAAAAAAAAGAAAAATAAAAGAGGAAGAAAATGGGAGGGAAAAATTATTATTCATCATACTTGAAATTTTTATTCTCTTCACTTTTTCTCTTGCAACCAAACAATGAAAGGAATTTAATTTTCCTTTATTTCTCATGGATTCCAAACAGAGCCTTAGAGCAAGTTTATCAGCTACTTCAAAGTAGCTTTATAGTCATTTTACCTCACAAAAAGAGGAAATGTACCCGAACATCAGGAAAACTTCTGTAATGCTCCCAAGTGGTATGGGAGTATCATACTCCCAAGATTACTTACCACAGAACAGACAACTTATACCATTCATTAAGACAACACTTACCATTGTATAAGGTAACACTTATCATTTCAAATGTGGTAAGTGTTGCCTGTTTTTGTGGTAAGTGTTGCCTGTTTCTGTGGTAAGTAATCTTTCATTTTTTTGGTTCCTCGTTTTTTTACAAAACTACTCTACTTTTAGTTTTTGGTTTTGATCCAAAGGCTGTGATTTATTTATTTTCAATCCAAGGGCTGTAATTAATTGGGAGTATGATGCTCCCAAAACCGCTGGGAGCATCACAGCCTTTCCCGAACATCAGAGTAGCTAAAGGAGGAGGCATTTTGCCTCCATCCACAGTTGTGAGCTAAAAATAGCTCACAACTATTCATAAGCAATCTATTTTTTTATTGTTTCTTCTCTCTCTCTCTCTCACTCTCTGACTCCCTCACTCTCTTTATTAATATTTTAATAAAGAATAGGTAAAATAGATTGTATTGGTGTAGTGTTGAAATAAATATGATTAGATAAAATAAAAAATATATACTGTTCACAAGTTTTTTTTTTTTTACCTTTTTTAACCTTTCTATTGATAAACTTGCTCTTTACCATTAAAATACTTTTTGGACGACTCCAATTGCTTTTCGCAGTCCAAACAGGGACAACAGAGAAGCAATTTCCTACAGTAAACCGTACTCCATTCGCTAGTTGCCAAACGCAGAGCCGTGTTTGGAGGAGGACAATTCTTGAGAAATCGAAAAACGAAACCACTGCCACTCATACACGATCAAAAACCAACAAACAACCTTCTCCTCTCTCTAGCCTCTCTACCCCTCGCGTCCCCATCATCATTATCCCCAAAGATAAGCCCACTTTGTCTCTTTCTAGTTTCTCCTCCTCTTTTTCTTTTTTTTTTCCTTGGAAAAAATAAAAACTCTGCCTATATTTGCTTCTTCCCTTTCTTTCTCTCTCCCTCTCTACATCTCCGCTTGCGGAGTCAAAGCTCTACCCCTTCCCAGAAACCAAATACCCTTTGTACAGTTTCCCTTTTTAATCTTCGTTGCCTCGTGAGTTATGTTGTTTTTGTGTTTTGTTGCTGTTTGGGTTGCGTTTTTCGTTGGGGTTATTGTGGGTTCGGCTTGGAAACCCAGATGGGCGACCTTGGGTCATGATGGTAAATTCAACTTTTCGTCGCCAATAAAGGGTTTTGGTGGGAACCCTAGTTATGGCACTTGTGCAATGGAAGATGGTGTGGAGAAGGAACAAGCTTCTGTACCAGTGGCCAAAGACACCAATTGCAGGTAACCCTAGTCATTGTATTGACTTATTTTTGTTGTTTGTTTAAGGTTTATATGTAATTGAATTCTGCGTTTGAGGAGAGGAAAGATGGGACAAAAGCACATGAATCGAAAGCTAAAAGATTTTCTCTTTTTTTTGGCGGGATTAAGGAAATGAGAGTAAAATGAATGCAAGTCCAAGGTTTAAACATAGGCAATGTGTTCTTTTAAGCAAGTTACTTAATTGAGTATGCCTAAACATAGCTCCATGATGACCTTACTGCCTTACTGGACATACATGCAAGTGTACCTGTGGAAAATAAAGAAGAGGAAGAAGTAGAAGAAGCATCCTACAAATCCTAGGTTTAAACATGGGTAATGTCGTTTTTCAACAAGGATTCACTTCATTGCGATTAATGTCGTCCTCCTACTACTGTTCCGTAATCCATGTGCATCACTGAACATATCCATAATATGCAAAAAGTGAATGGGAATTTGGTTAATTGAGAACAAACTGCTGACCACACCATGTTGCGTGTCCAGTTCATCACAACTCAAAGAAAAAGAGCGTCTCGCTGTGACGGAGGAGGATTTAGAACATTTATGCCATCTTGTAGATAGGAAAGAAGGGGGTCCCCCTTGGAAACATGTGATGGACCGTTCTGCCCCCGGTATGAGCTACCAAGCATGGCAGAGAGATGCAGAGGTTCGGTTTTCCCCATTGTTATAAAATTGCATTATAATTCTGTAGCTAATTATTTGCGCGTAGGATTAATTTGGATTCATGTCGTTTTCAGAAGTACCAAGTTTCTAATTTTTTCTCTTTATCTAACTTCTTTTGATTGGTTTGTTAGACTGGTCCTCCTCAATATTGCAGCAAAACTGTCTACGAGAATGCCACGCCAGAATTATTGAGAGACTTCTTTTGGGATGATGAGTTCCGATTGAAGTGGGACGACATGCTCATTCATTCTACCACAATAGAAGAATGCCCCACCACAGGAACCATGGTAGTTCATTGGATCAGGAAGGTAAGCAATCTACTTTCAGCTGTCACTACATTTTGTTTTTGCTTGCAAATAAATTATCTTCCCTCATGCTCTTTGGCACAGTTTCCCTTTTTTTGTAGTGACAGAGAGTATATAATAGGCCGTCGAATATGGGATTCAGGACGATCGTATTACTGCGTGACAAAGGTATGTGAAGTAAGGTACTTCGAACAACAAAAAGGACAAGAACACCATATTCTGGTACTTCCTGTTAAGGGATGTGTGTCTTGAGAAAGACTAAAGGACAAGCAAAGTGGTTGAAACAGACAGTCTTTATGGGCAATGGGGCGTCATGTACTGGATGTATTGCTATTGACAAGTTTGAACATATTAAAGACGAGCACCATTGTTTTTTGCTAGAAGGTTCAAGCTTTAGAAGTGGACCCTAAAAACAGAATGCGAAAGCTTTAGGAGTCTTGCATGTGCTTAGTTAGTGTGTAGGGATTTATCATTTGTAGTTGAAGACCTCACAAACAACCTAGGAGAGTCATTTTATCCCAAACAAAGAGTTGGTGTAAACTTCTATAGATGATGCCGAAGACAACGATTTTTTGTCAAATAGATAACTTTCTTGGAGTATACCCGTGGTTTCTCATTGTTGGTTGCCATCTTACCCACGAGTTCTAGTTGGTATTCTTGACTGATCCAACTTTCTCTAACAGGGGGTTCCCTGCCCTTCTATTCCAAGACGCGACAAACCGAGACGCGTTGATCTTTTCTATTCAAGTTGGTGCATCCAAGCAGGTAAATGGTGAATTTGTTTTCATTTTTCTCATGTTAACTTTTACATTTGTTCATCTCTCTTCTCTTTCTTTTAAAATAATAGGATATGTGTTTGGGTAAAGCGGTTGTTGTTTGGCAGTTCTTCCTGTGGATAACCTCCCCTTCCCTTTGGTTAAAAATTCTTTTTACAGACTCTGGTTAGTTTGCTTGTTTGTTTCTTAGGACAATAAAGGTTACAACTTGAAATCATCGTGATTGAAGCACACAACAAATGATGAGTGTAGCCATTGATTGGGATCCTGTGTCCCTTTCTTTCTGTCCCAGCTCTCTTGCCCCCCATCCTATGTTTTCATCTGTCTGACTCTGTCAACTATAAACTACTGTAAGCCGCTGCCCTCACCAAAAACTATTCACTTCCCTCACAGGCCACAGCACTGCTGGTTTTCCTTCATATGCCTCTTCCAATTTCTTCCTCTATGCTCATATCTTTCCCCTCCGACTGACCGACCACCTCTCTTTCTCTTCCTTCCTCCTTCCTCTCTCTTTCAATTCTGTGGTTCCCATTAGCTCTCGGATTAATTGCAAAGCCAGGTCACAAATTCAAGAATTAGTGCAGAGAAGCAGAAAGATGGAGATTAGATAAAGGAAGGAAGGAAAAAAGGGGCTGCTCTTTGACATGGTGTAGTTGATTTTCCATTTTCCATCTGCTGCAGGAATGTAATCTTTAGATTTTCCTTAAGAACAACAATTTCTGTCACTTGAGGAACCCCCAGAAAGAGTTGATTGTTTGTGTGCTATACAGGAGGTTATTGTTGAGCAGAGTTATTTCCTTTTATTTTCTTAAGGACGACACAGGCGTAGGAAAATGCAGACAGAGGACCCCATCCAGTATTCTCTATACTTATGCATGCTCTGTAGTATTTTCTTTGTGCAAGCGTGTGTTCTATTCCGAACTTTCTTTTAGCTATGCAGTCTTAGTTCTTTAAGGTTGAATTTGAAAATTTTAGGTGTTTTTTTTTATGTGCGTGAAACAGTGGAATCAAGTAAAGGGGATGGCCAGCTAACTGCCTGTGAGGTCATTCTCTTCCATCATGAAGACATGGGCATCCCACGGGAAATTGCAAAATTTGGAATAAGGCAAGGGATGTGGGGAGCCGTCAAGAATATTGAGCGTGGTTTACGTCTCTACCAGAAGGAAAGAGCATCTGGAGCACCACTCTCTAGGTCTGCAGTTTTGGCTCAGATCAACACCAAAATCAATCCAGACTACATGAAATCCTTGGAAATTTCTGAAGAAGATTCACCAGAGACTGAACTGCAAGGTTCTTCACCTGAGAAGCCTGGGGGTCTGAACATCCCCAAGCTCATAGTTTTTGGTGGGGCTGTTGTCCTTGCTTGTACTCTTGATCGTGGCCTCTTGACTAAGGCAGTTATATTTGGTGTCGCCAGAAGGTTTGGAAACATTGGACGGAGATTATAGTTCTGCAAGAGGGGCTGATACAGTAGATGTAACTGAAGTCTCATTTTTTAGAACTCAGTTGTTCTTTGTTACTTTTTCCATACGTGATTGTTATGAGCTTGTGTCGCTCACCTTCTCACACATGATGAGGGTTTGTATTTCTCTCTACAGTACTTTTCTATGAACACGACACCTCAGTAGCTATGTGAAAGAGAACATATTGTTTTTTTCATTGGTAGCAGAATCTTTTTGTTTAGGTAATTACACTAACTTGTTCTGTTTAGGTTTTCCTTCAGCTACTACTATTTTTTTCTCTTCATTTTCACTTAGGCTAGGTTTCCCCTAAAAGTCTGTTTGTAGCTTAAGGACTTTAGACAAGTTGTTTTCGCTAAATGGACTTTTAGTTGATGTATGTGAGGAGAATGACCTGTCTTGAAATCCGTATTTTTATGTGCTTTAGCCCATTTAAACAATAGGGGAAACCCAACCTAAGTTCCACTGGAATCATTCTGGAGAGCTATTTCACTGTCTGCTGCTATTTGAGTTGAGCTAGCATCCCCAGTTTCCCACTATTGATATCCTTCCAGCTGAGACAATCTACAAATCAAATTGCAGATTGTCTTGCAATACTTGGTTCACAACAAGAAGATGATTTGATTGTAACTAGCTCCATTCCTTTTGCAGCTAGGGAATTCACCCTGGCGGATGCCATGGGTGTTGGCCATCTCCGGACTTAGGTCTCACTATTGATATCCTTCCAGCTGAGACAATCTACAAATCAAATTGCAGATTGTCTTGCAATACTTGGTTCACAACAAGAAGATGATTTGATTGTAACTAGCTCCATTCCTTTTGCAGCTAGGGAATTCACCCTGGCGGATGCCATGGGTGTTGGCCATCTCCGGACTTAGGTCTACAGCTTTGTAGCCTTTTTGTCGTCTTATGATCTTTGTATGCCGAATTTCCGGCTGATGACGTTTATGTTCGTTTTTATTTAATGCATGAAATTCCGTTTGACCAAAAAAAAAAGAACCTAAAGATATTACTACTGGTGACCCTTTTCCCTCTAGCTTTGATTTGAGTGATCTCAAATAGTATTTACTTTCGTCGGTCAAGTTATTTTATTATGGTTTGGATGAATTTCTGCAGTTAATACGCAGCAAGTAAAATTATTATGTTTCCAGCGTAACGAAACCTACCAAATCAGAACAGAAAAGTAGTTCAAGAAAATGCCAACTTATTTCTCTTTCGATAAAACATGACAAGTCTGGTATTTGCAAGAGGGCAAATGCGTAATGAATACTTGGATGTACTAATGTTTTGCTGGTCAAAAAAGAAAAAGAACTGTTAATCCTGATTTCTTCGGGTAGAAGGATTTTGTCAGCCATCATTAATCCTGCTGCAGGGGAGAGATCAATGACTAATCCACCAAGGTTTCGAAACAGTGTAACCCATCAAACTGCGGTGCCAACTTTGGCGCTCGATTGCTCTTCACCTCTTCCCTCAATTTGGCCAACATATTCGCCATTGATGTCCGCATGCCACCCGGTAGTTCCTGTTTAACCGCCAATAGGTATTAAGATTCTGAACTGATAATTGAAAATATTATTAGTAGCAGCATGGGATGGTTCCGTGAAAAGATGGGAGGGAAGGCAAGTTAAAAACGATTTCACCTTGGTATTGGAATGAGTTTTCTCGAAGAAATATATCCCAATTGCAGTAGCAACGGCAGGCGCTGCGACATGAAGAGAATTAGCACCCATTGCTATAACTCAAAGCAGAGATGCTTTCTGCTTTGGCGTGGGATAGATTTTTAGGTATTTGAAGAATATGAGAGAGAGAGAGAGAGAGAGAGACTGAACGAAGCAAAGGAATTTGTGATGTCTTGGTGGTGAAGGGAAGTAAAGAATGTTATCCAAAAGAAGTACGTAAAGCAAGGAAAAGTAATATTAATTGGTGTAGCTAAATAAACAAGACTAGATTTTCCGTGGTTTGGCCAAATTAATTCCACAAAAAGTAAGGTTTACATATCTTTAACACATAAAAGTAAAAGTGACGGACGCAAAATCATTCCAAGTTATACGTGAAATCCTTGGAAATTTCTGAGGAAGATTTGGCAGGGACTGAACTGCGCGCTCTTCGCCCGAGGGTCCGAACATACCGCAGCTCTTAGTACGAAGTGTGGGTTTGTGGTCTTTCCCGTACATCAGTTTTCTGTTACCAGAAGGTTTGGAAACATAGGATGGAGATCATAGTTCTAAACGACAAGGGCAGAAACAGGGTCGAAAGACGAATGGCGAAGTCTCGATTTTCAGTATTATTCATTTTTCATTACTTGCTTTTTATGAGTGTGTGTCAATCACCTCCCACAGAAGACTTTGCTAATGTGTGGAAAACTAAGAAAGATAAAAAGTGTTGATATATCTACACAATTATCTTCGATGGCGATGGAGCCGTTTGTGGGTGCGATCGGACGTTAAGTCGAGGAACGTATCCCTCTCTTCTCAGCTCCAGAAGAAGATTCTTCAACAAGAGATAGATCTCAGAAGACTGCGGATGACTTGCGTCCGCAGCGACAAACATGTGGGTGGCATTGTTCACCTCAACCCAACTATACCCCGGTACCTTTATCACTCCTCTCTGTTTCATCATGCTTCTTGTTTTAACCACACCATCCCATTTCCCAGCATCAGCTTGTAAATTCGATAGTAACACGTAGTAACCTGAATTTTGTGGGTCCATCTCGAAAAGGTGTTTGGAAGCCAGCTCAGCGAGCTCAACGTCGCCATGAACCCTACAAGCTCCAAGCAATGTTCCCCAAACACCTGCATCAGGATCAAATGGCATGCTTTCTATGATTTCAAATGCTTCGTTTAACCGACCGGCTCGTGCGAACAAATCAACCATACATGAATAATGCTCCATTCGCGCCTTAATCCCATACTCCTGAGTCATGCATTGGAAGTAGTACTTTCCTCCTTCAACTTTCCCTGAATGGCCACAAGCGGATATAATGGCAAGAAATGTGACATGGTCGGGCTGAAATCCTTCTTTTATCATTTCACGGAATAGGTCAAGAGATTCCTCAAGATGACCATGATTCCCATAAGCAGCAATGATACTATTCCACGAAACTTCATTTTTCCCTTGCGTAATGTCAAAAACACGGCGTGCTAAATTTAAGTTTCCACATTTGGCATACATGTCTATCAGTGCACTTTCGGCAAAATAATCAGAGGTCAATGAACCTCTCATCATGAAGCAGTAAATCTCTTTCCCATAGTGAAGTGCCGGTAAATTCGCACAAGAGGAAAGAGCAGCTGATATACTTACACAATCATATTTGGCTCCTTCCTTGCCCATTTGCCGGAAAAGTTGAATGGCCTCCTCTGGTTTGCCATTCTGGGAACAGCTTGTTATCATTGAATTCCAACAAACAGAGTCCTTTTCGGACATTCTTGTGAAAATTTGATGAGCAAGGTCCAATCTTCCACACTTTGAATACATATCTGAAATTGCACTACCCAAAAAACAGCTTCCCTCAAGCCCCTTTTTCAGGATATAACCATGTACTTCCTTACCTAGTGTTAAAGCAGCCAAACCAGCACAAGCAGGTAAAACACTCGCCAAGGTTACTGCATTTGGCATCATTCGCTCAAGTAGCAACCTCCGGAAAACTTCCAAGGCACTGAAGTTCATCCCATTAAGCACATACCCTGAAATCATAGCTGTGAAAATGACTATATCTATTTCAGCATTTCGGTTGAAAAGATTGTGTGCCATCTCCACATCCTTGCACTTAAAGTACACATCGATAAGTGCACTCTTCAAAAACATATCCAAGGGTACACCCTGTCTTATAACATAGCAGTGGATTTCCTTGGCTAGTTCTAAGTTTGCAGATTCAGAAATCGAAGGAAGAATGCTTGCAAAAGTTATCGAGTCTGGTTTGACACCAGCGGATATCATTTTCTGAAACAAATCTGAAGCCTCAAACATAAACCCGTTTTGCACATAACCTCCAATCATTCCATTCCAACTCACCAAATCAGTTCGTGGTATAGCATCGAACAAAGCACGAGCTTCAAATAAGCAACGACATTTCGCATACATTGCGAGCAATGTGTTGGCCACTGGAGAGTTCATCTCCAATCCACTTCTAACGATAAGCCCATGAAGCTGAGTACCGAATTTAATCATTCCTTCTGAGGTACAGATAGATAAAATGGAGGTGTAAGTTACCGAATTAGGCCGAATTTCAGTGTTTCTCATTTCCCTAAACAACCCAATAACATCGTCCGAATATCCGCATTTCACGTAACCATAAAGCATCACATTCCACAAAACACCATCTCTAACAGGCATTTTATCGAACAAGCAATGAGCGTCGCCGATACACCCATTATCAGCATAAAATTTGATCAAAGAACTACCCACGAACACGTCCATCTCATAACCCATCAACCGAATCGTCTCGTGAATCGATTTCCCCAATTGTACCGAATTCAAACCGCCACAAGCTTTTATGACGCAAGGGAAAGTATACTTATCAGGACAAGTTCCAAAACCCAACATCTTGAAGTAAAACAACAATGCAAAATCAAACAAACCCAGGATAGTAAACCCTCTGATCATCCAACTCCAAGGCGAAGCGTAGGACAAATCAAGCTGATAAAACAACTTCTTGGCATCTTCGAAGCTAGAACAAAGGACATAAACACCCAAAACCCTCGTACCCAGCAGACCCATGTTACGAATTCCATTTAATATGATTTGGGTATGAACTTGTTGGCCTTGTTTAAGCACAGAGGGGTCTGGACAAGCTTGCAATATGAATGCAAGTTTGCTTGCTAAAGACTCCTCAGTACTTGGGGAGAATCCAAACGGTTTTGATGGGATTTGGGTATTTGCATAAGTAGGGTTGGAACCCAATAGAGCAATGTTCGTATATTTTCTTAAGGTTTGGTATATATGCCTGTGATGGTACATTTTGACTCCAAGAATGCATCTTTGTGCATTTACATTGGATTCTGTTTTCTTGTTACAAGAGTACCTGAGGTAAAAGAATGAAGAGCGCGAGCCAATCGAGCAAGGAGCGAAATCCGAACCCCAGAATCAACGGTGATCAAAGAGGAAAGAAACTCTTTCTGCTAGTCGTCCTCTGAAAACGGTGGGTTTGTGAGAATCGAATAAGTAAATTTGATCACCGTTGATATGTCGATGAGAGAGAGATGGATACCGACGATGTTTGGGAGAGAAGAAGAGTACAATATCACAACCTGTCGGTATATATACTATTTCCTCTCTTTTTTTGATTCATTAGCGTCATAATTTGGGATTAATTATTTGAGGAGTCTAAAATTATAAATTTATGACAAAGAGGAAAAAATTAATTAAAAAGAAAATATATCAAATAGTTGTCTTTTTTTATAAGTGTTGTTTATTTTAAATTTTTTACTATTTTCATATTTATATTTTTCTGATTCCTCTTATGGATTAATTTTAAAAATTACGAGAAAAATCTCAACAAAATATTATGAAAAGTAAAAAAAAAAAAATCAAAAAAATTTAGATAAAAAGTAAATGGAGTCTCCCAAATATAGAATCGTAAAGTTGATTTGTGAGCAAAGACGAACTGGAAATTCAAGCAAACAATTGATGGAGAAAAAGATTGATTGAGCAACACAATTTTTCAATGATATTAGTAACCATTAGTACAATTGAATTGAAAAAATCACATGACTTAACACAAAATCGATCACACCAAGCCCTTAATACGGGACTATGGTTTCAAAACAGAACACGCCATCCAACTCCGGCGCGAACCTCGGCCTCCTCAACTGCGGCTTCTTCTGTTTCCGTCCGTCACACGTCCTAGTGCTATTACAATCCGCCGCCGGCTCCGTCGAATTCCCAACTTTCCCCTTCTTCGCGGTTTCTTCGTTACTTAACGCGGACAGAGCGCCCTTGGAAGCGTCGACGACTTTCCCCTCTTTCGAGGTCGGAGTCCATGAGAGACCAACCTTCTGGCCGAAGGACTCGGCGCTGAGGGCATCGAAGGAACTGAACATTGACATAAACATGATGATTGCTTCGACGTGAGTAGGCAAAAACTGCTGCTAAACTTGATACGAATATGAGAGATTGTTGATGCGGCTTGTCGGTCGAAATTGTGATGAGGGAGAAGTGAAGGTGGGAGTTGTATATAAAGGTGGGAGTTGGAGAGGAGGGTGGAAATTTCTGGAATGGAGTTTGGGGAGAAGTTTCCTTGGTCCAAGAGGAAAACGCGAAGAAGTTTTCGGACTGGTGGGTTTCTTTCGGGACAAGGCTGGAAGCTTGTTTTTGGAGTAAAGAACGTGTCGCGGTTTCTCTGGTGGGGACTTAGTGTTGTAAATGAACTGCGTCGTTCGTGAATTGTTCGAGACTCGACTCGGTAAAGGCTCGTTCGAATTCGATTCGTCTACTTAACGAACCAAACATGAACATAGTAGTATTTGGCTCGATTAAGCTCGCGAACCTAGAGTATATGTATATCATGGGGATTTTATATAGTTACATAGTGAAAATTTTAAAACTTGTACAAATCTAAACGTTTACAATTACTAAAAACTTACTTATGTATACGTTTTTATCAATTTATATGTATATAAACGTATTTATGTACATACTAAAATTTTCACTTGCAGCTTTAGACCTGTATGAGAGCATAAATATATGATATTATTGGTTCGTTAAGGCTCGTGAACATTCGGCCCGAGCTCGAGTTCGCTAGAAAACTTAATGAACGAATCTGAACATTCTAATATTCGGTTCAATTCGGTTCGTTTACCGCCCTATGGTGGGGTGGTATGGTTACGTGGAATTCACGTTCGTTTGGGTACTACGTTCCGTGACGCGTTGGAGTACCTAAGCTAGAGATGGGTCAAAGTCAAACACGGTGGTATGGTATGGTTTGATCAGGTCTTCAGTCCTTTTGACTTGACCCATTCTCTTCTGTTCATTGCAATTTGGTGATGAGTTGCCATCTTCCATGAAAGCAGGATTTGGGGGGCACTCGATTTGGGGTGGGTAGGAAGGAGTCGTGATACACCCACCGAAGGGTGTTCCACCGCACCGCCCACCGCACGCCCACCGGGTCCATTCCGGCCACCGGACGGCCGATTCGAATCGTCCAAAAATTCTATAAAAAAAAAATCGAGTGGGCCTACGCGAGAATAAACGGCATCCGAAGTGTATAGGTGCTCGAACCAATCTTACATTTTTTAACGGCTTGGATCATCTGATTTTTGAAAGTTCGGATCGAGCACCTATACACGTCGGATGCCGTTGATTCTCGCGTAAGCCCACTTGGTTTTTTTTTTTTAGAATTTTTGGACGGTTCGGATCCGCCGTCCGGTGGCCGGAGTGGGCCCGGCAGGCGTGCGGTGGGCGGTGCGGTGGAACACCTTCGGTGGGTGTATCATTTCCCGGGTAGGAAGTATGAACCGACTGACATACTTTAATGTCAACCTTATACACGTCTCTCTCTCTCTCGCTCTTCCTCTCTTACCCTGAAGAAGACGTCGCCCTGCATCTCCTCCTTCCCCTCCTCTCCAGGGTTTTACACTTCAATGGATGACGGAAGGGGAGGGATTTCTCTCCCTTGTGGCCTTGTGCGGTTTTCCCATCTCCCGATCTTAGATTTCGAAGGTTTTCTCTCCTTCCTCCTTCACCCCCGTCCTCCTCCTCTCTAAATCACCATCCGCCGCCCCTCCTCCTCCTCTTCCGTCGTGTCGTCTAACGGCTTTTGGAGGTAGTGCCTTGTAGATCGTGGTCGCCGGAGGTGTCCTCCCCCGCCGAAGTAGGAGATCTAGGTTGGTAGATGAAGTCTGCTCTGGTACGGCGAACTCCGTCCGTTTCCGTTACCAGTTTTTCTTTTTTTTGTTCTCTTTTTTGGTGTCCCCTGTGTGGGATTTATTCCCGTTTGTGGGGCTTCTATCACTCATGTGTGGGTGTTTATGGTTGTTTTCGGCAGTGCTCCGACTGTTTGGAGTGATGAGTTTAGTTAGAGTTGGGTGTAGTCTTTGGACTAAATCCCCCTTGTTTGGTTTCTTGATTCCTTGTTTAGGGATGAAGTTTCCTCTTGATGTACTGTTTATTGAATTTATAATATCATCTGTTATTGTTTTTGCTAAAAAAAAAAAAAAAGGAAGTATGAACCGACTGGCCTATTTTGGCCTAATAACTCAAATGATTTTTTTTTTCTTTATCCAACAAAAATTTATACTCCCTCCGTCCCATTTTCATTATCCATTATTTCTTTTGTCACTTTTGTGTCTACGTATATCTTTTAATTTATAATATTTTTCATGATTTTGACATCTTTGTATTATAGAACAAATTGAAATCTATCAAATAAGATCTATATTGTAAATTTTTGGAGATTCACATTGTAAGATATAAGCGATTGAAAACTGACATGAATATCCAAAAAGGACAATGAAAATGGGACGGAGGGAGTATTTGTTAGTTCTGCGTCAATTTTTTTTGAATTATTTGTCATGACAAGAGGAGTCTAAAAAGTAAAAAATTACGATCTAATTCTAAATTTTTTAATAAAAACAAAAATAAGCTAATAAATCAATTTCTTTGGCTTTATTCAAAGAAAATTGGGTTTCGAGCGTAATTTTTTACTTTTTAGATTCTTCTTGTCATGAAGCACTAATCCAAAAAAATTCGATGAAAAACTAACAAATATGAAAACAAATTGAATGAGGACAAAAATATAAGTCATTTGACTTATTAAACCAAAATAGGCCTCAGGAATTAATCTCTTTTGTTTGCTAGTGAAAATGAGGCCACAACGACAAGGCCAGAGGGATGCGAGCTATTGGGTTTCATTCGTTTTAAACTTTAAAGTTATGAATAAACAAAAGACAATTGAAAAATGATAGTAAATATATATATATATATTATATAAAAATTTCAAGGTTTAATTATACGCTCAATTATTTCAAGTCAAGGTATATTTTGTGGTATTGCTACGTCATACATTTGGCAGTAAATTCAATATACGTCACATGGACACCTTTTGTTTGCACTTATTCAACATGAGTAAATGATCATATCCCGCCATTAAAACATATGGTGTCGTGGCATTCTGGTACGGTGTTATCGTCAATTAATTTCTCAAAAAGCTTCCCAAAGCAGTGGACTATGTTGAAGCTCATGCGGAATATATCGTCATTCTGGTGTATTTACTTTTATATCATAGCATCTGGTCCTCGTTAAATTTGTCACCAGTCTTTAAGTACGATACAACGCGCACTTAAGTACAATACAACACGCGCGTGCTATGCACAATGGAACAGCCAGTGGGCGGTTTGTAGCTTTTGCCAACAAGAATATCAACTTACAGGCATTCTCTATCTCCCAACTACTTACCAATTTCGACGCATAAATTTATCAACACATTCTACCCCGGAACCTTGGAGTAATTTCTCAACAATCTGCCAAAATCTTAGAGAAGCTTGGTGCTCATGTGGAGAGAATAAAAAGCCCAGCACAAGCCCAAGTGATTAACGAAGGGTTCGTTCAATAATTGGCTCATGGGCCTGAATAGACCCAACAAGGACCCAAAAACAAATGAGAGGCTTCCCAGAGGAAAGTCCAAAACCATAAACCAGGTAAGTAATTGAACATGTTTTTAAATACTACTACAAAAGTCGTAATTTGAAAAAATGACGGCCTAGGACGTGTTTTGATAATTAATACCCACCAAGAATAAGCTAAGAACATTTGTTAATACTGAAAATGTCCTTGGCATGTATTAACTATCAAAATACGTCTTTAGCTGTCATTTTTCCCTTCTTTGTTTTTTTGTATTTTCCGAATAATCCGAAATTTTGAAGAGGGCCCAATGATTAGTACACTACTTGTCCTTTTGGAGCTGTGGTCTATAATGGTCATGCTTTATGCATCGTTGAACGGAAATTGTGGTTCACAATGGAATGTCTGTATGGACCATAAATATTGCGATATTTTTCTGAATAGTATAAGCATAGTGATTTCAGCGTGCGGGAGCCACTAAGAGACAAGCATGGCCGCCCAACCCCAAGGCCCACGAGGCCTGGGCCTTGGACATTCCAAAAATTTGGAAAAATGACGGTCTATGACGTATTTTGATAATTAATACCCATTAAGGGCATGCTAAGAACATTTGTTAATGCTGAAAATGTCCTTGACGGGTATTAATTATCAAAACACGTCATTGGCTGTCATTTTCCCCAAAAAGTTCAATTTTAAGGGCACTTTAATATTTTCACTATTTGGGTTTGAGTAGGACTCTTTTTAAGCACAATAGAATGAAAAAATTGTCCAATTAGAGGTAATGAGTTAGCCCAATCCATCATCCCATAAGTTCAAGCGCCCAACCCACTAAATTCCCAAAATCATTTCCCCCAAACCACTGAATAACACCTCCCAAAATCGTTTCCCCCCCAAAAAACTTGACGATCTCGGCGAAATCAAGAGAAGAAGATCAACGCGCACCACAAAACTCGAAGAACAATGGTACATGCCAAGGGAAATCGATGGCAATCAATTCATTGTAACTAACTAACTAAAGTAAGGGCACACTTTTTTTAATTAGGCCTTGGGTATTAAAAATCTTTGGACTAGCCCTGGAGACAAGTGGCGTCACTTGACCACGCGTTCTTTGATTTCTCAATGAGAAGTTGATAAGCGACCAAGATTGCATAATCTTGGCGCTTAAAGTCTCCTAATCTGTAGCGTTTTAGTATTTAAGTTATCGTTTTTATTTGATATTGCTCGGAAGGTTATTTTTGTTAAGTTTCAGGTAGAACGTGGAATAAAGGCAGTTTACATCGCCAAGGATCGCTCTCGGAGGTATCCAAGTGTCCAAGGCCGTGTGGCGGCTCCCCATCAAGTCCCGTCGGGTGATTAATGAAGTGGCGAGAGGCCGTCAGGTGGTCATCGGGCCGTGCAGACCAAGGCGAGGCCAAGATCAGGAATCTGCCAACCTAGTACCGGAACTGGGAATTGGCCAGTACCGGTACCCACTGTCTAGGGCTTTGTTTTCCAGCATTTTGAAGACCCAGTACCGGTACTGGAAATTGGCCAGTACCAGTACTGCCTGCAGAAAAAGTTTCACGTTTTGTTCACTTTTTCAACTTTCCATTTATGGAATACTTGTCACTTTTGACAAGTTCTGGGATATTTATTATGAGAGAAGGGCTTGGTTGTATAAATACCACACTCTCTCTCATTCATTACCTAGATACAAAACCACTTAAAGTCTTTTTAGTTCTAAAGTTCCTCCATAGTTTTTTAAGCTTTTCAAGTTGTAATTCCTCAAGAACACATTAAGGTATTTACGTTACGTTAATTTCTCAAGTGTTAAAGTTGTAGCTACGGACTAGATCTTTGTTAATATCAAGTTTATTTCCGTTTTTATCGATTAAATATGTTTGTCATCTTTACTAAGCTTTCTAGTCTTTTCATAATGTGTGAGTAGTCGATTAGGCTTGGCCATGGGGTGATTAACGCCTCGTAACTTATGTTTATCTTGCCTTTCTCAACTCATGACTTGAGGTTCGGTGTGGAAAATGAGAAGGGGTCGCCTTTATGTAACAAAATTTGTCGATGTTAATCTCCAGTGATCATGTGTTTGCTCACATGGTTCCGGAGCGATGCCTTGGTTTGTATTTGCCAAGAGAACAAAAGAGCTCATTTATTTTTCATACTACATTTCTAGTCTTTAATGATTTCATAGCTAAATCTTCCAGTTGATAGCCTCTACCGTGTAATTCAACCTTGTTTTCGTTGAGAATGACTCGATGGCCTAAGTTACGGGCGTTAATAACTCCAACGCCTTGCCGCTTATTTAATCTAGTTCAAACTCTTTTTCTAGTCTTTTTCATAAGTGTTTATCACCGTTCAAAGCAAAACCAAAAGTTGGCCGTCTAAACGCCGCAAACCCTTACATCTAAAAAATCCTAGCAAGCTATTGAGATTTTCTCTGTGGGAACGATTCCGAACTTCTGAATATTATGCTGACAGCGACTTGGCCCTACGCTTGGGGTAATTCAACCTATTTCGACGGTAAGATTGTGGCGAAGCAGAAGTTTTAAATTTTGAACCCAATAGTTGCTATTCTGACCCCATAAAATTTTGAACCCAACGGAGCTCTCAATTAACCATAAACTTCTATTGGTCTTGTTTTTAACTCCACATGTACAAAATTCTGACTCTGTCCCTAGTTTCACATAGGGGTGAGCATGGTTCGGTTTGATTCAGTTTTATAGTAAACCAAAAACCAAACCAATACCTACGGATTATGAATTTGGAGAACCAAACCAACCCACAAATTTCATAAATCCAAACCAATCTAAACCATTAAAATACGGTTTGGTTTCGGTTTTAAACCACGGTTTGCTTTGAACTAAGCTATCATCTTCAAAAAAAATTTAAAATACATAAAATTATGAAGATAAATTAAAAAGAAAACTTGTATATATTAAAATCAATTCCATTCAAATTACCAAATCACACTAATATCGACCAACTTATTAAGAGTAGAATACCAACAATTGTTTCAAGTCTTAAACTCAAAAAATGAAATAGTGGTAATTCACAAAGTGAACCAACTAAGAATTCCAACTACTAAACATTTTGGCAAGGAAGAAAAACTAAATATTGCAGTAGATTAATAGGATCAATAAATTGGAAAAGTAGTTGAGTAAAGCTCCCATAATTAAATCAACAAATTGGTCTAAAGTCCAAAAGAAGAGGTCACAAAGCAGATTTAGTCCAGCTTAAGTTTCAATGATATGTAAAGTTCATTAATGAAAATATTTTATAGTTTAAGGTCCGTGAAAATACCAAATTGCCTTTAATGAGACAAGGGCCTTGTTTGGCTAACACAAAAAATATCTTTTTTCATTTAAATTGACTTTAATGAGACAATGACCTTGTTTGGCTAACATAAAAATGTCTTTTTTTTTTAAATTTTTTTATTTTGACCGGTGTTACCGGCGTTGACTGGTGTATCTGTTCATTTTTGCTATATTTGTTGATTTTTTTATTTTTTTATTTTTTTGACTGTTGACTGACGTATCTATTCATTTTTTGTGTATCTGTTAATTTTTTTATTTTTTATTTATCATTGACCGGTGTTGACGTCGACCGGTGTATCTGTTCATTTTTGGTGTATCTGTTAATTTTTTAATTTTATTTTATCATTGACCGGTGTTGATGTCGAACGGTGTATCTGTTCATTTTTTGTGTATTTGTTTGGCTAACAAAAAAGACTTTGTTGTGGTTGTAGCAGTGGCGATGGCTGTGGAGTGGTGGTGGTGGTGTGGTGGAGGTGATGGCACGGTGGTGGTGGAGTGGTGGTAGAGGTGGTGGTAGTAGTTGAGGTTGTGGTGGCATGGTGGTGGCGTCGTGGTGGTGGTGGTGGAAGTGGTGGTTGAGTGGTAGAGGTGGTGGTGGATGTAGAGGTGGTGGCATGGTGGTGATGGGGTGGTGGTGTAGGTGGTGGTGGAAGTGGAGGTTGTGGATTTGTTTTGGTATATCTGTTGTTGATATATCTGTATCTGTTTTGTGTTGGTGTATCTGTTTTGGTTTTGGTGTATTGGTATATTTGTATCTGTTTTGTGTTGTATTGGTGTATGTGTTTAGGTATATTTAAAACTATTTTTGTGTATCTATTGTTGGTATATTTGTATCTATTTTGGTACATCTGCTGTTGATATAAGTGTATCTGTTTTGCGTTGGTGTATCTGTTGCGCGTATATTTGTAAGTGTTTTATGTTGGTGTATATATCTTGGTATATCTGTATCTTTTTTTTTTGTTGGTGTATCTGTTTTAGTATATCTATATCTATTTTGGTGTATTTATTGTTGATATATTTGTATCTATTTTGGTACATCTGCTATTGATATATCTGTATGAAAAAATTTCATATTAGCACCTGGCTTTTCACGCAAATCACACAAACACCTGACCTTATCGAAATATCATATAAACACTTGAAGTATTAAAAACACTCATCAATTAAACTCCTACTGTCAACCTTCGTCCAAAAATAAACAGAAAACTTATTTCTCTCTCTAATTTTGCAAGAGGGAAGCCGGAGCAAACTCCAGCAGATATTGTTGGTATATTTGTATCTGTTTTGGTACATCTGTTGTTGATATATTTGTATCTGTTTTGTGTTGGTGTATCTGTTGTGGTATATCTATTGTATCTGTTTTGGTGTATTTGTATCTGGTATATCTGTATCTGTTTTGTATTGTGGTGGTGGTGGTGGTGGTGGTAGTAGTGGACATGATTGTGGAACTGGAGTGGTGGTGGTGAAACTAAGAGGTGGTGGAGTGGTTATGGAAGTGCTAATGGGGGTGGTGGAGGTGGCGGTAGAGGTTGTAGAAGTGGAAGTGGAGGTTGTGGTGGCATGGTGGTGGCTTCGTGGTGAAGGTGGTGGTGGCATGGTGGTGATAGAGTGGTAGCATGGTAGTGGTGGAAGTAGAGTTGGTGGTGGCGGCGGCATCATAGTGGTGGTGGTGGAAGTGGTGGAGGTGGAGGTGGTTGCGTGGTGGTGATGGAGTGGTGGTGGAAGTAGAGGTTGTGGTGGCGTGGTGGTGGTGGTGGTGGAGTGGTGGTAGAGGTAGTGGTAGAAGTGGAGGTTGTGGTGGCATGGTGGTGGTGGAAGTGGTGGTTGAGTGGTGAAGGTGGTGGTGGTAGCGTGGTCGTGATGGAGTGGTGGCATGGTGGTGGTGGAAGTGGAGGTTGTGGTGGCATGGTGGTGGTGGTGGCGGCGTCGTAGTGGTAATGGTGGAAGTGGTGGAAGTGGTGGCGTGGTGGTGATGGAGTGGTGGTAGAGGTGGTGGTGGAAGTGGAGGTTGTGGTGGCATGGTGGTGGTGGTGGTGGAGGTGGAGGCGGTGGCGTGGTGGTGATGGAAGTGGAGGTTGTGGTGGCATGGTGGCAGTGGTGGTGGAGGTGGACATGGTGGTGATGGAGTGGTGGTGGAAGTGGAGGTTGTGGTGGCATGGTGGTGGTGGTAGAAGTGAAGGTTGAGTGGTGGTGGTGGAGGTGGAAGTGGAAGTGGTGGCGTGTTGGTGATGGAGTGGTGGTAGAAGTGGAGGTTGTGACGGCATGGTGGCTGTGGTGGTGGTGGTGATGATGGAAGTGGTGGTTGAATGGTGGAGGTGGAGGTGGAGGTGGTGGCGTGGTGGTGATGGAGCGGTGGTAGAGGTGGTGGTGGAAGTGGAGGTTGTGGTAGCATGGTGGTGGTGGAAGTGGTGGTTGAGTGGTGGAGGTGGAGGTGGTGGCGAGTTGGTGATGGAGTAGTAGTGGAGGTGGAGGTTGTGGCGGCATGATGGCGGTGGTGGTGGTGGTAGAAGTTGTGGTTGAGTGATGGAGATAAAAATAAAAAATAAAAAATCAACAGATACACAAAAAATGAACAGATACACCAGTCAACGCCGGTCAACGCCAGTCAATGGTCAAAATTAAAAAGTCAACAGATACACAAAAAATGAATAGATACGCCGATCAACGTCCGGTGACTTCCGATGGTATTTTTGAGAAAAACTGATTGCCAATTGTCCTGGAGACTATATGGAAAAAAGTAGATGGATTAATTGTGGCATAAACCCCTAGACTATGTCCTCCTACTCAATTTACCCTAATTAAATTATATATATGTATATCTATATATATAACTATAAATATGTATGTATGTATGTATTGTGCGGTTTGAATCGGTTTGGAACCATAACCATAAATGTGAATCTACAAACCGAACCATATAATGCGGTTTCTAATTTTTTTAAACCATGACCAAACCATACTACTAAAAAACCGAACCAAATATTTCGATTTGGATTAGTTTAGAATGGATTCACGGTTTTACGGATTTTTTGCTCACCCCTAATTTTTTACAAATAATTTCCTGAATGGAAAACACATATCACATGGTATGTCGAGAACGGAATTGCAGCGTGTGTAAGCACGAGATACATGCAAATATGTGGCTTTAATAAAGTGTTTGACAAATTCGAGAAAATAAGTGGAGAACTTACCCCAATCTTGCAGACTCAGCTTTCACCGTCAACAGAAAAAAATTGAAAGTTTGTCTGATCGTTAGTTTCATAATCTTTAAGAATAATTGATTGAGGTGTAAGTAGATCGTCAAAATCTAAGTAGATCGTCAAAATCTAAAGACCTGATTGTAAAAAAAATTATGTGTTGGGGCATAGCTTAAAGTCAAAATTCTCTCTCATGTAGATGTACTTAAGATTCAACCAATATGACCTTCGCAGCTGAATTCTAGGTGAATCAGTTTCATTAACAACAAGTGGATGTTTACGAAAAATTGTAGGAGCAGATTTTGATGTTTTAACTTTTAAAAAATTATTAGAGGTTAAAATCTACAATACGAATCTTAGATTATATTTTAAAAGAGTTTTTTTTTTCTTTTTATCTCCCAAACTATTTACATTTTCTCTATTTAATCCATAAACTATCAATTTGACGATTTTCTCCCCTCAACTATCATACTGTTACCAACTTAGTCCAATAGATAACGAAAGTTAGGAATTTGGGCGGAAAATACCATGTAAGACTTGTTTGAGACCCTGTATAGTAGATACTTGATTATGAAAGCCTTAGAGATAGAAATTAATTATGATTTTTTAGGATAAAATGATCAAAAAAATAAGACATTCGCACTGGTTTCAACAGATTAAAAATTAGAACACTTAATTTTGTAACCATATTTTTTAGTATATAAACCTTCTAAAAAAATTAAGTGCTCGAATTTTCAATCCGTTTGGAACGGTGTGAAGATTTTATTTTTCTGATCATATTATTCTAAAGAGTAATGATTAATTTTTTTATCTCTAGGGCTATCATAATTAAATATCTGTTTTTTATTTGGGACCCTTTAGAATAGATACTTGATTATGAGAGCTCTAGAAAAAAAAATTATAACCTTTTAACATAAAATGATTAGAAGAATAAAATCTTCATACCGGTTCACATGGATTGAAAATTAGAGAGTTTAATTTTTAAACATATTTTTAATATATAAACAGTCTAAATTCTATGTAAAGAACTCAGTCTTTTTTTTAAAAAAAAATGTATGTGTTAGTCTCTATAAAATGCCACGTAAGATTCTAATATATGAACCTTGTAAAAAATTAAGTGCTCCAATTTTCAATCTGTTTGAACCGATGCGAAAATCTTATTTTTTTGATCATTTTATCCTAAATGGTCATAATTAATTTTTATCTCTAAGGCTCTCATAATCAAATATCTACTTTACAGGGTCCCAAATAGGGCCTTACGTGACATTTTTCGTCCAAATTTCTAATTTTCGTTATTTATTGGACTAAGTAGGTAACGGTATGATAGTTGAGGGGATAAAATCATCAAATTAATAATTTATGAACTAAGTAGAGAAAATGTGCATAGTTTAAGGGTTAAAAAGGAAAAAAAAACTCGATTCTAAAATCCGTATCCACAACTATCGCAAATATGGTTATGCATGCAAATCACAATTGTCCGTGATCTTTTGCCACACACTCACGAATTACAATACTTCCCCAAATTTTGCGTCTAGTTTCAATCGGACGCTCCCAATCAACGGCTCGGATCTCATCTCGGTAATGAACGGCTCTCGATCGTTGGTTGCCGAGATGAGATTCGAACCGTCGGATGCACGATCCGACGGCTCGGAGGTGCACAGCACAGTGCTGCGCACACTACTGCACAGCATCATCTCCCATTCGCTCCCAATCAATCACGGACCCCACACCCCTCTGCATGGCAAAAATCACGTACCACACAAATCAGTCTCTTATTAGGAGTTCTCTGTCGTTTAATGCCTCGTTCGTTTGTGATAAAAAAAAATCTTTATGATAACTAAGCCCCCAAAGATTTTTGCCCTTCTCCTCGCAGCATATTCCGCGATTTTCCCTCCTCCATCGGACCGGACCCCACCTCTCGTGATCGGTGATTCTACGGCCCAGAACGATCGAGGAGACGGCTAATCACCTTCCCACCACTCGTAAATTGCCTAGTACCAATCAACGGTCCCCCATGCCAGCCACCTCCTACAAAAATGTGCGCTCCAACTCCACTTCTCTCCATAATTCTCACTCTCATTATCAGTGCTACTACTCCCGAAGTTCGTGAAACTCACGAGTCCCAGAGAGGAGAGAGAGTTTCATCTGAGAGAGAGAGAGAGAGGTAAGATCTCAAGATTACTTCTTTTTCTGTTTCTTACCGTTTTTGGACGCAGTTCAATTGGTTGTATTGATATTGACTCCTGATTACATGAAGTTGTTATACTTGCTTTCTCTATAATTGCTGTCTCGTGCGTTGCAGATTTGTGGAGGAATGGCAACCGTGGCCTCTTCGCGGCTTGTATCGAGGAGCTCCGCAACTGGATCGGACCGTAAATCACCATTCGCCGAAAACGGCACGAGAGGCAAACGCATGACTTACGGTGGACTGAGACCTGTTAACAGACTGGATCTGCTACAGTTGAGAACCAATGCGAGGGCTGGTAGCAGGCTGTTTGGGAGGAAAGCGGCCAAGACTGAAACAGCCAGGGCATCTCAGGGAGTAATCAAGTGTGGAATGAACTTGGTCTTTGTTGGAGCAGAGGTTGGTCCCTGGAGCAAGACCGGTGGACTCGGCGACGTTCTTGGAGGACTCCCTCCGGCCATGGCGGTAAGCGCTTTTTATACTTATGTGAAGCAAATTAATTATAAAAAAAAAATGGAGCTTCACTGAAGTTATTTGGCCCATAACTCAAAAGCAGAAGCTGTGACAAACAGATTGACACAGGTTCCAAGTAGTAACAAATACTCATAAGTTGGCAGCACCTAAATCGCAACAAACGCCGGCTTCGTTTGATCATCAAACAGAGCCAGCTCCTATCCTCAAGTTTTATACCATTGAAAACTTATATATTGTGTTGTGGCTTACTGCTTCTTCAAGGCAAATGGGCACCGAGTCATGACAGTCTCGCCACGATACGACCAGTATAAAGATGCCTGGGATACAGAGGTGTTAGCTGAGGTAAATTCCGGAACTCATCTGAAGCTTAGGCTAAAACACTTAAAAGTTCAATTTGTTATTAGTTCCTTACGAGAATTTCCTTTTCGTGTACAGATCAAAGTTGGGGACAGAGTTGAAACCGTTCGCTTCTTCCACTGCTACAAACGAGGTGTTGACCGTGTTTTCGTAGACCATCCACTCTTCCTTGAGAAGGTATAATTTTGCATCCGTCGATGTCGTTAGTTTAGACGGCAAATTGATAAAGGATTTAGCATGTATAGAAGCAAATTCATTCAGGGGCATTGAGTATTCCTGTTTTACTGTTGAAGGTGTGGGGAAAAACTGCAACCAAAATCTATGGTCCCAAGGCCGGCGTGGATTATAAAGACAACCAACTTCGCTTCAGCCTGTTATGCCAGGTGAGAATTTTTCCTTGCAATTATATATTAACTTCTGCCTTAATTCTTCTGATTCTAAAAAAGCTAGCAAATAAATAGTTGTTCTATATCTAATTTGGACTGCTATGGCTATCAGGCTGCTCTTGAAGCACCAAGGGTCCTGAATTTAAACAGCAGCAAATACTTCTCCGGACCATATGGTATGGTCTCCAGTTCCTGTAACTAACAATTTCTTCACCTTTTAGTCCAAACTGTTCCATTTGATTGAAGGAAGTACTTCCGTTGTGCAGGAGAGGACGTCGTTTTCATTGCTAATGATTGGCACACCGCTCTTCTTCCCTGCTACCTAAAGACTGTGTACAAATCTAGGGGAATGTATAAAAGTGCCAAGGTAATTTCATTGCATGCGCCTCGATATGGGTAATTTCAATGGGGACTCGTGTGAAGCCGAGTTTAAAAATCAGCTAATTATGCGACAATAATCTTTCCAGGTTGCTTTTTGCATTCACAACATTGCTTACCAAGGCAGATTTTCCTTTGGAGATTTTTCGCTGCTAAACCTCCCAGATCAGTTCAAGGGATCTTTTGATTTCATCGATGGGTATGCATTTTTGTTGCTTACATAAATGCAACCCATTGCACAGACTACAGGTCTTATAAACTTTGAGCCAATTTCTCTTCTGATTTTGCAGATATAACAAGCCGGTGAGGGGAAGGAAGATTAATTGGATGAAGGCTGGGATACTAGAATCAGACAGGGTCGTGACAGTTAGCCCATATTACGCTCAGGAACTTGTTTCAGGTGAAGATAAAGGTGTGGAATTGGATAACATCCTTCGCGTGGCTGGTATCACTGGTATTGTGAATGGCATGGATGTACAAGAGTGGAACCCATCCACTGACAAATATATCGATGTGAAGTACAATGCCACAACTGTAAGTTTTTTATTCTGGAAGTTCCGAGTCCTTTTGCCTAGACATCCCTGCCTCAACGATATGTATTGAAAATTTTTCGTCAAATTTCAGGTGATGGATGCGAAACTCATTTTGAAAGAAGCCCTACAAGCAGAAGTTGGGCTGCCTGTTGATAGGAACATTCCTGTAATTGGCTTCATCGGTAGACTTGAAGAGCAGAAAGGTTCTGATATTCTTGTAGAAGCCATTTCACAGTTTGTTGGAGAGGATGTACAGATAATTATTCTCGTAAGCATCATCCTAGACGCAAATAATTTGATTGAATGTTGCTGCTTTTGTTGCTAAAACCAAAATCGGTTTTGTGTGAATAATGGTTATGGTGTGTTCTAGGGGACTGGCAAAAAGCAAATGGAGGAACAGATTGAGGAACTGGGAGACCTGTATCCGGATAAGGCCCGTGGAGTGGCAAAGTTCAATTTCCCTTTGGCCCATATGATCATAGCTGGAGTGGATTTTATGTTGATCCCCAGTAGATTTGAACCATGCGGTCTTATTCAGCTGCAAGCAATGCCATATGGAACGGTACTGATCCTCATTCTATTCATCACCATTTTTACATCTTGTATTTACACTTATAATATCCTGCTGAAGGGAGCCTGATTCAGTTCAAGGGGAGAAAAGAAGCAGTAGAGAAGACCAAGTTGCCAATAACTCATTAAAAAAAGAAGAAGAAAGAATCGAAAGTGCTATATACAGCAAGACCTACTTACTGTACAAAAAACACAGACTACATATGCTTAATTTATCATGTGCTTTGGACGGACAAATTCTGCATATATGATCTAACTGGAGTTGGACTAGTTTTTCAAAACCTACTCGAAGTTGCATCAAATGAAGTGATGGCTTTTTGGTACAGATTCCCATTGTTGCCTCTACCGGTGGACTGTTCGACACCGTGAAAGAAGGTTTTACAGGATTCCAAATGGGTGCCTTTAACGTCGAGGTAATGATACTTTTCTCGTGTGACATTTTTTTCTAATCAAGTTAACTGATGAAGACTACTAATTCTATGAAAAACCTTGGCTCCAGTGCGAGACTGTCGATCCTGCTGATGTGAAAGCAGTGGCAACGACTGTGAAGAGGGCACTCAAAACCTACGGCACCCCTGCTTTGGCAGAGATGATTCAGAACTGCATGGCTCAAGAACTCTCGTGGAAGGTGAGTCATTGAGAATAATTGGCATTAACTTTTGATTACATCAAACATTCCTGATTACAAACACTGGTTCAACCAAATAGGCAATCACTTACATGTGCATGTACGACTATTAGGCTCGGAAAATAAGCAAGCGCACACAATATTACAGACTCCTAGTCAATTACGGGGTGCTTTTAAGTTTCTGAAGCCATTTAAACAGAAATTTAATGGATTTGTTGCCCTTTGTTTGCGAAACAGGAGCCTGCAAAGAAGTGGGAGAAGCTGCTGCTGAGCCTGGAGGTAGCTGGCAACGAACCAGGTTTTGATGGGGAGGAGATAGCTCCTCTTGCTAAAGAGAACGTTGCAACTCCTTGAGCACCAAACTGCTGCTCCTGGGGCTACTTACTACTACTAGTTAAAATTGACGGTTCTTACTAAATACGTAGTAGTACTGTAGTATACTCCAAACATGTAATCTTCCAATTTGATGTATTGCAAAAGGGATGGTTACCAGAAAGGTCCCAAGTGTGAACATCACAAATCGCAATGGTGTTCGATAGTGTAATTAAAAAATCGAACCTCGTTGAACCAATTACCAGAGTTTTTTGTATTCCTGCGGCTCCTGCCATACCAAATTCTTTACTTCGTATGCGTTGGTAAAATGGAGACCATAGGCTAGTCATATGCAGAGACCCGTTGTGGCACCTCTAAATTCCAAATAGAAAAAAATCCAGCAAAGATATACGTACTATTCTTCTGCATTCTGTCATCCCTATTCACAATCCTCCAACTAAAATTTTTGTTCACAACAATTGGCATTCTTCTGCCTATAACGGACCTTCCGGGCAACGTGTTCATTTACTTGTCGAACAACCAACATTCATCGAGGAGAACAATCTTACAAGAATCAAGAAGGTGAATTCCAACAAGTAAAAACTCAGGAAAACTTTTTTGATAAGGTAAAAAAAATTAAAAAAACCCTTGGGAGGATTCACCAACGGTCCCAGAGCATGGTGTTAAATGGGATTTGCTTTACAGACAGTAACTGGGAATAAATGTACATTTTCCTAATGTGTGCATCAAAAAAAGATCTCAATGAATGTCTCAAAAAACTCTGTAGGTTCTTTCTTGCAATATGTAGTGTAGTATATCATAGCAGCCCAAGCAAGCTTCCTAACTTTGTGCCAAATGATTTACCACTTAATATATACCAATGGGCCACGAAATTTCAGCATCCTAAGTGTGTTGTGGCCTAGAAGCACCACTTACATGGCAAACCTTCTGCCAAATGTGCTTGGAATAGAGGCAGCCAAAGAAGACGTGAGGTACAGATTCTATTTCTTGATGGCAGAAGGAGCAAGCAGTTAAAGAAGATAGAATAACTCCCCTGTTAAGGTTACTAAGCTTATCTTAGCTCTCAGCTTCTTTTGTATTGCCATCCATAAGATAAAGCTATACCTTGGTATGCACTTACGGAACTAGACTAGTTTGTGCCAATGGACAAAAGGTACATTGGCATAAATGTTATACTAAAATTAAGTGTATGTGTTTTGCCTACCGAACTCAAGAAGCATGTCCCAAGGCTATCACCTCAGCAGGAGCACCCAAAGCAAGAATACTGTGTGGATCAAGAGGGGAGGAACAACCCAATTGGGAGGGCAGAAGGGCCCCAAAATTAGCAGAAGTCCTACTCTACATCCTTTCCTGGGGAATTAGGATCAGTTCGGGGGCAATTGCAACCTACATTTGATTCCCAAAATGATAATCCTACAGGCTAAGTAATCCAACTAATATGCAAACAGATGTGTAATGCTTGCATTGAAATACCAGTAAATAAGGTTTCTACAGCATTCATAAACCATTCTAATAATCTAATAGGAGAATCAAACATGCCAATATAGCCCAAGCACTTGCCAACTAAACTAGTTAGCATGAAGCCATTTGCAAAACATGAAAGAAATTCAAAAACAAAAACGAACAACTCAAGAATTACCACAAACAACAAGCTTGACATAGAAAACTTCAGACGGACAACTCTAGTTTTAATATGAAATTTCTACCAAATAGATCCATCTTAAAGGTCAACAATTAAAAACACAGCAATTATACGCTATGGAAAAAAAACAAAATTTCAAAATAAGCACTAAGAATAAAGTTGAGCTCCAATGTTGCCGAAGACCCAAACAAAGCAACCTAATCGAACAAAGAGAATCCCATGTCCTCATCGCTCTCCTCCTTTGGTTCTTCCTGCAAAAACATCAAAACGCAAACCTCCCAATCAATCACACAAAAGTTCTATCTTTCATAACCTTGGCAATAAATAACTAGAACAGAGATGTTTTATTACCTTCTTCTCCTCAACCGCAGCTGCGGCTGGGGCAGCTGCAGCAGCAGCACCGCCAGCAGCAGGAGCAGAAAAGGCAACAGCTGCACCGCCTCCACCGGATCCGACGTTCAGAATGAGGTCTTCGATGTTCCTCTTCTCAACCAACTTTGCAAAGAGGCTAGGCCAGAATGATTCCACACTCACATTCGCTGCTTTAACAAGGGCAGCGATCTTCTCCGCCTACCAACAACAATTATACATTTTGATGTGAACCTCCCGCAAACATTCATCAAAATTAATTGGTCATATCTTCTAAACAAAGAACATCCCCCTCATATGTTCCCCCTGGAAATTAATTACTACAACAGAGGGAGCACCCTTCATGATGTGAACCTTAGTTTGAGGCTAGCTCACATATTAACTTCTAAACTACCCTTAAAACCTCTTAAAGAAACAGATTTCATTAGAGATTACTTTCCTCCAATTTGATTCTATTTCAAAATAGCTCGAGTGCATTTCCTGAAATATAATTTTATCTACGCATAAGAACCCTTCCGTTTAGGGTTTGACAAAAGCCGCAGTCACATGGTATACCATATTCCACAAAATAGACGTGTACGAACATATATAAGAAACTTAAAAATGAAATCCGTAGCGCACACACTCAATTTTTGTTCTGTTCTACCGGCGAGAAGATTCAAAAAGAAATTAAACTAATTTAAATAGAATACGAAACGCAGCTGTAGATAGAGAAGAGGAGAGAGGAAGATTACAGTGACGGGGATCCCGTCGTCATGAAGGATCAAGGCGGCGTAGGTGCAGGCGAGCTCGCTAACCGACATCGTTACAAGAGATTTGTGTAATACCTACAGAAACTGAATGATCAACACTAGGTCGATCTGAGCTATCGATGGTCGGAAAACAAGAGAGAGAGAGAGAGTACCGGTGAAGAAAGACGAAGCCTGCTATTTCTCGGCTGCTTGTGCGGCGTAGGGGTTTGATATGAAGTGTATATATGGAATGGAATGATGAAGGGGGCTTAGGGCACAAGACCTAATGGGCTCCGTTTTGGTTGTGGGCTAACATATTCAGTGGTTTGGTTTGGGCCGGTATTTGACTTAACTTTTTAATGGGAAAATGACGGTCCAAGACGTGTTTTGATAATTAATACCCGTCAAGAACATGTTGAGAATATTTGTTAATGCTGAAAATGTCAATGGCCGTCATTTTCCCTAACTTAATAACCGAGAAAATATGCTGAAGCCCCCATACAAGGCCTAGTTTGATTCGAACAGTTTCCACTTTTGATAATTAATACATGTCAAGAACATGCTGAAAATATTTGTTAATGCTGAAAATGTTCGTGGCCTTCATTTTCCCTAACTTAATAACCGAGAAAATACGCTGAAGCCCCCATACAAGACCTAGTTTAGTAGTTTGATTCGAACAGTTTCCAAAAAACATTACTACTAACTTTTTTTTCTTTTTTTTCGGTGGTAGCCAAGTGGGCAGGTGCCCCTCATCCCCAGACAAGGTCTCGGGTTCGAGCCTTATCACGTGGCAAGGAGTTAGGGGGATAAAGCATTATGCCCCCTTGTACCTAGGTGGTGCTGTGGTGAGCTATGGCTCGAACCGGACATTTCACAACGGGTAGGGAGCTCCTATGGTCACGCCCAAGGGGTTGCTACGCTGGTCGCCCCCTCCCACCCTTTTTAATGATCAAAAAAAAAAAAATTTACTAACATTTTTTTTCTTTCTTTAAAATGGTACAGTTGTAATGAGTATAATGGATTGACAAATATGGAACTCCAGGGAAAAAAACTTCTTTAGGGAGTGTCTCGTAGGAAAAAATTATGGCGCTAAATCGCGCACATCCAAAAGCGTTTTCCGATAGTTTGGATTGAAAATCAATTTTGACCGGTAAAAAATTACAGTATTTTTTACCGGTCAAAATTGAAAACACATCTCAGCCATTATTTGCGCGAATGGACGGGTGAAATTGCATAAAGCCATAAATAAGTTATTTCTCTAGGAATAAGTTTCTCTCGAAACTCCGGATCCGGGGGTGTTGTAATGCACTCCCATGTAGGGCGGCACACAGCTGTCGATCTCATCAATCAACGGTCCACATTAAAAATCAATTATGACCGGTAATAAATGATTCTCACCGGTCATAATAAAAAATCATACTCCATCCGTTCCAAATTGAGAGTCCATTATTCCATTTTGAATTGTTTCAAAATGATGGCCCTTTTCCAAAAATGAAAAGAAAAATTTGGTAATTTTTCAAAAGTATCCCTCACAAGTGAATATAAGTGTTATAAAATAGGTAAAATATAGGGGTAATGGTGGAAATGATCGGCAATATAGGTGTAATCATTGCATATCTCCTAAAATAGTTGGAATCCCCAAGAGGGACTCTCAATTTGAGACGGAGGGAGTATCTCAATCATTCATTGACAAGATCAATGACCTGTGTGCACCCTATATGGTGCTTTGTAGGGCCTCACACTACAAGATTTCCCAATCGCATTGCTTTTAACACCATAAAAGTCACCTGAAAATGATTTTACTGTACTTTTTTTTTATCCGTGATTTTACTGTACTTACCTTCACATTTTCAAATGGGAATGGAAAGAGCTGTAGTGCGGCTAATCCGGTCGTCTATCTCGGCACGAGCGGCTCGGATTTAATTTGAGCTCCTAAAAATCTTAGCCGTCCATTGTTTGGATGAAAATCCGAGCCATCCATTACCGAGATGGATGACCGGATTGATTGCACTATACGTGTAATGCAGGGAGTGCTTCCATTCAAACGTAGATCCCACCGCGTGTTATAGGCATCAAAGAATATAGTCTCAACAAGCAATTAGAAAAACATAAATTCAAAGCATTAGCTGTTGAAGAAGTGGGTGGTTTTTACTTTTTACATCTTACTACTATCATCCCAATGTGCATTATTGGATTACGAAATTTGGGTAAATTCCAAATTTTAAGATAACGTCAAAATTATTTTTATTAATGCTAAAGTTTCAGTGTGTAAAGGAATTGTACATTACACATGATACAAGTCTTTTGTGTACTAAAATTCGTATACTAACAAAAACAGTTTTGACATTAACAATACTCAATTTTAATTGCCGCATCAAATATTCATCCTGGTTGATTCGATATGAGTTGTGATCCATCTCCGTCCCAAATTGCCCGCCTTCCATGAAAAGTCGTTCAATTTTTTATTCCAAAAATAAAGTACCTCCAAATATCATTCATCAAGTTTCTTTAATATGGTGTAAAGAAATTTAAAAAATAATTTGTAAAAGTATATATTTTTTATTTTAAAATTACACGTCATTTTGTAGAATTGTAGAGACGGCAAATTGAAGTAAATCACCCTAGGGTACGAAAATTGGTATTCCTGAAGAGACAATTGAAAGTGCCACTGGAATGTATCGTGACTACCTTCTGGCTTTGTTTAAAGGACCGAAAATTGGTACTCCACAACCACCCAGAGCTAGAAGATGGTCTCCCCCTCCGTCTTCTGCTTTAAAGTTCAATACAGATGGAGCTTATAATTCCTCCTGCAGCGTTGCTGCCTTTGGTGTTATCGCGAGAGACCATGGTGGATTAGCTCAAATATGGCGTTCAGGTAAAGCAATGACAACCTCTACTATCTCCGTAGAGGCTTGGGCTCTTAGAATCGCTTGCAGAACTGCTATAGACCTAAATCTCGATGAGGCTATTTTTCGAGTCTGATTGCTTAGAACTCATCAACTGCTTCAAAGAGGCCAACTGCCCCACTCCATGGGAAATTAGAGCTGTGATTGAAGATATTAAAAGATGGGCTTCCGGAAAGAAGATATTAAAAGATGGGCCACCAACTGTCTTCATAGAAATTTAGTTTTTTCATCGGGTTGTATTCCGCCTGAGCTTCAAAGTTTTCTTAATTTTGATGTAACCCGTTGAACCTTCTTATATATATCAGTGACCTTTTCAAAAAAAAAAAACCCTAGGGTACGAAAGCACATGCTAAGGAGGAGACTCGAACTAGGGTTCTCTCACTCTCACAAGTTCAACTCTCTCTCTCTCTCATCTCATCCGCTTGTACAAACCCCGGCCGGGATTCGATCCCGGCATCTCCTCACCACTACTACTTAGAAATACAGAAGACGTCGGTTTTCCCTCTCGATTTTCTTCGCGCCTTAGCCGTACCAACGGCTTTTCGTCACGCTAAAACAATTTCCGACAATGGCGTCGCGTTTTCAGGCCGCCGCGCTCGTGGCTTCTCCGTCGCATCCCAATGCCGTCGCGTGGTCCGACGAGAACTTGGTCGCTGTAGCTTCTGGCCACATCGTCACAATTCTGGTACTGTAGCAACGACTAGCAATTTTCAGTTAATGCACTCGCAATAATTTTGCTCGGATTGTTTTTTGTTTTCTGCTTTCGCGTTATTGTTTGGTATTTCCTGATTGTAGAATCCGGCTACGCCCTTTGGACCTCGAGGCCTGATTGCTATCTCACCCGGCAAGCCTTTTCCGATTGGCGTCGTTGAAAGGAAAGGTGAGATTAGTACTAAATGCATTCTGCGTTGCTATTTTATCAATGATCGGCATTTTTCTTTGGGGGGCCAATTCACGGGCAACAGAATTCACTTGGCAAAGCCGATCACAAAAAAAGAAAGAAAAAAGAATTCACTTTTTATTTTATTTTTTATTTATCAGAAAAAACTTTCCATTACTAAGAAATATCCCACATGGGGTACAAGAACCGGATCCGGAGCCCTCGGTACCTCAACTGTCGGGTTATCCAAAAGGACTGGGTGAGCTCACTCCAAGTACAGAAGAAAAACCCCTCGAGGGGCGAAATATCCGCGCAGGGACAAAAAAGTAATCTAACATAGCAAACAACCACTCGAAACCCGCTTAGCAGCCACCACTGACCACCGCAAGCTACAGATCTCACCGACAAACACCAAAGATGTACGCCGGCGGCAAATGGCACAGATTTGTAAACGTGCAAGGACCGAGGAATCGCAAGTGCAGAGAGAGGGCTTTCCTGTGCAAGATCGTTTGTCACCAGCACATCAGCCGCCCCACCACCATCCACCCAGCCACCATCAACACCACTAACGGAGACAACCTCCGCACCAAGCACCAAGCAAACAGAAAAATCTACCCCTAATCTTATTCTCCCACCAACCGCACCCATCGGACCTAGAGAACTAGGCCGATACAACTCCGAGCCGGGGAAACCGGCCGGAGAGAAACCGGATGAAACCCGCGAAAATACCAACAACACAAAGAAAAACCTAACTCCTAAACCACCGCATACCTCGCTTATTGCCATCTGATCGGACGCTACAGGACCCGGCTGCCACCAAAACCGCCACAACACGGGCTGAGGCCGCTGAAGAAAACACCACACCACGCTCACCGTCGTAGACAGGAGAGACGACAGCCGGTGCTTCGACCGAACACCAACAGCACCGGAAGAGGGAAGGGAGAAGATCCAAGATCCACGACGTCTCCAGACGAAGGAGAGGGAGGTGTGCGGAGGTGGAGAACGACGGGAAGGGGGGTGGGGAGAGGGGCGGCGGGATCCCCACCCCCCACGGCGGAAAACCCTTTTCGAGGAAACTATGGAGAGAGAAAGATAGGGGTTAAACTATGGAAAAAAAAAAAAATATAACTTGGCAAAGTAGTTTTCGTACTTATTCTATTTTACTCGACAACACCACATTTTTTTTTATTGATTGTTCATTGTGACCTGGATTTCTCACTGGAAGTTCAGAAATAACAGATGTTTATTGATATTCGAGGTTCTCTGGGCAGCTCGCGCGCACCTCGACTAATCCAAGGGACTAATCGTCTAATCTAACCGCCCACCAACGGAGGCCCTATTAAGAACAAAAAGATATACTAAGACACAATGAGAAGTATTATTCCAACATCCTTCTGCTTTTTTTTTTTTTTTGTCCAAGCTTCTTAGAGGGGAAGGGGAAGGGGAAGGTGTAACTCAATTTGCTATGCCGGCAGTGACAGTTAGCTTTGGCGAGGTAGAAAGAAAAGATTGGGCATGGCTGACCGATCTATTAAGACTTAAGAGCATATATCCTCACACCATGATAGGTTAAGTTTTCAATTAAATAGAAAGCTCTTTTATTGTTCAACACTATGGAAACGATATTGTACATTATTTGGATGATTTTTGAATTGTATATGGTAGAAACACTTCATTGTGGCTATTCTATGTGGTTCCATAGACAAATATCTTCGTTTGGCTTCTATAAAATAAGAAATTTGAACATGACATTTAGGCAGCTTCTGGTGTGTTCACTGGCATATCACCACATGTAAAAGAGTACAGCAGTTTTTCTGCTTATAAGCTGCAAGATGAGCTACTTCAAGTTGTTTAAAGTATGCTACTCGGCTTAACAGCGCAGAGTCGCAGACAACACTATTACTGTTTTCATCATTTCTTTCCACTAGCATCTCACTTATAAATATGTTTTTTTGTATGCATCAAATTTTTGATTGTGTTGCTATTTTTGCAGATTTGCTCTCGGGTTGCTTGTTGCCGACATGTTTATCACGTGACCCCCGTCCTTGTGTTCGTTCAATTTCCTGGTCCCCAGTTGGATTTGCTCCGAACTCAGGGTACGAGCTTCATTTCTTCTACTGACTACTACATCTGGCATGTCTGTAAATTCACCTGCTTCTGTAATGTACTTTCTACACTCTTGATGTCACTGAATTTGTAAGGTTTTAAGGTTGTGGGTTTTTTGACTTTATGAAGGTGCCTGCTTGCTGTTTGCACCACAGAAGGTCGCGTGAAGCTTTACCGCATGCCCTATTGTGAGTTTTCTGCAGAGTGGGTAGAGGTATGCACCCATCTGCACTTATAAAGAAAACAGCCAAGTGGTTTGATCAAGTGCTTGATGAAGTCAACACTTATTTCACTAGGAAAAATATTTAGTGTCCAAGGTTCCTAGGATATTGGAAATCGATTATTGGTTACAATAAAATGGTCTCATGTTATGTCTTTTTAATAGGTTGATGACATATCGGAAATGCTGTATAGTTATTTTGCAAGTATCAACTTTGTGGAGTCAGATGATAGCAATTCAGAAATTTCAAACGTAAGTTGCCTTTTTTGTTAATTACTTTGTGGTTTGTGTGTTTTGATTTGCTACTTCATGCATGCATGCCTGTTGCTTCATTTTTTAGATCACATTTCATACAAATGAGGCCTAACTTTTCTTGTGATGCTTTTTGGGTCTTCCTATACTAGGAGCAAGCAAATCAACTCAGCTTAGAGGTTGTATGTCCTGACAATCAGCTAACTTCTATCTCAAGGAAGGAATCCAAGCGAAAAAGACAGAATGCATTAACCATAATGTACATTTTCTCCTTGTTACCTTCTTCAGGTAGTTGAGATCAAATCTGGCAATATGAAAGCAAATAATCTGAACCAAATTGTTTGTGTGCCTAATTCTAGAGCAAAACCTCTGAAGAGTAAAGAAGAAAGACCCTGTCTACCACAAATAACTGCAAATCAGTATGCCTTTCGCAGCACAATTCTATCATCACTTGTTGTTGCTTGGTCGCCAGTTGTGCAGTTGGCGTCTGAAACAGAGCCAGTTTCTGCAAAATACTCATCCAACCGCTGTTCTATACTTGCTGTGGGAGGGAAGTCTGGAAAGGTTTCGTTTTGGAGATTCCTTGAACCGTCGTGCTTCTCTGTTATGAGCAACAGAGATTCAACTTCTGCATCACTGGTTGGAGTTCTTCAGGTACACAGTGCTTGGATCACTGCCATTTGTTGGGCCTCGTATTCTTCTGGTGCCTCAGATCCCCAACTCTTATTGGCTACCGGGAGTTCTGATGGGAGGTGGGTTAGGTCTTTAGATGCATAATTGTATGTGATTTTTCCATTATTCTCTTCTATTCAAGAGTAATTAAGAGATGTGCATTGCCGAACAAAAAAAAAAATTTTAAAGATGTGCATTGGACTGGAGATTCTCACTGGAATCCTACTGAAAGAATTTGTGAATTCTTGATGTTCCCTGGTATCCTAGCTGGTTTATTTTGGTTTTTTTCAAAGGTGAAAGTCTTCAAATTCCATTAGACTAGGAGATTAACGTGTTTAACGTTTTCTACATTCTTAGCTTGTTCCTTCTTTTGTTTCCTTCCCAGTGTGAAGATCTGGATTGGGTATGGTGGGGCATTGCTGAAGTCTTCAGAAGTTAATAATGCTCCATTTTCCCTGTTAAAGGAGGTCAGCATTTTGACGAATTAGAATCTCATTTGTTCTGTTTATCTCGTATTCAAGAGAATTAATTGTTTTCTTGTTTTCATCTCTACTTTGAAATAGGTTATGACTGTTGATTTTGTCCCAGTCTCTGTAGTTTCACTTATTGTGCCCATCCAGTCTGCAAACAAAATGCATTTAGCTGTTGGCAAAGGATCTGGGTCTTTTGATGTGTGGATTTGTGACATATCTTCAACTACCGGCAAATTTGATAAACTTGGCTCATATGGTGCACATGACCATATTGTAAGTTTATACATGTTGCTCAGTCTTTTTGCTTAATGATGATGATATATTTGATAAAGGTTTCAATCAGATTACAGGGTTAGTGTGGGCATTTGATGGATGTTGTTTGTACAGCTGTAGCAAGGTATTCTTTTTTTGGAAGTTTAGTTGCTTGTTTGTTGAAAATACAAATAGTATCGATGACTATATCTTATGGAAGATTGTTTATTCTTCTTTGTTTTTTTAAGGGAAAGTAAAATCCTCCACTCGTTTATTTGGAAATGTGTGCTGTCAGTTAATGCAACTCGTTTTGAATCTCAGAGTATGGTCAAGATGTACCATGCTATCAGTTGTAAGAAAATGAACTTTGGGATCCTATTCTAACGGGAAAAAGAGGTCATTTGGTAGATTTTGTTACGTACATTGCAGCCATAAATAATTCGTCTCTAAGTGAGACTTTCTTCTGAGTTTCATGAATGAGTTGTTTAATCTTTTCTAAAATTGAGTGAGATTCCCCCTTTTTTTGCCTTTGGCGGCTTCTTATTCTTTTCTTTTCTTTTGGTTTCTTATCTTTCAAGTTGTAATAAAAATAGTCAATTAGGTTTTCATGATGTTCAATTTTATACAACATGCATATAGCTAGTTCAGTGAGTAGATAATTTGAGCTATCTAAATAATTTTCTTTTATGTGATATCTGCACTCATATAAGGCTTACAACTAGCCTTTGTGTTACAGGGTGCATGATAAGGCCATAAAGCTGATGATAGACTAGCTTAAGACATTTTTTAAATTTATCTGTTTCAATGACTACAGGACAATTCTGTTTATAACTGGACCTTACGTGACAGCCGCCTCTGTGAAGTACCCTTTCCTTCAAATATTCCTTTTGTAAAGAGTTCCGGCGACGTAAGATGCAACCCCTTTTTGTTCTTTATCTAGATTTTCTTCTTCTACTTCATTAAATATGGAGATTCTTTGCAGGTTCCAAATGTATTTGATTCATGCTTTGGTTTAGCAACATCCCCTGGAAATCTGGTGATTGCCGTGGTATGATGTTGTCTTCCTGAAGTTCTGTAATCTTGCAAAATATGGTTACACTTATTTGCCGTGTAGAATGACTGTGAGTAGGATAGCTGTCATCCTTGGCCTTTTTAGATGCGTTTTTGTCTTAAAAACAAAGAGGTCAATCCAATGCTTTTGGCTTAGTATTGCAGCAATGGTTCAAGAATCAAGTCTTCTCGGATTTTGGCATTCATTCTGAAAACTATTCAAACCCATCCTTTTTGCTGAATGTCTTGTCCCTGGGGAACATTCTCAATTCACTTTCTGCCAATGCCTTGCCCCTTGGGAACATACCTCAATTTACTTTCTCACGTTTTCTCAGTGACTGTGTCACCTATAGGTCGACACACATTTGTTATCATTTCTTTGTTGCATTATCAAAATCCATCAAAATTGTGGTTTGTATATGTTTCTTCCTTTCAAGCACTACCTTTTAAGGAACTATCTTGCTGGATTGATGTATGAAGGTTGCCGCATGGAAGTTAAGACAATTGACTCTGATTGTTGCAAGACCCAAAACTAACTCGTGGCTAATCTTTGCAGGCCCGTAGTTTTGATGCTGATCTATTGAATCCGATGTACCAGGCAAGGTTTGATTTTCCTTTTGTTCATTTTATGTCCTTTTGCATTAGGATTGCCGATTGCATTTCAGTATATGTGCATGGTGCACCTGTGAGTGCTTGCAAAGCATGTATGGGAGCATTTCTACGCAGGACATGCATAGACATATAAACCATTGCAATAAGGCAATATTCTGGCCAAATTTTGCATCTATGCCCTAAAAAGTAAATAAGTACTGATATACGGGTTCTCTTCCAACACTTATGTTTTTCGATAGATATATACATTGACGACAATAGTTACATAGACATAAACCCTCTCTCTTTTCTGTCTGCTCCTCTTCTTATCTCTCCCCATTTGCCGGTCTACATTCTTAACTTCTACTCTCTCTTCCATCATCTCACCCTCTTCTCCCACAACCTCCCTTGTATTTTTTTTCTTTCATTGTGAGCAAGCACTTTTTACAAAGTGCCATGTGCATGGAAAAAGAAATGAATGGCAAAAACTCTACTGGATTTTCTCCTACTTTTCTTTATTTATTAGCTCTTATTTAATTTATTTATGCTCAACAGATGTCATTAGGTTTGTGTATTATGCTTACTTATTATGTGTCTAAAACTGCTGGTACAAGTGTATAATAGGAGCAAGTGTGCTCAAAAACACATTGGCATGTACCAACAGACCTATTGGAATGATGACATAGCAAGAAAGAGTATCAGATGGACTTCTAGATGAGATAAATACAATGAAAATGCAAAAGAATGCAACATAGTGAATATATTTAAAAACTCCTATTTTAAAGAAGTATTGTTTTTTATGGGAAAAACCTCATAACTTGTAAATGACGGGATCTGCTTTCTTTGATCATCTGAACATTGTGTCTCATCCTTCATAAATTAACGTATGTTGGAAAAACATTCAGGAGTCAGAAGGCTGCTGTTGAGTTCTTCTGGATTGGTGGGCAGCAACGGGACGTTTTATCTAACAGAGACCCTGATTTTGATGTTGAAGCAATTTCTGGTTTCCCGGAGAAGGAATTAGTTTATTGGACGCACAGTATTTTGTTATCTTTGAAACAATATGAAAATGTGGAGAAGCCTCTGGTTGTTTGGGATATCATAACAGCTTTATTGGCATTCAAGCAATCTGCACCTAAGTATGTTGAGCACGTACTGGCCAAGTGGCTGATGTCATGTGTGGGAATCCAGTTGGGTCTTCCTATTGCAAAAACCTTGTCACAGGTTTCTAGATTACTCTCAAATATCGGTTCCCGCCAGTTGCACCTCCTCAACATTATAAATCGGCGTGTAGTCTTGGCAGAGCTGAAGGCAGATAATATTAACTGCAGTCAGACAAATTTAGGACCGATTGGTGCTGAAGAAGACCTTGCTTTGTGGATGGAGCTGCTTCTTAGCTGTGAAAATGAACTCCGAGAAAGGCTTGTGGCTTTTAGTTTTTCTGCCATTTCGAGCTCTATATCCACCTCATCCTCAAATGGAGACTGGCAACCTGTGGGATTGGCACAAATGGGGCAATGGGTTGCACATAATGGTGATAATGTACGGGATCATCTGAAACTCCTTGTGGCTGGTTTCAGAAAGCTTAATAATAGGTATTTCTTAGCATCCATGCATTTCTTTGCTCATTTTTTATTTGCACTCTTGAAATACATTTTCTCAAGTATGTTGAAAAGCCATGCAATAAAACTTGCTCCAACCCACACAATATATTGAAGCACCAAAATTTCCTAGTGAATCTCGCTCTTCAATTTTGCCAACTCAGTCACAATCTTCAAAAGGTGGGTCGCTCATCACTTTTTTTGGTTACTTTTAGTGGTTGACAAGGTTGTCAAATAGTGAATTGAATCAAGAATCGAAATGGTCCTTTTCAGAATTGTGAATCGCTCTGATTCGGTCATGCTTTCTAAAATAGACGGGCATTAGTTTTAATTCCTATGTTGATTTGGGTGAAAATATATAATATGAATGAAAGTATAAGACCTAAATCAATGAAAAGCTTGTTTTAAATGATGAATTGATGATCATGTGGAGTAATAGGTAAGCTGTTTCTATTGCAACTTGCAAGAGATGGGGTTTCATGAATCCTACTTATGGTCTATTTTTTTGTGAAAAAAGAGTTAAAAGTACAAAACAAACCCTTAGAAGGTCTTTAAGAGTGGGTTGGAGTTGCTCTTAGCATCCACTTCGTTAATGTCAACAGTTGGCTCCACAACATGTGCAGGTATGCAGCAGAAGAGCAATGCAGCTATTGTTCAGCTTCTGTTCCTTTTGAATCTACAGAGTTTGCTTTCTGCCGGGCTGCAAGTAGCAGTGGCGGAGTTGGTCAGAGCCATAAACTGCTACGGTGTGCTGCTTCCATGCAGGTCTGCCCTACTACTCCTTCATGGTTTTGCATTTGTTGTCAGAGATGGGTTTCCAAATTGGCGCCCCAGGCTCTATTTAGAATGGCGACTTATCCTTTTGATTTTGAGTTCTCTACTGTATCTTCAAGCCCTGAAGTAATTTCAAAACCCTTGTGTCCCTTTTGTGGGATACTGCTTCAGAGATTACAGCCGGAATTTCTGCTTTCAAAATCACCAGTGTAAATCAATCATATTGTGTAGTTGATGTATCATAAGTGATAATTATCCTATCAAGTGCCACTTCGCCAGTGTAAATTAGATATATCTAGGATTATGTAGTACAATAGTATGCGATAGCCATCCTGTCAGTGCCATTGTTGAGCTTAATGTTGGATAAAGCATCGCAAATGGCGGAACCACGGGGCAATAGCGGTTCCATTACTTGTGTTTTAATTTGTTTTCTATATTCAGCATATCTCATCTCTTACATTGTGATATCAACCTCTACGTAATATGATTGCTCTATTTCTGACCAAGAAAAGGAGGAAAAAAGGCACCATAGAATATGAATTGCTGTGACTTGCATCCTGTTGAACCTGTGGTATGTTTATCAGTTTATGGATAATTTCTTTTTTACGGATAAATCTATTTGTATTGGGAGCGGTTCTTTTATTTCCCTAGCAATCTTTTCGAAGGTCTGTCAACTGTAAGCTAACAATGAAAGGTGTTAGAATTTTCATTTCAATGGTTTGATTCATTACAATGTCGCTGGATTTACTTGTTTATGAGTCTTGTGCTCTACATGAAATATGATACTCCAGTTGAACATGCAATAGAAGTTCGAGCAGAAAGAAAGAAGATGAGTTGCTTAAGCCTGGATGCCATGTTTGAATTTTGCCCTGAAGAATTTGGATTTGCTTGGATTGCTATGATGGTTTTGTTAAGACAGTTTCATATGCTCAACGTTGGAACAATAGCTAGGAGTAGTTATTTTGATCAGGCCGCAAGAAAGTAATTTCTTGTGAATCTCTTAGTCCTAGCGTGGATGGTCTTCCTCTAATCGGACTAGGGAGGGGATTAGTCGAGGTAAGCATAAGCTAGCCTGGACATCCCTAACCGTCGAACCAAATATATATATATCGGGGCGGTTCCGGGGACAACTAATTAGACACCTAAAAAAACACCTCATAGTTCCCGATCAAATTTTGATGATCCGAGCCGCTCAATGTGATCAGAACATGATTTTTTAAGGGTACCCGTTAGAAATTAGCAAAAAAAATGACCGAAAAAGGCTTGATCTAAGCAGTTTTTAACCAAGATTTAATGAACGGTTCAATTAAAAACTGCTCAAAATAAGCACTTCCCGGACATATGTTTCGCTAATTTCTCGCGGGCACCCTTAAAATCACATTCTGCACATTGAACGGTTCCGAGCCGCTCAATGTGATCAGAACGTGATTTTAAGGGTACTTGCGAGAAATTAGCAAAAAAAATGACCGGAAAAGGCTTGATCTGAGTAGTTTTTAACTTAGATTTAATGAACGGTTCAATTAAAAACTGCTCAAAATAAGCACTTTCTGGTCATATGTTTTGCTAATTTCTCACGGGCACCCTTAAAATCACATTCTGCACACATTGAACGGTTCGGATCATAAAAATTTGGTCGGGAACTATGAGATTGAGATTTGGGATTTTTTTTAGGTGTTTATTTGGGTGTCCCTTGAACCGTCCCGTGTATATATATATATATTCTTTTCTAAATCAAAGAATGGCTAGTGGTTGAACGATTCAAATTCAATGGTCAGTGGTCAGAATAAATTTTCACTCCACCCCGTTTGTTTGACCACAGGTCCATAGCCTTTCTTTTGAAATTGTCTGTGTATATCAAGGGGTGCAAATGAGTCGAGTCAAGCCGAGCTTTGTACTTATTAGTGAGCCTAAATGAGCCGAGCCTTAGCGAGCCGAGCTCGGTTAATTTACTTAACAAGCTTCTTTAAACGAGTTGAAACCTATATATGTCAATCTATTACGAGCCGAGCTGAGCTTTTGATTGTTGAGCTCGGCTCGTTTACTAAATGCAAGTAGCTCGGTTCGTTTACAACCCTCGGTATGTGTAATAAACTGCATGGTGCACAAAATATATCTTGTTAGTAAAATAGAGTCTTCTTAAACCTTAGGTTAGTCTGGATGGTTGGTGGGTTGTTCCTAACATAATTGTCTAGGATTTGACTCTCGGGATCAGACCGCAATAAAGTAATTTCTTGTAAATTCACTAGTCTCGACGTGAATGACTTGCACCCGTTCGGAGATGAGATTAATCGAGGTGCGAGCACGTTGGCCCAAACACCCCTTTTATCATCACACCACACCCCAAAAAAATACAGTCCTCTTTTTCCGTCACTGCATCTTCGACCAAAAAGGTAAGTTTGGAGCCAGACAAAAGTGATTCTGATTTCTGAGTCAAGAAAATTAACCTTTCTTATGAAAGAGTAAAGGTAAAAATATTTCCAATTTGTTTCAGACTAGCTCTAGTCAGAGTCAGTAATAAGAAGAGTAAGTAGTTGGTTTTTATGCCGAACTGGTTTTCTGGCCCCCGTCCCTCTCATCCGTTGTCCTAGAGAACCAATCTTTGCCCAGACAAGTAAAAAGGTTTTAATTACTTTGGGGGTCAGGAAAATGACCAATGACCATGTTTAGGGCAATTAAAATTGACATTGGCCCATCCTACAAGTAGGTGGAAGATCATGAGGCTGGCCAGGTGGCCCCACATGAGTTATTTGTCCCATTCGTTTTTACAATGTGGAGAGAAAAGAACCTTGATGACGTGACGCGTTGGTGTTCCCGTACGACAAGCGTGCTTGGACGAAGGCAAGGCTTGGCATGACCTGTGCCCACCGCAATATGATTTTTTGCTCGGTGCTCTGAATGTCAAAGTGTTCCCTCGATCACGTTCGGTTGTCTCGGTCCCAAGCCGACTTAGTAACACGAGCAGTTGGTGGCCTCGCCTTTCACTGACACTCCTTGACATTCCTCCCCGATCGGTCTAAAAAAAGGTTCTCGAACGACGGACATAGCAACGAGTCAAATTGTCGCTTCATGACGTGGGTTGTTTGGTACTCCAAATGTTTTGAAGGAGATTTGAGGGGTAATAGAGAGACGAAGTTAATAAGTGAAGAAAGAAGTTATTAAACGGGACACGCATCCGATCAATGAATTACTATCACTTTCTTGAAATGGATTAGTCCAAAGCACAGTTCAAAATCATTGCAACAACTGTGTCTGTGTCCACCTTTCATTCTTTTGACATATTCTCAAACGTGGTGATTGTATTGGATGTACAAAATTTGTTGACGCTCACGAAACTTCCAACGCATTAGGCAAACAACAAACCCATCACATTAAAATTTTGTCGTTTGGAAAATTGTGAAAGAAAATGTGCATAATAATGAAATCGTTTCCTTTTTTTTTTATTAATAAAAAAATGGAAGGAATTCATTTACGACGTGAACAATTGATTTACATATTAACAGACAACTCAAAAAAAAATAAAAATATCCAGGTCTAAATCTTTGTGTGCAGTTTATGCTATATCGACATTGGTAACCCTAACATTGGCGTTAGAAATAAGAAAATGGTTGCGATTCATGAACGGTGGTGGAACGAAAGCAAGCAAGATTGTCTCGCAAGAATCTAAGTTGGTTTTGTACGACGTAATAGGATTACAGAAATTGTTTGAGGATCCTCCTATTTGTGATTCCCTTGATGCATTAATTTGTCAAAACGTTGACTTTTCGCATTTTACTCAAATAGAAAGGAAATCGCGATCATCGTATTATACTACTACACAAGTTATAAAATAGAATGAGAAGAGCTAAAGGCCCATTAGGTAATGTTTGCTTATTTGTTTATTGTATACTTATTTTGTTTATTCAATCTACGAATCTTTAATTATTTTAAATTTTGTTTTTGTTAAATGTAAATAAGAAAAATAAACTAAGATGCAAAACAATCAAACAAGCTTTAAGTTTGCAGTGGTTCACCAAGTCATTGCACAGATCCATGACTATAATGCTCTATGCTGATGTGATGTCGACCAAAAAGAGGCATTTGATTTTTTTGACCGGACCAAAATGAGACATTATATAGAAACGACAAGACTGTGGAGACTGGTTCATTTTACTCGATAAATCTTTTGATTGTACTTATGTTTAGCGACTGAAATGAACTGAAGTAGACTTAAAAAAGAATAAATGCATGCTCAATATAGTATCCAATTAAAGTTAAAAGGAGGTTACTATAATGACATATAAAAACAAATATTCAACAAAAGAAATGAGGAGTAATTGCTAACTATACGAATTCTCTATGAATTGTCAACACAATTAATTGAAAGACCATGCTCCGTTCCAAAACCTTGGGGCCACTGGGAGTTATGCCTGGTCGTTACCTTTATGGTCCCGGTCCTTTCGGAATTAGTCGAGATAGACGCAAACTGGCCCGGACATCCGATTATAAAAAAGAAAAAAGACCATGCTCCATTTAAAAAGTATAAAAAACAAACGAGAGAGTGAAAGACCATGCAAAAGATTATCCAGGGGCACAAAAATTGATGCATCTGCAATGTTCATTATCATCTGCTGAGTATGCAACTCAACAAGATATATGTCATTTTCTTATACTATCAAAACACCTCACCCTGTTGTAATAAATACACGATGTATGTTGTCATGATATACTAATATTTTTTCTTGAAAAATAAAATGGCTTGGAGATGGACGATCGATCACAAGTTCGTATAACTCCAACAGATTGACCTGGTGGATAAGACCCGAGTCTCCAAAATTTCGTCCCTCCTTTAATTTGATGTTTGAAATGCTATCAATTTTCATGTAATAGTCATGGCTTTAATCATCACACTGAATAAGTGATTAATGACATACTTTAATTTTCGTGAAAATAACAAAAAAGAGGAAGCATGAATTGATTTGAACACCTTAGGCCATCTCCATTCTCTAATCAGCCACAAATTTCAAAATTGGGTACCAAAAATCCATCTCCAATGGTTATCAAAATACGTACTCATTTTTGGATTTTACCATTTTGTATCTCCAAATGAGGGACAGACAACCCAAACTCTTACCCATTTTTTCCAACGAAGAGAGAGAGAGAGAGAAAGAGCGCTTCGTCGAATCTTTCGATCTTCGTTGGAGCTAGAGTTGATTCTCTCCTCTTTCTTATTTACATAATTACATGTATTCTAGTGGTCATTTAAAACCAATAAACTTCAAGTAAAAATTGAATTTTATCCATTAGAGATGCTCCTATTCTACCCGAATCAAGTTTTTTCCACAAATGTTAAACTGGTCAAAAAGGGTGCAGATGCTCTAGTGGTGTTCCACTTTTTGAAAAACCTTTTTTTTTTGAAAAGAAGGTAATTTCAAGCTGAAAAATTATGTATTTACGTAAATAATTTTTCTATCAATATGGATCTTATTTGATAGATCTTATTAAAATCTTTTAAACGGTGCAAAAAAAATTAAAAAATTATTTTTGATTTTAAAATTACTCCCTCCGTCCCATAATATTTGTCCGGTCCGTAAAACGAGGACTAAAAAATAATGCATTTCTTTCAATAAAAAATTCAAACTTTTTTCATAAATTACAAGAACTCATCGATATTTAATGAATTGTTGAAAAAAATTTGAATTTTTCTTGCAAAAAACATATTATTTTTACGTCCTTGTTTTGCGGACCGGACAAATATTATGGGACGGAGGGAGTATCTTCTTTTTTAAAAAGAAAGAAAGCGGAACGGGGCCTCGATTTATCCAAAAACAAAAATCTCATCGAATGGAGGAAATGGTTACATTAGGAGGGGGTAGCTGAGTGTCACGGTGAATGCAACCATTCACCGTGACACTCAGCTACCCCCTCCTAATGTAACCATTTCCTCCATTCTTTCTAAAGCCACTGAATGGGTTTTTATTGTCCAACCAACTCTCCCCTTAGCCAGAATCCAACCTAGAACATCCAATGTAGGGTGGTCACCACCTCCTCAAAACACTTTTAAACTCAATGTAGACGGAAGTGGATCTTCTACTTTCTCAGAGGCTTGTGCAGGTGGTCTGATTAGGGATGCAAATAGGAAATGGATTACAGGCTTTTCTTGCCTATTGGGTTTCATATATGCTCTTGAGGCCGAAATTTGGGCACTTGTACATGGTCTCAAGATTCTCTTACAACGCAACATTACATTGGTGGAGATTGAAACAGATGCCTCTAATGTCATCCAACTTATCAACAATGCAACAGGCACCCATCATCTCTACAATTTGATTGTTGATTGCAGGTTCCTTTTGCACCAGCTGCGTGATCCACCGTTGAGGCATGTCATGAGGGAAGGAAACAAGTGTGCAGATCTCCTAGCGCAAGATGCAAGATCACATTTTTTTCCTTATTTATCATATCTTTCAATTCCGTTTTGTATTAAGTCTCAATTCTGTGAGGACATGAGGGGTGTTACTTATCCCCGGACCTTGTATTCTAATTCGTAGTTTTTTATAATTCCACTTTAACCAAAAAAAAAAAAAAAATCTCATCGAATTTGTGTTGCGCTAAGGCCCAAAAAGGTAAAGTGGCGAAAACGGACAATCCGAAACCTGCTCTCTCTCTAACGAAAGCTTACTATTCTCTCTCTCTCTCTCTCTCTCTCTCTCTCTCTAAGTGGATATATATACATACGTAATAATCAGCTATACGTACTCTATCAGCTGGAATCAGTAAAATAATAGTAATAGTTTTCAAAGGAAAAAGTTATCGGCTGTACGCCCTCTTCCGTTCTTTGTTTTCTCCTTCAACGTTCAACCCCAGCTCCTCCTCAATCGGATCAACAGAAAAAGAAAAACCCAGCTCCTCAATGGTCGCGATTTAACGCCATCAGGTACTAGTACAATTTCTCATTCCTCATAGTTCTCTTATCTTTCAATCGCTTTATTTCCCTGTTTGATCGATCACTAATTTTTGCAGAATCAAATTTTTCTAGAGAGAGAGAGAGATTTTTTTTAAAAAGTTTTTTTTTTTTTTTTGGTGACGGAGGTTTCCACCATGGCGGTAGTTGAGAATGCCGGAATCAGCGTCGACTCGTCGAATCGGACCGACAACAGCAACGACCAACCGAAGTCGAATCAAGCGGGGGTTAGGTCAAGCGATCAGAATTTCCACGCGATCAACGGCGGCGGCGTTAGTCGCAAGGCTCAGGTGAACGGAAACGGAGTCCAGGATCATCATCGGGTGGTGGCGAACGGCGGCAGGGGGTTTGAGTTGCGGAGAAATGGAGATAGTGGTGGTGGTGGTGATGAGGGTTTTAAGATGAGGGATTTGGAGGAAATGTTGTCTAAGTTGAACCCTATGGCTGAAGAATTTGTGCCCCCGTCGCTTGTTAATAACCATAGACAACCAGTGTTACTTGATGGGGGCCACCTGGGTTACATTAACAATTTTGTGATGCAAACTAGCTCTGGCATTGCCAATGGAAACATTGCTGCTAGACGGGTATATGTTCTTATCTTCGTTCCTTTAAGCATGAATACTTCTAATTTCCTCATTGGGACCTTAGAGATGAGCTGAAAGTTATGATAAACCTTGAAATGTTACCTTTCTTTAGTATATGTTTTGAGAAATATTACCTTCTTTTAGTATATATACTTATTATTTTTGGTGTATGTTACACAATTTTCTGTTTAGTTACGCAAGGGGTCGTTTACCCTTGAAAAGTATATGTTACCATTGATTCTGGAGGATGGTACACATATTTTTGGTGGTGGTACGCATGTTTTCAGGGTAGGTTACGTATATTTTTTTGGCTCATTAGTTACATGTTTTATGGCATGAGTTGGGCTTTGTTTTACTGAAGTTACATACGAGGGTGTATGGTAAACCGTAAACCCCAAAGTAGTCACATTCTTTTGGTTAGTTACGCATGTTTTTGATGACCAAAATTTATGTTACCAAAATATTTTGGGGAGTGTACCATAGTCTTCTGCTAGTGATGATTGTAAAAACCCGCTCAGCTGTGTGTACCATTTTGCCTAGTTGGATTGCATTTACTTGGGGAACCTAGAAGAAGAAAATCTCAAAATAGTAATGTTAGGATATAATCCTCCCTTTTTTTTTTGTTTTGATTCCCATTAGTTTTATTTTAACGGTATTTTTCTGAGGGGTTTGGTTTTGTATTATGGGTTAGAAGAGAAATAGCTATACTAATGGGAAGAGAAGGATGAACAACCGTACCAGTTTGGCACAAAGAGAGGAGGTAATTCGGAGGACTGTGTATGTTTCTGACATTGATCATCAGGTATGTTGGTCTTTGGATTGTTATTTTGGTTTCTGGTTGTACTGCTTTGTATGTATTGTGCTTTCATTGGGGATTGATCTTGCTGTTTGTAGGTTACTGAAGAACAACTTGCAGCTCTCTTTGTTAACTGCGGACAGGTACTGCATTTCTATTTGATACATTGACGTCCACTTTTACTTCCTGTGATGGAGGTTTGCATTTCTGAGTAACCTCCTCCTATTTTTGGGTTTAAGGTGGTTGACTGTCGTGTTTGTGGCGACCCTAATTCCGTTCTCCGGTTTGCATTTATTGAGTTTACTGATGAGGGTACGTTGCCAAATTGAGTTATGTGTAATGTCCATGTTTTGGATGTATGACATATCTTTGTTGGATATGGTTGATGAGTTTGGATGGTGTTAAATTTTATTAATTGCAGAAGGTGCAAGGAATGCTTTGAGTCTGGCAGGGACTATGCTTGGATACTACCCAGTCAGGGTGCTGCCTTCAAAAACTGCAATTGCGCCTGTTAATTCAACTTTCTTGCCACGGGTGAGAAGTTCTGTAATAAGTTCAGTCCTTGTAATGTGCAATATTCTTGCTAGAGGGCAGTCTCAGAAATTCAACGCACTTGAAAGTCAAGCTGATAACTTGTTGCCTTTCATTTTGAATGCTTGGATGGTGTTTTCTAGTCTGAAGATGAACGAGAAATGTGTGCAAGGACTATTTATTGCACAAACATTGATAAGAAGGTAATTTTGACTTAGACATCACCTTTTATGGTGGTTAATGATCATTTAGGGGACACAGAATTTATGGTGTATATGTTGATCGGAACAGGTTACTCAAGCTGATGTCAAGCTCTTTTTCGAATCCATTTGTGGAGAGGTTTGTAGATGTTTTATGTTTATGTGAGACATCTAAAACTGATGCTTCTTCGTGAATTCTTAACCGTATGTTGTGGATCATCTTTTCTGCTGTAGGTTTATCGCTTGAGGTTGCTTGGAGACTTTCATCACTCAACTCGTATTGCTTTTGTTGAGTTTGTAATGGTTAGTACCCACATGCTTTTTCATTTCGCTTACTGCTTGATATGCTTAGATGTGACGTGAATGATCTCTTTCCCTTTTTTTGAGTTGATAGCAATATGTTGTCCCTTGCTGGCAATCCTATTAGCTTTTTGTTACTTCTTGATATGCTTAGATGTGACGTGAATGATCTCCTTCCCATTTTTTGAGTTGATAGCAATATGTTGTCCCTTGCTGGCAATCCTATTAGCTTTTTGTTACTTCTTGTTATATATTTTTGCATTTTGAATTTGCATGGTTCTTGTATTTTCATTTGGGCCCTAATATTTCAGCTTTCATAGTTAGTTTGTTTTTATTTCCGTTTGAGTTGGATTTCAAAAGTTTGAATATTGGATAAATAAGATTAGTGACTGAGTTTTCCATAGCTATGTGGAAGACCAGTTCTTTGGTTCAACACAAATATTTTTGGAGAAGAAAGGGAAATGGTTTTTGGATAACTATTTAATACTAGAAGTGGGATATTGGATTGTAGTAGATCCCTACTGAATATTAGATGATATGACGTGGTGGATTCTGGGAGCTTTGTTATACTCCCTCCGTCCCACTTTGTTTGTCCATTTTCGTTTTTTTGTGCCAAATTTCAGTTGCATATGTCTTTCATTATGATCTCAAAAAATATGCAATATGGATCTTGTTTGATAGTTCTCGATGAGTTATATGATACAAAATTTTCGAAATCGAAAAATGGCACGAGTATCGTAAATGGACAAACAAATTGGGACGGAGAGCGTATGTACTTGTCTTCGGTGCCTCTGTCAGCAAATGAGTAGGTAGGGCGAACTCGTTTCTACCTCTTTCCTTTTGGGTCTCTCAATCTGAGAACTTGTATTTTGTTAGATCAAGGGTCTTAATGACAGTTTCAGCATGCTTTCCTTTTGGACTTTCCTCTTATCATTTCATGAGACTTTCCTCTATCTGTTCATGAGACTTTCCTCTATCTGTTCATGAGATCTTATTTACCTGCTTAAGGTTTTAAAATGGTCCACCGAAGTGGTCAGGGACGTTGCACTGTTTGCAATTCTTTGATTTATGATCTTCTACAGCCCCATCCTCATCCTGCTTCTTTATAGCTGCACTCAGTGTTCTCTATTTTGTCACCATTTCAATGCTCCTTCTCTGACTTTTGGTTGGAGACGTGTGTAAGAAATTCTAGGTTGGCTCCGAAGGTACCTGATGTTGGGTCAATAACATCATGGATGCAAGGGAGAACTCATCTCTCCTCTTGTTGGTAGGTTAAGCCAGGAGGGAGGAACGATGACATTGAACTTGTCCTCGCCCTGGGCAAAATTTTAGAGTCCATACTTTTAGCTGGTATATGGTTCTCGTCCAAACTATTTTTGGGGTGGGGGAGTTGATGAGATCATTTTCCCAAGGCATAACCAATCGGGCTTGTTGCCAAGCAAGCCATCACTCTAGGTTAGAATTTAAGAGGATGACCATCTTAGCCGTGTACATTCCATCTTCTTCCTCTGGACCTTGTAGCCATACTGGAGGATATCGAAGATGATCTCAGTTTTCTTCTCATATGGTTCTTCTCAGATGTCCCTGCAGTCATGCTTCTGATGCTTCAAGGGAATGGAGAAAGCATAGTTTTCCAGTTGGTGACGATTTTCTCCCTCAGGAAGTGCATTCATTAAACAATAAAATAGGGAGGATTTGTTTCTTTATGCTCCTCTGCCTTTGCTGGTTATTTTTTTTCTTTGCACCCAGTCTTTGAGGTTGTAGCAGTGTCATTTAAGGTTGCATGGCCTCTAGCTACAACGATACTTCACAGGTGGTATAGTCATCTGATTTCTTTCATCATGGCAGAAGAGTCCAACTTCCTCAATTTCGTTTTCAAATATGTGTCCTTAAAACCTTCAATTATTATGCATCATTGGAGTCTTGGAGTCTCTCTTAACTGGTTGATTCGTTGGTTTTTTTTCCCCTTGCTAGGAAAACGCTGAGCCATCATTGCATTGTTTACCTACCTGATTATTATGCATCATTTATCGGCGTTTGTCTCTGATTTTTTTGACTGCTTTGCGCTATTAGGTGAAATGGACTTGGCATGTGAGTTACAGTGATGAGACTTGATTCACATATCATTAATGGCATAATATCACTACTTGTGGTGACTACTGTTGTCTGTTCCGGTGCACGTTGGTCTTTTTATCAGCTTTGTGTTTGGTTTTATGACTGATAAATGTACAACATCCCAATGCGTATATGTGTTGCTTTCATTATATGGGAACAATTGAACTCCCCCATCTTTTAAACGATGATTGACCGTGCTGAAACTTGATACCTACCAATTGTTCAAGTTGTTGAATACCCAACCAAACTAAGTCTTATCTTCACTCGTTATACCTAATGAATTGGCTAGGTCTGCGGTTCAATAAAAAGGTATGACGGAAAGTGGACGGCTATGCTTAGTACTGTTTTTGTTTTACTTGCCTTGTTGGTAAAGCGAGGCAGAGGCATATACAAGTAAATAACGGGCATTCTAGGATATAATCAGGTGCATAACCTATCCGTGAAGTATCATAGCTTTAACAAGATGGTCCCTTTTCCTATTTTACATTTGGCAATTTTGGCTGTGTAGGATTCCCGTCACCATACAAGGCTCATTTAAAAAAAAAAATACAAGTCTCATTCTCTCTCTCTCTCCTGTTCTGTTTATCATATACGTTCTCCACTTCTCCTTGTATTGTCAACTTGCTGAATGTAACTGCTTTGGTGATATCGCTGCCATTTTACTGGTGTTCCCTTTCTGGCATTTCATTGTTTTGCTTTTCTGGTGAATTTCTGTATCAATCCTGTCATTGACTAGTAGGACTGGTCCTTAATTTATTGAGGTTGAAGAGGAGTCGATATTAGAATGATTATAAACCAGTGAACTTGCCATCGTGTCTTAATATTTTAGTACAAAGGAATAGATAGCGGAATCTTGCATGTAATCTCCGTGGTGGTACTTGTCATCATGTTCAGGCCCTATGGAGCTCTTATGCTAGTTTCTATTCTCTTACAGGCTGAGAGTGCAATTGCTGCTTTGAACTGTAGTGGTGCAGTCCTTGGATCACTGCCGATAAGGTTGTTTTTGAATATGCATGCATTTTTACTCTTCCACCTGACCTTATTGTTCCTTTTTCTTTTCACTTATCATCACTTGATTGAACTAGGTGATATCAATTATGAGATTTCTTGTTTTGTTTCTGACTTTTAATTCTTGTAGGGTAAGCCCATCAAAGACACCTGTTCGTCCCCGCTCTCCTCGCCCATCAATGCACTGAGGACCGACCTTTGTTCCTGCTGAACTGATCTGCTGATTTATATATCTATATTTACATACATAGAGACAGATATTTAAGGTACTTGTGGCATGCTAAGTTATACGTTGTTCATTGCGTCTTTGCCCAGTATCTGTCTCATATAGAGGGGTGTTATGCTTGTTCTTTAAGCATGTAGAGAGTTTGGATGTTATTCCAAGGCTCAAGTTGTCTTTAACTTATGTTGCATATTATTACGTGGATTCTCTAGGCTTTGTTCCGAATGACTGTTACTATCCGGATGCTGTAACGAAAGATTCTTGAAAGACTAAATTTTACAAGTTTTTCGTTTCTCCATTTGTTCATGTCTCATGTTTTGAATGCTCTTCTTTTTTTCTCATCTAGTCCTTTCAGAATCAATTAAGGACTTCCTTGTTTCGCGGATTACAGTATAAATCCTGCTGAACTGCATTTCGTAGTTAGGTTTCTGGATTTTCCAGAAAATATTAGATTTTGTGTCACGGGTGGTGGAGTCGGAACTGATTCCGGAGACCCCAACTGTCCGGTCCAGTTTTGGGATGGGAGTGGAGAGGAGCGGAATCTTTTAACTAAGGGCCCGTTTGTTAGGGGTACAAGGAAGAGGGTTGTTTAGAGGGGGGAGAGCTTATCCCGGTCTTAGCCTAACACCACCCCACGAGAAGATATTTTTGTGGGACTCACACTGTAAGACAGCTCGAGCAATTGTCCCGGACAGTTGTGCCATAGAGGGATCCTCTTCCTTTATAACTAACTAGACTTGATAAGAGGGTTTTGAACAAATTTGGTTTTTTTCCTAGTAGTTGTAGTGTTTCATCACGTAATTGACGCCTGATAGGACAAGATTTTCTGTTATATGCCATTTCCTAAAGAAGATTTAGACGTGTGAAAGCAGGAGATACCAAGGGCTTGTTGCCTTTTGTTGACGGAATGGAGGTGAGAAAGGGGTCCCAACACTTTCCAATTTCGAAGTTGCAACTCTAGTGGGGTTCTTGGAAATCAGCATATGGAGTTGCCGTTAAGTGATCACATCATCATTACCCTAGAGGTTCGGCCAAGTGGGCACGAAAGAGTAAATAAGTACAGTATTTGTTTTCTTTATGATGTCACGTGTTCGAAATTCACTAAGGCCCAAATGTTCCAAACTTCGGAACCACTTGAGGGTTTGTTCAGTCGTTAATTTCAAAACTCTGGAATTAGTCGAGGTGCGTGCAAGCCGACCTGATTATATTACATATATATATATATATATATATAGTAAAAGAAAAGGGTGTGATCGCATGACCTTCTGGATGGGAATTTTGAGGACATGTTAAATAATCTCTCTTTTGATAAAGGTTCAAAAAGTGGGAACTATTGAGTCCCACAATCTAACCCTTTAATAAGATTTATTTATTTTATTTATCGTTTGAACTCGATAAGATAAGAGTATCCTCTTTGACCCAATCTTCAGAGAATCGAGATTCACATTACTTTTGTAATGCTAAAACTCTTTTCCTAGGAGCCTATTATTAATATCTCGTACTATTCTAATGGTAAATGTCCTATTCCATTTCTTCGAGATAGAAATGTACACGAGATTCACCTATCTTTACCTGGTCTCCAAACATCCCACATGCGCATCATCTCTCGCTGTCTCCCTCTTCTTGTGATGTTTTCAGATTCTCTGGCCGCTTTCCGATTAGACTTTCGTGTTCGTTGGTTCAATTCCTTTTTCTTTTCTTTTCTTTTTCAGTTGTGATTGGTGATGTGGCAAGGCTAGCCATCCTTGGTTCCATATTTGGAACCAATTTTGCCGTTGTGCCATTTCAGAACCAAATATAGCTTTCCATCGGAGCTCCAAAGTTTTATTCTATGGTTCCAAATTACGGGTATAGCACAAAAAAATGACAACCATTAGATTTGCTCTTAGGTCTCCATTGAGGAATGCATTTTCAAAAACCCCAAAGTTCTAAGCTTTGCCACCATTAGCATTTAGTCCCTAATTATCTAGCAACTAATCAAGTCAAATGTACCTAGTGAGTTCAAATGCACTTTTGTGGAGTTACGAGATCTTCGTCATGCAAGAACATCATTCTCCTCCAACATAGTACTGGTAGTGGTACGACATTTAGATAAGTGGAGGACCCAACAATACCTTCAAGCACTGAAAGGCAATCAGCTTTGCTAGCAAACACTAGTAGTTACTCCCTCCGTCTCCAAATAAGAGTTTAGTATTTATTTTAGGTTGTCCTTTAACAAATGTCTATTTCAAAAAAGTTAAGAGTAATAGATAAAAGTTTGTACGATTATCATTTTGTTCTTTTAAAGAGTTAATGGGTAAAAGTGGAGGATAATTTTGGAAAGTGAAGGTAAAAGTTGATGTAAAAGGTTAATAAATTGGAATTACGAAGCTAGATACTTAAAAATGGATAGAATGAGTAAACCAGGGGTTGGCCTGGTCTTGGCTTGGAACGTAAGGGGTTGCTCCATCCTAAGATCTCAAGTTCCATTTTCTTAGCTAGTAACTCTTGGGGCTACCTCACTCCACGCGTAAGTGTGTGAAAGGTTTGCGGGAGAGGCTGTAGAAAAGAGTCCAAGATGCGTAAAAATTGACCTAGAACACCCTGCATTACGGGAAAAAAAAAAAACTAGTAGTAAAAGCTACTCCTACCATATTGGAAGAAGCCTTTACTCGAATACCTAAAAGACCAATTCCTACCATATTCCACAAATGACCTCATCATGTAAGCTAAACCATATATCTGATGTCAACTGCACCTCAGCATAGTATCACTCCACCATAAACAGGTTTCCTTGTCTTACTATTCTATCCTCTCCAATGACCTAAACTACCAATTATATTTAGGCACAAAATTCGATCTCTTCTCCATTGCAGCAATAAGAAAAAAAAACGAGATTCTGCCTCAAATTGAGCAACATTCTGTAGGATCACATAGTTGGTTAGAGTCACTAACTAGGCAAAATCAAGTCATGAGGGCATATCTTGAATTGTGATAATCACATTCAACCTACCCCTATTATAACTTCATATCTTTCCTTTTTTTCTTTTTACGGAACCAAACAAGTAGTTGCTGGCTTCTATGCCTCTTTGATATCACCAAAAGGGTCCAAGAATTAGAACCAAAACCAAACCAAAACAATTCCTACACCTAACACATTTAACAATTCTCTTTTCTTTTTTTAACAAATAAATGGATGAAGATAATCTTTTCCGCACATCCAAGAGCGCGTGTTGTTTTCAGCGCGTGTTACGGGCACAAAAGAGCACGTTTAGTCTCATCAAACGGCTACAGAGACTTGAACCTGAGCATTGACAAAGAACTTCACATACTTACCCATCGAACCAACCAAACTAACTTCCGAAAAAAAACAAAACCCCACCAACTGGTGGTATGGGTTTATATATAGACTTTAGTACTCAATCAACCATCCCTAACCCTATACCAGCATACCTGTCCAGGGAGGAAGATCTCCATTGGCATATTGCCCCAAACCTCATTCTTCAGGAGGACCACTCTAGAAGGCAAGTTGTTTAAGTTGAACCACTTGTTCAGGGATGAAGTCTATTGGCCATTTTCTCTTTTTATATAACATAAACTAGAGTAGGCTAAAATGGGATTTTCTACAAATAAAGAGCAAGGCAACATGAGGGGTGCCAATCCGCCATCTTCCACTAACCGACCTCTCTTGCATGCGTGTTGACATAACAGTCTCTCTTTTTTGCTTTTTCACTTATTTTTAATCCCATTCCCTTTCTCCTTTTCGGCTCCGAAATCTTTTACCCTCCTATTCAACTGATAAAACAAAAACCCATGATTTGTTTAACTATTTAAAACGATCTTTGTCTTTAAAACCGATGTCCCGATTCTAAACAACTCTCTCTCTCTCTCTCTCTCTCTCTCTCTCTCTCAAATTCTGCAACAGTGAATTTTGGATGTAAGATGGGAAATTGTGTTGGTGGAGCTGCTGCAGACAAGCGCCATAGAGTTCTGAGGATTGTGAAGGTAGATGGAAAGATTTTGGAGCTCAAGTCACCAATCACTGTAAACGACTTGTCAGTGAATTTCTCTGGGTTTGGTGTTTTTGTATCAGAAACAGCTTCCCAGAGTCTGCCTCCTGCTTGTGAGTTGAAGATGGGAAAGATATACTATCTCAGACCTTTTCCAGCTTCTACCGGGATCATCAGTCCTACAAGCACTCCATCTGCAGTTGAAACAGAGGAAACAGGGGCTGCGAAGAGGATTACAGTGGTGATAACAAAGCAACAGCTTCAAGAGTTGCTGTCGAAACGGATATCGGTGGAAGACGTTTTATCAGGGCTTGGTGTTGGTGGGAGGACATCTTCTTGTATTGATTCTCATTCAAATTGCTGGAAGCCTAAGCTTGAACCCATTCAAGAAGTGAGTGAGTAATTTGGAGATGTGTAGCTTTTGGCTTGTTGGTAAAGTCCAAAAATCTTAGCGGAACTTAACTTTGTTGTAGTTCTTTGCTCTTTTTTTTTTTTGGGTATAACTGTGCATTCTCGACAGTTACATGCATCTCATTTAATCCTTGGTCATAAAGCTAAGGACGTACAAATTTTCAACGGCTCTAAGATTTTGTTTTACAATAAGAGCGAAGTTGTGCACTCGAGATGACAAGTCTTTTCCTGTTGCGATGCTCTCACTCAACCAACTCCTTCACGTAGTTTTTGATTGTTCTAGATCAAGAGAATTTCTTCCTCCGAAGGATATAATTTTGTTGCAAATTGGTAGCAAACTTGTCCAAAAGTTTTCCAACTCATATTTGGAAAAACTCTCACTACTTTTTTAACTTCATTGAAATCAACATAAATGGAAGAGGGATTTTAATAGAAACAGAAACAAAGAGAACAGGAAAAAGAGGTAATTCAATTCAAGAAATTATACGATTGCGGCTTATCATTTTTTCACATACTATTTACGCATAGTAAACATAGTATTGAAAGAGGACTTCACTCCAAGCCTAAGATGCCGTGAGACTAACCGAGAAACCAAAAAGAAGCAACCCTGCGCGAACAATCGCAAACACGAGTTCTTACTGAATCGTTACATCAATCACCTTCCGCTCTACTTTGGCCTTAGGAACAGAAATCGAGAGAACTCCGTTCTTCAGCTCTGCTTTTACCTTATCCTTTTCGCAATTATCAGGGAGACGAAGGTGGGTGTCGTAGGAACTGGAACTCTTTCCCGACCAAGAATCATCTCCGCCTCCTTCCTTCTTGTGTTCTCCTTTGATAACGAGGACATCGTCCTCGATAGATATCTTCACGTCTTCTTTGGAGAGTCCAGGCAGGTCAAAGCGCATCTTGATTTCGTTTTCATCATCTTTGATGTCCCAAGGTGCTCTTATCTCAGATGCCGATTGGCTCCTTCCGGGAAAGGGCATAGCATCCTCGAATAATCGGTCCATCGTGTCCAGCATTTGGCGCATCGTCCTCATCGGAGACAACGGGTCCAATAAACCTGTTAATAGATTTAAATCTTTAGTAAATAAATAGTCCAGAAAAGAGATCTTCCTTAATAACTCGATATCCGGACCAAAAAACAGTAGACATACTTACCGAAAGGAGAGATATCGAGGGCCATCCGGCGGGGCTGCCGCTCAACCGCCGTCCCCTGCTGTTGGTTGCCTTGGTTGCTGACGTGGATGTCGACCGCCGTGTCTTTGTTATCTCCTCCGGGGGCGGCCTGAGCCCTCACCGTGGCCAACCTCTTGTGCTTGCTCACGTTGCTTGCGGACGGAAAGAAGGCGGAGCACGGCCCGACTCTTCTTAACGACGTCGGGCTGGCCCCGGCCTTGTTCGATACGAAAGGCAGGCAAGGGCATGCCAGTGTAGTTGATGCCATTTCGCGAACCGGTTTTGTCCGAAAATCAGAAGGAAACCAAACGTGTATGCGAGTGTTTGTGATAGGTATGGAGTGTTTCGGATGACGTTCTATGCCAGGGATGGAGAGATTGCGCCATCTTTATAGGCATGCTGGGGGAGTATGTGCGGAGACTCGAGAGAGATCGTGAATGTTTGAGAGAGAGAGAGAAAAGAGAGATGAAGGATCTGGACATATCTGGACATGGAGATGTGTCCCACAAGAACCCAAAATTACCCAATGCCTCTATTCATTTCTCCTGCATTCGGGAAGCATCGGTACAAGTCCTATCCCGACGGAAAGGGTATCTCCGTAAATTCGTCATCATATTGTCAAGAATCTGTTTGGAACTCGAGGAAAGAAATGAAAAATAAGAATTCGTAATTAAGAAGAAAATGAGAGGGAAAGTGAAAGAGGAATCGGAGGAAAGATTGAATTTGTATTTGAAAATTTTTCTTTTTCTTTCTTTGAGAACCAAACAAAGGCGGGGGAATTTTTTTTAAAATTCTCTTTATTTCCACTTATTTCACCCAGTCTCAAACGGAGCCTAAAATGTTCTTTTTTCGATTGGGAGAACAAGTTATCTATATCTTGGCATTTGTTTTGAAGTTCGGGCAAAATAATTTCATAAAGTACAGTTTTTTTTTATTTATCGGCAATTTTATAAAGTATAGTTATTTTGATGAGCCCCCACAAAACTGGACTGGTCTAGTTATTTTGAATTTCTCCATCTATTATTTCGAAATTTTGCTTCATTTGAGAATTTGACGCCCACAAATGTAATAAAATTGCCCCACGTATGAAGCACTTTCAGTAACACTATAGTGGTTTCTTCTTTTTAACTCAACCATTTTTCTTCTTTATACACAGATTTTCGAATACTGAACTCTTTTTGCATGTTAATCACCACCCCAAAGTTAATCGGTAGTATTTTTATTGTTAATGCGGGAGCGGACACCACGTGATACCCGCTCGGCATTGAAAAAATTTCCATTGTTAAGACATACTCTAGCATTTGTAATACCAAATGGAGTAATGATCAGATTAGGTTAGGTACTGACCCCATTGTACGAAAATTCTAGTTCCGCCTCTGGAGCCTCAAACTTTTATCAACCTTACACCTAGCCTGGGTGAATTGCAAGAGTTGCTAGAAAGACGGCCCACGAAGGATTTGGTAACCAAACCCCACAGGCCCAAGGTGACACTGAAAGGGCCGATCTAGCAAACAGACACAATGCCGAGCCAAAATCCATGAATGTACCTCTTTGATCTTTGTCAATGAAAAAATACACCCTGCATACTTGTATCTTTAACAAACCAATCACCACTTGCCAATCCATACAAACATCACAAATAACGATTGACCGTGGTTCGATTCTTGGAGTAAGAAAGTAATTTCTTGCGAATCTCTTAGTCCCGGCGTAGATGTCATGCCTTTAACCAGACTGGAGAGGGGATTAGTCGAGGTGGGCGTAAGCGACACCGCTGATCGTTTAAAAAAAAAATGTTACAACTTGCCTTTAAGACAAGGACAGGATCTGCTGTGGCATAAAAATGAGTTAAAGCTACCAAAAATGTCAGTAATTCACCTGTTGGAATAGGAAACAACTGTTTATTGATCCCACCCACCATAGCTTTAAGCCAGGATGTCAGTAGCATACATGCTTTGCTGCTTTGTAGTTCAGGCCTCTTTTTGACTGCCAATAATTGCAAGCAGCCAAGCATTATATGACCTGCTATCGAATTTAAACCACTGCCAATTTATTATGGACTGCTATCGAATTTAAACCAAAGCCAATTTATTTTTTCTCAGAAAACTCTCAAGCTCATATAAGCAGAATTCATGCTTCTCTACAGAAATAAAAGAAAACTGTGGCACAAAAAGATCCTTGAACAAATTGTCTTGTCTATATCTTGTAAACCGTTCATCCGATTACCAGCTTTGTGCAAAATCTGCAGAGCCCTCCATAAGTCGAAATGCACTACTACAGTCAAAGCAAAACAAATAGCGCTGCAAAACAGGACGGTTTATTCATTCTTTCGTAAACATCGGTGTCCATTTTATCCACTTCTTTTCTCGACAAGGTAAACAAACGGCTTCCAACTATTGACCGGACATAGTCAACCAGAGCAGGCAATGTGTAAAGAAGCATGTGCAACAGTACAAAAAGCATTGAGATGTGTATTGAAGTTATAACGCTTTTGGTGCTATGTGATTCTTATCCAACCTCGTTAGCAATACAGTAACTTGAGAGAACAAAATGTGGAGGCTTATTAGAAGGGATTCGTGAATTCGTCCCCAGGACTTACTTATCAACAGCACCAAACACGAAAATTACTGTTTTCTTATTGGTTTTCTCTTCTCCCTATACCAATCCACAAAAGAGCATAGCCACTATGGTCTCCCTCACCAATAGCTCAAAATCCCATAACACGTGAAGCTATGAGAGTTGGAGCATTTTTAAAGAACACCAAAAGGAATACTCTCTCTCTCTCTCTCCAGCTTTCTGCTTTTTCGAGACAACATACCCTTATGTCCTGTGCCGAATGCCTGACACACAAACCATTAAGTATTCCATGCCACAAAAGAATAGACATTTCTTTGCCAGAGCATAAGCTACCAATTTTCCCTACAGTTGCTCCCTATAATATTAGCCTTACACAAATGCAACCTCTGTTCAATCTTCATATGCTGAGATACTGTCAGTTCCTTGTTGGATCATGTTCCCCTGTTCTTCTAGATTTATAAGACTCTACATCTTCCATTTCAAGATAAGTAATTCACCCCCTTGTCCTTCCCAAGTTGGATTCTTGTTAAACGTACACAAATTGTTAAGGCAACCATTTTCATGGGGAAGAACGGAGGAAACTCGTGGTTGAATGCGGTGAAAAAGGCTTTCAGGTCTCCCACTAAAGAAAATGAGAAAAGGAGCAGTAGAAGGAGAGAAGAAAATGAACAAGAAGATGAAGAGAAGGTAAATAGACATAGACTGCTCACGTTACAATGCACATGTGTGCGTGTATTTCTAACAACTTGCTGTACTGAAATTTGTTGCGGGTTTTTGCAGAAGAGGGGAAAGCGAATGTGGATTTTCCGGAAACCATCTGGGCCTCATGAAACAACGATACAGCACAATGAAGCAAAGAACTTCAGAACCAGTGCTAATACTTCAATGACTATTAGTGCAGAAACTTTGCCTAGAAACCCTATGCCTAGAGCTACTGATGACCAGCAAAGACGGGCGATTGCAGTGGCTGGGACTCAAGCAGCGATACAGCACAATGAAGCAAAGAACTTCAGAACCAGTGCTATTACTTCAATGACTATTGGTGCAGAAACTTTGCCTAAAAACCCTATGCCTAGAGCTACTGATGACCAGCAAAGACGGGCGATTGCAGTTGCTGGGACTCATGAAACAGCGATACAGCACAATGAAGTGAAGAACTTCAGAACCAGTGCTAATACTTCAATGACTATTAGAGCAGAAACTTTGCCTAAAGCTACTGATGACAAGCAAAGACGGGCGATTGAAGTGGCTATGGCAACCACAGCAGCTGCTGAAGCAGCGGTCGCAACAGCTCAAGCTGCCTTGGAGATCATTCGGCTAACCGGCCCTTCAATTCTGGCCAGAAAACACTTTGCTGCTATAGCTATCCAAACAGCCTTCAGAGGGTACCTGGTAATAAGTTTTCCTTGCACTGTTAATAATACAGAGACTAGTCTGTTTGGTTGCAGTTTTCAGAATTAGTTTTACATGAACACCTTCCGATAACTGTCTTACAAAGCATAAACACTCATCATTTTTATTATTTCGAAATACAAAAAAAAAAATAATAATCATTTTTATGTCATATTCTTTACTGAAAAATTTTGTTCCTTGCAAACTCTACTAGAACGAAGTAACCTGATTTGAATGATTTGGTGGGATTTAATGGCCTCGACATATTTATTTTTAGTTGCATAGAAGCTAGCAGAGAAATTACAAACCCACAACTCCAGGTCCCCAACAAAATAAGTTTCGAACAACAGTAAATTGAACAAGTTTCTGAACACGTTCTGCATAACTGATTTAGAAAACTTCAACAGAACTGAGAGTTGCAAAGAGAGTGGTGTTGAACTTTTCAGTGATATTCTTCAGGCAAGGAAAGCTCTGCAGGCTCTTAAAGGGGTGGTGAAGCTACAAGCCTTAGTAAGAGGCCACAATGTCCGACGGCGAGCGAAAAAGACTCTCCAATGCATGCAAGCAGTGGTTCGAGCGCAAGATCGAGTGTGTGAGCAGCGCAAGAGGCTCTCGTATGAAGGAAGCATAGATTCCGTGTTTAGTGACCCCAACAGCTTGTGGGGATCCCACTTTGCAGACAGAAAATCCATGGTGAGTAATGTTTTGTTAGGAGTTTTTACTTAATGTTGTAAGCTCTTGTGTTTTGATTGCCTTTGCTACTCTGAAACACAGTCCGGAGATAGTAGCTGTGCTCCATATTTGGTAGACGAGATACAAGGCATGCCACAGAAAACAAAGGAAACTGCACGTACACGTGAAAAATCCCTTTCCTATGCCTTCTCTAACCAGGTTTTGACATATCTGTTTCTCTTGTTCTTTCCAATTTCCCTTTTGCTGCTTCAGCTTAGTACTAAAGTCCCCAAATGGTTCTAATAACCAGATGTGGAGATCCGGTCAGAACCGGTTCAGATGCAGTGAAGAAGAACAACTAGAAGAGAAGCATAGATTGTCAGACCAGTGGATGACAATGAAACAATGGGAGAAGACAAGAAGAGCTTCAAGTGATCAAAGAGAGATGATTAAAACTGTTGAAATTGACACCTCTAGGCCTTACTCCTACACAAACCTTAATTTTCAGAGATCACAAAATCAGAGTTACCACTACCACTCTGATTCCTCACCTCTTCGCAGGAGAGACGAAAAGCTCGTCATTAACTCACGCACCCCTCCATCCCCTTCCAAAACAAAACCACTCCAAGTACACTCAGCTAGCCCGCATTGCCCAAGAGAAGAGAGGGACAGCACAAAAGCTCAGACATCCAACTTGCGCTCTGTTTGTTACGATGGGACAGGTGCAAATGCTGATTCTGTGCCAAACTACATGAATGCCACTGAGTCAGCCAAGGCCCGGGCTCGGTCACAAAGTGCACCGAGGCATAGGCCAGTGACCCCTGAGAAAGAGAAACTGTTTTCAGCCAAGAAACGGCTATCCTTCCGCATTCCAGACCCTTATAATGGTGTTGGCACTAGTGAGGGTGGCTATGAATATTACTTGAGGAGCCCAAATTGTAAGAACAGATATAGGGAACACTCTGGGATGGAGCAAAGGTCCCCTACTTCCTCGGTCTACGACTATTTGGGTGATGAGGTTTCTTCACCTTCAATCAGTGGTGGTAGGAGGTGGTTAAAATGAGATTATCTATTAAGAGGAACTGATTTGCTCTGTGCTTGGAGATCTACCAGTATTGTACTATTAGTGACGTTCATTGAACAACCTTGTTGGGTTTTTCTACTAGAAGGGGCAAACTACCTTAACTTGTATTTCATTTCACTGACACAAGCTAATTCATTGCCTCAGAGAAACATAAAGTTTCACTTTTTATTGTATTTGCACTGAATACTCTTTCTAATCGAATTCCTTCAGTTTTATGAACTTCACTTGTCTCACTCTCAACATTTAAACTACCTATGATCTTAGCTGTATAGCATACATATACTGTATAAACTATCTTGTACTTCATTGGACTGGTTACATAAGGTGTTAGCCAGAGCGCTAACTATAAGTAGCTAGCCTCATGCGCATATGAGTGACAGAAGTAGATACAAAAATAATTATCCTTTGGAATTGACAATTATGCTAAAATATTCTGTGTGTTCTATATTTGTCGTCCTGGGATTTAGAAGGGACTACATTGATCTAATCATGTAGAAAGTGTGTCAACCTTCACAAATAAAAAACCTAATAGTGACACACTGACTCTGCAGACTAGTTTAAGACGGAGGACGAACTTCACACAACCATACCTTTTTATTCTGGAGAAGTTTTGCGCACCTGTGAATATTGATGAAAATGCAGAAAAGTTTATGATGAAACTCTAGAGTGTGGCTAGTATTCGAAAAACAACGAGACACCATTTCTGGCCTATAAAGATAACCCTTTCTATATCCCATCTGTCAGTTTTTTTAAGGCAAATTCTAGTAGTTGTAAAATTTGTTCGAGGTCAAGTCAGACGGTTGCAAGTCAGTTTTACGGAAGTCTACCTTGGTACTTCAAATCGAGTTCTCTTAGTGTGCACGGTGATGGTTTATGATAAAAAATGGTTACCACCGGCTTTTGCTTATGCATTTTGTAACCTACTAAATGTACCATTAAATGGTTCACATGCTTTGGCAAAATGCGGCAAGAAAGGTGGTGCTGGACCTGCTGATGAATGTAGCATATTCATTCTAAGAACTTCCTGCCAATTCAATGTTTCCCTGAGGTTTAAAATCCTTCATAGTTGACTACTAAAAATTTACATTAAAACCTTTAACTACTTTGATGCATTCTGTCGAACACTGGACATTCAACAAAGATTAACATTGGTCTCCACAAAATAAGGATCAAAATGCACTTTACCAGACACAAGAACTCAAAAACCCACATTCAAACTGAAACATTACTCGCAAAATCGAGGAAACAGATGTGATAACAGTGATATGACTTAACCTCATAGGAAGTGTGGCTTCGAAGTTCGAACCCACGTTCTTTTGATGCGACGATGACCGTCTCGCGTGCAAGGGGTTGACTTAGCTTCTGGGCTGGATTGCGCTTGGAGACCATGGTATGAATGCCTCCACGACCAGCCCAACAAGTTGAACCATATTTTTACTCCTGGTCAATGCCACTGGGCCAGCCTCTGGCCCATGAGTAAGGCGGCAAATATTTAACAGCCCAGTACCACAACCATCGATTTTTTCCTTTTTACCGGACGATAGGATGTCAGTATAAGTTAGATTACCACACGAGGGTCAACTTCAGTCTATAGGACTCGAACCCTAGACCTCACGCCCCAAAGGAGCGTTACGCAATCATTAGGCCAAACCCAAGATTTCGTACCACAGCAGCCGATAGGAGTCTTGACCTATATAGTAGAAAGTTCTCCCAATTCAAGCACACCACCATAAGCAGAAATCCTACTGTCCCTAAAATTGTCCGCGAAATGCTCTCCCAAAGCACATTGGAACTTGGAAGGTTCAACGCGAGTCTCATCTTAGTCGCATAATTTTTCAGCAAGAGCCTCAACTCTTGCTCTCAATCCTCTCTACGCTCGTGTTCATAATCTTCGCTCTCGCGCAGGGCTGGCCCAAGGGTTTTGTGTGCCCAAGGCCAAATAAAAAAAATGTGCCCTAAAAGAGTTAATATTTAATAATTTTTACAGTTACAATCACAATATTTGTGCGTTTTATTTGTGAATTTTATATTCAAAGTTAAAAGAAAAATTAAAACAAACAAAAAATTCTTACCAAAAACATTTAGGTTTGAACTTTGATCTTGTGTCACTATGCTTAAATAGTTAAAAATATAAGAGGCGTAACATCCATCATATATTTTGACAAGTAAGTGTCATCATATTATATGTAAGAGTCCACAGTTTCCACTAATTTTTTTGAGCAATTTGATTGGAGGAAGTAGAGTATCCTTTTCGCTTATGCACAGTTAGAGGCTAAGAGGTAAGAAGTGCAAGGGCCAAGGATACGAAAGAAAAACAAATAGTGCCCAAAATTGAGGACTGGGGTTTAAAACAAATTTAAACCAAAATAGAGGTTTGGGGTTTCGAACCAAGAACCTCTCGCTTTTAATTCTGTTTACAAACACCGCTGGGCTAAGATACCTTTTGTGTTATGTCTCGGAAAAACTTATATATAACATATAATTGGAGTGCCCCAAAAATTTGAAACTTTTGGGATGCCGCCCTACTCTCGCGAATGTAGTAAGTACTAATTTGTACTCTCTCCATCCCACTTCAAATGTCCCCCACGAGAATTGCATTTTCAAATCCCAAGTATTTTTTTTACACCAAATATATAAAAATATTTTTTTTTGAAATTTAAAAATACATGAATTTCCATAGGAAATATTTAAAATGGAACAGGGAGTAATACTTTTGAAAGACGCTTTCTTCCTTGCATCCTGCTCCTGCTCGTGCATTACATGACTTCCAGTCGTCGATTCAACAGTGCTTGAAGCGGAGTGTTTGGCAACGGTATCGAGCAACCGATCTGGTCGTTCATTTCGGCATTGACAGCTCGGATCTTAATCCGAACAACGGAGACAGTTCAAATTTTTTTGCGCTCCGATTAAATCCGAGCCGTCCGTGTCAAAATGAACGGTCGAATCAGTTGCTTGACGGCATCTCCCAGTCCCTTGAGCAATGGACCAGTTTTAACTCGTGTAGAAGTTAAGAGAACAAAACGCTGCAGTATTAACACCAAACCCAAAGTAAAACCAGCTAGGAGCACCCCCCATGATGGGTGTGGAAGAAACAGACATAGACATGGTTCGTCGGCTCAAAGCAATCCAAGTTGCTAAAACGGGAATGGAAAATTCTAAAATCAACCTAATTGGCTGACAATAGTAAGTGTGAATGTGTATTAAAGGGTGTATAAAATACACATGAATACGTGTTTTCCTTGCTTTTTAGTATGTTTATCGTCAGCCCAGTGGACTGACAATAACAAGACCGAAACAGAAATTGCCCAGATGTGACACAATAGTGTGATGGTGGCCCATCCCAAAAGGAAGAAGAAGCCACTATCCCCAACAACCATCGCACAATCTTTGTAGTTTACCCAAAAATTAAACACAGAAGAATCCATAATTTCGACTTCATGTAACGTCAAAATATCACCCACCCAAGATTTGAGAATCAAAGGCAGTGGCATCATCAGAATTCAGAGCCCATCACAAACAAAACAGCACCCATCATCTCTTTCCTTTCCACTAGTCTGTAACACTTTTTCCCACCCCAAAAAATTCAACTGGTCCATCTCTTTCACAACTACAGTAGAAGGGAGAGCTTTCAAAATTTTTAAATCCATGGCGGAGACATACTATTACACTTTCTGCACTCGAAACATTAAAATTGAAACTTTTAGTAATGCTTAGATGGAAAAAAACAAAAAAAAAAAAACAAGCAAAGCATCGTCTAAGGTGGGCACAAAAACCGTCCACCGTCACTCTGGAAACCCAAAATAAAACGAAAATCCACTCCAACAGAGGAAATGCCTAGATTCTTCCAACTCAATTAAGCCACTGGAAAGGCATGATCTCTGGTACTGCTCCAAGGGCCGGGCTAGTGCAACCGCTGCTATCCGAAAGCGAAAGCAATGTCCTCTGAAGAACCTCGGACGGAGATGAATCCGAACAGGCGGCCATGCTATTCGGCCGCAACATCTCGGCTAGTGGGCCCCCTGGTGCTGAACCCACGTACGAACCAGGGCTCAACCAGCTTGAAGCATTGGCCTTGTGGAGCTCCAACTCTCCTGAATCTGCATTACCTGAACCCGTTTCGATGTGGCCCATTTCCTCGTCGAGGGCGTTCCCGGCCGCCATGGCCACGGATAAGGTTAGAGAAGAAGGCCACGTGTTGGAATGTGAAGAAACAGAGGAACTGGGCTTCTTGTTGGCGTTGGAATCGTTTTTTGACCAGGCGTCAATGAAACCCCTCGGGGTTTCTATTCGATTCTGCGTTTGTAAGGAGATTAGGTCGGGTTCTGGTTCAGGGGCACCGAAATCTGTGTATGGATACAGATTCAGTGGCTCATCGGAGAAATTACTAAAATCTGTATACGGATTCAGATTTAGTTCTTGCCTACTCCAATCGAAGCCCCTACAAAAAAAAAAATGCAAAGTATAACTCAATGAATCAAGGTACACGCCCCTTTGCATTGAGGGGTTTGATGAGAAAAAGATGAGAATCTCTCCACTTTTATTTGGAACTTGAGGAAAGAAATAGTAGAAAAGAAGAGAGGGTCTGTTCGGAACTGGTAGAAAAGGAAGGAAAGGAACGAATTTTCTTCACACTTTCCTTCTAAATCATTCTTCTTTTCTTTTCACGAGTTCCAAACAGACCCTTTTAAGAATTTCCCATCCATTGTTTGGTTTCTTGAGAAAGAGAAGCGAAAACTCAAAAAATGAGTTCAATTTTCAATTTCTTCTCTAACTGTCCATCTAATATTTCCCCAAGTTCCAAACAGAGAGTGAATAAGTGATTAAAAAAACAGGTGAGAAATTCGAAGAGAAACCATAACCCTCTCATTTCTAATGAAATCAAATCAATTTATCCAAAGGGGCTGGCTAGTGTTTGGCGAAAAGCTACTAAAACAAACAACTCCATAAAAGCACCTGGTCAGCTCCTTGTAAGAGGAAACATCAGAGAGATTCTCGTCAGCTCTATCAAGAAACAGAGGGATCCTCCCATTTGGTTGAACGGTATTACTATTGGATCTGAGCAGCCCGTGCGAGGAAGCGGTGGAGTGAAGAACCGAAGGGTTGGGAAGATTGTGGCTGTCGAAACGGGTCTTCTTGCTGATGCCATTGTTGTTGTTGTTGTTGTCGAAAGGGGGTTGTTGGACAAGTACTTCCACAGGCTTTCTTGAACGGGGACGGCCTCTGTTCAAGTGGCGCTCACAGTACTTTTGGTGAGGTGCCACGTCTCTCGAGCACCTCCATTTCTTCCCATCCGTCCTCTTGCACCTCCCTGGCTCTGCTGCTGCTGCTGCTGCTGCTTCCTTATTGCTCGATGATAGTCCCAGTCTGAGGTTGTACACCGACCCATTGTTACCCACTTCACCAAACAAACCAGAACAAGAATCAGATTCAGTAAAACAGAAAAACCCACATCAAGGATCAAGAATGTAAAGAAAATTTTGATGAACAAGAATGGAAAACCAACAGAAACAAAAAAATCAGAGAGAGAGAAACAGAAAACCAACATCAAGGAACAAGAATGGAAGGGAAATGGAGATATATTAAATACTTACAGGAGTAGTGGGGGTTTGCAGGGGAGAGGCTTTGGGCAATGGGTAAAAGGAGGTCAGGAGGGACAGGAAGGGAGGCCGTCATGTACTTGTAGATCATTGCTTGTCTCTCAAGCTCTTTCCACTGAGCCCATGTAAAAGGAAACCCCAAATCTCCTGCCATTCCTCCTGCTACACAAAATAAAGACAGAGAAATCAACACATACTCAGAAAGACACTCATACTTTGTACTCCAACAATTTCTCTGCAGAGAGAGAGAGAGAGAGGAGAGGGAATAGAGGGAGGGAGTATTTTGGTGTGGATTTGACTTGAATTAGAAAATTAGATTACTACCTGGGGATTTGAGGGCGGTGGTGGTGGTGGTGGTGGAAAGGTCAAAAGGCTGAAAAGTCTTGTCACAAACGGCACCACTACTAGTAGTAGCAACCTCAGGGGCAGGGGCAGGAGCAGTGGTGGCACCAGCAACCTTATCATCGTCTTGGCATATATTGCTTCCCAAGATCTCGTTTGGTCTGCTGCTGTTACAACTGGGCCCACCGAGAGGAGGTGATGGCGATGATGTTAATGGACGGTGGTGATCATGAGGATGATGACCCATCACGTTGAGAGGGAATGATTCGGTACTTTTTCCTTCGAGGGCTGTTGATCCCTTGTCTGGAACGCAATACCCACTGCTCACACTGTTTTCCATGTTTGTTGCCCAGCACCACTTTGCCTTAAACGGGAAAATGCCCTTTCAATTCAACGGCAAAAACAATACAAGTAGTAGTAGAAATCCTACTGCCCCAAGTTCCAAGTAAACCCCGTTTTATTCTCTCTCTTCGTGGGCGTTTTAGGGTTTTGAATATGCAAATGGTTGCAAGTGTGGGAGTTGTGTGAAGCATTTGCCGTTATACCAATCGATTGGTTGGTGAATTATTTGCTATCCGCAAAACACAATTGATCAAAAGATCGATTTTTAGAGTTAGGCCTAAGGAAAGTAAGTTGTACATTTTCTAGTCTCGACGTGGATGATTCGTCTTTTTTTTTTTTCCCAAGCCAAATACAGCAACAGGGGTTAGGGGCTAGTTAGTTCACAGGGGTTCAAAGATTGTCCATAACCTTAAACTACAAAACGTTCCTAACGGAGCTCGAACTCTGACCTCCACAAGGGATGATATGTCTTTGACCGGAAAGAAAAAAGAATTAATTGAGGCCCCTGCAAGGTAATCCGGACACCCTCACTGTTAAGGGAAAAAAAAACTTTGTAGCTATTCCGCCTTTTGCTTTGCTCCCGTGCTGCCAACATTCGCACATTTTTCCGACGGATAAGACAAAACAGAAAAAAGTCTCTCTCTCTCTCTCTCTCCTCTCTCTCTCTCTCTCTCATGTGTCGCTCTCTCTAGCATTATTGCGTTATCCATCGTTTTCTGAAGCAACTTGACCCCCGTACCGAAGCATTACTTTTTCTATTCTTTATTGTTACTCCCTCCGTTTCAAACTGAGAGTCCCTCCTGGGGATTCCAACTATTTTAGGGGACATATAATGATTACACCTATATTGTCTATCATTTCCATTATTACCCCTATATTTTATCTACTTTATAACACTTATGTTCACTTGTGAGGGATACTTTTAGAAAATCACCAAATTTTTCCTTCTATTTTTGGAAAAGAATCATCATTTTGGAACAATCCAAAATGAAATAATAGACTCTCAATTTGAAACAGAAGGAGTATTATTTTTTATCCGCCTTTATTGTCATTATTTGAGTTGGGAAATGAACATTGGAGTTGGGCACCTTTGTGGATTAGGAGTTTCTTCGAGGGGAAATTGCATTTCAGTGGGAGTTGGGGCAAATAATGCCCAACTCATGGAGAGGTTTTTTCGAAATTACATAAATATGAAACGGAGGAAAAACAATTTCCCAGGCATGAAACGGAGAAAAAATTATTCCCCATACATGGAGTTGGTTGTAATCGAATCTGGGTTTTCTAAGTTGCTCATTCTTTGAATTTAAGTTGCTCCTTCTATGAATTTAAGTTGCTCCTTTTATGGACCTAAGTTGCCCCTTCTATGAACTTATTGAGTATTCAATTTCTTGAGCATTTTTTCAATCTCCTTACCATTTCTATTATTTTCTGAAAAAATTGGGATTTGTATTACTTGCAAATTTAAGTTTTTAAAATACTTTGAGATTAGTGTATTTTGGGTAATTTTTTAGAAAGAGAAATGATAAAGAAAATAAGATATATGTTTTCTAATATCCACTTTATACTTTGGTTTTAGATTCTAGGAATTGCCAATTGAAATTTCTTGTTTGGTTTTACTTGAAAATGTGAAAAAGTTATGTTAGTAGCTACCAATTTGTTTCACTGGCTGCTTTTCTTAGAAAAAATAAGGTGCAACTTAAGTCCATAGAAGGGACAATCCATAGAAGGGGCAACTTAGGTCTATAGAAGGAGCAACTTAAGTTCAAATTCAGATTTGACTACAAATCGACTTTATATTTTGGGAATTTTTTTCCTCTGTTTGAGGAAATTTTAAGTCCATAGAGGGACAATTTTTTTTTTTTCCAAAATATGAAGATGGTAGCATTATGGTAGATAGACTACAAATCGACTTCATTTCTCTTTCTAAATTTTTTTTTTCCTACATCGCATACCAAGTTGACAGAAAAGTGTGGAAATTAAGGTTTTTTTTAGTTTTCCCTTATTTTGATTTGATTAAGTTTTTTTCCTTCTACATGCCGAATCTGAATACCAAGAGTTTCAATTTTGAAAATTTGAGGAACGATCTCTTAAAACAACTAGGTGTGTATAGAGTTCAAGTAACTTTACCCACTTTCGTAAGATAGGTGCGAGACAAAGTCAACTTCATCAATATTTTTTTTTAGTAAGTTTCACCGGCCTCTCCAGAGATTTCAGATAAATGTAGGAACTTGCCAGAAACCGTCTTGCTGCCTCTATCTACCATAATGCTACCATCTTTTTGACTACAAATCGACTTCATTTCTCTTTCTAAAAAATTACCCAAAATACACTAATCTCAAAGTATTTTAAAAACTTAAATTTGCAAGTAATACAAATCCCAATTTTTTCAGAAAATAATAGAAATGGTAAGGAGATTGAAGAAATGCTCAAGAAATTAAATACTCAATAAGTTTATAGAAGGGGCAACTTAGGTCCATATAAGGAGCAACTTAAATTCATAGAAGGAGCAACTTAAATTCAAAGAAGGGGCAACTTAGAAAACCCAGATTCGACTACAACCAACTCCATGTATGGGGAATAATTTTTTCTCCGTTTCATGTCTGGGAAATTATTTTTCCTCCGTTTCATATTTATGTAATTTCGAAAAAACCTCTCCATGAGTTGGGCATTATTTGCCCCAACTCCCACTGAAATGCAATTTCCCCTTTCTTCAATGGAAACATCAGGATATCTTCGATGTCACTTCCCAAATATTTAATCCTTTAATATTCCATCAGATGTCAATTTTTTTTTTTTTTTTTTGAACAGGGGTCCAATTTTATTCAAAGTCAAATTTCCTTCAAGTTATTTTGCATCTCATAAATTATTAATACCTCCGTCCTGGCTAAAATAAATGTTCGATCCGCAAAACAAGCTTTTAAAAGTAATACATCTTCTACAAGAAAAAATTTCAACTTTTTTCATAAATTAAAAAAAGTCAATGGATATCTAGTAAATTGTTGAAAAAAAAATCATATTGTTTTTACGTTCTCATTTTACGGATCGAAAATTTATACCGCTTCACTAACACTTTTAAACAAAAAAAAAAGGAGTTTTTTCAATAGATATCAACTAGTTCTTTCAAGTTATGAAAAGAGTTCGAATTTTTTAAACAACGAAAAAATCGTTTTAAAAGCCTAAATTTGTGAACCGGCCATTTATTTTGGAACGTAGAGAGTACAATTTTTCATCAATGTTATACTTAACATTCATCTTTTAAAGACATAATGCGATCTAATCATGTAATTATCAATAATTGATTGATTAGATTTTGTGATGGATGATCCCTCGAACACCAAAACAATTAGCCATTCTAATGAAGTGTGTTTTTGGCTGGAAAATGTTTGTTTGGTTTGGGGTTAGCCATTGGGCCGAGTTCTTACCGTCCCGATTACTTGGTTTCCTACCTAGAGACGAGTCTTCTACTTAATGTTTTTTTTATTGAGATTAATAATACAATATTTTATCGTATCAGGGAAAAAACTATGACCACGGCCACAGGTTTTGCCCAACAAGTCGTGTAGTCTCTTTGGGACGAAGTCTTGGGTTGAACTCCTAAAATACTAGTTACGGAAGTCATCTCTAACGGCCCCTTTGAATGAAAGAATTACACGAAAAAAGAATAGAATGAAGAGTTACGATTTCTAACAAAACCACTCATGTGTTTTCGGTGAAAATCTGAGAAGAAAGTACAAAGATAAATTTTTTTAATTAGCTCTTCCCCTCTCTCATATCTCATTCTCACCATAGGGGATGTAAGGAAAAATATAAAGTAAACAAGCCCGACACCTGCCCTCCTCAAGGGTGTGGTGTGGTTTGAAGGAGACCAAATAACCATATCCTATTGCATTGGATTGTCAATGGTTCAAAAGGAAATTCTAAAATACAATAAATTGAGACCGCTGATTTTGCCACTCCCTTTTTTGTTAACGCCACTCCCTTGTAAATGTATTCTTGATGTAAAAATACACTTGCAGAAGAGTGACGTTAATAAAAAAAGGAAGTGACAGAATCATTTCCTTAAATCGAAGGGCTAAATAAAATGATAAAACAGTCCTCGGACAAAAATAAAGTGGTAGGAAGAGTTTCCCAAGGTGGGTAGTAGTAGAAGTGGAACAGGGGATGACGTAGTTTTTTCTATTCTACGGCAATTTAAGAGAGAGAGAGTATTTATGAGTGGGGACAAATAGGTGAGGGGAGGGGCCGGAGCGTTGATGGATGGAGTAGCCAAAACGAGAGAGAGAGAGAGAGAGAGAGAGAGAGAGAAGGGGGTGTGGGGGTAAAGACAGCTGTATGGCGCAATGATTGTCCCCATCCATTCCCACTAACAAACAAACGTCTCACCCCCGCTATCCTGCACACCTATCTAAGTCACATAATGCGTGTACTTAAATAAAAACTTAAACGCAAGCCGAAAATATCTTTCAAAAATAACACATACTATAATTATTAGCGAGAATAAGAATTGAAAACACGAGCATAAAAGCTAAGAATAAATCGGACGGCCCTGTTGAGAAATTATGTTACTACTGGATTAGATCTGGCCTAATCTGACAAAAAAGTTAGGCTGTTTTAAAGTCGTTAAATGAATCGTAGATGTTTGCCAGACTCAACTATCCCGGTAGTTGCCCCCGACTTCAACTTCGAGCCTTCTCACGATCCAGCCGATCAAATATCCTGCTGCCTGTAAACAAATTTGTAGGGTGCACGATAGGGAAAAATTCAAAAAAACCCCTGAACTTTGAACTCAATGTCAAATAGGCACCTGAACTTGTCGTTAACGGCACAGTTAAAAAAAAAAAACTTACCACCAGTTTGCAATCCTATGAAGCAGAAATGTGATTATGAGAGCCTTAGAGACAAAATTTGATTATGTCTCTTTAGAATAATATGATCAGAATAATAAGATCTTCACACCCGTTCAAACGGATTAAAAATTGGAGCACTTAATTTTTTAACCATATTTTTTAATATATAAACGGTCTCAAAAAAAATTAAGTGCTCAAATTTTCAAAAAGAATTTTTAAAAAAATTCCTCCTACTTCCAACATTTCTCTCTATCTCTCTCCACTTATTACCCGGACCCGGGGGCTCAGCTGCCCCAAAGGCACATCAGCGTTTTGGTTAAATAAAAATTCATACCACCAGGTTGCAATCCTATGAAGGAAACGTGATTATGAGAGCCTTAGAGACAAAATTTGATTATGTCTCTTTATAATAATATGATCGAATAATAAGATCTTCACACCCGTTCAAACGGATTAAAAATTGAAGCACTTAATTTTTTAATCATATTTTTTAATATATAAACGGTCATAAAAAATTAAGTGCTCAAATTTTCACTCCGTTTTGAATCAGTACAAAGATATTTAAGTGCTCATAAAAAATTAAGTGCTCATAATCACATTTCTGCTCCATAGGGTCCTAAATAAAGAACACATACTTAATATGAGAGCCTTAGAGATAAATAATATTTCTTTAGAATAATATGATAAGAATAAAAGATCATCGATTCGAACGGAGTGAAAATTTGAGCACTTAATTTTTTGAGACCGTTTATATATTAAAAAATATGGTTAAAAAATTAAGTGCTCCAATTTTTAATCCGTTTGAACGGGTGTGAAGATCTTATTATTCTGATCATATTATTCTAAAGAGACATAATCAACTCTAAGGCTCTCATAATCACGTTTCAATTGAAGTTTATTTAAGTTCAGGTGCCTATTTGACATTGAGTTCAAAGTTCAGGGGTTTTTTTGAATTTTTCCCTGCACGATATGATGATAGTTTCTTCCAACGTTACTGGAACTAGCGAATTACTCTGCGTAATTAACTGGAGTGGCATGTGAAGCTTTTCTCAATTGCCTTGTGACCACAGTCAAGGAAAGAAGTGGCTTTATCAACTTCCTAGAAATATAAATTGAAGACTGTCCGGTCAAATACTGAGAGAGAGAGAGAGAGAGAGAGAGAGGGACAGCCACGAGGTGCAAAGAAAAAGACAATTTACCAACCGAATGGAGGACCACATGCAGAGACTATAACAAATGCTTGCTTGGTAAAAGCCAGTACAGTACAAGCTAAGCCACCTCCGCCCAACGAAACACACAGTCGTTATGTGCTATTATTGGTCCTGTACCCGTGTGTGATTTGCCATCACCAGTCCGGTACACCATGCCCTTTCTTCCTAGTACTCCTATTATTTATCACTCCTTCATTAGAAGGAGAAGCTGAATCATGTTCAATAACTGTGACAATTGCTGTTAAATACTACGAAACTCCTTCGCAGCGAAACAATAAAAAGACGAACAAACAAAAAGCCCGTGTGAAAGGGATGGAAGTGAGCAAAGATGGTCCAATGGGCGATTCCTGTTTCCTGCCTATTGGGTCGGGCCACAACTTTTTCGGACTCCAAGAGCTTCTTTTTTTAATTTTTAAAGAGACCATGATTATGAAAGAATTATGCCAAGCAGAACATTAACAATAGAAAACACAGAAACTCTTGTTTCCTGTCTTTTTTCTTGTCTCAATTAGTATTTCTATGCAAAAGGTGAATTCATGAAAGCAGCTGTCAAAAACAAAAAAATACATGCCAAAAACTAAAGGAAACCTTCTCTCAGCTCTTATGTTTTGTCAATAATGAAACCATAATGTGGATACGCAAGTCCGTAGACGGAGAAGAGAAGTGAGATGTGTCAGCTATGGAGTTTTATTGCTAGAGCATCTCCGGCCAAAGATTGGCTGCAGACCCCTGTTTCATAGAAGGCCGGGACAACGTGTGGGAGGAAGAACAATTTGAAGAAAACTGATGATTTTTTTTTATCAGCAAGAAAACTGATGATTGAATTGGCTTTTCTAGATGAGAAAATAAGTTCCTGGGTGTGGATAAGCAATCAAAGGCAATAGAACTGCTAGATTTGGCAACTCAAAGCACAGCCTCCTCCAGGTGTATGAAATCAGATGTTGCATGAGAGATGATACCTAACGCTCATAGAGTTCACTGTGTGTATGAAAGAAGGGGGAGGGGAGTGGGAAAAGGACATACAAGTACCCGAAGGGAAGAGGCAAAATGTTCACAAGAATTGAAAGGTATGCGGACTTTGAAATGATGCTAAACTCTAAAGTAGATTAGATAAGATTGCTCAACCATCTAGAAAGATATTTATAATTTTGAGAAGCTAAAAGATTCTGTGTTCATTAGAAACAAACACGCAAACTAAAAGACAGTTTTTGGTGCGATGTGAGAATAGTAAAACCAAATTGAAGAATCCTTATGTAATAGAGCCTGAAAGGCTACAACATAAACTACCAGCAGCAAACCCTCAGCCATCTAGTCTGCTGCTTCCACGGGCTTTGAAGCTTCAACCTCCTTTAACCTTTCCAGAGAAGTTATGCGTCCATCCAGAGATTCATGCAGTCCTTTCATCTAGACGCAAAAAGTAGTTAAATGCTTTAGAATACTGATTATGAATCTGCAGGTTAAAGTCACCATCTCTATTCTACTTAACAATACTAAACACAACTCAACAAAGTTCTTTCTTCACAACCTAACATAGTGTGAGGCTGATCTTCAACCCAAGATAGAGTAAATATGAAATACAGAACCAAATCGTCATTGTAATAGCTTCTGGCAAAATATGAACGGCTTAAAATTTGCAGGGTACGCTAAGATCAAATACACCTAATCACAAGCAAAGCACAATATTGCTGCACTCAGACACAAACCACCATTCCTTGCTTGACAACCCAAGCATTTGAACTGTAGCAACAAATGGATCCTAACAACAAGCTAGGCTACAACTGATTCAAATTACTAGGGAAACTTTCCAAATTCAGGAGATAAGCATTTCAAAAAAGATATTTTGTCATGCATTCTCCTCCTTTCACGTTCACAAACTTCATCCCACGATAACTTAGATTTCACTCACAGTAAATTAAGCTAACCCTCTTCTAGCCAAAAACATATCAGCTCCACAAGGTTAGAGAGCGCCAAATCTGTACAGGTCGTATATAATATAGAGGACCTCACTCCATGCATGTCATCTAATTAAGAAGTGCTACACCATATTTTTTTATTCCTAAGAGAACTGATGAAGTCATGTAAAACATTCCAGAGCTCCCAATACCTATGGCTATGTTGGAAACTCCATAAATTTGCAAATCACTTGAAATTGAAGAAAACTGATTAGTATTTTTAGGGGAATGGATAGAAAGGAGAGGCAACATGATTTGAGATGAGAGAACAGTTCCAGTCACATAAGACTGTAGTTCTCTTCCATACACTCTCGAGAACTTCTCACACTACTCTCCAATAGGCATTCAAGCAGGATATTCATAGCTTAAAGATTCGATAGATTAGTGAGCCTAGCTGCCCTTATCCGTTCTTCTGCTTCCGGCCCTGGTACTAAAGCTGGACTTGTCTATTTTTCTGAACCCGCGTGGAACGGAAAAGTAGGGATTTCTTTTTCTATTCAAATGGTAAAAACCAACATCCAGTCGTTAACCAAGCATGATGGGGAAATGTATGTGGACAATCTGCTTTCTAAGCTTTCTAGGCGTGGTTTTTTCCGGCATTTAATGGATAACATAAAGTTGCCTAAATCCAAACTATTTCCTCATCTTAGTAGAACCTTTTATGTGCTGGATTAGTGCAAACATAAAGGGCAAACAACTAAACATAGGAAATGCATCTCTTTATACCAGACCCAAGGGTTTCATCAAGAATCAATCGTATTAGGCCAGAATACTACAGAAGAAAATACAAAGATCAATCCCATATTCCCATCATATTGATTCTTTATATTCAGAAATAGTCAAGCTAGGGCACCATATCAAACTAGTGAAAGGCGCCTAAAAAATTGTAATAAATGAAGATAATAGATCACACGGGAAGGTCAAAAACACAAAGAAGGATCCAAAGGAAATAGGGATGAAACGACACAGTTTACCTTTTGAGAGATGGAGTGGTGGGCAGCCTTGTAGTCCTCGCGGAGGAGGTACAGACCAATCAACGATGCCGTCGCTGCGCCGGCGAAGAAGGACGCCATTTTCACTCTTAGAACGTAACCCATCTCTCTCTCTCTCTCTCTCTCTCCCTCCTTCCTTCTCCTTTTCAAGAGATTGAAGATGCTTCGAGGACGGACTGCTGTTCTGTTTCTCTGCAGAAGGGTCATGCTATTTGCAACCATAAATTTTTCCGAACGTAGTCTGTGTATCATATTATATTATAAACAGGTGTGTACCATCTCTATTATAAAACAGAAAGGATGTGGGGACAAGTTGTTGGAACGACTTAGATTCATTTGATCCAAAGGCTGTAGTGCATTCTCCCACTTCCCGGTTAAGTGCCCATGATTTTCGCCTAAATCACACAACTGCCATCCCCTTTCAACCGGGATGCGTAGTGCCGTAAGCACGGGCTAGCACTAGTAGTATATATAGGCTACGTTCAGAAAATTTGTGGTTGCAAATAGTCCGGCTCTTGCAGTTTTCTGCCAACTCTTGTTTTTCCCACAAGAACGGCGTCGTTCAACCGCACTGAATTCATTTTCCAATCTCTTCGCGTAATGGGTGAAATTTACTCTCTTTGTCCCTTTTTAAATGCCGGCTACAGTTCATGCCTACTACGTACAATTCTGCAGACATAACTCATTGAAAATGACACGTAGAATTGTAATTGATGTTTAAAAGGGGACAAAGAGAGTACAATTTACGACTGAAAAAAAAAACTACAATTTACAAGTATATAAATTTAAGATAACATACCAACAAAAAAAAAAAATTTTAATCCGACGTAATTTTTTTTTTTGCAAGGTTTGCCTCCGTAACTTATAAAAATCCAAGTGAGCTTTGACATGCAAGAGGGAGGGAGAATCTACCGATAAGAAATAGAGGTACTAACAATAGAGGTAAAAAAAAGTTCATGTAGCGTCGAGGAGTCGATCGTACGAAGGCGCGAAGCGGTGTCATACTGTCATGTTGAGGTTGCGTACGATGGTACCGATGTCAGGCATCGAGATTAAACCATTGAAAGGAGTGATATTGTTCACGCCGTCATACCGTCATGTTGAGGTTGCGTACGATGGTACCGATGTCAGGCATTGAGATTAAACCAATGAAAGGAGTGATATTGTGCTCTGACTTGGTCGTTTGAAACATAAAAATTCACAAAAAAAAAAAAAGACACATGCATGAGATCAGAAGGGCTATGTAACACCTGAGAGTTGCTCTGACTTGGTCCTTCGAAACATAAAAATTCACACAAAAAAAAAAAAAAACCAGGCACCTGAGATCAGATGGGCTATGAAAGACCTAAGAGTTTCCTGTGGAAAGAATTCACCCAGCAAATGCTTATGGGTCAAAGCTACCACTCGTCTGAAAAAGCTCGTTGTTAGAAAATGACCCAACAATCTACATACACCATTATCAAAAAAAAAAAAAATCTACGTAAACCTATTCGACACTCCTTCACGTGCAACCGTCTTGCATGTAAAGATGCAAAGATCGATGAATAGTGAAACAGAACCCGCAAAGAAGAAGCATATTGCAAAGTACAAACCAAGAAGACTTAAAATCCAAGGCTTCTCCGAACCCAAGTTTTAGTACACCATGTAAAGTTACCGCTTGCATCGAAAACTTAAACCGTAACAATTGGGCCCAAAAATGTACTTATATAGTTATTCAGCATGGAAAATGGAATCTCCAAGGATGCGCTCAATTCCTACCACAGAAAAATAGACCATACTGCAGGAAAATTCTTCAAAATACCTTCACCACAATGAAAGTAGTTTCTCATCCACGGTTACCAAACCTTCGTACAAGATATAATTTAGCAACTTGGGCAACGTCTTCTTTCAGGCAGAATCAGTCCTTTCGGCTAGATGGCCACAATAACATCCCAACGCGCGCATCAACAAGGCCTTAAAATCAAACCGAAAAGGGGAGAGAGATTGATACCAACTGTCTCCGTCATCCCCTGCTGCTAGAGTTCCAACGAAAAAGGAATAGTATTTTGCTCATCTTCCACATTCTTTTTTGAACTCCACACAACCTAATCGTTTGAAATCCATAAATCAAAATGAAAGCTGAGTTTTCCCCCTTATAAAAATATAGTTTAGTTCCTGGAGACAATTGTAAAAGGATCTACCCTCGTCGATATGGCATGAAACAAAAAAGATGCTCTCATGAGATAAATCACCGAAGAAAGGAGTGATATGGTTCTCCGATTTTGTCCTCCCTTTTTGGTACATAGGGGTTAGAGCACATCCATTCGTCAACACATAAGAGCACATCTCAACCATCCATTCATCAATATCACAAGTGGAGAAGAATGAAGAGTACCTTAGCAGAAACAAATAAGTCAATATGGACGGCGTCAATGGGAGATTTGAACTGAAATAGTGTACACAACAGGAACATCTCAATAGTTGAAGAACATCATTGTGTTTGAAGTTTGAACTAGGACCCATCAAAATGCATAACTGGCAAAAGTTGGAGGTCGAACGGAGGCTGGAATTCATCCCTTTTTATTGCTTGAATCCAAAATAATCCCTAAGATTTGTTCCTTCACTTTGTTTCCAGGTGAAAGCAATAAAATTGAAAGACCATATGTTTTAGAAAATCACAAAACAGTGAAGAAGCCTATAAGACAATTTGAAATAAAGAGAAGTGAGGAAACGGAAGATAAATTAGATTTTCTACTTTCAACAGGTATCATCTCTTCCTTCTCTCACATTCCAATCCAATCGCTTCTCTTATTGATTGCCTCCGAAGGAAACTTACAATGTGACGGTTTAACTGCCCGATCCCAGCACGTTGCAGTGAGAACGAATCCAAAAAATAGAAATAGTCTACTTCACAAAGAAATCAAGCACCTGCAATAATGAAATACAGAAGTTAAAAAGGCCATCTCAGAGTATTTCCATCTATCGATATCCCTAGATTCGGACTTTACATATTCAGTACAATTCAAGTGCTCCACAAGATGTCCAAACATTGAACGGCATCAGATAGAAGCAACCCAAAAGGAACTGAAGACTCAACCAACTTAACAGTCCTTTAGATAAACTCTGAATGTCCAAACATCATGCACCAGAATGGAAAAAGGAAGGACAGAGAATACCTGTTTATGCAAATCTAGCGCCTCCAGATTGTTTCTCTGCTTCTTTTTCTGGTTATTTGTTGTTCTGATTTTGCTTTTAGTTATGGTTCTATGCTGGACTTCTTGTTGTTTCTGTTTTGCTGACAAGTAGTGAAGTCGGGCCTTTCGTTTTCTACAGAACTTTTCCTGGTTTTCATCCTTTTTCCAGAAACCTTTCCACACCCTATTGTTCTCTTCCTCAATGGAGCCTTCGTCATCTTCCTCATCGAAGAAATTATAACAATCCCAATCTCCATAAGAACGCAAACTGTCACAACGCCAAATGTGCTCGACCAAATTCAAGGCATCAGACCCTTCCACTATCCAATCTTCCTTCTGGGCATAGGTAGCAGGTGAAGACAAACTCTCAGCGTATGAAACTTCACCAAGACCCCAAACTGGATAATGATTTCTTGGGATACGAATCCTCCATTGAGACATCTCATTGGGATTGTACAACACCAATTCCCGATCAACCATAATCAGAACTTCACCACTCGTTGTAAAGCAAAAGGGAACCAACGTCCCGTATAAATCAAGCCTATAGTCCCAATGCGGGCTCGGTTCTGTCATAAAATTTTTAGACATGATGAAAACACTAGTCCATGGCTCCTCCACACAATATTCCTCCATGACTAACACCTCGAAAAATATAGATTCAACTTCATCACCACTTTCACATACACAACGTGTCATACAAAGACATCCATCCAAAACTCCCAACCCCACTACAATCATATTACTTTCCCCATTGTTAGGTGGCATCGGTAGTTCTACAAATTCATCGGTAACCGGATCAAAACAAACAATCCAGTTTGTCGGAAAATCCATATTACCCTCTCCATAGTGAGCGATCATCCAGTGCAACTTGTCATTCACTAGAGGCCCGGAATTCCAAACCTCTCCATCATCGCCGTGAGATAAACAAGTCTTGGTAGTCCAATTTCTCCTTTTAAAACTAACTATTGTGGCCAATCCACCATTCACCATTACGGCCTTGTAATCATCCATCAACGAGTCATAGCACAGTCCAGAGCTGGCAATAACATAATAGTCCTCTGACCCATCCGCCACCAGCGAGAGCATTTTGGTGCATTCCCCTGTTGATGGGTTCCACAGATACAAATCCGCGTGCTGGCTTACAAGCAACAAGCCGTTGCATGAACCTAAGATATAAAAGTTATTACCAAAACAAAAGATATTAAAGTTCTTGTTGTTGCAAATCATTGGTTTGAAAATGAGATCGCGCGACCTCGCTTCGCGGCGATTGATGGAGTGCAGGGTGTCATCGCTAGATCTACTGGCTATTTGGCGGTAGTTTGGGGAAGAAAGAGTGAATTTAGGATCGGAGATGGCATATCGCCATGCCTTTGAACCGCACCTGAATCGCAGTAGAGATCCGATCGGTAGACGGGAGAGGATTTCGACGACGATTTCTTCTGGAATGTCCATTTGCAACCGGTGACCGCCGGGCCATGCCGACGTCAATACCTCGGCGTAACTCCGCCGCGGCGATTTCATCGGTTATGCGGAAGAGAAACTACGAGGTTTTGTTTTTCTTTTGTTTTCTTAATCGTTTTCAAAATTGGAGGAAAAAAAAATCGTTTTCAAATTGTTGTGACTTGTGAGGGTTTATTAGAAATTATTCAATGCCTCTGGAACAAGGTTGAACACAAATCTAAATCGTTATTGTGTAGTCTACGCAATTGGGGCGGATTTCACACCAACGTGGGTTCTAAATTCGTGTTCAATCTTGCCCGATAAACATTGGATATCTTCTCCAAAAGAAATTATCTCCTAAAATGACACTTTCATCGTTTTTAATTGACTTTTTTTTCTTCTTCTTAAAAGTGGTTATTTTTAAAATCTTTGAATAAAAACAAAAAAATATACATTTTTGTTCTTATTATGATCTCGTGTGAAAATTTTTAGTCTATTATGACAAGAGAATTCTCGTTACGAATATAAATTTTTCTTTCTTATCATGATCTCGTGTGAAAATTTTTAATCTATTATGACAAGAGAATCCTAGTTACAAATATAAATTTTTCTTTCTTATCAAGATCATTGCCGTATACTGTATATTCAAGATAAGGCAGTAACTATAAATATTTTTTTTGCAAAATTCTTAAAAGGTTTTTCATTTAATCAAACGCATAAAAATATTTAAAAAAATTCACTTCGTATTTCTCATTTTTATTTTCCAACATAATTTTCTTGCTAATTAAAGTACTCGTATTTTACAATCTCCCTTTTTTGGCTTGACGTTGTCGTTTTGCACATGCCTTGAAACCCATCAAATGCCATTGCCGCCTTTGGCTCACGGTTTTCCCTCCCTCCCTCAGTACATATCAACAACTGTCGTCGCACCACTTCCCCTTCTTTCTCTCTCTCTCTCTCTCTCTCTCTCTCTCTCGTCAAAGAAATCTAGGGTTTAAAGTTGGGTTCATATCTTCGAAGACAAAAGTATTCGAGAAAATGCAGCAACCGACGAAAACTGCAGGCCCTTCAACTCCGAATACCATGACAACCGAAGAAATCCAAAAGGTTCGCTACTTACGCGAATATCATAACAATGTACTACGTCAATTGATCTTGTTTTCGTATGTTCAATCGGAAAAACTCCCTTGAACCCTATCCCTCCATTTTCCAAGAAAGCTCTCTCGAATCATAGAATCGCACTTTATATGTTACAGAAATGACGTTATCATAGGATCATAACCTATTTGATTTTGTACATACATGTATGTATATATGTGTGTGTATATCATTATTATTATTATTATTATTATTATTATTATTATTATTTTGGGTAATGCAGGGTGTCTCGGACAAACTTGCGCACACCTCTGACTATTCCCTACTGCCCCTCCCATAGCCGTTTCACACGCTTACACATGGGGTGAGGTTGCCCCAAGAGTTGCTAGCAAGGGGAATTGAATCTAAGACTTAGGAGGGAGAAAACCCTAAGTTCCAGGCCAAGACCACCAGGCCAACCCCTTGGGATTATGTATATGTATATGTATAACTGTTTATATACGTATAGTAGTCCTGGATGCATTTAATATTTTTAAGAAATTAGACTGCATGTATGGCCGTAAGAATTCTAGACATTGGTTGTGAACCAGCCATTAATGTGTGTGGTTTCAGTGGAAGTTCACTTGGTTTTGTTTAAAAGAATGGGAGATTAATGATTATGATTCATGGTAGACTAGATAAATAGGGAATGCTCTGTATGTGGCCATAAATTCTTCTGATAATTGATTAAGGTACATAAGGATATGTATTCTTCTTGATGCAGTATTTGGATGAGAACAAAAGGTTGATTTGCGCAATAATGGAGAATAATAACCTTGGAAGAACTACCGAGAGCACCCAGTAAGTGAAAAATCTCAAATGCTAGGCGCATCATGCATGTTTTCACTTTATTATTCCTAATGTTCTTTGCAGCTGATATTTTTTATAGCTAATTCTCTCGTTCTTTACCATCACGGTAACCATTCATGACTTTCGAGTGCAATACAAATGCTGTCGTCTCTCGTACTATTGTTGTTACTCCTATTATTTATTTCTTGGAAGGGGTGCAATGTCGGCTGTTTTCGCATGGTTTACCCATAGCATTCTACATTTCTAACTTCAAGGGAAAAAAAATCATGACTTTGCATTTTAATAATGCGTTGGTATTCATAGTTTTGGATGATGCATTAGAAGTCTGGGGGGTACCTAGTAAATTCGGCATTACATACTTATCTAGCCTTTTTTCATGTTTGTGTGGATCATTGCGTCTGATACAAACCAAAGAAGGCAGCCCATAAAAGAAAATGTGAAGAGGAATCACTCTGCTGAAAGGAAACTGGGCCAAAAATTTATCAAAGCTTAGCTTAGGCATGTGTTGATTTTAAGTCAGTTACTAAGACAGGAAAGACAGTAATGTATGGGACTTCTTATGGTAATGAAACTGTGCAACATAGCCCACCATGTTTTGTGTAGCAACTGATTCACTATGGACTGTGGAGGATAATGAGTAGGAATAGTGCATAATGGAAGCATCAACTATAAGCTTTCTGGTGATGAATAGTGCTCAGTTTTTTTCTCCCTCATGTTTCTATCCGCATCAAGTGTGTCTGGGTTTCTCCTGGAAATAGAACTTTAGGGGTGCATTGCGACGGTGAATTTTTTAACTTTCTAATGATTTGTTGGACTGAACTTGGCCTTGGTGTTTGATCTACATATCAAAGACTACTCTTACTGCAGAAGTTGGAAAATTTTAAGGATTGCCGATGAAGATACAAAAAGATTACAACTTGATTAGATCTTGGGATATTTAGATGAGGAGGGGTAACCAAACTAGAAGGTCAAGGTTAGATAAAATTGTTAGTATTTGTGTAATGACGAATGAAGTTATTGTGGTCTTCATCGAATTCGAAAAAGTTGATAAGATTTCAGGTTCCTACGGACAAAGTTTAGAGATTGCCAAGAATGACTAATTTTAATGTGGACAATTATCTGGTAGGTTGAGGTAGGTTTTCAATATCCGAATAATCAACTCTGGCAGTTCATTTCTCTGTATTACTAGCTGAATTCCAAAATGAATTTATTTCCGAGTTATTGATTCAACGGTTTCATCTTAAAATTTGCAGTTTCCATGAAGGATGGGGAGACTGTATTCTGTCTCCTTCAGGATGCTAAAAATATACTGAAATTTTGTATATCCGTAACATCTTATGTCAGTGCTATGTTTACCAAGTTTGATCTAAAGTATTTTCTTCACAGTTGAAGAGGACACGTAATCTTTTTAGCTATCACCATAGATTCAATCAGGTTTTGACTTGGTTGGACACAAAATCAGAGCAGATTGTTTGCAAAGAGGTATAGGTGTTTTTGAGAACTTTTGTGGGAATCTAAAGGGAAACGGAATGTCCTCTCACTATTTTTATCTCAATAGCTTTAAACTTGCTTGTATTTGTTAGGTCACCACAACCTAACGGCAAATTAAATGATTCAGGTATCAAGCTCAGCTTCAGCAGAACTTAATCTTCTTAGCGGCAATTGCTGATGCCCAACCTCAAGCACCAACAATGACTTCTCAGGTGGGTTGACTTATTAAGTGAAGTTTCACATACAGGACCATTACGGCTTCTCTCACATCTTAAAAAACTGCAGACTCCCCTGCAATCTGTTGTGCAACAAGAGCATCACATCCAACAACCTCAGCCAGAAATGGCTCAGCAACAACCGAGTGCTTTGACTCCAAACTTTCCTTTCCAGCTCAATGCCCTTCAGTCTCAAGATCAACATCATCAGCTCCTCCAACAACACCACGTGGGCATGATACCTGGAGCAAACACTAGCATGCAGCAAGCCATGCAACTTGGAATTGGAAATTCAGGATTTTTGGGAGACGCGCGAAGCGGAAGCAGGCAAGATTTCTTTGAGACTGGTTCTGGTGGAAGTCAAGGAGGGAACCCTTCTGGACGTCTCATTGGGGAAAGGGATTCGCATCTCTAAGATGTATACAGTATACTGTCAATAGGCTTGTCTCCTAGGGTATCATAGACTCGTAGATTTTGGAAACTCTCCAAGGATCCAAAGAAGCATTGCAGTTTCTGTTACTAGAGATAATCAGTACTATTCGTGTTCGTTAGATTCAATTACAAAATTAATATTTTTGGTTCATTTCCTTGTGAGAGTGTGAGAGCAGTTTCTGTTGGTAGAAGATAATAAAATACTATTGTTTGGATTCAATCACATGGTTAGGGGTGATACCGGTCCGGTTTCGACCGGTTTTGGTATACTTTTTGGTTGAAACCGGTTATCCGGTTTGAGATTTTTAGAAACTGGAACCGGTTGAGATAATACAGTCCGGTTTATCCTGTTTTCATTCTTAGGTTATATTTTGGACCCAATACATCAAAAAATCCATAATTCAACCTACAAAATATCCCAAAAACCCATAATTCAACCTACAAAATATCAACCAAAAACCCATAATTCAACCCCTTTTTTGGGCCCAACAAAAAATATCAATTTTGAGCCCAATACATAAAAAAAAATCCATAAAAACAGTTTATACTCCCTCCGTCCCTTTATTACAGTCCGGTATTCCATTTTGGGCTGTCCCTCAATAAGTGTCCATTTTGTAAAGTTAGTGGGTAAAAGTTGGTGAATTGTCTATTTTATCCCTAAAAGTAGATTTTATTTTGAAAAGTTAGTGAGTAAAAGTGTAATGATGATGGGTAAGTAGGGAAAGTAGAGGAAAAAGTTGATGTGAAATGTATAATGATGATGTCTTTTTAATAAGTTGGAGTTACGAAGCAGGACATTTAAAAGGGGACGGAGGGAGTATATGTTTATAAAATTTTATAAACCGGAACCGGATTGAAATTATTTGACCGGTTTAAAAAATTCGGTCCAGTCCAATTTTTTCGATTTCGATCGAGTTTCCAGTCTCGGCTAACAACCCTACACATGGTGATAGACTTCGTCCATGACAATGGCATGTTGGCCAAAGGTTTCTCTTTGTTTTAATAAACAAGTGTCCGGTTCAATTTATGCACACTTCAACTAATCTTGGGAGACCAATCCCAACCCCCACAAGCAAGGCCCCATTTAAAGCCAGATCTCTGTATAGACTAGCCCCAAAGAGGTTAATAGCACCTAATAAAGTTTCGAATATGAGACCTTAATAGAGGGAATTCCTTTGTAACATTGGCCAAAGGTTTGAAGCATAGACTTGCCAAGGGTCAAGTTAGAAAAAGTTGACCGTCATGTCACCAGAAGAACGTGAGAAAGCTGTTAAAAAAAGCCATTCATCCTATATTATATCACGGTTTCAATTGTTCTCGTTTTCTTCTGTTTTCTTTCTGTGGCACTAGAAAGGAAAGTTCAATCTTGATCAGTTGGAATGGAAGAGTTGTGCCTCGTGATCTACATCTGCATTTCTCCCACAATACAAGTTCTTTTCCCAGGTGTCCAAGCCAACTTGTGCACACCTTGACTAATCCAGGGGACACAATCCCACCACCCTCTAGAGCTCAATTAAAGCCAGAGCTAAGCTTCATATGAACTTGTCCCAAAGAAGTTGATAGCACATGATAGATTTCAAATCCGAGACCTTAAGAGGAAGTAAAACACTAAGCCAACCCCTTGTTCTCCCACAACACAGGTTAGTTACTGATAAGAGTTGGAGTACTATCTTTAGGAGAACATGGCCTTCAATCCTAAAAGACAATCAGATGTCAAAGTCGAATACTAATCTATCCTTCATGGAAACTGCAAATTTTAAGCTGAAATTTTCCAAATCTCCAGCTATGCTCAGGCTCACAGAAAAAAGCACAAATAACTACATCGACTAATTATCAATAGCAGATGTCTACTTGTACGCAAAATCAAAGTTTAGCAACTCGGGTAACAGAAAAGGAATCAGGTTCAAAAAGTCATTGGCCAAGTATACAGATGGACAATCGCCACCCTTTGCTAGAGCAATATGCAACCATTCAAAGCATCACATTATACATGACTCGGGCTAAAGCTAGTTGCCCTAAGGCTGCCCAACCACAAGATCAAAGATAACCTCCAGTGACAGGTTAGCTGGACCTTGCACTACCTTCCAGCAAGTTTCCATCTCTGTGCCGTATAATTTGACAGGTTCGTGAGGAATTGACATGAGAACACTACTCAATTCAAGGAAAATACAAAATAACCTCGCAACAGCGTAGCTGCATTGCAATGGCTCACTAACAAGAATGAGAAGCATTTAATAAAAGAAAGGAAAAGTTCAGCCAATTCAGGAAATCACTGCTGCCCAATGATTAGGAATCTGAAAACATAAGTCAGCTGCCAGATGCAATTGTGCACATGAATGTCACAGCGGGCAGTCATTTGGATGTAATGTTCGGAGTGTACCAACTCATGCAGGAATAAACAGTCCCCAGCGGGAAACAAAAGGAGGGGAGAAGTGGAGGGGGGCAACTACGAAGATTATAATCAAAAGTGAGCGAAAAAGACTTTTTGAATCACTTTTATAGTCAAGGGATTCTCCCTCACATCCTGTCATAGTCCCCTTCATCTGGCACATTGGTGCACATTCATTCAACCAAAGATGCCGATGTCCAAATTGTATCCTGCCAAACCAAACAAGTGAAAGAATTACAACCACTAAAAGAAAGGACAAAGAAAGTAGACATGGAACACAAAAAATGCTAATCCCAAAAACAAACAAGTACTCCATGAATGCTTTAGTGCATAGCTTTGTATGCAGCAGCATTACAAGAGTACGGTGATGTAGAAAGGGGACTCAAATACTAAACAATGTCGACCAAATTCGTTATATAATAGCCAAGACCGTGTCGAAGAAAGATCTCTCTGTTATCTTTTTCCTAGGATGCCCTAGAGAACCATGAATTAAGTTCTTCAATACTATTCACTTGTTGCTACACTGAGCATGTGATCACAAATTCATTAATGGCATAAAACAATCCAACAGATATCATAAAACAGATAACAAGTCCTTGAAGGATGGTGGTAAGTACTTGTCATAGATAAAAAATTAGGCATTGTTAGGCATTCTAGCTCCCATTATTACAGGCTTTCCAAGGACTAGTCAACCACAAAGGGAGAAGAGGAAGTAGGGCTGATCAACCAGCTGAACAAGCTGAGCAGTGGATTGTCCAAGCTTGATTTGAAAGATTAACAAACTTTAAAAAAAATGTGCAAGGTTGGTTTGGTTAGCTAACAAACCAATCTCAAATAAGCTTGTTAAACGAGCTGAACAAGCTGAGCAGTGGATTGTCCAAGCTTGATTTGGTTAGCTAACAAACCAATCTCAAATAAGCTCGTTAAACGAGCTGAACAAGAGCAGCTTGGCTCGTTTATCAGCTTCAGAACACAATTTTCAAATACAATTTTATCGGAAAGAGAACAAATACATCAATACAAATGAACTGCTAACAAACCAATCTCAAATAAGCTCGTTAAACGAGCTGAACAAGAGCAGCTTGTCTCGTTTATCAGCTTTAGAACACAATTTTCAAATACAATTTTATCGGAAAGAGAACAAATACATCAATACAAATGAACTGCCAAAGGCTGAAATATTTCCATACAACACATTCATTACGTAATCAACATCAAGGGAACTTACTATCTTCTTGAGTTTGATGCAACCGCAGTAGCCCTGTTGCATACAAAATAATAATAATAATCATCAGATGTTATGGCAAATAACTTAACGAACATACAATGACTGCACAGCAGCTTTTTAAGAACTTGGATCAATACCTTCCCTGCTGCTTCCCAACAAGGTTAGCACTAGGTCTAGCATGAGATGATCCCTTGCTCACGGAACTGCCCAAACCTGACCTATCATGATTTGCTCCGTTTCCAACTGCCATAAGCATAGATGACTGGCCAGGCCTACTTTCATTGCCATTCACGTCCAGCTGATCTTTTGGTTTGCTCAAAATTCTAACATTTGAGATACTTCCAGCATTTAGACTAACACCGTTGGAATGTTGATTGGGAACTGAGAGCTGCGAAGGATTGTCAGCGGCAGACCTCACAGAGTTGGAATCGATAGATGGGACCCTCTTTGGTCGATGAGATTGTGCCATGGGAGTAACAGCAACAGATGGCAACAGTGAGGCGTAAGGTGGAGATACAGTTTTAGCTGCTGCTGCAATTTTGGCAACAGCTGCTGTCGCGGCTATGATTTCTTGTGCACCCTCTCTAAGTTGTATGAAGTCCCCTTCAATTAAGAACAACTGAAATACAACAATGAGATTCTTGGATAGCAATTTGCATTCGTGATAAACCCCCCACAAAAAATGAAAGAGAAGCTTAACAAAAGAAAGCATGATGAGTAATAGAACTTACTTCAGGATGACCAGCCACAAAATCATCAAGTTTTCCATACTTTTTCTTGTAATCATGCCAATGAAGAGGTGCAAGCATTTTGCCAAGCCTATTTGGAAGCTGAAATTGAAACAGATAAAAATCATCAGCGAAATCAAAAGTGCCATAAAAAATACAGTATGGTAGAATTAATGTACACCCACCGTAGAGCTAATCCTAATTCTACCACTGGATCCAGGTGGTATTGTTCGAACAACGCAAGCCAACAACGATCTTTCGTCAAGAAGAACAATCTCCGATGCTGTACCAATTGTAGGTATATTTTTCGGCCCAGATGAGACAAATGCTTCAGATAAAAAGCCACCAGTGGGATTATTCATTGTCGCTTCGCTTAAATCCACATGATTGATTGAAGTTTCAGACAATGGTGTGTTGGCAGAGCTTTCTTGTTCTGTAGTGAACCCTTGACCCTCAAGTCCATGATTAGTGGAAGTGGTAATGCTCTTCTCCTGTGCCAGTTTAAATTCAAGATTAGCTTAGCATCTGTCAATTTTTCTGGCAATTTAAGTCAAGCAAATAGACGATTATCATAAGTAAACAAAACCTGAGCACAGACAAAGATGTAACTCGGTGACCCTTAAATCAATACCCAAAAGACAAACCTTAGTTTCACTATTCTGTGAAAGAGTGTCTAATCTTAAAGCATCATGGAACTGGGAAGAAATATGTTGCAAGCTTTGTTGGGGTTGCGGGGCTACCAGGTAACTTTTATCGACCTGCTCAAAAACCAGAAAACCGACTTTCAGAGCATAAAAAATGGGAAAAGGCATACGAAGTAATTATTGCATAAAGCATCATCGTGAGGGATAATGTTTCGGTGACATAACCTGTCCTTCCTCAGCTGTCGGTCTGATCACTGTATCAGGCTCCATTCCCTGGCTGGAATGAATATCCAAATACTCTGAATGAATAGCTTGCCCATTTGCAGAAACTTCATAGTCATAATTAGTATCTGATCTCAACAAGCTCTGATCAGTTTGGGACGGAGGATACTGGTTCTGAGTAGGCACCTGTGAACCATCTGGTGAAGCCTGAGAGAGAGAAAGAGAGAGAGAGAGAGAGAGTACTTTAATAGGACAATTCGGTGAGTTATGTGAAAGATGTGACAACAAAAAAAAATGAATCCATTTTCTTGTACCTGTTGGTTCTGCCAATGTTGAAGGGGTACCGACTGAAAATGGCCAACATGAGATTGAGCAACATGTGATGGCACAGAGTGGGGAACTCCTTGTTGATGCATTACAAATTGATGCAGAGCAGTCACCTGTCCAGGTGGAAGGTAGGTAGGCATTCCAAGCAGGGATGTTGGAGAAATTGCAACACCATGAACATGGTTGGCCTAGTAATGCAAAGTGGCTAAATTATAACAAGAATGTACAGAAATTAGATTTTACTGTTCGTCTGCAGGCAACCACAGCTTTGCTAGGAATAAAGGCCTGCCCATACACAATTAAATAATGGAGCAAGCAGAGGAGAGCTCCAAAGAAGAAAAGACAAACCAACCTCACACTTCTGTTGCAATCAATTGAACCGCTACATGAATCATGTTTCACCGTCCCACTCTACCAAAGGATATATGTTCACTTAAATTTAACAAGCTTAGAATCTCATGTCAATTTAGGTCTTCCCCTCCCACTAGCACGAACCATAGTAGTGGACCTAGTGGTATCACTCTCTTTTGTCGTTGTACATTACCAAACCATCTAGTTCTCTCTCAAGGTGTCCTTAATTGGTGCTAAATTAAGAAAAAAGACCAAAAAGAATGAACAATCCTGGACACGTTAGCCACAAGTACGAACCCACAACGCAAGTGTTGCATGTGGATCACCAAATTCCACACACTTCAGAAACATCGTCAAACCATGAACCAAATGAATACTGACAAAAGGATGGTCCTTTGTCATCCATCTTCAAAAAAATATCCTAGTATTCGTCAAAAACGAATTGTTTGCTAGAAAAGCAACGTACAATTTGGTACTTGCAAGTAATTTCAAGAGAGAGAAGGTGAGGAAGAATAAATAAACAACAGAACACATTCTACCTCAGTTGAAGCATTGCCAGTTGAGACAAAGGATGAAACATTTTCAGAGTTTCCAGTTGGAAGACCCCCAGAATTTGTACTTGGCATGATACTTCCATTGACATCCAGTTGGTTCCCATTGTTCTGTCCAAACTGAGAAGAATCCTTAGAGTTTGTTTGGGATATATGTGTTTCGTCAGGGTAAGTTCCACTCCTCTCTCTTGCATCTGCCAGTTCAAGCTGGAGTTGCTGTATCGTATGAGCATGAAGCCTCTCCATCTCCGCAAACTAACATAGATAACCCACAGAAATAAAATCAGTACTGCTGATGAAGCTAACAAATTTACTCAGACACAACAATAACTGGGGTTAAGCAGCAAATTAACTGCCAAACAGAGATAGATGGTCATGAATGGCAGATAATCTATCTTCCACCCAATGACATTGAAGTTGCAAAGTAATGCACAAGTCAGTTCATGAATTGATATCCACAGTCACCAACCTGTCTTTGGCAACCAATCCAAAGCTGGTGATATTGTTCTGTTCGCTCTCGCAATTCAGCTTGTAGTGAGTAGAGATTAGTAGTTGATTGCAACGCATCCATCTCCTGGAGACGTGCAATCCACCCTTGAGCATCCCTCAGCTGTTCATCTCTGTAAAGGATGGTTTCCTGAGCAACCCTATGCTGAAAGATAAAGCTACTTTTAGCCAATCCACTACCCAAAGTATGCATTGAACATCCAATGAGCAAACAAACAAATTAACCACTAACCAGGTCCCAACAGAGAGAGAGAGAGAGAGAGAGAGAGAGAGAGAGAGAGAGAGAGAGCTGGGATAAAGAAGTCTCAGCATCAAAAGCAAAACTCCAAGCATGCAAAATCAGTGAATAATGTTTGTGAACTTTGCTCCAAATGACACTCGTTCTTCTCATAAAACCCAAGTTAAATTCCAGAAACACAACAAAAGTCTTCACTACTACCCAAGCAGAAAACACAACTTCTATTTACCATCACTTAACAAGTGCAGTAGAACATGCAACTTAACAAACCTGTTCCTGCAACTCGAGGAACTGCCTCTCTTTTTCCTGAATATGTTCTTGAAAGTCATGTATCTGTTTAACATGTTGCGCTTTTTCAGCTTCTGAGTTATCACGCTCTCTCCTGCCAAAAGGTTATCACAAACGTCCCACATTACATTACATCCAGGAAGACAGGACAGCAGAACAACAGGGAGAAATTGCTGATTGCCGGTTTATGACAGGAGTGGATGCAGGTAAATTTTTCGTTCCTTTTTTTGATGATTAAAGGATAGTCAACACAACAGCTGCTACTTTTAGTTCTCTTACTGGACTAGGAGGGAAAAGGTGGTAAAAATACCAGCATGTGAGGCCATAGCGTATCGGGGATAGATACGGAGTAGTAAATTTCATATCAAGTTACAAGTAGTTGAGATACTTCGAGATAAGACACTAACACACTTGAACATACTACATCAAGAGTAACATTCTAGGGACCCAAACACACACCGGAAGGTCTGCAACTCTTTGCTTTGTTCTCTAAGGAGATCTTCCTTTGCCCATGCCTGCCAAAATAGAGAACAAAGACTGAATCACACATTCTACAATGACACAACAAGAAACAATTATAGCACAAAAATGCTGAACGAACCGCCTCAGTGTCCAGTTTAATGGCATGTAGCTCTCTATCTTTCTCTTCCATCTTCCTCTCCATTTCACGTATTTTTTGTTCCATTTCATGCAGTTGCTCCTTCACAACCAGGCAAAACCGTATTTATAAACAAAAGTCTGAATATACACGCTTACTGACATTGAATAACAAACCACACACATGCACACACCTAATCACAAGAAGAAACAATCAATCATGACACATCACACATGTATATGTGGTTGGGTAAGATTGCATACATCCACGCTCATACCAATTTTCACTTTAATATTAAAAAGGGGAAGAAGAGTTCAACATAACCTTGCAGGAGGCGGGCAACACATATGTTAGAGTTTCCATAATCGAATTGCGGTAATATCTGTGATTTAATGATCAGTGAATACACGGAAGGGTATCCACAACTAATCAGCCTCCACAACCCCAATAAGTGACACACGTGATAACTTAGGAAAACAAATGTACACACCCAATAGCAAGAACTACCAATCAATCACAACACATGTATACATGGTCCAGCAAGATTGCATACATCCACGCTCACACCAATTTTCACTTTAACAAACCTGAAGCTTAACATTGGAATTGGATTGCTCTTTAATCTGAGCATCAAAGCTGTTCTGCATTTGTATCATCTCCGACCTTGCAATCATTTGTGCCCGAAGCTCCATCTCCATGTGTTGCAGCTCCTCTCTTTGCCTCGCGACATTGTGAAGCCGGTGCTGCAGAACATCGTTTTCCGAACTCCCGTCAATGGTAATCGAACAGAAGTCCACATCAGCCGGCTCTCTTCCCTGCTGCACCTTGACAAAACAGAAAAACAAGTTCATTTTCACTGATTTCGAACCACGAAACTAGGGGAGCTTTAATTGACGCAAGCACGAGCCCGTATCAAACGTCTTGAATTTCTTATATGCATCATGAGCCGAACGCATCATGAGCCGAACGAGAGTAGTAACTTGTTAGCTTGGCTAGAAAGTTTAATGAGCTTCAAAAAAATGTTCAAGCTTGGTTCCCTAATATAAAAAATCAATCTTAAAAAGAGGTTTTAACAAACAAATAAAAGCTCGAACTCGAGTAGCTTGGTAAACGAGTTTTGATGTAGCTGGACGAGTAGCTTGCATTTTTTTTAAACAACATAAGCCAAACAAGCGAGTAGTACGTTGTTCAAGTTTGGTTTAAAAGCTTAACTAGCTTTAAGAAAAATGTTCAAGCTTGGATTGGAAATACAAACAAACCAATCTTAAACGAGCTTTTAAGAAACGAACACAAGCTCAAACTCGAGTATCTTGATTCGTTAACCCTAGTCTCAGAACACATCCATTACCTCATATATCGTTCTCTCATCCGATTGCCCTAACTTCGAACGCTCCATGTCCTAAAAAAAATCAAATTGACGAGAAACTTAGAAACCCTAACGTTTTTAATCGGAATGGAAACAATGTGAGTAGGTTCAGTAAATAACCACACCTCGTTGGTGAGGTTCCGGACCGATTGCTCGGAAACAATGCGCCACTCTTTGCGGGAAGGCTGAGAAGACGGCATCGGAAGAGAAACACCGCGTGCGGCGGCGGCGACACTTGCCGCGGCGGCCTCCATCGGAATCAAAACGCGGCGCTCGCTCCAATTTCTCCGTCCAACGGAAGAACCCTAGCTATTTCTCGGAAAAAAGAGAAACGAGAAAAAGCGGAGCGGAGCGGAGAAAACCCTAGAACGGAAGGTCGATGAGGATCGAGCAAGTCCGCGGGAGAGAGAGAATAATGGGAATTGGAGAGCGAAGGACGTGAGAGGTTGCGGTGGACTAGCACTCACGGAGTGGAGATTTGGGTTGTGGAGGGGGTTTTGCGATTGGAGGGTTTTTTAAAGGGGATTGGAGGGTAAAAACTCAAGCAAGCGTTGACGACACGACAGAGCGCGAAGAGAGAGAGAGAGAGAGAGGGAGGATTGGGCGATTCGCTAGAGTATTTAATGGGGGGTGATTCGGGTCGCGTGCGAAGCGTTAAGTGGGCGGGCCAGAGCGGATGGGCTGCGGTATCACGGCCCATGTTTAAAAAAATTACACAAGTTAGATTTTCAGAGGGCTTTCTTTTTTTAACAGGCTTACTTGGGCTTTGGTCTACTTTGGAGTAGTGGTGATTTTAGGGGCTGTTTGATAAAATTGAAAATTGAAAGCTGAAAAATTAAGTGTTGAATGCTGAATTTTTTAAGCTGAAAAGCTGTTTGATAAATATATTAAGCACTGAATTAAAAAAATTATGAATTAATTTTGTTCCAATTCTCTCTTACTTTACTAATAGTCACAATATATTTATGGTAATGGTGGAGTGGTGGTGGTGATGTAGTGGTGGTGGGTAGAGTGATGGTACTAGTGGTGGTGGAGGTGGAGTGGTGGAGGTGGAGTGGTAGAGGTGGGGGGTGGTGGTGATGGTGGAGTAGTGGTGGTGGAGTGGTAGTAGTGGAGTGGTGGAGGTGGAGCTAGTGGTGTAGGTGGTGGTGTAGTGATGGTAGTGGTGGTGGTAATGGAGTGGTGGAGGTGGAGGTAGTGGTAGAGTGGTGGAGGGTGGTAGGAGTGGTGGTGGTGGTGGTAATGTGGTGGTGGTGGTGGAGCTGGAGTGGTGGTGGTGGAGGAGTGGTGTAGGTTGTGATGGTGGTGGAGTGGTGGAGGTGTTGGTAGGAATGGTTGTGGTGGTAGTATTTTTTTTTTTTTTGGGTCAAACGGAATATCCAATATATTAAACCAGGGCGGCAACAAGCATCAGAGGTGCTAATAAGTTATAGTACATACAACACGACCTAAACAGAAAAGGATAGAGAAAAGAAAACCTAGTCAAGGATCTGCCTAATATTTAGGCAGTCTCGAAGTAGGTACTCCCTAATGGAAATAGGGGCTTGATCAAGGACAACAAAAGGATCATTCTGCTCGGCACCCATTCTAACGAGGTGGTTCGCGCATTGATTTGCTGCTCTATAGATATGAGTGAGCTTGGACTCAGTTTGATGTATAAACATCTTGGCATCATTGATGATTATGCTTTGCGGATGATGTCCTGCATTTCCCGCATTGATGAGATTAACAACTACGAGTGAATCATATTCGATATCCACATTCGTCAATCCTTTCTCGATGATGATGGTAAGCCCCCTGTAGATACTCCATAGCTCTGCTGCCGTGCTCGATTCCACATTCACTTGCCCATAAAACCCCAATGTCCAGGTGCCATTACCATCCCAAAATATCCCTCCTATTCCGGCATTCCTTTCCTCATTGTACCAGCATCCATCCACATTCAGTTTGATAGTACCTGCAATTGGAGGTACCCATTTAATTAGTTTGGGTGTCTGATTTGCAGTCATGAGAGGGAATTTGAACGCCTCCACAATCTCGACGGCATAGTCATAAGAAACCTTGGAACTGACAAAAGAGTTGTTATCCAAATTGTCAAAACTCTTTCTATTTCTATCTTTCCAGATTTGCCAAATAGTAGTAATGAAAAGAATGTTCCAAGGGATCTTAGTACTAGTGCCAACAGGTTTAGTAATTTTAAGATTTTTCCCAAACTAGTCCGTAAAGGAGACATCCAAATTTCCTCTCATGCTCCGCCCAAAAGCAGTAGCTCCCCAAAGGTCCACTGCTTTAAAACAGATTCTGAAAAGATGGTTAATGTCTTCGGGGCCTGCATTGCACCTAAGGCAAGAGTCCATTGTGGTCATACCTCGCTGGGCACGAAGAAGGTTGGTAGGGAGTTTGTTTGTAACGCCCCGATTTTCCAAAGAATTTCGAGCGCATTACTCTTAAAATATGCTGAATTGTACAAACTTCTAGACCCCTATTTATCCTTATACAAAAATTACAATTTCAAAATAATACAAAAAAAATCTATTTACATTTTTAACAAAAGCAACTCCAGAGTGACTCTAGTTTGACACGAATTCCAAGCAACGTTGGCCTAGACTCCGTTCCAGGGTTCCACCTGTATCAACTGCTCCACTGTGGAATCCTGCACGCTCTGGCAAATTGATCGCCGAAGCAAACGATTTGCCAGGATACAAACGTATCCTGAGTGATAATTCACAAAGTAGAAATCCTAAAACCCAATACCACAATATAACAATTCACAGGAGATACAGAATAACAACACATTGTCTTTTTCTTTACTATCCATTGTCTTACATGAAATCTAAGGATCCTCTCCACAAGGTCCTTTCCTCCCACATCCACTAACTACAACCGTCTCATGGGTCCACCCTTCCTCTTGCTTGTCCTGCACTAGGGTCCTAAGTGAGCGCACCTAAATTATGTACTTAGCATATTTTCACTTAAGACCATAACAGGAGGATCGAGTCATCCCATGACGCATCGTACATTAGGGTCGGACATCACCTACCACTAACTATAACCGTCTCATGGGACCTATTCCCTCTTTAACAAAAGAAGCGAATTTTCCCATGACGCATTATACATTAGCGTCACAACATCTCTCAACACTGGGCCCCATTGGTTACCCATTTCAACACAGGGCCCCATTGGTTACCCTTGCCATCATCATGGCTCAAATCACAATCCACAACCTCAAACCTCAACACTTTATCAGTTTCCATTTACTTAACATCGTCTACATGAATCACTACTCGCAACCATCCCGGGAACCTATTTGTCAAATCTACAACCACAATAAAATATCACACGGTTCAACATTTCAACTAAAAGTACTAACATGCTAACAAAACAAATTCATTCGATAAAATTAATTATGCGGTAAAACTAATCATGTCATAGAATTAATCATGCGATTACAACAAACTAAGTGGTTCTTATTATTTTCTCTTTTCTTTTTCAAACTAAAGTCTAACACGTGGGATAACAAAAAGTATTTCATGAAAATTAATTAATAATAATTCAAGACTTACCACTGATTTCCAAACACCAACAAGACTAAATATTAAAGAAAATAGGACTAAACAGTAATTAAAAATTTAAGAATAAGTCATCATCTTCATCCAAAATATAGTTTTAGTCCCAACTCCATTAAAACGCAGATTGAATTACGGGTTTCCGGAAAACTACCTCAAACGGGATTCTAAGCTCGGATAAATGTTGTACGGGGTCCAGAGATCGCCGTGGTGGTTCTGAAATCTGGAGGCGGCGTCCGGCGGCACTCCGTCGGGGCCCACGGCGGCGGCGCGCCCATGAACACCCACGGCTCACACACTCAAGTCACGGCTGAAACGGCGGGCCACGGAGGGCGTGGTGGTGGGTATGGGCCGAAGGTAATGGGTTCGGTAGTGGGTAGTCCTGGTGGTGGTGGGACCGAGGAAAAGGAGTGGGCCGGAGGTGGCGGCGGGCTCAGTCGAAAGGTGGTAGTGTACGGTAGTGGAGGACCCGGCTGGTGGGGGTGCTACCCGGTGGTGATAGCTGCTCCGGTTGGTGGCTGGATGAGCGGCGGCTGGAGGTGGTCCGGTTGGAGGTGAGAGGTGCGGTGGTGGGGAGAGGAGGTGGTGGCGGTTCGGTGGTGAACTAGTGATCCGACGGTGGGGCTCGGTGGAGGATGTAAATGTTGAGTTTTCTGGATTGGGAGGGGAAGGTGTTTATAATGGAGAGGAGAGTGGGCTGAAGGGGAGGAGTAGTGGGCGAAAAAAAATGGAGTAGGGTGGTGGTGGTTCGGCAGAGAGAGAGATATATACGGGAGAGGAGGTGATGGTGGAGTATTGGCTTGGGTTGAAAAAAAATGATCCAGTGCAACTCATGCACACCGTAGGAAAATTACTCGTCGGATACGTGCGCGCACAATCGATTACGGAAAAAAAAATTGGCGTGACGACATAAATAATTTTTCACATTAAATAAACGAACGAGCAAAAATAATATTTTTGTTTTGATAATAATAATAATTTACTAAAAATACCGGGTCTTTACATTGTTATGAAAGGTAGTCCAAATAAAGGTTTTTAATTTTTCAGGTATTTTGATTTTGCAAAACCATTTTCAACCATTCGTGTCCGAGTCCTGCCCATTTATCATTTTGTAGGCAGCAGAGACAGAAAAGTTTCCATGAGAAGATCCTTTCCAAGAAGGATGATCAGAGACTTGAGTAACAAAGGGAAGGGGAATATTTTGGATAATCGCCAGGATATTACAGTCCACAATATGGGCTATGCTATCCAAGTGCCATCTTCCATTGACAATAAGAGAACTCACGGTCGCCTTAGAATTAGTATGATCCCCAGGATATAAGGAGGCAAGGGGCGTAGGACCACACCACCAATCCAACCAAATATCCACCTTTTTTCCATCACATATCACCCATTTGGTACCTGCCCTAAGCACATCAGTAGTGCTCAAGATGCTCCTCCAAGTGAAGGAAGCAGGTCGTTCTCTAGGCCAAGAAGCAAGATTATGATTTCTCAAGTATTTATCATACAGAATACTCACCCAAAGATTTCCCTCCTTATTAGCCAAATTCCATCCCAGTTTAGTAAGCAGGGCAATATTTTGGTCTCTCGCTTTCTTAATCCCCAAACCAGCATTATCCTTACTTTTATAGACAGCGTTCCAATTGACAAGATGAATTCTTTTTTTATCAGGCGTGTCTCCCCACAAAAAAATTCTATGGAGACGGTCAATTTTATCACACACATTAGCAGGGAATTTCATGGTTTGCATAGTATAGCTCGGGATAGGTGAAGAAGAGGATTGAATTAAAGTAGCCCTCCCAGCCAACAAAAGGGTATTAGATTTCCAGCAAGAAAGTCTCTTCTGAATTTTTTCCAGGATGTGGTTAAAGTGGTCTTTTGACACTCTCTTATGCAAGAGAGGAATGCCCAAATATTTACCCAGGTCGTTAGTGAGGGGAATACCAGTCACAGCGCTCAGCCTTCTGGCTTTATTCCTAGAAACATTTGGGGAAACATAAAGCTTGGATTTAGCAAGATTAATGGTTTGGCCCGACATACAACAGAACTCATTAATCACTCCCATCATAGTATTACACGTATCAAGGTTATCTTGCCCAAAAAGGATAAGATCATCAGCGAAAAACAGGTGAGTGAGAGGATTAGTGTTCTTAGAGGCTTTGATCCCTTTCCATTTCCCTTCCTCAACCTCCTGGTTTATAAGAATAGACAAACGCTCCATACAAAGAACAATAAGGTATGGGGAGAGAGGATCGCCCTGTCTTAATCCACGACCTGGGGAAAACTCCTCAAGAGTTTCGCCATTCCAAAGAATAGAGGTAGAGACAGTAGTAACACAACTCATAATCAAAGCAGTCCAAGAAGGGTTAAGGTTGAAGAAGATAAGAGTATCAAGTAAAAATTTCCAGGATATCTTATCATAAGCTTTCTCAAGATCAATTTTGAAGAGCATGCCACCTTTCCTACCTTTTTTTGATCTCAGAGTGTGAAGAATTTCTTGGGTGACAATAATATTATCATTAGTAGATCTCCCAGGAATAAAGCTACTTTGAAAAGGGCTAATGATCTTAAGGAGCAGAGGTCTGAGACGAGCAACAATAATTTTGGTGATGATCTTGTACCCTACATTGCAAAGACTTATAGGTCTAAATTGATTAACCGATGAAGGTTGATCAACCTTAGGAATGAGAGCAATTAAAGTTTTATTAATCTCTTGGGGAACAACATACAAAGCAAAGCAATTTTTTACAAATTTGCAGACTTCATCTCCAACAATATTCCAATACTTATGGTAGAATATCGCTTGAATACCATTAGGGCCAGGAGCTTTATAGGGATTAATGTTTTTCACGGTATTCCAAATTTCATCCGAAGTCACAAAATTACAAAGGCGTCTATTATCCTCATTAGATAGGCAAGCATGCGTATTAACACTAAGACATATACCAGTGCTCAAATTAGGTTCCCTAAATAGGTCCTTAAAATAATTTTGCACCAAAGTTTTAATAATGAGGGGGTCATCTGTCCAGTTGTTACTACTATCTTTAAGAGCAAGGATTTTGGACTTCCTTCGTCGAACAATGGTAGACATGTGAAAATATCTAGTGTTTCGTTCTCCATGGACAATCCATTTAGCCCTGGATTTTTGAAACCAAAGGATTTCCTCTTGTGCAAGAATGTTGTTATATTCCGACATAAGATCTTTTTCTAACACTTGAAGATTATGTGAAAAAACGTTGGCTTAAGACATTTGGATACCATTAATTCTGGACATAACCCATCTTTTCCTTCTAAAGATATTTCCAAAAACTTTTTTATTCCAATCTTTAGCAGCTTCAGAAAAGTTTTTCACATGATCATGTAAATCAGCCCCCTTCCAAGCTTGAGCAACCAAAGATTCAAAGGAGGGGTCCAAAATCCACGCCGCTTCGAAACGGAAGGGCTTAGTACTGTGATTCAAACTAGTAAATCCAGAGGTATGAAGAATAAGGGGGGAATGATCAGAATAAGTATGGGGAAGGTTTTGGATCGTACCTTCCGGGAAGAGTGTTCTCCATTCCTCATTGCACAGACCCCAATCAAGGCGTTTTTGAACGCACGCTAATCCTTGTCGGCCATTGGTCCATGTCAGCTCAGGCCCCGAAAATCCCATATCCAACAGATTGCAATTATTGATATTATCCGCAAATCTTCTTCTAGTGCTGGCGCTTGAGTCTGGGAAGCTACTCCTACTTTCGCTAGCCAAAGCCACTTCATTAAAATCCCCAACTGCTACCTAGGGTCTATTATTGGTGTTGGCTGAGAAGAGCTGTAAGTCTTCCCAAAGGGCTTCGCGCAGTCTAGGATTAGGACTAGCGTACACCACTGAGAGAAACCAACTGGCAAACGCATTCTTCTGAATAGTAACATGAACGGCTTGGGGATTGGAGTAATTAACCACGACCGAGACTTTCAATGGGTCCCAGAGAATCCAAATGCCCCCTGATCTACCATTCGGGTCAACGAAAATAGAGTTAGTGAGGCCAAAGTTGTTGAAGAATAACCCCATAGAGTCAATCTTAACTTTAGTCTCCACCAGGCCTACGATTTCAGGTTGGTTTTATCTGAAAATCTCACTGAAATTCCTACGGAACTTATCATTACCAGCACCACGACAGTTCCAAATAAGAATTTTAAAGCTAGTCATGTGATTGATGTCCGAGTTGAGAGGAACGAAACCTGCTGGGTTGAGAAGTTCGTAAACCTTAGTTAAGTTGAGAGCTTGGAGCCGAATCGGTTTCAACAACACCCGGTGTTGTTCTGTAGCGTCCGCGAGTGGATCTCGGAGTTTTATCTTCATGTTTAGCTTTCCCAACCATGGTGGTAGTATTGTGGTTGAATGCAAGTACACAAAATTCAGCCAGAATTAAGTAGTTCAAAGCTATTTAATTTTTTTCAACTTTTTAGCTTACATTTTAAGTGACACTTAATTTGTTAAGCAATGTAAAATGTAGTTATCAAACCTACTGAATCACTTATTACTTAATTGATTCAGTTTTAAGTGATGAATTTAGGTTATTACTCTCCCTCATTTTTTCGATTAGTTTCAACTTTATATATATATATATATATATATATTCTTCAAGTTTATTTGTTATATTTCTACGGACATAAAATCCAAATCTCTTTTATAAAAAAAAATGACGGTTTTGTAACGTTCCTGATTCTGAATATCAAGTGTATAATTTTACGGGCAGAAGAACTTTTATTTCTAGAGATAACGAGGTAATTTGGATACATAGAGTTGGAAAACCTAGCTCCGTGAATTTGTTTTTCAAAATTAACTTAGTTATATATATTTTATGATATCGATATTTGAAACGTTTCCCAGAAAAAGCACTCTAAGTAATAAGTCTTTGATAGCTTACTTGGGACTAGCTCAGCTCAGGTTATGAGAACTAAGACTTTTCTTGAGTAGGTCTTGAGTTTGAACCTTGCTCCACTCAAAGTGCTTCCAATTTAATTATTGTGGATTTTGGGGTTCCGATACCAGTCCAGTATTGTCGACCAACCAAACTCACACTTCAAAAAATCACAATTTTACTCACGTCACAACAAATCCTAAGTTGATCTTGTCCGCACAATGAACAATGCTGGACTGAAGTATACTGGATGGGATCCGAACCAAGACACGTAACTATGGTTAAATAAGAAGGGGGAGTATTTGATGGTTATACTAAATTGGCAACCCTCTACTTTACCCCACTTGCACATACTATCACAGAACAAGCATCATCAAGTGATAAAGTGGGCCGCAATCAAGGGCCGACTAGCTGCATAAAGAGTCACAGTATATACGTCTATGATTTGTATGATTATGCAACGTGTTTATAACATTCTAATAGTATTTTCTTGATTAGAACCCTGAGAGTTCCAAGTGGCATGAATTTTAGTGTGGATTGTAATTATAGTAGTAGTTTTTATAAAACCAACGTGCAACGTAATCAATTACATCAACGACCATACTATCTGACGGTACGAAAATATAGGGTTTTGATTCTTCTGAAGCCTGCGCAATGGAGGATAGTGACTTTATTAGTCTAATTGCTTTTCATACTAGATTGACGCCAATCTTGACGCGTTATAAGTGACTCATTTTCATATTTGAAATTCATACCACATTTCTATTAAACTAAAACAAAATCCTTTATGAGATCTCTCTACGTATTTATTATAATAACATAAAGAGGAGTAAGATATATAGAAGAACATCTCAAATTTTCCAACGTCAACTTACTAGTTATAATAATTTAAACGCACCAAACTATTTTTGTAGATATATATATATATATATATATATGGAGTATAAATAGAACTAGAAGTTTCAATCTTTTAATTCCTATCTTGCTGTAGTTAGAAGTTTGCAACGTGTTGTGAGTGAAACCAAGTTAGAATGCTTAATTCCTTAGGCTTTACTACTCAACTAATGTAACGACCCGGATTTTCGACCCAATTTTTTTTTTAAAATAATAGCGTTAATATTATTAGGTCTTATTATTATTATTATTTTAAATAAAATTCCTTTTCCTTATTAGATAATTATCCTATCCTATTTATCTCTTTCATATTTTTTTTTATTGCATACATGATTATAACTCCTTCCATCTCACCCTCTCCTACTCCTACTCAGTCTCTACTTCCTCCCTAACCTTATTTTCGTCCATATTCCAAACCAAGAGTTAGAATTCCATTAGAACACAATTTTATCACCCTTATCAAAAAAATTCTCTTATATATACCCCTTAACCCCGACCCTAGGGCACACCACGCCATTCCCCACGTTCCACCAGTTCAGAGAGAGACGGAGAGAAACCGAACTCCAATCCATGGAGTTTTAGAGAGAAAGAAAGAGAGAGAAAAGTGGGTTTCATAGCCACGACCAATCGAAACCCGAATTGATAGATCCGATCATCTCCTACAACTCCTAGCATCACCAAACAAGCCTCAATTCAATCCCAAGGTACCCCCTCGGCCGAAACCGAAGTCATCTTCCCCAACGATCAAAGATTCGATTTTTGATCAATTCGATCAAACCAAGGTACTATAATCTTTTCCGAATACTCCTCTAAGTATATTTAATGTTTTTAAGCATAACCCAATAGCCCCCGTAGCCCCATGCATCGAAAACCGTGAGAAAAACCAAAAAAATCGAACCTGGCCCGAACCTTGCGGCCGCAACCTGCGGACCGCAAGAACCAGCCGCGAGTTCGCGGCGAGGTGCTCCACCGCAAGGTCAACCCGGTCCAACCTTGCGGTTCGTCCAGTTTCGTTCCGAATTGATTTTTCGACATCCCGATCACAGTTTTCGAACCCCTAACTATTTTTCCTAGCTTTCTCACACCTCAAAGATCATAACTTGTTAACGTCATTTTTTTTATTTTATTATCTATTTATTAATTATTTATTTAATTTCTTGCAAAAGTTTTCAAACGAAAAATCCTTGCGACCTTATAAACCATTTTATAAATTCCCAAAATATTTTTTTTAGATTCTTTACATACTAAAGATGATATGTTGTTAATCTCGACATATTTTATTCATTAAATAATTTATTATATATTATTTATTCTACTTTTGACAACCTTAAAAATCATTTTTGTTTTAAAAATAATTCCGTAACCCTCCGGACCCACTTTTTGATACTCGAACATGTTACGTAGGACCCTAGGACTCCTTTTAGAGCCATGCTACCTATTCTAGTGTTATTAATTACTTTTTGTATTTATTATGATCACTAATCAAATTATTTTCCTAAATAAAAATTTATACAAGCCTAGATTATATTCTTTTTATTAAAACTTTTATTTATTAAAAGTTCCTTACCTTATTAATGACTTGTTGATCATACAGAACTAAGGGCAACGGCCCATTCATAAAAGGTTATGTGATTCAATGCATATTGTTTATTTCAATTATTATTCTGTTTGCTTAATTATTATTTCCAATCTGAATGATATGTTAGATTGGATCCTAGAGACATGGGGTGGTATGCGAAATAGAAATCACCTAGACGATGATAAGTAATGGATGAATTGGAAAAGTTTTTGTTTTAGATTGCCTGCAGGCGTGATTTTGAGTTGTGATGAGATTGTGATGAGATTGGCGGGTGTCCAGTGATGAATTGATAGACTGGCGGGTGTCCAGTGATGATTGTGGAATGGTTGTGATGTGGTTTATAAGATAGGCGAACCCTAGTCGTGATTCGGGCATGGTAAGTTTTCTTTTGCTGTATTGAGAGGGATACACACTGGGTACATAACTTAGGTGCAATCCGCGACAACAAAAGAAAGTGATCTCATGGGACCGAGCATGGCTAGTGGTTGGGGAGGAAAGATCTCGCGGTGAGATCTTAGATCACACGTCAGGTTAATGAATAGTAATAAACTGATTGATATGAAATACCTCTGTTATATTTCTTCGTACCATGTTTATCCTGCTTGATTGCTAGCTGTAAAGTAAGAGGGGTGGTTGGGTTGGATTATTCTACTGGGTGATTTATCACTCACGGATACGTCTGTATCCTGGTAAATCGATTGCTTCGGCGATCAATTTGCCAGAAGGCGCAGGATTCAATGGAGAGGATTCAACGATGGTGCAGTTCGACACAAGAAGAATATCAGGAATAGAGATCGAGCATGCTTGGGATTCGTATCAAGCCTAGAGTCAGCTCTGAAGTTAATGTATTTTGAATTAGTAAATTTATTTTGAGATTGTAATAAACCTTTATTTTGGAAAATTATATTTATTTAGCAAAATCTTCTTAAAAAAATTATTTTATTTTGCTTCCGAAAAGTCGGGGCGTTACAACTAATTTGTTGGTGTTTTCATTTAATTGACGTGCATTTGTTTGGTTTTGACACGATATGATCCATGTTTATGTTAAAGATGTTTGGAACAAATTAAATGAGTGTTTCCCTCCCTCATTCTCAATGACAAAGCAAAATTTTAATAAAAGGGGCTAAATGTAAAATTATGTTGAGTTTGGAAACATTGTGATGAAAAAAGAAATTTTGAAGGGGTTAAAATAAAACAGGTTCCGTTCTGTTAACACAAATAAGTACTTATTTTTTGAATTAAAAGTGATATATTGTGAGAGAATAACTTGTCTCGTAAAGTAAAAAATAAATATTTAAAAAATAAGAACCTTAACAGAACAGGATTGAAAGGGCCAAACCAGTAATGCTCATAAAAATTGAGGCCCGCATCCTGTAGTCCCTCCACCTGTTACTGCTTACTATATACATGTCAAACACGAGTTGAATTTTGTTCACCATTTTAATTAATAAGAGGGAAGGTAATATTCATCCTCTTTTAAGGAAGGTGAACAAAATTGCACTAGTCAACACATCAGAACAAGCCTATGTTATTAGGATGTTGAAAATGTAGGATTCAAAATTGCACTAGTCAACACATCAGAACAAGCCTATGTTATTAGGATGTTGAAAATGTAGGATTTTGACAATCGATAAATAAATATTTTTTGAGGCTTGGGATTTAGGGTTTGCTCCCTTCTAAGATATCGTGTTCGAAACTTCCAAAGTGTTATCAACTCCTTCAGGGCTTGTCCATTCCATACGGAGTGTTGCTCTGAGGTTAAGCAAGCTGTATGATTAGAACCCAGGATAAATCGAGATGCATTGTAAGCTACCTCAGACGCGCGTTATAAGAAAAATATTCTTCTGGTGAAAGGTAGCATATATACATTAAACCAGAACTGGGATACTTGATTCCTTGATTATGGTCCATACAAGTGATTATATATTAAAGAAATAATGCATCCAGGCTAAATCCATGCGATTATAGGACGAGCAGCTAGCATATTCTTTGGTAGGGGAAGAATTAACAATCAATATATAGAATTAATAAACAGTTGGTTTGGTTGCATTATTTTTACGTTAATTAGGAGGCCCTCTAGTATTAATGGCTACAGATCTGAAGCCATGGAAGCAATCGATCAGTTCACCAACTGACAGCTAAACACTTTCAATGGGATTCAACTTTATCGATTAATCACTGCAGGCCGATGGGAATGATCAATTGGGAAGGGGCCTTTTGCCAGGAAAAAAACCCAGAACCTGGCCATTTTTCGAAGGAGTTTTCAACTTCTGAATGAATGACTAAATAAATGCCCTTCTTCATTTGGTAGGTGAGTCGGCAGTAACTAAATGATTAATTGTGAGATAAACCTCCGTTAAAAATAAACGGGAATTGGGTGTTACATGTACGCTTCACAAACCACATAGGTATTATGTGCACGGGGGGCATAGCACGTGACCCATACCACAGGGGTCAAAGTGAACTTTGCCCAGAAAAAGAATGAACTTTGCCCAGAAAAAGAAATTCACATTCAAGAACCAAGATATGCCACAGTTCAATTTTCCTGATGTATTTTTTTATGCAAGTCACATTAATTGTGAATTTGTGATAAAGTATTAACTCCACAAAATCTTTGTCAAAAAATGATGAAAAAGGCTCAGTTTTGATCTCTCTAATGGCAAAAAATGTCATCTCATTCTTGTGTAATTTTCTCTATGTGAGAGTATATAATTCGCAGGGAAAATTTCAAAAAACCCCCCAATCTTTACACCAAAATTCAATTAGACTCCCAACCTTTTAAAAACTTCAATTTTACTCCCAACGTTATCTTCCGTTAATCAAAACGCCCCCTTCCGTCCGAATGACTAACAGATTTCGTTAAATAGCGTCCCGATCGATTTTCGATGATCCGAGCCGCTCAATGTGTTCAAAACGTGATTTTAAGGGTACACGCGAGAAATTAGCAAAGAAAATGACCAGGAAGGGCTTCATCTGAACAGTTTTTTATTGAACTATTCAATAAAAAACTGTTTAGATGAAGCTCTTCCCAATCATTTTTTTTGTTGATTTTTTGTGAGTAACCTTAAAATCACGTTTTAAACACATTGAACGGCTCGGATCATCGAAATTCGATTGGGAAAAGGGAGGTGCGGATCGATCCGGATTTTGTTCAAGTTCAGACGTCCAGATTTTGCTTCGGTCTGCACCTCCCCTTTTCCGATCGAATTTCGATGATCCCAGCCGCTCAATGTGATTAGAACGTGATTTTAAGGGTACTCGCGAGAAATCAACAAAAAAAATGATCGGGAAGGGCTTTATCTGAACAGTTTTTTATTGAACTATTTAATAAAAAGCTGTTCAGATGAAGCCCTGCCCGGTCATTTTTTTTGCTGATTTCTCGCTGGTACCCTTAAAATCATGTTTTGAACACATTGAGCGGCTCGGATCATCAAAATTCGATCGGGAAAATATTTAACGGAGTCTTTAACGAAATCCGTTAGTCATTCGGACGGAAGGGGGCATTTTGATTAACGGAAGATAACGTTGGGAGTAAAATTGAAGTTTTTAAAAGGTTGAGAGTCTAATTGAATTTTGGTGTAAAGGTTGGGGGGTATTTTGAATTTTTCCCTAATTCGCAAGGATAGCTTAATATCACTTTGTTAAACCCACCGAAGGGTTGGCCAAGTGGTGAATGTCTTGAGAGTTTAGGATTTTCTCCATCATCAAATCTCATTTCGAAATCTCTAAAGCGCTATCAACTCCTCCGGGACCAGTTCATATTACTGAGCTTTACGTTGGTTTTACTTGAGACTCCTGCAAGCGAACGGTGAAATTGACCTCCAAGATTAGTCGAAATGTGCGTAAACGGTTCAAGACACCTGAGCTAATGTGCAAGATATTTTAGGAAGTTTGGTTCAAACCTTTTTCTTCTTTGTCCTTCTATCTCCTTATTTTGTTCCCGCTTTTGTGGAAACAGAGGACATCCATCCAGTGCACATTACGAGTCCCGATGGCCATAACCCAAAAATCATCATTCCACCTCAAAAAAATCCAAGGTGAATTTGGTTGCATCATTAATAATCTAATCTATTTCCAGGAACTAATGTCAATGGTTTAACTAAATTCCAACAACAAAAGACACTCTGTTTTTTTGTTTTTTTTTAACGTTTTTTGAGGTAAAATAATCTCGAGATTAGTTATAGCAACTTTGTCCCAGTCCGTCCATATATGTTCATCATTTTCTAATGGAAATCCCATGAAACTGTAAAAACCACCACGGAATTAAATTGGTATTTGCACAAAATCTGCTCTGTAATTTGTGCTCTCTCTCCCAAACAATATACTACTAATTCAAAATTCAATTTACTCACCCACAAGGCCACAGAAACAATGACCACTAGAACTCTTGCATCTCACTAGGAGTTTGAATCTCTCCACTTGCGTTTGAGTGTTCTTCTCTTGGAGGAATTTTTTATTTCTTTCTTTGTTTCTATCCTATAACGGGTTTCTTGTATTCGTTGGGTCATTAGGCTTAATTATCTCATAGACTTTTACAATTGATATAGTGTCCCGGATTTGTACACTGTATTTATATGATGAATGATAAATTGAGTCTTGTTTGGCTCACTGAGCCGCAGTTTGAATCATGAGGAGTAATGAGACCCACATGGTCGAAAAATATTTGCCTTTTCTTGAAATTGAATTTGAAAACAGGGTGCAATCCGGACACCCAAATTGCAATTGATAATGATATCAAGACAACTAAAAGCTCTTAATTTTCATTTTCACGAGCCATTACTTTTCATAAATTGCTAATGCAATAAAATTCCGATGGTCTAAAGTTCAAACTCGAATTATAGAGGAAGTCCAATGTCAAATAACACCTGACTTTCATGGTCTACCTACAAATAAATTTCCGCCAATTACATGCCAATTAAGTCTTTTAAGAATAGTTCAAACACATGTACGTTAACCCGCCGGACCTAGGAAACTTTGACAAATTATTTGTTTTTCGCGTATGAAACGACAAATTATTGAATCATCACAAGACCCAGATTTATTATTCTGAAGTTTCTAGTATTGATTGAGTTATTGAGCACGATTATCTTATGAACTCTCAAAATTAATACTCCAATGTGTCTGATTTATATAATGTGTAAAAGATCTGTTCTATCTATTTAAAAAAGGAAAGAAAAGAAAAAGTTTACTACGTCCGTCCTTCGACTACTCTCTCTCTCTCTAAAATAACCATTGCTGAGCTCGCCGTCTTCTCTCTCTAGACCTTCTCGCTCCCCACGCACCCAACCGGCCAACCCATTTCCCTCTCGACATATATAAACAATACTTATATCCTGTCTTCTTCGTATACATATCCAACGGTCTTTTGCCGGCCAAAAGGTACGAGAGAATAGCCTTCAACTCCAAGTAATAAGAATCATCACCGCCGTTCAATGTGCAGACTTTGACCGATCTCGATCGCAGCAGACAATCCGTGGGCCGTGTAGATGGGCCAGTGCTGCAGCAGAGGTGTCTACGCCGGTGGCTCCACCGTGTTCGACCGGTCAAACCCGCCCCTTCCGCCGCCGGAGACCCCGCCGCAGACGCCGCCTACTAACGGAACCGTAGCAGTAGACGCCGTTAACTCCGCCAAAGCCACCCCGGCCACCTCCTTCTCAGACACCAGCCCATGGCAAACCACGTACCCCGCCGGCTTGCCGCCGTCGCCGGCGAGGACTCCGAGGAAGAGGTTTAAGTTTCCTTTCCCTCCGCCGTCGCCGGCGAGGCCGATCATTTCGGCCATCCTGAAAAGGCAGGGACAGCCCAAGCCGCCCAAGGAGGGGACCATACCGGAGGAAAACGGCGGCGAAGATGAGGGGAATCTCGACAAGAACTTTGGGTACCCGAAGAATTTTCCGGCCAAGTACGAATTGGGGAAGGAGGTGGGGCGAGGCCATTTCGGCCATACTTGCTGGGCAAAGGGTAAGAAGGGTGAGCTTAAGAATCAACCTGTGGCTGTGAAGATAATTTCCAAAGCTAAGGTGTGTGGTGGCATGTTTGTGTTTTTTCCATAGTTTTGTTTTTCATCACCTCTTTCTAATCCATCAGTTGACTTTTTGAGTTCAGTTGTTGGGCATGATCGGTTGACTTTTTTGGATTAAATTGTAAACCAGTTTGTTTGCATGATTCAATTTGGAATCAGTTTTTTGTTTGCATGATTCAATGGAATCAGTATTTTTTTTTCTTTGTTTTCGCCGAAGGTGGTTTTTTTTTTTTTGGTCATAGGTAGCGTTAGTGAGTCGATGATATTCCATCAGCTCGAACCCAGAAACTCCAAGCATCTTAACGGCCGGTACGAGACCATAGGGCCGAAGTCCATGTCTATTAGAATCAGTTTCATTGTGGTCTAAATTTGATGATTTTTCATGGCATTTTTTTTTTTTAATCTTTGAAGTCAGCGTTCTATTTGAAATGGGGATGTCTAGGGGTATTAGCTTAGTTGAAAAGAGTTCAATAGTCTGTCACTTGCTACTTCCTTGGATTGGAATGGGACTTCTGCATAACTTCTGTTCTTTGGAAGGTGACAAATGGTGGCAGCATGGCAATTACATGCAGCTGTTACTATGTCCTGTGGTGTTGACTTGGGTGCTTGATCCTATTAGCCATTTAGCCTTACCCGAAGGGCGAAGCATAGTTGTTCGATACCATTAGTGTTAACTGTTATGTATGAAGCGTTTTTGGGGCTGCCTATTGTGCAATCTATAGTTAGACGATGCTCTATGAGGATGGAGGTTTGGACCGACGCTGTGTTAGTCATTTCACAATGAAAACAGGGATTTAATCCATGTTCCAGGGCGTGGACACTGGGGACTGGGGTATTATATAGCTTGGAAATTCCTAATTCACCAGTTTCAGTACATTCATATTTCGCTGTTGAGATTCTTAAGGAGGTGGCAGAGGGATTGGGAAAAAATTGTATGGGTGAAGATTCTTATAAAGCTGGACTATGTCTATATGTACCAACAGTGCCTTGCCACATTTAGACAATCTGACCAGATTGTTCTTTCTTAGATAGTCAAAATGATGAGTGAATTAGACTGTCGAACATGTTCGACTTGGAACTATTTAAGTTGTAACAATGATGAGTTGCTTGAGGAATGTTTGTCAGTTCCCTTATTACGGGTGAATGAGTTGTTTCATTGGATGGCAGATTTTTGGATGAGGGAAATCTTATGTTTCTATATTGCACACAAATACAAAAGTTGTCTTTCATGGATCCGCTCTTTCCGAGAAATGGTTATTCAGACCAATTTCAATTAAATCTGGAATGCCAATTCACAAGATAGTGGTAACTGGCAGAAGTTTCTTCCAAGACTATCGATTACAAGTCGCCCTAGGCTCTGTTGTTCTGCATGTAATACATCTCTTCAACCTTTTTGACGCTGTCATCTTCAGGTTATTCCCTAGGTTATTCAAGCTGAAGAACTAGTGAATGTCGAGGTTACAAGTTACCTAGACCAGAATCCTCTACCTTTCGAGGATAATCAATCATCCATTATTTAAATACTTGACAAATAGTAGACCAAGTTGGGATCTACCAAACTGGAGTAGAGCAGTGGGATTATGTTCGTGGGGAATACGCCGGTAATTGGAAGGAGAGAACTGCAAGCCAAGAATTTGGCAGTAGTATTGAAGCTGTGTATACCTTGTCTGGTATGAAGTTATCGGGGAACTTGAGATACTAAACGCATGAAGAATATCGCTGTAGTTTGTCCTACAGTCTTGTCACCTGATTTTTTTTTTCTTGTAAGCCAGGTGCATAAAGAAAGTTCTTGGAATGTTTATTTTTTGTTATCTCATCCTCTAAATAGGAGATAAGGTGGGGTGTTATGTCAAATTATAGAATCAGTCAACTATAGTTTTTATCTAAAAGAAAACAGTTGATGGATAGAGGGTATGAATGCCGTGCGTTGAGGCTTTCAGGCTTTGTACTCTTTCTCCATGGATTGATATTATCATTTTACTTCTTTTTTTGCCTGTGCAATGATATCTTCTACAAGCTGACCGGCACTAACTCATTTCAGTTTTCGTTAGATAGGCAACTAACTGAGTTTCACTTGGCAGATGACGACGGCAATATCGATTGAAGATGTTCGTAGGGAAGTGACAATATTAAAAGCCTTGTCCGGACATAAGAATCTGATCAAATTCTATGATGCGTTTGAGGATGCAAATAACGTCTACGTCGTAATGGAGTACGTGATTACTGTTGTAGTTTCTTTTCCATGCACATATAGAGTGGTGAAGGACAGACTTAAGATACTGTTTTTTGCTCAAGTTTGTTTTGTGTGGACATAGTTGCATAGTTATGTGGTTCATCAAAATGATTATGTGTCTTTATAGGTCTATTAGTCAGTATCAAACAGACTTCACTAGTTCTCTGGATCTCATAACATTTTCATGCCAGTTCTTCTGTTTAGAGTTTCATATCTAATACTTTACTTGGATAAATGAATACAATTGTGCTAGTGAATTAATCTATCTACATGAACTTTCAACATTTCTACATATTCGAAGCGTGTTCTAAGCTATTTATGATATTGTTTTGACAGATTGTGTGAAGGAGGAGAACTGCTAGACAGAATTCTATCAAGGTTGAATATGGAACACTTTTATTTACAACTTCTGGTGGTGTTTAATTATTTTAATGCTGAATTCACTGGTTCATTGTACTACTTTGTTGCAGAGGTGGAAGGTATACAGAGGAGGATGCTAAAACTATTGTCGCCCAGATATTAAGCGTCGTTGCTTATTGTCATCTTCAAGGTGTTGTACACCGCGATTTGAAACCAGAGGTGCATATATGATGAGCTGAACTTCTCAATAATATACTTACTTTTTGTTTCATTCGGAAACAGTACAAAACATAGTCCATAAGCAACGTTTATTTTTTGTTTATCTCAGTGCCTACAGTTGTTTGTTGTATGCACATTTCTCTTTCTATTGTTAACAAATTACTTACATGGCTTGACAGAATTTTCTTTTTACTACTAAATCCGAGGATGCTCCTATGAAGGTCATTGATTTTGGTCTATCGGATTTTATTAGGCCAGGTAATGGCTGAGCAACCTTGAATTATCTTTCTGCTTCCTTTTGCATACACTTTTAGGTTTGGTGTTTGTACTTATCTGTTGCCTGATGGAGCAAAATGAATAGACTCTTGATCATTGTCGTCTTTTTAGTGTTGTTATCAAAAAAATACTACTAGTGTGGTGTTGGGATTCGAAGAAGTGGAATGGGAGTTCTACTGTAGTTGGTATTGGACAACTTCTCTGATAAACTAGAGGTAAAAAACTTTGCTCAGTGGTTCACGGATACAGCAAGGGTGAGCCAACAACTCCGGCACGGGTGAAATAGGTGTTGTTCTGATCATGGCTATACCAACAGTCTAGCATTAGATTTAGCTCTTTGACAGAGTTTGACTACATTTTTCCTTTTTGCATATCTTCCAAAATTAAAAATCTTGGTTTCTTGAACTTGGTGCAGATCAACGTCTCAACGATATTGTTGGCAGTGCATACTATGTTGCACCTGAAGTACTGCATAGATCATACAGCCTTGAAGCAGATATGTGGAGTGTTGGAGTGATAACGTACATATTGTTATGCGGAAGCCGGCCTTTCTGGGCACGAACTGAATCAGGAATTTTTCGTTCTGTGCTAAGGGCTGATCCAAATTTTGACGATGCACCTTGGCCTGGGGCATCAGCAGAAGCTAAAGATTTTGTCAGAAGGCTTCTGAACAAGGATCACAGGAAAAGAATGACTGCTGCCCAAGCACTGAGTAAGTTCTTATTGATCAGCTCGTGTACTCTTTTAGTCCACCAGGGATAGACTCTGGACTTACAAACATGTAAATAATTTGTTGTTGTCGATAGTGGCATCTGGATTTCTGTTTCTGTTCTGCTGGAAATAATTATTCCCTTTATAACTGCAGCTCACCCATGGTTGCAAGTTGAAAACTGTGATGTGCCTCTCGATATTCTGATTTACAAATTGGTCAAGTCATATGTTCGTGCCACACCTTTGAAGCGTGCAGCATTCATGGTAATTACCGACCCATACTGGTTGATTTAGAAAGTTTCTGCATTAGGCTGCTTGTAATTGATATATTACGGTATTGATCAGTCGATGAGTGTTTGAAGAAAGAAAGAGATGCAACCGTTTCATTGATTATTCGTTTAGTTGTGAAGGTTGGTTTTAGGTTGCATATTATTTTGCTCATTTTCTTATTTTTCAGGCTCTCTCAAAAGCTTTAACAGAGGATGAACTGATTTACCTTCGGGCTCAGTTTAGCCTCCTGGAGCCAAAAAATGGGCACGTCTCACTTGATAATTTTAGAAAGGTTCGTTGTGTTACCCCGTTTGTATCATTTATTTGTTTTCTTTGCCTTGACTTTTAGTATATAGAGAGTGTTAACTATCTTTCAATATCTTTTCTGATGACCATTTAATTACTGAAAATACTATGCAGGCCCTTACGAAGAACGTAACCGATGCTATGAAGGAGTCGAGGGTTACTGATATTTTGAATTTGGTGAGATTCTCCATACTTGCAGTTGGAAATTTAAACTTTTCATTGAGACCGGCATGCGTATAAAGTTCTGTTTTCCCTTCATTTCCCCATTTTTTCGATGTCTTAATTTTGTGTTTGTTGTTTGAATTTTTGCATGAAAGCCATTACTGCAGTAGAAAATTTTTGGGGACTAATGTCCATCTTTCTTCGTTTATGGCGACTGGAATTTATCGTAGTTAGTTAATGTTTGCTCATACTGCTATGACATAACGTTGGTCCTTACAAGTTACAATCTTGGGCTAAAGCTTGCAATTTTTGTTGTTGAAGATGGAACCACTCTATTATAAGCACATGGATTTCGAGGAATTCTGTGCCGCGGCCATTAGCACGTATCAGCTTGAGGCTCTTGAAGGGTGGGAAAATATTGCAAATACAGCATTCCAGTATTTTGAAGAAGACGGGAACCGACACGTCTCGTTTGCCGAACTGGCCCAGGTTTTCATCTATCGGATATGGAACTGCTTAGTATTCTTGATTCTCACTTTTCAGACTATATATGAACTCGGAAAACTTTGCAGGAACTGAATTTGGGTCCTTCCGCGCACTCTTTACTCAAGGATTGGATAAGGAGCTCCGATGGAAGACTCAGTTTCCTTGGGTATACCAAGTTTTTGCATGGTGTGACGATTCGCAGTTCTAATACAAGACATCAATAGTCTGTCTAATACTCATGGAGCATGTTAGACTCATGGAGCATGGTGTGACGATTCGCAGTTCTAATACAAGACACATCAATAGTCTGTCTAATACTCATGGACATAGGATCGCCGAAAGAAATCCCATTGCGTCTCTTTCTTTTTTCCTTCATTTCTGGGAAAGAAATCGAGGGAAAGCGAATACATGTAGAAGGCCTAAAATCTATAGATTCTTGGGCAATACAACTCCATATCGACTCCGTCGATCAAAATATGCTCAAAAAGTGGTCAAGATCTAACAGTCTTCATTTGAGGAATGAGTACTGTGTATAAAAAAGAGCAATCTGTTGAAATTCTTGAGGTTGTATAAACACTCGAGTTTCTGCATTATATAACAAAAATTGATTGTTGTGAAGTGGCTGGCTATTCTGCAGCCTTCTTACTCCTAATATTGTTGTCGAAGAGTGATTAATTTTGGGAGCTGAAGAAAAAAGAGAACCGTTGGGGAGGGGCTCACATGCATTTTAATTAGTACTGTGAAAAAAAACATAAACAAATTTTTTGGATACAAAGCTCTATATAAAATGAATTTTTTTTTTATACTGTTATGATTGAAAATGAATTGTGCTGAACTTATTTTGTTTTGTTGAGTTATATTATCTACACACTCACAAATTGAAGTGAAGTTTTTTTTTTTTACTTTGACTACTTATGAACAATTCAGTGCCAACAATATGAAAAAGTATGGAAGAAAAATGGAATTATATGTAAAAAAAAATACAAAATTTAGTACATTTTTTGAGTTCAGGGGGTTCACTTGAACTCCCTCAATACCATGTGGAGCCACCCTTGTAGAGCTTGCAGGTTAGACTCACATCTCTAGTAAAAAAGCTCTTGGAAGTACCAAATTGTAGCAAAGAAATGGGTGTGTCCTGAATCTTTGGTAGATCTCTTTACCTGGTGGTTTGATAATAGATTCAGAAATTTGGAGAATCATTTATGGGAAGCGGCTTTCTTTGCTACAATTTGGTCCATGTGGTTGGTGAAGAATGACTTTGTGTTCAATAATATTTTGACGGAAGCAGTCAAGTAGGGCAAGTAGGTGAGCTGATAAAAACCAGAGTTGCGATGTGGATTAATGTGAAGTTCGATATTAAGGTATACACGGTGGAGGATTTCAAGGGCTTCCTTGATGGAATTAGAAAGGTGAAAGTGTAGTGTATGAGTGAGGAGTGGTTCCATCCAACTCTCTGCTGGATGTTTGTTTTGTTCTTCTTTTGTTTAACCTCGTAAGCATTGTGTGCTTTCGATATACCCCTTTCGAGTTTTATAAAAAGTTTCGTTTGTCGAGCAAAAAAAAAAAGTACCAGCGGTTAGCTTTGTTAACTTCGGGACTTCCGGATTAATTGATGTGCGTGTATATAAGTTGATACGAACTCTTGGTTTGTCGAAATAAAAAAGAATAAGAGAAAAATAAGAACGGATCATCAATAGGAAAAGAAATTAAGAAAATGAAGGCTGAAAAGATCAAAGACATATAGAAGTGTCCTCAAAAGGATTGTCAAAGGAGTTTGACACTCTGTATTTGGTGTCCTAAAAAGTTGGGCTGGAACCAGTTTCCCCATTTTGGTTTCCACATCTATCTAATAAAACACAAGGGTGTGGGGAGCACACAAATTGTTAAAGCATACAACTCCAAATCAATTGGCAAAAAGTGGAGAGGCCGCCCAGGTTCATATACTAGTTTTGGAGGAGATAATTAACCGATGTGAGACAAACTCCAACACTCCCCCGCACGTGCGACCCCCGACTCGCACCCGGAACACACGGATCACAATGAAAGAAAGTGCAACTATGGCACAAACAAAGGGGAAAAGCTTTCGAAATCCTAGCTTTGATACCATGTTAAAGCACCCAACTCCAAACCAATTGACAAAGAGTGGAGAAGCCACTCAGGTTCATATACTAGTTTTGGAGGAGATAATTAACCGATGTGGGACAAACTCCAACACAAATACAAATTGAAAGAAGGGTTAAGATTCATTTTATCCAAGGGCTGATGTGTGCTCTCCAACTCCCTTAAGAAAACACCCACATTCTTACAAATATTTTACAAAAATGCCATCGATTCTTTTTACCCATTACTCAACTTTTGGCGTTGGCATAAAAAAAAATTACAAAAATGCCTGTGCCTACGGTACAACCGTTGAAAACATCAATTACACTGGCCTTGTTCGTTTCCATACTTTACTTTGTTTTAACTTTGTTTTCCAATCATTACCCTATATCTCTCTTCAATCATTACCCTATTTCTTCAATTATTAATTTCATTTTTCTCTCTATCTCTCTCCACTCATTACCCCCCTCTCCAATCATTACCCTATTTCTCTTTCTATCCACTACCAAAACTAAAATACCTAAATAACCCAAACGAACATGGCCAGTAATTTCCGGCCTAACTTTCCACCCGGCCAGTAGCTAAAATTTTCAAATATAAATAATCAAGAAGAAAACAGTAAATAAAAACATATCAAATATTTTGCCTTCATACTGGTCTTACTGCAAGCAATTTTTCTTTCCTTCTGATCAGAACATTTTAGAAATTTTGAAGAAGTGGTCGGATTTCCATGAAGTCAACTGTAATGTTTTTCCTGAATACTGGTAGAATATTTGGATTTGTAAAAGTAGTTGCAACTAGTCTGCAATTCTTTTGAACATTCCCACATTGAAATGTAGCCCGGAAAACTCTGTCTCGCGGGCCCCAGTAGTTCGAGCAGATACTCAGGCTTTGAGAGTACTCTTCAAGGTCTAGGGTTCAATTCCCCACAGGGTGAGTACTCTGCTGCAAGTGGGGGGCTGTGACTGCATGGTGTGGCCGAACTAGCTTCCCTGGAGGTTTGGGTTGTGAAGTCGGGTCCAATTAGTGGTCTGACGGTAGGGCTGTTCCTCCGTTAAAAAAGAAAGTCCATAGCAATTAGATTCGAGCGTTCACCGAACACGGCCTGATAATGACCCTCTTACTGATCCTCTAACAACATTAGATTATTGTAATACTCCACTACTTGTTGTCTAATTGTTTATTGGAGGAGATTGTGACATGCACAGAAAAGGCACCAATCATTTGGCTAATTCAAACAAAGAGAATCACAAAAGGAAATGTCTAGTAACACAGATTTAATACGCAACTGTGTCCGAAACCGTTCGATACACGTGTGTATATGTGTGTGTACATCGAACAGTTCTTTAGACACAGTTGTATCCGAATCTGCGTTGTAAAGGATCCACATTCCTATCGGCCGTGCTAGTATAATAAAAAAAAAAAAAGTTTGCCCGTCAAAAACCACGGTGAGCAATGCTACGATCCACACCTCACAATCAAGTCTACACAGTATCCACTAGGGGTGAGCATGGTCCGGTTTGGTTCGGTTTTATAGTAAATCAAGAACCAAACCAATACCTACGGATTATGAATTTGGAGAACCAAACCAACCCACAAATTCCATAGAACCAAACCAATCCAAACCATTAAAATACGGTTTGGTTTCGGTTTTAAACCACGGTTTGCTTTGAACTAAGCTATCATCTTAAAAAAAAATTAAAATACATAAAATTATGAAGATAAATTAAAAGAAAACTTGTATATATTAAAACCAATTCCATTCAAATTACCAAAACACACTAATATCAACCAACTTATTAAGAGTAGAATATCAACAATTGTTAATTTCAAGTCTTAAACTCAGAAAATGAAATAGTGGTAATTCATCTAAGTGAACAAACTAAGAATACCAACTACTAAACATCTTGACAAGGAAGGAAAACTAAATATTGCGGTAGATTAATAGGATCAATAAATTAGAAAAGTAATTGAGTAAAGCTCCCATAATTAAATTATATATATAACTATAAATATATATGTATGTATGTATTGTGCGGTTTGAATCGGTTTGGAACCATAACCATAAATGTGAATCCACAAACCGAACCATATAATGCGGTTTCTAATTTTTTTAAATCATGACCAAACCATACTACTAAAAAACCGAACCAAACATTTCGGTTTGGATTGGTTTGGACTGGATTCACGGTTTTACGGATTTTTTGCTCACCCCTAGTATCCACTCCTCGATAACAAAATTAATTACTATAATTATGTGTATAAGTTCATAGCGTACAACAATCTTGATTTCTCATATATTTTTAAAAAATGCAGAACTGTATGTTACGAGCATTGTCTTGATATTATGGTTTTTTTCCGGTGATGGTATGAATTTTAATACAAATAATAAAAGATCCTGTCCAAAATGTTATGATTCTAATGCAATTACAGGGTGCATATTGCATATCTTACACACTCGAACATCGATCAGTGTGTATTCTAATAGGTCTCAACTACTATATAACAACTTAGTGAGAAAAAAAATTGACATTAGGTACACGTTACATCTAAATATAAATAACACACGAACATGTATATATATACCCAACAATTTTGAATGGCTGCTGATTTCGCCACTCCCTTTTTTGTTAACGTCACTCTCCTGCAAGTGTATTTTTGGTGCAAAAATATACTTGCAGGAAAGTGACGTTAACAAAAAATGGAGTGGCAAAATCATTTCCCTTTTGAATACTGTGAATTTGGTTTTCCCATTGACTGTAGATGCATGCCTGCCTGCCTGCCCTTTTTCTGGGTTATCGATCATGTCCTTGTTAAGTACTGGCCAGATGTATAAAGGAATGGGATTGGTCCCTTTGAGGGACTTGACGGTTTCCGGGTCCGTTTCAATGATTGAGATTAGATAGCGTCGAGAATATTAGACACGTCGACAAAATACCATGTTAATCAGATAGCGTTTAATATATTTTCAAAACACATTTATCTTGAAAAAAATGGGTTTAGAAACATTGCAACACTGGATAAAAATCTATTTTTTTAGAGATAAATATAGTTCGAGAAGATTTTAAAATACGATTAACATGATTTTTGTGTGTGTGTGCCTATTGTACTCTATGAGATCTAAAATATCAACAGTGACGATCATCAAAATGAACTCGGGAAGGGCTAAAAGATGACCCGAACAGAACCGTTTACTGATATGCACCGCTGCCATATTATAACTATACAATAACTTTTGTAGGAAATAGATCCTCTCCCGTTCAAAGATTTGGATTGGATGAGATAGTCCATGTAACCGTCCATTTTTACAATGAATGATTGAGATTTGTTCAAAAACTCTTCTATATATGGAAGAGTTAAGTACTACTCCTAATTACTCGGAAGAGTTTTTGAACAAATCCAAGCCATTGATTATGCCAGTGGCCGGACGGTTCTGATCTGAACAATCTCGTCCAGTCCAATGTCTAAACTATTGGACCAGAGAGGATCCAGATCCATTTTATAAACCCCCCGCCTTGAAACTATTTGAGCTTCAAGCTGACGTTTATGTATCAATTATTGTGACGTTACGAAATCTCTTTTTAAGTGCCGTATGAGTTTGATGAATGAATTTTATGATGTTAAAAACAATAAATAAATAAAAGAAACTAATCTTGTTGAAGTGATTTTTTTTTTGGGATTAAAAATAGAGATATCTATTTAGTAAATTAAACTAGTTGCTACAGATTTATTAATTTGAATATTTTCCAAAAATTGGGCTCTTTTGGGACCTGGCATGTGATTCCGAAAAGCCGAAAATAAAACTAAAAGGAAATTGCAATACTTGTGGTTGTTCAATTTCTATGTGAGACAAAATGAAAAACGAATTCCACGAGAAACATACTTCATTTTCTTCTCTATCTTCTTATTTTCTACAGCAACTGGCCTTTTTTCCCCAACAATGCTTGCTGTCTGGAGTTGAAATTTCATATTTGGGTTTTTCTAACGGAGACAGTTCCCCGTTTGGGGCGGGGATGGAGGGTAAACAAATTAAACTGATCCCTGATGGAGATCGGGGCGGGGACGAGAATTGGATAGGAGTTTCGGGGATGGGAACAAGTGGTATATATCCACCCCACGCCCCACCCCGTTGCCAATCGTAACAGTACTCCTATACATGCAAGATTATTGGAGCTGTTGGACTCCAATATTATGGAACAATATTATTCCTCTAACAAACATAATGGGTAATAAGCAAAAGGAGAAAAAGTAAAGGGAAAAAAGTAAAAACAAGTTGAAGATTGAGTGTGATATGCATGGCAGACATTACTTTGTTTGATTAAGAACCACTCCTCTTTTTCAAAAGGAATTTGCTGCAGTTAAGATATAGGATGAGTGTCTGTGTACGTGTATATATATATGATTAAATTCAAAACAGTTGGGGCCAATCCAATCGTCCACTTTCGCAAATATAATTCAAAGTTCAAAAGCAACAAAGCAAACTTGAATGTCATCTTCCATTGTAACTATAGCATAGTAGACAACACTGGAACCGAGTCCCTGGAGTGCAGGGGTACTGCACTACAGAGTTGAAGTGCATGATCCGAGCTTTTTCATTTCGGGTGTCAATGGTTTAGATTTCATCTTGACAATCCGAGCCAAGTCCGACAAGCCTACTTTTTCCGTTACAGAAACTCTCGTCAAGATGGTTAATAGGATTAACTTTTGCAGATCAAGGTTTTGTACTTCCAATATGTTAATTAAAGTGACTCACGAGAACTCATGTGTCTAGAAGTCAGTGCCTGGCATCGCGAAGATAGCTTTGGTGCTTTTCATTTATTAATTACTACAAATTTATCTCAAAAAGTTGAAACAAATTTAGAGTTAATTCTCCCATTCGAATAGTTTCTTAATTTTCTGTAAAAAAAAATATTGTCTTGTTTTTTTAATGACAATAATCAATTTCGAGTATCTAAGTATTCTAAGTACCAAATAATTAAATCTGATGCATATAGTAATAAGTTAGCAAAAAATGTACAAAACTGATGACTGAATTTTGGTCCAATTGCTTTTTCTCTGCCTTATATAGTTCGGTCGCAGCACAATGAAAATCCTAGCTTCGCCACGTTAACCAGAAGTGCTCGCATGTGTCAAATGAATTGGAGTGCATGTAAATCGTATATATTGAAATCTTAAATTTCTAGATCTAGAGAAAGACAAGTTCAATGTACTATAATCAATCATCCAAGCCAATATTAAAGAAATTAAGCTGTTCAGTACAATTCCCTACATTTTAGGGGAGTGAAATTCTAGGATAGACTAGATAGCACGAGAATCCTAAGTGTTGCTAGCTAGTGGTTCACAATTTAATACTTATTCGGTTAACTAACGATTGAAAATGTAGGGAATTTATTAAAGAAATCGATCAGCTGCCTTTTTTGATTGGCGAAAAAGAAATTTATTAATCAGTGGAATAGGTATACAACAATGAAAAGGGATACGATCATAAACGGCATCACTACGGAAAAAACCTGGCATCGCAATTAGGTTGGCACCTCAGGCCCCGACTATCACGCGCCTCTCGAACCCCAGGATAAGAGGTTGACATCCAAAAACAAAAAAGAGAACAAGATACATATTCAGATACAGATAAATAAAGAAAGATATTAAACCAACAACCGATTAAGCTCAAATAATGCAAAGTGAAGAAGAAAGATAGTGACAATATTCTAATTAACATTTCCCGCGGGAACGTGTGATTGTGGAGTGGTCCGGAGCACCGCCATGCACCATATGGTGGTGCTCCTGAACTATTGAATTACTTGACATTAACAGATGATTGATTGAAAAGGATTTAATTGTTGGCTTTTTCTGATTGATCAATCAATACCAAGTCCTTTTCATTGGTTTAGTTGATGCTAGAATTATTGTTCAGATAAGAGTATATATTAATTAGAAAATTAGTCTTAGGTCCATTTTGTGAACTTCATAAGCCCACAAATCCAGCTATTAATTTTGTAAGATCTCAAGTCTATTTAGGGTATCTTATGATTTAGGAACTTTCATAAGATTTTAGGGTGCACTTTTTATTATAGGATAGGGTACCCTAGGGTATGGTAGATTACCCTAGCGTAGGGTATCCTAAGGTTTAAGCACTTTTATAGGGTTTTAAGGTGCAATTTTCTATTATAGGGTTTTAGTGATTTATGCACTTTCATAGGGTTTAGGGTTTTAGACACTTTTATAGGATACCCTAGGATTTTGGTTGTATGGACTTGTGGCTTTACAAAATTATTAGGTGGACTTGTGGACTTATAAATTGTCTATAGTGAACCCATCACTAAATCTCCCATTATAAATTCCACTGCTTAACTGATTACATAAGACAAATTAACTGGACACATGTAATTAGGCATGCATACTAGTTCATTTTATATAGTTTATGTTTTTTCATAATCGGGTATTCATTATGTGATTTGTCTCGAAGAGAGAAATAAAAAAAAATCGAAAACAAATAACCCAATTCGAGGAAAAGGTTAGAAAAGATAATCTTTTTGTTTTTGGGCATTTTTTGTGTTAAGCAAACTTTATTTTATAGCTTTGATTGTTTTCCCCCTTTGGTGACAATTAGATTATGGAAAAAGGCATAAAAGAAAGAGCCAAAAAAATAATAGCGGGAAGGGGGAAAAAAAAATTCAAAACTCGTGATGTGTTAAGCAATGTAGCACTAAAATCGTCGTTCCAAAAAATTGTAGCACTAACATGGACATGCGTAAATCTTCAAAAATCATAGAAGACACAATACGTAGGGAACACACTTGAGAAATTTAATAAGCTTCTAATTAAAATAAAAAGATTTATGCTGATTTCCATGTTTGTCACTACGTATTAACAAAGTGTTCTAGAAAATTAAAATTAGTTTATCACTCTCATGTTTTTATATTCAATCAACTATACTCTATCAAATGAAAAAGAAGACCGTGCGTGGGTTTATAGGGCGCCTTAGCGTGTTCTAGGGTGTTTCTGAAGTGTTCCCGCCAAGCTAGTATCCGACATCGATGCATGACCTCCGACGAAGTGTCCGGCCTAACCTCTTGATGGGACTCTTGACTTTGTCTTCCACTAAGATGTTTTTCATTGTTAAGAAACAGTTGACTCCATTAATCATTTTCAAACATCTCATTATACAGACGATGTAATATGAAACCAATTTATTTTTCAAGATTCCAACCACAATGATGTCACTTGTAATTTGGAATTATATTTGTGATGTTAAACGCGTTAGGGGTAATTTCCACAAGCGTTAATTTATTTGATAAGATGTTTGAAAAGAACTACTAGTAATTACAATGGCTGAGCATTAGTAGTCCACACGCTATGAAACAAGAATACTTCTGTACATAACAAGCTAAGAGTCATATGAATAACATATTCGTATCAGATATTGATACTCAAGGAATTGTGTCGCAAAAGTATATATGCACAATATGAAAAGATTTTTTTATTTTATTTTCAAAGTATAGAATACTTTTCACATAATTTAGGTGAAGTATTTGAACTTTTATAAAATTAAGATTGTATATGCCACGTCTTGCATAAGTTTAGAATAACAATTGTGAAGAATATAGAAAAGTACAAAATTTTCAAACTATAGTTACCTTTTAGAGAGGAAGATTTGGTGATATCAAAAAATAGCATCATCTTTTTTACTTGTTTTTGAATATCGTTCCATAAAATCTAATTTAAACTAATTAAACAAGCAACGAAGTAAATCAGGAGTATATCTTATTTTTGAATATCATCGTTGTGCCTTTCCATAAAGTTTAATTGAAACTAATTAAACAAGTAAGGTTGTAAATCCTATTTTTAATCTAGCGCGCACGATCTAGTTGTCCTCGTCGTTTAGGTTTAACCATATCATCGTATCGATCTCGTATGTTATCAGCAGTATCCTGTATTAATATTCTTGCTTCATATTAATCTAGTCCATATAATTAGCATGGGTATTGCCGTAATTGCGAAGCCCTAATTTGGAGAATGACTATTAGGCCATCCACAGTGGTATAATCAAAAGCCAATTGTTTTTAAAGTCAACAATGTTGATGCAAAAAATGGCTCACAATGGTATAGTCAAACTTAGCAACATCCTTAGAAATAATCAAATTTTGGGCTTTGGATAACCAAAACTAGCAACCTTTTTCAAAATCAAAATTTGTGGACCCCACATCACATAAGTTAACTAGTTTCGAAGTTTGTATACACACGTGTTTCAACTGGTATTTTCTTCTTCGCCTACTCTATATCTTCACTTCACCCACAAACTATTTCTCTTTCTTTCTCTCCAAAAGTGAAGCTCATATCTCTTGATCATCTACAATTCAACCCATCGTCGCCGGATTAAGGTATTTCACTATTCTTTCCCGTTTCTATTCCCCCCCCCCCCTCACCAAAAAAAAAAAAAAAATCATAATAGGAGGGAAGAAAGTCACCGATTTTCCCCTAAAATTAAAAGAGGGAATCGATATATTTTTGCCAAAAAAAATTGTAAATGGAGGGAAATAAATGGCGAGAAACAGAGGGGGGGAGAGAGAGAGAGTGAAATTGTAGTGGACCCCTTTATTTTGGTTATGGACTAGAAGTGACCATTGTGAAGCTCAACATTATTAAGCTTAACAACCTCTTAAGTGAATAATCAAAAGCTGATGTGTCAACTTTTGGCTATCCTTTTTTGATTATACCACTGTGGATGGCCTTATATGTATATGGTTTACATCATTCATTATGTAATGCTAAGGTAAGCTGATTTGGGGTAACGGCACAAAGATATAATAACGCTAATAAGGAAGGAAAGAGTTTCGTGTTCTATTATGTCCATCATTTCAGGGCTCGATCTACACCGCCCACAACCTAATCAATCAAACTTTAATTCCCTTCAAACAAATACCCTCTGGGGCCCCTCCACCCTCCCAACCACTCTCTCTCTCTCTCTCTCTCTAAAAACCGGTTTCATGCGTTCATACTTTTAGCTGGCAAAAAATGATGTAGAAGAAGGAAGACCTTAAGAAAACAGAGAACATTTTATCTACACAAATTTAGATGGAGTAATATTACGATATGGAATCGGGGACCCTGTATTTCAGAGATGTAATGCACAATCCCAGTCGTCCAAGAGTGTTTTTAATGGTAACGGTTCGTAGCTCAAAAAATATCATACGTGTATATCTTATATGAGTGTCGATCCATCGGAACATGATGGTAGTGTACCTTAGTTATCCTTAAATGAAGAAAAGAAGTAAGAAAAATCTAGACCAGTAGTATTAAAACAACAACAACAGATGTACAGCTACAAATATCAACTTTATGTAATAATTAATTGAACTTTTTCGTCATCATCTTCCACAGCAATCTGGGTACATATATTTGGGTTCACCAAATTACTATAGTAAATAAAAACAAGAAAAGAATACAGATGGCGTCCAAACACAGATGCAGATGCGTCGGAACATCTGTATCCATAACACTGCTCGAATTTTACACGGAAGCTTGCAACGTTCATTAATTCAAATCCACAGTCTTTTCAAACCTTGAAGCAAAGAAGGTGGTGGTGGTGGTGGTGGTGATGGTGGGACTGCTGATCTTTGTCAATCATGCCCTGGACATGGCGGAACTGCTCGAGGTGGCAAGGAATGTTAATGGGTCCCTTGTGATCGAACCCATACTCTTCCTCAGCTTCCTTCAGCAGCTGCATAAAGAGTGGGTGGTTGATGTATATGACCGGGATTATAATCCTCTGCTGCTCCTCCTCCCCTTGCCCCACCATAACAGCCAGACAGCCCTTCGGAATGTCCTTCACCATCATCTCCTTCTTGTGGTGGAGATGAAGGTGGGGGAAGTGCAGGTGGAAATTATTCAACACACTAATCTTGTCTCCTCCCATCTGTACTAGCTTCCAAACAAAAACAAACAAAAAAACCAAGAAAATTACAAGAAACCCCTTGGCGTGATGGATCTCAATTTCTTTTTTTGTTTGAAATTTGATCAGAGGCTAGAAGGAGACGAGAGAGAAGGGCCAGGGGTCAGACCCAGAGATGGCCAGTTTGAAGAGGGTCAGGGAAGAGTCTGATAGAGATACTCTTGGAACGTTGCTCATGGTCTATAATTGGTAAGAGTACTATTCTGAGATTAAACACATGAATTTTCTGAGGAGGGGTGTTCGAGAGGGGGATTCAGAGATTGGGGAGGGCGATTTATATAGTGAGGGAGGATATGTGTATACACAAGAGGTATACCAGAGAGAGAGAGAGAGAGAGAGAGAGAGAGAGAGAGAGAGAGAGAGGTTTCTTGATTTACACAGCACAAAAGAAGGGAGGTCAAAGGTATATATTTTTGAGGGTGTTCTAGAGGAGGTATTTTTGAGGGTCATTAGTTAACTTGGGGGTGGGATATATAATTGCCGTCCGGAAGAGGGATTGGGGTTTCGTGGTTCCAGCTCTGAACGGGGAAAAAAAAACTGGAAAAAAAGCCAGAAAGGACTATTCCCAGGTCAAACGTTGCTCTCGCCAGTTTTAAATATGAAAACACAATATATTGTAACGGCCGGTAGGCGTTGACCTTTCGCAGTTGGCGCTCCCTGTAACCTTTTTTTTTTCCCTTTTTGCAAAGCCGGTTAAGGGTATTCGACGAGGTGTAAAATAGCGCGAGTGAATCTACATCGATCGATGTACCTTTTGATTTTAGTGAGATGTGAAATATTTGGTTCACAAGATACACTATTTTCTGTCAATCGAAAAAAAATATGTACTAATATTTAGGTATGATAAAGGTATAATGAAATAGATTTAAGTGTAATGTAGAAATAAATAGATTTAAATATATTCCGTTGAATTTGATGGAGACGGCTATTCATAAGTCTAGGAACATGCACATCAACCAACCATACTTCAACCACACACGTCTCACATTAAGGTGGGTCATATCTCTCAATTAAATGTGTTGGGCCTACACGTATATGAGAGAATGCTGTAGGTTGATGTGTATGTAGAATTATTATTCGGCTACAAGGCTTGGTTTTTCTCCTCTTCTTTTTTTTTTTTGGTGTCTTTTGCTGATTGTGCATGGTAAAATGCTGCGAAATTACTACTAAATTTTAAAACGGAGATAAATATAAGCAAGAGCCAAATCTCTGCAGATGAGTCCTAAAATGGTAGAGTTCTCTACACACGTAGATTCGTGTTTTGACAATTTCAAAAAAAGCTTTTTGGATTATTTTGCTTAAGATTATAATTCCTTCAGTATGATAATCCTTTTCCCTAAAGCAACAAAAAAAGGTGAAGATTGTACCGCAAGTTTAATAATCCCTGGGCTGGTAAGCAATCACCTGGAAATAGAATTTAACTTTAGACTGCTCATAGTAATTACTGTAAAAACAAACTCAATGATTGTTTAAGATAGTTTTGATAAGGTGGAGATTAAACACCTGGATAAGGTGCGACCGGGAAGGCTTCGCCACGTCGGTGGTGGTGGGGCCTACGAGGGCTAAGTTTGACCGGCAAGGAGCCTGTCATTACACGTCAGGCTTAGGGTAAGGTGCAACATCCAATGGGAACACGTCCCACCCAAATGCGTCACTTCACCTGATTCCGATTCCCAACAAAACCGGAGCACATTAAAGTCGCGCAAATATTTTTTTTAAAATTAAAATTTTTTTTCTTAATTTTTGTTTAGCTATTCTCCGCAATCTTTGAGATTAATCATTCGTCTCGTCATAAGGATTGAAAAAGTTTGAAAATGTGGAACGAAGTTGAAAAAATTTCATATTATACGACACGCAAAAAAAATAATAAAAATCGACTGTTTGGTATTTTTTTTGTCTTTGGTAAAACTTTTTTTGCTGTTAGTCACAATTTTCAACTTTTTAGAATCTTCCCGTTGAGACATGTAAGTTATTAAAAAAATGAAATGTGAATTTAAAACAAATTCAAAAAAACAAACATAAACGGATCCAAAAAAAAAAAAAACATAAATACAGAAACGAAATATACCAAAAATATAGCCTGAACTCAAAATCCCCAAAATACGAAAATAGCAAACCTAAAATGTGGTTGGCCTAGTGGTCAAAACCTGGGACTTGGGAGTTTGATTCCTCCTAAGTTCTCAGATTTGAAACTTTTCAAGTGTTATCAACCCTTTTGAGAAAACCTCCAGAATTAGTCGATGTGTGTGTAAACTGACTCAGACACTTAAATTATAAAAAAAAAAAAAGTGGCCAAACATATGTCACCAAAGTACCGATTTATGCTGAGAATGGCAAACAGTTCAAAAAAGTACCGATTTATGCGGTAGGAATTTTCTGTGTACAGCCAGTATGATTCCGCAAGTCGCGCCCCCAAGGAGGCCCATGACCCGATTTCGTGCCAGATTTGGCTGCACACCGTTCTCCCTAAATCTAGCAATAGCATGCTCTCGTGTAAGGATGGCAACGGGACGGAACGGAGGCGAATATTGACATATCCGAATTCGAACCTTTCACCTGACCACCGAATCCGCTCTGATCTTCGATTGGATATATTTTCGGTCCTCTGAATCCGCTCTGAAGGGAGATCCGATCGGAGATTCAAATATCCAAATTTTAAAAAAAAAAACTCAGATTTTTTATTTAAAAAAATAGATTTTCGGATATTCGGGGACAGATCGGGGCGGATCGGGGATGGAGATCGGATTCGGGGTGGATCGGATCGGAGGCAGACTAACCTCTGAATCCGATCCGATATCCGAATTTTTTTTAAAAAAAATAATTTCGAATCCGCCCCAATATCCGAAAAATCCGATCCGTTCGGGACGGATAATGGATCGGATACAGACGGATCGGCCGAGATAGCCATCCCTACTCTCGTGTTGGAGTCTTGAAAACCATCATGTGATTTTCTTAATAAGTTTTTACAGAGCGCGTTCTTGGCCGTCCGTTTCGGTTTTGGATGATCCGGATGTTATTAAAATTTGGACCGTCCAAAGCCGAAACAGACGCGCAAGATTGAGCGGCCTCGTGATCAAACATCCTGTTCAAGAAAGCAATTTGAACATCTTGTTCACGGAAGCTCCGTAAATAAGTTTCTATGTTTTCTTAAATCTAAACAAACAAACTTTTACTCCCAGTTGTTATGGGTTTTTTTTTTTTTAAATTCATTCAAGAAGAAAACTCCTCACCTTTCTCGCAATTTCTCTGATTTTGCATCTCTACCGTATGGTATATTGCAAGGGTTCTCTTAGCGACAAAAACAAAGAATGATTGGCTATGTTCGTTTAGATATTTTGGAAATTTTTGTTTTGGTAGTAGATGGAGAGAGAAATAGGGTAATGATTGGAGAGAGGGGTAATGAGTGGAGAGAGATAGAGAGAGAAATGAAATTAATGATTGGAAAAATAGGGTAATAATTGGAGAAAGATGTAGGATAATGATTGAAAAATAAAGTTAAAACAAAGTAAATAAGGGAAACGAACAAGGCCAATACCTCTTGCAATAAAAATTTCATGAATATCACGGGTTCATTCTACCACGTACTAGTAAAATGTAGACGTTACTAAGGCCTTGTTTGCTTTACTTTTTGAAAAGTACTTTTCAAAAGATTTTTTCTATTTCCAATTAGGGGTGAGCATGGTCCGGTTTGGTTCGATTTTATAGTAAACCAAGAACCAAACCAATACCTACGGATTATGAATTTGGAGAAACAAACCAACCCACAAATTCCATAGAACCAAACCATTAAAATACGGTTTGGTTTCGGTTTTAAACCACGGTTTACTTTGAATTAAGCTATCATCTTCAAAAAAAAATTAAAATACATAAAATTACGAAGATAAATTAAAAGAAAACTTGTATATATATAACTATATACATAAAATACCAACTACTAAACAGTAAACATCTTGGCAAGGAAGAAAAACTAAATATTGCGATAGATTAATAGGATCAATAAATTAGAAAAGTAGTTGAGTGAAGCTCCCATAATTAAATTTTATATATATATATATAACTATAAATATATATGTATGTATGTATGGTGCGGTTTGAATCGGTTTGGAACCATAACCATAAATGTGAATCCATAAACCGAACCATATAATGCGGTTTCTAATTTCTTTAAACCATGACCAAACCATACTACTAAACAACCGAACCAAATATTTCGGTTTGGATTGGTTTGGACTGGATTCACTGTTTTACGGATTTTTTGCTCACCCCTATTTCCAATTATTTCTCTCTCTATCTCTCTGCACTTATTATCCCTACTACTCTTATAAAAAAAATTCAAAAACTCATCCAAACACAGCATAAATTTTTCTGATAATCCCGTGCGGTCAATCGCTAGTAAAAAGTATTGTATTTTTATAATTTTATTCATGTTTAAAGCAGACTCGAGCAATGTTGATTTATACCTTTCTTCTCATGTCTCTGAGACTAACAATAAACACATTCGTTACCATTATTTACTTTTTCTATTCGCTGAGAATAAGAAAATAAGTATTAAAAAAAAAAACAAATAGAATTACTTTTTACATTGTTGAAGTTTGACAAATAAAAACATATTACCACATACTAGTAGTATGTAGACGTCAATTTTCTAATGATCCCCGTGTATAGCACGGGTCATCGCTAGTAAAAAGTACGGTAGTATTTTTATTCATCGTTAAAGCATACGCAGGCAATGTGGAAACTTTCTTCTCATATATGCAGTGGTGGAGCCAAGATTTTAACCTGGGGGGCCGGCTTAGACGCTTAGTAGACATATATTTTTCATCGGAACGTATAGTATATGATAAGGTTTTTGTTTTCTAATTCCTTACATTTGTACATTAAAATGATTCTTTAGGCTACATAAACTATCACGTGTTTTTTTTATATATATATGAAAGAAATTGAGAAATGAGAATGTAAAATAACTGGGCTTTTTATCAAATCGAATCAAAATTATTGAGATTATAAATAACTATACACAAATAATTATCAATAATATTAATAATCAGGTATATACAAGATTAAAATTTTAAAACTCAGAAGTTCGGGGAGCCGGGGCCCCGGCCCCAACATAGCTCCGCCCCTGCATATATGCCTACGAGATTAATACAATAAACGCATCTAGTTACCTTTATTTACTTTTCCTATTTGAAATAAGCCACACACAAAAAAAAAACGAAATAAGATATTCCTCTTTACATCATTGAAGTTTGACAAAAATATAAAAACAGATTCACGCTTCAGTCCGAATCTCACTTTTTTTTTTGTTTTTTTGATCCGCGAATCTCACATTCATTGGCCGGATTTCTAGTTAAAACCATTACTGCAGATTTGGTGACTTGTAAAATCCTGAGTCTCTTAACCCCGAGGGGTTTGTCCAAGTGGTTGTGAGAAAGAAATAACTGTTTCTCTTTGAGATCGCAGGTTTCATTCCCACGGAGGCCAAAACATTCCAAACCTTGGAACCACTAAGGGTTATGCCCGGACGTTATCTCCAGGACCCCAGGATTGGTCGAGGTGCGCGCAAGCTAGCCCGAACATCCGATTATTAAAAAAATAAAATAATCCAGAGTCTCTCAATAGAACTGGACCGGTAAATAAACAAACTGCTTTGCCAGCAAGTGACACAGGAGTATATTTTTTTATCGTCATGGTTTGATCCTCTGAAGATACAAATCCTGATTCCATCCCAGAGAGAGAGAGAGAGAGAGAGAGAGAGAGAGATTCCTACTATAAACAAAGGGTTTGACAGTTAGGAAATGGTTTATTACAACTTCTTCCCAGATCAACTTCAAAACCCCCCAAAAAAAAAAGAGTTGTATTAGTTTGAGTAGCTAGCTTGTTTGTTTCCTTTTAGATTGCTGAATTGTGAGCATATGGATCCCCTCATGCATTACTTGTGGATCAGAAAATTAAGTAGAAGGCTTCTCTCTGTTTTGGCCGTCGTCTTGTGTAGTCCGGCCATACATGGAGTATACGTTAACCCGTTTTTCATCCACTTCAATGACCGTAATGGTTCACATTGTAGATCCTTTTTTTTTTGATCGGTTCACATTGTAGACCTTGTTGACTACAACAACTATATATGTAAAAAATCAAGTTACTCGCAAACCAACTAGCTAGTATCTAATCTAAGGACATATGTCTTGAAAAAAATATACTCCAACAAGATATTAGTTGAATTCTGATTAACTTGATACTTTACTCGGATGTTCTACTCGAGTAGATAGCTCAAGCCTCTATAGTGTGTACGAGTCTCATCATTGAAGTGGATACGAAACACTAAGAGCATCTCCAATCCAATACTCTATTTGAGAGTATCAAAATACTCTATTTTATTCATAAAGTGATTTTAGAGGAAATCACTATTCCTATTTACTCCAACCACAAACCCTCTATTTTTCCCTCTAAAATAGAGGAGGCTTGAGAGGATGGGTTGGAGGAGTTCCATACTCTCAAATGGAGGAATAGAGCATGGGTTGGAGATGCTCTAACACTATTCACCTTTTAAAATGACATTTGTATCCTTAGAGCATCTCCAACCCATGCTCTATTCCTCCATTTGGAAGTATGGAACTCCTCCAACCCATTCTCTCAAGCCTCCTCTATTTTAGAGGGAAAAATAGAGGGTTTATGGTTGGAGTAAATAGGAATAGTGATTTCCTCTAAAATCACTTTATGAATAAAATAGAGTATTTTGATACTCTCAAATAGAATATTGGATTGGAGATACTCTAATAAACGGGGGTGGATGGAGTAGAGGTGGAAAGTTTTGAAAGCGTAAAGTCAAGGATTTTGGCAAGTCGTAGTTTCCTTATGAATACCAAAATTTTACTAGTTTTCACATCTTTTAATTTGGGTCTTCTTAAAGTGTGCTGTAATTTCTGTACCGTGGTGGTGCTTGTCGGGAAGTACTGTTGCCCTTTCCAATTTTAGCGTGATGGTAAAATCATGTTTCCAACAAAGCATGAGCTGGGTATCATTTCAAATACATCTATGGGTCAGGTTCGGACACATTCAGGGGTTATTCGGATAAATAAGTCAAAGTGGCTTATTTTTTGTCTTTATTCAAATTTTTTTTGCATTTTGTGGGTTATTGTCAATTTTTTTGGGATTATTGCTTCGTTATGACGAGAGGAATCTAAAAAGTAAAAAATTTTGGTCGAAATCTATTTTTTTTTGAATTTCGACGAAAATTGGCGGGAAAGCCATTTTTTTCGTCTTTATTCAAAAAAATTTGGATTTCGACCAAATTTTTTTACTTTTTAGATTCCTCTCGTCATAACGAAGCAATAATCCCTTAAAACTTGACAATAAGCCACAAATTGCAAAAAAAATTTGAATAAGGACAAAAAAAATTTGGCGGGAAAGCCAAATGGCTTTTTTAGAAGAACAACCCCTGAGTACACCTTATACATGTATCATAAATATACATTTTTTAATGTGATAAATTTTCGATTTAGTAAACTTATGGTGGGTTTGGATTAAAAAGTTGAGCGACTTATTTTTTTGTCCTTATTCAAATTTTCTTTTGAATTTGTTTGTTTTGCGTCAAACTTTTGTGACTTATTGATTCGTCTCGACGGGAGGAATCGGAAAAGTAAAGAAATTTTGATCGAAACTCATAATTTTTTGAATAAAGACAAAAATAAGGTTTTTTTTTTATACTTATTCTTGTTTTTTTGAAAAAAGTTACGAATTTCGATCAAAATTTTTTACTTTTCCGATTCCTCTCGCCGAGACGAATCAATAAGTCACAAAAGTTTGTCGCAAAACTAAGAAATGCAATTTTTTTTGAATAAAGACAAAAAAGAGAGAGTTACTGTTCCACTTTTAAAGCCAAACAAAACCTTAATAAATGAATCCTATTTTAGTTACTAGACGAATCAATGAGTTACGGGAATTTATCTCCGCTGTACGCGATCAAGCCCACATAATCACCACCGTCGTGTAAAAAGGACCGTCTTCTTCAGATTTATTAATGATCAACAGAGAAATTTATAGTCAAAAGGGAAAGGAAAAAAACAAACATGATAGATGTCTGATTAAGTTTTTGCATTATCATTCAACTTATCGAGTGATTAAGATTATCATTGTAGCCTTGTAGGCTCACTCTGGACCTTACTCACATAATTCTTAAGAATGCCTCCTGCTCTCGTTCTCAATCATCGCTCACGCAAGTCTTGATAGTTTGAGATTTTTTCAAAGATGTGAGGTTTTACGCTCGTGCTCTCGTTTCTGCTCATGCGCACGAATTAAGTGACGTAGCTCTAGACCACATGACCCAACATGAACGATTGATAAGATTATTGATGTAGGCCCATCTTGAGCCGACGAGACTCGAAACTGAAGAATTGGATGACTGAACTGACGTGGAGCCTAATCCGATTTCTTTGACTCAAAGCTTACACGCACACTCCGCGGGGGGGAAAACAAAAGAAAGGAATAATATAAAAAGGGAAATAATTTTGCCACATCATATTTTGATAATGCCACATCCTGCAAGTGTATTTTTGCACCAAAAAATATACTTGCAGGGTGTGGCATTATCAAAAAAGGGTGTGGCAAAATCACTACCCTATAAAAAATAGGAAAAGGTATGAAGCAAGCCAAGCTGTCCAAAAGGCGGTTTCGGGGGCAGCACCGTACAGTGTTTAATCTCAACCGTTTAAAAGTATCTTGGATGGTCCGGATTTTAAAATAAATCTTTCAGAGAAGAGTTAGACACTTTCCTGAAAGAGTTCTTTTGAAATACGAAATATTGATTGCCGAGACCAACGATCCGTATAAAGCACTTTAGCAACAGCACCATGGACAACACCTATTAGGCAGCCCCATGCCATAAAGCATGGGTGGGGTTGGCCTGGCTTGCTTTAATTCGGACAAAGCAACGGCAAAGTTGGGCACAGTGAAAGGATTTGTTGTTTTTCTTTGTCCCCTAAACGCTAGGAGGTAGTGCGCCACAATTGAAACATTCCTACATACACAACTGTGTGTACAAAACGTGTCACAACACCGTGTTACGCACCTCCGAGCAATCGAATTGTGTATCGGATGCACGATTCGACGGCTCGGAGGTGCGCAGCACGGTGCTGCGCACATCACCATCACCCAATTCTGATGTGAGACCTAATCATACATGTTCAGCTATTTATGTGGAAATAAACCCGGGTATGGTCAAGTGAGCATAAAAAAACAATAATTGCTTGTTATCTGTAAGGTACGTTCTACCGTTCGAATCGCATAAAGGCCAAACATTTCAATTCTTTGAGCCACTGGAGGGTTTGCCGGATCGTTAACTTCAGAGCTCTATGAAATCAATTGAGTTGCGCGCACAAGCAGGCCTGAACTTCCGGTTAAAAAAAAAAAGAAACTGTTTTAGTGGAATAATGTACTATTTCATAATGTTTGTGATCAGGCCTGCATCTAGCTATACGCCTCCTCTATCAAGAGGCTTGGTCTCCCATTCACAAAAAGAAAAAGGAAAGAAAAGGCTTTTGTTCATTGTTTTATGAGGATTCAGATCTTGACTATACTTATAAAATCAAGTAATCAACAGGACACCAACCCAAGATCGGGTCCAAATAGAATGCACCAGATTTTTAAGTAATTTCGTCTATCCTTTCATTGGGTTCTTAAATTTGTTAATTTTCAAGAAAAAAAAAAAGGATGTATATGGAGTAGGCCGAGTTGATCGAGGATCGAACTAATTATTGGTTATTTACAATATAACACGTGGCATCGCTTACGTGGTACTTTGAAGTACTACACGAAAACTGCCATATGATATTCTACTAGGAGCCTTGAATATTTATTTGAGTAGTAAGTATATAGGTGAAAATAAATAGCAGTCCATCAGAATGAAAACATAAATAAAACAGCACGCCACGGACAGAAATGTTCTTGTGACGGACAAGACTATAGTTTTATTGCACCAAAAATAAATAAATATATGCCTTATTCTACTGTCTCAAATGTTATGTTCTCAAGAACTTGCCAATTGACCCAGTTTAGTTTGGTGATTAATTAAGTTCCTTTGAACTCTCGAGTCTTGACCACTTACTAATCTCCGAATGAATTTTTTTTTGCTTTCCTCGAAAGATGTTTTACCATTTCGCCAAGATTTTCAGGCCAGTCTTGCAATCTTGTTAGAGGCCCGTAGCGCGATACATATTTTTTCTGGTATACAAAATGGAAAGTGCAGGTATGGTATCCCGTCACCTCTGCTAGAGAGTATTTCTCCATCACACCACAATGCTATCTGTAAGGGATCCCACCGCACATACGTCACGGCCGAAGCTAAGGTCCCACCATGCGTGAATGGTGTTAGAGGCTATGGGGATTTGAACCTGGGCCTTGTCCAATCAATTCCAAGTTTCCCCGATACTTATAGCTCGATACTTATGCCCTTGACACTGTGAAAGGACTAAAAAAAAAACCATAACTTCGTAAATATCGCTTGCATTAACCAGGTTTTGGATAATAGTTCTATCTTGTCCGGCCTAAAATGTATCTAAAGTAATTGGATTCAAAAAAAAGCTAAGAATGTATTGTACTTAGGTTAGAAAACTTGGGCAGCATAATTGGCAGGTCACTTATACTAGACAAATATAAGCAAATTCAGAGCAATCCGAATAGGACAAGGACAATTGAAAGTGGGCTTTAACCAGCCCAATTTTTGCATACTGGTGGACTGCATTCGAAAAGCACAAAAACATGGGGTTATGAAATAGTCACAGGCCGGAATTCACAGAAAGGGCCTGGATTCTCATGAATACTTTTGAAACATATTGGGAAAATGACGGTCCAAGACGTGTTTTAATAATTAATACTCGTCAAGGATATTTTCAACATTAACTAATGTTCTTAGCTTGTCATTAGCGGGTATTAATTATCAAAACACGTCCTTGGCTGTCATTTTCCCAAACATATTTGATTGGGGAATTTAGAGGCCGGCCCTTTTTTCTAGGTTCGGACTTCAAATAGTCTTGACAAAAATATTTCTTTTTTATTTTAGTCATTTTTCTTGACTTTTCATGAATTTTTATTATTTTGCCTCTTGTTCTTAATTTTTTGTGTACATATCCATTTTTAGTAAAATTTATATTTTTAGAATCGATTTCTGACTCATATTATTTTGGACAAAAATACCTTGGCTATGAGAATTGTATGTACGAAGATTGTGTGTTCTCATAGACACAATTCTCATAGAAAAATACATAGTTTTCATAGCCATTTCAAATAAAAAATAAACATTTCTCATAGAAAATATACAGTTCTCATAAAAAATATACAGTTCTCATAGAAAATACACAATTCTTATAGACAATTCTCATGAACAATACACAGTTTCTTATAGAAAAATACACAATTCTCATAGAAAATACACAGTTCTCATAGCCATTTCAAATGAAAAATACACATTTCTCATTAAAAATATACAGTTCTCATAAAAAATACATAGTTCTCATAGGTAATACACAGTTCTTATAGACAGATCTCATGGACAATAGTTCTCATAGACACACTCGTTAAACTCTCGCACACGGAATCAAACTATTATCATTTCAACTTGTTAAACTCTAGTGAAAACTATTGCAATTCTTTTTTTTCAGAAAGAAACATTTCCAAATCTTTAACAAGCCCAACCATTCAGATGAAGAACAGTCCAAGAATTTTAGGTTTATAATGGCCAGCTCCAATCACGTTTTTTTCAAAAGTGTTTTGTAAGAGAGAGAACAAAGGGAGAGAATAAATCACAAGAATATCTCTACAAGACACAGGAATCATCGTCATCCGATGAAGAACTTGACGAATGACGACTACGACGAAGAAGATGATTTCCTCGTGTGTAGCTAATGGCGACAGAGCCTCGATCCCCGCCGACGATTTGTTCCTCAACGGCCAGATGAAAGCCGATGTACCCGACGTTCGACCAGCCTTCTGTTCTCCGTGAATTTGAAGGATGTTTCTCCTCCGGCGGCAGAAAGAGGAGAGGAGGAGGCAGCAGATGATCTCTCTCTCCTCTCTCCATATGGTGGAAAATTAAGTTTCGCTTACGGATTGCGTAGCCTCCCATCTCGCCGCCCGACGCTGATTCAATGTGGCAGCAGATGATCATCGCCGCCTGGCTTGCACTCGTTGGATCCGTCTCTACTTGCTGCGGGCCAAGACGGACTTATCGGAGAAGTCGACGACGATGCTAATCTAGCGCTGGGTGTTGGCAGTGGGGGTCTCGGTCGTGGATGGCAAGAGATGAGATGTCGGAGCATTTAGAGAGAGTGAGGGCTTCGACTTGGCTTGGGGATATAAATGTCATTATGCAGTATAACCGAGCCTATACAGGTTCGAAAAAATATTTTAGGGTTGGGATGAAAACGAATCTAAAAAGTGAGATTGGCCTCTAATTTTCTATATTTGATTCCTATCTTTTTTTCGAATGAACAATAAAGTTGATAAATTAATTTCCGGCGCGCTCGACTAAGGACCTACAAGAAAAGCTAGACAGTGGTGTGGGGTCAATCAACACTCCCGATGCCTAAGTCAGTCAGTTTGTATGTGTATCTCAGGGGAAAAATTCCAAGAGGACTGGATCCTTAGGGTGTGTTTGATAGGAGGTTTGGGAGGGGGGATTGGATTAATAATCTCATGGGGCTCCTAATATCTTGTTTGGTTAGGTTTTTGTGGGTGGGACTAGTTGTCCCATGGGATTGTTAATCCCCCAAAATGGGGTATTAGCAATACCATGTGGGGGGTGTTACTAGTAATCCCACCCCCATGGGATTGAGCAAGACATGTTTAAAAATTCACCTCAATCTCAATCCTAATCCTAGCCAAAACAAACATGTTATTTACAATCTAATCTCATTCTCAATCCCAATCCTAATCCTGTGCAAAACAAACATGAATAAATGATATATCCCCTCATTAATAATCCCACCTCATTCTCAATCTCAATCCTAATCCCACCTCATTACGAATCCCCCAAAAACGAAATCTGCAATCAAACACGCCCTTAGATCCCAAAATCACCAATTGGGTCCAGTGACCTAAGCTTTCATAATCCTTTTAGCATTAAGAATTCTCGTAGGCTTGGACTGCTTGGGGTGGGTCCTACAAAGTATGTAGTGGATGATGTAGTGTACCTAGACTTATTGTTATTTTGTAGACGTAGGAGACAATGTAAGAGAGTCCTATCACGCTTAAAATCCATTTGGGGTGGTTATCTTTGTCACCGTAGTGAATCTCTGTGCTCAATCACATATGGTCCGAGCAGCCATTTGATGGTCCATTTTCGATACACACCACCTTAAGAATGTTTGTTTATATATTTTAATTTATAATATTTTATATAATTTTGAAAATTTTTTATTATAAAATTAATTGTAAGCTAACAAATAAGATTCATATTGCATATACCAAAAATTATAAATTAAAACACATCGACAATTTTGTAAGAAGTATCAAATTAATGAAATTGATGAAGGTGGGCCCTTGATATGGAACGGATGAGTATTAATAATCTGTATTTGTTTTTTTGATATGCAATAACACATCCAATATTTTAGATTTTGACATCCTATAAGAGCCATTTCCCCTTCATTAACCACCAAACCCTTACACCCCCGATATCCCCGGACCCATCTCCTAAACCACCTCTCTCTCTCTCTCTCTCTCTCTCATCCTTTTTGTAGTTTCCCCCTTGCCTCCTTTCCGCCGGTTGGGAGAAGAGAAGGGGGGAAAAATCGAAGAGATTACACCACCCTCCTCCTTCCTCTTCTCCCTTCCCCTCATCCAAAAAAATTATGCAATTACATCCCCTCAACAACACCACCACATCGCCGCCGCCTCCTCCACCACCACCACCTCCCACCTATGAGAAAACTCAACCCCGTTAACACCGCCCCTTCCCCATCCCCATCCCCATCCCCATCCCCATCACTCACCAATTCCCATCCCGACCCAACCGGCCCCTCCTTCTTCCCCCCAATCCCCATCGCCGACTCCGCCTTCGACGTCGCCACCCTCACCCTCATCTCCTCCCTCCTCCTCCTCTCTCTCCTCTCCCTCTCCTCCATCTTCTACCTCCGCCTCAAGTCCCGCACCTCCCACCACTTGCAAAACTTCAACTCCCTCTGGTTCGCCCGCCTCCTCTTCGTCCTCTTCGTCTCCCTCTGGTCCCTCTCCGAAATCCTCCGCCTGCCCTTTCTCTACCGCCACAACGTCTTCCCATTCCTCCCCTATCTCACCCTGCCCCTGCAATCCGTCATCTGTAAAATCCACATTGTTTTCTCCCTAGGATTCTTACAGCCGGGTTTCTTAACCACCCTCCTTTTCCTCCTCAATGCGTCGATCAAGAAGAGGAGCCCTCTGTGCCCGATCGGGATTATCCTCCTCGCGTGTTTTCCCGTCGCTATTCTCCAGATGTTCTTCGTGTTTTTCGAGCCGTTTGACGATAAACTGCCCAATGTTTTCTACACGAGTTCCGTTCTTTCGACCGATGACGATGTTCTGTTGTGCATGTACCCGTTGTTCAGCACCGTCGTCTTCGCCGGGTTCGGGATCGGGTATTCTTTCGCGTTCTTGTTTTCGTATTGGAGGGTAGTTTCTCTCGTGATCAACAAGGGGACGAGGGCTCGAATCCACGTCTTGGCGTTCTCGGTTCTGATTTGCCTGCCGATACAAGTGTTGTTCCTCGCGTTGTCGTCCTTTTGGCTGCCGGAGAGCCCCGTGTACGGCGGCGTGATGCTGGGAATGTTTTTCAGCGTGTTGTCGTGCGCCGCCGTGGGGGAGGGCATCTTGGTGATTAGACCGATCGCCGACGCGCTGGCGGCCGGAGGAGATTGTTCCGCGTGGAAACCCGTTAGCGTACGGTGGTCGCGGCCCGCAGAGGAAGGGAGACGAGAGACGGCGGTGGAGGGTAGTCAATAGCAACGAGGCGAAGACCACGATGTCAATCGAGGCACTGACATCGCGGTCTTCCCTCGTCGATTTCCGGGGCAGTTTTGTCAGCTTGATTGGTCACGCGCGCAGCAGCACAAGAATGGTTATCAGTATGTGAATTCAATGGAAGACGATGAATGATGATATTTTTCCTTTGCCCCTACCATTGGATTTTTGCAAGAATTCTTTTTTCAGATGAAACTGTATAGTTTGTAATTTGTGTTGCTAAAAATTACTGCAAGTAGAAAACAATTTTCCCCGTGGCATTTTAGCTTTACAGTGCCCTTGTTCCATTTCTTTGCTATAGTACATTTTGCAATAACTTTCCACTGAATTCGTATGGTCCGGAAATTTTTTTAGTGCCGAGCGGGTACCACGTGGTATCCGCTCGTGCATCCGAGCCGTCCATTTCGTGTTTGGACGGCTCAGATTTTGAGAAAAAAAAATGAGAGAGAAAGTGCTGGGGTGAGAGGAGAGAGAGGGTTTTAATCCGAGCCGTCCAAAAGTGAATCAGACGGCTGAGATGCGCCGAGCAGGTGCCACGTCGGCAATACCCGCTCGGCACTGAAAAACTTCTCGGTTGGCAAGATTGGGTGGCAATTTGTTCATATTGGTCTTAGTTATGCTTGTAGGTCTTTACTCGAGCGCGCCGGAAACCAATTCATTAAAATATACCAAAGAGAAAACGATCATTTAATTTTTGCGATTTGATTTTACCACTTTGCTATTTTTTGCAATCTGTACTCTATTTTTTGTTCTTATTCAAACGAATTTACTAAATTTATAATACATGCGTGAAAAATAGAACCGACAGAAAGATAGTATTGCAAATTGACATGAATAGTGACCAAAACATGTGCATAGTAAAGGAAGAGTACAAAAAATCATTGCTTTATGTAGCTGATTAAAACATGACTAGAAATCAACTGAGGTTAGTTTAGTTGGCCAGGACTTTTGTATTTCTCTAAGAGGTTAGGAGTTTGAATCGATCTTCCCACCTACGTGTGGGTATTCTTCCGTTAGGATTATTTCTCCCCATAACGGAGACTTGTAATTGAGTTGGATTTATAGTGTATGGTTGAGTTGTTGGACTTAGTGAAAGAAACGGGAAAACAAAAAAGAGAAGAAAAAAAGGGTAAAACCGTAAAAGCGAACAAAAGGGAATACGACCAAACCTTTAAAACCTTGGTTCACGTCGATGGAAGGAGATTTACAGAGTTTGAGTCAACCTATCGATGGAGACAACTTACATCAGCAAGAAAAATCGGAAGATCTTGGTTGGAAAGTGGAAGCGATTCACAGCAATTAACCCACCATGTCAAGTCTTTGCCCTCCGTTTCTCGTTAATGTTTGTTGCCTTCCGATTGTCAATTTAAGCAGTAAAAATACAAGTACAACAAATGATGCACAGAAGCCGCACACAAATCGTTTTGGCGCCTGTAAAGATAATCGGAGCCGCTCATTTTGTTCAAAATACTTCGTTTAGGGTTCCTTTAAATAATCACCTCAATCCGATATCAATAAGGATGTTTACGGGCGCAAAAACAATCTGTGTGCGGCTGCTATGCATCATTTGTTGTACCTGTAGCAGCGTTCCAATTTAAGTCTTCTCATTCCGTAATTACAGCTCGTTTGGAACGAGTGATTTCGAGCGAGAAGAAAGGAGAGGGTGAGGAATCCGACTCTCTCCCACGTTTGGGAGAGCCATCAGGCGAGAAAGGGGTGGGGAATGAGAGAAACCGTTTCCTCTCAAGACCCCATTTTCTGAATCGCGCCGGATGTGGCGCGATTCCGTGAGGAAGGAAAGGAAGGCGCACATGCGGGCTACGCCGGAGTTGCTAGCTCGTCGCCGGTGTTGGGAGATCGTCGCCGGAGAGGAGGTGGGCCAAGGAGGGCGGCGGCCCCACCTCCCCTAGGCTGTGGCCGTGAAAGTGAAACGAGGGCAGGAGGTGAAAAGGAGGAAGGTGCAGAAATTGGGTCAAAAGATCGAGAAAACCAGGAAAAAAACCCTAACTAGGTAGGGAGGGGAGGGATGGAACCCTAGGGGAAGAGTGAGCAACCGCTGATGGAACCCTAAGTGTCAAGTGATGTTACGTACGCCACAGCAAAAAAACGGAAGCTTTCTCTGATTTATCGGTTTTGTGCAATACACACTGCACACATGCCACCCACTATAAGTAATAAGTAATAAAATAGGAATTAACCCTCATTCATTAAAAATATAGGGAAATATATTTCTATTTTCCAACCAATCTCGGCTTGGAGTACTGAACCCACATTTTGTACATTACACATTTTTCTTGGAATCGATAAGATATGGCTGTCGATTTTGCCACTTCTTTTTTTTGTTAACGGCACTCTCCTGCATGTATATTTTTTTGTGCAAAAATACGCTTGCAGTGGAGTGCCGTTAACAAAAAAAAAAAAAAAAGGCAAAATCATTTCCCTAAGATATTTGCTTTTAACACATCTATAGTATCTACTGGAGTATTTCCTAGATGCCGGCCGGAGTAGCTATTGAATTTGACAAAGCATGAAAACAAGTAGGTTTTGAAGTTTGAAACTCCAGTTTCTTCACATGAAAGCTTTGCCATTTTCAGCGAGCTCATTTCCGGCATATTTAGCTGACCTGTTGCCTGACGCTAGCTTGTGAAGTTTGGAGAGAGAGAGAGAGAGAGAGAGAGAGAGAGAGAGTGTGTTCTGGCGTCCATCATCTTCCTTTATCACAATAATACATGGGTGCATCTTGGAGGAGTTTCCCAGACCTGAATCGCTGTCAAATTCGTGCAAAGTGCAGTGAATGAATGGGACACTACATTGATTTTTAATTTTAGTGAAGGGTTAAGCCATTGGAGTGTGCAAGTTGACAATGTACGATAAACTGAACCACGTCACTTTACACCCCCAAAAGTGAGTGCAGATGAAAATGACGCAAACTGGAGTGAAACTGGTAAAAAATAGACACCAGAATGTGAAATTTTGGGAACAGGCTAGGCAGGCTGATGCTACATCTGGTTGTTCATTGAAAGCCCACAACAGAAAAAGAGAAGATATATATGTCATTAGCTACTTCACCACAAAATTGAGTACTTAAAAAGTTTATGAATCAAAGTTTTCAATCAGGGTAGAAGGTCAAACTCAACCAACCTTATGGTTTTTCTTTTTTTCCTTGGAATTTGGATTGAAATGACACGAGCCTTGCTATACTGCATCATCGACGAAAGATTGAACAATAAGGTACATCGGCAGGCCTTATTCGTTTTGGCGTCTCAAAATTTCTGGACACGATTTTTAATGTATTTTCTTTATCTATCTCTCTCTCCACTCATTTTTCTCAAAATCCTGCCTCAAAATTCAAACCGACCAGTGCCTATGATTCTTGACCGTATACAAGAAGAATGGCCTTCACACAAGTTTATGAATCACTTTGGCAGTCCATATTTATTAACCACTCCACATTGCTTATGGAAGTTTTCTCAATCACTATACAGGTCAACAAAATATTCTAGGAATTTTCAATTGAGAAAAGCTTCAACTCCCCCAAAATATATATACGTACCCCCTAACAACTAGAGCTGTGAAATATAAATGTTCGGTTGCATACAATCCTGAGGAAAGTAAAAGCTAGAGCTGTGAATTTTTTAGCAACATATTAAAAGGGATGTTAAACCGGTCGTGTTGTGGTTTAAACCGCGTTACTTAGAGTAGACATGATCACTCGAAATTTAATAGTTCGTTGTGATTAAACTACAACAACATAACTTTAACTAAAAGTGTCATGACATGTCCGAATCTCGCATGGTGAGCTCATCTCGTAAAATGTACGTACGTAAGTAGGGTTTTAGATTTTTAATTTCTCTACGTAGTGATGCCAAAAAAAAAAATTAAATAAGATAACAAAAATATGCCCACTCTCTAAAAGATAAAACAAGTGAGAGGCTTGGTCTTCAAGTTAAAGCAGACATATTCGATCTCTAGAAAAAGGAAAATAGTAGTATTCCCATTAATTGCGTTATCCTCTCTAAAGAGAAAGAGATTTGAGTTTGCATCCGAAAGGAAATACAAGAAAAGAAAGAAGACCAAAAGATTTATTAGTGAAAGAAAGATGTCCAAATTCCAAAAGATTATTGAAAGAAAGATACTGCTTCAATAAAGAAAGAAGAAAATATAGAATCGATATCAGGATTAGTCGAGATCCACGTAAGCTGACCCGGATAACTATATTATCGAATCGATGCCGTCGGATATTTATCCACTCTCGCCACCAGAATTCCACACCGAATCTCCATGATCTCCTCCTATCCACTTTGAACCTCCATATTCAGTTTTATATATGTCATGTTTTATTTAATCAAAGCACAATAATAGAAACATTAGCGGTTGGTAAAGCTGTACAGATCTGCAAATCCGCCCAGAAAATAACAGCATTTGGAAGCTCTCCAGTGCAATGTGAGCGAAAACTGTGAATCTAAATCAGAATTAAAGAGCAAAAATTACTTAATTCTTCTGGGTATTTTTTTCGAAGACAAACCCTAGTAAGAAAGAGAGAGAGAAAACGAAAATGGATAGAAGAAGAAGGAGAGAGACTTCCCATGAAGTCGTGGCCAAAATAATTACTCCAATGATGGACCACAAAAGGGTTAAGATTAGACTCGCAAGAAAAGATGAAAAGCCAATGATAACCAGGGTTGAAAATCATTGAAACGAATTTTTTTAATACAGTAAGGAAGAAGTAATGATGGAAACCATAGCCTACTCTGTCAGATGAATGCAAAACGGTCAAAACCCTCCATCATTGCCCTAATCTGTTTTCTATCTAGTCTATTCTAGTCTAGTTAAACTAACAACCTTGATTTGCATGGAAAATTAACCAAAAACCCAACAACAAATACAACACATTTAAGCCAAAAATTGCAGGAATTGAAGGAATTTACTACAAACCTGGTGATTGAACAGTTGATGGAATCGGAAAAAGATCGATCTTGGGCAGAGTAGGAGGAAGCAGTGATTGGGGGGAATGAAGCCTGGTCCGACGACACCAATTGAAGAATCATGTATATGTGTGAAGTGATTTTCGTGTGTGTATGAATCGAGAATTTGGGTCATCAAATTGAGTGGCATCGAGCCAGACAACATCCCCCTCAAAGCAGAGGCTTCCTATCTTCTCTCTCTCTCTCTCTCTCTCTTTCTATATCTGCAATGGATCTTCCCCTCCTGTAATGGGGGAGATATATGAAGGGCCAAATACGATGTGGGTATGATGAACATTATGATGAGAGTAATCATGATTTGGTATATTATGTGTGGAGGGAGAGAGAAGAAGGAGGAGGAGTTGGGGGAATTGTAACAGGTGGGTACCAGAAGTGACCCCTTTGGCATATCATAATTAAAGAGAGAGAGAGAGTAAACGAAACCAACAGCTTGGACCGTTGGATTTGGAAGATCATCATGACGACTATCTTTTCCAATTTTAGGCTCCACCATACCGAAGGAAAATCTCCAAAACCCCATGGAATAATTCATCGGTGGCGGATCCAAAAAAATATACCATGGGTACACCATTTGTACACCGAAGCGTACGAGACCCACCTCGGAATTCCAAAAAATGATCGGAGTTATGCAATTTTGTTTAAAATGTATTTTTAAGAGTTTATAAAAAAAAATCAGGTCACACGAATATCTGTAGAGGCTTGATCGACTTCGTAATTAAATTTGCAGGCACAAAATTTGAATGTATTGATTAACTCTTTTTTTTTGTCAAAAAAAGAGAGGTACTAAAAGTAAATACACACTCTCTCTCACACACACCCCCTTTGGATAGAGTGATTTTAAGAGGGAAAAAAGAGAGTTTTAGTTTCTAGCCAAATCACTCATTTGGATTGACTATTTTGGTGAGAAATGGAAAGAAAAGTAGTACAAAATAAAATGTTTTAGTTAGCTCATTCATTTTCTCACCCAATCTTATAAAAAATGGTAAAATTTTATGAGAAAGAACACCCCTTTTCCATCTCACAATTTCTAACCATCCAAAAGGCCGTAAGAGAACACAAGTAGTAGTAAAAGTTACAGAACAGAACGGAACTCCCTGGCTTTCCTTTTTCCCGCAACAAAGGAGTGAAAGAAAAACCAGATGGTATTCATCAAAAGATTTCCATGGGGACGGGTTGGGAGTCCACAAATCGTATACTCCAACAAAAAGAGCGTATAAGTGCATAGATGTGCCGCCCTACAAAATGACAAGAACCCCCCTCCCCACCCAAAGGAGTACAAAACCCCCCCAAGGAAGGACATTATTAAAACAAATAACAAAATAAAAGAAGTACCGTTGAGACATTTGCCGCCACTCTTTCGCAACCATCTTGATAGACTCATAACCACCACATCTGAGTCAATTTTTTTTTGGATTGTTTGTCGTTTTAACGAAAGAAATCAGTAGAATAAAAAATTAGGACTTTTACCCAAAATTTTAAAATATATCCAAGAAAAAAACTCAAAAAGCCCAACTTTTGGCACGACTACTAATTTATAAGAGTCGGATCGAAAGACTCAGTGATAAGATAAATGGTATGCGTTCACTGATATAGCCCCATAAATATATCATTTCAACACAAATGACCATTTATTTCAAACATCAGTTATATCTCATCGCGACAAATGACCATTTATTTCAATATTTTTTCACAATGCAAAAGGTATCTTTCCCGTGAAAATACTTTATACACAGAATCCACATTTACGAGACATTCCAACAACGCCGACCCAAGCACTAGGCAGTAAGTTAGTAACATACACACACGTACGTACTCTTTTGTTTTCCGACACATAGGATGATGGTGACGGCCTTTCTCAATGATTTCATTCATTCATTCATTTTTTATTTTTTTTTTGAAGATCATTCATTCATGAGAATAAATTCTTTACACCGTCGGTGTAAACATTTATTTTGTCCAAATCAATTGCATTGCGACGTGTGTCAAAACAGTGGTCCCAATTAATAAAACATGGCGACGTGGCGCAATGCAATTGATTTGAAAGAAACAAATGTTTACACCGGCGGTGTAAAAAATTTATTCTCTTCGTTCATTCATTCATCGAGATTTGAATGAAGAAAAAGGAAGTGGGAGTGGGTGAAGGAAAAACTATAAAGAAAAAGTAAAAAAGCACCTTTTTTTGTTAGGTGTCTTTTTTGGTCTATTTCAGACTCTCAAGTAAGACCTGATGTCAATTAGGTCCACAGAGATATAATACAGCCAATATTGTTGGATTTGTCCCGCATTGGTTAATTATCAGAACTAGAATTTCGGAGAATTTGTTTCTCCTTATTTGTGCCATAAGTGCACCGTTGTTTGTTGTGATCTAAGTGGTTATGGATCCTTTGTTTATCTCTCCACGTGCGAGTCGGGAGTCGCACGTGCGGGGGAGTATTGGGATTTGTCCCACAGTGGCTAATTATCTCCTCCAAAACCAGTATATGAGTTTGAGCGAACTCTCCACTCTTTGCCAATTAAGGGGCCGTTCCAGTTTCTGGAAAAGTTCTTTTTTTCCAAACGGAGGTAATTTCAAGCCCAAAAATTATGTGTTTACGCAAATAATTTTCTTACCAATATGGATCTTGTTTGATAGATCTCATCGAGATCTTTTAAACGGTGCCAAAAAAATTAAAAAATTATTTTTCATTTTCATTATAATTGAATTTGAAAATTGAAGAAAAAAAACTTTAAAAAAAAAAAAGGAAAACTGGAACGGCTTCTAAGTCAGATACTTTTAACAAAATATCATCTCAATCTCTTGGAAATAAGATGGGGGTTGGGGACACACCCAGGTGAAGTCAGAGTCACTTTTAGTCAACAAAAACGTGGATTGAGAGAAATAATTGTGTACTTGCGTTTTCTCATACATGCCCGTGTCCAAGAGGGAACAGGCTCCCTGCAAAGCGGCTGGATCGGCCATTTAACTCGGCAATCGACGGCTTAGATGTTAACCGAGTAATGAACGATTCAAATTTATATGCCCTTAGATTCAATTTGAACCGTCTGTGTTGAGATAAACGACCGGATTGATCGCTAAGAGCAAGTTCACTGAGTAGCTATTTTGTCCTGCCAAAGCCAAATTTTAGCATCAAACTTGAAAAATAGGTGTTTGGCAATGCCATTATTGGTGCCAACTTTGGCATCCAGAATGGCGAAGCCAAATTCTCCACATCATGAGTATCCCAAGCATCAAACGAACCAACTAATCCTTCCATCCCCAATGTTTTCTAGAAAAAACATGAGATATCCCCCAAAAGTGCCAAAATGATTTCAAAGAAGAACACAAATGCAATAAAAACCAAAATGTTACTGATTTCAAAACCTAATTCCAAACATATTTTGAGTAGATTTCATTAAAAAAGAAGAAGCAATGCATGCATGAGAGAGAGAGAGAGAGATATTCAGAACTTGCCAGGGTAGAAGAAACAAGAATAATGATAACAAAATGGAAATTTAGAATGATGGTTAAAATTGTGAGTCGAAAATGGAAATTCAGAATAACGATTGAAAAATATAATTCATAGCTGAAGATTAATGGTTGAAAAATTGAAATTCAGAAAAATTAGTTGATGAAAGTTGAAAATTAAGGGGGGGAAAAGTAAAGCTATTCCAAAATAGCATTGCATTTGTAGAGCAACATTGTCATTTTTTGACAGAAAAAATGACTTTGGCGAAGCCATTTCGACATTCATGGGTGAACCTGCTTTTGCTCCCTTAAGATTAAGCTACAGGCATATCAGGTGTGACACATCTCAGCCACACTCCTCTCACATACAGGTGGGATTCGTTGGACCCCTCTCACATACAGGTGGGACCCGTTGGAATATCAAAACTACTAGAGGTACATCGGTATGGCACACCTCAGCCACACCCCTCTCACATACAGGTGGGACCTGCTCCAACGTGTCCCACCGAGAGGAGTATGGCTGAGGTGTGCCACACCGATGTGCCTTTAGTATGAAGTATTTGAAAGCCAGAAATTTAGCGGAAACTTATTAGCGCAATGATTACTACCTAATCCATTCTTTAATTATGAACCCACGGCTGATAAAGTGATTTGCTTTGCATAGGTACCGGAGCTGATTCAAAGGTCAACACAGTAAGATTTGACCATTCATCTGGTAAAAGCCTTTACCCCACTCTTTAACGCGTTGACGTCACACTTTTGTGTTTCTTTGTTTTCTTATCATCGTCACACATTTCGGTTGTCGAAGTGGACGGCCGGATCGACCCGCGCTACAAGGTATTATGTGGGAGGTGCACTATAGCACCTTCAAATCCGATTAATTCCATCGAGAAAGATACCAAGCCAAAGAAAATGTGATATATAACCGCAGCATTATCACAACACAATTAGAGTTTGATGTGAACTGTTTAATTTGATCGATCTGCTAAAAATACCAACCAAGCAAATGAATCAATGCCCAGCCGTGTTTGCGAAGGTTTGCCGGTGTTTTGCTTCTTGCATCCAGAGCCCGCCGTGCCACTGGGGGGTTTGCCTCAGAGTAGAGTTCTGCTTGTGGGTGCGGGGACTCACCGTTGTTTCTCATCCTCGCGTCTTTAGCATGCCGTCGTGGCATTTTAATTGGGTTGCTGGTCCTGAGTGAATTTGGCCGGCTTGGATTCCCATCTGAGCTTAGGGTGTCTTTGATAGTGTGTCTATCATTATTGTCGGATGGATATCTTTGTAATGATTGTAAGGCATTTTTTTCGAATTCAATATTCCGTTTCCTCAATTAAAACAATTAAAAAAAATTAAAAAATCACATCCAAAAGGGAATAGAACTATACAAATTAAGGGATTGCAATGACTGAAAACTTGACACTTCTAATAGCTACTACATTAGAAGTGTGCTCAAATTTCTTGTCTAGGAATGGAACTGCAAATCAACAGAAATACGCATCAAGTTCTCCTATTCGAGAGGTTCGCTTTCCTTTAAGGTTTCAGGTTTGAAACCTCCAATGTGCTACTCCCTCCGTCCCATAAAGTTTGGCATTTTCAGGAATGCGTGCCATTTTTAAATTGCTTATATCTTTCAATCTATAATGTTTTAGGCGATTTTTTTAACTTTGTTTAATAGAACAAATTAAAATCTATCAAACAAGATCCATATTGCATATGAAAAACATTACGGATTAAAAGATATAGTTAATTTTTCATAGGGCTGGAATAGTGAAAGTGCCAAACTTTATGGGACGGAGGGAGTATCATTTTTTGTGGAGTCAGTCTTTACGGAACTTTGCTCTGCCTTCATATATTTGCTGCTTATTTGTTTATCTTTTCGTCGATAGGTTGTATCAAAAGAGAAATCCTTCTTTTGCTGCTTATCTTGTCTCGCTAATTCGGATGGAATTCTTGTGATGGTTGCTTTTGTGCCTTTGTCGAATGAAATCATTCCGCTAGATCTTTATCAACCAAGCCCTTTTGCTTAAAAAAAGGAAAACAGAAGAATAAGATGAAGAAAAGAGAACAACCAGGACCTTATTGCAATGCTGTAAAAACTTAGGCCTTTATTTCACTGCTCAACTAACTGACCGACGACATTCAGGGATGGATGTAGACCCATCGGGCAGGGATAATCATTACGGTCCTGGGAGAGGTGGCGACGCGCCCAGGAGTCCTATAATCTGATAGTCAGGTTGCCCTACTTACGGGGATAGTATTTTACTGCTCAACTAACTGAATAACCATATGTTAAATTTGCATTACACTCATTAGATTAATGTGAGCCAACCATTACCATTTTTGTAACACCCCAATTTTCTAAGGAATTTCGGAAGCATTAATTTGTGATTTTAATAAATCATTTGCACAATAGTTAATTAACTAAAACTAATTATTAAGGAATATGAAATTGAAATAATATTACAGAATTTTTATTTATTAAAAATTTTGAAATATTACAACTTTCGCATAACAGCCAAAGGACATGCTCTAGTCTACTAATTAGGTGTTGTTCCACTTAGTTATGAGGATTTTTTTTTTAAGGTTTTGTCGTTATTAAAAAAAAACCGCGTTCGTTAGTTTTGCGCCAAAAGTTTTCCGATTCCTTTCGTCGAGACTAAAAAATCACAAAAGTTTGACGTAAAACTAACGAACACGATTTTTTTTAATAAAGAGACAAAACCTGCAAAAAGTACTAAAAATTAAGCAAAACGGAACCATATTATATTCTTTCATGTGAAATGAAACCAAATATATCGTCTTGAATGGTAACGTTTGTAGGTATGTTTTTTTGGGCGTGTAAAGTTTTTGTTGGTATGTGTCCGTAGGTGTGTTCTTTTTTACTCCTTTACTTTATTTTTCAAAATTTTTTGATTTGTCTGATTCAATCAAAGACAACAACAAAAGGTAGCCTGGGATTAATAAATTTCTTTTCATCGTTTAACTATTTTGAGTTCACATCGGTTTACATATACCGACAGTTTGGCCGAGTGGTCTAAGGCGCCAGATTTAGGCTCTGGTCCGAAAGGGCGTGGGTTCAAATCCCACAGCTGTCAAATTTTTTGCCCTTTTATTTTATAATTTCGAAAAAACAGGGTCTGTAAAGCTAACTACTATCTGATAAATAAATAAAAAAAAAGCTAACTACTATAGCATTTAAATAGCTTATATAAAATTATTTTTTTTAACCAATACTCAGAAAATTTGATTACTCAAAATCCGCCCAAAGGGCTACAAACCCCAAACCGGAGCCCATCGATGGGAACAAACCCACGATAATATGAAACAGATTTTTGTAGGAGTACGGGTTGGCCTGAAGCCCGCCCATCCTGTAGGACTTTAGCCGAACCCATGCCTACATTTGGTTGAAGTGTGTCTTAAAATATAAAATTGGTTTTTTTATTTACGTATTTTTGTAATTTTCGAGTTACTGGGGTTGAGTAGAGCAAATGATTGATGGACGCGTATATGCAAAGCTAGTTGAGACGTACATTTTTCGTAGTGACGGAATCCTTCACCTCTCTCTTTTGTGCACAACTTTATGCATATTTTTTAGTGTTGTAATCCTTCGCCTCCCTCAGTTTTTCATGAAATTATTTATTTCCAAACATCTCTCCTTTTCAGATGAATCTTGAATTATTTTTTTTTGTTTTTATCCCAAACGATTTTGGGCCTTGGGCCCCGTTTGTATTAAGAGAAAGAGGAACAAAAAAAGGCTTTAGTGAGGAAGCCCGTCCACATGGCCTGCCTGATTGAGTTAAGCCCGTGAGCAGGCCTGGACTCCAATTTTGAGAAATAGCTGAACCCCGCCGTACCCACTGGAAAAAAAGCCCGATAGGCCCAGCCCGTAGCTGAAATCATTGGATAGCAACTAGGGATGCATAAGGTCTGGATTGGTCCGGTTCTCTAGAAAATCAGTAATCGGACAATTTCAAAAAGATCTAGATAATTGGGAACCACTCACCTACTTAGCCACGCCACGCCACGCCACTCACCTACTTAGAGCAACTTCAACCAAGCTCCTTACTCCAAAATGAAGAATAGATGTGTCATATTGATGAGAGATTTTGTAACTTATTACCTTTTTTTGATTTTGTATATTTTATGAGAAAATTTTGAAAGGACTTATCATCTTTTTTAGTGATTTTAATAGAGAAAAATTCAAAAAAAACCCCTGAACTTTGAACCCAATGTTAAATAGGCACCTGAACTTAAATAAACTTCAATTGAATACCTGAACTTTGAACCCAATGTCAAATAGGCACCTGAACTTAAATAAACTTCAATTGAACACCTGAACTTTTACTCCGTTATTCAATTTACCCCCTGTCGTCTCAATCCGTGACTTTCCTAACGGCAACCGTTGAGCTAGACACTAACAGACGTTATACACATGACTGGGCTCAAATGGGATGAGTCATAGGTTTTTTGGAGGGAAAATCCAAAATCCTAGAAAATTTCCCCCATTTTTAGATCTGATTCCTCTGCCTTAAAACAGAGCATGTGGTCCTCACCCCCAATATTCTCTTCCATAGCTTCAAATTCTCCATTCCTTACCATTTCCAAAAATCGTCCAAACTCACACAATGAACACCACTGGTAGTACTAACGAGAGCTCCCAAAATGCTGAGGACAAACTGTGCATCCATTGCGGAACCCAGAAGGTGATTCGCACTAGTGGTGTTTGGGGAAAGGGATTTTTTTTTGTTTTTTTGTGTGGTAGAGACAGATTTTTCTTGTGTTTGGGGAATGAGAATTTTTTTTTTTTTTTGGGGGGGAGGGGGGGTGATTTCTTTCTGGAGAAACAATGAGGTTTTATGTGAGTGACAAAATGAGAGCTTTGCTCTCGGCCTTTTGGCTTGGGATGGAAGGAGAGATGTTTGGTTTTGGAATGAGAGAAGCAGAGATTTGGCTCCCTTTCTTTTTTCTTTCAGATCCTCCAAACATGCAACAAGAGCTGCATTTACAGGAAAGGAAAACAACAAATAAAATAAAATGAGGCCTAGGGCCAATGAATTTGTGTGGCCCATGTGGTGCTTGAAGGATGATAACCAACTTCAAGAACCAATTAACCCTAACTCAGCGGTTGCCGTTAGGAAAGTCACGGATTGAGACGGCAGGGGGTAAATTGAATAACGGAGTAAAAGTTCAGGTGTTCAATTGAAGTTTATTTAAGTTCAGGTGCCTATTTGACATTGGGTTCAAAGTTCAGGTATTCAATTGAAGTTTATTTAAGTTTAGGTGCCTATTTGACATTAGATTCAAAGTTCAGGAGTTTTTTTGAATTTTTCCCATTTTAATACTTTTTGAGGAATTTGTTCCCAAATTGGAGGTGTGACCTCCATTTTTTTAAGACCTAAATGTAAATTTGGAGGATCAATGGGTTCCTCCAAAATTATCCTATAAAATATAAAAAGTAAAAAAAAGAAGAAGAATAAATTACAAAATTTGCCAATATTCTTCATTTTCGAGTTTTAGGATGGATTGGATTGGAGATGCTTATAAAAGCAGGAAGGTTACGAAGCGCACCGACATGTCAACCGACCCACCACTTCCTCGGTGGACTTCCGCTTCAAGGAGTGAGCATGGCCTCCTCGTCTTGCAATTTCATTGCTACACTGCGCCCATCGCTCCCTCCTCCTCCTCCTCCTGCCCTCCGTCGTTCTCCGCCGACCTTACAATCGGTCGTATCCAACCCCCTTGCTTGCTCTCTTAGATTGAAAACGGCCTCAAGAATCGGCGTGAATCGCCAGAAACTCGAGTACGGAGCGAGCTCCGCAGGGCATGTGATAACGACCGAGAAAGCCAAGGGAAAGGTGCGGGTGCTCGATTCGGAGGATTCTCTGGCGGTTTCTCTGGCGGAATACACCGCCCATCTGTCGGATAAGTTCTCCAAACGGAGAGGCGCTTTCACCGTTGTTTTATCCGGAGGTTCTCTCATCAAGTCACTCAGGTGAGAAAGTTACTGTTGTTATTACAGTATTTTTTTTCAGCTATCCGGGCTAGGTAACGCTCAGCTAGTCTAATAATTGGGGCCTGTCCCACGTCCGCTAGCGGCTATGGGACGGACCCAATTGGGGTCCCGTCCCCAATAAATTTGTGAATGTGTTGTAATATATGTCCGCTAGCGGCCGGGGGACTGACCCAATAGGGGTGCCCCGCTCCAATAAATTTGTGTAAGTGTTCTACTATGCTAGATTTCCTTTACGAGGATATTTGTCTGATCTAGTTCTTATAGTGCTAAATTTCTGCACCATTTTTTGTGCAAACACATTCATTTCTGTTAATTATAAGGTGAAGTTACGTATATGGTCACTAATATGTTATTTTACTGGCAAAATATGTATTAATTAAAGAATTATAAATGTACACACCACTAATGCAAATTTCTGAATCCGCCCCTAGCGGGCTCCAATTAAAACCAGAGCAAGTGTCCTGTATGTACTGTCTCCAAGGACTTGATAAATTGTATTTAATTTTATTATGGTCATTATTTCTAGGTTTGTGTTTTGGTTTATGAGGGAAAAGGAAGATTTTGATTTGCATAGGTGACAATTCAGGAAGTTGGTGGAAGCTCCGTACATTGATACAGTGGAGTGGTCGAAATGGCATGTGTTTTGGGTGGATGAGAGAGTGGTTCCTAAGGATCACGCAGATAGCAATTATAAGCTCGCCTACGACGGTTTCCTATCCAAGGTATGGTCCGAAAATTCTTGATTGTGTTATTTTCGTTGTGCTGTATATTGAGTTCTGCTATGTGATATGAGGGTAGTAGTAGGTTTCTTATTTTGGACATTTGGGAATGCTGTAAGAAAACACTTGAGATGTTGCAGCAATAAACATTTTTCTTTCGATGGTTTGAAACCAGTCAACCAAGGTTGTGTGGCCATAATGTAAGCCGGAACTGCCTTCCCCAACTATTTCGGACAAGCTTTCACCAGCAAATAAACATTGCTTGTGAGAAACAGAGCTTAGAAAGCACATACTCTAGGTAATGAAGCTGAATAAAAGTGACAAAACATAATGGTGACGGAAAGGCCTGATCGAGTCCAGTTTGTACCGATGAAGTTGTGAGCCCTCTTTCTTTCTCCAAAGATAAACAGTCACAAAGGTAGCTGGTTTTGAAGCTTATTAATGTGTGTGAAGTTCGTTATTTCAAGTTCTTAATCATGCGTATGAAGAGCTGGTCCGGTCGCCACTTACCCTTACGCAATGCTGCACACAAGGGAGACAGTGGGTAGAGTATATAGCCAAAAAAAGTCAAACCAGAACCTAGTGGGTAAGTAACTGCTGCTGCTCAAAGGGCCATAGTGTAGTTCTGAGCCAAAGCTTTCGAGTCTTCCTACCAAGTTCCAGTCTACCAAAGCCTTTGAATTAATTTTAATTCATTGCTGGAATTGGTGTTTTAATTGGAAATTCTAGAAATGCGCTTGATGTTTTCTTATTGAGGTCACAACAGCATGCCATTATGTCAAAAGGTGTCTGCTATTATCATCAAAGAGAGAGGACGAGGGTTCAAAAATGGATTATCTATTCTCGAAAGAGTTTGAAATAAATGCCTGACATTTGTGGTTTGATTTGATACTGGAGAAAAAAACCTCTCTTATTTTGTTTTCAGCATGGCCTTATGTTGAGTTGTATCTCCTCCATTGGCAAAGAGAAAGAAACGGGCTCAACTCCCTTTCAGCATATGGGTGTGCCTCCCTAAGCGAAGGGAAGAAGAGAAGGAAAGATAGAGAATGTAATTGGACATTCTTTGTCCTAAAATTCGTGATAGGAAGTTTTCGAGGGTAACCCCAGGTCCCCAACTCAATCCTCTTCGACCCACTCCCAAACTAATTTGTCCCAACCTACTCCCAGTTTCAAAATTAAGACCCCACCCATCAATACTTCCCTCTTCGATACTGTTTCCTACCACTATGAGAAATATGAGTTCAAGGTCTTGTAACTGTTTTGGAGCCATGGAATACTAGTACATTCCAAATAGCCATCACTTTGTCACCAGCTGTAGTTCTATGAACATCATGCTGTGAGCCTTCTGTTTTTCTCTCTCCATGGTATGTCAAAAGAACATGAAAGAATCGCCAACCATCAGGCATTGAAAAACTGCTTATAGAACTGCAGTTTCTGGTCATTGTGAATATCAGTAAGCCGTCATGGTGTTAAAACTCATCCCAGTCCCCAGAACCACAATGACTGCCGGCTTCAAAGTTGGAGTGGTGAACAAGTAGCTCCTAAAATAAGAGGTTGGTGTAGGACTCTCAAATTGGAAGATTACCAATATTTGTTAATGGTCTTGTATTTCTTTTCCTTTTCCTCCCTATAATTTTATACTTTTGTTCTTCTGCAATAGTCTATTTGTTTGTGTGCGATATCCTCTTTCTAGGACTGAAATATATAATATAATGGCGGAACACCTTACTCTTGTACCTATCACACTACAAAGCCATTCTTCATTGCCTTCAACAATGCGAAGCTCTTCACCTCTCTTCATACTGTTGCAGGTACCAATCCCCCCTGGCAACATCTACACGATCAATGATGCACTACCAGCAGAGGGTGCAGCCGATGACTACGAGACCTGTCTCAAACATTTGGTTAAGACCAACATAATAGACGTCTCTCAGGCAACTGGGCTTCCAAAATTCGACCTCATGCTACTGGGTATGGGTCCCGACGGGCACGTGGCTTCTCTATTCCCCAGGCATCCGCTTGTTCGAGCAGACAAGCAGTGGGTGGCGTTCATCAAGGACTCGCCAAAACCACCTCCTGAGAGGATTACTTTCACTTTTCCGGTAATCAATTCATCTGCGAATATTGCGCTTGTAGCAGCAGGAGCTGGTAAAGCCAAGGTAGTTAACAAGGCGCTGGGTGGTGATGATCTGAGTTCGGATGCACAGCGTATTGAGATGATCAAAGCTGGTAAACCCGACGTAGTTAATGTGGCGCCGAGTGCTGATCAGAGTTCGGATTTGCTGCCAGTTGAGATGGTTTCGGCCGAAGGGGAGCTGACATGGTTTCTGGACAGCGAAGCGGCTTCGAAGCTGTTAACATGTTCCTATTGGATGTTTGATTAGTGTCATTTGTGCTCTATTTCTTCGTGTTAATGCCAGGAAAGGATTGGGTTTTTGTTTTTCCGAGTGGAGTTGGGTTTAGACTTTAGAGTACTCCGTTGATATAGAGATTAGAATGGAAAACAAACGGATTTAGTGGGGACTTTAGCTCCATTTTCCTACCCCCTAAACTGCTCAACACTGTAATTTTGGGATCATCGTTCTTTAGCACAAGTCCTTTATCGCATTACGGATTTCCTTTGTCTCGAGTCAACCATTTATAGGGGACTTCTTCGATGACTGGATCGTATCGTCTCGCGGCCTTTCTTCATCCTAATTTTTTTGAACCGAACTCAAAAATTTGATCACTTAAAATCCGTCCAAAGGGCTACAAATTCCAAATTCCAAATTGGAGCCCATTGATGGGAACATACCCACCATAACTGGGTTATCCATGTGGTCTGGACGGGAATACACTCAGTATAGAAGAAATCTACCTTACAATGGGTGAAACAATACCCATAGAGGATAAATAAAGTTTCACGCAGGGAACAGAGATCTTCATTAAAGGAGATAAACAAAAAAAAAAAAAAAGGAAAAATAAACTAACTTCATCCTTAAATGCATGTTGTTGACCAACAAATCAATTACACCATTTGTGCAACATCTTTGTCAAAATATAAGTATATATAAAAAAATGGACATGAATTTTTTTTTCGATTGCCGTAGCCCGGGGATTGTCCAAGCCCAAAGACTTCCTAGGCTTAAGCCGGCCATGGTGTGTATAAGGGCAATTTTAGCTGTGTATATGGCGTTTAATTGAATATCATTCGCGACACAAAGTGGATGTTCAACATGATTTAAAAAATGTACCGTCAAGAGAATAGTGCGTCACGCCGCTCACCGCTCTCTTTTCTTGATAAATTGAAGAAGATTGTATTATAACGGTTCAACGACACTTACATAACGGAATTTATGACAAGAACATAGTATGTCACGCCGCTGGCCACTCAAAAGCAGAAAGTTACGAATAGAGCCGACATTTGAACTGACCCCATCACTTCCCGGTTGTGTTACGCAGACAGAACTATATATATCGATCGGTGCGCACTACGCATGGCCTTCTCGTCCTGCACTTCTGCTGCTATCCTGCGCACATCCCTCACACCCCTTCCTTCCCTCCGCCGTTCTCCGCCTTACACCCCTCCGATCTTCCAATCACTCGTCGCTAACCCCCCGGCTTGCTCTCTCAGACTGCACAAGTCCTCGAGAATCGGCGTGAATCCCGAGGAATTCCACTGCAAAGCGAGCTCGTCAATGGCTGAAATCGCGACCGAGAAGGCCAATGGTAAGGTGCAGGTGTTCGATTCCGAGGAAGATCTGGCAGTGTCTCTGGCGAAGCACACCGCCGATCTATCGGATAAGTTTGCCAAACGGAGAGGCGCTTTCACCGTTGTTTTATCTGGAGGTTCTCTGATCAAGTCACTCAGGTGAGAAAGTTATCGTTTTTATTTCTTTTTTTTATAACCCAAGTATCCGGGCAAGCTAACGCGCATCTGTCAAATACCGGACCAATCCTGTCTGCTAGCAGGTTCCAATTAAAGCCGGAGCAAATTCTTATAGGATCGGAGCAAAATCTTATAGGATCGACTCCGAGGAGTTGATAGATTGTATTTATTTTTTTAACCGGTTGGCCCCTGGACTTAGGAGTTTGCACCCTCCTTAGTTCTTAGGTTCTGCCAGCGAAATTTGGGGACACCCCCACCACATGCGTAAGCATGTGAAATGCTTTTGGAGAGGTTGTTGGGATTAGTCTGGGGTGCGCACAAGCTGGGACTGATCCGGAACACCCTGCATTACCAAAGAAGAATTGTATTTATTTTATTATGGTCATTATTTCTAGGTTTTGTGTTTTGGTTTCCGAGGGAAAAGGTAGGAAAAGAAAGATTTTGATTTGCATTGGTGATAATTCAGGAAGTTGGCGGAAGCTCCATATATTGATGCGGTGGAGTGGTCGAAATGGCATGTGTTCTGGGTGGATGAGAGAGTGGTTCCTAAGGATCACGAAGATAGCAATTACAAGCTTGCCTTTGATGGCTTTCTATCTAAGGTACGTTCTATATCTGTTCTTTGTATATGAACATAAAAAATTGAGGTCTATATATCGATTGTGCTTCTTTGTAAAACTCAAATGGGAATGATATGCTTTCAATTTGATTTGAGGAGGCTGTCTTAGTCATTTGATAATTTTGGAAGAGGGTTTTTATTATGTGCCAATTACCATTGTTTGTCGTGTGCAATCAAGCGAGTGGGAGCGCGTGCGTGAAAGCACCTTTAAAAAACATCCTGAACTACTAAAAGTCGCGAGAGCAAGGACTAGGAGCGGTAGCGAAAGGGTCCAACTAAAGGATTATGTGACTAAGCATATATTTGTAGGAAATGGAGCTGAACAAAATTGAATAAAAAAGAATTGATTGAGCTGAGTTTGTATTATTGTGACAAGAGCGAATAACGGCCGCACCGTTCACCGGAGCCTCATCCACAGCTATTTCGCACAAGCCTTCACAGACAATAACCATTGCTTGTTAGAATCGGGGTTTAGATTATATATTACTCTTGGAAATGGAGCTGAATAAAAGTGGCAGGTGTTTTGGGTAACTATACTAAATTATTAGTCGTGACAGAAAGGCTTGATTGGAGTTCAGTTTGTATCTATCAAATCGTGAGCCCTTGTTGTTTCTCCTAAGAGAAACATTCGCAAAAGTATCTGAGTTTTGATTTTCAGTTTAATCACTTGTATAAAGTTTTTTTTGAACAGCAAAAAGAAATTTTATAATCTCTGAAATTTCATGTGTGTAAAGTTAGTTAATTTCAAGTGCTTCAGATTTAAGAAACTTTTTTTTTTTTGATAAATAAATAGTTATATTAGAAGAAGGCATAAAGGGAATGTCACCCGAATACAAGAGAAGGCCACAGGACAAAAAGGCCCTATACAATGCCGAGAGAACAATAAAGCTCAAACCAATCTAAAAATTGGTCAAGGGATGGAAAGCAATCCCCCTTGTCCCAACTGTACAAGCTATTCACCAAAAAAGATTTAATCCTAGGCAGAGGTTTTTCCACCCCTTCAAAAACTCTCGAATTTCTTTCACGCCATAAGACCCACATTAAACAAAGTGGAATCATAGCCCACAAACTCTTCCTTCTCTTACCCATTCTAACACCCCTCCAAGCAATAAGAAGTTCCATGACATTTCTAGACACAATCCACTGTATCCCAAACTAGAAAAACACCAATGTCCAAACTCCAAAGATCCCACGCCACCGGACAATGAATAAGCAAATGATCAATCGACTCCACATCCCGTTTACACATACAACATCAATTTATAATCACCTTGTTTGGATGAGCATTTTGAGAGTAACTTTTACTCTCGGCACAGTTTTCAATAAATTTCTCTCTCTATCTCTCTCCACTCATTACCACTCAACTCTCAAAAATAACTTTCTAAAAGTTCATCCAAACAAGGTGATTGATTTTCCGCCTTCTAATCAAATTATCGATCGTAAGAATTTTTCCTTGGGCCGCACACCACACAAAAAAAACTCACCTTCAACGGCGCCTTGGTTTTCCAAATCGATAGCCATGGAAAGGATGAATCACCGCCCTCACCAAGCGCATGATAAAAGGATTTCACTTGAAAGGATCCTAATTTTGAGAGAATCCAGCACAACTCATCGCCCCCTTCTCCTATCCCAGGGGCACTATATACAGAAGAAAACAAGGCCATCAATTCATCCTCCTCCCAATCTTGCACGTCCCTCTGGAGACGAATATCCCATACTATCGCCCCCTCATGGAGGTGAAAGCACGTAGAAACGGAAGCATTCGTATCACTAGCCAACAAATAAATACTCGGAAAAGCATCCCGAAAGCTCACATTTCCGCACCACACATGCTCCCAGAATTTCACCCTTCTCCCATCTCCCATCTCCGACCGCAAAACGAGTGTTCTTTGCAGAATCATCCTGCCCGTTCATAATACCCTTCCAAAGCCCCACCCCATACGGCAACTTGGAGAAAGGTGAAAACCAGTCTCCCTATCCGCTTCCATACTTTGCTACCACCACCTTCCTCCACCATCTCTCCCTTTCACATGCAAATCTCCACAGCCACTTGCCCAGCAGAGCTTGATTGAAACGTTTTAATCTTCTCACACCCAAACCACCCCTTTTGAAAGGAGTGCAAACTGTATCCCAATCCACTAAATGATATTTAAACTCATCCCCCACACCTCCCCAAAGAAAGTCCCTTTGAATTTTTTCAAGCCTCTTCGCAACCGAAACAGGAATAGAAAACAAGGACATAAAATACGTCGGCAGATTAGAAAACGAACTTTTAATTAAGGTCAACCTTCCTCCTTTTGGGATGTATTGACACTTCCAACACGCCAATCTTTTCTGAAATCTTTCCACAACAGGATCTCAAACAGTCATTGATTTGTAGGTGGATCCCAACGGCAAGCCCAAGTACACCGCTGGAAGCAAATTGACCTTACAACCCAAAAGCTGAGCAAGAGCACCAATTTCACCAACAGGCCCTACGGGAATCATTTCCGACTTCCCCAAATTTACCTTGAGGCCGGACACAATCTCAAAACACAAGAGAACACATCGAAGGTATGAGGTATCCCACCTGCGTCGGATCCGCATCACAAAACAAAAGAGTGTCGTTTGCATAAAGAATATGTGACACCATCAAACCCTGACCATCCAACCTACCCACCTCAAAACCTCTCAGAAAACCACCTAACACTGCTTTCCCAATCAGTCGACTCAAAACCTCCATGATTAGGATAAAGAGAAGCGAGGAAAGAGGATCGCCTTGACGCAATCTCCTCGAAGTTTGGAAAAAACCTGCTGGAGTCCCATTAACCAACACTGACATTCTAACAGTCGAAATACAAAATTTGATCCATCTTCGCCAAAGTTCACCAAAACCCATCCGCTCCATAATATAAATCAAGAAATCCCAATTAACATGATCATACGCCTTCTCAATATCCAACTTGCATATAATACCGGGAATCCCACTCTTCAATCTCGAGTCCACACACTCATTAGCCACCAGCACTGCATCAAGGATTTGACGACCTTCAACAAAAGCATTTTGAGACTCTCCAACCACTTTCCCCACTACATTCTTCAAACGAATCGCCAGCACTATGGCCAACAACTTGTAAGCTCCCCCCAATAAATTGATAGGTCTGAAGTCTCTAATATCCTCCGCTCCTCCCTTTTTCGGAATCAAAGCGACAAAGGAGGCATTCAAACTCCTCTCAAACTCCTCTCAAACTCCTCAAAACTCCAAAAATGCTGAAACATTCCCATCACTTCCCCTCTCACCACCCCCCAACATTTTTGGAAAAAAGCCAAAGACATACCATCCGGGCCAGGCGCTTTGTCTCCATTAAGCGATCTAAGAGCAACTAACACTTCGTCCTTGCCGAATGGCCTTTCCAAGCACAAGGTTTCTTCCATTGTAATAGCATCAAACTCTAAGGCGTCGACCAAGGGACGCCTACCTCCCTCCTCACTAAATAAACCTTCATAAAAATTATCAATTCCATCTCTGATCTCCTCATCCCTTTCTAGAATAGTGCCATCAATTTTAATCTTTCCAATAAAATTGTTTCTCCTATTACAATTGGCCATCCTATGAAAGAAACGAGTGTTCCGCTCTCCTTCTTTCAACCATAAATTTCTAGATTTTTGTCTCCAACTAATTTCTTCAAGCTTTGCAATCTTACCAAACTCTTCTTTGGCATTATCTCGCAGCACCTTTTCCTCTTCCCTTAACTCCCGAAGTTGTTCCTCCAAATCCCAACGGCGGATAACATCAACAACATTAACTTTTTGATATTTCAAATGCCCATATTCCTCGACATTCCATTTACGCAAATCCTCTTTCAATAATTTCAGCTTTTTTGCCAAAAACAAAACTCGGCGCCCCCATCACTACATAGTTGTTCCACCAAACATTAACCCTATCTGAGAAGCCCTCATATGACAACCACATATTCTCAAATCTGAAAGGAGTACGTCCACGTCGAATCCCCCCGCTATCTAGCAGAATAGGTGAATGATCCGAGATAGGTCTAGGTAAAGAAAACTGAGCCACATTTGGATAATGCTCCTCCCAAGAAGCAGAAAACAAGAACCGATATCCTCTTACAAGGACTGAAATATAACATTGTTTGGAACACCTTACTCTTGCACCGATCACACTACGAAACCATTCTTCAGTACCTTCAACAATGCGAAGCTCTTCACTCTTCATACCATTGCAGGTACCTATCCCCCCTGGTAACGTCTATGCGATCAATGATGCACTGTCAGCAGAGGGTGCAGCCGATGACTATGAGACCTGTCTCAAACATTTGGTTAAGTCAAACATAATAGACATCTCTCAGGCAACTGGGCTTCCAAAATTCGACCTCATGCTACTGGGTATGGGTCCCGACGGGCATGTGGCTTCTCTGTTCCCCGGGCATCCACTCGTCCAAGCGAACAAGCAGTGGGTGGCGTTTATCAAGGACTCGCCAAAACCTCCTCCTGAGAGGATTACTTTCACTTTTCCTGTAATCAACTCGTCTGCAAATATTGCGCTTGTAGTAGCAGGAGCTGGTAAAGCCAACGTAGTTAATGTGGCACTGGGTAATGGTCAGAGTTCGGATTTGCTGCCGGTTCAGATGGTTTCGCCCGAGGGGGAGCTGACATGGTTTCTGGACAAGGGAGCAGCTTCCCACCTGTAGTGGGTTATGGTTTGATGCAAAATTATTCAATAGAGTTTTGTACCTTGAAGGCCTGATCAGAGTAAGCTTATGTATGTATCAGAGGATTTTCCATCATGGTGTTGATAAGTGAGGTTTTTCTTCACCCATGCTAGAGAGTAGAGCGTTTGAACAATGCGAGACCCCACAATAATGCCTTAGTGTTCCTTTTGGATGTGTCGTCACTGTCATTTGTGCTCTCTTCTTGTTTATGCATAGAAAGGATTGGCTTTTTATTCTTTCAAGTGGAGGCAGATTTAGAGCAAGGTTTCAAAATACCGTATCGGACAGAGTATCGTTTTTGTTACTAGTACGGTATGTAGCAATACCGGTGCTGGTGCAATACCGGGTACCATCTCGTTATACCTATATAAGTACCAAAAAATAATATATTTGGCCAAAATTTTAACTTCCATTTACTATGTAACCCAATGTTATTAAATATGAAAACTTATTTAACCAGTATTAAGATGATCATTTACGAAAAACTTTAAGTGGGTTGGTGGATTATCATCATTGTGTTAAAACTAACAGGTGCAAAAATTATACTAATAGCCTATGATTTTTGGGTCTCTATGTTCAGAATGTGCAAAATAGTGGGGACTTTAGCTCCACTTTCCTGCCCCTCAATTACTCAGCACTATAATTTTGGGATCATCATTCTCACTTTGAAGGCCTTTTAACGCATTACGGATTTCCTTTGTCTCGAGTCGATCACTTATAGGGACCTCCTGGATGGCTGGATCGTGGGTCCCGAAATCGGAAACGCTGTAGGGCGCTTTCTTGTAGTGCACTCTATAAGGCGCATCTGGACCGTCTATCTCGGCAATTAATGGTTCATATATGTTTGTTAACTCTTACCGGTGAGTGACTGATAAGAGTGCTTCAACGAATCTCAATCATTAATTGCCGAGATGGACGGTCAAGATCCGCCCTCACATGGCGCACTACAGGGAGCACCCTACAGTGTCTCTGGTTCCCGTCGTCACATGGCCTTTTTTCGTTTTGAATCACTATAGGCTGTTTTCGGAACAACAATTGGTAAAATTTATCTTGAGGAAAAATTAAAGTGAGAAGGCTGAATTTATTCTTGTCTTAACTAGCCAGGAAAAAATAAACACCTCTTATTTCGGATACCACACATGGTTTAATTACTTGTTTATTTGGAAAATGGGTTTGGATTCGGAATTCCCAATAATATTTCTTGTGTTTGAAGCAACAATTTGATTCTTGCCCCAAGAAGATAACTACTATACACAATTTCTAATTTTAGAACGACACTTATAAAATGATGTCATTGTGTTGGACTCCGACCCCGTTCCGTCAAGGTTTTTATTTTTTAAATACTTATTTCTCGCTTTACGAGACAGATCATTCTATCACAATGGACTGGGGGAGCTGTTGTCCCGGCCGAGGGGCTCCCGCTCCGGTCTTGTTCCGATAATTGAAATCGTTCACTTTGTAGAGCTCGTCGAGTTGAACGAGTATGCAAAAAATCAGTTTGATCGGATATCATTAAATGCCTGATCGGAACACATATAACTTGCCAATAATGGGTTCTAGTAGATCTGATCCAGTGTTTCGGATCCATTCTTTTCAAGACAAAAAAGTTTCGATTAGGCACTTAATGATATCCGATCGAGCTGATTTTCTACATACTTGTTTAACTCGACGAGCTCTACGAAGTGAACGTTTCCGATCATTAGAGTGAGACCGGAGCACGGCCCCCTTGGCCGAGACAGCAGGCTGCTGTCCCTCCCAACTCCCTATCACAATACACCACCTCTAAATCTTAACGGAACGGATATTTTTTTCATAATTCTTTGTCCTTCGGTAGAGGATAGGAATGAAACGTCCATTGCGTGTTGTGTAGTCACTATCTGTTCCCACTTTCTTTAGGAGACCAAGCTTTGCTTTTGACCTCATTTCTTCTTCACTTAGAAACTAAAACAAAAACAAAAAGGTCATTTTTCTTGAATTTATTTTTTTGGTGCAACCATTTTCTTGAACTTCTCCTTTGAATGGTTGGAAAAATTATTTGGTGGGTTTTTTTTCTTCTTCCATCGGCAATTATTTGGAGGTATTATTGGGGCACCGTTATGTGGTGCCCCAACACTTTTATTTAATTACACATTTTCATCGGGTCCGAGACCACTGAATAGTTACTCGATTGAAATGTGGTGGGCTCGCGGAAAGATTTAGCAGTCTAGCTGGTGCGTGTATACATAGATCTTACATCCCAAAATAGTGTTTATATATTATATCCAATGTTAGGCCGGCGCCGTTCCGCTAAAATTCTTGTATTTTTTAAGCACTTGTTTTTTATTTTACGAGACAGGTCATTCCTTCACATACATCATCTTTAATTCAAAAAATATTTTTCTTAGCGAATCGGGGACTAAAACTTCCTGGATAAGACAATAAAAAGTTCAAGAGACAGACATGTATAAAAATAAACCAAAAATAGTTGTAAACATGACAAAAACAAGATCATGCGATTAATGAGAAGATTAGGGACCCACCCCTAAAAGGATGTTAATTGTGACCTCCATGCCAATCCACCAGGTTTAATTAATTAAATGAGATAATAATAAGTCATTATTATAGTACTAGTTGTAATTATGATTCATGTGCTGGCGTGTTGCAAAAATCTCTCTTCCTTTAACAGCTTGCGTCGTTCATGACTCATTTGTCAACGAAGGAATTTAATTTTAATCTTGCACATAAATCGGATGCAAATTTGAGCAGAGACATGGGTATTCCAACTTTTTTTTTATAACTCGAGATGTCTGGATCGGCTTACACGACAGGAGCAGCCGAACTTTTCGACAACGTTTGTGGCCTCGGAGGGCTCACCTCTTGTGTGACGATGAATCCAAAGATCTATATAATCTGCAACCGAAGCTAATCTTATTTGGAAACAAGAAAAGAAGAAAAGTCTTCTGCACATTTGCTTGGGTAGATTTAACGTGTAATAATCAAATCTAAGTTCATCACCTTGTTATGCAAGTTTAGTCTAAATTGAAATATTTGTAAAAGTTTGAAAATTTTCAAACTCACAACTGGAGAAATAACTGCTCTCTCGAATTGTAAAGAAAAAAATAAAGAAACTCATTTAACATTCAATTTCTTGGAGTTTTCTAAGACAATTTTTTAACAAGTAAACTAAACAGGGATATTTCCTCTAATTATCTGAAATGTCATTTTGGTAAGGATTTTGATTTTCGCGCTCCATTTTTTATTGATGGCGCTTCACTTTGTTCATGAAGTTACTACTAGTGAATTCACGTTAAAAGTGGAACGCCATCAGTAAAAAATAGAGCGCGAAAATCAATTTCCTTTTGGTAATTCAATATATGAAACCTAGCAAGTGTGAGCAATTATGAGTGTTGCATAATGAAGGTTCTTTTCCCTGTTTTCATGGAAATTACTTTTCATGCAATGGTTGTATATATAGTGCAGGATATATTTTATCCCCTGGATTTCTTTTGGAAAATGATTTTATCACTCCCTTTTTTGTAAATGTCACTCCCCTGCAAATGTATTTTTGCACTAAAAATACACTTGCAGGGGAGTGATGTTAACAAAAAATGGAGTGGTAAAATCAACAGCCTTTCTTTTCTTTTTTTCTTTTTCTATTGATATTTCTTTCTCCTTTTTTTAAATCCTCTCTCATTTCAACATCTTTTCTCCTTTCGTTTCCAAAGAATATTCTTGCGCCTGATTTTGTTGACTCATACTACATCCTGGTCTTAAGGAGGAAACTCGTGGGTGAGTTTGGACTAATTTTTTACCGTTTTTAGGATATTTTTGACACGGTCTTGTTCTTTAATTATTTTTTCTTAATTTTTATAAGATTCGAGTCGAATTTTCATATTATACCTTTTGTCTTGACGAAAGGAATCGAAAAAATATATTTAGCATAGATCCACCAAAGTTGAAAAAAATAATCATATATAAAACGACGAAAAAACCTTACAAGACTGGCTTTTTGTCTTTTGGATTTTTTCGTTGTCGTATATGAAATTTTATTAACTTTATTTTATGTTTTTATACTTTTTCGATTCTTCTCATCGAGACCAAAGTTATGATGTGAAAATTTCACCCCGAATCCCGTAAAAATTAAAAAACAAAAAAAACCAAAAAACCATGCCAAAAAATCTCGAAAAATTAGTCAAATACACACATAACCCTTTTTTTGAAATTCCCGAACGAGTACGAAAAATTGGACAAAAAGCAAACCGGTTGCGACCTTGTCTTGGCTCTTGAAATCTTCCAAAAGTCAACCCTTATGAAATCTTCCAAAAGTCAACCCTTATTAAATGTCCGATAAAAGAAAGAAGATTTAAAAAGAAAAGACGTACTGGTGTAGGGTTAGTTTAGGAATTTTAATTGTTAATCTATGGAAGAAGTTGATCTCCAAAGTCCAAACTACTACTACTACTCATAAGTAAATACTATTGTATTAACTTGTACTCCATGACTCAACACATATTTTTTTTAATGTTATGAATCGTTCATTTTGCAGATTTCAGCGCGTGAACCAGCAATAAAAGTTGAGCCTGATTTCGATAATAATAACCACGAGATTTTGAGATACACTACTATAACGGAATAATAATAAATATTATTTAAAGTTAAACCATCCGAATTTTTGTTTGAATTTCTTTCCTCATCATTTGGCTATAGAATACGTGAGGATAAAATCACGAGATAAATCGCTTTCACTAAAAAATTTATTCTGATTCTAAGAACTTTAAAAATACCAGATTTCTCCTTAAACAGATTTTAATAACCGAATTTGAAAAGGAAACAAAATGAGTTCGTGTCAATTTGGTAATATATGATTTCAAATAGGATTCGAGACCGACGATGAGCGCGTGGATGAACGTATTTTCTTATATTAGTCTTTGAATTGACCGTGTAATCGAAAAAGAGCCCGCAAATAATCCAAACTAGATTACTGATGACCGGAGAAAATCTAAACCCTACGCGTTGGGAGTATTATTATTATTATCTCTCGTGCCTAAAATAAAACTCAGACAAAATAATCCCCGGAAAATTGAACCAGTGAGAAATCCATGTTACTCCATCTTATGGGGATTTTTCAGGTCTTCCCATACAGTCTCTCTCACAGTTCAAAAAAAAAACTCTCTCTCTCTCTCTCTCTCTCTCCTCTCCTTTCTCTCTCTCTAGACTATAGAAGAACGCCATCAAAGAGAGAGTAAGGAAAAAAAAACAAAAAAAGGACCAGAGAGAGAAGGAAAAGAAAGGAAAGTGGAAAAGCAGTTGGGGGGTCCTTGGCTTGGTTTATGGTGGAAGATCCACCACTATAATTAACAAGGGTCATATTAGCCATTCTCATCATCTCTCTCTCTCTCATCCATGCTCTCGCTCCTCCTCCTCCTCAGCTCCAGCCCTAATGGTGTCCGCATCAGCAGCGGCAGTAGTAACTTAACCGCGCTCATCCACGGCGGCGCCGGGTTCTGGCTCCACGCGGCTGCTCCGAACGCAGCGCTGGCTCTCGCCTTCACCGCTTTCGCCGTGGCGGCCGCCGTACTCTACACTAGTAGGTAAAAAAATAGAGAAACTAGACCAAAGCAGCTGACTTTGAAGTTTGACCCCCTCAAAATCGGTTAGATTTTTTCAAATTTCAAGTAAAGAGTTAATAATATATAAGAATTTGATGAAAGCCCTCCGACGGAGCGTGACTTCGTCGGTGTCGTCTTCGAATTCCTCTTCTTCACCGTCTTCGCCGTCGTCGTCGTCTTCGTCGTGGATTCACTTGAGATCGGTTTTATTCGTAGTTGCTTCCTCCTCACCGGCTTACTGTTCCTCTGATCGGTGAGTTTCTCTCTCTTTCCCCCTCTCTCTCTCGCTCCTTTTTCGTGATTCAGCCCTGATTTTAGTATGTTTAGTGTTCGTCAGTTTAGATCTAGGTTCTAAGTGTTGTTGGAATCGTATCTTTTGAAATCTGAATAGTTTTATTGAGCTCAATCCCGTAGTTGAGTACAGCTTCTCTTCGTTCTTCTGTATTTTTTTTTTTTTTGAACGGGCTTCGTTCTTCTGTTCGGATATAGAACTTTGCACTGGATCCTTCGGTAGTGGTTTCTGATGGTTGAGTTTCGGTGGATTTGGGAGGCTTTGAGCAAGTCAGCAAGTCGTTTGACAAAATCGACCAGATAAAGAGTTTGACGGCATCACATTCGACCAGATAAAAATGATGGAAATCTAACAAAAATTTGGATTTATTTTTTCCGCTCTTGATCGAATTTTTTTAATTTTTAGACTCCTCTCGTCGAGGTGAATAACTAATCCGAAAAATTGACGGAAATCTATAAAAAAAAATCGGCCTTTTTTTTTTGGGTTTTTTGCTTTTGATCGTATGTTTTTACATTTTAAACTCCTCTTGTCGAGGCGAATACCTAATCCAAAAAATTGATCAAAATCTAACAAAAATTCGGAAAAGGCGAAGAAAAATTGCAAAAACTAATTTAGGAAGAAGGTGCTTTTATTGTTTTTAGGGTATTGTTGTTTGCTTTTAGATGCATTATGGATCGATTGCTACTTTTGGTTTATTGAATCTTAATTTCGTGAAGATGGGAGTATAGCTCTTTCTTTGTGCAACTAACCTTTTGTTAGGAAAAAGTACATGAACACTTGATTTTCAAGCTTGACAATCATAATCTGTATCGGTCTATCCCCTTTCCCTTTTTTGTCTTAAGAATGGTTCTGAACGAGGGAACTAAGAGTATTGCAAGCAGCTTTTTTTCTTAAGAACTTAAAGCACTGGACAATTTTCTGCTAAATAGTTTGATGGGGTCACGTTCGTCTCAATCCTTCTTCTTGTTAAATGTCTTGAGTTTGCTAGTGGTGGTGCTTAGTTTTCATTGCTAATAGTTGCTTTTACATGTGTTGCTGTGCAATTGCAATCTGCTCTTGTTTGTGGCATTCCTTCTCTAACTGGAAAGATTGAATTTTGTTTGAATGGGAGGTGATTGGCTCTTCCTTTGTGTGAACAATATTTTCTTATGAAAGAAGAAACGTAGATAGTAGGTTTTCAATTTTGACATTGATAAAAATCAATCACCTTTCCCTCTTCATCTTATAAGAGTGTTTTTGAACAAGGGGACGGAAAAAAGGGACATATTTGTGAAAGTATAGGCTTTAGGAATTTTAAGCACGAACAGTTTCCATTTCGTCATTCTTTCAAATGAATAAGGAGAAGGTGGTAAATTGAAATGTTTCTATTTGAGAACCAGAGTTTGAAGCTGTTTGAAATAACCAATTAATATGTAATGTGTACTCGCTAAATGGCAGAATGGCTAGGAATTCCTATATACTAGCATACGATGTTTAGTCTCGCTAATACTATCGTATGTGTTCTCTGCATTCTTTTCCTTCCCCTGACCCATTAGTACTTCTTCCTCAATGAGATCAGTGGTCGTAGTAAGTTATCTGTGTTTGTGTGAGCTGAGAGACTTGTGCCAAAGGATCCTGTATTGTCAAAGCACTTCAGATTTAAAACTTGTGAGGCAATGACATGACTGCACGTAAGAAGCTCAAAGGATACACAAGGTGACTGATTATGTCAAATGATTATCAAATCTAACAGACACCTTGGCGTACAAATTATAAGCTTAAAATCCAGAGCAGAATTAACTTAAAGTGGCAAATCCTATCTTTTAGACCTCACGTGGTGAAGTGCTTAACCTTATGCTTACCAAGCTTTATGTGTCAGTATCGTTCGTTTGCCCGCCCTTCCACATTTTCACAAAGAGAAAAGGAAAATATGAACTGGTCGTATAATTTCCACTCGGAAAATGGAGTTCTGTGTGATCACTTCTGCTGGAAGAATCTCAGTTCTTAGTCATTGAAGTTCCTTTGTTGCAGTGGGACGAATTGCATGTAAACTGACTGCATAGTCTGCTAGTTCTCGGGACTAGGATTGTTTTAAGGCCCCGTTTGATAACCCTCCAAGGGGTTGGGATTGGATTGGTAGAGTGTTGGTATTATTAATACCTTGTTTGGTAACCAAAAATGGTTCGGACTAGTAGTCCGATGGGATTAAAAATCCGGGTAATAGGGGGTATTGCTAATACCCCGTGGGACTTGGTATTGAGGGGTATTAATAGTCCAATCCCAACTCCTTCACATTACCAATCCCTTTTCATTACCAATTTCTTCTATCAATCCAATCCCATCATCTAATCCCATCTCAAACAAACATGATATTAATAATCCCATCATTTAATCCCATCCCAAACAAACATACTCATTATCAATCCCTTCTCATTACCAATCCCATCTCCTTACGAATCCCAATCCTAATCCCATCTCTTTACGAATCCCATCCATCTATCACTGTTATCAAACGAGGCCTAAATGAATTATGAACTTATTGTAGTCAAACTGTACATATGTATCCCTTTTGCTTGGGTAGTAGAACTTAGCTGATGAGGTGAATTCAACATGTTGTTGACCTTCTGCTTGATTGGTACAATTACTCAAAGCATTGCATGCAAAACAATATTACGCTTTGATTTTGAGATAATTGTTGTGTATTATCGATGCCATCTCCTTATTTGCATTGACAATCAATAACGCCTCATGTTTCACTTCCAGGGGCCGTCTCAAATCACCATGGTCTCGCAGGAAAAGAAAACACGCCCTTACATCCCAGCAATGGAGAGGTTTGTTTACACCAGATGGAAAACCCCGTGATAGGGGAGTAAAATTTCTGAAGAAAGTTCGTAGTGGAGTGAGTGTCCTTCCATTATTTGGTTTATATGTTCATTTTCATTTTGTAGTTCATCTACCTATTTCCCAATGGCATGCCTGGAAATATTGGAAATTTATTTTCCTTATTTTGTTTGTAGGGTGTTGATCCAAGTATCAGGTCGGAGGTTTGGCCATTCCTCCTTGGAGTGTAAGCATGTCAAATATGCATCTCAATGATTATTTCTACGTATATCTACTGTGGATGTTTTGATTACTGCAAAGAGAGATTCACTCTCTCAGTTGTCAATATCTTTTTCTTGGCGCAACGGAATAGAACAGTTGTCAATATCAACCATGACTCAGTTGGCGATTTGGTTGGGATAATGTTTATTTTGTGTGCGCTTGCAAAACAACCAAAGATAAATAGATTTTTCTCTTTCCTTTTCAACATATGCTTTCTGCTTGAACATGAGCGACAACTTCATATTCCCTCTGTTTAAGTCGGATGCACCAAAAACTCCTGTGTGATAAGTTGCTTTTTCTTCAACAGCTATGACTTAAACAGTTCCAAAGAAGAAAGAGAGGTGTTAATAACTCAGAAGAGGTAAGCTTGCTTAGTTCATCTTCCCTATCTCCCACAAAACATGGATTTTGTCTAACCATTAATATCTCTCTACTTCTATGGATGCAGAAAGGAATACGAAACACTTCGGAGGTACTGCCGAAGACTCCTAAAACAAAGTGATGACAGCTTTAGGTCGAAGGAAATTGGTGAAACCAGCATTAATGGGGAAAGTGGGAGTTGCAATCAAGGCCCATACTCTCCCGACTCGGAAGATGTCGTTAGTGCCAGGGAATCGCTTTCCAGTGAGGAAAGAAGCCCTTACATAGAGTACTCCAGCAGGGGTGATGAGCTCATGGAAGGAGATGGTGGCTCAAGACAAATCACAGATCCCAATTCTCCTGCATTTGACACCGAGTCCTCAGACTCAGACTCCTCTGAGGACCCAGAAGTGAGTCAAACATTCCCCTCTAATGAGACCAGGGAGGAAAACGATCAATCTTCCCCCTCGAGAACAGAAGTCCAGTCAAAGCCCCACGACACTGAAAATTTTGCCACATGGCAACGAATCATTCGGCTTGACGCAATTCGTGCCAATGGGGAATGGATAGAGTACTCCCCAACTCAGGCTGCAGTATCAGATGAGAGAGCCCGCCGGTCTGCTGAAGCTGTTGGATTGAAGGATTACGACCACCTGGACCCTACCAGGATCTTCCATGCTGCGCGACTAGTTGCCATCCTCGAAGCTTATGCACTTTACGACCCAGAAATTGGATATTGCCAAGGGATGAGCGATTTACTTTCACCCATAATTGCCGTTGTAACCGAGGACCACATGGCTTTCTGGTGTTTTGTTGGTTTTATGAAAAAGGCTCGCCATAATTTCAGACTCGACGAGATGGGAATAAGGAGGCAACTGGGTACTGTTTCCAAAATCATCAAACGCAAGGATTCCCATCTTTACAGACATTTGGAGAAGCTACAGGCGGAAGATTGCTTTTTTGTTTACAGGATGGTGGTGGTACTCTTTAGAAGGGAATTGACCTTTGAGCAGACAATCTGTCTGTGGGAGGTTATGTGGGCTGACCAAGCTGCTATTCGGGCTGGGATCGGAAAGTCGGCGTGGAGCAGGATAAGGCAGCGCGCCCCACCTACGGAAGATCTTTTGCTCTATGCAATTGCGGCTTCGGTGTTACAGAGGAGGAAAAAGATCATAGAGAGGTATAGTAGCATGGATGAGATACTGAGGGAGTGTAACAGCATGGCTGGTCATCTCGACGTGTGGAAGCTCCTTGATGACGCGCACGATTTGGTGGTGAACCTCCATGACAAGATACAGGCACCCCGTTAATGGTTACATTAATAATTTGTGGTTCTCTAATATTTATTCACTTCGTTTCGTTGCGTAGAGATTGCTTTGGGCAGTATCGTCTATGTAGTCTCCTCATACATGCTTTACGAAGCGTAAATTTACAGGACGGTCTATGGCGGTAGGAATGTGTTCTTCGACAAGGTCGTGTGGGGCAGCACAGTCAAATGTAGATTTTCGGATTGAAAAGATCCACAGGTTGGTGATCCATACGTAATTTATTTGTTGTAGGTTTCTTTTGTTAGTTGCTGTGGAAAATTGGGTATGGGTCCAACCTGTTGGGAGTGATTGTTGAAACAGTTTCCAGGCTTTTGACTTTCTTTGTTAGTCTCAGAATAATCTCTTGGTGAAAGTTGAAACCTGTGGGTTGATTACCGGACGTTCATTTGTTATTCGCAACCCAAATAGATCGATCAATTCCGATTCTTGATTGATCCTTTCTTTTTCTCTTGATTCTTTTCCCGTCGAGATGGATGGACCCATAGATCTGTCTCATTTTTTTAAGCATCCAAAGATCCATAATGTGTCTATTAGATAGATCCGGTTTGTGGATTAACGAGAATGTGCCAAAGCTCTATTTGGGGGAATAAGTAAATATCTCTCGTGCAATTTTCTCCTCTTTTCTGTTTGAATTATGTATTTTCATGACAGCCTGTCTTTAGGAGGGGCAGAAAGGGTAAAAATGGAATTTCCGACGTACCCAAAAAAAAGAAAGGGTAAAAATGTAAGATCAAACCAGTGACAGAAAAGTAACATTGTGCACACCGTGCCTGTGAGCACGTACGCGTAGAACGCATAGCACAGGCCATGAGCAATCCATCAAGCAGATCCAAGTTCAAGTTGCCAAAATTAGAAGGAACGGGAAATAAGAGATCCAATTGTGAAGAAAATAGATCCAGTGACTGGCTCGCATAAGAACAGTGATGGACTCTAAACGAACCACTCCATAAAGTGACGCTTAAACACAGCATACCCTAACCACACAGAGAGATGCTTAAACACAGCATGCCCTAACCAAACAGAGAGAGAGAGGGGAACAAATTGTTTTTTCAGCTAATTGACCAGATTACGCACTACTTCTCTTTGGTATAGTGCCGAACAACAAAGGCCAAGCCTAAGATCAAGAGGGGCACAAGGAACTGCAAAATCTTGATCACGAACTCGGGAGTTTTGTCCGGATTGTAAGCGGCTTGCTGAGGTGGAACGTATGTGCGCCTACGGGGAACAGTTGATGTATCTATATCGCCAATGTAATACTTATCCATCATTTCTCTAGCAGAATCACTGTGGCCAACATCTTCGAAATCGTCTGTTGCATCTTTCCCTAAATTTTTTTACAAAATTCACATGTTCATCTCAAGAGTAATGGATCATCCACTCAAATCAACGCAGAAAATAAATGTGGAGTTAATAGGTAGCAATGGTACCAGTGGCTGATAGCAAAACTTCGTCGCCTCCGGGATGATCATCCATGAATGGGGTAACATCATACACCTGATAAGTAATTGGAGACTTAGAAGGAGGTCGTAATTCAAAGGAACATTATATAACCATGCACTCATAGTTCTTCTGTTAAAAAGATGGAAAAGAAAATCTCAACTGTATACAGTTCCTATATCATACTAGTGTCTTGTATCAACTTTTGGCCCTATTCTTTTTTTTGATAAATAAATAGTTATATTAAGAAGAAGGCATAAAGGGAATGCCACCCGAATACAAGAGAAGGCCACAGGACAAAAAGGCCCTATACAATGCCGAGAGAACAATAAAGCTCAAACCAATCTAAAAATTGATCAAGGGATGGAAAACAGTCCCCCTTGTCCCAACTATACAAGCTATTCACCAAAAAAGATTTAATCCTAGACAGAGGTTTTTCCACCCCTTCAAAAACTCTCGAATTTCTCTCACGCCATAAGACCCACATTAAACAAAGTGGAATCATAGCCCACAAACTCTTCCTTCTCTTACCCATTCTAACACCCCTCCAAGCAATAAGAAGTTCCATGACATTTCTAGACACAATCCACTGTATCCCAAACCAAGAAAACACCAATGTCCAAAGATCCCACGCCACCGGACAATGAATAAGCAAATGATCAATCGACTCCACATCCCATTTACACATACAACACCAATTTATAATGATTTTCTGCCTTCTAATCAAATTATCGATCGTAAGAATTTTTCCTTGGCCCTATTCTACTTGAATTTCCCTTTCTAACTTGTGATTAGCATGAGTATATTTTACTTTGGGAAAAGTATATTATAGGCATATGAATGTTCCTCGTTGATAATGAAACCGGGACAACGCAAAGCCACTATTAGGTAAGCAGTTCAGTTCTGCTACCCCTTTATCCAACGGTAGTTGCTTGAAGAGAAGGTGGCGAGGATTTGGCACTGGATTACAGCAGGACAAACTCAAAAAGAAAGCAAAAATTTGGTATTCAGAGAGTATTGTTCAGCACCATCTGCCACCAATTGCGTTCGGTCTTTCAACTAGTCAAACTTCAGATAAGTCGTTAAGATGTTTCTACTCATTTCCATAAGTATTTTTCTGCCAAAACCGGTCATATTTTAGGACAAACATCCTATGACATGATTTGGCATCCTACCTTCAAAAGTGTAGCAGCTAACTCCCTAAACACCTACAATCCTCGACATATTTCAGTTTTGATTAGAAACGGATTTTACTTGTGCTTATCAAGTTGTACCCAAGGATATGCAAGCCACCGCTGTATTGTACCCAAGGATATGCAAGCCACCACTGTACAAGATAGCAATGGACCACCCGGACTTAACTAGGGTACTAAATGGATATAGCTCAGACGAACACACTAGAAGTGTGGCTTAGATAAAGTTATTAAAGTCATGGCCTTGTACCCAAGGGCGTGCAAGGCAACTCACTCCAAGTCAAGAAAACGTCATCCACTAAGTCACAAACTATCATGACCCTTCAAACGTTTAAGCTTTCTGTTTCATTAGCAACGGAGCATTGTAGGCCCAGCTGAATTTGCAAACTAAACTGTTCTCTGTGGAGAATCCAGGCCTTGTAGGAGAAATAAGTGTTGGATATGCATCAAAGCACTAATCCAGTAAATTATCCGAGAAAGAATGAAAGAACTTTAGTGAGTGGAAATTCGTCGGTGGATATGTTAATGCAAAGAAGATTAATAAATGATTATTCTTCACTTGTTGGTGGGAAATTTGTAAATTCTTAATTTTTCTGTATAGATTCTTCAAGTTTTATATTTGAGGGAGTTGCAGGAGTTCCTTTTGATGCTTAATTCGTGACAAGAAACTAATTCCCTGAGTGTGATACTTCTAATCTTGGTAATCCTTTGGTAGTGGTTCCTTTTTCCTTTCCTCCAACTTTTTCCTATTATAGTACATTGGAACTATTGGTTATATCTTTCTTGATACAAAAGTTCAGTGGAACTGCTTGTGATGTTGATTTCCATGAGCATTTCCTCCACTACGCTTATTATTGGCCATGGAGTTAATCATGTTACCTAGATAATTAAGCATCTTTCCCCCCAAAGAACCATTAATTATCTATCTGTACCAGTAATAATATAGAAAGGGAGAACAACAATTGGTGTGAACAAATTTTTGAAACTATATCACAAAAGTAATTTCCAACATTTATGCCTTGTTCTCTTTAGTTTTCAAAAAGAATTTTTCAAAAAATTCCCCCTAGATTCTTCTTAGATTCCCCCTACTTCCATCATTTCTCTCTCTATCTCTCTCCACTTATTACCCCTACTATTTTTCAAAAAACTTTTCAAAAACCAAAAACATGCATTAACTTTTAGAACAAAATAGTAAAATCACTCAAATACCCACTCTCCACCCCATGTATTCAAACACGCACACCATGTGTGCCAAACTTCTACTAGTACAAAGAACAAATAATTCCAACATTGCCATAAAAAATCCTAAATACTCCTTCCGTTCCAAAATGTTTTGCCCGGTTTGCAAAATGAGAACTTATAAATAATACAACCTTTTTCAAGGAAAATTCAGAAAAATTTCAACAATTAAATAGATATCAATGAGTTCTTTCGAATGATGAATTTTTTGGGGATTTTCGGTTGGAAAAAATAAATTATTTTTAAGTCCTGTCTTGCGAAACTTGCAAACAACAATTTGGGATGGAGGGAGTACAAAACAGATTCAGCTCTTAATGACTCCTATTACACTTTCTACATATCCCAACACAGAAAAGTGCGAACTAGCATCAACAATTCCAAGTCATTCAACCAAATCACATCCGATCGATGCCGATTTCGACAGGATTTACGAGAGAAACGATAACTAAATTCAAGAGAGATCTGACCTTTCCAGATATAACCAGCCAGCAGTCTTTGGTTTTGTTGTGCTTATTCACCTCTTCGAACGAGTGAACTTTCGGATCTGAGGCCATTCTCCTCTGCCGTTAATAACTGCACACAAAAAGCACCAAACAGAAAGTAAAATCCTCAGAACTACATGCACCAATACACGAAGCTGCTCAAACAAACAAAAGAATCGATCGAAGCAAACCGAATTTTTACGAGTGAGAGAGTCAAGATCCTAGAGCGAGAACAAGCCCTCTCTCTCTCTATCTCTCTCTCTCTCTCTCTCTCTCTATCTCTCTTACGCTGCCAGGAGGGGAAAGTCCAGTCCAACTTTTATGTTGAATCTGTGGCAAAGGGCGATGGTTCCGATATTGACAACTAGGATTGGATGAAATGACGGATTTTTCCACGGAAGGAAGTCGTAAGGCCCTCGTGCGACACGGGCCAATAAAAATAACGAGCACCAAAAATGTCCAAACGTGTGCGCACCATTAATCCATTATGTTTCGGTTATAAGTATGTTTAATTAATTAAATCGCAGTTACTGTATCTTTAACTTCTTTCGTTTTGTATTTGATACAGTACTACTAATATTTCCTTCTTTTATTGACTCAGCCATGTTGTATTCCGCCTGAGTTAGATGATCTTGTCAAAAAAAAAAAATTGCAATATAATGGGAACTCTTCTTCTTCTTTTTTTCCCCCCCCCAAATAATCGTGCAATGGAATCTAAACTTTAGGTCTAACGGCCATCCAGAAAGAGCAAGTGTTTGAGAAGTTTTGAATTTATACCCTTGGGTTCCGGGTTGGAATACGTTAGACTGTTAATCCGGGTTGGAATATGAATCCTCCAAAATAGGAGTATTTACGCACCCTTGAAAAAATGCTCGTCGAGTCCGAAGCTCGTAATGTGCAGTGCCTAAACTGATCATGCCATACAAAGGACTGTGTCTGTGCCATCCTTAGCTGGTCTGGACAAGGAAAAGTTAGAACTACAATGATAAACTCATCCCCATTGCCAACACAAACAAGATGCTGTCAATCTCGTTATTCAATTAGGTGCAAAATCAAACAAGACAACTTTACTACTAACCCTCTTCATTAACAATCCCTATCTCAATCTCTCACTTTTGCTGTTCCCTCTCTCTTGAAAGTTACATATAGCTTACAAGTTGCTTTCCATGAGGATCTGCTTGCAAATTGCAATAATTCTGATCAAAATTCTCCCTTTGCAATTCTCATGAGACTTGTGAGTAATCTCCTATCAATTGAAAAACAAAAAAAATTAAAGATGTAATAGAAAACTCGACGAGTATAACCAGAGATCTTCCTAAAGCAACCATAATTACTGAATTTCAACCAACAAGATTTTTCCCAATGAGTTTTGATCTAATCCTTTTGGTGCCTTTTTTTCTCCCCACCCAATCCGAAAAAGAGAGGATTGATATCATCATCTCTTTTCAATAAAACCCAGTTCATAGCTATGAAATATCCAAGTTCCTTCATCGGAACATAAGTATGGCGTAAGCTATCCCTGATCGTCGAACAAAAAAAAGAAGAAGATAAGGATCAAACCATTCCCAATAGTATTCACTATTCAGTGTTTATACATTCAGGTTTATGTCCCCAGTGGTGCTACTGGTATCTGTACCAGCGAGTACAAATGACTTTTTAGGCCTTTTTTGGGTCTCAAAAAATTGATCGGAACCGCTCATTTTGTTTAGAATACTTTGTTTATGATCCTTGCAAAAAATAAGCTCAATCTGATATCGGCAAGGGCTGCCTGAATTCTGTGACAAAGTTGGATGATTTGTAAACATCCTTACCGGTATCGGATTGAGCTTATTTTTTGCAAGGACCATAAACAAAGTATTTTAAACAAAATGAGCGGCTCCGATCATTTTTTTGACCCAAAACATGCCCAAAATTGCGTTTGTATGCACTGGTACAGATTTATGTATGTACCAGTATCATTTCTGTTTTTGAGTCCCAACTAGTCAAAATCATTACAAAACATGAATGTGATCAGGCCTCTACCACTTATAAAAACATGTCCTAAACTGCATACACAGTTGATAAATAGCTTTGTATAACTATTTATTCTTCACCTATATATTCCAGCAATTACCCCATCCTTATCTCTCAGGCAATCTTGGTCGCCATGAAGTTCATACAGATCGGAGGATAAATCTTCGCCAAAGCAAGGAGCGATGAAGGAAGAATCCACAATCCATCTCCACAAATCAGACCAGAAGCAACTGCAGGAACCATCAACCCGGCTTTCTTGTTATTGACCTTGTGCCACACGAATACGATCAAACTTCCCATACACATATCGATGGCGAAGTAAGCCCCAACTAGAAATGGCACAGCCATGGCCATTGGAAGTGGAACCCACTTCCCAACTTTTTTGGGAGAAACATCTCTTACCAAGTTGGCAACCATTGCAAATGTGAAAAACCCATAACAAAGCTGCAAGCAGTGCTGCGGGAGAGCAGAGAACCCTTCAACCCCTAGAATCGCCATGTTTCTGTATATGAGTGCATACGGTGCTTTGTATTCACCATCAGGGTTTCCAATATCGAAAGCCTTGTAGAAGAGGAAGAACGTGAGGGGAGCCACCACGCAGCCTATGGCTGTACCGATGGCTTGGCTAATTAGCATCGATCTTGGAGAAGTGAGGGTGAGGTGGCCAGTCTTGAAATCGTGCATCAGATCAGAGGAGACGGAAACGATGGATTTGATCACGCCGCAACCAATTAGACCAGCAACTACACCGTTTTCTTTCCCAGATAAGGCTGCTAGCACAAATAGGGCAACTTTTCCGTAGTTATAGGCCATGTTCATGTCGGTTAGGCCAGCACCATAAGCGTTGCAGAAGCTGAGAGATGGTGCAAGTATGTATGCGACAACAACGTAGTACCACTTGAGCTCAGGAAACATTAGTGGGATTACAATGATGGAGATGATGGAGAAGATAGAGTAGCCAACGCATGCTACCCACAGGGGAATGCTCTCTCTTGTGAATACTTCGTTTCTTTGGAGATCATCTTGGGGTTTATTCGTGTCATCTGAAACTGCAACGAGACAAAAATATGTAGGTTCTGAAATTTCATAGCCAAATAAACATCCAGAGGAGTGAAAAAGTGAAGTTGGTAATTTACATGTTCTTGGGTTCCTCTGCTTCAGCTTAACACATATGTTTTGACTGGTGAAGAAAAGAATCTTCAGAAAATTGTAGAGGCCGTCTCCTAAGATGAGAGCGATGGAAACGAATACCTGCAGAAGAGGCGAAGCACAAAGTTCAAGTGTTTCGTTTTCTATTCAGATTTAAAGCCATAGGCCTTTTGGCTCATAGGATTCATAGTGAATAATTCGAATCTTTTATTCACTGACCTTGTAGCCAGTAAGGCTCTTCATACTGCTTTCTGGTAAAGTTTGAGGGAACCAATCTCCTTTCTGGCGATCTATTAGCGGCCACATCATCCCCCATGATAGCACAGCTCCAAGAAGCAAAGACAAGTTCACAAGATGGGAACAGATCATTCCTGCTCCAATGTAGGTCATGTCAAAATCAAAGTAGAATCTGCAAAAAAAAGAAAAACAAAACGATAATGATTATAGATTGACAAGATAGTAAAGCTGGAAGAAAAAATGTGACGAACTCACGACTGTTTCCAAGCTTTCAAACCAAACGTAGGGAAGTTAGAGAAACCGCATTCTCCACCACCAGAATAAAACCATCTGAAAAGTCCCCACAGGAAACTAATTGAAAAGAACTTCATGAACCCATGAACCTGTTTCCTGGAAAAGGGTTGTTAGTTTGTTAGTATATCCAGTTGTTTAATTGTAATTGAATTGCCATAGGGTTGGAACTTGGAACTAATTGACGAGCCAAAAGTTCATGAAGGAAATTGCATACTTGGCCATCTCGTCTCCTTTAGGAGTATGAAAGCCATTGATTAGAACTGCTGTTGCAGTTCCACTTGGGTAAGCTAATTTGTAGTCTATGATCATGATCTGCAAAAAACAGGATGTGCATTATTTAGCAGACCATTACAAGCTTCCTTAATAAAAAATCAAAGCCCTCTTGAGATCATTACAACATTCAAGGTTTCCATCATAAGAAGGATGAGCACATCTACCGGTTATCCATGGCCAAAACGTCCTAACACGCTCTGGACACATGTCGGACACGTCCAAATATGTGTGATTTTTCCCCCCTTACTCAGACACGTTGGGACACGTTATGGATTATGGACACATTAGGACCCTAGGTCGCAAGTTTAGATACTTGAGGAGGATACAAATTGCCATGGACGCATAGTTCTTGAATATGCATTTTGTTTTTTCAACACTCATAGTGTGACTAGTGTCTAGGCCTACTTAAGGGCAAATCCATTTTTCCCGATATCTACCTATTAACGCGTTTCCAAAGTGTCCGTGTCCTAATTTAGAAAAAATGACATGTCCATGTGTCCATCCACCTCAAAACAAACCCTTCTAATACAAAGGAAATATAACTTAATGCACATACCTTCCTCAGAGGAACCAGAGCCAACAGCCCAACAAAACTAACTACAAAAAGGAAACCAGTCATCCAGCCAATCCCAGGCTCCTTGTAGCTACCTGGTGAATTCCCCTCTGTATCAACCCCTGCCTGCTCATATGTCCTCTTGTTCAATCCCAACAAATAAGAGCCAAAACCACCTACAAAACCATCAGTACCCAATACAATTACAACATTTTTCATTACATAGACCAATGGACTTAGCAACATGTTTTTTTCTTCTTCTTTTGAGTGTGGTAAAGTAGGGTGTCCGGGCCAGCTTGCCCGCACCTTAGCTGACCCCGACAACCCCTCCCACAGCCGTTTCACACATGGGGTGAGGTGGCCTTAAAAGTTGTTGACAAAGAGAATCAAATCTGAGACATTAGGAGAGAGCATACCCCTGGCCAAGACCACCGGGCCAACCCCTTGGGGTTGAAAATTAAGGTAGTCCTCTTTCTAGCAGCATGTTATTAAAACATTGAAAAGAACAAAGTTTATGAGATCAAACCTCCAAAACCAATGCTGTAACAAGCAACTGCACACGTCTGAATCAGTGTATTCTCCTGTCGAGTGAATGGAGTCGAAATGATTCCAGCCTTTTGAATCAGTTTTGTCCACGTCCGTATGAACACATAGGCAAGAAGAGCAGCCGAGACATTGAGATTGGGTACCAGCCCTGTTGTTAGACTGAGCTTCATTACTATCACACTGTAAATTATCCCAATCAATAAGCTAGCAACAATTCCTCTGGCTGTGATCTGTTTTGTCCATGGGGGAATTCTCTTTATTTCCTCCCGATTCTCTTGCACCTCTTCTGAGTTTTCTCTTTCAATCTGGCTCATTTCCTCCACTCCCACTGTCGCCATTCGAACGAATCAAGTTTCGACCTTTCTTGTCTGATACAATCATGAAATGAAAAATCCAGGACAACCCATGTCAGAAAATTTCCAACATATAAAACAGTTTGGCTAACCACAGCCCACTAGGCAATGATGCACTTTTTGCATATAAACCACGGGGCTGCGGTTACTATTTTCCTATATAATACTACGATATCTAATGAATCTGAGGATACAAAACAAGAGAAATCTCACCTGGGTATTTCTCAGAAAATCTTGAAAATCTCTTCGGAAGTCTCAAAATGGATGTACGTCTAGTTGAATGTACGTACGAGAATTCTTTAACACATTTCAGAAAATCACAAGTCCGCCCATAAAACCTCTACAAATGTAAAGTCAACGCCAAATCAAACAGATGGGTCTTCGATCCCCTCTGCATTTACTCACGAAGAGCGTAAACCTCAATTGGGTATTCCAATTAAATCACCAAACCGCATTCAGATTCGAGAAAACCCCAAGAACGGAAAATTATCGAGAGCTCTCGAATCAGGAAAATAGATCAGTTCGGTGCATGACTTTGCAGTAAGTGGGTCAGATTTATAGGCGTTGAAATTACGGATCACTTTCCAAACAACATAAGTAACCACGAAGACAATAGGAGCAATGTAGTACTACGACATGGGTAGTACAAAAAATGGGTTAAAGGGTTTGTAGTACACACTAATCTAATCATGACCAAATTCGACACATTTTTGGACGGGTGGTGGGCTAGGAATGGTTCTCTCTCCCTTGCTGTTGACTCCACTTTCTCTCTCTAAAGTTGAGGGGATTGATGAGCGAGAGATAGAGCGTGTGGTTGTGAAATCGGATTGGGTAGAGCGAACCCTTTTCTCTTCAAAAAGGATTCGCCTTTATGGCATGTGGTGTAAACTGGGGCGCATCGGAGTGAGGGAACAGATTAGAGAGAGAGAGAGAGAGAGAGAGAGAGAGAGAGAATTTATGACACGGGACTAAAAAGAGTCCTAGTTACACGCTAGCAAAAGTTGACCAGATGTTCTGATCCAACGGTGTAGGATAACACCGAATGGCCAGGTGATCGGGGATCGGACGGCTTTACTTGATCGTATCTCAGTTTTGGTTTTTAGTGGGACCCGTTTGAAAGTTCGTTATTGGAACGCGCACGTTACGGGAGATGATATCCATCAGAGATTAAATTCTGTCCACCTTAGGTGGAAAATCCCAAGTTTCCATCGGTGCAATTTGTGGGCTTAATAGTAGTTTTGTTACATTAATCTGAACCGTTCATATCGTAAGACTCGAAAAGTAATATACCCATGCAAAAAAATTATCTTCATCGGATATTGATTGATATATCAAAATTTTAATTATCTTCAATGGACAAAATGATTCTTTAAAGTTAAATTGTCTATGACCGTCTATTTTATAAACCGAAATTCAAGTTTTGATACACCTTTCGATTTTCAATCAGGCTAATTTTGTGTGTGGATAAACTACACTGCGAGCCCTACAAGATGAACGGTTCAGATTTCTACAACAAATGCACGATGGGACCCACAATAGGTGGTGAAAACTTGAAATTTTCTACCTAAGGTGGAATGGATTTAATCTCTAATCATTAACTCCATTTGGTTTATCTCTTTAGGTGATTACTAGTAATACGTTACAAATGTTTATTTTAAAAACTTAATTTTATTTTCCCAAAAATTGAGAAAATTCGTTCTCGAAAAGTGAGACAAGAAAATTTAGAAAAAAAAAACATATTACAACTAGTTAAAAATTATACTCCACTACTATTATAAATGAGAAAAGATATGGTTCTCTCTAAAAATCTCTCTCCCCCTCTCCCTTGGAAGTGGGTTGTTTTATTTATTAATTGATAAATTGATAATGGAAGGTATCGGACCTCACATCATCAAGTAGTTAGTAGTATCAACAACAATTAGGAAAACCGTAACGAAAATGTTAAAGTCCTTTTCATGGACACTTTCATGAATAATACGTTATCATAGATCCTATCAAACCTCAAACTGTAATCGATATATACCTTTCAAAAGAGTGAACAAGAACAAAATAAATCTTTGTTTATTCTTGATTTTACTTATCATCCTAGTCCTATTTGTGCATTGATTCCAGTTGATGGCTAAGCATGATTGACAAGAACAAGATAAATCTTTGGAAATGACTTTTTTATTTTTATGTTCTTGGTATCGGCAAAGAAACATTTCATCATCATAAGAATAAAAACATGAAATCCAAACCTTTGTAAAAGTTGTTTTTGATAACCCGATGTCCAGATCTACCTGGGCGCATATGTACTAGTTCCGGAATCTTGAAATAAAGCACCGGTCAAACCCTTTTAGTGGATAGGTTTAAAATGTTTGGCCTCCGTGAGATTCGAACTTGCAACTTCATGGACAACAAACACTCACCTATGCCCACTTGTCCAAAACCCCAAATTGGGTGCACTTTTTTTCTTTTTCGGATTGTCGAGGTTAATTTTATTTTCTAAAAAATTGATGAAATTTTGGAAAATTTAGAGAAAACAACATACTAAACGTACTTTTAAAAAAAGATAGGAGTTGGTTCTCTCTCTCTCTCTGAAGTGGGATGTTTTGCTGATTTAAATCGACAAATCTATACAATGAAAAAACATCGGACCTCACATCATCAAGTAATATAAACACGTTTATGAAAAAATTGTTCAAAAGAGCTCTTTCGGTTCCATTGTGATCGATAAAAATAAAAAAAAAATTAAAAAAAATTGAGCTTGTTTTGATATAGACCTTCAAAAGAGTGAATCTTAAAAAGGCAAAGTCATAAGCAAATAAACAAATGAATAATTACCAACCAACTTTGTTCATTCTTGATTTTACTTTATTGTCCTACTCCTATTTGTCGGGCATTTGATTCCAGTTGATGGTCACGATTGACAAGGACACGATAAACCTTTGTAAAAGTTTTTTTCTTTTTGTATAATCGGCAAAGAAAATTTTCATTCATCATAAGAACTAAAAAATGAAAAATCGGAACATTTGTATTATTATTGTTATTTTGGATAACCGAATGTCCGGGTCAGATTGCGCATACATCGGCTAATTCTGGAGTCCTGAAGGAAACGAGCGGGCAAACCCTCCAGTAGCCCCAAGGTTTGGAATGTTCGGCCTCCATGAGATGCGAACATTCGATCTCATAGAAGACAAACATTTATTATTTTCTCATACCCACTTGGCCAAACCCTCGGGATTACCTTTGTAAGAGTTTCAAGTGATCATGTGGTGCAGAAATTATGTGCTATCTTCCACAAATCCATTTAAAATTGGTATTCTGTTCCACTCTGTATTGTGGTGGGGGGAGCCCTTATTGTATAACCATGATGATACACATGTTCTATAATCGTAATTGGATGCACTTTTTTCTTTTTCGGATTGTTGAGGTTATCGCAATTATGCATCATCTTTTTGCTAGTTTGACTTTTTGCCTTTTTAAACACGTTTTTGGTTTTGGCTTCTTCAGTATTATTATCTGATGAGTACATTTTTAGTCACTTAATTACTACCGAGCGCTGGGGGCTGACACGCGTCCCCCTACTCCCTCGTCCTAAGTCACTTGACCGGTCTGGCTCAGAACGATCCAATTGCTACGAGGTGACGCTCGGCAAGCCTCACCTTTCTTGCCTAAATACCAGGTATCGTGGGGGACGGTTGAGAAACCACCCACGATCCCACAATTTACCACAGAGTGGAGTAAGCGACGCATTCTGTTTTCCTTCTTAAATTACTGAGCATTTCCATCTAATTCATTAACTGACTTGAGCATTGGAGAGTCTTCGACTGGAAGCACCCTATTGGACGTTGTTTTGCAGGAACACCCGGAAGACGGAGCTCGGATTGACAAACCATTTTTGTACATCAACATTATCCATGAGAAAACCTCACCAGACAAGTGGATTATGCTATGTTTGGATGAGTTTTTAAGAAATTTTGTAGGGGTATGAGTGGAGAGATAAATGAGAGTAATAATTGGAAGTAGAGGTAATGATTGAAGAGAGATAGAGAGAGAAATGTGAATAATGATTGAAGATGTGAGTAAATAATGATTAAAAGTAGGAATAATGAGTATATTTTGAGTTGAGAAATTTTTTTCAAAAAACAATCCAAACAAAGCATTAGTAATTGAAAGCATCTGATTGAAAATTTGAAATTGGTAATACCAGCAAATACGAATGGATTTACTTCTCGAATTTGTTAGTATCGCGTTGGGCATGCACGAGTACTGAAGACAGATATTTGTGTTAGCCCCATGGTTTTAGATTTTGATGATAACAAACATATGTCAATTAGACTATTGGGCTTAATTGGAATAATATATTTTTATTGAACTAATTCTGCCATTACTTATTTTTATAGGGACTTAGAGCAAGTTTATCAGTCATTTGCTAAAAAAAACTCTTGAACAGTGCACATTTTTCATTTTATCTACTCATATCTCTTTTAACACTACACCAACACTATTTATTTAACATATTCTTTATTAAAATATTATTACTTTTAGAGAGAGGGAGTGAGTGAGAGAAGTTGAACAGTGCTCTGAGTGAGAGAAGAGGAGAAAGAAACTAATTTTTTAATAGGTAGATGATGAACAGTACTTGTACCATCTTCGGTAGAAGTAGCGAACTACTGTTCACGAATGGAAAATACATGCCTTTATACAGAATCTGCTGCAGTTGAATTTTTTGTATTTTCCTCAAGTAAAATAGCTAAAAATACATTATACATTATCTGGTGCATGTACTTGCTCTTATGTAGCAATTCCTTTGAAAACAATATTTGATAGATGCAGGAAATTATTTTCCTAACCTAGCAATTCAATGATGAAAACAAGAACGGCGATGGAGCTATCAAAGGGAAAGTATTCCGGCTGAACAATCAAGAGGGGTTTCAGTTGAATTGAAGATACAATTGGAAATGTACTCCTTTTCACAATTCCAATCTCCAATAGACAAGAAAATTGAAGAAGGAAAGAGATTAAGGAAAATCTCTTCCTAACGATTGGAAAGCCTTTGGAATTAAGGAAAGGGAAGATTGATTGCTGAGATTATGAAGATGGAAAGATTATGGACTGATTTTATGCAACGGCTAAGAGGAAATCATTCAATGTTCAATTGGGGATTGAAGAATATAAAGAAGAGAAGAACAAGTGTAGAACACTACAACTCTTGAAGAAGAAGAAAAAAAAAACAGTGAGCTTTCACTTGCAATCTGATCATTCAACCCTAAGCTTACATCTTGAATATCTACACTAGTTTGAGTGTTGTTCTTTGAACCTTATTGTAAAAGGGATTTCACACCCCTGTCGATCTGAGATTATCTTTTTGTGAGTGGTTTTGGAGAGAAAATCACTTGGAATTATGTGTTATTAGCACCGGAGTCAAAACTAGTTGAGTTAGGTATGACTAGCACCGGAGTCAAGATTAGTCGGAGTGATTGGAGATAGATTGCTCGTTGTAAAGGTTGTCTAGCACCCACGAAGCTAGAGGAATTGTAATTATTGGAGATAGTGCAGCAAATTCCGAGTTGGACACTTGGGAAGTGGACTAGGCCGTGAAGTTGCGGACCGAACTACTATAAATCCTTGCATTTGATTCTCTCTTCCCTACTCTCTTTACTTTCAATTTTGCACATCTATATCACATGAGTAAATTGATATATTATTAAATAATTAGTTAATTAGTTTCAGATATGCAAGTCTAGAAATCTGCATATTAGAGCATCCGCAATGGGGTTTAGTATATTTGTGTGTTAAAGTGTTTGTTAAAAGGTGTATTAGGATAAAAATGGGTTCCACAAATGTGTGTTAGACATTGATAACATAGAAGTGTGCTAGAACATCCACAATGAGTTTGGTAAATTTGTGTGTTAAAATGTTTGTTAGGATAAAAAATGGGTCCCACAAGTGTGTATTAGGAGTAGTGGATATTTATATTTTATGGTTGAAGTTTAAATTATAGAGGTGTGACCCATTTATTGTTTGCTAGCATAATTGCCAAACTTGACACACATGCTAGCACACTATAAGATTTAACACACTCTAGCACACAAACTAACACAAGCATTGTGGCACAAAAACTACATTTTTGTTTGCCAAGTCTTAACACACACAATTAAAACACTAGTTAGCAAACCCATTGTGGATGCTCTTAGTTCTCTGTAATTTAATCTCTGCTTTGTTGAGATTGCTCAATTTGCTACTGTGTGTGTTTGAGTTGGCTCAATCCTGGTTCAGTGTATTATTTAAGTTTGAATTGCATTTGGTTTTTAAATTTCGCATTATATTTGAGATACTCAATTCACCCTCCTCTAGGGTAGCTAGGATGGCTAGGCTTCTCCTCCGGCAAATAATTTGCAGGTTCCGTGGCGCGGCTCTGGCTTCATTTTCGGCTACCGGAGGTGTTTTTTCTCTTTTTTAATTTTTGTTTTGTCTTCTCACTCCCCGGTTTCGGAGAGGTTTGTTCCCTGCGTGGAACTTTTGCTACCCTTTGTGGGTGTTTCTATTTCCGTTGAGAGTTGGTCGGAGAAGAGGACGGTGAGGTGCGTCTATTTACAGCTGTTGTCTTCTTCTCCGTCCGCGTCCGCGTCCGCTCCCTGCGTGGAACTTTCTCTACCACTTTTGGGTATTGTTTCCTGTACTCAGAGTTCTTTCTATCCAAACCATTTTGATAACCTTATCGTGGGTTTGTTCCCATCGATAGGCTCCGGTTTGGGATTTGTAGCCCTTTGGGCGGATTTTGAGTAATCAAAATCTTCTAAGTTTGTTCCAAAAAAAAAAAATTCACCCTCCTCTTAGATTGCTATTCGAACTAACAATTTGATTTTTTTTTGATCGGCAACAAGATTTTATTGAAACTCAACAAAGAGTACATCGAGGGGCCAAACTCTAGATGCAAGGAAAACTAACAATTTGATTTTGATCGATGCTACGTCTCGAATTGGTTTGATGCTGGTCGATTTGACTCTGATTTGGTACGAATTCCGAATCTTTTGCTAGAGGGCACCAAGCTGTTGTTTTTATACGGAAAAACTTTCGTGGTCCTAAAAAAGATGCATGCCAGCCAAATTTCAAAAATGCTACAGGTACAGATTTCCGGGAATCATCCAATTTTGCTTCAAAATTGGGCTAAATTTTGAAGCAAAATTGGATGATTCGTAAACACCTTTCCCGATATCGGATTGAGGTGATTTTTTACAGGGACCCTAAACGACGTATTTTGAACAAAATGAGCGGCTCCGATCATCTTTGCAGGACCCGAGACGGGAGCAAAACGCTGCTGTACCCGGCTGCTGTACCCGAAAATCTGTACCTGTAGTCGGACTCGCCAAATTTTGAGGAGCAAATGATTTTGTGATGCACAAAAGTTGGTGAGTACAGTTTGAGTTCGACATTTTCTTGCAGTGTGAGATGTTTTTTCTCATTCGTTTGTTTATTTCAGCTACATTTATGGGCCTAATTAACTTTTATTAATCCTTTGGAAACCTGATAACTTGAATCTTCTGATAGCTAGAGACGGAACCACTAGTGGTATATGAGGGGGCAAGGCCCCCCGTCATTTTGTTTTTTTAAAAAAAAAAAAATTTAGTATGGATACTTCAAGTTCACACAATCAATTGGGAAGTTCAAACAATATTTGTAAGAACTGAGCTTAATCATTTTTGAGCATAATGTCGTTTAGCATCCGGAATTCAAACAATTGGGAAGTATTTTCAGGTTGTGTGACTTGTGTCAATGTGATTGAGACTAGAAGATCAGCAACTTACTTACTGGTCTACAGAGTGGTGATACTTGTACTTATTCTTCATAGTTCGGTCCTCCCGTTTATGAAATTCTGGTTCCGTCCCTGATTGCTGTCAATTGTTGCTTTGCTACATGTTTTTTTTTGTCAGCAATGATGTATGCATATATAAACAAAATGTAACCATTGAGCAATGATGTATGCATATATTAATGTAACCGGCTAGCTAGTGGTTTAATAAACAAAATGTAACTGTCTACATTTATATATGCATACATAATATCGGGTACCCCTAATGCCACGACCCTTTCTTTTAATGCCACGACTTTTTTTTGATCTCTGACAGGTTTGCCCCCAATTACAGACCCACTTCTCTCACCTCTGGTCCCTCGTTACTTTCCTTGTACATTCTTCTTCTCTCTTCGATAGATTGCATTTGTTTAATTCACGGCCATTCTCCAATGGAGAGGCTGGATCCAATTCCAGAATTGGAAGAAGCATAAACGAGTGAAAGTGTACAATTCCATCAAAAAGAAGAAGAAAGTGTCTCTACACGATTTGGGAAAAAAGAAAGTGCATGTACCAAAGAGGGTATAACAGTAAATAGGAAGTAAAATTCGTGGCCCTAAAAGAATCTATCGTGGCATTATAATTTCCCTTTCGTTTATATGGGGCAATCATTTCCAATATAAGTATATCATAACATTCCCGGTAACTAATTATACAAATACTTCCAAGAAAAATAGTGAAACCATTAAATAATGAATTCAAAAGGTTTGGAGACCAAATGAAAATAGATTACAGACGAATGAAAAGAAAAAGAAGCAAACCCATCCAGCTCGTATAACACGAAGCATGGCAGAACGGAAAAAATATTTGATCGTCTCTTGAAAATATTAGGAATAGAGGTTTGGAGGTTTGTGGGGCTCAAACACATTTTCATAGGATATTGATAGATAGATAGATTCTCTCATTGCTTTCCACGTTTTATTAGACAAGATTACTTGTTGGATTTTTTTTAATTTAATTTAATTATGTATTTTGAAGGCTATCAACTCGACAACGATTCATCTCATATATAAAACAAGAACAATATATAACACAACAAAAAATTAAAACAAAAAATAAAACAAAATACTAGAAAAGCCACTCGGTTCCGATGCCGACTCCGCTCGTCGAGGTAGGTGGAGGATCGTCATTGGATCTGCTTTCCGTCGCAGGATCAATCACTGGATCTGCTTCCGGTTCGCATGATCAATCACTGAATCTGCTTCTTGACGCCATTACCGTCGCTATTGGAGAGTTTCAGGAATCATCACCTAAGCCGACTGAATTCAAAAGCGAGAACCCAGATCTATAACCCTGAGTGGCATCAATGTTCCCAAATTGTACAAATAGTTTGAGCTCAGAAGCTAGCTGGTGATAATATTTACAACGAAATATATATGACTCCTTTCAGCTGCCTCGGGAGACCCTCTGAATGCTCCAAATTCTTTCACCTAAAATTCCAACATTTCCCTTAATTCTGAAGTATTCTTTCATTTTTTTTGGAATGCTTTTTTTTTTTTTTAGTGTCATCAATGTTCCAAAATTGTGCAGCAGTTTGATGGTAGGTGATGATAACGTACATTTATTAACGACAGATGACTATTCACTTCATTTGAGAACAGCAAATCTCAACCCTCCTTTCGGTACTATCATAATTGAATTGATACTCCTTATGAAGATGCCGATGGCGACTGTTCATATATAGGGTTTCGAACCAAGGCAGTTATGAAGGCTAGCTCATCATAAGCACAGTGGACGGTTAGTTAATTGTAGCTACCTGACCTGACCTGACCTGACCTTTTGTGGAGTTATGGGCATAGCACCTACCTTGACAAGTGGCTGGTCCAGCTGGGTTTCTTCATGGGCTGTCTTGGTTTTAAAATGGATAATCAATTAGGTCTTCGCAATGAGTGGGAGGATTGGTCTACTTTGTGTTGGGATCGAGTTGGACAACATTGGGGTGAGTGTGAGGGAGAGCTCCCACGGTTAGTCCGGTTCGCAAGACAGAAATTTCTTGTGAACTCCCTAGTCCCGGCGTGGATAGCATATTTTTGACTGGACCAGAGGAAGAGATTAATTGAGTTGCGCGTAAACTGACCCGAACACTCTGACCATCAACGAGAGAGAGAGAGAGAGAGAGAGAGAGAGTATTTTTGTTTTGGTACCCAAGCACTAAAAGAAGCAGAAAGAAAACTATCAAAGCTTGCACCTTCCATGATTGAGGTCCTGAAAAGCGAGCTGAGGGCCCTGCTCCGGCTGTGTAACTCCAAAACAACTTTTATTAGTAATCAGGAAAGGATCCGCTCTCTGCTAGTGCTATACTTTGTTGGAGCTATCTAACAAGTGTGAAAAAAACATCCATAAGTCGTTGCTCCTCCGGCGTAGCTAGTCTTCGAGATGCCAAAGTGGAGTAGTAATCTACATTTTTTCGGTTGTTGACTCACTTCTGGATCGCTGTGAAGGAGAGAGATCACTATTCTGGCGAAGTGGATATTATGCTCTTCGAGCCCTACAAGCGCATGATGTAGATCAATTTTTTGGCTGTTGGGCCAAAAGATATCATATGCGACGGCAAATATCCACTTAGCAAAAGAAAAAAACTGCAAAAATCCAGTGATGTACTTGTTTTATAGGTTGTCAAAGCATTCTCATATGAACTTTTTGTTTTCTGATCTGAAAAATCAAGAACTTGAGTGGTATGAGATGAGTAGTCCTATTCTACTTTTTGGTTGATAGTCCAACTTTTGTTTGAACCATGCATGTGGGATGGATTAAAACTCTTCCCCACATAAGAATCACCTTTTTCTATTTAATACTTATGTAACAAAGTTTTTTTTTTTTCTATAAAAATCCTATGTACACATATTTTACACACGTATTCACATAAAATAGGAGCATTTGCAACCGCACGTCTAGCGATGCAGTGTGTGCAGGATCCCTAATTATTTAGGCGAGAGTGCAAATGCGTGTGCAAATTGTGTATTTAATACTTATGTAACAAGTTTTTTTTTCTATAAAAATCCTATGTACACATATTTTACACACGTATTCACATAAAATAGGAGCATTTGCCACCGCAGGTCTAGCAATGCAGTGTGTGCAGGATCCCTAATTATTTAGGCGAGAGTGCAAATTGTGTATGCAAGTAGACTTCTTGCAATAACTAAATCCACCCGATTGGTTATTGTAGGCGACCGACATATATTGATTCTCGATTGCTTTCTTCAGTTGTATTTTTAGTTTGTAGACTTGAAATTCTCGGGGTTTTTTTTTTTAATCAACAGTCAAGCAATTTATTTCATTACCCAAATAATTTGATTATTACACCAATTCTACTATATGTGTTGTAAAAGTAATTTTGATTACGAAGAATAATCTTTTAGAAGGCAAATTGTCGCAGGCCAACTTCCACCTTCCCAAAGCCTAACCCGTATCCGCTAGTCAAAAAGTTTCCTTTATTATAAAGTTTCGTAGCCACATTTTTCTTCCCGGTGCGCATCTATCTATCTCCTCCATCCGATAATGCATGTGTAAGTTGGGTTTGCTTCCCACACACTTGATCAGAGCTTGATTTTTGAGGTCAGTCCGTAAAAAAAGTAGTTTCTCGTGAATTTTTCAGTCCCGGCGTGGATGGCTCTGCTTTTGACCGGACCATAGAAAAAATTAATCGATTTACGCGTAAGCCGGTCTAGACACTTCTGACAGTCGAAAAAAAAGAAGATAATGTGTATGGGCTGAATGAGTGTAACTGTTAGTGGGGAATAACTTGACCTGGTATTGTAGGTATGTGCTAGTTTTCAACGGTTTGACAAATTCAGCATTGGTGGTATGAGGCCCACAATTTCAAATAAGACGACCTAGTGGCTCCAAAAATGTGATGTAACCAGCATCGGATTCGGGGGTGCTGTAGTCCACCCCGTGTAGTGTACATGTAAGGCAACACACAGTTGTCGATCTCATTAATCAACGGTCCACGTTAAAAATCAATTATGACCGGCAATAAATGATTTTTATCGGTCATAATTAAAAATCATATCTCAACCATTTATTGCCAAGATCGATGGCCCGTGTGCGCTCTACAGGGTGCCTTGCAGGGTCTTGTACTACAGGATTTCCCAATCCACCGACATCACTATTTATAGTCCCCAGAGTTTGCAATTTTACTTCCGAAAAAGAAAATATTTGTTGCTAAAAATCGCAAAACAAATCTTTTTCTCTAATGTATAACTTTGTTACGTATTTAAAGCTGTATAATTTTTTGTTACTCCATAAAAAATTATGGGTTTCTTACTGGCCGGCCCAATTTTGTAAATCTCTACCCGTCCAGGCCCTGCAAGCGTCTAACCATACCCCTCTAGACCCTGTTTTATGTAATCTGCCTAAAATACCCCGTTCTTCTTCACCCCCAATCCTCCGGCGACGAACTCCTCCCAAATCCCTTCGCTTCCCAGCTCGGTCTCCCCCTCTCTGACTCGGAGCTCCGAGAAACCAATTACTAAGTCCACTCACTTACATCTCTCAGTCGTAGAGGGCGTCACCGGCGGCAGAGAGATCATTGTTGATGCCGTCGCTGCGGAGATCGCTGATGACACCGAAGAAGTCGACGACGGAGAAATCGACGAGCTATACGTTGGGATGAAGAAGTCGGCGGCGGCGGCAACGAAAGGTTTGGGGAATCATAACCGTTCACCCCTTGGCCACACCCCTTGATCGCACAAATCAAGATCTAAACCTTTCGCCTTGGCTGCACAAATCCAGACCTGTGACCAGAAGCTTCATCGGTTCATCTATGTCTATTACAAAGTGCTGAGGAGGAGTTTGAGTTTTGTCAAGGTATGGGTCGTCTTACTTTTCCTTGTAAAGAAGAATCTTCTCTCTCTAACATCCTTCATCAGATCAATGAAATTGGAGAGTTAATTAATTCAATGCAATGGCTTTTTTTTTCTTCTCGCTTAGAATTGGAGAGTTAATTTATTTTTTAGATGAGAATTTTTGGTATACCGGGGCTGAATTCACACACTCAAGAGAATTCACCCATACTTCACATCAAGAATTCACTGCAATAGTTGATTCGGATCTCCGAGCGAAAAGAAAAAGAAAAAGCATAGAGCAAGCCACGAAGACAGATGGAATTGGTGGTGTAACCAAATTGGTGGTGTAACCAGAGAGGATTTTTAATTGAATCAATCAATCATGTAAATTTTTTTCTTAATTCTAAAATTTAATCGAATCGATTCGATCGTCAAAATCGACATATATACACAAGATATATGTGTTTAAACGTATGTATCAACGGAATTCTGTACTTACACTGTTTTGTTTTCTTCCGCGTTTGTCTTTGTTTGTCTTCTAGTATTAGCCACAGAAAGCAGAGAAGAATGGGATGTGAATTATGTCGTTTTTGAAGGTGTGAATTCTTCATTTGGGTATGAATTGTGTCTTTTTCGAATGTGTAATTCTTCAATTGAGTGCGAATTGTGTCTTTTTTCAAAGAGGTGAATTCTTGGAGTGTGAATAGTACAAATTAATTGGTGTAAATTCTAGAGGTATAAATTCTGCAAGAATCCACTCAAAATTCACACCAACATTTCACACGCAGATGGCCGATCAGGAAAAAAAACAACAACAACAACGTAAATTCTGGATTGAGATCTTAGAAAGCTCAATTCAGGGGTGTGAATTCTTGCAAATGGGTGTGAATTCTGCAAAAGGGAATGAATAGTAAAAATGAGATGTGAATTCTGCAAAGGTGTGAATTCTGTGGGCTGTGAATTCTGTGAGGTGTGAATTCTGGGTGGTGTGAATTCTTGAATGTGTGAATTCTTGGGGGTGTGAATTCTGGAAGGTGTGAATTCTTGGGGGTGTGAATTCTCAAGGGTGTGAATTCTTGGGGTATGAAAAGTGATAGGGGCAAAATAGTAAAAGCATCCTTAAAAAGGGTCTTGAGTGTGAATTCTCAGAGGGTGTGAATTCTGGGAGGTGTGAATTCTTGAGAGGTGTGAATTCTGTGGGTTGTGAATTTTCGGGGGTGTGAATTCTCGAGAGATGTGAATTCGGGGGTTGTGAATTCTTGCAAAGATGTGTGAATTCTGCAAAGGTGTGTGAATTCTTTTGAAATGTGTGAATTCTGAGGGTGTGAATTCTTTTGAAAGGTGTGAATTCTCGAGGGTGTGAATTATTGGGGGTGTGAATTCTTGGAGGTGTGAATTCTGTGGGGGTGTGAATTCTGTGGGTGCTGAAAAGTGAAAAGGGCAAAATAGTAAAAGCATATTTAAAAAGGGCCCGAATGGAATAACACTTACAAAAGAGGGTTTGCATGGAACCCCCCCAAAAAAATAGGACCGGCCAGGAATTTCCTGAAAATATTTCTAAAGAGAATTATTGAAGGCAATCTAGACATGATCAATTGAATATTAATTAGTAACATATTCTATCAATTTATTGAACTAAACATTTCACCAAACAGCTTCGTCTTTTATTTAACTTTTAATTAATAATAAACAACACAACAAATCTTTCCAACTTATATTAAGAATGTCAAGTAAATCATCAAAATCTGTTAATCTAATTTTTGCGTGATAGTAAACGGAACCATGACATCTTTATTATTATAATCTACAAATCAACTATTCAAGTTTCTATAATACTCCGTCCGTCTGGATTTAACAGTCCCTCGTTTAATTCTAACCGGATAAAAAATGAGTTATATCTTTAAATTGGTAATGAATTTTATATCCAATATGAATCTTGTTTGATAGATCTCAATTAGTTTTATAAGATAACTAGTGCTAGCCTGTGTCTACGGCACTACACATCCCGGTTGGAAGGAGATGACAGTTGTGTGATTTAGGTGAAAACCATGGGCACTTAACCAGGAAGTAGGAGGATGCACTACAGCCTTTGGATCAAATGAATCTAAGCCGTTCCAACAACTTGTCCCCACACCCTTCTATTTTATAATAGAGATGTTTTCAAAATTATATAAAACATTGTAAATTACAAGATATAATCGATTGAAAAATGACACAAACTTCCAAAAAGAACTACTATAAAATTCAGATGGATGGAGTAAGTCCTTGAAAACGGTGGCCAAGTGAATGCCGGTTTCAAGTTCGAAACCTTATATGTGGCATTTACTCCGGTTTTAATTAGGCCTACATTGGTGGACAATGATCTTCGAGATAAATCGAGGTACGCATAAGTTGGCATGGACACCTCAATTTAAAAATAAAAAAAAACTTGATCTCATCTCCTACCGCCGTCCAATGAATCCAAAGTCCCAACAAATGAATAACATAAGTAAAGGAAATTGCTTGTTCTTCGCGTACGTCCATATCAAACTTTCAACCATTTAACATTGAAAACTAGACACATATCGGGGCTTAGAGTGATTATTAATGTTTTTCTAACATTATATTCCAAAGACTAGTCATTGGTCGCACATTCACGGCCAAAGCAATTACTCATGGGGTACCACAAAATAGCCTTGCTGAGAATGAAACAAACTTTGTAACTAACGAGAGCTAGTTTAGTTGGTCAGGACTCTTATATCTCACTATGAGTTCAAGATTTCGAATATCTCTACCTGCGTGTGGTTGTTTTTTCCTTAACGGAGCTCTTCCTTTATCTCTTATATTGATTAAATTGTTGGACTTGGTTATCTCGTAAACTCTCACAATTAATGTAGTGTCTCGCGGTTTGTACTTCGTAATTTATGCACGACGTAAATGATCTCTCCTCTTGATTTGAAAAAAAAAAAAACACTAAAACTTTGTACTCAAGTTCATAACTGGAGACGTGGACAATCAAAAAAAATCTCTCCAAGTAATTTTAACGCGGCAATCCAAATCTTCAAAATATGGACTTCAAGAGAAAGGTAAAATGGAAATTCATAAAGGGTATCTTAAAAGTTAAGAAATTGCTCGTTTAGTCTTTTCTATTAGTAGTAATTGTTTTCAAAAAAGTAGTAGTTCAACAAGGCTTTCAAGGTTTCTTAGAGAAACACGGTTGCTCTACACTTCACTGCACGGGATGGGATTCCTCCATTTTCGGCCACTCGCCAGACATTATTCAACAATCGGTTTCGTTCACATTGTAGATCTCATCGAAATATAACATCGAGGTCTAATATTATATCGTTTGTATACTATTAGGTCGCTTGTATGCAGAACCGTTTTCTATTTTTGTATTCCGTTCGCATAAGGATTGGTACCCAATTAACAACCAAGAGTTTCAACGAGATTTAATTACAAAATAGCAACGAAATCGATTGTTGAATTAGGTCCGACAAGCAATGGAAATCGGCCAACCGCCCCGTGCAGTTCTCGGCCAAACTACCGAGGAGCTCTCTCTCTCTCTCTCTCTCTCTCTCTCTCCATGTGTGTGAGCGCTTGCGTGTTTTCTCCCTCTTTTTTTTTTTTTTGTTGACACAGTGTGTAAAGTGCGTCCTTGACCTGTTAAAACTTTCCATACCAGGCTTTATTAGTTACCCAGACAATAGCCAGCCAGCCATCCCCATCTTCAAACTTCAACAAAAACCTACTCCTACCCTTCATTTTAAAAGGCTCCAATAAAATCAAAAATCATATCCCCCCAACACCCTCCCTTCCCCTCCATTGATATACTCCTAGTCCTAGTAGAATTCCAGCAGAAAAAGCAACATTCTCCCCCCCCCCCATCAATCTCCCTTGATCATCATTGATTCCCTTTCTCTCTCCTCTCTCTCTCTCTCCATCGTACCACGCGGGACCTTCCCAATCATGCTTCCACCGAACCCAATTCTACTCCTAGCCGCAATCACTGCTTCCTACTTGATTTTCCGGTTCCTCTACAAAACGTCCGTCCTCCAAATCGTCAGAAACTGGGGCCGATTGATCGCCGACAAGTGCCACGTCCACCAGACCTACAGAATCCCGCAATTCAACGAGCACATGCAGGAGAACCACCTCTACAGGAAAGTGTCCACCTACCTCAACTCCCTCCCGGCAGTCGAGGACTCCGACGGGGCCAACCTCTTCGCCGGTCAGAAGCCGAACGACATCGTTCCGGTCCTTGACGACAACCAGACGCTGATCGACGCGTTCCTGGGCGCCAGGGTGCACTGGACGAACGAGAGGCCCGATCGGGACGGATCGCGGGCGTTGGTTCTGAGGATCAGGAGGAAGGACAAGCGTCGGATCCTCCGCCCTTACTTGCAGCACATTCACGCGACCTTCGAGGATATTGACCAGAGGAAAAAGGAGGTGAAGCTGTACTTGAACGCGGAGGAGCGACCGGATAGGAACGGGCGGTGGAGATCTGTCCCGTTCACCCATCCGTCCACGATCGAAACGGTCGCGATGGATTCCGATGTGAAGAACAAGATCAAGTCGGACCTGGAGTCCTTTCTCAAGTCGAGGCAGTACTACCACCGCCTGGGCCGCGTCTGGAAGCGGAGTTATCTACTGTACGGACCTTCCGGCACCGGAAAATCGAGCTTCGTCGCCGGAATGGCCAAGTTCCTCTCCTACGACGTGTACGACGTCGACCTATCGAACGTATCGGACGACTCCGATTTGAAGATGCTGCTGCTGCACACGACGAACAAGTCGTTGATCGTGATCGAGGATCTCGACCGTTACCTGGCCGCGAAACCGACGGCCGTGAGCTTGTCCGGGATACTCAACTTCATGGACGGAATATTCTCCTGCTGCGGGGAAGAGCGCGTCATGGTCTTCACGATGAACGGCAAGGATCAGATCGATCCGGCGGTCCTCAGGCCCGGGAGGATCGACGTACACGTGTACTTCCCCTTGTGTGATTTCTCCGCTTTCAAGACCCTGGCCAGTAGCTATTTGGGTCTGAAAGAGCACAAGCTCTTCCCGCAAGTGGAAGAGGTTTTCCAAACCGGGGCGAGTTTAAGCCCGGCCGAGATCGGGGAGATCATGATCTCGAACCGGACCTCGCCGAGCCGGGCGATAAAAACGGTTATCACTGCCTTGCAGAGCAATAGTGTGGACCGTAGGGGGCCGGGTAACCTCGGGCAGAGACTGACCGAGAGCTCGTCGGGTCGGAGCTACGGAGAGCCCGGCGAGTGCGGGTCGTTCTTTACCCGGGAAGGGTCCCATACGATGAAGGAGGTTCGCAAGTTGTACGGGCTGTTGAAGATGAGGAGCGGTAGGAGGAATTCGGAGGATTTGGATTTGAACGAGAGAGAAAATTCGCGGCACGAAATTGAAGTCAAATGATACTAGGAGGTTGCGGGCAAGCGGGTCGGGTTTTCCGCCGTTTACACTCGGGAGCTCCAAAACTTAGGACTCCTTAAATTTGTTTAGAGGCTACCAAAATTCATTTTTAGGGCTTTTCTATTTCTAAAAATTTCGCTCAAGACATTTTGTTTTCTTTCTTTTTACCCTTTATTCGTAAGTAATACAATGTCTTATTGTCCAACAAATAATCATACTTATCGCGTTTTCATTAACACTTATTGTATTCTGTGTGATGCAACACGTAAACCATAATTGCACGTACGTTAGGTTTATCGAAGAATTCGTTAGTAATTAAGGACTCAAATCAAATGGTTGTTGAGATAGCACATCGATAAGAAAAAAAAATGATGACTTAAGGTAGATGGTTGTTGGGATATTCGTGTTACCGGAGTAGTTTATTACTATTATTTCTATATACAATTTGACTACTAGTTGTACGTAATCTCAAAGTGACATGATTGAACCGTTGCCTTAAAAGACAAAACTTGAGAGCTCATCGACTTTACTACTTTTCAATTCACCCTTCATTTTTAAAAGAGGAAAACATGAGTGATTTTGGAAAGCAATCAAGTAATGGAACAATTTAAGAAATACTACTTGTCCCATGCACGGGTTGGTTTATTAATGCATTATAACTTAGCTACTACAGTACATTTCTAATCGCCCCAATTTTCTACAGAAAACAAATTGAGTATCATTTTCAGCCTTAGGCACCGACTTCATTAAAATATGCAGAGTGACAAATGTGCAAACTCTGCAGAAAACTGGGATGGTTTCATCCTTTGCGAATATAAAAGAACTGGAAAAGAAACGATCTACTGAAACTCAACTAGGGTTGCTCGTAATTTAAACGAAAAAACTACGATTTACTCTCTATATTTTATGTACATCTACACTATATCTCATTATTAAGATAAAATACTAAAATTGGTAGAAAAAAATTGTTAACATTACTAACAATTTATTATATAAATACACACACACATATATATTTATATAAAAAAAATATCTCACGGTCCGGTTCGGTTAATCCACAGTTTCGTAATGAAAATTCGTGGACCGAACTGCTAGTCATGGTTTTCTAATTTATCAATCCGTGTCCGGACCATTAATCCAACGACAAAATCCAAAAGGTACGGATCGGTTGGGTCCGGACCGGTTTTCACGGTTCATTGGATTTTTTGAGCAGCCCTAGAAATGGTGTTTCAATTAGTAGCGGATTAAACAAACTTCAATAGTTAGTAAAAAGTTTAAAAATATACGAACAAGTTTAAAGAATTGACTCAAGTAACTTTGAAAATACTTCGATTCTCCTTGCCAATAATTCTTGAAAGAAGCTGTGGGGATTAATCTGAGGTGCGTGAGAATTGGTCCGGGACACCTTGCATTACAACAAAAAAAAAAAAGCTTTGAAAATACTACTTGCATTTTTTGTTCTTTGTACGGTGGAAGCCGTTGTAGCTGTTGGCACAAAGATAGTCATTGCTTATTCCCACGTTCAATTTCGAGTTTAAATTCTGTCTGCCTCGGAGGGAAAAATCGGTTTTTGCTACCGTCATTTGTGGATTCTACCGTACGTTTATTGCAATAATCTGAATCGTTTATCTTGTAGAGTCCGCAAAGTAGTATGTACACGCAAAACATTAACTTGGTTGGACAATGATAGGTATACGAAATATCAAATTTTGGTTTATAAAATGGAAGTTAAATATGATCATCTATTTTCTAAACTATATTTCTATCGATGTCCGATAAACTAATTTTTTGCATGGATATATTACTTTGTGGGACCTACAAGATAAACTATTCAAATTATTATAATGAACGCACAGTAAGACCCACAATGAGTGTCAAGAATCGTGGGGAAAATTTTCCAATACTGAGCGGGTACCACGAGGTGTCCGCTCGCGCATTCGAGCCGTCCATTACGTGTTTGAACAGCTCAGATTTGAAGAGAGAAAAAGGAGAGAGAAAGTGTTGGGGTGAGAAGAGAGAGAGGATTTTAATCCGAACCGTCCAAAATATATCAGACGGCTCGAATGCGCCGAGCGAATACCACGTATGATATATCCGCTTTGCACCGAAAAATCACTCGGAATCGTGGGGTTTCCACTCAGTGAGAGAATTTTCTCTTCAAATATTTGCTTGCCCTCTGAAAAAGGTCAGAACCCTTGGAATCTTCTACTTTCACAGTTTCCCGTGACATTGCTTCGTTGGCAATTGCCTTTAACTTTTTACTCGAACCACGAGATCATGGTTCAAAACAAAAACTTCTCCCTATGTGATGTTTCCCAATATATTGAAGGAGCAAAGAAACAGAAAACATAAAAAATCACAATAAAGCAACAAGGGTTTGTCCTAGATGAGATCGTATGCTCAAACCGACAGAAGCCAAATATTTCAAGTCTTGGGGTCACTGGATGGTTTGTCGGATCGTTAACTTTAAGGCCTCGGAATTAGTCGAGGTGCACGCAAATTAACTCGGACATCTGGTTAGAAAAAAATCACAACAATATATGAGACGTAGAACGTATATGTGCAAAAGTAATGCACGAATCACTTTCGTAAGACTATCTAAAATGGTTCTGAAATGAGCAATGTTACTCACACTCCTACTGATCACTTCCCAACCACATAGGTGTCGGCCCCACACGTTGAATTATGGAGTGGGCCCCACTCTTATGTATGTAGACTAGGGGTGCGCATGGTCCGAATTGGTCCGGTTCTCTAGAAAATCAGTAACCGGACCATTTCAAACGGTTTCTAGAAAATTGAAAACCAAAACCTAATTAATATATGCGTGGAACCTAACCAGAACCAAACCGCAAGACCAGTCCAATTTTGGTTTGATTCCAGTACTATCCAATTAGCATCCAAACATTTATTCATATGAACTCATAAAATTAAAATTTAAAGCACCAAATAGGTCATAGGTAAAATAAAATTAAAATTTTTTATTAAGAACTTTCTTAACAAATAGGATTTCATCTCTAAATAAATTAATTTTAGTAACGAAAAGATTAACCTACAAAATTCAAATACATAAATAATTGCGGTTCGAACGGTTTTCTTGAGCACCGCTAATGTAGACTTATTGTTCTGAAATCGCACTCTTTATGGAAGCTGAAAGCTTTTTCTTTGGGCTTGATCCAACCTCCAAGGTAACGGGCCTTGTATTTTTTTTTTATGGGCCAAACCATCGGGCTATATCGAAACCCGCCGGGGCATGGAATTGGGTTTTTACAATTGGATCCGAATTCTGAAAGGTGGCGGGAAAAATTCAAAAAAACCCCTGAACTTTGAACCCAATGTCAAATAGGCACCTGAACTTAAATAAACTTCAATTGAACACCTGAACTTTCACTCCGTTATCAATTTACCCCCTGCCGTCTCGGATCGTTAACGGCACCAAACGTGATTATGAGAGCCTTAGAGACAAAATTTGATTATGTCTCTTTAGAATAATATGATCAGAATAATAAAATCTTCACACCCGTTCAAACGGATTAAAAATTGGAGCACTTAATTTTTTAACCATATTTTTTAATATATAAACGGTCCCAAAAAATTAAGTGCTCAAATTTTTTATGAATTTACTATGAATTTACTGGGTATAAACGGTCCCAAAAAATTAACTGGGTATGAATTTTTTATTTAACCAAAACGTTGCCCGAGTAATAAGTGGAGAGAGATAGAGAGAAATGTTGGAAGTGAATTTTTTTAAAATTCTTTTTGAAAATTTAAGCACTAACGTTGTTTATATATTAAAAATTAAGTGCTCCAATTTTTAATCCGTTTGCAGGCCTGTGAAGATTTTATTATTCGATCATATTATTCTGGAGACATAACCAAATTTTCGTCTCTAAGGCATATATTCGTAAGTTTTTTTTTAACTGTGCCGTTAACGATCCGAGACGGCAGGGGGTAAATTGATAACGGAGTGAAAGTTCAGGTGTTCAATTGAAGTTTATTTAAGTTCAGGTGCCTATTTGACATTGAGTTCAAAGTTCAGGGGTTTTTTTGAATTTTTCCCAAAGGTGGCATTGCTTGATCTTTGACTCCCTCCTCTCTATCCTTTCCCGTCAACTACTCCGATCACAGTCTCTCTCTCTCCTCTCTCTCTCTCTCTCAATTTGGTAAGAACCTCTCTCTGTATGCATTTTCCCAGTATACGCGTATTCGTTGAATATACGCACACGTTGGTTGGTGTTTGAATAGTAAATTCAAAAGCACGAAACCAAATTTTAGGGTTTGCACGAAATCAGCTGGAACCTTTGACAATTTCGCATCTCTAGCTCTCTGTCTACGTTTGAACTTGAAATTTCTGGCATTTGACTTTGTCAGGTGTTGTGATCAAAGTTCTGGATTTGGTATTCGACCGTGAACAACATGGTAAAGTTTTTATTTTTTTCTCTACTATCTCGTGATGGTTTAGAATTATTTGTGTATTTTTTTGAGTGCGGGTTTATTGTTATCTGAAATTTATTTAAAAAATGATGAGGATTTTTTTTTCTCTCCAGAATTTTCTCGTTGGAGCTTTCAAGCCTGCTTGTAACGTTTCAATCACATTTTCTGATGAGAAAAATCGCAAGAAGGTAGTTTTCTTCTTTAATGTTTAGTGCCTGCGATTACATAGTTGTAGATATAGTACTGGAATTGGTGTAGTTTTTTTTTTTTTGATCCGCCTGGAATTGGATAGTTGCTAGGGAGGTAGTTCACTGGAATTAGAGAATTGTAGAAACTGGGAGATATGTGGTACTTCTTATTGGTCGGTGCGATGTAACTAAGGTCACTGCCCCATCTTAGTAATGGGTTCCTGGGACTTTTCTTTCCGTGGGTGTGGAATGATGCACGATTAGGGAATGTGCATATTCAGTTACGATGACTCAACCATTTTGATTTTCTTCAAGGTGAAAGTATGATTACCTTCAAGAACCATGTATATTGACATGGTCCTTTGGTTTATGTATTGTTTTGCTCAAATTCGGGAAAGTTTGTAGCTTTTACATAGGTTCGCACAGGGATTTTTTTGGAAAATTACTTGACTGTTGGTTCAGTGTCTGGAACCCTAGATTCAGATTTAGTCCGGCAGTTTACTTTTGGGGGTTCATTGCAAATGAAATAAAAGTTGGGTTAGTGTGGTGATGATGTTCTTACTTCTTGTCCACTTGTCCACATAGGTCCCGACAAAGAAGGAAAATGGCACATCACTGTCGGTCCCACTCTTCCATAGTCAGGAAAATATTGCTGGGAAGGTACTTCTATGAATCGTATAGTTGTGATTGTTTTTATTTCCAATTTGAGTGTTTGTTTCAGAAATTATCTCTGAATTTGTCAGTGTAGGAACCTGTATGCCTTGATGATATATGATCATATAAATGTATCTTTATACATATGGTGTATTTTTCAGATTTCTATAGAACCAGTTCAAGGGAAGAAGGTTGAACATAATGGGATTAAGGTTGAGCTCCTTGGTCAGATAGGTGAGTTTTCCCGAAGTTTCCCTGACAATATTTGCTCGACATGGATAGATGTGGAGTTATCTCATATACAATGATGAGCGTACCTTTTCGTTTGGAAGTTGGAATCCTCGTTTGATTGAAGTCTTGGTTTATCAAAAGGAAAACAGTGATAATAAATAAGACACTTGCGTATAGTTCTCATTCTTAAGTGATCTGTTGACATTTGCTTTGTATGTTGGTATCGAATCTATCATTTGTCTTCCATAATCTATTTTGCAGCTGTTGCTTTACCTAATGGGGTCTGTTTTTCAGTTTCTATCTTCCTAATCTGCTAATGATACAGTTATGGGCTATGCCCTTGCGACTTACCCGTAGATGGTGCACTTACCACATTACTCTTTTGTATTTTCATATATAATGTAGGGCAAAGTACGGATTACCTCCCTATGGTTTGACTGTTTTGCGGATGACCTCCTTGTGTTTAACTAATGACCACTTTGCCTCCCTAAGGTTTTGGAGTAAAGTGCAACAGTTAAATATTCCGTCCAAAATAACGGCATGTATCACTCACGCGCCCCTATGGCATTTATGACATGAAAAACTGAATTTTCCCTTTTTCCCCCCAAAAGCAATGTGATAGAAAGACAAAAACACCCTTAGGTTCTTCTTCTTCCCCAAACTCCCATGAGGCCCTAAATTAACCACCCAAGCCCAACTACTCCGGCCATCACTAGCCCCGCTAATTCTGCCAAGCAAACCCACACACAAATAATCGCGTGCGCGCACACACATATATATGAGAGAGAGAGAGAGAGAGAGAGAGAGAGAGAGAGAGAGTTGGTGTGCGTGTGAGAGGAAGATGGGGAGATCTTTCGAGAGAATTACAATGGCAGGAGGATCCCATTATTGCCATCACCAGCCACTAATTCCATTTTTCTTCATCAAATTTCATAACGAAGGTACTCTTCGTAGTATGATCACGTGGTCGATGGGGAATCGTCTTCGTCCGAGTTTGAATCGTGTAGGAGCTGTTTGGTTGGAGGTAAGATCAAAGGCCCCCACTTCCACAAATTGTATAATTGAAGAAATCCACCAATACTCAAAAGCAAAAAAAAAAGGCTGAGAAAATAGAGATGGGTTTGGCAGCACTTTGAAATCGGTGATCATGTTCAACTCTGGGAATCTCCATAATCAGAGTGAACTTGTAAGATTACAAACGAAAATTTCAAATACCCTGGTGAATTGGGCAAATTGGTGTGAATTGAGAGGAGAGGTTTGGTTCAGTGGGAGGGATTGGGTTTGAATAGAGGGTGATGGTGAAGCGCAAACTTGAAGTGCTGAGGATCTGACGCGGACACGTGGGTACAGGCTATTGGGTGAGCGAGAGGGGTATATGATCCTGGTCGATGATCATGCTCGATTGTGCCGGCGACGGTGGGGGAAGTGCAGTGGCGGTGGCAAGTGGGGGTGTGGGTATGGGACAGTGAAGTTGAGTAGGAGAGAGAAATTAAAAAGGTGGAGGGTTTGGAAAAGTCTACCAGGTAGTAAAATACAAGGGTATTAGAGTCATTTAACATTTTTCGTTAACGGAGTTAGAGTTGCATTTTACTTCAAAACCTTAGGGAGGCAAAGTGGTCATTAGTTAAACACAGGGAGGTCATCCGCAAAACCGTCAAACCATAGGGAGGTAATCCGTACTTTGCCCTATAATGTAATCCCTGGCAAAATAATTTATACCAATAGTTCTTTGTCGTTCTCTTGGTTGTGACTACTGTGTTCCCCTTATTAATTAGCTTTCCTGCTTTTCCACTCCCGCTGCTAATGATTACAAATAGGTACGAGGTATCAGTTCTGTTGCGGTTACATTTTTTGTTGGTTATTGCAGAAATGTATTTCGACAGAGGCAACTTCTATGACTTCACCTCCCTTGGTGAGTGTGCTAGTATTTATTTTCCCACAATTACTCGTGAAATGGAATTCTCTCTTTGATGTGGTTTGTTTGATTTTGTTAAGTTCGCGAGCTGGATGTTCCCGGTGAAATATACGAAAGGAAGACATATCCCTTTGAATTTTCTACGGTCGAAATGCCTTATGAGACATACAATGGGGTGAATGTGCGGCTCAGGTAATATTAGGCATGAATTTTTGTACCTAACTTTGTGATTGTATTTGTGGTTTGACTGTTGGCTTAATGTCTTCCTTTTTGGGTCCTTTTTTAAAATTTTTTATTTTTTTATCGTTCCTTTTGGGCCATTGATTGCTAATAATATGGATTTCGACTGTTTCCTATTAAGATCTGCAACAAATTATAGGATCTCATAAGTTACGAGGCTTGTCCCAGATTTTTAAGGTCGTCGAGTGCAATTGCATAACTTTCTTCAAACTGGTTTTTACTTCCCCATCTACGTGCCAGTTTTTATTGATGTATGTTCCACTTTGTCATTCCTGAGGTTACATCCTTCATTGAGGGAAAATGTTTGCGGGTCTTGCATTGAGCGGACACCTATTCCTCTTCAAGGGCTTGGTCGGGCTTTCCTAGAAGGTAGCGTGCAACTAGGTCATCCAACACTAGGATACATTATTCCTTAATCCTTCCTGTTAGTCGTGTTTGTTTTCATGGGTGTGAGGGGTTGAAATCATACTTAGATAGCCTTACACTCCCTCCCGCCCAAAAGTATCTTGGGAATTGCCCCGAACCCAATTGAATAGTTGTAAGTTGTCCCATCTAGGCCCGACAAAACACCTTGTCTTTGGGTTGGGCGGAGGTCAATTGAGGAACATTTTCTCTTGAAACATGTTGTCCCAACTCCCAATACACTCAATACCCCCCCTCGTCAGATCTAGCTTGAATGCAAATGTTAATAAACTAACATGGTCTATTGTCAAACTGGAAAGGACGTTCTCAGGATGCATGGTCATTCAGTTTGTTAAAGGTTACATGAAAAAAAATTGTTTGTTGAAGGTAACATCAGAAATCGAACACATAACTTAGATTAGCTATATATATCAGCTTATTTTATTCATCGGGACTGATACATTGAATAGGACATCTGGGATGTTGAAATTTGTGTTGAGCACTTGAGCTCTCCCTGAATCATGCTGTTTGTCTTTGCAGGTATGTCTTGAAAGTCACAATCAGTCGTGGTTATGCCGGCAGCGTTGTGGAATACCAAGATTTTGTCGTAATCTCTCTCTCTCTCTCCCTGTCTCTGTGTGTGTGTGTGTGGTAATTGGCCATTCTTCTTTCCAATAAAGAAGCAAAGAAACTGTACTCCGGATTCGGCTATATCTGAAGAACAATTGCATAGACTTTCAATTCTCTCGAGGTTTGGTTAGAGATATCCATATAATGGTTTGAGGAACATAGCTCCACATGATTTATCAACTTATTAGTTGCTACATTTTCATCAACTTGACATTAAAGCTACGAATAAGCACGTAGTTTGGCCTCCTACATAGGTCTTCATACAGATGCACCTGCAAAAAAATGTTTGTAGAAATAATGACCTATCATCACGTGATACCTGTTGATGTCTCCACCTCCGAAGATGTGGTTTTTGTTTAGACTGTTCGGGCATTACTTGTGCTCGTTTGAATGAAAGCTTAGAACATAACTTCTTTTCAAATTGCGGTGCAGTGGAGGTCCTTATTTAGATCCTCACTTTGGAACTCATTCAGCTGATAGAATTTTAATATCTTCATGTTTCCTCTTTTTAAACAAAGGCTCAAACAGTTAGGACTTCTGAGCTCATTCGGTGTTAATTTAGGATATGAGTGTTGGTATAGGTATTTGCCTAATGGTCGGATTTCTCTAACTTTCAATTATGATGTCCTTGGCTCATTCACATTCACTCCGCTTGATTCACCATTTTGAGAGTAACTTTTAACTCTCGACACATTTTTCAATAAATTTCTCTCTCTATCTCTCTCCACTCATTACCACTCAACTCTCAAAAATAACTTTCTAAAACCTCAACCAAACAAAGTGATCTTTCTGCAACATTTGCTTCTACCAATATGCCACTGTATTTTAACTCTGCTGTTCGAGAACATTATCAGTTAGCATTTTACATTGCTGATCTCTGTCTTCCAATTTTTATCCATCAGGTTCGTAATTACAGTCCGGCTCCACCAGTCAACAATAGTATCAAGGTTAGTGTGGTAGTGCTACATCTTTTACATTTGCACATACGCCATTTTGTATTTAGAAGAGCCATTCATGTTTAAAAAGGAATAGTTATGTCCGTTGCAGCAGTATAAATAATGTTGGCTGACCACTGGCCATCCCAGAAGGCAGACTATAGTGGAAATTCCATGGCAGACCATCTTTGTTGTTTCTATTGAGTTTTTATTTTTTGGTGCTTTTTGTGGGGGATACACTGCCTATGTGGCTGGGCTCTGGGCATTTGTTTTCTGGCCTTTCTTGTTATTTTTCTTTTGCCTGAAAGAAAACTTCCAGTGTTGGCTTATCTTGGCTGCCATGCTTCAGATCTATGAGAAATTGTGTATTACATGGGGAAACATATATGTTAGATGAATGCATTATGCACTGCCAGCCCCTAAATTGGCTTATGAGTCTATAATCTTTTCACCTTGCAGATGGAAGTTGGAATTGAAGATTGCCTTCACATCGAGTTCGAGTACAATAAAAGCAAGTAAGCTGCGATTTTGATCAGCAATTTATTACTTGTGGTTTACGATACTTCTGATCAGACATCTAGTAGTAACTTCTTTCCCTATAGAATACCGAAACCTGAAAAAAGGGAAAGAAAAAAGAATGTGGTTCTCCTACGTGCTTGGGTTCAACTTTGTTGTAAGGGCCAATTTAGCCCAGGCTCCACACATCCAATATTCTAAGTCTCTTATAGCCTGAATCTGATGATAAGTTATGCAAGTAGTCATCGGATAGGAATAATTTGCAGTCTGGGTCCTGGACTAGCAATCTTGCCCAACTAAATCACCTTTTTGGTCTGACAAAGTAGTTGCTTATTCATTGGTTGTTTAAAAGTTTTAGTGAAGTGCTGGCATACATGGCCTTGGCTGACTGTAGTGTTTGCTTTTCAGGTATCATTTGAAAGACGTGATTATAGGAAAGATATATTTTCTTCTTGTGAGAATTAAGATTAAGAATATGGACCTTGAGATCAGACGTAGAGAATCAACCGGATCAGGGGCCAACACCCACGTTGAGACGGAGACACTTGCAAAGTTTGAGTTGATGGATGGTGCTCCAGTCAGAGGTATGCTCACTATCATCATTTAGGATTCTGCTTCCACTTAATGCAATGTACCCATCTCTCTCTTACAGTTATACAAGTCTTAATATCTACTTTCCAAAACAACCATCACTTGTACCATCAGAGCAGAAATTTAAAACTTCAAGATATGCTAAAGCTGAATCCTTTCAGAGGTTAGGAAAGGCAAAAACTGTCAGGAAGCTGACTGGTTTGCTTCTTTTGCACCATTTTTCTCTAGCTCGACACCAAGAAAAATTATTGTGCTGGATCTATGTTTTGGGCTACCAAGTTTTCAGATTCAATACTTGACCATTATTGTACTGAAATATTAGCAGCAGATGCTTATTTTGTTGAATATAATATCTCATGTTAGTGCGTGTTGATGAAAAAAGTGTGATTCCTTTGACAGGTGAGTCAATACCAATTAGATTGTTTCTTAGCCCCTACGAACTGACGCCAACGCATCGCAACATCAACAACAAATTCAGCGTGAAGTATTACTTGAACCTTGTTCTTGTCGATGAAGAGGACCGTCGGTATTTTAAGCAGCAAGAAATTACAATATACCGTCTTGAAGAAGATTCCTGATTTTTCTTGTATGAAATTGTCGTTCCATCAAGAACGGAGAAATTGATTGCAATCACGAGGCACTACATGGAGCATCAACGCGTAGTATCATGTCAAATGATGTTTCTCGGAGGTTGTTAGGACATGTCAGAATGTTATTTATCGGGGAGTGTTACGTTGAATTTGTACTTATTTTGTATTTGTTCTTATTGGTGATTCCCCTCTTGGGTTTGTTGTACAGATGGGCATCTATGTATCTGGAATTCGAAGCTAGGATCCCTTTTTGATGTTTTGAATAAGAATATGAACTGTTATCCGTTACCTGACACTACTACTTGACCCAGGGATAATTACTTCTTTTAAAGGCTATTCGGAATCAATGGTGTATGTCCTTATTGAAGTCCTATGCTTCGCATGCACAACACGAAAGCATTTTTGAAAAAATCTTAAACCACTAAAATTCGTGAGGGCGAAGATTGAGAGCTTAAGCGCAGAACAATGATTGAGAGCAGGAGCAAAGGGCGAATATATGACCTAGGTCCTTGTTGCTCGCGGTGGTTTCCTTTGTGCTTTCTCTTGCATTCTGGTTCAGATCTCTGGGATGTAAACAGTTAAAACTGACGCAACCATGTAATAAACAAATTGTCATTCATTTTCTCAAAGATGAGGTGTAACAGATGACGATGAAAGTTACAACGCGGAACTGTATGCGATTCCAATACTAATCGAATCCGAATAAATACCCGAACCATCATTATCACATCTTACAACAATGCAAATAAACACATACAGACCGACAGACAAAATGAGACCATATACAAAAAGCGCCTGACCAAGAATCGTTCACACCTCCCGTTTACGTTTCCCACACACTGAAGCTGCTTCCAAGTCCCCAAGAAAGAAAAGGATTTCGTCCAGAATCCTGGAGCTGGGTTCCTCTTTGAGACCTATTTCTGAACCGAGTAAACATCCATTTGCACCCTTACTCTGCGGTCTTGAGCCCAAATGGCGATGAACTTCACCCAGATGAACGAGATAATAATCAACGCCTTCTCTAATGATCTTTTGACCTCTGAAAAAAACATTACCCAATCAGTTTACAAGCAAGTGTACTTCGTTGAAGAGTAAGAATATTGTCAAAATAATCCATAAGCAAGAACCAGGACATTGACACTGTGATGTGAATCCTTCTGCTAGAATATTGAATCAGGATCATATGTAATCATGAATATATAAACTCGTGTAAGTATACACTTTTGAACACAGATATAAGCAAGGAACATTATTTTCTAGCACTCAGAACAAAATCCATTCTTATAGAGGTGAAAACGGCGTCATATTCATGCATTATGCAATTGCAAACAAAAAAGAGAAACTAAAGTAAATTGCAGTGAATTGCAAATTGAGTTGCATGATTCTCTTCTACCCGATTTAGTAGCATGATTCAAATCGAGTCGGTGAAGAGATTCGTGAGTCGTGCCGTACTGGATGAAGAGATTCGGGAGTCGCACAATTCTAACATCCCTAACAAAAAGCAGTAACATAGAACTTCTTCATACTCGGATTTCAAAACCGTAGGTATAAATAACTCAATGGTCCTGTTGCTGGATGACCAGGGACTAAAATGCTTTAACCAACAATAAAAATCCAAGAGATTAGCATGAGTTTCAGCTTACAATCCGACACGATCGCGTCGATCTTGCACTTCATACACATCTTTCCATGATCTTGAATCTTTAGGGGCATAGAATGCAGCACAAATGCTTCCCCATCTCTCTTCACATAGGTTCGACCATAGATTATTGTCCGCAGCCAATACTTTCCACCTCCTGCAAACTTTAAAAAATGCCAAAGTGGGTAAGATTATTTATTCACATCCACATTGGTAGTCAAGGGAAATGAATAATCAGAAGCAAAAAAAAATTCAGCATTGTACTATTTATGCCAGAACTATTGGTGAATACAAATACTTAATTTAAATAGTCTTTCTGAAGAACAGAATTACAAAACTTCAAGAAGTATGGTGACCTTAAAAAAGACAGATCACTACATGGTATATACACAGTTTTCTTCGCGGTGATGTGAGGGTTATGTACGTGTGGGCGAAAATTTTGGAGTCAAAGGCAGGGGCTGAGTCGTTCAATGGCTGGGGAGGGCCACGGCCCACCCTTTTTTTTTTTGCTAGTGATCTCTATATATGCAGATAGGAGCATCTGCATCAATCTTTTCAAATTGTTGACCAAATTATAACTAATGAGCCACCCTTTTTAGTTTATTCGGTTAATTTTTAGACTATTACTCCATCAAACTCTTTGCTTTTTATCTCTGTCCAATTAGAATATCACTTCTTCATCCCATCGAACTTTCAATCCATGACGGACTCTCCACTAATGAACTTGTAAACCAATATTTAAAGAAAACATAGCTAATGAAGAGTGAGTCAAGAGCTTTGGCGCATCCCTGTTGCATTTTCAAAATGTGGCTTGCCTTGAGCTAGTCTGATGATTTTGAGTCCTTACAACAAATTATAGCTAACAGGATGATTTACCTGAACTGACGTGGATGCTCTAAGTATGTTAAGGGCAGCATCTTGTAGGTTTTCAAGCATGTAATGGCTCTTTTCCAACCCTTGATATTGAACTACTTTGGAAGCAAATAGTAACTAAAACAAAGCTCTTTTTGTCTATTCTGGGCTCTCTCGTCACTACGAATTTGGAAAAAAGAAGGCATATTCCTTTCATACTTCGATCTCTGTCTCCCGCAATTGATTTGTTAAGACTTCAAATGGACCAAATCCATTTTCATTAATGTAGGTTATCAATAGAAATGATTGAATTCTACAATTTAGTACGAAGTAATTTACTATGAATCTAGCTCTTTTCTTTCACAAGTTTCCGCCCTTCTGAAATAAAATCCTAGCTCTGCCCCACAGGAGTCTTTGTCAAAGGCTTATAACATAATTCGACATAATATGGAGCTCCAGGTGAGGTGATGTATATGCCCGTTCCATGGAGAAAATAGTGTTTTCGGTAATAGATCACCGCAAAACGGAGTTACAAACTAAACTCACACTCTCGCACCCCTTTGGTTCTCTCTGTACTTCTCTACACCTATACATCAAGACTCCGACATGGCGTGGGAGGCGCCACATGGGGCCGTATCAATCCAGTCGTGCCACAAGTGTCTCTCAGTCTCTCTCAATGGCCCCTCTCATGGGAGAACGCCAACAGTAAGTTTAGATTAATTGCTGTTTCCGCAGCCCACCATGGACATATATGTGCATAATTAAATAATTGCTAGAATTAGTTTTAAAAAAAAAATTGAACTTCACCCACAAAATATCTATATCTATATTATAAAATTTAGCGCTTTTCTGTTAAAAATGTCTAGGCATATAAACATGAGTAATCACTATAGCCGTTAGATCACTTCCTTTTGAATTTGTAACCGTACGATTAGAGACAAAAACAAGAAAGGAAAACTTAAACTCTCTCTCTCCATTTTTGGTAACATTAATAATCACCGTTTTCTCCATACATTTTGATTGAAAAAGATTTTTTTAAAACATTTAAAATCTCACTCTCCTCACGTTTTCTGCATTTCCAATCCATTCATGTTACTATTCATTTGAAAATAGCGGAATTGAGAGAACGTTATATTTATGTGTTTGTACGCATAAACACAGGTAACCCTTATACAACTAAAATCTATGATGATAAATTTGAATGATTATAGCCGGTTTATTGAGTGTTTGTATTTTTTTAGGTGGGCTTTGTGTGAACTTATAGTTGAGCAAGGGAATTGGAGGTAAATGTGTTTATGCATGAGAATTAAGAGAAAGTACAATATTTATGTTGAAAGTGCCTTTAGGCACGGGCAATATGCTAGTTCTGCGATAACAATCAGCAGCTATCAAATTGTCGAGCTCAAGTCCTCTGTACCCAAATTCCTCCGTCCCTCTGTTCCAATGCCTTGCCGGCCGTTGGATCAAGTTAAAATTTTATATCTCCTAAAAGTTTCAAATAATCCAACGGCCAAAACTACACCAGTACACCAAAATTTCCGGTACAGACGATTTGAAGGGCAAATTGTCTACCCAGAATCTACAAAAACCAATGCACAAACAAACCTCAACAAACCCCTATATTCCATAAGAGCAAATTCAAAATTCACACCAAATTAAGGACCACAATTGCACAATTCGAGAAAATTTCGAAAACCCAGTTCTCTGTCTTGGAAAAATTCATCAAAGAAACTGGAAAAATTAGTATAAATTTCACGGTAAAAGGGATTATTACATTACTGACCTTGTTGAGCAGTTGCAAGGTTCTGGTGATCCAACAAACAAAAGATCTTCATACACAAATCTGCCGGCAGTCCCTCCATCTTCTTCCCAATTCCTCACTATCACAAATCCGGAACTTGGAAACCCAAATCTTTCCAGAGTCAGATCAGATCATGAGAGAGAGAGAGAGAGAGAGAGAGTCCCCTGTTCCTTTTAGCATTGCTGGCAAACAAGTGGTTGGAAACTTGAAACGTAGGTTATTACTATTCTACGAGTACTGACCGGATCCGACAGCTTGGAGTTAGAATTTCCGATGTACCAACTCTTAGCTTCTCGCCACGTGTCCAGCTTTTTACCGCCATGCTTGAAATAAACTTTTTTTTTTGTTGTTGTAGAACAAAATGGGTTATGGTACCCATCATCACCTCCACCCAAAAATGTTATCCCGTCACAGCACATCACTATATGTGAGAGATTTCATGGCATTTCGGAACCTAAGCTTAACAATGGAATAATGATGTGAGAAAATAAAACATTGATCAGTGTTTCCAAGTTTTGATGGCAAGAAAAGCCATCAATGCCTCGGCTATATAATTCATGCATACATCAGTAATTAGGCAGATTAAAATGGCAAAGACTTCACCTTCATCTAAATGAATGATAAGTTTTGTGAACTTTCTTGCGTCGTCGTCGGCACGTCGCTGCGATCCAAACCCTTTACTGGACCATGTCGGTAGGAGCGACGGGCGGTGAGTGGTGACACTAATCTAGTTTACAGATTATCTGCTGAAATCTAGATGGTAATTGACAATATGCCAGTATGTGAAACATCTCATATTGCCAAAACCATGTTCACTTTTTTGCTTGGGTAATCAATTTCTAATATACTAAATAAGTGCTTTTAGAACATTCATTATCAAAATCCTTAACAAAAACAAATACTACTAAAACATGATGCAATCTGTTGTTTTCGCATTGCTTTTTTTTTTTTTTTTGATAAGTCAAACAACGATTACAAAATCAAACTGGCCTATCCTTCTTGACAAGGTGATCCAGCCCAGGCGGAATACAACCTGGATTAAAATTAAGATCTCTATCTAAGCAATTTGTAGCAATCCAGTGAGCCGCAGAGTTCTGCTCTCGGCAAACCCAGGAGAAAATCCAATTCCTTTGTGATGCCCAGTGCTTGATGTCTGTCACAACTGCTGCTATTTCCCACGGGCTGTGCTCAATCTTGCTCTTTATGCAGTCAATTACGGTTCGACAGTCAGCTTCAAACACTGCGTTTTCAATCCCCAAATCCACAGCCATCCCACATGCTATGCGTAAAGCCCACGCTTCAGTCATCAACGCTGAAATTGACTGCATAAAACAAAGAAATTGAAGGGAAAAAACCTCAAATTGAACTCACGAAGGCAAAGTATCGAAAATTATAATCTGACTAAAGACAGCTTGCAAATTTTTAAGCAAAGATCAAACTGCAGGCCCATCACTGTCTACATATTCTAGGCGAAAGCTGCTTAGGCCCATCAAGGACTTTTTATCATACAAATTGTAGATTACAAATAAATTTATCTGAGGGTTAGTATACAAAAGCTTGTAAGACAAAGCTAACGCTCGCTCGGACCCAACTATTCTTACGTTCTACTCTCATTTTTACCGACGGAGGGGAAAAAAACTTTCGAACGGTTGCATTGTACAAGAAGTCCCAAATCATCTAATGTCAGCTGTAAGTGCCGATAATGCGGATTGGATCAGATTTTCCAACCTACCTCTCAACTGTGAGATGGTATTTCCAAATGGTTCACCAAAGCCTACACCCTCGTCATCACCTTTCAGTACTTGAAGCTGCCTTTGCAAAAACAATCTAAGACTAGACTCCGCAACATTGATTAAACTGAGAGAAGCATTAGTGTGCATGAACTTCGTAACGAGAAATCCCGCTAGAATCTGCTGGTCTGCCTTCACAAGCTCGGACACAAAACATGGAAACAGATATCTTCCGAAAAGAATCAAGAATCCTCTCTCATCGTTTTCGTTTTCGTTTCTCCCCTTACTTTTGATGCTAGATAACTGGGCTTCTTGATACTGGCGTGAGAAATTCCCAATCATATAGGAAAGGAGAGAGAACGTTGTACCGTATTTGGACCCAGAGATGATCGGCGATACAATACCAGAACATAATACAAGAATAAAAAACTCGTGGTCCCTCACAATCACGTCTGATACACCTCCTTGCTTTAGCTTGTCCTCAACTGCATCCAAACACTGCAGCCGTATTTCTTCATATGGGAACAATAGTGCCATCTTAAGAGCTACAAAGCAATCTATTCCCAGCAAAATTTGGATTAGGCTACGAGCACCAACTTGATCGAGCAATACTCCATTAGACTTTACTACGGATCGGTCAACCAACTTAAATAAGTCTCTAAATCGCGACAGTGATATCAGTTTTCTGAATATCTCCAACCAACACGCGTGTAAAGGATGAACCAAAAGGGAATTGTCTTCCTTGGTTTCTTTAGAAACAGGTTCTTCCGGAAAGCTTTCCCATCCTTCATCCCAATCATCATTGCCCCAATCATTTGCACCATCAGATACTTCTGCAGAATCTGCCTTGTCCCTCTTAATAGCAAAAAGACCCTCCCACTCTCCCAAAATGGCTAGCAAAGCATCAAAGTGGGGTTCAGAAGCAGCCTCTCCGCATAATCTCATAAAGCAAGAAACTGCTGAATCCACTGTGGAAAGGTCTTGTGGGCTAATTTCAATGCTTGGTGAGATGGCTAAAACAAGCTGTGACGATTTAAGAGCAACTAAAGTACTTGTCAATCTATTAGATGCATCTGTCTGAGTTGGAATTCCAAAAGTAGCAGTACTCTCACTCTTTGTGGCGATACTTCTCGAATCATCCCATCCTTCCCATGGCAAAACATTTGACTTAAGCTCAGCAGAAAACATACTTGCATTTCTCCCTGAATCTGAAATAAATTGCATAAGCTCAAGGGCATAAACACGAACATGACTTGGTAGAATCAAGTCATCACAAAACTTGGCCATTCTTTCCCAAACAGCCTGCCTAACCCTATTCAGATCCTCCAAGTCACCATCCATTCTACTCAAAAATGACATAAAATGAAGTAAATTCTGGCGTTCAAGAGATCCAGAGGCCAAGTTCCGTAAAATGGTTTCCAATATACTTAAATAGAGATGGGAAAGATCCTGAATACTCTCAAAATGTCGTTCAGTGTCCAAACTTGAGCCAATTTGCAATTGTGACACTGCTTCAGAATATACTTCAGCAATGGCTCCAAACCCACACCCAGAAAAACCCATTGCTCTGCAGAAAGTGATAATATCATCAGCAGAGCCACCTTTGAGGCCATTGATAACATAGACAATAAAAGTGCCCCAGCCCTGTTTGGGAGAGATTCGTCCTTCTATAACCAACCTAGTGAAAACCTTGACACAACACATCAAGCTGTCCAGGTTACACTTTTCTTGTGGACTCTCACGACTTGTGAATTCGTTCATATCATCAATCACTCTGAGCCAAAAATTAGAAAGGAATATGAAACAGTCCCTCCACGTTGAATCACTAGATGTACCCTCAAATAATCTACGTAGGGGTGCTATCACTGTGAAGAATCGTTTGAACATGTCCAAAACATCTGGATATGCCATGACTCTGACATACTTTCTGCAACCATCGTAGGTCTTCTCAAGCTCGCTTATTAAGGCATGAAGGTTTTCTTGGCTTTCAAACTCTGCCTGCATTTTAACTCTCTCCTCCAAAGCTTTTAACAAACATAGTACATGGTGTCTGTAGACGTCCTTCCATGATATGAGATCCTCAGGGATTGGATGTCTATACATGCCAATGAGCGCCTGGACCATTGTTGCCAATGCTTCCACAGTATATTCATCAACGTGAGCATAGATTTCATTGGTAAAGAACTCATAGTTCAAACCACCCAACCCAACAATATTTTTGAAGTTAAGGTCCTTAATAAAGGATACCCTACTGCATTCCTGCTCAACAACCTTGTAAAAATGAGCAAAATCAACATTTATATGTGCTAGGGTTGGGTGAAACATAGGTACTAATTTTGTCGTTCCTTCCAGCTGCAAGTAGCAATCAAAAAGCAAGCCATACAAGTAAGAAAGCCTCTGCTTGTCATGCCCATCGATAGCAGGGTAGACAGACAAGGAAATGGTTTCAATGGCTTCTCCAGCGTGAGCAAGTATTTCATTTTTAAATTCTGAAATTTCAGCTGTAATATCATCAAGGGCCCAAACTTCGGAAACAAGGACAGAATAGAGGAACTGTAGTAGAACCTGAAAAGAAAGTCAATGGAGATTAAGAAATCATTTGACAAAATGAATTATTCTGCAATCAGTGTCATCAAGTTTTCAGCCTTCAGAATTCAGAGCAAAAATCCGCATACCTTTGTGTGATTCAAGCCATAGGTATTAGCTAACTTCAACATGTCCTTCAAAATATGCTTCTTCTCTAACTTCACTGATTCAACATGGGAGAAAACAACACTCTCAATGTAGTTCATGTCCCGAGACAAAAAGCGCATGGTTTCAACCCCAGGAATTATTTGCTCCAACACTCTAGAATGATCTGCCACACGCTTTTGTTCTTCCAATTTCAGTTTCCAATCTCTCCAAAACGAGGATTGTGCTCTGTCAATTTTATCTAATTCATCTGATTTCAAAAGGTGGAATGTGATTATGTGAGAACAAAACAACGGCAACATAGCATGGAAAGATAGGTAATATCATTCGAGGGAAACTCTTAGACAACAATAAGCATCATAAATGAAAGAGTGGAGACAAAGTATTCCGTCTGAATCTTGGGACATTTGTGATGGAATGGAGCAAATCACCTGAACTGAGTGAAGTGTGCTTCTCTTGAAACTTCCTCAGCAGCAGCTCCCTCCTCTGAGTAGGACCCTGACAGTCCACTGTCGAGTTATGTAGTGAACTATATATCATCCCAACACTCATAATGCTACAGATTTCTTTATAAGCTTCCCTTGTTTTCACTTGTTCTTCTATTATTTCCACCCCATGAAAGGCATCAATAAGATTCAACAGAAAGGAAGACCCTATGATGTCTTCCTCTTCACTAACAGGTGGTTCCATAATCGACTTTGCTAGGGATGCAATCAAATCATCTCTGGGAGCAAAACCATTCCTTGCCAACCAAGATAACATAGTCACCACTGCTTGAGTTCTCACACTAATGTCTGGCTTCCCCAAAACTGAGCCTCCAGTTAATTTTTTACCATATTCTGCTTTGTGACTCAATTCAAGCAACCATGGAAGCTGTAGAGCCGCAAAGGACAAAATTTTACCATTTTCGCGAAGGAAAGTTTCCGAACTAGAGCCATTCACCTTTGACAAGTCTTTAGCAACAAGAGCAAGTATGTTTCTAATATCTCTGATATGTACTTCTTGATCTTCACAATTGACTCCATCAACCTGTTCAGAGAAATTCCTTCGATCAACCATTTCTTCAGAATTTTGGAGTGGAAAGGAGATAGTTGAGGAACCATGAACTGAGAATTTGGGAGGATCTGTCCCCGATAGAGTCATCAATTTCTCACATTGAACTTGCATATCTAGGTCTTTCCATGCATGCAGCAGCTCACCAATTGATTCCTCATCACAATAGCTCAAGGCGAAACCAAGAAGCTGTTTTCGTGAAATTATGTCCATGTTTTCAAGGTCAGGACCTCTTGCCATTGCCGCACACAAGTCCCAGCTAGAACCATGTCCCTTTTTCGCCAAAATAAGGCAGAGATCAAAAGCCAGTTGAATATCACCAGCAACTGCTGCTTCTCTTGCAATAGCTTCTTGAACAGCTGATATATCATCCTGAGAGCTCAATCCAAGGAGTTTGGCAACTTCAATGATTTCATCAACGTTTAAATAAGCTCCAACTTGACTCGTAATTGCTAACTTAACAATTTCCATTGGCTCTTTGATTTGCCTAAATTGCACAGGTAAAATGTTCACACCGAGGTCTGGAAGCTTGACAGTAAGTGCATCAATGATATCAGCCTCTGCCCTAACATTTCGGCTACCTGGGAAGAGATTCAGGCATTCCTTAGCCTTCCAGACCTGAAACAAGTTCCACCAAACTTAGTGAATTCCACTACTGACATCATCGAAAAAATGACATCTAAGCAAAACCAAATTGTTATAATAGACAAGCATAAATTAATATTTAAAATCCTCCCTACTATGATCTCAACCACCACCCCCCCACCCAAAAAAAAAAGAAAAAAACCTCCCTAATAATGGATCTTAAATTACCTCTGATTGAAAATCTTTTCATGTAGTAATACCTATTACGAGAATGAAACTGGATTTTTATTGACACAAAGGGTAAATTTGACCACACATTCTGTATCTTGCAAAATTCCTCCAAACACATTGTCCAGCCACCTCCAATTTCCTCTATAAATTCCTCAATAAAACCATTGCATGTGGATTCTTCCACCAACTAATTGAGGCACATCTTGATGTGCAGCAGCCCATAAATTTGAGCAAAAATTCTCCGGGAATTACTCCACTTGTTACTCAACAGTAGATGGAAAAGTGCTTAATACAACTTGACTGAATAGTTGATAAACTCCTTGGTGCAAGGGGAAGGATGTTTATCTGTTCCAAATAAAAGTTTCAGGAATTGTACATCTGTTGCTGGTACAGGAAGATTAGTATGCTCCTAGTATGCAATATTTAGCAGGTTTGTTAAACGGTGAAAACATCACTAACAATAGCAAACAATGAGTCCTCATCAATATTAGTCCAAATTGCTTTATTAAGGCATCACGAACTCCTGAATGATATCAAAGTTGTTATCTTAATGAATGCACACTTGTACACACAAGTATAGGCCATGATAATGCAACAACCATGAGTGCCCAATGCAACTGGACATAAACAAGAATAGCAGCAATAAGAGAAATCATTTTTTAAGCCTAAAATCCAACATTCAGAACATAGTCATCCATCTTAGTATATTCACATAGATAAACTGAGTTAAATACTTACTTCTGAGCCAGCAAGACTTGAGGCTGAGAAAAAATATTCCCGTGCAGCTTGAATAACTAGATTTTCTGCCTTATCCGTTGCCAAAGCAACAGAAGCAGTACCTCTTAAATAATTCCTTGCAAGTGAAAACTTCCCAGCTTTCAGCAGACCCCTGCAGAACTCCATCAACATATACTCTTGGTCTAGAAAAGGAAATGCCTTTTCTTGCAAGCTCTGCAAATCACGCCACATGTTCGCCCACTCATTATCAGAATGGCCCGGTTGTCGACGGACAAATTTGGAAAGGATAAGGCGAAGGATCTGTTTTACACCCTTTACATCAGAATGTGCCTCCAAGAAAAATTTAATTGGCTTTGGGACCTGCACATAAACAAAAGCCATATTAGGAGTTTACCTCCACAATCGTTATATGACTGGATATAATCATAGATAGGTATAGCACGGTTCTTTATGCAGAAGAGAAACCCAGAGGAAGATACCATATACAGATAGTTCCACTCAACTATTTACTTCATACTTCTCGTGGCACTGAAAAAGTTCTACCAGGAGGCATCCAACAAAAATATATGTGCTTATAAGTAGCAATACTTGGATGGACCTTATACTACATAGATGGTGTCACCGTCGGTGGTGGGAGAACCAAGGCTCCAGAAAGTATTTCAACAATTCCCCAAGTAGAACCCAGAGATGAATAAAAAAAAAGGTAGCTAAACCAGGAAGATAAATGGCCGGATCATAATGCCAAGTATAAGCAAAATCATTATTTTTAGATGAGAGGTACAAACCTGGTAAAATGACAAAAGCCTTCCCGCTTCAATATGGCCTTCTGCCATTTTAAGTCTTTTCTTGAGACCCTCCACACGCACTTCAGAATCTGCAAAGCTCATACATATCCATTATGATCGAGAATAGGAACTCCAAAAGTGAAATCTGTGCAATCTATTATATAAGCACACACGTAAATAAACATAGGAAAGAGGAGAAAAGCAAAAACGTATACAGCTATTAGTGCACTGCAACTCAAACTTGAACTTCTGCACTGCGACTAGCATATACTGAACAAATACATCTTCTTCCTATGAGAACCAGTACACAACTATTTGATCAAATAACACGGAATTGATAAGGAAAAAAAAGGTTCATTGATGTCATGACCTCGACTCATATTTACTGAATATTGATCAGCCAGATCCAATTATTTGCCAGACAATTGATCTCATTTCGTAACTACAATCAAATCTGCACATAAGAAAATTACCTCGCATTTCCGGAAGCTTTGACAGAATTGAGGCCATGGTACTCCACCTAGTTGTGATACTGCACACATATATGCACTGAAGAGCACAATCTACAGCTTCAGACTTATCTTCAAAAATGCTTTTACTTAGAGAATCTTTGCACCCTTCTTCAATGACCTTCAGGCATATGTCTAATTTGTTCTCTGAGGCAATCTCCTTCAGCCATCTAACTAGAAAGAATTCAGACTTCCTATCCACAGAAGAAGGCTCATCCATCACTGCATCTTTACAAACTGAGCTCATGATCTGAAACCTATTTTGCATAAATGGAATTGCATTCTTGTGTAGTCTCTCAAGCACATTTTCCTCTTTGACCCCCTTTAACATCATTTTGAACTTTTCATAGTCAGATAACTGTTCCCATGCAACAAGACCCATGCTAAAATTTACCTCATCATCACTGTCATCTAAGTAAATGAGCTGCTGCAAGTAAGAGATATCTTCACGGAACTGTTGTAGCTGATAAATACCTTTACGCCAAGCAAAATCAACCAAAGAAAGGCAGTTATCTAGCTGGCCACTTAAGCTATCCATATCTCTAGCTCTGCTTCTATACCATATACAAAGCTCATTAGTTGATGGCCATGAAATACCAAACCATTGCTTCATGATGGGTTCGGTTCTGAGCAGAATACTGCTCTCATGAGTCTCAGGTAGCCTACGAATGAATGTTACTATCTCTTGACATTCGACCCAGTCTTTTTCTCTCAGAGGAATATCTGATGGTGGAGAATTCCCAGGAAGAAGCTGTCCATAAGATTGAACCGGCACTGTTTCAGGGATAGCAGCTAAAATATCCAACATGAAAGGATTCAATGAATAAGGGTGACGCTTGAAAAGAAGGTTCAAGGCCCCAATTTTCCCACTTTCTGCAAGTGTCACAGCAGCTTCATTCAGAGGCATACGTCGGAATTTGCTGTACTCCTGTCTGGAAAACCTGCACAAGACTATGTCATTAAGAAAGTAGAAACCACTTGACGAACTACAAAAACTATCATTCGTTCGGGACTGAGTTTTGTGGTTTTCTTTCTGGAGTTTATATGAAAGTAAACATCACCTTTTCCGATGATTAGATGGAACATACTGAAGACCTTTGCAGTCAAACCAAACCAATATTCTCAGTCATTGTCTGAGAAACGATGAAACCTTAAAGTTTCGGTCAATCCTTCGATATATAAGAAGAAAGACCATTTACAAGAAGTGCTTTTGAATTTAGCTTGACAGTGTTTTAACATGTACTTCTCTGACGCAAATAGAAAGCCACTTTAACGCATAATGCCACAAGCTGAACAGAAATTACTTATTGTCCATGTCAACAACACAAGCAAAGAACATGGGTAGCAAATTGAAATATCATGATGTTGCAAGAATAAGATTTCACACAAACATATGAGAAGGATTCTTATTGTCCATGTCAAGAACACAAGCAAAGAACATTGGTAGCAAATTCCGATATAATGATGTGCAAGAAGAAAATTTTCCACACCAAAGGATTTATCAGATCCCATAGGCAGTTTAGCAATATTAAGTATATGCAGGCAGGGACGTGGGAAACTCACCTGAAAATATCCAGTCCTGCTGACAGGAAGCAACAAAATGTCAATGTGAAGACATCATTCATTTATAGTTGGTTAACCTTATCAAACTAAGTGGCTCCATGGAATCATAAAATAAATCTATAGATATATGTATCTATATGTATATCTGCATATGTACACGGATATGTAATGTATTAGATAGAAGAGAGAAAGAGAGCGGAGAAACCAAACAGGAAACTTTTGTGTTGGGGAAAGATATATAATTTTAATAGCACTATTACCTGCCCATATTTATCCCAAGAAACGTCTCCAGCTTGTCTCGGAATTGCAACAATTTCAGCCTTGCCAAAAAAAAATCCCAAATTGGGCTATTTTCATTAATTTGTGCTTCCAAGCATCTGTACTGGTTTGTGAGATGGAGCCCATGTGCAATCAAAGCCCTCTCTACATTCTCCTTAGGTCCCACCCTTTCCACACATTCGGAAAGTACAAAAGATTGATCCTTGATTGCTGACAGAAACACATTTATTTCATTTACTTCTTGGACAGAATGCAACCACTGTGACTTGAGCACTTCATCTCTATCCAACCCATAACGATTAGCAAAATCCAGCGCAGCCTGATACTTTTGCTCGCTGATTAATATGTCGTACATTTCAGAAACAGATCTCTCGGAGAATGATAATAAGCTCCAGCGCAGTTTAGCAATATCGGGATGATTATACTTATCTTCAGTTACCAGATCTATATGTTCCAAGTCACTTGTTGCCTTCTTCTCAGATGAATCATGGGACTCAGATGTACTTTGTAAAAGAAAAAAGTGCCCGGGGACCAGTTGTACTCTTTCCAAAATTGCCATAGAGCACAACGGATCTTTCTCCAATAGTCTAACACCACTAAAGATGTCAATCATGGTGACTGTGCTACTCCTCTTTGCAAGTACAAGGATCGAGTCAGACCACCAAGTAAAATCCATGATATCGCTTAATGATTCCTTCCCCCTGGTTGACATATCACTGCTATCTTGTGAATCATATTTGTCTCCACAAGAGAGATTTGAAAGAGAAAGCTGTCCATTATCCAGCTTAAAAATGACCAAGTGCCCTCTCAAATCTAGAGCAGCCACAAACTTACCCTCTGGTGAGAAAAGCACCTTTGGAGATGTTAATTGACCGACATGACCTTTTGGTTTGGAATATAAACCTTCAAGCTGAGTAGAAAACACTGGGTTCAAACCTAGGTTGCTGGTTCGTCGCCAGAGAGAAAGACTATAGGTTCCTGGGAAGAACAGGAACAGATTTTAAATAGCTTAATAAGAAGAAAGCCTTGACTCTACAATTATGTGTATGGCTCCACCTCTCCTTGTTTCTATAAAAGATTGAAAAACTGACATGGGAAAAGGTATAATATTCAGGACAGGAGATCTAGATCTCAAACACATTTCAGACTCCGCATGTAATTGCAAAAGAAGAACTTCAGGCCCAGATGCAGATTTTCCTCAAAATTTTCATGCAATAACCAGAACAATTCAATGACTCTGAAGTCTGAACTGATAGCTTGTCACTTTCTGGGTTTATTTAGCTTTTGTAAGGAATAAACAAAATCAAGGATGATAAGATATTCGATAATCTGGTTATGTTACTAAATAGAACACGGTGGAGGGACAATAAGTTTTCTGGATTCAACCTAACACTCGCATGTATTACACACAATTTCAGAGAGAGAGAGAGAGAGGTCTATCCAAGCTCCAGCTTTGACACTGAAGACTCTAGCAAAATCGTGAGCTGGGAAAGAAAGCAACAAACAGGGAGAAAAGGAAACAAAGGCAAACATTACCAGTGCTAGCACTAGAGGTCATTGGGACACTAACAGCACCACCAACTACTGCAAGCAAAGAACTTTCTGGGTAGTAATTCAAGCAGAAGACATTTGCAGGAAAGTCCTTAAAAGTAGAGCCATTTCTAGATGTGTGTGCGGACAAAACAGAAGCACTTGGATCCTGACTGATCTCGACTTCATGAAGAGAACCATCTGATGTAAGGACATTGAAGCTACACCTGTGATGGGATTGTATCTACTCAAAAGAGCTGTCGAAAAACTACAAAATGTAAACAGAGACCTTATACTCAGCATATTTTGTGCCGGAATTGCTGATAGTAATACAAAAACTTACAAGCAAGATTTGTTCATATCAGAGCCATCAAATGCTATCAAGCCCAATATTGACGAAGATACTTTTAAATTTCCCTTTGTAATTCTGGTTATCTCTTCACCATTGGATTTTATGAAATAGAGTATATCGGAATCATCAGCAACTCCAAGAACATCGTGAGTTTCTGACCAACCTCCAAAAGTAAATGTGCAAAGGGTGCTACCTGATAGCATAGTAAGGAAATTACAATAGCGTGAGAGATGAATGAAATGCAGAAGACCACAAGATGACAAGTTGACCCACATATTCAACTAACATGCATGTTCATCCCCCAATAATCTGATTTGCAACAGGGTTACATCAAGGGGTGAGTAGAATTTCCAGAGAAAATAATGTAGGAAAAAACTAATGCAACTAAAAAGGGGGCAAAAAGAGTAACAGCATACAAGTCAAAGAAATTTCCGCAGGCACCTGATGGATTTATAGGAAAAAATGAAGAAAAACCTCATTTTGATTTTATGCAAGGTGATATTACCTAGCTCCATGAAATAAGCATGTGAATCTTACTAGTGAAAAAACCACATGGCTGCTGGTAGTCATCCTCCTTCTGCAAGATTGTTATGTGATTTCCCACAGCTACAGCAACACGTTGACCCCTTGGAGAGACAAACAAAGATACCCATTTCCTTAACTTTATTGGACTCCGATACTCACTCCATTTTCGTTTAAGTTGACTTACACCTTCATTGTAATTCGACATACACAAAACAGGACATCAGGAATATATCAATTGCCAGAACCAACCCATTCCACGAAGTAGATAAAGAAAGATACAAGGAACACTATACGTCATCTTGGCTGGGATGAGCTTGTTGGTAACAGAAATGATCGACAACCACATAATCCATGAACTATAAGAATCACAAGATTCAAAATGTTGATGACAACTAACTATAAGCAGCGTCTATTTTATAAGCATTAGTTGCTGTCATGCTGCTTAGTGCCCTACAAGTATGATTGAAAGCTTCCCTCAATATTTTCTATCAAACAAACTACCTTATAGACATTAATAGAAAAAAAAATTGTCTATGCTCGAGAGAGTATATCGCTTATCAGCCTAGTTAAAAAGTTATGACCAAAAGAACATATCTCTTATCAGCTTAGTAAATCACAAAAGGATCAGTTTACTAGTATATCACCCCCATTCTCAATCTGCATTGGATCAAACAGATGCATTTGTCTGTATGATAAATTCGATCAATGTCTGTAACTAAGAATTTAGAACATCAAAACCCCTGCTCAAACTTTCAAACCATTAGATACATATTTGTTGCTCAATTCTGTACGTATATGATCCTATAGAATGGAGTACTAAGTAATTGAACTTCTGAAGATACCAAATCCGTGATGAAATAAGAACTAAATGTACCTCGAGAGGAAAGCAACGAGAGAAGACTTCCTTTGATACCTTCGTCCAGCTGAATTTGTATTTTGTACACATTATTAAATTGAGTATAATCAGATTAAAATCAGACGAAGAAGCATTAGGTTACTGAAATACAAAGAATTGAATGCATACACAAGTAGATAGGTATATGTCGGAGAGAGAGAGAGAGAGACCTGGTGATGTTGGGGAGGGTAATTGGGAGAGTAAGGCCTGGAAGCGTGATAACGTGTTTCGTAGAGAACTTCTCGGACGCCTTCTTCCATGGAAACCAAGCAACTAAATCTGAATCTTTACGGGGGATCTAAAACCCTAGGAATCGAACGCCGAGGAAGAAGAAGTGAACCTCTGCCTTCGGTGGCTTGCCGCGACGGGGAGTGATCGAGAAGGCGGAAAAAGAAAGCGATCTGGAATCGCCCATTAAAAAGAAAGAAATGCGTTATTTAAATATCTAAGGTGGAGGCAGAAAGCGTTATAAGTGGACACGCTCAGGTGGAAACTAATGAACTCGTTTGTGCCGCACGCGTTTTCGCTTTTAGGGGGCGAAGTAAAAAAACAGAACGGTTACCTTGGCGCTCTTTTTTGCCCGTGATTCGCGTGGGGCCCGAAGTAGAAACAAGACCGTTTACTTGATAGGCTGGTTTGGGTCAAATTGGGCAAGTTGTAAGTGGGTTGGGGGCTAATTACCCATACCCAACCCGACCCATTTATTTAAAAGCAAACCCGACCCGCTCATTAGCCCAATTAAATACTATATACTAAAATTTAAAATGACTAATACCAATGTACACTAAAATTACTATACTATCCCTCTACTAGTAAAATGACCAAATTACCCCTATACACTTAATTACCATATTACCATCGCTTTTTTCTGTTCTGTACTTCCTTTGCAAAACTATAATCTCATTAAAATTACCATACTATCCCTCTGCTAGTAAAATGACCAAATTACCCCTGTACACTTAATTACCATATTACCATCGCTTTTTTCTGTTCTGTACTTAATTTGCAAAACTATAATCTCGTTCGGTTAAATAAGCCAACTGGGTTATTTTTTTGTCCTTATTCAAATTTTTTTCGTATTTGTTAGTTTTTTAGGGATTATTGCATTGTCATGACAAGAGAAATCTAAAAAGTAAAAAATTACGATCGAAACCTAATTTTTTTGAATAAAGACAAAAATAAGCCAATAAGCCAATTTTTTCGTCTTTATTCAAAAAAAAAATTGGATTTCAATCATAATTTTATACTTTTTAGATTCCTCTCGTCATGACGATGCAATAATCCTCCAAAAATTGACGAAAAACTAACAAATATAAAAAAATTTAAATAAAGACAAAAAAAAAAAGCACGCTATTTAGCAATTAATTGCCAGGATCAAGTAGTAATTAAGGACATTATGGGTAGATTATTTTCGAATGCATGTCAGTTTTCGAACTTACATCAATTGCCAGGATCAAGCCCAAGATTCGTTTGGTTTTCAAAGATTCGTTGAGTAAGTTAAAAAACGCAGATTTTGATCGGAACTCGGTTTGCATTCTCTCTCTTCATTTGTGTTCGTTTTATACACTATGGAGTGCTAAAATCAGTCTTAACCTACTGGGCAACAACCAATAACTGGGCCCGAACATTTAATTAGTTTTTCACAGCGATTTAAGGTTCCAATTCCAAGCTTTTTCAAAGGTTTATGGTTCGGCTGGGGTTTTTTGTTATCGCAACGGAACTTCAAACGTACAGCACCAGAACATTGATAGTATTACATAGCAACATATAAATATACAAAGGGAGGTGAGTTCGGACTACCTCTCGTCCAGCGAAACGAGTTTTGGAGAGATTTTGGCGGCGGTTCGGAGCGACGACGGAGCTCGATCGGATGGTGATGGTGTACGTTCGGCTGTGGAGGTGTGGCAGTGGTGTATGGTTGTGGAAATGGTGGTGCTCGGTGGCGGCTGGCGGTGATCCAGTTGGAGGAGGAGAAGGTGGTGATGGCGAGCACGGCTGCGAGGAGGTGGGAGGAGAGTATTGACTGATAAATGGAGTTTTTTTTATTGGGTTATACTCATGACTTATTGGGTCATTTAAGTTGACCCAATTAAAACCCAATTAAGCCCAATTAATAAATGGGTTAGATGGGTTGGACCCATTCTGACCCAGCTAATAAATGGGTTGGGTTGGGTCTATTTTTTAATAGATGGGTTTGGGTTTCTTAATGGGTCTGGGTTCAATTTGCCACCCCTACTTGATAGTCATACGTAGCGGAATTTGAGGAGAAGAAAAACCATTAGAACACAGCTTCGGACATAACTGCGTTCGGAGCGAATCGATGCATGTGAAACAGGTTTCGGTTGTGTTTTAGAGCGGTTTGATGCACGTTTGGAGACTCAACCATACCATACGTACAGTGGAATTTGAGAAGAAAAAAAACTTAAAGAACGCAACTTCGGACATAACTGTGTTCGGAGCGGATCGAAGCATGTGAAACAGGTTCAATTGCATTCCGGAGCGATTCGATGCACGGGGAACATGTGCATGGAACGTGTTAGAGCTTGTGGCTCATATTATGAGAGGTACCGAGAAGTTCTACAATAAAGGCCACTTGCGAGCGTAGTGGAGCAAAGCGGAAGCGGAACGGAGGTATAAATATTCTCTATTGTAAAACCCTATGTACTGTGATCATCAATAAAAAGACTGCACTCTCGCTTTCGTGGACGTACCAGATTTTAGGGAACCACGTATATTTCTATGTCGATTTCTTTACTGTTTTATACTCGTGAATCGTGTGTGCGCGTGCTTCTATCCTAACAGAACGAATTTGGACGCAACTGACTCAACCATACGTAGTGGAATTTGAGAAGAAAAACAAAACTTTGTACACAGCTGTGTTCGGAGCGGATTGATGCACGTGAAACAAGTTCAATTGTGTTCCGGAGCGGTTCGATGCATGTGGAACGGACGCATTGAACGGATCTGAATGCAACTGTGTTTTAAAATTGTGTTGTTAGCAGGAATATACTGATTGCTGAGGGAAAATACTTTAAGGAGCGATAGGTAATCCCTTCCACATATTGTAACGCGTTCAAATAAAAGAATTCAATTTCCGACGTTTCAAAGAAGTCGAGCGCGTGGGAGAGAACCGGTCACACTCCCCCGTCTTTGCCCGGTGAAGGAACAGTCTTCGGTTTCCTGCTTGAGAATCGCGTTAGACGATGAGGTGTTGAGAAGCCCTAGATTTCTTGTGCAATTTTCCGAGGAAGTTGCAGTCCTTCAAAGGGAATCAGAGGAAGGGAGAGAAAAACAAGTCCGCGGCTTTGGTTGAAGGCCGCCACTGGTTTCTCCCGAGTCCTGATTCACTCATCAGTCATCACTCGAAGTAAGTTGGTCAGATATCGTGTTTAATAAGCATTTGGGTTTGTTTAGAAGTTCTTATTCACGAAATTTGAACTTTGATCTACCGTATCTGGTTAATTAATGTTAGTTGCATGGGCGGCTCTAGAATTTCAGTTCAGCAGTGACAAAATTGTACAGAGAAACCGAACTCTATCTAAAATAAAGGTTTTTTTATTTGTGCAAAAATTCATATTCATTGATCCTGATTTATTTTGTTTAATTGTGCCATACTATATCCTTACTCACAAATATAAGTAGATTTTTCATTTATGTTGGCAACGCACGACTGACCCGTGCAGACAATAGTAAATCAAAATCAAATTGTACTTGAAAATATTTAAAAACTTTAGCGCATTTTTTTGCTTGAATCCCCCTAAATCACTAGTAAAGCCGCTCCTGTGCCAGTTCCATGTCCCCTAGTTCAGTTTGTTTGGTTGCCGAGAAAATGTAGGGAAGTTATAGAATGTTTGTTATTTAGGTTGTAAAACATCTAATTTTACAAGGGCGTGGAAACCTAGCTGGTAGCTCAGTTTTACGGTGTTCGTTTTGTTTGTTCCCCTTTTCCTTTAATTTCTTGGGTACTGAAAATAAGGTTAGGCTGTGGAAGTTCGTGCAGTAAATGGATTGGGAAAAAGAGGAAAATAGATCATGAATGTGAGATCGTTTCGTTGAGGAATTTTCTTTCTTTGTTCATGAAGTTCATGTAGTTGGAATTTGATGCATGACTTTATGCCATCACTAAAATCATTTTGCCACGTTTCTAAGTGGTCAAATTCACCTGTCTGATAGAGGGTGGTATTGATTTTTTTTGTGTAAAATCCAGGGTTCTCTCGAAGTTGAGTTTCTGTCTTCACATTACCTGTACTGAGATGGCAAACGACATAACAATTAGTGCAGCGCTTGTTCCGGCTTCAGAAATCCTCTATGATACTACCCTAGCCCTAATTGAAACTGTAAATGCCGCCAACTCAGTTCTAGTTCAGAAGGAGAATTTCAACAAATTTTCAACTTACATGGAGAGAATTACATTGGTCTTAAGAGAGTTGTCCAAGTTAGATATGCAACCTTCTGACAGCTTAAAACATGCTGTAGAGATTCTAGACGGGGAGATTAAAGTCGCTAAGCAGTTGGCTCTAAGTTGTATCAACAGAAACAAGGTCTATCTCTTTCTCAATTGCCGGAGAATCATTAAACAGTTAGAAGGCACAACAATCGAAATTAGCCGGGCTTTGGGCCTTCTCTCCTTGGCCTCTTTGGATGGTTCATCCGTTGTAAATGATGAGATCACCAAGCTATGCAAGAGTATGCTTGATGCAAGGTACCGAATAACTATAGCAGAACAAGAAATATTGGAGAAAATTGAGTCAGGAATAGAAGAGAGGAATGTTGATCGATCCTATGCGAATAATTTGGTAATACTTATTGCTGAGGCTGTAGGAATCTCAACTGAACAATCCGAAGTCAAGAGGGAATTTGAGGCACTAAAGAGCGAAATTGACAATGATCAGCTGAGGGAAGACATGGCAGAAGCTTTACAGATGGAACAGATCGTTGCGTTGCTATGTAAGGCTGATATGATCACAACTCCAGAGGAGAAAGAGGTGAAGTATTTAAGCAAGCGACATTCTTTGGGTAGACAGCCAATGGAACCTCTCCAGTCGTTTTATTGCCCAATCACTATGGATATCATGGTGGACCCCGTGGAAACTTCCCATGGGCAGACATTTGAAAGAAGTGCAATAGAGAAGTGGTTGGAAGAGGGTAACAAGCAGTGTCCTTTAACAATGAACCCCTTGAACAAGTCACTTTTGCGATCCAACAAAACTCTTCGTGAGTCAATTGAAGAATGGAAGGACCGGAATACCATGATTACCATTGCTTCCTTGAAATCAAAGGTTCAGTCAAACGAGGAGCAAGAAGTACTTCATTCCCTTGGAAAGCTGCAGGATTTATGTGTTGAAAGAGAGTTGCACAAGGAATGGATAATTATGGAGGACTATGTACCAATTCTTATCGGTCTTCTTGGCGCAAAAATCTCTGAAATAAGAAAGATTGCTCTGGACATCCTTTTTTCCCTTGCAAAGGATAATGATGATAACAAGGTACTTCTTACTACCTCCGTCTCTTGGTTCTTTTTTACCATCCTGGACACCTTGAAAATTCATCTGTATTTTTTTAATGTCCTTTTAGATGATTTTGAATACTTTTTTCTCAAAAAGAACTACTTGGGATTTTTTAATTTGGGAGGAAAAGTCTTGATTTTTATGACAAAAGATACAGAGTGTCCATCCTAGTAAGGGGCACGGTTGCCCAAAACCAACCACAAATATGAAATGAAGGGAGACATTTATTCCATTGAGTCAAGACCATCTCCCACTTTGATATGACCATAATACTTTGTGTGATGAATACTACGGCTCTAGTTTAGGCACATCTCATCAGCTCGAAATTCCATTTTTGACAGGAGAGAATTGCTAAAGTAGACGATGCCATTGAGCTCATTGTTCATTCCCTTGCGCGTAAGGTAAATGAGAGTAAGGCAGCACTGAAGTTGCTGTTAGAATTATCAAGAAACGATGTGGTAAGGAACTTAATTGGAAGGGTTCAGGGTTGTATACTTCTAGTAGTGACAATGTCCAGCAGTGATGATCCTCAAGCTGCAAAAGATGCCCATGAGATTTTAGGGAATCTATCCTTCCTTGATGAGAATGTTGTTCAGATGGCAAATGCAAATTATTTTGGACCTTTGTTGCGCCTTCTTTCTTCAGGTACTCCCTATGCTCCCCACTTCAGTCGAACGTAGTGACACAATAGCGCATCACAAGTCTTGAAATTATGACACTTCACAACACAACCAATAGAATACAATAAAAGGGTGGCCTAGTCAATCATATTCTAAGATCCTAATTAGATATCTCAAAAGGAATATGCAATATTTAAGGACGTAAAAAGAAATGCCTGTCCAAATTTATTGATTTGCCTTATTATTTTTTCATCACGCCTATGTAATGCATAAAAAGCTAATCAATAGTGCTTTTCTTGTGCACTTTCCTTGTCTCTCTTCTGACAAAACTTTTGGCTCCGCCCCAACTTATGGATGTAGAATAACTGCAGATTCATGTTGAAATTGGGGCTCATTTCGAGAATATACAACATGATGTGGAACTAGTACAGCCGTGATAAAACGTACTATTTCATTGCAGGAACTGAAAGTGTTAAAATGATGATGGCCAAGACTTTATCAGAGGTTGAGTTGACTGATCACAGCAAACTCTCTCTATTTAAAGACGGGGCAAAAGGTCCACTTCTGCAATTGCTCTCACACGATGATATAGAGATGAAGAAAGTGTCCGTTAAAGCTCTTCAGAACCTCTCAACCATTCCACAAAACGGACTGCAGATGATTAGAGAAGGTGCTGTGGGCCAACTGTTTGAACTTCTTTACTGCCACAGGTTATCATCAACAAGTTTGCGTGAGCAAGTAGCGGCTACGATTATGCACCTTGCCAGATCAACTACTGCCCCTGAAGCTGATCAGATGAAGGCGTCGATATTTGATTCAGAGGAAGATATTTTCAAACTCTTTTCTCTCATTTCTTTGACAGGCCCCCAAGTGCAACAAAGCATTCTCCAAACGTTTATTGCGATGTGCCAATCTTCTTCTGGTTTTGAGATCAGGACTACATTAAGACAGGTATATATTGCAGTTCCACTACCACAGTAATGAAATACAAGAAGATTTCTGTATTTTGCATCAAAGCTCTTTTGGACTTAGAAATTGCTTGTTTTGTTATTTTGTGAGGAAATGCAGCTATTCCTTAACCAGTGAAGGGATAAGGAGGAATAAATAAAAACAACTGATTATGCAAGAAACCATTAAAATGAACCACAGAGCGCACTTTCTCCTGCCAGTCTTAAGTTGCTAAAAAGTCGTTTCATATAGTAACTGTTTCTCAGGGTTGAATATCTTAATTGTACAAGTTGCATTAAGTTACTGTAAGATCTCACAGCAACCTATCAAGAAACAGAAAACCTTGGATTCAACCATCACACTAGCATCACTTGGTGTAGTGTAATCTGACCTCTCTTTCTTTTCCCTCACCATCCTTCGGTTCCCGGGGATTAGGAAGCTTCCACATCAGAAATTGTGAGTTATGACATCCCTTGTTTGAACCACAGGGATCTGGTTCGTTACACCCATTTGATTCATAAACTAAGGGGTAGCCAAATCTAGCTGCTATTTTGACATTTAAGTTTTGACTATGTCCATATCAGATTTCTGCTACTAGAGTGCTGGTTCAATTGTGCGAACTCGACAACAACCCTCTTCGTGCAAGTGCCGTGAAGCTGTTCCATTGCTTGACACAAGACTGTGATAACAACAGCTTTCTGGAACATGTGACCCAGAGATGCATGGAAACCTTGTTAAAAATCGCAAAAACTTCTAATGACACAGAAGAGATTGCTTCTGCTATTGGTGTAATATCCAACCTCCCTAGAGATTCCCAGGTGACTGAGTGGCTCCTAAATTCCAACACGCTACAAGTTATCTTTACTTTTCTTGCCACTGGAAACACATATAGTTCTAACCAAAAAGAGGTGGTAGAGAATTCCGCTACAGCTCTCTGTCGTTTCACCGTTCCAACAAACCATGAATGGCAGAAAAAGGTAGCAGAAGCCAGATTCATACCCCTGTTAGTGGATTTGCTAGTCTCCGGAACTTCATTGACAAAAAAAAGTGTTGCCATTTCACTAAAACAGCTTTCAGAGAGTTCTTCAGCTTTGAGCACCCCATCAAAGAAGAAGAAAGTGGTATTCGGTTGTTGCTTGGGGTCGCCTGATCCCGGTTGCTGCCCCGTTCACTCAGGCATTTGTACTCCTGAATCGTCGTTCTGTCTTTTGGAGTGTGATGCTATCAGACCCCTTGTGAGTGTTCTTGAAGAGAGAGATACTGGTGCAAGTGAAGCTTCTTTAGACGCACTATTGACATTGATTGAAGGTGAGCAATTACAGAAAGGGAGTAAGGTGCTGGATGAAGCCAATGCCATTGGCTCAATAGTCAAGCTGTTGAGTTCTGACTCGCCCCAGTTGCAAGAGAAAGCTCTCAAGGCATTAGAGAGGGTTTTTAGATTGCTGGACTTCAAACAGAAGTATGGGCCTTCAGCACAGCTGCCATTAGTTGATATTACGCAGAGAGGAACCAGTAATATGAAATCTACGGCTGCTAAGACACTTGCTCATTTGAATGTGATTCACGATCAGTCTTCTTTTTTCTGATCTAGGCTTTTTAATTCCATTTATTACAGAAAATATATGATTTACAGAAAATATATGATTTTCTGATGTATTGATTGTAATTATGTGTTACAAGGTTACCCAGAAAGCAGAATAAGGGCATAATACTTTTGCTAATAGCTTTGGCTTGCTTATTTTTGAAGTGTTCATCCAAAGAAAGTTAAGAAATACTGTAGCAAACAACATTGTTCAGGACAAGATAGGAAAAGAAGTTTTGCTCAACTAAAGTTCAGTAGCTAACAAATAACAAGGATATTGCACCCGAAAAACAACGAATTAACAAGGATTCAACGAGAACGCTTTCTCAATAGGCCTTTGGCATTACCCAAATCGGGGGCGGCCGAAACAAGTTTTTCCCATGTCCTCCGTAACCTGGCACAGGCGACTCAATCATCCCATCATCTAGGTCGTAGATACCCATATCAAAACTTACTACTCGGAACTCAACTTGATCGTTAACATAACGATTGTCATCTGTGAAGTAAATGCGGTTTCCTTTGTAGCCAGGAAAATCGGCCGATGAGATTGACAACGACGAACGAATCTCCACCCATACAATCCCCGTCCAAGTGAACATATTCTGATATCCCTTTCTACAATATGCCAGTCTATCGAAAGCCCCATAGGCGGCCCACCGCAACATAGTCGTCGTCGGTCGGCTGGACTTGTCGATAATATAATCTTGTGCGTAAAATGGTTCCGCACATGCTTTGTACTAAAGGTATAGGCCTTGCCCAAAACCCCCGAAGACCATACTCGTTATCCGTATCACTAGGACGGTACGTTTCGATATCGGGGAAACAAGACCTTGGTGGAAGTTCGAGTTGGGCCCTCGTGAGCGGATTAAGGAGACGTAACGAGGAACTGTCCCCACCGGTAACCACCCAACCGTGGGAGGATCCTAGGAACAACTTGCCCTAGCTCAGGCGACTCCAAGTGATAAAACTTGTCATCGAGCGGGCGCACAAACAGAGCGGAGTCGAACTTTATCAGCGTATAGGACAACACGCTCTTCTATGGCCTCCAGAAATTGCTCCGGAAGATCAGACCACTGACCCATTGATAACGCAGTATTCGCTGAAGAAGACGCCGGATGGGAAGAAGTAAATAACGTGGGTAAGAAACAACAAATAGCATGAGAGAAACGAACATGCATGGAAATAAAATCAATAGTTGTTAAGCAGAATAGTTATTGAGAAACATGCAGAGAGAAAAATGGATTTCCCAAACATGGGAACCAAACAAAGCCTTGTTTTTTTACCCGATTTAGTTTAAGAAATAATAACATCCACAGCAGATTTCTTAATGTTTCTAATGAATCAATGTTGTGCCAATTGTTTATTGGATATGCGTAAACCCTTTTTTTTTTATGTTGCACGCTTTATAGAATTTAGTACTACATGTTTATTGCTGCCTAGTCTAGGTTATTATGCATGTTTCGTAGCTAGTCTAGGTTTCCTCGTTATGGATGTTTTCCTATTTAGTTTACGTTTCTTTTCTTTTTCATTCGTTAATCCTAATCTAAACTATCCTATTTAATTTACGATTCTAAGTTACCAAGTTTTGAAGCATGTATAAAAGGTAGGTCTCAAGATATCTATCTATACTCTATACTATATATTAAGGTCTCAAGATATCTATCTATACTCTATACTATATATTATAGGAATGTAGTTACGAAGCTCTCTCTTTAACTCTCTCTCCTACTGATGTAGTTATTTTTTTATGCATAGTTAAATTTTTCTTTTTGGTAGATTTCCTCTTATTGGCTTTTCAGTGCAGCTATGTTTTGAAGTCTCTCCCTAAAGTACTGCACGAGGCACCATGCTTTCTCCCTTTCTTTTTTACTTTTCCCCCTAAAGTGAAGGGGTTGGTGGTCATGTAGACAAATATTCAATCCCCCATTTTTCGACGAAAAATAAAAGATTCAAGAGCCAAACCCAGGTATTCGTAATGTGGCATTTGAAATGCAAAAATGCCCTGCTCTTGGAACCTGCTAGAAAGCATTTAGATAACAATGATGGAGAAAGCCCCACAAATTTCCATCCATTGTGCCCTTGGAAATTTTGTATCAAGCATATGAGATATAAACGAATACTAGTCCATCGCAGCAGAGTCCGTGAAAATAATTACATTATCTATGGAGACGGATATCAAGAGAAGACTAAGCTGGTCCAGACATCTGAGTTGTTAAAAAAAAAAAAAAGTTTTATCAAGAGAATACAGGGCAGCCCTCTTTTGAAATTCCCTTGGCAGTTGGACAAGCTGCCAGTGAGCACCTATCCGGAGTCGCACCCCACCAATCGACCTCAATATTCTGCATTTGCAGCCCGATGAATACCAAGACCGACAAGAAAGCTGTTCCAGCATCAAGCCCGCCGGAAAGAATATAGTTGTGCCGCTCCCACCACTTGGTCCGGTACCTGAAAATAACAAACCCAAAAACGAAGGCAACGGCAAACCAACTGGTGTAGTTGACCGCAGTAGCCGGGGGCATTCCCGCTGTTGCACCGATCAACACTGGCATGTGGATTAGCCCAACCCACTTCTGCTTGGGAAACGCTTTGTGGGCAAGCCAAACTAGTAGAGGAGCGATGGCACCACCGAGGAAGAACCAGTTTAACATTGAGTATTGGCCGAGTTGGCCAAAGATCCTCCGGGGCCCAACTAGGCCCCAAATGACTGAGGCGTCGTAGAAAACGTGGTCAGATGGGCACGTCCATTGGCTGTTAGGCGGCAGCAATGAGGTGTCGCAGAGGTTGGGAATGCTTCCCATCAGCCACCAAGCAGTTGCCTGATATACAATGACCGATACAAGTGTCCCTACTACCTGAAAATGTGATTAGATTTTATATTTCAGGGCAATTTGTGTTTGATTGTTGTTTTTGAGAACAGTTTTCAAGAACTGCGTATGGTAATATAACGCCCGTCATTTCAATATTGTTGTTACTCTTAGTGAAAATAGTTCGCAAAATTTGAAGTACTTTACTCAAGCTATGTTCTTTTTTCAGAAAACGGACCGAAAGCAAGTTTTGAAATACAAAAATTGTTTTCAGAAATTGATTTTGAAAAAGGAAAAAAAGCAAACATTGCAAGGCAGAATTCAAATAGCAAGAAACAAAAGCTAAACCTGAGCCATGAACATTGTTCTAGGAGGAATCTTCATGTAGTGACCAAGCTTCAAGTCTGCCAGAAATGTTAAAGCTTGGATCATGCTAATGTATCCAAACGTCTTAAAGGCCATATTCGCAACAGGACGTCCCGGGTACACATACCCGAAAATATACTCTGTGATAATGTTCAATCCCGGTGCCTGTTCAACAATACAAATCACAAAACCATACCCAATCAATCCATGTGTGTCTGCAAAGGCAAAGGTTAATCGGTTGAAATTTTACCTGGTTTGTGGTGGCAGCGATGACACCAATCGGAAGGGTGAAAACAAACGCGATGGCGCAAGCGAGCAAAACACCCCACCAAGGCAATTGAAGAGTCTCATGGTAATAGAAGCAAGCAAAGAAGACGAGAGCGAGGTTCAACACTAGAATGACGTGAAACCACCACATTGGCACCTGTTTGTATACCTTCATCAGCCTGCTATGTATATCCATCTTCTTACTTTTTCCGAACGATCTTTTGCTTTGCTCCAATATATCCCTGCATGTGTCAAAAATAAATTTTTTTTTTTTTGATACTTTGATTTCTGTCAACCAACGGAAAATGTAAAAGCAACATCGTTTACCTTCCGTTAAAGAGGAGGATATGCACAACGGTAGCAGAAAGAGTTGCAAATCCCAGGCCGTACGCCATGGCAAAGAACGTGCTTAGGTGTATCGGTCCATACTTCTGGTAAGCGTTCTCATCAAACTGGAAATTGGAATCCACGATTTGCGAGATATCGTATACAGTACCGTTCGACATGAAAAGCTCACTGGAGAACAGGGTAAAGTTCTTGGCGTTGTAGATATTGAGCCAGTAAGTGATGGGCGTCATCACGTACATGACAAGGACGAACCCAACGGCTACATTGGCTGTCGCAAACCAGGGGCTGGCCAGCGGGCTCCCGAGATACGACGAAATGGTGGTCCAATCCAATCCGAAGCTGCCTATGCCGAGGCCTTGCAAGCCCGAGCCGATTTGCTGGACTAAAACGGAGTTAGGAGCGAGCCAACAGACCCAAGAGAACGAAGCCAAGAGTGGGAAGAAATAGCCCGAGACGATGTAATAAGCGAAGCTGCAAATGAGGACTATGAGGAAGAATTGGGTCCTCGTTGTGCCGCCTCTGGGTCTCTTCTCTTTCTCGTGTAGAGCCCTGCGACAGTTTCAACCGTCGTAAAAAAAGAAAAGAAAAAGAAACCTCACCAAAACAAGAAAACACGGCTGCGAAATACTTTCGATAAAGAGTGTCAAGAAATGTTATACTCTGCATTATTTCTTGATGACCCGTAAATTTTCCGGGTTCATCGTAGCATTAGTGCTCAAGAAATAATGATTTGGACAAGAAATGGTTATGAGGGCCTGAATTTATACCTGAATAATGAGACTTGAATCAGATTACCAGGCCACCACATTTCTCCTGGTTCAACTAGATATTCACGGAATAGCCCAGCCCAGCCATACCCCAAGACCTACAAAGACAATTCGATAAAATTAATGTAAGAAGTCTGCTGCTAAAATTTGTGTGATCAGCGCGCGCACACAAATATATGATCCGAACAAGCACTTCCAGGTTCAAGGGACACCCAAAAAAACACCCCAAATCTCAATCTCATAGTTTCCGATCAAATTTTTATGATCCGAACCGTTTAATGTTTGCAGAATGTGATATTAAGGGTGCCAGCGAGAAATTAGCAAAACTTATGACCTGAAAGTGCTCGTTTTGAGCAGTTTTTAATTGAACCGTTCATTAAATCTAAGATAAAAACTGCTCAGATCAAGCTTTTTCCTGTCTTTTTTTTTTGCTGATTTCATTTAGGGTACTTTAAAATCACCTTTTGATCACATTGAGCGGCTCGGATCATCAAAATTTGATCGGAAACTATGAGGTATTTTTTTGGGTGTCCCTTGAACCGCCCCATATATATATATATATATATATATATAGAGAGAGAGAGAGAGAGAGAGAGAGAGAGAGAGAGAGAGAGAGAGACAAGCGACACCCCGTGCGATGCATGAGGAATGGACAGAAGAAAGATTAATGAGAAGCACCGACAATAAATTGAAGGTTTTTTTTTTATAACCAGATGTCAAAGCCAGTATGCGCCCACTTCGACTAATTTTGGAGTCCTGAAGGTAACAACTAGGCATAATCCAGTGGCTTCAAAGTTTGAAATATTTGGCCATCTTAGAGAAGATAGAAAGTTTGGTCCGCAGCTCTATGGTTTAGAAGCATAGATAGATTGACAGAGGAACCTACCTGGGTGGTAGCCATGATGATAAGGGCAGGCAAAAACGTGAGCTTCTTTTTGTAAAAGAGCTTAACAGCACTCAATATGCTAGTAGCATAAGGACTACCAGCGCCCGAATTCGCAAATATGGTAATCAAGACATGTTCCTTCACGTTGAACGGGCCCGGATTCAACGTAAACTCCCACCGGGTGCCGGAGAAGTAGACCCGATTGGTGATGGCTCGGGCCATCAGATGCCCGAGAGGGACCACCGCAATCTGAGCGGTGATCGAGGAGAGCGACAGCGGCTCGGTCCTGTACCAGAAGAACTGGTTCACGAAGGATAGCACGACGCACGAAGTGAGTCCCAGCACCCACATTCTGAATGTGGCGACGGGTAGGGTCGGGTCGTCGGTTTTCGACACCGTTATGTCGACTTGTTTGATCCGGCTCTCGTCGGACGCCGGATCATCCTCGTGGGTGCCGCCGGCCATGGAGAAGAGTAGTAGTACTAGTTTTGAATGCACTACCAATGCCTACTCTTTATCAGTCAATATATGTGTATAGAATACAGCTTTCTTATAGGATAGGAGTAGTAGTAGAGTAAAATACAAAATGAACCGGCCGGCGGCAATGGCGGACCTACTCTGAGCACGTGGGGGTCACGTGCCTCCACTCAAGTCCCGAGGTTTTTCCTTCTTCCATTATTCTTCCACGAGTGATGATGCAGTCCTTCCTGCCTTCCTCTGCAAAACCGGCCAGTATCTATGGAGGAGTATTTTACTGATACCTTTCTTTTGACTTATTCCAATTGGTTAGCTGACACGCCATCCCACCCCACGCATGTACCTGCCCCTAGGGTCTCTCTCTCTCTCTCTCTCTCTCTCTCTCTCTCTCCACTAGTGCTTTTGCTTGGACTTTTAGATTGAATATTGCAACTTCAAATTGAAGGTTTTGATTTTATAATATTTTCAATTAATAAAGACAACTTTGAAGTTTTTTTCCCAACATTGTATCAATTTGGAGTAATCATTCAATACTCCCGGAGTATATGAACAATATATTCCATTTTTCTCACAGTTATGTGGGTCCCACATGTGGTCTCGTGTGGGTCCCACATGTTTTGTGAGAGGAGAGAGTATACTATTGATATACTCCGAGAGGGGGATTAGGGAAAAATTATTGAGTTAATTAACAACCGGAGGGTTCGATGTCTCTCCATGTCAAGATGTTAAAGAACCCTATTAGTTAGGGATCAATCAAATCGGTTTTACCTATCTCTCTCAATTTTACACATATAGCGTAAGAAAATACAATAGTTGGCCATTTTTTTTCCTGTTAAATTTTCTTGCTTTGAGGTGTGTGAATGTCATTGTTTTGGAATGAAAACCCTTTTAGTTCCCAGGACCCAAGTTTTTTTTGGAAGGCAAATTTTTTTTATTAATCTCTGAAATTGTTATAAAGATTAATAGTTCTCATCCTTCTTCCAAGCTGATTGATATCGTATATTCGTATATATAATTTTAGAAAGGATACAGATAATTACATTCATGGCCGGATTGCTAATTAAGAATTCAAATTAATCAAATTTAGGATTTAAAAATAAAATAAAATTCTTTGACAAGATTTTGGAATGCCATTGCCACATGTCGCATCCAGGTTCTTCTCACGAAACGTCAATTCTACAATACTATATGGTATAAATATAAATAGATAGATGTTTCATAGTCAACAAATTATGCATCTCATCTCTCATATATAAAAGGGAATCGTTTGTCTCCGCAATTTCTCCAATGGCAAAGCTTTATAGTGTTACCGTTAATTATGTATTTTTTTTCCCCCTAACAGACGTTAACGCATCAAATTGGAAAACCCTGCTTAGGAACAACTCGGGATGGATTGTGATTTAAAATTGTGTACGTAGTATTGCTCGAAGGAAAAATGCAAACCCTAGCAAGTGAACATCAATACACGTACAGACAAATATACTGTAAGAACAAATTGGAACAGCCATTTCTTAGTCAAATCCCAATCAAAAGTATCGCCATTTAATGAATGTGACAACGGGTAGGGTCGGGTCATCCGCTTTCGGCACTGTTAAGTCCACTTCTTTGATCGGACACTCATCGTCGGACGCCGGATCGTCCTCGCGGGTACCGGCCATGGAGAAGAGTACGTAGTAGTTTTGAATGTACTCCAATGCTACCGTCAATATATCGGGTTGAGCTGATTTTTTACAGGATTCCATAAAAAAATATTTTAAAAATAATGGACAGTTCAAATCATTTTTGTGGGACCCGAGGTGGGCCCCACAAAATCAATATGTGCATGTTCATATGTACCCATAGCTTTTTCCTATAGAATACAGCTTTTTTATGAGAGATTAAATTTTAAATTATTTACACCGTCTGTGTAAACTTTTGTTTCTTCTCAATTACATTGCAAATTAAGTTTTTTTTTGTAATCGCATTTTGTTAATTTGACTCTACAACTTTAATGAAATTGTCCAAAGTATTAAGCAATCCCATTAGAACTATAAATTTGCCCTCCTTCTAACACTAGCATTTCACTCACCATAAGTGTGGATAATACTCATCGAATGCTAAAGAAGTTAGAATTTCAATATACATTTGCAAACTTCTATGCATAATTCATGAATTGTAACAATCCGAATTTTCACGCCAAATTTTTTTTTGAATAAAATTAAACATTTTATTATAATTCTTATACTAAAATTCATTCTATCATTTATTAAAATGATTGTATTATTATAATTTAACTCTAGGAGCTAGCCATTAAAACCCCTTTGATATCATAGGATTTTTCCATATCTTGAACCTTGATATCCTTATACCCAACTATTATAGAACCATAGCCTTAGGTTCATGATCCTAAAAATCTAGGAAAGATATGGGTGAATCTAGGAGAGATCTTGAGATATATATATATATATATATATATATATATATATATATATATATATATATATATCTCTATTATAAAACAGAAGGGTGTGGGGACAAGTTGTTGGAACGGTTTAGATTTATTTGATCCAAAGACTGTAGTGCATCCTCCCACTTCTCGGTTAAGTGCTCATGATTTTCATCTAAATCACACAACTGCCATCCCCTTCCAATCGGGATACATAGTGCCGTAGGCACGGGCTAGCACTAGTATATATATATATATATATATATATATATAGAGAGAGAGAGAGAGAGGGGGGGGGGGGGGAGATCTAGGAAAAGATTTAAGAAATTTAGGAGAGATTTGGGAGAGACATGTCAAATTAAGTTTTTTTTTAATCGCATTTTGTTAATTTGACTCTACAACTTTAATGAAATTGTCCAAAGTATTAAGCAATCCCATTAGAACTACGGAGTATAAATTTGCCCTCCTTCTAACACTAGCATTTCAGTGGGGATAATACTCATCGAATGCTAAAGAAGTTAGAATTTCAATATACATTTGCAAACTTCTATGCATAATTCATAAATATTGTGATTTTTGTGTGCACAATAATGTTTCGTTATTCTCTAAGGGACCGTTTGTTTAGTGAGATAGTGATAGAAAATGAAAAAAAGAGAAAAAAAGATACTACTTTTTTTTGTGTTCACTCAGCAAGAATATTATAGAAGTAGAAAGTGAACTTTCCTGTACAACCCTCTAAAGCATGAAAGCTTGTTTTACTTTTTCTCACAAAAATGTGCAAAGAAATTTTATTTTCTCAAGAAAATCTAACTTTCCTTTTTATCCTCTTCCCTCCACATTTTCTCTTTTAATTTTGGCGATTTTATTCTCTCTAATTTCTTATTTTGTTCCCACCTCCTCTATTTTTCTTCTTCCTCCAATTAATTCCTTGCCGCCAAAAGCCGAATTGGCTTCCACTGCGAAAATACTTTGGGGATGCAATGTTAGCAATTGAAATATTGGGGACGAAAATGGCACTGCGGAAATACTTTGGGAACCAAAAAAGTCAAAAAGCCTCATAATTACTTAGCGAAACGGGGCCTTTGGCTAATTGTCTCATCAGTCTCAAAGTCAATACCAATCGGCACATCATTAATTCTCGATGTAAGTGGCTGAAGATCACTACATATATTCATTGGCCAGCTTTTATCCGGTTTGTAGTCAAAATCCTCATTGATTTCATCGGCTGAAAGAGATATGGGAACGAACATTCATGGAGTATTGAACAAAGGCTGACCAAAATCCGGCCGTACCGTACCGGCTCGGCTGGATTTCATTTACAGCATTGCTATTCGCAGGGAAAGTTTACAGGGATCCAGACAAGGAAAATTGCGTTTTGGCCCATTTCGGGTCTCAAAAAAATCTAGAAAAATATTCATAAATTTTTGAATATTATTTTATGGAGCCCTGTAAAAAATCAGCTCCAGTGGATATCGGTAAGTATTACTTTTGGATTCGTAGGGCGAAACTGCTCAGTTTGCCTCTACGAATCCAAAAGTAATACTTACCGATATCCAGTGGAGCTGATTTTTTACAGGACTCCATAAAATAATATTCAAAAATTTATGGATATTTTTCTAGATTTTTTTGGGACCCGGAATGGGCTCAAACGCAATTTTTCTTGCGTGGATCCCTGCGAATCCGTCCTTGCGATTAGAATTTCCGTTTCATTTATTCACTCCTTTTAAGCACCGGGACCGCATAATCATGTCACAAACCAGTTACAATGGTGACGTGACCTTTTTCCCAACCATTATAAGAGCTAAGCATAAGCTGAAGAGTCAGAATATTTATCTAGTTATCAGACACTTTTATTCAAAGCTTGTAGATTCATTGAAAATAGATGGCAGAATATTTATCTACTCAATAGCTAGATGACTTTTATTGAGTAGAGTCTTAGATTAAATCTATTTGTTGGTTACTTTTTTCTATATATTTCCATTACTTATTCTTGTGCGGAAGCGTTAACAAACATAGAAACGGACGTGATTATTGCTATGTAATTGAACAAACCATAGGAGGGAGAGAGAGAGAGAGAGCAAAAATAAACATTTCAGTACCACAAAAATAAACCAAGAGAGTACTTAGATTTGGGAGAAATAAGGAGAGAGCCCCAGAAACTTAGTGTCCTTAGCATTTCCGTGTCTACCATCTGATATCCAAATAAGAACTAGCAATCACTGTAGAATCCAGACATAAACTATTTACAGAGAATATATATTCTGAACAAACTAAAAACTGAAATGGTCAAATCAGTGACGACTTTCAAGAGAAAACTGGGCAGCCCTTAACTGAAACTCCCTCGGCAGTTGGACAAGCCGCCAACGGGCACTTGTCCGGACTCCCACCCCACCAATCGAGCTCGATGTTCTGCATTTGCAGCCCGATGAACAACAACACCGACATGAAAGCTGTCCCGGCATCAAGCCCGCCTGAAAGAACGTAATTGTACCGCTGCCACCACTTGAGGTGGTACCTAAACATAACAAACCCAAAAACAAACGCGACGATGAGCCAACTGGTGTAGTTGACAGCAGTAGCCGGGGGCATCATAGACGTTGCGCCGAGCAACACCGGCATGTGGATAAGCCGGATGCAGTTCCTATTGGGGAACGCTTTGTGAGCCAACCAGACGAGTAGAGGGGCGATGGCACCGCCGAAAAAGAACCAGTTGACATTTGAGTAGATGCCAAGGTTGCCAAAGATTCTCCGGGGCCCAATGAGGCCCCAAATGACAGATGCGTCGTAGAAAACAGTGTCCATTGGGCATGTCCACTGGCTATTTGGCGGCAGCAATGAGGTGTCGCAGAGGTGAGGGATGGCTCCCATTAGCCACCACGCAGTTGCCTGATATACTATGACCGATACAAGCGTTCCCACCACCTGAAAATGTTTTCTATTTAGATTTCAGTGAAGTTTCTATTTGATTGCTGTTTTTCAAAACACTTTTCAGAAGCGAAACTGGTTTACAAGAATTTGAAGAGATTTTGTAGTATTTTCCAGAATTAGGTTCTTTCCAAGAAAACGGCTTACAAAAATGCGTTATACCAAAACCAATTCTCAAAATTACGCGGGGAAAATTGATTCTGAAAAGGATACCCAACATCGAAGGCAGGACGTAACTTAGAAACAAAAGCTAACCTGAGCCATGAACATTGCTCTAGGCGGAATCTTCATGTAGTGACCAAGCTTAAAATCCGACAGAAATGTTAAAGCTTGAGTCATGCTAATATATCCATACACCTTGAAGGCCATATTCGCAACAGGGCGCTCTGGGTACGCATACCCAATGATGTACTCTGTGATGATGTTCAAGCCCGGTGTCTGTTCAACAACACAATTCACAAAAAGTACTCAATCCTTGTCTATCTATGCATATATAAAAAGCAAAGGTTGGTTGCGAAGTTTACCTGGTTTGTGGTGGCAGAGATGATACCAATAGGAAGGGTGAAAATAATCGCAATGGCACAAGCGAGCAATACACCCCACCAAGGCAATTGAAGAGTCTCCTCGTAATGGATGCAAGCGAAGAAGATGAGCGCGATGTTCACCACTAGAATGGCAAGAAACCACCACATAGGCACCTGTTTGTATACCTTCATCAGCCTGCTATGCACGTCCATCTTCTGCTTCTCTCCAAAGGCGCTTCTGCTTCGCTCCATCAGTTCACTGCATTTGTCAAATTAAAGGGTCAAATCAGCTTTTCGCCTTGGACGGACAAACGATTCTAAGAGCTTTTGCTGATAGTTGCTTATGATTTCTAACCATGGAACATTTGAACTCCAAGCACAAGCAACAACAATTTATATTTCTTGTGAGTTGAGTTAACAATGTGCGATCTACAGAATCAAAATGCGAAAGCAGCGTCGTCTTTACCGTCCGTGAAAGAGCAGGATATGCATGACGGTAGCAGAAAGAGTGGCGAATCCGAGGCCGTATGTCATGGCAAAGAACGTGCTCATATGTAACTGTCCATACTTCTCATAAGCATCCACGTCAAGGTGGAAGTTGGAGTTCACGATACTCGTGATATCGTATTGAGAACCATTCGACATGAAAAGCTTGTTGGAGAACAACGGAAAGTTCTTGGCGTTGTAGATGTTGTGCCAGTAAGAGATCGGTGTCATTACGTACATCACAAAGGCGAACCCAACGGCAATGTTGGCAGTGGCAAACCACGGGCTGGCCAGTGGGCTCCCGAGATACGAGGCGATGGCGGACCAGTCCAGTCCTATGCTCCCAATTCCGAGGCCTTTGTAGCCCGAGCCTACTTGTTGGACCAAGACCGAGTCGGGAGCGAGCCAACAGACCCAAGAGAATGAAGTCAAGAGTGGAAAGAGGAAGCCAGGAAAGGCGTAATAAGCGAATGCACAAATGAAGGTTATGAGGAAGAATTGGGTCCTCGTCGTGCTGCCTTTGGGCCTCTTCTCTTTCTCATGCAGAGCCCTGCCAACAGTTTCAAATTTGGATCACAAAAAGCTCGCAAAAGAAAAACAGAGATTTGGACGACGAATGATTATAAGGACATGAGTAACGTACCTGAATAATGAGACCTGAACAAGATTAGACGGCCACCACATTTCTCCTGGCTCAACTAGATATTTTCGGAAAAGCCCCGCCCAGCCAAACCCCAAAACCTACAATCACAGTTTAGTAAATTTAGAACATGACTTGTCTGCAGTCCAGTGTTCGGACTGCAGAGGTGAAGTCCAAGTGGTCGCAACCGTCGGTTTGAGTTTTCAATGTTCCAGATTTGTTTTAAATCTTTTAGCGGTAAAAGATTCAAATCATTAATTGTTAGTATGAACGGAGCCGGAGCCGTAAACACTCCATTCATGATAAGTTGCCCCCAAAACACTCCATTTCATAGCACTATTGAGGATTTCCTAATTTACTTCAAATTACCACGAAACTATGACTATCTGCTCCTAACCAACTGAGCATGAACCCTCTATATTGCAAACAGGACACAAAAATATCAAGGAATTAATGCTCATCATGCTTTATTGAAGTCTATTGTTATTGATACCGATTAAGGAGAAAGAATACAAGATGTTAAATTACTTGAAAATATTCAAAGAAATTGTAGATAATGAAAAAAAAAAAAAAAATTCTTCTGCCAATGCATATCTGTTGTCTTCTTGTTTTCCCAACTCTGATAACTTTGTTTGCCTTATAGTCTTCTTCTCTATTGATAATTCATCGATTCGAAAAGAAACAAAGAACATTAGGAATGCTACGGGTGCATACGTTCAGATACAGATCTAGACACACGCGGGACTGTACCATGCAAGTGGTGTACATAAAATCCACAACATCGGACGACCCCGAACACACCTGTGTTCCAGACATGCGTTAAACTATTTTCCTTTGGCCATGATGAGTTGCACCTTTCAGAATCCGGCCATCCATTTTGGCACGAAATACTCAGATTAATCTAAGCTCTTATTGATCTGAAATGTCCATTACTCGAATTGAAATCCGAGCTGTTCATTTCGGAATTGACCGCACTACAGGGAGCATCCCCGGGATGGAGTGATTTCGTGAGAAATGAAAGGAAAATGTTGTTGGGTTATATATATATATTGATTGGCCCTTTCCCTTTCTCAACCAATCTCACCCAAAATGATGAGATTTAAAAAGAAATGGCTCCCATTTGGGTTCTTCCCCCAGAAACAAAGGTTAACAATCTTATAGATGATCTTTCCCACAAAGTTTTCAAATAAATTCCAAAAAGTCTTCTTTTTTTTTTTCTCTCAAAATCCAATACATTTTGCGCAAGCAGAGAGAGCTAGAGAGAGATTCGAACCTGGGTTGTGGCCATGATAATAAGGGCAGGCAAAAACGAGAGGCTTTTCTTGTAAAAAAGCTTAACAGCACTCAATATATGAGTGGCATAAACACTACCGGCACCCGAATTCGCAAATATGGTAATCAAGACATGCTCCTTCACGTTGAACGGCCCCGGATTCATCGTGAACTCCCATCTCGTCCCCGGAAAGAAAACCCGCTTCGTGACGGTCCGGGCCATCATGTGCCCGATGGGAACCACCGCAATCTGGGCGGCAATGGAGGAGACGGTCAGCGGCTCAGTCCTGTACCAGAAGAACTGGTTCACGAAGGACAACAGGACGCAGGAAGTGAGACCCAGAACCCACATCCTGAATGTGAGGACGGGTAGCGTCGGGTCGTCGGTTTTCGGCACTGTTATATCGACTTGTTTGATCGAACACTCGTCTGAAACCGTCGCCGGCTCGTCCATGGGGATGCTGGCCATGGAGAGAGAGAGAGAGAGAGAGAGAGAGAGAGAGAGAGAGAGGGGTTGGTTCAATGCACTCCAAGGTTGTGGGTAGGTTGTGGGTGAACAAAAGGAACATATGATTACTATTATATATAGAAAAGATGTAATGCAGCTAAATAGGAAAAGGAAGAAGTATTGAGGTGTAGAATGAGTCTGGGCAGGATGAGTTTGAATAGGAGATTCAGAGAATCCTATGGATTTAAGGATTCATGAAGATTCCGTGGGTGTGAAAAATTTATTCACTGTATTAGGTACCATTTTGTGGCTAGGTTCTTAACATTTAAGGATTACTTATTGAGTTATTGTTGTTGAAATATATCAAGTTGTTTCCCCTTGTTTCCCCGACAAGTTGTTGAAAAATATTAACTTGTTCTCATTAACCAATAAGTTATTAAAAAAATTTAAGTTTGTTGAGAGGAAATTGTTGAAAAATGTCAAATTATTTTTACTAACGTATAAGCTGTAGATGGAATGCAAAACTTTTTTTTTTTTGAATGGCAAAAGAAAGTTTTCATGAATCATAAAGATGCCCAAATGGAAACAGGACGATAGGAAAAGCAAATGCATTGAGAGAGTTTCTAGCTGCTATTCGCATTACTTAACATACCCCTCAACCGTTCGATTTTTTATGTAAAAAATAGTTGACGAGAAGTCAACTAAACATCCATAATGCTTGAACCCCACAAAATTAAATCCCATAACCTATAACACTCAATTGAGGCCCCGTTTCCGCTAACAAAAAACTTTCCAAAATTTAACGCATTTTACCATCTCGTTTTCACTAACAAAAAACACTAAAAATGTAACACATTTTTCCGACTGGTAAAAAGTTTTTGCCAACTCAACAATTTTTTCACTCACATACCCAGCAAAAAAAAAATCACTATTAGAATCAACTTGACATTTCCCAACAACTTATTCACTACCGGAAATACCTAACTTTTCAACCACAGATAAAAATCTACAAATTTTTCACTACCGATTACACCCCCTGAATATCAATAAATGGAATGCAAAACTTATTTCTTAGTATGAACAACAAGCTAAAATGTCATAACTCGTTACCTAAAATTGTTGGTGGAAATATGGCCCAAGCAATGGCCTAATGGGTCCTGATTAGGGATGGCAAGCGTACCCGCCCCACCCCGCCCCGAACGGGGCGGGTTTTCCACCCCATTTTCGGGTATCGGGTCGGGGTGAAATTTTCCAAACCCGCCCGGGTTCGGGTAGGGTTCGGGGCGAAGGTACCCCACCCCCTAAACCCGCCCCGAAATACCCGCCCCGAAATTACCCGACCCACCCGGCGTATTTATTTATATATACTTATATACATGTCCTTTCATTTTTTTAGCATTAATTCAAAAAAATATGTCTCTTTACTGTCAAGTAACCTAATTAAATTTAAAATAAAAAATAAAAATTGATATTTATTGGTGTTTAGTGGATTTTTTAAAAAGTTTTCTTCAAAATTTATAATAAATTCTACACATAAAGAAATGGAATGAGGTATCTAAAATATTGATTGCAATTAAAAGTTTAGATAAAACCGTAATACCAAAAGACACAAAAATAATTTCAAAAGTTTTATTTTCTAGATAATTTTTATTCTTTTTCAGCATTTTTTTTTTACTTATACTTGATTTTTTTTTTAATTTTTAAGGGGCAGGGCGGGAACGGGGGTACCCAAAAAAAACCCGGTCGAGGTCGGGAAATGATTTTCGGGTCGGGGTCGGGGTATGCAAAAACCCGCCCGCCCCGTTCCCATTCCTAGTCCTGATGGTGGCGGAATTGTTTTGGGGCTGATTGGGGCCAGGGTCCGTCTATAGTTTCAACCGAAAACTCAGAATAGAACTCTCACAGGCGTAGAGCTTTTGTTTGAGGATTATAGACAATGTGACTTCCCAAACTCTCAGTTTAAAATTTCTGTTTTTACAAACAAAACAAACCCACGTTGTTTTCTCCGTATTTCTCCCGGCGCAGTCTCTCCTCCCTCGTTCGATTTAGCTCGGTGACGGTAAAAAACTATCAAACCAGTACAGTCGAAAGCTCAAGGGCGAGGAATCGACGGAAGCCGCTGAACGGCAATCTTCAATCGACTCGATTTTTTTGCGACGACCACCACCGGTGCCGGCGACTACCGAACCCAAACCCTAGTTCCGCCACCTGATCCTAAAGACTAACCAATTAATCACATTTATGGTGTGGAACAAAATAACAACGGGAACCTGTGGCATTGAATAAGATTCTAGTGGGAACGTAAATCTGGATGGAAATCCCATTTAGATGGTGTAGTGGGCCGAAATATCCATGGTTCGGAAGGTCCGGAGGGTTCTTTTGTACTCAGAACTAATAGGGCAGGTCCCTCAGTTCGTTCGTTCTGTTAAATTTAGAAAACCAAAAATTGAGAGTATATTTCTGTATTTCTTAAATGAATCATTTACAAAGATACGAAGCTCTTTATATACAGAGAATATGTCATCTACTTATCCAAAATTCAAAACCTTGCCTATAAATAAGAGGTGATACCATAAGGTAAATGATTGAATCTCTCTCATTCTTACAAACTTCACTAAAAGCATACTTTCCTTCACCTCTCGGGCTCTTACTAACTTGCTCGTCGGAGCGTTTTCCCGGAGATACACCCCCCTTCAGTTTTCAGATACCCAGCTCACCGTTCTATCCTTTCATCGTACAACAATAAAGAGGAAGAGATTTAAAGATTTTATCAACGCCACAGATAGGGATTTCCAATTTAAGTGAAGAAGACGACGTGCGTAGCTATCTTTTTATGTCTAGTGGGTTCGCTTTCTCTGGCAGCATACGGAAAGCAATAATAGTGCAGTAATTGGGGAATTTAATGAGTAATTTGACTAAATTTACATCTTTGTGTGTATCCAATCTCTTTTTCAGATCTTGGAACGCTCTTTGATAATAACTGGGAATCCAGTCTGTCACGTCACGGGTGAGATGTGAGCAACTACCAAGTGGAATCCGAGTTTCATAAACTATTCCTCCTCCTGCATTTTACCGTCTTACGGGGAGGTTGGGAGTTTAAATTTCCGTGCTTTATCCCTTTAAGTTTTTACGAACCCGAGTGCGTGGGATAACATGCGTGTTGGGCCAATCTGGATCGTTCATGCTCGGCAATGGATGATTCAAATTGCATTTCAGCCGAACAGCAATGGACGACCGATACCTATTCGGCTGAGATGCAATTGGCCCAACACGCGGGGACAGCAGATAACCAGGCACCCCAGATTCGATTTCTACTAGGAGGTCGGAAGTTTAAATCTCTGTGCCTAGTCCCTAGGTGTGAACGTTATTCTTCTTATATTTGTCGAAACTATTTTCCTTCTTAATTGAATTATTAGCTGGGTTTAGTTTATAGTGATTATGAGCCTGTTTCTAATTTGATGTTTTTCCGATACTTGTATTCCAAAGTATTAAATGAACTTTTTTCATCACTAAAAACAAAGAAATAAAAAAATAAAAAAAAAAAACCCCATTTAGCACTTTTAGTACTTTTAACGCTTTTGAAAAACCACATCTACTATGTTATTTTAATCTTATCAATAAACTTTAACATTAATTACTCATTCAACATTTTATTTATTCTTTCCCGGTTATAGGGCAACACTTGACTGATGACCCCTACCGTCCCATTTAAAAAATATACACACGTCTAGACCGAAAGTAAAAATAACTCATATAAAATGAACAAGAAGTCAATAATCCTTTTATTTTGAAACTTGTTTTTTACTTCAACGATTTTTTTTAAATTTTTTAGGTCAATTTTATTTTTTGAAATTGACAAATGAATAATCTAAAATCTAACGCAAATCTAGAAGGGATTCAACGAACAAGGACAAAAGTCCGCTGGGGTTAATTTAAAGACAAACACAGTGCTCCCCCACCCCTTCAACAAAAAGTCTAAAGTTGAAATAAAATACTAAAAATAGTAGTTCCAAAAGATCGATGTCGGCATCAAAACCGATAAGCATCAAATGAGAGTGGGGACTTGCAAGTTGCAATCATCCTCCCAAAACCTAGGGTTAGGCCGGTTTATTGATGGGTTTGCTTTTCGTACGTATTTTGTAATTAATCAGGATTCGATTTTCGGGAGCAAGTTGTAAGAAAGTAAATTTTTTTTGTGAACTTATTAGTTCCGGCATGAATGACCTTTCTTTGATCAAATCTGGAAGAAAATTAATTTGAAATACATGTAAACTGGCTCAAACACTCTCCTGATTGTCGGGAAAAAAAAACACCCCATGGAGACCCACATTATCGTTGCCGATCTGGATCGTCTATGAAGATTCCTCCCTATGTGGATCGTGTGAAGATTTTCATGGAATCCAGACCGTCCATCTCGGCAATCTTAAAATACCCGCACTTCACTTAACCACCACCACCAACATGGCAACATTCATCAAAAAGTCAAGAAACTTCCATGTGCAGCGCACTCTTAAGGTCGAGTTCTTTTTAGGGGATTTTTTTGGGCTTTATTTTAAATATTTTTAAAAATATTTGGGTAAAAGTCATAATTTTTTATTTTTTCGATTCATGAGAATCGTAAAAGTTAGGCGCAAAACTAACAAATAAATTTTTTTTTAAATAAGAACAAAACAAGAAAAAACCCAAAAAATTCTTATTAGCATATGTATTTTTCTGAATATTGAAACCACTAACGCGAGTAAAGACCCCATCGGACCAGCACTTTTGACTTCGTTGATTAACATTAAATTCGATTAAGGTAGTGGTTACAATAATTTGGTGATTATGTTTGAAGGCCCCATCGGATCGGACCAGCACTTTTTGACTTCGTTAATTAACATTTAATTCGATTCAGTTAGTGGTTACAAAAATTTGGTGATTATGTTTGAAATATCCCATAACTTTTTTTTGATTAGATCACAAAAATAAATCCCATAAGTTAATCAAAATGATCGGACCCTTTCTAGACTAGCTCAATAATCAATAAGATGAAAATTATATCGCTCACATAATATTTGGTACGTTCTTGTAACACATTTATCTTGAGAAAAATAGGTTTCGAAAACATCGCAACACTATGTCGAACAAATAAACAAAAAAAAAAAAAAAACAAGACGTAGATTTATTTTATTTAAGAGTATTATTAAGAACAATCTATTGAAATCCCCCTCCATCGACCGGGCCGGAGCAGATATCCATAAGAAGAAGAAAATTACACGTAAATGATTTGTTCTTTTTAGTTTTATTTTTTGGTTGAAACTAATGGTTTGTTGGAACTTGTAGAAAAGAAGAGAACATAAGGAAAAAAAAAATTTAAAAAAAAAGAACTCTTTCCAATTATTTGGTTTGGAGAGAAAGAGGATTAAAAAAAAATAGAAAAATCTAGAATTGCGCACAGGACAATCTCCCGCTTATTTTTCTCCCATTTTCTTTTCTCCCGTTTACTTTAAGTTCCAAACAATACATAGCATAAAGTTTTAAGCATGTTCGAATATCTCAAAAGTCTAAACATTCCAAACCTTGAGATCACTGGGGGTTTGTCCGGCCGTTAATTTCAGGATTCCGGAATTAGTCGAGGTGCGCAAACAGACACGTTATCGGGAAAAAAAAAGTGAGATCGAGGACATTTTGTTTTGGAGTGAGCCCAGCCTGGAATCCAAGCATTTGCAGGATGTAGATTTCTTTGTTTCTGTCGATGAGGGTGTTGGGAGTTCGGAATTAAACTTAGAAAACAACTGGTCATTCTTGCTGCCCCACAGCGTGGGTTAGAAAATTAAAGAGAGTGCCAAAATCAATTCTTGTCGACATATGCGTGATGCTGCTTGAATGTCAAACGGGACATAAGTTGTCTAACACATGCCACAAGTTGTCCAAAGTCCACAAATAAAGAAACCACACATTGCCACAGGCCCACAAGTTGTCTAAAATTCCACAAATAACGAAAGCTTTGACAAATGATGACAAGCAGCATGCTGTAAACTAGCCGAGTTTTGTCGAGTTCGAGCTCAGCTCGGTTCATTCAAGCAGCATCACGTATATGTCAACGAGAATTGATTTTGGCACTCTCTTTTAAGTTTCTAACCATCGCTCTGGGGCAGCAATAATGACCAGTTGTTTTCTAAGTTTAATTCCAAACTCCCAACACCCTCATCGACCGAAATAAAGAAATCTACATCCTGCAAATGCTTGGATTCCAGGCTGGGCTCACTCCAAAACAAAATGTCCCCGACCTCACATTTTTTCCCGATAACGTGTCTGTTTACGCACCTCGATTAATTCCGGAATCCTGAAATTAACAGCCGGACAAACCCTCCAGAGTGACCTCAAGGTTTGGAATATTTGACCTCTGTCGACTTGATTACAAACACTTGTTGCTTTCTCATTTACACTTGGCCAAACCCGCTCGGGGTGGTCCTCGATTGAACATTTCACCTGGTCCACATTGGAAAAAATGCGAAATGCTCAAAGCATGGAGTATTCTAATGATGGAGTTGGACCATAAATCTACTCGAACGTACGTTGACGATTCATCAGCAATGGCAGACAAAGCCCTCGACGGATAAGCACACGCGAAATGGGAAAGATATAACGCACTTGACCACTATATTGAAGGTGGAAAACCAAATGTCATACTCCTATATCAGTCTAAAATTGGGGGGGAGGGGAAGATGAGAGGAAAAACGAGTTGAGTGGCGAACAAAATTGCACTCAAAACGAGGAAAAACAGTGACAGAGCCCATGTAACCCCACCGGGGCACGGCCCCTACTGCATTTTTCTTTTTCGTTTTAGTTTTACTTGAATTGAAATGGTTGTTGCTCCGTATATAGTTCAACTAACTCGTCCAAATACGCATTTATGAAGGATATTGTGTTCAATAACTCAAAAAATCGGGTGAAGATTTTGACATCATCTACTTTATTTAGAATTCGCAATAGGTGGGTGAACAAAACACTGTTCCAGAATCTAAAAACTCTCATTCGTTTTTCGTGATGTAACACGCAAGCCACCGTCGTATTACCCAAAAGCATCAAGTCGTGAGTCGGGGCCTCGTGAGATGTCTGGGATTCGCTGCCACCGAAATTTTATTTCATAGTGCCCCTACTGATGCATATTTCTGGCAACGCCCCTAGAGAAAAAAGTATGTATAGTCCCTAGAAACTTTGTAGACCCAAAAATCAGAGCATCCCAATATAAAACAGGATATACACAGGTGCTCTTGGCGCGACTTTGCTTTGCTTTCAAATGTGACATGCACAAAATAAGGTCCAATCTTGCACTTGAGAGTGCTGATCATTCTGCTGCAAACAAGAAATCCTAATCCGAGGACATAGACATTCAGAGTCGATCTTTTGCCAGTCGGTTTATACAAGAATATTCATAACCCAGACGACCGGTTACTCCACCACTCAAAGGCCCAGCAGAGTCTCCCCCCAACATATGATGAATTTGCTGGGATACTGCGCAGCACCATTAGACATGCACAGACAACTATCTAAAGGGTAACAATATCGGCACTCAATTCGCAACAGGAACGAATAACGCGTACCACACCCTGTAGGTACGATTATAGGATGCTTGAATGGAGTCGGTAAGTCTAGTTACACGGTGTGTGCAGTGTGCTGCTCTTTCATCACCGCAAGTAAAATAGCTAAGGCAACTCATGAAACTCGACATTTTTAAGCGCCAAAATATCAGCAAACTAGAATGGCGGAGGGAGACGGATAGGGAGGAGGAGGAGGAAAGAGAGCAAAATTCTACGACGCAGTGGGTGACCATCGGCGCAGTCTTGGCTCTAGTTAATGGGAGGACTGGCTAAGGCCATAATATAGCTGAAAAATTGCTGTAATGCGAAGACCAATAACAAGGAACTACCATAACAATACTAAGCATGTTGTTGAAATCACTAGCTAGACCATTTTCGTTTTGGGATTCTCTCTCTGCGCACGGACTTCTCTATCTATCTATCTCCACTCATAAGCAAAATCCCAAAACGAACATGGTCTAAGAGGTTCCAGAATGGTTTCTAGACAACTAGAAAATACACTTCAGATGGCTGCCTCTTGGACCGCTCATGTAATAGTACAAGATACTGAAGAAAATTACGAAGGGCTCAAAGGGCTTTTCACATGCTTTCCATTCTAACAAGCGGTGAATGGCACGAAATAATCATTTCTCATAAAAATGCTTATGAGATGGCACGAAGTAATTTCGGCTAGCAACCCGGCCATCTCCCGGCTTGATATTTTCGAAAATATTTGGGCAAAACTTATAATTTTTTACTTTTTTGGTTTGTCTCAACGAGACGAATCAATAATCTACAACAGTTAGGCGCACAACTAACAACCGCAAATTTTATTTTGAATGAGGACAATAAAAAAAATTCAAAAACCTTAACGGAACTTAACCTAAGTATGAACCACAATGATTGGTCTTTTGGTTTGATGGACTGAATCAAGAATCTCTTTCTTTTTTAACTTTGGAAAGTCCTTATTTCCTACTATATATTTTGACGGAATAATTTTTCGTGTTGATCTCAATCCGTAGTCCCAAAAAAAAAAAAAACCCCTCAAAACACATGTGACGTTCTAGCATTCTTAGTTCCATTAGCAAAAATGAAATACTAGCATGGTAAGCTGGTCGCTGGTCCGGACACATGAGTTTAGAATACAAAAATAGCACGGGAACAGCACCCAAATAAAATTAGAAAAGAAGAAGATTGCCACAGGAATCACATGCAACCTTCAAAAAAGATTGTCAGATGAAAATGATACCAAAGCTATTATCAACACATGGAAAAATCATCCCTCAACACAACAAACAAGGAAAACAACTACCCGAGTAGATAAACAAATAAATCCGCCTGTTATAGTGAATTACTATACTTCTTATAGAAAACCTTAGCCAAATCAACTTCTCCAAGCTCAGTGTAACATTCCGCGATTGCTCTATAAGCCTCTGCATCCCCAGAATTTGCTCTATAAGCCTCTGCATCCCCAGAATTTTCACCTTTCTGTTTCCTTTTTGATCGGACTTTTTCCTCCTGTTTTGAGCTTGCCAGTACCGCGCAATAGCATTTAATAGCTTCGTGGAATTTTCCTTGCATTTGCAACGAGGCACCTGATTGACAAATATTCAAATTCGTTAAAACAAAAACAAATGTTTCAGCAAACCGTTGAGCAAGAAATTATCTACTGTAAAACTGAGCAACACAATACCAACGCGTAAAAGCAACATTTGTAACCAATAGTGAGGAATTAGTTCTTTCAGCTGATTGAAAACCCACCAAACCTATGTAAATGCTATTGCCCGCATGTAAGGTTGTCACTAGATTAATGCATCTGGGTTGATTGAACCCAAGAATTTTTAAAATCACTCAGCATTCGATATCCTACCCCTTCCGGTAAGAGTTTCATGATTCCCTTAAAACAGCAGTAAACAAACATACGCTGGATTGGAGGCCAAAAAAAGAGAGGAGACGACCACGGATAACCAACCTAAACCTGTACCAGCCTTCTTCATCTTGGTTCGATCCGATAGATTGTGAGCGAGTATAGCAGCCGCCTCAAACTCCACAAATGCCTTATCAGGATCCTGATTAGTCAAAAAATCGTCTCCAGATTTCAAACGAGAAATCAACTCATGCTTCCTCGGATCAGCAATTACTTCATTTTCAGGTACTCTACCAACAGCGGGAGCGTTTCTCAAAGTGGGGGCTAATGACTTGATCTTTGCTTGCCTTCTTAGATCTGCCTTGATCTGGCCCAACTGCTCATCCAGCTGCTTCAAATTTTCTTTTTTCCATCGCGGAAGCAATACTGTAATACCAAATGAACTATTTAGTGTTTTGAAACTCACTGGGAGCTAAAACCTAAACACATGAGTAAGTATAAAGGGTATCTCCTTCAAATGGCTGAAGAGCGATAATCAAATGTACATACTTTCGGGCTCGTGACTTCTATTTCTATTGTGGAGAAGCAAACAGTTAGTTGACGTCAAATTTAGATTCATCTCAAATGCTCCTATGGTATCCTCGAATTGGGGGCATTGGTGTGTTAATTGCATCTGGGCAAGCCCACGAAACCGAATGTCTAAAAGCGTTTATTGAAACTTGCACGGAAACTAAGGCTGGGGTTTAAGATGTGGACTGTGGAGCGTACAACATTTAAGGTATTTTTTCATGAAAATTAAGGAAGAAAACATAAGGTTACGACACCATGGCTAGATGTGGCATACCTCCAACTGTTGCCCCCATAAAGGCTGCAAATAGCAGTAATGGCATGTTGAAAATAGACTTATCAGCCTCAAATGTTTCTGCCAGAGCCTCAAGCGGTGTGCTAAACATCAAGGCATTAACAACGAAAAGTGCGAAGGCTGGGAATCTTCCAAGAACCATCACCTGCAAAAGGAATTCCAATGGAGGAGTTTATTGACGTCATCAAACTATAACAGTGACCCATAGAGCCCCTGATCATCATAATCATTCAAACTGAGACAGGTATATGAGGCACATGCATGTTTTTGGCTACTAAAACAGCTTGACAGGTCCATTTACCTTGTCAAAATCACATTTCTATCCATGTAATACAACTCATGTAAAAATGAAAGGAAAAAAAACATATAGTTGATGACAATAGCGAAATACAAAAAAGAAATAAACTCGTTTACTTATCTTATATGATGATTATAGAAAAAGTATCCGAGCGTTAGAGACCCAAAACCAAATTCCAGCAACTTCATCAGACAATACATTGACGGACAGAAGTTCTACTCACTTCTAATTGTGCATGTCACATCAGAATTAGAACAACTGATGTGGCATCACCATCGTACCTGATGAGCAAGTAAGTGTCCTGGAGAGCTGTCATCATCTAGTTGTGTAGGGCCAACAAAATTTCCTTCTGATATTGATGTCTTCACATCATCCACTCCCATAGGCATAGCCTGTCTGCCTAGCAATGCTAGATAAGCCTCAAATTCTTCCTTAGCAGCATTTTCCACTGATGAAATTAACTTCTTTACCTTTAAAGGAATAGAACCCATATTGCCTGAAAAAGTGTGCTTTGGTTACCTTCAGAAGCATGCTTTTATGTCTTGATTTCACACCACGATATCAATTGTAAAGGGTGGCCGACAGAGTATACACAAGACAGTCTCACACTAATAAATGTAAGAGAGCAAAAGAGTGGATAAATAATTCTTCTGTGTGTGGAAGCTTCCTCAATATCAGATACCAACAAGAACTTAATCACGAAACTTAAGCAGACGGAAAGATAACAAATTAACAAGTGCATCTGTGACGTATTTCTAGCAAAATAAGCAGCAGAACAAAGCACAGTGAGTGGTGATCAAGGATACTTCCCCGCAAGATTTTCCAGCCAATTTGTATTTCTACCCTGCAATCACTGTATCAATTCTCTTCTGCTATTCTACTTAAGGCAGAAGAGAATTGGCTTGAATGAAATTGCATTGTCAAATCCCCAAAGTTTATGTAATCTTCTTCATCACACGTCTCAACCATTTCAACTCTGTATCTATTCTTACCCGACGTATATGAGAAAAGCACCCCCAAAGTATGAAAAATAAACAACAAATGGAACAAATACATATCTCTAAATGGATTCTATTCCCCATTGAAATAGTATAGTAACTATCGGTAAGCTTGGAAGAGTCTATCCCTAGTACTATAAAAGACTGAAGAAACAAAAAGTGTTTTCTACTCTAACTGAAGAGACAAAGCTGGTTTCAACTCTTTCAGTTTCCAATTTTGTCGTCCACACAAGTGTTTCAAACTTTCAGGACAAATTCCTTTCTTAGGGGAAGACAGTGCCACAAGACCACAATGATTTGGTGCTCCAGCATCAAAGATTCACCACCAAAACGATACATCCCTCATAAGGCATAATACGTAAGTGAAAGGTCATCACAACAGTACTTCAAAAGTTCATCATAATACGTAGGTGAAAGTTCAACTTTTGCCTGACTTTATCTTACTGAACTTACCACCTTAGGAGGGAACAAACCTAAGTCCTAAGCCAAGACCACCGAGTCAAACCCTCGGGGTTAACCCAAGGTTTTGCTCAATGAATGTGTTCTAAACTAGATGACATTAGGATAGTGCTGTGTAGCAATAACTTGAAGTGTTCTTCCCCCCCCCTTTTTTTTTCCACCAGTTATTTCTAAAGCTATTTCCTTGACTTGCTATCCATAGATAGGATACAAATTATTGGGCCTCCGGATTAGTCGAGCTGCGCGTAAGCTGGCCCGGACCCCTGAGTTATCAAAAAAAAGAGATAGGATACAAATTGTAGATCATCCACAATGTGATGTACATTGTTAGGTTTACTCAATCAGCTGCTAAACTTCGGAAATGATGAGAATTCTATTGATAGAGAGAGAGAGAGAGAGAGAGAGAGACTAACCAAGTCGAAAGCGGAATTCGGGTGGAGGGAGATGGGCGGCAGTCGAAAGAGGCGGAGTTAGGGGGCGGAGTTGGGAGGGGCAACGGACGACGACCGCCATGGCTGATGGCTCCTCGGATGGGCCTCTTCTCGCTAACAATGTTCGACAATAATTATCTTTTGTTTTCATTCTAATTTTTGTCCGCGTTGTTATTTTTGCATAAATTTTGATTTTGGATTATTTTCCAAATTGAATTTTTTTAAGAAAGAAAATAATTCAAAAACCAATAATGCAAATTAATAGAATGCGAAAAAATATTCGAACAATGACAAAAATCAATAGGACTAACTTTTAAAGGCTAAAAAAACTACGGAAATAGTATATGGTGTAATTGAGAAAATAATTAGTAGATGCTAATTATAGTTGGTGGAGGTAACGAGTGTGTTTTTTTTTTTTCTTATTTGGAGTGAGAAATAATAGTCAATTTTGATGAGAGGATCAGAATATTTTTTTCAACATTGCTCTGTTAAAAATTTCAACTTTGGCAAGTTTTTGTTAGTGTCAAAATTTCGATTTGCACTGACAAAAACTATTTTGACATCATAACTATTCAAAACTATTAGGGTGTGTTCTACTAAATAAATACTTATTTTTTAAATTATTATATGTGATGTATTATAAAAAAATGACTTATCTCGTTAAATAAAAAATAAATGGTTTCTCTATAGTCAGTCCATTAGATTGACATTGGGAAATACCAATGTTTCCACATGTCACATTCTTATTTTTTTCTTTTTATCCCCTAAACTATACACTTTTTCTCTACTTAGTCCCTGAACTATCAATTTGGCGATTTTATCCCCTCAACTATCATTCCGTTACCTACTTAGTCCAATAGATAACGGAAGTTAAGAATTTGGACGGAAAATGTCACATAAGGCCCTGTTTGAGACCCTGTAGAGCAGATACTTGATTATGACAGCCTTAGAGATAAAAATTAATTATGACCCTTTAGGATAAAATGATCAAAAAAATAAGACCTTCGCACCGGTTCAAACAGATTGAAAATTGGTGCACTTAATTTTTTTAGAAGGATTAAGTGCTCCAATTTTCAATCCGTTTGGACCAGTGCGATAATCTTATTTTTTTTAATCGTATTATTCTAAAGGGTCATAATTAATTTTTTTCTCTAAGCCTTTCATAGTTAATTATCTACTTTTTATTTGAGACTCCTTAGAGCAGATACTTGATTATGAGAGCTCTACGGACAAAATTAACTATGACCTTTTAGGATAAAATGATCAGAAAAATAAGATTTTCGCACCAATTCACATGGATTGAAAATTAGAGCGCTTACTTTTTAACCATATTTTTAATATATAAACAGTCTAAATTCTATATAAGGAGGTCAGTCTTTTTGGAAAAAATATGTATTTGTTAGTCTCTATAAAGTGCCATGTAAGATCTTGATAGATGAACCTCGTAAAAAAAATTAAATGCTCCAATTTTCAATCTGTTTGAACCGGTGCGTATGTCTTATTTTTTTGATTTTTTTATTCTAAAGGGTCATAATTAATTTTTATCTCTAGGGCTGTTATAATAAAATAACTGGTCTATAGGGTCTCAAACAGGACCTTACGTGGCATTTTCCGTCCAAATTCTTAATTTCCGTTATCTATTGGACTAAGTAGGTAACGGAATGATAGTTGAGGGGATGAAATCGCCAAATTGATAGTTCAGGGACTAAGTAGAAAAAATGTGCATAGTTTAGGGGATAAAAAGAAAAAAACTCTTCTTCTGGCTAAATTTTAAGTTTTGTACATGTCAGATGCCCTTTATATATTTTTCATAAATGCCTACTTTGCCCTTAGCACTCCATCTCTACTTTTTGCTATTTCAAGTTCACGATTACTTCCTTTTTTTTGTACTATTCACGGCTACTACAAGTGGGCCCATCACCTTTAAAATTTTGTTGCTACTTTTTGCCCTGCTAGTAATTTTGCCACACCCTTTTTTGTTAACGCCACACCCTGTAAGTGTATTTTTGGTGTAAAAATACACTTACAGGGTGTGGCGTTAACAAAAAAGAGTGTGGTAAAATCATTTCCCTTTTTTAACTCCTCAGGAAACATACCTACTGATATGTTATTGAGCTGATTTTAACAGGATCCTATAAAAAAATATTATTTTATGGATTTTTTTTTGTATTTTTGTGGGGTCCGAAGTGAGCTCCACATGGAACGATGGAAAAGAAAAGAAGGATGACCGTAGCAGTCGTCTTTTTGAACTTCACATGGAGTTATTGCTGTAGTACATACATAAATGTAAATAGAGTACATACGCGTTTTGAACCCGTTTCGGGTCCCAAAAAAATGATTCGAGCTATTGATTATTGTTCAAAATGATTTGTTTTTGGTCCTTGTAAAAATAAACTCAATCTGATGATCCGAACCGCTCATTTTTAATAAAAACTATTTTTGAAGTGTTCCTGTAAAAAATTAATTCAATCGGATATCGGTAGATTCTTTTTCATAATTTGTAGGGCAAAAACTGATTCACCCTACAAATTCTAAAAAAAAAAACACATACCGATATCCGATGTAGTTGAATTTTCACTGAAACACTTAAAAAAATCATTTTAAGAAATGAGCAGTTCTAATCATCTTTGCGGGCCCCGAGGTACCGAGATGGGCCACACACAGAAAACATATGTACTGTACAAGATTTGCGCAAAACATCTATGCCAACAGACTTTTTTTACTCCCAACGTGCCATTAGTTTCCTACAAAATTACGTGAAACTTTCAAACTTAAAAATAATGTACTTATTAAAATAATTTTTCAATTTTTTTACACAATTCAAAATATCTAATTGAAATCTATTAAATAAAACACATATTGTACAAAAATTATATCGTTTTTTTTTTTTTGAAAGGCACAAAAATTATATCGTTAAGTACGTTATTTTTAAGTTCAAAAATTGTACGTAATTTCGTAAGACACTAATCTATCTATCTATATATCTATTCTATTCTATTTCTATCTATCTCCTATAGGAATGTGTTCAGGCCTACTAATCCTCCAAATCTCCATCCCTAATTTTCTAGGGTTTTGATTTTCTTTTAATTTGTTTATATTGGGAGGGAGAAAGAGAGGGGGAGAGAGAAAGGGGACGTGGGAGAGAGAGAGAGAGAGAGAGAGAGAGTGACAATTTTTATGTGGTGGCTCAACTTAAATCTCCACTACACGTGTGTGGTTCTCAGTATAAAGTGTCGAGCCCGCACAAATTATTTTTTTGGCCTGTGCATCGAATGGGCACAACGCTAGATGATAAAAATAATAATTTAATAATTTTTCCGATTCCGTATTCGATGCAAGTTAGCATTGGTCTCACTTTATGCATCGAAAGACACATGTGGTGGAAAATAAATTTGGGGTACCACGTAACAGTGGTCCCGTGCATCGAACGAGCACAAACACTAGTATATATATATACACACACACTAAGGCTATGTTTGGTAACACTGCCACTTTTCTGTTTCCTATTTTCTATTTGCTGAAATCAGTTTTTACTTTTCCTAAAAAAAAAAACAAAAGCAGAAAACATGTTTGTGTCAACCTGTTTTTTAAAAAAAAAATCAATTTCTGAAACCAATTTTTACTTTTTCTAAAATGGTCGTTCTTGCAATTTCTCCACTAGTTCCCAAACTATACAGAGAGAGAGAGTCATCCTAGCCTTTGCAATCATGTTAGAAACAAATTCTATACTTGATATTCTGAAAGGGCCGAGTAGATAGACCAGGCACAGCCGGCTTAGAGGGAAAGCCGAAGCCGTTGCTTCCGGCCCCCAATTTTTTAGCCCAAAGAGGGCTCCAAAAAATACAGTTTTTTAGTTTTAAATAATAAGAAGTTTCAATTGCCTTGCTTTGAGTAACATCTTTTTGATCATGTGGCAACTTAGGCTCTTTGGATGCTTTAAAAACTGGGGTCGAATCTCCACCCCTTAGTTTTCCTCAACATTTTGCAAAATTTTGTTCAAAGATGAGGAGATAAATTGCCCCCTATTACGACTTTCGCTTCGGGCCCAAATATCTTTAAGCCAGCACTGAGTCCAGGTGATTGGGTTCTTCTTTCCTAGGCCAAGTTATAGTATCAACTTTCATAAAATGATGGCTTCATAAGCCCAACGTATCCCTTCCGGCCTCCTCTCATCTCTAAGTTAAGAGAGTATATATATATGGATGAAATATATATATGAAATTTTCTAATTCCAAAGTCGGTCCTTTATTGACCAGAAGGTTTTTCTCCTTCTGTAAGTACGGGTAATGACCTGGGTAAGAGGAAATGAAAACAGAGTCAAAAGACCTCCAAGGAATTGTAGCGGAGCAGCCTGTTTTTTGTTTCTGAAAATAGTGAAAGTTGAGTTTTCTTACTTTCTCAAATTATGAAAATAGTGAAAGTGATTTCCAGAATTTGAAAGTGGAAGTAGTGTACCAAACAAACTTTCAAAGTTAACTTTTGAAAATTTTGAAAATGAAAACAGAAAACAGAAAATAGAATGGCTACCAAACATGACCTAAGGAAATGTGTTGAAGTCTCACAAGCCTCCAAAAATCCATCCCTAATTTTCTAGATTTTTCATTTTCTTTTATTTTGTTTAAATTGGGCGGGAGAAAGAGAGGGAGAGTGGGAGGGGGAGAGGGTGAGGGGACGTGGAGAGAGAGGGAGAGTGGAGTGGGGAGGTAAGAGATTTTAGGAGAATTGAGAAAAAATAATTCAATGCCTCAATAACATTTTTATGTGGTGGTTCACTTGTCTCTCCACCACACTTGTTCTCACTTTAAAGTGTCGAGTTCGCACGAATTATTTTTTTGTCCCTTGTATCGAACGGATACAATGCTAGATAATAAAAAAAATAGTCTAATATTTTTTATGGTCCTATATTCGATGCAAGCTAGTATTGGTATCATTTTATGTATCGAAAGACGGCTTGAATGCGTCAAGCGGGCACCACGTAGTACTCACCTGCCACTGAAAAAATTTCCCGTCAATTGGAATTTTGGAAGTCAAAATTAGGTGGGAAGTGGGGAATGCACAAGGCCAACATGGTCATTGTGCTTTAACCTGGTAAAGATCAGCCGACAAACCTGGCAGGCATTGAATAAGGAAATGTAACACTCTCTTTCCACCGCGCGTGGGAAGCACTACAGTCAGCCTTGTGAGCTGACGGTAGAATTCTCCAAAAAAAATACTACCAACCTTAACGGAACGGACGCGTGGTTGCAACGTGCTGAGGGCGCGCGTTGGGATGTTATTGCTATGTCACAGACGGTCAACAGCCGAAATACGTACGGAACAGGCCCAGAAACCCCTCTTTGGTTCTCCCTCTACAACTCAAGAATGGCTACTGTAAGCTCTAGGGCACACTGGGCAGGTTAGAATTTCAAAAATAATTGCAAGGGGTTAATTCTGTTCTCAATTTACAAATTTTTTTTTTTTTGGGGGGGTTTGACTCCGATTTGATCCTCATCCATTTCCAATTCTTTAATTCAGTTCAGAATGGGTCTTCTTCTCCGGTCCATCTGTGATTTTGTTTTCAGAGATTCCCCTTTTCTAATTGGTTCAGAATTTGTTTTTATTTTCGTATATTCTTGTAGTTTGCACCTCATATACCAATCCCGTCTCTATCACACCCACTTCTTTATTTCCCTGCCGAAACCCATGACTTGATTTGAATCTTTCACTCAACCATATATTCAATGAGTTCTAAACTTGCACGCTAACACTGTATGTAGTTTATCTTCTGTTGTGAATTTTGGGTCTTTACCAGCTTCGTTGTAGGTAAAGCACTTGCTGTTCCTTTCCCCCTTTTCGGCTCGGGTTTTCGACTTCGCAGGCCTTTTGTTTCTGTTGATATCAATCAAGTTGATTTAGTTGGTTCGTTCTGATCTTTTTTTTTTGTTATTATGACCTCATAACTATGTTTTGGATGCAGTAAAAAGGTGTTTGGAGCTGAATTGTGTGTCTGATGGCTGAATTTTTCGGGCCTCGCCTGTACAGCTGCTGCAATTGTCGAAATCATATTTCGCTTCACGACGATATAGTTTCCAAGGCTTTTCAGGTGAATGAATACCTCTGATCCATGTAGTAAGAACCGTTGTTGAACTATAGTTCTTTTATATAGAATTGACCTTGCCCTGTCTATCATTTTTACCTTTAATTTGATGTGTGTTCTTTGTTCACGGGTTCGTTTTTATATTAAAGAGTTGACCGAGGGCAACTAACTGGAGATACAAGTTATTGATGAGAATGATTCTTCTTGAAGAGAGATATTGGTTATATTTCCAACTTTTGAACCACATGGTTTAATATCTTCCGAATTTCATGGAAAGAGCATATTGTTGTTAGTCATTTTGCGAAGAGTGGATTCGGGTTCAATTTAACTTACATTATAGGGTTGTTTCCCTTGTTAGGCCCATTAGATTGGCTGTGATTTCATGTGAAATTGGATTATATATCCCTTGCCATTCCTTTGTAGCATTTGAATGCACCAATTTGCGGAGGGAGTACATACTCTTCAAGTTCGTTTAGTTGGGAGTCGAAAGAGAGCTATCCTTCGCTTGATCAATTTCTTGCCATGCTAGATATTTTTGGCGTTTAGGAAGGGGTATAGGCTCTGTTGATTGAGTAGAACTTCTGGGATTATTGGTTTTTTGGCCTTTTGTTCTTTGGTTTCTTTTTTACATGGGTGGCATCCCCTTCATGCCTTTTCAATAGCATTATTGCTTATTCGAAACAAAACAAAACCCAATTTGGGGGACAACCCATCCAACAATGACATGAGATAACCACTCGTTATTAATCTGGTGTGATACTCATTCGATGGGATTATAGGACCCCTCGCAGTCGCTGACAACCAAATTCAACGTGGCCCTAGATTTTTTCTTTTTTGCGTTTCCTGAATGTTTTGAGATGCCAGGACGTTTCCTTTCAGTTTTGGTGTGAGCAAAGGTTTTAAGCAGGTTGGTTAATTTCAAATTTTCAATCTCTTGTTTCCAGGGAAGAAATGGCAGAGCCTTTCTTTTCTCTCACACAATGAACATTGTCATGGGGCCAAAAGAAGATAGGCACCTTTTGACTGGTCTTCACACAGTTGCTGATATCTATTGTGGTGACTGCCGTGAGGTCTTGGGGTGGAAGTACGAAAGAGCTTATGAGGCATCACAGAAGTACAAGGAAGGGAAATTCATACTTGAAAAGTCAAAAATTGTGAAGGATAATTGGTAGCCTTCTAGAAAAACCGTATACCATTCATCCCATTGTTGATGCAAGTATGCCATGTTTCCTAATGTTAATTTTCTCCAGGAATAGTCACTCAAATGGAAATTTGTCATTGTCCCCTTTATTTACTATCTCGATGTGATTTGTATGGAAGTTTGTTGAACTAATTGTTTTGTTATTAATACAACTGTGTCATCGATTGTGTTCTCTGATCCCTTATTTACGAGGATTGTGCTCATTGTAAAGCCTTTGCTTTGTCTAAATGGTGTGTTGTGGTGCTTGGTACCATTACAGGTTTCTATGGATCTGAAGGAGAATGTGAAATAAACAAGCATGACCTTTACGTAGTAGGTGCTGGTAAAAAGAGTAGTCTTAGAGTTTTTAGGGTTTAGTAGTAGTGTAAACTTCCAAACTCTCATTTTCTCCAACTCCTCCTGCAGCCATAGGCAACTCTCTGAGTCCAGCAGTCTGTCTGTGCCTCATAGAATGGAACTAGGTTTCAGAGACATGGTGGAGATTTAAAGGTTGTCGTTGGGAGGAGGGAAGAACTTGAAAGTTATGGTTCTCTTGTGGAAAAAAGGAAGAAACATGTCCGGTAGAAACCAACATGCTAGAATCTGCTGCCTATTTTTATATTTTGAAAACAAATTTGGGAGAAGTGGGGAGGTTCGGGTATCTTAGTCTGTATGGCAAGATTTGCAGTCTGCTATCTCACACCAACGGACAGACTTGGGACTACCCTTATGTGTAAGCGAGAGAGGCAATGCTGGCCCTTTACCTAAAAGGCAAAAATGGTTAAAGTAACTAGTGCATTAATTGTGTTCTCAACTGACAAATTGGGGACTCTGGCCGTTTTCTTGTTCCGGTTTGCTTTTGCGTTTCTGGTCTTCGTTTGCTAGCTCATGGCACTAGTATAACCGTGATCTAAGATGATTTTATTTGATCTTCTCAAGTGGAATACACAGCACTGAAATTTCTATAGACTCTCCAGGTTTCAAAAGAAAAGGTGGGGCTGCGTTGGTTACTGGACTGTAAATATGAACTGAAGTTGCAGGAAAAAACTAACTGCAAGCTAGATGGAATGTCCATGTATGACCATGATCGTTTCGTTGAATGTTCGATACTAGCATTAGATAGGCATTGAATGTTTGATCCTGGGGCGAATAACCTGTTGAAACTGCTACTATTGTGTCTATTGACACTGAAAGAGCAAGGCGAGATTCCTCACCATTGAACGACGGTGCATAACGCAAGGTCCCATCCGGGCCAGAGACTTCACAACGTCAGTAAAATGGAGGCGGAGATTCAACATCTACTGACCGGAGAACATGTTCCCATTAGGAAAGTTTGCGACTCCACACGCAGTTAGCAGAAGAATGCGTGGGTTGTGGAACAAGACATCGGGAGCGTTTTCCTAATGTCTGCAAATTTGTACTGAGAATAAAGACACGTTGGATTTCATTGTGCAAACTTTTATTTTTCAGAACTTCAGATAATAACCATAGTGACTAAACTAAGGCCTTTGGAAAGATTTGGATTTGGAATAATGGAATAATCAAGAAAAGATAGATTGCAGTACTGTTAAAAGGGAAGAAAAAAAAAACTGCTTCATCATGTCTTGAATAAGTTTACAAAACTCTGATAGAAAAGCAGGAGCGGTGATGGTTACGGCAGTTCGGCTAGCCTACTTGACTAGGGGCCAAAGCAGAACTTCCAGAGTTATTTGTCTCCTGACTGATCTGGAACCATTGAATCAGGTTCAATGTATGTGATTTGTAATACGTAGGATACTTTCAGAGAATGTTTCTTTCATGAATAAATACTGTACAAGATAAATCCAAAAATTTCTCATTTTGATTGATTGATTGATTTATTTATAAAGAACCTACTTTAGCTTATATCTAAAAGAAAGGGAATCATGGTGCGACGGATCCATCTAGGAGAGTTTGCTCTGTGTTCATACTTGGCCACTCTAACTCTCCCTTCACGAGTGCTCCGACGTCTTGGCTCCAGTCGTTTTTTTCTTTTCTGTTTTGTTTTGTTTGGTGTATTTTGTTTTTGTTTGTCGTTTTTTATATTTTAGGATCGGTAGTGTCCGCTTTCATTATACTGTATTTTTCTTATGCAGTATATAATATCTGGAATGATCTAGTTTGTTGAAAAAAAAGAAAGGGAATGAAGATCACTCCGAGCTGCTCCCTTTTGGGGTCGAGGTCCAGTTCGGTCCAGTTGTGGACTGTTGGGGGCTCGGAACGGAATCGTTTATTTTGTAGAGCTCCTCAAGTATTTTTTCACGCAAAACATTAGCTTGATCAAATATCAACATTAACAAGTACATAAACGAAACTTGGCTTTGGGCTACTGAACGTCCAACTGACACTGGGTGCAACAAGAGTCGGAGAGAGAGAGAGAGAGAGATGTATCTGAAGAAGGCCTTCTGGAGCGACAGCCTGAACTCGGACCCCCAGACCCAGTCGCCGTCGCCCGTCGGAGACGTGGTGAACTCGCTCGACAAGCAGAGACTCTACAGGGAAATCACGCTCGCCCTCCGGACCGGACTCAAGGACGCGCGCGCCGAGTTCTCGTTCCTTCGCGTCCGCGGCCTCCGCAGCATCCTCAAGTTCCTCCGATCCGTCGCCGAGTCCGACTCCACAATCAACCTCTTCTGCCACAGCCAATCCATCCCCGATCTGCAAGGTCAAGTTATATGATGTTTACGTCTATACGAGTTTGTAGCTATTCGAATTGACTGTATATACGATCTGTTCAGTTTTGTATGTGTTTAAGTTTAACTGTTTTTTGCGGCTTGATTGGCGCTGTACATTTTTGCCGAGAACAAAAGGAGAAACTTTAGACACTAGGAAAGATAATTATCCGCTATTCTGGCTTAAATGGTTTTATTTGGGAAAAAGGCGACATTTTGTTCTGTTGCTAAGCCAAGGCAGTGAATTTATTCTATTAGATTGTGTTTATATACTAGAGCCCGATGTTTACGTCTATACGAGTTTGTAGTGATTCTGATTGAATGGATATACGATATGTTTTGTGTGTGGTAATTATTTGTTGTGGCTTGATTGCCGCTGTTTCTTATTTGTTTATTGAGAAAAAAAAAGAAAAGGGAGAAGCTTTAAACACCGGAATAGATTACTATCCATTCTAGGTTTAATTTGTGGAGAAGACGACATTTTGCCCTGTTGCCAAGCCAAGGTGGTGAAACGTTTTCTATTTGTTTGTGTGTACGTACTAGAGCCCGGTGTTTACATCTGAGCGAGTTTTTGGTGATTCGAATTGAATGGACGTACGATATGTTTAGTTCTGTATTTGTTACTGTTTTGTTACGGCTTGATTGCCATCATCTCTTTTTGATTGTGGGGTAATAAAGGAGAACTTGTATGACTGGAAAAGAGAAACTATCCAATCTTCTGGCAGAAGTGGTTTTATTTCTTGGAAAAGGAAACGTTTTGCTCTGTTGCTAAGCCAGGATGGCGAATTTGTTTTACTTGTTGGTGTTCATCTACTAGATCCTGATGTTTTTTTTTTATCATTCGTTCCTGATGTTTGCATCTACGTGATTTGGATAGATGTAAATACAATCTGTTTAGTTCTCTATGTGTTTAGGATTTGTTACAGGCTACAGGAGGAAATTTATAATACCACAGAAGAGAAACTATCTAAATATTATGGTTGATTTGGTTCAATATTTGAAAAAAGTGACATTTTGCGATGTTGCCAAGCCAAGATGATTGGATTAGATGATCCAATCATACTGACATTTGCCAAGGGGAAAAAAATGATTGGATTAGATTATCATTGTTCATTTTGCTCCTCGAAGAAAATCAAAGTCGGAAATACTGGGTATAAGTTTTTGTGCTTTCCTATGTTTTCTCAGCAACCAAACTGAGTGCTGTTTTCGGATTGATGACATACAGAGGTTTTGAAAGATAGCTGCTATAATTTCCTTTTGACCAAAAAAAAATAAAAATAAAGATAGCTGCTATGCTTATATGTCAGCTGTCAAAGGTTGAGAATTGGTAATTTAATGATTTTTGTCATTGAAGCGCAAAGACTGTCAATTTGGGTTTCCTTTTGGACAAATCTGTATGATTTGATGTTGAGACGTGGCTGACGTCTTGGTGTTTTGGTATCTACCAGTTGTGCCGGTTCTGTTTCAACATTCATTAAAAGAGCTAGAGGAGCAGAGGGTAGTAAATTTGGATCATATATTTGGCACCGAACCCATTAGGATAGTTACACCTTCAACTGATTCTGAAGTTGCACTTGCACTTCGAGTTTTGGAAGGATGTTGTTTGCTGCACAGAGAGAGCACACTGCTGGCTCATCAACACAAGGCAATCCAGGTATACATATACATAGGTTAACCTCTTGTTTACCCCATCACAAAAACTATGCGTACATATGTATACGTATATGTTTGCAGATTCTTTGGTTAACCTCTTTGCTGTCTCAATTGTTTTACAATCATTTATCAATTCGGAGATTGTAAGAAAAATGCCGTACTAGGCACGTCTCTTGTTTACAACTGGGTCGGATTCCCTTATCTTTCTTTCTCCTTCCCTCTTCCCTCCCCGTCAAAAAGAAAATGTTTAGAACATACTGTTTATCAAATGTGAGAGAAGTAGAACTATCCTAATACTGTTGAAGATAGATTGCTCAAGGACTCGATGGAAAGGAAGGCTTCTAATTCTAATGGTTGGCAATGTGTTTAATTCCTGTCAGATGGTGCAAACAAGAAACCAGAAGCCATCAATTCAATATTCAATGTATAAGACCAACATTGTTTGGCCCCAATTTGGCTATGTGAATATGTTTTGGTTCTTCTCCAGAAATCACATTTAGTATGAGCTGTGACATAGTTATCAAAGCCTGTTGAATGTTGAGCCCCTTACACTGGATAGTTGTTGGACATGAGTAAGATTTCAGGGATGCATCTGGTAGCCACCATGCAAAGTTGTTCTGTGTAGGACATCATTGTGAATCATGTAAACATGGGAAATAATCTGCTTTGGCGTGAGTTTCTCCATTCAACTGATTGTGTCATGCAGCTTTTGCTTGCTGCCTGCTTCTAGCCATTCCCAACAAAAAATATTTCTTACTTTTCAGATGGCTACTTTATGTAGACATCTGCCACTAATTTGGAAATTAATCTTTAAACTTTAGGTTCTTTCCCTTAGTTTCAACGCTTTGCTGTTAAAATTTTCTTCTCATGTCATGTTAGGAATGTCGGATTTGACATGGTTTCATATGTTGCAGGTATTGATGAATATCTTATCCACTCGAGGAGTACTTGAGCAAGGCGCATGTCTAGATGCTTTAATCTCAATAATGCTCGATTCATCTGCCAACCAAATGGTAGACATTGTCTCATCTCTCTGTTTAAAGTTTCGGTTACCACTTAATGATGCAGTCATACATGTTCTGAGAATTAGTTCTTAAGCTACGGTCTTCCTTTTCAGAATATAAGGTCTTAAGATTCAGTGTAGAGCTATTATTTATGAAACTAACTTGTAAAAATGCCCTTGAAATGTAAGTAGTCCTTCAGATATTTGGATTTAGAAATGTGAAAAGGAATATGCATATTTATTTTGCTATCTACAATGCCTGCATATTAAATTCTTTTGCTTCCTGCATATTTAATGTTTTGGCAATAATATATAGGATTTTGAGGCGTGCAATGGCATTGAGGAAGTCGCTATACTCATAAAAGACAAACAAGTAGAAGAGAATTTGAGGTAATTTTTCTGCCCAGGCTTGGGGTTTTCCCCGTTTTATTGACTGTTAACTTGCATATACCACATGATTCCTGCCTTCTTTATGGCCAGTTAAGATATTTACTTCAATGGTCTCTCATTTATGTGAACTAAATTAATAATTTGTGAACGGGCCTTTTGTTGGATCCCTGAGTGATGAGAATGTAATTTGATGCTCTGGGAACAATTCTGTGCATTCTTGATCAGTACTGTTTGCCCTTTTCCTGGAAAGTTGGGAATGTAAAAACTAGTGGGATTGAGGATTTCAGAATTATTAGGAAATAGTCAAGGGATGCGTAAGCCATCGTGTCTCATGAAATTTGTCAAATTTGGTTAGCACAGATAAATCTTGGAAGGCCATGGCAAAAAAACTATTTCACTGTAGTTTTAACTTGGATCTCTTTCATTTCATGCAGATTCTTCTTACACAAATTTCATTAGTGCATTAGGCTCTCCCCGTCTCAGTTTGGATAGAAGTATCAGAAATTATATCATTCCTCTAGTCTTTTCATATTTTGTCTGGTTACCTTATGATGTTGCTTTTATTGGAAAACACAGTGACTTGAAAACTACTATTTCTTCTGATCAGGCTAAAATGTGGAGAGTTTTTGCTGCTGCTCATTGGGCATGTAAATGGGAGAGAGAGATCTCCAATGGCAGCAGTACATGAAGACATAAGGCGGCTTATGGGTGAGAAGTCTGCCTCTTTGATTTGGGCTGCTAGTCAGTTTGGCTCTACCCTTGATCCAGAGCAGAGACTGATGGCTCTACACATCCAAGCTCGCAGAGTGCTCGAGTCACTTGACCTTTACTGAATCTAATCATAGTAATGATCCTTTCATTGCTGCTATTTACCCTCACAGGAAAATTCCTGGAGCGGCTTAGAAGATACACGCTGGAGGTGCGTCATCAACTCCCGTTGTTTCTTTTCTCAAGTATGTGTTTGTAACAACTTGTAGACTGATCTGTGGATAGAAATGAAAAGGCTGGGAATTTCCCTTTACAATTGAAAGCATGTTTGCATTCTTTTCCCTCACCAAGTTTTTACTCCAAAGTCCAAACATGGCCTTAGGGAAGAATGGTTTGGAAATCTTGATTGGAGACATTGTCGTATTATTTTAATCTGTGTAAATATGATAGAGATCTTAATCTGATCATGTTAGTTACTTGGATGACCTCACAACTGTTGTTATGTGAATTTTTATCGAGTCAGTCTTCCACCAAAAAAAAAAAAGAGTGCTCACACACACGTGCACGACTGCCAAGGGGAATGTTTGTGGGTACAACCAAAAATACAAAAAGATTCGGTAGTGCTAATGTAGCTAGGTATTCATATGCGGTTTCCATATTGAGCATGTTATGTGACCTGTTGGTTGAGCAGGTGAACTTGGGAATCACGAGATGATTTTTAATTTCATTTCTCTACTAGATCGAAGCTAATAGACACTTTGTGATCGCGTACCAATATCCCAAGGAGTTGACTAATGAAAAAGTATACACCAAGACACATACAACTTTAGGAAAAGTTTATTGGTCTCAATTCCGAAGAATAGACATTCTACTAAGCAGAACAGCTCAAAAAATGCTGCTTCAAAACATGGAACTAGGATCAATTTTCATCTACACCAAGACACATACAACTTAGGGCTCTTTGCTCCCTTGCTGGGATTTAGAGAGAGAGACAGAGAGAAACTTTATTCAGTTTTTTTCCTTACCCATTTTCGAATATAGTAATTTTACCAATTAGACCCTCCACCCAACATCCCACTCCAGTGCCCAGTTGTGCTAGGCTCTCCTTGCCCTTTATTCTGCAGCTTCAACTCCTCAAAAGGGGGACCTTGCACTTGTACTCTCTTCAACCCCTGGAACCCTTGATCCATACACATTTCCAAACCCATTTAGACAAATATTAAGGCTGATTGGCTTGAATTCTTGCTCAGAAATTGCCCCAGCTGAGTCAAATATCCTATAACCAAAAGGGTTAGGGTAAATGGTGATGTGATCACTAGTATTAGGGGGTAGGTAAGTAAGGCTGAGGTCTTGGCCTTGGTGAAATTTAGGGTTTTGGGTGGCAGAGTGTGAGGAATTTGTTGGTGGGGTCAGATCATGAGGGAGATTATTCTTTGATGATGATGATTTCTTGTGGTTAACCCTGGAGCCTCCACCTACTGGAACATTTCTGAGGGACCCACCTTCAGTCCAGTACCTCCTACAAGACTTGCAGAAGTATCTTGGCTGAGAGAGGCTGTAGTTGTTGTAGTAGCAGAATTTTGTGTTGGTTGAATTGCACCTTGGACAGTTCAATGCTTGTTCTTCTTGTGGCCTAATTGGCTTCCTCATTTCAGTTATACCCCTTGACCCCATCCCCTGAAAACAAAAAAAACCAAAAAGAGGATAACTGGATAAGAGAAGGGCTCTATTATATGTATGAGGAAAAAACAAAATTACAGTCGAGCACAAAAGGAAAATATGTAGGGGAAAATAGAGAAGTTAAGAAAGTAAAAAAGGCAAACAAGCAAGGCAGAAAGAACAAATTACGACCGCTTGCGGGGGCCCTTTTATCGGATGGAAAATTCTAAGAACACATCTATCGGACACAACTGTGTCCGAAACTGTTGGATGTATGTGGACTCATATGTATCGAAAGACTCTGGATAAAGTTGTGTCCGGGGTTGTGTTCATATCATTGCTCATATCAGATGGTGGGAGAAAACAAAGAAAAAGAGAAGGTGGTGAGTACTTGCAAACTAAAAAATGGAAGATATCTAAGAAAAGTTGCAACCAACAAGAAAATTTCTTAAAACCCAAAGCATTCTGGATTAGTCTTTAAAACCGGTCAAGACCCAAGAGAGGAGATAGCATGTGTGATGATTTCGGAGGGAGAAGACATAGTTTCTTTACCTGTGGCCACTGAGAAATGTCCATGGATCAAGATGAAGAGAGAGAGAGAGAGAGAGAGAGAGAGAGAGAGAGAGAGAGCGAGCTTTTGAGTCTTGGCTTTGAAAAGAAAGGAAAATCACAAGCAAAACACCAATTTGCTGCAACTAGTAGCCAGTCTTGAAATGACATTTTTTTTTGTTTTTGCTTGTACTAGCAATTAGCATGGCTCAGTTAATACACACAAAATTGCCATTATAGTCTGTAATCATGAGAGTAGTAGCACCTCCCTTGGGTGTATACTTTTTCATTAGTCAATTATACTTCATCTTTTTGCTTGCGAGTGGTTTTGTGCGTGTTGCATGACCAGAGTGTGCACTATAGTGGCTTCTTTTCTGACCATGGCAAATGAGCTGAAAGAAGCTTTTTTATGCCTCTTTTACAAGTTCTTTTTGTGTGATAGAACAACTTATTTTTTTCCCCCCAAACGGCCTAGTAATGGACGGTTCAGATTAAATCTGAACTGCCCGCGTCGAAATGGACAACTGGATCGGTTGCGACTGTGCACTACAAAAAACCCCAATCCAACGGCCTAACCAAACGCAATGGGTATCAACCTTCTCTCCATAGAATTTGAACCAGCAACCTCACAGGATTTAGTACCGTTACACAATCACTACGCCAACCGCCTTGGTTGCTCTTTTACAATTTTCCACGCTTCACCTCTTCTTTACTCCATTTTTTTGTTGATCTTTTTTCCACCTTTCACCATTCTATGTCAATTCTTACATAGTGCTACCCAACCTAAGTACGTACTAGTAACCAATTAGAAAACGAAACGTTTTATTCGAGCCTTTCAACGGCTTCCATGAGCGACAGTGGGCCGGGGTCCCGTCAGAGCGTGTGATTTTCCGTTTCCGAAGCAGAGAATCCCACCCCAAAACCATTCGATCAAATCGAAACGAATTTCTTTAAGTCATTGGACTTTTTCTTTTTCTTTTTTTAAATCTTTATTCAAATTTTTTTCCTTAATTTCACATCATATTTTTGTAAATTATTGGTTCATCTCGACAAGAGAAATTTAAAAGTAAAAAAATTGTGATTCAAACTCAACTTTTTTTTAGTAAAGCCGAAAAATCTGATTTTTTGGGCTAATTTTTGGCTTTATTTAAAAAAATTAAGTTTGAACAATAATTTATTTTTTACTTTTTCGATTCCTCTCGTTGAGACGAACCAATAATCCTAAAAATATGACATGACACTAACAAATGTTAAAAAAAAAAATTGAATAAAGACAAAAAATAAGGCAAGTGACTTGTTCGGCCAAAACACCCACAAGTCACATAGTAATTGATGTTTGCGTACGAGAGCGGAATGAGAGTGCAAGCATAAAAGCGTCTTAAAAAAATCCAACACAATGATTGAGAGTGAAAATTGAGTGCAAAAGAAGAAGGGATTCTCAAAGATACTAAGAAAAAAATTATTCAATGCCCTTGAAGCGCCGCCACATGGTGTCCATACTCCTTCACTACCACACATTATGATGGAACCCAAGACAAATTGTGTAAATCCCATCATAATGTGGGGTAGAGAATAGACCTGGTCACCTGGGTAGCAGCCCAACACTTCGATGCCCACATGAGTCACCACTCCCGCCCAGATTTCTTCCACAGCCTTGCTGCTTATTTTGCTGTCTGGAAAGCAGTAATTCTTTTGACAGAATCATATAAAATGTCAAATTCCCACCATTTGTTTTTGAAAGAATTATACGAAGAGTGACCTTCACATGCTTATCTTAACTTCTCTTTTTTTCTTTTTTTTTTTGTCTCCCTAAGCTTTTCGTTAATTTTCCCTCATTTTTTTAAAGTTTACTAGTATTAGTTTTTCTGAAATTTTCCAGATTAGATTCATGATGTTGTATTAGGTGCAACACCTTCGACAAGCAAACGGACAATCCATTTGCAACAAGCAGAGACGCTCATAGACGAAAATTTGTGGAAAAGGATACGCACAACAGGTAGCAATGGCAGATTGAATCTTCATAAATAAACCAAAACAAATACGCGTGTTATCTTACAGTAACAAATACAACATAACGAGAAATTAGGACAAATAAAATACAACACCCGTTGCAAATATTCGCCGAGGATTGGTGGCATTTGAGTTACGCATTTAGCTTGCAAACATCGATAAACTTCTGTACTGCATTGTGGTATTGGGTTCCCTGTATCAGTATTACACGTGTTATCTTACACCATATGCAATCATCTTACACCATATGCAATCATATATCACAATAAAGACAAAAAAAAAATACATGTTTGACGAGAGTTTTTGAAGAGAACACAAGGATAGTAGAACCGTGACTACCACAAGTATTGATTATATGATTATGGTAAGCTGACACTAGATTCATGATACAACCATGTAATCACTACGAAAAAAGTAGATAAAGCTACGAGTGAAGAAGAAATTTCATCGAACGTCTACCTCCCAGTAGAGTTGGTTGCAGTCCATGCACTGCCAGAACTCTAAATTCTTGTTAAACAAACAGTTGGGAATCACTTGGAAACCCTTCGCAGCTTCAACAGCCTCCTCTGTTGTTAGTGGTTTTTGAATAAAGCTACCATTGCATTTGGTGCACCTTGACATCAGGTGATCCTCACTAATTTTCAATTGGAAAGTCTCAATTACCTGCAAGGATTCATCATTTTAGCATCCACAACAACTATGTACTCTTTTTTATCATAAGCTCAGGGTTTTAACTCGCAGTATCAGGAAACATTACGTATCGACGGCTATATATTGGCCCATATTGGACTGTATCGGCCGATACGTAAGTAAATAACGGTATCGGAAGCCCGAAATCCCATTACGTATCATATCATACAATACGTAACCACTAAACACCTTTATTTTTAAAACTCTGGATAAGCTTGAGGTTATAATGGGACTTAGTATGGTAATAACTTGGAATAAGTATGCATGCCAACAATATAACTAAGTCCAAACTTAGCATGCACCACTGACTACATTGAATATATACCTCAAGTAGCTGTTCATTTTTCAGAAGACTCTTCACTCTGTATATTTGATTTTCTAATAGATATTCATGTCTCAAAAGCTTGACATCTCGTGTCAGAAGCACCCTCTTCTCTCTTTGTGCTTGGTCTATTAAGCGCCTAATGAAAAACAAGTGGCAAATAAAGTTACATTAGAAAATCAACAACAAAGAAAGAATCACAACTCTAAAATGAGGAAAATTTATTCAAAAGAATAACACCTGGTTTCAGGCTTTTTAGAATATGGAACTGCAGCATCTATTCCAACACACCGAAGATGTTTTGCCAAGCCTTCTACCTGCTTGATCCTTTTATTCAGCTCTCATAATTGAATATCGAGACATATCCGATCACATCTATTTTGAAACTAAGAGGAATGTACTTTTCGAACAATGATAATAGCAGGAGAGAAGAGGGAACATCAAATCCCAAAGGAACTAGTACACTTGCAAATAACGACATTAGAAAAGAATCTCCAAGCAACAACTTACAAAAGTACCGCCACTTACCATCACATCACATAGAAACTTCGGGCATCCATCACCACCCAAGGACAAGTCCCAAGGTGGAAGGCCTTGCCAATCATCGACCTTTTCTGATGGCCTTTCTTTGCATATCAAACCTTCAGAAGGTTTTCTTTTCCCTTTCTTTCTGGACGTTTTAGGTTTTCTGTCAGATTCCTTTAATAGGATTTTATCACCATGTATCTGAACAATCTGCAATAGCGAACCATCCATTGGTATGGTATTCATGCATGACACATCAGGTACCTCTCTGCTTGCAGAAAGTACTCTATGAGAGGATTCAGAAGATGTAGTAGCTCGGACAATCTCTAAAGCTTCACTGAATTTGGTCCGCAAAATTTTATCACAACTATTAGGCTTCTCAAGAATCTCTTTCAACCCAAGATCCAGATGAGAGAAACTAAGTTCAGTGACTTCGCCAAAAGAATCCTCTGCAGTAAAGAATAAAAGAAATTTATAGTACTCTGACCAATGATAACATTTTGTTTTTTCTAAGCAGACTGAAGATTATATAAGACCACAGACGTTTGAATTATAAACCAAAAGACTTGTCTCTGCGTTTCATCCGAAATGCAGCAGGTGTGAGCTATATACATCCCTTCATTTCAGAATGGTATCAATTTCCGGGCATTAGATGCTTCATGCAGCACAATAGGGTGATTTATACCAGAGAAAGAGAAGATGATTTTCTGTTCAAATCTCACAAGTAGAAAACATCCTACAACATTTTATCATCAGAAAAAGAAAAATAAGTGGATAAACAATTAATAAAGCTGCTTCTGTACTACATTGAGAAACCTGTCAAAGGCTGGTCCTCATATGCATTCTTTGATGCCGTCTAGTATTTAACCCCCCTTAACGAGAAACAGGAGGATGAAAACAAGTTTCAAACTTTAAAGGACAAATGAATTAAAAGAACTTGTTCATTCAACAATCAAAACTCATGTTGATCCTGTTGTGTGGAAGCATTAACAAACACAGAAAAACGGACATGATTTTTGCTATGTAATTGAACAAACCACGAGAGAGAGAGAGAGAGAGAGAGAGAGAAATGAGCAAACACAGATTTTACGTGATTTGGTAACGAATAACGAATACCTACTCCACAGGTAGTCAGACGATTGAGGGTTTCACTATATGGAAGAAAACAGATGCCCAAAGGGCTACAGATGAGATGTCTCATAGTTCCACTCTTGCCTCTCACAAAAAAAGCTGCTGAGAATGCAATACGATGTGCAGAAAACCCCCAAAACTGCTTATACTGATCTCTCCGCGCAAAAACGGCCCGGGCGGAAATTTCATAGAGCAAGACTGATTTCAGGGTGTCTGGGCCGCCCGGGCGGGATTTTCAGAGATGTAGATATTGACCCAATTACTTCAGATCCCCTTTGTGATGTTTCTAATTGTCAAGTGCATAATCTGATTTTGTCCCATACTATTTCCTATACCATGGTTAAACAAGATTAACAATTTCAAACTATTAAGTGTCACAAACCTTCTTTGCTAACCTTGATCTGGAAGACCTTAAAGATTTCAAGCAAACAATGTGCATCTTCAGCTGCATATGCTTTTTGCTCTGCTGTAAGGGGACGACATGACCAATCACTACATTGAAGTTCCTACCAGAAATGAGTTATGTTGGAAGATTCTTAGACGCAATTTTCAAATTGCAATTCAAATTTACGCATAAAAAGAAAACAGCTTACAACAAGTGTTACTGCAAGAGATTTAAAACTCAGGTTTAAATCCACCCAACGAACAAAATGCAATTTTTCTAGAGCAAACCTTTGAAAGAGAGATGCCCAACACTTCTTCACAAATGGTTGCCAAGCTCTTGATTTGCTTTGGTATCTTTCTTCCTAGTTGCTTGTGTTGTAGATAATTGTAAATGCTTGTAATGTCCAGAAAGGGTTCCACCTATTTACCATTTCCACCAAATAAGATATGACGATACCGAATATTGTACTTTCAGCTACTTTATACTTTCTGAATATGAACTATCTAAATGGAACCTATTTGTCTACTGTACAATTTAATAGCATACAACTTCTTTACATCGCAAATAAGGATCTCATCTCAAATACCACAAAAAGAAATGCTTCTCAAGGACATTATCACATGCATTGAGCAGAGAAGTCTTGCAAGGGCAATCATGCCATGCTCAAACCAATTTTTTTGCATGAGGAAGTATAAATGACGCATAACTTATAAACAGAAACGTTATTGCGTGGAGAAAAAACTACAAAATTTGTCAATGCCATACAGAATAAGTAACTCAATGTATACTTGACAGCTATGTTATCAAAGGGCTTTAGCTTCTGGGTGTGAGGCTTAAAAATCCATTTGGTGAAACAAATTCTTTAACCCAAGCATGAACATGGCTTAATTTGTCTTGACGTGCTAGCAGGGATGTTTTCCTCAAGACTTAAGAGTTCCCTCTTAAAATGCAGAATCCTTGCACAATGCAAAAAGACCTCTAAAAAAAGGGACATGGATAGAAAAATTAACAGCCATATTCGTGTTTTTGCAACCAAAACTGATTGTAGTTTTACTCACTCAAATCCGAGCCATTTCCCTACTGATGAAAGTGCTTAAAATGTTCAACCAGATGAGGTGGGCATTTCTTCCTTTTTCATCTGATATAGGTCACCTAAACCAGAACAGAGAATCCAGTTTTTCCTTTTCTTTCTAACTATGATCACAGTGTATGATAGAATCACTCCTAAAATCTTCCTGTACTGGGTGTCATACTAGTTAGTGCAACCGACGTGTCTTGCAAAGATTCTCCATGTCCATGGAATACAAAATAATGCACATTTATCTCTTACTGAATAGTTAAACTGGTCATTTTGAAGAATATAGTATACGAAAACGTCCACTTAACTGCAAAACACATCTTTGGATGGTGAGAAAGGGTTGATGTAGGACAGAATTGAAATAAAATAAGGCTAAGTATATGCTCAAACACGAAGAGAAGTGAATGTTTTGGGACTGTGAACAGTGTAGGTGAACAATAGAAAGAGAAGATGGGGTTTTAGGAAGATAGGTCTAGGCATCACACCTAGAAAACGCAGGGCATCACACCTAGGGGCTCTTTAGCATCACACCAAAGAAAAGATTGCATCACACAATCTAGCTAATAGCTTGAAAGCTACTCAATTTTTATTATCATTCATCATGATTTGTCATAAGGCTTACAATCTTATTTATACCCATTTCAACTTGACTCTAGAACTTCCTAAAAATAAATAACCTTTAGACTCCCAAAGACACATTGAACATAGACTCTTTGAGAGCATTAAAGACATGGAAAAACTCAATGACTCTTTGATCAACTAACTCTTCGACTGCATTTAACATTAATGACATGGAAAACCCAAATGACTCTTTGATCAACTAATCGATAGAGACATTTTGACTTGACTAAAACCAAAAGACACTTCTATGAGTCCAACCCATGTCTGACCAATATCCCAAGTTGGCCCTATTCATCCCACATGTGCCAAATTAAGGCTTGGGCCTTAGAGCCATCTAGTCCATAAGGCATAACTTCCAACCATGTAAAATTACCAAATTCCCGTGACCTCTTTGTATGGACCGTATCAAGGGTGTGATAAGAAAGGGGAAGAGCCAAGCAAAAAAAATCATTTTTGTACTTCTCTCTCCCTTTCTCACCAAAATTCAATTCAAACGAGTGATTTGGCCAGAAACTATAATCCTTTCTTTTCTTTTCTTTTCCTATGAAATCTCTCCTCTTTTCCTACGAAATCTCTCCATCCAAAGGGGCTAGCGATTTAAGATAACTGAATATGCATTGCAAAGCCGTATATATCATTCATAATAATCAGCAAGTAGGGCTGCAAACGAACTGAGCCACTTGCTCGGCTCAGCTCAATTCGTTTAGTAATTGGCCAAGCTCGAGCTCGAATTTTTGGCTCGTTTGGTAACGAGCCGAGCTCTAACACAACAAGGCTTGGCTCGGCTTGTGAATGTCCACAATTATCGCCACATGCAAAACAAAACAGAACAAATTGAGCAAAATTTAACAAAAACACACGAGACTGCATTTATTCTTAATTCCAATTAAATTTTAAAACTTCGGAGTCCCGAATTAGTAATTGTGATTGCGTTTGATTACAAACAGACAAAAAAAAAAAAAACTCACCCTATCAAAGCCAGGGTCGCAGCCTTGAGAGCAGAAGGTGGAAGACAAGTAAACCAGATCCTGCTTGAACCTAAACCCCAGTTTCAGCACATCTGGTGAGACGAACACGTCCTTCAACAGTCCGTAGATTGACGGGAGGGGAATCGCAAAGAGGTCGAGTAGGAAAACCGATGACTCGTCGCCGCCGGATCGGCAAGCGATTTGTACGAGGGAGACGGTGGGGAAGGTGGGCTGGTGGACACGGAGAGGCTTCCATTCGGCGTCGAGGCCGATGACGGATGAGCGAGTTAGGGCGCGAGTGAAGTGGGTGAACTCGGGCGAGTCGACGGAGGAGACGGAGTAGATGGTGGGCGGGTTATGGTTTTCGGCTTCCATTTGGAATGGAGCGGAGAAATGGACTGTGCGTGGCCTTTTTTTCCTTCAAAAAGGCAATCAAGCAATTCTTTTTTCCCGTGTATCGAACGAGCACACAGTGAGTTGACGAAAAATGCAGTTTAATTTTTTCCAGTCTTGTGTTCGATTCGATACATATTAGCATTGTTCTTATTCCATGCCTTAAAAGACGTGTGGTGGATAATACGTTTGGAATATCACGTAGAAGTGCCTTAGAGGTATAGAATAATTTTTCCTCCACATTTCACCCCTCTTTTTATGAAGAAAAAAAAATCAAAATTCCAGAAAATTAGGATTTGGAATTTGAATGCTTTGAAAGGCAAAATACATATGTATAAAGTATGTAGTAATTAATACTATAATTAAATTAATTAATTATTAATTGATTGATGATACCCGCATGAATTAATATTTCTAACGTGAGGAATCACGCGATGCAAAATGGGAGCTAATTTGTGTAGTCTTGGAGCGTCGAATGCATTTCATTTTGCATCCAAATGAGGGATCGTGTGAAGAGTCGAATGAGAGGAGTTGATCCTTGCCCACAAGGCATTAAAATTTATGAAAATTGAAGCAGGAATTTTTACAAAATTTGAAATTAAGAAGACAAATAAAAATCTCTTTCTTTCTTTTAGACCGAGTTTGGATGTTTCCCCATTCCGTTTAATAAAATGTGAAAAATCTCCTACTAGTTTTTTTTTTTTTTAAATACTCCATGAAATTTCATACGTATTCCTAATTTTCTTTTCCAATAGTTTCACCCGCCTTTCTCTCTTAAGAGTGAGAAATTTATTCAGTGTCGGGTGGGTACCACATCACCCGGTTGACGTGGTGCCCGAGTTGGCACATCCAAACCGTCTAAAAGTGTATTGGATGGCCCAGATTGAAACATTTTCTCTCATTTTTCTCTCTTCAAATCCGAACCATCCAAAATCAAAATGGACGGTCCGGATATACCGAGCGGGCATCACGTGGTACCCGCTGGCACTGAAAAATTTCTCAGCAAGAGTCAAGAGACGTGAGGCATTGGCGCCAAAACCCCCCAAACTTCCCGCGAAACCAAATTGTCGCGCCAAATTATTTTTGCCAAAACCCTCGTATTCCTCCCTCGCTTTGTCCCATTTGCTATATCTAAACTACTTTTGCCCCAATCCAAATCCGCATTCCGATCTCTCTCTTCCAGTCTCAAACCAAACATCCTCTCTCTCTCTCTCTCTCTCTCTCTCTCTCCCATCAATGGCTTCCCTCAGGCGCAGAACCATGGCTCCCAAGCCTCGTCCTGTCTCTTCGAAATCGAAACGGGAGGATTCTTACACCGACACCTGCTGCGAGGAATGCGGGTCCGGCGAGTGCCCGTCCGAGCTGCTTCTCTGCGACAAATGCGATTGTGGGTTTCACCTCTTTTGCCTCAGACCCATCCTCGCTTCCGTCCCCAAAGGCTCCTGGTTCTGCCCTTCGTGTTCGGATCACAAGAAAAAACCCAAAAGTACGTATTTTTTTGCTCGTTTAACGATTTAGTAATGTCAATTAAGTTAAGTAGTTATTTGTCTGCATTTTTCTTGTTATTGGTTTTGCACGCTCAAACCTCACCTCTCTTATGAAGAGAGAAAAACAAAGAAGTAATTCAATGCTCTTCACATCAAATCTTCAACCAAATCAGGAATGGGATGCAAAAGTCCAACATTGGGCAGCTAAAGTTTAGGCTGTGGCGGAGCCCTTGATTCTTGTCACTCTCACCACTTGCACCACTTGTGAAGGACTCCAAGAATTGGGTTTTTCAAATTTACAATGCTGTTTATTTGCATTCCCTTTGGATTAAGGGATTTCATAAGAAAATAAAAGAAATGGTTATGTTTTCTAGCAAAATCACTCATCTGGAATGAGTATTTTGGTGAGAAAAGTATAAAAAATGAATTTTTTGATTGGGTTTTCCCGTTTCTTATCTCACCATTTCTCACCATCCAAAGGGGCGGTTAAACCAGGAAGTTAGTTGGATCCATTACATTGCCACATAATTGGGTTTTTGTATCAAGTACAATGAATCAAAAAACGCCTAAACAAAATTTTCAGTATCTTCTTAGATAGAAGAGAAATCAAATGTTAGAATGCACGTAGTGAATGGTCTCATCTTAAATGTTGTTAAATTAAAAAAAAATTCAGAAACAAATGGGGCGTTATTGAATCGTTAGGGTCAGCTAACACACATCGCCTTATCCGTCCTATGCTTAATATGTGATTTAGGGTTGTGATTTATCATTGGTTAGAAATCAAAACAATAACCTCTTTCCTATAATTCACAGGTTTTCCTCTAGTCCAAACGAAAATTGTTGATTTCTTTCGGATTCAAAGGTCTTCAGAACCGACACAGAAGATAAGTCCAGGTACAGGTACAGGTACAGGGAATTTCACTGTCAGTTTGATTTCTTTGTTTTGTTTTTTTTTTTTCATTTGTTTTGTGTTGAAAACAGAAATGACCTCTCCCGCTCAATTCTATTGATTTTGTTCATTCAGATAGTCGAAAGAGAAGAAAGAGAACAAGTATTTTGAAGGTGTCAAAGAAGAGAAGAAAGTTGTTGGCGTTTAACCCAAGTGAAGATCCAATAAGGAGATTAGAACAAATGGCTTCACTGGCCACGGCATTGACAGCAACTGGTGCAGATTTCAGAAATGAGCTTACTTATGTGCCTGGCATGGCTCCAAGATCAGCAAATTGTGCAGCTCTGGAACACGGAGGGATGCAGGTATAATAAACATTGTAACATTTCATTGCCCAAAAGTTGCATAAAGAAAACCCAAAATGGTGTAATAGCCCTTGCTGAAGCTATCAACATGGACAATAAAATTTAAGGATCCTTTGAACACAAAGTGAAGCATTGCAAAGTTGCATAAACCTTCTGATCGCAAAGCCCTCCAAGCTTGGACTGTTCTAATGTGTTGACGCTGGTGGTTTATTGTCGAATATTTAGCTGAATTTGTCATATCCATAGTCTCCTGAATTAACCCTTTAGTATGCTATGACAACGGATGTCATGTATGATGTACATATATTTTTGTAATGACCCGCGCCAGGTGACCTGCTTAATCCTTAGCCTAATCATGTGGCTCAAAATTCCCGATGTGGGACTCCTTAAGGTGGGTTCTCACAATCTCCCCACCTTATGATGCAACATCCTTGTTGCATTGGCCTAACAACCTTTCCCTGGTGGTCATGGTGTGACACTTAGTTCTGCACAGCACATCCGTGTGCTCGTACCAGATTCTAGAGGTGGCTCCCACCATGTAGACCAGGGTTTGTTGCATTGGCCTAACAACCTTTCCCTGGTGGTCATGGTGTGACACTTAGTTCTGTACGGCATATCCGTGTGCTCGTACCAGATTCTAGAGGTGGCCCCCACCATGTAGACCATGGTCTGATACCAACTGTAACGATCCGCGCCAGCTGACCTACTTAATCCTTAGCCTCAAAAGGTTAACCTCGGGTTAATAGTAGCTAGTGGACCTTTCCTTGTATTTCATTTCATCTACTCTGAAATTCCCGATGTGGGACTCCCCCTAAGGTGGGTTCTCACAATTTCAGAGGGAAATAGCTCTCAATCATGTTTTTAGTGATTGCATATATGGTTATCATTTTTTTTGGGTGCTATTTGACTGAAAATGCAAATAAAAATCATATTCAGGTTTTGCCTAAAGAGGACATGGAAACCCTGGACTTGTGCAAGAACATGATGGAGAGAGGGGAATGGCCACCCCTCATGGTTGTTTTTGATCCCAGAGAAGGGTAAGTTCTTTGTATTCTAAGTTTGTTTTTCTTACTAGTTTTGTTCATTTGTCATGGAGTGTTTTTAGATACCATCTTCCTTAACAGAAGTCAACTCATTTGTGTGTTATTAACAGATTCACGGTAGAGGCAGATAGGTTCATCAAGGATTTAACTATAATCACGGAGTATGTTGGAGATGTTGATTACTTGGAAAATCGTGAAAATGACGATGGCGATAGCATGATGACACTTATTTCAGCTGCGGATCCTTCAAAATGCCTAGTCATCTGTCCAGACAAGCGTAGTAACATTGCTCGATTCATAAATGGCATCAATAATCACACACCGTAAGTTTGTCCTTCCTCCAAGTGACAAAACATTCCATGGTTCCTCACTACATCTAATAATCGCATTTTTGTTATCGTGCAGAGATGGGAAAAAGAAGCAGAATGTGAAATGTGTGAGATTCGAAGTGAACGGGGAGTGTCGGGCTTTACTGATCGCAAGCAGAGACATTCGAAAGGGAGAGAGGTTGTACTATGATTACAATGGGTATGAACATGAATATCCAACTGAGCACTTTGTTTAGCCCCCTCCAATCCTTGGCTTTTGATTAAGCTATGACAAGCTAACTTTATACCCCTTGTGAACCCTTCTCCTTAGTTTATTCAAACTTTCCCAAGCACAAGAATTACAAAGAAGACAGAAATCTACTTGTTTGTGTCCTGTTAATGTAAATCATCCTCATTTTGGATAACGACGAATGTAATCTTGATTCAAATCTGGTGAAACTGGGAACTTCATGTTTGCAATTCCATCATCTTAATAGTAGAATTTACTGCTTCCAGTTTCAGTTTACTTCTGTTTCCAGTTCTGAGTGTCATTTGGCCCACTTCCTAATGTGTGTGTCCTTCTCCTACTTTGATGCCCTGTTATCATTGGTATTGTGTGATCTCTTTTGGCGGACACTAGAAACATAGTGGAGGTGGCGACAAAGTCACGGAGGTGGAAGTTGATGTATGACTGTTGTTCAACAAGGACCGCGAAGAACTGGTGGTGAGGGTTATTGCCTTTCCAATAAAAAGGTCTTCTAGTTAATGTAATTTTGATCAAGTGTTTCGATTTATGTAGGCTCCGTCACCGTAACATTAATCTTAGATATGCAATTCATCATTCAATAATTAAGGTTGGTTAGTTAATTTGTAAATTCGTGTTGGCTCTACATAAAAATTTCAGGCCTATTTGTGTCTTGAATAAATAAGCAAGGTTCCATAGAGAAAGGTCACGGTACGTATAATTTATTCTTCCAATTTTGAGTTTAGGTTTGACACTTAACTCAAATTTTCAACGCAATGGTTATTTGTAACGATTCTTTTACATGTATCTGTTCAAAAGAGTCTAGAGAGTTCTGAGAGAGAAAGAAAAAACAGAGTGATCTGTTTTTTTTTTGCTTTTTGGCAGCCCCCCGGATGAACCACTACACCATTTGCAGAGGAACCAGCAGCTAGATGCACTGAACACACAGCAACTAGCAGTGTAGAAACTCTCTCTAGACTCTTTTCAATATTCAATAATCAACTGCCTCAGTCAAGAGGCAAACAACCGAATATATAGGACGCAACTCTAACCCTAGAAAACATAAAGTAACCATACTAAAATTATTACCGACCCATAAAATAGAGGGAAAAACAAGAGTTCTGAAAAAAGAACGGGCTGAAACGGAGTTTCCTACGAAAAATTATAAGCGAAATAAAAGGGCTGAAAGAGGGTAAATTGGTAATTTCAGCAATTCTGTTAACGGCTTACTAACGGTTGGTGCTTAAGTGTCACGCCATAAAAGATGAAGGGGGTTAAGTGTCCGAGTTAAACGATGAAGGGGCAACTCGTTACCGAGGTATAGTTGGAGGGGGCATACTGTAATTTTCCCATAAAAGTATCCAAAAAGGTCATGACAGTTTGTATCCAAAAAGTATTCACATTTTTTCTCATATAACACTTACATCTCTTAGTATCTTTGTCAAGCTCTAAAAAAAAAAACTTTTTCGCATTTGCTTTTCATCAAAACCCGTTATCTATCTGTATATTGTAGCAAATATTTTACGTTCTAAGTTCATTTCTTTTTATATTACGGTTGTTTATTATGAAAGATAGAGAATACCATGATCATGTTAATTAATGGTGCCCCCACCGAGCTAAATTCCTAGCTACGCCACTGCACGTGATGTCCCAATATTCTTAATTACTACACATCTTTGTGAGGTCCATAAATTTAGTACTGGACCCTACAATTATGTGTGGTGAATAAGGGTGTCGGGACACCTGGGTGGGCCCCAAGACCACCAAATACTTTTTCGTGCTGCTTCTCACCTTTTTCTGACAGGGATCTTTATGCAAATCTTAAAAGTATTATTTTGTGAATGGAACAGATTTCTTTGAACAGAAATCTTAGGGGCATTTCCACTAAAAATTTTGGTCCATGAGTTATTGCATTTTGTCGTGTTATTTACAATAATTCACAACTTCTTCCTCTTCGTTTTTCTTTCTATTTTTTCCTTTCACCCACTCATATACCATCTACAACTTGTAGGTTAGTGGAGACAACTTAATATTTTTCGACAACAAAAAATTGTCCATAATTTATTGGCTAGCGGAAACGCCCCCTTAATTTTCTAAGGTGTTCCACTTTTTCTAAAAATACTTTTTTTTTAAATTCACGTAATTTCAAATTCAAATATAATGAAAAAGAAAAATAATTTTTTAATTTTTTTTGAACCGTTTAAAAGATCTCGATGAGATCTATCAAATAAGATCCATATTGGTAGGAAAATCATTTGCGTAACACCACTTTGTTTTTTCGTAGTGTGTTGTGTTTCAGTTGTAAAGTGAGGTGCCGTTCCAGTAAAGCAAAAAGTTTCTTTTTTTTAAATGAGAGTAATTTCAAGCTCAAAAATTATGTGTTTACGCAAATAATTTTCTTACCAATATAGATCTTGTTTAATAGATCTCATTAAGATCTTTTAAACGGTACAAAAAAATTGAAAAAATATTTTCCATTTTCATTATATTTGAGTTTGAAAATTGAAGAAATTTTTTTTTTAAAAAAAGAACCATTACCGAAACGGCACCTGAGGAGGTCTGCCCAAAGTACAAAACAGGGTCTGATACTCTGATCTAGAGGTAGCAAACGGGCGGGTCTGGGCGGGTTGAAACGGGTCGCGGGTCAAATGTGGGCGGATCAAATGTGGGTCAAAATGTAAACGGGTTAAAACGGGTCGGGTCAAATATGGGTCAGACCAAACCCAAACCCGCCCAACCCGACCCTTTTTTTTTTTTTAAATTTTTTTCGTATTTGTTAATTTTGCATCAAATTTTTGTGACTCATTGATTCTTATAGACGAGAGAAACTAAAAAAGTAAAAAAAAAATGATCGAAACTTATAATTTTTTTGAAAAACAAAAAAAAAGTAAAAAAAACAGCTCTTTACCAATGAGAAATATACTACTTGAGTAACTAGGTCTACGTAGGTACTAGCTAGGTAGTCCCAAGATAACTTAATAAGGTGAATTGGTCGATTTACCCTTGAATTCAAGCTAAATTTCGCTACGGAATCTTTGGCCTATATGGGCTTTTTTCATTATCTCCTTATTCATTTTTTTCTCATTAATTTGTTTTGCAACAAACTTTTTACTCTTATTGATTTGTCTTGACGCAAGGAATCGGAAAAGTAAATTGATTTATTGGCTTATGTTTGTCTTTATTCAAAAAAAGTTTGAATTTCGATCGTAATTTTTTATTTTCAAGATTCTTCTCGTCATGAGGACACAATAATTTACAAAAGAATCGACAAAAAACTAACAAATACGAAAAAAATTTGAATAAAAACAAAAAAAAAGAAGCCAATTTACTTATTTAAGCCAAAAAACAGCCTGATTTATAATTACTAGTATATCTTATAGCTCCAGGGGTTGATCGGTCTTGGTCCTTGGAGAGAGAGAGAAAATGTGGTGAACTGATGGTCAAAGAGAGAAACACTGGAGAGAGAGAGTCAAAGAGAGAGAGAGAGAGAGAGATGGTTAGCTGATCGAATATTCCAAAAAATGGTTTTGTCTGGTATAGGAGGCGGGAAATGTAACAGAAGTTCACTCTTGTCCATGGAATGAGTCTTTTAATTTTAGCCCATATTCAACCCATATTTAACCCATTTAAATCCATGTAAATATGGGTTTATATGGGTTCAATCCATATAAACCCATTATGCAATATGGACGAATTGGGTTGGATTATAAGTGGACGGATTTGGCGAATTAGAAAAATATGGATTGAGATTGCCACCTCTACTCTGATCCAAAAAAAACAGAGAGTAGAAAAAAAGGGCAACAAGATATACAAGAAAATGGGCCCCCAATTGTGTAAGAGATATGTGTCAGTATCTACAAGAAAACATCAAAAAGAAACGAGTCACATTTTAGTAGTCTAGCAGGAGAAGATTCCTTCTCCAAATACACTTTTTAGAGGTATTTATGATTGTTAAAAGATTTTTATTAACGGTAAGAAACTTTTGTCCTGAGTGATTTTTGGATATTTTTTTTTTTTTTGTACCTAGCATTTCTTTTTCTAATAATATTTCTTTTTATTAAAGTGTCAAATGAATACTCGAGTTTATGAACTCGGGTCACTTAATTTTAGATTAAAAATCCTCATAAACAAAGCTACTTTTATTGATGGAGGGCACTAATATAATTTTTCAAAAGGCTGCTGATTTTGTCATTCCCTTTTTTGTTAACGCCACTCTCTTACAATTGTATTTTTTGGTGCAAAAATACACTTGCAGGGAAGTGGCGTTAACAAGAAAGGGAGTGGCAAAATCATTTCACTTTCAAAATTGAATTTCGTTAAAATTTCGTTAATTTCCCCATTATAATAACTATTGCCTGTTAGTTTTTGGTTGTTGGGTTTGAGCTGCCATTCCATGAACAACTACAATTCCATAGCTTCTGTTTCTCTGTGAACTTGACTGTCCAGTTTTTCCAACTACATCCTGTGCGTAGCTTACAGGCTTCCGGGTCAATTTTCACCTCTTTCTATTTTATCCTTCCCATAATACCCTCTTCTGCAATTTATTTTTCCATAGAGATGGCGAGGTCTCGTACTAATTTTCTATGTCTTTTTTTTTACTTACTCATGGTGTCCGGGGCAGTTTACGCCTGCTTAGACTTATATGTTGCAGGCCTTGACCACAGAGCCTTAGGCAAGGTACTCTTTTCTTCTTTTTTCCCGATCAAGGAAAAATAAAGGTACTCATTTTTTCCCTTAGGCTGTGTGCGCGCGCTTGGATTTGTGGATGGATTTGGTTGTAGAATCGCTCGCCTTTTTTCCGTTCACAAACTTCTCTACAAACTCAGGATTCATATATATGAGACCTAAGATTATGCATAAGTAAAGAAACAACCATAAACATCTGACATAGGCTATGATACAAAATGAAGAAACGATCGATGATGAAACAAACACTAACAAAGAATCTATGATAACTATTGTGTACATTTTATTTCCACGCGGATATAGAAAAGTTTTTGTTCATGATATGAAGCGGATCGATCCAACGAAGAACCAGAGGTCACGTGGCCCCATAGGTTTTCTAGTTTTGAACTTAATTAAACACCTATATACGTACATGTATAATCTTTTATCTCTCTCTTAAAAAATTTACATGAGTGTTTTTTGCTAGTTACAAATTATCAAACCATCAACTCTCAATAAGTCTCAAAAGCAATAAAATAGCTCCTTTAATTATTAATTGCCTCACCATTTTCATTCTCAGAAATAACCTCATCTCTCCTCTCTTTTTGAAAAATACTTTACAGGACAGGTGTAGGAGCGAATCAAAATCTAGACCCATCTCCTCGGGGTTCAAAATAGAGCCCAAAATATTCATGAGAATAAAATGTGCTGGAGAGGTAAAGAATGGTTAGTGTTTAGAACGAAGGGATGGAGGAGACATAAAGCGTGCGACCGTGCCCGAGTCATCAGGGCTGCCTACGTATCCCGGTGTACAGGGAATCAGGTCAAACGTAATTCCAATTTCCTTCTCGGGGAGATGGTCTCTCCCTCTCTCTGAAAATCTTTCTTTCTCTAGAGGAGATGGCTCTCTCTCTCTCTAGAAATCTGTTTTCTCTCTCTAGAGGAGATGGCTCTCTCTATCAATCTGAGTCTCTCTGTCTGTCTCTCAAGGAGAGGTCCTCCCTCTCTTAATCTGAATACCAGCACTGGTAGCTAGAGCAAGAGGTACGGAAAAGACAAAGGCAACGTGTCTCCTTTGTTCTCCGCGAAGGGTGAATGACGTCTGCCCTTTCTAGAATCTAGATGAGTGAAGTCACCTTCTCTCCGGGGAAGAATGTTCTCCTTCCTCAGAATCAGTGCTTTCTCTCTCTCTTTTTCCAGAAAGGTCAGCCTCTGGCAATCATTGGGAATGTCAGGGGTATTTATAGGGCGCATGGGCCTAGGTCAGGCCCAGGACGGCGCTCCTATAAGACCCCAACACGTGTCCCTCCCGTACCTCCAGGTCGCGGAAGACTCGTCCTCCCGCGGAGGACTTCCGCGGGGGACCCGCACTTCCGCGACGCTACCTCCATCCCAAGCCACCAAGCCACAAGAGCTTCCCCAATTCCCGCAAGAGCAAGGTCGCGACCCGCGGCGATCGTTCGTCTTCCGCGGGATCCCTTCCGGGCCTGCCTTTTAGGCCAGAATAGGATCCCGGAGTCTCCTTACAGTTTTTGCATCAATTCCAATCCCAGTATGTCTTTTAGCTCTCCCTGGCGGGGCCCGCGAGATCTTCACTTCCGCGGGCTACTTCCGCGGAGTATTCAGTTCCGCGGGCCGGCCCCGCGGATGTCCATTTTATCGTGCTACGTGTTTCCTTTCTATTGGTCAGTCAAACGTCTCCTTGGGATAAAGTTTGACTTTCCGCGTGGACCTGGTCGCCACGTGTCCTCAGCCGATAGGCTGGTCAACAGGTCTTCCCTGATGACCTGTCAATAATTTTGACCGCGCCTACATATGCCCCCCGCGCGCGTGCGACACTCATGTTGTCGTGCGCGTGCGTAATGTCTTTGCGTCTGAGCGAATCTGATAAGGATGCGTACTGCTGCTTCCTTTTGCTATTGCCGTGGAGGCGTCTGGACCTTTACTCTCTTCGATGAGTTTGACCTCATGATGCTCACCCTATATCAGGACTAGCGCTGATTCCGGCACCTGCCCGGTGCATCTCGCGCTACTCGCCTTTCAATAGGACTCGCACTAACTCCAACTCTTGTTCTGTGCATCTTGCGCTACCGATCTTTTTCGGACTCGCGCCAACTCTTGGCACCTGTTCGGTGCATCTTGCGCCCCTCGCCCTTGAGAACAGGACTCTCGCTAACTCTGGCACCTGTTCGGTGCATCTCGCGCCCCTTGCCCTTGATCAGGACTTGATTGCACCTACATATGTCCCTCGCGCGCGTGCGACACTTATGCTGTCGTGTGCGTGCGTAATGTCTTTGCGTCTAAGTGAATCTGATAAGGACACGTACCGCTGCTTTCTTCTACTATTGCCATTAAGGCGTCTGGACCTTTCTTTCTTCGATAGGTTTGACCTTGTGATGCTCGCCCTATATCAGGACTCGCGCCAATTCGGCACCTGTTCGGTGCATCGCGTGCTACTCGCCCTTAAGGAGGACTCGCGCTCACTCTGGCACTTGTCTGTCTGCGGCCCTGCCACTGGACCCATCCTGCCGCTGACCCTGCCTTTTCACGACCCTGTCAATCTGCCAACTCTGGCACCTGTTCGATGCCTCTCACCTTGCTCTCGCGCTACTTGCCCTCTAATTGGACTCGCACAAACTCTGGCACCTGTTTGGGCAACCTCGCGCTACCGATCGTGTTCAGACTTGCGGTAACTATGGCACCTGTTCAGTGCATCTCCCGCTACCGATCGTATTTGAACTCGCGCAAACTCTGGGCACCTTTTTGGGCCACCATGCGCTACTGATCGTGTTCAGACTCGCGCTAACTCTGGCCCCACCTGTTCAGGATGTTCTCCCCCTGGACACATTAAACCACGCAATGGCTCTCGCGGGTAACTCTGCACCTGTGATACTCCCCTTTGCAGGAGATGTCTTGCTTTCAGTTTTCACCTCCGCGGTGGCTCCCGCGGGGTGACCATTCCGACATGTTCGCCAAGAATTAATTTCGGCTTTCGCGGTGCTTTTGCTGTTGGTCTATTATTGTTAAATCCGCAACGTAGAAAATGGTAGGAAATGCTACCGGCGGCATGTTCGCCGCTACGTTGAATCCATAAGTACAGTCTACTCTGGTGGTGGGTTCCCATGAATATAGTCCCATGAATGGTGTTAATACGAGTGATGATTCCATTGATAGTTTGCCGGTCCGCGGCCATGTGTGACTCGTACAGCATTTTTCGTTGCTACTGCGTCATGTGAACTTCGCAGGGATGAGCGACGAGTCGCGCGGCCACAAGCTCTTCTCCGCAGTGACTCCCGCGACAAATGTGAATTAAATCCGCAAGTACCGTCGTACCCGCGGCATACCTCCTAGCTTGTCCACCTTGGAGTGACGCCCGCGACCGGGGACTCTCGCGGCGGCTCGCCACTCCCCCGGCCATACGCGACTCGCGGAAAGTTTGAACCATCAATGCTTTTGGCTTTGTGTTGATGATCCTCCGCGGTGATCCCCGCGGCTCAGACTGTTTCTCCTGGAGGGTTCTCCTCAGAGTAATCTCTATGGCTTAATTTTGACTCTCATGGCACGTCGGCCTTCGAGATTCTGTAACTCGCCGACATGTGAAGCTTTGAGGGGGTAAACAGTGGATCTCGTGGCGGCAAGTTTCCTTCCGCGGTGGGTTGTAGCGGAGGTAATCTCTCTCGTCTCTCCCTCTTGATAGAGAGTTTTGATGAGTGGTTCCAAGACAAAATTCAGCACGAGAATCTTTAAGTGTCGGTAAGCGCAGAGATCTTCAAGCCATATTGCCCCCATATATTTTTGTGGTTGACTAGGATGTTGAGGTCTTCAAGGCTGTCTCTCTCATTCTTCTGTTCTGGATCTACATATCCGGGCCTTTTGATTCTTATCCTCTATATTTACAAGTGATTCTTGCAAAACAGCTCCGAAACCAAATAGCTCTGAAACTAAACAGCCAACCAATCCACCTCCCCAGCAGAGTCGCCTAATGTAGGAGCGAATCAAAATCTGGACCCATCTCCTCGGGGTTCAAAATAGAGCCCAAAATATTCATGAGAATAAAATGTGCTGGAGAGGTAAAGAATGGTTAGTGTTTAGAACGAAGGGATGGAGGAGACATAAAGCGTGCGACCGTGCCCGAGTCATCAGGGCTGCCTACGTATCCCGGTGTACAGGGAATCAGGTCAAACGTAGTTCCAATTTCCTTCTCGGGGAGATGGTCTCTCCCTCTCTCTGAAAATCTATCTTCTTTCTCTAGAGGAGATGGCTCTCTCTCTCTCTAGAAATCTGTTTTCTCTCTCTAGAGGAGATGGCTCTCTCTATCAATCTGAGTCTCTCTGTCTGTCTCTCAAGGAGAGGTCCTCCCTCTCTTAATCTGAATACCAGCACTGGTAGCTAGAGCAAGAGGTACGGAAAAGACAAAGGCAACGTGTCTCCTTTGTTCTCCGCGGAGGGTGAATGACGTCTGCCCTTTCTAGAATCTAGATGAGTGAAGTCACCTTCTCTCCGGGGAAGAATGTTCTCCTTCCTCAGAATCAGTGCTTTCTCTCTCTCTTTTTCCAGAAAGGTCAGCCTCTGGCAATCATTGGGAATGTCAGGGGTATTTATAGGGCGCATGGGCCTAGGTCAGGCCCAGGACGGCGCTCCTATAAGACCCCAACACGTGTCCCTCCCGTACCTCCAGGTCGCGGAAGACTCGTCCAGACTCGTCCTTCCGCGGGGGACCCGCACTTCCGCGACGCTACCTCCATCCCAAGCCACCAAGCCACAAGAGCTTCCCCAATTCCCGCAAGAGCAAGGTCGCGACCCGCGGCGATCGTTCGTCTTCCGCGGGATCCCTTCCGGGCCTGCCTTTTAGGCCAGAATAGGATCCCGGAGTCTCCTTACAGTTTTTGCATCAATTCCAATCCCAGTATGTCTTTTAGCTCTCCCTGGCGGGGCCCGCGAGATCTTCACTTCCGCGGGCTACTTCCGTGGAGTATTCAGTTCCGCGGGCCGGCCCCGCGGATGTCCATTTTATCGTGCTACGTGTTTCCTTTCTATTGGTCAGTCAAACGTCTCCTTGGGATAAAGTTTGACTTTCCGCGTGGACCTGGTCGCCACGTGTCCTCAGCCGATAGGCTGGTCAACAGGTCTTCCCTGATGACCTGTCAATAATTTTGACCGCGCCTACAACAGGTTTTTATTTTCTCAAAAGTTTTGATTTCGAATCTAATACCTGTGTAATTGTGTTCCTGAAAGTAATAATGTCTTTTGATTCCTAAATTAATAGTTTGGGATGGGATATGCTTGTTTGATATTTTTAGTTCATTCAAAATTTTAGGCTTTTTCGTTTTGAGTAACAAAACCATCTTCAAAGCATATGAAACAAGACCGAAAATAACATTAGACTTGATTGTGAAAAATATTTTCGGGATCATGACTATACTAAAGTGCCTCTCTTTATCGAATTTTTGGATTCAAGAATATTTGATGATATAACCTACATAATTCGTATAGTGCAAGAGCGGGAGCGGAAGTACGTGCGAGGGTTAAAGTGACATCCCAAATAAAACTATTAAAATTCGCAAAAGCGCGAGCAGAGATCTGTTGCACAAAAGTTTCAATCGGGAATCCAGAATACGAATTCTATTACATTTACACATGAACAGAATTACAACATAATGAAATTACAGAAATTGAAATGCGAACCGAAATACATAATGGATTCGTGAACCGAAACCCGTGTTTCACACGGTGTCCTTAAAACAGATTCACCGCCTACCGGAGGGTGTTGAGGTTCCTCGGCGTCTGTCTCCCAGGATTGATCCGGCTCGGACCGCGAACGTCGGAATACCACCGAAGAACGTCTTGGCGAACTAACTCAGCGTCTATCTCTCTCTCTCACACTATATCAGAATGCTAGTGAACTTTTCAATGAATTGGTGCAGAATTGTGTAAAGAGCTGGTCCTTATATAGGCAGCAAAGGACCCTTGTAATGATGCACCCTCTTGATTACGGGATTGAATGGCAGCAATGAAGATGGGAAAAAAACTCCCACAATGAATAGGTGAGTAACCCCCACAATAAAGAGGGGAAAACTCCCATCATGAATATGAGATAGTTATTGGCTTGGGCATGCCAAATAACCCCCTAGACCATTCACATTTCCAACAAGATTTGAATCATTATATATGTGACTAAAGATATGACTCACTTTGATTTCTAATTTTCCTGGGGTGAAAGTTATTCTGAATAATTAAAGAACCAATCACAAGAATCAACTTGGCTGTAAGTTTTGTTTTTTTCCCCCAAGTAGTAACCTAAAGTACGGCAGAAACTCGATGATATATGTGTGTATGTTGTATGTGTTGGGTCCGGAGTGCTCCCATGAATTTGATTGCAGTCACACTTTCTGCGATCGCTCTAAAAATAGGCTTGCGGGTACGATGTCAAATGTCATAAAAGACCTAATTAAAACCCTTTCTAACACCGATTGGTTTTAAAAGAGATGGTGGAAAACCGGTCCGCGACCGTATGTACTACCACGTGCACTTGCTTTGCCACCATTGGCAACCAGTCTTTCTAAGGCACCATGGGGGGTGTTATGGTAATTCCGTCTAATCATGGTATCAACATCTTCCTATTTATAACAGGACACTCTCCTTCATTCTCGGGGCCATTGCTCCTGGAAGCCAACTCAGAGAGAGAGAGAGAGAGGAAACTGGAACCCTCTCCTTGTAATGTTTCTTGCTCAAATGAGTATTCCAACGGCAGTGGATTTCTTTAATTGCATGCATATTCCAACGGAAACCCACGTGTGTGACTGATTTTCAAACCCACTGATTTCAGTGGGAAACACTATTTTCAACATGCATATATATTTGCTTTAATTTTCTATTTATAATTTCTGATATGATGTTGATCATAACATGCATCAACCTAATTCCTGTCTCTCTCCTTCTCCTGTTCTGTTTTTTTCCGACCCCCTGATCCTGTGCCTTAGTGGGTCTATCGCTCTCCCTGCCATGGCTGCTCGGTTTCCTTCTCCAAGTGCATCTCCGGCTGGTCTTCTGTTGGGATCTCCGGCTTCGGCTTAACGGCAAGGTGATGTGTCGGTGGTGGTGGTTACCGTCGTGGTCTCCCGCTACGGTTGCTATTGGGTGCCGTGGTTTTTGCCTAACGGCTCAGGGTGCATCCGAGGCAGCCGGGTTTGTTTGGTCGTCGGCTCCGCTTCCACTTGGGTTGACCTGTGGTGGTCTTGTGGTGGTGGTGGCGGACGGTGGTGGTGGCTGTCAGGAGCTTTTGGTAGTGGTGGTGGTGGATGTTTTGCACTTTGGGCTAGGTTAGGTTTTGGGTTTTCTTGGGGTGCGCTTGGTCCACTTGTTTGGGCTAAGCTCTTTGTGCTTTATTGCTTGATTTGGGCTTTGTAGGCCTTTGGGTGTATTTTAATTGTATTATCTAGGCATTTTAGGCCTTTGGGTGTTTGGGTTTTGCTCTCAAGGTGTTCCAACTTTTGGTTGGACTTGGTTTTTCTCTTCTCGATGTACCATTTGTCGAGATATTTTAATAAACTCTTGTTGCCGATAAAAAAAAAACCTAATTCCTGTCGGAATGGACCGGGACCGGAACTTCTCCGGTCTTTATTTTGGCGTGAACGGGACAGTCCAAATCAGGATCGTTCATTACCGCCGTAATTAATATTGGTTCGGATCCAAACTTTGGACCGGAACCCGTTTCTGTAGCTACCAATGCATGTGCTGTTTCTGAGATGCTCATTTGAGTAAGCAATGTTAAAAACGGAGGAGGAAATTGCATGAGATCTACTACGGATATGGCTTTGTTTTCCTCTCTCTAGTTCTCTCCATCCAAAATCAGATAAGTTCTTCAACTTTTTCAGCTTCTGTTATATACTACTGTTAATTTTTATTTTTTTTTGGGTAAATACTACTGTTAATTTTAATTTCTTGTGATTCTTATTTAGTTTGTATTGTCCTCCTCTTAAAGAAGAATGTCTTTCGCTTGTCATTTTTTGGACAGGTTTGTCCTTGCTACTTTTTGGATTGGACAGGTTTGCCCTTGCTACTTTCGGCATGTGGGCTACGTGTTGTTTGTTTGGTGATGTGGCAATTTTGGGGGTGAACATTCTTGTTTTGGTGGAGCTGTGTATATATACTGTATATATATTATGGAAGAAAAAGAGAGAGAGAGTGAGGCTTGGTTAGAGACAGAGGTTTTGGCAAGTGCTGTCATGCCATGCGAGAAAGGAGAGAGAGCGAGGCTTGGTTAGAGACAGAGATTTTGGTGGATTGTCGCCGTTTGCGTCGCGGATTTTGGCAACTACTGCTTCTCGGTTTCTTGCCATTTGCCCCTCGGATTTGCGCTGTTTGCTTTCGTCTCTGTTCGGTACTTGTCAGTGTGTTTTATGCTTTTCCAGTTCAATTTGTGTTCGTGGCGTTCTTTAGGGCAAGTGTTTTGTCCGTTTTTTTTTTTTTTTTGGGTATTCTATTCATGTTGCATGTATGCTTTTTTTCTTCGGTGCTTTGTTTTCTTGCTTTCTGCATTGTTGATTTTGTAGTTTATGTGTTTGATGAGGATGATATTTCTTTTTCGTATTCGATTACTATTGCATGTGTTCTATGTCGATAGATTTGCTACCGTTATGCTTTTTGGTTATTTGATTTGTTATCTGGAAGATTTTGTGTTCATGTGCAATCTTTGTGTGTATGCTTTTTCTAGCTTCATAAGAGTTATTTTTCCAGAAACAAAGAGTAAAGTCAAATTTCTGTGGACTTTTCCCTTAATTCGAATAAAATGCAATGAAGTCTTCATTTGAATTGCAGTTTGGTTATTCATCATATATGACAATCTGTGCTAAGGATCCATAGTTAAATGGTTAGAGAGCCCAACTTATAATTGGAGAATGCCTGGGTTCAATTTTTATGAGATGCATGCACTTAGCCATATGGAATTAATTTAAATATATATTACTTTGTGAGTGCTATAGATTAATCCATATAGCATTAATTTTAAAGTTAAATTTATGTGGACTTTTCCCTGCCTAGGTTCAATTTTTATGAGATGCATGCACTTAGCCATATGGAATTAATTTAAATATATGTTACTTTGTGAGTGCTATAGATTAATCCATATAGCATTAATTTTAAAGTTAAATTTATGTGGACTTTTCCCTGCCTAGGTTCAATTTTTATGAGATGCATGCATGCACTTAGCCATACGGAATTAATTTAAATATATGTTACTTTGTGAGTGCTATAGATTAATCCATATAGCATTAATTTTAAAGTTAAATTTTTGTGGACTTTTCTCTTAATTCGAATAAAATGCAATGAAGTCTTCACAACCTTTTGGCATCAACAACTTACAGACCAAGAGCTTTTGCTTTGTCTGACTAGAATAAACTCTACCTTTTGCTATGTCTAATACTTTGATAGTTAGCTGTGGCCAAAATCATGCAAATAGCTGAATAACTTGAAACCTTTTGTTCAGTGCAAAAACTTATCTAGGCCATAACTTCTACAGCTACCAACTTCTGATGATACACTTGATCAAGCTTATCCATATAACCTTTGCTATAATCAACAACGGCCATAATTTAAGCAAAATCCAAAACGCATCCATACAACGGGCATGAATGACGTGCTTTGCACGTCGGTATGCAGCTAGTTCTTAAAGATAAACAAGGATCGTAAGGCACCAATTTTATTTTCCGCTATTTATTTGGGGTTTTGGCAAAAATCAATATTCATTCTGTATCTCCGTCTCAAATTGATGAATTTTACTATGGGCTGTGCTGTTTTGGTGTTTTGGGCTTGGTCCCTGGGTGTTTTTTGGGGGCTTTGTTTCATTGGGTTTTTTTTTTCCCTCCAACTTTTGGTTGGATTTTCCTCCCCCTCTCCCATCTTGATGTACCATTTGTCAAGGTTTTTTCAATAAATTTACTGTGGATTGAAAAAAAAAGGAAATTAATTCATATCACATTAATGATTGGAAATCAAATTGCACCTTCATAAAATAAAAGTTACATTACTTAAAAAACTAGCATCTAAATGTATTTTTTTTACTTTGTACTCCAATTAATTAAGCTGGTAACCTTAATGCAAAATATTACTAGTATAAGTTAGTTCAGTTGGAGGATGCCTGTCATTTCAAAACGTTTACAACCACCATTCTATTCTAGCTCCAAAAGGTGGGGAACAAGAATGATGCAAAATTGTGGTAAGTAAAACGTGCATATCAGATATCCCAAATAGGTAAGATAAGAGACAAAAACAAATTATTATATTTGGACACACCCAAGGGTTGCCCTAGTAGTTCGGGCAGATGCATGTCTCTGGGGTTCGATTTTCCACCGGCTGAGTATCCTAAAGTAAGTGGGGGGTCATGACTGGTAAGTGGGGGGTCATGACTGGTGTGGCCACGCTAGTTTCCCTGGAGGTCTGGGTTGCGCAGTCAGGTCCATTTAGTGGTCTGATTGTAGGACTGTTCCTCCGTTACCAAAAACAAAACTTATGGGTTGCGTAGTCGGGTCCATTCAGTGGTCTGACTGTAGGACTGTTCCTCCGTTACGATTTTTTATTATTATATTATTGTCATTCGCTGACTTATATTTTCCACTATACACGCATTTTCCAGGCCAAATGCATGCAAATACTGAGACAGAGATATATATCGAACAAAGACTCAGAGACCACACGATTTCCTCGTAATTTCTCGTGTTTATTATGTACTTTATAATCCACAAGGAAATAATTTTGTAATCTTTAACTGTCATGACCTCTATAAAGTCTCTCTCTCTAGCAGTTACAAATATCTTTCATTCTCCCTCCCCCTAGGATTTCACACCCTTGTATGGCGGTAGAAGGGAAAGGCCATGGTACCAGTTCTACACATTTTCTTCTATATTTTAGTATTTGTTTTGTTTTTCTCTCGTCTTTTAATTGACTTGTCGTTTGATCTATGAGAGTTTTGTCTCTCGTTTTCTTTAGAGTAGTTAGTTTAGTCTATGGACGAATATTTCCTCTATAGAATGGTAGAACAAATTTTTTCGAATTAATGATGTTACTTCACAACTGTAACTATGCAGCAATGCTCTCACCCCCATACGATGTCTTTGGCAGGTTAACTTGTTGTGACTTTTATGTAGTTTTTAGAGTTCGTTAATGCGTTCCTACTTGATTGGATTCAGTCTGATCGTCTGGATGCCCTCATCTTGATTGCAAGGGTGGTGTTGTAGCAGTGGGTGAATTGGTGAAGACTAGAGAGCGGCTCCGTGGATCAAAAGCAAATTCAACATTTTTTGCCTATTCGACGGGTCGACGATTTCAGGAGTGTTTAGCAGGTCTGCAGGTGTTTGGAGAGTAACCATCTAGCTATGTGTTCTCTCAGGGGTCGGTCATTCTGGGTTTTTTTTTCCCCCCTTGTTCTGCTAGTTTTCTAGCCTTGGGGTGTTTGGTTGCTTTGCCTACCCTCGATGTACCCGTTATTAAGTTTTTTAATCAAATTCTCTTTTGTCGATTAATAAAAGGGTGTTGTTGTAGCTTCTTTTTTTTCGGGTTTGTTACAGCGCGCACCTCCAATTTTTGAGTTAGATTGGCAAACTAGTTGGGCTGATTATGAACAGCTCAATGCAAGCTCAGATTTGGCTCCTTCAATGGTCTATGAGAATAAATTGCATCTCCATCAACAAATGTTTTGTTTTTCTTATCACGAGCCAACGGAGTCGACTTCAAAGACCCTCCCTCCATAGTGGAGGCAGAGGTCCGAGCCCCACGGGGGGCGAATTTGGGGTTCAGGGCTATGAACAGCCTCTGAACCCCCTATTGATTGACTATTATACTAACACCCTGTTAACTCCTGTTGATGTATACAATATTGGGGGAAAAAAATAATTAAGCCAAGTTGTGTATCTTTTGAACTCACACAAACTAATACTTGGTTATTGAATTTATTGTGTTCATTTTCAAAACTAGAATATTTTAGGACTTAGTTTCTACACTTTTTACTTGATAATTACTACTAGTTTTTAAATTGTTTAGGTCTTTCAATTCTCACAAATCCTTCGAAAATGAGTATTGTTTCATAAATATATACTACTACTTCTAAAACCAAAAACAATAATTTCTCTTGCCACAGGATTATTATAACATTAATAGTATTGTTTAGCATTATTGTTTCATATCTTTGGTTTGACGAATCCATTGCGCAGTCGCACTTCTGCTCCCATTTCCCGTGTAATTTCAGCCACATGATTGATCAAAAGTGTGATACCTAAGTCTTTTGCATGGGCTTGACCACCGAGCCAACCCTTTATTTTAAAATTTTGGCGACTGTTATCACACATGTTTTTTATATGTTTATTTATATAAAATGTGAAGGAAGGCTAGGAAGCTTCTTTGCAGTCCACTTCGTAAATATCAACGCATGGCTACCTCGATCTCATATTAAAAATTGAGAAATTATTCGTTGCCCTTGGGGCAACACATCATATTTGACAGGTGGTGCCTTGCACCAATCAAAATTTGCCCTATTGACTTTGTGTCAGACTTGTGCCACATAAGCAATCACTCTCTTGACAGAGAAAAGAGGCAAACGGAAATGCAACAGATCTTCCTACTTACCCCTTGTCTTTTCAATTTTAATTTCTGGCTTTTCTCTCTCTTGCTTTACTTTTCCCTCTCATTTTTTTTTTCCCGAGAGAAACTTATTCACGGCTTCGTTCAATCTCATTCATTCATTTGCGCAATTAATGACTGAGATGTGTTTTCAATTTTGACCAATTTTTAATTTGGACCGTCCCAGACACTTTTGAATGCGCGTGATTTAGCGCCGTAAATCTTCTTTACGGGACGCCTGTAAAGAAGTTTTTTTCTTTTTTCCTTCCTGTTTTGCCGTTTTCCCTTCAATTACTGTAGAGACTCGCAAATTTGTTTTAATTTCAGAAATCGTTTATTTCGTCAATTAGTTGTATTGCTAGTAAAATCGCTCGTATGTTGTGGGGGTGTACGGAGATACGTATCCGGGTGTGTATCGGACTCTCATAGAATAGTAAAATGTTAGTTTTGGTGTTGTATTGATGTTTGTAAGTGTTGGTACCAAGTCGGGTTCGTTTCGGTGTCCGTTGGAAAATTCTCTTTTTCTGCCCTGCATGAACCGGTACAGCCTTTTCCCCGTACCGGTACATGGTGTCCAGAAGTTGTGGTTTTTGACAGTTTGAAGGTTCATGAACCGGTACAGCCTTTTTCCCGTCCCGGTACATGATGCGTTTTCTGCAGATTTTCAGCACGCTTTTTGGACCACTATAAATACCCCCTTATGTCATTTCTCACACCCATGGGCCACGAAATTAGATCTCAAAACCCTCTCTCACCTACCCAACTCTAATCTCACTCAAATCTCTTGATTTCTACCTCAAATCATCAAGATCCAAAGGATTCCTACCTCAAATTCGCACGATTCTCGTATTTGGTGAACAATGGGTAAGTCTTGTGTTCTTATTCGTACTTTTAGGCTCTCAATCACGTTTTTCTCTCTCTCCTCTCAATCACTTGTTGATCCTTGCTTGTTTATCTTGTTTTTGGGTTTCATTTACCCTAGATCTTGTAGCAAAACTTGGGAGGAGCTTGTTCTTGGAAGATTAGGGCTAAATCCACTTGGTGGACTTAGAGTTTTGCTCAAAACCCATTGTAGTAGGGATTTCTTACTCTTGTTATGCGTTTATGTGAAGTTTATGTACCTAGATCGTGTTTTGTTTCGTGCTTGAGGTTGGGTTTTGCGTTTCGGTCGAATCCGGGAATTTCAGCCCGTTTTTAGGTTTCAGCCCAACTTTGAACAGCCATAACTTCCTCGTCCGATGTCCGTTTCATGAAAATTTTATATCGATTCGAAGGTCTTGAAGTTAGCTTTCGTTTGCCACTAGATTCATCTTAGGACTCTTAGCACCCTGAAAGTTATGACCATTTGAGTAGAGGTGTGTCAGTCGGTCGATGTTTGCGGCTACTACTAAGGTTATTTTGGTTCCGTGTTATGACTGTTGGAAATTTTACGGAATTTTAGATGAATGAAATCGGGGCTACCGGAGGGTCTCTCGAGGCAACCGAGCATGAACCGGGTTCGTTGTATCTGGACGCACCACAATCAATAGACGTATTGATGTGTGGATTCTGTAACCCCTCCATGATTGTGAATTCATTCCCGTAACCTCCTTCTTCAATGGCAGAATTCATTGCCCTGTTAATGGCAGCATTACACCTCTCCAGCCTCCTTCACCCTATAAAAGGAGGCTCACGTCCTTGGAGAAAACACAAGCAAATTCGCAACCTTTCAGCATATTCCAATATTCGTTCTTGAGAGAGAGAGGCAGGCGGTAGTCAGTTCGCCAAGGCGGTCTTCGGTGGTGTTCCGACGGCTTGCGGTTCAACCGAGCCAACCCTGGGAGAAAGTCGCCGACGCAACCTACAACACCCACGGTAGGCGGCGAATATTTCTTAAGGTGACTGTGGTAATACACAGGCCTCGGTTCGATGTTCTGAAAAAAAAAAACAGTTTGGATCTCGTTCTTCATATTCTGTAAATTGTTTTGTTTCTTGTAATTCGATTTATTCCTGTAATTTTATTATTGGAAATGAAATTGTTCTCTGGAATGTAACATGGCTGCCGAGATTTTTCCAACAATGACTCCCTATATGATTAGAATATGTTTAAGTCACTCTTGAGTATGGTTGCTTGTGTCCTAATGGCTCGTTATTCGGTCTTGTCTCTTAGCACTCATTAGAGTATAATATTAGTTTCGTTGGTTGGAGAATATACCGTAAGGTTGATTGGAGTACCGTGGGCTATAAGGGGATAAGTGGTGAATGTTACGAGTAGACGTGAGTTTGTCTAGTGATCCTATGGGTGATGTTGTGACTCGTGTCCTCGTTTTCTATGTTTTCCGTTAGGAACCTAATGGGTGGTGTGTCGTAGAGTCTTTGTGGATTCGATACGTGACGTAGGGCGTCGTGATAGACTTTGATGAATAACGTGGGCTTAAAGTATTTATCAATGTGCAATGGGTGTGCTTATGAGTTTGGTATACATGGATAATGATGTAAGAACGACTGTGAGTTTGGAAAGTGATGTTCGCTTATATACGGATTGATAATGCTTTTACGTTTACGTGATTTGTGAATTCTGAATTGAGGGTCCTGCAACGCAAGGTGTGGTAATGCGGAGACTCTAGAGGGCCCGCAACGCAAGGTGTGGTAATGCGGAAACCCAGGTGGAGAGAATTCAATGTGGCACAAGGGGTGGTAACATAGTTGAATGTCTCTCATGATGAAATGAATTATGATTGACTTGGAAGTTTGTGTTGATGTTTGTACTGTTGGTTGTTTGAGATTGTGACTGTTGAAGAAGTGAATTAACGGTTGACTCTATTAAGGTTTATTTTTTTTAAAGAAATAAATTCAAGTTTTGAAAAGAGGATTTTGGATAAAAAATCCTCCGGTATTCTTGAGCGAATCTATGGATTCGGTATTTGGGCACAAATCAACGATATCCGGCATTCAGGCTCGAATCAACGGAGCTTGACCTGTGATGGTCTTGAGTTTTCTCTAAATTGTTTTTGAAAATCTAAAAGGAAAGTTTCATGAAATGAGACCCCTTGGTGGATGGTATGAAAAGAGGAAATGGCTGTGGAATTCATTTGAAACGTTGTTGTATGGATGAACTATTGTTGTTGTTTGTTTGATTGATATGAGTCCTAATACTACTTCTAGTTGACATGTGGATAGTTATGGTTATCTCTAAGATGTCCGAAATCCCGAAGTCTAAATTTTGGTTGTTCATCTTGGTAACCCCTCTTGCATCTTATGTTTGTTTGTTGAGTCTCACTCTCGTTGGGCGCATATTTCATCGCATTTTCTTATAACTTGAGTATGGAATTACCTACTGGGCTAGTGTAGCTCAACAAAATCCTTCATTTCAGGTTTCAAAGCTGGGCGGTAGCTTGCATTGCATCATGTGGTCAATGTGGAAGATATTTTTGGAAGCTAATTTCATGAAGTACTTAATCGTCTTGTAATGACCCCCCTTTTGTTAAAAGTGACATTGTAGATTGAGAACCTCTGAATCTAGTTGACTAAACCCTAAACCGTTTGTAAGTTTAAAGAAAACTCGTTTGTACTCGTACTTAAGTTTAACTTTAGGCCGGTGTGCCAAGTTGTACTTTATTAAGTCTTGGGGACTCGATTTGTAAATTAAACAGGTGGAAGACTCTTTTGGGTATTATTTATGAAATACGAGAGACTTTTATTTAAATTTTATTGTTTATTTATGTTGAAAATCGAGGGCGTGACAATTACTCCTATATTTCTCCATGAAATATGCCACGTGAAATTTGGTGGAAGACATTTATTTGTACTTTCACTTCTTTGTGTGGATCGTATGTTCGCAGAGAAAGTATCATAACTAAAAGCCGGGGACCACTTTGGCGCAGCTCATACAAATTTTTCAACCATGTATTTTCTGAAATGCCCCACTCATTTATCATCTCTTTCCAAGTAGACTCAAATTCCTCTTCTGACTCGCAATACTTCATTAGATGAACTTGTCCTTGAAACCCTTTTGAGCATAAAGATGTGCAATATGTTGAGTTGCATTCTTTGAAATATGCCACGTGCACAAGCGGTGACACGTATTGGGAAAGACCTTCTTAACAGCATTGGCCATCGCTTGATCTTGGTCAGTGAAAATTGTTTTCGGTGCCTTATTCCCCATTGCCTCTAGAAATGTTTCAAACAACCACACAAACGTTGATGCAGTCTCATCTTTGCAAAAAGGCACACACGAAAGGGAATGACTTCGGTGTCTCCGGAGACACCGTAAGAAATGGCATAACAAAATCAGTTGAAGTATAACTAAAACCATTAAAATGTATAACTAAGGCATAACAAACAAACTTGGTACCCATAGAACCGGTCATTGGTGGGGAAAAAAAAAAAACCTTTACCCCCACCCCTTTAACCACAGTTAACAATTTTATTCTCTACATCTCATCTTTACAACCGGCCTTAGTTCATCTCCAGCAGCCACACCACAACAAAATTTTCGTTTAACTGGCGAGAAAAAGGGGGATTAACCAGACCCAGCAGTCTCTCTTCAGATGTCGCCAATTTAACCCTCGCTCTTGTCCCTCGCTGGCTGTGGCGAGGTTTTGGAGGCTCGCTTGCCCCTCTCTCTCTCTCCCCCCGTTGCAGCCTCATCGTTGGAAGACAGATTGGGGTGCTGGGTGTGGGTTCTTCAGTTCTGGGTTTTCCAATCGCCGGAGTGGCGGAGTCTAGAGGAACGAAATCTGGCAAAGGGAGAGAAGGGATGTGTGTGTGTGAGAGAGGGAGAGGTTTCAGTGGGTTTGGGTGTGTGTGTGAGAGAGAGAGTAAACAATGGCAGTGGAGGAGAAATTTTTCGCAGTGGAGGCCGGGGTGGTGAAGAGAGAGAAAAGTGGTTTTTGTTTGGAGAATAAATTCTCTCCGCCTGTGGAGGAGAAGTCCACCTTTCCTCCAAACCAATCCTCTGTCGCCACATCATCAATCGTACCAGACCAAAATGAAAACTCACGTGTATTGTCTAACTTGGGTTAACCCTTCCACTCCTCCGGTAAAAACTTAACCCTTGAGGGCTCGTTTGGATGCGGGGAAAAAATCGGGGGTAAAAAATATGAAGGGGGGATAAGATAGTAGGGGGTATTAATTTTGATGGGTTGGCCCATATCGATTTGATGTTTATGGAGGGGGGAAAAAATAGTATGTTGTTTGGATGGGGTATTAAATAGGGGGATAAAATTTGACGTTGTTTGGATGGTGTATAGAATGGGGGATAAGAAGGGGTGGATGATGGGAAAAGCTGTCAAATGACTATTTTGCCCATGTGCAGTGTGAAATATGATTATGTATGAACATAAGTATATTTAATTAAAAAATCAATATATTTAATGAATTTGGGAAAATTGAAAGTATAAAAAACGAAATGAAAAAAAAATGTATATTATGAAAAATTTATATTAAAAAACGTTTTTGTAATGAATGGTGCATTTATTTTTCAATTAATTTGGAAAGTGAATTTTTTCAAAAAGAAAAGACAAATTATGGTAGGTTTGAATGGAAAGTATGATTTTGGGTTAGAATGAGAGTAAAAGTTGGTTGAATGGTGAATGATGGATATGTTATTGAATGGTGGATATGTGGTTGTTGGCTTGGTAAATTTTGCTTATAAATAGCAAGTTGATTCATTGTCAAACTCATTCACAAATTTCAATTACAAAACAAGTCTCACATTTCATTTTTGTTGTATGGCTGGTCGTCCGCCTCCTCGTCACAATTGGGTCCAGCTGAGGAGATCCAGTTGATTTCGATACTGAAATCAATGGTGGAGTCCCAATTGTGGACCACCAGTAGTGGACACTTTCGTCCAGGTTACGCGAGATACTTGAAACGTTTCACGGACAGTGATTTTTTCGATGCTGGCATTGAGGAATGGCATATTGAAGCAAAGATAAAGAAGTGGCGCCGTACTTGCTTCATCATTGTGAACCTACTTGAGCATCCCGGGTTTGAATGGGATGCAAGTCAAAACAAGGTGGTGGCTGAAGACGACGTTTGGGCTGCATTCCTCCAAGTAAGCCTTAATAAAGTGTTTTAATTCTTTTTATAGGTGAAATTATATTTTGTTCTTATTTTTTCCATTTTGACTTAGGTTAACAAACAAGCTAGGGAAGCAAGAGATGTTCAATTTCCACTGTTCGATGATTGGCGTGTTTGCTTCATTCCCCCTCCCGAGGAGCCCGAGGAGTAGGTCAAGATGGCTTTCCAAATAAATAGCATTACCTATGGATGTTGTGTCATTTGTCGTATCTGTTAATTAATGATGTTGGAATGTAATGTTGGAACGTCTTCATTTAAAATATATTAGAACTTGTCTGCGTTCATAATGTGTTAATTTTACATAATCTTGCAACGTAGAACTTCATTCGGAATCGAGAATAAGTGCCAACAAAATACAACCTACGAAACCTAAGAAAAAAAATACAACAAACGTCTTGCACCTATTGGTTTGATGTTCAACTCCCAATGCACTTGTGGATGTAAAATTTTTGCCTTCCAACTTCTTCAGGGCGTAGCTCTCCTCGTGAAACTTTAGCAATGCTTCTTCGGCTGCATCGAATGTCTTGTACCTTTTCGCCATGCTTCCTGAGTATCCATTCACTTGGAGTTGAGCTTCTTCCCAACTTGTATAGATGCCCGGCACATGCCCAACGAAAACCACCCAATAATAGTCTTTTCCTTCACCTGTCATTGGGTAATCTATTCGAAAACAACATTATAAGTCACCACAAACTTTACGATAAAAGATGGCCGTAATCTATTCGAAAATAACATTCTAAGTCTCCGTTGATCATCGAGAGACATATGAGGGGTTATTCAAAAAAGATCAGGAGGATTACCTCCCAATATCTAATGAATAAACCATCACATGCCTCTTATTCGCTAATAAAGACCTGAAAACCAAAATAAATGCATTTGGCTCAAATTTCATCATCGCCAATTGACACACTTAGGACACAGAGTAGGACACAAGTAACAATGTAGCCATGGATATGAGGACTTTTGTAGTCTAATAGCTTCAAACATGTGGCTCAGATTTTTTTACAACTATTGCAAGGCACTAGGCTGCAACATGAGTTGCCAAATGACACTCTCATGTTGCCCCGCCTAAGTCCCCGACGGGTGTTCTTAAATTTTCATCATAGCCACACACACACACACACATGAACAGAGGCACGAAAACATACTCACCAAACTCAGAAATGCAGGCACCAAAGCCGTAGAAACTGAACCAAAACCAACACAGAAACTGAACCCAAAACCTGCACAGAAACTGAACCCAAAGCCTTAGACTTTGTGGCTCAGAAAGATTTCATCATAGCCACCCAAACAAAGAACACAAGCAGTGCAGGTTTCCGTTCAGTTTCTGTGCAGGTTTTTTGTTCATCACGGCCAGACACACACACATGGTCGGACACATAAACCAGTGGCAAAAACCTACAGATTTAACCCAACAACAGTGTCCAAAACATGCAGCAAACTGAACCAACTTCTGCAGTTGTAAAGCACAAACTGAACCAGGAAACTGAACCAAGCACTGCACTTTTAGAGCACAAACAGAACCAGAAAACTGAACCAAGCACTGCAGTTTTAGAGCACAAACAGAACCTATGCACAAAACTGAACCAAAATCTGCAGAGAAACTTAACCAAAACCTGCACACTAACTGAACCAAAAACTGCACAGAAACTGAACCATAATCCTGCACACAAACAGAACCAAAACATGCACACTAACTCAACCAAATTCTGCACATAATTAAGGCATTGGGCTCAGATTTGTACACCACTTGTTGAGGGAACTAGGCTGCAACATGAGTTGCCAAATGACCCTCTCATGTTGCCCCGCCTAAGTCCCCATTGTGTCGTATGCAATTTTCATCACAGCCAGTCAGTTACACATACAGGTTTTGGTCTCTCAAATCCAGAAATGCAGAGAACAAAGAAATGCAGAGAACAAGCAGAGCCCAAACTGAACCAACACTGACCCAAAACCTTGAAAGAAACTGAACCAAATTCTGCACACTAAATCAACCCAAAACCTGCACAGAATTCATCACAGCAATTCTCCACTAACTAGACAGCAGTTCCCACAAAAAGTGGCCAAAACCTGCAGCTTTAACCTACCAAATGTGGCCAAAACCTGCAGCTCTAACCCACATTTGGAGTAACTGATCCAAAACAGAACGAAACAGACAAGCAGAGGAAAAAATGAACCAAAACTCTAGCAGACAGATGAGGAGAGGCATAACAGAACCAAAATTGAACCAAAACCTGCACAGAAACTGAACCAAAACCTGCACACTAACTGAACCAAATTCTGCACACTCAATCAACCAAATTCTGCACAGAACAATAAACCAAATTCTGCACACTAACTTGAACCAAAACCTTCACAAACCGAACCAAAACCCGCACACTAATCGAACCAAAACCCTGCACACTAATCGAACCAAAAGCGCACAGAATCGAACCATAGTCCCGCACACTAACTTTAACCAAAACCTTCACAAATCGAACCAAAACTCGCACAAGAATCGAACCAAAACTCGCACACTAACAGTAACCAAAAGCGCACAACCGAACCATAGTCCCGCACACTAACTTTAACCAAAACCTTCACGAATCGAACCAAAACTCCGCACAGAATCGAACCAAAACCTCGCACACTAATCAACCAAAACCGCACGTAAACCGAACCATAATCCCGCACACTAATAACCAAAACTGCACACTAAATGAACCAAATTGTGCACATAATTAAGGCATTGGGCTCAGAGTTATCCACAACTTGTTGAGGGAACTAGGCTGCAACATGAGTTGCCAAATGACCCTCTCATGTTGCCCCGCATAAGTCCCCATTGTGTCTTATGCAATTTTCATCACAGCCACTCACTTACACATACAGGTTTCAGGTTTTGGCTTCACATCACAACCACTCACTTAAAACTGCAGGTTTTGGCTTCCTCATACAGGCAGAAATTAGGAATCCAGACATGCAGCCATAAAACACAAGCAGTGCAGGTTTTGGTTCAGTTTCTGTGCAGATTAATTTTATCACGGGCACACACACACACACACATATAGAAACCAGTGGTCAAAACCTGCAGCTTTAACCTACGTACAGTGGCAAAAACCTGCAGCTTTAACCTACCTACAGTGGTCAAAACCTGCATCTTTAACCTACGTACATTTGCAAAAACCTGCAGCTTTAACCCACCAATAGTGGCCATCACATGCATGAACAAAAAGAACCAATATGCAGGCACAATACCGAACCCATTTGGCTCAGAAATGATTCATCATAGCCACCCAAAACCTGCAGCAGTGAAACAGAACCATGCAAACAGTTTATTCCCACAACATAAGTACAATGCAACATGAGTAAGCCTTAACATGCATTTCCATAAACTGAACGACCATCAAACTACGTACAGACATTGTTTTAGCAGTACAAAAGCCTAATTGTACCAATGTTTGGACACCATACGTACATTACATTACAAGAGCTATCTACCATTGTTTGTAGAACAAAAGGCTCTTAAATTTACAAGCGACCACATGTATAGGAGTGCTTCGATTGGCCACTTCAAAAAATGGGCCATACGTATAAGAGTTAAAGATCATGCCACTACAAAAAACTTCTTCCCAATAGTTGTACTTCTTCCCCCTCACAGTTAAACGGGACCAAAGATGAGACCATCCAGGACGGCCTCAACCCACGCTTGTTTTTGATGCTCTTTGATGCCATAGAATAGGTCCAACCTTTCCTCAGCCGCACAAATGATGGCACCTAACCTAAATCGTTGGGTATCGGTAAGGTCAAGCTTCTCAAGCTCAAGAGGCACTTGTGTGCGGCGAGCGGATAATTTGTTCGAATAACCCATTGCGTCGGTCATTTTCTCCATATGGCTATCACTCTTTTCGAGCCACACCTCCATGCTTGCAGCAAGGGATCCCACATCACCCATCCGTGTCCTCTTCTTCCCCTTTTGAGTTCCGGAGTTGGCCGGAGGAGTGGAGGTCCGGGGAATGGACGTCGGGAGTGACGTACGACGTGCCGAGTTTGAAGTCGTGGAGGCCGAAGGTGTGGAGGTCCGGGGAGTGGACGTCGGGAGTGACGTACCACGTGCGGAGTTAGAAGTCGTGGAGGCCGGAGGTGTGGAGACCGGAGGCGTGGAGAGTGGAGGTGTGGAGAGTGGAGGTGTCGATCCCAAAGGAATTTCATTGTCAATCCCCGTGAGTCCACTTGTGGGGTTGTGATGAAATTCTTCACCGAAGTATGGATAGTAGCAATCCTCATTCTCCTCAATTTGTTCATTTGGGATATCGTTTTCATTTTGTGGCGTTCGCGCCATTTCCGAAGGAACCTCCGCTCCTTCCCCGTTGGCCCTATCCTTTCCGAAGAGGAATTCCCAATCTTCAAAGTAAGGGAAACGCTTCCCACCAATCTCTTTTGCCTTCTTCGGGGACGCCTACACGAACATTACAAGTTTAGTACACGATCCAATGCCTTAACATATAACTTATTACGTTAAAGCATTTGAAGTTACCTCTTTGTAGATTTTCCACACCTCATCATCCACGTCAATTCTTTTGTTGACATGGTCCCACCCAAAGCCACTAAGTTTGAGAACGTCACATAATTTCGCATATGTTTGTCTCCAATACTTGACTTTGGAGTCAATGTGGGGGGAGGCCTTAATTTTACTTTCCGGCATGACCTTCTCCATCTCTTTCTCAAGTAGGGTTTGAACCCGGGTTTGAACCCATTCTCCGCCCTCCATCTATCACAAATTTCAGTCATCATGCATTTGATGAGGGCATCCTCTTCGTGTTTCCTCCACGGCCTACGCGGCTTTGTAGCCTTTCTTGTAGGCACACCATTTTGGTCTTGGGTATCCATTGCTGAAAATGGATGTTAAGATGGACAATAAAGGATTACTTAACAAGTCTATTATGAATTACGAACCGGAATTGAATTACGATGAAGTTACTACAATATTGTTCAAATAGAATGGTTACATCATAAAAGTTATGCAAACCGCAATTAGAATGTTTACATCATAAAAGTTCTTGAAATACTTATTACAAATACACTAAACAAACTTCGTCATGGTGGGAAAATCTCTTGTCCCCCACCATTTCCTAGCCAATGGTTGTACATGGCTGTAGCCAACGCATCCCTCTCCCCGGTCCATTGATTGGAAGTCTCTATGGTAGTGATGTGATCATCTGCCTCGACCTCGTGTATGTGGTCACGTTCCCATGCCGTGTACTCGTTCTCAATGGGATCGTTGGGCATCTCTCTTTTGATAAGGTTATGGACAAGGCAACATGCTGTGACGATACGTGTTTGAGTCCTAATGGGGTAATACGAGTGAGACCTCAATATTGCAAACCGCATCTTCAACACACCAAAGCTTCTCTCAATCACATTCCTAGCAGCGGAGTGCTTCATGTTGAAGTACTCCTCTTTCGTAGTCGGCATATGACCTTGCCTCCATATGTTAATGTGATATCGTTGCCCGCGGTATGGTGCTAGAAAACCCTCGGCATTTTGGTATCCGGCATCAACAAGATAGTAATGTCCTGTACGAAATGGAAGTTAAGGCATAAGGAAGGGTTCATACTAGGAATTGAGTGCAAGGAAGGTGAACTAAGGAATTGGCACATACCACGGGGGACTTTGAAACCATCGGGTCTTGAAATGGCGTTCGCCAGGATCCTAGAGTCAGTGGCCGACCCTTCCCAACCAGACAAGACGAAAACAAACTTTAGGTCTCGACTACATACACCTAAAACGTTTGTGGCAATCTCACCCTTCCTTGACCTATAGCGTGGCCTGTCAACGGCGGGGGGATTAACTGGCACATACGTCCCGTCCAATGCCCCGAGACAATTCTACGACAAAAGAAATACATTATTGCAACTATCTCGATGTGGTGGAGTAGAGAAAACCATATGGAAGATTTACAACCAATTGAAATGAAGTTTACCTGAAAACAAATCAATCTACAGACGTGGTAGTTATGAGGTACGTGCTCAGGCCTTACTAGGAGCATGTCGAACAGACGCAACACACCTTGGAGTACGACATTGAAATGTCTGCTTACAGTTTCAGTCGATTTCCAAAACTGCAATTTCGTACGCCTCTGTTTTGTATGGTGACCGAGGATATACAAAAAAATGGCTACCCTCTCCTCAAGACAAACATTGCGCGAGTCTCCTAACCCAACACCTCGTAGTAGACAGCACAACCTAAAAAATGTATGCCTATTTACCCTCAACTGCTCGTGGCAATCAACTTCATTACCATTCACGAGCCTATTCACGGCATCTACTTGGGTCTGGTAGTAGTTTGGATTTGGAGACAATTCCGGACGGGGATAATGGGCCGTCGACACTATGAAGCAATAAAGCCGAAACACACCCATCGAAGCACGAATGTACATGTTTAACGCGATGAATGCCTCTTTCTCTTCTCTTCTCCTTATTTCCGTTCTGTTTAATCTTGCCATAGTAAAACACCTAAAAAGGGCTTCATGCAATTTAGACCACACACACATACTATATAAGCTGTTATTTCTGTTCTGTTACAAGTTTTTCTTTTATTTTCAGTGATTTGGGAATTTCATGCATGAAAAAGGTAACGGGGGTCACAAAACCTAATATGGTGCTTACAAATACACATAACTAAGCTACAAAATATTATTCCTAACCTAGAATCTGCACAAATAATGTTTTAACTACTCTTTCACAATGACAAAAACTAACTATAGTATTACACTGCCAACTTACCAATACTTTTACTATAATTCAAGTTAGTACATATCGATTTGTATTACACTGCCAACTTACCAATACTTTTATACATATCCGTTATGAAGCATAATCATAAAGATTGAAACCTATGAAACGTACAACGGTTCTGTGCTTATATATACTATTTTAGGCATTTCATCGTTATATACTATATACGTATAGAGTGTGTGTATATATATACATATATTTTAGGCCTTTCATCGATTTACTATTTCAGCTATTTCATTTGGTTTTTATGGTGCGTATTAGATACTAGATAGTATTATGAAGTGAAATAAGACATGCAGAACACATAACTCACAATCTGAACGACCTGTTACAATTTCTCTGTTCCAAGGATTTTCAAAAGCAAATAACTTACGTATCTCATAAATCCATCATTTTCTGCAGTAAAGATTCGATGGTTTTTTCCATCAAATTTTCTGTTTTCCCTCATGCGTCTCACCAGCATTGAAAAGATCAACCGAAAATATAAACAAATGCAAGTACTCATGGCAGGGCTGGATAACCCGGGGAAGATGAAAATCAACCCACAAAAATCACACACAAACTGATCACCCTGAACAACCCATATACCGTACAAAAATCACGACCAAAAACACACAAATGGACCTGTTATTTTTTTCCAGCTATGCGAACCATATCGCGTACACAAAAACAGAGGCACAAATCGACGAAATCGCCACCAAATCGCGTACACACACACACAAACACATCTGACAAAACCAAGATCGGGAGATGAAGATGAGGCCGTGAGAAAGCGTACATGGCGAAATGAAGCAATACCTGAGTTCGCAGACGCACAAATCGACCAAATCGCCACCAAATCGCCACCAAAACCCTAATCTTCCACAGACCAGAAAGGGCGGCAACAGAAATGGGAAACGACGAGGCCTGGGGATGGGAAAAGGGGATAACGAGGGGTATATTCGTCCCAAAATCACCCCTCTACAGCCGGATTAATTTTGGGGAGGTCAAGACCAGCCCAAATCTAAGACCGCAGAAACCCTAGAACTGGCCAAAACGATGAGGGGGTAAAACATAAGAGGGGAACGAAATACACCTGCCAAACGGGGTAATAACGCTGGGGCCCTCACTTTTCACCCCCTCTTAATTTTCCCCTCTTCTTTTCACCCTATCCAAACAGGCCCTGAAGGTTTCAAAAATTACCCACATACCACAACACCCTTGAAGGTTTCAATAAATACGTGTTTTTTCGAGCTGCAAATGACAGAAAAAAAACAAGGCTTGGTTTGGGGGAAAGCTGAGCAAAAAAAATTAAGTGTTTCAAATTTTAATCCGTTTGAATGAGTAAAAATATTTTATTTTTTTGATCATTTAATTCTAAAGGGTCATAATTAAATTTTGACTATAGAGCTCTCGTTGATTAGCCCTAAGAAAGTCGTAGAACCAAATATCTTTTAGGGCTAACCAACGAGAGTTCTAAAGCCAAAAATTAATTGATAAAATGATCAGAGAAATAGTATCATTGCACTGATTCAAATCAATTGAAAATTGGAACACTAATTTTTCAACCTACAGTTTATATATTAAAAAATAAGATAAAATGATCAGAGAAATAGTATCTTTGCACTGATTCAAATCGATTGAAAATTGGAACACTTAATTTTTCAACCTACAGTTTATATATTAAAAAATATGGTTAAGAAATTAAGTGCTCTAATTTTCAATCTATGGTTGAAAAACAGTTTTTTTGAAAAAAAAAATTCTGAAAAAAACAGATAAAAATTCTGAAAAGTACAGTTTTTAAAAATTAGTTTTTGAAAACATTGTTAAGAGAGAGAGGAAAAAAAGGGAAGAGATATAAGTTTTTTATGTAATGATGATGTACTTGATTGAGAAAGTGAATTTGGTTATTGGCAAAAAGTTGCTAGTTTTAATTATTCAAAGACTAAAATTTGATGAGTTGCTAAGAGATTGCTAGGTTTGGTTATTCCAATGTGAGCACTTTTTTGAGAAAACATTGCTAACATTAGCAACATTTTGGTTTTGATTATTCCACTGTGGATGCTCTAAGTTGATAGTAGACTATTTTTTTAAATAGGATTATGCTAATATCCGCCCAAAAGGGTGTAGGGTAATAAGTAAAAATGTGCATTGATATCAGAGAAAGATGTATTGATATTTGTGAAATTATATTAATATCCATGAGATTTGTATTGATATCCGAATTTGTTTAAAATTATGTGTGTATTATCCTCTGCCCACTAGCAAAACCGTTTTAAAAAGAAAAAAGAAAAAAGATGTCCTATGGAGAGAGATAAAGAAGAAATTAAAAATGACAAAGGGAAATCCCACGCCGTGCGACTCGAACCTGGGTGTGCACCATTGAGACATACAACATTTCCGCTGGACCAGAGAAAATTTCTAAGCAAGTGGCGCTAACTTATTATTTTATTACATACTCGGAGGTTGGGTTGCCCAACACCCGAAGACTTGTTGGGCTTACTGCAGCGTTTTTTGCCCTGATATTCGCATTAGTTCAAATGCTCGATCTAAACCGATGAGATTCAACATATTGTTGATTTAATCATTGTCACCGAATTTGGTGATAATCAGATGTCGCCAACCACATAATTGGAACACATTTGGTGCTTCCAGAAGCGTTAAAGTCCCATACTGCACCAATCTTCGGCCGCCTCAGCTATTTTTTTCGAATCGGGACCGTCTATGTTTTACGTAACAAAGATTTGAATACTCCTGCCAAAAATGAATTAAATCTCTTATCAATACATACTTGATCAGATGTAAAATGTCATTCTAATAATGAATCTACGTCCCAATAAAAGGGCAATTTAAACCCGGTAGACTTAAAAAATTACGAGAACGATTAAAACACCAAGCAAAACAAAATGGACAGTATCGATCGTCATGATTGTGTTGCGACGTATGAGTATTGTACATTATATAAAAGCACAAGACCTTAGTTACAAACAATAAAGTTCAACGTATAGATTTTAAAGGAAGTTGTTCAATATTTTTTTTGATGACCGATCTAAACCGTTAAGATTGCACATCTTATCGATTATATGTTTGTCACCAACTTCTATGACAATCGGATGTCGGCAACCACATGATCGGAACACATTAGATGATTACGTATGTATTAAAGTCCTATAGTTCACAACTTGATGACCACTTTAACTATTTCCTCTAAGATCAGAACCGTCTATCTTGTGTGTAAAAGAGATTACATCATTCCTGCAAAAAATAAAGTAAATTGCTTGTCGTTACAAGCTTTATCGGACACAAGTTATCATTCTTATGTTGAATTTTTGTACAAATCAAAAAGCTTCATAAACCAAAATAAATCGGATGGACCCCAAATTTTCCTAAAACAACCAAATAACCAATAACAACCAAATCAACGGCCTTGATTATTAAAATAAATGATTTATTGAAGTCCGTTACATTTTACTAGTCGACATAATCTCAAAACACATTTACATTTTAAATTTTTTTCTCATTTTCCCCCTAAACCACGGTTAGGTTAGACATTTTCAAATAAATTAATTAATTAGAAAAAAATACAGTTGGGCCCGGGAGACAGAAAGCGACAGGTGGGGACAGATCCGTACTATTATGCTTTTAGTGGTTACGGTCATGCCTTTTAGTGGTTACTGTTATGCTATTTTGTGGTTTCGTTATGCTTCATGCCCCTCATGGTTCTTGGTTACGCCAACATTGGTTTTTGTTACGCTTTTTAATGGTTTAAGTTATGCCAACTTTTTAACCGGTTGGGGTTACCCCTTTGACCTGTCACTTTTGGTCAACCAGCTGGTGTGGCGAAATCTCATTGGTCCGTTTGGTTATGCTCTTCAGTGGTTTTGTTATGCCCTCTTATGGTTTGGTTATACGTATAAAGAGTTTGAATTATGCTAGTAATATTGGTTTTGTTATGCCAATATTACGGTGTCTCCAAAACGCGTGGAGACACCAAAGTCGTTCCCCACACGAAATAGATGTTCTTCCAGTGACGATTCACCCCTACAAATGGTGCACATATCATGTTGTACGTACTTATTTGTACGATATAAGTTGTGTCGAAAATCACAACATCTCCAAAACAATCATAATCAAATCTTGATAATCCATCAGTCCAAAAGACATTAGTCAAGCGGCCTTCATCATCAAGCTGCTCGTGGTGGAAGAATAGAGGACTTTCAACTAATTTACTCTTGAAATAATTGATGAGACTTAAAGCATCTCCCGGCCCAATCATGTTTGCTCTTTGAGTTTGTACAAGATTATGGCAATCTCTCCTTGTGAATACCATATTTTTCACTCCCCCGACTTCTTCTTTTGACCGTACGCGTATACTCTAGAAGGTGAAATTCCAACACTAGTCACAGAATGTTAAAGCATCCAACTCCAAATCAATTGGCTAAGAGTGGAGAGACCGTCCAGTCTCATATACTAGTTTTGGGGGAGATAATTAACCGATGTGGGACAAATCCCAACACTCTCCCGCACGTGCGGCCCCCGACTCGCACGTGGAGAGGTCAACAAAGGATCCGGAACACATGGATCACAATGAAATAAAGTGCAACTATGGCACAAACAAAGGGGAAAAACCTTCGAAACTCTAGCTCTGATACCATGTTAAAGCATCCAACTCCAAACCAATTGGCTAAGAGTGGAGAGGCCGTCCAAGCTCATATACTAGTTTTGGAGGAGATAATTAACCGATGTGGGACAAATCCCAACATAGAATGGATGAGATCCTTACCAGATTCTGTAATTTTTCTCCCTGATCTAAGAAAACGGCGCTGCTCCGGTGGCACAAGTGGGTGGGTATGGTCAGGAATGAATTTTGAAACAACCCACATGTCATCTGAAACATCAAATGTTATACTGGCTTTGCACTCAGTCCTAGTATCCAATCTGTGGGTCTTTCTTTGCTCATAAGGGAGGAGATTTTTCAGATTTTCCTTCTTTTGAACATACAAAAACTCGCCCCTTGATTTCTTTTGTGCCGCTCTTATATATATATGTATTGGAGGAAGCTATGGTACACAGGGTATACCGTATGTCTAAATTATGACAATTTGTGATCTTCATTATGCCGATTTTTTGTTTTCTAATGCATATTTATGATTCTAGTTACGATTGAAATAAGTGAAGTTAATGTAACATTTAAATTAATTACGTAGGGATATTCGTACGTCTAAGGAAATGTCTTAAGTCGTTGTTTTGAAATATGGGCTATGAGAAAACAGAGTGCATTTTTTGGTTGCTATTGCATAATAATGGATGTCATAAATTTCCATTAATGTAGCCACCACAAATTCTGAAGTCAAAGGTTTGCCTTTACCTCTACTGATATCTACGAGAGAGAGAGAGAGAGAGAGAGAGAGAGAGAGCCCATTAAATTTTCAGGTTGGGCGGGCACATTCTCTTTATCTGCATCAGTTTAAGAAGCCATTTGAACGTATTAAAACTAGCTTTAATGGGTCCCTATTTCTATAAATGCCATTCAACCACCAGAACTTGTGGGACCCGGGGGCTCTGCTGCCCACCAATTTGCAATTCTATGGAGCAGAAACGTGATTATGAGAGCCCTAGAGACAAAATTTGATTATGTCTCTTTAGAATAATATGATCAAAATAATAAGATCTTTACACCCATTCAAATGAATTAAAAATTGGAGCACTTAATTTTTTAACCATATTTTTTAATATATAAACGGTCTAAAAAAATTAATTACTCAAATTTTCACTCTGTTTGAATCAGTGCAAAGATCTTGTTATTCTTATCATATTATTCTAAAGGGTCATAATTGATTTTTCTTTATAGGGCTCTCATAATTACATTTCTGCTCTACAGAGTCCTAAATAAAGAACATATACTTAATATGAGAGCCCTAGAGATAAAAATGAATTACGACCCTTTAGAATAATATGATCAGAATAATAAGATTTTTGCACCGATTCAAACGGAGTGAAAATTTGAGTACTTAATTTTTTTTAGACCGTTTATATATTAAAAAATATGGTTAAAAAATTAAGTGCTCCAATTTTTAATCCGTTTGAATGGGTGTGAAGATCTTATTATTTTGATCATATTATTCTAAAGAGACATAATCAAATTTTGTCTCTAGAGCTCTCATAATCACGTTTCTGCTCCATAGGATTGCAAAGTGGTGGTTTGGTTTTTTTTTCAAATCAAAACGGTAACGTTTTGAGGGGTGGGTAGGGGCTCCTGCGCCTCCCTGGCAGCAGAGCCCCCGAGTCCGAACTTGTGGGAGTATTTTGAGCTCAAGAAACAGAGGTGTGGTAGTAGAATACAGAGGAATGCAGAGAAAATGGCAAAAATGGAGGGAAAAAATGCGAGGGAAAAGTAAAGCAAAATAGAGAAAAGCCATAAATTAAAATTGAAAAGACAAAAGACAAGGGGTTGGTAGACCTGTTGCATTTCCGTTTGCCTCTTTTCTCCGTCAAGTGAGGGATTACTTATGTGGCAAAAGTATGACACAAAGTCAATAGGGCAAATTTTGATTGGTTAAAGGCACTACCAGTCAAACATGATGTGTTGCCCCAAGGGCGACGAATAATTTCTCTTAAAAATTCGTATCATTCCTTCGAAAAATTCATCAAGAATATATATCCACCAAATTAAATGACAAGCAAATGAAATGATAATTTAAAAGGACCAAATAGAGATTTAATCTGAAGCTATAAGTATAAGCTACAAGGATCAAATAGAAATTTGATGGGCTGCATCGGTCCACATATTTTGAAAAATTGGTCAACATGTGGCGTTTTTTATGTTTAATAAAATGTGGATGGAAATTCTCAACCGTCTGCTTCGTAAATATATGCCGTCCCTTAATTGCACACGTAGGATCCACCTCGGTCCTATATTGAATATCAAAATAATTGACTTTATAGAATTTGTCGAGAATGTCAATCTAATAGTTTGATCACAGAAAGTAAAATTGAAGCGTAGGATATACATAGACCAAAAAACATACTACTATACAAGGACCAAATAGAAATTTAATCTAAAGCTATAAGGACCAACAGTGTAATTTGCTCCCAAGGGACAATTTCTCGTCTTCTTCCAATTTCCGACCATCCCTCCTCCCTAGTTAGGGTTTCTCTCTTTCTCTCTTTCTCTCTCTCTCCAAGGAAGCACTATCGGAATTGTCAAACAGCTCAATTCCCGTTCTAATTCTACACACATACACCTAAAACCTCGTCCACTTTTCTAGGGTTTCAGCATCGTACTTCTCCACAGGGTTCTCCGAGATCTCTCTCTCTCTCTCTCTCTCTCTCTCTCTCTCTCTCTTGCCATGGACGATTCGACACAACTCTTCCAATTCGTACAATCAGTTTTCATAGGACTCATTTTCTCCTTCCTCCTCGCAAAGCTCATATCCGTTGTAGTCTCTTTCCGCGACGAGAAGCTCAGTATCGCTCGCAGCGAACCCGAATCCGAATACGAACCCGAAGCTAGCGACCCGAAACCGGTTTCCGACGACGAGCCGGACGAGCCGATTGCGAAGAATTCTAGGGGTTTCGTGCAGGAACGAGTCGAACCGGGGACGGCGAGCGATAGCGATGATGATTGGGAAGGGGTTGAGAGTACCGAGTTGGACGAGGCGTTTAGTGCTGCCACGGCATTCGTGGCCGCGGCCGCGGCCGACCGGTTATCGCAGAAAGTGTCGAGTGATTTGCAGTTGCAGCTCTATGGGCTGTACAAGATTGCCACCGAGGGACCATGTAGCGTGCCCCAGCCGTCCGCGTTCAAAATGACTGCGCGTGCGAAGTGGTAATTGCTATGTGCTTATAAGTATCAATGTCCGTGCTTTGTTTTTGATCAATGGAGTAGCTTTGTGTTCTGTAGATATTTAGGGCTGCTAAACCAACCAAGCTACTCGAGTCTGAGATCGTGTTCGTTTGTTAAAATCTTCTTTAAGATTGTTTTGTACATAGATAAACCAAGTTTGAACATTTTTTGAAGCTCGTTAAGATTTCAAGAACAAGCTACTACTTGGCTCGTTCGGCTTAATATGAACAAAAAATTCAATCTACTTGAAATTGGCTCGTGTTTGGCTTGATTAAATCTCGTTTGAGATTGGCTCGTCTCATAAACAAGCTAAGCTCGAACATAGTTTTGAAGCCCGTTAAGTTTTCAAACCAAGCTTGATCAACTACCTGCGCGACTTGTTTGGTTTGTTTATCACCCCTAGATATAGTAATGCTAACATTTGATGATGGAACACTTTTAGAGCTGTAATTTATTGTTAGTTTCTGTCATCAGTTGCTGCTATTGTTAATTGAGTAGAGTTTAGAAAACCAAGTTCTAAATCAAAGTGGGAAAAGCCTCACATTATTTTGCTCAATTTATGGTCATTGAACAAGATTGGCTTGGTCAGAGTTGGTTATCCCATTGATCAGTTATGTTCTAATTCAAGCTAAGTTCAACCATGTTATTGAAGCTATTTAGGCAGCCGATCACAAGCTTTGCCAAGAAGTTTTCCCTGTTCTTCAAGAGTTCTGAGGAATTTCTGGTGATTGCACAGCTTCTCCAAGGCAATCAAAGAGTGCTGATAAATACCGCCAAGAGATGTTGCATTTAACGTCAATCCTTTTGTTTGAAGTAGCCTTGTTGTCTCATTTCCCAATGGGTCTGGAAGGGAATTGAGAAAAGCTTGCTTAAGATTGACATCATCCATGCCATTGAGAAGATAAAACCGTTGAGACATACGGTCATAATGGATCTCCAGATCTTTCCTTTTGAATGAACAGCACCTCATGCTGAGATATTCTTCTCGAACAAACTCCTTTGTGTTGTTGTGATGGTTTCTTTGATGGAGGAGAAATTTTCTATGGAAAAGAGATTTGGTTGGGAGGTCCAGGGTAACAGGTAGTTTTTGTATTTCAAGCCTTTTTTGAGCCAAGAAACTTTGCTGAGATTTTGGAGAATATCAAAACCTAACAATAGATCTTTCCCTAAAGTTTCTCAATTGGCTGCTGTGAAGGGTCTGAAACATGACTGCCAGTAGGACCTGGGGAGGATTGCTGGGTTGAGGATGGAGGCTGCTGCACCAGTATCAAAGAAAGCGATAACTGGTATGGGTTTCTCATACTTCCCAAGCAAGATTTTGACCCTGGCTAAAGGTTGAGCCAGCATGATGTTAGGGAACCCAACTGTTTGGATTTCATAGGGGAATAAATCAGAATCATCAGAAGAATCCTCTGATTCTGATGAAGAATCATCAAAGGTGAATGCCAGGACTGCTTCATCTGTTGCTTCATCATCAACTGAAAATAGGGATTCGACATCTGCATTTTCAAGATCATCGTCAATGAGAGCCAAAGAGTTCACCATCTTGTCTCTTGCTGCTTTATTTGGACACTGTTTTGCATAGTGCCCCTTCTTTCCACATATGTAACAGCGATCAGACTTTCGCTGCCCTCTGAACTTTTTCTTCTTAAAAAACTTCCATTTTTTCCGACGTGGAAACTTGCCGGACTTGGAAAACTTTGGGAATGGGTAGGAGTGCATGAATTAATCACTTGACGCCATTTTGAGATGGTTTATATCCAGTATACTTTCGTAGAACTTATCTCGTACTTGTTATATGTTCACTATCGATGACAATCAGCATGAACACAATCACCATCACAAAGCCAGAAATACCTGCACATTCTATGTAGATAAGAACTTGGAGCATGAATCAAGGAACCAGTAAGCACTCTCATTCACAATTGATTTATAATGTGTGCCTCCATTATCAGGAAACTTTCTAGAATGGTATGCTTTTCCCAGGAATTTTTTTTTGGAGCATTTTGGATTTGAGAATAAAGTTCTGTTGAAAAACAAAGTATGGATTTGAGAATTCAGTTGAGAAGAAACTCATATTTTTGTATGCTTACTAACAAAAATTACTTGGTCATGTATTCCACCATTTGTTTAGGGTTAAAGAAATGATGATTCTGAGTTGAAGCTCACCAACCGACTTGTGTGAACTAACTTTCGTGAAATTTTCTAGGCAAGCATGGCAAAAATTGGGTGCTATGCCTCCTGAAGAAGCAATGCAGATGTATATTTCTATTATTACGGACTTATATCCTTCTTGGGCCAGTGGTTCAACTTCTGTAAGTTCATTGTTCTATTTTGTGGTTAGTTTCTTTCATTGTTCTTATGTGCATCTTCTTAACTTTTCTCTTTTGAACTTGATATCTTCAACAAACTGGTAAAGATAAAGGGTGGAGATAGTAGTGGCGGACCGAGTGGAGATAATAAAGGACCAATGGGACCTGTTTTCAGCACATTTATTCATGAAGAGGAATCTGGAAATGAGTTGTGAGGTTTCTAGAACCTTTATACCTACAAGTTTCGCTACAGTTTTTCTTTTTGGGTTGTATTCATGTGCCTGTGTTTTTTGGAGTTATCTCAATATGCACATAAACGTAAACCTTTTGGTTCAGCCAGAGGCTAACATTGCTTGGCTATTGTTGAATCCTTTATTTTGTTTTTGTGCATAAGAAACTGTTTTTGATATTCAACCTTGTGGGGCATCAGTAGGTAATTCTTCCTGTAAGGCAGTGCCATTGCACTTGCTAGACTAGAGTTTCCAATCTAGTGCTGTTCTCTTCACTTATTTTTCATGAATTAATCCGAGAGATGTTAGATTTTGGGTGATGTGCTTATACTGTGAGTTTTCTACTGATTAGATAAAGGTTTCTTCTTTTTTTTGCTCAGCGATAGAGGTTTCTTCTTGGAGTTCATAATGTCTTACTTGTGGATTTTAGTCACTAGATCTGAAATCTTAGCTTCTGCCAATTTGCAGTTGAGCTGTCCTTTGACTTCAGATGGATAATGGCTTCTGAGAGAAGGAAGTTTTGATTATTTGAATCCCACATTGGGATTAGGTCAACCTTGTGAAGTGTCAGTAGATTTTTTACTTTTCTGGGCAAAGGTTCTTCCTCTATAATGAAGTCAGAGTTGCATGGCTTTGTTTGGTTGGTAGTTTAGTTTAGTTTAGTTTTGGTAGTGGGTAGAGAGAGAAATAGGGTAACGATCGGAGAGAGATAGAGAGAGAAATGAAATTAATAATTGGAGATATAGGGTAATTATTGGAGAAAGATATAGGGTAATGATTGAAAAACAAAACTAAAGATAAATGGCAACCGAAAAATTGGAAACCAAAACCAGTAACCGAACCATTTCAAACGGTTCTAAAAAATTGGAAACCAAAACCTAACCAATATATGCATGGAACCTAACCAAAACCAAACCGCAAGACCGATCCGGTTTTGGTTCGGTTCCGGTTCTATCCAATAAGCACCCAAACACTTATTCACAAAATATGAACTCATAAAATTAAAGAAATAGGAAGATAATCTACTGGAATAGCAAAAGAAAGGAAGAAAATAAAAGCTTTCCTAACAAATGAGATTTCATCTCTAAATAAATTAAGTTTAGCATGGAAAAGATTAAACTAGCAAATTCAAATACATATTTAATTACACACACATATGTATTTCTATATTTATCTTAGTTTTAAACGGTTCAGTTCGGTTTTAACCACGGTTCATTAATTGAGAACTAGTAACGGAACCAAAATTAACGGTTCTTATTTTTTTGAAACCATAACCTGACAGTAGAACCACAGAACCGGACCAAATATGACGATTCGGTCCGGATCGGACCGGTTTTATGGTTCGGGCGGTTTTCTTGAACACCCCTATAGTTTCCAGTGCTTAACTATTACCTATGAAAAACTAGTGTAAAAGACCTATCAGTACATGTTTGATGAAGTAATGGATTTATTATGCTTTTGTTCTGACTTTCCATTTGGTTTAATTGAAAGATAGGACGACTATATTAGTGAAATAGTTCATATCCACTTCACTTTGTCTCTTAAGTGTGAAACCTGGAGTTTGTGTCCTAATCATAAAGAGTATCAGTCTATGCCGGACCATGCAGGTTTTTGTTATCCTACATGCTATATCTTCTTTGTGTAGTATTGTTGGTTGATATAGATATGATATTGTATCCAACGATTTTGTGAATGATGGAAATAGTACGGATATGCCTTGGTAGAAATATGGTACTAATCTTTTTTTTTTTTGTGCTCGGCAAGATGGTATTAATCTTAAGGATTGCAAATACTATTTTCAGAAAAATGGATGCCATACATGCCTTCGCTAGAGAAGGAGACGGGGAGAACTTGCTCAAGTGTATCGAAGGTGGTGTTCCAGTTAATTTGAAAGGTCTGTCTGTTTCTTCATTTCTGTTCTGTATAAACACATTCCAACTGTAATATAATTATTGTCGAGATCTTATGCGGTAATTGGAATGCTACATCATGAGGGGTACTCTCAGGAATCGGGATCAGCTCACGTAGTGCTTAAGAAGCTAATCAGGCTCATTTGTGGACTGATTGTTCTTAGCTCATGATCAAATTTCAAGTGCATTACCAACAACAACAAAAAATAAAAAATAAAAATTTAAGTGATTAAGAAATCAGGCTATTTGCAATTAGGGTGGTGAAAATCAAGATGTGCAGTGGAACAAATTCCTCATGATGCTAAACTTCAGAATTTTGTAAATGTTATTCTCTGCTTTGATTGGCTCCTGTACTCCTTTCTTTTTCTTTCCTTTTTTTTTCATTCGAAGTTCTTATATATTGCGTGCTCATTATTTGGCTCAAGGGAGGTTCATTTGTGGGTATTTTTTCTCTTTTATTCCCCCATATCTTCTCTCTTCGATGCACCTTTCAAACTAAATAAGTAGCACGCTTTTATCTCATTGGAAACTTCACCTGCTTGTCAGTTCTTATGTGCATGATTTGTGGAATTCTGTAAATTGCGGAAGTTCTCATTAACATCCACAAGCACAATTTTGCATTGAATTTTGTCAATTTCTGTTCTTTTCTGCTATGTTCTCCATATCTATTCAAAGCAGGTAAAAGAGAATTTGTTTTCAAAGAGTATCTGAAATAATTTTTCGTGAACCAATTGTAGATAGCGAGGGTCGGACTCCCTTGCACTGGGCTGTGGATCGTGGCCATCTTAACATCACAGAACTGCTTGTAAGCAAGAATGCTGATATTAATGCTAAGGTAATTTAATCATCAATTAGTTACTAATTAATTTGCATGTAGTTATCACGTATTAGACCTTTATCTTGTTACATGTGACGAATTTGTTAGTTTCATATCCTGAAATCCTCAGTTTCTTTGGTTAAATGTAATATAGCGTCAAAATAGTTTTGTTTGGTGTCATGGTCGTCGGATCGATATTCTGGTTGTCTTATTTGCTTATGTATTCTGATAGCAAATTGGATTGGTTTGGTGCGGCATTGTGGATGTGCTTGAGTCATTTATTTTGTGAAGGTCCCTAGAAGAGTCCTACAGTGCCCATCTTTATGAGGACATGTCTCCCTCCCATTTTAGAACACATTGTCGTCTTACTCTGTGCGGTCACAATTTATATCATTAGACCTATTATTGGAGCCTCTACTGAGGCACTATTCATTGCAGATGTCTATTGCTTTCGAGCGGTTTAGTTTCCCACATCACAGAAATAGAAAGTTTGTATACCTTATTTGCATCTTGTGATTTCTATTTTGTAGTCAACTCTGTATACTTTTGTGCTTATTTCAGGATAATGAAGGCCAAAGTGCATTGCATTATGCTGCTGTTTGCGATAGAGAAGCAATCGCTGAGTTCCTTGTGAAGCAAAACGCTGACACAGGTCTGAAGGACGATGATGGGAACGCCGCTTATGATCTCTGTGACGAGAAGTGGCCTTGGTTACAACATGCAGTAGCCTGACTAACGATGGATTCCGTACTCCCACTCAACTAATGGAATCGTCGGCTGTTTTTGGTTTCTGTACATACCATATATGATAACAATAGCTCTTGTTGACTTCGTGATATATTGGCTGTGGGCAATTGTGTTCTTTTGAGCCTCTTTTTGTCATCCATTATTTGCTTTCGTCTTCTTTGTTTTCATGTAGTATTTGTTAGCTGATTGGGTTTAGAAGGAAAATTGATTCGCGAGCTTTTATTTGTGTGGCAGCATCAGTTTCTTTCGACAACTCGTTGGTGCTTCAATGATTACTGCACTTTCTGGTCTTCTGTTATTTAATCTTTGCGGGGTTTGGCTAGGCCCGATATGGAACCGGGTTCAAAGATCTTGGCCCAAGCACTCCTCGTCGGGATCAGGCCAGGAGTTCAACGCGATTTTACATGCATATTAATAATCACTAACATATGATTCTTGGGATCCCTTTCGTTTTGGGATTTTGGAATAGGAATGTGATTAGTAAGATTTTGATCCTTGATGGCCTATTTAACTTGAAATCGTGTATAGTTAGTTTATCAGATTCTCACTCCGACCAAAATTATTGACATCCAAACACAGCCTATATGCCACGGGTCGCATCCAGAAAGGGAAAAAAGGACTCTAACATGCCGCCGTCCAGCACGGGTTGTTGAGTAACAATAGAATAACATTGTGATTTTCTATATCCAAATCTGGCTTGGCCCTGTTCATTTTGGGATCTCAAAAATTCTGGGCACAGTCTCCAATAAATTTTGGAAGTATTTTTTTATGAACTACACTGCAGAGATGTAAGTCTGAATTTTTGGATTCGAGTCGCGTGAAGAATTAATTGAACAAATTTTCATGGAGTCAATTGGATGGTTGAAAATCGCGTGGTCCTCCTTTGCTCACCCAATTGAGAGTCTTCTTTATGTTCCAACAGATGACTCATACTCCAAATTCAATTGTCCTAATAAGCCCATTCAGCTACCAAACCATTGTTCTGTTTGCCCCTCCCTTCTAACTGTCAATAACGGTAATTTACCATCCATTCAAAACCAAGAAAAGATGAACTAAACAATAAGCCACCAAGCTCTCTCCTCCATTCAAAATCTCGCCGGAGCAGATGTCCAAGGCGGTGGTTTGCACCTTTCTTGCCGCCACCGCCTTCACCCTCTTCATAGTTTGCTTTCAGAGCAACAAAACCATCCACAGGCACCACAGGCCTCATGGCCTTGGTCGTCGTTTAGGATACAAAGTTCTGCCTCCACTTTTCGACCCTTTGGTCGTTAAAATAGAGAGATTCGTCGAAGAGAAAGGTTTGAATGACTGGAAAACGGCCACCCATTGGGAAAACCTCCCAGTTCCCAAAGAGCTGGATCAAGAGGGCGTGGCCGATTTCTTGAGCGACGAGGGGACCCTAAACATAACACTGAGATTGACATATTTGTTTCCATCTCTTGACAAAAATCCAGAAGATGGTTTTGTTGAATCCAGGGAGCTCGAAGCGTGGATCATGCAACAAGCAAATGACCGCCTGACTTTTCGGGCAGGGAAAGAATTGGCATCGCGCGACCAGGATGGAGATGGAGCCATTTCCTTCCGAGAGTACTTCCCTCATTTTACTAACAAAGATATAGGTAACGATTGTCTTGCCTATGTTTCGTATATGCCTCGCGATTTAGTTGGGCGGAAGAAAAGGTGGAAAGAAGAAGGAAATTCGGACTCGTGAGATTGATTCCGGGTTTTCTCCTGCTTTCCATTTTTTTCGCGCCGACCAAAGTGAGCAATTACAAGTTTCTCAAAAGAGGGTTTATGACAGTAACAATGCTTCGACAGAGAGAAATGGAATGGGGCACGGCGAAGCCGGGTGGTGGAAGGAGCAATTTAGAAATGCTGACGTTGACCAGAATGGACTTCTCAATTTCACTGAATTCAAAGAGTAAAATTTCGTTATTCCAGTTATCTCTTTCTTAATCCTTTGCTAATTCTTGTTTCTGCAGTTTAAATGGTAAGTCTACGGATTTGCGTTTTAAGTTTAATTGTTTGTAACAAAATTCTCTTGCAGTTTCTTGTACCCAGAGGATAGCAACAATGAAGAGATTCACAAATGGCTGTTGAGAGAAAAAATAGAGTCAGTCTCTAAATTCATAATTTAGATTACCCACGTCCCGAAAAGATAGTAGCATCGAAACTGGGAGCCAGGCGCTCTGTACCGGAATTCGGGTGTATCCCTATTTCAACCACTGCATGGTCCGAGAGAAGTTCACCCAATTTCCGGTATAGAGGACCTGGCGCCCCGAATTGCACAAAGCACTAATAGTGCTTTCGGGGCACCAGTTTCATTGCTGGTAGTAGCGCATCTTCAATTTTCCGTCACGTTGCGTACTTATCAGTTTTCCGTTTTGATTTCCAGGCCAATTGATTATGATCACGATGATAAACTCAATCTGGAGGAGTTCAGAAATGGGGCATATGATAACTACAAGAACTACGTTGAATTCGAAAGCGGGGGTGCTAATGTACCTTCCCCTGAAGAAATGTTCGAAACGCTTGATGTCAAAAAGGACAAGTACGTGAATTTATCATCGTTCAGGCCACATTTTGATCGAGGAGATTTAACTTGAATTTTTTTGGGCAGATTACTAGGAGTGGAAGAGCTGAAACCCATACTCCAATACCTGAGCCCTGGAGAACTTTCCTATGCCAAATATTATGCCAGTTATCTGCTTCATGAGGCAGGTGTTTCGTGATGTTTTAAGCATCAACTATGTCAGAAACTGTTCGATAATTTGTTTTGTTTTGTTTTTGTTAATTTTTTTAAGCTTTGGTTTTCGATTTTCGTATTGTTAAATATGAAAATAAACAACGGAAATAGAAGTGTTCGATGTACGAAAGCAACGAAAGCAGAAAACAACGATGATAGTATCGCGTTAGAGAATGATTTGGTTCGGCGATGATGTTAGACCAGATTTCTGATTACTTGGGCATTGTTTTAATTTACTTCAGGCTGATGATGACAAAGATGGGAAACTAACTCTGCATGAGATGATAAATCATGAATACATATTCTACAGCACTGTCTATGATGATACCGATTTTGACGACGATGATGATGAAGATCTTGATCATGAAGAACTTTGATGCTTGTAAGAAAGAGGGGATGACTACAAGAAAGGAAAGGAGGAGGAGAAGGGACATCTGTTTTGTTGAGTGCCTGTACCTATTTGAAACAATGAATGAGAATCACTACTTCTTCTTCTTCTTTTGAATATGTCACTTGGATTAAACAAAAACTCAGAGCGAGTCTGTGTACAAGATAGATTGTAAGTCGGGCGGAATACAACCCGTTTGAAATAAAAAATTTCCTATCTATGCACCGCGATGCAATCCAGTGAGCAGCCTTGTTCGTAGCACGATTACGCCAAATAAAAGACCATTTCCTCGATGAAGCCCTCTCCTTGATATCTGCCATAACTGTGGCAATCTCCCATGGACACTGCACCTTAGGAGTTGCTAAAACAGCTGATAAGATTCTTAATTTCTTAGAGTCAGATTCAAAGATTATCGATCTCTGGGATATTCTACTCTTTAGCCATACTGCAGGCGATTCTTAGGGCCCATGCTTCAGTAGTCAAAGCCGATGATAGACCCAACAAGAATCTACACGTGATAGACTAGTAAAAAAAATACACGATGATAGACTCAACAAGAATCTACGCGTGACAGACTTCAAAAGTGGCCTCGCTTAGACATTTGTGTCTTCTTTTCTCCTTGGATTTTAGTGCACCGCTTTTGCCATCAGAGAGTGTACTTCCTCAGGGTTCCTCTATCGTCAATTTCCTAAGCCATATTCTCTATTGCTCTTTTTCATCTACTATATATCATACGCTGATTTCAATAATCAAGCACCAGATAATTAGAAGGAGTGATATGGTAGGAAGAGCACCATTAGAAGCTAAGATGAGAGAACATAGATTAAGGTGGTTTGGCCATGTTACCGTAGACCCGTCAACGCAGTTGTTGGGATGAGTGATATGGTTACGGTAGATGATAGCACTAAGGGGAGAGGTAGACCAAAATTGACCTTAGAAGCAGTAGTGCGCAAGGATCTAGGCTTATTGGATATTACGGAACACAATGCCCTCGGCAGAGCGCAATGAAAAATACGGATTCATATAGCCAACCCCAATTGTTTGGGACTTAAGGCTCTGTTTGGCTTGGCTAAGCATTAGGTTATTTTTTCGTAAGTTGGTTTTCAGATTATTTTAAGTACATAAAAACTGCTATTGATTTTCCCATTCTCCTTTCTTATAGTCACACTTTCTTTGTTGTCTTCTTATGATGTGAATTTATAAAATTAATATTTCATTTGTATACTTTTCCACATTTGGAAGAACAACATTGTAAATTCACATTATAAGAAGAAGAAAAAAGGAGTTTGGTTATAAAAAAAAAAAGGAGTATAAAAATCACTTCCCATAAAGTTATTATAATGTGTGATTTAGATTTTGTGTGTAGTAACATATTTTATATTTTGAGTGTGATATGGTGCTTTAACTGAAAATTAACACTCTCTCCATCCCAAAGAGGATGTCTAAAATTACTATTTACACCTCTCAAAAAATTATCTACATTTTTTATGTATAATATTTCCTAATTGCAATTTGAATCTCATTTAATAGATCTCACTCACTATTTAACGAAGTTTTTAAATTCATAAAGAGCATTATAAATTACAAGACATAGATAACTTTTTTTAAGATGTTTGAATAGCAATTTTGGACTTCTTTTTTTTTTGCCAGTATACATTAGTGGGAAATTAGTGTATTACTAATAATCAAAGGAGGTTCGATGTCTGCCCATAAACTTGACCCTAGACCTCCCTCTTGCAAGGCAACGAGTACAATCAAATGGGCTAAGAGCCACACATCTACTTACTTAATACTCCCTCCGTCCCCATTTAAAAGTCATTTTCGGGATTTCGTGTCACTTTTCTATTGATTATATCTCATAATTTATTATAGTTTATGTGATTATGAAAATATTATTTTGTAAAACTGGTTGAGATCTATCAAATAAGATCCATATTAAATGCATAAAATTCATTATTAATTTAAAAATATAACTTTTTTTTATCTGATTAAAATAGAACCATGCACTATTAAATTGGGACGGAAGGAGTATCATGTTGTTAAATTAGAAGCCGGGGATTAGAACTGAAAAGGGTATAATTAAGGGGAGTAACTTACGACACAGATCAAGTTATAGGGTTCTCTATGCAATTGTCGCAATATATATCCAATTCCTACGCGATCTAGGGTTTTCTTTGTACTCAAGCTGCAGCACAAATCTTAAATCGAACAGGTACCCCCTCTCTGTCTCTCTCTCTCTCTCTCTCTCTCTCTCTCTCTGTGGGTACGTTCCTCTCTCTCTCTCTCTCTCTCATCGTCTATATCTCTGTTTTCTGTTTTTTTAATGGTCAATTTAGATCCTTAAACACTCCGATCCACACACCAGTAGTGTCAATTTAACGCAGATGCAGGCGTGCCGTATATTTTTAGGGTTGCTTATTTTTAGCATTCTTCTGGGAGCCTAAAGCAGTAGCTTTTGCATCGATTGTTCTATGTTCCTACTGAAATACCATATTGTTCTTTCGGTTTTGATCGATTTGATAAGCATAAAACTTTTGTTTAGTCAGTGAATGCCCGTTTTGCCCCCTTTGGTGTAGTGGAATCAGGTTGGATGTTAGTCTTCTGGATTGATAATTTGGATATGGTAATTTATGTCCGTGTACATCTGCGAAAATCCGACATCATTGACTTGTGATTTCACTTAGTACGTTACGGACTGCGACTGTTTTTTTTATTATTAAAATGTTGAGGAGGTTGACCAGTACTTTTATTGCCTTGATCCATTGATGGTTGCTTTGCAAATTTCGATCATCAGTTTTATTTACTGTTGCTACTACCTTGCGTGCCAGTAAGGTTGTTTTCCCATTTTTTATGCCCCTTTTGAAAGTAGATTTTTTTGCTTTGGTCGTGATGTTGGAAATTTTAGGTGGGTTCTGATTGGTGGGTGTTGCTAATTTGTAGAGCGTGATACCCTCAGATACAGCATGGCCACGGAAGTGACCCAGGTTCTTTTGAATGCACAAGCGGTGGATGGAGCTGTGAGGAAGCATGCAGAAGAGAGTTTGAAACAGTTTCAGGAGCAGAATCTTCCTACTTTCCTGTTATCTCTTGCGGGAGAGCTTGCTAACAATGAGAAGCCTGTAGATAGTCGTAAATTAGCGGGTTTGATCCTTAAGAATGCCTTAGATGCCAAGGAACAGCATAGGAAGTTTGAGCTTGTTCAAAGGTGGTTGTCATTGGATGTGGGTGTGAAGAACCAGATTAAGACATGCTTGCTGCAGACCCTTTCTTCTCCTGTCCCTGATGCTCGGTCTACTGCATCACAAGTCATTGCTAAGGTAGCTGGCATTGAGCTGCCGCAGAGGCAGTGGCCTGAGCTAATAGGATCACTCTTGTCAAGCATTCACCAGCTTCCGGGTCATGTCAAGCAAGCCACCTTAGAAACTCTGGGATATTTGTGTGAAGAAGTTTCTCCAGATGTTGTAGATCAAGATCACGTGAATAAAATACTTACAGCTGTGGTTCAAGGGATGAACGCGACGGAAGGTAATAATGATGTTAGGCTTGCTGCTACCCGCGCACTGTACAATGCTTTGGGTTTTGCTCAGGCAAATTTTAGCAATGATATGGAACGCGATTATATTATGAGAGTTGTCTGTGAGGCCACTCTTTCCCCAGAAGTGAAAATTCGTCAGGCAGCTTTCGAGTGTTTGGTATCCATTTCTTCGTCATATTATGAGAAATTATCTCCCTACATACAGGACATCTTTACCATCACGGCAAAGGCTGTGAGGGAAGATGAGGAACCTGTGGCTCTTCAAGCTATTGAGTTCTGGAGCTCAATCTGTGACGAGGAGATTGATATACTAGAAGAATATGGGGGTGATTTTACTGGGGATTCTGAAATTCCCTGCTTTTATTTTATCAAGCAAGCACTCCCTGCTCTCGTCCCTATGCTGTTGGAAACACTTCTTAAACAAGAGGAGGATCAGGATCAGGATGATGGGGCTTGGAATCTTGCCATGGCTGGTGGCACTTGCCTAGGTTTGGTTGCACGAACTGTTGGAGATGATGTTGTCCCTCTTATAATGCCATTCATTGAAGAGAACATCACCAAACCTGATTGGAGGCAAAGGGAGGGGGCTACGTATGCATTTGGTTCCATCTTGGAGGGTCCCTCACCTGACAAGTTAACACCCATCGTTAATGTGGCTCTAAATTTCATGCTCACTGCCTTGACACAGGACCCAAATAGCCATGTGAAGGACACAACGGCCTGGACCCTGGGTAGAATTTTTGAATTCCTCCATGGTTCGACTATCGAGACACCCATAATTACTCAAGCAAATTGTCAACAGATTATCACAGTTCTGCTTCAGAGCATGAAGGATGCTCCTAACGTTGCTGAGAAGGCCTGTGGTGCTCTCTACTTCCTTGCTCAAGGTTTTGAGGATGTGGGTCCTTCCTCCCCCCTTACTCCTTATTTCCAGGAAATTGTTCATTCCCTTCTTACTGTCACTCACAGGGAAGATGCTGGGGAATCGCGATTAAGAACTGCTGCATATGAGACCTTGAATGAAGTGGTGAGGTGTTCAACTGATGAAACAGCTCCAATAGTGGTGCAATTAGTTCCTGTCATTATGACAGAGCTTCTCCACACTCTCGAGGCGCAAAAGCTTTCATCTGAAGAGAGGGAGAAGCAGAATGAACTGCAAGGCCTCCTTTGTGGTTGCTTACAGGTTATTATCCAGAAGCTAGGGTCATCCGAGCCAAATAAGCATGCCTTCATGCAGTATGTGGATGGGATCATGAATCTCTTCCTCAGGGTTTTTGCTTGTAGAAGTGCCACTGTTCATGAGGAGGCAATGCTCGCCATTGGAGCCCTTGCTTATGCAACTGGTCCTGACTTTGCAAAATACATGCCAGAATTTTACAAGTATTTGGAAATGGGTCTTCAGAATTTTGAGGAGTACCAAGTCTGTGCTGTTACGGTGGGTGTGGTAGGTGATATATGCAGAGCCTTGGAGGATAAGATTTTGCCCTACTGTGATGGGATTATGACTCAGCTTCTTAAGGACTTATCAAGCAACCAGTTGCACCGCTCTGTGAAGCCTCCAATATTTTCATGCTTTGGTGACATAGCACTGGCTATTGGAGAGAATTTTGAAAAGTACTTGATTTATGCCATGCCTATGCTTCAGGGTGCGGCTGAGTTATCTGCCCACACATCAGGTGCTGACGAAGAAATGACGGAGTACACTAATCTTCTGAGAAATGGGATTTTGGAGGCATATTCTGGGATATTCCAAGGCTTTAAAAACTCGCCAAAAACTCAATCCTTGATTCCTTATGCACCACACATCCTCCAGTTCCTGGACACCATATACATGGAGAAAGACATGTGAGTTCGTTGTTTCATTCTTTCAGTTGTAATATCTGGTTTAACTGATTTCTTTTGTCATTCAAATACTAATTCTTGCTTATATGTTTGCCCTCAGGGATGATTTGGTGATGAAAACTGCCATTGGGGTCCTTGGAGATCTAGCTGACACTCTGGGAAGTAATGCCGGTTCTTTGATTCAGCAATCACTGTCAAGCAAAGAGTTTTTAAATGAATGCTTGTCCTCAGATGATCATTTGATTAAGGAATCTGCAGAATGGGCCAAGTTGGCGATAAGCCGTGCAATTTCTGTTTGAGGCTACTGCCACTTGGTATTGTACTTTCCTTTTAAGAGTCCCTGCATGCATATTGGTTGTGTCGAGTCGGGGTCCAGGTTTTGCATTTCTCCGCGTCAGGTCATCACCATTCTCGGACAACAGAAGTAATTGGTCTTCAAGTTTGTCACTAACTCTTGCATCAGCACCATGGGGTCCGGGTCGGGGGTCAGGTCAGGTCGGAGTCTGGTCTATTTCCTTTTGTCACAGAGGAATTGGGAAGTGATGGCTCCTCAGAAGATGGGTAAAGTCCTTCATCGAAAAGTCATCATCTATCTGGAGGATTTGAGGTTGGGAGGTGGGTCTAGTTCTAGTTTTGCTGAACATTAATAACTTATGATCCCTGATCATTGGTTCTTCATTTGTCCTTCTTATGGTTGAGACATCATCTTTGGGGGAAATGACCCATGTCCCTCCAAGTTATTTAGCGGAGTGGTCAAGTCCAAGAGCTGGTTTCTGGTGTCATGACACTTTCACAATCACCCTACTGCCATTTTTCTCCGCTTCTCTCATATCTCTTGAGCCTCATTTTGTTTTTGGGGATTTAATTTGTGTCTTGCATTGTTTCAGGTCATTGGCGTCTTGTCGGGTCAGTTACAGTCAGGTTGCATATCTTTTTTCTTTTTCTTTTTTTTTATGTATACTCATGAGGTTGCTCCATTTGGGGCCATTACATCTTGCATTCTTCATATTTGTTCTATTACCAGTTGTTAGCATTAGGCATTTCATTAAAGTCCAGATGTTTGATACACTGCATTCATGAAAGCAAAAAGCATGTGTGCGCGCTGCTGCCTTCTTGCTCGGTCAAGTACAGCTTCTTTTTGGGGGGTTTTTTTCCCGTCATTTTCCCCTGTTGTGGTTTGGATTGTGTAATCGTATTTTGACTCTCGTCGAGAGCCATATATTGGAATGTCACATATTGTAATGACATTTAAAGGGGTGAGAAGAGGATTGCAAGTGTTGCTTTGTAAGAGCCAATGTATATGTAGTCTTGACTTTGTCTTTCTTTTGAGTATCAAAGTGATAATTTATGAGTCTTATTTGAATTTTGAATTTCTGGTATCATGCCTATTGTTTTGGTGAGCAGAAAGACAATACTAACCCTAAATAATGACAAATGGAGGGTTTGTGAGATGTGGGGGAATATAACGAGTCACTTTTGCAGGTGTACAGCAAATAGGCAAGCTGTCCAGCAGGCCATATCCAGGTAAGGAGGTATGGCAACCTAAAAAAGATAAAGCATATCCACACTTTCTTTCAAGCTAAGGGTGATGTCAAGACACGTGGTTGGTTGTATTTTCATAAACAATTTTGCATCAGTTTTTAAAATTATCTTTTGATGGTACTTTTTGTGGGCGGGTTTGTTTTTGAAAATTCTCTGGAAAGTTGTTTCCGAAGGTTGTTCTCCTTTCAAGTTTTTTGTGTTTTTGTAAAACGTGATTACAAAAGAATACAGGATGGAACATTGCAAATGCCTTCTTCCCATTTTTTTTTTGAAAAAGGTGTCTGAGTGAGCTTGTGCGCATTTCGATTTATTCTGGTTGATCAATTCCACCGTCCACTTGTGAAGTCTTTCTTCACATTTGAAGGCGCTTTTCTAATAGCCATCACTTCACGCTATTTTTTCGGGTTCATTACATGAATCCATTTTTTCAATTTTTTCAATGTGGTTTACTCAAAGTCATTCTTGTTTAAACTTGAGAAAACTTATGGCCTTTGTCACTTTAGCCCTCTACAGTCTAGTTTTTGGTTCTTTTAATTCCTTCTCAACTTTAATATGTATGACAGTTTCTTCTAATCTTCAAATTAATTCCTTCTCATGACCTAATTCTTATATGGAGCAGTTTTTTTTTGTGCATTTACGTTTCACGTACAAGTGATGGACGTGTACGTAGACACTCCCTGCTTTTGATAACTAAGGTGTTCGACTAGCATATGCGCAGCACCTCAACAAATCTAGGGGACGAATTTCACTGTCCACCGCTAGTTAGGAGGAAACAAACTTCTAAGTCTCAGGCCTTGACTACTAGGCTAACTTCTTGGGGTTACCTAGTTACCTAGACACTCGTTGCTCCCAAGATATTAGATTTTGAGAGATGATGCCCCAGATCAGTGATCTTGGGCTGTGAGTAAGATCTTCAAAGGCCACTAGCACGAGTCCTTTGTTTATAACAGCCATAAGCTCATTAGCAATTTACTATTAAAAAATAAGCACTTATTTCACATTTTCAAACTCAAAAATAATGTAAATGAAAAATAATTTTTTGATTTTTTTTGCACCGTATAAAAGATCTCGATGAGATCTATCAAACAAGATCCATATTGGTAAAAAAATTATTTGCGTAAACACATTATTTTTGAACTTAAAATTGCCTTCTTAAAAAATAAGTACTTATATTGAGTTCTGGAAAGGGGCCTAAGCACCTTTTGTTTTAAGAAAGTCAATATCCATTCACACCTTTTACTTTTTATGAGAGTGATGTGGGAGCCATTTGTTAGCGGGATGAGTGTTGGATGAGTAGGGGCGATATAAGAGGAGTATGATATGGTAGAAGTAGAGAACTATGGATGGATAATGACATTTCTGTAAATAGTAGCGACATTTTGGTAATTAGGAATGCTATCATCATGAATCGAAGCCGGATATGGAGGGCAGTAACAGAGCCAGGATTTTGATTGGGGTGGTGTCCTTTAGTGGGAGTCCACTTGCATTGGCATATAATTTTCTAAAAAATATGAAGAGAAATGTATAATCAAGTTTTGCATTGTTATCACCTTGAGCTTTTTTTTGGTTGAAAGGGATAAAGGCTGGATTCAATCCTCCTCTAGTCTTCGAATGAAACCTATTGAGATTCTTTTTTTTTATGATCTGGAACGTTTATATTTGAAATTTCTATCTTTTTATAAACGGGGGACTTAAATATTCATCCTCATCTCAAGTAAATATTCATCCCTGTCATTTTGAACAGTTATGTTTTCTTTCTTAATTTTTTTAAATCCTAATAGTGCCCTTATATATATATTAATTATATAGCACCGAATTTTGGGATGGAAACTTAACAAATCTAGTCCCTCGTAGATTCTACGATTCTGCCCCGTAAATTCCGTCATATTCCATTCTGAAAATCTCGACCAAGATGTTCATCCTCCCCAAAATCATGCAAACCCATTTTAATTCCAATCTGCACCAGAATTTGAAAACCCGCATGGCTTCCTCGGTTCCTCCGCCACTCTTAGGAAGGTAATATACACACATATAGATATTTTATTAAAAGAGTAAGATAGGTAACTCACCATCTGAAAAAATGAAAACATAACTCCAAAAAGTGGGCGGAATGAATACTTACATGGGATGAGATTTGATGATGGATATTTAAAAACTCCTTTCATGAAAAAGTGGCTAATCTAAGATTGTAAATTGAATTATTTTTTGAAACTGGGGCGCCACGTGTCCCACACCTCTCGATAAAGCTCCGCCCCTAGCAGAGGGTCAAAAGCTTTGGCCAGTGGAGAGACTAACCATAATAAGTACGGGTGCAAGGGGCATAATAAGTACTCAGCCGAGCACTTCCTCTCCTCTTTTCCTTGAATCTGGGTCGTCCAAAACATGTTTGGACGGCTCGGATGGATTGTTGGATACCGCCACGTGGTACCTAATTTGCATCCAAAAACTTCTCCTGAGTGTGAAACTGCAAGCAAACGGGTGAACCCCGATCGCGATATGCTATGTCCGGCCATATTTGGCCGCTAACAAAACACGCCGTTGAGGCGGATATTTTTAGAGGAGGGTGCTGTAAACTTTTTTGATTTGACTCCCACCTTTGTGTCCATGACAAAGTAGTGGATGTAAATGAACAACTCTCCATCTTTCTTTCCTTTTTGTTTAATATTAATGTTAGGAACAAAAAAAAAAACTTATCCCGAAAGTGTCCCGAAAAGAGCAACTAGTGATTGAGATTTACTTTGATGTGTGGGATCCAATCATCAAAGGGAATCTCAATCACTTATAGCATTTTCCGGGACACTTTCGGTGTAAGTTTTAGGCCACTGATTTTCGCGCTCCAAGGTTTACTGCAGGCGCTCCGCCTTTTTATTTTTACACTGTGATGTTGCCAGCAACATCACAGTATAAAAACAAAAAAGGTGGAGTGCCTGCAGTAAATCTTGGAGCGCAAAAATCAGTATCCAAGTTTAATTTGTACCTAACATTACTCAGTTTGGTATATTGAATAGTATGAGGCTCTACATTCTTGAACTTCAAATAGTACTACCACTTGAGTTGCGTAGACTTTCTTCAGCTATGAATTAGTCGAGGTGCGTGTAAGGTGGTCCGGACACCCTTGACAATTCTTCAGCTACGAATTAGTCGAGGTGTGTGTAATGTGGTCCGGACACCCCTGACAGTCGAACCAAAAAAGAAGGTGTAACCATGCACGTGTACTACGGGTGTGGGCAAGAGAGAGAGAGAGAAGGCACAAACTAAATAGAATGTACCACAATGAGCTGTTCCTTAGTGACTTTCTTTAGTGACTTCAACTGCTACATTGTGCACTTTATCTTCTTATTCCTTCTGCATTCCAAACAGTGATCTTCTCTTATGCACCGCACACTGATTGATATGCTCTGAATCCACTACTGTCGAGAGTGGATAATATTCAACGGCCGAACACGTTGCAGCCGCATAATATTGTGGGGCTATATACTTAGTGATAGATCCCACACACTGCGTGCCTATAAGACACAAGTAATCTGTTCTATTGTATTCCGTATTCTATTGCAGATCTACTGGCAATAGGGTATGCAAGATCTCCTAGCATCAAATGGATTTGCAGAGACAAACTTTAAGAATGTTTCCTAACAACATACAACCATTGTGGATTACAGGGTTTTAATATAGGAGTATTAGGTTAATTATGTTGTTCAGACCAACAATCGGTCGCCGAAAAACCCAGATTAATAATTAAATCTCCTGTCTTAGTGAGTGATTAGAACAGAAATTAGTGCTGTGAGTTCAAAAGTGATCTTGTTTTGTCCCCCCCTTTTTTTGCGAGTGCTCCAACTAAAGCCACCAACAGATTTCAACCCTCAGATATCCTTCCAATTGATCCTTTGTAGGCCACTGCGCATTTCTGTCGCCCCTAATTGATTTATACGTAAACAAAGCTGAATTATGAGGACCAAAGGCACAATAAAGTACTTGTTGGTACCACACCAAATTTAGTCTATGAAATGATTACACTGAATACATCACTTTCCACAGATGACTGATACAGTGTTAATCCTGTACTTATGACCCTTTACAATAACTAGTGTTAATCGCGTACTTGTGACTCTTTACAATGACTCTGACTATCGTTGTCGAACACTCGACGCCTGGACAATGGTATGAGATATAGGTCTGATACTGACATAGGACATTCTATATAGTTGTATATAACACTGTTACTATATGAATATATAGTTCCGTACTTGCTCTAAGATGAGTAAAGTTCCTTACGTACGTTTTTACTGTAAGTTCAAGTGTGAAGTCTATGATTGCTTTCGTCGAGTCCTCTTGTTCTTCAATTTAAGATTTGATGGGTCCGAACCCTAATTTTGAACCGACAAGGCAACATCCGACTGCTAATTAAATTGCAGTCCAAGTAATGTAAACCTCGGATATTTACGTAACTACAGTTGAAATCAAAGGTGAATAAAGTAATTTCTATTGATACACAAGAGAGGATATCTGCCCACAGGTTTCTGGAAGTGGGAAGGGGAAAAAAAGGAGGTTGACTAGTTTAAAAAGGTGAGATTAACCCAGAAAACCAACCCACCTATAAAAAAAAAACAATAGAAAATAGAAAACTAAGCTGAAAATGGAGTTTGAGCCATGCAAGGTATTGATGGGGGGGTGTCCACATGCATACTAATGCCTGTATTTTGATGTAACACCCAAATACAGTGCAGTTGACTTAACATTATGTGGCTAATAGGTAATGCATGCCCCATCATCATTGTATAGGAATTGGGTGGGTTGCACTATGACTACAGCTCTAATGGCACTTTCCCTACCACTGAGAGTTGGCATAAAAGCAACCCTTCTCCCCTCCTCTTCCAACCATGAACCAAAGCTCATATTTTCTACTTACAACATTTCCTCAACAAGGTCAGCTATGGCTCTAAGGATCAAGACCTCCCTTCTACTTCTCCTCTTTCTACTTATTTCTTCACTATCTTCAGGTGAGCTAGTTCTCCATATCATTGGTAGATTAATATCCTACAGGTTTACTGGCTTATTAAGGGTGCTTCTGGAACTATGTTACCAGGAAACGCTAGTACCCTAGCAAATTACATTTTCCTATGAAAGTTCTGAAACATGGTACACTTCCGTTCCAAAACGAGAAATGTAGCGATCCAAAGTGATCCCAAATTTTTTTTCTCCATAAAATTCAACTTATTTATGTAAAAATCTAGAGAATGGAATTTGGTGAGAGAAAATATAAAATTTTGGTCATTGTGTGTTTCTAGAAATGTATTTTGCATGAATAATTAGGTAAATGATACTTAGTTTAACTAGATGTTTATCCCTTGGAATGGTAAGTTCTGATTTTGTTATCTATAGATGCCTACCCCTAGTAGCTAGTGCTCCACAATTTAGACATGTGGCGTACCACGATCCCGTTCTAGTTCCTCGTAATGGTACGGTCCGCTTTCCAGGTAGCATAGTTCTGGGAACACATTTCGGATTCTAAGTGATTTAAAAGTAGATTTTCTCTCCACCGTCTTTCACTTACTTGAAAGGACCCCTACTAGTCAAAGTTTGTAATCCCACAGCTTCGGTAAACATGTGTTTTAGCTTCTATTAGAATTTGAAATCTATCATCTAAAGTAGAATTTTAGGTTAAAAGCAAAATCTATTCCCACAATTATAGTATATAACCCTGCAGTTAATAAAGTTTTCTCTTCGCATTTTCCTCAAGGCAAAGCTGAGGGCTTCAACAACAACGCGAACCCCATTTACTCCCTTCACAAGGTAAGCTACACATTTGGAGTTCTTTTACAAGATTCCAATGATCTTCTGTTGATATATGTTTTACATCAAAGCTTATGTTTTCACTAATCGTTTCTGTGTGTTTCGTGCAGGGAGCCGTCCGAATGTATTTGAGGAAGCTTCTGGTGTTCGATACAGTGTTGGATTATGATTATACGGGAGCTAACCCCAAGCATGATCGGAAGGGAAAACCTGGCAGTGGAGGGAAGAACCCCTAAATTATGTGGAGTGTCCTGCCTCTGTGTCCTTATCTAAATAATAAACACTATCCCAGAGAGATTTTGATCATGAGGATACTAAGTAGTTGCTATATCTAGCACTCCAGTATCGAGTTTTTTAATAAGCACCCTCTTTTGGGCACAGAGAGCACATACAGGGTAATTCACAGGATAGTGTTTCAGATACTCTATTGTATACTACTGGATATGGTCATTGCTACTGTTTATCTTATAATAAATAACAGTCAAATGAAGAGAATAGCAGCAAGCAAACAGATGAATTGCATATACAAAATTACAGTATCACAACATGCACGTCGCTCAGTAGATAATCATGGGAATCCGTTCATTTTATCAAACAGAAGATTGAGCCCAAAATACAAGGCATGAAAAAATACGACATAGCCCAATATTATGCAAGTTTACAAGCAAAGCATGTTTGTGTTTTATTTACCCAAAAAAAAAAAAAACAAGTATGTGTTTTCAGTTTCAGCATAAGCTGCATTACGAAGACGAGCAAAATGATGGCTGATGTTTATATGACAACATATAGTATTCAAATTATTGCATGAACCAGGAAAAACAATTTCTTTACCTTGGATGACTATGACCAACTGTCCAGAAAATTACAACAAGGTTAACTGCTAAATATTTGTTAAGATGCTTAAAGAGTAAACACCGGATAAAATGAATCACTATAACATGTTTGACACCAGATAAAATAATCACAAGCGATAGGTTTTGATGTGTAATTATAGCAAATACCATCTATATGGCAATTTGTTCGGATGATTCCCAATCTCAATGTCCTTTATTAGTATTACTTCACTTACTATTTGCTTATATCATCTCTAAACAGAAAGTCCAGTCTTCTTAACAGTAGAGACTTTATGGGCTGCATAAGCATGACACGCCCTTCATCATCAAGCTACCTTTTGCACGAGAAAGTTTCTCCCAATGTCTCATGGAGCTCCCAGTATCAATTATTGGTCATAATTTTCCTTTGTTTACACTTTCTTTAAAAGTTTCCTAGAACCACCCTTTATTTCCTTGGGAAACATACTGAGCTATACAAACAGTAAGTTGAATCAATTACACACTGATGATTTCTCCAGAGAACTCATATATCTGGCATAGTTTACCTTTCATGGACAAAAGCTTTTACTTTCTACGGTGCACCCTGCATCTCATTTAACATTAGATAGAATCGTCCTTTTGGTTTCCAAATGGATATCGTAGCATATCACCAACCTTATGATGAGTTAGCACTAGAACTTCTACACAGTAGTCCTAACGGTATCATTGAAGAGTTGAAATTTTGCAGGCGGCATCAAATTTTATACAGATTTGACTCCTTCAGTACTTGTCGCTAAAATTTGGATATTACTGTATACGTAATTTAAGTTACACAGATCTCTAAAACTTAATGGTTTCCAATCAGCAAGAAATCTTTCTAATTTTCTCAACGGGTTTCAAGTCCACCTCTCTACTTTTACATATTATGAATCATGATGTGTCTCAATACCCACATAATTAGAGCAATTTAAAAGTTGATGTTTTATGGATCCTTTGTTAGTGAAGGAAAATGATAGGACTAACTGTTATTAGCAATAAGATGTGATATATTCATATATACAAGGGAAACGCGTATATACACACCAAATAGAATCTGAGGACCAATATACAATGTCAGCAAGATTGAGCTCATAAAGAGAACTGAAATGACATCCATATTCCTAATGACACCATACCAATCGTAGCAAAAGCTTGACCCATTTCATAAACAAAACTTTCTTGCTGCAGAGGCAAGCTTTGCCAGTCTGTCCGCCTGGGAAAATTCAAAGCCAAGCAGAATTAGAAGGGGAAACAACTGTACAATTGAGTATAACTTCTTAAACTCTGAGTCTATGGCAAACAATACAAATTGATTGACAAACAGGATGATGGGCTGAGGAATTGGCCATAGATGCAACTGATGTTGTGCAATGGGTTTGCATGTAATATATATATTCACATAAAGTAAGAGCACGTGAAACCAAATTTCAATAGAAACTTCTCTTTAGTAGTAAACTTCAACTTAAGTTGCAGACAATACGGGTAACAGCTACGCCAAACAATCAAACATGACAGGAAATATAGCGTTCAATTGAAGACCAATATATTAGCAATTCTGTAGCAAGTGAAATGCAAGTGTTTAGTCAACTCGACTTAGTTTCAGCTGCAGAATGGAAAAGAATAAATTAGCACAAAGCAAAAACGATTGCATACCCCAAATCAGCAATGACAATGCTGACATTATCTTGTGAGCGTCGGTCCTGTAATATACACAGTTTTGCAGGTTATTAGAACAGTCAAAGCATAGAAGTATAATATGCAGTATGATCTAATTGCAGCTAAAATAATAACTTCCATGCTTCCATACCAGAGCTGCTCGTCCAAGGGCCTCACAAGCTAACTGAAACAGGGACAAAAGAAGTCAAAACTCTCTGCCGTGAAAGATTGAAACCAGCCTACAAGTGTGAGACAAATGCTTTACCTGAACATCCCCATGTTTCCGAAGCTGATCCCTAACAAAATTAACTGCATCTGAGCTGAAACAGTAGATCAAACGATGAGATGACACTCAGCTTGTGGCAAAAATTCGAGAAAAAAGATTAAATAAATCACGGCCGTACTAATGCAAGCAAAATCACATCGTATTTACAAAGTTCAAACGGGAACCAACACACCTGTTCATGTAATCCCACAAGCCATCAGATGCTAGTAATATGAACTCTGCATCTGAGCCAAGAGTTACTTGATAAATATCAGGAGTTGCCGTAACCAGGTCTCCAGTGAATTGTACTCTGGAACAAAATAAAATTTGTTTATTGTCCAAACGATCTACCAAAAACCAAAACTAGCTTAACTGGAAGTAGAACTGTGAAGGAGTCTGATTATACTCCAAGATAATACATCAGTTTGCACATGTTGATCTTCTATCTACCAAGAATATTAGTAGCAACTGTTGTATGGTCAAAAACTGGTTCTTTGATTGATCACATTAATTACTAGCAAGTTGCAACTGTATACTAATGGTTTTCTGTCGAGTGATGATACAGGACACAACTACGATACCAAATTAAAATAGCTTATAGAATTATTACTTAGCAGAAGTCCACTGTTCGTTCATATCTATCACCATCTGTAATCATATGCAGGGCCTGGAAATAGTTTAGTACAACAATTAACAGGACGAAATCAATTTCTCGAATTAACCAAGAAGATGGTAAGAAATGCAAGTCTTGAACTACGCAAGGTGGATAGTAAGACTACACAAAACGTCCAGGTATTATATTACCTGATATACAATATTCGGCCTATAGGACTATAGACAATCTAATAAATGACCAGATGCCATGGATCAACCATCTAAATACTATCATGTTTGACACCATACCAATGCAGTAGGACAGAAAGAACCATAAGAATCACTGTCTAATTAGAATCTTATAATAGATTGATTTGTTAGGGTTACCTTATTTTACCTGAGTGCAAAAAGGATAGCTAAAAAAATATAGAAAATGTACGAGGCAACCCACCGAGAAATAAACTTTGGTGACCATCTTCCTTCTTCAAGCCCCTTCTCCAGCATCCTTTCCATGTGAAAAACAACCAGAGATCATTAGGGATGTAGTTGGTAATAAACCCTCATCTGTTTTTGAGAAAAGAAAAGGGAACCTACTCTTTCTTCTTTGTCTTAAAACGCATGTCACCAAAAGCACGGGAAACTGAGATGTCTCCACAAATTCTCCCATCGACAATCTATAGACAGCGTAAAGAAAATTAATCATCATCCAAGTGGACAACAAAATTGAACTCAGGAGCTGCACAGAGCATCTGATACAAAAGAATGCAGCAAACTTTATGATAAATACAACAAATTAATATAAATTCAGCTTTTACTCCATGGCAATGTTAAAAGCAAATAAGTTAAGCAAACATACCGACCAGATTAACACATGGCCAAAGATATCCTCCTAAAAGACTAGCCAAGTAAACATGAAAGTTGGATCGGCACAAAGCCAAAGAATGACCAGAATCCAATTACTTACACAACCAGATGTGAAGCTGCACTGCTATTGGACATTGGGAAAAAAGGGTTTGTAAAGGTGGCAGTTAATCACGCGATTTGGTATAAAAAATGCCAACAAGAATCTCTTCGAGAAACATGAAACAAGTTTCAAAACTCAGAGCCAAGCTGATCCAATTCTAGTTTCATCTAATTGATTGTTACGAAGTGTTACGCAGATTGCAGAAGATATTTCATGGTTCCAATTCAACAGTTTTTGAATTTCAACAGCCCTGGAAGAAGAACCCTTTCGTTTTAATACTAAATAGTACTTTGAACATGTGATAGGTAACGATAACAGATACCAATTACTATGTAGCATTTCATGTGGATCACTAGACCTACCTATTTACTTTCAAAACAGATAGCATATCCGAATAGGGAAAGAAACTAGAATTGAGAAAAGAAAAAACACACCCATCCACCTGCTTCTCTAATCCGCTTGATTTCCTGGAGAGAAACCCTATTTCTTCCATACGGTCGATGAGGATTCGTTAAGACCTCTGCTTTTCCAGAACGTGATAGAACCTGCATCAACAAGGTGTTGAATCAATATTAGGTTCTCTTAGAAAAAAGGGAACCCCTGTGGGCAGTTAGTGTAGAAAAGAATCGAAAAATACCACACATGAGTCACCAACATGTGCAACGAATATTCTCTCATTGCCGATGAACAAAACAGTAGCTGTTGAGCCAGATTCGACCTCCTCTCCACTCTTGTCAAGCCTTTACAAAATGAAACAGCAGCTAAACCTTCAACGCAATAATATATAACATACAATCATATCGGGACAAATTGTTGGCTGATAATTTTCCAAGGCAAGGTGAATTTGCACTTAATAAAATGAAAAGTAAGTACTCGCTTACCAATGTAACAATTTTGCATCGGCTCTTTCAAAAGCCTCTTGTAATGCCTTACTAGTGCTGTTTAAGTCCTTTCCACTTAACAGCAACCCACTTTGTAAAGTTGTGACACACTCTTTGTAAAGCTCCTCCCTGTGATCATTCGCACGAGAATAAAACAAATCATTATTCCAGTTAATTGTCCCGCAATGTAAGGTGATTTCGCAAGCAAAAGAGGAGGTGGATCACACAACATAGAACAAAGGGTAAACCAAACATGAATGATGAACAAGGGTGATGGATTCATATTCATTACAAAAAAATAAGATTGACTGACAATAATGTGATACAAAAAGTGGAGTGAAATTATCCAACATTCTGCAGGCAGTTTCAACTTGAAATACCAAATCCAAAGATTAAAAAACCACACACCAAGGACACAAGCAACATCCAATAATCACTTATGGCAGAATAATAAACGAACCAAGCTACTAAAGTTTGAGCTCGTGCTCGTTCGTTAAAAGCTCGTTTAAAATTGACAAACACTTGGATTTTTTTTAAGATCGTTAAACTTTCAAACCAAGCTCAAACAAAAGCTCGTTAAACTTTCAAACCAATCTCTTAAATACTACTCTTTTGGATTATGATGTATAAGAAATTCAAGTACTCGAGATCGGCTTGATTGCTTGTTCAAGATCGACTTGTCTCATGAGCAAGCTAAGCTCGAACGCGTTTTTAAGCTCATTTAGTTTTCAAACCAAGCTTTGAACAACTAATTGCTCGGCTCGTTTATCACCCCTTGAGGCTACACGTAACATGAAAATTGAGCAGAAATTCACATAAGCTAGCAGCAGAAAGCACTAGCAACAAATACAATCACAAACCCTAACTCAAACCAAACTTCAAAAACCTTAGAAACTTGACGGAAGAGAACCCCGCGTGCCCATCAAAAACGGCGGCGTAAGAGAAACCGTCGAGGTCATCGGACCGAACAACGACGGCGTCGTCTTCCATCTCCTCGCGGGCGCCCTGTAGCTTGACCGAGCCCCATCGAACGCCCGCCGCGCCGGCGGAAGCAGCCGACGGCGCGTCGATTGCGATCGCGGAGCAGCACCTGCTGCCTCCCCTTCCCTTGACCGGAGCGGCGTTCTTCTTGGAGGACCTGTGGGCGGAGTTGGAGACGTCGATTGTCCTGTTCAAGAGTAATGATCTTTGTAATGGGGGGCTCGATAACGCCATTGATATGAGAGAGCTTGAAAAAGTACTGCTGAGTCCTCAGAGGAAGAAGTGGGTAGAGAGAGAAGGGGTTTGGATTTGGAATGTGTTTTCTTTGTGGTGGATAGGAGAGAGAAGAGAGTGAACTTAAGCCACACCCTTCATTAACTGCTTTTAACGGATTAGATTCCCACATCTCATCTGCCTATTCGGTACTTCCTCTCCCTCCCCGTTTGTTTTCTCTCGTTCTGTTCTGTTCTAATCGGATCTTTATTTTTAACTAAATTTTATTCTAACCGAATCTTGAATTGATTATGTTTTTCAAAATGACATTATGTTTTATATCCAATGGTATGTAGTATCTTGTTTGACATGTCTGAATTTATTCTATTAAATAAAATTTCTAAACTTACATAAAATATTATTATAAATTATGAAATATTATTAATTAAAAAGTGGCATATAGACTCTCAAAGGGGATAACAAATAGGGACGGAAGGGATAACTGAGTTCAGTCAACACTACGGCTTTGAATCCCGTGTTGATCAATCAATAGCATTGTGGGTAAAAGGAATTAGAAAATAGAAGTATTGATAGTTAAGAAAAAATATTATGTTCCACTGCTGGGTGGTGCCGAATCTGCCGATCTTGTGGCATAACGGCTTTGTGGAGTCTTGGTGTGCGGGTGACTGGCAATTGGGTGCATGGCTCCCCCTAATCGGTATCCCTTGGGCCGATTGGTTCTGTGCTTAACGGCTAGGGAGCCCGACGCTATAGACGACCATGGTTGCTTCCTCACTGTTCTAATCGCTTTGGTTTGCCCTTGCCTTGGTTTGATTGGTGGTCTGGAGCGTGCATGCGAACCTGGTTGGGTTCAGTGGTGGCAGGAGGCAGGTCGGTGGCTTGTTGGGCGGCGGCTTTCTTTGTTTGTTTCAATCTGTGTAGCTTGTGTTGTGGCTGTGATGCTGTTTTGCAGGTTCGACTGTGGCTGTGGCGGTGAGCGGTGGGGCAGTTGCTTGGGTTAGGGTTTGGGTTGTATTAGGTGTTTTGGGGGTTTTTGGTTTGGGTTGGTTTCTTACCAACTTGGGCCGTTTAGGTGTTTTTCCCCTGGTTTAGGCTTAGCCTGTTGGGCCCTAATCAGTTTTCCTCCATATGGTTAGGAGATGAGGGTTGTAGATGGTCAGGCCGGTGTATCCACTCTCCTTTTAGCTCTCTACTTTGTGTCTGAGTTAATAAAAAATTTATTTTTGCTGATAAAAAAAAATATTATGTTACATTTTATCATTTCATACCATTTTTTAATAACCTGGATTAAAAAACTTATTTTGATAAAACAACATTTTGCCAAATAAATAAATAAAAGAGAACATTTTAAATCAACCTTGTTAAAAAATAACCAAATTACGTTATAATTCATTATTTCGAATAAAAAAAATAACGTTTTTACCAACCTTTAAGAAAAACTTTTGTTAATCTTCGTCATTTTGCACAAACACACAATTAACTTTTTTTACAAGCCTTGAGGAAAAAACTCATGTTATAAATCCTCGTTTTGTAAAAAGAAAGAACTCTTTCAACTGACCCCTATGAAGAAATTATACTATATCGTTCATCATTTTATCCAATAACAAACCTTGATGAAAAAGCTTAGTTAGTAGTATTTTTGCGAAAAAGGGAACTTTTTCTACCATCCCTTGTAAGAAAAATTACTCCATATTATATCGTTTATATTTCGTAGAGGAAAAAAAAAAAAAAAAAAACTCTAACAAACCTTTACGAAAAAACTTCCATGCGAATTTTGATAAAATAACTTTTATGAAGAACAAGACGATCATTTGTACCAATAATAACTTTTTTTCGATTAAAAAAAATTCTGCGCAAACTTTTTAGATAAAACATAACTTGCGTACCCAAAATAAAATTTTTTCCCAAACATTGGTATCAAAAAATAAATACAATGAAGAGATTAGACAAAAGGCCAAGAGCTAAACATGAGTTGGAGTATGAATTACATTAAGGACAATACAGTCATTTGAACTACTAATCCTTTTAAATATGTTTTCAAAACAAACATGGGATAGACCAGATAGAACAACAAACATGAGAATTATGCAAAATAGAACTTGTACCATTAGTCCATGGACTAATAATCATTCGGCCACAATCCCATCTAATCCTATCCCTCCAAACAAACAAGCCCTAAATGGTAAAATTATGAAATTACAGTAACTCTCGTGGCATTAGTAGCGGCCTTGGGAAGTTTTATCCATCCTTTTCAAGTCATCCCGAACAGATCCAGGCGGTCTGTAAGGGTCTGGAACATAGTATGCCTCGGGACGATAAATCCCGGCATCATTGAGACGGTTACTCAGCGCATGCAGGACAGCCTTCTTTCCAACGTACTCATCTGGATTGTTCTCAATGAACCTATTGCCCTCAGCTATGATCTCATTCACAAAATCAAACTTGTTTTCCTCTGACAGCAATAGTCTCTCCAGGTCCAAGTTCACATCCTTTCCATCTTCCCTTAGTTTTCTCACCTGCTCCTCAAGGAAAGGAGTTCGTTCCATTCTGTATTTCAAAGTGGGGTCCCTTGTTTTCTGAAAAAATAACACGCAACTTTCCTGATGAGCACCTCCAATTTACAACCATGAGCATAAAAAATCGAGGAGGTTTCTCCCGGATCAAGATCAGCAAAGGCATTCCAAACAAGTTGAAAAACAAACAAAAGAATCCACTACATACTACAGTTACTTCCAGGACAAGATCAGCAAAAAGGATTCCGAACAAGTTGCGAAAGGATGAGAGTTCATGATTCTAAAGAACTACTATTAGAAAAGAAAAAGGAGGCTACGGAAATTTATTGAACAAGGATTGAGGATCAGAAATTTAACCAGTATTAGTAAACAGAAACATAGCATGTACTGTAATTTAGAGTAATGTCAAGTACTATCTGCTCTCAGATTCTTGGCAAAGCTCCACGTGACGAGAATCATCCTATCTGCAAAAGTAAGGTGAAGGTTGCCTACCTACTACTCTCACGGACCTTCTTGTAAGCCGAAGACCTGTACTTTGGATACAAACCGTTGTTTGTCAATAATCAGAAATCATGTGCCAATCTCCCAAATTTACTAGTTTAAACCAGGGAAGTGATTTTTGCACTCCCTTTTACCCTCTTGCGCTCACTTTCTTGTCTTTATTCAAGTGAAATGACAAAATTACCTTTCGTATCTGATAAGTCGATCAAGAGGTAAGGATCCTTTCGTAATTTCATGTGAATAAAGACAAGAAAATGAGGGCAAAGGAATAAGATGGAGTGAAAAATATCATCTCTCTTGAAACTGTCATGACACCCTGCATACCGTGAGTGCCTTCCCAACCTTGCCATGTGTCATCAACTAGAGATCAAAAGATTGAGCAATGCGGAATAGCAACTCTAATGATGAACGATCGAAGCAGCTGCATCACACATGAATGATTCCGGAGCAATTCTGTCTACCATTATAGACACAAATATACGCCTGCATATCAAGGAACCATGTTGGATGGAAGGGTTTCCTAGAGACAAATTTTAACATCTACTCTCTTGAGTGTGTGTCACAAAAACCCAGGCAAGTCTCCTCAAGTTTAGAGACTCAACTAAATAAATCAACATACAACCCTAATTCCTCAGATCCCTATATCCCAACAGCTATGTACAACTCCCTCAACTCAATTCAACAATCCTTAGTCCCGAAAATTTGGGATTGTCCACGCACCAAAAAAAAGATAAAGTTTTCCACCCCAAAGCAAAAAAAAGAAAAGGAATTGCGGTTTGTTTGTGAAGGGATGACTTAAAATTATTCTTTTTCTTTTCGACAAAGAATGCAGTAAAAGCAGTAAAGATCCACTAGCCTAGTCACACCTTTCAATTTGCAAATACTTTGTCATGAAGAATCAGCTCAAGTACGTTCAATTAATACACGTTGAAACATTCTAGTAATTTCTAGTAACCAAGTAAGGTTTCTGGGCTCACAATGTTAAGAGATATGGAATCCTTTCTCTTCTACATGCTCTCCTCTGAACACAAGTTTAAGTTTATTATCGTTTACCCTGAGTTAAGAAACGAACTGAGTCTGAAACGAGGAGTTATTAATCTGAAAAAAAACAACACAACGTGTATAGCAAATAATTTTCCAAATATCAGATAAGAACCTATCATTCTGGACACACCTGTGTGTTCAGAATCGCCGCCCAATTAAACTACATTTACGAGAGGACTGCTACATAACATGAATAATTCACCTAGATTCTTTCTTCACATTATCTCTTCCAAATACTCCGACACTAATCGTATACATCCAACCAACTGATCGGTGACGTAAAACAATGAGAACAGTTTGGTGAGATACAACATGTCACAATTCAGAAACAACACAATAAAGACTAAGCAAAATTAGGGCTTTTGTCTTTTTACCAATTCTCTCCGCCTCCACACTCGGCGACGGCTACCTCCACCATTTTGCGAGTTCGACACAGCCTGATTGAATGAACAAATCAGACATTCAACAAAATAACAATCGAAGAAAAATAAAATAAAGGAAGAAGTCAGATAAGAGTTGAAGATTTGTTACCTGTGACCTGACAGAGAAGCTCAAGCGCGGTAGCTTCGCAGCTTTCCCCTCTACCCTCTGCACCAAAATACCAAAAATCAATTGCTTCAAATAAGTTTTAACATACAGTTTGAAACTTTGAACCGTGATTTTCTCAGCAACCAAACAGAGTTCGGAAAGGGAGAGAAAGTTACGGGAAGACGAAACGGCGACGTGCTCGCGACGGACGGGGAGGATGATACAACGGCAGCCATGGTCGTGTTCATTTCGCGCCTAGTCCTGGGCTTATCCTCTCCAAAAATTCTACCAGCAGAAACAATTTGCAGAAATCCACGAAGAGACAACCGCGTTTGACCCCTTCTCGGGTCCTTAAAAAAATCTAGAAAAATGTCCATAAATTTTTGAATATTATTTTATGGGGCCCTGTAAAAAATCAGATCCTACGATATCGATAAGTATTACTTTTGGATTCGTAGGGACGAAAATACTTATCAATATCCGCATGAGCTGATTTTTTACAGGCCTCATAAAATAATATTAAAAAATTTATAGATATTTTTCTAAATTTTTTTGAGATCCGAAATAGGACCAAACGCATTTATCTCTGCTCATAGGAAAGCTGTATCCTCTCGCTTCTATATACACGCCCATATTTCTCCCCACGCCCAATATTGAAATTGAACTACTAGTATTAAATTACGGTTACACCCTCTAACAAAATTGATATTGAGATATTTTTTTCTTGAATCTCTAATTGGTTCAATTTTGAATGGAAAATATTTTTCATACCCCCCTTTTTTGAGTATGATATGATAAAAGACAAGAAAAGGAGTGTCATAATAAATAAATAAATAAAAAAGAGTGTGGTAATCATTTTTCTTTTGAATTATTTATGACATTTTCCTTATAAGAAATGCTCGAACTTAAAAATATATTTTAGATTAGGTACATGAGACTTGATCTTGAGTTGAGATAGTTGACATAATTTATGCTCAAGTTTGATTAAGCATGTATGGGTCCAAAGTCGACTTTACAAATCCTTTTTGCACTTTGAATTAAGCAATTGGACATATGTTTAACTCGATCAAACCAAGCAGAGTAGCATATATACTCCCAACCTCTCATCTCCCTTCTCCTTCTGCTCCCTACAAAGTTAGTATTTGATTAATGACAATATTATCCCATTACTTACTACTATTTTATTTAATTTTAGCCCAACACTTTAAATAATTGTTGTTGGTATTATTATTTTGCTTAAAAAATTAGAATTAAAATTCATGAAGACTAATTTTAACAGAAAGTTGTTTCATGGCTCGAAAAATATTAAAGTTGTTACTATTAATTTTTTAACAAAAAAATAGAGGAGGGACGGGCTATATCTCTGAATGGGGGCGAGATTATATAATTTGATGATAATTTTTCTTTTTTCTAATATACTACTGTATTCAGGTTTTTAAAATTGTAAGGGGGACTTTTAAAAAAAAAAAATATCATCCCATTAGACTACTCTCAGTTGAGTTTTTTATCGATTTATTACTTTTCAAATAACTATTTAGCAAAATATACTGTTTTTCAAACTATTTTAAAAAATAGTTCAAAACGCACATTCCATGTGCATCACGCATACCGGATGTGCATTATCCGTGCTGGCATATGCAAGCCGGCCAGCTAGATTATCCAGCGTGTATCACGCATACCCTAGCTGCGTGATGCATATTGAATGTGCATGATGCATATTCCATAGGCGTTAGGGTTTAAAATTCTGATTGCAAAAAAGGGTATGCATCTCGCATACGCACCGTCTTTCCTCTCCCTCTACATTCTCGCGACGATCGCCGTACTGTACGTTCTCCGCCGTTCGCCGTTCTCTCTGATCTCCGATCTCCGTCGCCGTTCGTCATTCATCATTCTCTCCTCCCTTTCACTGTAAGTCCCTCCCTCTCTCTCTCTCTCTCTCTCTCCCCGTATGTATGTATGTATATATATATATCTCTCTCTCTCCCCGTATGTATGTATATATATATATATATCTCTCTCTCTCCGTGGGCCTGTATTCCCATGGCTGAGAATACTTTTTGCTAACATGGTTATTTAATTTTGAGTGGGGGTGACCCCCCGCGCCCCATTGTAGAACCACCCATGGTCCAGTTCACTGCAATTTCAGGAACAGAATACCAGAACTAAAGAAATACAAGAGAATGGCATGTGAGTGGCACATAGCCAGGAATCATGAAAATATTTAAAACTACTAACATGGTTAAAATTACTAACAGTTATATCATGTGAGTGTGAGGACATATTTATGTTGAACCTGTAAATTTTTTGTGACCATGTGTGATGAGGTTGCTAACGTAGGTAGGTTTGTTAGGATTCCTCTTTGAAAGTTTTGCTTGTCTTTGTCAAGATTGGAAAATTGTTTGTTTTGCTTTCTTTTAAGAATTAATATGAAACAGGACAAAACAAGGCAAGTTGAGTCCAAAACTAAAGTTACATATATATTTGGATTTTGGAATACGTAATAGCATATGTCCGCTGGTCCCATACATGGTGGTTCTGTCTTTTTATATTTTCTTTGATTACACTCCACATCAATGTGTGAATATGCATAACCACAGCCACTAGGACGGTGAATAATGTGTTAAAAGTGTATCGATATCCGAAGAAAAAGTGTTTGGATATCTATGCACCACATAATTAGCACATAGCTGTGAACCACCAAATTAGCATATCTATCACGCATATAGTATTGGTTTTGTCTTAGGAAGTCACATCGGGTGCAAAATATTGATATTGGTGTAAGGGTCATGCTAAAAGAACTCTCCCGAATAGCATAAGTCGTTGTGTGTTTTTTTCGACGTACTTTGTGTGAAATAGTACGTGATTTGAAGGAGATAATGGTAATTTGATTTCTTTGTTTTTCCTATAGGTTTTTTAGTTGACTTCTTCATATGTCATTACTTGTTTTCCCTATAGGTTTTGTTAGTTGATTTCTGTCACGATCCTGACCCGCCCCTTGAGGTCTTAATCATGACAAATGCCAGTGATTTCTCACTAAGGCCAAATCACAAATAAAATATCATCCAAGCAAGTGGTAATCAAAAGGGACTAACCATAACAGCGGAAGCAAAAGACGACTTTTATTAACAACAAACTAAAGTCTTTGGAGAACACCCAATTCATGCATCAAAACAAGTAAATCAAAGGAGATCCGCTTTGGAGACCCCCCCATGCTTATCATCGCTATTGTGCCCGTCACATTGGGGCAAACTATATGAGGAGGTTCAACAAAGTTGTGGGCATCCAAGTAAAAGTTACGGCCATGGAAATCCAAAAACAAAAGTTTAAAGCTCAGTTTGAAAAGACTAAAAAGTTCGGCGACAACGAAAAGGTCTACAAGGAACTAACGGAGGATTTGGTTTTAAAGAAATGGTCATTCGCGCATGATGGAGGTAGGCGTTACGGATCGGAAACAACAAACATCTCAGAGAGCTTGAATGGGGTCCTAAAAGAAGCTAGGCACCTACCCATAATGGGAACGGTTATGATGACATTCTACAAAAGCGTTAACTATTTCAATGACAGAGCCGTAGAAGCACGAAAAAAAATTGAGACGGGGGGAAACTGGAGCACGTTTGCCATCAAAAAGTACAAACACTGGAGGAAAAAGGCATTGAGACACCAGGTCATTGAGTTTGACCGCGCGGCACAAACTTACGAGGTGCAGACTCCAATGAATCAGACGAGCCCATATAAAGGAAATCATAGGCATTCAGTTGACATGATCAATCGTACGTGCAGTTGCAACAAGTTTGAACAATGGAAGATGCCGTGCTCGCATGTGCTTGCGGTGTGCATGTTCATGAAAACTTCCCCTTTCTAATACTTCAACGATGTTTGGTCGCTCAAATCAATTATACAAATGTATGCCTCTCAACCATATAGGCCCCCGCGTGATAAGGCGTATTGGCCTGAAATCAATGGGCCAACCATCATTCCAGACAGAGAACGTATCCGGGGGCGAGGGCGACCCCAAATCACACGGTTCAGGAACGAGATGGATTGGATTGAGCACCAACCATCACAGAGACAGTCATGCACATTGTGTGGACAAGAAGGACATAATCGAAGAAAATGTTCCGGAAGTAGGGCAGAAGCGTCAAGTTCAAGAACGAATTTGTAATCGGTAGTAGTAAGATATTTACATATGTAGGAGTCATGTTGTCTTGTACTTGTTTTAATTTCAAATCTTTGTTTTTAAATTCGTAATTTGTAGTTTGTAACTTTCGATTATGTTTGTAATTTATGATTGTGGTCACATTATAATTTAACTTGTCTCATTGTTGCCAACAATTATCTGTTTTCTCTGTCTATTAAAAATAATACTAATTGTTCCAAAAGATACATAACGGGCATATGAAAAAAATACTTAACTCTCTCCACTCTTTGGGAGTCAAAATAACGCATGTCCCATTCATCAACATTGACACCTCTACGGAACTCTCTCCATTTTCTCGTCGATCCATTTCGTTACTTCAATGACATATGGTCATATATATATATATATATATATATATATATATATATATATATATATATATATATAACACATCACTCATATTCAATATGCATGACGCATATTAGATGTGCATCATGCATATCCAATATGCATTGTATTAGTAATTAACACCTACCACTTGGCCATGTTGTCACATCAATCTAAAAAATAATAATTACATGGTTAACGCCTTTTGTATATGCGTTCTCGTATAACCATAGCATTGTATTTATAGTTGTAGCATGTTCAACGAAAATCATCAGAGTTCAAAATGACTTCTTATACTGTCAGGGACATCTACAAAGCAATGGGTAGATCATGGGTGGATGAAGGAGATCAATTTGATTATCCTTTGAATCCCCGTCTCCGTTGGTCTACATATTGCATAAATACCATGCAAGCGGAGTGGGCATACTGGCTAACGCGCTTACCTATCCTACTAGAAGATTGTCGCGCTTGTAATGCAAGAATCCCGAGGCAGTTGGCAATTACCATGCCGACATATACCCATGAACTGTTGCTCAAAGCTATTAACCGCATGCGTGAGGAATGCAATCGAATGAGTATGCGTATTAAGAGATTGACACTAGCAAATGAAGCAGCTCAATGTGCATCGGAGGGGTTCCTTCAAGACGCGCAGAGGTACCTATCTTGGAGCAATGAAGAAGAACTGAAGTCCGATGTCGAACTTTCGGATGAAGAAGATATGTAATTTTGGAAAATTCAATTTTAATTTCTACTTTTGTATGGTTGTTCAATAAATTCAATAAATATAGTTTGCACCCGAAATCATGAATTTTTTTCCATTCAATCACAGAAAATACAAGAACTTCTTCATGAAAACTGAAATAATAAACATAAAAGTACAAGTCAAATTTAAACATACGTAACTAAACAAGACACAGTTGTTTAGTTACTAAACTCCAATTTATAAACTAAACTTCCTCATCAGACATGTCATAATCTGAGAGATACTTGTTGTTTGCCAACACATTTGAGCGCTCACATGGCGTAAGTTCCCTTCCGCTTGCCTCGGCTACCTCCCTTGCAAGCTGAAGCATGTAGTACCGACATCTGCGCAATAACATTCTATTATTCTCTCTCCTTATTCTTTTTACCGCTCGTTCATAATCAAGCTTATTCTCGCGCCGCATTTGTATTGCTCGGCGATGGGGTACCGGTGAAGAAAGTTCATGGAGGTCATTGTACAATCCCTCTTGCTCTTCCAACCTAAAAGCCCACTCCTGTCGGAGACCAGCGTAGTAGTCTTTAGGACTGGAACGTCTCTCTCTCCAGTATTGATTTCTAAACGGGGCAAGTATCCAACGAGAACCAGAACTGTCATCGGCCATATGACTTTACTGGAATGGTTAGATAATTATATCACCTACATGCACATAAACTTATACACCTAAAGGAAACGCACATGTCATAGGCGTTACCATTATATCGAGTCAGTACTTTTCAGAAAAAAGTCCAATCGACCATAAATGCTTTTCAGTCACTAGCAGATTTATTTGTATAAAAGTAGGACTGTAACGCACATGTCATATGCGTTATCATTAGGTCGAGTCAGTGCTTTTCAGTGACAAAGTCAAATCGGACATAAATAGTACTCAGTCAGCAGCAGATTTCTTTGTTTACAAAATTTTTTAACGCACATGTCATATGCGTTATCATTAGGTCGAGTCAGTGCTTTTCAGTGACAAGTCAAATCGGACATCATGGTATTCAATCAGCAGCAGATTTCTTTTTTTCATTAAATTTGTAACGCACATGTCATATGCGTTATCATTAGGTCGAGTCAGTGCTTTTCAGTGACAAGACAAATCAGACATAAATGGTATTCAGTCACAAGCAGGGTTTTTTTCTGTACAAATATTTGTAACGCACATCTCATATGCGTTATCATTAGGTCGAGTCAGGGCTTTTCAGTGACAAGTCAAATCGATCATAAATACTTTTAAGTCACCAGCAGATTTCTTTCTGTAAATTTAGGACTGTGCACATGTCATATGCGTTATCATGAGGCCGAGTCAGTGCTTTTCAGTAACAAGTGAAATAAACCAGATAATTGCTTTTCAGTCACAAGATGATTCGTTGGACACAAAAGACTTGTCAAGTCCACTTTTATAAATAAACAAAAATTCAATAACAAATTGTTCACACTAAATAATGAAATCTATTAAAGCAGACATCTTCACATTAACATCCAATTGAAAATTTCATTCAATAACATAAACCCTTCGTCCAACAATACATTTTGTTTATTCGTCATCAGAATAATCAGAAAGTTCAGGATCAGTTGCGTACTGTGGATCCATTTTAATGTTGTTAATCAAATCCCATGGGTCATAGCCATCCCGTTCACCATCCCTAATTGCAGTGGCTATCATTCCTTGTCGCATAACCCGCCGGGACATTGCATTAATCTCCGCCTGCAGCCTTTGGCAAACATCGTTATGTAACATATTTTGCCTTCTCCCGGCTATCATCTCCACTGACCGTGCTTTGGGCACCTTTTGCAGGTAGGACCGACATTTTGCCTCCATACGATTGCGCTCTACAAACATGTTTGGCCAGTTAAGTAAATCAGCAGCTTCACCAACGAACGGAGTTTGGTTCCAATCTAATTTGAAATATGTATCTTGAGCCAGATCGTACTGTAACATCGGCAAGATAAATTGTCGTTTCCCTTGCCTGTTTAAAATACCAAGGCTGTAGTTCAACCTTGGGAGGGAGCGTTGGTCAGCACGTGGGTCAACCCCAGCCGTTGGTTGCGTACCAGTTCGTGGAACTACACGAAATGTGTTTCGTGACATCACCCCGCGGTACCCTCTCATATATTGTACAGGCAAATCATGACGACGCATTTCTTTATGCTGGGCAAGCCAGGAATCCAGAGGGAAAAGCTGGGCATGCGGTTCAACATCATTATCCCCACCCCCAATATCTCTTCGCAGTCGAAGATGAGAGTTGTTAACTTGATCACTAGGTGGGGGTGCAGGTGCATCATCAACTAAGGGGGGTGGAGGTGCAACGTATCCCCTGTTAGGAGACACCGGTCGTTCAATAACTCCGTTTGCTGTGAGAACTCTCTCTACCCTTTGGGAGCCAAAAAAACGCATGTCCCATTCATCAACATTGACACCTCTACGAGAACTCTCTCCATTTTCTTGTTTTTTTCCTGAACGAAATCGTCGAACCATTTCGTTACTTCAATGACTGTTGATATGGTGTATATATATATAACGCATCACTCACATTCAATATGCATGACGCATATTGGATATGCGTGATGCATATGGGATATGCGTGGTACACGCTGGATAATCTAGCTGGCCGGCTTGCATATGCCAGCACGGATAATGCACATCCGATATGCGTGATGCACATGGAATGTGCGTTTTGAACTATTTTTAAAAATAGTTTGAAAAACGGTATATTTTGCTAAATAGTTATTTGAAAAGTAATAAATCGATAAAAAGCTCACTCTCAGTTGGACTGGAACTATCGATTCAGGCCGTTCAGCGAACACAGACAGAGCCCTAGGACTTCCACCCCGCCGCCGCCGTCTATCTCCGCCGCCGCCGTCGTCTATCTCCGCCGCCGCTTCCGTTGCCAAAATCGGTAATATAACCTTCGGCATATCTTTTCTCACTTAGGGTTTCAGAACATTCTACTATCTCTCACTCGGCTTCCTAATCGAATCCTTGTCCACTCTTTTCTCAGTTGTGCGAGATTTTAGTGCGTGTAAATACAGAGGATGGCTTACATTCAATACGGCCGAAAGCTTCTCCAGAGCTCTGATCGTGTACTGCACCATCCATTGCTTTTTGCTGGTCAAGGTGTTAGATACCGAAAGCTGGAAGTCATTCTCACAACGGTGATCCCTATTCAGTAACCCTTTCTACTTATTTGTTTCTTTTGCAACTTGATTTTTGTTTCACTGTCGATTAATCGAATTTGTTCAATAAATTGCAGAATATAGACAAGCTTGGAAAAGCCGGAGAGACGGTGAAGGTTGCGCCGGGATACTTTCGCAACCACCTGATGCCCAAGATGCTTGCCCTGCCGAATATCGACAAATTCGCTCATCTTATTAGTGAGCAGCGCAAGGTCATTATTTGTCCCATATGTATATGTTTTTGTATATGTATTTTTTTTGGTAAAGATGTTTTTGTATGTGTATTGTTTATGAATATGTGTATATAGACATAAAAGAGAAGAAAAGAAAGGAGAATCCCACCACGTGTATGGATAAATAGGTGAGGAATGATGAGGAATGTGTGTAAATGCAAGGTCTGCTTTGTTTCTCACCATTTCTCGCCTGAAATGGTGAGAAATCAAAACCCTTTCTTTCCTCACCAAATCACTCAATCCAAAGGGGCTGTTGGTTGCTGGATTTGCACACACACTGGCTCACTGACAAGATGGAATGGTGAAATGGTGCTTGTACTGAGAATGTACGTATCAGGGGATTTTTGAAAGTTTCTGGTGATTATACAAGTGTGATCTTGGATAGGATGTTTCTGTCGTGGTTGGTTGAAATAAAAACGATTAGGTCTTGTAATTTGGCTAAGTAATGGAAAGACTTGTTGTTTTTAACACGTGATCTTTGAGGAAGCCTGAAGCTTACCTGGTTTTGTCGATGTTAATTTTTGTCTGATAGTAGGATCATCATTCAGATGGCTATTGGGTATACTTGTACGACTTATGACTCCTGATAGGGATATAAGTTTATGACTATGATATTGTTCATCTGGAAGCTGCCATTGTTGTCAATAACGAATTTTCGTGAAATATTTATGGAATAACATTGCTTGGTTAGTATTTGGAAAAACATCTTGTGTTCTTGCGCTGGATGTTTCTATTGCTGTTGGTTGAGATAAGAGTGAGCAGATTCTGTGATTTGAGTTAATCATGGAAGAACTAGTTGTTTATAGCATTTCACCTTAGAGGAAGTCTGAAGCGTACGTGATTTTGGCCATGTCATTATGTATTCTGTACTGGGATTGTCATTCAGATGGCTATCGGGCAAGGTATATTTGTATGACCGATGACTCCACAGTGTGACATGAGTTCATGGGTAGTGTCTTGTTTACCTGGAAGCTGCAATGGTACTATATATTTCTGGAGGAATATTTAACAAAACAATAAGGATCCGTTCCTATTTGGTGTTCAATTTTGTCTCAAACCACTTGGCCATCTATCATTCAATTTTTTTTGTACTTTTTATTATATGTCTTGTTTGTGCCTGACTCAAAACTAGAATTTATTTCAAAATGTAAGTTGAAACTCGTTCTCTGCCGGGATAATTCTGAGTTTGACGTTATGTTATCTTCAAAAGAATCAAAACTTGTGTGGACATGTTATTCTGCCTATGATGCATGATCCTAACGTGTCTCTTTCTTAATACGTAATTTGCAAGGCTTTGTTTAGTTAAATTATACCATGTTCTGTACCTACGTTTGCTGCTTGCTTTGGCCAGATATATGAACCGAAGGAAGTTGAAGAGGTTAAAGTAGTTAAAAAGACTGATGAAGATCATATGAAAGAATATCAAACGGCGGCAAAACGTCTCGACAATGCTAAGCTGGTTTGTACCCACTCAGAAGCTCTAAAATGCACATATGAAGTGTTTGATAGTCTATTTCTCTCATGTTTCTTCACATGTTACTATTTTTATGGTTGATAATTATCTTTTACGATGCTTAGTTGGGGTTGTAAATCAAATGAACCTGCTAGTGTCTGCAAAGTACTCAAATTCTGAGTTGGATATGAAAACAGATGGTATTTTTTCAATGGCTTGAAAACTTTGGAACTAGAATAACAATTATTTTGTTTATCTAATGTTTCTAGTGCTTAAGAAGGATTGATTTTGTAAGTTTCACCTTCCTCGTGGGATGGGCCTAATGTCTTTCAACTATTGAAACTCTGAAGTTGGTTGCTAGGGCATTGAATCAGAAGACTAGTACACTAAAATTTTTGATTCACAGAGCATATGACAGAGGGACGATAAACCAATGCTTTCTTGATTTAGGAAGTTAGTTGCTTTGATACAAAGAGCCTTTTTTGTATGACTACCTATTACATCATATGTGATATTGTTTTCATTTGTATATTTTAACAGGTTCTGAGAAGGCTTGGTAGTGGTGAAAATGAATTACGCTCACCTGTGACAAAAGATGAACTCATAGCCGAGGTATGGTTTTGCTGTTGTCTGTCTATTCTTGGGCTCTTTTGGATTTCTTTATTCTACTAAAACAAGTAAGAGGATTTTGTATGAACTGCCTATCTTTCCAATGGTAATTTTGAAATGTGCAATGAGCCTATTTAAGGGGAAATGAGGAAATCAATGCTCAAAAGACTGGCTTATAGAGCTAAGAGTTAATTTCGTTTTTATCCCCTAAACTATTCACATTTTCGCTACTTCATCCCTAAACTTTATTTTATCCCTCAACTTCCCAATTGCAACCCATTTGGTCTATTAGATAACGGAAGTCCGTATCTTGGACGAAAACAGTTCACGTGGTCACCAAACAAAAAGACTATGCGCACGGACAACTTGTGGGGCCCACTTTGGGGTCCCACACAAACAATCTGAAACATTCATTATATTTAAAATAATTTTTCAAGTAAACTAAACCAAATCAAGCCTTGTGTCCAATCAATTGGGGTCGGCTACATGAATCCCAATTATTGAACTCTGTATAGGGCTGCCTCTTCACTTAGATTTAGTAAGCCCAAGTCCTTCCGTATCACTGTATTCAAAGTCAGTTTAGGTCTTCCTCTTCCCCTAGCCCGACTATCCACTATTGTCATGTCAATCTTCTTGACTGCAGGTCTACAGTAAATATGTCAAAACCACCTTAATCTATGATAATTGATAGCAGGATTTGTTAAATTATGTATGATGTGAACTTGTGAACTGAAAGTTTGATGATGTGAAAGCCAAAATGTCAAGTGTGATGACTGCAAGCTTCTTATACTTGGAACATTATCTAAGGGCCTCACCACTATATGAAGATATGTATCCATCACTTTGAAGTTTGAATAGTATGATGTCGTGATTCATGAAGTGTTTCCTAAGATGTATGTCGGCAGATTGACCACACCTAAGTTGGGAAGCACTGGAACATAAGAAAAGCAGGAGGGAAGAACATCTTATTTCCATATGCCTTTAGCCACCACTTTTAGCTCATTCGCTAGGAAAAAATCAATGATTCGTGCAATATATTTCTTTATTCAACGTGTCAAAATCTGGGAACAAATAACACGAAAGACTTGAACACTGGAAAATTGGTTCCGTCCTTGGATGCATAGCACCTTTATGACTATTGAGGCCCGCTGTAATGTAGTCACTTTGTAAGAGACGAGAGATTCTCCTTCTCATATGATTCTGCATAAACCTCTACACAACGGGCCTTAATCCCATCTTCTAGTTAACTGGATATCTCATTGTTGGCAATTACGTTCTTTTGTTATTTTCTTTCTTACGGTCCCTATTCACGTTCATTTTGGCAAATTTATGCTTTTGTCAGAGAAATTCATTAGGGTCTATGCTGCACATACAATTCGGTAAATTTTCTGCATTGTTATTGTACAAAATTCTTTATTCTAGGACAGGCATTCAAAAGGCTAAGGTGCTATTCTTTTTATTTTTTGGGGTTCCAATAGTGAAGATTTTCCTTTATTCTTTTTCACTTGATTGACGGAGTTGACAGATCAGGGGAGCTCCCTAGTAGTTTATATTGCTATAATGCTTACAATCACAAAGTGATTATACTGGTTCGCTCATAAACCGATTACGTTTCTTGTATTGCATCAGGTAGCGAGGCAACTTTTTGTGCAAATTGAACCTGAAAACCTGCAGCTTCCGAATCCTCTGACCTCTTTGGGAGAGTTTGAGTTGCCGGTCCACTTGCCAAAGTCGATCCCTTTGCCACCGGGTAAAGTTCAGTGGACTCTCAATGTCAAAATCCGGAGGAAGTAATCAAGACCAGCTTCTTAGCTTTGATGGATTATATGGATGAATGTTTCGGTCTTGGCCCGAATTTGAAAACCCTAAATGTTTTCACTACTGCACACAGTTACCCTTGATTTTGTATCCTTAGACAGAAGAGAGGAGGTTAAGAAAATTTCGCAGGCTTGGAGACACCATTTTCCATCTTCTTGACTAAAACCCGACGAATAGTTAAAAGTTGAACTCGGATTAATCATGTCCTTCAAAACAGGAAAGCGAGGAAACTAATTATTGACTATATATGTTACTAGTGGTAATTCACAAAATGTCATAAAAATGAAACTATCGCATCCATAAAATACCAATATAAGAGCATCTCCAATCCATACTCTATATCTCTATTTGAGAGTATCAAATCACTCCAACCCATCCTCTCAACCCTCCTCCATTTGAGAGTATTGAATTTTGATACTCTATATTTAGAGGGTGAGAGAAAATATAGAGACCATCTCTAAAATACTACGGAGTATTCACCTTTTTAAACTATATTTTTGTCCTTGTTTGCTTTTTTTACTTAATTTTTATCCTCATGAGAGTATAAAAAAATGTTTTTTTTTCATAAAGTGATTTTAGAGACAAAAATAGAGGGTTTGTGGTTGGTGTAAACATGAATAATAATTTCCTCTATAATCACTTTATGAGTAAAAAATATTATTTTGATACTCTCAAATGGAGTATTGGATTGGAGATGCTCTAAGTGACACAAGCCAAGAGTGCATTGAAAATCCTCATTGCTATTGAATGTGATTTGTGCTTTGGCATTTCAAAAAAAGAAAAAGAAAATAATAGTGCAAAATCATTTTTCTTAGTACCAATACAAGCATACTACCCGTGCTATGCACAGAAGAAAGATATATATTTTTCATGGCAAAAAATAAAGAGTTCCGGAATTTGGGGAAACTACCAAAATTGAAAATGGGAAATAAAAACAAGACTTTCCCAACTAAAACCAACGTCAAAGGAATTATACGTTAAGGGTGGGTTGATTTCTTATCAACTCTGGGCAGAGTAGCAGATGATTATCGCGAGTAGAATGCCAATATAGTTAGGATGTTGCCTTTGCGTTGTGATGCTTTCCTCTCTTGTCTCTTTTGTAATCCTTTTTTCATATTAATAAAAAAATTCTTTGCCGTTTAAAAAGAAAAAAAAAACTTGGATTGTTATGGATTTTTTTTTCAATACAGAGGAATAATAAGGATTTTTTTAATGGTCAAAGGGACATGTGTGGGTCAATGCCAAATTCTTTTTTTAAATTAAAAAGTTGAAAACACTAGAATAACTAGTGAAAAGCTTTGGAATTGCGCAGAGCAGCCCGGGCATCTCGACACCTCCTGACTATACATGAATCAAACTTGAGTTTGGCATGTAAATTGTCCTAATGGTCAAGGGCCCATGCGGAAAATAATAGAAATTCCGTTGTAGAATAGGAAATAAATACTTATTTTTTAAGAAGACAATTTCAAATTAAAAAATAATGGACTTATTGAAATATAAAAATATACAATATAGATTTTGTTTGAAAGATCGATGAGATCTTTTATATGGTGTAAAAAAAATTTAAAAAATTATTTTTTATTTACATTATTTTTGAGTTTAAAAATATAAAATAAGTACTTATTTTTTAAAAGGTGTTCCGGAACAGAGTCGACCCTTTGCTGCCTTGCACAAACACAAACGCTAAAGACGAGATTTTTCAGTGCCGAGCGGGTATATCTCACGTGGTATCCGTTCGGTCCATCCGAGCCGTCTGATACACTTTTGGATGGCTCGGATTGAAACTCTCTCTCTCCTCTCACCTAAACACTTTCTCTCTCCAAATCTGAGGCGTTCAAAAATGAAATAGGCGACTCAGATGCGCGAGCGAGCACCACGTGGTACCCACTCGGCACTGAAATTTTTTCCCTAAAAGACACACACATTCCAATAAAACGTGCACAGGAGAAGAGATTGAGAATACATTTCTTTTTGGGAAATGATATTGCCACGCCTTTTTTTGTTATTGCCACATCTCTGTAAGTGTATTTTTGCCCAAAAATACACTTGCAGGAATGTGGCAATAACAAAAAAAAATGTGACAAAATCACTGGTCTTCTTTTTTTGATTAACGATTGTGAATACGTTTCGTACCCATACAAACGAAACTGACATCGATAAATAGTACTCCACTACGACCAAGCGCGCGGCGATCCTGATCTGAGGTTTCTCAAACCCTTTTAGAGCATCTCCGATCCAATACCCTCCAAATCTCTATTTGAGAGGATCAAATTAATCTATTTTATTTGAAAAATAGATTTAGAGGATTGTACTATTTATCTCAACTCCAACTTAACACTTTATTTCTCAACTTCAACATATATTTGGAGGAGATCCTCTATTTTTTCAAACACCCTCTATATTTACAGGATTAAAGTTCATCCTCCCAAATAGAGGAGAGTTTTAGAGGATGAATTGGAGAATATTTTTTCCTCCAAAATGAAGAAATGGAGTATGGATTGGAGGTGCTCTTAGCCCACCGTCGATAGTACCACCAAGGGCGCGGCGATCCTGATCTGAGGTTTCTCTCTCTCTCTCTCTCTCTTATAATTCCGTTATACCAGCCCCTCAACCCTAAGCCCACCGTCGGCCGGCTGGCTCTTCTTCTTCTTCATTTTTATTCCTTTCTTCCCCTCTCCGTATTTTCTGTATAAACTCATTCTCTGTACTTCTAGTCATGTATTCCAATAAGCTTGGGGGTGTTTACGTTGGCGGCAGCTCATGTAGTGAGGTTTAGAGGCAATCACAACAATAGCTGAGATCTGTCTCTTCTCTATGAAATAGGCTCTCTCTCTCTCTCTCTCTGTTCCTGAGATCTGTTGCAATTCAATTTTTGGTTTGATTTTTTTTTTTTTTATCAAAAACCAAATGAGATGAGAAATCGGTATTTTGGATTAATAAGATATTTTCGTTGAACATTTTCAGACATTTATGTACCAGTAAAAACGGGAGGAATGAGTTTGCAATATAGCTGGTTCGGTTACTCATTCGGTTCGGGGATTACCCGAAATCTGTTTGGTCGTGTATGGGTAACCACTTATCTCCCCGTTCGGTTATCTGGGCGGATTCGGGGAGAGTAATTATTTCGGGTATCGAGTACGAAAATCTCCATATCTGCCCCGATTGTCATTCCTATGTGGGAGGCCTGTTTATATTATATCTGCATCAATATATGACATCAATTTTGCATACCTAAAGATCAGGTGTTTAGGAGCCTAATAATCACTTCTTGCTTTTGTATTACTGAATTTGGGAGCCTAATTATCACGTAAAAGAGCCTATATTTGTGAGCAGGGAGGCTTTTTAAAATTTGGTGATTGTAATCCTTGTATTCTCACTGTTATTTGTGCCAATGTCCAAATTGATGCTTTGTTTTGCAGTTGTGAAGGGGGCACACTTTTTACTGCAAGACATAACCGTTGAGAACTCGGCCGGACCGGGCACCCAAGCAGTGACTTTGTTCTGTTGTGTCGAGTATGCCGCTTTCTACAAGTGCAAGATAACAGAATATGAAGACACATTATTTGCAGACCACACACGACAATTTTACTGGAAATGCGACATTTACGGCACAATCGATTTTATCTTTGGAGATGCGGCGGCAATATTCCAAAACTGCAATCTTTTTGCCTGTGATACTGGTGCTGTTTTCACAGTCCATTCTCGGGATGGTCTGAATGGATCCTCGGGATATGTGATTCAAAATTGCTCGCTGAAAGCTTCGCTAGAAATCGCAACCAACGTCTTGGAGATGAATGCCTAATTGGGATGACCATGGAGAAACTTCTCCACAGTGATTGTCGTGGATTCTTTTATTGATGCCATATTCAACCCATTGGGATGGGAGCCGATGAGAGATTCTACCGGCGAGGTTGTGAGGTACCAAGTACCACAATCGAGGAGGTGGCGCAAACACGACGGGACGAGAGAAATGAGAATGATACAAGGTTATAAGGCACCGTGAGGAAATGTTGTTTATCCCATAGTAATCATGGTGCCTTATAACCTTGTATCATTCTTATTTCACTCGTTCCGTGACGCAGCGGAATTCACGAGAGACTAGTTAGCGTACTAGTCCAAACGAGATAATCAACTCGTCGCAACGAGCAAATCTTGCGCACAAGAAAGAAAGACAAATGTCTGAATATTATTGATGAAAAAGCTTTCAAAAGATGAATAATTGAATAGGTTACAGCCCTTTTTATAAGACCCTAACCCTAGAAATCCTACTGAAAAAGATATAATAAATCATGCCAAAACAAGCGGCATTAAATAAAAGATATTTCCTAATTAATTAAAATAAAATCTTAATTCTTGTAGACCAAGAATCCTAATAAAGGTAGAAATCAAAATCAAACCGAATACGGAAAGTTAATAATTCTAACCTAAACGAAAATATTCCTAGTCAAAATCTTATTCTAAAGCAATAAAAATAAAATACAAAAACTCTCCATTTTTGTCCCTACATCAGTCTCCTTTTTTTCAAAAGAACTCGCCCTCGAGTTCTCATTAGAAACTTGCCACCTTCCCTTCCAAAGAAATAGATATTTGGAATATTTCAACTTCTCGATCGTCTTCCAATAAAAGTACGCTTGCCAAGATAGTTTTCCTGCACACTTCAATTGATTGACGATTTCCACAATACGAGCATTGAGTGAAAACTCAATCTGCTCCAACCCAAGAAAATCAATAAATTGAACGTCATACAGAAATTCCAGTTTTTCTTCATGAGGTCCATCAACTAGACTACTGATATTCCCCTCAAGTGATGAATGTTGACCGATAAGAGCTTTGAGGTGATGTACATTGGTTGACTCATGTGCCCCCGCATCCCGCCTATCATCTTTTTCCTCCGAACTCTCTTCAATTTCACAAGTCATTGCTTCCCAATTAGCAACTGAAAGAATTAACTCAGCTGAGCTATCAACAAACATCTCCTCTTTCCCCCCATCCTCTTTCTCTCTAATATTACTTGGGACGTTTTCAATAAAATCATCCCTAGTTAGCAAAACCCAATTGTCGAGGTTAACGTGATCCACTTGAAGCGAGCTCGGCTCCTCTTTAACACAAATTTTAGTATCAACCATCTTCAATGGATAACTGTTTTGGCCCTCAACAACTTGATCGCCAACATCTGTTTCAATTTTTTTTATCATCAACTCCCTCTATGACCACCTTATCAATTTCTTCAATGACATCTTTGGCAAAAGTTGTTGTATTCTGTTGATTTGATCCGTACTTTTCATCCAACAATTGTTTATAATTATGCGGCAAAAATCTCTCCATCAGACATTTTTTTATTGTTGACCATGCACAAATATGGCGTTTGTTCTGTTGATCTCGCAAAGATTGCAAGTCTAACCACCAATCTAGGGCTGGACCTGTAAGCTTTAACAACACGTACTTCCACTTTTCTCCATTCGAGATTTTCATATACTCAAAAGCATCCTCAAGATTAAGTATCCAATCTAGAATATCCTCAAAATATTCAGAACCACTAAATTTAGGTAAATTATTATAATACCTGAAATTTGGTTGCCACTTTATTGACTGATAATCATCATGATTATCAAATAGCTTGCCTTCAAATTTATTCCTACTATCGCAGTGATAATAAGAATATCCTCCGAAGACGTTTTGATGAATAGGTTGGTTGCGGGCAAATCCCTCAACGCGGTTCCTATTCTGGTTAGGAGGTTGGTGATGGGCAAATCCCAACGCGCGATCCTTCTCAACCCTTTCTGGCCTTTGGCGATTTTGTAGAGTCAACCCCTGCAGCAACTCACGGATCTCTGCGAACTGAGTGCGAGTATCCTGACGGATCTCGGCTAACTGAGTGCTTCGATTCTGCAACTGTGTTCGGGTTTCCTCCATCATCTTCCTTAGGTCAGCAAGCCCACGACCAACGTCAATGGGTGTGTCTTCATCTGTGTTTGGTGCCATCGAACCAGGAAAAGCGTGGCTCTGATACAACTTGACGCAGCGGAATTCACGAGAGACTAGTTAGCGTACTAGTCCAAACGAGATAATCAACTCGTCGCAACGAGCAAATCTTGCGCACAAGAAAGAAAGACAAATGTCTGAATATTATTGATGAAAAAGCTTTCAAAAGATGAATAATTGAATAGGTTACAGCCCTTTTTATAAGACCCTAACCCTAGAAATCCTACTGAAAAAGAAATAATAAATCATGCCAAAACAAGCGGCATTAAATAAAAGATATTTCCTAATTAATTAAAATAAAATCTTAATTCTTGTAGACCAAGAATCCTAATAAAGGTAGAAATCAAAATCAAACCGAATACGGAAAGTTAATAATTCTAACCTAAACGAAAATATTCCTAGTCAAAATCTTATTCTAAAGCAATAAAAATAAAATACAAAAACTCTCCATTTTTGTCCTACATCATTCCGTCACGTTTGTGCCATCTCCCCAGTTGTGATACTCTCGGTACTTGACGACCTAACCGGTGTAATCTCTTTCATCCCAATGGAATGAATATGGCATCAATAAACGATTTTATGACAATCACCGTGGAGAAGTTTCTCCATGGTTGTCCTAAATAGGCATTCATCTCTGCGACATTGGTTGCAATTTCTGGCAGAGTTTTTAGCGAGCAATTTTAAATCACATATCCCAAGGATCCATTCAGACTATCCCGAGAATGGGTTGTGAACACTGCGCCAATATCATGGGCAAATAAATTGCAGTACGTTTTTGAATATTGTTGCCACATCTCCAAAGACAAAATCGACCTTGCCATAAATGTAATATTTTGGGTAAAATTGTTGTGTGGTCTGCAAATAATGTGTCTTGATTTCCTGTTATCTTGCACTTATAAAAAACGGGTACTAGGCACGAAAGAACAAAGCCACTGCTTGGTTGCCCAATCAAACCGAGTTCTAGGCTCTTTTACGTGATAATTACTCCGAAATGGGAAGGATACATGGTTATAAGGCACCATGAGGAAATGTCTCGGTATGTCACTTCTGTTGAAACGTTACACTCACATATTAGTTACCAAGCCTATGTAGTTTGAACTTTGCATCAGTTCTTCACTTGCTCTTCCATCTAGTTCTTCCTTTACAAGGTAAATCTCATTTCCCTCTTGCAATTTCATGAATATATACATAGCATGTTTCACATCCCAAACTTGTGAACAAGACTCCACCATACTTATACCTTGAGATTAGATGATCAAAATGTTGTTTACACGCTGTGCTGACTGGATCTCAGGTCCAGACGTCCCCATGGACATCCAGTTTTTCCTCTTAGATAGCCTTTCATATTTCTGGCATAACTTTCTCATCTGATGTCGGATTGACTTGATTCAAAGTGCGTTAAACAACTAATTCAATTCTCTACAACTTTGTTTAAATACCATTTTCCCAATTCTGAAGTTTGGTAGGCCAAAATGGCCTTGCAATCAAAGTCTAGGAAACTCGAAACACTTTCGCTTGATCCTCTTTGTGCCCAAGGACCTCTATACTATTAAAATCACTTCAAACACTCTCAAAACACTTTTTCACACTTGTGATTATATCCTTGTGCCCCTCACTAATCGAGAAGGCCGAGCGAGTACCTGTTAGTGTATCGGACACGCATGTCCAAAGTTACTATATATTTTTTGGAACTTCACTATCCTTGCTAAGTGCTAAGTAATGGGTTACTAATGTTAGGTTCAGAACTCGGGAAATCTGAGCTCGTGCACGTAGGGAGGTTTTTGCGGCACACTTTTGGTGAGTCATGCTATATGCCTTATCTACTCGTATTTTACAATCAGAAAGCATGCATAGACTATTTTTTGTAGCTTTTGATGCGTGTTTAGTTACTTATTACTCTGAAAGTGCTTGTTACCATACCTTCAGAACATGGCGGAATGCTGATATAATTTTCGAATTACGTGAACTAATGGAAATGCATGTCTTTGCTTATGAACCATGAATTTAACTTGCAAAGAGTTGTTCTCTAAAAGTATCATGTTTATGACACGTAGTTCGAACGGTGCTCCGACCGCTAGGAAAATGAGAATAGTGAGGTAGGGATCATAACTAGATGATCACGGGTGATGTCACGCCAAATGTTTATATCTTAGGTTCGAATGTTCGATCATCCCTAATTACTGGTGGTCGTTGAACGATAAAACGTAGTCGTCGATGCAAATGAAATGCCAACATTGATGACGAAATGGCAACATTTGCCTTGGTAGTTGGATAGCATTGCTATGTTATGAAAACCATGATTTTTTTTTAGCAGCATGGATAAACTAGTTAATTCATGGAACTAAACTTGCAAATTTGGCAAACTTTGACTCACACTAGCCTAGTGCTCAAGATGTTGAACCTAATGTTGCAGGCGAACATGATTTTGTGGAACATGCTTGATGGCCGAAAAAGCCTTGATGCTTTGTTGTTGTTGTTGTTTTTGTTTTGGTTATGTACTTGCAATATCTACAACTTATACGAGCATGGAACTCAGACTTGTTATTTTGTTGCCAATCTCGTGGCCATGGTCATGGTTTGTAATAACTTTTACTTATCTGCACTTAATTTTTCAGCTCTGGTTAATTTATCACGATTCTGCAAAATTTCTACTACAATCGAATGAATCATGTGGACATATAATCGAATGAATCCCGCAACATCAACCCTGACGAAGAGCAAAAAGAAAACATCACAACCATTGCAGAATACGGATCAAAGAAGAAAAAATTCCATTGCAGAATAGACTTAAACATACTCCATATATAAAAAGCAACACCACTGGTCACCAGCTTTATTCCATCTTTTTAGTTCCCGATCGATCTTGAAATCCTAATATCCTTTCGAGAGATTATGGTAGATAAAATCCATCGTCATCATGACAATACCTGTAAGCTTCTGAATATCATTGTTTATACTAGTTAATGGCGAACGAGCAGGTTTTGGTCGTTGAATAAAGCTTCGTTCGCAACCATACGGGCAGGACTCAAGTACATCGACATCGGTCCTCAGACGATAATACTCTTGGTAGTTTTTGAAACCTATCAGTCTCAAATCATGCTTGAGATCATGGACCGCCGGGGCGTAGACTGATGCGCACCCTTTGAGCGAATCCCTGGTATCGGCATCAGTATGGGGATCATTGAGAAGATGAGCTATGTGATTGTTTAATACAGTGACGTTCGAAAGAGTCCTGTCAATAAGGATACGGAGGATTCCTCTCGGGCACAACTTTAGGTTGGATCGAGGATCGGCGTTTATTGCAGCAACACACACGTCATAGTAGCCCGTATAATGGCACAGCTGGTCGCGAACTGTTTCGGAACAACCACCGTTGTCTTTTCCGGCCGTTTTTGCATTGACAACGGAAATAGCAAAACACACGAGCAGCACAAAACCTATGTCGAGTGTGGCTATTCTCGCCATCGGTACTATTCTCCTAGTTGAAATCAATTAAGCATCATTCACATTACTACTACAAGTATATATAGGGAAATCATGTATGTAGATAAAGGAAATAGCAATCCTATGAATATTCTTATACTAGTTGAAATCAATTAAGCATCATTCACATTACTCCTACAAGTATATATAGGGAAATCATGTATGTAGATAAAGGAAATAGCAATCCTATGAATATTCTTATATTGATCATCTAAATCTAGGACTTCGGGTTGGTACTGTGTAGTGGTGTGCGCAGCACCATGCTGCACACCTTTGAGTCGTCAGATTGTGCATCCGATGGCTCGAATATTCTTATATTTATCTATGAATGGAAATTCCAATTAGGTCATAATTATGATTCAATTAACAAGCCATATATATTACTTACCGAATAAGAAAGTACCTATACGAGTAAGGAAATAAGTAAATAATGTATACTTAACACTTTATTTCTTGTAAGGACGCGGCTTCTTTGCAGTTGGTAGAGAGCTCCTGCTGTTGTATCGCAACCGTTCATCTTTGTATTCAATGGTTCAGATTTTAAAATATTCAACGACGCAACCACAACCGACCCTAATGTGCAGCCGCCACTGATGAAGGGAGGATCGATGTATCAGATCAAACTAGGGTTGCTCAAAAAATCCGGTGAACCGTGAAACCAGTCCGGACCGATCCGATCCGTACCTTTTGGATTTTATCCGTGGATTAATGGTCCGGACACGGTTTGAAAAATTAGAAAACCGTGACTTGCGGTTCGGTCTACAGATTTTCATTACGAAACCGTGGATTAACCGAACCGGACCGTGAGATATTTATTTTATATAAATAATAAATATATATGTGTATTTATATAATTAATTGTTAGTAATGTTAACTTTTTTCTACCAATTTTAGTATTTTATCTTAATAATGGGATATAGTGTAGATATACATAAAATATAGGGGGTAAATCATACTAGTTTTTTTTATATAAGTTACGGGTAACCCAAGTTTAGTTTCACTAGTTCGTTTCTTTTCCAGTTTCCTAATTTCCATTCCTTGTTCAAGTTGCCGCCGCACCGTTCTTACTTCTTCACCTCTTCTTCCTCCTCCTCCTCTCTCCCTCCGTTTTTTCAAAGTAATGAGTACTTTTTGGTGACCGGTGTTAAACTTAATTCTGAGTGTAACCTTCTTCCCTTTTAGTGTGGGATATATGCTTGAGCTTTATTTTTTGCTAAAATCCGTGGACAAAACCGTAACCGATCCGCAAGTCACGGATTGGATTGGAACCGAACCGTAGGACTTTTGGTCCGGACATGGATTTCATTTTGTAAAAACCGTGACTAGCGGTTTGGTTCTCGGATTCCTAAGAATCCATTCCTAAGAATCCGAACCGAACCGGACCGCGAGCAGCCCTAGATCAAACCATATACATGAACCGACGGGTCACTCCTCGTGCATGGGTGCCTCCAAATTTTTGACCTGCTAATATTTTTGATATATACTCGCTATGGTATTGAATGATGAATGGAAAAAGCACAAATGAGTGGTGATTCAAAAGCGAAACTCTCACAGATCGGGTACTTTCAGAGACGATATTTGTTCACAATGATATTTGTGCCAACAGTGATTTACCCTTGATGATGTTATTGGCGGGGCAACTTGTATGGCTTGTCAGTCCATCTGATCGTCTCGGCATTTGTTGTTTTTTTTATCTTTGGCTACCACTTTATAAATGTACAACAGATTGCAGGTGCCGCTGCTTGCGTTAGGGTGAAAGATCGACATTGACTGCCTTGTGCTTTCTCGTTTTACAATACTTAGATGATTAGTTTGGTTTTGTCCAAATTTTTTGTAATAAACTCCGTTATGTAAGTACCGCTGAGCAATTATTAATGTAATCTTCTCAATTTTGTCCAAAAAAAATCGAAACTATAATCAAACTCACACTTTTATTTCGAACCCAGCTAACAATCTTTCTACTCGCGCGTAATATATTGCAAACTCTCTCTCCTACGATTGTTTCTCTCTCTTTTACCCTCACACAAATAAACATAGGATGACACATTGCTACCTCCAATTTTCGTAGCCATAAATCACCCCTAATTAACCAGTACTCTCCCCACAGGTATGGAGTCACCCACTTTTGAAGCCATTGAAGACACAGAGAACCAAGCTCACCTTTTAATTACTTCATTGAGTACCAACGCCGGCCAGAGAAGAAACAAACAAGAAAAAAACACCACAAGCATAGAACAAATACCCATAAACACTATTCAAAAGAAACGCCAACGTCTATCACTTTTATTCGTCCGTTATGATTCCAATCATCAATCTAGCTCGTATGGCTTTTTTCGGGTGTTTACGGAAAACAATATTCAATATTGCCATGCAAGTCTCTGCGAGATCTTGTACGCAGTTGTTTATACCTGTTAATGGGTTAGGAGCAGGTATTGATCGTTGAATAAAATCCTGGTCACAATCAAAGGGACTGTCGAACATGCTGTTAAGCATAGAACTCATCTCGGAAAATTGGGAAACATTTTTTAACTCCAAGAGTGATAAAGCATGCCTGAGGTCATAGATGCCATCGTCGTAGCCGGAAGAACACCCCTCGAGGGAATCCCTGGTTGTGTTCTCCATTTTGGTAGTATTATCCGCGAGGAGGCGATCAATGTACTCAAGTATTGCAGTAGCGTTGGAAATAGTTTTGTCCATGACGATGCGGAGAATTCCTTTACGATGCGACTTAAGGTTGGATCGAGGATCGGCCTCAACTGCTGCGACGCACAAGTTGTAGTGGCCCGTTTCATTGCACAGATGCCGAACCAATCCAGCTTTTTTGCCTAGTGTTTCGAAACCATCGCCGTCTTTCTTTGCAACATCTTTCAATGGTGCTGCGAGCGCTGCTGGTGAAGAGACGAGCAAAGAAAGGGAAAGGAAACACAAAATCAGCGCAAAACTAACCTCAACTTTGGCCATTAGTACTGGCCTATCCGCCTAGTTGAAATCAAGCACAATACATATGAGAAGAATGAGTAGGAGCCCTAGCCCTGGGGTTTTATATATATGGAGATAAAGGAGAGGAGGAATGATAGCTTTTATTGGTCAACATAACTCGGTGGATTTACCATATTTACATGAACACGAATATGACATGATCTGTTATTAAAAAAATTAAATGGGATGAGTACGGGTTAGACTCGCGTATAATGATGATAACCGTTTAATTTTTTGTGTCAACTTGTTAACCTTAAAAGATACAACTCAAACACGACAAAAAGCCAGGAATGCAAACTCATCGCCCGTGGTTGTGTTTCATGATAGATTAATTTTGACTCCTATAGATTTCCTAATCTTGAGTAAAAATTAAAAAAAGAAGAAAAGAATTTCCTAATGTAAGAAGATTTGTAATTTGTAATTTTTAAAATCATGCTCGGTCAAACTCGTACGGTAAGATATCAGTGTAATTATGGAAAGGAAAGATATGCGCATTATTATACGATTCATTACCTTTTGTTGTTTTGTACTCCGTACAATTTAAGAGTTGCTCTTCCATACCTTACCTCTCCTACTTTCACGAGTGTGATTGATGGATTCGACTCCGACGTTTGGTTTCATGCGACTTATTGTTTTTTTGTTGTTTTGTTTTGTTGTTTCTTGTTTTTCCGAACCGATAGTGTCTTTTATTGTGGTTGTACTATTTTTTATTCTAATATAACTGGAATCATCTTGCTCGTCAAAAAAAAAAAAAGCTTTTGGTGAACCCATAGAAATGGCTATCGCCTCTATGAGAGAGAGAGAGCTAGCTTGGGGATTACGAGGCAGGAGACTCCGGTGGTGTTCCACTTTTTGTAAAAGTATTTTTTTTCAAAATAAGATAATTTCAAATTCAAATATAATGAAAATGAAAAATATTTTTTCAATTTTTTTTGCACCGTTTAAAAGATCTTAATGAGATATATCAAACAAGATTCATATTGGTAAGAATATTATATGATTTTTAGTTTGAAATTACCTTCTTTTTCAAAAAGTACTTTTTTTAACAAAAGTGGAACACCCCCGGAAACGATGTATAGTACTACTCCTAGCTTAATTAAATACCGATAAATGTATGATCAATCTATTTAATTTTTGGTCCCCGTAAATTCTTCTTCTTTTTTTTTCTTTTTTTTTTTGTCAATCGGTCTCGTCCTGTAAATTCATGGACATAAAATCGAGTTAATAGGAGTAGTAAATCCCTTAACGATATTGGATTGAACTAATTTTTTTTTGTAAGAACACTTAATTAAGAACATCTTTTAAACAAACTGAATGGCTCGAATGAATTACTTGTGTGTGACTCTGAGATAGACTCCACATAACTCTTCGTACAATTGGTATATACCTTTTGGTGAACCCATAGTTTATTTGAATTGAGTTGCAAGCATAAACTGATCAGAAAAAAAGTGAAAGAAGCATGCACATTTGTTCGCAACTATGGCAAAAATATCGAGAATGATAGGCACATAAATCTGCATATATATCTATCAAAATTAGATACTAGATCCTTTTCTATTCTTTGTAGTTAAGCTGATTATGTGGCTGTTGGACCTTTGTTAAGCTGAGCCCGGAGTGTTGCTTGTCTTGCTGATGGACCTATGTTGTGCTGCTTGTGTTGCCTATGATTATCAGGGAATTGGATGCTTAATGACTGCTCCTAGTTGCGGTTGTCATGACCGACCTTGGGCTCATTCAATCTTCATTGGATGTAATTTTTCTACTTTTTCTTTTCTCTTTTTCCTCTCTTGTAGGCCTTTTACGGTACCTCATCCTTCGTGGTTTGTAATTGGTTTCTCCTCAATGTACCATTTGTTGAGTTTCTAATAAAATTTTGTTGCCTAAAAAAATTAATGCAAACTCATAGCCCGTAGTTGTGTTTCATGATAGATTAATTTTGAATCCTATGAATCTTCTAATCTTGAGTAAAAAAAAAAGAAAGAAAGAGAATTTCCTAATCTAAGAAGATTTAATTTTCAAAATCATGTTCGATCAACTTGTACGGTAACATATCAGTGTAATCATGGAAAGGAAAGACATGCACATTAGTTGGTGATGGCGGCGGCGTGGTGGTGGTCATTGTGGTGGCGGTGGCGGCGTTGTGTTGGTGATGGTGGAGTGGTGGCGGCGATGTGGTGGCAGTGGTAGTGGTGGTGGTGGTGGCGGAGTGGGGGTGGCGGTGGTAGCGTGGTAGTGGTGGTGGTGGTGATATTTTTGTCTCTCTTCAATCGCCTTTTTTTGTGAGGGGTATTTTTGTCAACAAAATAATGAAGAGTACCTACGTACTGAGCTATGGATTATTCTTTACACAGACAGGACCGGCCAAGAAGTTCCCATTTTCTGATGATCTCCTAATCACCGTATTTACATGCAACAAAACTCCAAAATTGGAGAAATTTTTGGGTACCGGATGGGTATCACGTGGCTGTGCCAACGTGGTGCCCGAGCAACCTATCTGGACCGTCCAAAAGTGTGTTGGACGGCCCAGATCTCTCTCTCCTCTCACCTCACCACTCTCTCGATCAACTGATTTAACCCCTACTAAAATTCGATCTTTCCTTGAGTTGTATCTTAATCTTTAAGAGGGAATATTTGATCGTTCTGATCAGTCTCCCAAATGTTTTGGACATTTTTTTCAACTTTGAAGCCATTGAAGACACAGAGACCCAAGTCTGCCTTTTACTTAATTACCAACGCCAGAGAAGAAAGAAAATTAAAAGCAAACAAACAACCATACATCAGAAATACTAAAAAGCAACTCCAACTATCACTTTAATCAAACTACTCGTATGGCTTTTTTCGGGTGTTTACGATAAATAACATCCAAAATCACCAAGCAAGTCTCTGCGAGATCTTCTATGCAGTTGTTTATACCTGTTAATGGGTTAGGAGCAGGTATTCGTCGTTGAATAAAATCCTGGTCACAATCAAAGGGTGTGCCGAACATGCTGCCAAGTGCAGAGCTCAGATCGGAATATTGCGAAACATTTTTCAGCTCTAGGAGTGATAAAGCATTCTTGAGCTCATAGATGCTAACGTCGTAGCCGGAAGAACACCCCTCGAGGGAATCCCTGGTTGTGTTCTCCATTTTGGTAGTATTATCCGCGAGGAGACGATCAATGTACTCAAGTATTGCAGTAGCATTGGAAATAGTTTTGTCCATGACGATGTGGAGAATTCCTTTACGATGCGACTTAAGGTTGGATCGAGGATCGGCCTCAACTGCTGCGACGCACAAGTTGTAGTGGCCCGTTTCATTGCACAGATGCCGAACCAATCCAGCTTTTTTGCCTAGTGTTTCGAAACCATCACCGTCTTTCTTTGCAGCATCTTTCAATGGTGCTGCGAGCGATGCCGGTGAAGAGGCGAGCGAACAAAGGGAAAGGAAACACAAAATCAGCGCAAAACTAACCTCAACTTTGGCCATTAGTGCTGGCCTATCCGCCTAGTTGAAATCAAGCACAATACGTATGATCAGAATATGTAGGAGCCCTAGGCCTAGGGGTATGATAGCTTTTATTGGTCAACATAACTTGGTGGATTTACCATTTATACTTGAAGGAATTCCTTTTAGCAAAAGATTACGTACTTAATTTGTCCTTCCTAAATAAGAAAATTAAATGGGAAAAGTACGGTTAGACTCGCGTAACATGACGATATCCGTTTAATTTTTTATGTGATAAACTTGTTAACCTGAAAAGATCCAACTCAAACACGACATGAAGCCAGCAATGCAAAACTCATAGCCCGTAGTTGTGTTTCATGATAGATTAATTTTGAATCCTATGAATTTCCTAATCTTGAGTAAAAAAAAAAAAAAGAATTTCCTAATCTAAGAAGATTTAATTTTCAAAATCATGCTCGGTCGACTCGTACGGTAACATATCAGTGTAATCATGGAAAGGAAATACATGCACATTATTAGTATACAATTTCATTACCTTTTTGATGATCAAAACCAACTAAATATTGAATTTCCTAATCACCGTATTTACATGCGACAAAACTCCAAAATTGGAGAAATTTTTGGGTATCGGGTGGGTACCACGTGGCTGTGCCCACGTGGTGCCCGAGCTAGCAGCCCATCCAAGCCATTCAAAAGTGTGTTAGACGGTCCAGATTGAAACTCTCTCTCTCCTTTCACCCCACTACTCGCCGAGCGGGCACCATGTGGTACCCACCCATTACCCAAAAAATTTCTCCCAAAATTGATTAATTAAACTCATTTAGGCTAGTGTCCTATTTACGTCGGCAGCAAAACTTCTTAAAAATTAATAAATTTAAAACGTTCTACTTGCCTAGTGTTTGAGTTTGAAATTCATGTTGAGACTTGTTCTATAGTTTTTAATGTTATGATTTGCTTATTATTGAATATTTTTTGTTGGTTTTATCATTTTCGTGATTATAATACCCTCAATCTTTTTAATGGGTTAAATAAGTTGTTCATGCGCGGTTATTGCTAGAATTTATAATTTTATATACATAACGAAAAAATAGCATATTAAGAGCCTTATCAGTGTTAACCCGAAAATAATACGATTTTAAGTAGGTCAAGTTAGGCCTCGTTCCGCTACATAAGGCGAAGGTTTAAAGAGCAACATAAGAGCATCCGCATCGACCAAAAGAGATTTTTTTGGTATTATATATATGTTTTCTAATCTTATTGGGCATTTCTTATCTTCTTAGGTTTTTTTTTTTTTGACCCATTGGACTTTGTTGCAAGTTCAAAACTGAGTAAAGCGCAACAAATCAAAAAAATCAAACCTTACCATGAACACGAATAAACTCCAAATTTGATTGTTCTGATCAGTCTCCCAAATGTTTTGGAAATTTTTTTGAACTTTGAAGACACAGAGTACCCAAGTTTTGTAAGAATATTTCCGTTATTGGTCCACATTACAAAATCATATGGTAATTATATATTGACGAGATTATGAGCCATATCTTTTCCCCTAAGAAATTATGTGATTGGTCAAATTAATGGAGTAGTTTCCAAGAATAATCGTTTGATGGAAAGTAGAATAATCGTTTGATGGAAAGTAGAATAATCGTTTAGTTTGGAAACTGGTTCTCTCTTTGCCTATAAAAGAGCATGCAGTCTACCATCAAATCAAGTCACTATATTGCTAGAAAAGAGAGTCAACGGAGAGAAACCTTTTTTCCAATAGGGAGTTCGCAAGTATTATTGAGCGCGCGGTTCTTGAATCAAGAAAGTTTATGGCAAATGAATTCGGGTACGCTCCCTCATATGTTTAATTTATGCATTATGTAACAGTTGTGAGAACATGATAGTTTTAGATCTTGGCTTAATGAGGTTGTTAATTATCTAACACCATAAAGAATAAATTTACAAGTTTGCCTTTTACTTACCAACGCCAGAGAAGAAATTAAAGAAAATTAAAAGCAAACAAACAAACATAGATCGACCATATGAGAAGAATATGTAGGAGCCCTAGGGTTTTATATTATATATATATATAGCTTTTATTGGTCAACGTAACTTGAAGGAATACCTTTAAGCAAAAAATTATGTACTTCGTCCTTCCTAAATTGTAGTCAGGTACAAACACAAATATGACATGACTCGTAAATAAGAAAATTAAACGGGACGATGAGTACGTGTTAGACTTCCGTAACATGATAATAACTGTTTAATTTTTCGTGTGATCAACTTGTTAACCTGAAAAGACGCAACTCAAATATGACACGAAGCCAGCAATGCAAACTCATAGCCCTCAGTTGTGTTTCATGATAGATTAATTTTGACTCCTATGAATTTCCTAATCTTGAGTATAAAAAAAAAGAAAAGAATTTCCTAACCTTAGAAGATTGAATTTTCAAAATCATGCTCGGTTAACTCGTATGGTAAGATATCAGGATAACTATGGAAAGGAAGGACATACACATTATTATGCAATTCATTACCATTTTTCATGATCAAAACCAACTAAATATTGAATTTCCCAATCACCGTAGTTAGATGCTACAAAAGTCCAAAAGTAATTAATTAAACTCATTTAGGCCAGTGTCCGATTTACTTCGGCAGCAAAACTTCTTATAAATTAAAAAACATTCTAATTGCCTAGTGTTTGAGTTTGAAATTTATATTTAGACTTGTTCTATAGTTTTTAATTTTATGATTTGCTTATTATAGAATTTTTTTGTTGGTTTTATTATTTTCATGATTATGATGGTATTGAAAATACCATCAATCTTTTTATTGGGTTAAATAAGTTGTTAATGCGTGACATTGCTAGAGTTTATAACTTTATACATAATAAAAAACAGTGTCAATCCGAACACAATACAATTTCAAGCAGATTAAGTTAGGCCCCGTTTTGCTACATAAGAGCAAAGGTTTAAAGAGCAACATAGGAGCATCCCGCAGCGACCAAAGAGATTTTTTTGGGTATTATTATTATATGTTTTCTAATCTTATTGGGCATTTCTTATCTTATCAGGTATTGGTTTTTGTTTATTTTGAAACGGAAAAAATATTATTAATGATAAACTCGACAATGGGTACATCGAGGGAGAAAGGTATTGGTTTTTGTTGACTCATTGGACTTTGTTGAAAGTTCGAAACTGAGTAAATTGAACCAAACCGAAAAAATCAAACCGTACCACAAAGAACTTGTTCGGTCCAGTTCCGATTTTGAAATTCCCAAGCCGAATGAACCGGTAGTTTGTCCAAAATTCGGACCAAATATAATCAAACCAATTTTACCCCTACTAAAATTCGATCTTCCCTTGAGTTCTATCTTAATGTTTAGGAGGGAACATTTGGTCGATCAAGGCTAGATTAATTTCAAAATAGTCTCATGGATGCATGATATTCCAAATAGTCTCATGCAACTAAAATAGTCCTTTTCAGTAGCTAACTAAATTTTCGTTTTGGTCGGCAAAAGAAATACTTACTGTTGGGCCCAAAGTATCTTCATGAATTTGGTTACATATTGTCACTCTCCGCAATAGCTCTAAAAACATACTTGCGGGTGCGATGTCGAATGCCATAAAAGACTTAATTGAAGCCCTCTTTAACATCAATTGACTTTAGGAGAGATGGTAGAAAAAGTGGTCCGACAAATGAAATCATAGTCAAAAAGCCATGGGTTCAAGTCGTGGGAGCCTCATCGTGAGGGATGGATTGTTGAGCCCGGAGTGCCTCTCATGAATTTGGTTATACAATGTCCTCTCTACGAACGCTCTCAAAACATATTTGCGGGTGCGATATCGAATATCATAAAAGACTTAGTTGAAGCACTCTTTAAGATCAATTTTGTTTTAGGAGGGATGTGGAAAAGCGGTCCGACACTTGTAATTATGGCTCGAAAGTGTACATCGAGAAGAGATAAGAATGCATCACAATTAGCCAAACATCCAAGTAATATCCAAAGCTAACTAAGCAATCATTTTGCAGCAAAGTAGTTCTCCTTGAATGCCAAGAGAGATCTCCTTGATTACTGTAGCTCCTTTGTACTTACTCATGAAACACAAAAACCATTTGCATTCTTAAACACAAAAAAACCAGTTGAACTAGTTAGAAACTGATATTTGATATCACTTTTCCCTTCTTATTTTTTTCCTTCTGATTGTAGTTAACAGTATTGTCATTGTACCATCATCTTCGACCACCTGTAACGTTACGGTTGCCAAAGATGGCTCCGGACAGTTTAGGACGATATCTGAAGCTGTTTTAGGTGCGCCGACCAATGGAAATGACACATATTTCATCATCAATATCAAGCCAGGAGTGTACGAAGAATATGTGTCGATACCAGAAGAAAAACCATTTTTAGCCTTGATCGGCAGTGGAGCGGACAAGACTAAAATCACGGGCAACCGAAGCGACAAGAACGGCCATGGAACCTCCAAATCGGCTACGCTCGGTAAGTACAAGAGATGATCAAATCCAAACAAAGTTGGTTTGTTTGTTCATTTCCAGTTTCCACATTCATCTTGGTCAGTTCATTTTTCATCATATATAGTTGTTGGGCTTTGCTCCAAACTTGGTTACTAGGTACTAAGCTTCTCAGAAGAGTTCCAATCACATGACACCGCTGAAGATATGGCTTGAATCCTCATTTACTTGATGATCCCATGCACTAAGCATTTTGTCATCCTTCCCTTCAGATATTAAAATCTGCTTTGTCCTCTTAAATTGAAGAATGATGTTCATGTTTTATTTTCACTATATATTACTAGTGCGATGCCGACGCGCGTAGCGCGTCGGTACGACTTAATAGACAGTTGAATGCTTTGCTTAAAGGCATTGTGTAGACAGTGTTTGATCTGATTATAAGTCTTGTGTATCAAGTGTTTGATAGATTTATAGACATGATGCAGCGATGCAGTATTCGTATTCCAGAACAACATGTTGAGTGTGAGTGATATTGTTATTTTTTGTGTTATTTCTCAAATATAGTAACGAATCGTAGTGTAGAGATGGTGTGAAGGGATTGTTGCGGGCTAGGTGATGAGAAGTTATGTACTATAGCAAGCCTCATAAGGTGGAGTGAATCATTTACAAAACATGATGTTTGCAAGGAAGCACTGTTGTGTGTTTTTTACAATGCTGAACATATTGGATCTGTTCGACATTTTGAGAATCAAAAATCAGAACATGCAAGCGTCTACCATCCATGTCGAAAATGAAGACGATCGATGATTTTCCTAACGTGTGAGTATTTAGGAATTCAAACCATTTTGGTCCTTCTAAGCTTCCTGTTTTGCAATTAGCAGGCCATGCCCTTGTTCCAGAAGTGAGAAAGAGCTATTCAACGCCATATTCCATCAAATAGTCATAAAAATTGTAGGGAAGGTATTGCAAACACATGCAATGAGGTGAGAGGTTGATTGACAGTACACAATAAGATCAAATTGTTGATACTCCCTCCGTCCCTTTATTACAGTCCAGTATTCCATTTTGGGCTGTCCTTTAATAAGTGTCCATTTTATAAAGTTAGTGGGTAAAAGTTGGTGAATTGTCTATTTTGTTCCTAAAAGTAGATTTCATTTTGAAAAGTTAGTGAGTAAAAGTGCAATGATGATGGGTAAGTAGGGAAAGTAGAGGAAAAGTTGATGTGAAAGGTATAATGATGATGTCTTTTTAATAAGTTGGAGTTACGAAGCGGGACATTTAAAAGGGACAGAGGGAGGAGTTGTTTTGAGGAAATTTCACTAACCATTTTTTGCAAGTCAAATGGCACCAATTACTTGCAGAATTGGAAGTGAGGGTCTAGATCTCTCAGGGTCATTGGATTAATCGATGTTCGAATTATATCTGTACCATGAAGGAATGTGCTCAAATTAATAATGTGTGTGTACAATGCATGCATAATAGCAGAAGGAGATACTTACACAAATCCACTTCGTACAACTTCGGCGTTGGATCCCAATCTAGATCAAGAGTGGGCATGCATGAAAGGCTTGTATTCTCCCTCATCAATTTCCTTAGGATGTGTCCCGAATACGTGCAGATCAAAGATTGCGTGGCCAATGTAACTCACGATTCATATATGAGTTGCTTCGTTCGACCATGATATATTTTTTTCCTTAGTCATCGCATCGTGTGATATTTATCTATAATATTTGTTCTTGATCAGAACAAAATAAGGAATTATGTGAACATGCATGTTCTCCATTAGATCACCACCATTCAATCGATCTCTGGGATACTGAGGAAGGCGAACAAGTTAGAGATGGAGCTTGAAAAAATCACTGCAAGAGAGAGGAAGATGAAGATATGTCTTGCTTCAAGTTGGATTATTTTTGCAGCTGTTGTGTTTGGGAGCAAAATCTGCTCATTTTGAACAAAGACTAAGACTTTGTTCATTTCGGATTGGCTAGGTGTGAGTGGTTGTGGTATGTGTAGGTGTGTGTGGTTGTGGTATGTGTATGCTTTTTTTGGATTGATGCCCCAATATGGGATAAAATATAATGTGTCTGTAATTTAGTAATGCAAATGGTGTTGTAGTTAATGGGAAATTATTGTTATGTCCTGATCAATATGTTTTCCATTCACCTGCCATTCATTTCCCATTCGAAGGAAGAAAAAATTGGGATTGTCATGAACAAAATATGGTACGTACCAGGCATTTAACACAATACATTCTCTTCGATCACCACCAGATTATCTGACGAGGACGTTGTTCTCCAGTTTATCTTGGATAACTCTCCTAGTTTTCAAGATTTTGCATCTGTTTGAGATTATGCAGTATTTAAGCCTCGTGCACGTGCACGCACACGCGAGAGAGTCCCCGAGTCCGAGTCTGAAAGTCCGGACTCTTCGAAGTACTTTGCCCACAGATCTCGATGTACTCGATTTCAATGGAGTTAGACTTTGTATATTGCACCTTTAACACATCGGTGGCGGTGGTAAATAGTGTGGAGCCTCTCCTACAATCAAGACTTTCAGTTCACTTCAGGCCCCTTCCCAAGGCTTCCTCGTTTAGGGGGAGCACCCATTATCGCAAGGGGCAAAATTCAACCTTGTCTTTTACTTGAAGAAGAGCAAGCTGAAAGCGAAAGGTTGACTATTTGGCCCTCTGTGGTGACATAAGTCAAGAAGAATATCTAGTGTGAGGCCTAAAAGACATGTCATGACCCAGAAATTGCCATTACCAACTATTCAGGCACAGATTGTTGCACTAACATCTAAAACAAAAGGCCATTTGCAAACCAAATATAAGCTATTACTACCCTTAACAAGAAACCACTATCATTTGAAGTCATTACAAACTCTCAATGCCTTACCAACTACCAAATGTTTTCAACTACAAGTCAACATCCAAAACAAATTTCAACTACCTAATACTACCATGAAGAACACAGATTACAACTTCAACATTTGGACCACTTTAGCTTTATAAAAAACTGTCTCTTTACATTATATTTACCCAAAAACTGCCACATTTGTTATTCACTTCCCCTTTGTAGCATTGTTAGAAGAAGCAGCTCTCTTGAAACTTGACAGATATACATTAATTCCCCTCCACGTCATTGCATGCATCTTGTTGGTTGAGTTATTGACAGATACCTACACATGAAGCAATAAGTCTTAAAATCCCACTTTTTATAAAGGGCAATTTAAAGTCACAAACTGATGGAAAGAGATGTGGTCAAACTTACACAATGTCCAATCTTTGGCTGGGTATCACCTGCCATGTTTGTTCTCACACTACTATCAAGTACCAACATGACCCTGAAATTTATGGCACGAAGGTGTTAAAAAGCAACCTACCAAAGTAACATACAACAACAAAGGTTTAATTAAACAATACTTACATTTAATGCACCTTGTGAACCATGGAAGCAATTGACACCTGTTGAATGTTAGACAGAACAAATTTTCTTACACTTTGAAATTGCAGAATTAGGTGTTAAACACATAAACTCAACAGTTGAATGTTAGACATAACAAATTTTTTTTTAAACTTATTGTTGGGACACTGAATGCATTTGTTGGTAAAATTGAATGGTGCACTTGCTGGTCCACTTCTTGGGACATGTTCTGCAGCACTTGTTGGGACATTTCTTCGTCACTTTCGTTGAACCCTCCCCCTCATTTGATTCCTTCTTGCATCCTCTGTTATTATGTCCTGTTTTCCTACAGAAAGAGCAGGTCATCTTGACTCCTATCCTGCTCAACTTAGTAGGTTCAGTTCTGCCCTCCTCCTTTGGCTCCCTTTTCATAACCTTCTCAGGCCTACCGGCTCAACTTAGCAGGTTCAGTTTAACCTAGCTTGTTATGTTATTCTTGTAATCACTTGAGATATGCAATCAAACAAATTCTTTTCTCTTTGCAAAAGTATTAGTTAGTTCTCATCATCACTTAAGCATCTGGGTAGTTGCCCAAATTTGTCCTAAATCAAATGCCAACGTGTCAGTTTGTTTCAACTCGAAGCACCTCTAGTATCCTCTAAGCTTACTGCTAAATGCTCGATAGCCACCAGTTTGTGACCTTGGACGATGGGTGGACTGGGGGCTGTGTCCTGGAAATCGTAATTCCATTAGTAAATATAAATGAACAAAGAGCCAAAAGACATGTTGAAAGAAATATAAATGAACTAAAACAAAGAGTCAAAAGCATGAATAGCACAGTAAGAAAATTATATACAACTTCAATCACATATTTTTCATTTACAAGAACAGAGTCAAACGCACTTACCGTTTGATTAGGCGGATGTCATGGTGTTTCAGATCAGCTATTGAACCAAACCAAACAAACGAAATCCACTGCGTTCTGACCAAAATAGGGCCCCCAAATAGGGCAAATCCCTGTGGGAATTTCAAGTTTTACATGTACAAATCTACGAAACCACACTTTTTACAGAATACATATATTCTGAAGAGTAAGCGATTATACCTTTCGTCGCTGAGGAACATGGCTCTGTCTCTCATTTTCAGTATCCCAACACCGAGCGCACCTAGGGTTTCGCGGGGACCACAATAACGCAATTGACACAATCTTACGTACTAATAAAACAAAAGTAATCCCAGGTTTGTTCAAATAACTTGTTTATGGTGTGACTTATTCAGTAATAGCTAATCAACTAAAAACATACCATGCTTTCTTGCCTATCCTATGACTTCATAGATGGATGTGGAGATAAAAAATGTTCTTAGAAGATAAGATCTCTACATTTTTAGAAAATTCACAGACACTGGCCCCGAAAATCTTGTTTTCAACAAAAGATTCTCAACGGGCTTGATTTTTGAAATGTTATCAATTTTTAGAGAGAAATCATGCTTAAAACATTAAAAAACAGAAATGAGGCTATATGTTTCTTTCGGTATCTACCTGTAATTTCTGGCCCTGCAGCATCTCAGCTTCAAGCTCATCAAAAGACTTTTCCCGCCATTCCGAGCAAGCATCTGCACATATATTTCCTATTTCTTCCCCCTACTGTCAAATCAAATCAAAATCATATAAATTTGCAGCATGTTATTATTATGTGCAAACAATGTTCCAAAGGAAATTTTATCAAAGATGGGAAAGAAAAGAAATCTGCCTCCTTACAGCAAGTTGTTATAAGGTCAGCTATGCCACAGCTTTCCAAAAAGGTGCTATCCTTAACCGATGAAAATAGGAGCTGGGAAAAGGCCTTCATTTCTCTTAAACCCATTCTCATTATCGCAGCTTAAAACATCATATATATAAACACTCAAATGCAAGACAAGAGTTCAAGGTAGATAAAAATGGTTGTGTCTAAGAACAGACTGCCTTGCTTTCGTGTTATTTCCCATTTCCAAACCATCAACAAAACCTGTTCCAGTGGAAATTAAATAATTTCACTCATTTGTGAATATACTAAAGGAACTTGAAAGAAAAAGGTAACCTATACCTGCTGCTATTACCACCACATTTTTCAGGTTCCCGCATAGTTCAACTCCCTCCACGTCTTAACACTATTATATTTGTCCGAGCATTTTCCCCATGAAAAAAATCAGGCGATTAATTTATCAAAGTAGTTGTACACAGGAATTTCATATAATCTGGCATTATATTATTGTGTTCTCTGTACAAATTAGATGCCTACCAATTAAATAACACAAACAATTTGCATTCACATTTAAGACCATGAAATAAGGTGTACTGAATAGCCGAACCCATTTCTCCGCTATCTCTTTGTTCTCCCTGTATCCAACTGTCGCTTCACTGAACTTCTCCACTGCAATATGCATTTGCAGTATCTAATCATTAGCGACTGATGGTTCAAATAGCCAATGGAAGAACAATGCAGAACCAAACAGTAATTGGGATTCAAATACCTCATTAGCAATGTTTGCCCTCATTAGAACACAACAATTAATTCCAAGTTGCAGGGCCCATCTTAATATGCCGCCAAACATATGGATCGAAGAGACATTCATTCCTCTCGAACCTGCAGCTTTTACAGAATAGGAGAGGGTCGTCGTTAGCTCCATCGGAGATAGGAAAATTAAACGTGGTTGAGAGAAAGAAAGATTTGTGGTGTTCCGGCGTTGGTGGTGTCGGCTCCGGTGGTGGAGAGAGAGAGAGATGGGGTTGCAGATGAGAAGAGTAAAGTTAGAAAGAGAGTTGGGTGAATTTGTCGAGATAGAGAGTGTCGAGTCCTTTTTGGTCAATATGAATTTTAGGAGCAACATTGTTAGTATTTTACTTGAGGGAATGGGTTAAATAATTTGAGATGTGGTAGTAAATAATTCTTTAGCCTGTTCCGGGCCCAAAAAAATTATTGGAATCGTCCATTTTGTTGAGCTGGTCGAGAATTTCAACCTTGCAAAAATTCATGTTGATCGGATACCAATCAATACCTGATCCAAAGATTCAAAACATAGTTATCTTAAAGCAAATGGGTGCTATCCAGCATGCACAGTATTTTTTTCCAAGATAAATGTTACGTTCAAACATTTCCTAACATGCATTTTCAAATAAAATAAAATAAAATCCTGACATGCACTATTCTGATTTGTTACAATTTTTTTTTGCTAAGCCTGATTTGTTACAATTGAAGCATTTCATTTTCTAATTTGTATTATACCTGTTTGGGAGTTAGAAATTAAGAACCCAATCTCCCAAATCTTTAGTCAATTTACGTTTCTTTTTTTAAGCCAAGAAAAATTTCTCTTATATCCTTTCGACTTTCACCGAAAATTCATTTCGATCATTCACCTTTTAATTTTGACATAAAAAATGCTTCGATTTTTGAATTGGTTCTAATGTCAACCTTTACACGGATGGCGTTAACTTTTCGGACAGAAAAAGAGCATGCGCCCAGTACGTGACCCCTTTGAGGGGTATTATGGCCCATTCCCTCCATCCTTTTCCCCTCCCTACCCTAGCTCTATTTGACAAATCGAAGCTCGCCCCTTTCATCCTCAATTCCTGAATGCACCTTCTCAATGCCATGTTCTCAACTTTCTCCCTCTATTACTGACCTTCCAATACCTGTACAATTTCATCTGAACCAACAACATGATAACAACCGATGTCATCAAAATAGATAAAATCGAAGGAATAAATCAACTATGACACACGCGATCGCGATGTTTCGAGTTAATATAAGACGTGAACAAAATGGTGAGGAAAAACCGATGAAAGATGAAGAAGAAAAAACAAAGTTGGAATAAGTCTGATTTTATGTAATGCATTATGGTTTCTTTCATTGCGATTCGACGGGCAAAGAGGGATTCCTCTCTCTCTGCCAAAAGCTTGAGGAGCAAGAGATGGCCAGGGGATTGGGAGATTTCGATCTGTGGATGGTTTTGCATTGCAGATATTGTGATCTGTTGGTGTTCTCGTCGACAGGGATTTCGATGATGTGGGTGTCTTCAGTTTCCGTCATTGATTGAGAAAGATTTGCGGGAATAAGTTAAGGTAAGTGAGTGATGAGATTATGGAGTAGTATGGCAAATGATTTGGGCACTCCAATCTTTGATGATGGCACTCAAAAACTTGTCTTTTAGTGTAAAAATTATACATAGCATAGTACACTAAACGACAAATTTTCAAGTATCATAATAAAGAATTAAAGTGCTAAAATCATTTTCCTTTATAATATATATAATAATAATATACCTGTTAGGAAGTTACAGTACAACTTACAAACTTGCAAACCCAATCCAGAATTCCTAATATGTTTCTTCCTTTACTAAAACTGTAGAACTAAAAGTATTTCACCGCTCCCGCTCTCTCTCCTCAACCTTTTTACCATCGCCGACACCGCTACGTACTTCAACCCATTTCAGGTTAGTTGGTTATTCACACCACTGTTTCCGATTCTATTATTTTTCTTTCTTTTTTTTTTTCATTTTTTTGGTCCATATCTTCGTTTTATTGATTCCTATTTACAAGATGAACAATGAGAATGTTAATCCTAATGTTGCCCGACGCAATCGAAAATGGCCATTTATTTGTATGTCATATTGATACTGAAACGTCTAAAGAAGCACACCATGTTAGATTAGGGATCTTACGGAACGAAAAGCTTATTCGTGAAGGTATTTTTTAGTCAATACTTATTTATAATCAACTCTTCTTTATCACCTGTGGATTTTTTTTATAATGTCACCCGACAGGAGTGCATGCTCAACCTCATCCGACGGGGCGTACCGTTACAGTACTAAGAGAGATAAACCTTAATGACACAACACGGCATGGTAAAAATTCTAACTGCATGTTTGGTGAGTTTTATTATTATTATTTTTTGAAATCTTGGACCAACTCATCATGCATTTGGATTCTACCTATCGACAATATCAAAAAAATAAAAACATTACGTGGACATTAACAAAACAGAATTACCTATCGACGATGATTAACATAATTTTTAGTTTTTGTTTGGGACTTTGATTTTTTTTTTGGACGAGATTGGGTCTACTTGATTTTTTTTCCAAAATCTTGGGTCCACTCATCATGTTTTTGGATATATACTTCCTAACGACAATATAATAATAATAATAAACACAATTACATGGACATTGAAAAAACAAAATTATCTATTGACAATGATGAACATAGTTTTTTTGGGGGGGTTTTCCGTTTCATGATTCCAAATTTTAATTATAGCTGTTGTTGAACAAAAATATAAGGGTGATCACTTGGTTGTGCTTGATTTTTTTTATTTTTGACGAGATTGGGTCAACTGATCATGACATTTTAATGTTCTACAATCCATTTCATATCATATATCCCATAATAGACATAGTTCAACAGCATGCAAGAGACTTTAAATGTGAATTTTGGTCCTCAATTGGTAAGCATAAAGAACTATACATTATATAAAGACTACATCAAATTGAAATTTTATGCCTACTTACATATTCTCCATTGTTTATATTAAGATGGAGAAATTGTCTCCAAGATTCGAGAAGCATGACGATGCTCAAGCAGCATTTGAAGAACAAGATGCGAAAATTGGTTTGAATTATTCGCATGTATTTTAGGTATAATGTAAAAATGGTCGTGACATACTTCACTTGCTCAATGGAGCTCTTGCTAAAGGATACGAAGACAGAATTTATCTCACGATGTGTCCCATCTTATTTGAAGAAATTAGTGTTAAAGGTAAATACTTAAAGGCCATATATAAATCACACTGTATTTTATAAATATAGCAATAACTTTATTTGCGATGTTTGGCTAGGATAATGGTGTGCAAATGCTCAAAGCCTATCTTTCTCAATATCATGGACACGCATATGTTTTTATTATTCCTGCTCGAAAACCTATGTGTCTTGACCATTGTGCCTCTGCGGTAACTTTCTTGTTAAAGGTTGATTGGTCAAAAGAATGTTTGCACTTTTTCAAAGGTAAGGTGGCCTTTTACTTTCATTGTCACACCTAGATTATATACAAATCGGTTCATATTTCGTGATGAATTTAATAATTCTTGATCTTATTTATGTAGGAATGTTGAGAACGAACAAAGAAACAATGGGGTCATCGTGATAACAACTTCGCAAAAGCATTGAAAGATTTTATAAAGACATTTTAATTGTTAGGTTACATTTACAGATCAATTTAACTTTATTTAATTTGTAGTTAGCGTGGTGAATGAATCTGCTGTGTTTGGTTTGTGTTTTGAACTTTTTTTTGAAAAATAGTAGGGGTAATAAGGGGAGAGAGATAGAGAGAGAAATGTTAGAAGTAGGAGGAATATAGGGAGAATTTTTTGAAAAATGCTTTTTGAAAACCAAAGAGAACAAGGTTATGGATTTGGAAATGTTTGGACCTACTTTAATATGTTGTTTGAGCCAATGATTTAAATGTGTACCTCTTTTTTTTTTTGGAAAGGCCAAGAAAATTTTATTAATTTTTGAGAAGCTACCAAGACTAAAAGGAACAAGGATTAAACAGTATTATATCCCTAAACAAAGCCTAAGAATAATCTTGTGCCAATTCAAGACCTAAGAGTATCCACAATACTATAATCAAAAATGGATAACCAAAAGTTGCCACATCAGTTTTTGATTATCCATTTAAGAGATTGCTAAGATTAGCAATGTAGAGATCCACAATGGCATAATCAAAATTGAATAACCAAAAGTTGCCACATCACCATTTTAAATTATAAAAAAACTAATAACTGTGAACATAGAAATAGTTTTTTCTAAAATTAATTTTGAGACTAATGAAAACTATTTATTAGAAATAGACAAATAATTTTTGAATTTTTTTAAAAAAGAAAAACAGTTTAAAGAAAAATAGCTTTTGTGTAATTATGATTTTTGAAAAAATAGTTTTTTATATAAGAAAAGGTTTTGAAAAAAAACATTTTCTCATACAAAACATTTTTTTGTATAAAAATGTTTTTTAAAAATAGTTCAAAAATAATTTTTGGGGGAAAACAGTTTTTAAAAAAAGTTTTTAAGTAAAATATTTTTTTTGAAAACATTGTTGAAAAAGAAAAAAAGGGGAAAAGGGAAGAAATAGAACTTTTTTTTTGTAATGATGTATGTATTTGATTGAGAATGTAAGGTTCATTAAATTTGGTTATTGGCAAAAGGTTGTTAGTTTTGATTATCCAAAGTCCAAAATTTGATTATTTCTAAAGAGGTTGCTAAGTTTGATTATAGCATTGTGAGCCAAATTTTGCACCAACATTGTTAACTTTAAAAACCTAGCACTTTTGGTTATGCCATTGTGGATACTCTAAGAGAAAGAAGAAACCGAGATTGACAAGCTGCCAATCCAGGAAATGGGCCAAAGCCCAAACACCTAATGGGTTTGAACACCGACAAGGTCGATTCATTCGCATATCATGGGTCTTTGCTAGTTTAAAAATATTGCAATATGGATCTTATTTTAAAGATCTCATCATCTTTTTACACTGTGCAAGGAAATTTAAAAACTATTTTTATAAGCACATTACCTTTAAGCTTGAAAATTTTAAAATAACTACTTATTTTTTAAGAAGGCTTTTGAAATGGTGTACACAGACAACTCTCTCAAGCTGGAGGAATTCTGTTTGCAAATCAGATACCATGCGATATTAATGCAGAACAATGCAATCGACAGATCAGATTGAAACACTTTTTTTTCTCCTTTTTATTTTGTTTAATTTGTTCGGTTCCTATCAATCTTAGCCGTCAATTGCATAGTATTCAAAAGTCCATTATTGTCCCTTTTTTGGCTAGGATTGCCCAAAGCAAAAATCAACGGCCCACATCAACCCCATTTCCAAGTTTTCTCCCCACGACAGCATAACCCAACTTATTTTCATTTTACTTTCCTTAATGCTAGATCAACGGTCCACATCAACCGCATATTCAAGTTTAAGAATTAATTAACGGCTTGGATCAATCGTATGGGACCCAGAAATGGACCTCGTATGACGATCTGTATAGTGTCGGTACAAGTTACGCATAGTAGAGTTCTTAGACCCCGTTCCACTAAGAAATTTTTGTCCTTGTTCAAAAAAAAAAAGTCGCGTTTGTTAATTTTGTGCCAAACTTTTGTGGATTATCGATTCGTCTTGACGAGATAAGTCGGGTTTTTTTAATTTTACCAAATATTTTGGAAAATAATCATTTTTTAGCAAGAAAATAAAAAGTCAACTTTTTTTGCTAAAGAGTGGATATTTTCCAAAATGTTTGGATAAAAGTACAAAGTGAGACACAAAACTAACAAACGCGATTTTTTTAATAAAGACAAAATAAAAAGAAGTCCTAAAAATCTTTAGTGGAAGTTCTTATTAGTTTTTTTTTTTTTGGAAAATTCTAAAATCAGCCCAATGGGCTAACAATAATAAGTGTGTAAATGTATATTAAAAGGTGTAAAAAGTACACAGAATTACATGTTTTCTTTCTTTTCTAGTGTATTTATCGTCAGTGCAGTGGACTGACAATAGCAAGACCGTTTTTTTTTTATCAGCAAGTTCTTATTAGTTGATCAAGTAAAATGAAAAAAGTTAGCGTTATGGTGTCGATGAAGAGTAAAATGCAAAAAATGGACCGTTGATTTTTAAGTGTATCCCTGTGATTATTGTCACCCCATCCACATCCAATGGGCACGTGGTAGCATCACATGTTCACAGTAGCTTAGCCCAGGAAAAAGTAGTAGTCATAAAGGTGAACTGCCAAATATTCACATGTGGGCCCAGTCAATATAATCAGAACACTGATAGGGGCACATCACCTTAGAGGCACATCAACCACACCTCTCTCACATACAGGTGGGATCCGGTCCAGTGGGACCCACCTGTATGTGAGAGGGATGTGATTGATGTGCCTCTAAGGTGATGTGCCTCTAGCATTTTGGATATAATTACTACTCAAAATGCTAGAGGCACATCAACTACACCCCTCTCATACTACTTCGGGAGATATGGACTACTCTAGACACTCCACATGTGTTTCCTATAACTTATCAGAAAGTTTGTTGACACAGATAAAATGCACACATATCTTGCATAGATCATTGTGTGAGGTCCACTACGGATTATATACAAATGATCCAAATCGTTCATTAAATGTAAAATATTTTTTCAAGGGCCTCCATAAAAAATAAGCTTAATCCGATACATGTAGTTTCTCGATTCAATCATCAACTTTTCATTAACCTGAAATTTGAGTGAAAAGTTAGATGATTGAATCGAGCACCTTTAGGTATCAGATTGAGCTTGTTTTTCGTGACAACCCGTAAAAAAATATTTTACATTTAATAAACGGTTAGATTATTTGTGTGGGATCCTTAGTGGCCCCACATAATCTATACATGTGTGCATTTTGTCTATGTGGGCAGCATCTCTGATAACTTTATGCATAAGTCTATCCACAGTTTTTTCCACACAAATCATGCACAGATGGTGTGGGACTTCACTACGAATCTTATACAAATGATCCGATCCATTCAATAAATGTAAAATACTTTATTCAATCCGATATCTACAGGTGCTCAATCCAATCATATAACTTTTCATTATTCGAAAATCTTAATGGAAAGTTGAATGATTAGATTGAGCACTTATAATTTTACTCTTTCGATTCCTGTCATCGATACAAACCACTAATTATGTTGTGTTCTCTTTGTAATTCAAAATGAATTTTTCAAAAAATTTCTCCTAGATTCCCCGAATTTCCAACATTTCTCTCTATCTCTCCCCACTTATTACCCCTACTATTTTTCAAAAAAAATTTCAAAATCCAATCCAAACACAGCATTAAATTCTCAAAAATTTTACTTAAAGCTAACAAATGCAAGTTTTTTTTGAATAAAGATAAAGAATTAAGTCAAATCGCTTAAGCAACATCAAGCTCGGAGTCGGTTGAACTTTTTAAATATTTGCTCATAATATTTAATTTTTTAAATTTCTACCATCGAGACGAATCAATAATCATACAAAAAAAAATCGACCCAAAACTAACTAATAAGAAAAAAGTACAAAAAATTAATAAATGAATTATTTAGGCCAAAACGGAAGTTATAAGAGGAGTTGATTTTATTTTATACTTCTGCTTTCTTTCTGTTGGATGGGTTAGTGGGGAAGGCATTGCGTGGCCTAAAAATAGCCGTTGATTTCAATGTGGTTGGATGGAGTTCATCCTCACCACAAACAGGACAATACTGGATACTTTCACACTGGATTGGATCCCAACCCCACACGTACACCCACTCACCCTCTCTCTCTCTCTCCAACTTTACTCTCTCGACAGCCGTCTGCAACCCGGAACCCCATCTCTCTCTCCTTCAAAATCCAACACCCATTCTCTCTCTCTCTCCACCGTCGGAGCCACCAACACCCACGCCGAAATAGAACCAACGTCGCCGAACCACCAATGTCTCTTCGTCTCACCCACCGACACCCACCCCCACCCCAAACGACGCCAATGCCCACGAAGCCGGTGCCTGTCCGACCTCCACCATTGCCGCCGTCCAACCGACTCCTTCTTCAAACCGGGTTCAGAGAGCTCTCCTCTCTGACATAAGATAGATCTGTTGAGAGTCCTGCTGGCCCTTCGACCGGAGTGGTCGTTCGTGACTCCGTCCTAGCGGATCTCCCTGAGACTGAGTTTAGTCAAGCCCCATCCCCGAGTCGGTTAAAGCCCGACTACTTTCGAGCTGTTTCGTCGGAGACGATGGCTGCTGGTACGTCTCTCTCTCTCGAGTTCGCTCTCTCTCTTCACCTTCTCCGGCTTGGTTCTCTCTCTGTTTGTGTATGTGTGTGTGATATATACATAGACAGAGAGAGAGATCAGATTTGATTATGATATTTTGCAGAAGAAATCAGATTCGATTCTGATTCTTTGGGGAGAGGAACAGAGAGAAGGTGCATGAGTTTACCAAAGAATCCCCACACCCAAATCCAAACAGTAAACTGAAACAAGAAAAAAAGGACATGGAAGGAAAACATGAAAAGTCTGAAAACCCGTTAAAGTAAAAAAAAATAAACCACAATCTGGGCACCCAAATCCGTGGGAGCCACCACTGATTGCCTGCAAATCGACCAAAACAGCCCTGCACATAGCGATCCAACTTCACAACCTCACAGACACATGAGGGCAATCCTGGCAGAAGTGAAAGTTCGTCGCTTACACGTACGGACACGTTCAATTCTCCTTTAGTGAGCCCGAGTGGATTCATAATGAGGCTATCTGCAAAGCTTTCAAACTACAAAAATTCGTCATGGTCAATCAGTAAATTTTATGTCTTTTTATTTCTTTTGTTCGGTTTATATATATCGTGTATTATATCATTCTGTTAATGATCTGTAAAGCCTAAAACTGTTCTGTTGGATTCTGAATACGGGATGGACATCATAAGTTCGACACTGTTACAAAGGTTTTAAGTGGACCCGGTTTCTGAAGTCGCCACTATTTATGTACAAAAAATTTCTTTATGTTTTTGTCACCGTTGAACTAAAATTCTTGAGCCGCGCGCCTATGATTGGTTGGATATATAATATGCCCTGCCCCTGTGGGCCGGATATACTTCTTTAACCATATTGCTATTCTCATACAGTCTTACTCTCTCTGATACTTTGTTTCTATAACTTTTGCCCAAGTTAACAAATATTTTTCTTATGAATAAAATCCCAAATAAATTTAAATTCCCACACCACAGATAATGGACTTTGTATTATCTTCTGGAGTATTTCCTACACTACTTGGGTATGTGTAAGGTGTGCACGTGCTAATGTATATAAAACTCCTGCTTGTTTCTGTCATACTTCACATGCGTGTTAAGAATTTTTCTGGGTATAAGTCTTGGTGTCTTTCTGATTTGCGGACATTAGTTGGCTAAATAACATATGATTGTATGGGCAGAGAGGCTTTTCCTAACAATGGTGATTACACCAGCTCCTTTTCCAAGTTAAGTTGATATTTGTATTTGTATTTGCCCTTTCATATTAATTGGCACAAACGTGCAAGCTTAGCATATCACCCATGTCTTATCTAGTTGTGTTCTAATATCTGTATGGGCGTATTTGCTCTTTATTCTTGCCTTTTATGTTGATGATTTGAATCATCGCTCGGGGCTCCGAAGAAGTATATATATTAAGCTGTAGACTTACAACTAGCTCCTGTGAAGCTAGCTTTCTACCTTTGATAATCTCTAAATAACTGTGCATGGGCATTCGTTTGTTTGTCTAATATATAGAAGGTTCAGGAATCCCTCAAATAGTGCTTACTTGTTGACATAACCAAAAGTATCAACTAGAATTGGAGAGTCATATATGGTGGCCAGATTCGCTCAGGGAATAAATAAATTATTTGGGCGAATAGTATACTTAAAATCTGGACCGTCCAAATCCCCATCTGGACGGCCAGAAATTATTACACAACACACACAACGGTTGTGTGTGTATCATTTTTATAATGGAATGAAGACTTTAAGGTGAACATCTTGAACAGTTGGACAAAAAACATTTTGCCAAGGGCTCGCGTGATTGTGATCCTTACTTTTATTTATCGTGATCCTCACTGTTATTTGTACTAATTAATGTCCATATTGTTGCTTTATTTTATAGTTGTGGAGGGAGCACACTTTTTATTGCAAGACATAACCGTTGAGAACTCGACCGGACCGGGCACCCAAGCAGTGGCTTTGTACTGTCATGCCGAGAAGGCCGTTTTTCTACAAGTGCAAGATAACAGGGTATCAAGACACATTATTTGCAGACCCCACAAAACAATTTTATCGAGATTGCGACATTTACGGCATGGTTGATTTTATCTTTGGAGATGCGACGGCAATATTCCAAAACTACAATCTGTTTGCCCGTGATACTGGCGCGGTGTTCACAGCCCATTCTCGGAATAGTCTGAAGGAATCCTCGGGATATGTGATTCAAAATTGCTCTCTGAAAGCTTCGCCATAAATTGCAACCAACGTCTCGGAGATGAACGCCTATTTGGGACGACCATGGAGAAAATTCTCCACAGTGATTGTCATGGAATCGTTCATTGACGCCATATTCAACCCATTGGGATGGGAGCCGATGGGAAATTCTAACGGCGATCTCGTGACGTACCGAGAGTACCAAAACCGAGGAGGTGGCGCAAACGTGACGGGGCGAGTGAAATGGGAGGGATACAAGGTTATATGGCACCATGAGGAAGCAATGCAATATACAGCGAGAAACTTTATTGACGGGGATACTTGGATCCCCAAAACCGGTGTCCCGTACTACGGAGGTTTATTTAGCATTGACTAAGATGGATTGATGCTTGGTCGAGCTCCATTTACTGCATTCTTGGATTTTCTTGCATCTGCTACGAAAACAATTACAAGATATGGTCGAGGAATGGTACTATATACTATTATTATGATAGAGGGTCCGTACTTTAATTTCATTTTTCATCTTTGTAACTAACTTCAAATATGTCAAGTATTGAATGTTGGGATGTGAGCATGTTTATTGGCAGATTTGTCTTTAGGATGTGACTTGTGAGCATGTTTATGTGACTCTGGGTGGTGCATGTGTGTTTTCTCGCTTGTTTCTGTTCTTGGGTGCATGGGAGCTGAGGCATATGATGGGGCTTTTTTGCTTCTGTGTGATTCTTCTCATCATATTTCGAGAAGCAAATTTGGAATTCATTTTTTTGCTTGCAGAGGGGCATACGATGGGGCTTAATTGCCTTTGATTGATGCCCATCTCAGTCAACTGGGGGTAACCACTGTTTTTGGTGAAGAGTTTTTTTTGAGATATGTTTGCAACTCTTTTGGATGCCTTGCGGGGTTAATAATGTCTACTGGCAAATGATTCTCAACCTGGATTCTGTATCTATCTTATAGTAGTTTGATTGCCCCAGAGGTCCAAAGAACTTATCTCATCTCTTGGGACATTTCTTGGGGCTTACATGACTGTGATTTCAGTTTCTATTCCTGGGGCTTACAAGACTATGCTACCAGATTTGCTGAGGCCAGATTTCAGTTTCTTAGCTTTGCTGTGGCGGATTTGTTTTTGAGGATCTATTAATTATGCTACCAGGTCGATTTGCTGGGGCGGTTTCGACATCTTGGATCATCATTCTACTTCTACTTCTACTCCTGGGCTTACGCTCCCCCCTCTGCGTAGGGCTGTGGTTTTGGACTCTGTTTTATACTCTGCTTATTTTGTACCTTTTCCTTTTGGGTTGATTTCTTATCGACTCTGGGCTGATGTTTACACCATCTCTATTATAAAACAGAAGGGTGTGGGGACAAGTTGTTAAAACGGCTTAGATTCATTTGATCCAAAGGTTGTAGTGCATTCTCCCACTTCTCGGTTAAGTGCCCATGGTTTTCACCTAAATCACATAACTGCCATCTCCTTCCAACCGGAATGCGTAGTGCCGTAGGTACGGGCTAGCACTAGTATATATATATTGCTGCATGTCGATATCGACTACAAGGTGACAATTATGGAATTGGAACCTATTTTATTATTTTTAGTATTTGTATTTTAATAACATGTGTAAGACACTTGGCGTATCTCTATTTACTTGGAGGTTGAAAAGACACATGGCGTTGTCCTACAGACTTGGAGGTTGAAAAGAACACTTGGCATGCTCCTACACAGAGATTGTTCTGATCAGTCTCCCAAATGTTTTGGACATTTTTTTCAACTTTGAAGCCATCGAAGACACAGAGACCCAAGTCTGCCTTTTACTTACCAACGCCAGAGAAGAAAGAAAATTAAAAGCAAACAAACAACCATATATACATCAGAAATACTACTAAAAAGCAACCCCAACTTAACTTCGCAGCAGTTGAGGCCGATCCTCGATCCAACCTTAAGTCGCATCGTAAAGGAATTCTCCACATCGTCATGGACAAAACTATTTCCAATGCTACTGCAATACTTGAGTACATTGATCATCTCCTCGCGGATAATACTACCAAAATGGAGAACACAACCAGGGATTCCCTCGAGGGGTGTTCTTCCGGCTACGACCAGAGCATCTATGAGCTCAAGAATGCTTTATCACTCCTAGAGCTGAAAAATGTTTCGCAATATTTCGATCTGAGATCTGAACTTACATGCATGTTCGGCACACCCTTTGGATGTGACCAGAGTTTTTTTGAACGACGAATACCTGCTCCTAACCCATTAACAGGTATAAACAACTGCATAGAAGATCTCGCAGAGACTTGCTTGGTGATTTTGGATGTTATTTATCGTAAACACCCGAAAAAAGCCATTCGAGTTGGATTATTGGAAAGGCCCGTTTCATTGCACAGATGCCGAACCAATCCAGCTTTTTTGCCTAGTGTTTCGAAACCATCACCGTCTTTCTTTGCAGCATCTTTCAATGGTGCTGCGAGCGCTGCCGGTGAAGAGGCGAGCGAACAAAGGGAAAGGAAACACAAAATCAGCGCAAAACTAACCTCAACTTTGGCCATTAGTGCTGGACTGGCCTAGATAGTTGAAATGAAATCAAGCACAATACATAGGAGAAGAATATGTAGGAGCCCTAGCCCTAGGGTTTTATATATATGGAGATAAAGGAGAGGAGGAATGATAGATTTTATTGGTGGATTTGCCATATTTACTTGAAGGAATACCTTTTAGCAAAAAATTACGTACTTAATTTGTCCTTCCTAAATTGTACTCTTAGTTAGATACGGACACGAATATGACACGATTCGTAAATAAGAAAATTAAATGGGATGAGTACAGGTTGGACTCACGTAAATTAAATGAGATGAGTACGGGTTAGACTCACGTATCATGATGATAACCGTTAAATTTTTCGTGTCAACTTGTTAACCTCAAAAGATGCAAATCAAACACGACACGAAGCCAGTGATGCAAAATCGGAGCCCGTAGTTGTGTTTCATGATAGATTAATTTTGACTACTATAAATTTCCTAATCTTGAGTAAGAAAAAAAATCCTAATGTAAGAAGATTAATTTTCAAAATCATGCTCGGTCAACTCGTATGGTAAGATATCAGCGTAATTAAGGAAAGGAAGGATATGCACATCTCTATTATAAAACAGAAGGGTGTGGGGACAAGATGTTGTAACGGCTCAAATTTGTTTGATCCAAGGGTTGATGTGTGCTCTGCAACTCTCTTAAGAAAGTGCCCACAATCTTTCAAATATTTCACAAAATTAAAGGCCATCTCTTCTTTTTACCCAGCTTCTGTCGTTGGCATAATAAAATAAATAAATTCCACCTCCCGTCATTTGGGTCCCCCCCCCCCCACTCTCTCTCTCTCTCTCTCTCTCTCTCTCTCTCTCTCTCTCTCTCTCTCCCTCCCTCCTGTCATCTTTTGAATCCCCACTGAGGTCTACAAATCCCGTTGGAAGTTAGGCCAAGAAACATTCTTTTCGGATTTTTGATTTATTTCGGCGAAACTGGTTGAAGAAAACTGCGTGAAAGCTGGGCCAAGAAAGCTCCATGAAAGCAAAGGTAATGGGTATAACAAAGAAACCATTTTTTGAAAGCTGTGTGAAACATTTCTTTGGGATTTTTTTTGGGAGTTTTTGGTGTTTGTTTCTTTCCAGGGTGCAAGTAGTGTTTAAATTTCAATCTAGCTGCTGTTCCAGGTGAAATTTGTGCCTGGTCTGAGTGTTCAAGAAATTTGGGTGATTTTTTTGGTGTGGGTGTGTTGTTAAATGTTACACATAATCGAGTTTTGTTATTTTGACTGATCCTCATGACATTCTGTTTTGAATGATAGTTTAGTAGTGTAGTTCGCGATCAAGTCCATGTGTTTTCAGACCCTTCTTTTTCTTTTTCTCCCTTCCTTTTTCTGTTATCATTAGGCTGCCCGTGCCTACATGGGTAGAAATTGATGCAAGTCTTGGCAGAAATTGAACTTCAGAATAGTAACTTCATGGGTACATAATTTTCAGCAAATTGAGCCAATTCCAATCGGGGTGGGTAGTGCCGTAGGCACGGGCAAGCACTATGCCTCCGGTGATCGCTTACACTGAGGTATTTCAACCAAAGCCTGAGTTCTCTGTAGCTTTTTTCGATAGCCTGTTTTTTTCTCGGGATCCGAACTAATTTTTTTTTTTTTACTCTTTATATGGTTAGTTTTATGGCATTTGATAACTATTAGTGATTGAAGTTACATTGAGGTTTTTGATTTCTAGGTTCTAATATGTTCTTTCATTTCTGCAAATGGGTTTAATGTATGTGGTGGGGGATCCATAGTAGTGCTATTTTAACTTTTTTACTTGGTATTTACTAGGATTTCATAAGCAAATTGATAGTTCTTTGTAGCTAGTGCTTGCGACCTTAATGTGTGTCAGAATAAGATTATCCCAAGCGTAGGGCTAGGTCGGTTGAAAGCATAATAAAACCCGAAAGTCCGGGATCGATTCCACAGGGAGCGCGTTCATAACTTTACTTCGGAGATTAGCGAATATCGAGAGTTTTAGCGTTAGGGCCGCCAACCAAATTCGGCGTTGAGATGGCCAACTGAGTGATTTGGAAAGATGGCTACTTAACCTAACTACGGCTTTTTAACTGGAGATTAACTAAAGATTAGGTTAAAAGATAACTAACACCCATAACTCAAAAGCACCCTTGTTCCTCTCTTTCAAAATGACTGATAAACAGATTAGGGTTTTGGGAACATTTTGACAAACGCTCGGAAAGACATAGCCCTAAGCATCACGTGTGGCAAGAAATCGAAACCCTTTGCCTACAAATGATCAAAGGGGTTAATATCTCCAAGCTTTGCTACGTAAAAATACCCTAAAACATGTTTACTCTTTGAAAATGAAGTTTAGAGAGAGAAGAACAAGGAATACCCTGGGTTACGGGATGTTAATCATCCCATAACCTAATCTTGCTACACTACTCACACATAATCAAGGGAGAAATGAAATAAACAAGGGTAAGGAAGGGGGAAAACGAAATCATGCTCAAATTAGAAATAAACACTTGATTAATGAAGATCCCAAGGTTACTTACAACTTTAATGAAGATCAACCACCCATAAACCCACCAATCAATGCTCCATTAATGAGAATTTGAGAGTTGGAGAAGAGAGGGAGGTAGAGAGAGAAAGAGCTAGCTCAAAATGATGTAAGATAACCCTAAAAAACGTGTAAAGGGGGCTTATATAGTACCCCTTTTTAGTTACAAAAGAAAAAGAAAAAGAAAATAGAAATCTGCAGAAACTAGGGAATGTCTACCGGTAGACATTGGCCATCTACCGGTAGAACGGCTTCGGAGCAAAAGTTGAGGCTGCTTTGACTGGATTTCTACCGGTAGGCATTAATCTCTACCGGTAGACATTGGTCGGTTCAGTATGATGCAAAATGGTGTCCTTACTGATCTGGAATTGAATCGGTAGACATTCACCCGGTAGACATTGTGTCTGCCAGCCTTGCACAGCAGCTCATGTCAGGCTTTGTTCCGGGGCTTCCACGACAATCCCCAAGCTCCGGAATCGCTCCGGTTGGAGCCCTCGGATCACCGAACGTTGTTGGAGCGAAACTTGGCTTTAATCAAGCCTTATTCACAAGGAAAACCTGTAATCACCAAAAACGCACCTTTCGCGCAATATCAATCAAAAACAAGGAGTTATGCGCGTGAGCGTGGCAAAAAATGAGCGAGATAAGCCCGATTATTTACACTATCACGGGCTTATCACACCCCCCTACTGAGACTTTGCTAGTCCCTAGCAAACGATGTAAAGCTCAAGGAAGACTACCAAATCTTCCCATTTGATCAAAAGGTACGAAACATATGCTTGATATTTTAGAAGAGCAAGGGTTACAATTAATTCCGATCGACAGTGCAACAACTCATCCCAATCAACATGCCATGAACTATATCTATCAAAACTTATGCAAGTGAAACACGTGAGTAAGCTGAGCAAAGCAAGCTTCGATTCCAGTCCTCACAAGGGTAACACTCCAAAATAACCACAACCCTCAAACAAAGCAAAACGTATCCCATGCTTAGATACAAAAGGCTAAAGCGAAACAGGGGCCCAAACAGTTACGCTAGCAGTCAAAGGAAAGCTCAACAGGAAAATGAAGCAACGAAATGCAAGAACAGACAAAACTAACAGTAATAAAAGATTCCGAAAAAGCATTGCATAGTGACACCAGTGCACTTGAAATCAACAAAGGTCTTCGAGGCTTGAAATGAGTTCGGTTAGCAACGGAAAAAAGGATAAGCAACATGGTTACCGGTCTATGCTAGCTCGGTGTACTACCCCACGACCGGAACCACAAAAAACGACTGTCCCCAATTAAAACATTCAGTTCGACACACAAGATAAAAGACAGAAAATTAAAACAGACTTGAAAAGTAAAAACATGACTCAACCACCGACTCGAAAAACTCATACTAGAGTTACTACGAACTCCACCACTACCACATACTACCACCATCACAATCACTGAGCTCCAGGACCAAAAGCACGCTCAAACATCCCCGGATCATACTGCTGCTCAAACATCCCCGGATCATACTGCTGCTCCACCTCCCGAATCTCATCCTCATTGAGCTCATCCTCCGAGTAATCAGGGCTACGGTGCTCACCACTAGCCCTGTCCGTTGCGAACTCCGCAGGGGGCTCATACCTCCTCCCCGTCTACTCAGCCATCTGCTCATAAAAGAAGCTTGCCTTGTGGTCCGCCCTCCTTTGGTCCTCCTGAACCTCCGCCGTGCGGCACAAAAGCTGACACAATAGCCTTTTCAGAGTCGACCCTTTCTTCTTCGGAGCGGAGCTAGAAGGCACACTGGACGTGCTAGCCTGAGGGTCCTCTTGGGCTTGAACTTGGGCTTGGGCACGGGCTTCCCTCATTTTCGTTACATTCGTCCGGCTCTTATTCTCCGAAGTGGCATTGATGATGCCCGGAGAGCCAGGGTCAAGCCTTTGGTTGTCGAGGGTGAGGCCATTGGCTAGGCAGAGCTGGGTGATCATGGCGGGAAAGGGGAAGTTCAATCCTTTTCTGTATTCATGTTTGAATTGGACGAGCTGATCGAAAATCCATTGGGCAAAGTCCATGGTCTCATTTTCATTCATGAACACGTAGAGCAACTCCAATTCCTGCTCATACGGGGTTTTTCTCCATACCGCGGGGGAACAGGTTGTAGTGCAGGACCTTATTCATGGTCCTGTATTCATCCTTTAAGTCACCCCCTATCTCGGAACCCATCCCCCCCTCAAAAACCTCAGCGTAAACCACGCTCATATCCATCAACTCCCCACCAGGCCGAGGATAGGTGATGGTTTCCTTCTCCGGCCTAGTATAGCCCAGGTATGCAGCAATAACACTAGGGGTCACTTCTATGTCAATACCACCCACAGTGGTCTCGATCTTAGCATTAGCTATGTCGTATTTCATGCGAGAAAAGAAATCTATGACCAAGACTTTAACATACCCCACAATCTCTTCGAAAAAGTGCTTCATACCTTTCACCTCAATGATTCTGATGTACCCATTCTCGGCCAAACTGTGCTTGCAGACTTGTCGCTCGCAAGTTACTTTCCGTCCCTTGAGTGTGGCCACCCAATCCATGTGTTTCTTCCTCTCACCCTCCCCCTTTCTCTTCTTCCTCCGCTCCTCGTTCTGTTCATTGGAGGATCCCTCGCCCCTCTTCCTTGTGGATATATTAATCACTTTTCTCCCCCCCGAAGCCCTTGAACGATCGTATGTACGCATTGCCCCAGACATGGCGAAAAGGCAGCAGAGATTTTTGGACCTAGGGTTTGGGAATTTGAGTTTGGGGGTGATTGTGGAGGTTTAAAGATGAAGGGAGATGAAAAGATGGGGTCTGTGGTGAAAAATTTGTGGGTAATTTCGAGTGGAGAGAGAGAGAGAGTTACCTGGGTTTTTTTTTGAGGGGGAAATGCTTTTCGGCTCGTCCTTGTGAGACCAGAAGTTGATCCTTGGAAATTGGTGTTGGAACTTGAAGATTCTTGAGAGATTCGAAGGAATTTGATGGAGGGTTTGGGTGATTTCGGTTGAGATTTGGAAGAGATGAGAGAATGGGGATCGTGGATTTTGGAGGGGTTAGAGAGAGAAAGAGCAGTTTAATCTGAGGTTGGGACCAAAAAATGAACCGACGGGGCCTTTTATACGAAGCTCGGACTGGTGCGATCTACCGGTAGACATTGATCTCTACCGGTAGATCATTCCAACTTGGCTAACTGATGGTTCCACTGATCTCAATTTGTACCGGTAGGTATTCAATTCCTACCGGTAGACATTCCCAAAAGCCTGAAATCTGCAGATTTGCCCAAAGCACTTCCCAACTTCCCAAATCCCACACCAGTTAAGCTTCCAACCTAAAATCACAGCCCCGACCAACCTCCAACCCACCGGTATCCTAAGCTTAACAAGAAATTGGGTTTGGACACAGCTCAAACAACGATCAAGGGTGATAATATGTGGTTTAATCACAAAAATAATGCCTTGTATCATTTTTTCAAACAAACCTTAGCCTCGTTTGCAATGCATGACCGGAATCAAAATTACCTAAGTATGTACAAGAGAAGATAAGGCCTAAACTACAGGTACGAAAGACAAGGACACATGGGATACAACAAAATGAATCTCCACTCTGTATGCTCAACCGACTCAAATGCACTTTGGAGATATGATACACACAGTTCATGTATATGCATCCGGGATGAGTTGCACAAATTTTCAATGGTGTATACACACCGAACCCTTGCTACTTACGAACACAGAATGAGCATATGCTAAGTAACTCCAAACAAGGGAAGATATCGCAAAAAAATTTTAAAATTCTACGCAACAACGAAAACATAAAGCAAAAACATAAACTCCCCCCCCCCAACTTGAAATGAGCAGTGCCCTCGATGCACAAAGACGTAAAATAGGGAGATGGGGGCAAAGAATGTACCGACGGGGTGGAATGTCAACCACCCGATACCTCGACCAAGTTGGAGGATTTTGCGCCATTGTCACCGTCCGTCCTTAGCAAAGCTTCCAAAGCTCATTCCTGCAATCAGGCTTAAGAACCAACGAATCGGGAGACAAAAAACATTAGAACCGCCGGCTCGTGATAGCCCGGCACAAAAATCATTATGTACAAGTTAAAAAAAACCACCGAATCGTCACGTGATTAAACGGGTACTACTTTTCTCCCCATGTTTCGCTTAAGGTGTCGCAAAGCGAAAGAGACAACATCCTAGGCGAAACACGGGTGGCTATACCGGACCACAAAAGATTTGCCCTTGCGAACCGGAGCTGGGTACACGACTTTTTTGAATAGCGGCGTGCGAAGCTATAAACCCAAGTCGATGATGGGTACCTCTGACGAGGCCGGGCCTTCCAAACAATTAAGTCCAGAAGTACGCAAAATCTCCCCGTGAAAACATTTTTAGAACTTTTTAAACCAACGGACTATCAACATAAACCGGATTCACTAACTCTTCAACCGTATCCTCCACCGCAAAGTTTTCTAAAAATGGTTTTAGACGTTGACCATTGACCTTGGAAATATAACCACTTGCGGGGTCCAAAATTTCAACCGCCCCGTGTGGAAAAACTTTATGCACAACATGGGGGCCCTCCCAACGCGACCTTAACTTTCCCGGAAAAACATGGAGTTTGGAGTTATATAACAACACCTTTTGACCCACTTCAAAAATTTTTCTTTGGATGTTTTTGTCATGAAATGCCTTGACTTTGGATTTATAGATGTTAATGTTATCATACGCATCCCTCCTGATTTCCTCAAGCTCACTAAGTTGGAGTTTACGGTGAGCACCGGCATCGGGCAAACGGTAGTTCAAAGATTTAATAGCCCAATATGCCTTGTGTTCCAATTCAACCGGGAGGTGACACGCCTTACCGTAGACAAGCCGATAGGGCGAAGCGCCCAACACGGTCTTATACGCGGTCCGGTATGCCCACAAAGCATCGGTCAAACATTGTGACCAATCTTTCCGGTTTGGATTAACGGTTTTTTCTAAGATATGTTTTACCTCACGGTTGGCGAGCTCGGCTTGGCCGTTGGTTTGTGGATGATAGGCGGTGGAGAACTTGTGAGTAATTCCGTACTTCCTCATGAGAGCTTCGAAAGAGCGGTTGCAAAAGTGGGTGCCTTGGTCGCTTATGATGGCTCGGGGCATCCCAAACCGCGACAAGATGTGCTCCTTGAGAAAGTCGACCACCACTTTGGAGTCATTGGTGCGAGTGGCAACGGCTTCAACCCACTTGGATACATAGTCCACCGCCAAGAGAATATAGAGGAAACCGCCAGAATTTGGAAATGGGCCCATGAAGTCGATTCCCCAACAATCGAACACTTCCACAACTAGGATATTGGTGAGGGGCATCATATTCCTCCGAGTCACCGCACCTAATTTTTGACATTGCTCACATGCGCGGCAGAAAGCATAAGCATCCTTGTGAAGGTTCGGCCAATAGAATCCACATTGGAGAATCTTGGCAGTGGTCTTCTTGACCGCCGCACGCCTCGGTATGACAAACCAGAAAAATCGTACCAAACCGGAAAAATCAAACCGGACCACGAATGAACTTGTTTGGTTCGGTTTTGATTTTGAAATTTCCAAGCCTAATTAATGAACCTAATCGAACCGATTTCATCCCTACTAAAATTCGACTTCCCTTGAGTTTTATCTTAATCTTTAGGAGGGAACATTTGATCGATCAAGGCTAGCTATTCATTTCAAAATAGTCTCATGGATGCGTGATCAGCTAGCCAAATAGTCTCATGCAACTAAGATAGTCCTCTAAAAAAATTTTAATCGGCAAAAGAAATACTTATTGTTGAGTGCTTATCACCGCAACCTAACCTCCTAGAAAGGTTCGCACCCAAGCATAGGGCTAGGTCGTTGAAAGCATATATACCGGAAGACCGGATCGTTCCCACAGAGAAATCTTCTTCAACGAACTTGGATTAGGTGTAAAGTATGGAGTTTCGGCTTTCAAGCGGCCAACTTTGGTGATTGATTCAAACGACGATATTAAGCTTGGAAATAAACTAGATTAAGATGGTCGAGTCAAAGGGATTGATTTACCCACGACTTAGCCATAAAACGGTTTCTTCATCTAACTCATGTATGGACCGAAACCGTCCGGATTCCACTAGAAGAATTAAAACTGAAGACTACTTGTAACTCAACTCAAAATTCTAATTCAAATTGAACTCATTTAACGCAAGTGAGAGACGAAAAAGGATCGTTCGCACGCGTAAGATATATCAAGCTCGTAGCATGAGGCGATAGACTTCATTGATCAAAGAAGCCACCGACCTCATGATCAAATCTATAAATCATGGGTTTAATTCATTCAAAACCTTGAGATTAAGCTAAAGTTTAAGCGAAACCATTTAAACGACTAATCCATGGAGCAAACCTCACCCCATGACCGAACTGATTAACTACTCACTCATAGCAACAAGACTAGAAATTATGCTAGGAAATGAAAACATGATTAGCCGATAGAAATGAAAATAAACTTGATTTATATAGAGATCTAGCTAGTGGCTACAACATTAACAAACGAGAAATTAACGGGAAATAAGTACCTTGAGTAGTTCTTGAAGGAAATGATAAGAAAAGCTTGAAAGAAAGCTATGGAGAAACCTAGAGCAAAAACTAGAAAACTTAGGCCTAAAAACTAACTAATGGCCCTTATCATTCCATAAATGGCATACAAGCCTATTTATAGGCCTTACAAAATCAGCCAAAAAATGGACAAAAAGGCCCCTAAAATATCCCAAAGACATGCCAAAAGTGAAAACTTTCCATAAAAGGAAGGTTGAAAAAGTCTGCCAAAAGCTGCTGGACGAAGGGACAAGGTACCGGTACCTCAAAATTGAGGTATCGGTACCAATCCAACTGATGGCCATTTTAGCAACATGGTACCGGTACCTTGTTTTTGAGGTATCGATACCTTTTTGACAGATTTTTTGGGAAACTTCACGGGCTCGCTCCGGACACTCCCGAACTCGGATTAAGGTGTTCTTTGAACCGTTGGAAAGCTTGACGAGTCTACTTTCTAATCCAAGTGGTTTGGATCAAAAGTACTTTGTATATCAAAAGTTATGACAGATCTACCCTCAGCTGGTCGGAAGATGAATTGCTTTGGTAAAATCGTCACATGTCCTTCAATTCCCTTGACCCTTGGGCGACCCGAACAACCTCCAAACCATCTCTTCATGACTCTTCGGGCACCACAACGTGGTGGCACGTGGCCTTGAGCTCTTGGTTGCATCCGGAGCATTTCTTGGCATTCAAAACCGCCTTATTAGCACGTTTACCTGAAATACACAAAAACCTACCTTACGAGCAATATCACAATAAAAGCTAAATAAACACAAGATAAAATAACATAAAACGGGACTAGTCGCACCAAATATCTACAATATTGGGTGCTCATCACACCCCCCAACTTGAACTTTGCTAGTCCCTAGCAAACTAAACCAAAACATAAGCTATGCAACCTTCCCGAAATTCAAGATACAAAAACTATGCTCAATAACTACAACTAGGCAAGAGTCCAAAACACCCTTTCTAATCCGATTATATGCAATCCACGCACAAACATGCCATGAACTAGGATTAATAAACTATGCCATATTAGAGTAGTCAAGCATGCATGCACCACAACGAGTTTCGACTCCAAAAGTCACAAGAATACACTCTTATTCGATTTTTCACGCATTGAGATACAAGATACATTCCATGACAAGCGCTAGCGAGTAAATGCAATAGCCAGAGACAAAAAGCTATGCATGCTATCAAAAGGGCGCTTAGAACGACAGAAAAGCTAATTATTGACAAGTATGGAAAGATTAGGAATATCACAACTTAAGTAGTAATAGATATCGACCATGCATCAAACAGAGTTAATTAGCGTACAAAAGATCAACGGAGGACTTTATAAGCTTAAAACGACCTTGGATACAAAGAGAAAGGCACTACAAAAATGTAGTGGCCATATACTTGCATGGTTTATCTACCCTTGGCCACTACCAACCCTAAACTACCCAAGGCATGGCCACATATCGACCAAATATCAAACAAAATAACAACGAATAAAGAAAAACTACTACCACCGACTCCACTACACGTAGACGTCATCCTCATCCGGCTCCTCTTGGTATTGAGTATTGAGCTCCCCCTTTCCATCGGACTCTTTCTCATCCGGAATGTAAGCTAGCCCGGAGGTCACACCAATTCTCTCATCATAGTATTCAACCCTCTTTCGAATATGCTTTTGCTCTTTCATAGCATTTCTTTGATTTTCTTTTCTTTGAAGAATATGATCATTTGAATTGAGATTTGTAGTGAGAAAGATTGAGGGCCAATTTCGAAAGCTTTGGAAGGAGATGAAAATTTGGGGCTTTATCTTTTGTAGTGGGAGAGGAGATATAGGGAATCACGTACCGATTTTTTCCATTTCGAATCCCAACCACTTCTATCATATTCACACCACTCCAAAACCTCCTTGAAACATTGAGAAACATTTTCACACAACCCTCCGAACATCCGGTTACCTAGGTTTGAACAATGGAAGAGACTCGGACTATGGTTCAAATCAAGGATAAGGAGACTCTTATGTGGTTTAATCAAGCAAAATTGCCTTGAATCATTTCCTAAGTACGCCAACAACTCCAACAAGATGCATGAAAGATATATACACTACTCAAGAATGAACAAAAGGTATTATTTACGCAAATGCGGGAAATGAGAACAAAAAGCATGGGATGCTTCAAAGTGAATCTCCACTCTAGCGATGCACACTACTTGACTTGACTTTTAAGCTCAACTTGTTCATCAAAATTCATGTATATGCATATGACATGGATTAAAACATACAACCAAATTCGACGGGATACATGACTCTTGCCATTATTAACACAATTGAGCATAATTAAAGTATCTAGCATGCGAAATCCCTACTAACAAGAGAAGATTGCACAAAAAAGCAAAATTTTACCAAAAGCAGAAAAATGAGACAAGTCTCAAAAACATATATATATATATATATATATATATATATAGCATATATATCCCTCCCCTCAACTTAAACGATGCTATGTCCCCATAGCATGAAGACAATAGAAATGAAATACAAGAGAGGGAGTAGACGTACCTTCCAACTAACTCTTCACGCGATTGAACGAGTCATACTTTTCTTCCCATTTCCCAAGCAAGAAATGGGTGGCTATACCAGACCATCAAAAGAGAAAAAGAGAAGGAGAGAAAGAGAAAGAAAGAGTGTGTTCAGCCACACCTGGGCTTTGAACATTTAACATACTAACAAAGATTAATACCATGAACATAGCACTCCACACTGCACGCTTTGCCAAAAATTGAACTCGGCCATTCCACAAGAAAAGATATTTAGAGTAAAGCATTTGCCAAATTCGTTTAAAAAAATTACGCTCCTCTAAGCACATGGCCCAAACTAAATCAATTTTCAGACTGTTGACAAAATTTACAAGATAAGAATGGTAAAGAAGTTTAAAGTCATCAACACTTAGAAAATCAATTACTCCAACCTCCACAAAAACTGGCTCCTCACTTAGTTCCACTCCAACAAAGTCATGTTTCTCAATTAGCTCCACTCCCACAAAGTCCTGCTTCTCATAAGTAGGAAACCAACTCTTGGTCTCACACTTTTTGTCCTGCTCTTCTAACAAAGAGTACAAATAATCTACCTCCTCGTCCATTTCCTTAACAGTGAGTACTTTCTCCAATGGGTAGATACCACAAGGAGAGGATACTTGGTCGATCATTCCTATCACAAGAGCCGGTTCCTCACACGTAGGAGACCCATTATTGGTCTCATCCACTTCCATCTCTTCAGCTATGAGATGTTTCTCCTGTGGAGCCTCACACAGAGGCAAAAATTCAAGGGGAGGGGAGGACTCAAGGGGGGAACATTTGTAGGTGGAGAAGAATAGATGGTAACTAGAACAGCGCTGAATCTCTTTGTTCACGTGGTGCCCAACCGGAACCCTAATACCTTCGCCTGAACCCTAACCTGTAAAACAGACAAGGGGTGAGCGCACCTTTGCCTCTCGTGGCAAAGGCCCTCCGATGCCTAAGTTAGTATCACGTACTGTCTCAAAACCCTAAAAAAAATCAATAGGAAGTGTGGAATGAATGCAACTTATTGCGTACCTTTTTCCTCTAGGTTTACCTTGTATTTATAGATATCCACTTACTTGCTCTTCAAGCATCCTCATCGCCCCAGGTCTCCTACTTCGTATAGGAAACCTGGCTCCCCTGGGAATCTCTTGCCCAATCAACTGAGACCCCTTACTCATAGGGTCTCTTCCTTTCGTGGAATTTGTCCCACAATAGGACTGTCCCTTTACTTATCTTTACCATATACTGGGCTCCTTTTTCAGAACACTCCTATCGCCTTATCTCTTAAGACATCGTTTCATCAGATGACTCCATCTGTTCGGCATGTGATTCTCCCGAACAAACTGCACAAGTACATGACTTCTCATGTCACCGGCCCACCTAGGCCGAACAGACTGTACCAGTTAATAACTTCTCATGTCACTGGGCCACCTCAGCCGAACAGATAATCTAATCCGGTGCCCTCTGGATGCACCGGATACTTCCGCCGTCGTTCATCTTATATAGGGTCCCATATCACCTTCCTCATTACACGGATCTAGAACACCACATGTTCGGCAACTATTTGCACCTGTTCGGTAATGCCTCCTACAATTGCTCCCCAGCTTTCGCTCATTATCACTGCTCGAAGGTGATGAGTAAAGCTCAAAAAGTGAACTAAGAGCCGAACAGACTAGATCCCGTGTAGATACAGTCATTGGGCTTCCATTGATGTCTTTTGGCGGTTTAGTCATTATACTATCTCGAGGTAATAAATCCACGTGGCGTACCTCGTACACTACACATTTAATTCGAACTGACGTTCCGCCTAACGGCGTTTAGAACGCTTATTCTCTTTGATTCTTTTTCCGTTACCTTTCATGTAACGGGTTCTAACGGAGACGTTCCGTCTCCGTTTCTTTCCCTTAAACTCGAAAAGAAGGGTTCTGGGTTTTCATACCAAACCTTCCAACCTTTGCTCTTTCTCTCTCTATAACCAGTCGCAACTGTTCATCTTCAGTCCGTCATCGCCGCCGTCTGCAAACTCGAATCCTCCTCAGGAATTTCTTCACAAATCTTTCGTAAGACTCTCATCCTCACTCCTTTATTCATTTCATTTCTGAGATTCTCTTTCTCAGATTCCTTTTCGAGTTAGGGCACTATTCATACCCATTTTTCAGACTCCGCTCTACTGTTGTTAGAGCTTCTTATAACATCCATGGCGGATGAAGATAAGGAACCCAAACCAGGGAAATTTAGAAAACTTTGTGAGACTCCAGCTGCAATGGCAGCATTTAGGAGGGATTATAACGTTCCTGAAACTGTAGGTTTAGAACTTGCCCCTCTGGGCGCGATCAGAAATGCTTGTACGTGGGAGAGAACGTGCGTCCCAATCGTGGCCATTGTCGAGGGTGGGGTTCGTTTCCCCCTTGACACACTCCTTCGTCGTGTCCTCAACTGGTATCGACTTAATCCCATGCAAGTATCCACCAATTTTTTCAGATTGGTAATGGGGGTCGTGGCTTTAAATAGAATTCTGGGAACCAATTTAGGAATTTGGGATATTCAATGGTGGTATAGCATCGTATTAAATCGAGAATACAATACGTATTATCTAAAAGTGAGAAAGGCAGAGAAGCGTTTCGTGCTTAACCTGCCAGACTCCGCTCGGGACCACGAGATGGATTTTCTATACGTAACTGGAGCTTTCGAGCCCATTGGGGAAGATGGCCAAGTGTTCGGTGTCCACGTTCCCCACGAATGGGGCTTCCCACGTACGCCTCTAATTTCTGTTTCTCTGATTCGTATTCCAATTTCCTCGCTCGTCTGTGTTTTTAAACCATATTTACTGACTATTCCTTTATTTTTTCAGCAAAAAATGCAAACCATCGCCCGACTAGAGAACCAAGCTATATTCGGGCAGGGGACATCAGCAAGGTTCTGAGATACAAAGGGGTGACAGGTACACGAACTGCTGGTCGGGGGCGCGATGCAAGCGTTTTACTAGGCTACGATCCGTTATACAGAGGTTTCATCGACAGAAGACTCGCTCACCCAAGTACTAGTGGCGCCTCCACTTCGACTGCTGCTCCAAAAGCCAGAAGCTCAAGATCTAGCGCCGGTGTGACGATTGCCGGAGAGCTAGGGGAATTTCCCATTTCGGAAGGAATCCCCTTGCCACGCTTGATTCTTAGGAGGTCCTCTCGTCGACAAGAGGCCGTCCAAGAACAAGCCGAACAATCAGCTCCCCAACAACACACAAGCCTAGGGGTGATACCGGTCCGGTTTCGACTATTTTTTCGGTCGAAACCGGTTATCCGGTTTGAAGATTTTTGAAACCGGAACCGGTTGAGATAAAACCGGTCCGGTTTCGACCGGTTCAACCGGTTTCGGTCCGGTTTATCCGGTTTTCATTAATGGGCCACATTTTGGACCCAACACATCAAAAAATTCACAATTCAATCCACAAAATATCAAACATAAATCCATAATTCAACCCCTTTTTTTTGGCCCAACAAAAAAGGATCAATTTTGAGCCCAATACATCAAAAAAAACCCATAAAAACATAATTATCGTGGGACTTGAGAGATTCAAATCGTTTATCGTGGGAGGCTGGGACTGGGAGCAGTGAATCTGAGATCGTGGGACTTGGGAGTGCGGCAGTCAAATGAAAATTTAGGGCAAAATTTGGTAAAGGGGTATATATATTTATATATTATATATATTTTATATTTTATATAACCGGTCCGGTTTCGACCGGTTTTTAGAAAACGTAAACCGGAACCGAACCGGAAAACCGGTTTGCAAAAATTTTAAAACCGGAACCGGAACGAAATTATTCGACCGGTTTAAAAAATTCGGTCCGGTCCGGTTTTTCCGGTTTCGGTCGATTTTCCGGTTTCGGCTAACACCCCTACACAAGCCAATCATCTTCCCCGGGATATTCTCCATCCCCTCCAGGTTCAGGTACTATGTCTTACCAACCCTTGAACCTCAGCACCCTTCTCACAATCTCGCCTCGGGGGCGTGGTGCTCCGGGCAGAGCAGCATCCACCGGCCAGGCTCCCCCACCGCCCCGTTGCTCTAGGGGCCCCAACACACGATCCTCCTCTTCTCCTCGGGAACAGGACAGCTCTGTTGAGGCTGCTGATGCCCATCGGGACAAACGCCCAAGGCATCAGGAAACCGGGGCCTCAGAGTCACAAGCTGCAGCTGATGCAAATTTGGGGCCTGTTACTCCTGTTACACAAGTGATCCACGACGCCTGGGCCCCTCAATTCACTAGAGGTGACCGGCCAATAAATGTCGGGGATAGTGCAAGTTCTTCTGAGACTGCACTGGCCCTTGCACAAGGGTTGCTGCTGCCAGTGGACATGCTAAAAGAGTCTGCCAATTCTTCTGAACGGCTTTTATCCACTGGTCTCGTCAGTGGAATCAAGGTAATCCCAAGCTGTTATACTTGCTTTTTATCCCATACTCATCTTTGGGATTCCCTAGGATGTCTCACCTATATATTGAGTTTCTTAATGTTCCTTTCAGTTTATTCAAAAGATGGTTACAACGGGCCAGAGGCTTCAAGAGACTGAGGCTGAGAGGAACAGGCTGATGAACGAAAACACCAGTCTGATCCGATCAGTCACGAGGCTGGAGAGATAAAGCTAAACTGGAAGCCGATGGTATGAAGGCGAAGCTGGATGCTGCTGAGGAAAACCTTCGCCAGGCGCTGTCCGAAATTGACAGCACAAAAAAGGCAGCTCAAGAAGATGGTTTCAAGAAATGGTTTGATGCTGCCACAGCAAGCTATGTGGAGCAGATGCCTGGCATTCAGGACCAAATTTGGGCCGTGTGCTGGGAGACATGCCTTACAAAGATGGGAGCTCCTGATGATTGTAGACTCTGGATAGAAAACGATTTGCCCAGCAAACGTCTCCAGCAACCTCATGATCCTGAGGAACCTGCTGTTGATGATATCGAGGAGCAGATTGATGATTTTGCTGACGCTGATGAAGGGATTCAGATGGAGTCCCAGGGTGCTCAATCTGAATCTCAGGAAAGGAATCCCGAGCAATCAACTACCGGAGGAACAACTACTGAAACCGTGACCCTGGAGGAGCAACCGGCCGGAGACGGCAATGTTGCTGAAGTTCCAAGCAACATTACCCCCGAGGTCCAGAATTTGGACTGATATGGTAAGTTTGAATCTATTTCGCCTAATCACAAAAATATTTTTCTGGTCCTGCGTGACCGTGACCTTCAGCCCTGCGTGGCTTCAGTACTCTTAAATACTTTTAACACAGGTATTTTGGCCCTTCGTGGCAGTACATTGGTTTGCTCGGCCTTTTCGTGGCCTTTTTGATTTTGCAGGGGCCCTTCGTGGCCAAGCGTTTATTATGCTAAGTCTTTCATACTTAGTTATTTGACATGCCTATCAAGTGTGTTCATACTTGATCATCGATCTAAGTATGCATCCCAATTTTTCATTGGAATGTTTCTAAGTCTGTTTTGCATATCTGCGTATGTTCCCCAAGTCTCACGTACTTGGACAGATTTCTAAGTGTACTCATACTTAGCTATTGCTTCTAAGTCTTTTCATACTTAGGAGTAATAGGGAGTTTTAAGTTTTTCGTACTTAAAAGATTGGTTAAGTTTTTCGTACTTATTGATTTTTTCATACAATGTTCGTTTGTATGCTGTAAGGTGTTTCGTACCTGTCCTGGTTTTTCGTACTAGGATATTTTAATGTAAACAAGTATCTCGTACTTTTAAGTTTCTCGTACTCAGCCGTTGGTGCAAACAAGTATTTCGTACTTTTTATACAGATTTATTTTCGTGCGTTTTTATGGCGTTCATGCCAATTACCTGCTCCCCAATACGAAGGAGGGTTAACTTGATCGTTATTCGTATTTATAAGACAAGAGAGAATTATATACTTAGAAGAAACAAAATATGCACGAAAATTGCTACTTTATTCGTAATTATGAAACTCAAGGAGTCGTTATGCGTACACCTTGCAACTAAAAGGAGAAAACGATGGAATTGTCTTCGTAATCCCCGCAAAATAACATAATCCTAAAACAGAATTTAAAAGCAAAAAAGTCTTTTAAACAAAGAACTTCCTCAAATTGTGGACATTCCAAGGCCTTGGTACCGGGTTCCGTCCAGGTCAGCCAATCTATAAGCCCCTATGCCTGCAATTTCAGTTACTCGATACGGTCCTTCCCAATTTGCTCCAAGCTTTCCTTCATTAGCTACTTTGGTATTGCCAAGTACCTTTCGTAGCACGAGGTCCCCAATACCAAATTCTCGAGGGTGAACATGTTTATTGTAGCCTTTCATTAGCTGTTCCTGGTATGAGGCCAAATGGATCAAGGCCCTTTCCCTCCTCTCTTCGGCCAGATCAAGCGCAATTTCTAGAGCCCTGTCATTACCCCCACTTTCAACCAATGCAGTCCTATTGGTTGGAAGTCCAACTTCCAGGGGTATGACTGCTTCTGTACCATATGCCAACGAATAGGGGGTCTCTCCCGTAGATCTCCTAGGTGTTGTTCGGTGGGCCCACAGGACCAGGGGCAGTTCATCAGGCCATTTGCCTTTTGCCTTGTCCAACCTCTTCTTGATTCCATCAAGGATTATTTTGTTGGAAGCTTCTGCTTGCCCATTGCTCTGAGGGTAGGCAGGGGTTGAGTAATAGTTCCTTATCCCATATTGGGAACAAAAAGTTTTAAACTTTTTCTGGAACTGTGCCCCATTATCTGTAATCAAAGAGTAAGGGACCCCAAATCGAATGATAATGCTTTTCCACACAAACCTTTCTATCATAGGTTCAGTGATTTTGGCCAAAGGTTCTGCCTCAATCCACTTGGTGAAGTAATCAGTGGCCACCAACAAGAACTTCCGATTTCCTGTTGCTTTGTGCAGTGGACCCACGATGTCCATACCCCACTGGGCAAATGGCCAAGGGCTAGTTAATGGCACCAAATCTTTGGCTGGTGTCTTTATCATGGGTGAGAACTTTTGGCACTTCTCACAAATTTTAACATAGACCTTGGCATCTTCCTGCATGTGTGGCCACCAATAACCTTGAGAAATTGCTCGGTGGGCAATGGATCTGCCCCCAGCATGGCTTCCACATGTTCCCTCGTGTATCTCATGTAAGAACTTCTGTACCATTTCGGGATGCACACATAGCAAATATGGCCCAGTGAAGGATTTCTTATATAACTTTCCATCAGGGGATAGCCAAAACCTTGCAGACTTGGTTTTGATTTTGTGTGCTTCCTTTTTATCCGTAGGGAGAGTTTCATCATGTAAAAACTCTACGATTGGATCCATCCAACTTGGTCCTTGGTTCACGTCCAGGATCAAATCCATACTTCTTCCGATGCTCGGCTCGGCCAAGTAGCCAACTGCTACCTTTCGCTTGAGCTCAGTTGGGACAGCTGCAGCAAGCCAAGCCAAGGAATCTGCATGAGAATTCTGTCCGGAGCTTATCTGTTCTATACACACCCTTTCGAAGGTATCAAGTAGACTTTTGGCTGCCTCCACGTAGGCTGCCATCTTCTCATTTCGAGCTTCATACTCGCAGGACGGTTGGTTCACCACCGGTGTGAATCACAATAAACTCGATTCTTTTAACCTTGAGTTTTTGCACATTCAATCCTACCAGAGAGCCTCGTACTCTGCTACATTATTCGATGCACGAATCCTGGCCGAGGCAGTTGCTCAATCATAACCCCTCGGGAGAGAACAAAACAATTCCAATGCAGAACCGGTGTTACAGCGAGATCCATCAACAAATAGTTTCCATTCCAAAGGGTCTGTTCGGCAAGCGTCTTACCCTTTCTTCTTGAAGGTTCAATCCTTTGCTCTGTCTTGTAGGAGGCTGAGGTGCTACTGTTGGTGAAAACTCTGCCACAAAATTCGCTAATACTTGTCCTTTGATTGCGGTGCGCGGCTGATAGTCAATATCAACTGACTTAACTCGACAGACCAAGTTGAGATCCGTCCAGAGAAATCTGCCTTTCGTAGTAGTGATCTTAAGGGAAACTCGGTATAAACCACAACTTTGTGGCTTTGGAAATAATGTGGCAGTTTTCGTGTTGCCGTCCTTAACGCAAGGACCAGTTTCTCAAGGGGCAGATACCTCGTTTCTGCGTCTAGAAGTGTTTTACTTACATAATAAACTGGGATCTGTTCGGGTCCCTTGTCTCTTAACAGAACCGCACTTACGGCATGTTCAGAAACTGCCAGATACAAAACCAAAATCTCACCTGGGTCTGGAGTTGACAAGAGGGGAGCTTGAGCCAAATACTTCTTCAAGTCTTTGAACGCCTGCTCACATTCTGCTCCCCATTCGAATCCCTCTCTTTTCTTGAGCAATTGGAAGAAAGGCCTACATTTGTCACTTGAACGGCTGATGAACCTGTTTAGGGCCGCAGCCATCCCTGTCAGCCTCTGGACTTCTTTCGTAGTCTTAGGACTTTGAAGCTTTTGTAAGGCCGTTATCTGATCAGGATTTGCCTTGATTCCTCTCAGAGTCACTAGGTGACCCAGGAATTTCCCAGAGCCAACTCCAAACGCACACTTCGAGGCGTTGAGTTTCAACTTGTATTTCCTTAGAATTCCAAAGGCTTCTTTCAAGTCCTAGAATGTGCCCTTGGCTGGTCCTGCTCTTGACTACCATATCGTCTATGTATACCTCCATAGTCTGGCCAAGAAGCTTCCTGAACATGATTGTAGCCAGCCTTTGGTAAGTCGCCCCTGCATTTCTTAGCCCAAAAGGCATAACGCTGTAGCAGTATAACCCACGTGGTGTAATGAAAGAAGTCTTCTCTTGATCGGGCTCAAACATGGCAATCCGATGGTATCCTCGATATGCGTCGAGGAAACTCATTCGTTCATACCCAGCGGTGGCGTCAACCAATTGATCAATCCTTGGGAGAGGAAGCTATCTTTAGGACAAGCTTTATTCAAGTCTGTGAAGTCTACACAAGACACGCCACTTCCCATTCTTCTTCTTTACAACTACGGTATTGGACACCACTCTGGGTAATAGACCTCTCGTATTGCTTTAGCCTCTAGCAAGCGATCCACTTCTTCAATAACAGCGTCAACATGCTTTACTGCCGCTCCTTTTCTTCTGAATAACGGGCTTATGCTGTGGGTCAACATTTAGGTGGTGACAGATCACATCTGCATCCACTCCAGGCATCTCCTCTGGTACCCATGCAAACACATCAACATGTTCTTTCAAGAAACCTATCAATTCGGATTCCTCCTCATCCGGTAGTGACTCTCCAATCAAAAAATACCTTTCGGGATCAGTTTCGTTGATCTGTATTTTCTTTAGGCCTTCCACTACTTTGTCTGTTGGATTTCTTCCAACATCTTCAACAGTTGGTTGATCTGCCTCTACTGTATGGACTTGATGGGCCTTCGGAACTTTCTTGATGATTGAAATCAAGCACTGTTGTGCTGATTTTTGATTCCCTTTTATCTTTTCAATCCCGTGGGACCCTGGGAATTTCATCATCTGGTGATAGGTGGAAGAAACAGCCCTCATCTTGTGTAACCAAGTCCTTCCTATGATTGCATTATAGGAGGATGGTACATCCACAACTAAAAAATCCGTTCTCAGGACCACTGTTCCTGCCCGAACGGGTACTGTCACCTTTCCAAGGGGCCATACTGCACTTGCACCAAATCCTACCAAAGGCGTACTAGATTGTTCCAAATCTGTCTGCTTCAGCCCCAACTTTTTGAATGCATCATAATACAATACCTCTGTACAGCTCCCAGAATCTACCAGGATTCTTTCAATGTCATATTCCCCAATTCGTAGGGTTATGACTAATGCATCGTTGTGGGGCACCTGGACCTCTTTCAGATCTTCATCTGTAAAGACTATAGCTTCATTGGGCATATCTTTCTCTCGCCCCCTTTTGTTCCCCACTCGCATAACATACTGGTCATGCTTGAACTGCCTCTGCATCAATCTTACCTCATTCCTCGTGTATGGTGTGGCCAATCCATGTATCATATGGATTACCCCCCTGGGATTCTGCTCGTAATCCAACTCCATTGCTTTCCCTTTATCTTTGGGATCGTCCTGAATAAATTCCTTAAGGTAACCACGAGAGACCAAATCATCGAGATGTTTCTTGTACATCTCACAATCCTCTGTCATATGACCCCAATCCCTGTGGTAACTACAGTGCTGATTCGTAGCACGTTTTGCTTCCTTATCTCCACCTAGACTTGGGGGCCATTTGAAGAAAGGCTGATTCTTTATTCGATAAAGAATCCTGTAGATTGGCTCTTTCTAAACCGTGGTTATGGAAAAGAACGACTTAGGATCAGGCGCCTGTTTTTCCTTGTAAGGCTCTTTCTTAGCCTGCCCATACTCTTTCTTATAGGTCTTGGGCTCGGGTTTATCAAATTTCTTCGCTGGAGTTTTTGGCTGTTCGGCAACAGCTCTGCCTTCCTCCCGGAGTATGTCATCCTCCATCCTGGCGTGTTGTTCGATACACTCCATTAGCCTGGCCAATGATGACACAGGATGCTTATTCAATGACCGACGTAACTCTCCCCGAACAGGCAAGCCAGTTTTGAAGGTTGCAATAGCATACTCCTCACTGCAACTGTCTATCTCGTTAAAGGTCTCCCAGTATTTCTTTGCATAATCTCTGATTGGCTCGCCATCCTTCGCTTCATCATTGAGAGACTTTCGAATGTCTTGGGAGCCTTTCTACTGGTTAAGAACCGAGCAGTGAACTCTTCTGCTAACTGTGTCCATCCTCTTATGGATCGGGGTTCCAACTTATGAAACCAAGATAAAGCCACCTTTCCCAAGCTTGAAGGGAACATCTTGCACATGATGGCGTCATCTCCATCATGCATGAACATTGCCTGTTGGTAATGTTGCACATGAGCAACGGGATCTGCACTTGTCTCGTAAAGCACGAACGACCCGTGCTTCACTCTGCTCGGCAGACGGGCGTCCTGTAGCCTTTTTGAAAAGGGGGACGCTGCTATATTACTCAGGGCCCGCCTTGCTGCTTCTCGTGCAGTCATAGACCCATCCTCTCTCTTCTTGGATTCGTGGGTTTCTGCCCTGTTCCAATCAGTAGCAGGTCTCTCATACCTGTCTCTAGGGTGTTTTCTTATGCCCTCCTCGGGTGAGGAGCTTCTGCTCCTGCTTCTATAACGTGGGGGAGTCTTTTGCTTGCTTTGACTCCTGCTTCTTCTTTTTCGTGAAGAAGCTCTCTTTTTGGGAGGAGTGGGGGTTCTGGATCTGCTCCTCCTCCTTCGTGAAGGGGCCTTTGTGTACCGCACCATGACCAACCCATCTCCCTTGGACCCCCTTTCCGCTAACCCAGAATCCTCGGGATGTTCACGGATCCGCTCTAACTCTCGGATCTCGTGTTCCCTCTTCCGTATTAGTCGAGCATATTCCTCGACTTCCTGCCTCTTTTTATCGAGAATATCCTCGTTGCTGTGCACACTTCTTGAATATGCAACTGATTCTTCCCTGTGATGGGATTTGCTCCTTCTCGTGGAGGTTGAAGCTGTCTTGCCCTCCCTATTCTTGGAGTTGTTATGGATGGTAAGGGGATCCCTGCTCGTGGTCCTCTTATCATGCCCGCTAGTTGGCTTTCTCGGAGCACCTGGTGGGGACTTATCCCCTCCGCCACCAGCCTGATTTTTGTCGGTAATCGGTGTGACTGGATCTACTTCTACCATGGTCGTTTTTCAACAGGGAATTCTTTCGATTCCCACAGACGGCGCCAATTGTAGGTGGAGAAAAATAAACAGTACCTAGAACAGCACTGAATCTCGTCTCCTCACGTGGTGTTCAATCGGAACCCTAATACCTTCGCCTGAACCCTAACCTGTAAAACAGACAAGGGGTGAGCGCACCTTTGCCTCTCGTGGCAAAGGCCCTCCGATGCCTAAGTTAGTATCACGTACTGTCTCAAAACCCTAAAAAAAATCAATAGGAAGTGTGGAATGAATGCAACTTATTGCGTACCTTTTTCCTCTAGGTTTACCTTGTATTTATAGATATCCACTTACTTGCTCTTCAAGCATCCTCATCGCCCCAGGTCTCCTACTTCGTATAGGAAACCTGGCTCCCCTGGGAATCTCTTGCCCAATCAACTGAGACCCTTACTCATAGGGTCTCTTCCTTTCGTGGAATTTGTCCCACAATAGGACTGTCCCTTTACTTATCTTTACCGTATACTGGGCTCCTTTTTCAGAACACTCCTATCGCCTTATCTCTTAAGACATCGTTTCATCAGATGACTCCATCTGTTCGGCATGTGATTCTCCCGAACAAACTGCACAAGTACATGACTTCTCATGTCACCGGCCCACCTAGGCCGAACAGACTGTACCAGTTAATAACTTCTCATGTCACTGGGCCACCTCAGCCGAACAGATAATCTAATCCGGTGCCCTATGGATGCACCGGATACTTCCGCCGTCGTTCATCTTATATAGGGTCCCATATCACCTTCCTCATTACACGGATCTAGAACACCACATGTTCGGCAACTATTTGCACCTGTTCGGTAATGCCTCCCTACAACATTGACTGTGAAGCTCATCATTCCCTCCAAACTCTAAGGTGTTTTCGGATTCCGAATCTGATTCTTCAATAAAGATAGATTTCTCAAGAGGAGAACAGTGGATAGTTAACTCATCACCCCATCCAGACTCCGAGGAGTCATCAAAATCTAAACCAATGCTTCCAACAAAGTTAAATGGCGCACTTTTTTGTTCCATGGCATCCAAGTTGGTTTGTGCAAAATCGTTAACAAAAATCGGTGACTCACTTTCCTCATGCATGGCATTTGAATTGGACTCTAGACAATGTTTAACAAAAATCCGAGATTGCAAAGTTTGAGTCAATCGATCAAAGAAATTGAAGGCTTCAGCGGGGTTTTTATCAAACAGTTTTCCTTCGCACAACACATCTATGAAAGCATGACTCTTTTGAGAAAGTCCATCATAAAAATAGTTAGCAATTTGGAAACTATCATAGCCATGATGCGGGACCGCATTGAGCAAGTCCTTGTATCTTCCCCAACATGCATAAAATGACTCGTTCTCTCTTTCAACAAAAGTTTGAATTTGGTTCTTAAGATCAAGCCAATTGGAAATGGTCATACGACTTTTAAAAACATTGGCGTCATGAGGGGCTATGCAATGGGGTGTGAAAATTTGATTCGGACAAAAGTACTCCCGCAAAGTCTTGTGGGGTGTTTCCCAATTTGCTGCCGCCATTCTATTAGATAGATAAGACATAAAGTAAACAGAATAGAGGGGCTAGGCCGCCACCTCTCTCAAAACAGTTCCGTGGGGTTAAGCCACCGCCACATTATATATAAGCATACAAGAAAAGAAAAGAAAAATGGATACTCAAACTAGCTTCGTTACACCTCAAGTCGATACGAAGATCGGTTAGAGGTATCCGCTAGACTATGTATAAGTTGCAAAAAACAAAATAAAGTGGTATACTTACAATGGTTTGTCGAACCTCCAAATAAGCTAAAATAAGAATTCCCCGGCAACGGCGCCAAAATTTGCTTATCACCGCAACCTAACCTCCTAGAAAGGTTCGCACCCAAGCATAGGGCTAGGTCGTTGAAAGCATATATACCGGAAGACCGGATCGTTCCCACAGAGAAATCTTCTTCAGCGAACTTGGATTAGGTGTAAAGTATGGAGTTTCGGCTTTCAAGCGGCCAACTTTGGTGATTGATTCAAACGACGATATTAAGCTTGGAAATAAACTAGATTAAGATGGTCGAGTCAAAGGGATTGATTTACCCACGACTTAGCCATAAAACGGTTTCTTCATCTAACTCATGTATGGACCGAAACCGTCCGGATTCCACTAGAAGAATTAAAACTGAAGACTACTTGTAACTCAACTCAAAATTCTAATTCAAATTGAACTCATTTAACGCAAGTGAGAGACGAAAAAGGATCGTTCGCACGCGTAAGATATATCAAGCTCGTAGCATGAGGTGATAGACTTCATTGATCAAAGAAACCACCGACCTCATGATCAAAGCTATAAATCATGGGTTTAATTCATTCAAAACCTTGAGATTAAGCTAAAGTTTAAGCGAAACCATTTAAACGACTAATCCATGGAGCAAACCTCACCCCATGACCGAACTGATTAACTACTCACTCATAGCAACAAGACTAGAAATTATGCTAGGAAATGAAAACATGATTAGCCGATAGAAATGAAAATAAACTTGATTTATATAGAGATCTAGCTAGTGGCTACAACATTAACAAACGAGAAATTAACGGGAAATAAGTACCTTGAGTAGTTCTTGAAGGAAATGATAAGAAAAGCTTGAAAGAAAGCTATGGAGAAACCTAGAGCAAAAACTAGAAAACTTAGGCCTAAAAACTAACTAATGGCCCTTATCATTCCATAAATGGCATACAAGCCTATTTATAGGCCTTACAAAATCAGCCAAAAAGTGGACAAAAAGGCCCTTAAAATTTTCCAAAGACATGCCAAAAGTGGAAACTTTTCATAAAAGGAAGGTTGAAAAAGTCTGCCAAAAGCTGCTGGACGAAGGGACAAGGTACCGGTACCTCAAAATTGAGGTATCGGTACCAATCCAACTGATGGCCATTTTAGCAACATGGTACCGGTACCTTGTTTTTGAGGTATCGGTACCTTTTTGACAGATTTTTTGGGAAACTTCACGGGCTCGCTCCGGACACTCCCGAACTCGGATTAAGGTGTTCTTTGAACCGTTGGAAAGCTTGACGAGTCTACTTTCTAATCCAAGTGGTTTGGATCAAAAGTACTTTGTATATCAAAAGTTATGACAGATCTACCCTCAGCTGGTCGGAAGATGCATTGCTTTGGTAAAATCGTCACATGTCCTTCAATTCCCTTGACCCTTGGGCGACCCGAACAACCTCCAAATCATCTCTTCATGACTCTTCGGGCACCACAACGTGGTGGCACGTGGCCTTGAGCTCTTGGTTGCATCCAGAGCATTTCTTGGCGTTCAAAACCGCCTTATTAGCACGTTTACCTGAAATACACAAAAACCTACCTTACGAGCAATATCACAATAAAAGCTAAATAAACACAAGATAAAATAACATAAAACGGGACTAGGCGCACCAAATATCTACAATATTGGGTGCTCATCATTGAGTCCGAAGTGCTCCCATGGATTTAGTTAAACAATGTCACTCCCCTCAATTGCTCTAAAAACAGATTTACGGGTGCAATGTCGAGTGTCATAAAATACTTGATTGAATCCCTCCTTAACATCAATTGGTTTTAGGAGAGATGGTGGAAAGCGGTCCGACAAGTAGTATCAGAGTCATGGGTTCTAGTCGCAGGAGCGTCATCGTGAGGGAGGGATTGTTGAGCCCATAGTGCCCCTATGAATCAAGTTACACAATGTCACTCTCCACGACCGCTTTAAAAACAGACTTGCGGGTGCGATGCCAAATGACATTAAAAAAAAACTTGATTGAAGCCCTCATTAACACCAATTGGGTTTTAGGAGAGATGGTGAAAAAGCGGTCCGATACTTATAATTATAGCTCGAAAGAGTACATAGAGAAGAGGTAAGGATGCATCACAATTAGCCAAACATCCGAGTAATAGAGGCTAAGAAAAATCGCTTGCAAACCAGCCAAAAGGAGAAGAAAAAAAAGAGACATCTAATAGCTAACAAAAAAATCCTTTTCATGATAGTGCAAGCCGGCCAGCCAGCCACCTTTATGAATTTATGATGTGGTAGCTCTAGTAAGTTACTCTCCTTGAATGTCGGTTGTGGGGGTTCGATTTGACGAGATCTTGACCGTGGGTCGGGTCTGGTTCCTTCCTCCATCGCTCTGTGCGCTCGCCGCCTAACCTGCAACAAGTCATTAGGGCTGTGGTAGCCCAGTGACCTCTGACGATCAAGTTAGATGTAGGGAAAAGTGAATAGGTCTAAGGTTATGGTAGAATAACATACCTCTCTAGGTTAGAGTCCCTTTGTATTTATAGACCTTGTTTTGCTTGGCCTCCAAGCTAGCGCGTGGGGGGTACATTCGGGTAACCGCCTTGGGTGACGTCATATGTGACGTAGGGGATAAGGCGGTTATGGAGCACGTGGCCAGGTCAGCCCTTTGTGAGGATTCTTGCGCCAAGGTGACATGGGAGGAGTGAGCACCGAAGGGCTAGCTCTATCCCCCGGAGCGTCATCGGATGTTGTAGTACAGTACCGAGCGACATATCACTGAGCAATCAAATGCCTTTGGATTCTTCTCGATGTCATGTCTCATCAGACACAGGAGGCTTGCTCGGGAGCCCTCAGTGCTGCGTTTCGAGGATCGGTATGGAGCCCTCAAATGTGCTCGGTGGTATGTCTGAAGGGTCGGTACAGAGCCCTCATTCACACTCGGTTAGGTGGTACGTCTTGGGGGTCGATACGGAGCCGCATTTACCCGGGCCACTACAATAGCCCCTCAACTTCTCCCGACCTCTTATTGGTTTGGGAGGAGTTGACAACAAGTATGACCGAATGTTCTGACTGTGCACCAAGCTCGAGAAAGATGTGTCGAGCTCAGATCCTTTGATACCCACTGGAAGAATAGCCCCAACTCTTAGCACTACATGTTGCCTTGTGACTATACGATGATTCGGCGAAAGGACGTTTGGCATGTGCTTCGTTAATTGATTGATACAAAAACATCCCGTCCATGCCACGCGTCGATGGTTCAGCGGGCGTCGTTTCGTTGCTCGTGGGTTTGATTTTAAGAAACCGAGGCATGAGGGAGGCACGGAAGGGCTCCGTTGATTCGCGGGTTCGGCTTCAGAAAATCGAGGCACGAATGATGCACGGAAGGGTTCTGTCAGTCCGTGGGTTTGGTTTTAGGAAACCAAGGCATGAAGGAGGCACAGAAGGGTTCCATCGATTCGTGAGTTTGGCTTTGGGAACCGATGCACGAATGAGGCACAGAAGAGCTCCGTTGATTCGTGGGTTCGGCTTCGAGAAACCGAGGCACGGAAGGGCTCCGTCGATCCATGGGTTCAGCTTCGGGAAATCGAGGCACGAAGGAGGCACGGAAAAGTTCCATTGGTTTTGTGGGTTCGACTTCGGAAATCGATGCACGAATGAGGCATGGAAGGGCTCCGTCGATTCGTGGGTTCGGCTTCGGGAACCGATGCACAAATGAGGTACCGAAAGGCTCCGTCGATTCGAGGGTTTAGTTTTAGGAAACTAAGGCACGAAGGAGGCACGGAAGGGTTTCGTCGATTTGTGGGTTTGGCTTCAGGAATCGATGCATGAATGAGGCACGGAAGGGCTCCGTCGATTCATGGGTTCAGCTTCGGGAACCAATGCACGAATGAGGCACGAAAAAGCTCCGTCGATTCGTGGGTTCGGCTTCGGGAACCAATGCATGAATGAGGCACAGAAGGGCTCCGTCGATTCGTGGGTTCAGCTTCGGGAAATCGAGGCACGAAAGAGGCACAGAAGGGTTCCGTCGGTTTGTGGATTTGGTTTTAGGAAACCAAGGCACGAAAGAGGCACAGAAGGGTTCTGTCGATTCGTGGGATCGGCTTCGGGAACCAATGCACAAATGAGGCACGGAAGGGCTCCGTCGATTCGTGGATTCGGCTTTGGGAACCGATACATGAATGAGGCACAAAAAGGCTCCGTCGATTCATGGGTTCGGCTTTGGGAACTGATGCACGGAAGGGCTCCGGCATGAATGAGGGTAATCATGACTATAATCGCTTGCAAACCTGCCAAAAGGAGAAGAAAAAAAAAGTGACATCCAATACTAACAAAAAAATCCTTTTCATGATAGTGCAAGCTGGCCAGCCAGCCACCTCTATGAATCTATGATGTGGTAGCTCTAGTAAGTTACTCTCCTTGAATACTGGTTGTAGGGGTTCGATTTGACGGGATCTTGACCGTGGGTCGAGTCTGGTTCCTTCCTCCGCCGGAGGCTAGCTCTTAGGGATGGCAATCGGGGCGTTCGGGGCGGATATTGGGTATTCCGTACCCGATACCCGAAACCGAAGTACCACCCATATCCGCCCCGATAACCGAACGGGGAAAGAACTGGGTAACCATAACCGAACCAAACGGATATCGGGTAATAACCGAACCGAACGGATAACCGAAATCAAGCAAAAAAACAGGTCCTTTTAATCAAGCAAAAAACTGATCCTGCCAAGTTTATAGTGAATAACACCTTTTAATCAAGCAAAAATAACAAAGTTCAGTAAGAATTGAGTAATTGACCTTTTCTTGACAAAAAAACAAAAAACTAATAGAGTCACATGCACAAAAAACTAATACAGTCACCACAAAATAGTCAACCATTTTACACCCCAACATTCTCAATAAGTCCAGCCACCCCATTACAAAGTTCAGTAAGTCCACTGTCCACCCCATTCCATTTACTCCAGTCACCACAGGTCCACAGGCAAACCAATGAGTCCAACCACTCCAGTCACCACATGCACACCAATCAGTCCAGCCAAAGTTGAAATAATACAAAGTTCAGTTACCACATCTCACCACATCACAAATCTTGAAATAATACAAAATTTCATTTGCAGAATTAAGAGATGGAAAAACAAAATAAGAATCAATTCTGATTTCCATCTTGAAACGCCAACTTCCATTTGCTGAGTTCATATCTGTTAAATTGAAGGGCAGAAAAAGCGAATTAATATCAACAAAAAAGTTCAATTAATATGAGCAATATGTAATGTTAAATCCACGAGAGACGCAAGACAAATGCCAATTACCTCACGAGTCACGCACGAATCCCCCGATTCTGCATCATCTAGTATAGTGGCGTACCCTGATGTTGATTCACCTAACAAATATAAAGTAAAAAATTCATAAGTACTAGTTTTAGTTTACTAAAGTAGAAAAATGCAAGATACTAAGTTCATTACCTTTCATTTCGGCAGCCCACAACCAACTTTGAGCACACATCAAGGCTTCCATCGTATCGGGATGAAGTCTACTACGATGTGGACTCACCAACCTACCACTCGTGCTAAATGCGGACTCAGAAGCAACCGTCGATACCGGAATAGCTAACAGATCCCTAGCCATGGCTTGCAAAATTGGATACTTGGGTTGATGTGATTTCCACCAATTCAAGACATCAAATCCCGCGGATTTTGGCAAGGCAGCTTCCGACAAATAATGATCCAACTCCAATTTTGCAGTATCGATTGTCCTACTTCTCTTCGACTCCCTAAGCATGTAGACATCATACTTTGATAGTGACTCTTCATCAATGGAACTTGATTGGGAAGAAGAATCACCAATACCCTCCATCATTGAATTAGGACATTGGTATTCCTTTAGCAATTTATAACAAAGTGCACGAACTTTGTCAACTTCTTCCGTATAACTTGTTGGAAACAACAATTTAAAGTAGAACTCCAACACGTTAATCTTATACCTAGGATCCAACACAGCAGAAACCCCCACAACACCATGTACCACAGACCAATACTTGTCAAATTTTTCCACCATTCTTTTGGCCATTTCCCTAATCACCTGATTCTCAGAATGCAGCCAATCTCTCAATTCAAGTCTTATCTCACATATATTCGGAAAGCATTGATTAGTAGTGGGGTATTTAGTTCCAGAAAACAACTCTGTCACCTTAAAAAAAAATTTCAACTTCTGACAAACATCTCTAGCAAACCCCCACTCACGTTCACTAGGTAAGGAATTATATTGAGCATCCCGTTTGCTTAACCGAATGAACACATCCTTATAAAGTAGGGCTGTTTGAAGCATCAAGAATGTTGAATTCCACCTAGTCGCACAATCAAGTCCTAATTTCTTAGTACTAGTCACATTCAATTGGCGGACTGTTTCTTCAAATTTTTCCTCTCTTTTTTGTGATGCTGTCCAATAAGCTACGCTGTCCCTAATTTTCTCAATACCCACCTTAATAACATCCAACCCATCTTTAACAATAAGATTAAGAATGTGCGCACAACAACGCATATGAAACAATTCCCCACCCAACATGAACGACGCACTATCAAGTTTGTCCCACAAAAGATCAATCATGGCATCATTAGTAGAGCAATTATCAACCGTTATACTTGAAATCTTCCTATCAATGTTCCAATCCATCAAGCAATTCAACAATTGGTCACATAGAACTTCTTTGGTATGTGGACATGGCACATATATGAACCTAACATGCAACATTGATATTTAGTTAAAAAAGGAAAAATGAAGATTTACATTGCATAAAGGAATAAATATAGCGATATAAGTTACAAATACCTCAAAATGCGACTTTGCAAAGTCCAAGAATCATCAATAAAGTGCGCTGTGACAGCCATGAAGCCTTTCTTTTGATTACTCGAAGTCCACATGTCTGTTGTGATAGCTAATCTACTTGCATTACTCACCACCAAACTCATTGTCTTCCCCCTCTGGTACTCATAAATCTTAAATATTTCAGCTTTCATTGTGTTCCTACACGGCACCTTAAATAAAGGTTGAAGAGCATTTGAATACCTCCTAAATCCAACATGGTCCACAATTGAAAGGGGATACTCATGCATGATTATGGCACTTGCAAGTTCTTTCCGTGCCGTCTCATGATCAAAACTATATGAAGTTAGTAGCGGAGGACGGTCTTTGTTCATGAAATTGTTTGTTAGAACTTGTTGCCTCATGTTATCCTTCTTTTCGTGTTTCCTTATATAGTGTTCTTTCAAATGCGAAGTACCATTCCTTGTTTCTCCAGAAAGTTTTGCTCCACAATACTTGCAAATGGCCTTGTAAATCCCGCTAATTTTCACCCTATTATAGTGAGCCCAATAAGGACTCCTTAACCTTTTTCCATCATCGGATTTTTCTGATACAACTTCAACTTCATCAGTAGGATTGTCACTAGGATGAGTAGGATTGTCACTTGCATTAGTAGGATTGTCACTTGCATGGTTATTAAGAGGGGATGATGATGGTACGGGGCTACCACTTGGTTGTGATGGTCCAGAACCATCAACCGGATTTGTTGACTGAGCACTCGAACCAACAGGTGATTCAGACATGATTCAAGCTACAATTACAGATTTAGACATGATTCAAGCTACAATTACAGATTTAAGCTACAATTATAGTTCAAGCCACAATTAGATCACAAGCGTGCTCCCAATCAAATCACAAGCTACAATACCGAAAGACTACAATCAAGCTAGTTAAGCAGACTAGAGGGGCTATGCCGCCGCCTCGTTCTCAACACAATTCCGTGGGGTTATGCCACCTCCACGTTATATAACTAAAAGCAATAAATAAAAGGCAATTGATGCACAATTCCGTGGGGTTAAGCCACCTCCACGTTATATAACTAAAAGCAATAAAAGGCAATTGATGCTCAATTTAGCTTCGTTACACCTCAAGTCGAATTGGTGGCTCAGTTAGAGGTATCCGCTAAATTGAGCTCAATTGACCCACAAACAAACAAACATACAGCAAATTTTAACAACTACCAACTGACCCACAGTCAGCAAATTTTAACAACTAACAACTGACCCTAATCAAACAAACAACTCAGCCTAATCGAACCACCACTCACTCGACTTGAATCAATAAAGATTCTGATATATAACTGACCCACATGCAGCAGATTATATTTTCGAGCACATAAGAGAGAGAGAGAGAGATAAACCAACGATAACAGTCAACTGAGTCAACTGGGCTCCGAAGAGTGGCGACTGCGGAGTGCGAACTGCCGGACTGCTGCAACCGATTTCCTGAAAAAATCGAAAGATGAGAGACAAGATCGAGAGAGATAGAGAGATAGATAGAGAGAGAGAGTGAGTGAGAGATCTCACGATCGACTTACAGTCGACTGAGTCAGTCAATCGTCGTCGCCTGCAAAAAATTTGTGAGGAAAACTGAGTCAGTCAGTCAATCTCGACTTACAGAGATTAGAGAGTCCAGATTGAGAGAGAGACTAAGAGAGATCGAGAGAGAGAGAGAGAGAGATCGATCTCACGGAGTAGTCGCTGCCGGCTGCTCTGGTCTGGAGTGGAGTCTGGTCTGGTCCGTCTGGAGAGGTCCGAGAGGACTGAGAGAGATCGAGGGAGAGATTGAACAGAGCAGTCGCTGCCTCGCTGGAGTGGAGCTCTGGAGGAGTGGAGGAGTGGAGGGGAGGATTCTGGAGGAGTGGAGGAGTGGAGCTCTGGCAGCCGAGGGAATGAAATGAAAACCCTAAGTGAGTAGTGGACTAGTGGGAAGTCTGGGAATGGCTAATATATATATACAAGGGTATTTTGGTAAATACCTTGTTTCGGTTCGGTTCGGGTAACGGTTCGGTTATCAGCTCCACCGTAACCGAACCGAACCCGTTCGGTTATCTTCCAACCTCCACCATATCCGCACCAACGGGGAATTTTTCGGTTATGGTTCGGGGAAAAAAAGCGGTTACGGTTCGGGTACCCATCGGTTCGGTCGAGATTGCCATCCCTACTCTGTCCCCCGGAGTGTCATCGGACGCTGTAGTACAATACCGAGCGACATATCACCGAGCAATCAAATGCCTTTGGATTCTTCTCGATGTCATGTCTCATCAGATGCAGGAGGCTTGCCCGGGAGCCCTCGGTGCTGCGTTTCGGGGGTCGGTACGGAGCCCTCAAATGCGCTGGGTGGCATATTCGAAGGGTCGGTACAGAGCCCTCTTTCACGCTCGGTGGTACGTCTCAAGGGTCGATATGGAGCCCCATTTACCTGGCCCACTACAATAGCCCATCAACTTCTCCTGACCTCTTATTAGTTTGGGAGGAGTTGACAAAAAGTATGGCCGAATGTTCTGATTGTGCACCAAGCTCAAAAGAGATGTGTCGAGCTCAAATCCTTTGATAACCACCGGAAGAATAGCCTAGCTCTTAGCATTGCATGTTGCCTTGTGACTATGCGACGATTCAGCGAAAGGACGTTTGGCACGTGCTTCGTCAATAGATTGATACAAAAACATCCCTTCCTTGCCACAAGTCGATGGTTCAGCAGGCGTCGTTTCGTTGCTCGTGGGTTTGATTTTAAGAAATCAAGGCACGAAGGAGGAACGAAGGAGGCACGGAAGGGTTCCGTCGGTCCGTGGGTTTGGTTTTAAGAAACCAAGGCACGAAGGAGGCACGGAAGGGTTTCGTCGATTCGTGTGTTTGGCTTTGGGAACCGATGCACGAATGAGGCACAGAAGAGCTCCGTTGATTCATGGGTTCAGCTTCGGGAAATCGATGCACGAATGAGGCACGAAAGGGCTCCGTCGATTCATGGGTTCAGCTTCGGGAATTCAAGGCACGAAGGAGGCACAGAAAAGTTCTATTGGTTCGTGAGTTCAGCTTCGGAAACCGATGCACAATGAGGCATGGAAGGGCTCCGTCGATTCGTGGGTTCGACGTCAGGAACCGATGCACGAATGAGGTACGGAAAGGCTCTGTCAATTCGTGGGTTTGGTTTTAGGAAACCAAGGCACGAAGGAGGCACGGAAGGGTTTCGTCGATTTGTGGGTTCGGCTTCGGGAACCGATGCACGGAAGGGCTTCGTCGATCCGTGGGTTTGGCTTCGGGAACCGATGCACGAATGAGGTACGGAAAAGCTCCGTCGATTCGTGGGTTCAGTTTCGGGAAATCGAGGCATGAATGAGGCACGGAAGGATTTCGTCGGTTCGTGGGTTTGGTTTTAGGAAACCAAGGCACAAAAGAGGCACAGAAGGGTTCCGTCGATTCGTGGGTTCGGCTTTGGGAACCGATGCACGAATGAGGCACGGAAGGGCTTCGTCGATTCGTGGGTTTGGCTTCGGGAACCGATGCACGAATGAGGTACGAAAAAGCTCCATCGATTTGTGGGTTCAGTTTCGGGAAATCGAGGCACGAATGAGGCACGGAAGGATTTCGTCGGTTCGTGGGTTTGGTTTTAGGAAACTAAGGTACAAAAGAGGCACAGAAGGGTTTCGTCGATTCGTGGGTTCGGCTTCGGAAATCGATGCACGAATGAGGCACGGAAGGGCTCCGTTGATTCGTGGATTCGACTTTTGGAACCGATGCACGAATGAGGCATGAAAGGGCTCCGTCAATTTGTGGGTTCAGCTTCGGAAATCGATGCACGAATGAGGCACGGAAGGGTTTCGTCGATTTGTGGGTTCGGCTTCGGGAACCGATGCACGAATGAGGCACGGAAGGGCTTCGTCGATTCGTGGGTTTGGCTTCGGGAATCGATACATGAATGAGGTACGGAAAGGCTTCGTCGATTCGTGGGTTCAGTTTCGGGAAACCGAGGCACGAATGAGACACAGAAGGGTTTCGTCGGTTCGTGGGTTTGGTTTTAGGAAACCAAGGCATAGAAGGGTTCCGTCGATTTGTGAGTTCGGCTTCGGGAATTGATGCACTAATGAGGCATGGAAGGGCTCCGTTGATTCATGGATTCGGCTTTGGGAACTGATGCACGAATGAGGCACGAAAAGGCTCCGTCGATTCGTGGGTTCGACTTTGGAAATCGATGCACGAATAAGGCACGAAAGGGCTCCGGCACGAATGAGGCACGTAAGGGTTCCATTGATTTGTGAGTTTAGCTTCAAGAATCGATACACGAAGGAGGCACGGAAGAGCTTCGTGGATTTGTTGGTCCAACTTCAGGAAACCGAGGAACGAATGAGTCACAGAAAGGCTTTGTTGGTTCGTGGGTTTTATTTTCGGAAACCAAGGCACGAAGGAGGCATGGAAAGGTTCCGTCGATTCGTGGGCTTGGCTTCGGGAACCGATGCACCGAAGGGCTCCGTCGCTTCATGGGTTCGGCTTCAAGAACCGATGCACGAATGAAGCACGAATGAGGCACGGAAGGGTTCCGTCGATTCGTGGGTTCAGTGAGCGCCTTCCGCGCTGGCCCATTGTCTCCTAAAGAACCATTTTGCTGGAAGGGGCAAGGCGGTCTTTTACGAACTGCCTATGCCATGGATTCTTTTGGCGGACGTGTCCGTCGTTATGCAACGGACAGTCCTAGCCCCCCCCCCCCCAGCTGGAGCGAGAGCTAAAGGTTAGGTGGAGGGGTCGCTTGATCTTCGCCAATTCGTCTGGGACAGCTCTGTCCCAGACGTTTGGCGTGAGGTTGTCGATCTTCTGTCTTAGATGTCGTACGCAAGTATAGACTTCATTGGATGGCTCCACACTGGAGGGCAGGGAGCCGATTCCGGTGGGAGTTGTTGTGACTGAGATGTGTTTCTTACCCAAGGCGCTGGTACCCCCGGAGCCGAAAGTGAGGGCTCCTAGAGGTCCGTGGCCCTTGGCGGCGTCTTCGCCCTTCGGATCTTGAACCACCACCATTTCATCCTAAAGTTGAACGGAGCTCGGGGAAAAGGAGGAAGGGAACACTGAGAAGACGGTCAGTTCCCCAGCAGAGTCGCCAATTGTGGGGGTTTGATTTGACGGGATCTTGACCGCGGGTTGGGTCTGGTTCCTTCCTCCGCTGCTCTGTTCGCCCGTCGCCTAACCTGCAACAAGTCACTAAGGCTGTGGTAGCCTAGTGACCCTCCGACGATCAAGTTAGATGTAGGGAGAAGTGAATAGGTCTAAAGTTAGGGTAGAATGACATACCTCTCTAGGTTAGAGTCCCTTTGTATTTATAGACCTTGTTTTGCTTGGCCTCTAAGTTAGCGCGTGGAGGGTACGCTCGGGTAACCGCCTCGGGTGACGTCATATGTGACGTAGGGGATAAGGCGGTTATGGAGCACGTAGCCAGGTCAGCCATTCGCGAGGATTCTTACGCCAAGGTGACGTGGGAGGAGTAAGCACCGAAAGGCTATCTCTGTCCCCCGGAACGTCATCGGACGCTGTAGTACAGTATTGAGCGACTATATCACCGAGCAATCAAATGCCTTTGGATTCTTCTCGAAGTCATGTCTCATCAGACGCAGAAGGCTTGCTCGGGAGCCCTTGATGCTGCGTTTCGGGGGTCGGTACGGAGCTCTCAAGTGCGCTCGGTGGTACGTCCGGAGGGTCAGTATGGAGCCCTTGTTCGCGCTCGGTGGTACATCTCGGGGGTCGATACAGAGCCCCATTTACCCGGGCCACTACACCAGCCACGAGCAAATGCTCTGCTTTATGTAAAGATCATGTTTGAACCATTTGAGATCAGAGGGAGGAAGCTTTGAACCATTTGAGATCAGAGGGAGGAAATTTTCGAAAGTGAACTACGGCTACTTCTTTCTTCACTTTTCTATTCTTATTTTTTCATCTAATTGTGGTTAACAGTATTGCCATCGTGCTATCATCTTCGACCACCTTTAACGTTATGGTTGCCAAAGATGGCTTCGGACAGTTTCAGATGATATCTGAAGCTGTGTTAGACGCACCGACCGAAGGAAATAACACCTACTTCATCAATATCAAGCCGGCCTAGATTGTATAAAGAATACGTGTCGATACCAAAAGCAAAACTGTTTTTAGCCTTGATTGGCAGTGGAGCCGACAAGACTAAAATCATGGGTGTGGGGGTTCGATTTGACGGGATCTTGATCGTGGGTCAGGTTTGGTTCCTTCCTCTACCGCTTCGTGCGCCCGCCGCCTGACCTATAACAAGTCACTAGGGCTGTGGTAGCCCAGTGATCCTCCGACGATCAAGTTAGATGTAGGGAGAAGTGAATAGGTTTAAGGTTGGGGTAGAATGGCATACCTCTCTAGGTTAGAGTCCCTTCATATTTATAGACCTTGGTTTGCTTGGCCTCCAAGCTAGCCCGTGGAGGGCACGCTCAGGTAACTGCCTCGGGCGACGTCATATGTGACGTGGGAGATAAGGCAGTTACGGAGCACATGGCCAAGTCAGACCCCAATGATTACTCTCGCGGTGTAACCGCATGGAACCCTTTTGGAGTAACCGTTTTCCTTCAGGCGGCTTCGAGGAGTCGGGGCCAGGAAGACTCCGCGTCCCTAGGCAGAGACAGAGCCCCGACCAAACCCCCTTACCAAACGAACCTCCGGGGGTAGTACTGTGATCCTCCAGACTCTCATACTGAAAGCGGACCGACACCCTCGTGCTCGCTCGATGCAGTGTGGCTCGGTGGGATGATCGAGCCCCATTTCCGAAGCCACTACAACGGGCAACCGAAGCAACAAGAACGGCTTCGGAACCACTAAATCGGCTACACTCGGTAAGTACAAGAGTCAAGAGATGATCAAATCCAAACAAAGTTGGTTTGTTTGTTCATCTAATTTCCAGTTTGCACATTCATCTAGGTCAGTTCCTTTTTCATCATATATAGTTGTTGGGCTTTGCTCTGAACTTTTTGTTTCTCTTATGTTATCCATATATGTTGTTTAATTTGTCAATTAAAATACCAAATAAATTTGAATTCCCCACCACAGATAATGGACTTTGTATTATCTTCTATTTCCTGAGCACCACGCAGTCATGACTTGAGTAAGTGTAGGGTGTGCATGTGCTAATGTGCATAAAACTTTGTAAATACCTTTGTTACCCAAACTCCTAAAGTACATGTCTAAATCTATGTGGGAGGCCTGTTTATCCAATATATATCTGCATCAATATATGACATGCATCAATTTTGCATGCCTAAAGATTAGTCCGGGTCCCATAAGGGATCCCGCATGTCGCTACGGTGCGAACCTCACATTCCCGAGCAAAATTTTGATGTTCCGAGCCGCTCAAAGTGATCAGAACGTGATTTTAAGAGCAACTGCAAGATATTGACAAAAAAAAAAAAGACCAGGAAGGGCTTGATCGGAGCAGTTTTCATTGAACGGTTCAATAAAAAACTGCTTAAATCAAACCCTTCCTGGTCATTTTTTTTGCTGATTTTTCACGGGTACTCTTAAAATCACGTTATGCACACTTTGAGCGGCTCAGATCATCGAAATTTGCTCGGGAAAGGGAAGGTCTGCACGGCAGACTGGTAAAAGATCTCTCACTGGATCCGTGGTGGCCTAAAGATCAGGTGTTTAGGAGCCTAATGATCCCTTCTGGCTTTTGCATTATTGAGTTTGGTGCATGGGAGCCTAAATATTATCACGTAAAAGAGCCTATATTTGCGAGCGGGGAGGCTTTTATAAATTTGGTGATTGTGATCCTTGCTTTTATTTATCATGATCCTCACTGTTATTTGTACTATAATGTCCATATTGATGCTTTGTTTTGCAGTTGTGATGGGGAACACTTTTTGCTGCAAGACATAACCGTTTAGAACTCGGCCGGCTTGATATTGATGAAGTAGGTGTTATTTCCGTCGGTCGGTGCATCTAACACAGCTTCAGATATCGTCCGAAACTGTCCGGAGCCATCTTTGGCAACCGTAATGTTAAAGGTGGTCGAAGATGATATATGGCACGATGACAATGCTGTTAACCACAATCAGATGAAAAATTAAACAAGAATGGAAAAGTGAAGGAAGAAGCATCCATAGTTCACTTTCGAAAATTTCCTCCCCTCTGATCTCAAATGGTTCAAACTTTCCTCCCTCTGATTTCAACTGGTTCAAACATAGACTTACTCTTGCATAAAGGAGAGCATTTGCTTTTGGCCGGCATTCAAGGAGAGTAACTTACTAGAGCTACCACATCATAGATTCATAGAGGTGGCTAGTTGGCCAACTTGCACTATGATGAAAAGGATTTTTTTGTTAGCTATTGGATGTCTCTTTTTTTTCATCTCTTTTTGGCAGGTTTGCAAGTGATTTTCTTAGCCTCTATTAGTTGGATGTTTGGCTTAATATGATGCATCCTTACCTCTTCTCTATGTATCCTTAATTTCGAGCTACTTATAATTATAAGTGTCGGACTGTTTTTTCACCATCTCTTCTAAAACCCAATTGGTGTTAATGAGGGCTTCAATTAAGTCTTTTATGTCATTCCGCATCACATCCACAAGTTTGTTTTTAGAGCAGTCGTGTAGAGTGATATTGTGTAACCAAATTTATGGGGCATTCCGGGCCCAACAATCTCTCTCTCACGATGACGTTACCTCGACTCGAACCATGACTTCTTGGCTTTGATACTACTTGTTGATCGGACTGCTTTTTCACAATCTCTTCTAAAACCAATTGATGTTAAGGAGAAATTTTTCAGTGCCGAGCAGGCACGGGCCACGTGGTGCCGAGCACGCATCTGGGCCGTCCAAACGTGTTTTAGATGGCCCAGATCTGTTTGGGCTTGAGGGGTGTTTTGGTTTGGTGCTTCTCTTCTTGTATACTTCTTTTTCATTTTTGTACTCGTCTCTTTTCTGGTAGCGCTCGCAGTAACGGTTGGTTGCCTAAACAAAAAGTAAAGAAACAGGGAAAAATGAGGACAACGATACATTTATACAGTATATATCCAATCAACCAAATGAGCAAGCATGCGTGGCTGCACTTGATGTCAGTGGCGACGTCATCCGTTGGACTAGGCCTGTCAATGGACCGAATTCAATCTGGATCCGATACCAACCGTTGGACGATGGGGCTAGCTGAACCCATAGTGATTTATTTTTTTATTGCTATAATCATATTTAAATTTTACGCTATTTACTAATAGACCCCATAAATAATTAGTGTTGAACCCACCTTTTACTTCATCACACTAGATATTAGACTTTTAAGTTTATAGTACTTCTAAAAGTTTATACAGGTATAAGTTGCTTTGGAGGAGGGTAAGAGGATAATTTCACATACCAACTCACCTAGGTAATTGCTGATTATGGAGAGGCATAATGGACCCTTTAAACACACACATAATACCCAAACCCCCGATGTGGGAGCCAGCCCAGCTAACGCATGCCCAAGAGACTCGCCACTAAAGAGTGGCACCACGACAGAGGGCCCAAAGGGCTTGCACCAGAAGTCAAGCACCCAAACCACAACAGGTGGGTGAGACTTGGTTGATTTGAAGGAGGGCAAAAGGGCAAGAGGGTATAAGTTATAAAATTTTCATTCTGTACATGTAAAAAATGGTACCTATTATATGTGGAATTTTATGAGATATACACACATACTCTGAGTTCTCGAGTCTAACCAAGACAAATACTCTCAAGTTTAGGTTTGATTCGTTTAGTCCACGGATCGAACTCAAAAAAGTCTTTACCGAGTCGAGTCTCGAATAGTTCATGAACAGGTTATACAGCCCTACTAGCATCCAAAGTTCTTTGGCAATAAAGAAAACAAAAACCTTTTTTTCTTTGATATAAATTCCTTTGCAGGCTACATGGGTATTCATGGGCCTGCTGTTTTAAGACAGTATTGGGCCTTTGAAATTGAGCTTCTTTGGGCTATCTCCATCACTAATCGCCTGCGTGTTTGCCCTAATGATTCACAGGCCCTCATTTTTTCAAGAAGAAAAGAACCCCAAAGAAAATCCAATTTTGTGGTTGCTCTGGTGTCTGGTTGCCATAGAGAGATGGACGCCATTGTTTGTGACGGTACAACAGAAGGCAAAACTCTTCCTACCTCCCACTGGGAATTCAGCTGGTTCGTCGTCTCCCTGTTCATATATATACACATATAAATAGAACTATATATCATGTAGAGATTTTTCTTAACACGTTATGAAGGGTTTTACTGGGTTTACATTTTTTTGGTTCATTATGGTGGGGTTTTGAATTCGTATGTGGGTGAATTCAAGAAATCAAATAAGGGGTTGTTCTTGTTGGTGATGTATACCGGTGAATTTATATGATTCTGTTTCTGTTTTCCTCTCCATGTTTTTCATCCTATTAGTTTCAGGGTTTGGGGTTAAGAATTGAAATCACTTACTTTTATGGTACTTATGTGTTGATTGTACATTATCTCTGTATCTGAAGCGTATATGAGCTATTAGTTGTTTAAAATTTCAAACTTTAGGCTCTCTACTCGAGCTTATAGTGAATAGGACGGTCGGAATTGGTGCATAGAGAGTGAAAGTGCTGATTTATGGGAAATTTGTGTTTCAGTGAAGTGCTTAATGAATATTGAATACCCTACACTACAGGAATTGACCGTAAACCTGTTGACCCAGTAAGTAATTATCGAATCAAAAGTAGAAACCTTAACAAGGGGGCCTTCCCGGGGCATTCTGTTCATTTGGTTTTCTGACGATGGTTTTGTTCATTTTAGGTTTAGGCAATTGGACTTACGGATATTGGGGTGATTGGATTTGTGCTAGCATTACCACGATGACAGTCTAGCTTTAAAATCTTGTATGCATAAACAGCCATATTAGAAGCTAGAAACCAATTCAATCGAAGGAGTTATCATTTATCGGTTTTCAAAATGCCTAGGAATTGACTTCATTGCACAGCATTAGAGTTCCACCTGGAAGGCTGGAAGTTCCTGTCTTGAACGATTGTCTGATGGCTGCTTTGTGTTAAGTTCTCTTTACACCCCACTCAACGCTGATTTTGAATTTGAATCTGCCTTTCTCCATTTCTTGTTTACTACCCATTTTCGCTAACTACTACAGGGTCTTAACTATGGTACTTACTACTCAGAAACTTCTGGTAGGTGATGAGAAAGCTGCATCCTGCATCTTCTATCAGCATGAGTCTTCTATCAGCATGAGAAGAAGCACTTGCATTGACATGGGGTTCTCATGTCAGTTTGATTAGCTTTTTGTTAGGCAAGCTATTTCCGAGTTTTTCAGACAGAATAGAATACGTTCCTTTAACCAAGTTTTTGAGTTACCTCTCTTATCGAGCTACTAGCGAACGCACGATTTCTTTAGCTGCCAGCCTGCCACCATGTAGTTGATCGATTTTAGGTGCATCAGTCCATTGTGTTCTCCTTGAATCCCGTTTATATGTATGAAGAAAGTAGTATTATATAACATCCAAACTTTATCTCCATAGCTCTCATTTTTTAGTTTTGTTACAAACCATAGGGGGCTGGCACATTTCCATGCTTTCAGGTTTCAAGATTTGAATTTAGCATTGTGATTAATGTAACACAGTCAAACTTGGTTTTTACTTCTACCATATTTAGGACCCTTACTCAGTATTTTTTAACAACGAGGCAGAAGGTTAGTGGCTATGTTGCATGGATTGTTCTATAAGTATTAATGACCAGAGTTGAACACATGTCACTTGGTTAATGGCATGGAATATGTGTCAGAAGTACTAGTTTGGACATTTACCTAGGAAGTATATTTGGTAATTCAAGGATACTGTATGACCTATAAACACCATTTTTCCAGAAATTATAAGAAATGCTTTGGCGGATAGGAATATTTCTCCCCGTGCCTTAGCATGGAAATTTGATGGGTCCTACACTTAAGACACATGTATCCACCCAACCCCTATACCCAAGTTCATTTAACAATATGTTGTTGGTACTTTTATGGGAAATTTAAGAATGAATAAGCACAAGAATACTGCACCTACTGGAATATTAAGCGGGCAATGAACCTTGTAAACGGGGTGGGGGGGAGAGAATTGATCGAGTTATTTCCAAATACCAAAAGTGCACTATTTGTTTGCTTGTTTTGGTTTCTTTGATTGAGAATTTTTTCCCTTGGCAGTGATTTCGAAGTAGATTATGAGTCTGAGGAAAATGCTCAAATTGTTTACTCAGCATTGGCTGTTGATAAGGAGGTAGTGTTTCGTGATGCTTCAACTCAAACCAACTTTTGCTGTGTTTGTAGTTCTTCAAGTAGCTGTTGCTAATGTTTATTTTACATGCAGTTGCAGCCAGACAAAGTGAAAAGGCAGATGACCGTATCTAATGGAAAGCTTGTTGTGTGAGTTCCTTACTTCTCTTCAGTTCTTAACCACCTCTTTGATACCTTGTTTACTGTTCACACCCATATGGGAAGATTGCATCATAGCTGTTATACTACCCATTGGGTTCTCTTGGATGTCACGAAAGAAAGTTAGGTGACATTGCAAAAGTTTGTGATCACAGTATATCTTACATTTTCATCCTCATTTTGTACAGACATTTTGAAGCAGTTGAAGCAAGATTTCTTCGCGCATCATTTAGTGCCTTCGTGGACGTTCTTACGCTTGCCACAAAAACAATTGAAGAATTCGGTCAAGGAATGGAGTTATGACATCCACCGCAATACACTCCAGTTTGTTTTGCTGGTTTTTTCTGGCCATCGAGCTTTGTATGATTCCAGTTTGTAGTTTTCACGTCTAAGATCTGACTGTAGCATGAATTCTTGGTTCCTAACCTTTTGGTTGGCCATTTATTGTATTAGAGGGTCTGTACTTTAGTTTCACTATTAATGCACAACCATTGTTTACAAGCAAATGCCAAATCTGAGTTGCTTGGTGTTTCTAGTATTCATCTGTTGTAACTAACTTTTAAATATGTCAAAGCCTTGTTCTAAGTGAACATGCAAGGTTTTTTTTACTACGCTTTGGAAAGCCGATATTTGGGTTATTGAGCCCATGGAAATGGAAGTCAGATAAAAGACCTAAGGCCTATGATTACTGGAATTGAAAGATGAGTTCAAACACACTGAAAGAATGGTTGAGATTTGGTGAGAAAATGGAGAGAAGAGAACATGAAAGGAACTTTTTGATTGGCCCTTCTCCTTTTCTCACCAAATCTTGCCAAAAATGGTTGAGATTTGGTGAGAAAGGGCTCTCCTTTCTTATCTTATCCTTTCTCACCATACAAAGGGGTCGTAAGAGAAACTCGCTCGCAAATGATCTAATTCAACGGTTGCAGCCAGATTTAAAGAAAAGAGAAATATATAATGAAAATAATAAAGTGCAACATTGCTGGATAATCACAATGAAGGAACATGGGAGCACTAATGCCTTGAAAGGGGGCAAAAATAGAAAAAAGACTACATCCCTGTTTTGGGCTGCTGCTTTTTTTTCGCTTTTCTGTTCATTTTGTTCTCATCAGTATTCATCTAAATAAGTGTATAACATCTCATCTTTCTTCGACTTGCGCCGGCTGAGCAATGCCTTGAGGAGACGTTTACTTTTGCTGGGGAATAGTTCGATCTCTTTGGAGTTTTCTTTTCCCTTTTCCGGTCGGATACGCATTGAAGCTGATTTTCGAGGCTCTGAAGGAAACTGATACAAGGAACCAATATCCAAAATTACACAAAAATCATTTTGCGAATTCATGTAGAACCAATTTTGGCAAATTAAACATTCAATTTATCGAAGAAAGTGAATAAAAAGAGTGTTAAGTTTCTAGTACCCGTGGTCTTGCAACCAAAGCATTTGGAGTGGTAGGACGACTTGAGTTAGGGGTTGTCGCTCTTGAATTTGGTGTAGTTGGGCAACTAGCAGGAGATCCAGAGCGAGCGAGAGATCCAGATCGTAGAAGAGGAAATCGATGTGGTGAAACTGTTCGTTTCTCTGATAAATTCACATTGCAAAAGCAAAACATCAGTAAGAAACTTTCAATGTAACAAAAAGAACAAAAATGAAGAACGATTGCCAAGGATTCAAAAAAACAACATTATTTTAGGACGTTAAGTACAAATGCACGAACCTAATTCTTTATTTGGCGTGCTGGAGGTGAACAAGAAGGTTCCAGATTGCTGTAAATGTCGCGACGTAGGTGATGGAGAGGGCTCTTTTCTGCATTTAAGCACCCAAAAGCAATATTTTCATGAACCGCTTAATGGCAAGTATATTGATGTATCATAATAATGGCTATGGATCCTCAGTTCTCCTGTCCCAATGCACTTTCATCCGCATGATGAGTGAAAATCTCCACACACGAAACTCGAGGGATGATCGCGAAGCTTAGAATCCATTGGACATAGGATCCCATGCCCAATATATTATGCGGGGAAATTAGACAGTGGTACCTGACTGAGGAGGATGGGACCTCTACGATTGTAGCTCGAACAGCTTCAGGGAGGGGGCAGAAAAGGGGAAGATGAAAAACATGCAAATTAGAAGGAAATTATAGCAAAATAAACCATGATCAAGACAGTTGAAGTTGAGATAGAATAGTAGATAAGAGAAGCATGGTACCATTCCTAAATTGATGCCAATCATCCCAATCATCCAGGCTGCATCCTTGATATTTCGATGTGAGCCTGGCACCACGCATGGACTCTCCAACTGAATGTCAAATTGGAGAAACACAAACATTCCAGCATCTTCATCTCCAAACTCAAACAAATTCCTAACATACTAAGTAGTTCAATTATAGTCTCATGGAAAATGAAAAGGGGTTAGTTTAAATTGCCTGGTAAAATGTAGCGCTTGTGGTACTTGGGAGTGTTAATCACAAGCGACTGCTGGGAAAGTCCCTCACGGTCAATGTACTCTTGGCATGTCCGAAGTCTCTAAGATATGACAATCAAGGAATGAAGAGGGGTCAATATGTGCTTCCTTCTCTTACAAGTAAAGGGCAATGCTTTAAAGGAAACTAATAACGATTGATTCAGTCTTATCATCAAAACGCAAACCTACTTTAATACATGCATATATTTGAAAGAGAAAGCTTCTCTCCCATATGATACAGTCTGAGTTCCCAGGTCAATAAGTTACAACTAACTGCTATATTCTGTGTACATCTCAACTCTCAAATAACTTGTAAGTAATCTATGCGAATAACATTTTAATCAGTGAATCCTTTGAGGATTGATAGTAATATCTCCTTCTATATAAAGCATTACTACTACCGATGAATTTGCAATTCAGCAACGGCCCTTGTCTCCACTCTCCACTTAATCCTTTACTCAATCAAATAAGCAATCCATAACAAAAAAAAATGTGCATCCTTCTTCATAAACTCGCAAGGGCTACTGAAAAGGCCAAATCTAAGATGGTTGTTGGAAACTTCCAGTTAGGCAAACGTGACAAAGGCGAAACTCCGAAACCTGTAAGAATGGTCTTTCAAATTTTCAGTTAACCAGAACTGTATCTAGATCAGATAGTCGTAAAACAGCACATGGATTATCTTTCACTAGCTGAGTACTGGACTGTAGGTATGACCGACTTAAAGGATCTAGTTGCAACATCACTCTTTCAAATTAAAGATTCATCAAACCGAGCTCATTTTTTGAAAATTTGTGCTAGCATTTGCCAAACAATATTTAATTTGGACAAATAGGTAGTACAACTTAAAAATGACCATATTATTTCCGTAATTTTTTTCTACCTCCAAACCATGAATTTCCTCGTAACATTTCTTTGAACAGGAAGCTAGAACCTTTGGATCACACACTGCATAATAATGAAGAAATATGGGAATACCTGCTCAATGCAGGACACCCGAAGCTCTGTTCCTGAAACTTCATCGACCTTTTCATCCAAGAGATCATTAACTTTATACGTCACAGAACCCAAATGATCCACTGTATTCACAAGGGCTTTAATGGCATACTCTTTCAATGTATCCACCACGCTGTAGTTTTAGAAAAATTTTTGCCAAACCAAAACACTAGAAATCACAAAACAGTTGAGGAATAGAAAAGTACCATTATCCAACGATTTGAACCATGTGCAAACATCAAAGCTTAAACAAATTAGAGTAAAACTCACATATGTTTTTGGTCATCATTCGTGTACGACAGTTCAAAGTACTCTGCGGCTGAGTAGAGCTGTGATCTTAGATTCTTCAAGTCCTAAACAAACAAGTGTGATAAAAAAGATTAAGTCTTCAAACTATACATTTGGAAACACAGTTGCAAGATCTTTGGAAATCAGTAGGATAAATTGAAAATCATATGAAGTTGCATTTACTGAAAACCTTGAGTGGGAAAAAGTAAATTCATGGAAAGATAATAGAAAGAAAGATTGAGAGAGACCGGAGCATAAAGTGAATGAATGGGAGGAAACTCAGTCTCATTTCTACAAAAGATGAACAGCCGGGTAATTTGGAACTGATTTCAAAACTACAGCACGTCAGCAGCACATCAATTCAGTGTTTTAACCTCATACATTGCATAGAATTTTCTGAGGCATTTCTCAACATAGGCAGCTTAAACAACATTGGCATACTGGAAAATTGACCCGCTTAAATGTTGCTCTTTAATTCCGTTCTAAACTAAATGGTCATGTTTGCCCGAATTGTGGTCATGTGGTGGCAAACTTATTTGTAAGGCAGTGTTTGGATAAACAATTGGTGAATTGGGTTTATGGAGGGAACAGAAAAGATGAAGTGAAAACACTAAATTTGGTGAACATTTGCAAGGGGAGAAAAATGCCTGGCTTCAGATGAAATCTACAACAGAAGGTAGAAATTACCTTGAGACTATCAGAGAATAGTAAGCTTTGCTGCATAGAAACCTCATCGTAATTTGCTGGTTCTCTATGGATGGGCAGGGAAACAGATGAAACCATTGTCTCCATTAAGGGGAAAAAAAACTCACCAACCTAACACAAGTGCAGAACTAGTTTCAAACAGAAGCGGATCAAAAAAAAAAAAAACAGAAGGAAAATAATTGAAACAAATTAGATGACATTCTCCTGCCCATTTTCAGCAAAATTCTGCAATTTATCCATGATTCCAAAACAGGAAAAATACACTTTGCACCGAGGAAAAAGAATCAACCCTAATTTAAGTGAAAACTAAACCAACATCAACAGTAATTGCAGCAGGAAATGTGGATGTGCGGAGGAGAGAATTTATAGCTAACGAATTCGGACTAATTGAAAATTAACTAATTGTTTAGCAAAAACCAAATAACAAAACAAAACAAAACAAAAAAGGAAAACAAATTGAAAAGAGCAAGCAAGAATGCCATTTCAGTAGTCCCATTTCTCTTAATCTTCACCAATACGACCAATTATCAGAGGAAGACTATTCCCAAGTAAGCCAATTGACATTCAATCATTCAAATCATCAAAAGATGCATAATTCACAAAATCCCTAATTTTTCTGCCAAAAAAAAAAAAAAAACTGAGAATAAATCAAAGAATGAAAAACCTTAAACTGGGTTTCTCGAGGTCAAAAACCCAGAACCCATAACCAAAAAAACGATTCCGTGTGTGCACATGTGAATGGGAGATTCAAAATCTCATTTTTCTGAGCAGTTACTGCCCAACCAAACAGAGGACAAGATAACAATTGAGGTAGTGAATGGAGGAGCCTAACCTTTTGTTATTTTTCAATAGGCCATTCAAGATTGATGAAACCCAGTTGGTGAAGGAGACATAAATAGGCCCGATTCCTTTGAAAGAGGCTTAAAAGTAGTTTGGTAGAGTGAGATTTTGACCAGAGCAGTAGAAAACGACAATTATAGTTTTCGGGGGTATGTTTGAGGACGAGAAAGCCAGAAATTAGTGCGAAGACATGTCGGAGAGAGAGAGAGAGAGATTATTGCAGGAGAATGCAAGTGGGGAGACAATGGCATCAAGGGGAGCACGTCGGAATGAAGTGGGAATCCAGGGCCATGATATGAGGAAGGAGCAAAAGTCTTTTCACTTTCTTTTTCTTTTGAGAGGAGAAGCTAATAATCTCAAAACTAATCTCAAACCCAAATCTGTAATTTTGTGGGGTCCCGATTATCTCTATTATAAAACAGAAGGGTGTGAGAACAAGTTGTTGGAACGGTTTAGATTCATTTGATCCAAAGGCTGTAGTACATCCTCCTACTTTCCGGTTAAGTGCCCATGATTTTCACCTAAATCACACAACTGTCATTCCTTTCCAACCGGAATGCATAGTGCCGTAGGCACGGGATAGCACTAGTCTTTCTATAATCTAGACTAGATGATGCCTCTAACATGTTTTTGTTTTGGTTTGCATTTTTGTCATCACTTCGTCCCATTTTAAATGTCGTATGCGAGAACCCAACTTTGTAAAGAGTCGAAATTATTGCTTTAACTTTTTAAAATTGCGAAGTTAATAAAATATTTTTAAATTCCTTATATTTATTTTGATATGAATCTTAAATGATATACCTTAATAAATATTATGCAAAGTCTTCAAAATTATGAAAAAATATTATCTGTTGAAAGATATGGAAAATTTGACCATGATTCCAATATCAACAATTGACAAACCAACTGGGATGGAAAGATGATTTTTTTAAGGGTAAAATTGAAGGTTTGGAATGTTCAGAATGGTTACTTTTAAAAAGGGAATAAATGTTTTGGGACATCTCAAAACAAAAAATAAAATTAAATGGAAGAATCAAACAACAACGGGTAGACAAATTTCAAAAGAAAAAAATAGAGGATTAGACCAAGTTGATAATGAGTCTATACCTCAAGTTTAAAAAATAATAATAATAATAATGAGTCTATACAAACCACTTGGACGAATAAAGTTTTGAGAATAAGAAATAAGAGGGATATACTATAGGAGAAATTAAGAAGGAGGGATTAACTAAGAAAATATTTAGTAAAAGTTGATATATTAATTTTCACAGAAGTACATACTAAATAATTGTCTCATACTAATGTAGAATAAAAAAGGGGGTCTCATACCTATGTTGTCCTTAATAAACACCAAATAAGTGCCCGTTGAAAAAAGATATCATATGTTCGTAAGCGTTAGCAAGACTACAAGCACAAATGCAAAAGTATCTTTCGAAGGGCCGTGACCAAACGGTCCAAACCATTTAATTCGCGATAACAATGATTGAGAGCGAATGTTCAATTGTAGGATCACGTAACCTAGTGTTGACCTCCAACATGATTTTAAGGCCGTTTTAATATTTGAAAATAATGTTTAAGGAAAAAAAAAATATTAGTAGTAACAGGTATGAGCTAGTATCTGTTGGCACTTGGGTCCCACGTGACACTCTTGGTTTTGGATTTCTGCCGTTCATTGGATGAACTTGATTCGGCTCGTTTTTGACCGTCGGATGTTAGTATCATTCCATGGCAAATCTCAACGATGGATAAGCTTCACGGGCGGGTCAAAAGGTAATTGGGCCAGTGATAGTGATGGGCTCGCAAACAAAGCCCTTTTAAGGTACGCGACGCGAGCAGTGAAGAGGCTTCATGGACCACGCGACACATCCAGAGCGTGGAAGGTTTTGAATCGAGAGTACGAACGCGAACGTAAAAGAGTCTTTCAAAAACGTATCGAACCCTACGCGTAACATACAATTAGTATTCTACTCGTTGAGGAATTTGTGATTCATCCTCTAATTATCGTATTTCCCGTGCTAAAGATTCACGATATCGAGGAATTTGTAGTTAAATTGTATATTCAAATCAACCAATCAAAACACAAAATAATACTATCAACCATCCAATGTGTGAGAAAATAATGTCAAGACTTAGAGAGTGTGTGTGTGTGTGTGTGTGTTTGTGTTGGTTAAAGATAGATTAGGTTCTCTCCCTCTCCTCTATCTCTACCTCCGTGGATATGAATTGAGTCTATCTCTCAACAAGAGATGATATTTTTTCAATTCCTTACATGTTCGGATTGACCACCACCAATCTGTGGCGAACCAGATCTCACTACATGTGTGGGTTCCACTTTCTTAAGCAACGGTGGAGGCGACGATGGAGGTGTTCATGGCGGGATTTTCCAGCACCATGTAGGATGGTTTCGGCGACGGGAGTGCTCTTCCATAAAAAAAGAAAGAAATAAATAAAGAATTGGAGCGTGAAATATACACGCTATATCTGCATTCCTTGGGGGGCTTCACTCAGTGGAAAAAGTGACCTTTGGAGACACTCTTTGGTTGGTGGCATTTATTTTATTTTTGTGACTACTAGTAGAAGAATCATTGCAATTTTAAAACCTCCTCTCACTCTCTCAACTCTATAGTATTAATAACGGCTTTAAATGTTATTGATGCCCCCCATAAGGGACAACAATTAAATAAACATGAAAAATGTGGCATGTTTAAGGTAGTCTACCCCACTGCTCTCAACCTCACCGTTCGAACTTATTTTGGACGGTCCAGACTTTAAAAGAACTCTTCCATGAAAAGAATTTTTAAAAATCGGGACCATTTAATTGCAGAGACGGACGGACGGTGAAATTTGAGCGTTGCGGTTGAGGGAGCAGTGAAACAGAGCTGTACGTGGAGGTAGTCTTCCCCCTAGCCTACTGCCTACATGGATTTAATGTAATCGATCCAATACTTCACGCGAGTCACGAATTAATATTGTTCTTATACTATACTTATTGTAAAAACCATGCTATAGATATCCACCCTCCATTGTTTTTCTATAGGATCAATGGCCAGTACGGCCTCTCGAACGAAACAAAACGAATGTTCTTGTTCACCCATGTATGGTCAACTGCTCTGAACCTAAGTCAAGTAATATATGTGCGTGTTCGAAAAAGCTAGAAAAATAGCACAAAAAAGTTCTTCAAAAGTATCTAAGAGCGGGAGGGGATAGGATTATGTGATTTAGCTAACTTTACACAAAGTGACACATACGGTCGCATATGTAGAAACCTTATTTTTTGGAGGTCTCATTAATTAAAATGCATGTAATCGGAGCACTTGACACATTAATTGTGCTTGTTATACTTAGAGGTAATGAGATTGTGAGTTCAACCCATATATATGAAGAGAAAATTTACACTCTTGTTCATCTGTTGAACTAGATTATGGTTGGAATAATATACGAAAATTCAAAAGAATATAAATGCACATTTGATTTCTGAGAGTGAACAATAAACACATCATTCTCTATTAGATTCACACAAATCCCACCCAATATATACATCCTTACCATCAAAATGGTGGAACCCTCCCGGGGTGGTAGTCAAGATGGCAATGAGTTACTTTTATTGGGTTTTGGCTCTCTCGTGGTCAAAGGTTCGAGGCGTGTCGACGCTCCTTCACTCTCTTTAGACTCTTATGATCCGGCTATTACCTTCTTTAGCTTTTGGTGGGACAGTTAGCACTTACGAAAGCTCTTACCACAGATTTAAAGTTCCTATGATCACGTCCAAAAGAGAGTTACTACGCCTGATCGACCCCTCCCCAACCCTTTTTGGCTTAGCGAGAAATGGTGGAACCCAAAAGGCAAAAGTCTTGGCCTCAAAAGTCCAAATTTTATGCATTTTCGTCTTGGCATTAAAAGTCTCAAACTGCAAATTTCTAGTGACAAGGTGTTGGCCGTAACAATCAACTGCGTGAGTAGTAGTACTAATAATAGAAGCATAGTGGACCCACAATCTGTTTTGATTGGGTATTGCTTTTGCTTTTGCTTTTCCCACATATAAAAGAACCCCCCTCTTGAACTTAAAATTTTCGTACTATAATTTCAAATCATTGACTATAACAAAGTTCTAATTAGCGGCGTTAATGGTGGAAAGGGGTCCCAGGAATGATTTCTCATTCTCCAGTTTTCCGCAGCTTTTACACCTTAGGCCCTTTGTAGGTTTTCTTTTGGTTATACTACTAACTCAGTTGTCGGAGCAAGTTTACGCTGGCCGCGGGACCAATCCAACGGAGTGCAATTTTGTTCACTTTCTTTTAAAAGAATGTGAACATTATTTATACACTTTTTTGTAAACGTGATATCACTTTGTGATGGGATCCACACCATTTCAACCAATAGGAAGGACGATAATGTTCACCATTTTAAGTGGAGGGTGAACAAAACTCAACTCAATCCAACGCCCACTTGAGGGGATTCCAATTAAAACCAGAGCAAAATTCTGTATGAACTGACTCCAAAAGAGTTGACAAAATCTGAGAGGTTTCGAGCTTGAGATCTTACGAGAGATCAAATTCGAAGTTTCGGGCCTTGACCACCAAGCCAAACTATAGGGGTTCTTTGAGACTTTATAGTTGGGCTTCTCTCGGGTCGATCTTGTCTCCCATCAAGTCCTAAGCGCATAATTCTAAAAGTTCATAATTGATAAGGTCCTTTTACATGCCCCACCCCCCACGTTCGTTGTAGTACTAGAACTTTATGAGGGACTAAATATGAAGTTTCGGGCCTTGATCATCAGTCCAAACCGATGACGGCCAAAGACATGTTTTGATAATTTATACCCGTCAAGGACATTTTGCTCATTAGCAAATGTTCTCAATATGTTCTTAGTGAGTATTAATTATCAAACCACGTCTTGAGCTTTCATTTTCCCTTCAATGGGACTTCATAATTTCCTCCAAGTTTCAGTCGATTTTTTTTTCAGTCGATTAGGGACTGGGGTAGCGGATAAAAAAAAAAGAAGGGGACTGGGGGTGCTCTCACTTAGTACGAGTATTTCCTTTTGGGCTGAGAACGGCCCAACAAAGGAACCGTAATACAGCACTAAAGATTTACTGGGCCAGAGCAAGCGGCCGACTTACCCAAAACGAGGGACATTAGAATTTTCACTTAGGCTGCGTTTGGATCACAAAATTTTACGAGAAGAAAATAAACAAAATCGAGAGTGGATCCGATTGTTGAGGCGCTTTCTTTAACAGGTGCATTACTTGGTTCGAATCTTAGCGCTGCAAATTGCGGCCTCTTAAAGAAGAAATCATGGGACAAAGAAGAACGAAAGTGAAAAAAGTACTTTTATTGTGTTTCAGAAGGAAGATAATGAAATGAAAATGAAGAAGATGTTTGTGATGATCTTTTCTTGTTTGTATTTTACTTACCAAGTTGAAGGTTAATTTGCACAAGTAATACCGTGAAAATTATTAACGGACTTGCTATTCTCAGCTCACTGGGCTGACGATAAGCATATTAGAAAACAAGGAAAACACGTATTTCTGTGTACTTTTTATACCCTTTAATACACATTCACAAACTTACTATTGTCAGCCCATTTGGCTGATTTTAGAATTTTTCAATTATTAATGTATCTCCAAATATGCATGTGCACTTCCGTCAACGTCGTGTCCGTAGCGTTTTTCGTAAACGATTTTCAACAACCACTTTCCTTAAAAATGGTTGTTTCCAGGAAAATGTTCTCTTTTTACTACCAGCGGTGCTGCCCCAACCGTCCTGTTTCACTGCCCCCAACCCCAGAGCCCAATTTCACCGTCCATCTCGGCAATCAATGGTCCGAATTTTAAAAAAAACTCCCTGAAGAGTCTTTTAAAATTCGGACCGTCCAAAACACTTTTGGACGATGAAATTGAGAGCGATGGAAGGAGCGGTGAAACAGAACGGTGGAGAGTGATTTTATGTTTTGTTGCTACTACTAGTTCTTGGAAAATGTTTGATGACCAACTTGTATGGTATTGGAAGATACTACTATTCTTTTACATGGGGAAGGTACGTGACGGCTCATGATTTTAAACGCACCATAATTGTAATTGCGAAACACTAAAACCAGGTTGTAACAACTGTTAAAAACAAAAAAAACACAGTTAATTCATCTTTATCTAACCAATGAATTAATTACGGAGTAAGATTTACTGCGCAATTATCCTCGTTAATTCTCGTGTAACGACCACATTCATAAAAACCCCTCTTGGGATTTGCGTATTCACATGGATGTATGGAACATGCATGCATGATGCAGTCACATACATGCTGGCTTTTTTTTTTTTTTTTTTTGTCAAACGAAAATTACAAGCTGTCAAATTGTCAATGTACAGATAAGAAATTTCGCAAAAAAAGAAGAAAAAAGAAGAGGCATCTATTTTAATTTAAAACGTCTGAAAACCAGAAAGGAAAAAAAAATTATCCAGTTGTGTCTAGAAATTTGGCATCGCCCTTACACGATTATAGTAGGATTTCTCATGGCACAGGAGTTCTCTAATGCGACAATAGTGCTTTTTGTCTAGAAATTTGGCATGGCCCTTACTTGATTATAGTACGATTTCCCATGGCACAGGAGTTCTCTAATGCGACAATGGTGCTTTTTGTTCCCAAAAAAAAAATTATTTGTAAGCAAAAAAGAGCGATCATTTTTTTTAATAATTAGTAGACGGTGGGATCAGATCCCATTCCGCTTTCTCCCAAAACCTTCTTTTTCAAAAAGAAGGTAATTTCAAATTCAAATATAACGAAAATGAAAAAATAATTTTTCAATTTTTTTCTCACCGTTTAAAAGATCTCAATGAGATCTATAAAACAAGATCCATATTGATAGGAAAATTATTTGCGTCAACAGATGATTCTTGACCTTGAAATTACCTTCTTTTTCCCAAAATCTTCTTTTTCTAAAAGTGGAACGCCACCTCAGTCTCTCAAAAAAAAAATTGTAAGCAAAAAAGCATGATTGTAGTTAGGGCTGCAAACGAGCCGAGCCGAGCCGAGCCGAGTTTCACGCAACTTGAGCTCGGCTCGCCAGAATATACATCAGCTCGAGCTCGACTTGAGCTGCACAGACTTGGCTCGAGCTCGGCTCGAAACATTGTACCCGAGCTCGAGCTCGGCTCGGCTCGGTATGCGTGAGAAATGTATATATATATTATATATTATATATATATATATAAAGGTCAGCTCGCGAGCTCGTTCGAGCCGAGTTTAAGGCAGCTCGAGCTCGGGTCGTTTGTTAAACGAGCTAGGTAGTAGAGCTCGAGCTCGTTCGTTTATGAACCGAGTCGAGCTCGAACGAGCTATTAACTAGCCGAGTCGCGAGCCGCTCGCGAGAGGCTCGGTTCGTTTGCAGCCCTAAAATTTGTAGTAGGATTTCCCACGACACAGGATTTCTCTAATGCGACAATAGTGCTTTTTGTTTCCGAAAAAAAATTTGTAAGCAAAAATGCGTGATGTTTTTTTTTTTTTTTAAATAATTAGTGGACGGTAGGATCAATCTCCCAAAAATAATCGAGGTGCGAGTAAACTGACCTGGACAACTGGTTTAAAGAAAACATTTATAATCTACATATATATGAGTGTGTGAACTAACAATTGAAGAAGATGGATGCATGGGAGTTGTCCCAAAGGCCTTGTAGAACCATTTCATACTTACTAATTATGATGAAGCAACATAGCTCTAATCCTACTAGTAATCTAACGAACTAATTTACTAGTAACATCTTATCTCTAGTAAAAACCTGCAAATTGAAGGGATGATAAATTAATGTTTCCAACGAGCCTTGCAACTACAATAAGAAATCCTTTACAAGAGCAAAAATGAATTGAGTGATGATTTATGTTGTTAGACCGTCCCTAATATTTTGAGGGCCCGATGCAAACTTCAAGATTGGGGCCCTTGCATACTTGTACTGGCAAACAAAACAAATATAAAAATCAATTTTAAAATTGAAAAAAGATTGTAGATTAAAATTCCAAAAGTATTGATAGCGAACAAAATCGGATTCTTTGTCATACCTAGGACAATATTCTACTCTATAAAATTTGGGACTCATAATTTCAAAAAAAAATTGGGGGCCCGAGGCGCTCGCATTCCTCGACTCCCCTCAGGGACGTTCCCGAATGTGCATATAAAGGAGATGTTTTCAACTTGTGTAAAGCAAATATTCATCCCTTGTTATATCAACCTAGCTATCGGGCGCAATCACCCGGCCCTCTCTCTTTTTCCGATGTGAGTGTGTGTGTGGGCGCTCGATCGAGCATGCATGCAGCACATCATACCTGAATGTACGTGTACATAAACCTGGGAAAATACGCGTGAAACATGTACGTACGTAACTTAAAAACAAGCATTTAAAAGACGCAACAAATGATGCAGCCCCCCCTTTTGTGATTGGCAATCGTTCACTCATTAACTTCACATTTACTAGATTCCCACAATCTACTTGTAACTCCCACAATCGGGTGCACGAACTCCAATCCCCATCTTCCTCCCCAACCCCAATATATACCCACACCCTCCCCTCTCTCTCATCCCTGTCTCTCTCTCTCTCTCTCTCTCTCTCTCAATGGACTCTCTACAACTTTATGTTCCAAAAGTGGAGGAAAAGCCTTACCAGAATGAGCTCGATTGGTTGTACTTGCCAAAACAAACTCAAGGGTAATGACCTCTCTAGACTCTAGATTATACCCTTTTTTCTATTTGTGTAGAACGTAATTTTGAAACACAACTCCGGAAGCGTTTGAAGCATGTGTGTCCACGTGCATCGAACGGCTTCAAACACAATTGTGTCTGTATGTTGTATTGCTAGACTTTATGTTGCAGTGTAATACTATTCCAGTATTTTGGTCTTATTTTCCATTATTCTGTTTTGCAGGACATTGGATCAACAGTCGACGTTTTTCGACAGCTTCGACCAACTGATGAACAATTTCCTGGAATTCGATCAATGCCATGTTCCCTACATGAATAACCCCATTACCCATTTTGATTTCAATGATTTCGAAGCTATCAAAGGTGACATCAGCTCGTGGGACCTTAGCGTACCATCGTTTTACGAAGATATTGGCATTGATACTAATAAGCTGCTAAACCCGATGGCCGAAAATTTTGGTCATTTTCATGGCATTGCTAGCGGATCAAGTGCAATCGAAAGTGAAGTCCCGATCGCAGTTCAGGGGAATTGTAGGAGCTCTACAAGCGTGAACGAGGGGGAAAGAATCAGGCAAACTAGTGGTGGAATGAGAGCAAAGTCCGCGGCCTTAGAACTTGATGAGATCAAAAAGTACTTTGATGTTCCGATAACTAAAGCGGCCAAGGAGTTGAAAGTCGGATTGACTGTGCTGAAGAAGAGATGCAGAGAGCTGAACATCATGAGGTGGCCGCACCGCAAGATCAAGAGCTTGAAATCACTCATTCACAATGTCAAGGTATATTTGGGGTATTTTTTTCTCTCCCTCATTTTTCCTTACTTAGTACTCCATTTGTACCTAAGGTTTTTTTTTTGATAGGCTATTTGTACCTAAGTTACCGGAGAACGTTAATACTCTATTGATTTAGATATTGGAATGTCCGTTAAAAATGTGGTGTGACACTGTTTCGAGACACTGGATTTAGCGATTTCAAAGCAATCCCAACGTACTTCCTAATTATTACGGCAAAAATCTGGATAGATCGTAGCTTTGCAAGATAAAACAGTCCACATTCTAGATAACCTTGTTTTCTACTAGTATCGTAACGGATTTGTTGGTTTTTTTTTTTTCCCCGGGAAATGATGCAGGAGTTGGGATTGACAACAGAAATAGGGGTGTTAGAAGAGCACAAGAGGATGCTAGAGAAGCTCCCGGAACTCGAGTTGACAGAGAGAACCAAGAAGCTGAGACAGGCCTGTTTCAAGGCCAATTACAAGAGAAGGAGGTCTCTTGCTACTGCTCTTTCTAATGTCTAACGGTGGGACATCCCGTTGCGGTGGTCATCTTTTTTAGTGTTTTACCACAGAGCAAATGCCCACAAGTTTATCCAGTAGTGGTAGCTAGAGCTAGAGGAATAGGGAGATAGCTAGAGAGGGGTCTTGTTTTGGTGGTTGTCTTTTTTGTAATTACCACAGAGCAATATCCGCAGGTTTATGCATTATTCTCTAGAATTTGTAGGAGTGTCTTTCCTTGTGCATATGCAGCCTGGGAAATTCTAGGGAATTAGAGAAGCATTTCAAAATTCAAGTAGATGGCTTAGATTTACTTGGGTATGCGAGATACTCGTTTTATGAGATCTTATATATCCCAATGACCATCGACAAAACGCGTAGGCAGCAATTGGTCAAGCGGGACGACTCATTTCCGTCGAACTTTGTTGTATCCATTATCATTTGGACTAAATTGGCGCCCACACAATTTTTGAAGGGCAATTGTTGCAATTGAGATTGCAAGGGGAGGACTAAATTATAACAATGAGAAAAGTACAGGGATCATCATTTGTCGTCAATTTTTTAGGCATTAGAGCATCCGCAATGTAATAATCAAAATTATAAGATTGTTAAAGTTAGCAATGTGTTCTTTAAAAAGTGCTCACATTGTAATAATCAAAGTTAGCAACCTCTTAACCAATAATCAAATTTGGACATTTGAATAATCAAAAGTAATAATGTGGGATTTCACATTTGCTAACTTTAGCAACTCTCTAAATGAATAATCAAAAGCTGACGTGGCAAGTTTTGATTATTCACTTTTGATTATTACATTGCGGATAAATCAACTAAACTATGATTGTCAATTTTTAGGTATGTATATACGTTTCTCGTCTTCTCACTTATATCACCATCGATTGGAGATTACATAGGTACTGTCATTGTTGTTATTAACTAGGCTAAAATTGACGCAACTCATAAAGTTAAAGAGCGAAATTTGTAGGAGGAGGGTATCTTCTGCCCTTGATATTGAAGCATGAGTTATTCGTGTAAATATGTCAATGAACAAATCAAAGCGAATTGAAAGAGCAATTGTAAAATCGGATTGTGCTGTGTTGATCAATGTGACAATGTTCTTTCCAAGAGAGGATCAACAGTGTGGGAAGTTCGTACTTTAGCCGATGACCTTCAAACTCTAGAACTTCATTTTACTACTTTATATGTCTGGTGTGGTCATAACGCTAACTACGCCAACTCTTGTGCACATTGGCTAGCTTGTAAAGCTAATGCTAGTGTTCTTCCCCCGGCTCCCTTTGCAATCTTACTCTCTGCATGATCTCTGTAATTCGGTCCACCTAGACCTTTCTGGTCATTAATGAAAATACTCTGTTTGAAAAAAAAAAAAAAACTCGGGGCAACTGAAATTGCGAGGAGGACTAAACTGACACGACGAACAAAGTACAGGGATCATAAGTTCAATTTGCCCACATTTTCATACAATTTGCAACTTCAATTAAGATCAATCTGCTAACTGTGTTTTGAATGAACTGATTTTCTTGTTCACATATAAACAAAACAGAGAGCACAATGTGACAAATTCTCATGCCATTGCACCATTACAAATTGAAGTTTCAACCAGAAAAAAACATCAATCAGGAGTTTCGACGTGGTATAATTCGTATATAAGAACTTTCCATGTGACACTCTTGACGAATACAGTTCGTAGGCTAAATGTTCCTGTCCAGTAACTGTATGATCGGTAGATCAGACGTAGCTGTAGTTCATCCTTCTCGTCTTTTCTTGTTTACGCCTCCATGGCACCGCTTGCTTAACGCTTTCATAAATGCTCGTCTGTAAAATTTCACAAGGTAACATAAATTATGAACTACAGTATATATCTGTTCATAAAGTGTAAAGATGGATAGATCAAATGAACCGATAAAAGAGTTTCCCTCTACACCGTATACATAATTCTACTTTTTCGTAGAAGAAATTCAGATCAAAGGAACAAATGATTGATGATTGGTATCACGCAAAGTATTACTGAATCCTTTAATAACTTGTTCCTTCTGTGATTCGAATTCGGTACAGATGTTCAAACTTTGAATCAGAAAATAGCTGCTTTAAACAAAAAATTCGAATGGCAAAAGCAAGAGTCCAGATCTCCTGTCCGAGCCCAATCCTAATAGGCTGAGGGGTGGAACAGACCCCTGTTTGGATTGGGCTCGGACAGGAGATCCTCGGTGCAAAAGCATCGCAAAAAATTTTGAAATTGAAGTTTTAGAAGACGAAAAGTTGGGCAAGTTCAAAGTTAATTAGGAATCGCGGGACTAAAAACAAAAGGGGAAAAAGAGGATTCTGTTAATCTAGCCTTTTATCAGCTTTACGAAAGAAAGAATATAAATTCAAATTATAACACAGAAAACTTGGAAAAATATATTTAAACATACAGAAATAGCCAAATCGAAGGCTCAATTTCTTCGAATTCTTGAAGCGAAGCAAAACCCGTCCATATTTAAAATTATTGGATGTCCAAATCAAAGCATACGGGCCCCACGTTAACGTAAAGTTGTGAAGAGTATTGGGCGCTACGTAATTGGACCAAGACCGCAAGTAACTATTCTATTCATGTAGTATAACGTTATCACGACAAGAATATAGCTTCTCAAATCACTGATTGGAAAGTGCTAATATGAGTTCGAAAGTAAATCGTCCAATTTTGTGTATAATCGATCATGAAGTCGTTCGATGCCTGCGAATCCTAGTTGCAAGATATCAAAAAATTAAAACCATCTGAAATACAAAAAAAAAAAAAAAAATGATTACTATACCATAACCGAAATTCGAGTGAATCATGAGTGAATTACGTACCCAGAAGTTAGACTTGGACGGACCGAAGAAGCTGCTTCTCTTTCTAGTCCTCGTGCTCTCCGGCGCTGGGGCAAAACCCTCCGGGAAATCACCAGCCGAAGGTGAAAAGTCCAAAATACCCCCGGACTCACAGTCATAGTTTTCCTTGAAACTCTCCTCCCACCTCAAAGAACTGAAGTTCCCCCTCTCCTTTCCAATCTGCTTCTTCCCTTCGGGTATCCTAAACGACGCCTTGCCAAAAGTAAACGACATCGTGTGGGACAGGGTGCGGCCGCCGGAGTAAGGTCCCTCGAGTACCGTGGTGGGGGAGGGCGTGTTGGTCATCTTCCCCTCGGTCATTAGAAGCCTCGGGGGGAGGTCTAAGCACCTCGCCACCTTGGGCTTCGGAGGCGGCAGCGAGGTGGCGACAGGGAAGACGGGCCGCGGCTTCCCCGGCGCCTCCTCCCACAGGAAAGGAACCGAAGCCATTGGTTGGAGCGGCGGCGTCACAAGTCCCGGCGGCTCGCTCCGCGGCTGGCTCGGCAGGGAGGACAGGGACAGCTTCAGGGGGGACCGGCTTGGTTGCGGCTGATCGGCTCCCATTCTCTCTCTCAACTCCCTTTCTTGTGTGACGAACTAGGCAGTTTTCCTATGCTTATAAATGTAAGTATATACACATATCTCACACTAACTGCTATCGTGGGGAGAGAGAGGGGGGAGGAGAGAGAGAGAGAGAGAGACTGGGAGGGAGGGAAGGCCGGAGCGGGTTTAAAACGGTTCTGGCGCTTCTTCTTCACAAGAAAAGGGCGGTTATAGAAAATATATCCTTACATTTTGTTGGTTGAATCACGGGGGAAGTGGGACCCACAGCCACTTCAAGGCAAAGGCTTAGATAACAGTGAAACTAAATGGAGTACCGTCACATGATGCTCCAGATCGCTTCACAACTACACAATCTCATGAACTCCACGACTAAGTGTGTGGATCCCATATAAATATGGATTCTGAAATGGTCTGGAGCACCACATGACGGTGACGGTGCTCCGAATCTCACATAAATATATGAGTTTTGAGATTGTGCTCCCGTATTATTGAATAATTACTGTAATATGCAGCGCTTCATTATCTCTAGAAAGATTGTACATATTCTTCTAAATACTTGTTTTTATCGGCTGTACAAATTCTTCTAATAACAGAAAATGTTAGTCCACACAGGTTTCTGTACACAAATCTACATGCAAATGTGTCTGGGACTGCGGCGACCGCCTCTCCCCATGAGTTGCACAAAATATTGAGAGCACACATGTGTTCGGACGGTTCCGAGTATGTTTGTGTCTGAAAATTATTCATTTGAAAGAAATTTTTATGATACACTTTATGATCAATGTCCCTAGCTATGAAAAATATTAGCAAAAGATTGCAATCTATTGTGATGTGGGTTACAATTTTAAATGAACATAGTCCGGAAGTTTGAATTTTTAAATTAATCTTTTCGGGTAGGAATAAGATAAAGTTAAAGGACTCATATTTTAGATGAAAGAATTGTCCCGATGCCTTTGATAGCCTTCAATCAAAGTTGCTGTCAAATGTGAAATCTCCATGTGGAATTTTTCTTGCTTTTTTCTATAGTAAAGTGTTTTGTCTGGTGTACATGTCATCAAATGTTACTAGTAAATTTTAGTTACATATATTATATGTGATACGATCATGTAAAAGTTGTAAAATAAGCAATAGGTATACGCGATTGATTATCGTTCATATTCTCCGTCATCTTCACCATTGCCTATATTATACATTATTGACAAATAAGAGAGAGAGGATATTAATATAGATTTCATGTAGCTATCATTCGACATCACCTCTAACTGCAACTAACACCTTGAAAAGCACGTTTCCTCGATGGCAACGTTAATTTTACATCAAACACAATCGTTTATGTGTATCATTCTTGTATGTTAATTAAAATCATCAATCTTGTGAACTATCTCTATTATAAAACAGAAGGATGTGGGGACAAGTTGTTAGAACGGCTTAGATTCATTTGATCCAAAAACTGTAGTGTATCCTCCCACTTTCCGGTTAAGTGTCCATGATTTTCATCTAAATCACATAACTGCCATCCCCTTCCAACCGGGATACGTAGTGCCATAGACACAGGCTAGCACTAGTATATATATATATCAAATTTTGATGATTCGAGCCGCTCAATGTGATCAGAACGTGATTTTAAGGGTACTCGCGAGAAATCAACAAAAAAAAGACCGGAAAAGGCTTGATCTGAGCAGTTTTTATCTTAGATTTAATGAACGGTTCAATTAAAAACTGCTCAAAACGAGCACTTCCAGGTCATAAGTTTTGCTAATTTCTTGTTGGCACCCGTAAAATCACATTCTGCACACATTGAACGGTTCGGATCATAAAAATTTGATCGGGAACTATGAGATTGAGATTTGGGGTATTTTTTTTGGGTGTCTCTTGAACCGCCCCGTATATATATATACTAGCGCATGCCCGTGCCTGAAGGCACGGATCGAACATTCAGCACACGCAAATAAATACTGAACAACAAATTCAACCAAGTAAGACGCATAGAACAAACTCAAACGCATAAAACTTGATCAAATTAAAAAAACACCATCCAAAACAACGATTAAAATAAAAAACGATGTACATTAACGAACATGCATGCCTCGAGGAGACATCTTGAAAAAAACATAAAACATGTGTCAAGACAAAATCTTCAAGCATATTGATCATTTTGAGTTTCGAGGCTTCTCGATCCCAATCCTAAAAAAGAATGATATGTCAACAGAAGCCCAGTTAGTACACCAAGTCATTTGTTTAAGGGATGATATATGATAACATAGAAAAACTAAATTATACTGTAATAATCTTGATAAACATGAGTTAATACCAACCAGTCTCATCTTATAAATTGGATGATAATCAAAAAAAAACAAAGAACTTCTATATAAATTGGATATATGCTGTGCCACGATTGCGAAGAAAACAGACATACCAGAAAAAAGATTAAATTCATAACGGTGCTTTGATGAAGATCTATAACTAAGAGTTGCTAGTGACTAACTGATAATTTAACACACACATCAAAGTTGTCTCATGAGAAAAGAATATCACACAAATGAGGAAAGAAATGATCCTTGGAAGACTGGTTCACTTAGCATTAGTATGGGAAAAAAAATTAATATTCACCTCAACTTAATATGAGGTCCGTAATCCACATTAAGCAAAAAGCTAAGCTAATTGGACCAGTCTAAGGAGGGACAGGTCCATGCCAAAAACCTCTGACTTCTGGTAAGCAAAAAGCTAAGCTAATTGGACCGGTCTAAGGAGGGATAGGTCCATGCCAACAACCTCTGACTTCTGGTAAGCAAAAAGCTAAGCTAATTGGACCAGTCTAAGGAGGGACAGGTCCATGCCAAAAACTAGGATTTCAATGAACCTATATATGGCAGTCGGAAACGGAGCAGATAATGTCAACCAGAATGTCAACCAGATGTACCCTCTGGTTACCTGGATGTACCATTTGTCGAGTTCTAATAAATATTTGTTGTTTATCAAAAAAAAGAAAAGAAAAGAAAACCCTCCAATCCAAAAAAAAAAATAGTAATACCTCGAATTTAAGCTCGAAGTAGGAATTCTCTAAATATATTTTTGTTGATCTTTCCTGTAGTAAAATTTTAGAAAGTAAAAAGATGGTAGAAGAGCCAAGGTTGTCAAAAAAAAAAAATTCCTCTCACACTCATATTTTTTTCTCTCAAGTTTTGGCAAAAGAAACCCAATATGAGTAAAAATTGTTCAAGAAAAAAAACGAACTTGCATGAGAACTACAAAAAATCCTTCGATGTTTGAATCCCTTGCATGAGAACTGAAAAAAAAAAGTTCAAGAAACTCCCAATTTTCGGCAAAAGAAACTCAATATGAGTAAAAATCGTTCAAGGAAAAAATTGTTCATGAGACTGAAAAAAATCCTTTGATGTTTGAATCTCTTGCAATTTTCTGACAAAGGTTATGTTATTTTTTGTGACTTATTCCTTGAAACCTAAGACTTCAAATTTAATTACGTAGATTAATTTTATAGTTTAATCAGCTGTGAAAAAATATTAGAACGTAAGAAGATGGTAGAAAAAATAACAAAGTTAGGATTAACGTAAAAGACCCAAGGTTGTGAAATTTTTTTTCTTTCTCTCACACATATTTTTTCTCTCAATTTGCGGCAAAAGAAACCCAATATGAGTAAAAATTATTCAAGAAAAAAATCGAATTTGTATGAGAACTACAAAAAATCCTTCGGTATTTGAATCCCTTGCATGAGAACTAAAAAAAATCATTCAAGAAACTCCCATTTTTCGGCAAAAGAAACCCAATATGAGTAAAAATTGTTGAAGGAAAAAATCGAACTTGCATGAGAACTGAAAAAAATCCTTCGATGTTTGAATCCCTTGCAATTTAATGACAAAGGTTATTTTATTTTTTGTGACTTGTTCCTTGAAACCTAAGACTTCAAATTTAATTACGTAGATTAATTTTATAGTTTAATTAGCTGTGAAAAAAAATTATGTGATCACCCCCTGGTGTCGCAGAAACAATTTTCCCTTATCGGTAAAAAAATCGTTCAAGAAACTCCCAATTTTCAGCAAAAAAAACCCAATATGAGTAAAAATTGTTCAAGAAAAAATCGAACTTGCATGAGAACTTAAAAAATCAAACTTACATCACTATCGGTAATGGTCATTCAGAAGTCGCTTTCGGCAAAAGAAACCCAATATGATTAAAAATCGTTCAACAAAGAAATCAAATTTGCATAAGAACTGAAAAAATCGAACTTACCTCACTATCGGTAATGGACTTTCAGAATTTGGAGAATGTGGAAAACCTATCCATGTGACAAACAAACCAAAAAAACGTAGACCTTCTAAATAGAAGATGTATTCAAAATTTAAATCTTATGTGATAAGTTTCCCGAAATCACAGGGAACCAATAAAAGGCCGAAAGTCTTAAGTTTCCTTTAGTCCTAAATAGAAGGTATATTCATTATAAGTTTCCTTGTATATAGGAGCCAAAAACGTTAGCAAAAAAAAAAAAGGATCCGAAAATATTTTATCTAATGCCTAAATAGGAGCCGAAATTGTGGGATAATCTTCCCTGTTACTCCCTCCGTCCCCTTTTTAAAGTCCAGTATTCCATTTTGAACTGTCCCTTAATAAGTATCCATTTTGTAAAGTTAGTGGGTAAAAGTTGGTACATTTTTCATTTTGCCCCTAAAAGTAGATTCTATTTTAAACATAGAGGGTAAGTAGGGAATGTGGAGGTAAAAGTTGATATGAAATGTGTAATGATGATGTTTTCTTAATAAGTTGGAGTTACGAAGCGGGACATTTAAAATGGACGGAGAGAGTATCTTATATGGATATTTTACCTAATGCCTAAGAGCATCCGCAATGGGTGTGTTATATTTGTGTATCAAAATGTGTGTTAAGGTGTGTGTTAGGATAAAAAATGGATCCCACAAGTATGTGTTAACTTAGGAGTGTGTTAGGATATATATGAGTACCTCAATGGATTAGTTAGGAGTGTGTTAATTCTATAACTTTTACACGGAGCCATGCCTTACAAAGAGCTTCATCTTCCTCCTTGCTCCAATTTTGTTTCCTTGTAGTTTGAACTTGAGCCTTGTTCTTCTTTTGTTATGTTGGAGGTTGTAAATCACTACTGGAAGATTGATAAGGAGGGATTTGAGATGATTCAGAAGGAAACTGGTTGTATGGAACAAAGTTAAAAGATGAGTTTAGTTCATATGACTGGGACTCAAAATGGTCGAAATTATTCAAATTAGTGGGATCCATTGCTGGGAGGGATGGTTTTTGCCTTTTGGTGTTGAACACATATATAGAAAAAGAAAGTAACGGTAAGTTACTCTGCCTTTGGTGGGTTTTTGCCCCTAACGGTAAGTTTTCAAAAAAGAAAATATTGTGAGCATTTATGTTTTATGGTTCAATGTTGAATTTATGGAGATAGGACCCACTTATTGTTTGTTAGCTTGGTTGCTAAACTTGATAACCATGCTAACACACTACTAGATTTAGCGCACTCTAACACACATGCATTGTGGCACAAAAAATACATTTTTGTTTGCTAAGTCTTAGCACACACGATTAACACACTAGTTAGCACACCCATTGTGGATGCTCTAAATAGGAGCCAAAATCGTGGGATAATCTTTCCTGTTATAGTAGTAAGTATCATCAGACGGACTATGCCCACCACATGGGCCATCAACCGACCTCTCTCCGGCCACCATACGGGTGATGCGAGCCGTTAAATAATTTAAAAAAAACCCAAATGGGTCAAGCGAGAAATAAGCTCGATCCGACGTACGTAGATGCTCGATCCTAGCTTCATTTCATTGAAAATTTGAAAAAGTGGGTTTTTTTATTTTTTAGTTGAGGAAAGCTTGGATCGAGCACATATACTTATCGTATTGAGATGATTTCTCACATGGCCCACTCAGTTTTTTTTTTTAAATTATTGAACGGCTCGGATCACCCGTACGGTGGCCAGAGCTGGCCCGACATGGCGTGCAGTGGCCAACCCATGCGGTGGGCGTAGCTTTATTGTAAGCCTCATATAATTGCACATTAAACTACATGGCCGAAAATTAATGCGGCATTATAGTAGTAAGAATGGCTTCCAAATATATCGCTAGGTTTTGTATTCGTAAATCTCAGCCGTTTAACAAATATGTACCAATCTAATGGTCCAAAATATACGTATTCAAAAACTTCCCTATCATATTATATATATATATATATATATATATATATCTTTGGTCGCCTCCATCATATTTTGAAATGTTTTTTCGTCAAAAAATCTATCATATTTTTAGTTGCACACTTGTGTTGATTAGAACTTTCAATCTTCTCCATCAGTATCAATGGCTTCTATAATTTCTGTCATACAAGATTTATTCAATAACTTGTCAAATATTTAAGTTTCCCCAATCTACTGCATTATTATTGTCTTCACAAATGTAAAATCACACTATGGTACTAATGGCTACATAATTTCGTCACACATTATTATTGTCAGTTTCTAAAAAGGTACTAATGGCTACATAGTTGGATAGCCGGAGAGGTAAATGTATTCCATCAAGTTTGATTAACAATTTCGTAACGATTTGCACTCACTATATGGGATTCGGGAACCCTCTAATGCAGGAATGCACAACAGAATTGTAGGGTATCATCCAAACCATTCAAAAGTGCATTCATTATGTGAGATCGATGAAAGGCTGACACGATGTACTACAACCCGGCAGGAGCGGCCCTACAAGATTCCCGGATAACAAAAACACTTGAGGTGTTTTCCCTAATAACAAAAACACCACACTTCTGATTTATGTGGTCCTTTCTTCTTCTACCACTCGAGGTGTTATCCTTATCTAACACTGCATAAGAATCTCAGGCCGAACATTTCTACCTTGGATGACAGACCAAATCAGGGATTTCCAACCAGTAAAAAGCATTCAATGAAAAAGTGCAAGACAACCACTCTAATTGAAGGGTGTACTAAGCAGAGGGAACACATGAAGATGTGTTGCATATGACACCAATTCAGTTGCCCAGAGATATGAGGGAAAAGTTGTTACCCGCTCTTGGTGCTAGCACTGTCACGTGGTGACCCGTGGACCTAATTCTCTGCTAGCGACGACGTTAGTGATCCCCCTTCAAGTCCTCAATATCCAGTCATCCTTCAACGACCTAGTTCTAGGCAGGCCATGGCTCCATGACGCTGGTGTCTTCCCCTCAACGTTGCACGAAAGGATGATACTTGTGCTAGAGAACTCGGTGATCTCTATTCTGGGCGAGCCTGAGATCATCATGCTGAGCAACGTGTGGCTCCCATACAAACGTGTGATATAGAAAGCTTTTGGAAAACCACGTGCGTGGCAGTGCTTGCAAAAGAGCACTGAATAATCACGCAATATTTTAAGGAGAGCTTGTCTATGATTCTGACACTGCATGGGCTCGCTCATACGCTTGCTTCTGCTTCTGCTTCTGCTTCTGCTTCTGCTTCTCTTTGGTCACATCTCCACTTGGGTCTTTTATGTATGAACCACATGGCATGATTTTTGTATGAAAATGGCAACACACTGGTATCCAGCATGTATTAATTAAAGGGGTCCCAATTGAGTCCATACTTCTTCACTCATCATCAAGTGATATGATATGTCCAATCATCAGAGATGGTTAATTAAATCTCACCTCATGAACTCCCCCTCACTCTCTGTCTCTCTCCCCTGTATTTTCTTTCATTTTTCCGACGGTTAAAAATGTTTGGACCAACTTATACATACTCCAACTCAAGTCCAGCCCAAAGACAAGGCCTAAGAGTCCTGGGTGCCTAGGGTCCCCTACTTTAATGGTTAAGTGGTAAGTAGATTAATTTTGTCCTACATATATTGCCTAAGTTTGACCCCGCAATGTACTTTTTTTTTAAATGTGTTATTTGCCAAAAATAATTCAAATATAGGCAATTGGAGCAGCTATGGTTTGAACTCATGTCAAAGAAAATAGAAGGCACAATCTATACCACTAGAACCAAAGCATGTACTATGTTCAACATGGACTAGAACAATTATATTAGTATAAATATTATTATTATTATTTATAATTGTAAAAAAAAAGTAGGGCCCCACTCCACGATTTTGCCTAGGGTCGACCATGCAGTTCAACTAATCACCTCTCCGGTCAGATGAAAGGTACTCCTTCACGACAGGACTAGAAAATTCACAAGAAATTATTTTCTTGTGGTCTGACCCTATTAATTGACATCTGATCACAGGACCTCTCATGTTTACAATGCGAGGAACATTGAATTCTTTTTAAAACAGGTTTCATGGATTTAATTCGGTGTGGCCTAGCCCATTTTAAGAAACATATAGTATACATTATGATTAAGTACTAATATATAATTACGTATCCAATCAAATTTGATTTTTTCACGTCATATAATATGTTTTAACAATCTAAAAAAAGTTAATGTCTCAGATTATTTAAATATGACCTATGCATAAGTAGTGACTCTGTGAGGTCCCCCAAAGGTTCTTAACTATGAATCAAACTGGGACGACGTCGTGTTCACAAGACTTCGTAGGTTGAAGATGCGAAGAAATCTAAACTTAAATTTGCCCAAACCCACACCCCCCCCTCCCTCTCTCTCTCTCTCTCTCACACACACACCTGCTCTTCGTTATCTCGATCCAATTCCTCCATTCAGTTTTCTAGGTTCATCATTTGAATACCTTACCAATGGTTGATCAGGTAGCTAGAAATCTCGAATTTAATATTACATCTCGAACGCATTCGTTATATATTGATGATGTCATACGTTATGATTTGGTTTTTGTTTCCAATTTTCGTGTAATTCAATTATGTTATGGGATTTTGCTTGCGGAGTTTGCAGGAAAGTTTGAGAGGATATGATTGGCAGATTAGGGCTTTTCTCAGCTAATGAGACAAGAGAGGATGTTAGTACAGCCAACCTCGATTAAGTGAGGGCGTGTACTTGGAAATTATGGTACCTTCTGTAGACTGTATTTTATGATTTTTGGATTAGTTTAAAATTGGAATTTGTTCACCCGTTCACTGCAGCTAAGTTTGGAGAGAACAAAATACTTGCCCAGTGATATTCTTTTCTAATTGGCTATAGAATGATCAAATATTGAGGCAAAAGAATTTGTTTTGCTGCATTTTCACTTGAAATACTTGAAAATCCCCACGTTTGTCGTACAAGATGATTGTATTTGTTTAAATATCATACTAGCTTGCTCTTAGACAGCCATTATCTATTGTTGGAACTTGAGCATTGCATGATGTTCCTATTACGTGATGTTATATCGTATCAATCCTATTGCACCACTATTTTGATCTTACGAGATGTACTATAGGCAAGGCCGGAGCCAGATTATTTAAAATTGGGGTAGATAACTAGAACAATAGCAGTTCGGTGTAAATTAGGAGCTCTATTGTGGGGTCAGTAAAATTTGGTTTTCCCTTGTTGAAAACTCAAAGGAAGTGGGGTCATGTTTCAAATCTTATTTTGTTTCCAGCAGTTATTGAATGGATGCATATGTTGGACTTCTTTTCGATTTGTGAGGTGATGGAGCTTGTGCCTGAAGGGGAAGTAGAATCATCCGCCCAAGCTTGTCCAAATTCTTTTGCTGATGGAAGGGCTAACAAGGTGGAATTGCTGATCTTTAGCTGTAATCCCACTGAGCTTTGGATTATATACCCTATATTAAATTGAATTGGCTTCGAAAGTTGTGATAATATCAACTTGTTGATTGTAATTCACTGACTTTAGATTGCGAGGTTCAAACGACATAAAGCTTGAAATAAAGGAGCGGAAGGAGCGTCAGCGTTCAACTAAAGCAAGTGCCTTGTCTACAACTGTAGAGGTTGAAGAGGAAGATGTGTTGGGTGATGATGGAGAGGAAGAAAGGGAGGTTAGTTGTTGCTAGAGTTGTGCTATAGAAGAACGTTGGACCTACTTTAGAGATATATTGCAAACAATATCGTAATTCTCGTTTCGTACTATTTCGTGGTTGATATTTGTTAGTTAATTTTTATCTCTCAAATAATGTCTTTTATGTATGAACATTTTTATCATCTGCGCGTAAACTAGCCCGGACACCTGAGTTCTCAAAAAAGTAAACATTTTCTATCATCTTGAACTTTTCTAGTTCCTCTGAATTCGGTGCGTTGTTCTGGGCAGGCATGGATTACTACCATGTCCTTGTCTATTTGTTTGGTTTGTCTTGGCAATCTTGTTTCTACTTTGTATGTCAAGTGTTTTCTTTCGGGATCTTCATTACACTTTATGCCATGAATTCATACTATTACTCAGGCTTTTGATCTACTGGAAATGCTAAAGCTAGAAGAAGAAATGCTTTCATCTAAGAATGAAAAGCAATTACAGGTGCGGCTATGGTTTACTCGAGGTAGATGAAAGTGTTTAATGTAAACTAGTTTTCCAAAACAAAAAAAAAACTTGATTTATGTGCGATTAGTGATGGTTCTTGGAACAAGATCAAATTTTCCCTATGGATTTCATTTCATGATTGTTGGAATTGGTGCTCATTCCTGTTATGTGTTGAGATGGGTGATTATGGCATGCATGTTGAAGATCATACTAATTTGAATTTCCTCTGAAAGTATCTGAGAAGAGTTGTTGAATTACTCCTGTATCACCTATACATGTACCCTTTTTGAATCCTCAACTGACCCTTTCATAGTGACTCTTTACTTTTTGCACCACGGAAACTTGGGTGCGGTTCACTATCTCATCCCTTTTGTACAGTTTCTAGCCGTCAGTTCTGCTTCTCATATATATCTTGCTGTCAATGATATCGATCTTCCTCTTTTTTTTTGGCGGGAAGGGGACAAAGAGATTTGACATGCTCTCCTTGACGAGTGTACAAAGAGAGCAGAAAAGACTAGCGTGGTGATGCTGCAGCTCGAGCTCCGCGTATTAGAGAGGCTCAACCAATTGCGCATGCTACTTTTGCTCGAGGTGTTTTAGAAGGCAGAGCGAAAGTGTCACAGGCACATGAACACAAACATCAGCTTCTAATGTCGGGGCCAGCAAGTTTTTGGGTGGAAACCTAATTAGTGAAATGGAAAGGATGGCAGTGCAATTTCTGTCAACCTGGTTATAGGGTACTTTTTCAACCTTATTAAACAAAAAATTGAGCAGCAAAACACGTATGAGTTTCGAAAGTAGCTTTGAAGATTTTGATTACTATTTATTTATCTGCTTGCTGTTAAAAAAAAAAAAAACATTTTTTATTTATCTGCGTAAAACTGGGATTGTTAGAGTGCCAACTATGAGGATAGAGGAAGCTGGCTTGAAGGAGATGCAGATTACGAATAAAGTTCAGGAGAGAAATGCCAAGCTCTTGAATGAAGCCAATTCGTCATGGTACAGAGCCAATTAGAAGATGAGGGCAGGTGAATATGATGATGATGCCCAAAAGAAGGCAAGGGTATGGGATGACTTGAAAGATGACAATCCTCGAGGTCCAGCAATAAGAAGCTCACTCACTGTGGGTAGAACGCAGCAGCAGACTGCTCCACGTCTGCCATGTATATTCTTTAGAAATCTAGCAAGGTACTTCTCTAATGCCCACCTATAAGTTCTCTAGCTGATTGACATTTGTTATGCAGTTTATTTTTATGTTATATTGTGTTTTCCTGATGAGAAGTTATTTCCGTGTATAGTTCTGGTAGGATGAGAGAGAGGAGCATTTGTAGTTCAACTACTTGTTGATAAGTATGCTGTTTCTGTCATATATTCTTTCTAAATCTAGTTTATGATGAATGGTTATCTGAATCTACAGTTGATTGTTGTCTATCATGTGAATCTGAGAGGAATTATTGATAGTTGTCGCTTTTTACGGCTTATCAATATATACGTGTGTGCATCATCAGTATATGTTAATTTTGCTTTATCCTTTTCTCCATGGGCCCTGATCTTATGTCACCTACTACAATGAACTGTATTCAAGCTATTAAATATGGCACGCTACTAGGTGGTTTATATTTCAATAGTTCTAACTCCACAAACACACGCAGACTAATACACAAACACACTCACAAGCGTGGTGATTGTGAGTATGTTTGTGTGTTTTTGGTCCAGGAAGAGCTGTTTATATTTTGCAGTGCCATAAATGAACAACTCTGATATTTTATACTCCTTAGTTCTTACACTCTAACTGAATGCTGTTTGACGGCAAGTACACATTAATTCTGAGACATTACACTTGCACTTTGTCGTTCTGTTGGTGGTGGTTGTTTTTAAAGGCTAGGCCACATTACAACACCAGTGGCCAGTGGGTATAGCAGTTAATGTAGATGAAAAGGACACTGGAATTATGAAACAGATTGTTTTTGGCAGTTTCTTTGAAACATATATTCTAGATCTTGACCTGAAATCCTAGTTGGTGGAATAGTAAATACTACAGCAAACCCACGTCAAAACTACCAATAGTTGAATCCTCTTCCAGAAAATAAAGTGGTGCTTGCTTGTAGTGGTGTTCCATTCTAGAAGGGATAGGCCTTGACATTGATAGAAGCTGAACTTTGTTTGTCGTTAAGCTACAGAATCCCCCCAAAAAGGAAGATGAAGTTTCAAGGGAAAGAACTAAAATGCAACCAGTACTACTAAATTGGAAACCGGGTTCTTTAGTTTTTAAATACTTTTTCTTAAGGATTTTACAATAAGGTTTAGGCGTTATATGTGCATTAGTTTTTGGTAGATTCGGGCACTACAGGTGTCCTAAATCATGAAATAGTTCCAACAAATTGTACTACAAAACTTACAATACCAGTTTCTACCTAGTATTAGATTAGCAACCTTTCTGGTGTGAAGATGGTGACCATGTCCCCCATTGCTCTGATACGCTCTGTTCTCACTGTAACATGCAGTTAGCTTTTCAGAGCCAGGACGGGTAATTTGTAATTCCCACTTGAACAGATCCATAACCTGGTCCCAGTTCTCCTCAATGAGGGTCTTGAACCCTTCTTAGGGTGTAAAGGGAGCAAAAACAACCGCCGAGTTGTGTCCGCCGAAGCCGAAAGAGTTGGAGATAGCTATGGTCAAAAAGTAGAAACTAGATTAGTTTAAATCCATGTATCAAGGAGAGAAGAAGACAGCAGTTGTTTCGCAGAGGGTAAATCCTCATGATATGCTCAATTCTATGTTGTTTCTTTTTAGGTTTCGACCTGAAATTGCTTCATAGATCAGGCCGTGGTGCTATGTTTGGACATGATATTATGTTTGCGCTATGCATGTAGGGATATAGGAAAACATGGGAACAGTAACATAGCATGTAGGCTCATAGGAAAACATTGAAAGGAAACACACTTACCGACGTTGACATCATGCTTTATCTTGCCATTCGGTATAGTGTCAATTGTAACCTCAGGTTCCAAATTCTGCCACAAAAACCATATTGTAATGTGTACAATGTAAGATTACTGAAAAAAAAAACTCTTGATAGGAGTCCTGGTTATTAACAAAATACATATTGGTTTATAGTCGGATGTAGCCAGCCGGTAGCGATTGCTTTTACTGTTGCTATTGCTTCTAAAGCACCAGCTGCTCCTATAGCATGACCAATCATCGACTGCCAAAAAAGCTCAACCATGTTAATGAAGACACGTAATGTGAACATGTTGAGAATTTCATGAACTTGACACTTGTAATCTTGCCTTTGTTCCATTCATCTTTAGTTCTCGCTGGTTCTTGAAAACCTTCTTTATTGCACTGACCTCTGCTAAATCTCCTACTCGTGTGGACGTCGCATGAGCATTTACGTAATTCACCTGTATTGTCATCAGCACACGTCTTTTCATTAGATATACATGTGGTAATTATAGTCAATTTTGGGCCAAAACTAAATATATTTCAGAACCTCTTCTGGAGATACTCCGGCAATCTTCAGGCTCTTGGATATGCAGGCTGCAACTCCGGATCCATCAGAGCGAGGATCGGTCAGGTGATGAGCATCACAGGATATTGCACCTCCCAGGTATTCTGCTATGATATTTGCTCCTCGCTTGGTTGCATGTTCCAAGCTCTCCATAACCTTTAATTTCCCATAGAAATAACGTTAGGAACCCGAGCATTGGTTTCCAAACACGTCACCGACAAGTCGGTTTTCAATGTATCGAACACACGACATGCAAATGACACTTAAAAAAGTCATGTTTTTATATGTTTATTGCAGGTCATATAGACCGTTTTAGTTCATCTGTTCATGGTACTTTAAAATATGCAATATAACCCTGACCAATTAACTTTCACGAAGTTTCGCCAAGCGTGGTGCTGATTAAGTGTTAGATGCAATGAATTTATTTTCTAAATTAAGACACATTGAAGAAGTGTCGGACACGCTTTTAGGGGTGCCCGTCCTTCTTAGGGACAGTATGACCCTCGTTTAAAGCTTTGCTGTCAACAGAACATTCTGGTTCTGCATATGAAAGACATATTTTCCTTACCAGTACACCAGAGCCTTCACTCAGGACAAAACCATCGCGGCCTTTATCCCACGGCCTCGAAGCCTTTTGGGGCTCGTCATTCCTGCTCGACAGAGCTTTACAAGCCATGAACCCACAGATGCCACTCGGTATCACTCCAGAGTCCGTCCCACCGGCCACCATGACTTGTGCTTCCCCTTTTATGATGTGATTTGCCGCAGAATAAAGGCAGTAATTGGAACTCGCGCAGGCTGTTGAGATGGAGTAGATCGGACCTGTAAAGCCGGTTTCTATGGCTAGAAGTGCTGGACCCATATTGTTTGGATAGTATGAGGTTAAAACCTTGCTGTAGTCTTGTTTCAGAAGAGCATCCACTGCATTGTATAGAGTTTTGATGCCACCTGCTCCCGATCCCACCACCGCTCCCATTTTAGACCTATCCAGCTGCCATCAAAATGATAGCACTTTTAGTCCAAAACTTGTGAGGAAGGAAGATGTTTGACAAACAAAATGCTAAGCTGGGTTGGATCATCTTTGCTTTTGTTTTAGTTCCTATCATTTTCCTAAGCTTGCTAAATTTCTCTACAGATCCCAGAGCTATCATGTAGTAGTGGGCATCTGTAAGTAATACTAATATAGTGTTTGGTATTGTTTCAGTTTTCTTCGTTGTCATTTTTCGTGTTTCCTGTAACAAACTCAATGGAGTTCAAGAACACTTATCGTATTATTATCGTTTTTCCTTTGTGTGAAAAACAACTTCTTGGTGCTTATCAGGGTTTTAAATAAATGTTGTTACGTATTGTACAATGGGATTTCGGACCTCCGATACCGTTATCTACTTGTGGATCTGCCAATACGATTGGATATCGGCCGATAGAAGGCCGTATCACTGATAACATTATGTTTCCCGATAGCCATGGTGTTAGTGAAAAGTGGTGAGTCGCCGTAAAAATCCTCTGGAAACACTTTTCAGAAACAGTTAGCCTATAGAGTTCGTTGTGTTTTCTGGAAAAAAGGAAACAGAAGAGCTTACAGTTTTGAGGACTTGGGGACCAAGATTGGCATCTTGGAGAGCTGTTTTTGCTGCAAACAGGCAAAACTTCCAGCAGTCATCAAGATTCTGATATCTGTTTCCATCAATAACGCCATCTGCCGAGAAATCCGGGACCTGACCGGCAATTTGGACCGGGTAATTGGAGGCATCAAACCTGTCAATTCGTCGAATACCACTCTCTCCATTGAGCAGCTTGTTGTAGAATGTGTCAACATCATTTCCAAGCACTGATACAAGCCCCATTCCTGTTATCACAATCCTCTTCTTTGGATCTGTCTCTCTTTTTGGAGCTGAAATTGGGGAAGCCATGGCCCTCACTTGTCCACTTTGCTTTTGTCCTGAGGATAAGAGAAAAGTACTTCAGCCAACTATAAGCATCAGTTTCTCGAAGGTGAAGAACATGCTGTTGAGACAACAAAGGGTTATATTCATCTTGCCAAGCAAAAAAACTGGACACATTCTTTGGAAAGACAGACAAGAGAAGTCTAGATGGGCCTAACAACACAGGTATGTCACACAAGTGATCAATTTTCTCAAGACGGGCTTGAGCCATACAAAATCCCATGTACTCCCAGATCTCAATCCTCGCATTACGCTTGCACTCTCAATTGTCGCTCTAGCGGACTTCAGTAATTTTTCACGCTCGTGCTCGCGCACCCGCTTGCAAATTATGTGACTTAGGTCCTACCCAGAGTATAGTGAAAAAAGCCAGTGACTCATGAGTCTCCCCAAACTAGGCCCAAAAGTCCAGCATCTCCACTCCTTACTCAAATTTTGACCCAAACTCAAATTTGGGTAAAAATCACCCAAGACCCTCCTCCACTCCTTACCCAAACCTATACCAAATTTGAGTTTTTACTCAAATTTAGACTCAAATTTGGTTAAACTTCAAACCCTTACCCAAATTTTTGAAGGCAAATTTCACACATTTAAATTTACAATATTGCCATTAATGAAGTTTTTACTCAAATTTGTGCATATATCAAATCAAGTTTTTACCCAAATTTTTACTCAAATTTGGGTAACAATCTGAGTAAGGAGTGGAAATGCTCTTAAACCGCCAACCTACCATCCCGGGTGTTAGAAGAAGGAAAATGGCTCTCATGCCTAGAAGAAGGCTATAATGTGAGGGTAAATATATTTTGCATGTTTGTCTTCTTTTAAAGTAATTTAACTATGCTCTTTGTTTGCTTATTTAGGCTTGAGATGTTTAGCTGGTTGGCTTTGGATCTCTGTTGGTTTTCCATGTTAAGAAAATAATAGCCCGAAATAATTAGGAAGAAAACACTCTCTCTGAGAGAGAGAGAGAGAGAGAGAGAGGATCTTGAATGACATATTTTGTGAAGCTATCTAGAAACAGGGAAGGAAAATGAGGGATAGATTACCCACTTGAAGAAGAAATGTTTGGAGGAAAAGAAGACACTGGCCAGGTGTGCAGTGCTGCTTTGTGGGAGGAGTGGAACACCATTAAACTACCACTGGCTATCTCTGCCATCTCTCTCAAGCTTTGCTTCTTTTTTTTCTCTTTGGAACCCCTTGTCACCTATTGGTATCCAGCAGATATATATATATATATAGAGAGAGAGAGAGAGAGAGAGAAAAAAGGATCATGACTGGGCCTCGTGGGATGGACAGGAGCACCACCCACCCACCCTTTTTTTGTTTTTTTGTCTTTGGTGAGTTAAAAATACAATAGCAGGCACTTTTTAGGGTAACTCCATTTGCTCAAAGATGAAAGCCTCTCCCTTTGCCCACTTTTTAGGCCCCTCTCCATACTTTTGTAGGATTGAAATACTTAAATTGTAGTAGTAGTAGTTTCCACCCTGTCTTAAGGCCAAGGCCCTAGGAGCCTCCGCCCAGGGCCTCCCATTTTTATTTTTTTTCCAAAATACGACTCCCAAGTCCGATAAGTATTACGGTATAGGTTACATTAAAGCATCTTCAACCCAAAAATTCTAATAGCAGAGACGATTTGCAGAGAATCATGCAGAGAGAAACGCGTTTGGCTCCATTTCGGGTCCCAAAAAAATCTAGAAAAATATCCATAAATTTTTTAATATTATTTTATGGGGCCCTGTAAAAAATCAGCTCATGCGGATATCGATAAGTATTACTTTTGGATTCGTACTGCGGATATCGATAAGTATTACTTTTGGATTCGTACGTTTTGGATTCGTACTGCGGATATCGATAAGTATTACTTTTGGATTCGTACGAATAGCAGGGCTCGCCTTTTCATATCTCATTTTAATCATCAAACTGGGTTTGGTATATTTATCTTTTGTAAAATTGGTACTAATTAAAAGATACTTATATTATCTTTCAAAATAAGACCAATCTTGAGTATTTATTTATAAAAATAAAAATATGATAACTTGAATTTTGGAGGAAAAGTAATTAAGTTTGAGATTTGGAATGTGTTTTTTTAACATATAGAGGAAGAAATAGAGTATTGGGTTGGAGTTGTTATGAATAGTAAAACCCTCAAAGTTTGCTTTTTGATTATTAAATACAGTAATATTTTGGTCCTCCAAAATGAAGATTTGAAGGATGTTGGTTTGGAGATGCTCTTACATGGCCCCCCCATTTTGCAATTAAGGCACTACGTACCGACATGAAGGACAAAGGTTTGAATCTTACGCCGTACTCATTATGAAATGTTCCATGGTCAAATGGTGGAAAAAAAATAGCCTTCTATGAAATCAAGGCGGCTTAAGACTTTAGATTCAAACCTATTCCAAAATGAACCTGATCTAGTGTATTACTACCACAAAGGCAACATCCTACACAAATAAACATTTATAGCTACAATTTCCACATAAAAATAATCCATCCGTTCCATTTTGCTTGTTCATTTTTAACATTCAAGCCAATTTTTAATTATTTATATAATTTAATATGGGTCTTAAAAAAATGCATTACAGATCTTGTTTGATAGTTCTCGGTTAGTTCTATTATACAAAATTTTAAGATCACAAAAAACATTATAGATTGAAGAATCTAAGCAATTGTAAAATGACAAAAACATAAAAAAATCAATTGTTTCCGTATTTTTTTTTACTTTTTATTTAACTTTTCATCGTAATTTTTGGGGTTAATTATTTGACTCGACGAGACGAATCAGAAAAGTATAAAAATATAGATGGATGTTGAGAAAATTCAAATAAGACGGCACTTTAGATAAATAAGACAGCTGTTTGATACTTTTTTCGTCTTTAGTGAACTTTTTTTTGTACTTTTGGTCATAATTTTATACTTTTTAGAATGCTCTCCTTGAGACGGATGATTATAATCCAAAAAAGATCACGTAAATCTAATAAAAATTTAGAAAAGACGAATAAAACACAATAAACGAAAAAATAAGTTAAGTTGGCAAAAATCCACCCAAACTGTTGGTCATGAATATAACGTAATAAACAAATATCTAGTGTCTCTAGATATTTGACACTAGATATTTGTTTGTGTAGTGCTTGATGGTTTCATTGTACCTTTCACTTAAAAAATGACCAGTCAGGAGACAAAATGCGACTACCAAAAAAAGGAGACTAAATGCCACTAATGCTGAAAATTGCTACAGTACATTAATTAGAAGGATCGGACTTGTCAAAAAAAAAAAATTAGAAGGATCGGAAATCCTAATCGCAAGGAAGATTTGTAGGAAACTACGCAAGAAAAAATTTGTTTGGTTCCATTTCGGGTCCCACAAAAATCTAAAAAAATATCCATAAATTTTTGAATATTATTTTATGGGGCCCTGTAAAAAATCAGCTCCAATGGACATCGGTAAGTATTACTTTTGGATTCGTAGGGGCGAAACATAAAATAATATTAAAAAATTTATGGATATTTTTCTCGATTTTTGTGGGATCCGAAATGGACCCAAATGTGTTTTTCCTTGCCTGATTCCCTGCACATGTTCCTTGCAATTAGCAAAGCCCAAACCAAACCGTTAGCCCCTAGGCATTTTCCAAACAGCTCTGCTATCCGCAGAGACAATTTGCAGAGACCCACGCAGAGACAAACGCGTTTAGCCCCATTTCGGATCCTAAAAAAATCTAGAAAAATATCCATAAATTTTTTAATATTATTTTACGGGGCCCTGTAAAAAATCAGCAGTTCGCCCCTACGAATCCAAAAGTAATATTTATCGATATCCGCAGGAGCTGATTTTTTACAGGGCCCCATAAAATAATATTCAAAAATTTATGGATATTTTTCTAGATTTTTTTGGGACCCGAAATGGGGCCAAACGCGTTTGTCTCTTCGTGGGTCTCTGCAAATTGTTTCTGCGGATAGAATTTTTGTTTTCCAGATCCGTTTGTGGGAAGTGGGTTTGTGGATTTGGGGGGAAAAGATTTTAGGGTTTTTAGATTTACGGGAAAGAAAGAAAGAAATATGTGGAAAAGATTTTTTAGTTTTGTAAAGGATATTCGGATGCCAGATCACCCAAACCGTTAACTTTAACGGAAAGGGTAACATTGAAATCAGGTAGCAAACTAAACTAAAATTTTTGTGAGGACGAAATTGAAACCGAGCCAATTTTGTGAGGACTAAATAAGTAGATAAGCCTATATTTTACTTTATATTTCATCAATTTTTTCCCCAAGCTCAACAAGAAACAGTACTGCATGTATTTTACTTTAGCAATCAAAGCATATGGGCCCCGTGTTGCGGCTTCGCATAGGGCCTCCAAACGTATAGGGTCGGACCTAGATTTTGCAGTTTAATATGTTCGATCAGCACAAACTTTTTTATTTCTCGGTGTATATAATATGCATATGAGCTCAAAATTTTGCATTACATATGTATGTATTGTAGCGAAAGTATTTCACGTAACGGGTCTACATCTTCCTCCTCTCGCACAGCAGTAGGGACATATCCTTAACATTACCTACCCCTCGAGTATAGCTAAGGAGCTATCAAACATTAAAATCTGTGTCAGACCACAATATTTAACATTGTCCCGTACGGTCTTCAACAAGAAATGCAGAAGAATTTACTGAGCCTCAACTATAATATACTGTATTGTGTAAGAGTCCTGCTACACACCGACAATATGTGCACAGATTTCGTTGTGGGGTTCACCACGGGTCCCATACAAATCATCCGATTCGTTCATTAAATGTAAAACATTTTTTCAAGGGTCTCTGTATAAAATAAGCTCAATCCGATACCTATAGGTGCTTCATTCAACCATCTAACTTTTAGATTTCCGGATAATGAAAAGTTATATAGTTTGATCAAACACCTATAGATATCGGATTGAGCTTATTTTTTACAGTTACCCTTGAAAAAATGTTTTACATTTAATGAACGGCTCAGATGATTTGTGTGAGACCCGTGGTGGCCCCACAACAAAATCTCTACACAATCTGTGCATAGATTGTCTGTGTGTAGACTTTCTGATTGTGTAATCTCTCTCTCTCTGTCTTACTGGCCTCAACCAGAATACTGTTCTCTCTCTCTCTCTCTCGATCGAGAAGTTTTTCAGTGCCGAGCGGGTATTGCCGACGTGGCATCCGCTCGGAGCATCTCAGCCGTCCGATTCATTTTTGGACTGCTCGGATTGAAACCCTCTCTCTCCTTTCACCCCAACACTTTCTTTCTCTAAATCTGAGCCGTTTAAATACGAAATGGACGGCTTAGATGCACGAGCTCCCCCCCCCCCCCCCCCCCTCTCTCTCACCATGTAAAGCTAAAGCAGAACAAAGTCCAGAATGGCAGAGCCCCTTGTTTCAGGCCAGCAGGAATGCGACTACGAATCAAATGGAAAGATACGTAAGAATTGAAGATGTGATTTGGCTTAATAATAACGCTTGGATTAATTTATTTTATTGTCTTTGCTTTATTTTTCCGTAGTATGTATATCGTTTCTTGTGTTTATTCGTTGCTGAAGATCAAATCATCTTATTCCTTCCTTCAATTCGCCATTTACATTTTGTTTCTCTCTTTTACTTGATATATAAATGTGCTTGTGAAAGTACCTAAAATCCTAGGGTACCCTTTGAAAGGACCTAAAATCTTAGGGTACCCTTTGAAAGTGCCTAGAACCCTAGGGTACCATATATATAAAAGTGCCTAAAACCCTAGGGTATCTTATAAAAGTACATAAACCACTAAAATCCTATAATAAGAAAGTGCACCCTAAAATTGTAGGAAAGTGCCTAAACATGTTTTGGCCTTATGGTTACTACGATGATCGATGAGCATCATTTGTATTTCCCTCAACGAGAGAAATTGCCGCCTTCGCACATCTGTCTTCGATTTGGAATCCTTTCATATATTCAAAGTTCCTTCCGGGTCAAGTAGAAATGAGAAAGTTAATAAGCAACAAGTGTTTATCCTCCACGATCGAAGTTTGAAATCCACTGAGTTGAAGCCTACTTCAAGTAAGTGTAGTTTTCTACTACTTAATTCCTTGGTAGGCAATTATGACCAGAGCTCCCACATTAATTCACAGCTGCCATGAATTTTATTAGACATTTTTAAAAGGAAAGAGAGCACAGTCCACATGTGCTCTCTGATCAGAGGGAAATAGGGTGCTTATTGTCGAGGGTAGTTAGGTGCAGTAAATTTATAATAGACATCTTGCATTGCATCCTCTTTATGATCAAAACCTAACCCATGGCTCAGTCTTACCGGTCTAACCAATGCATCTGCACGGAGAAAATCAATCAAGTTTAATTGGTGTTGCAACTGATAAGGATAGAGAACATTACTACAGTAGTACATTACAAGGCCATGTACAACAACTGATAAGGATGGACAACATTACTAGTACATTATCAAAAGGCCATGTACAACTCCCATTTAACCCTAGGTCGTACCCACAAATCGAATTCTCTACTTAGAAATATACCGCATTGGAAGCTTCCTAATACCAGAATTTTGTCCCTCCTGTCGGTGACCATTTTAATTCGGTTCGAATGGTCTGCTCCTTATCTTTTACGGATTACTAATTTAATTATTTACATATGTTTATGAATTTTTCTTCCTATTTTCTGTTTTAATTGATCATATATAGCATTATTTTATTTATACTTGCACACACACAATAAATTATTTTAACTAACTTTGTGTTTGGTTCGATGTACGAGACAATGAATAAATTTCACCCCAATGTATTTTTGTTGCCCCGTGCATTGAACGGGACAAACCGCTAGTAAATATACTATGCAAATGTAGTTAAAGCAAAAAGCCTCTCAATCCTAAATTCCTACAATTTAATTTAGAGTTTTTTTAAAAAAAAAGTGAGAGAGAGAGAGAGATGGGGATTGAATATGGAGGAAATTAAATTTATTCTACTTGGGATACTGTTACGTGGTACTCTAAATTCATTTTTCACACATATTATGTTTTTCAATGCATAAAATGAGACCAATGCTCGCGTGAATCGAATACGGGACCGGAAAAAAATATTAAATATTTTTTTAAGCAACTAGCCTTGTGCCCATTCGATACATGAGGCCGAATTGGTTTTTTTATCCCATGTATTGAATGGACATAAATGCTAGTCTTTCTTGAAGATATTGGATAACTCATCGTTGAAGACGCTCCTCCGAGCAAAATGAGCGTACGACTTGTTTAACTTTTTTATCACTAATTTTAAAAATTAACAAAGATTTCGAAAATAGTGTATGATTTTTTTTTAAAAAAATCATGTACGTTAGAATTTTATTTTTGTGTTTGAAAATAAAATAATGAGACGAAAAAGGTACCGCAATTGAGAGTTCTTCCCAAGAAATTATTGTACAAGATGAATAAACGTTGTTTTTTTTTCACGGTTTGACTCACTCTCAATACTTTTTTTGAAAAAGGGTAGAAGAATAATTCTACACATCAACTTACCTAGGCAATTGGTGGAAGACCCTTGTACACAAGCACACAACAATCTAAATTCCCGATGTGGGAGGCTCTCAATAATCGGTAAGACTCGTTTTTTCTTTATTCTCTCAGTCTGTTTTTTCCCTTAAACCAATCAAGTTAGAAAAGGGAATTTTAATCAAACTTCAGGTAGGGTTTACTACTGTAATAAGATGGCAGGTAATGAGCAGTTTTCAGAACAAAAGGAAAACTAAACCTACCCATTTAAGTCACAACCTTTTGATCACGTTGAATCGAGCTCAAAAGTGCCTGTTGTCACTCGAGAAGTGGCGCAAGAAGATGGAGAACGATATTCGATTGTCAAGCTTCTTGTGGTCCAGAAAGGAGTGGCGTGAATCGAGCTCAAAAGAGCCTGCTGTCACTCGAGAAGTGTTGCAAGAAAATCGAGAACGATGTTCGACTGTCAAGCTTCTTATGGTCCATGAAGGAGTGGCAGAAGGTCACAAATTGGGGTTCCAATCCTCTCCTGGAAGAAACAATCCTAATCTAGGCCGCACATCGGGATACTCAATGGTTCAGATCTACTCACAAACTCTTCACGGGAATAATTCAATTCTTTATGCGAAGAGTCTCTGAACGGATCTGAACCGTTGATTGCAGCATTGTACTGTCAAGATTTCGGCTGCGAGAGGATCGACTCTGTTGGGCCCGGAGTGCCCCCATGGATTTGGTTACACAATGCTACTCCCTACGACCGCTCTAAAAAAAGACTTGCGGGTGCGATATCGAATGCCATAAAAGACTTAATTGAAACCCTTCCTACCACCAATTGGTTTTAGGAGAGATGGTGGAAAAGCGGTCCGATAAGTGGTATTAAAGCCAGGAAGTCATGGGTTCGAGTCGCGGGAGCGTCATCGTGAGGGAGGGATTGTTGGGCCCGGAGTGCCCCATGGATTTGGTTACACAATGCCACTCCCTACGACCGCTCTAAAAACAGACTTGCGGGTGCGATATCGAATGCCATAAAAGACTTAATTGAAACCCTTCCTACTACCAATTGGTTTTAGGAGAGATGGTGGAAAAGCGATCCGACAGACTCCCGACAAAATTGTATGGGGTAGGCCTCATCTACTCTCCTAGAAATATATAACTACTCCACATGGTCCTAGACTACAAAAGTCATCATTTCTAGAATTTCCGTGTAAGTTTGTAACGTTGCGCAATCAATGTTCACATTTCATGTTGATACAAAATCGCTTTATTCGTGACTTTTCACGGCGGAGCAAATCCCTTTATTTTTTGATAAGTAACCAAATCCCTTTATTGAATATGTTTACAAAACCCTTTTTAAATTACGACGAATGGAGAGAGAAAAGTGCAATAATTTAATTTAATTTTTGTAAACATATTCCAAAAGTGTTTTGTAAACATATTTTTTAATTGAAAACATATTTTTGTAAACATATTCCAAAAGGGCCAAATCCCTTTATTGAATATGTAAACATATTTTTTGATATTCCCTTAATCCCAAAAATTACGACGAAAAACTAAACAAAAAGTTACGAAAAATAAAAAAAATATCGAAATAAGTTTTAGACTTACAAGTTTACAAGAACGCAGAACGGATAACAAGCCATATGGGACAAAGGAGGTATATAATTCTGGTGTGATGCATGTTTCTTTAAAAAATTTGGCTAGATTTCTAAGGTTACTCTTTATTCTCTTATAATTTTAATTTTTTTTAAAGGACAAACATTTTAGAACTTCCCAAGATGGAATACAGGATAAGCAATATGGGACAAAGAAAATATATATTTGCTGTTTATTGTCCTTCTGAAAACTCTCGTTTTTGACACAAGGTGTGAATGCGATGAGCGCGGGCGTGCCAAGACTTGTAGCGCCTAACTTCTTGTGAAGATTCCCGTGAATCTTGACTTCTATCGTATGAGCGATCGTGTGTGACCCAAAGGTTAAAGATCACAGAGCGGTTTGTGGTTTGCCACACGGTTGTGGACTTAAAATTTCCTAGTCGTATAGGAAATGGACGTAGAAACGTGAAAACGTAAACTCTATTACACCGGGATAATAAAGTTGGTACAGGAAAGTAAAAGATCCAAACAACTTAATGAAGTGTGTTTGAATGGGGTTTGAGCACGTAGTACTCGATAATCTACTTTGCTGAAAGTAGTAAAGTGTTTGCTTCGCTGGGAAGGGTTTTTGTTTAAGCGTTGAGCTTGATTGGTGTTGGACCCTTTTTTCTGTCTTCGACTCTGCTATTTATAGGCTCCAAGGTTGTGCAGAAAAGAGCAAAGCAGCAGCCCGAATTGTGAAAGAGTGGCCGAATAAATTGAGATCATGGGGAGTGGGTCTCTTGTATGTTGACAAGTGTCCCATGTCTTGGCAAAATAACTCCCTTCCTTTGTTCTTTGGATGCCAAGTGTCCTCCCACGTTGGCCATGCATCTCAGTTTGTAGCAGTTGGAGATCATGGGTGATTTATGAGAAGTTATCAAGGGTAATGGGCCACCTCATGCCCCTTTTCTCGTGGCCATCAGAGAAATATAGGCCTTTGACCTAGTCAAATGGCCTTGCACTCTAAGAAAGTGCCAACGCACTTCCTTATTTCATGGTGATCATGGGTAGTGGCCCATCTAATTAAATTAGATAGCCTTATTATATGTTTTACCCTTAAAGATCCTTCCAGAACCTCAATTATTTTCCATGGGCTATGGGCCTCTTAGAATTTCGTCGGAATAATTAAGCTCCAAAAGGCCAAGCTCATATCCCAATCAAATTAAAATTAATTGGGCTTTTTGATACGTAGCCCAATAATTTTTAGCTACTCTTAATTCACGGCCCAATTTAATCAAATTTCAATTAAATGGCCCTCCAGTGCTAGCCCAAGATTTGGTGCCAAAAACGGGCATAAACACCTTCTCTTAAACACTTCTTGTATTCACGAATATAGACTTGATGTTCCATGTCGTAAGTCCTAGCTTGTATCCTTTGGTAAGCTATATGTTTCACATATATAACATTCTTGCATTTCTTTCCCAGCTTGTAGTCGCACTACACACTGTAGGGCGGCTGTAGAGCGGGGGTGTCTTACAGAATTCCCAAATCCACTATAAACAAGGGTGGAGCAAGGAATAAATCATGAAATGATTACAACAAATTGTACTACAAAACTTACAATACCAGTTCCTACCTAGTAGTATAAGATTAGCAACCTTTCTGGAGTGAAGATGGTGACCATGTCCCCCATTGCTCTAATACGCTCTGTTCTCACTGTAACATGCAGTTATCTTTTCAGAACCGGGACGGATAATCTGTAATTCCCACTTGAACAGATCCATAACCTGCTCCCATTTCTCCTCAACGAGGGTCTTGAACCCTTCTTAGGGTATAAAGGGAGCAAAAACAACCGCCGAGTTGTGTCCACCGAAGCCGAAAGAGTTGGAGATAGCTATGGTCAAAAAGTAGAAACTAGATTAGTTTAAATCCATGTATCGAGGAGAGAAGAAGACAGCAGTTGTTCCGCAGAGGGTAAATCCTCATGATATGCTCAATTCTACGTTGATTCTTTTCAGGTTTCGACCTGAAATTGCTTCATAGATCAGGCCGTGGTGCTATGTTTGGACATGATATTGAGTCTGCGCTATGCATGTAGGGATATAGGAAAACATGGGAACAGTAACATAGCACGTAGGCTCATAGGAAAACATTGAAAAGGTAACACACTTACCAACGTTGACATCATGCTTTATCTTGCCATTCGGTATGGTGTCAATTGTAACCTCAGGTTCCAAATTCTGCCACAAAAACCATATTGTAATGTGTACAATGTAAGATTACTGGAAAAAAAAAAAAAAAACTCTTTATAGGAAATACATATTGGTTTATAGTTGGATGTAGCCAGCCGGTAGTGATTGCTTTTACTGTTGCTATTGCTTCTAAACCACCAGCTGCTCCTATAGCATGACCAATCATCGACTGCCAAAAAAAGCTCAACCATGCATGTTAATGAAGACACGTAATGCGAGCGCGCATGTCGAGAGAATTAATTTCATGAACTTGACACTTGTAATCTTGCCTTTGTTCCATTCATCTTTAGTTCTCGCTGGTTCTTGAAAACCTTCTTTATTGCACAGACCTCTGCTAAATCTCCTACTCGTGTGGACGTCGCGTGAGCATTTACGTAATTCACCTGTATTGTCATCAGCACACGCGCGTCTTTTCATTAGATATACATGTGGTAATTATAGTCAATTTTGGGCCAAAACTAAATATATTTCAGAACCTCTTCTGGAGATACTCCGGCAATCTTCAGGCTCTTGGATATGCAGGCTGCAACTCCGGATCCATCAGAGCGAGGATCGGTCAGGTGATGAGCATCACAGGATATTGCACCTCCCAGGTATTCTGCTATGATATTTGCTCCTCGCTTGGTTGCATGTTCCAAGCTCTCCATAACCTTTAATTTCCCATAGAAATAACGTTAGGAACCCGAGCATTGGTTTCCAAACACGTCAACGACAAGTCGGTTTTCAATGTATCGAACACACGACATGCAAATGACACCTTAAAAAGTCATGTTTTTATATGTTTATTGCAGGTCATATAGACCGTTTTAGTTCATCTGTTCATGGTACTTTAAAATATGTAATATAACCCTGACCGATTAACTTCCACGAAGTTTTCGCCAAGCGTAGTGCCGATTAAGTGTTAGATGCAATGAATTTATTTTCTAAATTAAGACACATTGAAGAAGTGTCGGACACGCTTTTAGGGGTGCCCGTGCTTCTTAGGGACAGTATGACCCTCGTTTAAAGCTTTGCTGTCAACAGAACATTCTGGTTCTGCATATGAAAGACATATTTTCCTTACCAGTACACCACAGCCTTCACTCAGGACAAAACCATCGCGGCCTTTATCCCACGGCCTCGAAGCCTTTTGGGGCTCGTCATTCCTGCTCGACAGAGCTTTGCAAGCCATGAACCCACAGATGCCACTCGGTATCACTCCAGAGTCCGTCCCACCGGCCACCATGACTTGTGCTTCCCCTTTTATGATGTGATTTGCCGCAGCGTAAAGGCAGTAATTGGAACTCGCGCAGGCTGTTGAGATGGAGTAGATCGGACCTGTAAAGCCGGTTTCTATGGCTAGAAGTGCTGGACCCATATTGTTTGGATAGTACGAGGTTAAAACCTTGCTGTAGTCTTGTTTCAGAAGAGCATCCACTGCATTGTATAGAGTTTTGATGCCACCTGCTCCCGATCCCACCACCGCTCCCATTTTAGACCTATCCATCTGCCATCAAAATGATTTCACTTTTAGTCCAAAACCTTGTGAGGAAGGAAGATGTTACTTTGACAAACAAAATGTTAAGCTGGGTGGTTTGGATCATCTTTGCTTTTGGTTTAGTTCCTATCGCTTTCCTAAGCTTGCAAAATTCTCTACAGATCCCAGACCTATCCTGTAGTAGTGGGATCTGTAAGTAATAGTACTAATATAGTGTTTGGATTGTTTCAGTTGTCTTCGTTGTCATTTTTCGTGTTTCCAATAACAAACTCAATGGAGTTAAAGAACACTTATCGTATTATTATCGTTTTTCCTTTTCGTGTGAAAAACATCTTCTTGGTGCTTATCAAAGTTTTAAATAAAGGCCGTTACGTATTGTATAACGGGATTTCGAACCTCTGATACCGTTGTTTCCTTGTGGTGGCGATAGCGACCGATATATGGCCGTATCACCGATACCGTTATGTTTCCTGATACCTCGATTTAAAGCCATTGTGTTAGTGAAAAGTGGGGAGTCGCTGGAAAAATCCTCTGGAAACAGTACTTTTCGGAAACAGTTAGCCTATAGAGAGTTTGTTGCGTTTTCTGGAAAAAAGGAAACAGAAGAGCTTACAGTTTTGAGGACTTGGGGACTAAGATTGGCATCTTGGAGAGCTATTTTTGCTGCAAACAGGCAAAACTTCCAGCAGTCATCGAGATTCTGATATTTGTTTAGATCAATAAAGGCGTCCGCCGAGAAATCCGGGACCTGACCGGCAATTTGGACGGGGTAATCGGAGGCATCAAACTTGTCAATTCGTCGAATACCACTCTCTCCATTGAGCAGCTTGTTGTAGAATGTGTCAACATCATTTCCAAGCACTGATACAAGCCCCATTCCTGTTATCACAATCCTCTTCTTTGGATCTGTCTCTCTTTTTGAAGCTGAAATTGGGGAAGCCATGGCCCTCACTTGTCCACTTTGCTTTTGTCCTGAGGATAAGAGAAAAGTACTTCAACCAACTATAATTAAGCATCAGTTTCTCGAAGGTGAAGAACATGCTGTTGAGACAACAAAGGGTTATATTCATCTTGCCAAGCAAAAAAACTGGACACATTCTTTGGAAAGACAGACAAGAGAAGTCTAGATGGGCCTAACAACACAGGTATGTCACACAAGTGATCAATTTTCTCAAGACGGGCTTGAGCCATACAAAATCCCATGTACTCCCAGATCTCAATCCTCGTATTACGCTCGCACTCTCAATCGTCGCTCTAGCGGACTTTAGTAATTTAGGATGTGTTGGAAAGACGCATTCACGCTCGCGCACCCGCATGCGAATTATGTGACTTATTAGGTCCTACCTAGAGTATAGTGCAAAAAGCCAGTGACTCATGAGTCTCCCCAAACTAGGCCCAAAAGTCCCCTAGGCATGCATATTCTTTTGGTCACCAACTCAAATGGGAGTGAGCTCTTAAACCACCAACCTACCATCCCGTGTGCTACAAGAAGGAAAATGGCTCTCATGCCTAGAAGAAGCTAGGCTATAATGTGAGGGTAAACATATTTTGCGTGTTTGTCTTCTTTTAAAGCAATATGGGGCTAAAAAAACCAGTAATATGAAGAATGAAAGAACTAAGAATGGAGCTTTTAACTATGCTCTTTGGTTGCTTATTTAGGCATGAGATGTTTAGCTGGTTGGCTTTGGATCTCTGTTGGTTTTCCATGTTAAGAAAATAATGGCCCAAAATAATTAGGAAGAAAACACTCTCCGAGCGAGCGAGCGAGAGAGAGAGAGAGAGAGATTGAGGATCTTGAATGACATATTTTGTGAAGCTATCTAGAAACAGAGAAGGAAAATGAAGGACAGATACCCACTTGAAGAAGAAATGTTTGGAGGAAAAGAAGACACTGGCCAGGTGTGCAGTGCTGCTGTGTGGGAGGAGTGGAACACCATTAAACTACCACTGGCTATCTCTGCCATCTTTCTCAAAGCTTTGCTTCTTTTTTCTCTTTGGAACCCCTTGTCACCTATATATATATAGAGAGACACAAGGATCATGACCAGGACCGGTTCTGAGATTTCGAAGGTCTAAGACGATCTTAAAAATGAGACCCTTAATATCTTATCACTTAACGTTCTAACTTTATTCTTGCTTTTTGTTTGATCCTCCGTCCCATTTTTACTGGGCCAACACATATATAATAGGGAAAATGACGGCCCAGGACGTGTTTTGATAATTAATACCCGCCAAGGACATTTTCAGCATTAACAAATGTTCTCAACATGTCATTAGAGGGTATTAATTATCAAAACACGTCATTAGCCGTCATTTTCCCTATATATATACTATGTACTAAAAACAAGCGGAGGCCCTAATTTTTGGACATTTTTGGGGGGCTTAAGGCTTGCGCCTCATGGGCCTTAGCCCAGAGCTAACCATGAGCGACCACCCACTTTTTTTTTTTTTGTCTTTGGTAAGTTAAAATTACAATATATATAGCAGGCACTTTTTAGGGTAACTCCATTTGCTCAAACATGAAAACCTCTCCCTTTGCCCACTTTTTAGGCCCCTCTCCATACTATTGTAGGATTGAAGTACTTAAATTGTAATTCTACCCGGTCTTAAGGCCAAGGCCCCAGGAGCCTCCGCCTAGGCCTCCCATTTTTTTTTTTTTTCCAAAATAGAACTCCCAAGTCCTATATTACGGTATAGGTTACATTAAAGAGAGAGATGGGGGTTGAATATGGAGGGAAAATTATTCTATGTTCCTGGAACACCGTCACATGGTACTCTAAATTCATTTTTCACACATATTATGTCTTTCGGTGCATAGAATGAGACCAACGCTAGCGTGAATCGCACACGGGACTGGAAAAAAAAAATAAATATTTTTTTAAGCAACTAGCGTTGTGCCCATTCGATACACGAGGCCAAATTGGTTTCTTTATCCCGTGCATCGAACGGACACAAACATTAGTCTTTCTTGAAGATATTGGATAACTCATCGTTGAAGACGCTCCTCCGGAAAAAATGAGCGTACAACTTGTTTAACTTTTTTATCACTAATTTTAAAAATTAACAAAGATTTCTAAAATAGTGCAGAATTTTTTTTTAAAATCATGTACGTGAGAGTTTTATTTTTGTGTCTGAAAACTATTTAGTTATCATATTTTGTAAGAAAATAAATAATGAGACGGAAAAGGTAATTGAGAGTCCTTCCCAAGAAATTAATGTACAAGATGATATATTTGTCTTTTACCCTCTCACAGTGTCTAATTTAGACATTGGAGCGCTCTCAAGGAAAGAGGAGGATTCGCCCCCATTGAATACGGAGCGAATCAACATCCCATAACTATGTTATTTTTTATAAATATTGTGCTTTTTCACAATTCGACTCGGGATAGTGATTTTGGCACTCCAAAAATTGATGGAGGGGCTCCAAAACTGAACTGTATTGATGCATGAAACGGCGTCGTTTTGGAGCCCCTCCATCAATTTTTGGAGTGCTAAAATCAATTTCCTTCGACTCGCTCTCAATACTTTTTTTGAGAAGGGTAGAAGAGTAATTCTACACACTAACTTCTTCTTCTTTTTTTTTTTAACCTGGCAATTGTTGAAGGACCCTTATACACAAGCATACAACAATCTAAACTCCCGATGTGGGAGGCTCTCAATACTTGGTAAGACTCGTTTTTTCTTTATTCTCTCAGTCTGTTTTTTCCTTTAGGCTCTATTTATTTGGACGTAAAATGTTTTCCGGTAAAATATTTTACCTATTTTCCGGTGTTTAGTAGTGTAAAAAATGAGGAAAACATTTTACATGCAAAACATATTCCATCAATTGGATGAAAATGACTTACCCTTAAATCTTCCGTAAGTTATTTTCCGAAATGAACTCGGTGCCTTCTACTACAATTCTCACTGCTCAGTTTCCTCGATCGTTAGTCCTAACCCACGTTCAATTCCAATAATCTCATATCTCTCCACCGTTTAAGCTCCCCATCTCTCTCTCTACACTATTTTGTTGATTTCTGAAAATATTTTCAAGTGGCAACCAAACACCGGAAAATAAAAGTTTGAAGTTTGTTTTCTGAAAAAATATTTTACATTGTAAAACATTTTACATCGAAACAAACGGAGCCTTAAACAAATCAAGCTAGAAAAGGGATTTGAATCAAACTTCAGGTAGGGTTTACTACTGTAATAAGATGGCAGGTAATGAGCAGTTTTCAGAACAAAAGGAAAGCTAAACCTACCCATTTAAGCCAGACCTTTTGATCACGTTGAATCGAGCTCAAAAGAGCCTGTTGTCACTCGAGAAGTGGCGCAGGAAGATGGAGAACGATATTCAATTGTCAAGCTTCTTGTGGTCCGGAAAGGAGTGGCATGAATCGAGCTCAAAAGAGCCTGCTGTCACTCGAGAAGTCTTGCAAGAAAATCGAGAACGATGTTCGACTGTCAAGCTTCTTGTGGTATGTGAAGGAGTGGCAGAAGGTCACAAATTGGGGTTCCGATCCTCTCCTGGAAGAAACAGTCCTAATCTAGGCCGCACATCGGGATACTCAATGGTTCAGATCTACTCACAAACTCTTCGCGGAAAGAATTCAAGTCTTTATGCTAAGAATTTCTAAACGGATCCGAACCGTTGATTGCAGCATTGTACTGTCAAGATTTCGGCCGCGAGAAGATCCACTCCCGACAAAATTGTATGGGGTAGGCCTCATCTACTCTCCTAGAAGTATATAACTACTCCATTATGGTCCTAGACTACAAAGTCATCATTTCTAGTATTTCCGTATAAGTTTGTAACGTTGCGCAATGAATGTTCACATTTCATGTTGATACAAAATCGCTTTATTCATGACTTTTCACGGCGGACCAAATCCCTTTATTTTTTGATAAGTAACCAAATCCCTTTATTGAATATGTTTACAAAACCCTTTTTAAATTACGACGAATGGAGAGAGAAAAGTGCAAAAATTTAATTTAATTTTTGTAAACATATTCCAAAAGGGCCAAATCCCTTATTAAACATGTAAACATATTTTTTGATATTCCCTTAATTCAAAAAATTAAAACGAAAAGCTAAACAAAAAGTTACGAAAAGTAAAAATATCGAAATAAGTTTTAGACTTACAAGTTTACAAGAACACATAACGGATAACAGGCCATATGGAACGAAGGAAGTATATAATTCTGGTGTGATGCATGTTTCCTTAAAAATTTTGGCTAGATTTCTAAGGTTACTCTTTATTCTCTTCATTAAAAAAATTCTAAAATAATTTATGAAGTGTAGTTTGTGAAAATTTACACACCTTATAATTTTAAATTGTTTAAAAGGACAAACATTTTAGAACTTCCCAAGATGGAATACAGGATAAGCAATATGGGACAAAGAAAATATATATTTGCTGTTTATTGTCCTTCTCTTAAACACTTCTTGTATTCACGAATATAGACTTGATGTTCCATGTCGTAAGTCCTAGCTTGTATCCTTTGGTAAGCTATATGTTTCACATATATAACATTCTTGCATTTCTTTCCCAGCTTGTAGTCGCACTACACGTTGTAGGGCGGCTGTAGAGCGGGGGTGTCTTACAGAATTCCCAAATCCACTATAAACAAGGGTGGAGCAAGGAATAAATCATGACATGATTACAACAAATTGTACTACAAAACTTACAATACCAGTTCCTACCTAGTAGTATAAGATTAGCAACCTTTCTGGAGTGAAGATGGTGACCATGTCCCCCATTGCTCTAATACGCTCTGTTCTCACTGTAACATGCAGTTATCTTTTCAGAGCCGGGACGGGTAATCTGTAATTCCCACTTGAACAGATCCATAACCTGCTCCCATTTCTCCTCAATGAGGGTCTTGAACCCTTCTTAGGGTTTAAAGGGAGCAAAAACAAGTAGAAACTAGCTTAGTTTAAATCCATGTATCGAGGAGAGAAGAAGACAGCCAGTTGTTCCGCAGAGGGTAAATCCTCATGATATGCTCAATTCTACATACGTTGTTTCTTTTCAGGTTTCGACCTGAAATTGCTTCATAGATCAGGCCGTGGTGCTATGTTTGGACATAATATTGTGTTTGCACTATGCATGTAGGGATATAGGAAAACATGGGAACAGTAACATAGCATGTAGGCTCATAGGAAAACATTGAAAAGGTAACACACTTACCAACGTTGACATCATGAAAACCATGTACGTGAGAGTCTTATTTTTGTGTCTGAAAACTATTTAGCTACTATCATATTTTGTAAGAAAATAAATAATGAGACGGAAAAGGTAATTGAGAGTCCTTCCCAAGAAATTAATGTACAAGATGACCTATTTGTCTTTTATCCTCTCACATTGTCTAATTTAGGCATTTGAGCGTTCTCAACGAAAGAGGAGGATACGGGGCGAATCAACATCCCATAACTATGTAATTATTTTTTTTTATAAACTTTGTGCTTTTTCACAATTCAACTCGCTCTCAATACTTTTTTTGAGAAAGGGTAGAAAGGACCCTTATACACAAGCACACAACAATCTAAACTCCCAATGTGGGAGGCTTTCAATACTCAGTAAGACTCGTTTTTTCTTTATTAACAAATCAAGCTAGAAAAGGGAATTTGAATCAAACCACAGGTAGGGTTTACTACTGTAATAATTAGATGGTAGGTAATGAGCAGTTTCCAGAACAAAAGGAAAACTAAACTGACCCATTTAAGGCACAACCTTTTGATCACGTTGAATCGAGCTCAAAAGAGCCTGTTGTCACTCGAGAAGTGGTGCAAGAAGATTGAGAACGATATTCGATTGTCAAGCTTCTTGTGGTCCAGAAAGGAGTGGCATGAATCGAACTCAAAAGAGCCTGCTGTCATTCGAGAAGTGTTGCAAGAAGATCGAGAACGATTTTCGATTGTCAAGCTTCTTGTGGTCCGTGAAGGAGTGGCGGAAGGTCACAAATTGGGGTTCCGATCCTCTCCTGGAAGAAACAGTCCTATCTAGACCGAACATCGGGAAAATCAATGGTTCATATCTACTCACAAACTCTTCGCGGGACGAATTCAATTCTTCATGCGAAGAGTCTATAAACGGATCCGAACCGTTAATTGCAGCATTGTACGGTCAAAATTTCGACCGCGAGAGGATCCACTCCCGACAAAATTGTATGGGGTAGGCCTCTCATCTACCATATGGTCCTAGACTACAAAGTCATCATTTCTAGTATTTCCGTGTGTAAGTTTGTAACGTTGCGCAATGAATGTTCATATTTCATGTTCATACAAATCCCTTCATTTTTTGATAAGTAACCAAACCCCTCCCCCAGGTTATTGTTTAATTTGTAGTGGCTCTTTTTACCTTCGAAAAATGAATTTGTTGCCCTACCACTTCTAGCTATGCCTCATGTGAACTTAATTATTTTCTTCGTTTTATGTGTTTTATTCGTCTTTTTTGAATTTTTGTTAAAGATTCGTGTTTTTTTTTTTGAATTAATCATCCGTCTCGACGAGAGGAGTCTAAAAAGTACGTACAAAATTATGACCGAAAGCAAAAAGAAAAAAAAAATTCACTAAATACGAAAAAAGTAATCAAACAGTTGTCTTATTTGTCTAAAGTGCCGTCTTATTTGAATTTTTTCAACACAGGTCCATATTTTTATACTTTTCCGATTCGTCTCGTCGAGACAAATGATTAATCCCAAAAATTAAGACGAAAAGCTAAAAAAAAATTACGAAAAGTAAAAAATATCGAAACAAGTTTGACTTATAAGTTTACAAGAACGCATAACAGGCAATATGGGACGAAGGAAGTATATAATTCTGGTGTGATGCTTGTCTCCTTAAAATTTTTTGTCTAGATTTCTAAGGTTACTCTTTATTCTCTTCATTAAAAACTAATTCTAAAATAATTTAGGAAGGGTAGTTTGTGAATATTTACACAACTTTTAATTTTAATTTTTTTTAAAAGGACAAACCTTTTAGAACTTCCCAAGATGGAATACAGAATATAAGCAATATGGGACGAAGAAAGTACATATTTGCTATTTGTTGTTCTTCTCTTAAACACTTCTTGTATTCACGAATATAGACTTGATGTTCCATGTGGAGCTTGTATCCTTTGGTAAGCTATGTTTCACATATATAACATTCTTGCATTTCTTTCCTAGCTTGTAGTCGCACTACACGCTGTAGGGCGGGGTGTCTTACAGAATCCCCAAATCCACTATAAACAAGGGTGGAGCAAGGGATATTTCAATTTGGAAGGTGTAAAACCCTGTAAAAGAACTTTTTATTTTATACTCATAATAAATTGTAAAATTCAAAATTTTTAGTAATTGATTATCCAAATTAATCAAAACGGATTTTGTGTATTTGAATCCCTAATAAGGAACTTAGAGGGGGGAGGGAGTGAGAGATAGCACAAATCAAATGACAGCACAAATAATACTTTTTTTTTCTTATATATACTATATACATATACATATGTACAATAGAGGTAGGGCCAGGGCCCGGGCCCGCCGTTCTATGACATCACAAATAAGACTTACAAAAAGTCTACACTACACCTTGTGTATGGACCCCCAAATTAATGCGAGTATTTTTGTGTTTTGTTCGTGTAAGCCCCCAAATTAATGCGAGCGTTTGCGTGTTTTATTCGTGCAAGTGTTTGTGGCCGTAGAGACTTGTAGTATAAGATTTATAGGGGGATTTTTGTGTACATACATGTGCATCTCGGGTGAAATAGCAAAAGTGGGTAGGGCCAGGGCCCCGCCGTCCCATGAACATGACTGTTCCTCTCATAATTTCTCTACTTCCCCACCTACCAATCCAAAGGAGATAGAGAAGGAAGAAACAAAAAATCACAAAAATTATCCAAATTTAAAGGACGTATCAGCAAAAGACTCTAGAAACAGAAGAGAGCTACACTATTTCAGTCTAGTTTTCTCTCTCTTTGAATTGGCTCTTCATCCCGTGAAAAATTTATAGATTTTTATCTGTAGTTGAGAAGTTGTTAGGTGTTTTCGGTAGTGAATAAGTTATTGAAAAATGTCAAGTTGTTTCCAGTAGTGAATAAGTTGTTGATAGGTTTGTGAGTAGAGTTACTGTAGCAAAAACAGTTTTTGTTGATAACTTTTTTGTTAGTGAAAACGAGATGATAAAATACTGACACTTTTTTGTTGGTTAAAACGAGATGGTAAAATGCGTTAAGGTTTTAGTATTTTTTGTTAGTGGAAATGGGGCTTTAATAACTCTTCGGTATTCAATGTAAGACATCTCATATTGGACAAGTAAAACAACAATAACAGAACTCGTCTCCAACTATTGGGGGTATGGACGAGATAGGATTGGAAAATAATCTTTTAGAGTGCACTTGTTCTAAACTTCAATCTTCTTAACTAACCGCAGAAGGATAGTTTTTTTTTTTAATCATTTTTTTTTGTGGATGCCTTGTGCTCAAGGCATTGTTGACAATCCTTTAGCTTACGTCTCATTCTTCTTAACTTGTTGTTGGTCTCAAACTTTCTTCGGTATTTTTACTTTTCGTAATTTTTGGTTTAGCTATTCTTTGTAATTTCTATGATTATTCGTCTTTGACAAAACGAATCAAGAAAGTATAAAAGCGTAGAAAGCTAAAAAAGTTCATATAAAACAACACTACAGACAATTAAACTTTTTATCTTCAGTAAACTTTTTTTTTTTTTTTTGCTTTTGGTCATATTACTTTTTATACTCCTCTTGTCGAGACAGACAATTAATCTTAAAAAAATATAACAAGAATCTAATGAAAATTCAGAGAAGACAAACGAATATTAGTACTTGATATTTGAAGCTTCAAAATGATTGTAGATAATTTAAATTCTGTTTTGCAGGATTGGTCCAAGGTATATCATGTTACCAGAAACTTTTTTGTACAAGAACAGGAGAGCATTTGGCACGTAGTTTCGAAATGCACGAGGGGGTACAGTTACTATTGCTGGAAAATATTTTTGACACTCATAATTTCTTTTTACACAGCACAAATATGCAAATAGGCTACTCTACATATTCGTCAAGGAACAATATTCACAGTATCAAATACCATCGCACCTACGTCACCATATGTTCTGAATCTTGAAGTGTAGGTCCAACCTCCTGGGAGAGTTTAACCAAAGCAAGCAAGGAAATCCAAGTAATTAGCTATTGACCAATTCTAACATACTACCATTATTGACTCTCCCTTGTTATGCCTGGCAGCAATAGGCCTCTCCTCCTCTTTTTCTTCTTCTTCTTCTTCTTCTTCTTTGCACAACTGCAGCATGATTAAAAGATCTAACTTGATTTATAAGGACAGTAGTGTGACCCCAAAGACAAAAATTGGGATCTTAGAAAAGCTCTTTGATCCGAAGATATATTAGTATGGTAAGATTGTGGAACAAGCTTATTACTCCCACGACAAAAAGAATCAAGCTACTAACAAACAATAAAACTATCACCCACTTCACCCGCTGGATTTTCTCGTGTGACTGATATTAAGAAAAATTCATCCATCATGCTCTCTCCCTCTCTTCTTCTCCTTCTTAAGTATTAAATTACGTAGGGTGGATCGATGAAGGCCCATTCAAACACTTGCTCGTATTTAATGGCAGCCTTATCCCACGTGCAATCCCTCTCCATTCCTCTCTTCATTAACCCCTCCCAAGATGACTTGTGTTCTCTGTAAGTCTGGATTGCTATCTTTAGTGCCTGTCAAAAAAATCAGCAAGAGAGGGTCGAGGAATTTTGTAAGAACAAAGTGACAGGAAAACAAAATATCAACTTATCCTGATCCAATCACTAGGTTCAATTTCTGGTCTATTGTAACACCCCGTCCCACATCCAAAGTCTACCTGAATGATGTTGTGTATATAACAAACCATGTGGACTACTACTAGTACCTTGAGCTTAAGCATTTTGGGCGTGGTGTGGCTTGTGGATATATTATCAAGGTATTGGGCCAATGGTCTGCCTGGGCGTTACATACTTACATGTGGTATCAGAACAATCTACTACTAGTACCTTAGGCATAAGCATTTTGGGCCATGTGGTGTGGCTTGTGATCAAAATCAAGGTATTAGACCAGTAGTCTATTTGGGGCATTACATATATTAACCATACATTATCATGATAATGTATTTATTTCGATGATAATGTATTTATCATGATCAAAATCAAAGAGAGGAAAACGATGCACGAATGCATTTATTTCGAAAACTATCAGTCAACCAAATGTATCTATCAGACCAAAGGGGAGTTGACGTTGCTGCAATATACTATGAATTAAGGTAGATACTGTCAAGAGAATTTAACGTACCGCCAACAGATTCTCTCGCGATAAAGGAGAAAAAGTCCACCTGTCGAAAACGTTCCACAAACAATGTTAACTCAAATGGATGAAGTATATGTCTTTTGGTACGTGTGAAAGGCAAATGACAATGCCAAAGACTAATTTGTTGCTTCCACACCATACTAAAAGAAAATTGCACAAGTATTGTGTGGCTTTGGCATTATCATTATCATCTCCCCATGCCAGAATAGGACAGAAAAAAGATGAATCTTCAACAATTGTTTGGATTTCACTATTTGGATGAACAACTCTAAATTAATTAAGTGGCTTCGGCATTATCAGCTCTCAGTGTGAATTATATGGACTGAGAAGGTGACTCTTCAATATTCCATTTGAAAGGCCAGATTTTAATCATGTTGTCACTGTTGAGAGTCTTGAGACTTGTAATAGGGAAGAAAAGGAGAAAAGAGAGGGAAACACATGCACAAACACATCTTGTGCACGGTAGATTTGAATTATCCATGTCCATAAACTTATGTGAGCAGTAACATTAGTCTTCTCGTTCTGGTGCAAAAAGTCACTGAGATAATTTGGGAGAACTGCTTACAGAGAAAAACACATTCTATTCGCACAACACTACTTCCCACAAGCAGCCTCAGACATGAAGCACACTAGATAGCTACTACACGTTTGGTGGTCTGCCATCTGTGATTTGAACACCAGATTATGGCTGAAGTTACATATTGAAGTTCCATATCCTATTTTTCTATATCTCTACAATTAAACAAGTACTACATATTCATTGATCTATTAGGCGTGAATATTTTCTATTTGACACGGCCATGTCAGACATAACTGAAGAATTCCCACACATCAGTGCTAAAGATGAATACATACCCAGTGCCTTCACCAAGGCTTTCTCGAGCATATGGATTGAAATTCTCTACTGTATCCTACGACATGGATTGAAAGGGAAGCTTTAATAGGTGGGAAGTATTGTGAAAAAAACACAGCTTTCAATAGTGTGGAAGTAAACTCACTCGAAGTCCTCCGGTGCCATGAACCACAGGTACGGTTCCGTATCTCATGGCGTACAACTGGTTTAGACCACAAGGTTCAAATCTTGAAGGCATCAATAGTATGTCACAGCTGCACACGTTCAAACATAAAAAAAAATCAACTTCAAAGAAGTAATTCATTTGATTATTCAAAACACCAAATCTGGAGACACCAAATCTGGAGACTTGGATTACCCTGCTGTTATTCTATGAGAAATGGGAACATTAAATCCAACCCAACCCCTGTATTTGTCTCTATAATGTGCCTCCGTTACTCTCATCCAATCTTCATATTGTCTTTCCCCAGATCCAAGCATCACCTGAAACAAATTTGATCCAATGAATCAGACTTGTGGAAGATTTACCATTTTAACTAAGATTCTTGCGTTGTAATTGACCATAGAGACCACCATGGACAGTGGCACAATGCACTTAATCCTCGTTGAGGACTGGAGATCATCTTGATTCTTGAATCTTGACACAAAACTAATAAACTTACGTAAAAATCATAGGCCTCTTATCACTACATTTCACACCCACCTACTTAAGTTCCAACGCTTTAGCCAATGTGGATGCTTAATAGCTCGTACAACAGAGAGCTAATCCAGTTCGGGCCTTTCCCTTGGAACTGATCAGGTTTCCAATGTTGATAGCATTAAGTAAATGTGTAACACATCTCTAACAGCTTCAGCTTCTTGAGCAATCAGTTGCTAATATTCAAGAACTTACACAAGGCCAGACATAACATGCCCCATGTATAGATAATGCCTCATTGTAGGGATGAAATTGGAGTTAAAATCGCACTTCCGAAGAGGGAAAAACTTTTAACTGAAAAATCATGGAAAATGATTTTGCCACTCCCTTTTTTGTTAACGCCGCTCCCCTGCAAGTGTATTTTTGGCAAAAATACACTTGCAGGGGAGCGGCGTTAACAAAAAAAAAATACACTTGCAGGGAGCGGCGTTAACAAAAAAAGGGAGTGGCAAAATCAGCAACCAAAATCATTTGTTGACCCAACAGTGATATAGATGATAGTATTAATTTAGATGTTGGTCTTTGTTCATACTAAGACAAGATAGATATTATGTTAGACAGAAAACTTACAAACTGGATATCCTCTTCCATGAGTTCTGGAGTTGCTGATAGAATTATATCAATTCCTTTTTGATAATCTAATCTCCCAATAAATCCAATCTATACAAAGTCATTCCCAAATCAGGAACACGACAAATGTGTAAATAACAATTATATTAGTAGGACTTTCTCTCACCAATGGGCAATCAGGTCTAATGGGAAGGCCTAATTCCTTTTGCAAAGCAATCTTGCATTCGACCTGCAATTATAAGTAATCAGGGTAAGAAGGCAGTAATTCCCCTAAAAAACAGTTTAGAAATAGGCGGCCACCTTTCCAGAGAGGTCATGAATTGAGTAATTTGAAGGAATATGCTCATCCAGAGATGGGTTCCATTCAGCAGCATCAACGCCATTTGTGATCCCTGTTTACAACGCCAGTATTAGTTTGAAAAACTGATATTGGTCCATCTAACATGTAGCACTAATAGATACGGGGATTATACGCTGTAGTACCTGGAAAAAAAGTCCCCAAAAAATCAGACACACACGGACCAATATATATATGACAGTCTGACAGATAGACCATTAAAGTTCCAAAGCACTTGAAAGGTTTGTGTTGAGTATTTTTTTGGCCAATTAAAAATTAGAAAATATCAGGACCTCTCTACAACTGAACTCATTGCCAAGACTATGTCCGTTGAGGTACTTGAAATTAATGTGAACAAAATTTTAAAACCTTGTCTAGTTAGTTAAAGACCTGGAATGGAGACGGAAACCAACAAAAAGTCGGCACTAACATGATTCTCTCTCAACTATTCATCTTTCTAATAGAGAAAATGCTCAATAGAAGTAGCACCCAATGTAAGGAACAAAACACATACCGTTCAGAACACTCTTTCGACTACTTAAGAGTTCATCTAGACCATAGCCACCTTCAGCAGTTGTTATTTCCCAAGCATAACCCTGCCACCAGATTACAAAGTTTGGAAGTTAAGGAAACGATGCAATATGAGGCAGGAAAATTATCCAAATAGTGACACATGGCATCGCATGAGACGTTTTCAAGAAGAAATGGGATGCACAGTATCTATAACCTGGCTAACAGTCAGAATGCGATCAGCTGTCACAATTGCACCTTTCAAGACATTTACAGCCTTTCCAGTGTCAAGGGCATGGGTTCTTGCCCATGTTGGAAATACCCATTCAACTGCTCCGTACCACTCAAGAGGCAGACCCAAATTATTGTAGGATGCTGCAGGCTCCACCCCCTTGCATATAACAAGGAACTTATGTTAAAAACCGCAGTGGCAATATACTTGTTAAATCTCAATATCTAGTTCTAATTGTTACAACTTCTAACCAAAGGCATTTTATAATTGTTAATGCCAAAGGTGTAGCCCTCCTCACTGGGATAATTGCAACAAAATCAACGCCTGTCAAAAGCAAGTCTGTTAAAGGCCACCATGGCCTTCAGAAGTCTTGCTTATGCTTCCCACATGCAATGTTGATGCATAATCGGAATTTAACTCTTCACTCCTTTCCCCTACTTTTAGACGTAACATAGTTAAGCCGAAAATATCTACACACCTTAGGCATTGTTACTTTTTCCTATTTGCAACTAAATGACTTAAATACATCATGAAAGTATCTGTGTATGATATAATTCTCAAGGCATTTTTCTTTAACCTGATGTGCAAGGTTGTGGATTACAAGGATACTTCGAGAATCCTTATAGACTCCATAGGGACGATACTTGGCTGCCAAAAGCCTGGAAAAAAATGCATGTGATATCAATTCTCAAACTCATTACTTTGAGATTTACAAATAAAACATTATAAAATTCCCAGACACCCCCACCGGAGAAACAAAACAACAATGCCCGTTCTCCCAGATTTCCGAAATGATCCTCATTCTCACTGCAAAATATTACATATATCCAACAGAATACATACTAAAGAGTCATTTACAGAGAAGCTAACATTAAATTCATTTAAATATCAGGGACCAGACAAACATCTCAACGAAGTAGCAATTACTTCGTTTCAAACCAACGGGGAACTACCTAGTACGACATTGACAATGGACACCAGACCAATACAAGGAAATTGGAAAGTTTTCAGTTCCACCATGTCGCATTTGCCTATCTTGGTGAGACAGCGGGAAGCAGGAAAGGGAAGCATAAGTCTTGATCCTGATTTCAAGCATAGAATCCCCTCGGAGTTTCTTGAATCCACGACTAATAAAGAAGATAAATGCTCAAATATTTTATCAATCCAAAATCAAGCTCCTTTGCAATAGGCTATTACTGCACTTTTTGAAATTAGAATGAACACCAGATAAAGACAAGGAAAGACTAATCCAGTTATCTATCAAAAGCGTATCTTTATGCCATGTAGCAAATCTAGGCTTTATCCATTCCTTGAGTATTTTTCAAGGGATAAACCTCTGCTCTGTAATGTCAAAGGGTATAAATAAACTAGATAGGAGAAGACTGGGACCACTAAAAAAGGACAAGTTAAGATGTAGAATCGAGAAAATAACCTTAAGAATCCACATCTAGGGAAGAACTTGTATACAAACTTCCATTCATTCTTCCAATCACCATTCCTTAAGAGTCCTTTAAATAGGCTCATACAAACAATACTATCAACATAGTGATAAGATAACCAACCACTACCTTGAGAATTGGAAACAAGATAAATCTAAAAATAACAACTCAACCTAATTGATAGATCATAACCTAATTGATCCCAAAATAACCAGCCACCATTGCTTTCAAAAATTAGCTTGAAATAGTATCCTTGAAACATCTAAGTTTGACTATTGGGACCTAACATACATTTTACTCTTACAGAGGTCATACAGATAAGAGATAACTAACCGACTAATGACTGGCTATCACATCCACAACGATTCCAGTTTTCTTTAGAACCTCAAGTCTCCCGAAAAACCAAAGAATAGCAAGTATTCCAGGTGAAAATAAGAGTAAAGGGTGGATTAAAATTCAGCGGAGAAAAAGATGATGGAGCATGTGATAAATTTATAGACGAGAGAAAAATTTAGACCATGTGCAAGACTCAATCCAGCAACACCCATATGCATGAGGGGAAGAAATACACTGAAAATATAATATGGAGAAACAACTGAACATACGATCGACAGAAATGAAACAAATAGACAAATGGTGGAGAAATGGAATAACTGGCAAGCAAATCACATACACTGGTACAAGGCCTGCATGCCAATCGTTGACAACGAACAAACATTTCTCTCCATAAGTGAACCCTCCCAGTGGAAGCACCAAGGGAGCTTCACATGCTGCGTGACAAAGTAAAGTGAACCGAAACTGCTTAACCAAAAAAAGGAAGGAACGAAAAAGGTGAGAAGAAGAAAACAATGTCCTGTCAATAAATAGAATAACTTCACTAATAACTCATTCAGTTCATACGATACTGAAATAATTAAACATCATGCCTGATTATCACCAAAAGCACCAAATATATCTCCATATGGATTTCCAGGACGGTGGTATGAAGGGTGGTCCACGAATACCTAAAAGCAGGAAAGGGAGACGTTATGACAATCTATATGTATAAATATCCATATAATTGAATATACATATATATTGAGCTCTGGACAGAAAATACTAGGAAGCAATGGGAATCTTAAAATTTTAACAAGTGCAATTATCCGATACAGCATGAAAAAGTTCCCTTACCCAATCAACACCTGCCCTGAACTCATGAAAGAACCCAACCTCCTGCTCCCCTCCAAAGCAATAGATCTTGGTGGGGGAACCAACTTCAGAAGCACCAGCAAATTTCTTATCTGATGGCCCACCATGCAAATATCTAGGAGAGACAACCATTACGCGATGTCCACGAGCAGCAAGTGCTGTAGGTAAAGAACCACAAACATCGCCTAAGCCTCCTGTCTTTGAATAAGGTGCTGCTTCAGCTGTAACAAAAACAATACTATGGGTTACTCTAGTCAGGACTTTCCCTTCTCCTCCAATGACCTCAGCCACTTCTTCTCTATCTGTAGCTAGCTTGTCCTTCGAGTCAATGACTTTGCTGTCACCTGCATTTTGAAACTTTTACGTCAAGGTAACAAAACTACAGCAATCACAAATCTAAGTAGGCGAGTCTCAAAACCAGTGTTTGATTTGAATTGGTAAAAAAATCGGAGGAACATTCGGAAATCGGGCTGAGAATGCTCGAGTTAACAAGATTTGCATATAAGTTCGCATTATAGAAGTGGAAAATAGCAATAGGGATGATAGATTAGTAGCAATAACAAAAAAGTAGATAGTAGTCCCGCGGCCCGCCATGAATCATATATAGCTCCACAATCCGTATAACCATCATAAGGTCAAGCTGACATCAACACCTGTACTTTTTCATTCACAGACAACAACTAAGACATAATGGTCCATAGTTTTGAGATCCATAGAACACAATAATGAAACTTACAGCTATTATGGAAATATAGCTGAGATAACTAAGTCAGAAAAACCATAAGACAACTGCTACGATGCAGTTGTGCAACTCAATGCTGTAAACCATGCCAACTCAGTTACTAATAATAGAGCTTCAAATTGGCCCAAATAAGTTCCATCAAATTTAATTGAATGGCCGAAATAAGCTCCATCATATTTTCAGTTGCTGTACAGTGAGCAAGACACCATTTAGAGAATTTCTGTTTGAAACAAAAAAACTACAAAACCATAAAAGAAAACAATCCCAAAAAGCATAGAATACAATATCCTTATATATTGGTCACGTATTCTAGGCACCATTTAGACTTATTTAATAAGTCAACAGGCAATGATACTTAAAAAGTATAAAACTTGCCTCATGCTGTCCAAAAAGCATAGAATGCAATGTACTTATATATTGGTCATAAGAGGAATCGAGAAAACAAAGGACAACTACTCGAAGCCCTAGCATTGGTCTTCCACTGATAGCTTCATATGCAGCACATATATCTCTCTCTTTACACACATACAAAAACGAGGGTAGAAGATCACAATTCGACATCGATCCCAATTACTCGAATACGAAACAATTAATACAATTTACAAAGGGTAAAATATGCACTTGCCCCTTAAACTATTCGAATTTTGTTTACTTCGTCCTTAAACTACCAATTGCATACTTACTAAGGACAATTTGAGTTTTTCATCCATGTTTTGGATGGAAAACACATTGGTTGGACGGAAAATGCTGAACTAATTTTACCCAACATTTTTGCTGCCCAAAAGAGGGGTATTTTAGACTTTTACTCCCAAAACCCTAACACCCAAATCAATTTGGGGGTTTTCAGCCGAAAACCCTAACACCCCCAGAGAGAGAGAGACCGATTGCTCATACTGGAAGGTTTTCGACTGGATTAATGAACGATTGGCATGGATCTTGAGAGCTCCCACCGGAAGAAAATCGAAATGTCAGTATGTTTTTCTGTTGGATTTGAGTTAATTTATTGCAAGTGATCCACTTTATATATAAGAAGGGATTGAGCACAGAGAGGATCTATTTCAGTCTGGAATGGGAGTTCGTCATTTTTTTTGAAATGAAATTACAACTTTGATTAGATGATTCATGATTGTAAGGAAGGGTTTTGGTAATTACAGCTTCGTCAGATGATTGTGAGCAAAGGAAATCCCTTTGTTCTCCGCATGTGTATAATATATTGGGAAGGGAAACAAAAACAAAAAAAACAGGGGGGAGAGAGATATATACGAACAGAGTGGTTGAGTATGCTTTAGAGAGGAAGAAGGAGATACATACATATACATATATTGCAAGTGATAAAAGACATTTATATCCTTCAACTCAGTTTTCCGTTTGATACGTGGATGGAAAACTTGAATTGTACTTAGAAAATAGAAAGTATGCAATTGGTAGTTTAAGGAGCAAGTGTGTGCAATTGGTTTTTTATAAACAAAATTTGAATAGTTTAAGGGGGCAAGTACATATTTTACCCATTTAGAAACAAGTAGGAATACAGTGGTATAGATATACCAGGTGGAGAAATTAAGTGGAACCCAACAACGGAGCCAGAGACTGCATCCCTCTCCGCGTCCAAGAGAAAACCCTCAGCCTTCTTCCCGCCTTCTATGATCGAAGACCCGTCTTGCATGCTTCGAACCCCGCCATTGTTCTTATTCCCATCGGCAAGTGATCTACAAAGCGCCAGGTAGCCGATTTTGGTCTTCCCCTGTCTCAGAAACGAAGCAGCGCACGACTTGGGAGTGGTTTCGGGGGAGTTGAGGAAGGATGTGCAGGGGTGGAGGGGAGGAGGGGCGAGCAGCGTCCCCATGAGAGAGAGTGAGAGAGGAGAGAGAGAGAGAGAGATGGATGGGGACGTAAGGGATCGTGAGTGGAGACAAAAAGATCAAAGGAAATCTGTGAGGAAAAAAAAAGGAAAGTAGAGAGAGAGGGGATAGAGTTGTTGAGAAATTCTTCAGTGCGAGCGGGCACCGGACAGGTGGTGCCGAGCACGCATCTCGGTCGTCCAAACGTGTTTTGAACGGTTCAGATCTGTTTAGATTTGAGGAGGTGTTTAGGTAATTTTACACTTAAAAATTACCCAAACAGATCTGAACCATCCAAAACACGTTTGGACGGCTGAGATGATACTCGGCACCACCTGTCCGGTGCCCGCTCGGCACCGAAGAATTTCTCGAGTTGTTGAGAGATTTTATAGGAGAGAGAAAGGGAGATAGTGCTCGATGGCAAGAGTGGCGTATCTTAATTTTACCCAAAAAAGAGTGGCGTATCCACAGGAAGTTATGGAAGCGCGAAACTCGAAAAGAGATCTAAAAACGACGTTGTTTTCTTGTTACGTTCGTATTTGGTGTTCATGACTATGGTCTACAATTGGGTCTGCGTCGGTCAATAGATGAGATGCCCACATTCGTGCGGAGGTTATTTTCTTCGGTTTTTTTGGCTAGGCTTTTTATTCGTAAGTAGTATTTATTTTTCGTTTCACGAAATAAGTCATATTCTCATAATATCATAGTATAATTCAAAAATTAAACACTCTTACTTATTTTAATTAGTAGAACATATTCTTAGCCTCAGGCTCCACAGAAATATGCAGATGAGGAGAAGTCTGGGACACCACGTGGCGGTAATCCAGAGGCATTGAATAACGAATACGAGGAAACCGACATGGCGATGATATGATTACGTACGACGCTGTTTTATAACAACGTTACACACAATAATCCAAATATAACATCTTATATACATCTAGAGGTGGCAATTTTAACCCATATTTTTTTAACCCGTCCAATCCGCCCACTTATAACCCAACCCGCCGCCCATATTATATAATGGGTTAATATAGATTGAACCCATATCAACCCATATTTACATGGGTTTAGGTGAGTTAAAAATGAGTTCAATATGGATTGAAACTAAAGACCCAAAGAGAATCCAAATTTGGCTCGTTCACTGTCAGAATCATAAAGACCCGCGTACAGCCCATTTTTCTCTCCCACTCACTTTTCTCTTTCTCTCGTTCTTTTACTCCTCAGAAAAGGAATTTTCAATTTTTTTTAGAAAATGGGGTCACATTTTTACTAGCCAAACTTTTTTTTTTTGTCAAACGAAATGAAACCAGCAAAATTTTTACAAATCACACAGGCACACAAACTTATTCAGTTATTCTCTTCGCATTCCCAAAAAAATTATGCATTTGTTAATTTTGCGTCAAATTTTTGTGATTTTTCGATTTGTCTCGTTGAGAGGAATCCAAAAATAAAAAGTTATGATCAAAATTTAGAATTAATTTAAATAACGGCAAAAATAAGTCAAATTCTGTCTTTTTGACTTATTTTTGTTTTATTCAAAAAATTATGGGACTATGTTTCATATTTTTTTATTTTTTCGATCTTAATTTTTTTTTCCGAAAGCGCATTATCTTTTCGTTCTGAATCTAAAATGTTGAATTCTTCAGATTGAGAGAAAGCGGGGGGGGGGAGAGATGGAAATTAAGCGCATTATCTTTTTTTTTATTTTTTCGTTTTTTTGAATGATAAACTAGATGATTTGTTTGTTTAGTAAAATAGCTAAACGCGAGCAAAATTTTTGACTCGTTTAATAAACGAGTCGATGTCAAAGTAGTTGCAGCTCTGCTCCAATTTTTGTAACCCGATGAACAAGCCGAGTTCGAACATTTTCAAATTCGGCTCTTTGGAGCACTGTCAACAGAAGGTTATCATTGTGACACGCTTCGAAATTCAGGGACAGAAATTGTAAAGACCCGGTATTATTCAAAAAAAAAGAAAAGAGTTTTAATCATAATTTTTTACTTTTTTTATTCATTTTATTGAGACAAATAAGAAGGAAGGGGAAAAAGGGAGGAGGGGGGGGGGGAGAAGAAGAAGAGGAGGGGGGGAAAGGAAAAAAATGAAAACGGATCGGGTCGGGCGGGTTTGGGTTTGAATTGACCCATATTTGACCCAATCCGTTCCAACCAGTTTATTATTTGACCCTTCCATATTTGACCCGCAATCCGTTTCAACCCGTCCAAACCCGCTCATTTGCCACCTCTAATACATGTATGTAAGAGGTCGGTTTTTGGGCCTTCAGCTGTGGGCCTCCAGAGCGATACAACGGGGCAATCACTGCCGCTCACTATATAATGCTTCCCTAATTCAATATTCACACTTAACGGCTCTCTCTCTCTCTCTCTCTTACACACACAGAGGAAGACGAAACCCTACGTCGACTATGTCAAGGGCGAGAATCAGCAGGCGATGCGGCAAAGTAAAGACTTGCATTGCGCGGATGCTCTTGATAACGTGATGAAGAGAAGCATTACATTCTAGGGCTTGACCCATGAAGAGAAGCATCCTATTCTAGGGGGCTTGACCCTTCACCTTTTGACGTGAGTCTCGGGAGTTTGTGGTTTGCCGTAATGACTTGGGAAAGGAATTCGAATTTGGAATCGATGGCTGGCTTATCAATGAAACGATAAATCACCAAAACTGTTTGGTGACTGAGGATTCTATTCGTCATGCACATAGTGTTAGGTTTTAGTTAACTCAATGTTAGAATGACCACACAAAAGACGGACCATGCGATTCCAGATTCATTCTAGCGAACAAAACCCTACCTTAATGCTTTGGTTTACATGGGTTTGGCTTGTTTACGAGCTTAGTCGCGTGCCTTGGTCCATATAATGTACTGTTGAGTAGGGCATTGAACACAGTTATTTGATTGATTACATGCACCATTAATCCCTTTTTTTGGCCGTTATGCGTTTGTAGAATGTGTGGGATCCAACTCCAGAAACTGACTTGCAGGTGAACATGCCAGAAGAATGCGCCTTTGAGACTGCTCTTGCGGGGACCGCATTGTAATTTTGGGTTAGGTATATGGTTTTAATTTGGTTGTGTTGTTGGCATTACCTTTTCTGTTAATAACTTCTTTTTTATTTTTTCAACAGGATAATTTGTTGAAGTAGTGTAGAACAATGGTGTAAAGGAGAGGAGATAAGTTAGGTGTGTGCGTTGATCTTACTGAATTTTAATACGTCTTTGCCTCTACCCTGGTACAGTACCATGGACTAGGGTACCAAAAATAAGGTAATTCTAAACCACGTCCAAAGGGGAACAAAAAAGTGGGGGGTTTTCTTAGAGTACTTCATTTTATGTTTGGACAGGAGTTGAAGCCAAACTTACATAGCTGCTCTAGTCTTGACAATTTATTCTCTATATTAGGAAGATAGGAGGTTTTTTTTTTTTTGATCCGCGGAAGATAGGAGTTTATTGTTATGAATTACGACTGAAACAATTTGAATTAGAAATAAAACTCTATATGTTTCTTATGTCTTCCATGGGTACCAGGGTAGATCTGACGGCACGTTAGCATCTTTTTAGCAGCTAGTTTTTCATTGTCATATCTTTAAATGGAACGGGTTTTATCTTGTACCGAATTTGCACTATGTTCATTTTTAGCTCGCGAATCACCAGATGTGTTTGTGCACTCTTCTGCGTACTGTCCTGGTGATGCCCTTGTCAGACCGCTTTTCCACCATCTCTCCTAAAACCAATTGGTGTTAGCAAAGGCTTCAATTAAGTCTTTTATGGCATTCGACATCGCACCCGCAAGTCTGTTTTTAGAGCAGTCGCAGAGAGTGGCATTGTGTAACCAAATCCATGGGGGCACTCCGGGCCCAACAGCTCTTATTAGGTTTGATTATTCAGCTCAGTTGGTTGTGTTTTAGATGCTACCATTTGGTATTGTTTCCCTTTTTGGCTATGAGGTAAACAATTTATTCTTTGCAGTGTCGAAGTTGACAAGGACAAAACAACTATTCTGAGCTTGGAACGGATGGTAGTGCGGAGAACTCCATAGGAAAGTGGTATGATGCAACGTTAACATGTTTTTCTTATTCATTATTGTGGTCTCAAGTTATGAATTGGATGATGCTTCTCTATTGACCAAAATTTGTAATCCAAATGGCAGTCTCTAACTTCTGTTCAAATTTGTTCGATGACACTGACCTGTTTCCTTGGGCAGAAAACTCAGTGCATCCTTTTTCTAAAACTTAGAATATCCGCTTTGAACTCAAGCTCAGAATTATTCGTCAGTAGGAAACAACAGTGTGTCCCGCCAAACAATAAAGAAGAGGAAAACTGCAAGAAGAAGAAGTTAATCACATTAGTCATTTCTGGTGTAAGTCTAGTAAAACATAAGTTACTTTTTCTCAAAATCAATCTCACTGTGTCTATTTCGTAAGGTTTCTATTCAATAAACTTATGTTGTCTTGCAAAATTGGCCAAGTGCTACTGAGCAGACACACAGAATTTGGAAATTCGAGGCGAAGTTGTACTACTGAAATCTTAGTTTGCCATGGTCAAAGGGTTTTGCTTGAAAATGCTGGTTTGCTTGCCATGTAATAGCTGTTTCTTGTGAGTGTTTTGTTTCAGTTGCCAGGAAAGGGGTGTAGTCAAGCGATATGTTTATGTATAAGTTTTATCTTGGCACTGTTTTGAATTCTTTTGTTATTACCGCCAGCGGCCTGAGCTACGATTTTTTGTGTTGGTTCAGAAAATCTATTCATGAAGGTACCTCACATAGGGAGGATTTTCTGAGAATATAGATTTATTATAGTACTCATTCGACATTCATTGAAATGTTTGTTATGTCATGATTGTAATTTTAGGGGAAAGATGGGGCCCTCTCTGGACAAGTCGTCTAGAGGACATGGATTAAGGGGCAAACCTCCATATTTAATGGTAAAATAGGTATAAAAAGCTTCCGCAAATGTGTGCATTTTTGCAGCGTGTCTTACTATTAGAATGCACATTCTTTTACATAAAATACATGTTCAGATCCAATAACTCTTCAATTTCTGACTCATAGCTTGAAAAGTTGAAACAGTTGGCATTTATCTGGTAAAGCCTTTTGTTTTTACATGTTTTTGAGAACTTAGTGTGGTATAGGAAACTTAATGTGAAGGGAGCCTGAATTCAATTGCGGGATTCTCTCAATGTCTGAAATCTGACATATTTGAATGGTAAGATCACTCATCATGACCATTAGGTACTATATATCTTGCGCGCTCATTTTTTTGCATTTGATACTTTAAGCATGGCTGATTTTTGTGTGCTCTGTGATTCTTTGTAGCCCGTGGCCATTAGGGCTGTTAGTTCAAACCGGAAAATCGATCGAAACCAGAAAAACCGGATCGGACCGGATTTTTTAAACCGGTTGAATAATTTCGATCCAGTTCCGGTTTATAAAATTTTATAAACCGGAAAAATAATTTCGATCCGGTTTATGTGTTTTAGAAACCGATCGAAACCGGACCGGTTATATATATGTATATTGGTCTAATATATATATTTATTATATACAATCAACCCCATATATATATATATAAACTGTTTTTATGGGCTTAATTATATTTTTATGGGTTTTTTTTTTATGTATTGGGTTCAAAATTGATCAGTTTTTGTTGGGCCCAAAAAAAGGGGTTGAATTATGGATTTTTGGTTGATATTTTGTGGGTTGAATTGTGGATTTTTGATGTGTTGTGCCCAAAAATATGTCCCGTGAATGAAAACCGGATAAACCGGACCGGAACCGGTTGACTCAATCGAAACCGTACCGGATTATCTCAACCGGTTTCCGGTTTCTAAAAATCTCAAACCGGATAACCGGTTTCGACCGAAAAATATGCCGAACCCGGTCGAAACCGGACCGGTATCACCCCTAGTGGCCATGTAAAGGCTATATAAAATGATTTCACTCCTATGTATTTTATATAAGACCATCTTATATCAACTTTTTAAATTTTTTTGAAGCGAATGTTACCTAAACACAAGAGGGAATGCAAGGAGGAGTGAGAGGGGGAAAAAAGCAGTTGAAAGCAATGAATTTGGAAGTTTTCCAGAGGGCTTGGAGGGCAGGGATTGGTGTTGTGTTGCTGGGCTCTTGTACAAGATAGGTACTTATGGTGGAACTGCATGTGGAAGATGAGTGGTATGGATTCTATAGAGGGGTTTCTAGTTCATGGCTATGTTGATTATCCTCCTACCTACAGGCATATCGGAAGTCACGGACCCAAAATACAAGCTGATTCAGTTTTACGTTTTGGAATATGGACAGTTCTTCCGCCCTCCCTGCCCCCACTCCGTTGCTTAAATTAGACAAACTGCCTACCACTTTACATGTTATATCAACAATCTGTAAGAGCAAATAAGCGGGCTACACATGTACTTAAACTCTTGCCTACGGAAAATTTGATCAATTCCTGGATTAGACCTGGAAAGTGTACAACATTCAAAGCATCTCCGTTCAATGGGATTGGAAGGCGGTGTGACACTTGCACTCACAGTTACAGCTTTAGCTCTGTTTCACTTGTCTGTTTCTTCTTGTTTTTAATTTGGCGGGATGCTTGTCCCCCTTATCATTTTTTTGTTCCTCTTATACTTTTGTCTGTTGCCAACCAAAAAAAAAAAAACCCCATCTCCTATTCAATGTCATAGGTTCGAGGTATGAGTCTTGGAAAAGTGTCCATGCTAAAACAGTCAAGTTCCTCGCCAAGTGTTCATGCGAATCATGCCATGCCTTTGTATGTTACCAAAAATTGATAAGCTCCATGCCATGGTTCTGAGAAAAATTCTTTCTGTTGATGATAATTCATGATTCAAATTGTTTTACCAATATTTTAATTATAGCTGTAAGATGCCTAATCATGTATTGTAAGCCTTAGGTCCGAAATACATGTTCATAGTTCTGCTCTCTATATTGTGGTCTCTAGAAATTAGTTGTAATTTCATTACAATCTTAGGCAATGGCAGCAGTTAAGCTAGAAGTATGTTTCATTTGGGTTTGTAATGAACTTTTTTTTCCATCTGTTATTTCAGATTTGATTGGTCGAGATTTTTTAGCCTAAAATGAAGGACTTGGACATGGTGCAACTCCAGTGCAAGTTGAAGGACATCTATTTTCCATATATTCAGGTATGTTTCCATATCTGCACTTGTATTGTCAAGGTACATATGTGATTCCTATATGTGTAATATTACAGGTAACGTGTTACCCACAATCTTGAATTGTATGTTACGCTTGTTGAATAGACATGGATGGTAGAACCTGTACTAGTTTGGATTGTGTTAAATCTGTGTCCCTTTAGTATCAAGGGCTATTGGTTTTTGAGGGTTGGCATTTTTACTAATCATCTAGTCATGTTTTCTCTTCATTCATAGAAAAACTTTTGCAAAGTGTTCTCATAAACGGGTAAACAATACTTAGCCCGACACACTAACTGCTACTAGTAGTTGATTAGTACCATAAATGGCGCATATTAGAAGTTTCGAACCATTGGGTCATCTGAAACGACCTACTTTTGTAGATGCAATACTTGAAACTCAAAACAACAGGGTATTTTCTAATTTTATCCAAATAAAGAGGTCATGGATTTGGATTACCTACGGCATTTTGGGGGTGGGGGGTATAAGGGTAATGTATACGAATCATCCTTACGTCTTGGCCTTCCAAGAATGGGAATTTAGAGGAGGTTGCGGATTTCCTTGAATGTTGACAATGCCCATACGTGTATATATGTATCTGCTTATGCAAGGAGAAGTGTGGGTTAGAAAGAAAAATCAGGGAGATGTATACACTAACCAATCACAAGGATCACATCCACGTCATAAAATTAACAAAACAAGTTTTCGGTTGCAGGAAGGACTTCTATATGTTTCTGTCATTTATGCAAGGCGTGTCTTAAAAAAGGTCTTGTGGGTTCACAAAGAGATCCAATGGAAAGGAGCATCTTGGAAATCAGGGAGAAAATTAAAGTGTTGAAGGGAGCATGTGCAGGGTGCCACAATAATAATACGTATGCCACAGTAGAATGCATTCTGCTTGAAGGATTTCAAGGGAATTCAAGTGGTAACCTATTCATCTTATTTCGACATCTTATGTAACTATTTGCCTCAAATGTGATTTGCATTCAACTCCATTCAGATTAGTGAACTTAACCTAGGTGATTATAACATAAAATGTTGAGTGTCATGGAAGACCTTCATTGTTTGAAACTGGAGTTGTTAAGTTGATTATACTATTATTTGTCGAGTGTCGTGGAAGACCTTGACTGTTTGAAACTAGAGTTGAAATACAAGGAACAAACCATTTGCATGGTCCTTTTTAAAGATTCATGAGATGTTGGCCTTTTGCATAGTGACTGTGTGGCAATTCTTCTGTTTACAACACGAGTTTTTTTTTTTTCTTAACAGATAAATCCAACCTGCTTTTTCTTTCCTTCTATATAGGGGAAGCTCGGGTCATTTGGTGTTACACTTATCTGCAAATTTGTGTTTTAGAAGAGATTTTGCAAATCATTGCTCAATTTCCCCCCCTTCAAATTTAGTTGTTATCGCCATTAGTATTGGAAGACCAATTGGTCTCCCAAATGAGAATGGCTGCTTAGTCTCAATGCCAGATGATGGGAATACCGGTATTGACATCTGTGGTTCTGTCTCCTTACCCATTAGTGCAATTGATTCGAAAAGCTCAGGTCATGACTCAAAAATTGGATTTTGCTATTCTGTTAAATCCTGAGCTAAGCATATGGCCATTGAAACTGCTGAGTGGGAATACCAAGTTCAGAAGCATCATCAGAAAATGATCCACAATTGATCTATTGAGGGACAATGTCGAGAGTTGGAGGTCAATGGGATTAGTTAATCGAACCCAGACTTGCTTTCTAAATTGTAACAGAATAGCTCTCTCTTGCGTTATATCCTTCGCGATTTTTTACGGGGAGATGAATATTGAAGGATTCAAAAGTTTAGGTAATTCTGATGATTCCATGCTTTCAACAATGTGCAAATAAGTAAGGCCCCTGGGCAAGCATTTTAAACTACTAATCATCTGCATAACAGTGCTCTCTGTTTCAGGCTTTACCAACTGAATCTAAAGTTTATGTTGGGCATGTTCCTCCCAAGGAAATTGTAGTCGTCGTTCATCCTGCCTCTACCTCATGAGTCACGGCCACTTTCCAATCTCTGCAATTCCAGCCATTCTTCCCACTCCTAACAAATCGAAATCCTAACTGCCAAACTCAAAGACTTTGCAACTTTCCTCCCTCTTGAAGACCTCAGATTTTCCCAAACTCCCGTGGATGGAAACACTTGGTTCATGAGCTCCTTAACCAACACATTCGAAGAAATAGAACCAGAATATCTCTATTTTCCTAAAAATTCATCGTAACGGCGGATCCTCTGCATCAAGGGGCGGCGCACATGTGACGGAACAACCAAGTCCTTCGCCTTGGTAAGAGTGTCAAAGACATTCGTCATATTATTCTGGATAGAGGCTGCTACAGGCACATCGGTAGCATTTTCGATTCTGGATATTCAAAACCATCATCCCCAAAAAGGTTTTCTGGGTTGACGTATTATTTCCTAGGGGATCAAACTTCCCTGGTTTGCTTGAGAAAGCTGGTGACTCATTTTGTCATTTGCTAAATTTCTGTAGAAAAATGTTTTGGAGATTATTGTCTGAAAACTCAGGCTATAAGCCTATAAGCCGAGTAACACTACGCCCACCGACTTCTACCGAACAGGTATGCGACGTCGTTTTGGGTTTGGTTTTTTTTTTTTTTTGTGTTGAAACATTTGGTTTTATAGTTATCTCAGGGCTCTTGTTGAAGAGCTCTAAATCTAAAAATTAATTATGACTTTTAAGATAAAATGATCAAAAAATAACTTTTTTGTACCGGTTCAAACGAATTGAAAATTTGAATACTTATGCTGTGTTTGGTTTGTGTTTTGAAATTTTTTTTGAAAAATAATAAGGGTGAGAAATGTTAGAAGTATGGGGAATTTAGGGGAAATTTTTTGAAAAATGCTTTTTGAAAAGCAAAGAGAACTAGGCATAAATTTTTTCATTTAATTTTATGGTTCTCTTAGGGCTCTTCAACGAGAGTCGCTAAAAATTAATTATGACCCTTTAAAATAAAATGATCAGAAAAATAAAATCTTTGCACCGGTTCAAATGGATTGAAAATTGGAACAGTTAATTTTGTTATATGGTTTATAGTTAAAAAATTAAGTGTTCCAATTTTCAATCTGTTTGAACAAGTGCAAAGATCTTATTTTTTTATCATTTTATTCTAAATTGTCATAATTAATTTTTAGCTCTATATCTCTCCAACAAGAGCCCTAAGAGAACCATAAAACCAAATGTTTCTAACACCAAAAAAAAACAACCCAAAACGACGTCGCATACCTGTTCAGTAGGAGTTCACCGACTCCTCCGGGTGGGACCTAAGGCTTCGCCGTTTGAGAAGACCGCCCGCAGGCGGATCAGAATACCGTATGTTCTAACGAGGGCGGGGGCGTGGAAAAGGAAGTCTCATAATAACATAGATGGAGGAGATGCGTCCGATAGACGAGAAGGCTCGGTTACCGCCCCGAAAGAAAGGCTTCGGTCGTGATAAACAGAGCTCGTCACAAAAGACCAAAGCATGATTGTTCTGTCCCGGGTGCCTCCCTCCTATTATGTAAACGTAAGGGGGGTGGTCAGAGTGTTTTTTCTAGTCCGTATAGCCCTAGCGCAGGTACTCCCTTGAAAGAGTGCCGAGCATAGGGCTTGAGTGTTTTCGAAGCCTATAACTCTCTCTCTCTCTCTCCTAAGTCGGTGGGCGTAGTGTTTTCGAAGCCTATAACTCTCTCTCTCTCTCTGATGCATGTGTTTCCATTATGGAAATATGTTTGTCCGAGACTGAGAGAGTTGAGTGAGTACTGGGAATTGTGACATAAGAGTTCACCTCGAGGCTTTATATGAAGCAAGGAGTTGGAGACAATCATGTGATAGGACATAACTCCACACTATAAATGTAAGGTAAAGCACCTCATACTTGAGCCCACAGGGATGTAAACCCAAACATTATGAATTCAAAACTTGTCAAACTCTTGGGGCTAGACCGAGAGAAATCTCTTTTGAAATCCTAGTTTCGGCGTGAATGACTTGCTTTTGACCGGACAAAAAGAAAATAGCTGAGGTACATATAAGTTGGTCCGGACACTCCTAACAGCTGAAAAAAAAAAAAGAAGAACTCATTGATTGTACATGCACCAAAATCTGCTCTGCTCTGCTCAGGTACTCATGTTTGATAATGCGTTTCTTGGAGAAGGCTTTTCTGATTTTTGGTTGCTATTTGAAGCGAAAATGATATTTATACCGACGGCCCCCCACCGAAATCGTACCGACGGCCACCGGACGGCCGATCCGAGCCGTCCAAAAATTCTAAAAAAAAAAACCGAGGGGCCCTACGCGAGAATCAATGGCATCCGACGTGTGTAGGGTGGTTGGATCAAGAACCCTTTTTTTCGTGTATATACGTGACCGGAGACGGCCGTCCGGTGGCCGTCGGTACGATTTCGGTGGGGAGCCGTCAGTACGGCTAGCAGTACTCCTATTTGAAGTGTTTATGGAATTGGTATTCAACTGCCCAAAATTTATTGAGTTGGAGCAATCCTAATTTGTTGGAGAAGAAAACTAACAAAAATATAGTAATATTTCCCGTTCCGTTAAGGTTTTTATTTTTTTTAAGTAATTATTTTTCGCTTTACGAGATAGCACATGTAATCTTTCAAAAAAAGTTTAATAAATAAAAATTTCGTGATATTATTTTAGAAAAATTATTTCCGTTATTATCCGATTTTTGATTAATTAATTTAATTAAATAGTTGATATACTTTTAAATTCGATTTGGGTGTATTATTATTCGCGTAAATACTCCCTCCGTCCGGATTTAATAGTCATTTTTTAGAGTTCGTGTCATTTTTCAATCGATTATATCTTCCAATTTATAATGTTTTATGTGATTTCGAAAACATTATATTATAGAATTAATCGATATTTATCAAACAAGATCCATATTCGATATGAAATTCATTACGGATTAAAAAATATAATCCGTTTTTAACTGGTTAGAATAGAACTAAGAACAACTAAATCCGGACGGAGGGAGTATTTCTTTCTATCAACAAGGATTTTTCTCCGTAAACCGAGCCCGCGATTAGTTCCAGAATATTTCTGTTAGCATATGGTAATATTTTTAAACTTTTCCGAATTTTTTTTCCCTCTCTTTTCCTCCGCGCCAGGTCCTCTCCCTTTCCTCTTTTTTTTTTTTCCCCTCCTTTTCTTTTCCCTTGTCCCATCCTCCTTTCCCTTTCTTTTTCTTTCTTTTCCTTCTTTTTTCCCCCACTCCCTCCCTTTTCTTTTTCCTTTCTTTTCTTTCTTTACGGAAATTGCTTTTCCCCCTGACACACCCCCTGGACCCACGTCTTTTTTCCCGCTTTACCCCCGCCCGCCCTCTCTCTCTCTCTCTCATTTTATTTTTTTGTTATAAAATTTTAAATGGTAATAACTTTTTCTTGACGAATTGTTTTAAAATAAATTTTATATTTTTGAAATCTACTCAACGAAACCTATCAAACGAGCCTAATATTGATGGTGAAATAATGAAAAATGGAAAAACTATATATTTTTGTGGTAGTTCCACCTGTTCAATATAATTCAAGAATTAAGCGCTTCAATTTTCAATTCCGTTTAACCGGGGCGAAGATCGTATTTTTTTGATCATTTTATTCTAAATGGCCATAATGATTTTTGCTCTTAAGCCTTTCAACGAACACCCTAAGACTCATTATTTAGGGGCTGTTCGGCTAAATAAGTCAGCCCTACAGTCAAAATTTAATTATAATCATTTAGAATAAAATGATCAGAAAACTAAAATCTTTCCACCCGTTCAAACGGATTGAATTTTGGAACATTTAATTTTTCAACCTCTTTATACAATGTAAACTAGCACAAAAATATATAATTTTTCCAATTTTTCAACTTCTTTAGTTTTGAGAGAAAAAGAAAGTCTTTTTCAATTTGTCTTTTTTTTCCCCATTTTCTTTCTTCTTTTCGGTTTGTTTTTTTTTTCCCACTTTATTTCCTTTTATTTCTATCCAGTTTGAAATCTTTTTTTTTTTTTCCGCTTTATTTCCTTTTATTTCTATCCAGTTTGAAATCTTTTTTTTTCTCTTTATTTCTTTTTCTTTCTTTTCAGTTTGAAATTTTTTCCTCTTTGATCAGTCTTAAACGGAAAAGACGCGTGAACCCAAGAGAAAAACAAAACTCATTTCGAAACCCAGATTACAACGATTCATGTGGCCAATTTCTCTCACACTCTTGTTTATCTGTTTTCCACTGATAAAGACATTTGTCCGAATACAAACAAACGATATTAGTAATTTGCAAAGAAAATGGTGATTTTTTTTTGATCGGCAAGAAAATTTTGTTTTTTGCGGAACCTAGGAGGAAAAATTATTCGGTTGCCTAGACCACTGACCACTCCTTTTTTTAAAAAAAAACCGGATTGAGTTAACCCAAAAAAAAACAGAAGGGAGGTAAATGGAAAAAGAAACAAATAAAAATAATAATTGAAAATTAAAAAAAGAAAAAAAAAAGTAAACCGGAAAGAAAAGGTGAAAAAAAAAGAAAGAAGAAGCAGTTAACTGAAGAAAGAAAGAAAAGAAAGAAAGAAAGGGGAGAGAGAGAGAGAAAGGGGCGGGGATAATCCGGGAAAAGGAGGTGGGGCCGGGGAGGGTGTGTCAGGGGGGAAAAGCAGCTCTCTTTCTTTACTCTTTCCCTTTTCCTCCCTTGTCTTCTACGGAGTACTATCTTTCTCTTCCTCCCTCTACCGAATATCTCTCTCTCCTCTCTTCTCTCTATATCTATCATCTCACTCACTCTCTCCCACACTTCTCCTCACTCCCTCTCTCACGGGACCACCACCTCCACACCATCGAACTCCACCACTGTCTGCCTCCTCCTCTCACCACACCATGCCACCACCAAAAGCTGCTCCTCCAGCTGCCACCAGCTCACGTCCAGCCATGACCACCTCGTCCACCTCCATAACCGCGGCCACTGAGCCCTGCCATTTTCCGAAAGAAATAAAAAAACCACTCCATACACAAAACCAAAGGTAGATAATTCTTCTCCCATTCTCCCTAGGTATAATAGAGTAGTTTTGACTAGTTATTAGCAGAGGCGGAAGTGTGCATGGGCTGCCATAGGCTGAAGCCCAGGTGGGCTTCGAAAAACCAAAAAAAAAAAAAAAAAAAGTTATATGTAAAATTTCAGTCTATATTTATGTTTTGCCCAACCCATATGTTTTTAGCCCAGCCCAATTGCCGAGAAAAAAAAAAACACACAACGCCTCGATAAAAGTCGTTCTCCTCCCTTGTCGTCATCCACGTTCGTTTCCCTCCCTCGCACAAATACCCTGAACCTGAAGCAATGATTTCAATTTTCAACCGGTGAGTAATTAGGGCTTTCAACTGACGATTTTAATTTCAATTTTCAAACACCCCTACAGTCTACAGACTCTACACTGCATATTCTTTAGGTGCCGTTCAGGTTTCTCAGAAAAGAACTTTTAAGAAAAGGAAGGTAATTTCAAGTCCAAAAATTATGTATTTACGCAAATAATTTTTCTACCAATATGGATCTTGTTTGATAGATCTCATTGAGATCTTTTATACGGTGCAAAAAAAATTAAAAAATTATTTTTCATTTTCATTATATTTGAGTTTGAAAATTGAAGAAAAAGTAGGTTTTAAAAAAGAAGGGAAAGTGGAACACCCCTTAGTGCTTTGTAATTAGAGCTTTTTGATACTAAGTTTAGGGCTTTTTAATTTGTGTTTAATCGTATTGAAAATTGAAATGCAGGACCCTGGACCAGTATATACTACACACTACTGTCTCCCATTCGCTTGCGAGGTATAATATTTGTAAATATTCACTTATTATGCAAAGCACTGGCGGGTATGCTTAGATTTGCTCTTATGTTGTTAAATACAGAGCACGAAACAAAGCATGATCTAGGGACACAAACATCGCATAAACATATATCAAGAGTAAGAAATCCCTACCACAATGGATTTTGAGCAAAACCCTAAGTAATCCAAACTTGAAACACCAAGATCTAGCTCCTCCCAAGCTACTATACGAGACTTAGGTCCAAGATTTCCTAAGATCAAGAGAAATAAGTAAGGTTCAACATGTGATTGAGAGGAGAGAGAGAAATCCGAAAATGATGGAGTTCTTACCTCTTTGAGCGCAATAACCTTGATTCCGAATGAAATTAGGATGAACAACCCATAGATCTTGAAGATTTTGAGGTGTTTGATGTTCAAATCCAATAATTTGGGTGAGAGATTGAACAGAGAAGGTAGAGGGGCGATTTTAGGGCTTGGTTCGTGGCCTTGGAGTGAGAAAATAACATAAGAGGTCTATTTATAGTGTCTGAGTCGCGTGTTGAAAATTGCAGAAAAACACAGCATGTACCGGTACTGGGCGACTCCCAGTACCGGTTCAAGAGCCTTCAAAATGCCAAAAAAAAACACCACTTCTAGACATCATGTACCGGTACTGGGCAACAGCCAGTACCGGTTAAGGCTGGACCGAAAATGAATTTTTTTGCAACGGTCACCGAATCAAACCTCATTTGCTACCAACACTTCCAAACATCAATATAACCTCAAAATACAATATTCTACATATTTCAAACGATTAAAGAAAATGTAGAAATTCACAGGTCTCTACAGTTTATTTGTTTGCACCGTATGAGTCTCCAAAATAATGTACAAATAATTGTATTTATCTAATTATGAAAATTGTGGAAGATTGAATTCTGCCTTCTTTTTTAAAATCTTTTGCGAACTTTTGTTAATTTTGTGTCAAATATTTTTTATCTATTCCCTACGAGAATAACCTAGAAAATGAAAAAAATTATGGATCCTTGAAAAGGTTTAGACTTTTTCTCTCTAGTTGTATGCATAAAAAATAAAAGTTGTGTTTAAGGAAGAAAAATAATTTTGGATGATTAAAACTATATATCGAACAATAAAATTTAGATTATTATTTTCTTTAGTGAACTCTTTTGAATTTCTTGTCATGATTTTTTTTGCTTTTAAATTCTTCTTGTCAAGATGAATAATTTTTTTTTGAATTGACTTAAAATTTGAAAAAAAAAATTAAGGGAAAGTCCACAGGAGGGATCGAACTTGTTCATTTTGGCTTTTTAAGTCTTTTGTGATACTTTTTAAATTTTGCATTGTACTCTTTTCAATTTTTTACTTAGCTTGATGAGAGGAATTAGAAAATAAAAAATTAAATCTAAGAAAAACTAAAAAAGACTAATTAGTATAAATGCTTAATAAATTTTGTAAAGCTAAAAACAAATAAAGTTTACCCAACTTATGTAACGCCCCGCTTTTTCGGAAGCAAAATAAAATAATTTCTTAAGAAAATTTTGCTAAATAAATATAATTTTCCAAAATAAAGGTTTAACTATTACAATCTCAAGATAGATTTACTGATTCAAAATACATTAACTTCAGAGCTGACTCTAGGCTTGATACGAATCCTAAGCATACTCGATCCCCGATTCTGATATTCTTCCATGTCGAACTGCACCATCATTAAATCATCTCCATTGAATCCTGCGTCTTCTGGCAAATTGATCGCCGAAGCAATCGATTTACCAGGATACAGATGTATCCGTGAGTGATAAATCACCCAGTAAAATAATCCAACCCAACCACCCCTCTTACTTTACAACTAGCAGGCAACAAGATAATAATGATACAAAAAAAAAAACAAATCAGAGATTTTTCACATCAACCAGTTTATTACTATCCATTAATCTATCGTGAAATCTAAGATCTCAATCCACGAGATCTTTCCTCCCCAACCGCTAGCCATGCTCTGTCCCATGGGTTCACTTTCTTTTGCTGTCGCGGATTGCACCTAAGTTATGTACCCAGTGTGTATCCCTCTCATTACAATAAAAGAAAGCTTACCATGCCTGAATCATAACTAGGGTTCGCCTATCTTATTTACCACTTCACAATCATCACTGGGCTTATTTTGCCAGTATCAAATCATCACTAACACTGGGCTTACTTTGCCAGTTTCAAATCATCACATCCAACTCATCACATCTTACTCTGCCAGTTTCAAAATCATCACACAACACTGGGCTTACTCTGCCAGTTTCAAAATCACGCCTACAGGCAATCTAAAACAAAAACTTTTCCAATTCATCCATTACTTATCATCGTCTAGGTGATTTCTATTTCGCATACCACCCCATGTCTCTAGGATCCAATCTAAATATCAATCAGCAGTTGGAAATAATAATTAGGCAAACAGGATAATAATTGAAATAAACAATATGCATTAAATCACATAACCTTTTATGAATGGGCCGTTGCCCTTAGTTCTGTATGATCAACAAGTCATTAATAAGGTAAGGAACTTTTATTAAATATAAGTTTTTTTTTAAAAAAGAATATAATCTAAGCTTATATAAATTTTTATTTAGGAAAATGAATTGATTAACGATCATAATAAATACAATAAGTAATTAATAACACTAGAATAGGTAGCATGGCTCTAAAGGAGTCCTAGTGTTCTACGTAACATGTTCGAGTATCATCAAGTGGGTCCGGAGGGTTACGGAATTGTTTTTAAAATAAAAATGATTTTTAAAGTTGTCAAAAGTAGAATAAATAGATAATAAATTATTTAATAAATAAAATATGTCGAGATTAACAACATATCATCTTTATGATGTAAAGAATCTAAAAAAAATATTTTGGGAATTAATAAAATGGTTTATAAGGTTGCAAAGATTTTTCGTTTGTAAACTTTTACAAGAGATCAAATAAATAACTAATAAATAGATAATAAAATAAAAAAATATGATATTAATAAGTTATGATCTTTGAGGTGTTGGAAGTCTAGGAAAAATAGATCGGGGGTCGAAAACGATGTTCGGAGGGTCGAAAAACGAATTCGGAACAAAACTGTCCAAACCGCAAGGTCTGACCGAGTCAACCTTGCGGTGGAGCTCGCTGCCGCAAACTCGCGGCTGGTTCTTGCGGCCCGAACCTCGCGACCGCAAGGTCGAAGGCAGTTTTCGGTTTTTTTGGTTTTTCGGCTACGGTCTCGATGCATGGGATTACGGGGGCTATAGGTTAAGTATAAAAACATCAAATATACTTAGAGGAGTGTTTGGATAGGATTATAGTACCTCGAATCGGATTGAATTGATTTAAAGCGAAACTTGAACTTTTGGAGAAGATGACTTCGGTTTGGACGAACGGGGGACCTTGGGCTCGAATTGGATGATGCTTGATGATGCTAGGGGTTGAGAGAAGTTATTTGAATGATCAATTCGGATTTCGGTTGGGTCTAGAACACAAACCCACCTTTCTCTCTCTTTCTTTCTCTCTCTAGAACTCCATGGATTGGAGTCCGATTTTCTTCGAATTCTCTCTCTCTTCTGGACTGGTAGGGTGTGGAAAAAATTCGTGGTGAGCCATAGGGTTAGACTAATGGGATATATATAGGGAATTTTGGAAGAGGATGAATAGTTTGTATTCGAATAGGATTTCGATTTCTTGGGTTTTGATAGGAGAGTGATATGGACGAAAATAAGATCGAGGAAGAGGTAGAGACCGAGTAGGAGTGGGAGAGGGAGAGATGGAAGAGTTTTAATCATGCATGCAACTAAAAAGAAAATAAATAAGATAAGATAATTATATTTTTTTGTATTTATCTATTAAGGAAAAGAAAATAATAATTAAAACCTAATAATATTAACGCTATTAAAAAAAATTGGGTCGAAAATCCGGGTCGTTACAACTTAACCTACATAAGTTGGGACAATAATCGAAGATTCTCCAATAAATAGTTGTAATCCATATTTGTCATTTACAATTTTGAGTGATGCTAAGGATACCAACCGAAAGGGACCCCGACGGTTACCGACGACGCGCCGGGCCTACTCCGGTTACCGGACGGCTGATTTGAGCCATCCAAAAATTCTAAAAAAAAAATCGAGGGGGCCCACGCTAGAATCAACGGCATTCGATGTGTGTAGTAGTTGTTCGATCCAAATACTAGTGCTTGCCCCGTGCCGTGGGCATGGGCATTTTTGTAATATATTTTTGTTTTTTTATGCCAACGCTAGAAGCCGAGCAGTGGGTAAAAAGAACCGATGACATTTTTAATACATTTGTAAGAGTGTAGGTGTTTTCTTAAGAGAGTTGGAGAGCACATATCAGCTCTTGGATCAAATGAATCTCAACCCTTCTTTCAACTTGTGTTTGTGTGGTCCCCACACTCTTGTGTTTTATTAGGTAGATATAAATATATATCCGAAAGGGACCCCGACGGTTACCGACGGCGCGCCAAGCCTACTCCGGCCACCGGACGGCTGATTCGAGCAGTCCAAAAATTCTAAAAAAAAAATCGAGTGGACCCACGCAAGAATTAACGTCATCTGATGTGTGTACATATATATCCAAAAAAATGGGGTGTTTGGATCGAGTACATACACACATCGGATGCCGTTAATTCTCACATGGTCCCATTCGGTTTTCTTTTTAGTATTTTTGGACGGCTCAGATCAGCCGTCTGGTGGCCGGAGTAGGCCCGACGCGCCATTGATAATCATCTGGGTCCCTTTCGGTCGGTATCCTTAGTTTTATTGGCCTTGTTTGTTTGGTAACTTTAGGTATTTTAGTTTTTATATTGATTGGAGAGAGAAATAGAGTAATGATTTGAGAGATGGGTAATAAGTAATGAGATATAGAGAGATAAATGAAATTACTAATTGAAAAAAGATATAAAATAATAATTGAAAAATAAAATTAAAACAAAATAAAATACTCCGTATCAAAACAAATAAGACCATTGTTTTTCCTAGGTCATTATTACCCCAAGATCTGGGTCCCACAAAACGTCACCCTCAAAAATAATCTCCCCAGATTCTAATCTTGGGGCTCAAGTCTAACGAGAACAGGTGTGCAAAATACGCTCCTCCAGCTCACCGCCGACTGTCATACTTGGGCCTCCAGCTCATCACCACGTGTTTTCAAATTTCCAGCTCAGCGCTCCACTGTCCCTCGTGGACGTCCAGCTCAGCACCAAGCGTCTGGGTATCCGTTGGAATTCTTCACTGGCGCGGATACCAAGAGGCGTGCGTTGTACTCATCCCGTTCACGGTAGCATGTTTCTCGTCCGTTTCCTCTTCCCACTCCTCTATAAGAGGAAACCTGGGCTAACGGGCGCCGTATGCGCAATACGCCAAAGAAATCAGAGCCCCACGATTCCTCAACGGGGGACACGCGTCAAGAGGTAGAGCCTCGCCAAGTGCGCACTGCGCACTCCCACCCCTTTTGCCAACTCTGCTCATGCAGTACTCTGGGCCTCCATAATTGCCTATTTGCCTTCTTCACTTCGCACTCACCACTGGGAACTCTCTCTCCCTCCCTCTCTCTCTCTCTCTCTCTCTCTACTCCGTCCATCCGTCTCCCCCCTCCCCCCTGTAGTGTACATATATCTATCACGCATACAGAGACGAGAACCCTAAATTCTTCGTTATCCAGAGAGCAGCTTCAACCGGCTGCGAAAAGTAAGAAATTTCTTTCGTTTTAGGAAATACTACTACCTATCTCTCTCCGCAGACATGTGTATACGATTTCTTTTGATGAGATACAAACGTGGTAGAACAATTATACACACGTATCACTGTTCACACCACTCGCACTTTTTACGCCATTATATTATATATATGTATAATAATAATAATAACGTGTATAAATGTCTGTGACTTGAGGGGGTGAGCAGAGCAACGCATTCACACAATCAGCGTTTCTATTTACTGTCCATATATCTATCTCGCACACGGGGACGGAAACCCTAAATCGACCTGAACTTTCTGTGGAAGTTAGAAAGCCTTTCGTTTTAGGAAATACCCATATTTCTCTCCAAGTATTTCTAAATGTTATGACTGTGTATAAGCATGTCTATATCTTGATACGATACGCGCGCGCACAGGGAATCACCGTTTTCAGTTTAAAGGTGATTGTATTGAATTCAGGCGTCTTGTCTAGTTGCAGAGTGATGGAGGCGAGGAAGCAAGAACAGAGGCTGGCCAAGAGGCCGCACAGTATTGCATTCGAGAGCAAGGAAAGGCCGAATAAGAGGCCGTTTGGCCAATGTGTGAAAATCGAGGACGGCGATGTAAAGATATTCAAATTCCGGGTGTTGTTTCCCAACGGTATGAGTTTGGGGCTGAAGATTCGGGTCCCGGAAGCGGAGTGGCCTATGGAAGAGTTTGTGGATGTTGTAAAGGGCGAGTATTTCAGGGCGTTGCGCCAGGCGGAGTCTGAAAAGCCGAGGAGGAGGATTGATTGGAAAAGCAAAGACTTGCATTTCGTGGATGTTTTTGATAATGTGCTGAGAAGAAGAATCACTTTCAAGAACTTCAAGCCCAACAAAATCCATATCCTAAGGCTTAATGTGAGTCTCTGTAAACCCTTGTCTGTGGTTTAGGTAGTGTTTGGTTTGCTGTAATGACTATGGCAGACAATGGAATGGCAATTTCTTGGCTTTCTAATGGGATGATAAATCGCCAAAAATAGTGACTGATGACTATTAATATTGTACATTTTGTTGGTTTCTAGCAAACCAAATTTTAGAATAAGCATTTGAGACCCTTTAATTGTAAATTCATTATATCGAACCAAACATACTTTCGGATTTCTAATTGTGAACATGGTTTCTGATTTTACGGATTTCATGTTGATTTTGAAACAGGACGGATCAAAGGCAGCAGAGACTTATGAGGTCAGTGGAGTACCTTGTGTGAACATAATGTTTTGTTGAGTGGGGCATTAAACAATTTCTTTGATTGATTATGTGCATCTTTCCTTTACTTCTGTTTTTGGTTTGTAGAATATGTGGGATCTGACACCAGATACTGACTTGCTAATGGAGCTGCCAGAAGAGTACAACTTTGAGACTGCCCTTGCGGACCTCATTGTAAGTTCCGGTGATATGTTTATGGTTTCAATTTGCTTGCAGTGTTGATATTAATTTTGTGTCAGTAACTTCAGTTTATTTTCTGACCAGGATAATTCATTGCAAGCAGTATGGTCCAACGATGTAAATGACAGGAGATTGGTTAGGTACATATGTAGATATTGCTGAATGTTAATAAATCATTTGCTTCTGCTTAAGGGATTTTGTTCAAAGTCCACAAGACAAAACATTGCACTAGGCCAATATTTGGGTCAACCTGGTTACATGTCAAGCATAGAAGTGAGCAATCCCTTTCATTATTTTGAGTCTCTTGCCAAGAAAAGGATACTGAAAAACTTTCTTTATTATGTAGATTCTAAACCATCTTCAAAGGGGAATACAAAAGTGGTATTTATGCCCCATACATATTGAGGCAAAATCTTTGTTGGATGTAGCCGAACTTACGTAACTGTTTATTCTCTAAAATGGTGCTTAATAATTGAAAAGGTAGATGGAGGGTTATCATGTGAATTACAACTGGCACACTTCTAATTGAAACTGAAACTATATATGATTCACATGTTTTTCATGGCTACCAGCGTAGATTAGATGACATGTTGACATCTTTTTAGTTGCTGTTTAGTTTTTCCGGGTCATATCTTCGTATGGAATGATTTTTTCTCAGGGTGAGTTTGTAGTAGGTTTATTTTTTTATTTGTTTCTAATTATCATGTGTTTGTGTATGCTGCATACTATGCCTATGCTGCACTTATTAGTCTTGATCATTCAGATTCGTTTGTTTTGTTTCACCTGCTACTATCTCCTTATAGTTTTCCCTTCCTTACTATATGATAAAAGTTCATTCTTTGCAGTGTGGAAGTTAACAAGGACAGAATCACAATTTTTGACACTGGCCCCGGAATGGATGGTAGCGATGAGAACTCTATAGTAAAGTGGTATGGGCCGGATCTTTTCTTATTCATCTTTGTGGACTCCATTTATGAATTGGATGATGCTCCTCTATTGGATTAAAATTTGTAATCCTAATGACGGCCGTCTAACTTCTGTTAATTTTCTTGGTTGACTCTTGACCTTTCTCCTTGAGTACAAACGTTACTACATCCTTTCTGTAAAACTTAGAATGTCCACTTCAAACTCAAGCTGAAGAATGATTAGTCAGTAGGGAACAACGTTGTGTCCAACCAAACAAGTAAGTGAAGGGGAAAATGAAGTCTAAGAAGTTAATATAACGATTGTAATTTATGGTGTAAGTTATGGAACCATATAAGCTATTCTTGCACATAGTTGGTCTCACAGTTGTGTCTATGTCACAAGGTTTCCATGGAATAATCAAACTTATGCTGCCTTTATAAGGTTTCCATGGAATAATCAAACTTATGCTGCCTTTATAATGGTCGAGCGCTGTTGAGGTGTGATATACAGAAGTCGGAAATTCGAGATGAAATTGTACTGCTGACATTAGTTGGCCATGGTCGAAGGGATTTCCTAGAAAAATCTGCTTAGCTTGCCACATAATATCTGTTTCCTGTAAGTTCAGTTTCCAGAAAATGGCTATAGGCAAATCATAGGTTTATGTTTAAGTCTCATCTTGTCACCATTTGAATTCATTTGTTATTCCTATATACGGCCTGTGCTACATGGTTTGTGTTGGTACTTCTATTTGTGGACATACCTCACTTATGGACGGTTTGCTCATGAATTTTTTAAGGGTTATTCTAGTACTAATTCATTGATAATGTCGTCATTTGCTTTTAGGGGAAAGATGGGGGCTTCTCTCCACAGGTCGTCTAGAGGGCGTGGAATAGGGGGCAAACCTCCATATTTAATGGTAAATAAGTTTCTTGTATGCATTTTGTTTTTGTGTCTTACCATATTAGAATGGGCATGCTTTCAACACAATATGTTCAGATCCACTAAATCTTCAATTTCTTACTCATCGCTGTAAAGTTTAAAACGTTTGTCGTTTAATTGGTAAAACCTTTAAATTTCCAATGTTTTTTGGGAACATAGAACATAAAGTGAAGGGAGGCTGAAATCAGTATTGGAACTGTTGAACTGTTGTATTCTTACATATTTGAACTGTTGTATCATTCATCATGACCTTCAGAAATTAGACATTCAAAATTAGAAGTATCTTGAATGCCCATTTTTGTGCCTTTGATATTCTAAGCGTGGCTAATTTTTGTGTGCTCTATGATTCTCTGTTGCTTCTGCTCGTGTAAAGGCTATATAAAATGCTTCCGCATCCATGCGGCCCCAAGTCATGTCTTATATAAGGACCACCTTACATCAGCCTCTTTATTTTGTACATCTTGCAAAATGTTGAAGCAAAAGTTAGTGGAACGTAAGTTGGAAAAAAGCAGTTGCAGCAATTAATTTGGAAGCTTTACAGAAAGCTTGGAGGGCAAGCCTTTGTGCTGCATTGCTGACCCTTGTAGAAGATAGGTATTTATGGTGGAACTGCTAGTGGAAGATGATTGATGTAGAGGGGTCTGTGGTTCATGGCTTTGCATTTTTATCCTCTTACCTATTATATTGGAAGTCAACATCCAAAAATTGCAAGTTGGTTCAATACTGAATTCTGGGCAATTCCTACTCCCTCCCTGCTCCCACTCCGTTTACAAAGACTTTACATGTTATATCGACAATCGTAAGAGCAAATAAGCTGCCTACACGTTTACTGAAACTCGTACCTTTGGAAAATCTGATCTATCCAAATCATTGTTCTGCATATTTGCTACTTCTTTTCTTCTTGACATGAACTAAGATCCATGTGCCATGGAGGGCCTATTTTGAGAACTGCTGGGGCCCTTACGAGATTTTCAAAAATTACCCCCATGCCTTGACTGAACTTTAAGCAAGATGCGGATAATGGGCGACTGACTTCATCCGCTAATTGTTGTGTCTCCAATAGTCCAATGTGAATTTGTTAGACAGTTGATTTTATAGTTGTGGCATAGGAACCATTAAGTATCATAAGATTATCCATCAATTTCTTCGTGGCTGCTTGATATCTTCTTTGTTCTTTTGGTGTTAAGAGCTGTTTTGATTTAACTGCAGCCTGTTTTTGGGATGTTTGGGTATGGAGGACCAATAGCTTCAATGCATCTGGGCAGGTATGGTTTTATGGTGGAAAATTATCATAATTTTTGTTATATAATCATGTACAGGCATTGTATTGTCTTGGATACAACTTATATTTTAGCCATTTTACTTCCTCATCGAAGGCGTGCTTTGGTTTCTTCGAAGACCAAAGAATCTAAGATGGTCTATACTTTGCACCTTGAGAGAGAGGCTTTGCTAAGCCGTTCTGGTTCGGAAAAGACATGGAGGGTAACTAAGCTTCCCTTTTCATTTCATTCATGCTATTTGTCTTCTCTCCCCTTCTTAAATGGATTATTTTGAAATCTGCATGTTTATTTTTATTTCAGACTGATGGTGGCATCAGGCATCCCACAGAAGATGAAATAAGCTGGAGCTCACCCCAGGGTTCCTTTACCAAGGTTACTTTTATAGCATAGTTTTTCTTCTCCTCTTTTTGCTCTACAAGTTGACCTCCTATGCAATTCACCATGTGGGTCTGGTTGCTGTTACAATACATCTGTTGTGTATGGCATCGTATGGCATACTAAGAATCACAAACTGTGCGCAAAAGGCATGATGCTGATTTGACATCAACAGATAGTCTTACACTCTTAACTTAACTATATCAATTCCTGAAATTAGCCCTCAAAAGTGAACGGCATTCAAAGCATCTCCTGTTCAATGGGATTTGAAGGCGGTCTGTGTTTAATTGCTACAGGTTTTGCTTTGTTTCAATTCTTTCTGGCTTTGTATTTTCTTTTGGCAGACTGCTTTTCCCTCTTCTCCTATGCCTTTTATCCCCTTTCTAATAATAAATTTATTTGCTGCCAACCAAAAAAAAAACATAGCATCTCCTGTCCCATGGCATAGGTGAGACTTCCATCTCTTTCTTGTTTCGAACTTCGTAGCAATAAGTTCTAGCTGTTTTAGTAGCGTAGGAGGCAGACTTTCACAACAGGAGTCTGGGAGAAGTGTCCATGGTAAAACAGACAAGGCTCCTCAGTCCTCGCTAAAGTTTTCATACCACATGGGATGAGTGGATATGTTAATGATACTTGATAAGTTCCATGCTGTGGTTTTGATGAAAGTTGTTAAGTTTTATGATCTTTCATGATTCGAATATTTTATCTAGATTTTTACAACATCTGGAGGCTTATGTATATATTGTAGCTGTAGGCTCTAATTGCATCTTTATACTTCCAGCTCTTTATTTGACAGCCTCTAGAAAATCAGATGTATTTTTCTTTATCATCTTAGGCATTGGCAGCAAAGAGTATGTTTTGGTTGGGTTTGTAATGGACATATTTTTACCATATGTTGTTACTAATGTCATAGGTTGAGATTTTTAAGCCCAAAATGAAGGAATTGGACATATTGCAACTCCAGTGCAAGTTGAAGGACATATATTTTCCATATATTCAGGTTTGTTTGCACCAAACATTAGATGCTTTTGTACAGTTATATTTGCTGTCGTATTGTCCAGGTAAAAATATGATTTCCACACCAGTACAATAGAATATTACTTATATTGAAAATGCTCATTGAAAAGTTAATTTGTGACCACACAAATTCAAATGTTATGCTTCGCGTAACGAATAGACATGGATGGTAATATCCGTACCAGTTTGGATTGTATTTAATCTTGACCCTTTAGTGCCAAGGACTACTGGTTTTGAGGGTTGATAGTTTTCCAAGTCATTAGTTAGTGTTATCCTTTTTTTTCATAAACAATTTTGTAGAGGTGGGGACATCTTGATCTATTTTTCTGTGGACTTCTTGAAATTTATTTTCCATATATTCTGGTTTGTCTGCACCAAACACTGATGCTTTTGTAAAGTTATATATATTTGCAGTCATATTGTTGAGTTAGAAAAATGATTTCCACATCAGTACAGGAGGATATTACTTATATTGAGATGCTCATTGAAAAGTTAACATGTGACCACACAAATTCAAATTTTATGCTTTGCGTAACGAATAGACATGGATGGTAATATCCGTACCAGTTTGGATTGTATTTAATTTTGTCCCTTTAGTGCCAAGGGCTACTGGTTTTGAGGGTTGATAGTTTTCCAAGTCATCAGTTAGTGTTATCTCGTTTTTCATAGACAACTTCGTAGAGGTGGGAACATCTATTTCTGTGTTTTTGGGCATTTCTTGAAATTTTTGTCTTCGTGTGTAAGTGCCATTGCTCTTTCTTCTTTTTAGATTAATAGTACCCTTATTGGAGATTTTATTCATTTAGGATCCACTGTATTGTCTTGTTTTGTTTTATTGCATTGTGCAGTGCGATGAAGTGTCCAAAACATGCAGAACAATTATGCCAGTTGAGTTCCAGGTTCGATATTCTGCTGCTCTCCATGTTCTCTATGTTTGATGTATTCTGTTTGGTTTCTTAGATGATGGGCCTTGTCAAGGCCTACATTCTTAGTACCAGGGGTCTGCACTGGAATCAATTGTACCAAAATCAGGTTTCTGAAGAGTAGAAAAAAGAAGATCTATAGATTGCATCCACGTAGGAAGCTTGACAAAATACGAAAGAAGGAAACAAGGCTGAAGAAATGGCTACTTCTGATCGTAAACTTCAGGAGAGAGAGGGAGGGAGGGAGGGAGGGAGGGAGAGAGAGATAGAGAGAGATGTTTAGTCAATGAGGTTCCTTTTACGCCTCCGCAGTCCGTTGTATACAAAGGAGATTTGGACTAGGATAGCAACACATGGCAAGATTCTTACAATTGGTATGAAGAAAGATAATTAATACATAAGTAGCATTTTATGTAGGTAGGTGAGATAAGATGGAACTCGGGTCTTCTTTGCTTTATGCTGACTATTTGAGCAGATAGAATCACTGGTCATTAAGGGATCCTGTTCCAAAGTAGACAAAAAATTTTGAGCCTCATGCATATATAGGTATTGGTTAATAATTACCTTCTCTCTTGACAAAATTTTCACTTCTTGGAGAATCCAGATTCTGGATTATACTGCTATCGTGGCTTTACTTCTGTTCCGCACTTTAGCTTGTTTACCGTATACGTTGGTGATTCTCCCCTATATTGCCAGTCTAATGGATGTCTTCTTTTCAATTTCATAAAGAAGCTAATCTTTGTTAATTAGCTCTTTGAAGACCAATACAATTTATTGCTTCGCTCTCTTTTGTTTGAGTCCCAGACTGTTGGAAAACTTTGACATATTGAACTTGAAACTTCAAATTCAAGATGATGCATATCCCACGAGAGCAACTCTAAATTGGTTATGTTGTATGTCAGTGTTATCCTTCTACGTGGTCTTCACATTTGGTTATGTTGTCTGTCAGCGTTCTCCTTCTACGTGGTCTTCACATTTGGTTATGTTGTCTGTCAGCGTTCTTCTTCTACGTTGTCTTGTTCAGTAACCTAAAATAGTTTACTCCTCCTTCCTTGGTGGTTATATTTCCATGTGGGGAGAATCTATATTATTTGGAAATCAAACCCTTTCGCTTTATCTTTGTTTTAATTGAAAGGTTTCCTTTTTCCTTTCGTCTTGTTTTCATTCAGTTTTAAGGTATTTTCTATATATGAACCTGCAATTCTAAGTTGGGCAGGAAGTATCTGTTAATTCTTGTACTACAGAGATTGGGAAACATTACCAAGAACTTTAAGTCCTTTTGTAGGTCAATGGCACTGACTTGGCAGAGATACAGGGTGGGGAGGTTGCTATCACAAACTTGCATTCCTGCAATGGTCCAGAGTTTGTGCTACAACTTCGCTTTAGTCAGGATGCAACCAGTGGTCCAGGTAAGTGACCCATAAATCATAATCAACATGCTCTATCCATTGGTTGAGACTTCTAGTTTTGTTATATTTTACTGGGCTGCTCTTCCCTCTTCCTTGACCTGTGTGGGACAAGTAGTCGGCATTTGTTGCATTTGTTGGCCAGATGTGAGCCTTTTTGTACGCTTTTAGCTTCTAAGATTTTAACTTCCGCAGGAGTAAGAGTATCTCAAGAAGCAAACGCACGTCTACGATTCGTTTATTTTCCGGTTGTTGAGGTATATCTTTCCTTTGTGAATTCCTTTCTGCAGCTTGTTAGTTTTTTAAATAGTCCTGTTTTAGTGTTATGTCAATGTATGGCTGCTTAATCCTTTCCTTTTATTTTTCTTTTGCATGTATGTATGAAACACAAAGGGTAAGGAGAATATTGAGAGGATATTGGAAAATGTGAAAGCAGGAGGATGTGGAATTAGGGAAAACTTTGAAAGCTTTAGTCGTGTGTCCATCTGGCGGCTGGGTCGTCTGCTTCCTGATGCTCGTTGGGTGAGTTTAATGATTATTTATTAGTTTGTCTATAGTGATAGTCTGTAAGGTTCTTGCTTTCAACCTTTCTTCACATGATTATGAGAACGAGGAATGGTGAACATGAACAACACACTGAATTGTGAATTTGGACGTAGTATTCGCTGTCGACATCGTTCTTATGGACCCGTAATTCCACCTTCATAAGTACTGGAAAAAATGCTTTCACTTCTTTGCTTATATCTTTACTTTGCTTCGGTCTCTGAGGAAATTTTTCGTATTTTCCTCACCTTTCAGGACTATTAGGATTTTTACTTTTCTCTTCGCATTTGACCCTTAGAGATACCTCAAGTTTATAGATATCAAGAGCCTTGGGCATTGGGGAAAACCACCCATAGTTTTGTTTTGAGCACCCATGATATATGGCTGTAGTTGGGAGGAATATTGAACTATATGCGCAGAGGAAGATGGGACAAAGTAAAATGAATGCAGATTGAGATAGTAATAAGGAAGTTCAAATGAGTTTAAACCATTTAGTAGACAGTGGTAAATTCTGGATCCCAACCTTGTTGAGTTGAGAACCTTTCCATCAAGCCTATCAATGGATATTAAATGCAATGTGGTTTGCCGCAACCTAACCTCTTAAATAGGTTGAAAACCCCAAGTGTAGGGCTAGATCGCTGATAGCATAATAAACCGGTAAGTCCGGGATCGTACCACAGGGAATCGGTAATAGCTTGTTCGGATTGTAGGCTTTTTGTAAGGTTTGTGGCATTTAGACGGCCAACTGTCGGTTTTGATATAAACGGTGGAGATTTCTCTCGAAAAGACTAGAAATGAGTTTAATAAACTAAAAGAGGCAAGTCTAGGGATCATCCATCCCGTGACTTAGGCCGTTATCGGTTCTCGATTATAACTCAAGTGAGAGTCACAACCGCACGCTCATGCTCGGAAGATTTAGCTTTGAAGACTATATTTAATCAAAGGATGTGATTTACCGGAATCGAATTACTCGTTTGAACTAATTAATCGAACATGTAGGAGGACAGAGCCCCAACCATGCCGCATGCCAAGACCGCTTGTCGACACGGCATTGCAAGAGTTAACACTCCTAGTTTAGTCCGGAAATTGCTAAGTAATTTCAATTCTGGAAACTATGCTTTTAAGCCCGAAGGTTCGAGAACAAACAACCTCCTAAATCATTGGGATAGATTAGTCCAAGACCCAAAAGACTACTCAATCATACTTAAAGAACAAAACATAGTAGAAAATTGAGACATGAGATTTAACCGTAGGAAACGAAAATAAACCTGATATTAACGAAGATCCAAGCTGTAGCTAAAACATTAACAAACGGAAAATTAACAAACAAACAAAACTTACTTGAGTTCTTGAAGAAATTAACTTGAAAAGCTTGAAGAAGAACTATGAAAAACCTAGAGCAAAAACTAGAAACTTAGGCCTAAAGTTACACTATATGGCCATCTATGGCATACAAGCCTATTTATATGGCTTGCAAAATATCCCTTACAAAAGACCAAAAGGTCCCTAAAATATCCCTAAAATATTTCATAAGTGAAAACTTTCCATAAATGGAAGGTTGAAAAAAAATGGCAAAAAGTTGTCCGTAAGCACGTGGTATTGATACACCAAAAGGTTGTATCGATACCATAACCTTAAAGACGGTCCAGAGAGCTTAATGTTCAGATAAGCTCAGCGTATCGATACAACGTTTTTCTGGATCGATTTTTTTTTGACAAGTATTTATATTAAAAACAAGGCATTAAAGGAACGCCGCCCATATAACAAAAAAGGCCACCAACACAATACACCACCCCTATTTGACAAGAAAAGATCAAACCAATCTAAAAATTGATCAAAAGAGGGATTACATTCTCCCTTGTCCCAACTATACAAACTACTAACTACAAAACTTTTGATTCTAAATAAAGGCTTTTCAACCCCTTCAAAGCACCTCGAATTCCTTTCGCACCATATAGTCCACATGGACCACATCAAGCAAAGAAGGATCATGGCCCACACACGCTTCCTTCTCTTGCCCACTCTAGCCCCATTCCAAGCAATTAAAAGTTCCATAACATTCCTTGACATGGCCCATTTTAAACCAAACCAAGAAAACACCACGGACCAAAGCTCCCAAGCTACCGGGCAATGAATGAGAAGGTGATCCACCGTCTCCGCATCCCTTTTACACATGCAACACCTATTGACAATGATTCTCTGCCTCCGAATCAAATTATTGATAGTGAGGATCTTGTCTTGAGCCGCGCACCAAACAAAAAAACTCACCCTCAACAGCACCGCTGTCTTCCAAATCGCTTGCCAAGGGAAAGAAACATTTCCACGACCACCTAACGCTTGATAATAAGATTTTACTTGAAAATATCCTGACTTAGACAGTTTCCAACGCATCTCATCCTCCCCTTCTCCTATTCCTTGCATGTCATACAGCAGAATTTGGCTGAATTTCGTGGGCTTGCTCTGGACACTCTTGAACTCAGATTTGGGTGTTCTTTGGACCGTTGGAAAGCTCGTTGAGTCTACTTTCTAACCCAAGTGGTTTGGATAAAAAATAGTTTGTACATCAAAAGATATGACAATTCTACCCTCAGCTGGTCGGAAAATGAATAGCTTTGGTAAAATTCTCACATCTCCTTCAATTCCTTTGACCCTTGGGCGACCTGAGCAACCTCCAAACCATCTCTTCATGACTTTTCGGGCACCACAACAAGGTGGCACGTGGCCTTGGGCACTTGGTTGCACCCGGAGCAATTCTTGGCGTTCAAACGCGCCTTATTCACACGATTTACCTAAAAACACACCTTACGTGCAATATCGCTATAAAAGCTAAATAAATGCAAGATAAAACAACATAAAACGGGACTAGTTGCACCAAATAGGTACAATATTGGGTGCTCATCACAATGGATGCCTCTCTGATTCACTTTGATACAAACGTGAAGGGTGTAAATGTGTTTTATGCAAAAGGGAAACAGAGAGAACCAACCAACAGAAGATAAAGTAAATTATGATATAAGTTTTTATGGAAGAATAGAGCCCCTCTAACTGCTAGCTGTCTAGAATCTAGATCAGCTGGTGTGTCCTCTGTGCGGGCACAACACTTTGTAGTCGGGGTGGGGGTGAAAGGTGTGGGGCTCAACTTCCAACTGAAGGTTTATGGAATGGAGAGACCAAAACTGTAGATTTAGTACCTAGCGTATACCAGTTGATGAGAATCTATATAAGAAGGAACTTGACCAATTACCATAACCAGGTAACCCAGCTGTTTAAGGTCAAACTCAGAGGTTTGGTGTTCTCCTGGTGGCACCGCCTTGACTTATCCGACAGCTGTGGCTTGTTGGTGGTTGCCAGTATCCTTGATTAACACTGTAGCTTGCACGGTGGGTCCATAGTGGCCTTGCCCTGGAGGGATTCCTCATTAAAAAGGAAAGAAAGAGCATACACTACAACTTCAGAACTCCAAATTCAGAGGTCAGGTTGATAAGGACTTTCCTCCTGTTATCGTAAACTATGCAGACATGCTATGTTCAGTCTGAATAATACCACTAATAACCAATTGCCAAGACTATTTGTTTGATTCGCCTAGGGAGTAGAGGTGCAACAGTTCTTGGTTCTCATGCAATATTCTGGTTCGACCTGTCTTGTGGCCTTGAGTATCTCTCTTCCTGTTCAGTGGATTGATGCACGATTTTATGAGTATTGTGGTTTTTATTGGTTAATTGCAGAAAAGGCTTCCTTTTATGGAGCCTAGGAAAAAAATTGGAGATAAAGGCCAAACTTTGAAGAGATGTTGCTCGAGAGTAAAATGCTTTATAGGTAAAAGTGATTTTAATAGTTTTCGCGTATCCCTTCCTTTTCTATTTTCAGTTTGCCAGTGTGATGCTTCAACAAACTCTTTTCTGCTTGCAGACACTGATGCTGGCTTTAACCCTACACCATCGAAGGTATGGATTTACTTTTGACCTGAAGACATTCATGCGTTTATGAAGCGGCCCATTAAGTTAAACACATGGCCGCACATTTACACAGTCCAGCATGCAGAAGCCTAAACGAGGATGCTCATATCCCAAAGAATTATGACAGGATGCTAAGCCAGATGATACCTTTATGAGCAACTAAATACTGCCTTCTATCCTTTCTTATTTCTTGGATTTATTGTGCATCCTTTTTTGGTTGTGCCACTATTTCCTTAGAGGTGGGATGGCTATAACTTTATCCTATTCTTTCTGTATTTGCTGCGGTTCTTACTCATGATGGTTTCACTCTACTTTCCACAACAAGTGTATTTCTCTTTATATGTTTTTTCTTATATTCTCTTTGCTTATACGGTACATTCAAAGACCAGGACACCTTCTGTTGAGTTGCACATTTAAATTTCATCTTCAGTAGAAGAGCTGAACACATTGACAATGGTTTATTCTGCCTCTTTCATTTAATGATGGTGACTGGTTGTATCATGTTTCAGACTGATTTAGCTCATCACCATCCTTATACAACTGTTTTGAGGAACTTTGGGGACAAGCGTCCAGAAACAGACAAAGGTGATGTATTCTAACTTAGATCAAGCTATGAATGGTTAGCCATTTTTATTATGTTGATTGTGAGATTTGTAATTGAATTTTGAGAACAAACAATTGATATACGTATTTGCAGAGGTAAAACTTGAAATATCTAAAGATGGGAAGCAAGTGACACTTCCGCAGCTGGAGAAGCAATATGACGAATGGATCTTTCAGATGCATGATCGTTATGATGAGGTTATCGAGCGTGGTGAAGATCAACCCCTTCTAGTTGTCAGTCCCTCAAACAAGAAGAAACTTGGCATTTCTTCTGACGGTAAGATTGCGATGATGCCAACATTTTTTTAATATTAGTCAAGTCAGATTGCCTCATCTTTTCTAAGATGAAGTTTCTTATTTAGCTTATTGTTTTCCACATGGAGCTATTCTCTTCAAGTTTTTCTTGTATTTATTTATTGCATTTTTTACCTTCCTCTAGTTTTGAGGGTTCACAAAGAGATCCAACGTAAAGGAGCATCTTGGAAATCAGGGCAGAAAATTAAAGTGCTGAAGGGAGCATGCACGGGATGCCACAAGAACAATATGTATGCTACGTTAGAATGTATTGTGCTTGAAGGATTTCAAGGCGATTCAGGTGGTAAGTACCTATTCATAGTATTTAAACCATGGCATATCTATTTGCTTCAAATGTTATTTGCATTCAACTCCATTTCAGGTTAGTGAAAATAACCTAGGCGATTAGCTGATAATGCAATCATTAGTCGAGTGTCATGGAAGACCTTGATTGTTTGAAGCTAATGTCCTTGGTGATGTTTTGAAGTTTATTTTAAGCAATGTGGACCTTTGCATTGTTACTGTTTTGAACTTCTATTTACAACACGAATTATTCTCTTCGACAAATAAATCTAACCTGTTCTTTCTTTCTTCATCATAGGGGAAGCTCGGGTTATTTGCAGGTACAATATCTGCAAATTTGCATTTGAAGAAAATAATTTCACAAATCTTTGCTCAGTTTTTTCCCCCATTCAAAAGTAGTCTTAATATTTCACTATTATCACTGGAAGCCCACTTGGTCTTCCAAGTGAGAATGGCTGCGTACTCTCAGTGCAGGATGATGGGAATACCGGTATCGATATCGGCAGCTCTATCTCCATACCAATTAGTGTGATTGATTCTGGAAAGGTCAGGCCTTTAGTCTCATTTTCCTCTAAGTTTAGGTTTTTTTTTTTAATGTAATTGAGTAATCTATTAAATCTTGAGCTATGCATTCTAGTGTATGGCCATTGAAGCTGCCGAGTGGGAATCCCAAGTCCAGAAGCAACGTCAAAAGATGCCATCCACAATTGAACTTTTGAGTGCAAGACATTGTCAAGAGTTGGAGGTCGAAGGGGTAAGTTGCTCCGAGCATTTCATGTTTTCTAAAGAATCTAAATTGTGACCAAGTAGATCTCTCTTGCCTTGTCTCCTTTATGAATTTTGCTTCCGATGGATTCCAGAATTTCACGAATTATGATGATTCTGTGCTTTCAACAATCTATAGACAACTAAGGCCGGGGCACGCTTTTTAAATTACTAATCATCTGCAAAACAATGCTGTGTTTCAGCCTTTACCCACTACAGTTTATGCTGGACATGTTCCTCCCAGTGAAATTGTAGCTGTTGTTCGTCCTGCCTCTTATAATTGCGCGAGTGCTAGTAAGAACTTGGATCAAAAGCATATCGTGATTTCAAAGGAGGATTTAGAGATGTGCATGCAAATAAAACTGATCTACTCTTGCCTTGTCTCCTTTATGAATTTTGCTTCCGATGGATTCCAGAATTTCACGAATTATGATGATTCTGTGCTTTCAACAATCTATAGACAACTAAGGCCGGGGCACGCTTTTTAAATTACTAATCATCTGCAAAACAATGCTGTGTTTCAGCCTTTACCCACTACAGTTTATGCTGGACATGTTCCTCCCAGTGAAATTGTAGCTGTTGTTCGTCCTGCCTCTTATAATTGCGCGAGTGCTAGTAAGAACTTGGATCAAAAGCATATCGTGATTTCAAAGGAGGATTTAGAGATGTGCATGCAAATAAAACTGAGAGCTGCTGACAAGAGCATCAAGGACATTCGTCATATTTATTCTAGATGTATCAAACCATCACCCCGTAAAGGTTTTCAGGGTTTATATATATTTCCTGTGGGACAGAAGCTCCCTGGTCTATTTAAAAAAGCTGGCGACTATACTTTTTCATTCTCTCTTGTAAGTCATTTGCTGGAATTCATTAGAAACAGTTCTAGTTTCATAGCCTTATCATACGAAAACTCTTTATTATTTATGTTTCACTAATGTGTATGTTTCTATTATGGAATATTCTTTGTTAGAGAGAGTTGAATATTGGGAGTTGTGAAAGAAGAGTTCAGGTCAAGCCTTTATCTGAAGTAGGGGGTTGGAGACAATCATGTGATGGACAAACTCCACCATATAAAGTAAGGTACAGCACCTCATACTCGGATGTATAAAACTCATTTATATTACGTGCACCAAATTCTGGTCCGCTCAGGTATTCTAGATGTTTTATTATGCATTTCTTGGAGCAGGCTTTTCTAATTTCTGTTGAAAGGTCTTTGTTCCTATTGGTGTTTTTTTTTTGTTTTAAATCATTTTGTGCGATCTTCTTCTGATTTTCAGCTTTTTTAGTTTTTATTCCTTTGCAAGCTTCAAGCACTTGTTGAATATGCTTGATGTCAATGACATGATTCATGTCATTCTGGATGGATGAGGAACAAGATGTTATATGCATTTGGACATATATCAGTCATCTCTTGAAATTGCTTGCGCTGCACATGACTTAGAACAGCCTCTGTTGCTTTGCTCTTGCTTTTTCATTATTACAGCCAATGCATGTCTACAAAGTGAATGAATTTCAAGAGTACAAGTTTTTCTGTACTTGGTCAGCAATTTCGTCAACCTATAATTTCTAATTTAGTAATACGAATTGGCAGTTGATTAAATTGTAGTTTCCATGGACAGGGTGGGTTTGTGTTTTCCACCAATTTCCATTGGATGCTATGATATACATGGAAATCGCATACCTTTTGCATCTGTTCCAGAAGTGAGTATCAGAATTGTCTCAGGAGGTGGGGTTTTGGCTAGTGTTAATACAATGAAATTGGATCTTTCATTGGATCAATTGACTTTGAAAATAAAGGTATGGCTGACATAATACAATATTGGCATGTCTAATCATAATTACCTTCTCACATTCACATGATCTTCGATGTTTTGGTGCCTCAGTTGAGTCTTTTAATCTCTGCAGGATACATTGATAGAATGTTATGAGTTGGACAAGATTAAGCCAAATTATGAGGCCACTTTAGTTGTTTCTGGACCAGATGAGTTGTCATCTGTTTCCATTCCATGTCAAGGTCCTCCAACTTATATCTCATTTGTACTCTATAGTCTGTTTGTAGAAAGCATGTGTTAGAGAAGAGTTGAATCCTTGCAACATCATGTTTTCAGTTCTTTTTTGGAACTTTGATGTTTCTTGTATCAGTTCTTCCCGGAACCTTCCATTCTGTTCGGACACTACCAAGAAATTTGGACAAGCAATTACTTCCTGGGCATGCAATTAAGGAGCTTATATTAGAGGTATATGGAACTCTGGTACCTTTTTGAATTCCATGGTTGTGAACCTGTTAGGGGCTCACTGATCAGTTAAGGTTTGACCTCTCATGCTGTTTCTTGTAGAATTTTGCTTACTTTCTTGTTAGAAAAGTATCTACGATTGTCAGTAGAAAAAGTAAGCACGAGTTACTGGTGAAGTAGCCATAGCATTGTTAGAATTCTAAAAACTGCACCAAACATCTCTCCAATATACCTAAGTTCAAAGTCTGCTTCATTTATCACCTGATCTCTTTTGTATTTTTGGCATGTAATCCAAGTATCTAACTAGTTTTTAGTATACGTTATCTTTTCACCAATTTTTCAGCAAGACTGGATATTTTGCCTAGAATCAATCATTTCAAAGATGATATAAGCTGTGTGATGAGAGGGCAAAGCCAAACGTGGTCATTGTATTCAACTCTTGTTGCAATCATTAGCTTTGGTTGTGCATTTTAGAGAGGGGTCTATTGCTCCCCTAAAATAAGCCTCCCATTTTTCTCAAGTGAAAAGCTTTGTATTCTCGAGCAACTTACCATTTTTGTGTCTATGCTTGCCAAAATTAGGTAAGACTTCTGACAAAATTGAGACCTTGTAATAAGTGGCAACTTGAGGATTTTTATGAAATGGGGTCATCCTAATGCATGCTCTCCTCGAGCAGAAGAAAGTTAAGCTAACCTCTATTAAATTAAATTATACACTTAATTGAATGTGTTTAATTAATAAATAAATAAAAAACCTCGTCCCTAACTAGAATTTACGGTTCATTTGCTAGATTATCTCTGAACTGGTAAACAAAAGGATTGTTTAAACTCATATGGTATACAGAAAGTCTAGAATAACCCCAATATCCTACTTCACATACTTTTTTTTTTTGCTTATTTTAGTCAGGTTAAATGAATATTTTATCCAAAATTTTGTAAATATTACAAGTGGTTTGTAGAATTTGACAGGTTCAATTGACTCCATAAACTTGTATATTTGCAGCACCACTACTTGTAATATACATTATACATTATACATTTAGGAATCATTATTATATAAATAGTATCAGAGGAGAGATCTAATGGGCATGAAGGGAAAAGTAATGGAGATATTAAGGAGCATGTGAACCAGATGAGAGATTCAATGAGGATAGTTGAAGATCTAAACTTTAGTATAGGAACTTATACTGTTTCAAAAGTTGGTTTTGTTAAAAGGTTTGTATTTGGTATTTTGGTTTGGAAATAGCTTGGAAGTTGCTTTTTTAATATGTGATCCCTGTAATGAGTTAAAGGATACTTGATGATTTGAATATTGATGAGTGATGGATTTGGGATTATTATACTTGATGATTGATTTGTGATTATGAAATGATACATACACCAAAAAGGGGGGTTTAGACTTATAGAGAGAAAATATGAAAAGTATTTCTATTTTGGATTTCACGATAAGATATGACTTTATGACAGAGAATACGTGTATAAAATCCTGGAGGAGCACATTGCTGCAATAAATTGTGGACCAAATGCTAGCCACAAATTTGTTCTTGTTTGAAGGATTGACAAAGGAACAACTATTGGGTAGCAAGTGTGGGGAAAGGTCAAACTACACAACACAGGTTAATGACATTAGATGTACTTATTAGGTGATATAAAATAACATAAAGCAAAGTAGGCACATAATAATTAAGTGTTGGAACTTAAAAGGTTACGATTTACTTTTTTCTTGAAGTTAAGCAAAATTGTCATAAAATGAGGAATTAATCTTACGTGTCGGAATAATGAGGTTGGAAAAGAAATAAAAGAACTTACCAAAACTTTATTTTCATGTTGGTAGGAGACATGAAAAGTTGAAAACCTACAAATTAGAAGAAACTGAAGGCTATACTTGTCTTGTGTATTAAAAGTAGAATGAAACAAATGAAGTGAAATTATAGAATTGCTTGGACAAGATTAAAAAATGGAAACCATGCACAGGTTTTTCTGAACCAATTTCTTTTATGATAGATTGTGATTAGGGAGAATGAGATTTAGGAAAGGAGGAATAGGGAGAATGAGATTTAGGAAAGGAGGAATAGGGTTACAGCGGTCTTTCAATACATATTCACGGATATCATTACCAATTTACAAGTTTTCGTACACCTTTCACAGATATGAATGCACTTAATACACATTATCCACTGTGGATAGCATTTTCCTTATTAAAATGCTACTTAATACAAACTATTTAAGAAAATTAAGGTTAGTTTAACTCAAGTACTCCAATAGTAGGCCTGTGCAAAATACCCGCATACCTGCGGGTCCGACCCGACCCGACCCGACCCGAAGGGTTTCGGACGGGCCCGAACAGCAGGTTCGGTCGGTTACGGGTAGTGAAGTGTAAAAAACTCGGGTCTCGGATCGGGGTACGGGTCAGATCCCAGTCTACCCGTCGGACCCGACCCGACCCGACCCGATGGTATTATACACGTATACATATTATATATGTACTTTGTAATTTTTCTGGGGCAGCCCTATGTATAAAGGGGAAAGAGAGCACTTTTTCTCAGAATTTCAAAACCCTCAGCAGTCACAATCCTCCCATCTCTCCAGATCTGAAAATGTCTCCGCCGAGTCCGCCCAATCCCTCACCTCCAGGTCCACCACCGTGAGCCTTCACCGCACCAGCACCACCGCCTTCTCTCTCGCTCTCTATCTCCTCTCTCTCTCTCTCTCTCTCTCTCTCCAGACGCACACCGTCCGGCCGACGTCCACACTCCACCGGTCGCAGTGTCGCCTCCACCGTGAGGTTCGTAAGCCTCCGCCTCCATCATCTCTCTCTCTCTCAATTTTTTCTGGGTTTTGCTCTTCTGTCTTCTGAGATTTGTTTGGTCCAGTCCGACGGCCCCGACCGACCCGCCCCGACCAAAATACTCGGTTTTCCGGACGGTTTTCACAATACCTCGGTTCGGTGGCGGGTCCTCAAAAGCTCCACCCGATGTAGTCGGGTCGGGTGACGGGTTCGGCGCAAACCCGACCCGCCCGACCCGTGCACACCCCTATCCAATAGTGATGTTTTAAGTAGTTTCTTTTAAGAATCCTAGTTGGAGGTGTGAATAAGGTTGCGAATGGAATAAAATTGGGAACTTGTAGGACCAGATTGATTCTTGTCAAGTTTTGACTCTTTAGAGTTTTGACTGAAGAAAGTGCAATTTCCTTTGTTAGAGCTTGTCCCACATTGGTTAATTATAACCTCCAAAACTAGTATATGAGCCTGGGCGTCCTCTCCATTCATTGCCAATTGGTTTTGAGTTTAAATTTAGATGCTTTAACATGGTATCATAGCTAGGTCTTGGGTGGCCTCACCTTACGTGGTCGAATCTTCGTCGCTTGAGTCAAATTTTCTCTCACGGTTTCCCCAATTTGTATCTCCACGTGCATCCGGCTTGCACGTGAGGGGCAGTGTTAGACTTTATCCCACATCGCTTATATAAGCCACACAAGCTTGGTTAATATATTCTATTTATCGCCAATTGGTATTGAGTTGGATTCGTTAACATGTATCAAGCTAGGCTTTCGGAGGCTTTTGGACAAGACTCTCTTGATTGATTACCCTGTTGTTTGTGCTTAAGCGTACATTGTTTCGTTGTTCGTTGTGATCCCTATGTCAAGGATCTGTTGTTTACCTCTCCACGTGCGGGGGAGTGTTAGACCTTGTCCCAAATTGCTTAATTATAACCTCTAAAACTAGTATATGAGCCTGGGCGGCGTCTCCATTCATTGCCAATTGTTTTGAGTTGGATGCTTTAACATCCATGACCAGTTTGTTCAACAAGATTCAGTTGAATGGTGAAATACATAGGTTCTTTATAAATCTTTAAAGTGAGAGTTGAAATTATACCAATTATCATGACATTGAACTTGTAAGTCAAACAAGGAAACTTGTGTGGGTAAGTAAGCAAAGATCGAGACATGGAACGATTTTAGAAATCAGTTTGGTTTTGTTGCTAGAGTGATTTGCTAGTTGCTTTCAAGCTACTTCAACTCAAGTGAATGGTCGAAAACATAAATGAAAAGAAAATTCCTAAATCTGGCTTTTAATGGCTTTTAAGGCGTAAAGGAACATCTGTATAGGCTCAAGTTCTTCTCAATTTCCATGGTAGGATATTTGCTTTAGTGAACAAGGGGGAAAAGGAAGAATATGGTTCAGTGCTACTTTTGGTGCTTCTCTCGTGTATCCTTCATCATTTCAGTTGCATAAATACTTGTGTGGAAGTAATACTTTCAGTATTGATAGCACCTAATATGTATTTGCAATATGCTTCCTTAGATGTTCGATGCCTATGGTAACCATGTCGATAGGGGCTTGGAAGTTCAGTTGAATGTGGATGGATTTTCTTTCCAAGATCATAAAGGTTCTATCCGTAAGGTGAGTGCTATTCCACAACTTCTAACATTTTGACCCAATTTTGACCCAATGTAATCATTCTTTATGGTAAGTACTCTGCTTGGTATGTTTTTCAGCTTTTCTTCTTTCTTTTTTTTTGTCTTATTTCTATAAGCAAATACCAATAAAGGTTCAAAGCACCCCTCGTTTTCAATATTCCTGATAGTTTTTTGCAAAACAATTTTGAAAATTTACAAATATCTTTTCGGTGTATTATAGATACTGGTTGCTTTCAAAAAGTAATTAAATCTGAGTACAGTTCTGACAATTGGTTGCCCACAGAAGTACCTACTAGGAATTCTCTTGGTCCATAATTTACATCTCCATGGCAGTATGATTTGAATGTACACATGATGACTAACTACTAGCTTTTTTATGCTTTTTCTTTTATTCGTTAACTTTTTATGTTAATGCATGGATCCCTGACAAGAATTTAATTTATTTGATTTGTTCTCATTCATCTTGAGTATATTTATGGGTTCTGAAATTTGAATTTTCTCAATAGCATCTTTCTCCAATGTAGGTAGATCAGCGTGGTTGTGTTGATCTAAGCAGCGTTTTGAAAGTAACAGGGGGCTATGGAAGAAGATGTAAGGACCTTGGACCTTTTTCATTAAGTGTTCTCTCTTTCCATAGTAATCTTTTGGACAGCTTTGTGTTTCCATATAACTGTAGGGCTGCAAACGAGTCGAGCTTCAGAGTGTTCAAGCTCGGCTCGCTAGAAAAGAGTTCGGCTTGAGCTCGGTTCGAGCTGCAAATGTTAGGCTCGAGCTCAACTGGAGAAGTGTCCGATCAGCTCGAGCTCAGCTCAGCAAACTCGGAAGGAGTCTCATTCGCAATGGCCCATGTGGCATGAATCAAAGAGATTGCTTGGGCTCTTGTTATAAGGGAAAGATGGCTTCATCATGTGGGGAAAACTTCTAATGTGGGACTAAGGCCTAAAGGGGAAGAGGAAAAACACTTTTGTCCCACATTGGTAATGGAAGAGTAGAGAGGCATCCCTTTCCTTTATAAATAACCTTCTTGCTCTGTCATTCCAAACTGGTGGAATTAGCCAAAGCACTTCATTCCTAAATAACCCCTGTTAGTAATATATATGTTTCTAATAGTAATGAAAAAGTTCAAAGCCTAGCGCGCGAGCCAACTCTAGCCGAGCCTCTATTGGCTCGGGCTCGGCTCGTTTACGAGTTGAGCTATAAGTTTTGGCTCGAGCTTCTTCAATAAGGTCACGAGCCGAGTGCGAACGAGCTTTTTTCATGCCGAGCCTCGAGCGGCTCTTTTTATTTGCAGCCCTATATAACTGGTGGATTTTATCATGATTTCCTATGACTAAGAAATTAAGATTTTCAAAGAGCTTCCATCACATGTTAGCAGGCCTATTACCGATTTACCCTGGATTATTTTCGCTGGAAGTTTGGATCGTAACCTTTCTTCTATAGTGTCTTTTTCAGTTTTAATCAGTGAGAAAACTATATTCAAGAAAGAGTTTGAAACTGAGAAAAGGGAGCTAAGAATTTTATCCGAGGTTTGTGTTTCTTTGTTTATTTTTCTTTATCTCCTTCAACTTTGGTATATACATGTCTATCCCTAACCTAAATGCTTCTTTTATTCCACTTCCATTAGGTACCTAAATTTTGCATGGCGGGATCTGTACTCGAAGATATGGTCTTTGTAGTCATTAACACAGAAGGTGACGTGGATGAAACTATCCATGATGACGAATCATGTGGTCAATCCCACATGCTCATGATAAAGTCAGAGCCACTAGATACTGATGATTCAGTGAAATACAGCTTCCACTGTGGGCGCTGCATAGTTCGTGCTATTTCCCTCCGACAAAAGGAAGGAATAGTTCGACTTGTAGCTGCTCATTCACGATACCCTGAGCTCCATTTGACCATGGAGGTATCAAATATTTTTGCTACAATTTTACATTTTTGTTGAGTTCAGTCATGATAAGTTGCTTACGTGTAGGTGCATATTATGCAAGCTCCAAAAGTGGAGTCCGAACCTATCCAAACTCAATATACAGATGGAAATGCGTTTCTCCTTCAGGACTCATCTGCTCTTGTGTCTTCAAAGGTGGGGCATGATTGTCAATTTTCAGATGGGAAGTTATTGCTACTTCAGGACTCATCAGCTCCTAAAGATGTAAAAGAGTTTGTGTTTGCAATAATGGATGATCAGAAGGTTCTGGAGATCTATATGTTTTACATTACTGCTCAGATGGAATTTTCAAATAGAGAGTTTTCTACAAATGCCTCAAATGAACCATTTTTGATAATGTATTTATATTAACAGTTGATTTTAGTTAATGATGTTGGGTGAAACCTTCTGAGTTATAAATTTCTGGTAAAATTTTCATATTCAAAGCCCTAGCTAAGACTTGAATAGCTACCGGGGGAATAAAAGAAGCTGCTTCCGAGCGTAATTGGTCAGGTCCTTTGTTGATCATACAGCAAGATTGGATTGATTAGGGGCATGAAGCAGTGTCTTCATCTTCTACTACTTCTGCAACTACTGACATGTAAACTCCATTTGTCTGCAAGGAAAAGCGAGAAACTATAAGGCATATTTGTTTTATTGGTGTGCTCGTATTGATGATGAAAAGCTACCCTCTCCAACATTGATGCCACCTTTGTACTCTGCCAAATGTTGCTATTATTAACAGGTGGTACTTATTTTGTGTCAGAACTTTTTTCTGTGTCTTAGGCATGCTTCGTTCTTGCAGGAACTTGAGGAGGCTGTGATTGCACATGGTTTGCGAATTAAAGACTGTGAGACAGCTCTGACAGAGCTCAATGCTTGTCAGGTGGAACTAAAGGAAGAACTTTCTATCTTGCAAGGTTTTTATCTCCTCATAGTCTTACTCTTTCTTTCGTTGAGTACATGTTGAAGATTTTGATGCTAATAAGCACTCCTGTTTTTGTGAATCACTTTTCTCTCAGTCTATAGTCGCATTGGTTGTTTCACTTCTTTAGCTTCAGCCATGACAAGTACTTGACCAATTACTTTAGGCCTGGTTGTATTTCCAAACTTGAGGGTACAAATCTTCGTTTAAAAGTTAAATAGAGTGATTTACTACAATTTCTTATTCTATTGAACCCTTAGAAGGATTTTCAGAGTCCATTATGATTCTACCTGCTAGTAGCAGAAACTGAAGCTCAGAACCATGGGGGCTCTTCTGAAACTACTTAGATGCGCATCATGATGCCTTTTATCTGAGGCAAATAAGATGTCATGGGCACAAGCTGAGTAGAACCAAGTAACTTCAACTTCTCTGAGTTTTTCAACAGACCTCAAGCTTGACATGGCATTCACCTTAAGCATTACTGTAATCAGTGAAAGAGAGATCTTATCTTAATTTCATCACCGAAGGGTGAAGGGTTTAACTTCAGTGAAGTTGAATAAAAGGATATAACACTGCAATTTTGAGTTCCTACAATTGCATGTCACCAGAAGAATAAAAATATTGGTTGTTTCAAAAGTAACGGTCTTTTCCATCCCCATGTGCTTAAAAAGCAACCGCAGGAACTATAGGCGCGCTCCTATTGTGATGAGTGTCTTAGTAAAACAGTTACTCGGTGCTTATGGTTGCTTGTTAATTTACAGCTTCATTGGGACTTGATTCCTCCAACCATTCTGGAAATGCAACTGGGAAAGAGGCAGTGATGAAACAGATTGAAAGCAAAGTAGATTCTGCAGCTGCTGTAGTCTGCAGACTCTTAAGAGAAGTCCCATCTTCTGAGCAACACAATAACATAATTGAGAACACACTTGGCGTGGTTGCACTTCTTGGAACAGTTCAAACCATTGAGCTTAGCTGGTTGTCTATTCAAACCCGTGTTTGACCTTTGTACGCACTTCATTATGAGTAACCTGGATTACAATCTTCCTACACTTTTTTTCATATGCAGGGTACTGGCAGAATATCTGGGTGAGGACCAGATGCTTGCTATTGTTTGCAAATCCTATGCAGCTGTAGATGCTCTGGAGAACTATGAACAAAATGGAAATGTGGATCGTGCACACGATCCACATCCAGAGGCAATGAAATTTGCACAATCCATAAATGGCCGTTATGTTGTTATATGCCTTGAAGATACTAGGTACTAAAAAGTGCTTTAAAATTGCAGGTCCAAACCATCAGTAGGAATTGACCGTTTATCATTACATCGACAGGGCAGTGATTTTTAGGAGAATGATTTTTCTTTTTCAATTTAATGTCTGAAAGGGAAAGATAGATGTGTGTTGGGTAATAAGTGAATTATTGGTTTTAATGATCTTACTATACAAGTTGTATTGCAGGCCGTACACAGGCAAGTTGGGCAGTGATCCTGATAGGAAACTTGCGCTGCCAGATCCTACCTTACCGGATGGAAATCTTCCATCAGGTTATCTTGGGTATGCAGTTAACCTCGTAAATCTGGAATCTCATCATTTGCAAGCATGGACGAATGCAGGACACAGTCTTCGGGAGACCTTGCTCTATGGTCTTTTTGGTGAAATTCAAGTTTATGAGACTAGGGAACACATGAAAAGGGCAAAGCCCTTCATAAAACACGGTGCAGTTTCCTTGGATGGAGGGATCATGAGAGGAAATGGGGTTCTTTCTTTTGGACATCGGTATGTGCATTACGGTCGATACATTTGTGTTTGTGTTCTTTGCGTTGGATTGAATTGAACAGTTTTAGTTCTAACTAAACTTCAGAGACAGTGTGGTACATTTATTGCGATTTGTTATGACCAAGACAGACTCCATCATGTACTCTGCTTCTCTAAATGAATAAACTTTGTATATAAATGGGTTAATTGCAGAAATAGAAGTCCATCCAATAATCTTCACTGTGGATATGTAGCCAGGAGCCATGTGGTTTCTATACCCTGAAATGTATCAGGAACTTTAGGAACAAGTAGTTAATTATACTTCCCAAGGATTGATTGGGTTGCATGCACTTACATTGTTTCTACTTGCGCATCTTTATCATGCTACCTTCAATATGACTATATTAATGAAAATAAGAAGGTGATAAATCAGCTGAAGTTTTGATATCATTTTGGTGTGTGTTTTTGTGAAGTCACGTCAGTGTAATTAGCTAAACCAATTTAGAATGGTGATCTGATGGCCAAAATTTATACCATCATATCGCCCATTAATTTCTGTGTGATTTTCTGACATGTAAGCAGCCTTCTAAAATCTTATGTTCTCGTCTCTTATTTGGATGTGGGGCTTTCAACTTAATGATTACTTCGGTATTGTTAAATCCTTCTACTCAATGTTACTCCAAACTCGGTTGATTTTTTTTCTTTTTCCGGTCTCTCAGGGAACCCAAGATTTGTTTTGCAGTTATTGCACCGGGAAGCCAAAGTTATTCATCTCCACACAACATTGAGATACTGAGGCAGATTGAAGAGAAGAAGTTGAAGATAAAAGAAAATCTTGGTCAAATAGAAAAAGTGACAAAGGCACATAAGAAAGCCCTTAAAAGATTCAAGAAGGCAAGCGACAGATATAAGTTGTTCTTGGACCGAATGGGACCCTTGCTTGCAGGCTGATCCGACGGCTCCTACTTTGGTTGGTAAATGATGTTTGCAGGAAGCCTCAGGAAAAACTTTTTGTATATATGGTCATATAGCATATTGTGCTAAATCAGTATAGAAAATACAAGTGTTGATATTTTACGGATACTCCCCACCGAGAAGTGCAAAGATTGGTGGGAATGCAACAGAGGGGAGACCAGTAATATATATTATATATTCACCAGAAACAAAACACCCATGCACTGTCAAGCGGCAGTGTGGCGTTTTTACTGAATCGTCCTTTTGGTTTTTGTACATTGTAGATGGAAAAACATGATGGAGTTGGAGAAGTTTCAGTACTAATGAGCTTGAAGCATGATAAATTAACTGTCTTGAGTTTTGTTTATCATCAAACTTTCTATTTTTTGTAGCCTCTTCCTCGGCTTTGTTCGGTTGTGTTTCAAAGGTCTTCTAAACGCAACACTTGGTTTCCCTATTCTTTTCCTGTGTGACTTCAATTTTCTTTTGATTTTTGAGCTGTAGCTTTTTAAACTGTCCCGGGTTCAGGGTTTGCCGCCGGCGAGAGCTGGGTTGGCCGTCTCCTCCTCAACTGAGTGAGAAACGAAAAAGTGGTGCTTGTGGGCAGAAGAGATTTTTACGCAATCCAGGAGCATCATCGTTAGTATTATGGAATAAGAGGTTTACTTTGATTTTTCTCCTTAAAAGTTTGTGATCATGTTATAACTTTTTTTTTTAAAGTATAGTTGCGAAACATTTTTAAAATTTTGAAAATTACTCAAATAAAATATCTTTCTTTAAAGTCATATGGTCAACTCAATAAACTGGTAAAACTGGAACATGGCATCCAAACTTTCAAACAAAGCCTAAAGCCTTAAACAAAACAAACTACTAAACCCTAATTAAACATGTAAGAGTCTTTCATAAATTCGGAACACAGAAAATACTTTTTAACCGATGGGATGCTGCAATACACCTTTGTAGTACTATAGGTCCGGGTTCATGTCTATTAGGCATACATTGTACAATAAAACTATTGGTATGCCGTTTGGTGTACACCAAATGCACACCGCGTTGTGTGAGACCCATCTCGAGGTTCCACATAAATAATCGGAGCCATTCAATTTTATCTAAAAATGTATTTTTAAGGACCCCTTTAAACAATCAGCTAGTCAGCTATTGGTAAGAGCTCGATCAGTTTTTTGCTCAAATTTCTTACACTAAATTGAGCAAATAATTGATCAAGCTCCTACTGATATTCGACTGAGCTCATTTAAAACTACATTTTAAACAAATTGAACAACTCTAATAATTTGTATTGGTATGGAACCTCAAATTGACTTTTCTACAGTTCTACTGGGATTGGAGGAACTGAAGTCTATATTTAAGCTAAAAAAGTCAAAAAAAAAAATTGATTTTTTTGGCTTAAAAGTGGATACTTTTCAAAATATTTAGGTAAAAGTAATTTTTTAAAATTTTCTGATTCCTCTCATTAATACGAATTAATAATCCAAAAAAAATTGGTGCAAAACTAACAAACGCAAAATTTTTTTGAATAAGAACTAAAAGTGCTAAACTTTTGCTTATCGGAACTGTACCTAAATTTTTTGAGAAACTTTCTCCCTCCGTCCCATTTTAAATGTCTCTTACGGGGATCCGTGCATTTTCAAACTAAAAAAAAAACATATTTCTACATATTTTTATTTTTATTTTCTTACACCAAATTAAAGTACTCAATTAATCTGGTATAAGAAATTTAAAAAAAATAATGTATAGAAATATTTAAAATGGAACGAAGGGAGTACTCAAATTCGAGTAAAATGTACTTCCAAGGGCTGGAGATACTCTCTATGCCCTAATTAGACGTACACTATAACACGTGGTGGTCTTGTGACGGGTGTCGTGCTTGCTGCTTGCATCGAACGTAGTCATTTTGCTGGCTTTAGTCTTCAGAGACCGTGCTATGAGCGAGGTACTCCCGTGAGAGTGAACATCTAGAGAGAGAGAGAGAGAGAGAGAGAGAGAGAGAGATTTGATCGGGAGCTCGCCTTCCCCTTCCACCATGTTCCCATCGAATCAACAGGCATGTCTATTTTTATTTTTTTTTCCCGCATTTATAAAATTTCAAAGGAATGCAGGTCTCATTTGCTTCACATTTGTCAATTTTCAAAGAATGCATGTCCCTTTGCATTAATTTTGCTCTTAGAAAATTTTCATGCAAAAGGTGTATCTCATTTAGCTAATTAGCTGTACTCCTCTGCATTTTAGTTTTAGTTCCTGATTCTGCTTTTTAGGAGTGGTGTTATATAGGGCCCCTGATGTTTGAAGTTAAACTTATACTAGGAGACTAGTATTTTTCTTGTCTCTTTAGTATTTTGAAACGCGGTACTACAGATTCAAAACTATAAGAAAAAACTGGTTCTGTTCCAATTTGTTGTACTTGTTTTTGTGTTTTGGAGGGTGTGGAATTAGTGCTGAAGTGGGTTTACTGGGATTGGAGGAACTGAAGGTTATGGAAGCGTATGCATATAGCATATGAAGTTTTGGAAATGGGATTTGGTGATGAAAAAATTAGCACTTAAAAACGGGTACAAATAGTCTACAAGGAGTAATAGTTAACGGCTTAACGTGGTTTGTTCAATATCAATGCTCCTCTTGAAATTCAAGATTGTGGTACCATGGATTTAAAGGAAAATCCGCGAAACGGTTCCGATTGTCAAAATCCAGTGAATGAGAAACAGTCTAGCTCTGATAATGAATTGCTTAACTGGCACTTAAACTGGATGTCTATGCCTAATGGCTTTTGTCAGTTTACCAGAACAAATATAAACCAAACCAAACAGGGCCTTTAAGTCACAATCAATTGAGGCGACATTATTTGTGCTCTGCCATTCATGGTAGTTTGAATGTGTAATGGGAAGAATGAATGCTGGTTTGGATTGCATCAGTCATTGTTGTTTATCTATCGTCATGGAAAGCAGAGTTAACAAAATATGAGGAAACCATCAAAATTCTTGTTAGCAACATGTGCATACTCATCCCCAACGCTGACCCCCTACCCCTCCGTGGAATTAAATGTATAAATACAAATTAGAAATACAACAATAGCCACTATCACTTGAAGCCAAATGCCTGACAATACAATGTCCTCTTTTCACTGTATTATAGTATATGCCGTTGTCTTGGAGTTCTCTGAAAAAGTTCATTGTACCACTTTAAGGGAGGAAATCGTTTTCCCCTTTGAAAATGGTTCTCTCTTAGTTCATATCACATAGCTATTATGTCCGGCCTTGGCCGAGTGGCATGAGACAACAACTAAAGGGCTAGACTCCCGAGAGGTTGCAAGGTCAAATCTCATGAAGGCCACTGGAGCCTAAAGGTTTGCATCATCGTTTACTTTAGGGCATCAGGATTAATCGAGGTACATGCAAGTTGGCCCGAACACCCAGTTATCAAAAGAAGTTGTGTCGAGTGATCTGCTATTGACTTCTACAACCTAGTTTGAATAGACTCAAATGTGGGTGTCGGTGTAGTTTCATGTCTAATCATCTGGTCTCTAAAATTATGTTTCTGAGTACACGGGAACACGACAAAGTATCCATATTTTTGTATTACCTAAATGGTGTTTACAAGGTGTCATGCATGCAGGCATGTCATGAATAATATGATAGTCTTAAACACAAGTACATGTTGAACTGAAATTCTTATACATACTTTAACGGGACAAATGTCATATGTACATGTCGGCTAATAAACGGTACTCTTGTTCAAGGGGCAATCACACGGGTAGTTACAGACATTGAGAAGAGTTCATGCAACAATGGCTACCATATGAACAATTCTCCATCATGGTTCATGTACTTTGCGTATGTCCACTTCCAATTCTCTAGGTTGCCATGAAAAGTAGTCGATGCCTTTTTGAGGGAAACTCAGAAATTGTCTCATTGGGTGTAGCGAGGTACATAAAAGATGAAATTAACTTGACATAACCTACACCACAGGGTGAGGAATTGGTATTGTACTAGGAGGAATTTCCTCATCAATGCTTGTAGGAATCAAATGGCGGAGAAGGAAATACGGCTGGAACTGGAGTATCTGAATTTGATCTCATTATTTATTTATTTATTTTTTTGGCTCAGTTAATGATTGGGTTCTTTTCATAAACTGTTTCTCCCTTTATGAAATGTTTATTTGGACTTTGGAGGATACTTGTTGCAAAAGGGTTCTTCATATCAACATGTAGGGTATTGCTTCGTTAGGAAACAGGAAAAAACCACGTATTTTTGGAAAGCCTTGCGTATTGCACAATTGGCTGACAGTTTACTGTCTATCAGGTCTTAACTCAGTATTCAGAATCAGTACCATTGTCTATTAGGTCGTTACTCACTGTTCAGTATGCAATTGATTCACGTTGATATTTCTAAGCAAGATATTGTTATTTGCTTTAGGAAAAGAGTCTCTTTCAGTGTTCAGTAGATCCATATTTGCTCATTTAATGCATCAATGTAAAGATATGAAGAAGAAAAAAAGGTGCACTATATTCTCAAGATGTGTGTGTTGGCTTGTCATACTGTATTGACTTGGAAAGGATAATTATGGTCTATGAACACCTGATGATTTGTTTCTTTCTGATTTTTGTTATACAAAGGCTTCATCCATCCAAGATCCATCAGTACTGAAGCATGTGGGCCACAGTGATTCCTGTTCGAATGCTATGGATGGAATGCCAAATGGAGCACCTTATCAGGCGGAAAGAGTTCTGTGTACTGCTAAGGTTGTTGAGGATTTTTTTGGGAATTGCAGGGTTGTGACATAGTATTTTGATGAATGATATCTTGTGTCTTAGTTCTTATGCTGGTTATGATGTAGTTGGCACATAGGTCTTGTTAAACAGTTCATTTTCATTAACAAGGGAACTCTTCAACTGGAGTAATTTTTTGTTTCTTTAATCCCACCAGAAATACGAGAAGGATATACAAATGCTAGGTCTACGAATAAAAAAGCATGAAGAGAACATCAAATTTCTGAAGTCGCAGAAAAACAGCTTGGATGACTCCATTCTAGATATGCAAGGTATGTTGTCCTTAATTTTCAGTTAAAAGTAGTGGAATTACTGAAAATAAACTAGGGTAACAAAAGTCACCGTCCTCTGAAGTTTTACTCTCTCATTTTCCAATCTAATGTTCTTAAAATATCATATTTTGCAAAAAGTTGCTAATGCCAGACATCGAAATAGATTGGCACCCATTGCTCTCCATGCGAGTGATCGGTGTTTTCAATTATGAAAATAGAGTGAACAAGACGAGTGAATTGCATCATCTAATGTCCTACCACTTTCTACGTATCAAAGACGAACATACTTCTCTGAGATTACTGTACATTGTTTGATGTTGTGAAGTTGATCAGATATACACTCAAAACTTGATTTTGTGGAGTTACTTATTTTGATCATTTGAAATCTATTGGAACCACTTTGGAAACGAAATAGTTGAGTTTGATGTAAGTTTAAGAGCTCGATTCTCTTGCTATCATGTACGGTTTGCTTTTATCATTCTCTTACGTTTCGTTTTCCTTACAATATTGTCTCAGTTAGTCTTGGGAATTACCATTCTTCAAGCTCGCCTGTGATCAAAGACGAGGATCGTACTCGTATGAAAAGTGAGGAGGAAACATTAGAAGATATAATAAGGCATGAAAAATCGGCAGCTAGCATTTTGTGCTTGCTGAAAACTCGTCATGCCAGTCAGACTCCTCATCTTGCACTAAGCAAGGATGTGTTGGGTGTTGTTGCTCAACTTGGGAAATTGGATGATGACAATCTCAGCAGGTTAGTTTGAAGTTGCGATCTTTCGTGTTTTTAGTTGTTTACTTTGTGGGTGGGCTATTGGTATGGCTTGGTAGCTTTTTTGGATGTTTTTTCAGCTGTTTTGTATGGATATGCAAAGCATTACTTGTCACATGTTAGTGATAGAAGACTACTGATTGAGTGGCTCAGTAGACCTATATGTTTGGGTCCCACTTTAGTTTTGGCTCAAAGTTGCCCAAAATCATTGTTACCAAACCATTTTTCCTTCAGCATATAGTATATTTGACATGGTGTTTTGTCTACCTCTGGAGCCAGGCTTCTCTCAGAGTACCTTGGGATAGAAACTATGTTGGCAGTTGTCTGCAAGACCAATGAAGGTGTTAAAGCTCTAGAAACATATGAAAAAGATGGTTCTATAACTAAAAATTCCGGTATTCACGAGCTTGGAATTTCTATTGGGAGGCAACTAGATGGCCGTTTTCTCGTCATTTGTCTTGAAAATCTACGGTATGTGGCCCTCTTACCATATTCTTCTTGTGTACTCTGGAGTTCTAAGTTGAGGATGCTAAAACATATACTTTTTGGTTCTCAGACAGTATAGTGGCGAGTTTGTTGCCAATGACCCCCAGATGAGGCTTGATCTTCTGAAGCCAAGTTTACCAAATGGGGGATCTCCACCTGGCTTTCTTGGGTTTGCTGTGAATATGATTAATATAGATACTGACAACTTATCACGTCTCACAGCCACTGGGAATGGCCTAAGGGAGACTCTTTTCTATAATCTCTTCTCCCGTCTTCAAGTGTACAATACAAGGGAAGACATGTTACAGGCTCTTCCTTGCATAAAAGATGGAGCTATATCTTTAGATGGTGGGATAATAAAGCCTACAGGCATCTTTTATCTGGGCTGTAGGTAAGAGTCTCAGATTGATATGGCATTTCACTTGCATACAATGATAAATTTCCTCCATATTTCCTCTGCAAAATATTATGAGTTGTTGCAACTCTTTTTTTCCCTTTTTTTCTTTTTGTGTTGTGGTTTAGTTTAATGCAAGCGTCTTTTTATTTATCGGATAGTATTGGTGTCTTTGGTAGTACCCTTTTTAAAAGCTCCGTTGTGTGCCTTTGTGATGTATAGAATATCCATGATCCGTCTGCAAAATTTGTTCTGGTCAAAAGTTAGCTAATGATTCTATTCAGCCTCAGATGTTCAATCTGTTGTACGTGAAAGGTTAACATTTTACGGGCCAACGGGTGTTGCCCAAAGAAATACTTTTTCTCGTTCCCAAGTTCCTTTTCAAATAGCGAGGAAAGATCTCAATTATTCCCGATGAATATTGGCGGCAGATTTTTGTTTGCCTGTTCAAAGGTGATAGGATTTTGTGCACACTCAGGGGTAGAGTTCATAGCAATGCTTACTTGTGATTGTAAGAGATCACTTTTAAGATTTGAACCTTTTCCTTGCATTGTTCACCTGTCTTTTTTTTTTTTTTTGGGTACTTCGGAATATTGTTCACCTGTCTTCTGGCTAGATATATATCAGCTTTGTCCTTCATCCAGTCAAGTTTGTGTCCTTCCTGGCGTAACTGCCAAATCTAATAAAATTGTTGTTCTACCTTTCATATCTAATTACAATATTGTTCTTTGTTCTCGCTGCTGTATTGTTCCTTTAAATCTCTCTGATTTAAGGGCCAGCATAAATGTGAAATTCCCCAAAGGCTGTGGGACATCAACTCTACCCGCGAACTATTTGGAAACTGAAAAACTGATAAAGGAGATGAAATGGAAAGGAGAGAAAATTCAGGAAGATATGCAGAGAGAACAAGCATTACTGAACCACGCAATGTTCAGTTTTGAAGTAAAGAAAAAGGAGTTTGTCAAGTACTTGGCAGAAAGCTCATCACACGTGACCCAGGTAATGATGGCCTTTTTGGCAAGTATGAAATACTTCAACTTGGAAGTTGTGATTCTTGTTTGAATGCATTAGCTGACCCAAATTGATTGAGACAAGATGCTCGGTGTGGCTTAGTTTGGTTTGGATTATTAAGTGGCTGCCAAGCAGATAAATAAAAGTTAATTTTCTGGAGGTTGGCATGGAGTTATACATGTGATTTACAATTGGTGATTATAATTTTCCTGTTGGGCAAATATATTTTGTCATTTTAAGCCACTTCAATCTAAGTTAAGTTGAGCTGCTTTTTCGACAACTTACAATCAATTGTAGATCCTGTGAAGCACTGTTCTGTGGTTGACCAAACAAATTTTTAGAAAGGAATGAAACTGGGTAATGATGTTCACTTTTGACTTGATAATTTACCTCCCCGGGTCCTATTGATTTGAAAGGCCAAATAAGCGAAGCCTTTAGCTCGTAAACTGCATTCTTTACAAATCTTTGATCTTTTTACGAAGTATAACGTATGGTCTTAATGCAATCCGCAGCATCAGACAAGGCCAGGCGGGACAGATTGATTCAGACATGATATTTCCCATGAAGAGCTGTCAATCTTTGCTGGGACCTTCAATTGTTGGCGCAAAATGAAATTCCATCTCGATGGAGAGACGGGAAATGTGTTCTCTTAGTTTGGTCAGAGGAATTGTCTCGTCCACTCTGGTTCCGGTCAATTCTGCATGTTGTAAAGTAGAGGTGGTAAGTTTGCATTGTTTTTCTGATGCATGTGCTTCTGTAATACTATGTAACATTGATTGCATTTACATCTAATCTAATCAAGCTTGCAACAAATCATGACTCTCAGTTTTCTGATGTCATTCAAGTTAGTACTCCACTAGAGTCGAAGCATGTTCACAGTTTGATCTCGTTTCACCGGGGAATGTACTGCCTCCGGCTCCAACCACTGGGGATAGGCATCAGTTGATTCTCATTTTGGAGGCTTTAAAAGCAGTCATTTTATCTAATTCAAAGCTAACGCAGTTCTCCATTTACCATGGCACAATTTATGGAACCAAATGCGCCTCAAGTTGGACACAAAAAGGATTTTCTAATTAGTCTACGATACTATTTCAACTCAATGAAGCCTTCTCTTTTTCTTTTTCTCTTTTTGCCGAATTTTTGGGATATATTGGAATCCAATATGCTTAAAATTGCAATAAACCCATTCTTATGATTCCCAACATGCTTCAAGTGATTGAAAGGCTTCCAAATTTGCCCATCTCCATCCTACAAAATCTTCAAGTGGTTTAAAAATAGAGATAATATGGGTAGTTTCTCAAATGTGCTAGAAGTACTAGAAGACAGATTTTTTTTATCACTTTTAGCCGGGAAACTAGCCCGTATTTGCAAATAAGGACAGACAGATTCTCTTGAAATCCAATATGCATCAAGTGATTACAATGCTGCCAAAATCTGTCAGGCCTATAAATTCTATCAAGTGTTCTATTTGGAATTTGGTTAAGGATTGAGCTCGTTTGGGGTTAATGGTTGTGTGAAGAAGAACAAAAGACCTGCAGGCACAAATTTAGGAGAAGGATCCTGGTTGGACTGTCCTGTTGAGCTTATTGTTGGCTTCTTTCATAGTACTATTCTTTTTATAGTTGAAATGGGTTATTTTTAAAATTTCGTCAAGAACGTTGGCTATATGTTTTGAACACATCTCTATATTAAGAAAGTAGGCTCGATAAAGTTCCACAAAAGAATCCAATAATACGGTCCAATCCCTAAAACTAATTGACTAGGAGTTGAGGCTAAGTTCCGCCAAAGATTTTTTTGGGTTTTTTCTTATTTTGTCCTTATTTAAAAAAAAAATTTGTGTTTATTAGTTTTGCCTGGTTTTGTGGGCTTTATCTTGGATGTTTCAAAAAATATTTGTGTAAAAGTCATACTAGTAATTTTTTACTCTTTCAATTTGTCCTGGCGACAAATCAATAATTCACAAAAATTAGGCGCAAAATTAACAAACGCGAAATATTTTTTATAAGAACAAAAACAAAAAAAAAAAGTCCAAAAATCTTAAAATCATCAAATTTACGTGAGCGGAAAAGAAGTACAGTAGGTATGAGCCAAGGGGGAGATGCAGCGGTTGCCGTGAATTATTCTCATTGGAGGGCTCCGGATCAGGGATGTTACAAGTTCAATTGCGATGCAGCAGTTATGAGCCAAGGGGGAGATGAAGCGGTTGCCTCGGTTCTTAGGGATTGGAAAGGCGTTTTGGTGGATGGAAGAGTTGGTAGAGCAAAGGTAGCCAGTCCTTTACAGGGGGAGTTGCTAGCTATTCATTTGGCTTGCGAAATGGCTCGAGCACTTGGGATTTCAAATGCTTGCATCGAATCAGACAACCAACGCGCTATCAAGTTAAGTGTGTCTGAGTTGATTCCGCCGTGGGAGGTGTTGTCTTTAGTCTCAGATATCAGGCAGCTTAGGCAGTATGTTGGGCTGAGCTTTTCTTGGGTTGAGAGGACTGGTAATCAGCTAGCTCGTATTGTGGCCACTAAGGCTCTTTTAGGAATTTGCTTCCATTATGTGGGGTGGCTGCGCCCCCGTTTTTTTTTATCTCTTCTGTTGTAAATAGAGAGTCTCCCTCTGTTTTGTAGCCTGTGGGCAAATTTTCGATTATCAAAAAAATGAGTACAGTAGGTAGTAGTACAAACCATGGGGATATTTTCCGTGTGGGAATGGAATTGTCACCCATGGTTTTGCTATGCAAAACTGGGTAGAGAGTTTTACTCCCACTTCAACGGCGTCGTTTCTAGATTCCTCCAGCCTGATATTCCACGATTTGTTTCTTTCATCCTCTCTCTCCTCTTTTCTTTCTTGTAGCGCGCTCTCTCTCTCTCTCCCTCTCCTTTCATCTAGAAATCCTCCCAGACCAGACACGATAATCCTCAATTACCAAAGACCCACTTAAATTCACCTCGAATCCTTCCAAACCCATTTCCTATTTTCCCTTCTCATCCCTACATGAACATCAAAATTCAATCTTCCAACTAAAAACCCCCACCTTTCCTCTTCAACCCCTGCACACCCTCAAACATGGCCGCTGCACTACGGTCAAAATCATCAAGAGACAGCCTTTCGTCCACAGTATCACAGTTCAGGTACTTCATTCTCAACCACATGCACGATGGCCGAATGTTGGGTTCCTATCCAAACACTTACAAAACCAAATGGGACGATTACTTCTCCAACACACCCTATCATTTCACCTCATTCAAACCCGTTTCGCTACGCGGTGAATTCGTAGACAATTTCATCAGGAGCAGGAGGAAAGTTGGGTATGGGTATGTTTGTAATATCTTGAATTCCTATGGGGAGCCACCTGAGGTTTGGCAGCAGCCTCCTGTGGATGGAATTGCTGTCAGGCCTGGTGTGAAGTTGGTTAGGGTGACCGAAGGCGGTGGTGGCGGCGGGGCTGGGGGTTCGGGTGGTGGTGGGTACGGGTCAAATTCGAAGGATGGGTGTTGGGGAGGATCGAATATGGGTAGTGAGTTTCCTACCCCTAAGGAGATTTGTAGAGGGCTTGATAAGTTTGTAATAGGGCAGGAGAGAGCAAAGAAGGTGATTCTCAATTTTAAGTGCTTCACATTTTATTGCTATATATGCTGAACTTCGACTCAGTTTACATTTGATGCAAACTTATGTTTGAAAGGAATGCGCTTTTGGGATGACATGGTTTGGTGTCTTCTGAAAGAGGTCTTTATGAGTAGATATGTGCTTAAATTCACTTTATTCAATCATTGCTGATTTTCGCAATGTTTAACCGAAGATATGCTATTTTCTATGATGGGCTTTTTTGCCACTGCCTTTTGTTGGCGGTGTAATATTGGATAGCTCACTGGATACGACGACACTTTTGCAGTTTGTGGAATTAAAATGGAAAAGAAAAGAGGAAATGGAATAGTAATTGCAGCATATTTGTATGCGGGACGGGCCTGTTTTGTATGCATGATGTATTGTTTCTTGAGTTCTGCCTGTTTATGGTGTCATTGATGAGAAACTTTTGTTTGGATGAAGTTTGTCTTACATGCTCTGTATTATATACTGGCTACAGGTGCTTTCGGTGGCAGTTTACAATCACTATAAGAGGATCTCTAATGACCCTTCACAGAAGTGGTTAGTTCTATAACTTTGGTTGCTGCCAATTATCTTTTCCTTGACTATAGATATTAATATAAATGTAAAAATATAGCTACCTGCTGGAAGGATACAAGTAGTGTGCACGTGTAATGTTGTGTACTGGATTGTGGGAATTTTTGACATCAAAGTTTAGGGTTTTGATCTGTTGAACACCCTAATGCAGTGCTCAATAACACCATTTGAGGCTTGACCAATCTTATGTTTGTTGATTGTACGTTTGCTTTCCGAACGTATTTACTTTTGAGTGCTAACGTTTATCACTACAACTTGGAAAGTTAGGCCTGTAGGAGACTCAGTCAATGACAAAACAGATGCTGCAGATGATGAGTTGGTGGAACTTGAGAAAAGTAACATTCTTCTGATGGGTCCAACTGGTTCAGGTAATTTATTTTTGTATTTACCATGAATATCCGGTGATGTATGTTCTCTTGGAGTGTGGTAAAATATCTTCAGTGGAACTCAAATTTTTAGGAAGGCATGTGGTTTGAATTTGGTTGGATAACTGTAATTGTCAAGACTCGTGTTTGGTGTTTCGAGATACTTATAATTTATCTACTAATCTATAGTCTCTTATCTGTTATTACTGCTTCCATGGTGAACAAAACAGAAATTTCAATCATAGTAGTGGCCTCTGTCTCTTTCCGTAAACATCCACATGGATGCTCAATATTAGTCTAGAGTTTTCTTTTATTACACATGTTATGATTCTTATGAAAGTTTAAAGATTGGTAGTTTCTTTGTTTAAATTTTGCGTGTAAAAGGGAGTAAAACAAAGCTTTAGCTGATATAATTTCCCTTTTCTGATATATAATCTATAATTACTGGTTCTCACTCTTATGCTTCTAATGCTGTTTCAAGGACAGGGAAGACATTACTAGCCAAAACGTTGGCACGGTTGGTGAATGTTCCCTTTGTTATTGCAGATGCCACTACACTTACTCAGGCAAGTCGGTAGCACTTTATAACGGGTAGCCCTGATTTTGTCCTGTGCTCCTTATGAAAACAATTCTTTATGCTTGGAAGAAATACAAAAATCTCTAACTGGCAGACAAGTTGCTTGTTTATAACTTTGGATATTTAGAACTATGCTTCCTCGTAAGTTTCAAATTGGTCTTTCTTTGGTGGTGGTTGTCAAGTGGAAGTTCAAATTTTTCATAGAATGGTTTCAATCTATAATAGTCTGACCAAAATGATCAGCTTGGTTCTCTCTCTCTCTCTCTCTCTCTCTCTCTCTCTCTCAAGTTCAACTTTTGATTACCTTTGAACAACCTAAAGAAAAGATAGCAATCCACCTAGTTAGCATATTAAGTTTATAGTTTTCTCCCCTTTCCATGTACGAAATATGTTTTCTGAAAAAAAGAAGTCGAAGTATGTACTTTGAATGTACTCTCCCCTATGGAGGTTTTATTGTTTTCTTGATATAATGCAATAGCGAGTTCGGTGCCAAAAGTTCTGACTTTGCTTAGCCCATGACGGCTTGCTATTTTTGCAGGCAGGATATGTTGGGGAAGATGTGGAGTCGATATTGTACAAGCTCCTTATGGTAAAGATCTATGTCTATGACCCTCCCTACACCCCACAGTACAAACACACACACAGAGAGAAGATTCGGATAACACAATGTACTAATGGCATGGATTTTGCCTTGATATTTTTTCGAGTTCAGCAATTCTGTACAATTTTATAGCATCTATGAATTCTACCTTGTGTACTGAGTAGCATTTTTGCTTCTAGAATAGATGATCAAGTGATTGTTCATTACACGTCAATTTGAAACCTTTTAATATATTCAGAGTGGGTATCTCTGCCGCTACATGTGGAACCAATTTTATTTTTTCTGCTTCAAACGATGAGATTATAGCTTATGTCTGGATGTAAGTGACTCTATCAAATGCTCATAGTGGTAAGCGCATGGAAGAACCTTGGCTGTAATGACGTAGGGTGCTATTTGATGACTGGGCAGCTAGGCATTTTCAAAATTCCTCTTGGATTGTAGGCGGTAGATGATGGCTGGCGGACTTTGGGATTATTTAGTTACTGTGAGTCTGTGACATGATTCCACATCCTATTTCGTGTAAAAGAGAGATCCTCTTAACCCATACTGTCTTTTGTAGACTTGTCCAACTGAGGGCAACTCCCAAGATCGAGACACGTTACTTTAGTGGTGGATTTGATTTTTACCCCAATTATTTCTGGTTCAATGAAAAATGAATCAGAGTCCAAATTTTGGTTCTCGATCACTTTTCATCCTTGTCCTCCAAATCTTTGCCCCTACAACTCTCTATACAACATCCTTGCATGTTGTTGTACTGTTTATGTGTAGCCTCTATAGTTTTGCCTGATATTTGCTTGTTAGCCACTCGAGGTTCATGCTGAATATTGAACCCTTTCTAGTGTTGTCTTTGCATTCATCTAGAAAGCCCTCATATGAAAAAGCATCTCTCTGGAAGTAGTACATGTATTTTCCTTGACAATCCTTATCATTCTAATTGCATGTTCATTGGTCGTGAACCGAGGTGAGTTTCACACTAACTATTTTACTTACTCGGCTACTGCCTTGTCACCTTTCAAATTTCATCTTTAACATCTTCATTCCACAGAGTTTTTGCTGAATTTTGCTCTTATCAGTTATCATGGCCTTCTTTACTCAGGTTGCTGACTACAATGTGGCAGCTGCCCAGCAAGGCATCGTGTATATTGATGAAGTTGACAAGATCACAAAAAAGGTTTCTCTAAAACTGTCTCACGGTTGAGCATTATCTTTTGTTTATTCACCAAAACGGGCATAGCGTTCTTTCTGCATAATTTTACTCATTTTCACTCTCACAATGCAGGCTGAGAGCCTTAATATAAGCAGAGATGTATCGGGTGAGGGTGTCCAGCAGGCATTACTAAAAATGCTGGAAGGAACGGTAAATGCATCTTCTATTTTGTGCGCTCTGAATTTAGTTAAATGAGGGCTTGTCAGATCTTGGGGAAACTGATCTTGGGGCAGCCTTATGATCCATCTGTTGGAACTTGTGCCATTTTAGTTTATATAAATGGACTGGATTTTCCATATCGGCTGTGATAGCTGAATGAAGTACAGATGTGACCCTTAATCCCATGTTTGAAACAAAAGCGAGAAGATTGTCACCTCGAGAGATAGATAAGTGGAAAAAACTAAAAACCAAAATAAATGAGTATATTAAATGATATTATACTCGGATTTATTATCCTATCTTAACTTCTGAGTAGAGCTCACTTGCTAGAGAATCACCATCTTGTGCGAGATGTTTGTTGGTCTTATTCTGTAAGCATAAAACCAAGGCTAAAGAGGGAAACAAAATTCTGTGAAAATTTATTTTCACACTTTTTTGAGCTATTGCATTGCATTGGCATTGGAGACTCTCTTGACTCAGCTTTTCTTTGAGTTTGAAATTGGTGGGAACTAGAAAGGAACCTTGTTTTGCACTTGAGAGTTGCTATAATGATGAAGGTAGTTAATTTGTTTGTAATCTGATTTGTGGAGCTCTCTACATCCAGGTAGTCAATGTTCCCGAAAAAGGAGCTCGAAAGCATCCTAGAGGCGACAATATTCAGGTACACTGATACTAGTTTAGGTAAATATGAAAAAGAATGATGATCTGGAAGGACGCAGAGTGGTAGTGTTGGAATTTGAACCCATCTAAACCTGAAAATTGTCAGAGAAACTCTAATATTTAAAAAGCAGCAATGAATTACGTCTGTCAAAAAAACAGTAAAGATGACATTTGTCATCTTTCTTTAGCCATATCATTCACAGGCTTTTTAGCTCAATGATCTGAGGCGGCCACAAATCTGTAACAGGATATGGGAATCTACTTAGCAGAATTTATGACTTTCCAATTAGAGTTCCTTAGAACTAACGATGCAGTTCGATACTTCGTTGCTTGTTGATTTTGTGTTGTTTCATGTTGAATTTTCTCAGGAGACACTTAGAATTAGGAATGTCACCTTCTTTCAGTTTTTAGTTTTGTATCAGTTGTTTTGTTTGAGTACACCATCTTTCTTGATTTATCACGCCTCACATTACATCTTTCTTGGAACGGTTGGACATACAGGCGGCAATGTTTTCTGTTGGTAATTCCATTTTGCTAATAGAAGTTGCTTTAGTTCTCTTCTTCAGCAATACTTCTATCTTTCATCTCTTTGAAACCTGATTAAGGGTACATCACATTATCAGAATAAGTTCTAATTTGTTTGCTTCGCTTTGATGGATACTCTCACTCATTGTGTTCAAGCTCCAAAATCAGTTTTAGATGTTGATGCTGTGTGTGTTTTTCACAGATCGACACTAAAGATATTCTCTTCATATGTGGAGGTGCTTTTATCGACTTGGAGAAAACTATCTCAGAAAGGTAATTCCCATAAGAAAAATAGCTACGTTTTCTCCTCTTGGCCGAATTAACACTCTGGGCTCTTTTTGTATCTTTGAACTGCTCTACCTCCAATTCCAGGCGCCAAGATTCATCTATTGGGTTTGGCGCACCAGTCCGTGCAAACATGAGGAGCAGTGGTGTTACGAGCTCTGTCGTGGCATCATCCCTATTGGAAACTGTAAGCTTGCTCCAACATGTAATGCATTTTGCAAGTTCAGTCTTTTATTTCTAACACTTAACTGTCATGTTTGGCAGGCTGAAAGTAGTGACCTTATAGCATATGGTTTGATACCTGAATTTGTTGGACGATTTCCTATCCTTGTTAGTTTGTCGGCTCTGACTGAGAACCAACTCGTTCAGGTATAGCTGTAGAGAGATGTGCACTATCAAGTTTTCATGGATTCATTGGCAGCTTGTCTACCTATTCTTTTTCTTATTATTTTTTTTATTTTTTCCAATCAAGGTGTTCACAAGCGTAAATAGATGACGCTCTTAATGCACCTTCTTACGTGGCGAACTCTTACTAGTGACAATGATTGTAGGTGCTAACAGAGCCAAAGAATGCCCTTGGGAAGCAGTACAAAAAGATGTTTAAAATGAACGAAGTAAGTTTTCCTTACAGTCCCATTTTCTATGGGGTCCGTTCCAAAATCTACAGCAATCTAAGTTTAAACTTTTAGCCGATACATTCGTGGATGTGTGGCAATGGATAATCCAGTCTTTTTGTTTCTTACTTTCTATGCATCTGAACCAGGGTTATGCTTTTATTGATCTGGTCATCTGGTGAAAGTGTGTTTTCCACATATGACCTAATTGTACTTGGATTTATCAGGTAAAGCTTCACTTCACAGAAAATGCATTGAGATTAATTGCTAGGAAAGCAATAACAAAGAATACTGGAGCCCGTGGCTTAAGATCCATCTTGGAAAGTATTTTGATGGATGCCATGTATGAGGTATGCAGTATGCCACATCTTCTTTGATCATTAATCTTGATCTATTTGATTTCTTTCCTGGCTAGTGTTAACATAACAAGAAGGTTGTACTTGACAAAAGAATACAATAACAAAAAGGTCTAGGTTGTCAACACAATATCTTACTCTACAATGGTTTGGATTCACAAGTTTCCGATTAGAATATAATGGTCCTCGACGATGGCTTGATTGGAGTCTTGGAATACTTCACAATTTTTTCCATGCTGATTATAGGGAATGAGAAGATCTGAAACAGATTCAGGAACGTTTTTTTTGCTATAGAAGGCACTTATGCATATGTTATGATCTTGTCATGCAAATGACGAAGATACTAGCTACAGTACCTTCTAAAAGGATGTACCACCTTTGAGTGCTCAAAAATTTGTAATGCTAAGCATCACTTAGCTTCCATGTTTCTCCGTTCAAAAAGAAGGGGAAAAAAAAAGCATCACTTAGCTTCGAATAGAATGATCTTAGCATTTTTAGAGATTCGGTACATAGCGAATTGTTTTTGAATCGTAGGTGTTGTGAAAGTGATTGCAACATTTTCAGGTGTCCTTATACCCTAGACATTAAATTCTTGCTAATTTCTTTCTGTCTGAACTTGATCACTGTTCTGCTGCTCAAAACACTTTTAATTGATTGATTTATTAGTTGGGGCGGGAGACCAAGTTTATGAAAATGCTACTGCTAGACATATACCAGCAAGCGGCCACCGTGTGGTGGATGTTCTATTTCTGCACAGTTGGTCTTTTGTTTCATTAGTATTGCGTTTTAATTCTTTGTTTCTGTGATTCTAAGTTTGAATTGTTTGCAGATTCCAGATGTTAGAACAGGCGACGATATAATAGATGCTGTTGTAGTTGATGAAGAAGCTGTTGGATCGGAGGGACGTGGGTGCGGAGCAAAAATCCTTTACGGCAAGGATGCATTTGACCGCTACCTTTCTCAACACAAATTAAAGGATTTACAGGTGCATTTTCACTACGTTATGTGATTATGTCTACCTTTCATCAAATTAGTGTTTGGATTTCCGTTAAACTTTTTGGCGTGCTTTCGCGTCTTTTCTGTTCAGACATGTGCAGAAGTGTCCGATGCAGAGTCCGAGGTGGAACCGGAGCTTCCTTCTATTGTGGCTTTGTAACTCTTCTCCTTTAGGTTCATTTTCTGGTCTCAATCATGTACAATAAATAAATTTTTTATAGAAACCCTAAAAAATTATTAATAGTAGATCAAATATGCCAGTATGTATCTTCCTCTGTATTCTGACACCATTGTGCAGAAACCCAGTTCCATCTGATAACTTAACATTCAAATTTGTCCTTTTCGAGCCATTAAAGAAGAAATTAGGTATCTGTATGATTTAATTACTGCAATGGTTCCTTTGACCAGCGAATGCTCTCTCTCTCTCTCTCTCTCTCTCTCTCTCTCTGGAATTGGTTGCATCTGAATTTTATATGCCTTTTGGCCTGTGCTTTCGATTGCTGCTAGTTCATAGCATTGCAGATGGAATTTGATGAGGTTCGCCTTTATCATTTGTTTAATTGGTGAGGTTTTCATCAGTGTAGCAACTTTTTATAGTCAAATGTAGACTTTCATTAACATCCTCGCTGGTTAAAGTCTCGGACTTAGGGTTTGCCATCTTTACGCGTTCGTTTTGGGATTTTAGATTTGGATTTGTAGGCAATGAGTGTAGAGAGAAATAGAATAATGATTGGAAATATGGGTAATGATTGGAGAGAGATAGAGAGAAAAATGATAGTAATAATTGGAGAGAAATATGATAATGATTAGAATCCAAAATTTTAAATCCTAAACCGAACAAGGTCTGGGGTTTGAAACATTTTAGGTCTATATCAACTCCGGTGTGGGTTTTTTGGTACGGGTTTTGTCCCGACTTCACTTGGTCTCCTCGCTAGTGAACGGTTAAGCTGGTTCTGTGGTGATTCCATTTTGAGTTGGTTCAGACATGCCATTGCCAAGTTATCCAATGGAGATTTGTGTTGTACACAGCAATATGCAGGATCCGAATGCAGATAATACTAACAACCCTCCTGAAAATGGAACGGTTATTTGTAACGCTTCTTTCACATGATGTGGGACTTACACAGACATGGAGCCCACATCATGCGAAATGGCGTTACAAATGACCATTGCATTGAAGATTTTTTCCTTGAAAATGATGTGTGAAAATTCATGGAAATGGTTCTTCCCATCATTTGACTCTCCACAATAGTTGCAAATATTCTTTCCCAAAATTTGGGTCTACTCAAAGTGGTAAAGAACGTTGATGGCTTCAGTCATGTTGACAGTGATGACTTGATTTTCTTTTTTTAGAAAACGCCTTGATTTTTTCTTCTTTCAGTGCTGAGTGGGTACCATACGGTGTCTGCTCGTCGCATCCGAGCCGTCCATTGCGTTTTTGGATGGCTCGGATTTGGTGAGAGAAAAAGGAGAGAGAAAGTGTTGGAATGAGAGGAGAGAGAGGGTTTTATTCCGAGCCGTCCAAAAGTGTATTGGACGGTCCGAATGTACCGAGCGAGTACCACGTAAGATATACCCACCCGGCACCAAAAAAATTTCTCCGTAATAGTAGATTACAAGCAACATGCTTTGAATATTTTGCACAAATCATTAAAGTTCAACTTTCCAAAACCCCAATAGATTAGAGCCAATTTTTTAGACCAAATCCCCGGAGACCAAAACAAGATATGCTATTTTATTTTTAAATAAATTACTATTCCATCACTGCACTATTTTATAGACACTTTAAAATTAAAGATGAACACAATGCAATGTGCAATTTTAACATAAATGCAAATTGCTGTGTTATAAAGTATATTTGTAATCAAGTGGACACCAAAAAACCATTTCCCGAACAGTTGTCGAAAGAATTACATACCAAATACTTTAACTCCCACCGTTCCCACAAAATGATGTTCAAAATCACTATTCACACCTTTCAAAAAATTATCTGTATTTTGTAAATACCTTTTACTATCATTTTAGAAATACTAATTTTCAAATAAGTACTTTTTTATTATTATTTTCAAGCTTAAAAATAATTGGCTTACTGAAATCTCAAAAATATGCAATATGGATCTTGTTTTTTAAACGATGCAAAAAAAAATTTGAAAAAATTATTTTCGTAAGCACATTATTTTTAAGCTTGAAAATTGAAAATTAAGTACTTATTTTTTAAAAAGATTAGTGGAATGGGGATCTATCAAATAAAACCCTTATTGCATATAAAAAATATTATAGTTTAATAAAAATAGATTATATTATGAGAGGTGTGAATAATTTTTTTGGATGGAATGGATAGAGTATTTTTTAAGACCTGTTCTATTAATTCCCTATCATTTGCAGTAAAAAGAACTCTTTTTTTATTTTTTATTTGGTAAACGTAAAAAGAACTCTTTGATTTCCTGTTCTCTGTACAAATTAAAGAGAGTGACAACCGTTGGATTTCGATCTTTTTTTAAAATTTCGACGGTCACCCTTCTCTTCTATCTCCTCTCTCCGATAGAGAGAGAAGAAAAGAACCTCCGCCTTTTTCTGCAAGGGTTGTTTGGTTCTTCGGAATCGATCACTCAGTCACTCTCTCTCTCTCTCTCTCTCTCTCTCTCTTATTTTCTTTCCGTTTCTTCTGAATTAGAAATGAAAGAAAGGGAAAGAAAATTATCCAAAACCAAATACAAGCCCTAGGGAAAAAATCGATCGAAACCATCAAATTTCAAGATCTCAAAAAGATTTGAAATTTGAAAAATTCTTGATTTTTCCGAAGTGGGTTTCCGAGGTTCGTTTAGGAAACGATGGAGTTTGACAACATTGAGTGCATAACTTCTTCGGACGGGGTGGAAGACGACGAGATCTCGTCTCACAATAATCATCTCCATCGTCCCCACCAGTTCTCGTCCAAACTCGCGCCTGCCACGAGCGTCCACGAGTTGCTCGAGTGTCCGGTTTGCACCAATTCTATGTACCCACCGATACATCAGGTTCCTCTTCTCTCTCATGCGTAACTATTTATGAAAATTTCCTGGGTTTGGTTGGAATTTGGATTGAATTCTGATTAGTGGAACAAGATTAGGTTTTGTTCTAATTACGTGGAGATTAGGAGGTAAAGCACGTGTCTGGATATAATTTTGTATGTGTTAGTATCTTGGTTTTGTTAGGAATTTCAATTGGATACAGATTTAGTGGAACAGGATTAGATTTTGGTCTGATTGCGTGACGATTAGGGGGTTATGTAATTTTGTAGGTACTATTTGGGTTTCGCTGGAATTTGGATTGAATTCTGATTTAGTGGAACAAGATTAGGTTTTGTTCTAATTCCGTGGAGATTAGGGTGAAATGATCAATAATTGTCTTATTCTTTTTGTCAATCTATAGGAGAGATCATTTGCATCATGTATGAATTACAAAGTACAAACTACGGGACATTAAATCAATTGTGAGAGAGTCCATGAGATAACCAAGCCCAACAACTCAACCAATGCAAGATTTAAGCCCCATCATAGGAAAGAAACAAAGAAAGAAAGGAAAAGGCTCGCTAAGGGAATACCACCCACATGCAGGAGGAGAGATTCGAACTCCTGACCTCCTAGTGAGAAGCAAGAGTCCTCCCAGTTGGCAGGACATGTTGTCATTGCGGATCTTGTTGATATAAATGCTCTAATATGGTTTACCAGGTGCATGAGTTGTTTTGTTTTGGCAGGACATGATGTCTTGCGGATCCTGTAGATATAAATGCTGTAATATGGTTTACTAGGCGCATGACCCATAAAACTATCCGTAAAACTGATGAAAATCAGCAGTATCAGAAAGGGAGAAAATGCCTTCTTTTTCTGGCCTAATAATGTAATCTACGGTAGCGTATAGTGTTACGATCGTTGCCGACCTCTGCGTTTACTCCCATAGTGGAATTGGGAAATGGATATAATTTGACCCAGAATTGGGAAATGGATTTTCTTGTGAGTGGTGGCCAGTTGTTTTGGCGAAGTCGCGCTATTGAGTCCAGCTTTCTTTCTTTCTTTGTAATGAATGTTGTTAAGGGTAAGGGCCTCTATTCTGTCTTCTGTAGATACAGTGGAAGTGTGGAACGTGTAACCCGCCTGTTGTTTCATTCAACTACATTTGTTCCTGTAATCCGTAGCCTAACAAAATGCAGCAGTGAGCAACAACGCACCCATCCCTTGACAAATGTAACCCTATTTAGTGAAAGGAATTACTAATTATTGTGGGAAGAGGAGTAAGACAAGGGCGTTAGCAAGGTTTTGACTCTATCTTTTTCCTTTTTGATCTGGGGGTTTTGACTCAATATCAGTTGTGCCTATCCAGTATCCACTGACAGTGGAGACAGCCCTTCATAATGGCCTCTTAAAAGATTACCTCTTGATGGGTAGGAGGTCCTTTTTGATCTGGGGGTTTTGACTCAATATCAGTTGTGCCTATCCAGTATCCACTGACAGTAGAGACAGCCCTTCATAATGGCCTCTTAAAAGATTACCTCTTGATGGGTAGGAGGTCCTCATGTAAATGACGGTACCCTAATGCCGAGAAAATCACCCTCCAAAATTTGCTAAATTGGTAACTCAAGATATATTGATACTGTGATCCTTATTTGGCAAAAAGATGTGGTTATTTGGCAAAAAGATGTGGTTATTTGGCAAAAAGAGGTAACGACTTCTTGTCCAGAAAATAAAAGAGAGAAAGTCACTTCTTTTTGAACCATTAAACTGGATGTTGTGCCGCTAGCGTATTGGCATCTTGTGGCAATCCATAATTCTAGTAAGCAGTGGCCATGCGTTGGCCAACTTATCATTTCGACAAGAGGTGAACCTAAGGATCTTTTGTTATACTTCCATGTTCCTTCCTGCTCTCATGTGTTTTACCTGATTTGAGAGTCATTGGCTATTTCCTAGTTCTAAAATGCAGGTTGGACTATACATGTGCCCATCATCAAGTTTTGAGTTCTAACTTACTGTTGTGGGTTTTAATCACTGTGTCAAAACGCTTTACTGATAACTGTAAAAGGTTCCTATTGTCCATTTTATCCTTGTGATGCTATTATGCACCTGCTTTTAAGGGATAATAATTTGTCAGCTACTAGTTTCTGACCAATTTGTTTCTCTGCAGTGTCACAATGGACATACATTGTGTTCCACCTGTAAAACAAGGGTGCACAATCGCTGCCCGACTTGCCGGCAGGAGCTTGGTGATATTAGGTGCCTAGCGCTGGAGAAGGTAGCAGAATCGCTTGAACTGCCATGCAGGTATTATTCTTTGGGATGCCCAGAGATTTTTCCATATTACAGCAAGCTCAAACATGAAGGAGCATGTAACTTCAGACCATACAACTGCCCATATGCTGGATCAGAATGCTCTGTCACTGGCGATATTCCGTTTCTTGTTACACATCTGAGAGATGACCACAAGGTGGATATGCACACCGGATGCACATTCAATCATCGCTATGTAAAGTCCAATCCCCGTGAAGTAGAAAACGCCACTTGGATGCTAACTGTAAGTGATTTCTGCATGTTGATTTCAAAGGTTTTTTTCCCTATAGGAAAATGGTCGTAGAAACAAAATGAGTTGCCTTTTCTTGAGGGAAATCATTTCCACATTACCCTTTTGCACCAATGCGCATCTTTTTGTTCTCATTACTGATTGTGACGAACTACTTATTCATTTGAATCATTCTCCCAAATCTGTATACTGTTTTCTCAGATAAAGGATACTATTTAGGTTTGCATAATAAGGACAAGAAAATGAGTGTAGTTGTACCATAGAAGAGAGTGAAAATCAGTTCCTTTTTCAATTAGAATTACATCTTAAAACACGCATCCAGTTCCAAACCAAGCCACATTTACCACAGAAGACTTCATGACACACCAATTGTTTTTATAGCTTGTTCTTATGGTTGTGCCATCTAGTTCGTGGGTAACTGTGAACTAATTATTTCTTCAGAGGAAATATGTGGAATTACCAGGAGACATTGACATTATCTATTACAATCTCAGACTTAATGTTTAATATCTTTTGTCAGGTTTTCCATTGTTTTGGGCAATATTTTTGTCTTCACTTTGAAGCATTCCAGCTTGGCATGGCTCCAGTGTACATGGCATTCCTCCGTTTTATGGGTGACGAGACCGATGCCCGCAATTACAGCTACAGCCTTGAGGTTGGTGCAAATGGCAGGAAGCTTATATGGGAAGGGACACCGCGGAGTATCCGTGATAGCCACCGGAAGGTGAGGGACAGCCATGATGGGCTCATAATCCAGCGAAACATGGCACTTTTCTTCTCCGGTGGAGACAGGAAGGAGCTGAAGCTCAGAGTTACTGGGAGGATATGGAAAGAACAACCAAACCCGGAGGGTGGTGTGTGTATACCCAATGTCTGTAGCTGAGTGAGGCATTTTCTTCATGTGTGTTAGCAAACACTGTGTGTCTGTCATGTTGTTGTACCTGTGCCCATCTTTCTTGTGTTGTACCGGAAAGCTTGATATGTACACTGTTCGGAAGGTTTAGCTTCTACAATTGTTTAATAAACAGTTTTTCAACACTTGTATTAGCCTGTGCTTTTTTACTTGGCCACCGGGTGCTGGTATACTTAGTCAGGCCTCAAATGAACATATTGTTACATCAAAAGTTGGTTATATAGGTTGTAGCATTCGCAATTGTCCAATGCGGCAAAATGTGGCAAGAAAAAGTGTACAAGAGTAACCTTGAATCGGGAACGGAGCTGTCAATTACAGCTAACAAGAAGAAAAAGTTTAGAAAAAGTTTATGGAACAAGCCAAGCTCGGGGCAGATCAAATGGATCAAAAATAAAAAACCAAGCCAAGCTCGGGTGTGATGGTCTCAAAGTATATTGCTTTATCAGGAAAACATCATTGCCTCAATCACACATTCAAAATGAGAAAGCACACATTAGGACATTGTGATCACCTGGGTCGTGCTAACAAAACGATAGAGCCAGTAAACTGTGTGCAAAGGGCTGCCCTGGCATAGCAAATTAGCAATGCATACACAATTCAATTTATATCCAGCATTCATCTTTCTAGCTCTGTAGTCTAACAACAATATAGCTTTATCAATGAAAAGCAACCTTTGCAGAAACAGTTGAAAAGTTCAAATCATGACAGTTCTCTTTGAACGTCCATCCTTCCCAACGGAGAGAGAAAATCTATGAGATGCATGCCTGGTGCACTGCTGAGGTGCTTCAACCGGAGCTACCATGCCTATCGTCATTGATAAGTTCGTTGCAAAGTTCCATGGTCAACTACGGCAATGCCGCAATGGTGAATGGCTTTGGGTCTGTACCCACAGATCCAGATACGGCAAATGCCCAGTGTTGATGCCCTGATCAGTCGATTAAGTGCAAAAGGCGCTAAAATATCTCAAACTTCACAAGGTCATGAACTTGTTCGTCGAGAAATAATTCTCCTGTTCACCATTTCTTCCTTTTGAAAGTAATCATTAAGCAACACCATAACTACAACTGATTACCAGAGATTCAATACCCCAGGTCCCCAACAACGTTAAAATTCAGGTACTTCCGTACTTGCTTTCACAACTGGAGTCTCCTATTCTAATATTGTGAGAGAATTCGGACAAGTTCAAGAGGCTTCATCTCACAAACCAATAAATATCACAAACAAAAAAATCATCAAGATCATTATCATTTCCACCCTAATTACATCGAATCTGACAAAGGAAGCAAATATTTTTTGGTTCATACATTAGAATCATCGAAAGATATTTGGTTCATACATTAGAATCCTCTCAAGGAGAAAGGCACAGAAAAAGGCAACCATTCTCTCCATCAGCAATTTCAAATGAAACACTTCATGAAGCGCTTACCCACTTGTGGCCTCACTCCTATTCTCACCTACCGTTGCTTCTTCCACCGGAACTGCATCAACAGAATCAGTCTCTGAAGCAGTTTCTGCAACACTCTCTTCTTCCTCTGCTTTCTCCTCTTCCTTATTCCCAAACAACTTAGATGGTAGCAAAGAAGAAACAGCCGCTCTTGCACTCGCCTTGGCCTTTTCCGCAGCCTCAGCCTCTTTAGCTGCAGCTTCTGCTTTCTCCCTTTCTACGTCCTCCATAAGCTTCACCAAATCCTCCTCTCTCCCTTCCTTCCCCAATTCTCCTTTAACAAACTCTTGCAACTCTGCACTAAATTCAAGTCCCTCATCCCTCAACAACACACCAACCATTGCAAGCACCTCGTCCACCTTCCCAATGCCAAACAATGCCTTCATCATAAGCTCATAGCTTGCATCATCCATCTTAAGCTTCCCCACCATCAACTCGTAAAACGACTTTGCCTCATCAACTTTTCCCACCTTAACCAATCCCTCAATTAATCTATTGTAAACCCCCAAGTTTGGCCTCAGCTTGGAATCAACCATCGTCTTAAAATACCCGGCAGCATCATCCGGTCGGCCATCTCTAAAGCAAGAATCCATCAACAAAACGAAAGTGAACTCGTCCGGACTCACCCCTTTCTCACCCATCCCTTTATACAACTCCTCTGCTTCAGCCAACATGCCATTGTTACACAACTGTTCAATCAAGTTATTGTAAGACAAAGTATCGGGTCTACACCTCATCTCACCCATGCAATTAAAAACCTGAATTGCATCCTTAAACCTACCTCCCGCGCAATACCCATCCACCATCACATTGAAGCTCCCCAAATTCAAACTAAGCTTCATAGGCGGATCATGCTTCGCCATCATTCTCCCAAACAGATTAACCGCCTCATCAAACTTCCCGTTCTTGCTCAACGCATCCAACACTGAATTGTACGCGACCGCACTCATCCTATACTTCAAAACTTGCCCCGCCGCCTCATCGTATGCCTCATTGTACACCTCCATCGCCTCCTTCTCCATTCCCCTCAAGAAATACCCTTTCATCAAATCCCCACAGACCACCCCGTCCGAAACAACCCCTCCCATTTTCTCCTTCAACTCCTCAAACAGACCGAAAACACCGTCCCCGTTCCCAACCCTAGCCTGACCCGACATCAGATAATGGTAAACAATCGGGTCCGCATCCAAACCCTTAACCAACATCTCGTCCTTCAACTCAATTGCCCTATCAAGCTTATTGTTATCAACCAACCCTTTGATCAAAATGCGGTAAGTGGTGGGCGAAGGGTTGAAGGGGGCGTCGTTAATTAACTGCTTGTAGTGCTCCAAGGCGGTGTCGGTTTTGCGGCAGTCGACGTAGGCGTTGATGAGGAGGTTGTGGGTGACGACGTTGGCGGCGATGCCGGCCTGGTTGACGAAGCGGTGGAGGGAGAGGAGGTCGGAGTACCTGGACTGGCGGAGGAGGGCGGCCATGACGGCGTTGCAGGTGAAGACGGTGGGGCGGCAGTTGGAGTAGACGGAGTGGCGGGTGAGGAGGGCGGCCTCGTCGAGGTCGTTCTGGCGGATTAGGGTTAGGATCTTGTTGTGGAGGACGAGGCGGTTACCGGTCAAGGCGGTGACCGGTTCGGGGAGCTTGGGGGCGTTAGGGTTTTTCGGAGGGGAGGAGTGGTGGGGTTGTTGTTGCGGGTGGGACTGGGGGCGGAGGGAGTTGAGAGGGGGTTCGATGCGTAGGCGGCGCTTGCGGCGGCGGCGCTCGGCGGCGGCTTCTTCGGGGGTGGCGAAGGAGAGGGAACGGAGGGAGACGAAGGAGGAGGGGGGTGGGCGGTGGGGTTTCGTGAAGAGTTTGAGGTGCGTGAGGAAGATGAGCTTGGATAGAGCCATGGAGAGAGAGAGAGAGAGAGAGAGAGAGAGAGAGAGAGGGTTTAGGAAGAAATGGAAGAGTTTTTGTGCGAGGGGTTTAAGGCTGTCTATTGATCCAGTTGTTGAAAAATGAGGGGAGGATAGGGGGCGAATTCGTAATTCCTTATGGTAGATTAGCTCATGGGCTTAGCAAACCCAATTCAGGTTTGGGCTTTGGGCGTACCAGAATTGAAGGCTATGTTCGGGTTGATTTCGGCCCAGTTTTGGATTCGTTCGGGAAAATGACGGCCCAGGACGTGTTTTTGATAATTAATCCGCCAAGCACATGCTAAAAACATTTGTTAATACTGAAAGTATCCATGATGGGTATTAATTATCAAAACACGTTCTTGGCCGTCATTTTCCCTTAAACAAGTTAACCACCGGGTTCGGGAAAAAACTGAACCAGACCCCAACGGTTTTGGTTACGGATTAGATACAGAGTAAAAAGAAACTCGCCGATTTTGGTTACGGATTAGATAAAAAGGAATCCGACAGTTTTTGTTTACGATTTCGTTTGTAGTTATGAATTTCGGGTTATGTTTTGGTTTTACCAAAACCCAGATCGAACTGAACTGAACCGTTGTCATCCATAGTTTGGAATTGGGAGAAGAAAGGGAAAGCATCGAATAAGAATTCGGAGGAAAATTTGAACTTGTTTTTGAAATCTTCGTTAAAGTCATAAGTTGGTAAGATCTTTTAACTAACGAAGGCTCCGTACAGTTGTCGAGAATATTGTGTGAGAAATTGATTTTCAGGAAAAGTGAAATGTGTTGGGCCCAGAGTATCCCCATGAATTTAGTTACACAATGTCACTCCTTGCGACCGCTTTAAAAACAGATTTGCGGGTGCGATGTCGAATGCCATAAAAGACTTAACTGAAGCCCTCCGTAACACTAATTGGTTTTAGGAGAGATGATGGAAAAGCGGTCCGACAAAATGAGTTTAAGTAAATGAAATTGATTTTTCTGTATGTGTTCTCTTGACAAATTTTTTTTCAGGAAAACAAGAATTCCTTTATTTTGGTAAAACTTATTTTGCAGAATTCCAATAGAAAAGTTGAATCTATGGGTCCTTGGCACATCAAGGAGTTGGGTTTTATCTTGCATCGATATCTAAGCCACCCAAGTTTAATAATTAAAAGTATAACTTAGAGACTACTTCACTTATCGTCAATTGATTTTAAATTAGAATCGTCTAAGAAATTTAATATGGTATCGAAGCTAAGTCTTGGGGTGAGGTGGTGATCTCACCTCATATGGTCGAGTCTCCACCCGAGTCAATTCCTTACCTCGTCAATCCGTACCTCCACTTGCTACCAGGCTGCACGTTAGAGAATTGTTAGGCTTCATTTTAAATCGCTCACCTATGTCATCCAACAAGTAGTACTAAGTACTCTATACGAACGCAAACATTTCAACATAGATTCGAACACGTATATACATATCTATCTGTAGCCGTTCGATCCCTGTGGCTGCGAGTTCCACACGATACTCGTGAAACACATAGAACTGCCCTGCATAAATCTGCATCTAAATCTTTTCCCGGATATTTATGTTAAAATCATGCCCATTTTTTATCGTTTTCTCATCTACACTTTCCTTTCGACACAACCATTTTGGTAAAACATTTTTGAAGGCAAGGGGCCTGAGATGCAGGATCTCTTGTGCCGAAAACCCTCGTACTTTTATAATGAGGAGTTTTTCAACCGTAGGAGTTAAAATATAAAATAAAATTAAAAAAAACACAATCCAACGGGTGAATGTACTTGAATACCGGACCCCGGGGTTCTCATGTGCACAGCAGCCTCTCGAGGTCAGATATACGTGGCCCATTATGGGCCCCGTTTAATTCAGCAGAGACTTTTTGCTCTTGGGTTTGCTGATTAATCATTTCAAAAATCAGACGATAATGATATATGATTCAAATAAAATCATGAGATGAATGATTAATACATGATTCAAATAAAATCATGAGATAAATGTACTTGAATTACACAGGTATTAATTATTGTTCAGTAGAATATTTTTCACATAAGGCAGGAACTGAAAGAGGCGAAAAAATTAATGGTTCCGATAAAAAATTGAGTTTAGGAAAGTGTCCGAAAAATAGTCACAGCAACAACAGTAGATTATGAAAATGCAATTGTTAAAAGCCACAGACAAGGAAGGTGATAAAGTAACATATGGGTGGACTCCAAAGAAACCAGTGAGATGACATTTATGAAATTGTGGACGATAAGAGCCGGTTGGAATATTATTGATAATTAGTTGTGTATAGCTATTTGTAATCTTAATAATTTTGGTTTGATTTGATAAAAAAAAATGGTTATTTTATAGTCTTTTTTTTGAAAACGTGGTTATTTTATAGTCTCATTCCTCAATTTCTCTCATAGATTAAAAATAAAAACGTGACTGTTGAAATAACGTAAAGGAAAAAAACAAAATGATTGGTATACTTTAATTGCATTAGGCTAAAATCATTTCAATATACAAATGTAATGTATTGAAAAGCAAAAACTTTATAATATAATAAGTATACGTTCTGATAAAAAATATATGTTTATTAAGCCAACCTTCCAAATCAAATTCCTAATTCTGCCACTGGTAATGGGAACTTTTTTGTATTTAATATGGGGCCAAACAATCATTCTAGTCACAACCTGGCATTTTGAAATTGGGGGATGGTGTTGTGCATACCGACGGCTTGAATCTTATCTCGGTAATGAACGACTCTCAATCGTTGATTGTCAAAATGAGATCCGAATTGCGCAGCACGATGCTGTGCACCTCACTGCACAGAATCAACCCGAACTCAAACGCTACTGCTTTTAAAAACTATATATATGATATATCTACGCAAAATTGAACCTTTCTTTCTTTACTAACACTTTCGTCCTCCTTTTGCATTGTATTTCCTTTTCCAGTCCCCTTTTCTCCTTTTCCTTGGGTGACAGATCATACAATACAAATGGCAAACAACCAAATTCGTTGGTCTAAAGTTTCATTAGAAGCCAAAACATGTCTCTGTCTTCTTGTATTTTCTCCATTTTGCAGTTTGATTTCCTTGGTTAAAGAGGACAATAGGCACCCTAAAATTCAATGTAATTAAGAATAATACTAATCAACCAATCGAATAATACTACCCAACCAAGCCCACTGCTTAGCAAAGAGGGTCCTGAGGTCGTTCATGTATCTTTTAGTTAAAGGGAACCAACATCTTTTGAGTAGAGCTAGTCAGATTTTTTTTTATTCCTATGTAGCTTTATTTGTTCTGTTATTTATTCTCCGAATTGACTGACCTACCAAGCAAGGAGACTAAAAAAAAGGGATTTAGCTGACCCATTTCGTCGACTCTTAAATTGTTCATTTACATATTTAAATTCTTGCTCTTGCTATTAAAAAAAAAAAAAAAACTATACAAATATTTTTTTTTGGGTAGTGAGTGTTTTCTTTTATCCACGTGGACGAACCATTAGCGATATACAAAAGATATAAAGCCCAATAGTATTGTTTCGTACAAATAATCAGAACCATGGTAGTACACCTGTGAATTATGAGTCCAGACTTTGTGCTCGTTATCTAAGCGAGGGGAGGTTTTTGAGTGCCGGGTGGGTACCACATGATGTCTGTTCGGCGCATCCCAGTCATCCAATGCATTTTTGAACGGCTTGGATTTGGAGATAGAAAAAACAGAGAAAAAGTGTTGGAATAAAAAGAGAGAGAGTTTCAATCCAAGTTATTCAAAAACATATTAAACGGTCCAAATATGCCAAACAAGTATTACGTCGGATATACCCACGGGCACCCCACAAAGGAGAACAGCCACTCAACTTTTAACTTCAAAATAAAGTACTGTAGTCTGTAGCCAAGTCAATGCCATGGGCAATCGAAACCAATGGACATTCCAATAAAGGTGCAGTAGTCACATCTTTGGATAAGATATTGAATGTGTCGTTTTGACAAAGTCTCAACTGCCTCTCTTAATTGAAAGGCATGTCCGAAAATGATTTGGGAGACTTTCCCGGCATCTCGGTGGGTTTGCGAAATGGGTAACAGTACACTAGTGTTTCTTGATGATGATTCTTGTGTCTGTTTCAGTGTGCACACACCTCAACTGGTCGAGAACGATCAATTTCGAAGTCCATTAGCCGGGGCTGCAACAAAATTTAGACCGAAGCTCTATGTGGGCTAATCCCAAAAGAATTGATAATATCTTGAAGAGAGAGCAAACTTCTGAATTTTAGCATTGACCATCAGGTGCAGTATTGTACTATTATTGCAGAGGCAGAGCAATTTATATAGGAGAAACTTTTAGATATACCGGGGATACCAAGCCCCATGGTATCCCTTCCGGTCCGTTTCTCTTTTTTCGGCCATTTTCCGATCACGTTTGAATGATCAATTTCGTTCATTTTGTAGAGTTCAGCGAGAACCTTAATCATGCCAAAAATTGTGTTCATCGGATTTTATTTGATACATGATCGGCACAGGTGAAAATAGCAAAATAACCAAAACTGGGTTTTGATTCTGTGTGTTTTTGGACTCAGTTTTGGTTTTCTTCAATTTTCACGTGTGCCGATCATATATCAAATAAAGTCCGATGAACACAATTTTTCGCATGATTAAAGTTCTCGCCGAACTCTACAAAATGAACGAAATCGATCTTCGAAACGTGATCGAAAAATGGCCGGAAAATGAGAAACGAACCGGAGGGGATACCATGGGGCGTGGTATCCCCGGGATACTTAAAAGTTTCTCATTTATATAGAATTATAGATGCTGATTCCAGAGTACTCTGGAGTATTAGTAATTAAAAATGTTATTTTTGCGCTAAAAAATGGTTATTTTCCAAAATATTTGGGTAAAAGTGTCAAAATTTTACTTTTCCGATTCCTCTCATCAAGACGAATCAATAACTCAAAAAAGTTCAGCACAAAACTAAAAAATGCAAAAAAAAAAAATCAAATAAAGACAAATTTTAAATTAAAGTTAACGCCACAAGAATGCAGCTTTTTAGTCAAATTAAGGCGGGCCATCTCATTCCCACAAAATTATTTGTCTTGTTTGGGGCCCATCTCAGATTCTTGAGACGATGGGTTTGCCTTTGGGTGGATGATTCCATACACATCTCATCATTTTGGGGTCTCAAAATTTCTCGGCTTGCTTTTCAATAAATTTTTTCTATCTCTCTACTCATTATTTTAAAAAATCTCCCTCAAAATCCAAATCGAACAGGATCCCCAAGAGTATTATGTGGGTTCTTCTAAACTTATTTTTTTCTTCGTTTTTGTGTTTTGTTCATTTTGAATTAATCATCCGTCTCGACGAGATGAGTCTAAAGAATAAAAAATTATGACTAAAAAGAAAAAAATTCACTAAAGATGAAAAAAATAATCAAATAGCACATTTTTTTTTGTCTAAAGTGTTGTCTTATACCGTATGAATTTTTTTAACATTGATTCATATTTTATACTTTTCCGAGATTAGCTCTAAAAATTATGACGAAAAGCTGAACAAAAATTACAAAAAGTAAAAAATACCGAAATAAATTCTAGACAAATAAGCTTTACAAGAACGCAGTTGATGGTCCGTTTACTACTCTATACTCTCTTTTATAGCAAAGTTCTTTGGCAATCCAATTACTTATCTGCCGTTTTTATAGCAAAATGAGCTTTAAAAAAATTTTGAATAGCCGTATCACTATTTTGGTTTAACTTTCTAAAGAAAATGAAAAATTACTCTTTAACTAAAACTCCTACATTCCAAGAGATTTGTAAAAAAATATTAATTCATTTGTAATGTGATCTCTAAACTAAGAGTAAATAAATTTAAGTTTAAGAGCGGGAGTGCACCACTCCTCCTTGTGACTTTTTCAAAAAATAAAAGAAAGAGCGGTCACATACTCTTGCCACTTTGAATTCATCAACTTATAAACTAAATGGTACTAGTATTTCTGTAATCTCGTACTACAAAAATGTGCCAATACTTAAAAGGAGAGTGGTAAAATCATTTAAAATACAAAAATGTGGCAATGGTATTTTTGTATCTTTGTTACCTTTTTTTTTTCAATGAGATTAATAGACCAAATTCAAAAATCTAGAAAAAAAATGAGGAAATCATACGAAGTCACAACAAATACTTAAATAATAGTATCATATTATTCCAAAAATAGAAGAAGAAGTGTGCCAAAAAACTATAAGAAAAAGAAAAAGAAAAAGAAAAAGAAAAAGAAAACATCACAAAAAACAAGAGAATATAAACTGGAAGATTCCCCAAGTTGCTAAACAGCGAGAAATTTTTCAGCGCCGGGTGGGCACGGGCCACGTGGTGCCGAGCACGCATCTTGGCAGTCCAAATGTGTTTGGACTGCCCAGATCTAATTAGGCTTGAGGGGGTGTTTTGATAATTTTACACTAAAAAATTACCCAAACAGATCTGAACCATCCAAAACACGTTTGAATGGCCGAGATGGTGCTCGACACCACGTGACCCGTGTCCACTAGTTTGAACGGCCGAGATGGTGCTTGGTATCACGTGATCCGTGCCCACCAGGCACTGAAAAACTTCTCCTAAACAACATATCGGAATTAGCCTTGGAGATTCCGTCTGTTTTTACTGGGCAATCACCGACACAGTTTGTTTGATTATGAAACTATGATACCTCCTCGCAAAAAGAATTGTCCATTTTATATATCTCTTAAAAAATCATTTACACGTGCGACATAGATCTTGTTTGATATGGGCACTGTTAATCAATAAGTGATACTAGTACATACGGAGTACTAGTTTTGCCGGTTTACTATTGATAGATTATTAGTAATCTGAATTAGGGTGGAGTTTTTACCAAAAATTTTAGATAACAGATCCCCGGAATCTATAGATTTTGAAAAGCTAAAAGAAGAATGAAATTGTGAAAATCCCAGAGCTAAGTTTGGGTTAGGTTTTAAGTTTTATAAAGGCTTATTTTTTACAAGTTTTTTTGCAGAAAATAATACCAACTTCCTTAGTTCTTTCCAAGGAGAGGACGATCTTGTGGAGCTCATTTTTAGATTTTTATTGTTCACTTTAATGATTTGAATAATTAATTTCCTAAATTTTGTTGCAAACATCAACCACAAAAATCAAGTTGATGGGATATCGACTAATATAATTTCGGAACACATGTCTATGTAGGGAAAAGAGAAATTTAAAACATGAGATTGGAACTCATAAATACAGTCCGACAATGTGTTTATTGATATTCGATCGACATTAGTTTTAGCATAAATCTTACTCCAAAGATTTGAACTTTTTACATTTCGGGTAAAATTTTTTTTTTATAGTTTTTTGATTCCTCTTATCGAAAAGAATGATTAATAAAAAATAAAAGATCATTATAAACAAATGATAAAAATTATATTGCAAACAAATATATTTAAATTCCAAAGGGTTTGGTCAAGTAGGTATTGAAAAATTAATACTATTGTCTTCAATAAGGTCACCTGTTCGAATCTCACGGAGACCAAACATTCCAAATCTTGGGGTGGCTAACTTCAAGAATCAAAATTAGTCGGGGTGCGCAAGTTGGCCTAAACATCTGATTATAAAGAAAAACAAACAAACAAATTAGTTGAGGCCAAATTCTACCAAATTTGGATCCCGGACCAGGAGGACTCTCTTATAAACGAGTCTAACGGGGAGAGATGCAGACAGGAAGCAACAAACTACGGATTGGGAAATCCTGTACAGGGATTGTAGTGCAGCACATTGTCCGTTGATTTCGACAATGAATGGCTGCAATGTATTTTTAAATTTTGACCGTTAATAAATAATCTTCTATCGGTAAAAGATTATTTTTAATCTGGCGCTCCGCCCTACATCCCGGGGTGTAATACGTGGGATACGGATACGTGGGGTACAGACGTATGCCAACCAAAAAGACTGTTGCTGGAATTAAGGATCGTTCACAATTTGTATGTATCCTGTATCTCTCTCTCTCTCTCTCTCTCTCTCTGTGTGTCTGGTAAACAATTCGCCAAAACGGTGAGAAGAAAGCGAAAGCTTATTAGAAAACAAAAGAAGTAGACAGCCAACAATAGTAAATAAATAGAATTGCAAGTATATATAAAGAACCCACAAGAAAGCAAAGCAAAGATCAGCAATCCCAGCCTTCCCCGGATCGCAAGCAACACCGAACAGGTCAACTCTCTCTCTCTCTCTCTACTTTTCTGTGTATCAATGAAGTGCTTGTTCTTATCAAGAGACGTGTACTGTTTTTGTTCCAAATGCTTGCTTTACTTTGTTTACCCATTTCTGGGTTTCAGTTTAGTTTCGTAATTCTTGTTCTCTGATTTGCCTGGAAGCTCTGTTTCGTCGCTGAGAAAAAGCTCTCCCTTTTATTAATGAACTGGAGGATTTGTATGACTTGTGTTGTGTATTGTTCTAGTAATAAATTGAGTTCTAATAATTCGAAATCCCTCTGTCGGCTGATTTTAAGGAATGTTTGGAGCATCTGAAAAAAGACTTGCATTTTTCTCTGTAATCAAACAGAGCATTGCCAAAGAAGTTTCTGCATTTCCTTCTCTCTCTCTCTCTCTCTCTCTCTCTCTCTCTCTCTCTCTCTCAAATGGGTTTGACAAATGATTATCTCATTCAAGAATTACCTTTTTGGAAAACAATTATGGGGACATTATTTTCTTTAGCAAAATGATTATCCTGTTTTTTTTTCCTTTTCATTTTGGTAAGACCAAATGATTAGTGCTCCTTTGATCCCCAGTTGTTGATCTAATTGTGTTCTTTTTGTTATCTAAAAAACAATGTCCCTCTTAAAAATTCTAAGAAGAAAAGTTTTGTGATTTTATTCATTTACCCTTTCGTTTTCGAATCAATAGCGGTAAAATAAAATAATCCTTGTCTCCTTTCTTTCGGCATTGATTGCATTGTGTTTTTCTCGTTTACAATGGTTAGATGATTAGTTTTTACCAATAATTTGGCCGACGGAAGGAGTAACGTTTAGTTAAAAATCACTAATGGTCCTTTCGAATCTTAATTAAAGCTAATGAGTTTATGAGATCGCATAATAATCCATCTGCTTTTTCCTTTTAAGGTGTCTCCTTTGGTACTGTGTAAATGACTGAGATTTGATCCCAATTGGATACACTAATTAATTACTCCGTAATTTTTTATTCACTCTCAGAATCGCATACTCTTTTTTTTTAATGCTTGGGTCACAGTCCCCAGTTGTTTAGATACTAGTAATTTTTTTAGGAGTTAGGAAAAGTCAAACAAAATTTTTTTTTTTGATAGGCTAGAAATCGTGCATGCTTGCGCAATCACTAGCCAATATTATTGGATAAAATTAGGATCGTCACACACGCACACATAATTTACGAGTATAAAACAGTAAATAATCGACACAGCAATATACGGGGTTCCCCAAAACTGGATACGTCCACGGGAGCGAGAATGACTGCTATTCTTTTATTATCACAGTACGAAATAGGGTTTACAACAAACATCGGAAATTCTAATCGCAAGGACGGATTTGCAGGGATCCACGCAAGGAAAATTGCGTTTGGGCCCATTCCGGGTCCTAAAAAAATCTAGAAAAATATCCATAAATTTTTGAATATTATTTTACGGAGCCTTGTAAAAAATCAGCTCCAGCGGATATTGGTAAGTATTACTTTTGGATTCGTATGGGCGAACTGAGCAGTTTCGCACCACGAATCCAAAAGTAATACTTATCGATATCCACTGGAGCTGATTTTTTACAGGGTTCCATAAAATAATATTTAAAAATTTATGGATATTTTTCTAGATTTTTTTGGGATCCGGAATGGGCCCAAACGCAAATTTCCTTGTGTGGATCCCTGTAAACCTTCCCTGCTTCGCAGGGCTCAAACAACATAGAGTATTTATACCGACTCTATTCTAACCCTAACCTGGTATTTAGTCTGCATCCCAAAAATACCCTTGTACGAACCGTACCATACCGCGGGGGCGTAGCCCCCCGCACCCCCCAAATTACGGAACGCCTGGGCCTTTGGCCCAGTCTACTTTTACTGGATCATTGGTGGTCTTCTTTCTGAAACTTCTTAATATCTCTTCATACTTAACATATGAGCCATAGTTCTAACAGATAAATAATTGAGCAAAGTGTAGAAGGATGTTAAAGATTTAACGTTGTTCGGCTAAAAAGCAAATGTTCACGTACGAAGATCAAACGCAGATCCCATTATAGTTATTAGAGAATAAAATTAGGGCCACTGATTTTCGCGCTCCAAGGTTTACGCCAGGCGCTCCATCTTTTTGTTTTTATACTGTGATGTTGTTGGCAACATCACAGTGTAAAAACAAAATACACTGTGATGTTGCCTATAAAAACAAAAAAATGGAGCGCCTGCAGTAAATCTTGGAGCGCGAAAATCAGTATCCTAAAATTAGCCGCCCGTGTCTTGTATAAAGTCTCACGCCAGTCTCTGTCATTCACGCAATTCCCCCCTGCACTGCTCTCTGAGCCCTTTTGCCTGCTACCAGTTTCCCGAGGTGTTGGAAATCCAGACCACCTCAGAGCTGGAAAACCCGCCCTCATGTATACTGAGGCTCATACGAAGAAGTGCGTCGGGTCCACATAATCGGGTTTCAGACTGGTTATAATCATAATCCAGAGACCATTCACAAGCAGCCCTTGGAAACAAGGCTGGTTCTTAGGTGGTCATGACTTTTCAATAGGTAATTAGCCCACCAAAATGGACAGTACAAGTTGATTACGACTTCCACTTGTGTATATTGTTTCTTCTTTTGTCTCTCTCATTTTTGCTTGTTTCTTTTTGTTTGATGTTCTCTCTCTCTCTCTCTCTCTCTCTCTCTCTCTCTCTCTCTATTGGGTTAATTCTGTATGCTTTATAAAAAAAAAGTTTGTTAAATATCTCTTGGAGGCGTAGAAGTCAGATGAAAACCGTTTTGATTTGTGTCAATTGGCGAATTCCTCCTATTTTTCATGTGAATGAGTAGGTTGTTTTTTCAGTCCAGGTCTCTAGTTGCTTTGCGTAGCTTCTTGCTTCCTTAGCTAGCTTGTAATTGTTTACCAATTTTTCCCTCGATCGAAATCGATAGAGATTTCGGGAAACAATGTCTAACAACAAAAAATAAGGGCGAATGCGGCTTGTTTCCAAAGGACCCGTGGTTCCATGCCGTATTTCAGGACTTCATCGGAAGAAAAATGGCAGTCGAGTCAAATGTAAAATTAAGAACGAAATTGAAGACAAATAGAAGAGACTTCCATTAATCTTCAACGATCGATCTATCGACACGAGCGATACATCGAATATTCTAAGTTAGTCTTAGATATGAATCTTTACTCCTAATTATAACCCAGAAGTGGGTTAGTAAGACAAAAATTAAGACAAATAAAGATAGACTTTGATTTGTTGGAAAGGATTTACAATGAAGTCTAAAGAGATTATTTATAGGAAACAATAAATGTGTAGGAAATAACTTCCCACTACTCTTCATTCTTCTAATTTGCTTCCAAGTGTCCAAATAACTTCCCTTCAACTTCAAAGTGTGTAGGAGCATGTCAAATGTCCTATATGCAAATAACAATAATAAAAGAAATACTAATATTAATACGAATACTTAATAATAATAAAATAGGTTGCATTTCCATAATCGTCACCTTTCGGTCGATCATTGATAGGCGGTGAATATATGGTGTAAACAGTAACCAGTTGTTTGGTCTACCAAAAAGTCTAGGTACACAATCATCCAAACACAACACCGAACACAACCCCTCACATACATGGGCCCCACATGTATGTGGGGTTGTGTTTGGTGTTGGGTCTACAAGGGTACGCCATTGGTTCTGTTTCGGTTGTCTTTTCTTAATGGAAATTAACTTACCAAAAAAAGGGTTTGTTAAATTTGTCTCGAAACAGAAATATTAGTGTAGCCTTGTAGGACAAAGTCACAAACTATTCTCCACATATTTGTAATTGGAGAGACATTATGTACCTCTTTGGGGAGCTGCACATATGTAAATCTGGATAAGCCAGTTGCAGAAAAAATGCTTTCGTTTGGTTCAAAGGTACTACTTGGCAACAAGGGATAATGACAGTTTCTGAAATGCTTCATCAGATAGCTGTGTTTGTAGTGATGATGAAAGTCAAAGTCATCTATCAGCTCATTCTTCTCATCCTTAAAATTAAATGTTGTCTCGAGTACGATTCTGTGCACCAATTTTGATTCCATTGGCTCAATAATCTAAACCAGTCATTCGAGATAGCCTCCGCTGAGCGTATATGCCTTCGGAATTGGATCTTTTGTATGACCTAACACTTGCAAGGGGGTGTGTTCAACTTTTGTAAGCTTGTCTTTTTTTTGTACAAGAACGAGACCAATCCACCAATCAAATCATTGGAAAGCGCTCTGCTTACTTAGACAGGAGCATATACGGGAATCTTGTTTTCTTTTCACCTTTGTAGTTCCTCCGGCCGAAGGTGTATTAGGTTTGCGCCTGAGGAGATTGCATGCTAAGGTCACACACACACTCATACTTCCGGGCAGTTTGACCATTAAGATTTAGCTGTTCCTCTTTAGGTCATGTTTGGATCATGGATTTGCGGAGGAATTTGGAAGTAGTAGGGAAACTAAAGGGCGAAACAAACGCTTCTTCATTCCTTTGTCTTTATGCCTTTTCAGATACCTTTACAGTCCTGCATAAATCCCTCTACGAAGCAATTCCAGTGCAATCTCAAATCTTGTTATTTTGATACTATTGTCTGATGTTCATTTAATAGTATTTGCAGATGTCCATTTTGTTTAATGTGATTTTTGAACTTTATCTGCACAAGAGCAACAGACTTGATTTCGTTTACTTAACAGTCTCAGTCAGTTAATGTGTATATAGTCAAAAAGACAAATAAGTTACACAATAAACCCATATTTTATAATTAGTATTTACAAAAAAAATTCCTGAAATTTTGAAAAAAAATCGTTTTGGGTTAAAACGTACCCAATGCCGTACCCATGCCGTACCCTTGACGTACCCATGCCGTACCCAAAAATATCAAAAGTACCCGATCCAATTTTGCCATACCGGGTACGTTTTTGCCGTACCCGTACCAGTACCAGTACCCGGTACGCGTACGGCGACATTTTTGAAGTACCCGTGCTTCATAGGTTAACATCCTTTAATATAATCTTGAAATATGATGTGTCTGTTAATAAAATCAAATCACGGTATAGAATGGTGCGTAACGTGCGTTTCCTAGAATTTTCATTTGTGTAAATACCTTTTTTTGTTGATTGGCATTGGCAGGTGGGTTTCTCACTATATATGCATTAGCACGAAAGAAGAGCTTGTCAACAAAATCCCTACATGCTTTAATGGGCTGCTTATGCTCAAAGAACACTAGGTGGACACCTGGATACGAGGAGCCCACAGTTCTTGCTGCTGAAACACCTTGTGAGTATGCATTACTCACAAACATATTCTTTTCAAAGCGAAGGCGAATTGCTTGGATACCCATTTGCATAATTTTTGTTAAGAGCAATGATGTTTTCTTTGCTATGTAGTCTTTGTTCAACTGATCTGAAATCGGATTGTAAGCTATCCAAAGTTCTGAGTTCTGACCATCAAAACAATTTTATTTTCGTTCATATTGCAGTTACCGTGAGTGAAGTAGAGGCCTTGCATGAGCTATTTAAAAAATTGAGCAGTTCCATTATCGATGATGGGCTTATTCACAAGGTATGTCCATTATAGGCATGAGATTTCTATTGGTTATTTCTATCAATCTATTTCTTTTACAAGTTTGATTTAACCAACAGAGATGAATAATTACTCAATTTGTGATGTTTACAAATTATATTCATATATTTTTTCTTTGCAACTTCGCAATTTTTTCATCAGGAAGAGTTCCAGCTCGCACTCTTCAGGAACAGAAATAAGAGCAATCTCTTTGCGGACAGGGTCTGTTTCGGCTCCTTCCATTTTTCAATATTAAGTGAAAAGTTTACTGATGTACTAAATGTCATTCTGTTTGTCTACACTTGGATTATGTTTCCTATTTTGACTAGTATAGTCTCTCTGTCTTGTGTATGCAGATATTTGATTTGTTTGATCTCAAACGCAACGGGGTTATTGAGTTTGGAGAGTTTGTTCGTTCATTAGGTGTCTTTCATCCAAATGCATCAGTAGCTGACAAAACTACGTGTAAGGTTCCTTTATGTTATGGTTTCCTTTTATACTTCTTTCATGTGGGTTAACTCTGAAATTTGTTGCAAGAAAAGTCTTCTGTTTCTGTTCTAAATTAAGGATACTCATTTGCAGTTGCATTCCGATTGTACGATCTAAAGCACACTGGGTTTATTGAGCGAGATGAGGCAAGTATTGCAAACTGTATCTTCCTAGTTTCATTTCATTGCTTTACATTGCACAGTAATTCAGACATTCTTTCGTACATTTGAGAGAGGAGTTTTGCAATTTTGCTAACTTAGGCGCCTTATCTCTACGTGATGCCAATAGTTGTGTGTTATGTGGCAGTTGAAGGAGATGGTGTTGGCACTCTTACATGAATCTGATCTCGTTCTTTCGGATGACATGGTTGAATTGATTGTGGATAAGGTACCACTATAATTCTGTCTCGTTTCCCCCTTCCCCTTTCATGGTTTTTACACTGGATGATCCTAAGATGGTCTTTTGCGCCAGACATTCAATGATGTAGATGCAAAAGGTGATGGGCAGATCGATCAAGAGGAGTGGAAAGAGTTTGTGTCAAAGAATCCGTCTCTGATCAAGAACATGACTCTTCCGTATCTAAAGTGAGTAGCGATTTCATTGCTAGCTTATAATCACTGAATTTCAAAGATTTGGATTTGCTATTGTGATTCATTGCATTATCTTTTAAAAACTTGTTTTTGTTTACTCTCTATCTCTAATTGGCCTCTTCCTCTTGATGTTTAAGCCAACTGTCAAAAGTTTTTCCCCGACAAATGATCGTGTTGGGACTTTTGAATCAGTGGATCATGATTTACGCCTGTCAGCAATATTGATTTCCCTTGGCATGCTTCGTTTTCATTTCGTTTTTTTCCAGGGACATAACTTTAGCATTTCCCAGCTTTGTGGTGAGCACTGAAGTTGAAGATTCATATGTTTAGACAAATGGAAAACAGTCAAGAGTTGTTCAGATCTTTAGTTTCCCACGCGGTGGACATCTCGAGTTCGACTGGGGTGGTTCTTCTCTGGTTCTGATTGGCTATGAAGACACGAGAAAGAACTTTCCTCGATGACAGCTCGAAGCGGTGTTGTGAAGCCCGACTTATCTTGGCAGCTTCTACATGATGTTTGTTCTCTCCTCATGCAACAACAAATGTAAAGTTTCGTAAGTCCATGTCTGCGGTTTCAATCTGTTTTTGGAGTATTGGTTGCTTCGTTAATTAGCTTCACCAGCAGTTTCTGAAATTAGAAAGTACGATACGTGCGCCTATAACGAGACACGGATGTTCTCGTTCTTCGATGTTACTATACTAGATTTCCGACACATGTTGTATAAAGTTCGGAGGAGTTGGAATTGATGCTTTCGGTATGCATGCGTAGAGGACTCGTGGGAAATATTTCTGAGTTTCTTGATTGATCTAGTCTTTCAGATCTTTAAGCAAATCTTTTTGCGCTTTGCTAGGTGTGGGTGGAAAGCGGGTTCTGTGAGGTCGCTTACGTGTACAAAAGTGAGCTGGAGAGGTTCGATTGGTCGATAATCAGTACCAAGGGGAAAAGAGGAAAAAATCTCGTGGGGGTGAGGGCTAGAGCAAGAGGTACGGAAAAGACAAAGACAACGTGTCTCCTTTGTTCTCCGCGGGGATGAATGACGTCTGCCTTTTCTGGAATCAGATAAGTGAGGTCACCTTCTCTCCGGAGAAGAATGTTCTCCTTCCTCAGAATCAGTGCTCTCTCTCTATCTCCTTTTCCAGAAAAGTCAGTCCCTCTTAATCATTGGGAATGTCAGGGGTATTTATAGGGCACATGGGCCTAGGTCAGGCCCAGGACGGCGCTCCTATAAGACCCTAACACGTGCCCCTCCCGTACCTCCAGGTCGCGGAAGACTAGTCCTCCCGCGGAGGACTTCCGCACTTCCGCGACGATACCTCCATCCCAAGCCACCAAGCCACAAGAGCTTCCCCAATTCCCGCAAGAGCAAGGTCGCGACCCGCGACGATCGTTTGCCTCCTGCGGGATCCCTTCCGGGCCCGCCTTTTAGGCCCGAATATGATCCCGGGGTCCTCTTACAGCTTCTGTATCAATTCCAATTCCAGTATGCCTCTCAGTTCTCCCTGGCGAGGCCCGCGGGGGGGTCCCGCGGGATCTTCACTTCCGCGGATCGATTCCGCGGGGTCTTCAGTTCCGCGGGTCGGTTCCGTGGGCACTCATCTGAATGTGCTACGTGCTTCCTTTCTATTGGTCAGTCAAACGTCTTCTTGGAATAGTGTTTTGACTAGGATTGACTTTCCGCGTGGACCTGGTCGCCACGTGTCCATGGCCGATAGGCTGGTCAAAAGGTCTTCCCAGATGACGTGTCAATAACTTTGACCGCGCCTACATATGCCCGCGCGCGCGCGTACGACAAGTGCACGTCGTCCGCGTGCGTACCATCCTCTTTGTAAGTTTCCGCGGTCACCCTGGGCTTGTTCCGCGGAGCAACAGGCGTGGTAATTGCTTACGTCTCTTCGTGTACCATTATGACCCTTCGTGTGCAGACGTCATAAATGTCCACACCGTTTGACCACTATATAAACCCTTTGTCCATTATTTCCTTTTTCACCAAACTCCAAATTTTCGTCGAAGTGCTGTCAATTTCTCTTCTGACTTTCGAGCGAACGTTTTCCTTGTCTCTTTCTAGCCTTCGCGGTCAACACCTTCCTCTTTCTTTCACTTCACTCACAAATGGCTGCGCGTGGTCCAATCGTTGAGATCCCTGTCCCCTCCGCGGATCAGTGGCAGAGGGCCCCGTATCTGCGAACAGTTGGGGACCCATTCTGGTCCCTCGCTGAGGCGTATCCCGTTGTGGGTGCCGCCGTGGCTATCCCCACTTTCTTCACGGCCCCTGCCGCCCCGGAGGATGCAGAGCCCGTCAACCCCTCCTCGGTACTTCGCTTTTGCCTTGAGCGCGGGGATTTTCCCTTTGTGGAATGCCGTTTTGGATCCAAGCCTCTATACCCACTGACTGGGCGGACTGGGTTGATGACGTTGTTGGCAATCTCCGCTGCAAGCAGGTGTTACTGGGCAGCGGTACTCTCGAAGCCGTCCAACTGTCACGGCGTCTGAGCATTCCTCGTTCCGGGGCTGCCGTCAGGAACCTGGAGTTCGCGTGCTCGCGTTGGAGCAGCGACGCTCACTCCTTTGCATGGGCATGGGGGGAGAGTGGACTCTCGCTCGAAGATGTTCACATTCTTACCCGCCTGTCTCTTCGCGGGGGCAACACCCTGGACTTTGCCAAGCTCTCGCGGGCGGATCTGGACGAAGTGGAGGCCTTGAAGGCGTTCCACAAGCAGGCCCAGAACGGGCCAATCTTCAGTCTCCAAGGGGCCCGCAAGGATTTCGCGGCAAATGCCAAGAAGACCTCCCTCGGCAGTTGGCTGTGTTATTTCTTCAAGGACCTTCAGCCCGCGAGGACTGTCGCTCCTGGTGCTGAGCGCGATTTTGTCGCGGGCCCTCAATATGGCCAGCACTTCTATATGGCGGGCTTCTTTGCTTACTTCCTCTCGTACTTTGTCCTGCCCGACTACCCCGCTGATGGCATTTCTCAGGCGGTCTTCCCGCTGGCCGTCCTTCTCGCCCGCGGCCAGCCTGTCGCCCTAGCGCCGCTGTTTCTGGGGTCACTCTTCCGCCAACTGGACCTGGTTCAAGCGGATTACGCCAGGTCCCTCGGAAGGTGTGACCACTTTTCGATGGCTCACTCCACTTTCTTGCTCGCGTACTTCTTCGAGCATTTTCGTACCGTCGCCCCGGGACCCCTGGCCTTCCAAGCGTCGGGAGTGCGATCCCGCGCGGAACAGTGGCACGGGGCCAGCAGCGAGGACTTATGGTACCAGGCCTGTGATATCGAGGCAAACTTCACTCCTCGTCCCTACAGCATCGCTTCTCCGGGAGTCATGGGTGTGGGCCACTGCCTTCTCCCAGTTGGCTCTTCCCTCAATGCTGCGAGTGACAACACTCCCACGGCGCGGACGGTGATCAACTCCGCGCTCATTGCCCTTCCGGGGTGGCTCCCGACTTTGTCCAGTGAGGGATCTGGGGTGGCGGTGTATCGCCCGGATCGCTTCGCGAGGCAATTGGGTTTTGAGCAAGCGGTGCCCGGCCCTGCTCCCTTGATGCCTTCTTTTGCGGAGTCACAGCTCCGGTTCATGGCGGGAGAGCTTTCCCCAATCTTGGTGCAACTTGGGAATTTGGTCATCCCTGCCAGGGATAGGGTTTCACACTACACACAGGAATTCCGTGCATTCTGGAGGAGGAACCTTGACTCCTTCTTGACGTTCGTCCGCGGGCAGGCCGTGGTCCCTGAGGTGCCTGAAGTCCGGACTCGGGATACCTCTATGCGGGCCATTACTGCAGTGCGGGCGACTGAGTGGCGCGGACCTCGCGGTCAATGGGCCGTGATCCACGCGGAGCCTGTGAACAGGGTCTTTCCGGTGGAAGCCCCTGCACCTGCTCAAGCTGCCCCGGGGCGAACCCGCGCGCGGGGACCCCGCGGGCGGACACAACTTCCGCCTCCTCCACCGGCAGGACCATCTCAGCCGTCCTCCTCTCAAGCGCCCGCGGCGGGGGGGCCCCGCCGTCGAAAACGTATCCGCAATGTAAGTGCCTTCCATGTGTTCAATCACTTCCTTGCAATGCCTCTGCCTCTTTGTTCTCTGGGACTTACTCCCTCTGCATTGCTTCTTCTTTTCTTTAGCAGCGGGAGCGAGATGCTAGCACCTTCGTGGCCTATGAGCCAGAGGCAGCCGCAGTAGCGGAAGAGGCAGCGGACGAGGCAGAAGAGGCTGCCCCAGACGCTCAACCAAAGAGACGCCGCCTCGATGGTAAGCTCTATTTTGTTAGGATGCCATTTCTATTGCCTTGTGGCTTTCAGCCCGACTTGTATATTTTATTTATTTTTTTTTTTTTTTGACTTCTCGAACAGTTCTGTCCGAGTCCGACGAGGAAGAGAACGAGGCGGGCGATGAGGATGACGAAATTGATGATGAAGACGACGTTCCCATCAGTGTCTTGCGGGCCCGAGCGTCCGCGTCCGCGAAGGACCCAGTCGCGGCGGATGTCAGTATAGTGGAGATCTCCGACTCTCCCGAGGAACGGAGAGGCCCGGAGGTGATCCAACCTCGTGCGGAGCCGGTACCTTTTCTTCACCCGGAGCCAGAATCCTCCGCGATTATTGGAGGTATGTTGCCCGACGAGCCTTCCGTTGTTGACCTCGGGGGGGATCCCAACACAGTCTCTTCTGAGTCGTGTTCTTCCCCGGAGGAATCCGGACATGTTATAGTGCAATCTATTGATCCAGCCCCATCTCCTTCTCACGCAGCGACTTCTGAGGCCCGCGAGCCCCAACCATCAGCGGATACCCACGAATCTGTGGGCCAGGCCGATATCGCCGCGGATCCTCTCGACGCGGCGGCTGCACAATTGCTGAGGGAGGGAGATGAGGACAACCTCGAAGTGCTTCCTCGCCCTGCCGTAGGGGGGTCTGCCGCGGGACAACCCGAGGTGGCTTCAGCTTCCACACCTTCTGGCTCCCACCAACAGTCCACTAGTGCCCGCATCCGGTCAACGGAGAGTTATCTGGGCCGGGTTGCTGGTGGTTCCCCTGGGGTTTCCAATGCCTCATTTCTTCAAGGCCCGGGCTCGAACGCGGAGCGGGATACGGCCATGGACGCCGCCAGTCCCCATTCCCCGGCATGCTCTACTTCGCAAACCCACTCTCCTCTTCAGTCCGCGAGACGCCCGCCGGCCCCGCCGGCCGAGCCTTCCGCTCAACCTTCAGACCGACAGCTGAAGGTAAACGAAGAACTTATTGGTGGCCCCACCTCCATTACTGACTCAGATTTCAATTCCTTATTTAAAGAAATGGACTTCTTGTCAACTGACGATGTTTTGGGGGGACAGGGAAGCCAAGCCCTTGGGGACTACGAGCTTGATTTGAATCTGGAGATGGGCGAGCAGAGGGACGAGGTTGAGTCGAGAGAGCAGTCGCCGCCCAGGCAACCTGCCTCAGATCTGGGGAAGGGGCCAATGGATACTGAGACCGCGGAGCCTATCCGCCTCTTTCCCGCGGGCAATGATGTGCCTGTGGAACACTGGCCGTTGCTGAATGTCATAGCCCGGTCTCACCCGGAGACCTTCAGCTCCTTCAACCCGCGGTCCTCCCGGCTCGGGGTGATCTACCTTAGCAGCCTCCACAACGTACTCACTCCTTGGGGGCAGCTTCGCTACAGGGACTTCAACCCCGGGACCGAGGCCGAATTGCTGGAGGTTGCTGAAGATATGCGGGTCTTCGGGTTTGACCTGGCCTGGCTGTGCGCGCGGAGCTCTGCTCTGAGGGCCGCGGGGGAGAGGGCCGCTCTGAGGCCTGAAATCCAAAGCCTGGCTGCCCAGCTGGAGTCTACTCGCCAGCACCTGGCCCATCTGGAGGCCAGTTTTGCTCGGGTGCTGCAGCACGACGCGGAGCTGGCTGCCGCCTCGCTGAATCTGGCTGACCCTGACCCCGACGGGCTTGTTTTCTTGGACTGGCAGGCCTAGCAAGTGTTGCTGTTGTACCTTTTTTTTTTTTTTTTTGAACACGTGTACTATTTCTTTTTTCTTTTATTTGAATAAAACCTTTGGGTCTTACTGAAATGAAACAGTCTTTGTGTCGATGATGTTACGATAGACGTATTTTTGCTGGGGTCCGCGAGCCATGCTCTAACTTCTTGTGACCCGTTTATCATTTTCGTTCAATAAATAGCAAGTCTGCCACTCGGGTGGGGCCACGCTCTGGCCGCTCAAGACTTAACACCATCTCTTCTTCGATAATCACTAAGTGTAAACCTCGCGGGTCATGTTCTGACCTCTCACGAGTTAGCATCATCTTATTTCGTTAGTTGTTAGGCTCGGAGAAACGAACCGGGGGCCATGTTCTGGTCACCTAAGGCTTAACATCATCTCTTTTTGACAATCACCAAGTATGAATCCCGCGGGCCATGTTCTGGCCTTTCGCGACTCAGCATCGTCTCTTTTTGATAATTGTTAAGCTTGGAGGAATGGATCAGGGCCATGTTCTGGCCGCTCAGGACTTAACATTATCTCTTCTCGACAATCACTAAGCATGAGTCTCGCGGGTCATGTTCTGACCTCTCGCGACTTAGTATTGTCTCTTTTGATAATCGTTGTGGGTTTGAAATGAAGGAATTGTGAAAAGGAGTTGATAGTACCGCGGAAATGTTCTCTCCGCGGAACCTCATCGCTTTACCTCATTGTAAAAAAGAAAGTTAAACACCAGTGTCAATTAGGAATAAGTACCCATCTTTTCATTAATGATAGGTCCAATCAACTTGTTACAATAGGGGGAAAAGAAATAGACTGTTCTAAAATCAAAGGGGAAAGACTGGCAGGGCGGGACAGCGACTTGCTCGCTTCCAGCGTTTTCTCTTCACGGGTAGAATTTCTTGACATACTTGGCATTTACCGCTCCTGTCTCGAAACCATCTTCAATGCGGGCTAGGTGGTAGTACCCGCTAGCGGAGGCACTGATCACCTCATAGGGTCCTTCCCATCTAGGTGTGAACTTAGGTGTTTTCATATCCCTCATTACTGCCGTGGTAGCCTTCCAAACCAACTCCCCAACTTCGAATACCCGCGGCACTACGCCCTTGTTGTAGTAGCGTGCCACAGACTCCCAGTATTTTTCGTGGGCAATGGCCGCCGTTGCTCTCATTTCTTCTAGGGCTTCCAGGTCTGCTTTTCTTCCTTCCGCGGTATTTTCCATTGCGAGTATCATCCGCGCGGAGGGGACACTTAGCTCTGCGGGTAAGACCGTTTCTGCTCCGTATACCAAGCTGAAGGGGCTGGCGGGGGTAGATTTCCTTTTCGAAGTTCGATAAGCCCAAAGAGCTATCGGTAAGTGATCTGCCCAAGTACCACCGCGCTCGTCCAACAGTTTGCTCAAGATTCTGATCAAGGTCTTGTTTGTTGCTTCCGCCTGTCCGTTTCCCTGCGGGTAATAGGTGCTAGATGTACGGTGATCGACCGTGTATTCATCGAGGAGGCTTCCCACGTGGTGATTGATGAACGGAGTACCGTTATCAGAAAGGATCACCTTCGGTATGCCGAACCTGCAAATGATGTTCTCCTTGATGAATGCCGCTACCGCGTCTCCTGTTGCTTTCTTCAGTGGAATAGCCTCGACCCACTTAGTGTAAACTTCCGTGGCTGCCAGGATCCACCTGTTCTTCCGCGATGCTGGTCTAATCGGTCCGACTAGATCCATCGCCCAAGTGTGGAAGGGGTAAGGGGTGCGGACGGAATGCAATTCCACCGAAGGAGCGTGAACCAAGTTCCCGAATTTCTGGCAGGCCCGACATCTTCGCACGTGTCTCTTCGAATCCTTCTCCATAGTGGGCCAAAAATACCCCAGGTTAACCATCTGCTCGTAAAGCTTCCTCCACCCTTGGTGCTCGGTTCCGTGAGTCTTGGCCAGAACCTCTTCTGCCTGCTCCTTGTCTACACACACTTGAGGCGTTCCATCAAGAGTTCTTCTAAACAGTAGTCCTTTTTCCAGGAAGAAACGCCGCGCACCGCGGACGACCCTCGCGGACTCAGCTCGCTCGATGGGTAAGGCTCCTTCTCGTAAGTAATCGATGTAGACTTGTCTCCAGTCCACATCCTGATTGTCAGTGTTTGCCATCAGGCATTCTGGCTGGGCCATGTACAGGGAACACCGAGTGCAATTCTTCGTGATCAAATCAGCCTCTTTCTTCATAGTAGGCCAGTAATAACCTTGCCTCTGAATTCTCCTGTATAGGGCTATCTCGTTGTCCGCGCAGTTGTCGATGTGGATCCTGTCCAATACTTCTTCTGCCTCCTTCGCGCCAATACACCGCGCGAGCCATCCCTGCGGGCCGCGATAATACAATTCTTCGTGTAAAACTATGAAACTCGACAGTTCCGCGGTGGACAGATGCCCTACGCTGGTGACTAACTGAATTTTAACAGATCCGCGCCAATCTTCGGTCGGCTCCGCGAAGTCCTCCAACGCGGATGGCTCAAACATTTTCACAATTTCATCAGTTTATGCACTGTTGTTCGGTATGGTGCCAGAGTTGGTTCTTTCAGCGCGTAAATCCCTTCCGTTTGCAAGACTACCAGTTTTGAGTCTCCTGCTATCCTCAGGTGCTTGACTCCTCTCTCTTTTGCCGCTATTAGACCCAAGATTAATGCCTCGTATTCCGCTTCGTTGTTGGAGCATGGGAAATTCAATTTGTAGGCTAGGTGCACTCTATCTCCTTCTTCTGTTTGCAATACTATTCCCGCGCCTCCCGATCCACTACCGGCGGCCCCATCGAAGCTGAGCGTCCAGTGCTGTCCATCTGTGCTGGCCGCGAGAGCTTCGAAACCATCTCCGGGTAGACAATCTTCAAGCGGCTCGCATTGTCCACTTGGGAACTGAGCTAGTAGGTCTGCTAGGGCCTGACATTTGATTGCTTTCGGGGTCGCGCACGAGATATCGAACTCCGCGAGTGCTAGCAGCCAGCGGGCGACTCGTCCCGTAAGGGCGGGGCGCGACAGAAGAAATCTCACGGGGTCGCACTTAGTGATTATCTGGATGGGAAAAGATAGGAAATAGTGCCGGAGCTTCTACGCGGTAAAGACGAGGGCCAAACAGTGTCTCTCGATGGCTGTATACCTTTCCTCTGCTCCGTGTACCTTCCTGCTGATGTAGTAGACTGGTCGCTCTGTCCCATCTACCTCTTGCACCAACAGGGCCCCAATGGATCTCGGGGTAGAGGTCAGATAGAGGATTAGCGGCTTCCCCGCGACTGGTGCCACCATTGTCTGAGGAGAAGTCAATGCCGCTTTTATCCGCTGAAATGCCTGCTGATGGTCTTCCCTCCATTCAAACTTTGCATTTCCCTTTAACAGGTCCGCGAATGGTGCCGCGATCTCCGCCATCGCGGGAATAAAACGGCGGAGGTACGATACCTTTCCCAGGAACCGCTTGAGCGTCTTCTGTGAGTGGGGCGGGGGCATTTCCGTGATAGACTTGATCTTGGCCTCGTCCGCGTCGATCCCGTGGCGATGTACCAGGAAGCCCAAGAATTTTCCCGCGGTGACTCCAAATGTGCACTTCAGCGGATTCATCTTGAGATTGAACTTTCTGCATCTCGCGAAGACAGTGGCTAAGTCCGTGAGGTGGTCCTTGCGCTCCTTGGATTTCACCACCAAGTCATCCACGTAATCTTCAATTATCTTGTGCATAAGGTCGTGGAAAATTGCCGTCATGACCCGCTGGTATGTTGCCCCCGCATTCTTGAGCCCGAAAGGCATGACAATTTAGTAGAAATTACCCAATGGTGTTCGAAATGCTGTCTTCTCCGCGTCCTCCGGGGCCATCTTGATCTGGTTGTACCCGCTGAAACCGTCCATGAAAGAGAACATCTGGTGACCGGAGGTAGCATCCACCAATGTATCGATGTGTGGTAGCGGGAACTCATCTTTTGGGCACGCTTTGTTGAGGTCGCGGAAGTCGACACAAACTCGAATTTGGCCATTCTTCTTCTTTACAGGGACAATGTTTGCTAGCCACTCCGGGTACTGGATTGGGCGAATGAACCCCGCCTTCCGCAGCTTCTCGACTTCTTCCTTGATCTGCCCTTCCAAATCGGGGTGGTATTTCCGCTGGGATTGTTTCGCGGGCTTAGAATTTGGGAAGGTATCCAAGTGGTGCGCGACCAGCTCTGGATCCAACCCGGGCATTTCCTCATAGTGCCACGCGAACACGTCCGAATTAGCACGTAATAATGTTATCAGTTTCTCGCGGAACTCTCCGCTCAACTCCTTACTTATAAACACCGGCCTTTTGGGGCCTAACCTGTCGCCTAGATCAACTTCTTCTAGAGCCTCTTGCTGCGGCCTGGGCTGGTCTTGCATGCATTCCGGAGCGGGCTCTGGCTTGTCTATTACCTCTTCTTCTTCCGCTGCGGCAGATGTACCACCGGGGCTAGCGGTTTCATGATCACCCACTGCCCCGGTGGACCGTCATAAATGGTACACTGTCTTGCCCCCCTCCTTCGTCTTAGTAATCTTCCTGGGGGCTGCGGCATCTATCGCGGATGGGTCCCTCTGGCATATCTCTGGCTTCTCATCTTTTATATCTTCCCACCTTGGGATCTTGACTGCGCGAGACTTGGCGGTGATCGCCTGAGACACCTCACCCAGCTCTGAGAAATAGACTGCGTCCGATAGGTGTGTCTCATTGGTATCAAATGGGTTTTCCGACGCGCGGACTGTGACCTTCTTTCCTGCCCAGATTCCTTTCAAACATTGATGGTAGCTGGAAGGTACAACCGCGTACTTGTGCATCCAACTTCTTCCGAGAATGATCTGGTAATTTGGATCCGCGTTGATTAGATGAAATTTAGTGGCTGAGCGGATTGCCCCCACTTCCAGGTCCGCCACCACGTATCCCAAAGACTGCTTCTTATCTCCTCCAAACCCCGTGATGGTTATCGGAGATTCCACGATCCTGTTGGGCTGTATTCCCACCTTCTTGAATGTTGACATCGGCATCAGATTGATGGAGGCTCCGCCATCTAAGAAAGTCCTCTTTAGCTCCATCCCGTTGACGCGGGATGTAACGTACAGCGGGCGGTTATAGGGGTAAGGCACCCGTCGATCCACGTCCGAGAAGGTGACTGAGTTTGACTTATCGCGGATCGTCCGCGGGACTGACCCCTCCGCGGTCATGCACGACTCCTGATGGACCTCCGCGATGTTGACAATCGCCTTGGTAATTTCCAATCTTGCCGCCGGCGTGAACCCGAAACCGTCGAAGAATGCGCGGAACTTCGCACTGTTCTGTAATGTTTTAGTCGACGCGTTGGGGTCTGGTATCACCGCGGGGGCCGGACCCTCCCCGAATTCTTCCGTTATTTCGTAGCACGAGACCATGTAGGCCCCTGCTTCTTCATCTTCTCCTCCCATGTAGTAGTTGGTTTCGGCCTCATCATCATCATTGTACATGAACGGGTAGCACTCCGCCATGTTGACCTCCCCGTTGTTTCCGTGAGCTGGATAAGGCTCGTCGCGGACGTCGCGCCGTCCTATCTTCAGCTCATTCGCGTTCTGCTTCCGCTTGAACAGCCTCTTTAACGACCAGCAATCGCTTGTCGAGTGCTTGGTGTGCCTATGGTACATGCAGTACCTTGGGTGTTCGCGGTCCTCCCACGTCGGTTCATACTCGACAGGGGGGAGTGCCAACTCTCCATCCTGCACCCATGCGTTCACCAAGGCCCGCACCTCATCCATCGTACATGGGAAATCTGGCGCCGGCCCCATCTCGCGTTCTCTCCGCTTTCGGCCTCCCGCGGCCTGCTGAGTCCGCGGCACCTCCGCGACAGCCACAGTGGCGCTGGCGGTCTTGCCTTTCCATGCATCCTTTCTTGCCGGTTTGACTACATGGCGGATGTTGTACGCCGACTCCAATAAGGCAGAGAATGTTCCCAACTTCAAATTAATTTGCAGCATCTTAAATTCGTCCATCATTCCACCGATGCAAATTTCCACTAGTTGTATTTCCTTCGCGGACTCGGTACAATCAACCGCACGATCCTGAAACCTCCTGATGTAGTCCACCACGTCTTCTCCGCTGGCCTGCGTCTCTTTCGTCAAGCTGATCACTGTCACCTTTTCGCGGACCTGGAAGAATTTAGCGTAGAAGCTGTTCACCATTTCTTCCCAGGTGGTGATCGAATAAGGCTCCAGGTTGACGTACCAAGTGTACGCGCGCGAGGTGAGGGACTTCGAGAATTCCCGTAGCCGTAAGTTATGATCGGACGCGTGGGCCCCCAGAGATTCCATGAAACGGACTACATGTTCCTGGGCACTTCCTTCCTTTCCGTCGAACTTCACAAATTTTGGTGGGGTATACCCTTCCGGGTACGGGAGTGATGGGATCGTCATAGGATAAGGCGGGCGGATATCCGGGCTAGGGAAAGAGGGCAAGACCATCTTGGTTTTCTCCTTAGTGTGGAGGGCTTGTACGTCCGCCAGGGTGATGAACTGTCCCGCGGACGAGGCCCCAACTTCAGTAATGGCCGGCTCCTTCCTGCTCGCCTCGCTCGCTTTCTGCTGCGCTAGCAGGGCCTGAACTTCCGCCATAGTAATATAGGGTCCCGCGGAGGGCGTGCTAGCACCGTCAGCGGCTGCTTCCTTCTGGCGGTCTCCAGTGTTATTTCCCGCGACGCCCCCTACGAGTATAGGGCGCAAGTGGGGAGGCACCGTTGGGGGAAACTGGGGCTGCATTGTCTGGCTAGTGCTGCCTCCCGCTTGGTTCTGTGGCGGTTCATCGTTTTGACCGACCGCGGCCTTTGGGAGCGCCGCTGAGATGACCTCGGTGAGACCAGCAAAAGCCGCGAGCAGCTGTCGCTGCGTCTCGAGGAACTGCCGCTGGCCGTCCTGGAGGGCTCGCAGCGCCTGCGCGGCCGTGCCCGCGCTATTGGTTTCCTCGACCTCCTCGATAACTGGCGTGCCGTCGTGTTGTGCCGCCATTGCGTTACGGCGTGATAGCGGCCGCTCGATGTATTCCGTGGAACGGGTACTAACCATAAACCAAAAGACACCTCCCCAGCAGAGTCGCCTAAATGTGGGTGGAAAGCGGGTTCTGTGAGGTCGCTTACGTGTACAAAAGTGAGCTGGAGAGGTTCGATTGGTCGATAATCAGTACCAAGGGGAAAAGAGGAAAAAATCTCGTGGGGGTGAGGGCTAGAGCAAGAGGTACGGAAAAGACAAAGGCAACGTGTCTCCTTTGTTCTCCGCGGGGATGAATGACGTCTGCCCTTTCTGGAATCAGATAAGTGAGGTCACCTTCTCTCCGGGGAAGAATGTTCTCCTTCCTCAGAATCAGTGCTCTCTCTCTATCTCCTTTTCCAGAAAAGTCAGTCCCTCTTAATCATTGGGAATGTCAGGGGTATTTATAGGGCACATGGGCCTAGGTCAGGCCCAGGACGGCGCTCCTATAAGACCCTAACACGTGTCCCTCCCGTACTCCAGGTCGCGGAAGACTCGTCCTCCCGCGGAGGACTTCCGCACTTCCGCGACGATACCTCCATCCCAAGCCACCAAGCCACAAGAGCTTCCCCAATTCCCGCAAGAGCAAGGTCGCGACCCGCTACGATCGTTTGCTTCCCGCGGGATCCCTTCCGGGCCTGCCTTTTAGGCCCGAATATGATCTCGGGGTCCTCTTACAGCTTCTGTATCAATTCCAATTCCAGTATGCCTCTCAGTTCTCCCTGGCGAGGCCCGCGGGGGGGTCCCGCGGGATCTTCACTTCCGCGGATCGATTCCGCGGGGTCTTCAGTTCCGCGGGTCGGTTCCGTGGGCGCTCATCTGAATGTGCTACGTGCTTCCTTTCTATTGGTCAGTCAAACGTCTTCTTGGAATAGTGTTTTGACTAGGATTGACTTTCCGCGTGGACCTGGTCGCCGCGTGTCCATGGCCGATAGGCTGGTCAAAAGGTCTTCCCAGATGACGTGTCAATAACTTTGACCGCGCCTACACTAGGCAAGGCTTACGAAGTACTCGAGCTTGTGTAGAAAGTGAAAATCCCTCGGTGTTATGTGCATGCATGTATTGTCGAATACTTTATGAAATGGGGGGAATCGCAGAAAATATAGCTAGAAAAGCTATTTCGATAGCGGCATCCAAAATGATCTATACGAACTCAATTTATTGTTTCGGGATAAGAATGTCAAACCAAAGGAATAGGGTTTTGGAATGAAAAAATCACAGGTTTCTTTTTTTTGAACAAAGAATATTTCTTTTTTTTTTTCTTCGCTCTTTGATTTCGGAGCACATCAAAAAATGGTTGAAATTGGTTTTGATCTATTGTTGAGATCTTATTTTTTGCAAGATAAATGTGATTCAAAATCACATCGAATGATATCTAATCAACTTAAGTTTTCATGAGTTTGTTGTTGGTGATATCAATAAGCTTAACAAAATAAACGGTTCCGATCATTCAAATGAGCCTGGAAAGAATCTTTTTCATTTGAAATTGTATTCTCAAGGATCGGAGAAGCTCCCGTCCAGTCTTACCTCCCTCCGTCAAGTTTGGGCCATTTGTGGGTCTTTTTTCGGGTTCACAACGATGACCGGAACTGTTCACATTTTAGAGCTCGCCGAGAATATCAAAAATAATGTTGATCAGGTACCGTTTGATATGATTTGGAAAATGAATTAATCTTGTTAAAAAAAAAACTGCAACACTGGATTGCAACCTATTTGACATAATTTAGTCATCGTTCGTGGGTCTCTTTCAGCTGTGGTTGAAATTGGATCATCATGTTGATATTGTGGAACACGTATCACCTGTGGTCCCTTGCTAGCCCATTCAAAATGTCCCAACACAGCAAATCCACATCTATATCTATACCTTACAAAAGATATATGATGATAAGAGGGAAAAATACGAAAGCTAGGAGGTGACTTCTAATAATTGGACTCATGTACAAAAGATTGAGAGTATTCAATAACTCGCTTGACGTATTGTGATCGAAACTTGGCAACCTTTTATCCTTGTGATCGAAACTTGGTATCGACTTATTATTCTGTGTCGATCGGTAAGACAAAATATATTCTCTTGTAATCTTTCCGTTGTTCTTTTTTTCATTTTCAGAATAACTTTTACACTTCATTACCATCTTGTCGGTAACATTCTTCTCCCTTGGGGGGGGGGGGGGGGTGGTGTCGTGGTGATTCTTAATAAAACTTCATGCTAAAATTTAAGAAGGGAGCAAACTCCTGAATTATGGCATCGACCATCAGGTTGTACTATTGTTGTAGAGGCAGAGCAATTTATATAGATGCTGATTCCAGAGTACTCCGGAGTATTAGGCCCCGTTTCAGATTCTCAAATAAGAATTTAAAAAATAAGGACCTATTTTCAAATTTAAAAATACTAGGCTTACGAAAATAATTTTTCAATATTTTTTTGTAGGGTTTTATAGATCTCATCGAAATCTATTAAATAAGACCCATAGTGCATATTTTTTGATTTTAGTAAGCCTATTATTTTTAAGCTTGAAAATTACAAATAAATACTATTTTTTTTAGTAATTTAGTCAAATTAAGGAGGGCCATCCCATTCCCACAAAAGTATTTGTCTTGTTTGGGACCCATCTCAGATTCCAATATGTGAAGATGGGCTTGGCCTTTGGGTGGATGATTCCAAACACATCATCATTTTGGGGTCTCAAAATTTCTCGGCATGGTTTTTAATAAATTTTCTCTATCTCTCTCTACTTATTACTATAAAAAATCTCCCTCAAAATCCAAACCGAACAGGATTCCTGGAGTATTATGTGAGTTCTTCTAAACTTAATTTTTTTCTTCGTTTTTGTGTGTTTTGTTCGTTTTTTTTTGAATTTGTGTTATGTTTTTGAATTAATCATCCGTCTCAACGAGATGAGTCTAAAGAGTAAAAAATTATGACTAAAAAGAAAAAAAAATTCACTAAAGATGAAAAAATATCAAACAACAGTTTTTTTTTTGTCTAAAGTGTTGTCTCATATGAATTTTTTTAACATTGATTCATATTTTATACATTTCCGAGATTAACTCTAAAAATTATGACGAAAAGATGAACAAAAAATAAAAAATACCGAAATAAATTCTAGACAAATAAGCTTACAAGAACGCAGTTAATGGCCCGTTTATACTATACTCTCTTTTATTTTTTTCAAAAAAAGGAGCAAAGTTCTTTGGCAATCCAATTACTTATCTGCCGTTTTTATAGCTAAACGAGCTTTAAATAAAATTTGAATAGCCATATCACTATTTTGGTTTAACTTTCTAAAGAAAATGACAGTACATACTAGTTTTATAGGATACGCAGTTTTTCCGGTTTACGATTGATAGATTATTAATTTGAATTAGTGTGGAGTTTTTAACAAAAATTTTAGTTAATAGATTTTCGGAATCTACAGATTTTGAAAAGCTAAAAGAAGAAGGAAATTGTGAAAATCCCAGAGCTAAGTTTGGGTTAGGTTTTAAGTTTTATAACAGCTTATTTTTTACTAGCTTTTTTCCAGAAAATAATACCAACTTTTTATTGTAGTTTTAATCATAATTTCACAGGTAGACAAGTAAGCAGTATTAGGATGGTGACCCTACCGTACTTCCTCTTACCAACTCCTAAATTCTGGAGGGCTAAGATCGAGGGTGCGGTGCTGTTCTAACTTGAGGTACTATTTCCCTTTCCAACTCCTATCTGTAGGGGGACTGAGGGAAAGTCTACATGATTAGCTGTTTGGTGACCAATGAGATGTTACTTTTTCAACTCCGTCGACTTGGAGGGCTAAGAGTATCTGATTAAGGTCTAGTATCTCTTTGTCCAACTCCTATTCTTCTGGGGAGGGCTAAGAGTCCAAATGTAGGTGTAGCCAACTCTGAGTGGCTGGCCGGCTTTTATTGCTGCTGTGCTGTAATACTCGTATGGTTTCTTCATCTACTGTGTTCTGCCGTGAGTTAGATAGACATGATGTGACGCATGTGCTGAGCTTGATGCTGAATTTGAGGATGGATACGAATGCTGCATTTTAAGACTTAATTTTACTGCTGGTGTTGATACTCTGAAATTACTTAAGAGTACCGAAAATCTGATGCTATTGTTGGGCCATGGCTACTTCTTGTCATGGTATCACTAACCAGATAATAGTTTTGAACATGTTTTGGTCCGTCTGCGGGTACCCATTCTGCATTGGTTATGGCTGAGATGATGCTACTGGAAGTGTGGAGGCGATGATCTTCTCCTTTGATGTGTTGTTATATCAGTTGGAACATTCAATCTCCATTGAATGTAAATTTTTAGTTTGCTTTCCCTCAGGCCTATACAGTTACTCTTTCTCAGTGGTCTGTATCTCAATGTACCCTTTGTCGAGTTTTAATAAAATCTTTTTGCCTATCAAAAAAAAAATCTAAAGCTATAATTTAAAATTTGCATCAACCGCTATCACGAACACGGCATATTAAATTTGTATGATATTATATATATAAGTTAACTTTGTGAAATAATATATTCGATGCAAGTGGACTGTTAGAATATTCGCCAACCGCCAGTTACGTGATGATCATTTCAGATACGCTAATCTAATACTTATGTCACGTCCTCGATTTTCAACATAGATATACAGGATTTTCATAAATAAAGCCTCACAGTAATCCGTACAATACCCCAAAAGAGTTAGACATTTCCAATTTCATAATTGCATTCCAACATCCAATAGTTTCTAAAAGATTACATCATTGGCTCTCAGACCCAAATTAACATAAGTACAGAGTATTGAAAGAGTTAAGGATTACAATATTCCATAGTCAAAAGATTTATAAATAGAATTACAAATACATCTTCAAAAGAGATTTACAAAGATGACTAAGTAACTCCTCAACGTTAGCTTTCAAAAATAATTCTACATCCAAGCATTCCAACCATGCAAGCTTCAGCCCTGGGTTAGTACCTGAAAATGATATAAGATTTGGGCTACACTAGCGAAGTGTAAAATTCTACACAAACATTATATGCAAGAGAAATGCAGGAGCGATCACAAGGTAAGAATAGGATGTAGACCGCATGATAGGCAACAACCAAGGCTCAACAATCCAACATACATACTCGATACGAAATTTGGTGTGCACCTCAACCTTTAACCGTTTCAACTTTCCATATGTCCAATGTCACTTTGCGTTATGTGTCATGAGCCGAAACTCCTGTTGGGCCAATTAAGGGATCCTGATATCCCCTGCCAGACACCATACCCATCGGTAGGTCCTGAATGTAACCAATATGAGCTTTTGCTCCTGCCGGGCTTGTTAAAGGATCCCGATACCCCCTGACAGGCACCCACCCATCGATGGGTCCTAAATATTCTCGTTGTGTCAACAAGTATTCACAAATCTCATGTCCTCGTAATGTGTCATTTCAATTCAATCGTAGTTCATATGGTAATCAATGTCAAATTTTATCGAACAAGGGCAAGAGATGCAAAGATACTCCACGAACTCAACGGGTATGGTTAATCATGTTACGGAGTGATTTGGTGATGTTTAGAACATGTTAGAAGTGATCGGGGGCCAAAACAATGGAGTTTGGAATATAGCAGCAAAAACTATCCCTAAGCCTATCTGTATCAATACTAGTCAAATTAGTATCGATACAGTTGGGCTTCGAAACATTCCAGAGAAATTGGTATCGGTACTAAGCAGAGTAGTATCGATACAATGTCAGTTCGAGCGGATTTTCTGCAGATTTTCAAGGATTCAACAACAACAACAACAACCATAGGCACGATTTCAAGGCTAGAAAACACTTTCTTTACGTATATTGAGAGATAAAATCCCTACCTCGAGGCCGAAGAATGAAACCCACAAAAGCTATAAGCCCTAGCTTCCGAAAATCGAAACCGATCGAGTGGAATACACCTCCTCCGAGCTCACACCAACAGAATACGGACCACAATACGCATATGGATGAAATATTGGAGGTTGTTTTGAATTATTAGGATGAAAATTTGAGTGGGAGCAAGAGAGAGTGAGAGAGCCGAGAGGGGGCCGGAGGAAGAGTCGGGAGAGAGAGAAAAGAAAAAGGGAAGATTTTTCTCCTCTACATACACCCCACAAATATAAATATACACACACACCCCCCAACATATAAGTCAATTATACATGCACCCCTCAACTAACCGTCTTATCACATTAGTCGCAAATCCTTTAAACACATCACATTTTTCATTTTTCTCAATTATAAACATTAAAATTAAATAAATTAAATACGGGTCTCTACAACTTATATTCAGTCAAACAAACGGGTCTGGATGACGGGTGAAAAGGCAAAACTACATATATCAAGGTAACAAATTTGAAAGCAAAAAATCCGTACAAATTTTTTATTCGTTATTTTTTACCGCTAGTTCATAATCTAAACGCAATCTCACATGATCTAAACACAGTCTTTAGTCTGCATGGTTCAAGCACTGGCCTGCATAATTTTGCCTTAATTGACATGAAACCAATTCCTACTCTACGAATGAAATTTAACTCCATCAAAGTTCATTTTTAAGCTATGCAAATAAAAATAAACTTTTCATGAATATAGAGAACTGACCAAATGGACATAAATTCTGAAAAAATAAAATCTAAAACTCAAAAGAATTTGAAATTGGAAAACCTATCGAGGAAAAATAAAATTTGAGCTGAGATTTAATTATAGCAGAGAGAGAGAGAGAGAGAGAGGACAACATGTTTTCTAGTCCCTAGCGATTGCGCTCGTGCCTGAAAGCATGATACAACATGTTTTCAACAATAAAATTGCGCTAAAGGCACTAAAAAGCATTAACGTAATATAAAAGTTTCTATCAACAATAAAATTGTGCTCTTAATCAAAGATATTATTACTTAAGGAATCAAAACCATTTCGAAGTTGCTATTCAAATCATAAATCATTCAATAAGTAAACGAAAGAGTTTTCAATATACATCACTAAAAATTACTGAATTCAGTACATAGTGGGGGCCTACCCACCGAAATTCAAAGCCACTATAGTTGATGTAGCACTTAACAGCTGGTCAGCTAGCTACCAACAAAAAAGATAAAATGGTAATCGATAGTCTAAAAAAGAAGAAGATAGAATGAGAGTCATTCGAAAGATCTAAACGATTAGGAAGAGAATAGCCAACAGTATGAACTCCACCACCACCTTCCATCTCTGAATTGGTGTAACATGATTAAATAAGATCATTTGATTCTTGTTTTAAAAAAAATATTTTCAGAGACACAACAAAACACTATAAAAAATATGTCTCGTTCAATTTGCTTCTAGGCTTAAGCCAGAAACTAATCTATGATAGCCATTGACTCTTGGAGGAAAGAATGAAACAAAGACAAATAGAAAGTACCACTAAAATGTTATACGAAAACATTAAGGCAAAGAAAATAGTATGGAGTATAAAAATATAAGCTGAAAGTTTTATCAAATTTCCAGTTGCAGGCTAGAAGACCTTATTTTTGGATAATTGAAAGAAAATTTTAGAGCATCAATTAGGCACTCGATCATTTATAATCCGTGTTGAGAAAATTCAAGCTTTTTCTTACACTGAACGGGGTTTTTTTTGATATTTAAAAAATATTTATTTTATTGTCTTCAGGGAAATAAAGTTGTGGTTAAACAATCTACTTTTAAATTTCAAATAAAACTTCCAAAGCATACAAATATTTCTCTAATTATTCAATCTAATAAATATAACTGAAAGAAGGAAAAAGAACAATACAATATCAGTTTTTACTTATTACAAGTATATATCAGTTATAAGTTATATTGTATAACATATATATTCCACATAAAAAAAACAAAATATTTGGATAGCTAAAAAGAACAATACAATATTTTTATTGCTCACCAGTATTTAGAGTTTAGACTTCACAGCATACCTTAGGTTCCGTTCAGTTGCCAGGAAAGAATAAGAAAGTATGGAAAAATCAATTTTCCCATAACTTTCCTAGTGTTCAGTTGGCAGGAAAATTCTAGGACTTACCAATTTAAGTTTTCCTGCAGGAAAGATTCTGCAAAAAACAAAGGATTTTGCGTCGCGGGAAAAGGAAAATGAGTGAACACTCACAAAATTTTCCCAAAAGTTTCTTTTTCCTGACAAATGAACAACTAAACCTTAATTTTTCTTGTAAAATTCTTTTGTCAAATGAACACTCACAGGAAAATAATTTTCCTTTTCTTTTACTTCACCTCACTTCACTTTTTCTGGGAACCAATTTCTCACACAACTTTCTCGACAACTGAACGGAGCCTTAGTGGTTAAGGTATTTAGAGTACTTCACGGTATTTTGTGATTAATCTTAGTGGTTAAGATTCACAGTGCATCTCTGAATTGCATTCTTTTAATAAGAAAATTTAATTACCAGCATGGTCTCCATTCTGTTGCTTCTTGGTTTCTCTTCTTTCGATGGAATAAATCAATAAAGAAATCGGTGGTAGCTAGGAAGCATAAATGGTGAAAGAGAGAAAAAATCCAAGAGGTTCCTTTTTAAAGATTCTAATCACGGCTTAAATCGAGCCAAGGCGGAATTTTTAGAGTTAATTATGGTAGTCCATATATTGACACGTATCATACCAAAGTCAATAGGGTGTGATATGCACAAATCGGCTTCATTTTGATAGTAATCATTCCATAAATAATGAAATCGGGAGGCAGATAACAATCTAAGAATAATTTTAAGGGTTTTAAAATCTCTTGTGCAATTTACATTTCTTTCTTTCCATACACTTATTTCTCTAATTCTGTTTTTTACTAAAATGGTTTTGCACGGGATAGGTTCTTTTATAGGTTCGGATTTTCATTCCTTTTATTCCATTTTTTCTTATTCCTCTAATCCCATTTTCACCCATATCAAGGAAACATGTAGGAGTAAAACTTAAAAGGAATGTAGAATGAAGGGTGAGGATTTATGTAGGGAGGGGGATAAATCTTGAGCGTTGGTTAGCTATTGGATTCAAAAGCAGCTCTGTTTTATTATATAGACTAGAGTTTGCCAACGCATTTTGAATACAACTAAAATGAATTGTGAAATATTGATCACCCTTGCCAAAAAAACTGATTTAAACGGGAAGATTTTTTCTTAAATTAGGATGAAACAGATTTTTTTTCTTACACTTTTGTTTAGTTTTTTATTTGCCTTGCACTAATTTTATACATAAAATTTTATTACTTTCTATCTTCTCATAACAAAATAGAGTTGGTATAGGAAAAAGTTAGAGAAGATTTCACCTTACTTCGGAGAGAGAGAGAGAGAGTGCTAAGATTTCAAAAATTACTTTTCTTTCCTTATTTCAAAATTCGGCTCTTTTTTTTGGCATTGAAATTTTATTGCTTTCTATCTTTCCATAACAAGAGGATAAAAAAAAAAAATTTCTTTCCATAACAAAAGAGAGTTGGAATAGGAAAGGTTAGAGATGATTGAAAATATGATTTTCCAGCCCTAGGGCTCTTTTTAGCCGTAGAATTTATGAGGGATAAGTTTGAGCTGATAGATTTATGTACATAGGATTCAAATACTAAGCTATTTTATTATATAGATGGATGGTTTGATCAAATATAGAAAAACGGGGTAACAAAAATTAGAAAATTTCCGAGGAAAAAGGTATGGATAAGAGCAAGGAAAATTAAGAAAAAAAAGAAGTCATCTTCATATGTTTTACTTTTTACCAATGAAAATGAAATACATCACCATCAATCAATGCTGATAAATAAACGCTTTTACTTACACGTAAGTATCATGTGAGGTGACATAATACTAGTAACAAAATAAAAAAGTCAAAAGTGATGATGTCTACAAATACTTACAGGCAAAAAATTGAAATTTATTTTTTAATCAGAAATAGCATATACTAACACAAATTCTGTTAATTCTGTATATGATATTTGGGAACCTTATGCATTTAACACAAATTCTGGACTTGGGTCTTTGTGGAGAAATCTTAGCCCTCCAAAGATAGTGGAGATTTTTTCATGGTTGGCTTGTCAGAGTAGGATTGCGACAAGGTCAATTTTGAGCAGTAGAAATATAATTGTGGGATTGGACGAGCAAGCATTGGCTTGCCCATTTTGTTCACTGGAACTGGAAACACCAATACATGTGATTCTTTCTTATCCATTTTTTACATACATTTGGACAAAAATAGCAGATTGGTGGAATCTAACTTGGGTGGTTTATTCAAATTTGTTGGATTTATCTTCCTGGTGGTTTTCGTCTGGGTTCAAAAATTTAGAAAAATATATGTGGGAATGTTGCTTTTATGCAACATTATGGTCTATTTGGATTAAGGAATAATGCTATTTTCAACAACAAAGCTACGGATCGTAACCAAGTGGTAGAGCTAACCAAAACAAGGGCAGCTTTATAGATCAAAAAGCCAGATTTGATATCAAGGTGTATATGGTGAAAAATATTAAAAGAAATATTGATGGTGCTACATGTCTCATTATTTAGGAGTATTTGAGTGTATTTTTCCTTTTATTTACCTTGTCTTTGTTTATCACTGTAGGGTGGGTTGAACTTTCTGGTTCTCTCTTCCCTTTTACTCGAGTTTAATAAAATTTTCTTTTGCCGATCAAAAAAAAAAACGAAATAGCATATATATTTTTTAATAGCATGATATAGAGAGAGTATTATTTTTATTAAATTTTTGATTTTCCTGTATCAGTTCAAGAAGCTAGTATGGAAGTTGCATTCTAAAAATCATCTAAGCGCTGATGAAACCAAACTTATGTAATAGAATCAGTTGCCGACTGGTAGATCGACCTAATTTCTAATTAGAAGACTAGTTGAATTTATAAGTCAAGTCCTAATTGGGGAGTCGTTATTTATCCGAAAAAAGTCCTAATTGTATGTTAAGTGAGGTATCCATCCTCTATTACACTTAATGTTTGTTGTAACAAACCTTGATATGAAAAAGATGATTATCTAGAAGAAAATGGTTGGAAATTCAAGAAATCAACATTTTTTTAACGTTTTTTTTAAAAAAAAAAAGGAAGAAGAAAGAAGTGTAATTAAAGCAATAACTAAAAAAAGTTAAAAGTCGTGACCTTTCTGTGATTTTGTCCACAAATTGAAAAGGAAGGAACCTTCCTTAGTTTTTTTTTTTTTTTACTTAGTTCTTTCCAAGGAGAGGACGATCTTGTGGAGCTCATTTTTAGATTTTTATTGTTCACTTTAATTATTTGAATAATTAATTTCCTAGATTTTCTTGCGAAAATCAACCACAAAAATCAAGTTGATGGGATATCGACTAATATAATTTCGGAACACATATCTATGTTGGGAAAAGAGAAATTTAAACCATGAGATCGGAACTCATAAATACAGTCTGACAGTGTGTTTATTGATATTCGATCGACATTAGCTTTAGCATAAATCTTACTCCAAAGATTTGAACTTTTTACATTTCGGTTAATTTTTTATATACTTTTCTAATTCCTCTTGTCGAGATGAATGATTAATAAAAAATAAAAGATCATTATAAACAAATGATAAAAAAAAATATTTAAATTCCAAAGGGTTTGGTCAAGTGGGTATTGGAAAATTAATACTATTGTCTTCAATAAGGTCCTATGTTCGACTCACAAAGACCAAACATTCCAAATCTTGGAGTTGCTAACTTCAGGAATCAAAATTAGTCGGGGTGCGCAAGTTGGCCCAGACATCTGATTATAAAGAAAGGGTACCGTTAATGCCACGACTAATAGACTGTCCTTTACAACTTTACCCCTCTCTCCCTCTTTCTCTCTTCAACTTATCGGCGAGAAACCCACTTCCATCTCCTCTGTCTCTTCTCCGGCTGTCTTTAGCCGTCTTTATTGATGATCGATCCACTGTCAATCTCAAAATATGGAACTACCACGAGATCGAACTCCTTCACTCTGTTCTGTACATTTTCGTTGATCATCTCTCCCCAGTATGGAGTGAAATTAACAAGTGTTCTCTTTTTCTCCAAATCTGAACCAATTCTCCATTGCGGAGAGGATGAAGACGAGAGTAAAAGCAAACCAATTTATGAAATTTTTCTCCGAATCCTATGTCTTCAAATTACATTCATTTTACAAACCAGCCTTTGTGATTCTTTTGAGATTAAGTACAATAAATTGATTGAGGTATTGCTTGATTCAAAAATTATCGTTCCACTTAATTTTTTTCATCTGTTCTGACTCAAGGATTACCGTTGGCTATAATTTGTATTTTCTACGGAAACATCAGTCTCGAAACTGATGAAAGAGAACGTCTTGAATCCTCACCTTGGATCAGTGGCCTCCGATGAACGGGGTTAAAGAGAGAAAGTGGCCGGTCGGCGATAAAGAGAGAGGATGGTGAGAAATAAAGCAGTGAAAAGAAGATAATTAATGGAACAAATGTCAGAGGGGTTGTAACGCCCCTAATTTCGGGAACGTTAAAAGGGCATTTTATTGATAAAACTGAGTAGAGTCTGGCTCATTATTATATCATAACTCTCACAAGAGTTCGCTAATTACACAAGGGAGGAAAACTAGGGTTCTTAACTACAACTCTGTCTGCTCCTCCATCCTAACCAGCTCTTCTGCTCCAAAGGCTTCCAAGGTGTACAGCTCACCTTGATCATCTACAAAGTCTGACATATTATACCAGCGTCACCACCGATATAATATGTCAGGGTCACCAAAGGTAACACCATGAGCTACAAAAGCTCAGCAGAATAATCTCATACCCGCTAACCCATAACTTACACAAAATAAGTCATAGATAATTAACGTTGCCTAATAAGCACATGCGTATTCAACAACTATCAACAATAACTCATCCACATTCTCTGTTAACCATCGTTGGTGTTCGTGACATTAGAGTTTCTCCTACGCAACGTTTCGTAGACCGTGTCATCATCTTCACTTTTCATTTACCAAATCAACATTTCGAAAAGTATTTTAACACACCCAACCTCGGTTTTGCCGTTCCGGGTTCCCGAGTATCCTCACAATGGTTCTGCCGCACCGGGTTTCCATTGGCACACAATAGCATTGGCTCCTCTCCACGGATAACCAAGCCACAAACCTCACAATGGTTCCGCTGTTCCGTATTCCATTGGAACACACACATCCTTACAATGGTTCCGCCGTTCCGGAAACCCATTGGAACATACACATCCTCACAATAGTTCTGCCGCTCCGGATTCCCATTGGAACACACACATCCTCACAATGGTTCCGCCGCTCCGGATTCCCATTGGAACACACACATCCTCACAATGGTTCCGCCGCTCCGGATTCCCATTGGAACACACACATCCTCACAATGGTTCCGCCGCTCCGGATTTCCATTGGAACACACACATAACACACACCACACAATGGGCTACCACGTCCGGCCACATTGCGGTTTCCAAAAACATTTCTCTTTTTTCAAACACGTCGTTCCCACAATGAGCAAGTCCGGTCACATTGCGATTTTCCAAACACTTTCAAAACACACCTTTTTATTAGCCACACCCTAGGCGTCATGTTTCTAACTTTCTCGATTCTCGTGTCTCGTGTTCATGCATAGACTTTGCGGCAGGACATAAATCATTCATTGTAATCTCGAAACTAAACTAACAAGATCATCCAATTTTATATTACTAATCATGCCCAAATCGATCACAACTTAAAGCATAACGCCACATGTATGGACGCCCTTGGAGTGGATACCACTTATGCTTTATCACACATCAAGACAAATAATCCTTACATGCTCATAACCATCCTAAGATCAAAATAAAAACACTTCCTATCAAGCTTATATTTCAAAAATCCGTTCTTTCTTTCTTTTAGGGAAGTTCAAAACAACACATGTTTATTGGAGTAAAAGTCGATTATTCAATATGTTCATACCTCCATTAGCCAAAATAAGTTTATTGACTATCACATTTCAAACGTGCAAGTGATATATAACTTCTAGTATACTTAGGGAAGAGAGCAAGGATAATCTACAAGATCATATTTTCATTTCAAGATTTTAGTAAAACGAGCTTGCTAGTTATTTCTAATACCTTAACTTGCCTTATCATAAGCAAACATAACTAAAGTTATACTAGGGAAAATGGGTAGAGATTAATCTACCTTGATCCGAAACTAGTCGGGGCCAAATAAGCTCGTTGGAAAATTTCACGGGCAGTGAAACTCGCAAATTCGGACCAAACTTTGGATGGCAGTAACTAAGTCAATATTGGCCGAATTTGATTGTTCTTGAGTCGAAATCGAAGCTCTAGAAGTACCCTACAACTTTTGTGAAGGAAGTTGATCCTAGAAACTACTTTAGGTAGGAGAAAAATGGTGATAAAAGAAGAGACAGTATGCTGTCTGGAACTGGAAATCTGAGATTTTTACTGAATTTCGGATGTCAATATCTTTGTCATTTCTTGACCGATTGGGATGGTTCTTGGGTCTAACTTGAAGATCTCGAAGTTCTCTACAACTTTCCCGAAGGGAGTTGGTTCTAAGGACTACTTTAAGCAGGAGAAAAATGAGGATTTGTGAAGGGCAGTAAGCTGTCTAGAAAATGAAAATGGTTTCTAGAGAGAAGTGAGAGCGAAGGAGTGAAGGTGTGAGAATGGCTTGAAGTGAGCTTGCTATTTATAGAAAAAACTTGGCTTATTATCCAAGAGATAAATTTTTCCTTAACAATTATTGTTCAAGGGGCAATTTATGAAAGGCATGGCTTGTCTTGTCCTAGGAGGGGTAGCTTGCAAGAAAGAACAAAATAAAAGGTTAGGATTGGGTTTAAAGTAGACTAGAAATGGGTTGCTTGCAAGAAAGAACAAAATAAGGCTAGGTTTTCTATTACCCAAAGGATAATTTTTACCCTACTAACTATTGTTCAATGGGTAAAGAGAAAATGATGAGAGGTAAGGTCTAGTCTTGTCTAGGAAAGTCTTCTTGCAAGAAAGAAGAACATGATTGGCTAGGCTTATGCTTATATTAGGCTAGGTTTACTTCTTATGGAAGCAAAATGATGGGATTTGGTTTGGACTAGTCTAGTCAAGTCTAAGCATTCGTTGTCATGATTAACTTTTATTACCCAAGGGGTAAAAATTTCCCTAGCAATTATTGACCAAAGGATAAGAAAAATAATGAAGATGGTATGGCCTTGAATGACTATTCATGAAGTAAAATGATTACTTCTAATGGACTAATGGTTCAATTAGGGTTTGGAAAGGTTCACAAGGTTCAAAGATGGTCAAAAAGGTCCATCTAAGGTTAGGAAAAAGTAACTAAGTGAAATGGTAGTTAAGGTTTGCTAACTAATCGGTTAGAAACTAACTATACTTGCCATGTAGGATTTCTAGCCAAGAATTATAATTTAAGGCTCCGTTTGGATGCAGGTAACGGGCCAGGGATAATTTATGACCCCTTCATATAGCCCTGGACCCCACCTCTTACCCCCGTTTGGCAACCACAAAAGGAGGGGTTTTCATTTGTACCGGTTCTTCAGAAATACCGGAGAAGGGGGCATCCGGCGGTATAATTTTTGGCTAGGGTTGGAGGTCCCCATAATTTATCCCCCCCAATCCCCCTTCCTGGACGATTTCACCCCTCCTTATCCCCCTTCTCTCACCCCCAGCTTCCCATTTCTGCCGCCCACCATTTCTGGTGCAGTTTCGATTTGGTGGCGATTTGGTGAGTGCAACCGATTTTAGCCTCGATTAACTAAGGTATGAGGTTCGACGAACTGATATCATGTGTGTGATGTGTTTTTTGTTGATTTTCGAGTTCAATGATGCGTGGGTTTTTGTTATACCTGTGATTTTTCCATGGATTTAGGGTCTGGACGTTTAAGATCTAAATTTTCTGCATTTTGTATGAAACCCCTGTCTCTCTCTCTCTCCATTTTTCGTCGATCTGAATTGCACCTTCACCAGCATATGCTTTGTTACTCGTGTACCCTAGTTTTAGTGCTGCTGCTTCTGTATGAATGGCCTCGGCCTTGGTTGGCTTCCCAGATTAACATATTCTCAAGGAAAGAGAATATGGTACAGTGGTATGGTATACAGAGCATACTATATTAAACAGACCCCCTTATATTACGCTATTTGAAGGGAAGAGAGTAGGTTCCTGCTCGGTTAACAACTTATTGTTTCACAGAATCGGTTGTTCACTAAGATGTCCTACTGCTCCTACTTCTAGTGAGAGTGACCTTGGAAAGAGAGAGTCTATAGACCTTCACTCTTATTCACGAGATATTTATATTGCTGGATCAGGCTTTCGCCCATTGTCCTTCAAGTCCCCCTTTATCATCCCAATCGGGATGCGGTTGCCTGTCGTTGGAGTTAAGTTAGCGGGGTTACCTCAATGTCGGGATAGAAGGGGCTACCTCAACTCAATGAGAGTAGACCATTTTGAACGTAGAATGCATGTGAAAAGCAGAATCCTAATAATCCTAGGATACGAGACTAGTATGGTACACAAGAATTGGTGGACTTGGATAGGTGTTGCTAGTGAACCAGAGTTCATATTGAAACATGGGAACAGATGACCTCCTTCTTATAGAGCTGGTTTAGAGACGAATGCATGCATCTGTTGATACCGATCGAAAGAATGTACTCCCCCTATTACGGATAAAGAAAATGAGCCACAAACTCTTATTTTTGTTCTTTGTAATTTTTTATTTCGTACGAGAAGGGAGGAAATACTTGATTTTTTCTTCCCTGTTGTCTTCGTTGCTGCAAATTTGATTCGTTCATAGTGTATAACATCTTTCAAAACCATTTGCATTTTTTTCCCTGCAATTTGTAGAATTCCGAGAGTTCAGAACAGAATGATAAAAAATGTAAGCGTAAATGAGCCCAAAAAGGGGAGTTGGGAGGATGGACTGGGTGGGGAGAGAGAGAGAGAGAGAGAGAGGAAGTCAATTTGGAGAAAACTAAAGTAAATTTACTTTGGTTTTTTTTGTTGCATGCACACTGAAAATATACTTCAGAATGGCATATGACCGGTCTGGAAACAAATTCAGCACAAATTATCAGTGTAAAAGTGTTAAACAATTTGACCTTTTGACACTTTCCAATAATGATACCTAGACAATGTTGACATGTCCAAGTATAATACAGAAAATCTTGAAGAAACCTGTTCAACAATAAATAAATAAATAAATAAATAAGCCATATATATGTTGTTAGATTGAATCCTAGCAATTTGGGGTCGGTCACACAAAGTTAGCTCCTGTCATTCATTTCTCACATGAACTTTTCAACTCTTCAGCACTGCAAAACCTCAAAACCAGGATCAGATCACTTTTCTGTTTCAGAAATATCACATCACTCCTTTTTCCTCTTGAACAATCTACATTCCTAAGAGTGACCATTCTTTTCGTTTTCTGACATTGGAAATACCTACTCTAACCTAGCCTAGGGGGAGGGGGAGGGGGAGACTGGGGATTGAATGCCTGACCTTGTGAGCTAGAGTGGGCTCAAACACAAGGCGAACCCCCTCATTTTCCTAGTTCCTACCATTCTTCACTAATACCGTAATTCAGATCATTGATTAACAAACTGACTATAATTATTAGTGCACTATCCCTTCCTTAAAAGCCGATATCAAAACCAATCTTTGACAAGAAAAAACCAATCTTTTACAATTTCCAAATCTTTGCGTCAAAAGAATAGTAAACGAGAGCCATTCCAACAGTCTCATGCCATTAGTCTCACCTATTCTTTCATTGCTCTACTCAATACTTCCGTACCTAAGGTATGTGAGTAAATTTTACACGCACTTGCCACAAAAGAGTTTCATGCTAAGGCCATGTTTCTGTGTATTATTAGATAAAATCGCAATAGAGTTAGGATAAAATCGCAATAGAGTTAGGCCATGTTTCTGTTGCAGTTCAGGTTGTTGACATGTTGTTGTGAAATAGCCTTCCATGCATTTCGCCTACTTTATGATTAGTCAGTCAGTTGATGTACCATACATAGCTGGCAATGATCAATAAGCATTTTGTTAGGTTTGTGTCCATTGAGCCTGGATTAGCATAGAACCACATCTGATCCCTACCATTTTTTTGTCTAACTAAAAAGAATACTAGTACATGATGATCATGTGTGAAATCCATTCATATTTGTAGTTATGTATAAATAGTTCAAAAGGTGAAATTTGGAGTTATGAATAAATAGTTTTAGTTCTTATTTAATCGATGAAACCCCTGTTAGCATTTTTTAGGATGCCAAGATTAAACAGAAAACAAATTAGGAGAAGAGAAGAGCAAGAAGCAGTCATGGCATTACATGCCTTCATTACTAATGCAATGGCTATATTTCGCCTCTACCTCTTCATCATGTCGACGTCGCGCCAGCAACCTCCTCGTCCCGAGTTGTCTCCGATTCCAAACTTCTACCAGACACACATAAATAATATCAACAGACTTGTAAGGGGTAATGACGTTGACTGCCACGAGCAGTTGAGGGTGAATAGGCATACCTTTTTAAGATTGTGCTGTTTAGTCCGAGGTGTTGGGTTAGGGGACTCACGCAACGTATGTCTGGAGGAGAGGGTAGCAATCTTCTTGTGGGTCCTCGGTCACCATACAAAGCAGAGGCGTACGAAATTTGACTTTTGGAGATCTATCGAGACTGTAAGTAGGCATTTCAATGCTGTACTCCTAGCTGTCTTGCGCCTTTACAACATGCTCCTAGTAACGCCTGAACCTGTACCTCCTAACTACGAAGACAGTAGATGGAGTTGGTTTCAGGTACACTCGTGCTTTTTCATTCTTTCACTGCTTCCATTTGAAATATTCCCTATAGTTGGCCAAATTTAATTTTCTAATACTCTTCCCAACATTTGTTAGAATTGTCTTGGGGCATTGGATGGAACCTACATGCCAGTTAATCCCCCAGCTGTTGACAGGCCACGATATAGGTCAAGGAAGGGTGAGATTGCTACAAATGTTTTAGGTGTTTGTACGAAAGACCAAACATTTGTCTATGTCTTGTCTGGTTGGGAAGGGTCGGCCACTGACTCTAGAATCCTTCAGAACGCCATTGAAAGACCGGAGGGTCTTATAGTCCCTCATGGTATGTTCCCATATCCTAAGTTAATGTTTCCCTTTGCTCCATTACCATTAGCTATCCATTTCCTAAGTTATTCTCTTAATTCTCATTGACAACAGGACATTATTACCTTGTCGATGCTGGTTACACAAATGGAAACGGTTTTCTGGCACCATACCGTGGCCAACGGTATCACATAAACATCTGGAGGCAAGGTCATATGCCAGTGAGCAAAGAGGAGTACTTCAACATGAAGCACTCCGCTGCTAGGAATGTCATTGAGAGGAGCTTTGGGGTTCTTAAGAAGCGGTTTGCAATTTTGAGATCAGCCTCCTACTACCCCATAAGGACTCAAACCCGTATTGTGACAGCATGTTGTCTTCTCCATAACCTAATTAGGAGAGAGATGCCCAACGATCCCATTGAACAAGAATACTCCGCATGGGAACGAGATCACGTGAACGATGTGCCTGATGATGATCACATTGGTAATGTAGATTCTTCCAATGAGTGGACTGCTGGGAGGGATGCGCTGGCTGCGGCCATGTATAACCATTGGTTAGCCAATGGTGGGGGACAAGACCCAAATCTCTTGTATAACCATTAGTTTGTCAAATTTGTAATGACATTGTAATTGTGTTTGGAACATGTTTGTATCATTTGTGTTTGAAGAACTTGTAACATAGCATTTCCGTTGTAACATTTGTGTTTCAAGAAGTTGTACCGTACCATTTCCTTTGGTACATTTGAGTTTGCAAAACATTGAACGTACCAATCTATTTCCCAATGTCATCCTTTAAATGTGTGAGGTCGTACTCCTACATTTATATATTCAACATAAACATTGCATTTACAGCAATGGACGATGAAGTCGATGAAGTCGAAGTAGTGGAAGTACTGGAAGCACCTACGAAGGTAAAACGTAGGAGTTGGAGTATGCTTCGACCCAACCTTGCCTTCCAATAAGGTTGAAAACCCCGAGCGTAGGGCTAGGTCGTTGTCAGCATAAATACCGAAAAGTCCGGGATCGTACCCACAGAGATAATCTCTATAGCTAACTAGGATTTGTAGATGTAAGGGTTTCCAGCGTTCAGACGGCCAACTTTCGATTTGCTTTGAAAGGTGATAAACACTCTTATGGAAAAGACTAGAAATGAGTTTTAACTAAGAATTAAAAGCGGCAAGGCATAGAAGTTCATAACGCCCGTAACTTAGGCCAATCAACTTTTCTCAACGAAAACACGGTTGAATCACACGGCATAGGTTATCAACCGGAAGATTTAGCGGTGAAAATGGTTAGACTTGATATAGAGTTTGAATAACAAGCTAAACACAAGGCGTGACATCGCTCTCGGAACCATGTGAGCAAGCACATGATCACCGGAGATTAACAACGCCAAGACTTGAATTCAAACTAAATATCAAGGCCAAGAACTAGAAGTATAGTTTGGAAAGCGAGCAAGTTCTTTGGTTCTTTTGGTAAACACGAGCCGAGACATAGCTCACGGAACCATATGAGCGAGCATATGATCACCGGAGGTTAACATCGACAAGTTTTGTTACATAAAAGGCGAACCACGCACATTTACAAACCAAACCTCAAGTCTTAAGTTGAGAAGAGCAAAATTAACCTAAATCACAAGGTGTTATTCACCCCATGGCCAAGCCTAATTGATTACTCACACATAATGAAAAGACTAGAAAGCAAGCTTAAGGAAGAAAACATGATTAACCGATGGAATCGAAACAAACTTGATATTACTACGGATCTAGCCCGGGGCTATAACAATAACAAACAAGAAAAGATCATACGGAAAGTACTTACTTGAGTTCTTGAGAAAATACACTTAAAAGCTTAAAACTCCATTAATGGAGCTCTATGAATAAAAAGACTTAAAGCTAAAATGAACTAGATAATGGCCCTCCTTCCATAAAAGGCATACAAGCCTATTTATAGGGCTCTAAAGATGGGTTACAAATGACCAAAAAGCCCCCCAAAATATCCCAAAAACATTCCACAAGTGGAAACTTTCCATAAATGGAAGGTTGAAAAAGTAGCAGATTCGGGCAGAAATTACAAGCATGAACCGGTACATGATTTACCCGTACCGGTTCATGGCCTTGAAAAATCTGCCAAAAACAATGTTCTGGGGCCCATGAACCGGTACATGATTTACCCGTACCGGTTCATGCCTGGCAGATTTCTGGGCAAACTTCGCGGGGTCGCTCCGGACACTCCCGAACTCGGATTATGGCGTTCTTTGGACCGTTGGAAAGCTCGTCGAGTCTACTTTCTAACCCAAGTGGTTTGGATCCAATATCATTTGTACATCAAAAGTTATGACAATTCTACCCTCAGCTAGTCGGAAGATGAGTAGCTTTGGTAAAATCCTCACTTCTCCTTCGATTCCCTTGACCCTTGGGCGACCCGAGCAACCTCCAAACCACCTCTTCATGACTCTTTGGGCACCACAACATGGTGACACGTGGCCTTGAGCACTTGGTTGCATCCGGAGCATTCCTTGGCGTTCAAAACCGCCTTATTAGCACGTATTACCTGAAATACACAAAAACCTACCTTACGAGCAAAATGCGATAAAAAGGGATAAATGGGAATGAACCGCTACAAATAACAAGCTAAAAGCCCCCAAGATTATACAATCTTGGGTGCGGATCACGCCCCGCAACTTAAGCTTTGCTAGTCCCTAGCAAACTAAAACAAAACACATTAACTAAGCTATGCAACCTTCCCGAGATTCAAGATACAAAAGTTATGCTCAACTACTACAACTAGGCAAGAGTCCAAAAAACACCCCTTCAAACCCGAGCACATGCAATCCACACACAAACATGCCATGAACTAGGATGAACAAACTATGCCATATTAGAGCAATCAAGTATGCATGCACCACAACGAGTTTCGACTCCAAAACTCACAAGGATACACTCTTATTCGACTTTTCACACTTTGAGAAACAAGATACATCCCATGACAAGCGCTAGCGAGTAAATGCAATAGCCAGAGACAAAAAGCTACGCATGCTAAAGAAAGAGCGCTTAGAACGAAAGGAAAGCTAATTATTGACAACTATGCACGACAAAGGATAAATCATACTCAAGAAGTAGTAAATATCAAACATGCATCAAATGGAGTTAATTAGCGTACAAAAGATCAACAGAGGACTTTATTAGCTTATAACGACCTTGGATACAAAGAGAAAGGGACTATAAAAATGAAGTGGCCATATACTAGCATGGTTAATCTACCCTTTAGCCACTACCGACCCTAACTACCCAAGGCATGGCCACATATCGGCCAAACACCAAACAAAATTACGAAGAATAAAGACAAACTACTACCACCGACTCCACCACACGTAGTCAACATCCTCATCCGGCTCCTCATGATATTGAGCATCGAGCTCCCCCTTTCCATCGGACTCTTTCTCATCCAGAATGTAAGCTAGCAATCCTCTCATCATAGTTTAAACCCTCTTCCGAATATGCTTTTGCTCTTTATAGCATTTCTTTGATTTTCTTTGAGGAATAGGGTCATTTGAATTGAGATTTGTAGAGAGAGAGATTTGAGCCAAATTTGAAGGCTTTGGATTGGGAGATGAAAATTTGGATCTTTAGCATTTGTAGTGGGAGAGGAGAGATAGGGAATCACATACCATTCTTCTCCTTTTTCGCATCCCAACCACTTCAATCACATTCACACCACCCCCAAACCTCCTTGAAACATTGAGAAACACTTTCACGCAACCCTCCAAACATCCGGTTACCTAGGTTTGAACAATGGAATAGACTCGGACTATGGTTCAAAATAAGGACAAGGTGACTCTTATGTGGTTTAATCAAGCAAAAATGCCTTGAATCATTTCCTAAGTACGCCAACAACTCCAAAAAGATGCAAGAAAGATATATACACTACTCAAGCATGAACAAAAGATATTATTTACGCAAGTGCGGAAATGAGAACAAAAGGCATGGGATGCTTAAGAAACGAATCTCAACTCTAGCAATGCACAACACTTGACTTAACTTTTAGGCTCAACTTGTTCAACAAAATTCATGTATATGCAAATGACATGGATTAAAACACATAACCGAATTCGACGGGATACATGACTCTTGTCATATTGACACAATTGAGCATATTTAAAGTATCTAACATGCAAAAACACTACTAACGAGGGAAGATTGCACAAAAAAATTGAAAATTTAACCAAAAGCAGAAAAATGAGACAAGTCTCAAAAACTCAAAAACATATATATAGCATATATATCCCTCCCCCCAACTTAAACGATGCTATATCCTCATAGCATGAAGACAACAGGAAGGAAAGGGAACAAAAGAAGGTACCACCGGGGGAATGTCAACCCCCTTATACCTCGACCAAGTTGGAGGCTCTGTGTCATTGCCTCGTTTTGTCATTGGACATGCTTCCAAGGATCCACTCCTGTAGCTTAGAAAAAGAACAAAGAACCTACTAACAGACAAATGACATTAGAACTACCCGGCTCGTGCCATCCGGGTGCCAAAAGTAACCGAAAGTAAAATACAACCAAATCTTCACGCGACTACACGGGTACTACTTTTCTCCCCATTTCCAAAGCGAGAAACGGGTGGCTATACCAGACCATCAAAAGAGAAAAAGAAAAGAGAGAGGGAGGGAGGGAGGGAAAGAAAGAGTTTATGTACGTTCAGCCAAACGCGGGCTCCGAACATTTATCATACCATCAAAAGTTATTATAATGAACATACCACTCAAATTGAATATTTGATCAAAAATTGAATCCGACCATTCCACAAGAAAAGATATTTCGAGTAGCGCATTTGCCGAATTCGTTTTATAAACTTGAGTTCCACCAAATGCATATTCCAAACTAAATCAATTTTCAGAGTGTTGACAAAATCCACAATATAAGGATGATAAACTAAATCAAATTCATCAACACCAAGAAAATCAATCAATTCGACTTTTAAAAACTCTTGCGAAAGTGGCAACTCAGTAGGAGGGGTGGCATCGTCGAGAGCCAAAAATGTTTGATTATTCAGTGCAACTATTGGCAATGACTCCTCAAAAGGCATATAGCCTTCCCTAATGACCAACGGCTCTATGTGCTCTTTTTCCCTCGCATCAAAATTTGTATCCTCAAGGGTAGGAGACCCACTCTTGGTCTCGTACGTTTTGTCTTGCTCTTCTAACAAGGAGTACAAATAGTCTATCTCTGCGTCCATCTCTGCAGTAGTGAGAAGTTTCTCTCCCGGATCATCACACAGAAGGAGATCCACAGGGGGAGAACACTGGACAACAGGTTCATCATTAGGCTCATCACTCCAGTTAGACTCTGCGGAACTTTCATAAGTGAAACTAACATCTTCAACAAAGATAGGTGGCTCAATTTCCTCTTCCATGACATTTGAGTTGGACTCTTGACAATATTTAACAAAAACCCTAGATTGCAAAGTTTGAGCCAAATGATCAAAGAAATCTAAGGCTTCAACGGGTTCTTTATGAAAAACTTTTCCATCACACACCATGTCTAAGAATCGTTGACTCTTTTGAGAAAGTCCGTCATAAAAATAGTTAGCAATTTGGAAATTATCATAGCCATGATTCGGGACCGCAATGAGCAAGTCCTTGTATCTTCCCCAACATGCATAAAACAACTCATTCTCGCTTTCTACAAAAGTTTGAATTTGGTTTCTGAGATCAAGCCAATTGGAAATAGTCATACGACTTTTAAAAACATTGGCGTCATGAGTGGCTATGCAAGGGGGTGTGAAAATTTGAGTGGGACAAAGGTACTCCCGCAAAGCATGATCGGGATAAGAGTATTCCCACATAGGCATGGGGGCTATTTCCCCATTTGCCGCCTCCATTCCATAAGATAGATAAGACATAAAGTAAACAGGCTAGAGGGGCTATGCCGCCACCTCTCTCAAAACAGTTCCATGGGGTTATGCCACCACCACGTTACACAAACAATAAAAGAAAAGGCAATTAATACGTACTCTAGCTTCGTTACACCTCAAATTTGATATGAAGATCGGTTAGAGGTATCCGCTAGACTATGTATAAGTTGCACAAAACAAAATAAAGCGGGATACTTACAATGGTTTGTCGAACCTCCCAATAAGCTATAATAAGAATATCCCCGGCAACGGCGCCAAAATATGCTTCGACCCAACCTTGCCTTCCAATAAGGTTGAAAACCCCGAGCGTAGGGCTAGGTCGTTGTCAGCATAAATACCGGAAAGTCCGGGATCGTACCCACAGAGATAATCTCTATAGCTAACTAGGATTTGTAGATGTAAGGGTTTCCAGCGTTCAGACGGCCAACTTTCGATTTGCTTTGAAAGGTGATAAACACTCTTATGGAAAAGACTAGAAATGAGTTTTAACTAAGAATTAAAAGCGGCAAGGCATAGAAGTTCATAACGCCCGTAACTTAGGCCAATCAACTTTTCTCAACGAAAACACGGTTGAATCACACGGCATAGGTTATCAACCGGAAGATTTAGCGGTGAAAATGGTTAGACTTGATATAGAGTTTGAATAACAAGCTAAACACAAGGCGTGACATCGCTCTCGGAACCATGTGAGCAAGCACATGATCACCGGAGATTAACAACGCCAAGACTTGAATTCAAACTAAATATCAAGGACAAGAACTAGAAGTATAGTTTGGAAAGCGAGCAAGTTCTTTGGTTCTTTTGGCAAACACGAGCCGAGACATAGCTCACGGAACCATATGAGCGAGCATATGATCACCGGAGGTTAACATCGACAAGTTTTGTTACATAAAAGGCGAACCACGCACATTTACAAACCAAACCTCAAGTCTTAAGTTGAGAAGAGCAAAATTAACCTAAATCACAAGGTGTTATTCACCCCATGGCCAAGCCTAATTGATTACTCACACATAATGAAAAGACTAGAAAGCAAGCTTAAGGAAGAAAACATGATTAACCGATGGAATCGAAAACAAACTTGATATTACTACGGATCTAGCCCGGGGCTATAACAATAACAAACAAGAAAAGATCATACGGAAAGTACTTACTTGAGTTCTTGAGAAAATACACTTAAAAGCTTAAAACTCCATTAATGGAGCTCTAGGAATAAAAAGACTTAAAGCTAAAATGAACTAGATAATGGCCCTCCTTCCATAAAAGGCATACAAGCCTATTTATAGGGCTCTAAAGATGGGTTACAAATGACCAAAAAGCCCCCCAAAATATCCCAAAAACATTCCACAAGTGGAAACTTTCCATAAATGGAAGGTTGAAAAAGTAGCAGATTCGGGCAGAAATTACAAGCATGAACCGGTACATGATTTACCCGTACCGGTTCATGGCCTTGAAAAATCTGCCAAAAACAATGTTCTGGGGCCCATGAACCGGTACATGATTTACCCGTACCGGTTCATGCCTGGCAGATTTCTGGGCAAACTTCGCGGGGTCGCTCCGGACATTCTCGAACTCGGATTATGGCGTTCTTTGGACCGTTGGAAAGCTCGTCGAGTCTACTTTCTAACCCAAGTGGTTTGGATCCAATATCATTTGTACATCAAAAGTTATGACAATTCTACCCTCAGCTAGTCGGAAGATGAGTAGCTTTGGTAAAATCCTCACTTCTCCTTCGATTCCCTTGACCCTTGGGCGACCCGAGCAACCTCCAAACCACCTCTTCATGACTCTTTGGGCACCACAACATGGTGACACGTGGCCTTGAGCACTTGGTTGCATCCGGAGCATTCCTTGGCGTTCAAAACCGCCTTATTAGCACGTATTACCTGAAATACACAAAAACCTACCTTACGAGCAAAATGCGATAAAAAGGGATAAATGGGAATGAACCGCTACAAATAACAAGCTAAAAGCCCCCAAGATTATACAATCTTGGGTGCGGATCAGAGTACTAAGGAGGAGGATGCACTAATCAAGTGCATGGTGAATGAGTTGGTGGGGGACAAGTGGAGAGCCGAGAATGGCTTCAGATGCGGTTTTTAGAACCACGTGGAGAAAGAGTTAGTGAAGTTCCTACCGGGGACCAATATTAAGGCTAACCCCCACATTGACTCGAAGGTGAAGTATTGGAAAGTAACGTGGGCAAAACTTATCGACATTACTGCCCTTAGCGGGTTCGGCTGGGATGATGTGACCAAACGCATCATAGTGGAGAAAGACGTATGGGACAACTATCAAAAGGTAACTTCCAAAATTTCAATTTCTACTTCCAATGCTTTAAGTCAATATTAAGGCATGGAAGTTTGTACTAACGGCCAACTTATATGTAGGCCCATCCTCAAAAGGCAAAGAACATATACGGGAAGACCTTCCCGTTCTTTGACGATTGGCAATTCATGTTCGGAAAGGATAGAGCTACGGGGGCGGGAGTGGAGACTCCCGCATCAATGGGGCGCGCAACTAATGCGAACCAAAGTCTCCCAACTTTCAATGATTGCTATATTCCCCAATTTGGTGAAGACTTTGATGCATTCCAAACTGAGACACCGACGTCTCCCGCAACTCCCGCAACTTCCACCACTCCCATACTTCCAACATTCACACCTCATAGCTCACTCCCCACGTCCACTCCCCAAACCTCAATGCCGCAGCCCAATGCCGGAGGCACAAAGAGAAAGAGGACAAGAATGGGTGATGCGGAGTTGTCCATGCTTGGAAGCATGCAGAATTGGATGACGTTGAGCACGGGCCATAAGGAAAAGATGGTCAATTCCTTCGGATATGACAAAGAGCTATCCGCACGACGCACTCAAGTGCCAGACGAGCTGTCAAAGCTCGATATTACCTTGACAGAGAAGTTCAAGTTAAGTGCGGTCATTTGCCAAGAGGAGCAAAGAGTAGACAACTTCTACGGCATCAAGCCCGAGGAGAGACAAGCTTATGTTGAGGCTATCCTTGCTGGCATCGTTTATGGTCCTATTTAGTAGTGTGCACGTGCGCCTTTTTGAAGTGGTTTAAGTACCATTATAAGCAGGATTGGTACTTAACCCACTTTTTTGAAGTGGCTGACAAACTCGTCGTATAGTATAGGCCATTCGTTTAATATGTACTTTCAATTTTAAGTCATGGTAAACTTGTAGAAGCACCTACTATGAAGAATGGTGAATGTTCATAGGTGTAGGCCTTGTATGTATTGTTTTTGTACATTTCATGCACGTATTTGGTAATTGTGGAGATGTAATATTATAAATCTTTGCATGACAGGTTTTGGCAAGTGATGTGACTAACAATGGGCAATGATGAGTGAATTAATTAGTTATTTGAGGTAGGTACCTTGGCGGGGTAACATTAGTTGCAGCCAATGAGTGCCCTCATGATTAACTTCCAATGTCTGAGCCTAAATGCTTCTTTCCTGCAAGTTTAATCCATGAGTACCATGTGTGTGTGTGTGTGGGGCATGGTCTCTGTTGTTCAACCACTGACTGGCCAATGATGTATCCTGTCCAGGCTGTTTCTGTTCTGTTATGTTATGTGTTCTGTTAGGCAATGATGAATTTTTTCTGAGCCCAAAATGTCATAAATGAAGGCATAATCTGGTGCAGTTTTATAGTACTGCTATAAACAAATTGCTGCTGCTGCTCTGTGTCTGTTCTACCTGGGTTTGAACCATGTAGAAGTTGGTTTCTGCAATTGAAATGCAGTGCAGGCCTGTCTGTTGTGTTGTGGTGCAACTGGTAGTGCAGGACATGGTTGTTTTCTGGTGTTAGCATGCTGGTTTTCTGCTATTAACATGTTGTAACCATGCTGTTTGTCTGCTATTAACACGCTGTTACCATGCTGTTTGCTGCTGTTACCATGCTTTTATGGGAATACAGGTCCAAATTTAGTGGCTATGATGTGTTCAAAGCTGAGCCAAGTGTGTGTGTGTTATAAACTGAACCAATCATAGGTTAAACCGAAAAACAGCATGCTAAAAACTCAGAAACTGCAACACGTGTGTTTTTTGCTTTTTTATGGGCAATGATGAATGAATTGAATTGATAAATGTTTGAAGGTGGATACCTTGGCGGGCTAACTTTTTTTGTTGCAGCCATGAGTAGCCTTGTGATTCCCAAAATAAATTTTCTGAGCCCATGTTTGGTTTAGTAAGCTATGTTATGGGTTTGCAAGTTATTTTTGTACAACTTTGACTGAGTTTAGGTGGCTATTCTGTTCAGCAGTTTTCTGAGTTGCTATTTTATGCAATGTGTGGCTGTTTTCTGCAGTTTTGAAGGCTGTTCTGTTCTGCAATTTTAGCCCATGTGTCTGTTCTGTTAGTGTAGTTTTCTGTGCTATACAGTTTGTGCACTGTGTATGTGTGCAATCTGCAGAAAAACAGCTTGCAAAACTGCATGCAAATATCTATGTGTGCAATATCTGATGTTGAATACCTGTGTGTGGTGCTGTGTCCAACCTGTGTCCAAAAATTGTGTCCAACCTGTATCCTAAAATTGTGTCCAAGCTGTGTGCTGCTGCTGGTTTGGCATGTTGTTAACTGCAGATTTGAGAGCTGTTTAGTTGTTGCCTTCTCTATGGTCCTATGTATTTTGTGGCTATGATGACATTTGTCTGAGCTTAGCTATCCATAATATTGTTGTATGGCTATGATGATATGGCATTAAATTTTTGAAGGCAAGTCACTTATCTTGGCGAGACAAGTTATGAGGGTCAACAGTTGAATCACTGTTCGGCAACATAACTTATACCCAAGTATTGCAATGTGTCGGTGCCGGTGAAATATATCTGAGCCAAATAGAATTTGTAAGCATACTATTAGTAATAGTATTGTTTCACATTAAAATATTTATATTGTTGTATCCTAATAGAGTTTCCGATGGAGAGGGAAGATAGACAAAACTATTGGGTGGTATTCGTTGGTCGTGAGCCGGGGATTTATACAAGTTGGGAGACTGCGGAATTGCAAGTTAATGGATACCCGGGGAACTTGAAGAAACGGTACAACACCTTCGACGAAGCAGAAGGAGCATTGTTACAATTTCATGAGGACAGATACCGGCTGTATCAAGAGATGCAGTTGGCCCCAACCAAACGTCAATCAAGTGATAGTGCTTCCACTTCTGCAATTGCTTTGGAAGATCAACATCGAACAAGTCTAATAACATACTTTATTGGGATATTTGTCTTAGGATTCGTATGTTGTATTTTATTGGCACATTTATTCGATTCGGAATAAACTTGTAAAAATTTGTAATTTGAAGACTTTGTATTTTGTTCGCACATCTATTCGATTCGTAATCAAGCTGTAAGTTTAATTTCATAAATTTGGAAATGAAGACTACTTTATTTTGACTAACGGTACTAATCTCAAATCAAATTAAATACTTGAGATACATTAGGAAGGCTACAAATTTATCTGTCAATACATTTATTATCACAACTTTCAATTTATTCTTCCAACGCCCGCCTTAAACTTCGAACTTCTAGTTCTCATGAGTAACAAAGCAATAGGCCCATCGATTAAAATTGGGAAATTGCTTGTCCCGGAAATGTCTCAGATGTCGGTGATCCTACATATAAAATTTAGGAAAACATTAAAAAAAATTACAAAACAATACTTTATACAAAATTGAAAACAAATTGAAGAGTACTTACTTGGACAAATTCATTCCAAATTTCATTTCTCACCACTAGTTTGTTTTCATTTGGATTCCACCCGAATCCAGGACGCCTAAGCATAGCGTCTAGTATGTGATAATCACTCTTCCATTTCTTGATCCTTCCTTCGATATGAATCTCGTTTATACCTGCTTGAGGGAAAGAAACTCCCATCTCATTTTTAAGAACTCCCAAGTACGAATTGCGAAAATATCCGTTGTCGGTTTGCCAAACCCTTTGATCTACAAGGCTCGTAAGGTTTGTTAACAACGTATCTTCCTCCTCCTCGCTCCAAGCCCGGCGTGCCATTGCAATGTGAAGGAAAAAAAATATAATGAACTTAGGAAATGAAGATGAGATGTGGGATGAGATATAAAAAATGAGTGCTATTTATAGAAAAATTGAAAATAAATAGTTTGTTGAACCTACTCCTCACATGATTTCAACTAACACCCACATGTTTCTAACTACCATCTACTCCCCCTTACAATAAATTTTGGTTTCATAAAAATTTCAATAAATTTCGGTTTTTTAATACATTTTTTAAAAATGATATAATTTCCTACTTTAAACATGATTAAGTATTTGTATTAAACATTTTCAACAAAGATATTCTTAATTTTTTTATCCAAATAATAGGTACGTAATTTCACATTTTAAAATTTCAAAATTTTGAAAAATAAACAAAAATATAATAAAGCACTTAAAAAACGAAAATTTAATACTTTATTTATTTTATATTTTTATTATATTAGTAAAATAATTATTGATTAATCATGTCTGAAAAATAAAAAATATGTTGAATTTTATAATTATATATTTAATTTAATGAATCATCTAATTTAATACTGTAAAAGGGCAAAATAGTCATTATACAGCTTTTTACATCATCCTCCCTTCCTTATACCCCCTCCTTATCCCCTATCCAAACAAAGTACTATTTAATCCCCCTTTTCTAATACATCATCCAAACAACCTACTATTTAATCCCCCCTCCATAAACATCACATCAATGTGGGCCCTCCCTTATTAATTAATACCCCCTACTATCTTATCCCCCTTATTAACTAATACCCCCAAATCTTTACCCGCATCCAAACGGAGCCTAAAGGTGTTATTTGCTCACTAGGAAAAATATACAAGTGCTTTTATAAGCATACTTGTCTTTAGAAAATGACTAGATTGTCCGGTGTTGAAAGATATAATTTTAAAAGTCTCAAATCTAATTATGACGGATTATTAAAGACTAACAAAGGATTTTTAAAAGCAAATCCAAGTAATTAAAATAAAATTTAAATATTTAATGAAATTTTTATTTACCAAAAATCAGGGTTGTTACAAGGGTAATATTGTCAGAAAACATGAACAATCGTGACTTTAAAAAACATTGTCGTGGCATTATCAGCCACTAAAGAAAAACAAACAAACAAATTAGTTGAGGCCAAATTCTATCAAATTTGGATCCAGGACTTGGCAATGTATGGCTGCGATGTATTTTTAAATTTTGACTGTTAATAAATAATTTTTTATTGGTAAAAAATTGTTTTTAATTTGGTTTATTAATTAATGAGATTGACGATTGTGCGCCGCACTGTAATTCCTGTAGGGCGCTCCGCCCTACGCTTACAGCCCTAAAGGATCCCGGGGTGTAATTCGTGGGATACGGATACGTGAGGTACAGACGTATGCCAACCAAAAAGACTATTGCTGGAAGGATCGTTCACAATATGTATGTATCCCCTCTCTCTCTCTCTCTCTCTCTCTCTCTCTCTGTGCGTGTGTGTCTGATAAACAATGCGCCAAAACGGTGAGAAGAAAGCGAAAGCTTATTGGAAAACAAAACCAGTATACATCCAACAATAGTACTCCAAAGCAAAGATATATAAAGAACCCACAAGAGAAAGCAAAGCAAAGCAAAGATCAACAATCCCAGACTTCCCCGGATCGCTCGCCGCACCGAAAAGGTCAGTTCTCTCTCTCTCTCTCTCTCTCTCTCTCTCTCTCTATACTTTTCTGTGTATCAATGAAGTGCGGTTTTGTTCCAAATGCTTGCTTTACTTTGTTTACCCTTTTCTGGGTTTCAGTTTAGTTTCTTAATTCTTGTTCTCTGATGTGCATGGAAGCTCTGTTTCGTCGCTGAGAAAAAGCTCTCCCTATTAATGAACTGGAGATTTTTTATGACATGTGTTGTGTATTGTTCTAATAAATTGAGTTCTAATAATTCGAAATCCCTCTGTCGGCTGATTTTAAGGATTGTTGAGAGCATCTGAAAAAAGACTTACATTTTTCGGTTTCTGCATTTCCTCTCTCTCTCTCTCTCTCTCTCTCAAATGGGCGATTAAGTTTGCCAAATGATTACCTCATTCAAGAATATATTACCTTTTGGAAAACAATTATGGGGACATAATTTTCTTTTGCAAAATGATTATCCTTTTTCTTTTCTTTTTTTCTTTTTTTTTTTTGTGTAAGACCAAATGATTAGTGCTCCTTTGATCCCCAGTTGTTGATCTATATAATTGCGTACTTTTTGTTATCTAAAAAACAATGTCCCTCTTTAAAATTCTGAGAAGAAAAGTTTGTGATTTTATTGTTTTACCCGTTCATTTTCGAATCAATAGCAGTAAAATAAAATAATCTTTGTCTCCTTTCTTTCAGCCTCGATTCCCTTGTATTTTTCTCGTTTATAATAGTTAGATGATTAATATTTATCAACAATTCGGCCGACGACGGAAGGAGTAATGTTTAGTTAAAAAATCACTAATGGTCCTTTTGAATCTTAATTAAAGCTAATGAGTGCATGAGATCGCATAATAATCCATCTGCTTATTCCTTTGAAGGTTTCTCCTTTGGTACTGTGTAAATGAATGTGATTTTATCCCAATTGGGTTTCACTAATTAGTTAATGGCAAATGCTAAAATACGCCCAAAGGATGCACGATTGTGTCATACACGCGAATGACTTTTACACCTTTCCAAAGACAATGTCAGAAGTGTAGGACACGCACAGTAGAATGATCCTGAAGTGGTTAATGTATGGCGCAAATTACAAAACTACCCCATCAAGTTTGTCTGTCCCCATTATTCTCTATTTCTCTCCCTCTCTCTTCTTCTATGAGAACATCTCCAATCAAACTCTAAAACACAAAAACAGAGAATGGATGTGACATATTAAGGGAAGATTTTATAATTTATTTCCTCTTTTTGCACTTTAAGAGAGAATCTTGGAGAGGCCCATGATACTTTTTAGAGATGCGGTCTCCAAAATGGGAGTAGGGTTTCTATTTTTGGAGACCCAAAAGTAAATTTGAAGACTAAATCTCTGAAAAGTACCATGGATTTCTCCAATATTCTCTCATAAAGTGAAAAAAGAGGAATAAATTTCAAAATCTCCCATCAATATGTCACATCCATTCTCTATTTTTGTGTTTTAGAGGATGGGTTGGAGATGCTCTGAACCGTAGATCTCTGAACAATTCTTTTTTTAAGCCCTATTTTAACTAACAAAAAACACTAAAAACTTAATTTATTTTATCATCTTGTTTTCACTAACAAAAAAGTTTCAACATTTACCATATCGTTTTCATTAACAAAAAAGTGGTTAATAAAATTTTTTTTTGCTACAGTAACTCTACTCACAAACCCATCAACAACTTATTCACTACTGGAAACAACTTGATATTTCTCAACAACTTATTCACTACCGGAAACACTTAATAACTTCTCAACCACAAATAAAAATCTACAAATTTTTAACTACCGGAAACACCTCCTTTACTACCACATAGGTAAATACTACTACCACAATGCATTTGAATCCATTTGTTTTTACATCTCTAATTTCAAGACCACACAGAAAGAGGGGAAAAAGTGATGAATAAAAAAAGGAATTAATTTTCATGTTCCCTTTTTTATATCCACACTTCATTTTTCATCTTTTTGCAAGAAAATACATACACTTTCAACACTAAAAAAGAAAAAAAAAAGGAAAAGAAAAAGGAGTGGTTATCAAAAAAGAGGTGTGAAAAATCAATTCCCATAAAAAAAATCCTAAAATAAATGTACGGAAAAATAGGTTTGTCATTTTAAAAGCCAACTTTTGTAGATGGATTTTGGTATCATCTATTCTATCTCCTCTGCTTTTCTTTCCCTCCTCTACTGACTGAACAATTTTTTCCTTCGTCTTTTGGCATGAGACATTGATGTGGTTAATAATTTTTTTTCCCTTTGTGTGCACACGCCCCAAAAATCCCGTGTTTTAGTGCATGAAATTCCGGGTGCGCCCTTATCTTGCGGAAAGCGCGGCGAAGTGCTTCGCAGATCAGAGAGTCGCCACTCGGGTTTTGCGGTTAGTACCCAAGAAACCGTTCTTTTGAAAACGTTTGGACCACGTCCGTTTGATTTTGAAAAAGGCTTTTGTAGACTGGGCCGTCGTCACCTTCGATCTTGAGGTTCGGGAGCCAGATTACGAGAGGGGAAGGGTTTTATGGCACCCCCCTCGCCCAGTCCGGAGACCGGTCTCTACTCAGGCGTTTTGTAAAACATTCGCATTTCTCTCTTTATTTGATCATTCTTTTAACCAGTTAGGGCGGGGGAACAGTTAATAGGGATTAAAACTGTAACAGATTGCATTTATGTACAAAAGATGTAACAAAATGTTTATGGATGATGATGTTTGATCTAAGCAAATATAATAGATTGAGAACAAGCTTTTGTGGACATTTTAAGCAGACTAGAACACACTAGCAATGAAATGTTGCACACAGGATCAAGCCTGCATGCACTGGCCAGGCCACTGCATGCAGTCATGACCTGCGTGCGCCACCCCACGACTGGCGTGTGCCGGTAGACTTAAGCTCACAGCTTCTGCTCTCAACCCTCTGGGCTCTGGAAAGGACCAGTGCACACCCAGGACAAACCACGCAGTTTATAAAGGTTACTAAGCTATTACAGACAGATAATGGGCTTAAAAGCCTCCAAGTAGACAGAAAACCCCTTAAACAGTGAGAGGAGGATGATCAGGGGCCTGGATGGAAGATCCATGCAAGGGCCAAGCCACTGGAACATAGATAACTAGCGCACGCCACTAATGAAGGGCCGCACGCCAGTTCTCTCTTGGTTCCAATGCTTTGGCTTTGCACATTCTGGGCTCTGGAATAGGACCAGAGGGACCCAGAAGGCCAAACTAAGCAATAAATGCAGATAGGAAAGAAGGCAGTTCTAAATACAGAAAGCTGTAAACTGGTTTTAGCATGCAACAGGGTGATCAAAGCTTAGATAATGCAAGAAAACAATGATCCATGATCCCCACGCCAGTTTTGCACATACCACCATTACTGGCGTACGGCACTCAGTACTGGCGTGCGCCACTGATCATTGTGCACGGTTTTTGAAACCAGGGCCAGGACTGGAATAGATTACCAGCCTTGACCCTGCCAGCCCCCCTCAGGGGTCAGAACAGAAAACAGGAGCAAAAGGTATTATACCTTTGCTAGTGAGTTTGAATGTGAGTTGGATCTTTGAGCTTGAGAGAGGTTGATGGAGGATGAATGTAGAGATGGTTATGGACTGTGGAAGGTGTGTTCTTCACTTGCTCTTTCTATGGGGAAGAAAGAAAGCAAAGAACAATGAAGGAGAAGAAGACAAAGGATGGCTTGATTTTAAGAAGCTACCCCTTTCTTAATGGTGCTAACCCTTTGCAAATGAATGCAAAGGGGGTATTTATGGAGGAGAGAAGGGCTGATCAGCCTGCCCTTAGGGGCTGTTTGGGTGTGGTAAGGCTTTGGAGGATGCTCCCATGCATTTAATGCATGGGACCTGGCTTGATGGAGGGTGTAGGAGAGAGAGGAACAGTTTCTGGCCGAAGTAATGATCAGGAGGCTGTCAGCTGACGTCAGGCGGCTACACAAACTCCCGCCCAGCTGGTTAAAAAAGGTTGATTTGACTGGTATAATATGGCGTGCGCCACTTTCTGAGTGGCGTGCGTCGGAGAGTGTGGTTCCTGCGCACGCTAGTCCACCACCAGCGTACTTCAGCAGGGTTTTGTTGAGGCCATTTGGTTCTGGCTTGAGGGTTCGACAAGGGTTTGAAATGGGTTTGGACGAGGTTCGGGACGCTCAAAGCTCAAACTCATCAACCAACTTGGTATGTTCTCGACCTTAATCATCATTGGGGAATCAAAGACCGTAAATAAACTATTCTTGAAAGTCCAAAATAGGGTGTCTACAGTAGCCCCCCTTTGACGGCACTTGGAGCACCATTGTTTTGGTACAAGTAACGTCAAAGGTTTCTAGACACCCTCTCAAGGCTATCCAGAAGAAATAGAAAATGCGGACATGTATTTAAATGTACCGTCCATTGAGAGATTGAAGACGGGCGGACCATCTGAAGATCGTTGGAAAAGAGTTTGAACTCTTGTCAGAAGATAGGGATGGGTGGACCATCATTGAATGGTGAGGTGGACTCTCATGGGGAATAGTTAGTTGTGGATGGATCAATGCCGCTAGGGATCAAACCTTCTTCGGCATGAGTAACTCCAACAATCACGGGTAGGTCGCGTCGAGTAGGTTAAATTCCATCTGTTGGGAATCAGAGCCAATCTCCTTATCAAGGACCATCCGAGACAGAGCAATAAGACTGTTGGAAAATGCGCTAACGGTTGAGTCGGACGGACAGACCGTCGTTGATTTTAGATTTGGACGGACAGACCGTCGTTGATTTGAAGTTGGACGGACAGACCGTCGTTGATTTGAGGTTGGACGGACAGACCGTCGTTGATTTGAGGTTGGACGGACAGACCGTCGTTGATTTGAGGTTGGACGGACAGACCGTCGTTGATTTGAGGTTGGACGGACAGACATTGCTGGGGATCGAACTATCTTTGGCACAAAGAATCCCAACAATCACGGGTAGGTCGCGTCAGGTAGGTTAAATTCCATCTGTTGGGAATCAGAGCCAATCTCCTTATCATGGACCATCCGAGGCAGAGCAAGAAGACTGTAGGACGATGCGCTACTTGTAGACCGATGTGGACTAGGATAGGCGAACGGTGTTGTAGACTGATTGGACGGGCAGACCGTCGTCGTGGATCGATCGGACGATATTCTGATCGGGGGTGAACGCGGGCAATATTCTGATCGCCGTTGCTCGGGGTGAACGCGGGCAATATTCTGATCGCCGTTGGTCGGTGGTGAACGCGGGCAATATTCTGATCGCCGTTGCTCGGGGTGAACGCGGGCAATATTCTGATCACCGTTGCTCGGTGGTGAACGCGGGCAATATTCTGATCGCCGTTGCTCGGGGTGAACGCGGGCAATATTCTGATCGCCGTTGGTCGGTGGTGAACGCGGGCAATATTCTGATCGCCGTTGGTCGGTGGTGAACGCGGGCAATATTCTGATCGCTGATCATCGTTGAGAGGACGACATGGCTGATCGTCGGTGATGACATGACTGATCATCGTTGAGAGGACGACATGGCTGATCGTCGGTGATGACATGGCTGATCATCGTTGAGAGGACGACATGGCTGATCATCGGTGATGACATGGGTGATCATCGTTGAGAGGACGACATGGCTGATCGTCGGTGATGACATGACTGATCATCGTTGAGATGGACGATATGGCTGATCGTCGGTGATGACATGGCTGATCATCGTTGAGAGGACGACATGGCTGATCGTCGGTGATGACATGGCTGATCATCGTTGAAAGGACAACATGGCTGATCGTCGGTGATGACATGGCTGATCATCGTTGAGATGGACGATATGGCTGATCGTCGGTGATGACATGGCTGATCATCGTTGAGATGGACGATATGGCTGATCGTCGGTGATGACATGGCTGATCATCGTTGAATTCGAACAGGACCGGCTGTTGTTGAGGATAAAGCTAACCATGGCACGGATAGTTCCAACAAATCACGGGTAGGTCGCGTCAGGTAGGTTAAATTCCATCCGTTGGGAATCAGAGCCAATCTCCTTATCATGGACCATCCGAGACAGAGCAATAAGACTGCTGGAAGATGCGTTACTTGTTGAATCGGCGGACAGACCGTCGTTGATTTGATTCCGGATGGACAGACCGTCGTTGATTTTTAAATAGGACGGACGGATCGTCGTTGATTTTGAATTGGACGGATAGATCGTCGTTGATTTGAAATAGGACGGATAGATCGTCGTTGATTTGAAATAGGACGGATGGATCGTCGTTGATTTTGAATTGGACGGATAGATCGTCGTTGATTTGAAATAGGACGGATAGATCGTCGTTGATTTGAAATAGGACGGATGGATCGTCGTTGATTTGAAATTAGGGCGGATGGGTCGTCGTTGATTGGAATTGGAAGGATAGATCGTCGTTGATTGGAATTGGACGGATAGATCGTCGTTGATTGGAATTGGACGGATAGATCGTCGTTGATTGGAATTGGACGGATAGATCGTCGTTGATTTGAAAACGGGACGGATGGATCGTCGTTGATTTTGAATTGGACGGATAGATCGTCGTTGATTGGAATTGGACGGATAGATCGTCGTTGATTTGAAAATGGGACGGATGGATCGTCGCTGATTTAGAATTAGGACGGATAGATCGTCGCTTGAGTTTGGACAGGCTCTGCTTGGGGAAATAGCGAACCGGGATGAAAGCATGGATCAGGGCAACATGAGCTGCCTGTTGGGAATGGACCTCAATGCTGATTTGATTTGATTTGCCAATGCCACAACATTGACTGTAGAAAATGCCTCACTGCTGGTTTGGCTTGATTTGATTTGAAGCGGTCTCCTGCTTTTGACATTTGATATACAATATGCAACGATAATATATGCTAAACATATATGTACAAATTGAAAATGCAAAGGCAGACTAGGGCGGCTTCTAGAGGACGGGACGACACAAACGACGACCAGGGTAATTTTGACGATTGAGGGCTATCACTGAGCCACACCTTTGCTTTACTGCTTTGATTCGAGTTGCGGGCCTGCAGGTCCAAGTAGGTAACTTTCGAGCGGGTTAGATCACCCTGTGACTTGCTTGGTTTGCTTTTGCGTTGGGCCAATTTACCCTTCTGTACTTGACGATTTGCTGCTTGGACTATGGATGCCGTAGCAGCGCTGTAAAAGTTGCATTATTCTCGGTTCATTGGAAAGAGAGCATAAACCAATCGCTAATATCCAACTTGCATTGACGAGCGAATCGAGTTGACACACAGACATACGCACACGTATAGACTGCCTAGCTCGGAAGAACGAGGAAGAAGAGTCCTAGGATACAATGCAGACTCTCCGACACACGGACAATAATGAAATTTTGGGCATTAACATGCCAAAATCCAAAATATCCCTAGATAGGTGAAACTGACACCCACACACAGTCAAATATGTACAAAGACCTGTGCGAATAACAAAACAGAGAAGAAAGCCCCGGAATGGGCAATAGACCGGAAAACTAGAAAAACGTCGCAAAGATGGACAAAAGACGCAAATGGAACGACTCATATAGGCCCGGACTGAAACCGACACCTCTGCACAGTCACATTAGGTACACATGACTTGCACGGCATAAAAAACTTGGCAAGAGCCCTAAAAACCAATTTCGAGGCACCGAAACCTTGGTTTTAACTTGAAATTCCCACCAGGGGTTCAAAATCGTTGTTAGGCGTGATGGCTGCCAACCGCTGTATGCTACAGGAATTAAAGAAGTGCGCACAGGTTTAAGACCAACGCGCGTCACTCTGAGCAAGCAAGCGCGACTGAAAAGCTGCTGCCGCTGCTTAAACTAGACTTTGCTGAACTTAGAATAAACTGTGAGCCCGTTGGGGCCTCGTAAGCATTTCGTTCTGTTTTTTTTATGCTTCTCTTTTTCTTTTCTTTTTTTCTTTTCTTTTTTTTAAGGCTTTTGCTCAGCTTTGAAATTGAAATAGTAGTTTGAAATAAGATTGAAAGACAAAAGGTTCCCCCTTCTGTTTCTGATGAAGCTTGTTCTGTTCTTGACCCTTCTCGACCCTTGATGTGTACCAAAACGTCAACCATGGATCCAATTGATAGAATAGGACTGAGTCTTGAAGAGAGACTGCCTACGTATCCCACATTTGGGGAATCAGGTCAAAACGTAGTTCAGGCCAAGGTTCACTCGTGTGTTTTACCTCTCCTTTTACGCTCTAACTTTTGCCTAGTGCCGCCTTCACAGGTTTTCGGCCTAGAGAGCTTTCGATTTTTGCCTAGACCGCCTTCACAGGTTTTCGGTCTAGCAGGCTGCTCTAACTTTTGCTTGGCACCGCCCACCCTTGTGGTTTTCGGCCCAACGAGCTTCTCTCAGGGAAAAGTGGCTCTTGAATTGATCCAGGTTGACTGGAGTGTTGAATTTGTTGTCGTTGAGATTGATGATCTTTGGCTGCAGCCCCAGATAAGATGGCTTTTGATAATGCAGGGTCCTGACTGCTTCAGTTGAAAATGCCTTGCTCCAGGCCACTTTTGCGCCTTTTTAATGTGCGCTTGATGGAATGCTGCTAACGCTGTCTTGGACACAGTGCAAGGCCTGGAGCCTTCTGAGTTTCTGTTTTCTATCTTGGCATCCGGTGGCAGGGGATTTGATGTTTCCTTATCTCATGATCAACGCCAGGTGCGTCTTTGTGAGACCATGCCAAAACGTCGATGAATTCTTTGACCCTGTCTGATCGGGCACGATGCTCCTTTGGGGGATAGCGTTGAGCCAATTTTGAACCATCCGGGGCACAATGCTCCTTTGGGGGGACAGCGTTAAGCCAATTTTGAACCATCCGGGGCACAATGCTCCTTTGGGAGACAGCGTTGAGCCAATTTTAAGTCATCCGGGGGTCTACCTTATCTTTCAAGTTTATTGAAACTACTTCTTCTTTTAATAGGCCGAGCATGCCTTTCGTCTTCCCTTTCGGCGAGGGAACACATTTCCTTGGGGATGACCCCATCGAAATCTATCCCTTCGTCGTCAGGGTCGACACAGTTTATTCAAAAGTCAGCAAAGTATTGAGCAGCAAGATAGTGCATATCAAAAAGAAAGCCCCACGGGGTTGCCAAATATAGCAAAAGACTCGAATTGAGAATAGAAGCTACGACATGGAGGGCTAAGAGGCACAAACTCCGACTCAGAGCTAGACTAAGACGACTTGACAGATACTGTGTCAGACTCAGACTCAAAAGTGTGCAATGCAAGCTAGACGCGATTTGAAAATGCAACTTTTATTGTTACCCTTTGCTTTCTCACAGAGAGGTGGAATCTAAAGGATGTCAGACCCAAGCAACAGCACTTCGGCTTCCTCAGTTTCTTTGACCAAACCTACTCAGTGCTCCCTTGAACAAGGATCCTCAGCCTGTCAGTCTGCTCCTTGACTTGAATAAGCTCCCTCTTAGATTCTGCCTTTGCAAGCCCCTCATCACTGTCGGACCAGGTGTTGGCAGAGAAAGCCTTAATTGCACAAACTGCGGCCACTGGACTGGCCTCGGGTTCAGACGGGGTGGATACAATCGGCTTGGGTTGATTTTCTGGGACAATGTAGAGGGTAGGGTTGAGTATGGTGGAGCTCGGGTTGATTTGAGTGGAGGTGGGGTTGACTTGAGTGGAGGTGATAGACATCTGATCGACCAGAGGGTCAGAATTGAGTTGAAGTAAGGAGCTGGGAATGCCGTCAGGTTTCGATGGGAGCGGGACTGGAATGATGCCATTATCGATGAGATCTTGAACGGCATGTCGGAGGCGATAACAAGCATTGGTGGAATGGCCAGGCATTTGATGGTAGGTACAGAAGTGATTAGGGTTGTGGCTAGCAGGGAGAACCTTGGGCAGTGGAGTTGGGGTTAGAGGCCTAATGGAACCGGCATCGAGAAGCTTCTCGTAAACTGAGGCCAGAGGTGCAGATAAGCATGAAAAGGTCCTTGGTTGGCTCCGGCGACGGGATTGAGGGTTGGCAGAACTTTTACCCACTCCGCCGCTGTATAGCATTGTGCTGTCAAGGGAATGCACTCTTTCGGCACTGGGGATGACTTCTTTGTTGCGCATATCCTCCTTTTCGGCACTGGCTTTGAACAAGGAATCAGCGGTTCTCGGGCGAGTTCTAGCTTTATGACACTCAGCTAGGTCTTTGAACATGCCTTTTGAGCACGGCTTGATTCCGACCGCAGGGGTGTGACAGGCCTGAAGAGGTTCTTTGACTAGCCCCAGATCCGGCCTTGACATGATGGTGGTAAAAAGGTCAAACAGCCCCTGGACCATAACCATTTGCTTGTCCATTTTCTGGTTCATCTCTTGTACAGCCCTTTTAAGCTTAGCCAGCTCTGCTTGTGCTGCCATGATCGAGAAAGGTGATGGCCTAGAGCTCTTCTTTTCGGTACTTTCCTTGACGGTGCAACGCCCAAAGCTAGACAGTAAAGCAATCGAAGGCTCAGGATGTGTCCCTGCAATAGTTTTATTTTGAAGGAATGCAATGTACATGTTGTCGTTGGTGTCCTCCTAGACTCTAGAACTAGCAGACAAAACCGTTTTATGACAGCCGGACGCTGCCCAGGTCCTCAGATTTCTTTTCGACAGTGTATCCTTGTTTGAATCGACTAACACTAAGAGATGTCAAAACAGCCTAAGCCTTTGACTATCCCGCTCTCGAAGTTTCAATGTTGGAACGGAACAACTTGGTGTTGACGACATGATACTGTAACCAAGAGGGCGTAAGCAGCACTGTGCCGGAGCCTTGAATAGTGTAAGTGTTTAGCACTTTTAACCTGGGTGGTATGAGCATCATGTCATGTCTCCCGTTGTTCCTAGTTTTCTGTTCGAAACCTCGATTGGGTTTAGGCAAGGACTTAGAAAGTCTCGATTTCCCAAAGTCTCGTTGACCCAAGGAATTGGAAAGCTGATAACGTGCACCATCACGATGCACGACTCGTCATCGGTCCAGGCAACGCCCTAGCAGGCATAAAACGGGTTTGAAAGAGAGACAACCCTAAAAGCCGCCCTAGCATGCTCCTACGCAGAACGGTATGGATGTATGTACAGGCATGCGATATGGAAAGCAGTAACACATAGACAGTTTATGGGGGTTAGATGCAAGTAATCCTACCCTGTGGGTTCCTGTCTTAGTTTTGAAAGGTTCTATTGCTTTGTACGCATGGCGAGGCTGGTTTTGGCTTAGAGGGGTTCCTCAGACTAGAGATGTTTTATATCTCCCATCGCAATGCGTGCAGCAGAGCAATGGTCAAACGGTAATACGTCTCATCATCGTCCAAGGTTGTTGGGCATTCGAGGACCCCGGGCTCCAGTAAACTGTGCCGGTTACCCAAAACACCTCAACGGGGCTGATAGAACACCGATGCAAATGAACGCGTGCCGAAAGAATGATCGAGAGAGAGAAACGAAATGCTTTTTGAAAACACCTTTTTAAGCTTGGCTCACTTCATTAATCGACACTTGGAGAAAACTACACAAGCGAACAATAGTAAAAACCCCAGTGCGGAGCGGTCGGATGTAGAATCCTGTAACGTTACCATTCCGTTCTTCAGCAGCGCGGAGCGTACTGTTTTGCCAGACTTTTGAGAAATTGTTCATTCACGTATTAATTTCCAAATGTTGATTAATGTAATGTCCCCAGCAGAGTCGCCACTGTGGGCACACGCCCCAAAAATCCCGTGTTTTAGTGCATGAAATTCCGGGTGCGCCCTTATCTTGCGGAAAGCGCGGCGAAGTGCTTCGCAGATCAGAGAGTCGCCACTCGGGTTTTGCGGTTAGTACCCAAGAAACCGTTCTTTTGAAAACGTTTGGACCACGTCCGTTTGATTTTGAAAAAGGCTTTTGTAGACTGGGCCGTCGTCACCTTCGATCTTGAGGTTCGGGAGCCAGATTACGAGAGGGGAAGGGTTTTATGGCACCCCCCTCGCCCAGTCCGGAGACCGGTCTCTACTCAGGCGTTTTGTAAAACATTCGCATTTCTCTCTTTATTTGATCATTCTTTTAACCAGTTAGGGCGGGGAAACAGTTAATAGGGATTAAAACTGTAACACGTTTGCATTTATGTACAAAGATGTGACAAAATGTTTATGGATGATGAACGTTTGATCTAAGCAAATATAATAGACTGAGAACAAGCTTTTGTGGACATTTTAAGCAGACTAGAACACACTAGCAATGAAATGTTGCACACAGGATCAAGCCTGCATGCACTGGCCAGGCCACTGCATGCAGTCATGACCTGCGTGCGCCACCCCACGACTGGCGTGCGCCGGTAGACTTAAGCTCACAGCTTCTGCTCTCAACCCTCTGGGCTCTGGAAAGGACCAGTGCACACCCAGGACAAACCACGCAGTTTATAAAGGTTACTAAGCTATTACAGACAGATAATGGGCTTAAAAGCCTCCAAGTAGACAGAAAACCCCTTAAACAGTGAGAGGAGGATGATCAGGGGCCTGGATGGAAGATCCATGCAAGGGCCAAGCCACTGGAACATAGATAACTAGCACACGCCACTAATGAAGGGCCGCACGCCAGTTCTCTCTTGGTTCCAATGCTTTGGCTTTGCACATTCTGGGCTCTGGAACAGGACCAGAGGGACCCAGAAGGCCAAACTAAGCAATAAAATGCAGATAGGGAAGAAGGCAGCTCTAAATACAGAAAGCTGTAAACTGGTTTTAACATGCAGCAAGGTGATCAAAGCTTAAATAATGCAAGAAAACAATGATCCATGATCCCCACACCAGTTTTGCACATACTACCAGAACTGGCGTACGGCACTCATTACTGGCGTGCGCCACTGATCATTGTGCACGGTTTTTGAAACCTTGCTAGATGACCAGCCTTGACCCTGCCAGCCCCCCTCAGGGGTCAGAACAGAAAACAGGAGCAAAAGGTATTATACCTTTGCTAGTGAGTTTGAATGTGAGTTGGATCTTTGAGCTTGAGAGAGGTTGATGGAGGATGAATGTAGAGATGGTTATGGACTGTGGAAGGTGTGTTCTTCACTTGCTCTTTCTATGGGGAAGAAAGAAAGCAAAGAACAATGAAGGAGAAGAAGACAAAGGATGGCTTGATTTTAAGAAGCTACCCCTTTCTTAATGGTGCTAACCCTTTGCAAATGAATGCAAAGGGGGTATTTATGGAGGAGAGAAGGGCTGATCAGCCTGCCCTTAGGGGCTGTTTGGGTGTGGTAAGGCTTTGGAGGATGCTCCCATGCATTTAATGCATGGGACCTGGCTTGATGGAGGGTGTAGGAGAGAGAGGAACAGTTTCTGGCCGAAGTAATGATCAGGAGGCTGTCAGCTGACGTCAGGCGGCTACACAAACTCCCGCCCAGCTGGCTGAAAAAGGTTGATTTGACTGGTATAATATGGCGTGCGCCACTTTCTGAGTGGCGTGCGCCGGAGAGTGTGGTTCCTGCGCACGCTAGTCCACCACCAGCGTACTTCAGCAGGGTTTTGTTGAGGCCATTTGGTTCTGGCTTGAGGGTTTGACAAGGGTTTGAAATGGGTTTGGACGAGGTTCGGGACGCTCAAAGCTCAAACTCATCAACCAACTTGGTATGTTCTCGACCTTAATCATCATTGGGGAATCAAAGACCGTAAATAAACTATTCTGGAAAGTCCAAAATAGGGTGTCTACACCCTTTTGCCCTTAATAATTTGGGTTTGGTTCTTGTAATTCTTCACCTTGTTTAACAAATTCTGTGCAATTTCTTCACTTCTGAGCTGGCGATGGTGGGGGAAAATTGAGAGAACACAAGCAGGAGATGGCAGTGGGGAGATGGTGGTGTAGGGAGGAGAAGAGGCGGGGAAGTGGAGAATGGGGAATTTTGAATTTTGATTATCACTACCAATAATACCAAAATTTGGGTCTGAATCCAGAAAGAAAGTTAAATTCTTTTTCTATTTTTGTAACCACACACACAAACCAAAGGAGTTGTGAGTCTTGTGATCTGCGTAATTAATTCTTACGATTTAGATAATTTGATCTTCATCCGAGTAGTTCCTATGGTTTGGAGATCTTACTTGGTGTGGGTGGGTCTGATAGAGAGCTGCTATAGGTACATCAAACACTATACGAAACATGTACAGCGCAATTTAAGACCTTTTTCGGGTACTCCCACAAAGATGATCAGAGCAGCATATTTTGTTAAAAATATTTTGTTTCTGGTCTTTTTAAAAAATCAGCTCCATCCGATAACTGTAAAACGTTTACAAAACATCAAACTTTGTTTTAGAATCCAGGTTAAATTCTGAAGCAGAGTTGGTTGTTTCGTAAGCAACCTTAGCGATATCGGATGGAGTTAACTTTTTACAGAACCTAAACAAATATTTTGAAAAAACATTAGTACATGATCGAGGATTATACATAAAGAGAGAGAAAGAATAAACATAGTGGAGACTCGGCCCACAAAAAACAAAATCTAACAACACACAATTACACAAACTCTTTCACATCAAATATGGGGCCCACTGCCCACACAATCAAAGTGTGTGTGAGGCCCATATTTGATGTGAGAAAGTTTATGTGATTGTGTGTATAAATATGTGTGGTAATAGAATACAGTAGTTGAAGAAAAAAAATGAAAAGCGAAAATCAATTGCTACCGAAAAAGAAATATAAAAAATGCTTAAGGGCAAAAAGGGCACTAAATAAAGAAACAATAGCTCAGTAGAGACTTGTTACAAACTTTTTTTTAATCGGCAAAAGAAAATTTTATTAAACTCGAAAATGGTACATCGAGTAAAAGGGAAGGAATAACCAAAAAGTTCAACCCAACCCTACAAAGATAAACAAAGACAAGGTAAATAAACGAAAAGTACACCCAAATACTCCTAAATAATGAGACGTCTAGCACCATCAAGATTTCTTTTAATATCTTCCACCGTATACACCTTGATATCAAATCTGGCTTTGATCCATAAAGCTGCCCTTGTTTTGGTTAGCTCTACCACTTGGTTACGATCCACAACTTTGTTATTGAAAATAGCATTATTCCTTGCAATCCAAATAGACCATAATGTTGCATAAAAGCAACATTCCCACGTATGAATGTACAAATTTTACACGTGGAAGCTTTATATTTAAAGAACCTGCCATTTGTTCCTTCCAATGCTCCGTCCACTGGGCACAGTATAGCAAATCCGTTAATTAATTTATTTTCTCTCTCAGAATCGCATTTTTTTTTTTTAATGCTTGAGTCACAGTCCCCCAGTTGACTAATTTTTTTAGGAGTTAGGAAAAGTCATACATTTATTTATTTTTATAGGCTAGAAATCGTGCATGCTTACGCAATCACTAGCCAATATCATTGGATAAAATAATTGAGCAAAGTGTACAAGGATGTTAAAGATTTAACGTTGTTCGGCTAAAAAGCACATGTTCACGTACGAAGATCAAACGCAGATCCCATGAGTACTGCTATTTACACCGACCATCGCCGGACCGAAATTGTACCGACGGCCGCGGCCGGCCTTCTCCGGCCATGTATATATACACGAAAAATAGAGTGCTTGATCCAAGCACCTACACACGTCGGATGCCGTTGATTCCCGCGTGGGCCCCCTCGGTTTTTTTTTTTAGAATTTTTGGACGGTTCGGATCGACCGTCCGGTGGCCGGCCGCGGCCGTCAGTACGATTTCGGTCCGGCGGTGGTTGGTCCTCATATCATTTTCGAGATCCCATTTATAGTTATAAAATTAGCCGCCCGTGTCTTGTACAAAGTATCACGCCAGTCTCATCATTCACGCAATTCCCCCCTGCACTGCTCTCTGAACTCTTTCGCCTGCTACCTGTTTCCCGAGGTGTTGGAAATCCATACCTTCTCAGAGTAAACCCGCCCTCATTTTGTTCAACGATGGGACCAGGGGTATAGTGGCGACGACAGCCACGACAAGAATTTTAAAAAATATAATAATTATATGTGAAAAAAAAAATTATCCTCAACTTATATAGTCTCGCCATTGCTAGGTTTTTTTCCTTATTTTTTAATTATATACTAGTCATAAATCTTCTATTTTTTTTTTAAGAAAGGAAATTCAAAAAAGTATTCTAAAACTAAATTTAATGGGTCAAAGTGAAATAATATAAATGATAATGTATAATTAAGAAAAAAAAACTCCACATTCTAACTCTAAAATAACTTAACCAAAAAAATTAAGAAAATTTAATTATAATGTCACTCCCCAAATTTTTCAATTTGGGAAATCTATATAGGGATCTGGGGAGTGACAATATAAATTTAAAAAATTGGTATAGGGTCCACTATAGCATGTTTCTAACCCACTAGATCCACTGATCAAGTATTTAAACCACTAAGTCCACTAATATGTATTTGGTAAGGCATAAAGTCCACTACATTTAAAAAGGGAAATAGTGCCTGACAGATTTACCATTCCATTCAAATCTCATCCGTTTAGCCCATTATCCCTTATACGTTTCAAATCACGCAAAATTCTCGAGAAATAACAGTTACGTTGGATCAGTTTCGTATCTAACGTTATTGTACTTATATAACGTTATATAACATTGTATATTCTGCTTTGTAGAGTTACATCTTGATCTCAACTGCTTTGTTGAATTTTTTTTGAGTTTCGCTGCACAAAAACTCTCATATAACATTATATTTTCACTTTATTAAATTGGTCTGCGCAGCGGCCTCAATGACTTGCTTCTAGTAACAATAATACACACAAAAAAACGTAATACATGTGACAAAAAATAAACATATAACCTTATAACATTATACATGAGATTTTGTCCTTTCTAATTCTAAAAAAAAGAAAAAAAAGGAGATTTCGTAACTTCTTTCCATTATATTTTCACTTTACTGAATTGGTCCGCGCAGTGGCCTCAATGACTTGCTTCTAGTAACAATAATACACGCAAAAAAATATAATACATGTAACAAAAAATAAACATATAACCTTATAACGTTATACATGAGATTTTGTCTTTTCTAACTCTAAAAAAAGAAAAAAAGGAGATCTCGTAATTTCTTTCCATTATATTTTCACTTTACTAAATTGGTCCGCGCAGCGGCCTCAATGACTTGCTTCTAGTAACAATAATACACACAAAAAAACGTTATACATGAGATTTTGTCCTTTCTAACTCTAAAAAAATAAAAAGAGGAGATCTCGTAATTTCTTTCCCTTCGTCGCCGTCGCCTTCTTCACAGTCGACTTCACAGGTAACTTAATACTCTTCACCCCTTGAACAACTGCACAAATAACAGCCTTTAACAAAATTAGTATGTAACCAATATTGATATATGATATATACTATCAATCGAATCCCTAACTTAATTCAACCATACCATACCGGATCAAAGATTGATATAACCACATATATTCGCAATCAAAACCCTATCTTAACTAAACCAATACGTAACCGATCAGAGTTTTTTGAATAAATATATAAGGTTATATAACCTGTATCATCATATAACCATATTGAATCACTTATTGATTTGGTCCGCGCAGCGGCCACTCCGACTTGCTTCTGATATATTTGGAGTTTTATGAATAAATATATCACGTTATATAACCTGTATCATCATATAACCATATGAAAAAAGCATACCACATAGAACCATCTATTCACACACAGTTTAACCAACGTCGCCCCCAATATAATATGTCAGGGTTATAACAGTAACTGAGCTACAAAAACTCAGTAGAATAATCTTATATCCTCTAACCCATAATTTCTAATAACAGGACATAGTAGCAAGCAGGTAAATATTCCACGATAATATGTCAATAACGCATGTGCATTCAACAACTTCCAATTCAAAGATTAACAATAACACATGCACATTCACTATTCAATTGGCGTCAGTGTCCGTGTAATTAGAGTTTCTCCTACGTAATATTTTCGTAGACCGTGTCACGATTTCACTTTTCATTTTCCAAATCAACATTTTCAAAATCATTTACACACCCAACCTCGGTTCCACTGTCCCGAGCTCCCGAATATCCTCACAATGGTTCCGCTGTTTCGGGCACCCATTGGCACACAATCACATTGGCTCCTCTCTGCGGATAACCAAGTCACACCTCCAATGAGACTACCAAGTCCGACCCCATTGGCAACCCACACACACACAATGGGCTACCAAGTCCGGCCACATTGCGGTCGCAAAAATATTTCCTTTCTTGAAAAACACGCATTTTCATTACTAGTACCCTACATTTCATGTTTCTAGACTTCCTCAATTTTCGTGTCTCGTTTTCATGCAAAGACTCCGCAGTCGAACTTTCCACATAAGAACACTATATACGGTGTCTCGTAAACATGCATCACTGATTGTAATCTTGAAACTAAACTAGAATAATTAAAATAACAAGATCATCCAACTCTATGGTGTTTTTCTTGCTTAATCTATCTACTAGTCTATAAATTCAACAAGGTATGCACATAACTCAATATCAAGACAAGTAAATTAAGAACTAAAAACATGTATACATGCTCATAGCCCCTTTCAAAATAAAATCTAAGTAACCATGCTACCAATCAAACTATTATTTCTTACATTTCAAAAATCTGTTCTTTCTTCCTTTTCGGGAAGTTCAAAACCACATATATTTTCCGAAATAAAAGTTGAGATATTCAATATGATCACATTTCATTTCAAAATTTTAGTAAAACAAGTTTGCTAGCTATTTTTAGTACTTTAACTTAACATGCATTTTTAAACACACAAAAAAAATAACAAAAATTTTTACTAGAGAAAGTGAGTAGAAATATTCTACCGTTCTTCTTGGCGAATGGTATGGCTACGGAAAAGAAGGTGATCGGCTTACGGAAGGTGAATGTAGCTATTGAACAAAGTGACCGCTTACGGTAGCTTTGAAAGAGAAAAGAAGAGACTTTTTTTTCTCTAGAAACTAACTTGATCTTGAACTAGGAGGCTTGATAGGATCAAAAGGTGGTCGGTTCGTCGGACGGTCGGAATAACGGTTTGCCGGATTGCTTCGAAAGGAAAAGAAATGGACTTTCTTTTCCTAAAAACAAAAATGTGAACTTTCCTAACTACTTTTTGGGTCGAGAGGGTGGTCGAGTGGTGGTTTGGTGACGATTTTGGATGAGTTTCTTGAAGAACTCAAGGACAAGGCTTAGAACTTCAAGGATAAGCTAGCTAAGAACAATAAAAAAACATTCAAAGAACACTTGAAATTTCTAGAGAGAAGGAAGAGGAATGCTTAAAGGTGTGAAGAAAGCTTGGAGTGAGGCTTCTATTTATAGGAAAATGAAGAGCTCCTCCTCCTCTTGCTTTGTACTTCTCGATGTATCAAAAGAGAGGTCACCCCAAGCGTAGGGTATAAGCGTCCAATTGAAGCATAATAAACCCGGAAGTCCGGGATCGTACCCACAGAGATAACTAATACGGCTTGATGGATTGTAGATGCAAGTATGGTTTCCGGCTTTTAGTCAGCCAACTTAGTTTTTCGTATGCGATGGAAAGTAAAAAGGCTAAATTAAATGAGAATAAACTAGATAAAAAGAAGGTTAGGTCTAGGAATCACTAGCGCCCACGACTCAAGCAAAATCACACTTTCCACCTCAATACACGGTTTTACCCGGAAGATAAGAAGGTTCGAAAATCAAGCTAGCTATAGAATCCATTTAGCAAACACCTCGAGCGACCGAGCTCCAAGCATCATGTGTGGTAAGTAGGCGAAGCTCTTACCTACACATGATCAAGGAGGTTATCACCTCGGTAATTTGACAAACAAATCCAAGCCCCACATCAATTTCCAAAACAAAGTTGCAAACTTTTTGGTGAAAAATGCAATTTTTACTCAAGTCATGGGGTGCTAGTCACCCCATGACCCAACCTTATGAAACTACTCACACATATCTAAAAAGATAAGAGCAAGCAAAAATCTACTTAGCATAAATGTAAACACAAGCCTAAGAGAAAATTAGCTAGAAAGATAGATCGGAAGAAAATAAACAACTTTAATAAAGAAGAGAGTAGCAAAAATTAACTTACAAGAGTTGAAAATGCAGAAATTAAGGGCTGAAAAATAAGAACACTCAAGAACACCAAGAACAATTTGAAATCTAGATCTAGATCTAAAAATGGGTACATTTCTGTCCAAGTCGTGTAATGGTGACATCACGGGCTTTTATACTCCAAGATACGCGCATGGGATATTCCTAGAAGATGCTCTACAGATCCCCTCGTAAGCTCTCGGTACCGATGGCAATGGGCTTAAAATGTTGATAAGCTCTCGGTACCGATGTCCCATATATCAGCCATCGATGCCGAGCTCCTATCTTCTGTTGACTGTGTTGACTGTAAGGCTTCGGTACCGATGTCCAGGATGCCAGCCATCGATGGCGAGGCCTTATCTCCTGGCCTTGACTGCTTGCCTCCTGGCGTTGACTTTGCTTCTTGGCTTGGCTTGGCCATCTTGCTCGGGCCACCTTGGCCATCTTGCTCGGGCCACCTTGGCCTTGCCTTGGCCATCTTCTTGGCTTATGCTTTATCATTGCTTTTGGCTGCTTCTGCCCGGGCAGACTTGGCAACGGGCCGCGCTTGTGTGGCCAACGGGTCATCTTTTGGGCTTTGAATAACCTTGGCACGCTTTGGTATTTTAAAATACCTGAATAAAGGGTTTCTCTACAAAACAAAGCCAAAACACCTTACGAGCAAAAGTAACTAAAAACAACTAATTAAATAACAAAAGTAACTAAGACTAGACACTAGCGCACCCTTTATTACATTGTCGGGTGCTTATCACACCCCCCAACTTGAGGTTTGCTAGTCCCTAGCAAATAGGACACGAAAAACAGAAAACTAACAACTTGCAATTCCTCCGCTATCACAACTTAGAACATGCTCAACTTTGAAACCTAGGAAGAGTTCAAACAATCCAACGTTTTATTTCATTTCTACAACTCACAGTTTCAGTTTCAAACTAAACAGGCCAAGTATAAGCAAGTTAAGAGCAAGCTAAAAAGGTTCGTGTCCTCGAACAATGGGAGGATACGGGACATGAAACCTTGCGAGATCAAACTAAACCATATCCACCAAAGAGTGCTGGATAAACAGGCAATAGTGAAAAACAAATACTATGCCCTCAAACAACTACAGCACTTATTCAACAGAATTAACAAACTATCAGATGATTATTGGATACGAAAGGAAAGCAAGCTATTCAACTAGTCATGCAAATATCAGATAGTTAATCATTAAGGAATCCAAGCGCGCAAAGGATCAACTAAGGACTTTTTCAAGCTTATAATGACCTTGGTATTCAAGAAAGGGTTAGCACAAATGGGCGACGGTCTATATTAGCAAGGTTAACTACCCGAATGACCGTCGCCAACAAACAAAAACAACCAAGTCCAGGGCCATCCTGGCCAAACCAAAACCAACTAACTACTACAGTAAAGAAAAACTACTACCACCAACTCCTTCACAACTAGTCACCATCCTCATTCGGCTTCCCACGGTATAGAGTCTTGAGTTCCCCCTTTTTATCGAACTTTTCTCATCCAGAATGAATGCTAGCCCATAAGTCAATCCAATTCTCTTATCAAAGTATTCAACCCTCTTTCAAATTCACTTTTGCTCTTTCATAGTATTTCTTTGATATCTTTTCTTTTGAGGAATAGGGTCATTTGAGGTGAGATTTGTAGTGAGAGAGATATTGGAGCCAATTTTTGGGGCTTTTTGGAGAGAGAGATGAAAATTTGAGATTTTTGCTTTTGTAGTAAGGGAGGAAAGATAGGAAATCATGTATCAATTTTTTGCCTTTTCGCATTCCAACCACTTCTATCACATATCAAACCATCTCCAAATCTCCTTGAACAATGAAAACTCATCCCAACATCCCTCCGAACAACCAGTTTCCTAGGTTAAGCAAAGAACGGGAGAAATAACAGGTTGCAAAGTAGGATTAGGGGACTCATATGTGGTGTAATCATGCAAAGAATGCCTTGTATCTTCTCCTAAGTGCGCTTTAGATTCCAAAATGATTGAAAATTGACATTTAAAACACAACTAGAGATAGACATGCGATTATTCACCTAACTACGAGCATTTTATTGAATTGAAAAGGTGGAAATATGGCCAAAACTTGCTTAAAAACTTTACTCAAAACCTAGAGCGTTCAATTTTTAACTAAGCATGCAAATTGAGAAGTACCAAATTCTTAGGATTGCAACAAACTCTTGCCAACTTACAATTATTGAGCATGCAACAAGTCACGAAAAAGAACTAAGAACATGATAAAAGGAAACGAATTGCAAGTCAAAAACCTTTATTTATTTTTGAAATTTTCAATTTTCTCAATTTTTTAAGACTTTTCAATTTCTATTGTTTTTGGATTTTCAAATTTCTAGCAACTAGCAAACAAATAGCACATAAGCTAACCCCTCCCCCCAACTTAAAGCGATGCTATGCCCTCATAGCATTAGGAACAAGAGCGAAGGAAGGAAAGAGTGCGTGAATGTACCGTCCAAGGGGAATGTCAACCCCTAAATACCTCGACCAAGTAGGAGGATTTCATGTCAATTGCTTGCTCCAGTCTGTATAGATGCTTCCAGGGTTTACTCCTTCGGTTTTGCCCACTCGAAACCAAAGCTAGTCACACTGGGCCATATCCAAAGCTTTATCGGACTAATAACCGTGGCGCATAGCCGCACCCATGCTTAGGGCTCCTGAATGCCTCACTCACCCCGGCTTTAGACCCAAACTACCAAGGCTGGTGTGGTAGCAAATAAACCCTGCAGAAGACTTAAGAGAAAGACTTTCCACAAGCAAATGACATTAGTACCACCGGCCCGTGTTATCCGGCTTCAAACCAAACCAAAATAAAAACAGAAAAACAAAGAAAAACACAAAAGATCATGCAAAACGATTTAGAAAATGCAACACAGAATGCAATGCACCACCCGATCATCACGCGATCAAACGAGTCATACTTTTCTTCCCATTCCTTACCGGTGGGGTAAGCAATGGGTGGCTATACTAGACCGTTGAGAATTTGTTATGCTAGCGCCCGTAATAAAATTTATCGCTCGACCTCGCCAAACAATGAAGTTCAGCGTCCCCTACGATCAAAACAAAGCAAGATAAGATACAACCTAGCGTGCACTCCAGGCAATATCACACCTCACCCATAGACCAAAGTTGCCACCGATAGGGGCCTATTCAGAGAGCATGGATCATTAACGATAAACTATTACCAAGAAGAACTAATGAAAGCCCTTTACACTAACACGTTGGTGAAATCTTTTCAGTGAAACATCTCCAAGACTTTATTCAAAACAAGAAACACAAAACAAACCTAAACATGCATAACTAACACAAAACACGACAAAGCACAAAAGAAAAACACATATGTACATTTAGCACACCATTAATAACTATTAGAAGAAACAGAGCACTCCAAGCTACACTCTTTACCAAAAATTGAACTCGATCATACCACAAGATAAGATACTTTGAGTAAAGCAACTGCCGAATTTGTTTTAAAAATTTAAGTTCCTCCAAGTGCATAGCCCAAACAAGATCAATTTTCAAGTTGTTAACAAAATCCACAATATAAGGATGATAAATCACAAGAAAATTGTCAACACCAAGAAAATCAATTACTTCTATGATTGGAAACTTCTCAAAAATAGGCTCACATGCATCTTGTTTTTCTAACAAAGAGTGTAAGGAATCTACCTCAGCATCCATTTCTTTAGCGGTGAGAGGATCAAGGCACGGAGAACTCGAAGGGACAATTGTAGCTTCCATGGGCTCCAACTCTTCAAAGATTGGTCCATAAGCATCTTGCTTAGCCAACAACGAATACAAGTAATCCACTTCGGCATCCATTTCCTTAGCGGTGAGAGGTTTTACCAACGGATCATCATAATAGACGCCCGACATTTCAAACATGTTCATCTCATGAGCAAGGAGTAATTCCTCTGGGGAAGGGTCAAGATACGGGAGATTGGAAAAGACAACTTTAGCGGTGAGGCATTTTCCCCCCGGATCATCATATAGAGGGGGATCCACAAGAGAGGGAAGAACCTTTTTCTCGATCGGTGGTAGCCCCTCAAATTCATCAAACTTTGGGGTCCAAGCATTTAGTGCGCAAGCTTCATCCTCATTCAGCAAAGCATACAAACAACTGACTTCAGAAGATTTGAGAAATTTAGCCTCTTTGGCTGTGAGAGCAACTTCCAAAGGATCACTATAAAGCATCTCATCAACATGTTCCTCCACTAAAGAGTCAATAAAGCTCACTTCATTCACATTTTCATCATCCCCCATTTGACTGCCAATATTGAACACATTAACCTCCATCTTCATATTGCCGAAGGTCATGTTAAGCAATCCGTTCCAACAGTTGATAACTGCATCCGCCGTGGCTAAGAAGGGTCTCCCAAGGATCACCGGAGTAGAAGTAGCACAAGAGTCGGTCGGAGTCGTGTCGAGAATCACAAAGTCCACTGGATAGATAAACTGACCAACTTGCACCAAGACATCTTCCACTACCCCCCTTGGAATGCGAACACTCCGGTCGGCCAACTGAAGGGTGACTCGAGTAGGCTTCATCTCCCCCAACCCAAGTTCTTGATAGACGGAGAACGGAAGTAGATTGACACTTGCTCCAAGATCGAGCAAGGCTTGTTTGATACGCTTATCTCTAATGGTAATTGCAATGGTGGGACTCCCCGGATCTTTGTACTTTGGTGCAATATTCGTTTGAATAATGGAGCTCACTTGTTCAGTCAAAAAGATCTTCTTTTGAACATTCAACTTCCTCTTTCGAGTACATAGATCTTTAAGGAACTTAGCATAAGAGGGGATTTGCTTGACCTCATCCATAAGGGGAATATTGATCTTCACTTGATTAAACAGCTCATGCAACTCCGCATTAAGATTTGGTTTCGCCAAAGCCTTCAAGCGATGAGGATAAGGTGCCGGTGTTGGAACAACTCGAGGATCCGGTACACTTTCCTTCGCTTTACCCTTTTCCTTCTCCCTTTCTTCTAGAGCTTCCTCACTTGCCTCCTTGGGAGATTCCCCAAGGATTGTTGGACTTGACTGATCAATAGGAGGAGGTAACAAGATAGGATCCGAGGGCATCTTTACTTGGTTGTCTATCGCTTTCCCACTTCGAAGGGAGATTATCGCCTTTGCTTGCTCGGGGAAAATCATTGAGGAGCTAGCAAAGTGCACACCCTGGGAAGTCTGACTAGATGTTGATTGCGGGTTGGGTTGAGGCTGAGTTGGGAATTTCCCCCTTTCTTGCTGTAATATCCCCACAGTGGTTGTCAATTTGCCCAATTGATTCCGAATATCATTCATCATTTGGGTCTGTTGCTCATTGAAAGTATTCTGGCCTTGCAAGAGGGCACTAAATTGCTCTTCCCAAGAACGCTTAGGGGGTTGTTGCTGTTGAAACTGAGATGGTTGTTGAAATTGAGTAGGCTGCTGTTGGAATTGACTTGCTTGAGGAAATGGAGCAGGAGGAGCAAACCCCGGCGGAGCTTGAGTTTGAGGAAAACGGAAGGCATTCTGGGCTTGTTGTTTCCAAGGCAACTGTGGAGCAGGAGGTTGCATTTGAGAAGAGCTTCCCTCATTTGAGGGACCCCAACGGAAAGAGGGATGTTGTCGAGTCCCCGAGTTGTAGGATTGAGAATAAGGTTCAAATCTTTGCACGGCATGCACCTCTTCTGGGACAATCCCATTTATCACATTCTTCAAGGCAGGGATATTAGGGCAAGATTCTGTAGAATGGCCCACCATCTCACAAATAACACACACTTCCTCCACTTGGCGCTCCACTTGGCGTACCGCCTTCACTTCTTGGGACTGAGCACTCTTAATCTCCAACTTATCAAGTTTACGAGAGATCTCCTCCAAACGTGTTTCAAAGGCCGTATGCTCCGAAATAGAAAACTTCCCAGAACCTGAAGGGCCTTGGTTGAACATCGCCCTATCCCCCGGATCAGCAAGCTGCCAAGTCTGAGTCTTCTCCGCTAGTATCTCATAGAAGTCCCAACCATCTTCTGGTGTCTTTCCCATAAAATCTCCACCACCCATTGTATCCAAGAGTTGTTTGCTCTCTTGAGAACATCCCGTGTAAAAATAGTTAACTCTGAGATATAATGGGAGGTTGTGATGCGGAACTGACATAAGCAAATCTTTGTAGCGCTCCCAATACTTGTGATACGTCTCTCCATCCCTTTGCTTGAACATTTGGATCTGATCAATAAGCAACTTGGCCCTGCTAGCTGGGAAGAACTTTGTAGTGAAAGCATCCTGAACTTCACCCCAATTGCGCAAGGATCTAGGCTTCAAGGAATTGAACCATTGCTTCGCTTTATCCTTGAGAGTGAAGGGAAACAGCTTCAAGCGAGCTTGATCAAGTTGATTCTGAGCAGGACAAATGGAATGCAAGATATTTTCGAACTCCCGGATATGCAAATAAGGATCCTCCAATTCCCGCCCCCGAAACTCTGGAATAACCCGAAGATACTCAGACTTGAATTCAAATGTAGTCCCAACAGTCGGAGTAGGAATAACGATAGGCGATACAGAAGGAGCCCTTTCTGGATTCAACAAATCACGGAGAGTGCGAACTGGAATTTCGTCGGCCATTGGGCCTTTTCTATTGCGATTTCAATTTACTTTGCGCGGTGGAGAGTGGGCAGGATACGCCTTGACAATGCTACGGATTCTCGGAGGCGATGAAGAACGGTGAAGCCGATTGGAATTTGGCTCCGATACACAACAGGCATAAACCAGCAAAACTACCAACTAACTACCAGCAAACTAACAGACCGGAGGGGCTAGGCCGCCACCTCAACAAGACAAACAGAAACAGAAAGTGCGAGGGATTATGCCACCGCCTCGGCTCAACAATGCAGATTAAATGAAACTAACTAACTAACTCAATATCTACTCCGGCTTCGTTACACCTCAAGTTTGGCATGAAACCAGGTTAGAGGTATCCACCGAATTTGATACGAGCAACTAACAAATAAACTACTAACTAAAAGAAAAAGAAAGAAGCGGGATACTCACAATGGTTTGTCTAGCCTCCATAAAGCCATAATAAGAAATCCCCGGCAACGGCGCCAAAAATGCTTCGTACTTCTCGATGTATCAAAAGAGAGGTCACCCCAAGCGTAGGGTATAAGCGTCCAATTGAAGCATAATAAACTCGGAAGTCCGGGATCGTACCCACAGAGATAACTAATACGGCTTGATGGATTGTAGATGCAAGTATGGTTTCCGGCTTTTAGTCAGCCAACTTGGTTTTTCGTATGCGGTGGAAAGTAAAAAGGCTAAATTAAATGAGAATAAACTAGATAAAAAGAAGGTTAGGTCTAGGAATCACTAGCGCCCACGACTCAAGCAAAATCACACTTTCCACCTCAATACACGGTTTTACCCGAAAGATAAGAAGGTTCGAAAATCAAGCTAGCTATAGAATCCATTTAGCAAACACCTCGAGCGACCGAGCTCCAAGCATCATGTGTGGTAAGTAGGCGAAGCTCTTACCTACACATGATCAAGGAGGTTATCACCTCGGTAATTTGACAAACAAATTCAAGCCCCACATCAATTTCCAAAACAAAGTTGTAAACTTTTTGGTGAAAAATGCAATTTTTACTCAAGCCATGGGGTGCTAGTCACCCCATGACCCAACCTTATGAAACTACTCACACATATCTAAAAAGATAAGAGCAAGCAAAAATCTACTTAGCATAAATGTAAACACAAGCCTAAGAGAAAATTAGCTAGAAAGATAGATCGGAAGAAAATAAACAACTTTAATAAAGGAGAGAGTAGCAAAAATTAACTTACAAGAGTTGAAAATGCAGAAATTAAGGGCTGAAAAATAAGAACACTCAAGAACACCAAGAACAATTTGAAATCTAGATCTAGATCTAAAAATGGGTACATTTCTGTCCAAGTCGTGTAATGGTGACATCACGGGCTTTTATACTCCAAGATACGCGTATGGGATATTCCTAGAAGATGCTCTGCAGATCCCCTCGTAAGCTCTCGGTACCGATGGCAATGGGCTTAAAATGTTGATAAGCTCTCGGTACCGATGTCCCATATATCAGCCATCGATGCCGAGCTCCTATCTTCTGTTGACTGTGTTGACTGTAAGGCTTCGGTACCGATGTCCAGGATGTCAGCCATCGATGGCGAGGCCTTATCTCCTGGCCTTGACTGCTTGCCTCCTGGCGTTGACTTTGCTTCTTGGCTTGGCTTGGCCATCTTGCTCGGGCCACCTTGGCCATCTTGCTCGGGCCACCTTGGTCTTGCCTTGGCCATCTTCTTGGCTTATGCTTTATCATTGCTTTTGGCTGCTTCTGCCCGGGCAGACTTGGCAACGGGCCGCGCTTGTGTGGCCAACGGGTCATCTTTTGGGCTTTGAATAACCTTGGCACGCTTTGGTATTTTAAAATACCTGAATAAAGGGTTTCTCTACAAAACAAAGCCAAAACACCTTACGAGCAAAAGTAACTAAAAACAACTAATTAAATAACAAAAGTAACTAAGACTAGACACTAGCGCACCCTTTATTACATTGTCGGGTGCTTATCACCTCTCCATGGCCGGCCCCTCCTCTCTCTCTTTCTCCCACAATTTTGTTTTGTCAAGACACTAGATTTTTGCCCAAAACTCCTACAACAAGCAAGGCCCATACTCCAATCTTTTGTCACTTCAAACTTAGGCCATCATGAGGGGTTTTATGAGTAGTCAAGTCTAAATTAGGCCATGATTATCCTAGAACTAGTTTACTTGATCAACAAGGTGGAAATGACTACTCAAAGTAGTCTTTCAAGGATAAGACTAAACTTTGTTCGAGAAAATCATTTGCTAGGAAGAGGATAAGAGTACAATCATGGGTTTTTGGATTGACTAGTCTTATTTGGAAAGGTTAATAATAATCCAAGTCATCATTGTTAGTACTTTAGGAAGAAATGATAAGATTTGGTTTTGACTTGTCAAGTGATGTGTGCATGTGGCTTATTTGACTAATGCATGGAAGACTAAAAAAATGATGATAATGAGAGATATGGCATAATTCTTGAAAAGACTACACTTGGAAAAGAAGTGATTACATATTCTAGGGTTAAAAAGGCCAAACTAGGGTTTGGAATTTAACTAGACTTGCCAAGTAGGATTTCTAGCCAAGAAATGTAATTTTATAATTTAATTTTTTTTGTCACCAAGTAAATATACAAGTGTATATATAAGCCCACTTGTCTTTATAAAATGGCTAGATAGCCCGATGCGTAGTAATTTAATTTTTTTATGAAGAATGAAATTAATTATGACGGACTATTAGAAAGTAAAACGGAATTTATAAAGCAATCCAAGAATTAATTAAAGAAATTCAAATATTTAACAAAATTTTTATTTACTAAAAATCAGAGTTATTACAGTTTAGTTAACATCCTTTAATATAATCTTGAAATGTGACGTGTCTGTTAATAAAATCAAATCACGATATAGAATGGTGCGTTTCCTAGAATTTTCATTTGTGTAAATACCTTTTTTTGTTGATTGGCATTGGCAGGTGGGTTTCTCACTGGATGGAGCCAGGGAGGGGCCAGTAGGGGCGGTTGCCCCTGCGAAGGAAAAAAAAATCTATTATTATATTTAAATAATAATAATTTCCTATAAAAGTATATAGGCTCACCCTCTCTTGTATTTTGGAAAAAAATCAAATCGTACTAAACTTTAAAATACAAGGATACCAACGTTAAAATCTAAAGTACCAACATTAAAATCTAAAGGTTAGGGTTAAAATATAACAAAATATAAAATTTGAAGGTTAACATTGTGAGTACTCCATTAATAAACTCCCAATTTTTCTTTTAAAAAAAATCCCAAACGTTAAGAGGGTTTTACATGCATGTTTTTTTCTCTCTAACCTAAATCTCCGTGCATGGCACACCAAACCTCTCTCTCTCTCGGCACAAAAATCCCACATCGTCAAGACTTTGAAGGCAGTTTCGAAAAAATAGGAACATAGAAGAAGAGAATTTGGGAACCCAAACCAATCTTTGGTGAAATCTAAGTTGTAGCTATAAAATGTATCAAGACTAGACTCCCCAATGAACTTTTAATAAGTTTCTAGATCATTTACATAGAGAAGGATATTGTGTAGGGGTTTGATGCCGATTCTGTTATCGATATTTTTAATGACATGAAAGAGCATCGAATGCAATTGAAGATGACTTGTTTTACTAGATAGGTTGAGGTAAGTAGTTACCACTTTTGAAATTTCTTATGCTGTGTTTGGATGGGTTTTTGAGAATTTTTGAGTTTGATTTTTGGGATAATTAGTGGAGAGAGAAATAGGATAATGATTGGAGTAGGGATAATGAGTGGAGAGAGAAATGAGAATAATGATGGAAAAGTGGATAGAGAAATGAGATTAATGATTGAAAGTAGGGATAATAAGTGTTTTTTGAGTTAGAAAATTTATTTCAAAAAGGAAACCAAACAAAGCATTAATGTATGAGAAGCATAATTAATGAAGTGTTGCTATTTTGTACTTATTTTAGTTCTAATGTACTCGTATTTACGTTGTTGTGTATGTTTATTTCTATTATTTGTCTCACACATATGGTCGCCTCCGTGTAGTGAAATTCCTGGCTCCGTATGCATTAGCACGAAAGAAGAGCTTGTCAACAAAATCCCTACATGCTTTAATGGGCTGCTTCTGCTCAAAGAACACTAGGTGGACACCTGGATACGAGGAGCCCACAGTTCTTGCTGCTGAAACACCTTGTGAGTATGCATTACTCACAAACATATTCTTTTCAAAGCGAAGGCGAATTGCTTGGATACCCATGTGCATAATTTTTATTAAGAACAATGACGTTTTCTCTGCTATGTAGTCTTTGTTCAATTGATCTGAAATCGGATTGTAAGCTATCCAAAGTTCTGAGTTCTGACCATCAAAACAATTTTATTTTCGTTCATATTGCAGTTACCGTGAGTGAAGTAGAGGCCTTGCATGAGCTATTTAAAAAATTGAGCAGTTCCATTATCGATGATGGGCTTATTCACAAGGTATGTCCATTATAGGCATGAGATTTCTGTTGGTTATTTCTATCAATCTATTTCTTTTACAAGTTTGATTTAACCAACAGAGATGAATAATTACTCAATTTGTGATGTTTACAAATTATATTCATAAATTTTTTCTTTGCAACTTCGCAATTTTTTCATCAGGAAGAGTTCCAGCTCGCACTCTTCAGGAATAGAAATAAGAGGAATCTCTTTGCGGATAGGGTCTGTTTCGGCTCTTTCCATTTTTCAATATTAAGTGAAAAGTTTACTGATGTACTGAACGTCATTCTGTTTGTCTACACTTGGATTATGTTTCCTATTGTGACTAGTATAGTCTATATGTCTTGTGTGTGCAGATATTTGATTTGTTTGATGTCAACAGCAATGGCATTATTGAGTTTGGAGAGTTTGTTCGTTCATTAGGTGTCTTTCATCCAAATGCATCAGTAGCTGACAAAACTACGTGTAAGGTTCCTTTATGTTATGGTTTCCTTTGATACTTCTTTCATGTGGGTTAGCCCTGAAATTTGTTGCAAGAATAGTCTTCCGCTTTCGTTCTAAATTAAGGATACTCATTTGCAGTTGCATTCCGATTGTACGATCTAAAGCACACTGGGTTTATTGAGCGAGATGATGCAAGTATTGCGAACTGTATCTTCCTAGTTTCATTTCATTGCTTTACATCGCACAGTAATTCAGATATTCTTTCGTACATTTGAAGAGAGGAGTTTTGCACTTTTGCTAACTTAGGCACCTTATCTCTCTACGTGATGCCAAGAGTTGTGTGTTATGTGGCAGTTGAAGGAGATGGTGTTGGCACTCTTACATGAATCTGATCTCGTTCTTTTGGATGACGACGTTGAATTGATTGTGGATAAGGTACCACTATAATTCTGCCTCGTTTTCCCCCTTCCCTTTCATGGTTTTTACACTGGATGTTCCTAAGATGGTCTTTTACCGCAGACATTTAATGATGGAGATGCAAAAGGTGATGGGCAGATCGATCAAGAGGAGTGGAAAGAGTTTGTATCAAATAATCCGTCTCTGATCAAGAACATGACTCTTCCGTATCTAATGTGAGTAGCGATTTCATTGTTAGCTTATAATAACTGAATTTCAACGATTTGGATTTGCTATTGTGATTCTGTTGTGCCCCAGGTTTGCCATACACTCACACACACATACACACACACGCCAAACACACAGATTACCGAGGAAAAACTCTATTTATATATATACTCACACAATATATACAAATTTGAAAAAACCTCTCCGGGGAGAGCCACAACCGGCTCCCCTTCTCAGACTGCACCCTCTTAGACTCTCATCAGCTTAACCCACACATTAACCTCTCAAATGCAACATGTATTTATAGGAAAAAATCAGGGGAACACTCCAAGAGCATTCAATGCTCTTTGCACGCTTGTATTTCTAGGAGATCTTAAAGTCAAGATTTGTCAGCCTCAAAATCTCCTTTGGCTGCCTCAAATCTAGCTGCAATCTCAGTAGCCCATGTAGGGAAATCAACAATCACCACCTTTCACCACATGTGGGGTAATCGTTGAATCCGTTCAACCTCTCTAGCAAGCGCCTGTGTCACTCCAAGTCTAGCTTCCAGTACCCTCACACCGGAGTACCCATGTCCAACTGAATGTCCCCTTACTTGACTAGATCTTCTGAGGCTAAACCCGCAGCGCTGTCTGGTTGCAATTCTGCCACTCTAACATCTTTCGTGTACTAGAGCACCAACACAACTACCCTCTGCTCACACCAGAGGTTTCATTCGCCAAATGGTCTCACACACCACCTAGGAAAAGATTGACTTCCGTCTCTATTGACACACCGTATCCCCCGCTGAGCTATGTCGTACCTCCAAACCAAGATACACAACTCGCGAATCCGAGACGTTTATCACTTTTAGATCTCCGTGGCCCATACCGACATAGCCGCCGATATGCCGCACCCCCTAACCAGAGTGGCCGCATCCAAAACCAGATGCTCCCAATCCGTCATCCACCAGAACAATATCTGCATCCCCCAGAAATAGTGTCTGCATTCGGTCTGTGCACCTGGCCAATCTCCAACAGAACCCGACGGAGCTCAACCAGCTCAACATCCCCGCCTATCTCTCCGGTATGCCTCCACATCTGAACTCGAATGACCCACTTGCCATTAACCATTATGAATTCCCAGGAAAGAATGGTGGGGACTCGGCCTCCTTAAAAACCATTCTCCTTCAACCCTTGGATTGTTTTGCCAGAATTCATAATGTTTGAAAGTATTCTGTAATACTCCCTCCGTCCCATAATATTTGTCCGGTCCGCAAAATGAGGACTAAAAAATAATGCATTTCTTTCAATAAAAAATTCAAACTTTTTTCATAAATTACAAGAACTCATCGATATCTAATGAATTGTTGAAAAAAATTTGAATTTTTCTTGCAAAAAACATATTATTTTTACGTCCTTGTTTTGCGGACCGGACAAATATTATGGGACGGAGGGAGTAGAATCCATTTATATTGCGCTCCTCCGCTGCTTGAGCACCCGCATCACTCCTCTGGATGCCGATAACCGCATTTGACCAACCGCGAACGCCTGTGCCCAGTCACAAGACACAAAACCGTGACTCCATCTCTCCACCTCATATGGCCACATCTCTTGGAAAGGATCCAGTCACAAAATTCACAGAAGGAAAAGATCCTGCAAAGCTTTGTCTTCATCTCCATCTCAATTCCTCTATCCGAAGCACCAATGAACACTTTTCAGCAAGCTGTTGCACTCATCATTACCGATCGGCATCCCGCACACCTCCTGATTTGTTCCCAGGCACACACATTAGTACGTCTCAGGTCGCGACTCCTCGTACTCCCATGCCTATTCTGTGTGCGTTCGCAACTGCTGCTCATTCCATTCATTGTTAATACACACCCATACTACTTGACCATGCCTGACATCAGCTTCACTCTGCCACTGCACTCCCTCAAGCCTGCATAGTTGGCCTCTCATCCGTTAGACCAAAAATCGCCATCTGATCAGCTCATCCTGCAGCCCGAATTAAAAAACTACATCTCCGGATGATAGGTCTGCCTGTATTGAATCAGACTGCCTCCAACCACTGTTGATCATCTCAGCAATCACCAGGTTGCACTGATCAACCTCAGGGTCTCTGCAAGTCATTCAATCTTCCTCAAGTGGGTAGCTTCCTTACAGTGTGTCTGTGTGTGCTCTCCAACCATCAACTCCCTTGTCCCTATCAGCCCACCCCCGTTCCATTCCAGGCTTTTCCAGCAGCCATTGATCTCCATCAGTAACAGATTTTTCCCTCAATAAGAGCCTGTGTCATTACCAGACGAGCTCTCCAGCATCCCCCAAATTGGGATACAATGCTCGAAGTAATGTATCCTTGCTTACTATGACAAATCACGACCTCCATGGTCGTCCAGAACAGATCACCTTGCTGTAATAAGCCTCCTCACAACCCAATCAGCCTTAAAATCTCCGATTCCTGCTCCACTAAGCAATCGCACCAGCTTAAGAGCCTCCACGCGGAAAACGAAGTGCGGGGTTGAATTCATAACGGTCCAAAACATGTCCAGGGGCTGAACTGCAACTTTTTGCAACTCTAGGGACTTGAACGTAACTATGTAGTACTCCAGGGACCTCTAGTGCAATTTCAACTGCGTATCAAAATAGTACTATTCACCAGTATAGCACTATTCACCCATACGGCACTATTCACCTGTACGGTTGCACATACCCTCTAGAGGTGCCTGCCACACCGGATAACTTCTCATTCCATCATTTCCATAAAGTCTTCACCTACTCCCCTTTTTTAAAAGGACAGCACCTACTTTCTTCTTCGTCAGTCTTTGGAACAGATTGGAAGTAAAAGGCAGAGCACACGGCTCTGTGAGCAACCCGTGTGCACCTCAGTGGTCCGATCTCTGCACCGTTCGCGTCGTTGAACTCCTACCGACGAGAGCTTCGCATTGGTGTGATCAAAAGTTGGATTCAACCAACTTTCCTTTCGGGCAAATTTCGACAGAGCACCCATTTTTGCTCCCCTGAGCTCTGATACCAATTGTTGTGCCCCAAGTTTGCCCACACACACACCAAAAACACAGATTACCGAGGAAAAACTCCATTTATATATATACTCACACAATATATACAAATTTGAAAAAACCTCTCCGGGGAGAGCCACAGCCGGCTCTCCCTCTCAGACTCTCATCAGCTTAACCCACACCTCAACCTCTCAAATACAACATGTATTTGTAGGGAGAAATCAGGGGAACACTCCAAGAGCATTCAATGCTCTTTGCACGCGAGGATTTCTAAGAGATCTTAAAGTCAAGATTTGGCAGCCTCAAAGTCTCCTTTGGCTGTCTCAAATCCAGCTGCAATCTCAACAACCCATGTGGGGAAATCAATAGATTCATAGCATTATCTTTTAAAAACTTGATTTTGTTTACTCTGTGTCTCTAATTGGCCTCTTTCTTTTGATGTTTAAGCCAACTGTCAAAGTTTTCCCCCGACAAATGATCGTGTTGGGATTTTTGAATCAGTGGATCATGATTTACGCCTGCCAGCAATATTGATTTCCCTCATGCCAAATGCCATTTCAATCATTATTTTTCGTTTTCATTTTTTTTTCCAGGGACTTAACTTTAGCATTTCCTAGCTTTGTGGTGAGCACTGAAGTTGATGCCATGTTAAAAGGGGAAGATCTTCTGTTGCTTCAAGATTCTGAGGTTGATACCACAATAGTTCTGGTAGCAAATCATCCAAGTCAGATGTCTGTTTCTGGGAGATCACAACAGTCCTCTATTACTCCACAACCTCCTGGTTTACATCAGCATTCAGTGTCTTCTGGCCAACCACAGTTTTGGTCACAACAAAACTTGCCACACCAAAGCTTTAACCCTCCTCAATTTAGTGGCTTTTCTGGTCAACACATGCCACAACAATATTTTCCTTTTTCTACCAGACCTTTTACCAGGGGAAGAGGTCGAGGACCTAGTCTGCCTTGTGATATCTGTGGAAGAAGCAATCACACTACTGCTTATTGTTACTATAAACCTCAGCAACCTTTTGACTACAACAACTTACAATGGGGGTCTTCTTATCCCACTTCTCCATGGGTTTCTCCTCATGTATCATATTCAGGGCAACCTAGATCTTTCTCAGGCCAACCGTCTTCAGGTTATACATTTTCAGGGATTCCTACGTATCAACCAGGGCAACCTTCTCTCAACAGATTCTCTGGACCTAGCTCAAGCACTTCAAGGGTTCCTCATGGTTTTGGAGGACAATTTATGCCACCACAGGCACATTTTGCTGATACTTTTGGAACTTTTCAGGGGTTTCCCTTTGCTGATTCCTTAGCTATGCCTGTAACTTTCAATGGTTCATCTTCAAAGGGAACAACTGATGAAATAGTCCGAGTATCTATAGGGTTTTCTGGCTCACATGTTCAGGCCACTACTTCCAGTGCTTCTCACCCTTGGTACTTTGATAGTGGGGCCACCAACTGCATTACAAACAATCTACACAACATAGAGCAACCTCAACAAGTTCACAACAGTCCTGGAGTAATGGTTGGTAATGGTTCTCATTTACCGGTCTCACATACAAGTAAAGGCATTCTCCCAACTCTTTTTTCAACATTTCAGTTATCACATATTCTACACTCACCTCATATCACACACAATCTCTTGTCTGTCTATCACTTTGCTATAGACAATAACTGTTTGCTTACATTTGATTCTTCTGGTCTTGTTATTCAGGACAAGACCACCCACAGGGTTTTGTACCAGGGACCATGTCATCAAGGTCTCTACCCTCTACTGAACTTCTCTGATTCTTTACCATCCTCTTCTTCCTCCACTGGCTTTGTGCATACCGCTTCTGCAACAACACTTAACTGGCATCTCAAGTTAGGTCATCCTAGTTTACCTTTACTACTTACTTTAATAAAACAGTACAAGCTTCCTATTTCTCTTTCTTTGTGTTGAATTATAATATGTGTAATCAAGCTAAGAGTCATAAGCTTGTATTTCCTTTGTCTGAAACTCATGCTAATGCACCTTTTGAAATTGTTCAGATGGATGTATGGGGACCAATTAAAGTTCCATCAAATAAAGGTTTTCGATATTATCTGTTGATTATAGATGACTTCTCTCAATACACTCGGATATTTCCTCTTCATTACAAGTCTGAAGTCAAGTATGTCATAGCCAACTTTAAAGCCTTTGTGCTTAACCATTTTCATACTTCTATTAAAACTGTGAGAAGTGATAATGGGGGAGAGTTTGTCAATCATTTCTTGCTTCATTTGTTTCTTACCACTGGTGTCTTATGTCAAACTACTTGTCCTCATACTCCTGAACAAAATGGACTAGCAGAAAGGAAGCATAGGCATCTTATTGAAACCACAGTCGCTCTATTGCTTCAAGCATGTTTCCCCACCAAATTCTGGTTTGAAGCATTAACCACTGCTGTCTATCTCACTAACAGATTACCTCATAGCTCTTTGGACTTTCAAGTCCCATTTACTTCGTTATTTAAGACTCAACCCAATTTTCATTTTCTCAAACCTTTTGGGTGTTTATGTTTTCCTTGGCTCTCTCACAAACTTTGTCCTAAATCTACACCTTGTGTGTTTCTAGGTTACTGTGACAATACAAAGGAGTATAAGTGTTATGATCCCGTTAGCACTAAAGTCTATATTTCCAAACATGTAAGATTTGTTGAAATAGAGTTTCTTTTTCCTACTTTGTCTTCTTCTTCTTCTTCTTCTTCTTCTTCTTTTTCTTCTCAGTTCACTTCTACTAAGGCTCATTATCTTGATATTCCTCTCACCACATTTGATGATATTGTTTTTCCTACTTCCACATCATTATTTGACTATGCTAACTCGTCTTCTCCCTTAATTCCTTCTTCAGTTTCAATTCCTGTTCCATTCTCTGTTCCTGTCTCTACAGATCAGCAGCCTACTGCTCTTATTCCTGAGTCTTCCTCTAATAACTCTGGTTCTGCTCCACAGCATTGTCATACTCCTAGTTCTCTTTCCATGTCTGTGTCTCACTCTTCCTTATCTCTCGTTGATTCATCTCCACTCACCACAGAGTCACTAGATTCTGTTGTTGATCCTAATGTCAATCATCATCCTAACATCAATCATCATTCTATGGCCACAAGGTCAAAGCATGGTATTTTTAAACCTAAAATTCCTTTTAGTCTTGCAATTGTTGAGTTTATTCCTTCTTTACCAGAGAGTGAAACTGTTCATTTTTCAGAAGCTGTTAAACATTCTGTCTGGCAATTAGCCATTGCAGAGGAGTACCAAGCCCTTGTTTAACAAGGTACTTGGACACTTGTGCCACCACCATTGAATGCTAATGTAATTGGATGTCAATGGATCTATAAGGTCAAGATAAATTCAGATGGCAGTGTTGCCAGGTACAAAGCAAGGTTGGTTGCAAATGGGAATCAGCAATATGAAGGACTAGATTTTACTGAGACTTTCAGTCCAGTAATCAAACAACCTACCGTAAGGATTGTTCTTAGTTTGGCTGTCCAAAGCAACTGGTCAATACGGCAGTTGGATGTATCCAATGCCTTTTTACATGGTGTCATTGAAGAAGATGTCTACATGAAACAACCTCTTGGTTATAAAGATACAGCTCACCCTCAGTATGTATGCAAACTTAACAAAGCCCTTTATGGTATACGCCAAGCTCCAAGAGCTTGGTTTTCCATGTTCTCCTCTTTTCTGGTTCAACAAGGGTTCGAAAATAGCAAGTATGATGCTTCATTATTTACTCATCACACAGCAAAAGGTGTTACTTTGGTTTTGGTTTTGGTTTATGTAGACGATATTCTAATCACCGACAGTAATACCTCTTACATCTCTCATCTTATTTCTAATCTTAGATGATATTCTAATCACCGGCAGTAATACCTCTTACATCTCTCGTCTTATTTCTAATCTTAGTTCAAGATTTGTGATGAAGGATCTTGGTGAACTTAGTTACTTTCTTGGTATTGAAGTTCTGAAACATGGTACAAGTGTCATTCTTTCTCAAACCAAATATGCCACAGATATTTTACTCAAAACAGGTTTGCAAGATTGCAAAGCTAGTTCTTCACCTTCCTCAGTTAAACCTGCAATTTTTCTCCCTGACACAGATTTTGAGGATACACATTGGTATCGTACTATAGTTGGTTCTCTGTAATATCTCACACTTACTAGACCGGAGATATCATATGCTATTAATGTAGCATGTCAGCACATGCACAATCCTAAACAAAGTCACTTTGCTGCTGTCAAGCGGATCTTGAGATACATTAAGGGTTCATTACATAATGCTTTACAATTTTTTCTTGGACCTTTAACTCTATCAGCTTATTCCGATGCCGATTGGGCCGGGGATCACGTCAATAGAAGATCTACCACAAGCTATTGTGTGTATCTTGGGCCTAACTTAGTATCATGGAGTGCTAAGAAACAGCATACAGTGGCTAGATCATCCACTGAGGCAGAGTACCGAGCATTGGCTAACACTGCTGGAGATGTATCTTGGATCCAGCAACTTCTTCTTGATTTGGGGGTTGCTCTTCCTTCTCCACCTGTGATCTAGTGTGATAATTTGTCTGCTCTTGCCATGGCTTCTAATCCCATCTTTCATTCTCAAACCAAGCATGTGGAGATTGACTATCATTTTATTCAAGAAAGAGTTCTGAACAAGCAAATTTCTGTGCAGCATGTTGGTACACTTGGTCAAGTCACAAATATTTTCACCAAATCTCTCTCTGAAGCTCGTTTTAATTTTCTCAAGTCCAAACTAATGGTGATTCTCACCCCATCAGTTTGCAGGGGGTGTTAGACAGAATCACTAATTCTGTTTGGTTCATTGAGTAATCTCTGAATATCTAGTAGATTAGTGTAAATGGGAATAATAAGTAGTTGGTAGTCAGTTAGAAGAGGTAGCGGAGTTGACTGTTTGACCTATGAGCTGGCATCTAATATAAGTCCAGTCGTGTACGCATCTTCACATTCATTCAATGAGATTCAAGAATCAGTTTTTCCCCATTTCTCTCTGTAATTCATTTTCAAACATTTCCTCAGTATCAGTGCGGGGCCCGTTTCACTCCCACATTTTAAAAAAAAATTTACAATCCACACTCCACAATGACAGACCAGCAAAAAGGCTACACGATGATAGGACCCAAAAGTGGCCACACGTGACAGACCTCAAAACGCGGCTGCACGTGAGGGGGATGTTAAGAAAATAGAGTCCCACGTTGCATGGAAGTAAAATGAGTGATCACGTAAAATAGAGTTGTTCAGATCCTTAGTTTCCCACGCCGCGCGGTGGACATCTCGAGTTCGACTGGGGTGGTTCTTCTCTGGTTCTGATTGGCTATGAAGACACAAGAAAGAACTTTCCTCGATGACAGCTCGAAGCAGTGTCGTGAAGCCCGACTTATCTTGGCCAGCTTCTACATGATGTTTGTTCTCTCCTCATGCAACAACAAATGTAAAGTTTCATAAGTCCATGTCTGCGGTTTCAATCCGTTTTTGGAGTATAGGTTGTTTCGTTAATTAGTTTCACCAGCAGTTTCTGAAATTAGAAATTGGTTTTGATCTATTACTGAGATCTTATTTTTTTGCAAGATAAATGTGGTTCAAAATCACATCGAATGATATCTAATCTAATCTACTTAAGTTTTCATGAGTTTGTTGTTGATGATCGATATCAATAAGCTTAACAAAATACCGGTTCCGATAATTGAGATGAGCCTGGAAAGAATCTTTTTCATTTGAAATTGTATTCTCAAGGATCGGAGAAGCTCCCGTCCAGTCTTACCTCCCTCCGTCAAGTTTGGGCCATTTGTGGGTTTTTTTCGGGTTCACAACGATGACCGAAACTGTTCACATTTTAGAGCTCGTCGAGAATATCAAAAATAACGTTGATCAAGTACCGTTTGATATGACTTGAAAAATGAATTAATCTTGTTAAAAAAGAACCGCAACACTGAATTGCAATTCTTTTGACATAATTTGGTCAATGATGCATTATTCGTGGGTCCCTTTCAGCTGTGGTTGAAATTGGATCATCATGTTGATATTGTGGAACACGTATCACCTGTGGTCCCTTGCTAGCCCATTCAAAATGTGCCAACACAGCAAATCCACATCTATATCTATACCTTACAAAAGATATGATGATAAGAGGGAAAAATACGAAAGCTAGGGGGTGATTTCTAATAATAGGACTCATGTACAAAAGATTGAGAGTATTCAATAACTCGCTTGACGTATTGCGATCGAAACTTGGCAATCTTTTTTCTTTGTGATCGAAACTTGGTATCGACTTATTATTCTGTGTCGATCGGTAAGACAAAATATATTCTCTTGCAATCTTTCCATTGTTCTTTTTTTCATTTTCCAGAATAACTTTTACACTTCATTACCATCTTGTCGGTAACGTTCTTCTCCTTTTTTTGGGGAGTAATACTTATTCTTTTTTTCTTAATAAAACTTCATGCTATTACTTCTCACGATCTTAGCTACAAGTTTTTTTTTTATTACTCAAATGTTCGAGCCAACTTACGCACATCTCAATTATGTCTACATACTCTTACTATCCTGAATTAGTTCTAATCTTATTTTTATTTTAGAAAGCGTGACTAATGTCGAGTTTAAGCAAGAGTTGTTATGAAATTGCAAATACATAAGAAATTGGTGATATAAAAAGATACATAAAAAAAAAATGAACCTTGCCACTAGCATAACAAATCTGTGCACAGATTGCGTGTGGGGTCCACTAAGGGTCCCATACAAATAATCCGATCCGTTAATTATGTTTAAGACATTTTTTCAAGGGCCTCCGCGAAAAATTAGCTCAATCCGATACCTATAAGTGTTTGATCTAATCATCTAACTTTTCATTCTAGTTTTTAGAGAATGAAAAGTTAGACGATTAGATCAAATACTTATAGGTGTCGGATTGAGCTAATTTTTCGCGGGGGCCTTTGAAAAAATGTTTTAAACATAATGAACGGCTCGGATCACTTGTGTGGGACCCATAGTAGGCCTCGCACAAAAATTTGTGCACGATCTGTGCACAGATTTACTGTGTCCACAGACTTTCTGCAAAAAAATTAACGACTAGTAGATCACTACATAAGATAAAAGAATTTCCTGGAGGATTATCGGGGAAAAAACTAAAAAGGAAAACTCCTCGAAGAAGAGTCAACAATAATTCTATATACCTAAGGGTCATTATTTAGCCCGAAGGCCCGCAGCCCGTTCGAAGCCCGCCCGGCGCATTTTTTACTCGGCCAGCCCGTAGGCCCGGCTCGTGAGCCCGCCCGTGGTACCCGCCCAATAGCCCGCCCATTAGCCCAAAATCCCACAAAATCCTCTTTTTTTTCCCTTGATTTAGTTTCGGCCCAAAGAAATTTAAGTAACTTGACGGACTGGCCCGACCCGATGATGACCCTTATATATACCCATAAAAGATACTCCTATCTCGAATGGAGAAATAACGCTTCAGATCCTCAGTACCTTTTATGGGTACGTAGCATTGCGAGTCAAACCACTCGAACGAACCACTTTGCTCCAAAAGCCCACGTGACAACCACATTTTACCCTGTTTCCTTTTCTGTCAGTACTTTAAAAAACCAATATTCCGAAGTACGGGAGTATTAAAAAAAAGTAATTTAAAAAACCAATTTCCATTTCATTGTTCAACCCATATAAAGATCGTTCGGCTATCGTACTCCAAAGCGGTAATAGGGAATCATGCCTTCGTTTTTTTAAATCCTTTTAAATCTTTTCTTTTAATCTCAACCCTTGAATTCATCCCTCTCCCTCCTATTAACCATTGGATCCATTCCTCTCTCTCCTAAAATTATTTTGAAAACACCTAAAAACGTTGAAAGACAGCCTTTAGTTATGGTAAATATGCCTTATTTTGTGGTAAATATCAGCATAAAATATGGAAAGAAGAGCCAGTATTCATGATAAATATAATGGCTGAAAAAATGAAAAACCACCTTACTTTTAAAAGATGGTTTTGATACCTAAAATCTAATCTAATGGTCCATATTAAATGGAGCATAATACTCCAATACCACACCCGGGCATCATAGGAATTTTGATAAAAAGAAGGCTTTTTATACTAGTACGTAGTACTCTGTACCGTAGTGTTGTCCCCTACCTCTTTTCTTTTTCTTCACTCCAAATCTCATTTTCCCCAAAAGTCGAAGTAGAATCATACGATCTCGACGTCTCCGAGCATCGATCCCCCGATTCCCTTTTCCCACCCAAATCCCTCCGTTTCCCCACATACCGTCAAAATTTTCCATTCCCAAAATGGAATCTGTACGAAAAAATCGGATCCCTTTTCGCTTTCATGGCCGATCAAACCTTCCCCCTTCCCAGGTCCTTCGTCTTTACTTGTAAACACACCTTTATGCATGTGTATCTATTGCGTACTATATGGGCATATGTATTTTTTGTGTATGTATTAATTGAATTCGGCTGGTTAATATATTCGCTGATTTGTTGCGGCCATCTGGTGCCTAATCGGATTGAACGGATCATGTTTGGCTATCAGGATTCGGTATTCTGTACCTTATCCGTGGAAATTCGTAGCTGGTGATGTGTTGTAATCAAATCATACAGTAGCGAAAGGCTGATAATGGTATTAGGCTGAGTTAGTTTGCAAATCTAGGTTTTTATTTTGGGTTAGTTAAAACTTTATGGCTAAAATAACCTAACTTTGATTGCGCGTAAGTTGGCCCAACACCCTAGTTTTTGGGGGGAAAAAAAACTTTTTGGGATAAGGTGGGGTTTTTTCAGAAATGATTTAAGGGTGAATTTGATGCTGCCTATTGGAGTGCTTTAACTAATTAAGTTTTGTGTTCAAAATTTTTTTTTTTACTCATTGTTCATTGAAATAAAGGGAGTGAGACTCCATTTGAATAGCTGTGGATTTCGATTGAAGGTATTAGACGTTCAACTTGAGGAGAAAGAAAGTGCTTTTTAATTTTATCTGTAGGTTGTGAAACTGGAATGAAAGATGGATTAGAGGTAGAAGAGATGCATCTTATTGGGATCCTTGAGTAACAACATTTCTTAGGATGGAGGTTTTTGATAACTCCTATAAATAGTCATTTCCAATCCAGGAAGATAAAGCTCTCAAACTCGATACCGGATTCCATGTGTATATTATAGTATAACCTAACTTTAAGCTGTTGTTATGGAACAATATGGACAAATTGGTTGATTTGAATCCACAGCTATCCAAACGTAGAATGGGGTTTTGTGGATGGTCTAACAAGCATAGGCTTTGAGTAGTTATATTATGTTGGTTTCGTATGTTTTTAGTCCCAATTGATTAGTTATTAAGTTTCCCATTTTCTGGCAGATTCATTTTTTGATAGGGGCTTCATTTGCAAGGATGCGTGCGTAAATTGCTCAGTTTTGGCCACTTATTTCTAATGCAATCCACTGAGACAGACACAAGGAAGAACTTGAAGCGTTCGAGATCATTTGCCTGCGAGATGCCATTAACTGATACGACTGTTTCAAAAGCTCTCGACGATTGCATTCCTTTTCCTGTTGAAGAGATAGTGCAGTACCCGTTGCCCGGTTATGGTGCACCGACTTCCATCAGCTTCAGTCCTGATGATAGTCTGGTATCCTATTTGTTCAGTCCCGATTACAGTTTAAATAGGAAATTGTTCACATTTGATCTCAAGACATGTAAGCAAGAATTGTTTTTTAGTCCCCCGGATGGTGGGCTTGATGAGAGTAACATATCAGCTGAAGAGAAGTTGAGGAGGGAGAGGTTGAGGGAGCGTGGGCTGGGCGTAACCCGGTATGAATGGGTGAAGATGAGCTCAAAGAAGAAGACAGTCATGGTGCCGCTGCCTGCAGGGGTAAGTTTCTCTATCTCTGGTCTGTCATTATTTTTAGTATTATTCAATTATTATGATGATATGGCATTGTCCTATCATCAATGACTTGGAGAAAACAAATATATTGGTTGTACGCTACTTCACATATATTAGTGTGAATTTGATATCGTTCATTTGTCAGATTTATTTTCAAGATATGTCTTTACAACCAGAGCTTAAGCTTCCAAGCAAACCATGCTCTCCCATCATTGATCCCCATCTGTCACCAGATGGTACCATGCTTGCTTATGTGAGGGATTATGAGTTGCATGTGTTAAATCTCTTATGCAACGAGTCAAAACAGTTGACATTTGGTGCTGATGACAATGTTCTGGTAAGCTTTAGTTTTACATTTCCATATATACTTGCTGGATTGCTTTCTTCCTGTTTGCATATCAGATACTATCAACAGCATTATAAAGTACAGATAGAAACTAAAGCTTACAGTATGAGACCATGTCCTATGAGATAGAGAACAAGCCCTATGAGATAGAGAACAAGCCCTATGAGACTCTTTTAACAGATGCATATATGTCAGTCTGTGAATGTTACAGTTTGCCCATTTGCTTGTGTTCCTAGTATTTTAGTGTCTGAACAATTAGAAACATAAGGTTCATCATAGGTTATTTGTTGTATCTCTTCAATATAATGGTCTCTCCAAATGAGAGTGGCAAAAAAGGGAATTAAATTTCTCATTTGAAATAAGATACTTCACAATCATTTTGATATTGTTGTTCTTTTTTAAAACATGAACGACAGGCTTAGTAAATCCATAGAGTTGTGATTAGCTTTTGAGGACCCACATTAAAAATTGGAACATGAAGACAAATCATTTCCAGTTCTGTTAGTTGATACTTTTCTTGGTTCCATTAGTCTTTTTTATTTCTTAGGAGTTGGAACTGAGAGAGTAATGGTGTCTGGAAGTTTCGACAGGATGATCAAAGGTTCCGATGAAAGATGATATTCAAGGAAAATAGATCCATTAGATGCTGACCTAGTCCTGAGTGATTGTTGTCAGCATTTGTTGAATGAGACATTGTGGATAATGTTTCACCTGGCTTGGTGTTTCAAAAGTTAAATAACTTGGTAAAAGTTATTATGATATTCATATCCCGTGACGTGTTTGTTGGCATGTTTGTGGTGTTTGTGATCTCTTTCATATTTCTCGCTGGATATGGCAATAATTTCTCGTTTTATATTTCAGACTCATGGTCTTGCTGAATACATAGCCCAGGTGCGATATTTACTCCCTCCTTTCCTCTTGTAACTTGTGGTTCCATTTTTTAACGTCCTAAAAATGATTTATCTTGTTATTAAATAAAACTCTTTTCTTTTTAGAAGAAGAGTGGAAGAAAAATTCTGGAAAAAGAAAGAAAGCATTATAAAATTTACTGAGCACATGATTCCTTAATCAATACTTTATACATGTGTGTGCTGACTGTAGGAAGAAATGGATCGGAAGAATGGGTACTGGTGGTCTATGGACAGCAAATTTATAGCATTCACACAAGTTGATTCATCTGAGATACCCCTTTTTAGAATCATGCACCAGGGTAAAGGTATGGTTGGTCCAGACGCACAGGAAGACCATGCTTATCCCTTTGCTGGGGCTTCAAATGTCAAAGTCCGACTTGGCGTGATTTCTGCCAATGGAGGCCCTGTAACTTGGATGGATCTTCACTGTGGAGAAGATAATCTTCCACTTAACGATGAGGAATATTTAGCAAGAGTCAACTGGATGCATGAAAATATTCTCACTGCTCAGGTTTTGGACAGATTACATTCTAAACTAAAGATCCTCAAGTTTGATATCCAAACAGGTAAAAGAAAAGTTATAATGGTCGAAGAACTAGAAACATGGGTTAACCTGCACGACTGCTTCACTCCTTTAGACAAAGGGCTTACAAAATTGTTTTCTGGCGGGTTTATTTGGGCTAGCGAAAGAACTGGATTCAGACACCTTTATTTGCATGATACTGATGGTGCATGCGTGGGACCTATTACCGAAGGCGACTGGATGGTTGAGCAAATTTCTGGTGTAAATGAGGCTGCAGGACTTGTATATTTCACGGGAACTCTAGACGGATCTTTGGAGTCTCACCTTTATTGTGCTAATCTGTTCCCAGATGGGAGCTACCCGCTGCAGGCCCCACTAAGATTGACTCAGGGGAAAGGAAGACACGTGGTTGTGCTTGATCATCAGCTGCAGAGATTTGTTGATATTTACGATTCGCTGGATTCTGCACCTAGAATTTCACTTTGCTCGTTGCAAGATGGAAGCTTAATTATGCCTCTATATGAACAGCCATTCACAATTCCAAGATTCAAAAGGCTTCAACTTCAGCCCCCTGAGTTAATTCAAATACAAGCGAGTGATGATACGATTTTGTACGGGGCGATATACAAACCTGATGTGGAAAAGTTTGGACCTCCACCCTATAAAACCATGGTCAGTGTGTACGGTGGTCCCAGCGTGCAACTTGTAAGTGATTCTTGGATAAACACCGTTGACATGAGAGCTCAGTATCTCAGGAGCAAAGGCGTCTTAGTATGGAAGGTGATTAAATACTGAACATATATCTTAAAGTCTTGCTTTATTCTATTAAACTCTAGTTTAATGATCTTAATTTGATTAGTACTTCTCTACCTTCAAGTTTCCTCCACGCACGCAACTTATCGAAGGCTGCAGATTTGGAGCCTCCATATATTTTCTGAATCTTCCCATTTGATTGGCTTGGGAACTTTAGTGTAATGCTATATTTGTGCTATTTGTTGCTTATTGCTGCTGGGCACTGTGAAATACTCTAACTCCACTGTCTACTCCTTTGATGATGAAATGTTGAATTATGGAAATGTTGACGGTGGATCCTAAATTTAGTTTATCATTTTCCTCTGGTTCTCTACAAATATCTATGATTTGGCCTCTGCCTGCAACTTGGTTGCAAAACTGAAAGAGTCTTCATCCAAACTTTGCATTTTGCAGTTAGATAACAGAGGAACTGCTCGGCGTGGGCTCAAGTTTGAAAGCGCCCTGAAGTACAATGCCGGTCGCGTTGATGCTGAGGATCAACTGACCGGAGCCGAATGGCTCATCAAACAAGGGCTAGCAAAAGTGGGCCACATCGGTTTGTATGGATGGAGCTACGGCGGATACCTCTCCGCCATGACATTAGCACGATTTCCCGACGTCTTCACCTGTGCTGTTTCTGGTGCCCCTGTCACGTCCTGGGACGGGTACGACACTTTTTACACAGAAAAGTACATGGGTTTACCCTCGGGAAATAGAGAAAGTTACAAGATAGCCTCAGTGATGCACCACGTGGACAAGATCAAAGGCAAGTTGTTGATCGTGCACGGAATGATCGATGAGAATGTGCATTTTAGACACACAGCGAGGCTGGTGAATGCGTTAGTGGATGCTGGAAAGCCTTATGAATTGTTGATTTTTCCGGATGAGCGGCACATGCCTCGCCGGCTCCGCGACAGAATCTATATGGAAGAGAGAATATGGAACTTCATAGAGAAGAGCCTGTGAAATGGTCTCACGTTTCGGCTGTGTTTGTTTTCTCCTTGGAGGCTGGTTTCCTTGAGGCTGAGAGAAGAGCCTGTGAATGGTCTCACATTTCTGCTGTGTTTGTTTTCTCCTTGGAGGCTGAGAAGATCATTACAGCTCTCATTCTTTCGAGTGTTCAAATTTTATTGAAGTTTTTTTTCGTTTTTTTTTTCCCAGGTATTTTGCAATGAAAACTGGAAGTTCGTCGTTGTGATTCAGTTGAGTTCTGCTTGTCCTAAATGGCTTGAATCTCATTCTCTTGTTACTTGCTCTGAATTGTACAGAAAAGTAGTAATTGAGATGTACTTCTGATGCTATGTCCAGATTAACGACATTAGTTGTTCTTTTTCTAATGCCTTTTGTACTTCATCTGACTAAAGGATCTGAAGCATATATAATGAACTGCAATGTGTGCAAAAAAGCAGTGATTTTTGTGGATGGGGGACGCTGCCAAGTGGTCTTTTCCAAGCGCTCTGCCGTCCAAAAGTGTTTTCAGCGGTCCGGATTAAAAACGAACTCTTCAAGGGAAGAGTTTATTCAAGGCCCTGAAGGAGTTTGTTTTCAATCTGGATTATTGATTGCCGAGATGAACAGTTCAGATGCGCTTGGCAGGAATCGCTTGACAGCATCTCCAGGTCCCTTTTTGCACAATCTTCTAACACAGCCTCTCACGTACATGTGAATAGTAAAAAGGAGAGAATACAAAAATCAATTCTCGTGCCGAAAAAATATACTCCTACAGCTAACAGATATTTCCCGAATTACTCTTACCCGAAGTACCTGAAGAAGAATCAGTTTTCTTTTGTAGATTTAGTTTCCACCGACTAAATTTACAGTGTTGGCCACTCTCCCCGTAAGCGAAAACTCGCCCGTTCCAGAAACCTTCTTAAAAAATAAATAGCTTATTTCACATTTTCAAACTCAAAAATAATACTATAAATGAAAAATAATTTTTCAATTTTTTTTGTATCGTATAAAAGATCTTTCAAACAAGATCCATATTGTATATTTTTAGATTTCAATAAGCCCATAATTTTTAAGCTTGAAATTGTCTTCTTAAAAAATAAAGACTTTTTTTTCCGTTCTGAAACGGGCTCGTTCGAAAGAGTTGTGAGGTGGAGTTTGACTTGTGGTGCCGCCACGCGATTTAAGGTTGTATTGTTGAGATTGGTTTCAAATTATCGAAACAAAGTAAAAAATTTACATTCATACAAAAGACACAAATATATAGGCCTTGTTTGGATAAACCTTGCGGTAAACTTTTAAATTTGGCTTCCAAGTTTTGTTTAGGCAATTCAGTCAATATTCTACGGATGGTTAGTGGGTCTTTTTTTTTTCTTTTCTTTTGACAGAAGATATTTTTTTTATTTATAACAAGACGTCTAAGCCATGTTGCGAACACCTCGACTAATTTCGAGGCTCCGAAGTAAACAGCAGAAAAGCTTAAAGGCTTAATACATGTAGAAGGTCAAAAAAGATAACCTATTGAAAAGAAAGTTGATCCAAACAAGGCCATAAATGAGAGATGCTTGGCAGCAGTGCCGAGCGGCCGGATCGGCCCACTCATCTCGGCATGGACAGCTTGGATCTAATCTGAGTGGAAAAAGATCCGAGCTGTCCGTTGCTCGGATTAAGATCTAAACAGTCGATTGCCAAGATGAATGACTGGATTGGCCGCCCGGCACCGCTGCCAAGCGGGCTGCTTGACCGCATCCCCGGGTTTTGTGAAAAATGCTCTCAATTTCACATAAGTACCTTTTTTTGCATTGTCTTCATCGTCACTTTGCTTCTGTCTTCATTTTAGTAGATGAGCATTTCGATTAGTTGACATCCACTACTTAGTGGTCCTGAACTAGACCTTTTGGACGGACCATTGGCTGAAATTCCAGAACAAGAAAAACCTAATGGGAAAAAACAGCTATTAATTTAAACGAAAACTTGTACCGAAAACGACTAATGTGACCGGCCTAGATTGGACCATGCGGAGGGGCTATAATAATTTTACTAGGACTAGTGTCCAATCTCAATCCAACATGTCATTGTTATGGTTCAAATTTAAATTAGCTTGAGTCAGCCACGATGGAAACATTATTCATTGCTCTCGGAGCACGACCAAAGACGTTTCACAATAATTTGCGGAGTACGATATATACGTCCTATAGTAGTGCTTGTGTCTTCTGCCCTTCCGGAAGGAGAAATTATCGTGCGACCGAGAAGAAGGAGCGTTGCTCCCGATAATTTCTCCTTCCGGAAGATGGCCATTCCTGCAAAATTCTCATTTTATAGCAGCATCAAACTAGCAAACGCCCAAAACCAAATGTGGAGAGGAACAAAAACACAACAATACAAGTAATATAAATGCCACTCAATAAGGTTGTGTAATATCCTATTTACAATTAGAGGAAGATGATTAAATACTAATTAAACACATTGAGACCTTATTATTATTCTTCAAAGTTCCTTCGGGATGGTTGTCGCCAGCTCGTGCCATAAGATTTATTTGACTCCAATCGTTCAGGGAGGAAGACAATGATGGGACACATTAGAAAGAAAACAGAGTTTCTCAAATCCAATTACGGATTCAGAGTATCAATAATCCCCTATATATGTATATCACGTTTCTAAACCAAATTTTTTACTCCGATAACCCGGCTATGAACGCCACCCCCGTGGAAGGCAACCACGACGACCCGTAAATAAATTTAGCCACCGTGAACTTACTGGCCTCCAAGGCCGATGTGATAACCTGGTACCCGGGCCACTTCACCCGTTGGCCCACTCCAGCCCCGGGTCCATTATTCATGTACTCGCCGTAATACAACGTGTCGAGGGCAAAATCGCCATTCCACTCCAGCCACCCGCGAGGGTCCACGTGGCCACCAATGGAGGACAACATGTACACGGTCCGCGAGTACATCTTCCAGGGCCGGCCCAGGTAGGTCTGGACGGAGGCTTCGAGGTCCGGCGTGGCGAGGATCTTGCACGCGTGGATGGAGATGCCGGTGTTTTGGTTCGGGTCCTTTCGGTTTTGGGCCGTGATGGTGTTCCTCTGGGAGGCCATGGGCTTTCGGGAATATATGTTGCAGTTTTGCAAGACCACTGCCGCGTTGCCGAATATGAAGTCTACCGTCCCGTAAATGTCGCATTCGCGATAGAACTGGCGCAGGGAGTGGACGTAGAGCGTGTCTTGGTATCCGAGAATTTCGCACCGGTAGACCACGGCGTGGTCTGCGCCTACGCGCAGAGCCACGGCTTGGTGCTTGCTTGGTCCAGCGTAGTTCTCGAATGTCATGTCCCGGGCTATGAAACCGCTGCCTGTAGCCGCTGTAGATCAAAACAAAAAAGAGAGCAAGTACTAAGTTAAGATCGAGTTAAGTGTTACAAGTCCGCACGTGAACATGCAGTTGTAAAGTGGTCCGGAGTACCACGTGGCGGTGCTGTCGAATTATTAAATAATTACTCAAAAACAAGTAGATTGATTGTTGTGTTTCATTTGTATAGTAGTAATAGCGAAGACACGAATTTATTTCTTTATTTTGGCGGCGTTTAGCTTAAAAAGTTTAGTGACTTTTTGGTTTGTCTTTATTCTTTCTTTTTTTTTGCGTCAAACTTTTGTAACTTAGGAATCGGAAAAGTACAAAATTATGATCGAAACTCATATTTTTTGAATAAAGACAAAAATAAGTTAAAATAATAATCTTTTTTTTTTATACTTATTTTTGTCTTTTCTGAAAAATTTTATGAATTTCAATTATAATTTTGTACTTGGCCCACATGACTTCTGCCCGAACAATGGGCATTGGTAATTTAGAATGATTGATGTTCTTTATGCAGTTGCCAACAATTTATGTGGGGCATTGGCATTCTGGAAAATGCCAATGGAAGTCATGGAAGATAATGAGATAGGAAGATATGTGTCAGAGAGAGAGAGAGAGAGGATATGGTTTTGAGAATGGAAAATTTGATGGGCAGTTATTTCAATCAGACATACACCAAATTACAGGATGTGGATATAAAGAAAAAAAGCAGCCGACAATCTTGAAAAATGACAGGCTAAAGGAATTCTTACGGAAAAAATCTACTTTTACACGGATCTAGATCCTCTGTGAGGATTCTTTCCTGTGAAAATCGTGTGAGATTTTTCATCCAAACTGTCACACAGGAATTCTGAAACCCGCTATACTAATAGCTGCGAGGGCCACTCCCCAATTGATCTAAATTGAATATTTAGGGGACCTTTATCTAAAGTGCGTTTGCTGTTATGTGTAAAACAAAATCGTTATTTCCTACATGCAGAGCATTAATTAATTTTTAATTTTTTTTAAAACCAAAATGCTGCTTTCATTTAGGTACAAAATATGTCCTTAGGCCATTTTTCCACTAGCAAAAAAGGAAAAAAAAAAAAAAGAAGGCATTTTTTCCATCTCGTTCACACTAATCAACAAATTTTAGCATTTTATCATCTTGTTCACACTAAAAAAAAAAATTTAAAAACTGTCGACAAAAATTTTTTATTTTTATTTTTTTGCTACAGTAACTCTACTCACAAACTCGTGTGCAACTTATTCACTACCGAAAACAACTTTACATTTCTCAACAACTCATTCACTGCAGAAAACAACTATCTTGATTGCGAAAAATTCTTTCTCAACAACTTATTCATTCGTTGAAACACCCCCTAACTCATCATATGATAGTCGATGGAGGAAAAGTTCACTTTGAACCAAGGTCGCATAATTTTCAGTAGTATTTTCTGCTCTGGTCTTAGTTCTCTTTTTGTGCTCTCGCTATCAATTATGGATTTAACGAAATTTAATTGTGTAAGGTATTTTTGGGCAACGCCCTCTCACTACTCGCCTTCGCTATCGTTCATGCCCTTTGACATATACACATTATGACTTAAATCTTAAAAAGATTAGCGTTTTCTCTAAGGAAACAAAAGATCGGAGAAATGAAATTTACCGAATGACGCAGTGTGGAATGTCGTTATCTTATCGGCTGCACTTTTGCCACCTGTAATGACGGTTTTGCCCTTTCCATCCCCTATAAACATCAAGTTGGTCTTCTTTCTCCCAACCTTCAAATCCCCCTCCTCATACCTGCCCAAAAAATAAAAAATAAAAACATTAATGAGTTTGTTCCATCTTTTTCTCGGCCTTAGTAATTTGACCATTACAAAAGAAAAAGAATTTCGTGCCACTTGTCTTACAATAATCTTTTACTAGGATGTGAATTTTCAAACCTAAGTACCTCATACAATATTACTAGGTAGTACGTACCATCCTGTACTACAGGATCCTCGGCTACGTAAAGATAACTATATAGTTCACGTGAAATTAAGAAAAAATCCACAACAACCGACCGACGTGGAGTCAATAACTTAATCGATGCGAAAGCGAATATTAGTATATCATAATCAAGACTTTATGCCATAGTCCAAACTCAAATGAGGATTCGGGGGGAAAATGATCGGTGCTATTTTCATCCTTTCACATCACCGAAGGGAAAAAAGAAGCATAAAGGTCAAATAAACAATACAATATTTTCACTTACTTTCCTGCCTTGACGTAGATAATGGTCCGTCGATCGCTATGCTCCGGAGCCTTCTTGATCGCCTCCTCGATCGACGTGTACGTCCCGCTCCCGTCCTTCGCCACCACTATATCCGCCTGCACCTCCGCCGCCGGCATCTCCAGCAACGCCCTATCCCTCCTCCTCAACCACTCCGGGAAACGAGGTTGCCCGGCCTCTCTGGCAGAACTCATTAGTCTCCTGCGATTCTGTGTCGGGATCCCGACGAAATCCTCGTCCCCGCTCGCCGCCGCGTAAATCGCCAGGCTATTGCTCACCAGCTCCGACAAGTCCTTCAACCTCTTCTTCATTTGCTCCTTCACGCTCCCGCTCACCTGTTTGCAACAGTTCAATGAAGTAAAATAATTTAGTATATTTTGACCATCGTAAATGTATCGAGGTTTAATATCTTTCCGTTACGCCATGAGATTTTTGGCCTAACCGTAATCTAACTATTCTAACGGTACTGAATTTCGCTGATCACATGAAACGATAAACGTAAATAATGATTCTAACATCACCTCTTCCAGCCCTTCCGCACACGTGTCTTGGTTCGTCATCGCGGCGCTCAACCACGTCACCACGTCCTCAGTCGACCCGGTCGGCTGGGCATTGCCTTCGGCGACGGCGATGAGGGAGCGAGCGAGGTGGTCGACGGAGCCGTCGAGGAGGTCGAGGCAGTCGTCGTAGGCGGACCGCACGTGGAGGTCCATGGCGAGGTTGTTGATGTCGGAGGAGGCGGAGAGCGCCCGGCCGACGCGGCGGAGCGTCATGTTGACGGAGATGTGCACGAGGTCGTGCTCGTCGGCGGAGGTGGCGCCGGGGAAGTCGAGGAGCGAGTTGACGCAGAGGCTCTGGTACCGGGTCCTGCTGCAGGTCCGGGATATGGCCACGGTCGGTTTCCGGCCGCCGAGGGAAACACCCGAGGCCCTGGCCCGGATCCCCACCACTACCGAAACCGACACGGCCGACGCGACCAGGAAGGCCAATGCGAACACCAAAAGCAGCTTTATTCTGTACCTTTTCGTAGTGGTTTTCGGCAGTGACGTGGCGTCGTCCTGTTGGTTCGGGAGTGGCTCTGATTTCGATGAAGTAGGCTCGGTCTTCCCGAGCCTGCCGTAGTCCATTGGTTTCGCTTAAATTATTCAGAAAGTATATATAAAAATCAAACAAAAGGCAGCGAGGGAAATAGTAGTAGGAGGACTGTTGAGAGAGGAGAGAGAATGGAGGGGAACGAATAAGGATGAGGAATGGGTTGAGAGAGAAGTGGGCTAGCATATATGGGGCGGTGGATAGCTAGGAGATAGAGAATGGACATGAGAGAGAGAGAGAGAGAGAGAGAGAAAATGGACTAATGGACCGATAATACAGATATATGTGCACAGATTAAGATAAACATAAAGGTGTTTCAGAATTATTCGATTCAAGTGTTAGAGCATCTCGAAAACTTTTTTACATGTGACGTACGGTTTTGAAATACATCTGTGTTCGGATGTCTGCGCAAAAAGTTCCGGACGCGAATGCTTAGGGATTAATTAGGGTTAATAGGAGGAGGGTTGGTGTGGAGTCAATGTCGAGGGCATGAGCTGTACTCTACTTTACGAGGCACTAGGCATTGGAGCATTATGAGATGGATGGATGGATAGGGAAAGTATATGTTCCGTTTCTCTTAAACCATCCTGAAAATCAAAGATCAAAAGCTGGATTGATTAAAGTTGGAGAATTTAATATTCCGAAAAACCGAAACAGAACGCTAATCAAGGATCAAATGATTCGGGGATTGGATTCTGAAGCAAATCTATCTTGGGAATGATGCTTATTCCCCTTTTACGTTTTTGGTTTAGGGAATTCGATTAAACAATGATCAGGATTGGGAAAATTGAGAGCTTAAATTAGCTCTGATGAAAAGGATACGCGCTTTTACTTTATTATTATTATTACTGTACTAATTTTCTGCTTTTTTTGGCTCTTTAATGTGGTTGTGAATAACGACCCAATACCTAACTTCTACTACTTCCACCTGGCAACTTTAACAGCTTCTTGAGGGTGATGATGAATTGATGATGATGTTATCTCTCTCTCTAACCTGCGTAGGAATCACAGTCGTAGATGTTTTGGGGAAAGTGAAAACATAGTACTAGAAAGTTTAAAAGAATGATTAGAACAGCAGCAATGTAACGGACACGGACACGAACAGTGATATTCGATACATCAAATGGCATACATAGATTTTCGATACGCATACGTAGCATCCGAATTGACTTTGGATGTATTAAATTTCTTGGAGGGTTCTAACATAAAATCAATTGGCAATAGGTGGAGTAACCTCTAGATTATATTAACCATGTTTGGGCGGCTTAGATGGACGATGTGGGACAAAGTCTAACATTTTCCCTCACGTGCATCCCGGATGCACGTGAAGGTGGCGAATTGAGTTGTTAACATAATAATATTATGTTGTCATATTTTCTAAGCTTTATTATTATATGTTTCCAGTTTAGACAGATTATTATTTATGTTTCCTAGTTAGTCTAGGTTTTCTTAATATGCGTATTTCCTTGTTATGCGTCTTGTAGCCTATATAAAGGCGTGCTAGGTTATGGTTTGAACACAAGCAATAATACATCTTTCGCTTTTCTTAACAGGATGATTGTTTGAATATGTGTTCCCAGCTTCTTCTTGTTTTTTTTTTTTTTTTTTGTGCACAATAAGAATTGTTAATCGTTAGGAACTTTAACATTAACCTTGGTGAATTGTGTTCAAAGTTTACCACCGCGCTCCCGAGCATTTTTTAACCAGCTGATAAAGTGTAATGAAGGTTAAAGAATATGCACTAAAATTGCAGATAATGAGAACATGGAAAATATTTGGGAATGGGTATTGGGAATGAACCCAAGGGAGGTGCTGTGCATGTTGGATTGCCGAACGGAAGGTTGGGATGCCGCACAGCTGTGCGGCTGACAGGTGCACAACACCATCGATTGGGAACTCTGATAAGCACCCGACAATGTAATAAAGGGTGCGCTAGTATGTAGTTTTAATTTAATTTGATCGCTTAATTTAGTTATTTTTAATTACTTTTACTCGTAAGGTATTGTAGTTTTGTTTTGCAGAAAATCGTCCAAAACAAGTATTTGTAAAGCCCAAAGCAGGCCAAAAATATTCAAAGTTCAAAAGAATGACCAAGATGGAATAATCAAGTCCTAAGAGCAAAGAGTTACGAGCCGAAAGTGACCCGATACCAAGGCGAAGCAAGCCAAGACAAGGATGGCAGCCCAAGCAAGGCATGGCTGGACTTGATTTGAAGCCTCGGCATGGACACCATGGGTTCTCTTTCAATTGGTACCGAAGCAGATAACCAAAGCCCTTAAAGCCACGTTGGCATCAGTAGGAATTGGAAATTTCAATTGGTACCAAGATTGGTCTAAGAATCAATCCAAACCACTCGGCATCGATGGATATTACAATTCCAATCGGTACCGAGGTACCAAGCCATTGTCCAACAGCAAGCCTTGAAGACCATTCGGCATTGATGGCAATTATTAACTCCATCGGTACCGAGCCAATCTCATGCTACAGCCACTAACTCCTTCGGCACCGATGGGAGGAATTATGGACATCGGTACCGAGCCCCTTACCTGCGACAGCCACTAAACCACTCGGCATCGATGGCTTCATTTTTTTGACATCGGTACCGAGCGCTTAAATGCGTTTTAAGCCCTTTGCCATCGGTACCGAGGGCTTATGAGGGAATCTTTGGAGCATATTCCATCCGCGTACCTTGGAGTATTTAGGGGCGTGATGTCATTTGTACAAACAACTTTTGAATTGTATTTTTTAGATCTAGATCTAGATTTCAAATTTTCTTTACTTGTTCTTGAGTGTTCTTATTTTCCAGCCTTCATTTTCTGCATTTTCTACCTTAAGTAAGTAAGTTTTGACTCTTGTCTCCTTAATTAAAGTTGTTTAATTTCTCTCGATCTATCTTTCTAGCTAGTTTATTTCTAGTGTTGTGTTTACAATTATGCTAAGTAGATTTTTGCTTGCTCTTATCTTTTTAGATATGTGTGAGTAGTTTCATAAGGTTGGGTCATGGGGTGACTAGCACCCCATGGCTTGAGTAAAAATTGCATTTTTCACCAAAAAGTTTACAACTTTGTTTTGGAAATTGATGTGGGGCTTGGATTTGTTTGTCAAATTACCGAGGTAATAACCTCCTTGATCATGTGTAGGTAAGAGCTTCGCCTACTTACCACACATGATGCTTGGAGCTCGGTCGCTCGAGGTGTTGCCAAATGAATTCTATAGCTAGCTTGATTTTTGAACTATTTTATCTTCCGGGTGAAACCGTGTATTGGGTGGAAAATGTAGTTTAGCTCGAGTCGTGGGCGCTAGAAATTCCTAGACCTAACCTTCTCTTTATCTAGTTTATTCTCGTTTTATTTTAGCCTTTTTCCTTTCCACCGCATACGAAAAACCAAGTTGGCTGACTAAAAGCCGGAAACCATTCTCACATCTACAAATCCATCAAAGCCGTATTAGTTATCTCTGTGGGTACGATCCCGGACTACCGGATTTATTATGCTTCAATCGGACGCTTATGCCCTACGCTTGGGGTGATCTCTTGGATATATATCGAGAATTGCGAAGCATTTTTGGCGCCGTTGCCGGGGATTTCTTATTATGGCTTTATGGAGGCTCGACAAACCATTGTGAGTATCCCGCTTCCTTCTTTTAGTTGTAGTTAGTAGTTTATTTGTTAATTGCTCGTATCTAATTCGGTGGATACCTCTAACCTGGTTTCATGCCAAACTTGAGGTGTAACGAAGCCGGAGTAGATATTGAGTTAGTTAGTTAGTTAGTTTCATTTAATCTGCATTGTTGAGCCGAGGCGGTGGCATAACCCCTCGCACTTTCTGTTTCTGTTTGTCTTGTTGAGGTGGCGGCCTAGCCCCTCCGGTCTGTTAGTTTGCTGGTAGATTAGTTGGTAGTTTTGCTTGTTTATGCCTGTTGTGTATCGGAGCCCAAATTCCAATCGGCTTCACCGTTCTTCATCGCCTCCGAGAATCCGTAGCATTGCCAGGGCGTATCCTGCCCACTCTCCACCGCGCAAAGTAAATCGAAATCGCAATAGCAAAGGCCCAATGGCCGAAGAAATTCCAGTTCGCACTCTCCGTGATTTGCTGAATCCAGAAAGGGCTCCTTCTATATCGCCTATCGTTATACCTACTCCGACTGCTGGGACTACATTTGAATTCAAGTCTGAGTATCTTCGGGTTATTCCAGAGTTTCGGGGGCGGGAATTGGAGGATCCTTATTTGCATATCCGGGAGTTCGAAAATATTTTGTATTCCATTTGTCCTGCTCAGAATCAACTTGATCAAGCTCGCTTGAAGCTGTTTCCCTTCACTCTCAAGGATAAAGCGAAGCAATGGTTCAATTCCTTGAAGCCTAGATCCTTGCGCAATTGGGGTGAAGTTCAGGATGCTTTCACTACAAAGTTCTTCCCAGCTAGCAGGGCCAAATTGCTTATTGATCAGATTCAAATGTTCAAGCAAAGGGATGGAGAGACGTATCACAAGTATTGGGAGCGCTACAAAGATTTGCTTATGTCAGTTCCACATCACAACCTCCCATTATATCTTAGAGTTAACTATTTTTACACGGGATGTTCTCAAGAGAGCAAACAACTCTTGGATACAATGGGTGGTGGAGATTTTATAGGAAAGACACCAGAAGATGGTTGGGACTTCTATGAGATACTAGCGGAGAAGACTCAGACTTGGCAGCTTGCTGATCCGGGGGATAGGGCGATGTTCAACCAAGGCCCTTCAGGTTCTGGGAAGTTTTCTATATCGGAGCATACGGCTTTTGAAACACGTTTGGAGGAGATCTCTCGTAAACTTGATAAGTTGGAGATTAAGAGTGCTCAGTCCCAAGAAGTGAAGGCGGTACGCCAAGTGGAGCGCCAAGTGGAGGAAGTATGCGTTATTTGTGAGATGGTGGGCCATTCTACAGAATCTTGCCCTAATATCCCTGCCTTGAAGAATGTGATAAATGGGATTCTTCCAGAAGAGGTGCATGCTGTGCAAAGATTCGACCCTTATTCTCAATCCTACAACTCAGGGACTCGACAACATCCCTCTTTCCGTTGGAGTCAACCAAATGAGGGAGGCTCTTCTCAAATGCAACCTCCTGCTCAACAGTTGCCTTGGAAACAACAAGCTCAGAATGCCTTCCGTTTTCCTCAAGCTCAAGCTCCACTGGGGTTTGCTCCTCCTGCTCCATTTCCTCAAGCAAGTCAATTCCAACAGCAGCTTACTCAATTTCAACAACCTTCTCAGTTTCAACAGCAACAACCCCCTAAGCGTTCTTGGGAAGAGCAATTTGGTGCCCTCTTGCAAGGCCAGAATACTTTCAATGAGCAACAGACCCAAATGATGAATGATATTAGGAATCAATTGGGCAAATTGACAACCACTGTGGGGATATTACAGCAAGAAAGGGGGAAATTCCCAACTCAGCCTCAGCCCAACCCACAATCAACTTCCAATCCGACTTCCCAGGGTGTGCACTTTGCTAGCTCCTCGGTGATTTTCCCCGAGCAAGCAAAGGCGATAATCTCCCTTCGAAGTGGAAAAGTGGTCGACAACCAAGTGAAGATGCCCTCGGATCCTATCTTGTTATCTCCTCCTGTTGATCAGTCAAGTCCAACAATCCTTGGGGAATCTCCCAAGAAAGCAAGTGAGGAAGCTCTAGAAGAAAGGGAGAAGGAAAAGGTTAAAGCAAAGGAAAGTGTACCGGATCCTCGAGTTGTTCCTACACCGGCACCTTATCCTCAACGCTTGAAGGCTTTGGCGAAACCGAATCTTAATGCGGAGTTGCATGAGTTGTTCAATCAAGTGAAGATCAATATCCCCCTTATGGATGCGGTCAAGCAAATCCCCTCTTATGCTAAATTTCTTAAAGATCTATGTACTCGAAAGCGGAAGTTGAACGTTCAAAAGAAGATCTTCTTGACCGAACAAGTGAGCTCCATTATTCAGATGAACATAGCGCCAAAGTACAAAGATCCGGGGAGTCCCACCATTGCAATCACCATTGGAAATAAGCGTATCGAACAAGCCTTGCTCGACCTTGGAGCAAGTGTCAATCTACTTCCGTTCTCCGTCTATCAAGAACTTGGGTTGGGGGAGATGAAACCTACTCGAGTCACCCTTCAGTTGGCCGACCGGAGTGTTCGCATTCCAAGGGGGGTAGTGGAAGATGTCTTGGTGCAAGTTGGTCAGTTTATCTATCCAGTGGACTTTGTGATTCTTGACACGACTCCGACCGACTCTTGTGCCACTTCTACTCCGGTGATCCTTGGGAGACCCTTCTTAGCCACGGCGGATGCAGTTATCAATTGTCGAAACGGATTGCTTAACATGACCTTCGGGAATATGAAGATGGAGGTTAATGTGTTCAATATTGGCAGTCAAATGGGGGATGATGAAAATGTGAATGAAGTAAGTTTTATCGACTCTTTGGTGGAGGAACATGTGGACGAGCTACTTTATAGTGATCCTTTGGAGGTTGCTCTCACGGCCGAAGAGGCTGAATTTCTTGAGTCTTCCGAAGTGAACTATTTGTATGCTTTAATGAATGAAGATGAAGCTTGCGCACTAAATGCTTGGACCCCGAAGTTGGATGAATTTGAGGAGCTACCACCGATCGAGAAGAAGGTTCTTCCCTCTCTTGTGGATCCCCTTTTATATGATGATCCGGGAGGGAAATGCCTCACCGCTAAAGTTGTCTCTTCCGATCTCCCGTATCTTGATCCTTCCCCTGAAGACTTACTCCTTGCTCACGAGATGAACATGTTTGAAATGTCGGGCGTCTATTGTGATGATCCGTTGGCAACACCTCTCACCGCTAAGGAAATGGATGCCGAAGTGGATTACTTGTATTCGTTGTTGGCTAAACAAGATGCTTATGGACCAATCTTTGAAGAGTTGGAGCCCATGGAAGCTACAATTGTCCCTTCGAATTCTTTGCGCCTTGATTCTCTCACCGCTAAAGAAATGAATGCTGAGGTAGATTCCTTACACTCTTTGTTAGAAAAACAAGATGCATGTGAGCCTATTCTTGAGAAGTTACCAATCATAGAAATAATTGATTTTCTTGGTGTTGATGATTTGCTTGTGGTTTACCATCCTTATATTGTGGATTTTGTCAACAACTTGAAAATTGATTTTGTTTGGGCTATGCACTTGGTGGAACTTAAGTTTTTAAAACGAATTCAGCAATTGCTTTACTCAAAGTATCTTATCTTGTGGCATGGTCGAGTTCAATTCTTGGTAAAGAGTGTAGCTTGGAGTGCTCTGTTTTTTCTAATAGTTATTAATGGTGTGCTAAATGTTCGTAGCCTGTGTGCTCACGCACTTGGCTCTATATTGTATCTTGCTTGGTTACAATCTTAAGGGGACGCTGGACTTCATTGTTTGGCGGAGTCTAGCTGTGACTTTGACGCTCCGAGTTCTGATATTGAATGTGTAAATACTGTACATATGTGTTTTCTTTCTTTCTTTTACGTGTTTCTTTTCTTTTGTTTAGTATGCATGTTTAGGTCTGCTTTGTGTTTCTTGTTTTGAATAAAGTCTTGGAGATATTTCACATGAAAAGATTTCACCAACGTGTTAGTGTAAAAGGGCTTTCATTAGTTCTTCTTGGTAATAGTTTGTCGTTAATGATCCATGCTCTCCGAATAGGCCCCTATCGGTGGCAACTTTGGTCTTTGGGTGAGGTGTGATATTGCCTGGAGTGCACCTAGGTTGTATTGTATCTTGCTTTGTTTTGATCGTAGGGGACGCTGAACTTCATTGTTTGGCGAGGTCGAGTGATAAATTTTATTATGGGCGCTAGCATAACAAATTCTCAACGGTCTAGTATAGCCACCCATTGCTTACCCCACCGGTAAGGAATGGGAAGAAAAGTATGACTCGTTTGATCGCGTGATGATCGGGTGGTGCATTGCATTCTGTGTTGCATTTTCTAAATCGTTTTGCGTGTCTTTTGTGTTTTTCTTTGTTTTCTGTTTTTATTTTGGTTTGGTTTGAAGCCGGATAACACGGGCCGGTGGTACTAATGTCAATTGTCTTGTGGAAAGTCTTTCTCTTAAGTCTTCTGCAGGGTTTATTTGCTACCACACCAGCCTTGGTAGTTTGGGTCTAAAGCCGGGGTGAGTGAGGCATTCAGGATCCCTAAGCATGGGTGCGGCTATGCGCCGCGGTTATTAGTCCGATAAAACTTTGGATATGGCCCAGTGTGACTAGCTTTGGTTTCGAGTGGGCAAAACCGAAAGAGTAAACCCTGGAAGCATCTATACGGACTGGAGCAAGCATTTGACATGAAATCCTCCTACTTGGTCGAGGTATTTAGGGGTTGACATTCCCCTTGGACGGTACATTCGCGCACTCTTTCCTTCCTTCGCTCTTGTTCCTAATGCTATGAGGGCATAGCATCGCTTTAAGTTGGGGGGAGGGGTTAGCTTATGTGCTATTTGTTTGCTAGTTGTTAGAAATTTTAAAAATCCAAAAACAATAGAAATTCAAAAATTCAAAAAAAATAGAAAATGGAAATTTTCAAAAATAAATAAAGGTTTTTACTTGCAAATTCTTCCTTTTTATCATGTTTTTAGCTCTTTTTCGTAACTTGTTGCATGCTCAATAATTGAAACCTGGCAAGAGTTCGTAACAATCCTAAGAAATTTGGTGCTTCTCAAATTTGCATGCTTAGTTGAAAATTGAACGGTTTAGATCTTGAGTAAAGTTTTTGAGCAAGTTTTGGCCATATCCCCACCTTTTTCAATTCAATAAAAAGTTCGTAGTGAGGTGAATAATCGCATGCCTGTCTCTAATTGTGTTTAATGTCGATTTTCAATCATTTTGGAATCCAAAGCGCACTTAGGAGAAGATACAAGGCATTCTTTGCATGATTACACCACATATGAGTCACCTTGTCCTATTTCGCAACATGTTATTTCTCCCATTCTTTGCTTAACCTAGGAAACCGGTTGTTCGGAGGGATGTTGGGATGAGTTTTCATTGTTCAAGGAGATTTGGGGGTGGTGTGAATGTGATAGAAGTGGTTGGAATGCGAAAAAGTGAAAAATTGTTACATGATTCTCTATCTCTCCTCTCCCACTACAAAAGCGAAAATCCCAAATTTTCATCTTCCTCTCCAAAAAGTCCCAAAATTGGCTCCAATCTCTCTTACTACAAATCTCACCTCAAATGACCCCATTTCTCAAAGAAAAAAAAAGAAAAGAAAAAGAAAGAAAGAGAAGATCAAAGAAATGCTATGAAAGAGCAAAAGTGAATTTGAATGAGGGTTGTATACTTTGATGAGAGAATTGGTTTGACTTATGGGCTATTATTCATTCGGGAGGAGAAAAAGTTCGATAAAAAGGGGGAACTCAAGACTCTATACCGTGGGAAGCCGAATGAGGATGGTGACTAGTTGTGAAGGAGTTGGTGGTAGTAGTTTTCTTTACATTATTAGTAGTTGGTTGATATTGGTTTGGCCGGGATAGCCCTTGACTTGGTCCTTTTTGTGTTGGCGGCGGTCATTTGGGTAGATTAACCATGCTAGTATAGACCGTCGCCCATTTTTGCTAACCCTTTCTTGGTAACCAAGGTCATTAAAAGCTTAAAAAGTCCTTAGTTGATCTTTTGCGCGCTTAGATTCCTTAATGATTGACTGTCTGATATTTGCATAATTAGTTGAATAGCTTGCTTTCCTTTCGTTATCCAATAATCATCTGTTAGTTTTCAATTCTGTTGAATAAAGTGCTTTAGTTGTTTGAGGCGTAGTATTCCTTTTTCGCTATTGCCTGCCTGTCAAGCACTTCTTTCGGTGGATATGGTTTAGTCTGAATTCGCAAGGTTTTGTGTCCCGTATCCTCCCATTGTTCGAGGACACAAACATTTTTAGCTTGCTCTTAACTTGCTTGATTCTTAGCTTGTTTGGTTTGATGCTGAAATTGTGAGTTGCAGAAATGAAATAAAAAGCCGGATTATTTAAACTCTTGTTGGTTTACAAAGTTGAGCATTTTCTAAGTTGTGGTAGCGGAATGAATTGCAAGTTACTAGTTTTTAAATGTTTTGCGTTTTATTTGCTAGGGACTAGCAAACCTCAAGTTGGGGGGTGTGATAAGCACCCGACAATGTAATAAAGGGTGCGCTAGTATGTAGTTTTAATTTAATTTGATCGCTTAATTTAGTTATTTTTAATTACTTTTACTCGTAAGGTATTGTAGTTTTGTTTTGCAGAAAATCGTCCAAAACAAGTATTTGTAAAGCCCAAAGCAGGCCAAAAATATTCAAAGTTCAAAAGAATGACCAAGATGGAATAATCAAGTCCTAAGAGCAAAGAGTTACGAGCCGAAAGTGACCCGATACCAAGGCGAAGCAAGCCAAGACAAGGATGGCAGCCCAAGCAAGGCATGGCTGGACTTGATTTGAAGCCTCGGCATGGACACCATGGGTTCTCTTTCAATTGGTACCGAAGCAGATAACCAAAGCCCTTAAAGCCACGTTGGCATCAGTAGGAATTGGAAATTTCAATTGGTACCAAGATTGGTCTAAGAATCAATCCAAACCACTCGGCATCGATGGATATTACAATTCCAATCGGTACCGAGGTACCAAGCCATTGTCCAACAGCAAGCCTTGAAGACCATTCGGCATTGATGGCAATTATTAACTCCATCGGTACCGAGCCAATCTCATGCTACAGCCACTAACTCCTTCGGCACCGATGGGAGGAATTATGGACATCGGTACCGAGCCCCTTACCTGCGACAGCCACTAAACCACTCGGCATCGATGGCTTCATTTTTTGACATCGGTACCGAGCGCTTAAATGCGTTTTAAGCCCTTTGCCATCGGTACCGAGGGCTTATGAGGGAATCTTTGGAGCATATTCCATCCGCGTACCTTGGAGTATTTAGGGGCGTGATGTCATTTGTACAAACAACTTTTGAATTGTATTTTTTAGATCTAGATCTAGATTTCAAATTTTCTTTACTTGTTCTTGAGTGTTCTTATTTTCCAGCCTTCATTTTCTGCATTTTCTACCTTAAGTAAGTAAGTTTTGACTCTTGTCTCCTTAATTAAAGTTGTTTAATTTCTCTCGATCTATCTTTCTAGCTAGTTTATTTCTAGTGTTGTGTTTACAATTATGCTAAGTAGATTTTTGCTTGCTCTTATCTTTTTAGATATGTGTGAGTAGTTTCATAAGGTTGGGTCATGGGGTGACTAGCACCCCATGGCTTGAGTAAAAATTGCATTTTTCACCAAAAAGTTTACAACTTTGTTTTGGAAATTGATGTGGGGCTTGGATTTGTTTGTCAAATTACCGAGGTAATAACCTCCTTGATCATGTGTAGGTAAGAGCTTCGCCTACTTACCACACATGATGCTTGGAGCTCGGTCGCTCGAGGTGTTGCCAAATGAATTCTATAGCTAGCTTGATTTTCGAACTATTTTATCTTCCGGGTGAAACCGTGTATTGGGTGGAAAATGTAGTTTAGCTCGAGTCGTGGGCGCTAGAAATTCCTAGACCTAACCTTCTCTTTATCTAGTTTATTCTCGTTTTATTTTAGCCTTTTTCCTTTCCACCGCATACGAAAAACCAAGTTGGCTGACTAAAAGCCGGAAACCATTCTCACATCTACAAATCCATCAAAGCCGTATTAGTTATCTCTGTGGGTACGATCCCGGACTACCGGATTTATTATGCTTCAATCGGACGCTTATGCCCTACGCTTGGGGTGATCTCTTGGATATATATCGAGAATTGCGAAGCAAACTCCCAGTGGCACAAAACACCAAAGCCCAACATGTGCTGAAATGTGCAGGACCAAATTCTGTAAACTGTACTTTTCTACCCGTAAGAGCATCTCCAATCCAATACTCTATTTGAGAGTATCAAAATACTCTATTTTATTCATAAAGTGATTTTAGAGGAAATCACTATTCCTATTTATTCCAACCACAAACCCTCTATTTTTCCCTCTAAAATAGAGGAGGCTTGAGAGGATGGGTTGGAGGAGTTCCATACTCTCAAATGGAGGAATAGAGCATGGGTTGGAGATGCTCTAAGGATACAAATGCCATTTTAAAAGGTGAATAGTGTTATAGAGGAGGTCCTCTATATTTTCTCTCATCCTCTAAATATGGAGGATCAAAATCCCATCCTCTCAAATAGAGGAGGCTTGAGAGGATGGGTTGGAGGAGTTTTATACTCTCAAATAAAGGAATAGAGCATGGGTTGGAGATGCTCTAAGTACTATAGAGATGCTAAGGGTAGGGCACTGCGCTAAGGGGGAGATATATAAGCTTATGTATATATTATGTATATATGAGTTTTGTGGGGTCCATCCTGGGTTTCACAAAGATGATTCGAACCGTTTATTATTTTTAAAACATTTTTTATGGAACTCTGTAAAAAATCAGCTCAACCTGATATTGGTAAGGAATTTTTTTCTGAATTTGTGAAGGTGAAACTACTTAACTGCTAAGTTTCACCCCTACAAATTCAGAAAAAATCTTTACCAATATCAGGTTGAATTGATTTTTTATAGGGCTCCATAAAAAATATTTTAAAAATAATTAATGAGCGATTCGAATTATCTTTGTGGGATCCGAGGTGGGCTCCACAAAATTCATATGTACATGGTATGTACACTGCATATGTACAGTTAGCAATACTCTTATTTCACCGTCTTCAACGGTTGTCTTTTGTTTTAACAACTTTTCTAATTACCGTATAGTACATTATGTACACACACTCACATATTTTGTGGGGCCCACAAAATGTATGATTGTGTGTACGAGTGTGTGTGATCAATCAAGTCTTGCGTGTGAATTGAGTCCTCTTTTTTTTTTTGTAATGCAGGGTGTCCCGAGCCAGCTTGCATGCACCTCGGACTAATCCCTACAACCCCTAAGGAGAATCGAACCTGAGAACTTAAGATGGAGCAAACACCTAAGTTTTAGGCCAAGACCACTTGACCAACCCCTTGAGTCTTGCTTTAGACTTTTTGTTGTTTTAGTTGTTCAAGTGCGTTATGTGAACAAAATAACACTTTAGTGTTCTTCAAGTTCTTAAGTCTATTGGACATGATTATGTAGTGGGCCGAACAACACGGCTTGGACCAACAAGACCGGTCTGGCCATAGGTGGGACTTTTAGGCTTAGCCTAGAGCTAGGCAGGGGAATCAATCGTCGACGATTGGAGATCATCCCATCGGGTTGCCGTCGGGCTAGGCCAAGCTTCTGGACTCTTAGGTTCGGCCATGGCCAAGCTCAGACAAGGTATATCTCCAGATCTCCAACTCAGGAACTCACGTTGCCTGACCAGAGCCGATCTTCTAGGCTCGACCATACTTTGGCATGCCAGCACGCACTCGTGTGAGTAACCATTTTGTGACAGGGCGACGTGTGTGACGTCACGGCCGGCGGTTACGCTGAAGGATAATGATGACACATGGGGGTGCCAGCTCATACCCCAAACGGTTACAAAACCCTAACCCTGACGTCAGGTTGATGTCGGTCGACACGTGTTGAGCACATGTGCGTACTTGAAAAGCAAGCAAGGAGATCCCTATAAATAGCCCTTGATAGCAGCCCTTGTTAGATTTCTTGGAGGGTTCCAACCTAAAATCAATTGGCAATAGGTGGAGTAGCCTCTAGAATTTATTAACCAAGCTTGGGTGGCTTAGATGAGCGATGTGGGATAAGTCTAACAGCCCTAAAGAGGTACATCATCTCTTACACTCAAAACCCTAGTTCTCTCTACTTGCTCTCTGCACTTTTCTCATCCTCACGCTGGAGGGTCATTCCATCTCAGAGGAAGCGAACCAGAGTAAACGAAGCCCCACAGATTATATTATCCAAACAAGAAGGAATGCGCGCCACTAAGATTTAAAAAGTATGATTGAACAAAAGAAAATAGGGTATAGCATTTGCTTGCGACCTTAATGTGTGTTGCAATAAGAAAACCCCAAGCGTAGGGTTAGGTCGGTTGCAGCATAATAAACTCGGAAGTCCGAGGTCGAATCCACAGGGAGCCAATGGAGCTAGGCCGGAAGGTTCGCTTTACGAAGGGTTTTTAGCGTTAGGACCGCCAACCTATTTCGGCTTTGAGACGGCCAACTTTTGAGTGATGGAAATTCTCTCTACCTCCTAACTTTAATTGAAAACAAAGATTGACTAGAAATTAAAAGCGGCAAGGTCTAGGGGTTCATTCCGCCCATAACTTAGGCCGTTCAATGCTTCTCTTTGATAACTCAAGTGAGAGTCATTGTCGTTTGATCTCACTCGGAAGATTTAACCATGAAAATCAAGTTTAACTCATACAACGGGGTTTGGAAATGGAGAGGAACTCATTTAGGCATTTTATCAAACACATAGAGTGCCATGGTTCTAAGCATTGGGTGTGCCAAGGAGACTTGTCTACACCCGATCAAAGAAGTTAACAACTCTAAGTTTAGACCAAAGATTAGAGTTCAACAAGTTCTTTGAGGCATTTTGGCAAACACCTAGAGTGACATAGCTCTAAGCATTATATGTGGCAAGAGATCAAGTCCTTGCCTACACATAATCAAAGAGGTTAACAACCCTAGGTTTTGGTACATAAAAATGAACTTAGTCCATTCACAAACCACATTAAGCACAAGAAAAGAGAGAAGCCATTAAACTACCCAAGTCACGGGATAGAAATCACCCCATGACCAAGCCTTTATCACTACTCAACCATAGAACAAGAACGAAGAACAAGCATAAAAAGATAAATACGATTCATGGATGAAAACGAAAATAAACTTAAGATTACGGAAGATCTCAAACGTACCTACAACATTAATGAAGACGAAATACCTCAAAACCCAACTCTTCAATCTCCTTTGAAGAGAGATGAAGAGTTTGAGAGGAGAGGGAGGTAGAGAGAGAAAGCTCTAGGTCTAAATATGAAAGATATCCTCTCAAAATGAGGTTAAAAACTATTTATAGTCCCAAACATTCGGGATACAAAAGTCTAAACTACCCCTGAAATGTCCAACAGTCGGGCAAAAAAAATGCAGAAATTTGGGAATGTCTACCGGTAGACATTGAATGTCTACCGGTAGACATTGGTCGTTTCAGAATGATGCAAAATGGTGTCCTCACTGATCTGGAATTGAACCGGTAGACATTCAGTAGACATTGAATGTCTACCGGTAGACATTGTGTCTGCCAGCCTTCCACAGCAGCTCATGTCAGCTCATGTCAGGCTTTGTTCCGGGGCTTCCACGACAATCCCCAAGCTCCGGAATCGCTCCGATTGGAGCCCTCGGATCACCGAACGTTGTTGGAGCGAAACTTGGCTTTTATCAAGCCTTATTCACACGGAAAACCTGTAATCACTAAAAACGCACCTTTCGCGCAATATCAAACAAAAACAAAGAGTTATGCGCGTGAGCGTGACAAAAATGAGCGAGATAAGCCCGGTTATTTACACTATTGAGGGCTTATCAGCATTGCGGGGAAAATGTATTTAAAAAAAATGTACGAGTACATACTAAACTTGTATAAATACTTTGATTTTGATTGTCCCTCCCTTAATGTTTTTATGATAGGGCATCCCTTACTTAATGTTAAAGTCATGCGTTCCACATAAGTACATATCGGGCACTCACTATCGCATTGAAAACCAAATGGGAAAGCCATACATGTGACATGCACAGCCAAAATTGCATCCTGCACAAGTTTGTGTTACTTCGAATTGAAGTCTACAAAGAACAGTGGAAGCTGCATGTGACAATCAGCATCAGCATTTCTTATGGACTTTACTGCCTTTATGTGAAGAATTTGGTAAAAAGAGAGCATTTGCGAAGCCACTGCCAAAAGAAAGAAACACAAATTAACTTACCGATGAAGACTAGTCGAGGTGCGCGCGTAAATTGACCCGAACATCTGAGTTACGAAAAAAGAAAAAGAAAAGAAACTTCTGGCCGGCCAATCCTCGTACGTTGATTTTGAACCTTTAATAAATCTCGACCTTTCAAGAAAAGGCCTATGTAGCTGCGATTCCGCCACGTTCTTTGTGACTAAAGAATCAACATCGATCCCATTTGCCAAATAAGATTCTTGAATTGAAAGCCACCAAAAAGCGGTAATGCAATAAAGCATAGATCGAATCAAGTTCAACAAAAGGCTATAATGGAAAGTTTTGTGTGAAAGAAAGAAGAGAAGAAAAAGGTTGGTGTTGATTAGTAATTTAACCTACAATGTTGTCTCCGCAATCTAAAAAATAATATCAAAGGGGAAAAGACGCTATCGATCTCATGAGTGGCGGAGCTTAAATTTTGGTCTAGCATAAGTAATATTATTCGGCAAGAAAAGAGTAAAGCGAAATGAGATAATTTAACACAACGACCACGTATTTAATCTGAGTGGAAAATAATTTCTTGCTCCCAACTATATGCTATCAACAATTCTTTAAAAAAAAAATTACCCAAAAAAAAATTCTTTAAAAATTAGAGGAGTAAATTTTCGGCTCTCATTAATTTTCTGGATCCGTCATTGGGTGTAATACTAGAAAGAGAGCGAGTGGGAAAATCTCTTGATTAACAAAAATGAGAAAACATGCTCCTCGGTCCCCGAAATTCGTTAAGGCGTGCGCGAGCTGATCCGTACACCTGATCATAAAAACAGAGAAACAAGAGGACCATGTTTTGTAGATGTAAATGCCTAACGAACACATTAAATAGACATGCATGTGGTGGGGGACAAAGACAAACAAGACATACTAGCCCTAGCTGTATCACATGCATGGTTTGTGATACACATTTCTTGCCAAGTACTTCTAAATGGATTCAACTATTGGATACAGTTCACTAATGTGGACCCTGTAGTCACTTTCTTCCCTTTTAATTAAGAAAATACATAATTTGATCAGACAATGCTAATATCTGATCGACTTGATTTTTTCGTTACACGATATACTCCTATACTAAGTTCTATATAAAACGATGATTTAAATTGTTAAACTAGGATTGAGGTGACCCTGTATAATTATGTGACACACTGTTACACTCATGAAAAGCTTCGTATTACGTCTAAAAAATACTATTTAATTGTACGAAAATTCCTTTAGGTTCATTACACCTCGATCCAGTGATCAAATTCATGTTTCCTTATTCATATATCCATAGTCTTGATATTTTTTTTCCTTCCAATTATGGTTATGTTTGGATAGTAAATTTTGTTGAGGGAAATGGAAATAAAAAGAAATATGAAGCAAAAAAGCTACTTTTTCTCTTGGCCGCAAAAAATTACTTTTCATTCTTCGCGGCCAAGAGTAACTCATCGCGGCCAGGAGTACTAATTCTTCACGGCCATAAGTATGTAATACCTTGCAACCAAGAGTAATTTTTTGCGGCTACAAGTAATTCATTGCGGCCAAGAGTAATTCTTTGCGGCAGGAGTAATTATTCACGGCCAGAAGTAATTCTTTGCGGCCATGAGTAATTCTTCGCAGCCATGAGTAATTCTTTGCGGCCAAAAGTAATTCTTCGCGGCCAAGACCAGGAGTAATTCTTCGCGGCTAGGAGTAATTCTTTGCGGTCAATAGTAATTCTTTGCGTCAGATTCTTTTTCTTTTTAACTACTAGGTAAGAGAATAAAATTGTTGTTCAATACAATTTGAGCTATTGGTTTAGATAATTTGGAATTTCATATATATGTTTGGGATTGAAGATTGTAGATTTTTGTTGGAGTCTTTTGGGTAGACAGAGTTTCAAACTCTACTCCTTACTTGGTTATATGTAATCTTGGAACTATTTTGCTTTTCTATTTTTCTAGGTCAGTTAAAGAAACATGTGCGATAGGGGTGTCACTTTGAGTGAGTGGACGTTCAGAAAATTGAATTCGAGTTGGAATCACGTATGATTATACCTTCTTAATATCTCTTATGCTATTCCCGAATGCAACTAACAGAATTGAACAAATTTGGTAACATTTGTTGTGTTAGACTATTTTATGAACTTGGTTAGATGGACCATGTTTGAAGCTTATTCTTAAAATGAAAATTTTTGAGAAGTAGATTTTGTTGGGAGAATGAAATTTTTTCTAATTCACGGTTATTTGTAACGTTCCTCTCGCATGAGGTGGAACCATACGCATATACGGGACTCACTACATGTGAGATGGCATTAAAAACAACAATTGTATCTAAAAAAAAACTTTAGAAAAGTGGATTTGATATTTCATTTAGACTATGTCTATAAAGGCGCAATTACTAGTAGATTTATATAAAGAGAAAATAGCAATGACTTCAAAAGTCTTGATGCGTCCAATGCTTTACATATAGAGAAAATGGCAATGACTTCAAAAGTCTTGATGCGTCCAAGAGCTCCATAAACTAATGAAATTATTACTCTCCGTCCTAAAATGTTGCTCCATTACGAAATACTATCATGTAAATTCTAGTTAAAAATTAAAGTATTTATGTGCATAATTGTTTTGTCTTTCATACCAATTAAAATAGCGAATTAAGATCTTTGATTTGATGAAAAAAATTTCTTAAAAAATGCACGGTTATTTTATCTTTTTTGCGAAAACTACACGGTCTTTTTCTCTTTCGTAATGATCAACAATAAATGGAACGGATAAAATATGTCGAAATAATCAGTTTAAATCACTTCATTTATAGAAAACAACAATCTAGTTACACCTTCAAATGAAGCTAGCTTTTCGGTCCCCTTTAAGGGGCCAGTCGTTGAGTGCTATGGGTTTTGAGGAAGGTTCGGAGCTATGTTGGGCCCGGGGGACTGGGCCTCCCAGCCCTAGCTTCCCGAACGTTTGAGTTTTAAAAATTTTATTTTGTATATACTTATTTTTGAATATGATTGATAATTATTCGTGTATAGCTACTTATAATCTTAATAATTTTGGTCCGATTTAATAAAAAAAACAGTTATTTTACATTCTCATTTCTAAACTTTTTCCATAAATAAAAAAAAATAAGCACGTGACAGTTGAATTAGCTAGCCCAAAAAATCGTTTTCATGTACAAATATAGTGAATCGAAAAGTAAAACCTTATGATATAATAAGTAAATATTCCGATAAAAAAATATATGTCTTTTAAACTGGCTCCCCCGAAGTCAAAATCCTAGCTCTGTTAGTGTATTTGTGGTCTTTTAAGTGATGATTGGATCAATCTCTCTCTCTCTCTCCTTTGTTCGAAAGATCAGGAGACTATGGGCCACTTCCATTTAGAAAATTATAGGTTGCGTCCTCATGTCATTTTGGGCCTTGTTTTATCCTATGCATGCGCACCTCCGTTAATTTGTAGGGGAGCAATCATACCCCGTGCTGCGGATAAAAAAAAAAATCATACCCCGTGCTTTACCAACGGTGGGGCATTTAAAGCCAACCAAACTCTCGTAGGGATTGACCCCACACCATTGTTACGGCCTGTTTGGATGGCGGAAAAGAAGGGCGATATGTGAGCCGGCCGGATTTGGAGTCCAGGTCCTACTCAAATCCGGTGTTTGGTTCAAATTTTGGGAAGCCAGAGAAGAATATTGTAGCGGCTTCAAATCCCTTTGGAGGTGAATTTGTGAAGAACGGGTTTGACCCCGTCGTTGGCAAATCCGGAGAATTTCAGACTGTTTTACCCCTCCAAATCCCCCATTGAACCAGAAGAAAGAGAAAAAAATTTAAGAAATTCGGTTACAGAGAGAGACGAAGACAAAAGACTACCGCTCGTCGCCGGAGCTGCTCGTTTTTCAGTTTGGTTTGTTCTAATTCATAGATTAGGGCTCCAGTTTGGTTGGTTGCGAGAGAGAGAGAAATCTGTGGGTGATTGTCGTGGTGGTTTTGATCTTGGAATGCATATTGGGATTTAATCCCATACAATTCTCATCTTTCTCTTTTTGATCAGAGGGCTTTGATCCAATAGGTGGGATGCCACCTCTCTTTTTTTTTCTTGATCTTGATCCAATGGGTGGGATGCCACCCCTTGATACGTACAGTAATTTTCTTTTTCTTCTCTCTTTTTTAATCTTTTTTTCTCTCTATTAAAATTGAACTTTTTTTTTATAGTAGTATTCTAGAGTCTTCTCACAAATTTAAAAAAAAAATAGTTAATGGTATGAAATGAGAGTCATATGAAAAAAAAATTCCAATAAAAAAAGGTTTAAACATTTTAAAGATTTAATGAATTTATTTTACAATTAATGATAAATATGTATTTACTCTAATTATAATTAAATTAATCTAATTTATCTCTATTAAAATAACAAACTAGGGGCAATTAGGTCATTTGACACTTTATCCCATCATATCCACCTTCCAAATCCCCCTTCTCAAAAAATCATCCAAACACCTCATTACAAATCCACCCTTCTTAAGAGGTGGGGCCGCCCTTCTTAACATATCACCCCTCATTACATATCCACCTTCAAATCCACCTTCATTCTATATCCACCCAAAACAAATCATTCATCCAAACGGCCCGTTAGGGTTTAGACGTGATATCTACGATATATGTGAACGAAATAATATAAATATAATTTTCGCCCAAATAACCTGAGCATCCTCTTCAAAAGAAAAAAAAAAAAAAAAGTTGAGAGAGAGAGAGAAATTGACTTGTCAAGAGACTTTCCCATCAAATACATTTGTAGGAAAATTTCTAGTCTTGAACTCAGTCTTCTTCTGTTGGGATGTGTCGGCCAGTTGGGCCCACATCTAATGGCGTGACACTAGTGGGCTTGGGCTTCGATGTCATTTCTGCTGGTTCACTTTTTCCCCGTCGGTCAATGATAAGATGGGCCCATTTTCAAGGGAAGCTGAACCAAAGCAAGCAATTTCTCAACAAAACTAGAAGGCGTGTTTGCGATAGCTGTGAGATTTTAGATTTTGATTCTACTACAGATTTTAGATTACTTGGTTTGACAGAATCTGAAAAGCCTGTTTACCGTAGCTGTGAAATTACGATTAAGTTGCAGTAAAAACTGGTATTGTTTACTGCAAAAAGTTAAAAAAGATCCGCTTTTACAAGACTTGAAACTTAAAATCTTTTTTTGAGAAGCTCCAAACAAAAGCTATCCAAACCTAGCTTTGGGATTTTCAAATTTTCATTTCTTTTTTAGCTTTTCAAAATCTGTAGAATCTGATAATCTGTTATCTAGAATTTTCGGTAAACACTCCAAACTGATTCTGAAAAGCTATAATCTCAAAATCAGGAAAAATAATTTCCCGTAAATACCCACTAAAACTAAGGCATCAATTTATCCAAAAGCGAAATTTTCCGCTTTTGATAACGAGGTAGCTGGAACAAATTACGTTAACCTCGACTAATTTTGGAATTCTCAAATTAAAGAACAGACAAACCTTCAATAGCCTTGAGAGCTTTTTGACAACTTTTATTTTCAAGTAAATATTACTGTAGTTTTATTTTTCTGTGTACACTTGTCCTGAACTCATCAAATAACAACATATATTATCCGATTTTACAACCGAGCTTCATTCTAAGTTCAGTCAAAGCCCTAAAACACATCTTACGGGTTTCAACTTCAAGCTAAGTCACGTAATTTGTGTGCGCATGCGGGAGCCCGATCAAACGTGAAAGCATCTTAAAAACACATCCCAAACTACTAAAATTCGCGAGAGCAACGATTGAGATCGCAAGTGTAGTGTGAGGATTTGAGAGCAATAGCACATAACATTTTGAAGGATCATGTGACTAAAGGGTTCGAGTCCAGAATATAGATGTGCCTGAAAAGGGGAGTGATCTTCGCACTCCCCAAATTGTTAACCATTGTTAACCGCAATCTCCTTGGAAGTGCGAAAATCAACTCCAAATTTAATTTCTGCACTCCCCCAGGGGTGCGGTTAACAATTTCGGAGTATTTCGCTATCAAGTCTTGGGCCCTTGGCCCATTACCAGCTAAAATGAATCGATGGATGCTCCGGCCGTACCCAATAGGGGCCCATTGTCTGTACCATTTTCTAATGATCGTTGCATTATTTGAAAACAACAATTTACCATCTAAGCTATAATCGTCAAAAAAGTGCAAGGCACAGGGGAGGCGAATATACACAACACATCACTATCGTATATATTGTGAATTTAACCCCGGGGTTTGGCGAGCCGATTATCTTTTTAGATTTGAATTGCGAACTGTATAGTATTATAGGTTTGTTTTTCAATTAGGGGGAGAGTTGGTAGAAATGCTTGGGTGATATGAGCATGATCAATTCTGCAGAAGGATTTTGTTGGTGGAAATATTATAATCAGAATGCGAATAGTTCGTTGAAAGGTGATTTTTGGATTTCCAAATTCTGTAGTTCATTTTTCGTAATGCGTTTGACGGAATACTTGACTTGCCCAAAACACCATTGAAAACTTCTCAGTCGGAAAACTCATCATTGTACGGTGTGGGGCCTGTAGCTCAAAGGATTAGAGCACGTGCCTACGAACCACGGTGTCGGGGGTACGAATCCCTCCTCGCCCAACCTTTTCAAAAGGGAAGGACCTTTCCCTCGGGGGGTGGGAGTAGGAAAATCATGATCGGGATGGCGGACCAAAAGCTCTGGAACTTGGGTGTGGGTCTTTTGTTGAAATGGAATGGCCTTACTTCTTCTTTTGATTTCTTATTTTTCGTCAATGATAGAATCTTTAAACAAAGTCTCAACGGAATGGGCCTTACTTCTTTTGATTTCTTATTTTTGCGTTAATGATAGAATCTTTAAACAAACTCTCCACGGCCCATTCGTGTTTTTTTTTGTTTTACGCCCCATAACTGTAAAGCCCCCAATTTCCGGGTACGTTAAATAAGGACTTTATTGATAAAATCAAATGGAGTCTGGCTCGTTATTACATCATAATTCTCATCAGAGTGCTTTCATTACATAAGGGAAGGAAAATCTAGGGTTCCTATCTACGGCTCCGCCTGCTCCTCCATCCTAGCCAGCTCCTCGGCTCCAAAAGCCTCCAAAGTATACAGCTCTCCCTGTTCATCTATCAGGTCTGACACATTATACCAGCGTCGCCACCGATATAATATGTCAGGGTCACCAAAGATAACACCGTGAGCTACAAAAGCTCAGCAGGATAATCCCATACCCGCTAACCCATAACTTACAAACAATAGATCATATAGGTAACGGTTCTCAAATAGAACATGTTCCTCACTTATTAACCCATAATTTAAGGTAACAGGACATAGAAGTAGCATACTATCTCATGTAAAACAACACATGCATAACCAATAAGAAATTTGTAATGACACATTCACTATTCATTTATCGTTGATGTCCGTGACTTTTCTGAGTTTCTCCTACGCGACTCGTCGTAGGTCGTGTCACCATTTCACTTTTCATTTCCAAATCAATATTTCGAAAATCGATTCTTTTACACACACACCACACAATGGGCAAGTCCGGCCACATTGTGGTTTTCAAATATCACACACGATGGGCTACCACGTCCGGCCACATCGCGGTTTTCAAAATCCACACAAGGGCTTTCACGCCAGGTCCCTATTGAGTGTACGAATAAATCATGTTACTAATGAAGCTACCAAGTCCGGCTTCATTGGTGACACACACACAATGGGCTACCAAGTCCGGCCACATTGCTGCTTTCAAAATCCATTCACTCAATGAGCTGCCACGTTTGGCCATGAGAGGGTTTAAAACACACCCAACCTCGGTTCCGCCGTTCCGGGTTCCCGAGTATCCTCACAATGGTTCCGCCGCACCGGGTTCCCATTGGCACACATTAGCATTGGCTCCTCTCCATGGATAACCAAGCCACACACCCAACCTCGGTTCCGCCGTTCCGGGTTCCCGAGTATCCTCACAATGGTTCCGCCGCACCGGGTTCCCATTGGCACACATTAGCATTGGCTCCTCTCCACGGATAACCAAGCCACACACCCAACCTCGGTTCCGCTGTTCCGGCTTTCCGAGTATCCTCACAATGGTTCCGCCGCACCGGGTTCCTATTGGCACACAAAATCACATTTCAAAGCTTTTTCTCCTTTTTAAAACACACACAACTCACATAATGACTCCCACATTGGTCATTATGTAGTTTCAATAATATTTTACCAAGTCATGCTTTTTAATCACACCCTAGGTGTCATGTTTCTAATTTTCTCGATTTGTGTCTCGTATTCATGCTTAGACTCCGCGGTGGAACTTTTTCACATAAATAACATAAATAATTTATTTTGAAATCTTGAAACTAAACTAGCAAGATCATCCAACTCTATTTTATTTAGCATGCTCAATTTAATCATACTCGAACATTTAACACACAAACTAAAGCATAGTGCCACATGGACGGACACCTTTGGAGTGGTAAACCACTTATGCTTTATCAACAACAAGTAGTCAAGCAATCATACAACAAGCTCATCACCATCCTTATGATTGAAACTAAACGATAAATTCTTTTAAGGTCGTTCTTTCTTTCTTCGTAGGAAGTTCAAAAGAGCATATGTTTATTGAATTGTAATGCATATATCAGAATAGTGTAGACGGAGATTCTACGTTTTCACAGGAGAAGTCGATATAGAAATCTATTTGATCATACCATTATCTATATTTAATCAATTCAAGTTTCTACGCTTAGAGTTTAGAAGGTAAGATCTATCCAATAATTTCTTAGGAATAGTAGACATAAAAAAAAAGAATCTATGTATACTTAGGAATAACGGGGACGAAGAATCCTACCTTGATCCGAAACTAGTCGGGGCCGAATAAGCTAGTTGGAAAATCCCACGGGTGGTGAAACTCGCAAATCTGGACCAAACTTTGGATGGCAATAACTCGGTCAATACTTGGCCAAATAAGGTCGTTCTTGAGTCGAAATCGAAGCTCTAGAAGTGCTCTACAACTTTTGTGAAGGAAGTTGATCCTAGAAACCACTTTAGGTAGGAGAAATATGGTGATAAAGGGGTGGACAGTTTGCTGTCTGGAATCTGGAAATCCGAATTTTGACTGAACTTCGGATGTCGATATCTTTGTCGTTTCTTGACCGATTAGGGTGGTTCTTGGGTCTAATTTGAAGGGCTCGAAGTGCTCTACAACTTTCCCGAAGGAAGTTGGTCCTAAGGACTACTCTAAGCAGGAGCAAAATGCGGATTTGTGAAGGGCAGTAAGCTGCCTGGAAAAACAGAAATGGTTTCTAGAGAGAAGTGAGAGCAAAGGAGTGAGGTGTGAGTTGAATTGCAAGCATGGGGTGCTATTTATAGGCAAAACCTTGGCTCTCTCTCCTCCCTCTTGGCCGGCCTCTCTCTCCCTCTTTGTCCAATGGATTTTGTTCCAATGGCTTGTCATTTCAAGCATGCAAGCATGCCATGGCTTTGTCATGACTAACCTCCTAGACTTTAAGGCTAAAACCTAGGTTATTATGAAGGGTTCTTTGGCTTGTTTAGTCTATAAATGGCATGCTTGTAAGAAAGAACAACATGATAGGCTATGTTCATTGTTTAAAGTTGGCTAGGATTGGGGTGTCAAAGTAGGATTAGGCCTAAGGCTATTTGGTTAGCTTGTTGAAGTGAACAAAGTCACTAGCACACACTTCTCCCACTCCCTCCATTTCGGCTCCCTCTCCCTCTCTCTATCCGAATTCTCTCTCTCTCTCTCTCTCTCTCTCTCTCTCTCTCTCTCTCTCTCTCTCTCTCTCTCTCTCTCTCTCTCTCTCTCTCTCTCTCTCTCTCTCTCTCTCTCTCTTGTACACTCATATATATAGCTATGTATACTATGATATCTAGTTTACTAGGTCTAAGACAAGAAGGTAAGTCTTTCAATGGTAATCATATTGACCCAAGGCTAATACTTTCCTAGAAAGTGCACACCTAAATAAATAAACTTTGATAATGAAAGGCTAATAGGTTTTTATACCCATATATAAGTATATCTATGTACTTAATTGCTCTAGGAAAGCAACTTTGTTGGCCAAGATAGGTTTAGGGCTATTTGGAAGTAAAATGATGGCTTCTTTTAAGTGACTAATCTTGTCAAGTCCTTTGGCAAGCCTTAACTCTATTATCCATAGTATAAAAATTCCCCTAGCAAGTATTATCCAAAGGTTAGGAAGAAAATGCCACATAAGGCTATAAACTAACTATGATCTTATGCTTTGTAGGATAAGTCTAGGTGATTATAACCTAGGTTGGTAACAAAATAAAAGGCTAGGACCATACTAGAATTGGTTACTCCTTGGATTATGGCAAGACTTATACTTTTTACTCAAAGGATAAAAATTACCCTAATAACTATTGCCCAATGGGTAATGAATTTCCTAGAAAGTGTACCTAGGCAATTTAGGCATGCTTATATTAGGTGTGCATGCATGACAAGGTTATGGTTGCTTCTCTTGGAAGCAAAATGATGAGATTAGGCCATGACTTGTCTAGTCAAGTTTGGGGTACTCATTTGGCAAGACTAACTTCTATTACCCAAAGGGTAAAAATTACCCTAACAACTTTTGTTCAATGGGCAATATTATTCCTAGAAAGTGCATGCATGGCAAGGCTAGCAAAAATGATGGCTTTCAAGTGAAAGCTTTGCCCAATGGTTAAAATTTTCCTAGGAAACTTTTATCCAAGGTATATAAGTATATTTACTTATAAATAAGCTTAAAGAAAATTTAGGAAAGTAACTTTGTTGGGCAATCTAGGGTTAAGGCTAGGGTTTTTAGACTTGCATGCTTGGAAGGCTAAGTTTTCTTCCTTTTGAAACAAAATAATGGCTTCCTATCTTACAAGTACCTAAGTGACTAGTTTTACCAAGTCTAAGTCTTATTAGCAAGACTAGTTTCTATTGTCCAAGGGGTAAAATTTCTCCTAACACTTATTAACCAAAAGTTAAGGAGAAAATGCCACACAAGGCTTTGAATTGACATAACATAAGGTCAAATGATTATTTCTATTGGTCTATTGGTTTAATTAGGCTTAGGAGGGTTCACAAGGTTCAAAGGTGGTCCAAAAGGTCCACTTAAGGTTAGGGAAATGTAACTAGGTGAATCGGTAGTTAGGGTTTGCTAACTAATCGGTTAAAAACTAATTCTACATGCCATGTAGGATTTCTAGCCAAGAGATAAAATTTTAAGACCTTATTTCAAATACAAGGAAAATATACAAGTGCTTTTGTAAGCATACTTGTCTTTAGAAAATGACTATATTGTCCGAAAAATTTTTATAAGTCTCTAATCCAATTATGACGGATTATTAGGAATTAAAAGGAATTTAAAAAGCAAATCCAAGTAATCAAAATAAAATTCAAATATTTAACGAAATTTTTATGTACCAAAAATCAGGGTCGTTACAATAACTCTACCTCAGCCAGACTTGGGCAGAATAGCAGAGCAAGTACAAGTATTAGTAGCATAACAAAAATGTCTTCCTCGTCGTCCATCATTAATATGTTTGCTCGCGGTAATTGTGGCCTCTCAGGAGAATCGAAAACTACTACTCCATAACCCTGTGACAAGTAGGACAATAAGAAGCTATAACCCAAATGGTAGCTTGCTCAAAATTGTTGTTCAATACAACTTGAGCTATTGATTTAGATGATTTGGAGTTTCATGATCTGTTTGGGATTGAAGATTGTAGGTTTTTTGTTGGAGCCTTTTGGGTAGACAAAGTTTCAAACTCTACTCCTTACTTGGTTATATATAATTTTGGAACTATTTTAATGTTCTATTTTTCTAGGTCAGTTAAAGAAACAAGTGCGATAGAAGTGTCACTTTTGAATGAGTAGACGTTCAGAAAATTGAATTCGAGTTGGAATCCCGTATGATTATACATTCTTAATATCTCTGATGCTATCTTGAATGCAACTAACGGAATTAAACAGATTTGGTAACATTTGTTATGTTAGACTATTTTATGAACTTGGTTAGATGGATCATGTTTGAAACTTATTCTTAAAATGAAAATTTTCAAAAAGTAGATTTTGTTGGGAGAAGTTTTTTTTTTTAATTCAAGATTATTTGTAACGCTCCTCTCGCATGAGGTGGGACCATACGCATATCCGGAACTCACCTCATGTGAGATGATGTTAAAAACAACCGTTGTATCAAAAAAAAAAAAAAACTTCGAAAAATTGGTTCGATATTTCATTTAGAAGGCACGAACAATTATTGGTAGATTTATATGCTTTACTTGTAGAGAACGGCAATGACTTCAAAAGTCTTGAGCTCCATAAACTAATGAAATTATTATTCTCCGTCCTAAAATGTTGCTCCATTACGAAATACTATCATGTTGTAAATTCTAGTGATGACTCTCTCTCTCTCTCTCTCTCTCTCTCTCTCTCTCTCTCTCTCTCTCCACTAGGGGCCACTCCCATTTAGAAAATTATAGGTTGTGTCCTCATGTCATTTTTGGCCTTGTTTTGTTATATATTCTCGATATCCAGCTTTGTAGGGGAGCAATCATACCGTACTTTACCAACGGTGGGGCATTAGACATGATATCGACGACATGTGTGAACGAAGTAAGATAAATATGTTTGCCCAAATTACCTCAGCATCCTCTTTAAAAGAAAAAAAAAAGTGAAAAAAAGAAGAAGAGAGAGAGAAGAAAATTTCAAGAGACTTTCCCATCAAATACATTTGTAGAAAAATTTCTTGGGGTGTTTGGGAGCCTACTTTTTGGCTTTTCATTTTCAGCTTTTTGGCTTTTTAGCATTTAATTGGATTGTGGTCCGAATGTATTTTGATTTTGATAGAGTGTTTGGATGATATGTACAGAATACATTTTGTAGCAAGAGTAGTGTTTGGGAGATATGGAATGTAAATGAATTATGAGTTGGATTTTTTACTATATTGCCCTTGGTTATTAATAATGGTGTATAAATAATATTTTAATCAATTTTTTAAAGTTTTTTTGAAATTGCTTTCTACTTCAATTGAAAGTGTCGAACTGGTTTTTTTTTTATAAATTGTTTCAATTATTTTTTATTCTTACTTTCCTCCAACAATGTTTTCATTTTTTACTTAAAACAACAATTAAGTTAAATCTAGGTAATTGGAAAAAACAAGAACACTTCAAATTATTATTAATAAAAAAACATACGAACTAAAAGAAAAATGAAACAGACAACTTTAAACTCTTAAACATTACACAATAATTAAAAGGGAAAAAAAAAACCCCACAAAGCCATATGTGGTCTTTAGGGAAAGAAACCCATATGGTAAAGAAATCCTAAATTGTGAGGCTCATAAGTGAAAAAGTCCTTCTGGATTATGCCCTAAAAAAAACACCAGGGAGATGTGGTCGTTAGGGAAAAACCCAGATCTATATCCACAAACTTAAAATTCTCCCTAATCCCAGATCTAAATTCTCCTTCAACAAAAAATTACATGGGGTTTTCCCCCAGAAATTGGTGGGTTGAATGAAGAAGAGGGGAACGATTTCAACGACGATGGGTGAAGGTGAGCGGACTGTGTGTAGATCGGCAAACCTCTCCGGCCTCTGCTCCTGCCTCTCTCTCTATTCTTGTGTTCTCCTCTGGTCTCTGGTATGTGAAGAACTAGTGTGAGGTGAAGGAAAATCAATTGAGAGATAACGTTCAAAAAACGAGGGCAAAGTGGAGATTATCCCAAAAGGTAGAGGGTAGGGTTGTCTTTTTAGCATAGCAGGATTCCAAAAATGGGAAAATGAAAATTGAAAAAGCTCCTCTTCACCTCTTTCTTGGTTTTATTTTAGAAACGTGAAAACCCAAAACCCATTTCCTTCAAAACCCATTTTGCCTCTTCCTACCAAACACCCAAAACCCAAAAGTTAGAAGGGAAAATGACGGCCAATGACGTGTTTTGATAATTAATACCCGCCAAGGATATTTTGTTCATTAACAAATGTTCTCAACATGTTCTGGGTGGATATTAATTATCAAAACACGTCCTGGACTGTCATTTTCCCATCAGAATTGGAAAATGTAAAATGGGGCCATCCAAACACCCCGTCTTGAACTCATTCTGTTCTGCTGCTGTTGGGATGTCTCGGCCAGTTGGGCCCACATCAAATGTCGTGACACTAGTGGGCTTGGGCTTCGATGTCATTTCTGCTGGTTCACTTTTTCCCCGTCGGCCATATGTGACGGTCAACGATAAGATGGGCCCATTTTCGAGGGAAGCTCAACCAAGCAAACAATTTCAGAACAAAAATTGCCGTGTTTGCGATAGCTGGGGTAACAGATTTTAGATTACTAGATTTAATAGAATCTTAATAACCTGTTTATCGTAGTTGTGGAATTATGACTAAGCGGCAGTAAAAGTTGGTAATGTTTATTGTTTACTGTAAAAAGCTAAAAAAATCAGTTCTTATAAGACTTTAAACTTAAAATCTTATCCGAAAAGATCCAAAAACTATCCAAACCTAAGCTTTGGGATTTTTAAAATTTTTGATTCCACTTTTAGCTTCTTTTTTTTTTTTTTTTTTTTAAAAGTGAGAAGATTGTATTGATAAACGTCTAGCGGCACTTACAAAACAAAGATCATTACAAAGAACTTGGACAAAGCCAAACTAATCGTCTAACAAATAAAAACGAGTAAATCGCAAGGTAATTGATATCTTTCATCCTAACCCAGGCATACCTGACATAACGACACTTTTAAACTGCGTAACATCTAATTAAGAGTCTCAAACGAGGAAAAGTGCAAAGTTAAGGATAAAGACACCAAATACCTAAACGATCAGATGCACTCCAATCAAAGATTAACGCACCAATCAACTCCCAAGAACTACAGATCTACCAAGTCGCCACGAGTTGCCCCGCCAAAGATATCGTGTAGGTATAGAATGTTGAAGCACAGATATCGTTGTGCAGCAACCTCGATTGAGAGAACCCGATCTGTAGACAAAATTCGTCCAAAGATGAAACTAACAACTCTCGTAAAACGAGAGACAAAGCTCTCACAGATCAAACGACAAGTTGTTAATCTAGAGAGACGAAAGAAAAAAAGGAAAGAGCAAAGAAAGTGAGTTGGAATAGTACCATGGCCTTCCCCTCCTGCCGTCGCACACGGATATGGAACCCACGGGGGGAGGGGAAGGGAGAAGAGGAGTTGTGGTGGCTAGGGTTACCCAAATGAGTTCATAATAGAGTAAGATGCTTTATTTAATGAAAAATTTCTTTTGGCTTTTCAAAATCTGTAGAATTTGAGAATATGCATTCTAATATTTTTGATAAACACTCCAAACTGATTCTGAAAAGTTATAATCTCAAAATTCGCAAAAATAATTTATTGTAAATACCCACTAAAACTAAGACATCAGTTTATACAAAAGCGAACTTTTTCGCTCTTGATAACCAGGTGTTTGGAACAAATAACCACGACTAATTTTGGAATTTTCAAATTAAAAACCGGACAAACCTTCAATAGCCTCAAGAACTTTTTGACAACTTTTATATTTTCAAATAAATATTAATTTTATTTTTCTATGTATATTTGTCCTGAACTCATCAAATAACAACATATATTGCCGATGAAAAAAAAAAATACTCCACATATATTATCCGATTTTACAACTGAGCTTCATTCTAAGTTCAGTCAAAGCCCTAAAACACATCTTATGGGTTTCAACTTCAAGCTAAGTCACGTAATTCGTGTGCGCATGCGAGAGCCCGATCAAACATGAAAGCGTCTTAAAAACACATCCCAAATTACTAAAATTCGCGAGAGCAACGATTGAGATCGCAAGTGTAGTGTGAGGATTTGAGAGTAATAGCACATAACATTTTGAAAGATCATGTGACTAAAGGGTTCGAGTCCAGAATATAGATGTGTCTAAAAAGAGGAGTGATCTTCGCACTCCCCAAATTGTTAACCATTGTTAACCGCAATCTCCTTGGAAGTGCGAAAATCAACTCCAAATTTAATTTCTGCACTCCCCCAGGGGTGCGGTTAACAATTTCGGAGTATTTCGCTATCAAGTCTTGGGCCCTTGGCCCATTACCAGCTAAAATGAATCGATGGATGCTCCGGCCGTACCCAATAGGGGCCCATTGTCTGTACCATTTTCTAATGATCGTTGCATTATTTGAAAACAACAATTTACCATCTAAGCTATAATCATTAAAAAAGTGCAAGGCACAGGGGAGGCGAATACACACACATCACTATCATATATATTCAAGAACGGAATCAGGATTTTATCTTAGCAGTGGCGAAATGTATACTAAAAAAATCTAGTGGTGGCGAGACTATATAAGTTGGGCATAATTTTTTTTTTTTACATATAATAATTGCATTTTCTAAAATTTTTGTTGACCCCCTAGTCCCATCCTTGTATATATTGTGAATTTAACCCCGGGGTTTCGCAAACCGATTATCTTTTTAGATTTGAGCCGATTATAGGTTTGTTTTTCAATTAGGGGGAGAGTTGGTAGAAATGCTTGGGTGATAAGAGCATGATCAATTCTGCAGAAGGATTTTGTTGGTGGAAAGATGATCAGAATGCGAATAGTTCGTTGAAAGGTGATTTTTGGATTCCCACATTTTGTAGTTCATTTTTCGTAACGCGTTTGACAGAATACTTGACTTGCCCAGAACACCATTGAAAACTTCTCAGTCGGAAAACTCATCATTGTGCGGTGCGGGGCCTGTAGCTCAGAGGATTAGAGCATGTGGCTACGAACCACTGTGTCGGGGTACGAATCCCTCCTCGCCCAACCTTTCCAAAAGGGAAGGACCTTTCCCTCTAGGGGTGGGAGTAGGAAAATCATGATCGGGATGGCGGACCAAAAGCTCTGGAACTTGGGTGTGGGTCTTTTGTCGAAATGGAATGGCCTTACTTCTTCTTTTGATTTATTCTTTTTCGTTAATGATAGAATCTTTAAACAATGTCTCCACAGAATGGCCTTACTTCTTTTGATTTCTTATTTTTCGTTAATGATAGAATCTTTAAACAAAGTCTTCACGGCACATCCGCTTTTTTTTTGTTTTACGCCCCATAACTCTGCCTCAGCCAGGCTTGGGCAAAATAGCAGAGCAAGTACAAGTATTAGTAGCATAACAAAAATGTCTTCCCCGTCGTCAGTTGTCAATCATTAATATGTTTGCTCGCGGTAATTGTGGCCTCTCGGGAGAATCGAAAACTACTACTCCATAACCCTGTGACAAGTAGGACAATAAGAAGCTATAACCCAAATGGTAGCTTGCTCCATAACCTTCTGGTTTTTTAAACGTAATTCCGTATAATGAACAAAAATCACGAAGCTGTAGAATTCAAAATAATCATTCTTATCTACGTACCCCGAAGGAAGTACCATTTCTCCATGAGTCTAACACCGCAACAACTCTCGGTGGTGAACATTTCTTGGTGAGCAATTTTTGTTGGCTATTAAGCTCCATCGTGTATGGATTGTGCAGCAGGTGTTTTCTCTCTCCCCCTCAATTCATCACCGAGAGTATCAAGGCGACGAACATTTCTTAGTGTGACAATTTTTGTTGGCGAGTAACCCCCATCGCGTATGGATTGTGTAGCGGGTATTTTCATCAGTTTGATTGGGTTGCTTGGTGAGCGATGATTTTCATCACTCCAAGGGGTTTATTTCAATAATTAGATTTCCAGATATGTACAATTTCTAAAGATGTAGATCGCCCTTCGAAGCCTGCATTTGTTAGCAACAATATAGACCATTGCTTGAATCAAAATCCCTAGAGAAGCTGTTGCCAGTATCTGCTTTGCTACTTTCTTTCTTGAACAGTCCAGTTTAAAAAATTCCAAATCACTTTATCGTTTCCTCATTGCGAAATCTCCAGATATCATTGTTTCCCATTGCAAGAAAAAACTTACAGTGGCTATCATCCTGAGGAGATTTCTTTGCCAACGCTTCCGGTTTAGTCCATGTCAAGCTCTTTGGATTTGAACTGATCTTTGTTATGATTCATATTGGCTTTTGCAAGTATAGATGCTTGCTCCATGATCCGCTCGTCATACACCAAATCAAGGAGCAATCTTTCTCGAAGACTTGTCGAAAGTAGTAGCCTGCAGTCACAAGTCATAATGTAAGATTACATTTCAGAAGAAAAGAAATTGGCTCAATCGTCCTCCATCGATCTTCACGGGAAAGGATTGGTAAATAAGAGATCAATTTTTCCACATTGTGAGGTGAGGTGTAGTGATAGGTGAGGTACTACCGTTTGTGCATGATGCTCCCTGGTCTATCACTGCAAGGTTTCTTTTTTGTAACATTTTTAATGATACGGAAATCCTTTCTTTGCTGATCAAAAAAAAGAAAAAAAAAAGGGGGGGATCTTTTTTTCTGTTTTGCAAATCTGACAAGGGTATTTGTATGTCAAAGGCTAAAATAAGCTCAAAACAAGTCTAGATGGTGCATCTTTCCTAGGAAAAATCTATGTAGAAATAGAGTCTTAAACCACAATCTGCAATATCTTAAACCAACGATTCACTGCTTCATAAACATTAAGATACAAGTTTATCCAGATAAACTTTGCCACAGGAGAAAAATATAACCAAAATCATCACTTACCTGAACTGGTGTAGCTTGAAATCCCAGTCCATATTTTTCCACCATTGGTGAATTCCATGTGCATGATTAAAACCCTTTGTGGAGCTCAAATTAATAATCAGATAAGCTGAAGGAAGGAGATGTGATGCCTCAGATTCCCTCCCCCGCGCAACTGAGAATTGACTCCGACCACTCAGCAACGAATTCTGCTTCGCAAACCTTGCAATTGCTCCATGGGCAATGGAGGTCATCTTCTCCCTCTGTTTGAAATACCTAATGTACCCCGCAGATAAAGGATCGGATGGATTCAAAAACAGGTACGGAACCCATCCGGCAAATGAATCATCTATTTGAGCCCTTCGGCGGTGGCCAGATAGAGCAACAGCAACTCCAGCTGTAATGGCGCTCGCCCAGCGAACCCCATGCTTCAACTTTTGGTTTTTGATTTGCTCTAACGGATCAGTTGGAAACGGAGGGTTAAAGAGGTACGTTTCTATAAAACCACCCATCTTGACCATGCTCTTTCCAGCTAGCAGTGCTATGGCTGAACCCAAGGAATGTCCGGCCAACCAGATATTTGTACATCCAGCAGAGAAAACCGTACTTTGCACAGCTTCCATTGCGAGCTTAAAGCGGGAGCTCTGTTGAAGTCTATCTCGGACGAACTGGAGACCCAACTTAAGATCCTGAGACCGGGAACCCGGTTTGATAATCGTTCCACGAAAGGCAATAATGTATCTTGGAGGCTTTTGGACCAACTGATAGTTATCGTCAGAAGGTGGAAATCTGAACTCGTAAACGGCACCAAAGATTGATTGATCAGCATTGTCGACCAATATCCGGATCAACTGAAAATTAAAGAATTTCCACCAGGGAGGAGCAAGGGCATGACGACCTTGGCGTTTCTCCTGGCGGTCACGTTCTAGAATGTATACTCCCTGAACCAGGCTGGCAGCAACAGATCTCCGGTGGCATGGGTTTTTCCTACAAGAAAGTGCATTTTATATTCGTCTCGAAACCACAGACAGTGAAGGCAATTTTAAGAATCTTAAGGATAAAACTCTAAAATAACCACCAACATGGATGCTCAGGTAGAGCTCACCATTGGGAGCCTTTGTCCGTACTTCTAAGTTAATCGAACTCCGTTCTCTAGGAAAACCAGGCTGGAATATTGGCCTAGACCACCATAAATGGAAGACTTTCCATTCACAGAATCATATTAACCATTAAGACTATCGGTACACTACCATTGTAGAAGAGTTACACAACTAAAGTATCTTAAAAAGTATATGGGTTAAACCTCTTACCAATCAACAAAGGTCAGCTCTAACGGTCCCGATAGGCCAAAATTTTGTCTCGCGGATGCCATAAGCCCATATGCTCCCTTGCTCTCTTCCTACTAGTCCTGCAATAGAAATCTCAAAAGATTAGTGGGCTACCATCGATTACTTATACTAGATAGCTCTGTGTTCCAAGTCGAACTGACGACCATCCACGAGAAGAAGAGACGCCATGAAACCACGACGCTAAAGGTATGATGGCATCAGATGCATCATGCTTACAACAGTAACAAGTGCTGGTAAAGATACCATTACAGATGAGATCACAAGATATGAACATACTCTTAAAGAGGCAGTCACACACACACACACACACCCCAACAGGAAATACCAAAACAAATGTTAACACGATGGAAATGGAAGGAAACTAAATCGGAATTGGAGAGGGATACTAAACCAGCCAATCTGCCTACCTAAATTAAGTGCAATAATTCAAAGCAACGTTCAACAATCCCTCAGTATGGGTATGCTTAGTATCCTAAGAGATTTTGCGAACCCACTAAACATCTTGATTCATGACAACCAAACCAACTAGGCATGATATCGTACTGAAACTTTAGCCGCATATAACTTGAGATGCCAATATCTGTCATAAAGGTAGAATCATATCAGTCGGGAAAAACAAATTCCCCGCCTAAAATCACAAAAGATATAACGATGATAGAGAAAATGAAACTAGACTATATTTAAGGTTAGTTCCTCAAACAAATGCTGCTTTCACATACAAAAAATTAAGTCTAATTGATTTCCATAACAATGAAGCATCCAATAATAACCAGCACAAGATAAAAAATGACCTGAAAATCGACAACCATAAACCACACTAGACAATTGCAATCATACATACTCCCCCATCTAAATCTAAGCAGTTAGCAAGAAATTATGTCGAATAAAAAGTAATCTGAACCTGTCAAGGCATTAGCCGATCCAACAGAACACTCTCCCCACAATTCAGATTATTAGACTCCATTCAAGATGCATGGATATCTTAGTTGCCACAACAAATATTCATCATTCAAGTTGAATTTATCTTTCTGTTACAACAACGATTTGACCACGTGGCTATGCTGAATACTGATTAGAATGGGCGGATGTCCAATCGCAGGTTATCACGATTACTTTTACTAGATAGCTGATTGCTCTATGTTTCAGTTTGAACCTGACAACCATCCACGATAAAAAGAGACACTATGAAACCATGACACCAAAGGTATGGCATCCTGTGCATCATGTGTTAACAAGAAATAAAACTGGAAGTGCTGGTAATAATACCCTTTCAGATGAGAGCACACACGTGCGGACACACAAACACATCAGCAGGAAAAAAAAAGGGGAAAACCACAAATGTCAATACGAAAGAAAGTGAAGGAAAAGAACTGAAATGGAGGTGGAATAATAAACCAGCCAATCTGCCTACCTAAATCAAGTGCAATAATTCAAAGTGATGTCAATAAATTGGCAGAGCTTCACTTCATCTGTCCATACTTGAAACCTAATGGCATTTGGGCTGCCTTTCCCAATCTCTCGGTATCGGCCAAGAGATTTTGCAAACCAACTAAATATCGTGATTCATGACAACCAACTAGGCATGATTGCAGGAATTCATACTGAAACTTACGCCAAAAAGCATATAACTTGAGATGCCAAAATCTGTCTTAAAGGTATCCATATCTTGCACAGGGAGAACAGATTTCCCCCTAAAAATCATACAGATGTCAAACCACGAGGAAAAAAAATAAACTAGCATATGTTTGAAGTTAGCTCCCCAAATTGATTTCCATAACGATGAAACATCTAGTACAAGCTAGCCCGGACATCCAATTATCAGAGGACAAAAAAAAAAAAACAATGAAGCGTCTACCACAATAATCAGCACAAGATAAACAAATGGCTTAAAAATCAAAAGCCATAACCACACTAAACAACTGTAGTCATACATACTCCCCCATCCAAAACAAAGCAGTTAGCATGAATTTACGTCGAATACAAAGTAATCTAAACCTGTCAAGGCTTTCGCGGATCCATCAGAACACCCTCTCTCTCCCCTATTCAGATTGTTTTTTAGCTATTGTGTGTGTGTACACAGGTATATAGTATACTATCCGTAGAGGGTATCGCGGGCAGCAGTTTAAGGAACAGGTAAGACCATCAGGATTTCCTAATAACTTGTTTTAATAGTTTTATACGTGACAAGATTAAAAAAGACAATTGCACCGGTAAGCAAGTTTTTTTTTTTTTTTTAAATCATTCAATAGAAGAAATTATTTCATCATCTATGAAGTACAAATTACAAACTCGGGACACTACATCTGAGAGTTTACGAGACAATCAAGCACAATAACTCAACGAATACAATAAATAAGCTGGGTAGAAACAAAGAAAGAAAAGAAAAGCTTATCTAATGAAAGAACACTCACACGCAGGAAGAGAAATTCGAACTCCTTATGAGATACAATAGTTTTGGCCAACTGAGCTAGCCCGGTTGGTTCGGTAAGCAAGTTCAAAAGTTGTGATTTTCAGAGCAAATTACACATTGTTCGAATAGTATATATATGGATAAAAAGACCAAGATAGACTGAAGAGAAGATTCGGGAATCGGGAATATGCATTTAAAAGAGAAAAAAAAAAAACGAGGACCTATCCAAAGGTCCGGCCCGGAAAATGCGTTGAAGTAGTACTCGTGGTAGGATAGCAAGGATTATTGTATTCGGCAGCGCCGTCGGACTTAAGACGAGGAATTTACTAAGGAAGAGGAAGCAGAAATATTCCACGCCTCCCAACTTCAGCTCCTCTCGGGCCTGTTTCTTGTAAACTACGTAAATTACTGTTTTCTTTCATTTATGTGTTTTGATCGTCTTTTTTGAATTTTTTTGTATTGTGATGATATTTTTTTGATTAATCATTCGTCTCGACGAGGAGAGTCTTAAAATTATAAAATTATAATCGAAAAAAAAAAAAATTTCACTAAAGACGAAAAAAGTTTTAAACCGTTGTCTTATTTGTCTAAAGTACCGTCTTATTTAATTTCAACATCGTTTCATGTTTTTATATATTTCTGATTCGTTTCATTGAGACGAATGATTAATCTCAAAAATTACGATGAAAAGCTAAACAAAAAGTAAAAAATTCCGAAATAAGTTTGATGAAAAGCTAAACAAAAAGTAAAAAATTCCCGAATAAGTTTTAAACTTTTAGGTTTACAAGAACGCGACCTTAGTTTTGGTTGTGCTCTGCAACACTCGAACAGGTGCACATTCTCCCTGAGTCCACAACTGTAAACCTTGCGTAAATATGTGGTGTCGAAATGATCTAAGCACCATGTTAACTGTGCTTTGGGACTGTTTTTAAATAATTACTCTCTCTTTTTTTGTTGGCATTCGTGAGCTATGATAACATATGATTGGAATCGTTTATCCTGCAAAACACGCAATAGAAGTAATGCATACCAAAATTCAGTTTGGTCAAATCTCAATTGAATAAGATGCATTTTGGTTTGTAAATTGGAAAGTGTTGGAGCCATCTCCCAGGGGAGAAGAGAGTTTACATCAAGAAAAGGTGGGAGAATTTCAAAATACTCTCAAAATTTTACACTTCAATGTCTAATAGACTTCTAAACTTTTAAAAATATCAATTTTACTCCTAAAGTTATGTTCTGTTATCAAACTTCCCCTTTTTTTCCCAATCTGTCAAATAACTAACAGTTTTTGCTGAGTTGGACACTAACCGTAGATAAAAACGTTAAGTTACATAGAATAGGAACAGATAATACATAGCAGGTCGATGTGGCAAAAGAAGGGACCCACAATCCATTAAACTGGAACCCCCCCTCCCTCTCTCTCTCTGTGTTAGCCCTTCATTCTCAACACCACCACCACCTACAACCCATTCGTTGTGCCGCCGTCGTCAGCCGTTGTGTTCTACGAATATTGATTTCAGAGACACCGTCTCTGTTTTCAACTACCAAGCCACTATAGGTGCGAAAAAAATACCCATTTGATTGTGACCTTTGTTTGTGGGAGTTTGAGCCAGAATATTAGCTTAGATTGTTGCCCGTCTCTTCCTTTGTTTGGTTCTTAAAGAAAAAGAGAGGAGAAATTTCTTAAAGCAAACTCAAATTTTCCTCCAACTTCTCTTTAACTTTTTCCTCTCATTTTTTTTCTTAATTATTTGTTTTCTTTTTCTACTTCCATTCCCAAGTTCCAAACAGAGCCTTTAGTTGTGAAAGAAAGGTAAATAAGCTTTAAAAAAGAAAAAGATATACTTGTGAAAGCAGATGAGAAAAGGACAAGAATTGGGGTTTGGAGGTGCGGGGAATCGAACCCCGTGCCTCTCGCATGCGAAGCGAGCGCTCTACCATATGAGCTACACCCCCCATTCTTGACTTTCTTCTGCAAATTAACCATAATATTTAATTTTACAAACCAGCCCCAGTTACCAAAATACAGTAGATGCTTCTTTGTCTTTTTTCCTACTACTGTACTATTTTGAATTTTCCCAGTAAAATATAGGAAATTGATTTTAGCACTCCAAAAATTGATGGAGGGACTCCAAAACGACGTCGTTTTGTGTATTAACACAGTGCAATTTTGGAGCCCCTCCATCAATTTTTGGAGTGCCTAAATCACAATCCTAAAATATACTACTAAATAGTACTAATCAGAGAATACGTTTTCTAGATCTCTCCACTGCTTTCTCTCGCTCTTTTCTTCCCAAAACCCTAAACCCAAATTCTCTGTCTCTCAGACTATGGCGATACTCTCCGAATACGAAGAAGGCCAGAAACCCACGAATCCATCCACATCGACCGGCAAGCCGTTCAACGCGGTGCTCGATCCCTCGAACCCTCTAGGGTTTCTCGAGACCGTCTTCGACTTCGTCTCCCGCGAGTCCGATCTGTTCAAGAGCGACTACGGGGTTAGAGACGTCACTGATTTGGTCCGTAGGGTGAAGGAGAAGGTGGACAAGGAGGAGAGGAAGACCAGGGAGAAGGAGAAGGTGAAGGCCGAGAAGCGTGCCAAGGAGGAGTCACAAGCGTCGACGAGCGCGGAGGAGGCGGCAGCGAGTGAGGAGACTAAGGAGGGAAAGCGAGGTTAGTGTTCTTGGTTTTCGGAATTTGACCAGTTATTATTATTATTATGTATTACGTAGTATACGCCCGGGCGCACGTGATGGGTGTGCAAATCATGTTATCCAAAAGAGTAAAAGGGAAGATCTTCAATTGAGATTGAACCTGTCGCGTAAATTGTGTAATTATCTAAAAATTGCTAGGGCTAGTCGGGCGGAAAAGGGGCGCCTTGGGCCAAGCGCTGACTAGTCGGCCGCCTAGTGCCTAGGCAGGGACTAGGCACCCGACTAGTCGGCTGCCTAATCTAGGTGTTGGACTAGCGCCTAGGCAGGGCCAACTTTTAGAACACTGAAATTGTGTTATGCAACACAACACTAACATAACTCATCTAGTTCCCAATCATTTTGGGTAAGGGTGGGGAGATTGGAGGTAGACATAACCTCTGGTGCACAAAGTGGCTGCTAGCACAAATTGTGTTATGCAAAGGAGGAAAAGTGGAAAATCTTCAATTGGGATTAAACCCTTAATGAAATGTAAGATGTGAAAGTAGAGAAGAGAGGAAGAGAATTAGGGTTTTTCTTTTCCGTCTTGATAGTTTCTTTAGGCGGTTGAAGTGTAGTTTGGGAAACTAAAATGTGAGCCAGCCTCCAAAGTGACTCTTGCACCAAAAGGGGTGTTCCCTTTATAATTGACTAGACGCCCAGGCACACTGCCACACGCAATGAGTTGTGCATGTGCGGATCGCATTATGCAAAAGAGGGAAAGGGGAAAATTTTCAGTTAAGGTGACAGTTAATTTTATCTTTCTTTTTGGAAGTTTTTATAGGCAGTTAAGGGGTAGTTTACGAAAACAAAATTTGAGCCCGACTCAAACCTGATGTTCACATGAAAAAGATGTTCCCTTTATAAGAGTTATAGGTTGTAGATAATAGATGTATGTAACTGTGGGTATGAAGATATCTATATGTATCTATATCGTTGCAGTTGTTATTTTACTCGCCTGTTTTGTTGTGAACTTGAGGTGTCAATATGTGTGTATTGTGTTGAGGAAATTTGAGTTGCATGTGAATTTGGTCCTGGTTTGTAGTATTGCATTCAGTTCATAATACTTGGCTTTGCAATCTTTGGTACTTGAGATAGTTTGGGGGAAAGGAAAGCTCATAGCTTTGGATTGGCTTGTATTTTGTACAATTCTGCTGTTGTTTGTTTGTACCATAAGGTAGACAATAAAGTGAATTGGATTTTGCCTAGTTTTCCCTCTTCTCCATCCATGCAGGGAAAAAACCATTTAGGAGGCGAATCCAGCATCCACCCCGCAGTTTAGCCCTTATGCACCATGGCATTGGAAGCAGGGAGGTTATGTGCGCAAAGGCTAAAGCAAAGGGGGCTAAACCACTGCTTATTTATAACAATCATCAATATGTTGTCATCTGCTTAATCTTTTTTTTCTTGCTTATTACGAAAAGAGTAGAAAAATAAAAAGAAGACTGAAGTTGCAGTAGTAAACTTTTAGAGACAGAACCTCAGTTGAAAGCGATTCTGCTCAGTCTGTGACCAATTTTAGGGAATGATCTGTGAATATGCATCAATAGCATTTAAAATAATGTTTTGTACAGAAATGAATCACTAATCCGTATGACATAGCTTAAATTTCTGTATTCTTGGAGAAAGTTTGGAGCTTCAGCAGAAGTATTAGATTTTCTAATAGAGGTTGAATTGAGTTTGCAATCTGGAGTAACCTAAGAACAATAGAAATTTAGCAAGGTACTGGGGATCCGGATCCTCTCCACATGTTCCCCTCCCCACATCTACCACACCTCTTCACCAAAACATGCCACCTCATTAATGAATTGGATGGATGGCCCAGATTAAATTCACAGATTTATACGACGTCGTTTCTTTACTTCCTCCAAACGGAAGCTAACAGTCCCTGTTTTCTCCCCTTCCTAACCAAAGAAAAATTATCCCCTGCATTGAATCTGATGAAACCAACTCTCTCTGTCTCTCCTCAACCCATTTCCCCCCACTACAGACGCAGCCCGCCACCCCCTTCCCCTCTCTCTGTCTAACTTCGAACCATGCTAGAAGAAACTCAAGGCAAAAATCTCAAACCAAAAGCTTTGATTGAAGTCGAGTAATTGGTTAAAATCAGTTTGCAAACATTTTTTCGAAAACCCCCAAATCTCAGAGTATAGTTTTTTTGTTTTTTTGTTTTTCAAACGAGGGCTTTCCAAAATTAATGTCGTGTAAAATCGATGGGAAAAAGTCAAGAAGGAAATGAGGTTTCTCCATTGTGAGAACTAAAATAATGTTTGTAGGAGCTGTAGAGATTCCTAAACTTGATGTCGCAATCAACATGAGCATAAGTTATTTTATGGAATTTCTCCCCCTGTGTACTTGGAGGTCAAGGAAATGTTGAAGAATTTGGAGATTTTAATTTCGAGGGTTTCATTCTCCTATTTACGTATCAAATACTAAGTCGGGAAGAAAGGAAGGAGATGGCTTCAATGGCGGGTGGCGGGGCTGGGTCGGTGGTGGTGGTGTGGAAATGGGTTGAGAGAGAGAGAGATGGTTTCATCAGATTCAATGCAGGGGATAATTTTTCTTTGGTTAGGGAATGGAGAAAACAGGGACGGTTAGCTTCCGTTTGGAGGAAATAAGAAACGATGTCGTGTAAGTCAGTGAATTTAATCTGGGCCATCCATCCAATTCATTAATGAGGTGGCATGTTTTGGTGAAAAGATGTGGTAGATGTGGGGAGGGGAACATGTGGAGAGGATCCGGATCCAGGTACTGGACCCCGAACGTAAAAAGTTCTAAACTGGGTTTTAATGGGAAATGTTTGAGATGGAACGAAACCCGTATGAACGAGTAATTCTTGAGTCTTTAAAATTTGGTTAAATGTTGGGAGAGTTTGACATTGGTTCTGCCTAGAACATGGATCAAGTTGGTACATAGATAAGAGAGTGGAATGGCTTTTAATCCTAGTCGGGGCGTGGAGTGCCAGCATGGCAAGAAATGAGTCCAAATACCTCTTCAATGCTTTTGATGTGCGAGTTGTTTGGTATCCTTTATACACATGATGTCGAGGTTTTGTGCAAAGAGGTTGGCAAGAATTTTATACATAGTAGTTTAGCAGAAATACATTTCTGATACTGGTGCTATTGCTGCTTGCTCAAGAGAACCTTCCGAGGCAATCAGAGTTTTCCCAACTCCCGTTAGACCATCATTCTTCGCTCCATCGTAACAGGTCTAACGGCATGTAGCTGGTTATTCTATGTCTGAAGTTATGGATTCGCCGTATAATTTCTTCTTTGTGCCAGAAGGCCCAGAACTGTTATATTATTCATGTTGCTATTGTGCTATTGTGCTAAGGAGGCGTATTCTCTGTATATTGTTATGTTTTTGTTTTTGCTAAGGTCTTAAGTGGGGTGATATTTTTTGTAGCTAATGTGTCATTTTAAATGTCTTACCAGTTCCCAATAAAGGCAATGGTCTCGACCTGGATAATTATTCTTGGGTCCAAACATTGCAAGAGGTTACAATCAATATTCCAGTTCCTCCTGGAACTAAATCAAGGTTTATTACATGTGAGATGAAGAAGAACCATATAAAAGTTGGACTCAAGGGTCAGCCTCCAATAATTGATGTAAGTTATGTTTTCCGGTTCATTTGTAGATTTTTGGTGTGGTGGCACCACCCTTTCAAAGTTTGTTCATTCTGAGTCGGGTTCAAGCTTGGTTGTTTCTAACACTGACTGTTGGTCACTTGTAGGGCGAACTGTGTCAGTCCATCAAGGCTGATGATAGCTTCTGGAGCTTAGGTATGTTTTTACACAAAAGCAAAAACCAAGCACCAAAGCACTGCACATGCACGTGCGAGGAAATACACAATTATCAAATACTGTGCTTGCATACACCTTTTTGAATGTTCTTCACCATATTGTTTTCCATGATTTACTGTTCTGTTATTTATTTCCCTGATTACCAAAATCTTACGCAGAGGATCAGAAATACATCTCTGTGCTTCTGACCAAACAAAACCAAATGGAATGGTGGAAGTGTTTGGTAAAAGGTGATCCTGAAATTGATACTCAGAAGGTAGAACCTGAAAATAGCAAGCTATCTGATCTGGACCCAGAAACGCGCTCCACTGTGGAAAAAATGATGGTGGGTTGAGGATGCCATTCTTATCCTCTCACCTCAACTTTGTTTATTAGAATGTGCCACTATTGCGCGCTGTTTTCTTTTTTTGTGTTGCTATAATATCAGTGGTCCTCTGTTGAGTTCTGATTTTTTTTTTTGCCTTTACTCGTTCCCTGGCAGTTTGATCAGCGGCAGAAGTCCATGGGCCTTCCCACAAGTGATGAGATGCAGAAACAAGACATTCTTAAGAAATTCATGGCTGAGGTGAGCTATTAAATCCCCCCTCCTCTGGTACCACATTTGTCAAGGCCCAAACTCGTGGGATAATTTTCAGTAACCAATGTGTAACCCTAGGCCTAATTTATGAAAACAGTTTGGGAAATTTTATTTAAAACCTGCTGATTAGAACAGTTAATTGAAAACCGTGCCTGTACTTTTTTTTTATTAGAGCATCTCCAATCCAATACTTCATTTGAGAGTATCAAAATAATATTATTTACTCATAAAGTGATTATAGAGGAAATTACTATTCATGTTTACACCAACCACAAACCCTCTATTTTTGTCTCTAAAATCACTTTATGAAAAAAAAACCCTTTTTTTATACTCTCATGAGGATAAAAATTAAGTAAAAAAAGCAAACAAGGACAAAAATATCTTTTAAAAAGGTGAATAGTATTTTAGAGATGGCTTCTATATTTTCTCTCACCCTCTAAATATAGAGTATCAAAATTCAATACTCTCAAATGGAGGAGGGTTGAGAGGATGGATTGGAGTGCTTTGATACTCTCAAATAGAGATATAGAGTATGGATTGGAGATGCTCTTAAAAAGTGCGGAAAGGAGAAACCTCTTTGTTTATCTTCCATTTGCTTCACAAAATATCACAGTTCTAAGTGTGGAATTAAAGCAAGTGCTTAACGGAACCAATATACAAATCCGTGGTAATGTCATGTCTGGAACAACCCGAATTCCAAGATGGACTAAACTTTTTTTGTGTGTTCATGCAGCATCCAGAGATGGACTTTTCGAGGGCAAAGATATCTTAAAGATCAATTCCTTCTCTTGTAGAATGTGCTTCACAGAAATGTTTGCCTTAGCGGGAACGGTGTGTGTGTGTTTTGGTTCCTCTGTCTGTGTTTTGGTCTCACCTTTTCCCTACTTTTCTGATGAGAACTCTGTTAAATAACTTAATATGATCTCCATTCCCGAATATGATACCCTATAAATATTACCCTTGCTTTTTGCAAAAGAAAATTTTGGTACAAGGGATTATCGATTGGCTGTCGTCATCGTTTTCCCAAGGTAATTGTTCTTGAATCTTGTGTCATTTTTGTCTTTCAAAGAATTTGAAGAAGAAAACAACCATTTAGGCATCTTGTGAAAGCTATTTTGAAAACCTAGACCTCTCATGGTTCATTACTGTGGATGGGCTATGTGAAGGGTGTTGTCTCCTTTTGGGGCGAGTCCAAACTATAAGACAACACAGCGCGATGGCACTGGGCGTTCCCAAAATAGGCATTCCAGCCTTCCTTCGCCTTTCCGGGCCTATCTGAAAGAGAATCCAATACTTCTTGGTCGTGAATATTCAAATTATTAGCAACTCAACTAGGTATTGACATGTGCCCTTCTCAAATGCCATAACGGGTCGTTCTCCACAGAAAGGTTCATTGGAAAGCCCCCTCTGAGGTGCTGACTCCAAGTATTTGTTCACTTCTGGGGACGGTTGGTTCATAAGGTACCAAGAAGGATTGCAGGTTATACACCCTGCAGTTTGATTGTCCCATGCATTGTATATAACTGAGGGTTCACTGAGAACTCACCTTTATAATTGTACCGATCATCCATACGGTCTGTTACGATCATTCTCGTTGATCCAATTTCGGTAGGTGGCTAATTGATTCACGTTCTTTTTTAGAAGAAAATGATTAGTGATAGGCCTACAGGGTTTGGATCGGATCGTGGAGGTGGGACCCGTAGTGAGAGCAACAGACAATTATTTGATTCTCCGGTGACATTGTCACGTGGTGTCTTACTAAGAGAAAATTTTGGATACAAAGATGAAATAGAATGAGACGAGTGGCACAAGAAGACACCTGGTCACACATCACCAATCGTCCAAAGTGAGCACATAAATTGGACCTGGACGTCTTATCTCACGCGTGGGCAGGGCAATGGTCCTACTGCTACACTAACATTGACGAAGAGTCGACGAGCATGGGCATCAAATGTAATTTGGGGTGGTGACAAGCCTCTAGGGATTTATTATTATTATGTAATCTGGGGTGGTGACAAGCCTCTAGGGATATTATTATTATTATTATTATTTACAAGTAAATCGCAATCATATCATTTTAAAATGCCAAACTTACAGAGAAATTACATGTCCGTATTTAGCAGCTCCCTCCACTTTTTAGCGGATAACATATACTCCTAGTAGATATTGTAGAAAGCCATGCATGTATCTTCACTCAAGTTGGCGGAACCAGAATTTGGATATGAGGATGACACTGTTCGATGGGAGTCCAACTACTAGGAGTATTATTTTTCGCATATTGTTAGTCGAAATACAAAGAGAAAGGGAAAATGTAATTTCAAGCTTTGTCTTGGGCTTTGTTTTTTTGTTTTTAGTTACAAATGAATAAAGGATTAGTTCAACTACCTTGTGGTCTTTAGATGAAAGTCATCGAGAGTTTATTTTTGAGATCCGAGCCATTTATTTTCTAAAATGCTATTTTATCATATCATTTGTGTAAGGACAATCTTACTCACACAACAATCCAGATACAACAACTCTCACAACCTCTCACATACATGTGGGGTCACACATGTGTGGGCTGTGTGGGCTCCACATGTATGTCAGAGATTGTGTAAGTTATTGTGTATGAATTGTTATGTGAGTAGCATTTTTATTTGCGTAAAGAATCAGGTTATTCAGATACCGATAAGGTAGGAGTAGTATTTTTCTAAAATGCCAAACTGGACATACTGTTGTACGTGGCACTTTCACTGGTCCACAACTCAGTTTGCTAGATTCCAACTAATCCAATCCAGGTTAAGTAGTAGTAGTACAACTTGCTAGGTCCAAAACCCACCCAAGTTAAAGCTAGTACAGTACAATATTGGTAGTACACAATGGCCTAACTTATTATAACTGGAGATTCATTTATTAATATTACTTCCTTTGTTTGTTAGTCAAAAATAAGAGAGATTGAGATGAATCCTTTAGTTTCATTTTAAAAGGGAACTTGTTTATTACTAATAAATACATACCTTTTTTTTTTTCCCCCTTATGTGTCACGGTGATGTGATATATTTTTCAAGTATATAAGGATCCGTTTGGTTCGGTTTCTAATTTGCTTTATTGTTGTGTTTGGTAGAAATCTTGCTTGATTCTTCGGTTGTGTATAAGATCACACATGAAAGGGTAGTCCTATAGTACACACCTCTTATTAGGAGGTGTACTGTGCGCACCATGATTTTAAACCCTATGATTTAAAAGTGAATAATTCGGACCACCCATTTATTAAATCAATTAATAAAATAAAATAAAATGGCTTAGCAGGTAACAGGTTGTTCTCTCCTCTTTGACTCTCTCTCCCTCTCTTCAATTATGGCATACTGTTCTTGGTTCTGCACTCTAAGCAAATGTTATGGCGTCATAACCGATATTATGTTCTATCAAAGAGGGAAATTATTCAAGATGCTTCGCTAAATTCACAAAATCGCTAAATTCCATTTTTGTGAAGTATATTTGTCGCTATTAATATATGCACGGCTATAAACGTGTAGATACGTGCACATACCCAATCGTGAAGGACAAGAGGTACCTTGTTCGTTCTCCTTGATTGGAATGGGGAGCCAAAAGTTTGAAGCATAATTGGAATCACAAATAATGAGCATGTTGAGATTGACATTCTCCAAACGCTTTCCAAAAAGAAAAAAGGCTCAAATTGCGTAGTCCCATTTTCTGGATTCTCAATAAATTGGATTCCAACCAATGAGGGGTTTTGATGGTGGAAACTCAGGGCCTGGTTAGACGAGGCACATGAATGAGTCCCCCTAGCCGTTTATTGGGGCTAAACATAGTCCTAGCATCATCCCCACGTGATGAAAACTTTAACGGCCTCGAAATATGCGAGGTAGGTTCTCCTAAGAGAGTGGTGTGCTGTGACGGATTCTTATACCCAAAAAAGGATAAATTGGGTTCCATGCATTCGACCAACCAAATGTGGCCTTACAACTAGAAATAGGGTTTTTACAAACAAAAAGCCATGTCACTACCAATTGGCATTTCACTCCTCTTGTCAATGTCAACTAGTATTCCCCGTTCGGCTAAATAAGCCAACTGACTTACTTTTTGCCCTTATTCAAAAAAAAATCGTATTTGTTAGCTTTTTGGGGATTATTGCATCGTCATGACAAGAGGAATCTAAAAAGTAAAAAATTACGATCGAAACCTAATTTTTTTGAATAAAGACAAAAATAAGTCAATAAGCCAATTTTTTCGTCTTTATTAAAAAAATTGGATTTCGATCATAATTTTTTACTTTTTAGATTTCTCTCCGTCATGACGATGCAATAATTTCCAAAAAATTGACGAAAAACTAACAAATACTAAAAAAAAATTAAATAAAGATAGGAGTAAAAAAATAAGCCAATTGGCTTATTTAGCCGAACGGGACTGACACTACTCTCAAGTCTCTAAACCCTTCTCTCTCATCATGGGTTTTGTCTGGATTCAAAAGAATACATACAAAAAAAGTACCTTCAAGTTTGGGCCAAATTAGGGAAACATGGGGGACCCAATATGCCCAAAGCAACTTCAAATTGCACCAGCAATTCGGCTAGAAATGGACAGGGCATTACAAGACAATCCCCACTCCAGCTGTTTCTCTTTTTCAGTTCTTTTCACATCTCTTTTATACGGGTATCTCTCTTTCTGATAATTCACTTTCCGGACCAGTTTATGTGTAACTCGACTTATTTTGAGAGACCAATCGCACCGTTCACTTGTGGGTATCTCTATTAGAGCTAGAGCAAAACGGACCCGGGGACCCTGCCGAGCGGGTGCCGAGCGGCCAATCTGGCCGTTCATCTCGGAATCGATGGCCTGAATCGAAATATCTTTTTCCTTTTCCTTTTCTTTTTTTTTTTTAAATCCGTTCGGTACCTTTGCATCTAGGCCGTCCAAAACACTTTTGGACGGCCGAGATGCGCTCGACACCCCTACTTGGCAGGGTCTCTCGGTCCGAGCAAAACATTATATGGACCGACTCTAAAGGAGTTGATAGCACCTAAATATATAAGTATCCCTCTAACCAATAAGAGTTTGGTTATCCCTCTGAATTCCAACAACCCGGATAGGGGTATGGCTTACAAGAATTCTTGCCCAATCAATTAGGGGGAAATTTTGTAAAATTCAATCACCGATTTAATTGCAAGAACTGCACGAAACAGAATTTTGGAGTGAATTACAAGTACATTTACTAGAGATTTGTGATTTTGTTAAGGCCAAACGTTGGAAATTGGTGGAGTTAGGAGCACATCAAAATCAGCAAAAGAAAGAGAAGATTTTACTACCTCGAAACACACGGAGTACAACGAGATAAAGAGATAAAGGTTTCATAATATCCGAGCAAAAATGATTAGAGCCAAAAACCGAGAAGGGAGAGTTGGCAAGATGCCGACGAAGAACAGCACCGAGCAAAAATAATAGTATCGAGCAAAGACAACCTATCCAACCCCACACCTCCCCAAGGAGACAAAATCATTTTCCTAACACAAATTATGCGAATGGGAAAAAGGTTCCCAACTGAGAGAAATATGCAAATTATAAGCTTCCAAAAGTGACCAGATTCACTTCATCAAATATGTCCTTTCCTTCTCTTGAAATCAACCGGGGCGCTTTCACATTTGGCTCTTCTTTTTCTGTACTGTAATGGGAATAAGGACCTTTTCAGGGATACAGGGATGCTACGAAGCAACTTTCCGTAGAGCGCTCCAGGGCGCATCCAGACCGTTCAAAAGTGTTTTTAGTGGTCCAGATTACTAACTAATTTGTTTTCAATTCGGACCAAAGATTGCCGAAATGGACGGTCTGGATGCGCCCTACAGGACACTCTGCAGGGAGCTGCTTTGTAGCATCCCGGGTCCCCTTTTCATATGAGCCAAAATGAGATTCACCACGGTCTGTACGGTTCATTTTGTAGACAGGATTTATAAATTACCCAAAACAAAAAAGTCGGCCTGGTTAGACATCGAATCGTGGTGGTTTTAAGAGCTATGGATGAGCAGACTCTAACCACTCTTAACAAAAATGAGATTCATTCAAATAAACACTGATGCCCGATCAACCTCCAAGATGAAGGTTCAAATTGTCACATAACATGATAGGATCTTGATTCACACAAGGTATCCTTCATAGGCCTTGTTTGTTAAACTTTATTCAGCTTTAAATCAAATAATCATATATTTTCACACAAGGTATCCTTCATAGGCCTTGTTTGTTAAACTTTATTCTGCTTTAAATCAAATAATCATATATTTCCAATCTGTGTGCGATAAAGGGATCCGAAAATCATTTTGAAAACCACAAGCCCTGAATTTTTTAAAAAAGTACACAGATTTATGTTTTTTTAATCTTTTACTTCTCGAAAAGTAAAATAACAAAGTCATTTTCCTTTGATTAATCCGAAATAGGTATTTCCCTACTGTCGATAAAATCTGGAAAGGAAAAAAATGACCTAAAATACTAAAAGATGTATTAAAAAGGAAAAGAAAAAAACTATCCCCAACTTCCTTTTGTTTCCTATTTAGGAATACTAAGGTAGTGTTAGTACTTATTTAGTCCCATGGGACACCCCCAAAGTGCACATTCCATTATTAGACATGAACCCTATGCAGAGCGGCAGATTCGATTGTTTGTATCAATAATTGACGGCTCGAACTTTTGCTGCGGCTCAAATTTGTATGCGCTCAGATTCAATTCAAACCATCCGTGTCAAAATAAACGGCCGGATCAATCGCCTTGCAAGGATGCCGCTCCGCAACATCCACTATCCCGCAAAAAGTGGGCATATACCCAACTCTTTGCTTATTGGGCAGCCCCTTTGAGATTCTTCTCAACCTTTTCACCACTAGCTTTACAGCCAAACTCCATAGTCCATATTCCTCCCATATATTTCTTTCCAAATTGAAAACTATTTGACCCTCGAATTATTCATTTCTAGTTCTGGAAAGGAACCCCTTAATGGGTTTTACTATTCAATTATATTAATCAAGTGCCCCCCTTTTTTTCTTGAATAAAACTCGTAGATTCGACTTGTGTTCAAAATATTCACGGAATGCTGAGCGCGCGCGAATACAGAAATTTGACAACCTACTTAATAAGTTTTTCAGATACGAATAATATATCCACTTCCTCTCTCGCTCTGGTCTGAGATGGGGTTCGATCTGGTGAAGATTTGTAGCAAGGGAGGCTTGGCTTAGCTCCTCCGGGAAATAAGTCTTCAGATACAACGCGACGGATTCCAGTAACATTGTCTACCGCTGGGATTTTCTTTTCCTCGTATTTTTTTCCGTTTCCTTTTTGTTTTTTCTATCTCCGTTGGAAATTCATTTCTTCCCTTTGAGGAATTTCCCTCTCATTACTGGGAGTTTACTCCCTTCCGGGGCGTACCCATGGTGGGTTTGTAGAGTTTCCATTTGTGCTCACTGTTTCTGGTTGGAGCTTGTTCACCTTCTCGTTGTTTGGCCACCACTATATCCAGATTATATTCGGTTTACTTTGCAGTATGTGATGTTTCGGTCTTGGTGATGTAGGTTTTTGCTATTTTCTCTAGTTCTTCTATGAATTTTTTCGTAGATGATGTATGGTTTCTGATGTTTAAAAAAAAAAATTTCTTTGTACCAATCGACAAAACTTAATTAACTCCTATAGATGCAATTTCCACAATAATTTAAAATAGGGTAAATTATCACATATAAACAAAAAAAAATAAAATTAGAAACTAATTTTCGCACTTCACTTTTTACTGATGGCGCTCCAATATAAACGTGAAGTTACTAGTAACTTTATGAACAAATTAGAGCGCCATCAGTAAAAAGTGAAGCGCAAATATCAATTTTCAAAAAATTGATCTTTATATATAAACAAATTCTAACAACTCCACACAACAAATGTCTGCTAAATTTGTCGAAAACGACAAAATGTATGCTTTGGAGAAACGACAAAAAAGTTAATGCCTTTTTCTGATCCCCAACTTGCAATATGGAGAACAGCACAGGGAGAATTTTAAAATAAATACTGTAATTAGTTTTACCAGACCCGGCGGCGGATTCTCGGAAGGAGACTCGAAACTCATATGAGGCATAAAAAAAACAATAGGCAAATCATGAAATTCAAACGGAAGTAAGGGGAGGCGTCGACACGCTTCGAACTCGCGACCACATGAGAGCCAAATCCAATAAGATAGAGTTAACTCGTTGCCATCTTGGCTGAGCTCATTCTATATTTATTCTATGCAGCTTCTCTAACCCCCTTTACAAGCAAGAACATTTTACACACTTGAGAGAGAGAGAGAGAGAGAGAGAGAGAGAGAGAGATTAAAATATGATACTAGATTAACTTGGCAAATGGCACGAGCACCTACTCACTTAAACTTATCTTGCAATTATCCCTCTTGTATTTTATTTAATCCTCATTTCAGCACTAGCTACCTGCAATTATCTCTCTATCTCTCTCCACTCATTATCACTTTCTCCAATCATTACCCTATTTCTCTCTCCACCCACTACCAAAACTAAAATACCCAAATGTGCTAAACGAACAAGGCCATTATGATTCCTGCTGAAATCCACTCTTCAACTCCAATTCAAACAAAAATTGATTCAAGGTAAAACTACTTAATTTGTTAGCAGAAAATAATTAGGACCTCTTTCTACTTAATTTGTTTCAGTTGGCAGTAAAAAAGAGTTGAAAGCAATGTCATCTTATTGATAAATAGATCGCTGATTTTGTTCGTAAGAAAATAATTTCTTGTGAATTTTCTAGTCCCGGCATGGATGACTCCGCCTTTAACCGGACCGGGGAGAAAATTAGTTGAGGCGTGTTAAGTGGGTCCGGACACCCCTAACTATGGAACCGTAAGGAAAGAAAAAGATCGCGGTTGATACAGTGTTCTAACTTATTCGTTATGTCCACTATTATTAATTAGATCCTCTCTGCCGCAAAAGAATTTACAAATTACACATGACTTAATATATTGGAGAGATATTAGCAACAATAAACTTCGAATTCGTGACATAGATATCAACTGTCTATAGAACCGTTTGATGCAAGTGGATTATGTATTTACATATATCTAACAATGAATTTGTGTTCAGATGTTTGTATCCTAAAAGTTTAAAACTTTTCAACTCCAAAATATCAGAGCATCCGGTATTGGGGTAAAGATACATAAACGCCAGCCAACACCTAGTATGTATTACCTAAGTGGGAGCGCGAGTATGAGCGCAAAAATGTCTTTGAAGCACATCCCAAAGAGCTAAAATTCGCGAGAACGATGATTGATAGAGCGAGTACAATTTGAGGATTAAGAGCAAGAGGACAAGTCATTTTAAAAAATTAGTGACTAAAAGCTCAATACCGACGTTAGGAAAGAAAAAAGAGAGAGTGGATCCGACCTTTTCACTTTGCCTTCCTTACTGATACTAATAAAATTAAAATAAAGGAAAGGAAAGTCTAAAAGAGAATTGTCACTTATTACTTAAAATAATTACATCACCCTTTTGTATGGCCCAGAGTCTTTTTGTTTTATATAACAAATAATAATATAAATTGCGTCGGTCCCCAAGTCAAGTACGAAAACTCCAGGAAGCAACCAAGTGAAGTTTTCAATCTTGTTATAAAAAAACAAAAATAGTAGTACCACTACTAGAAGTTTCAATCAGAGTAAAAACTATTGATGTTGCAAAGGTCACCGGCGACTCCAGGAATATTGTTTCGTGGGATCGAAAAGCTTTCTCTGAGTTTGAATTACATTCATCCAAAGTCTATAATTGTTAATTATGGGTCAATTCAATTTTTAAAAGATTTCTTTGAATAATTCGATTTAAATCAGCTCTTAACTATGATGGATGATAAATTGTTCTTGAACAAGTAGATAGGAAGAGTACTATATCGATCTTGACGTTACATACTTCTATAGTGTATTATTTTTTAACCCAAAAAATCCTCTCGAATCACAATTGTTCTCATACGCGCTTGGATCTCTAAATTTTAGTCTAAGATGCCTTATTGTAAATCCAAAACCTATTTTTTCTTCACACAACTAGTTTTAAGGCGATGAAATTTTCTGCTCTTTTGTTAACAAAGGTATTGTTCCTTCTTAAGGATTCAGGTTCGAAACCTCCTAAATGGAGTATCAACTCTTATGGGTCAGTCTATATATACAGGACATTGCTCTGACTTTAATTAGGCTCCATGTTAGGAGACGATGAGATTGAGTCCCCAGAAATTAATTAAAGTGTGCTTAATTGTGCACGAATACTTTGAGTAATATAAAATAAAATAAAAATAAAAAAAGAAGAAGCGGTGAAGTGTGAATTGTTTAAAAACAAAAAAACAAAAAACTTACCTTTCAGCTTGTACTCTAGCAAGGATGGGGTCATCAACAAGTTTTAATGGGTTCATATCTTGACCAACATAATTGTATAAAATAACATTATACTCCGTAGTTGTAGTAGAATTTCCATCGCTTCTCTTGGGGTCAGCCGACCCCACTATGTTGGCTATGGCGTCACCAATGGTTACTTACATGGGAAAATCACGGCCAATAATGACGTGTTTTGATAATTAATACCCGTCAATTAATACCCGCCATGGCAGATACGGAGTATTAATTATCAAAACACGTCATTGGCCGTGATTTTCCCTACTTACATGATTATTAAGAAATGCTTTTGCATATATGAGCTACAATATCATTCTCTACAGGATTTTATACAATTATTTTACGGGTAATGATTTTCACGCTGTACCATCCTATGGAGTAGTATTTTTTGTCTGTAAATTATCATTAATACCCTTGCAGGTGCAAAAAAGTCTACACATAAAAAATATAGTACGTAAATTCTTCTTGCAGAAGGAAAAAAAAGTTGGACAATTGTTTAAAAAAAAAAGAAGTTGTGAAAATCAGCTACTATTATATTTAGGACAATGATCGAAAAACATGTTTGGGCACAGATCTGTTCAAAATAATGTGTAGATTCCTCATGTATTTTGTATGGTCCACGTGCATTGGACACTCAAGACAGATCATATATTACAAAACTTGTGTACAGATCTATGTCCGCATCATTGTGCACTTGTATTTTTCGAACCGAGGATCCTATCAACTCCTCTTGCGGCACCGAATGGTCCTGTCCAAGGACTTTGTGAGTCCTTTTTAGGTCCACTTCGATCCTCGAAACTCCTAACTTGTTAGAACTTATCGACTCCATCAAGCAAGGAAAAAATTATGTTCATCATAGAACGATGAATAGGTTTCGCAAGGCATTTTGTTCTAAAAAAATATGTTTCAATTTAGTGATTTAAATTTTGTTTTTCGTACTTATTGCAATGAAAACATACTTAAAAAATATATCAACGGATATCCAATAAATTTGATTTTTATCTTGTTTGACGATCTGACAACTTCTAAAAAGTGATCAATTTTATCATTGAAATGTATCCGGATTCCGAAGAAAGTCCACCAAAGTATGTTTTTCTTACTTTACGTATTTCAAAAAATATATCAACCACCATATAACTAGTAAAATTTTTATTGTGGCTGTTTACTTGACAAATTAAAAAAAAAAATTTCAATCATCAAAATGAAGCCGTTAAAAAAAAACGATTTCGTTCCTTTTATTTTTTACATTAGCCTAAATTCTCTCTCTCCACTCCAAATGGAATTGTAGAGGATTCCGGTCCTTTTTATTAGTTACAGACTTACAGTATATAAATATCTCTCTCTCTCACTCTCTCTCTCTCTCTCTCTCTCTCTCCACATGACGGCTGTATCTGCTACACTGGTACTCTTGTTTTTTAGCTGTGCGAGTGTCTATAAAAGGACGACTTCTCCATTGAAGCATCCCTTCATTTCAGTCTCTTTTCCTAGAGAGAGAGAGAGATAAGCAAAGGGAATGATTTACGCGGAGACGGGGCTAATGTTCCCTTCCTTCCAGAATTTCTCTCTAGAAGTGAATCAACTCGAAGACTTCTGTCGTTCTCACAAACCCAATCTCCCAATGGTGAGAATTCTCTCTCTCTGTCTCTCTCTCTCTCTACTTTCTGAATCTGGTTTTGAATTTCATCTCTGACTCCGTTCTTTCTTTGGTTCTGTTAATTTGGTTGACCGACATTAGTTCGATCGGCTTGAATGCAGAATTTTAAGCTTTGATTTGATTGCTATTGCGTATACAGTTAGGGTTTCTGATTTCTTCCGATACTGAATTATTGTCTTATTCCGCGGCCGAATTGAATTTGGATACTGAAAGTTCATTTCTTTGGGACTGTTTGACTAAATTTTGGGGGTATTTGTTCGGATGCTGGGATAAATCCGGGACAAGATTAAAATGCATAAGTTAATTATTCCGCTTCTGCTAATTTTAGTAAATACACAACAAAAACACCTAGTAACATCTTTAATTTTTTTCCCCCCCACCAATATAGAAGAAAGGAAAAAGGGAGCAATGGACGGGAAAGAAACAAGTGTTTTTTTCCCTTTATATTTGTGTGTATGTAGAAAAAAGTTTTAATGCAACCGTTGCTCTCTAACATGATGTGGGTCTCATGTATGGCTCCCATCCCAATGTGAGAGAGGCGGCCGTTGCAGGGGCGGAGGCACATGGGTACAAGGGAGGGCGGCCGACCTTACTGGCTACCAAATTTTTGTAGGAATAGGTATAATTTTTACCCTATTTTTACCAATTTGACCTCAAATTTTCCTAGGAATAGGTATAATTTAAATATTTTGACCTCACAAAAAATCTCTAAATTACCCCCAACTTGTTTTAAGTGCATAGAAATCCCAAGCGTTCTCTTCTTTTCGAGAGTTGATAGTGCTAGAAATGAGACTATCATGTATTATTATTCAAATATAACAAATCTTTTGGGGCCAATTATGAGGCAAAAATGAATTATTAGTGCATATCGATCTTATAATTAACCTTTTAATTTAGTTATTTTTGGACTTGTGCGTAGAAAAAATATATTGCATATGAATCTAATTTTTTACCCCACTAACCAAAATTTCTGGCTCCGCCCCTGGGCCGTTGTATTGAAAATTTTCTTGTGTATCTGATACTTAATTTTTCTTGTTTTTTTCCCTGCATGTTTTTGAAAACCCACTAGAGAAAAGTTAAGGTTCTTGTTTACATGCTAGATCTGGAAACAAGTAGATAGTTCCGTGTTGTATTATGCTTTCCGCAACGGAAAAAGTCATAAAAAGACATGGGCTGGTTTCTCTATCTCAATCCCTAGGGATTTGCCATTAATGGTTCACTTTCCACCCCACTGATTAAAGAAAAGCTAAAGCTAATATCACCTTTTATTGCTGTGGCATATGTGTGTGCAATTTCAGGTTGAAAGTTGAAACTGTATAAGAAATAGAGGGATACCCTTAGCAAAACATTCAGTTGATCTCTGTCTTTGTTTTTTTTGTTTTTTTTTTAAAGCGGGTGTTTTTCTTGGCAAATAGAAAAGAAGAGATCCCACAGCCTCCCAACTCTTATGAGATGGCCCCATGAGAGTTGATAGCCGTAGAGGGTTCAGGGTTGCAATAGAGGGAATTAGGGCTAACTGAACAGCATAGGCATCTCAGCCAGTAAATCTTTGGTCATAAGTATCTGAATAGCTTTTGGGAGTGCTGCCTTTTGATTCTGATTTCTTGTACAAGTTCTCTTTTGCACCAGATTAGTGGTCATATTTGGGTAGAAAAATGTAGTTACCACTTTTATTGTTCGCTCAACTTTTTGCGCAAAATTTTAACTATAGAGAATATTTAACAATCAACTTTCCTGAATGTTTTCATGATTTTGCTATAATTTTTGTCAGTGTTTCTTGGAACTAGCTTGTTTTCTCTCCTCACAGTTTCTCTTTAGTCCGTTTTTGGGGTTTCTGTTTCTTTACTTGTTTTATCCTGTTGAGAATATATACAAATAATTACCTTTTCTTTAGAATAGTTGGTCAACTATTTGATATTTTATTAGAGCATACAAAAAATATTAGTTAGAACCTACTGCCTACCCGATATAGTCCTCCCCCCCATTCTGGCCCCCTTATGGAAGAGAGTCTGACCACGTGAGGAGCATGTTGAAATTATGAATAAATTACCCTTTCTCTAAAAGAATACTAAAAATTATGGTACCATGCTCAGGCTGACAGTTGTTTGTCACTTACTGGAGCGAAACTGGTTTTAGCTCTTGGCTTTTCGTGAACATTTGGGGAAGCAATGACGCCATTAATCTTTTTTTCCTTCTGCTTTTTACCATGGTATCAAATCATTTTAACTCTTCACTGCATAAATTTACTGCTGTCCCAACCTTCGGGTGTGCTCCGGCTTTAACTTGTGATCTTTCCAGTATAACAACCATTCAAGTATAACCAGAAATTTCTGGATTTGACTAAGCTTACAATACATGACTTCAACATCATATTTCTGCTATAATCTTTGGTTTAATTATTGCTGTGCATTGGACTATTCTGTTTTTCCTATATCATTTTTCAAGCATTGTATCAAAAGGTGCTCTGATTCAAAACTCAAAAGTTTACTCTTCACTGTAAGGATGTGCATGAATGGTTGCACCCTCTTGAATGGTTGACCGGTTTCAATTTGAATAGGTGAGAGAAACCATGAAATATCGTACAGATTTCTTGCAACCTAGAATTTATAAGTGAAATTTTCTTTAAACTCTACGAGCACCTACTGAAGCATGTCTCCTTGAGTCAGAAAGAGAACCAAGATGCCAAGGTTAATTCAACCTAAAAAGTCTCTTCCCCTTCTCAAAAAAAAAGAAAAGAAAAGAAGATACCTAAAAAGTCTCTTTGGCAGAGAATTGGGTTATTTGTTGATTGATTGATTCGAGTCATTGACTTCGTGTTGATTTTGGAGTGTGGAGAATTTGTTGACAGCTCCCAATCTCACCTTTAAAAACAGTTCTACCATGTCTTGTTTTTCATCCCCTAGATAAATTTAGGGGAGAAATTACTTTACCCCTTGTTCTTTGTTAACTATGCGCATATCCATTCCGTAGGTCAAACATAAGCGCACAACTCCTTGTGGTCTTTTGACTGGCAATGTAGAACTGCAACTCCAATTTGAACATAAATTGTGACGGTGCAATCTAGTTCAGAATCATAGAGACTTGTGTGTATATATATGTATTATGTGCACCTCAAGGAGTTTATATGCACATTGACCATACCAAAGGGGCAGGTAAATTTCATGCTTTCTTTAAATTGACTCTTTTTTTAGCCATCAATCAATGGTTGTCGAAGATGATCTATTATCTGGAAACATATGCCATTTGTCGATATAGACTTCTTGAGAAGGCCAAGTATTTGAAATTTCTGATAGGATACAGCCTTGAGCTAGTGTATATTGTAAAGCCTAAGCTGCTTATATTATGTTCTATTCTGAGGACAGTGGTTCTTTTACTTATAAATTTCGCTTGTGTTGTTGACATGTTGTCCACAGAAAATTGTGTCCTGTATAAGATTTGTTTCCCTTTGTTTTGTGGAGTTGCGGTGTCGGGTCTGAAATTCAAACTTTTTCCATATGGAATTCTATGCATGTATGATATGTAATGGCTAAACTTATTGCATGTACTATTTCATTGCATCCTATGCGTGTAATTTAGAATATTGTCCTTGAATATTTGCTATGTTCTGTTGAACAACATTTTTTATCTAGCAGATGCACGTAAGTTCATCCATGATTTCTCTTTCATCTTTTGTTTCCTTTTCATTTATTTTGAGTAAATATAACTACTTCTGTTTTAGTTATGAAGATCATTTTTATTCTGGAACTCTTCTTCAATGCTGTCTTGCCTCCTCACAGTGGGCTTTTTCTGCGCTAGTCAAATATTCTGATTGCCTAAACAGAAAGCAAAAACCTGTTTGTGATTGATTCCTAGATAATGCTCGATTTTAAGTGTTCACTTCATTGATTTGTCATGGGAATGAGATGCTGCTTTACTTTCTTAAAGTTTTGGGAGCATCATCTATTTAAACTGGAATCTGGAGATGATTTAGTAGTTTTGGAATACTGTCACTCAACCCAGTTAATTTATAGTGTCATCCCATTTGTTTTCTAAGTCTATCATTTTGCATCTTGTCAGGACTGACTGAGCACATGTTATACCTCCGTACCTCTTGGAATCTGTTAACATTTTGCTTCTATTGCAGGGAAACGTGGCTCATACCTCCACCATATCAGAGTATGACTTGGGGGGAGAAGGGGATCTATTCAAAGCTCCTGAAGCTATTATTGAAGAGCCAGCGGTGGGCTTTGATCCCATGACAACTACCATTTCAATGATCTCGTGTGGGGAAAATATCATATCACCCCAATCACTCAAGGTTGCGGACATTGAATCAATTCAAAGTGAGCAGCTTTTGAGTGAGGTTTTCTATGAATGCAAGAAAGATATCTTGGCAAAAGACGCTATTGAAACACCTCTCTCTGAAATGTTGGATATCAAGATTCCTGTTTTGGGGACTGTTGAAACCCCTATTGCAGAGAACAGGTTGATTACTCCTGGGTCATTCCCAAAGAGTGTCAGCTCGGAATGTTTAAGCTCAATGGACTGGATACATGGTTTGTCAGTGAGGCCAGATTTTCTGGATTTTCATGGAATGGACCTTGGTGATGTGAATGGGATGCGGAGGTCGTTAAGTGAAGGCGACATAAAGGTCAATTTAATTTCTCTCTCTCTCTCTCTCTCTCTCTTGTTGCTTCTTACCTATGTCAATTCTTTCATCTATATATCTCTGGTTTGTTTTTGATTGGCGCCTACTTACTTGGTTTCCTAGGAAATTTGATAGCCTGTTATGGTGGTAAGAGTTTAGGAAATCTGGGAGACTTCATGTCGCTGGCAGGAAGTTCACATCCTAGATGTAGGGCATGTTTCGATGATCAGATTTCCATTGAGGCGATTCATTATTTCACAGGACGAGTTCTTCTACCGGACTAATAGTGAGGGTATTGCTAATACCGCGCCCCCAAGATATTGTAGATCGTTGTTTTGTAGGATTGTGGTCCAACAGATAATCTTATCCCGCTATCAAAATTGTTACATATTAGGACATTGGAAATGCAGTTCCACGGGATTTGTAATCTCATCTCATGTCTAGTCCGCTCAATCAATCAGGCCCATATATGGTGTGTGTAAATATTTCTACGCAGCTAAGTGTGGATATTAGGCGATGTCTATAAAGTAAGGGCTCACTATAGGGGAGTCATTTTTTCTGTTCATCTGTCATGTCGCATCAGGTCCATGCAATTTATATTCTCAATTGAACCCTAGCCTGTATTTAGTTTTGTGCTAAAGAATACAAACTGAGAAATGATAAGATGTTTCTGGCCATTTCATCGGATGGGCTTAGTTTATTGATACTGAGTTTTTTGCGGCAGATGCTTGGTAATGGTCATGTGAGTCTCATCCATTCTCCTTGTGGGCCGCCGCAAATTTTCAGCAACTGCACCACCGAAGACCGCCAGCAAAAGCTTTCCAGATACAGAAACAAGAAGTCTAAGAGGAATTTTGGCAGGAAAATCAAGGTAACTTATAACTAAATGTTCTTTTGCTTCCCCGTGTTTTGACTAACGTACCAACGGCCATCACCACGGAAAGGCTCATGACGGGTAGCGGTATGCCTCGACATTCGTGTATTTTGAGATTCGTACGACATCATCCAGTTGAGTTGATAGTGCGTTGAGACGGTGGGATAGATATTTTTTTGGGACAGAGGATCCTGTGTGCAGTTTCTTGTGGCCAATGTGCTTATGGCAGGTATTACTTCAGTATGCTTGCAGGAAGGCTCTGGCTGATACTCAGCCTAGGATTCGCGGAAGGTTTGCAAAGACAGAAGAATCTGACGTTTCGAAGAATTAATAACTGTCAAACCCTAGCTGTGGAAGAAATGTAGGAATGAAGGAACCAAATGCAAGTGATGAATGAGATTAGCATAGCAGTAATGAAGGCCTGGCAGAAAGTTAGAAGTTTAAAACAGGTTTTGCGGAATAAGACAGGACCCCACCAAAACCTGCAAATTAATTGGTCTTTTGTGTTCTGTATTAATCTATGTAAATCAAAAATTGTCCGAACGGGGTTGTATATAGTGTTTGTGTAATAAAAGAAGTCAAAAATTGTTTGTTTTTTTACATCTTATGAACTCCTTATAGCTTTACCACGGTATTCGCCCAGTAACATGATAAACCACAAATCAGGTATGCCGAAACTAACGGCCTGTTTGGAACTTGAGGAAAAGAAAACCTTTGAAAATGTGTAAAAGAAAATTCATTGTGCTTAATTATTCGTTTTGTTATTTTCCTCTCTTTTTCCTCTCAAACCAAAAAAGAGAAACAATTTCCTTCTTTTTTTCTCCATAGGTTCCAAACAATAGTCCCATCTCTCTCTCCAATTGTTTTGTTGGGGAATCACTCCATGTTTCACATGCTCAAAGCGTTTTAGTAGTACTAGCATTCACTTAAAGCTGCCTCTCTCTCTCTGTACTACTAGAAAAGCTCAGATCAGGTTAGATTCCTGCAACGTCCAAGGTACTCCCATGACAATCTTGCGAGCAGTAAAAATCTGCATAGCTGTAGGAAGAATCTGCTGGCCGGGTAGATGAACCACTTTTTCCTTTTTTTGCTTTTAGGGAGAAAATCTCACGAGATCCCCTGTCCGACCTTCCTCTGGACAGGTGTCTGTCCCACCCTTCTCCGAGAAGGGTGGGACAGGCACCTGTCCAGAGGAGGGTGGGATCCGGACTCGCAACATGAAACAAATCAAGGTCAAGGCCTGGCAAATGTAATTTCCTTTACTTCAAGTGGTAGGCTGTGGAATCTCTCTCTAAACTGGTGGCGGAAGGTACGAAACTCATCACTCTGTAAATTCCATGTGGGTATTTGTTGTGCAGAAATTTGGTATTTCCATGAGCCTACCAAACTCATTAAAGCCCATTTTAGACCACCACCGCCGCCGCCGCCGCTGCCGCCGCCACCACCGGTCGCACCCGCATATATCCTCGTTATTGCTATCGGGACACTGAATTTCCTCACCTCATCTCTCATTAGCCCGACTTGAAAGACCGACATGCCGAGAATTGATCAGAAGAACATTAGTGATTGTACCTATCTAGTCATTTGTAAGTCTCCCCATCTTTTTCAAAACTTGTTTCTCATGCTGGATATGGAACACCCAAATTTGGCACCATCTTCTTCCAAACCCAAAAGGCCAAAACCCTTGACTCTCTCGTTTTCAGCCCACAGACCGAAAAGAGAGAAAGAACCATTGGTCAACGATTATAAAAGGACAAAAATTACAAAGACTAGTCGATACAAACAACAAATAAAATAGGGGAAAACTGAAAAAAATACACCATTTCAGATTCTCTAAATAAGGACCCATTCTCTCTCTCTCTCTCTCTCTCTCCTAAGCATGTAACAGCACCCATGGTCTAGAAGCATGGTGGACGAACAGAAATAGTACCACGTAGTCTACCTAAGGTGCAACAACGGGCTTAACAGAGACGATGATCCACAGAGTCTACATGTATGGAGGAGTGAATAATCACCAAAATCAAATTTAAAAAAATCAAACTATTCTACCATATAAATTTGTAAAATCCGACAAATAATCACTTGTTAATTAGTAAAAATCTACCTAGGCACACACCACGGAAAAAATCCCAGGATTTTAGCTCTCAGTCTCTTTTTCTGGTCCTTGTAAATCTCTTTTGATTGTCCCACTCACCTCTTTCTTCCGGACGGTGAGATTGAGAACGGTACATGTATTTTCCGTCTTCTTTGATACGTGTCCGGCCGACCCGCTTCTCTCTCTTTAACACCATTTTTTCCCTCGGGTAAGTACTTTAAACACCATTTTTGGTCGGACAAATTTCTTCTCCTCTCTAGAAAATTCCTCCCTAGGCCATCGTCTTCTTGAACTCAACCCAACCCAACCCAACCCCACCATGTCTGATATCCAAGAACCCACCCGCCATCTCTAGCTCCATATCCTGCCATGGAAGCCCACCCCCCAACATCATCTCAGGGCATCCATCGTTGAAGAAAACCTGTTACAAGGAATCTCTACCAATATATTTCATCACAAATTTGTAGGCCAAAAAACAAGCTCAAGATTCTAAAAAGTAGACCCATTGGGCCATCAAGGAAGAACCCACCCGAAAGCCCGTCTAAGTCTACCATTAGAAATTGGGATTTCAACCACGTAAAAATCATAACTTTAATACTCCTACACCGCTTATCCATAAACGAATATAAACCCACGAAATATCTCCACAATATACATTACTACACCACGAAAAATGTTTCAAAATTTTCCATTTCCCACCATCACCTTACGCAAAACTTTAATCAACTGGTATCGAATTAAATTAAATTAACTAACTTTAATTAGTAGAACAGAAACCCATTTAAATTAACCAACCCACAAAATTCAAAAATTTGGCTCCTATTGCCTGGCCTCCAAGTTTCTTGCAACAAAAGCTCCCTTCTCTCTCTCCAAATCGAAGAGAGAGAGAGAGAGAGAGAGAGAGAGCCTCAGAGCCATGACTCTACTGGTTAAACCCAAGCCCGTGCCTGCCTCGACCTGATTTTCCACTTCACACGCAACTTCGAAGAGAAATACCACGTCAAACGTTTGCCCAATGTACTACTACTACTACTATTGCATTGCAATGATAACGCCGACCTCCCCCCCAAACCCACAAGTCAGTCATCCTTATTCCCCCTCTCTCTCCTCTCTCTCTCTCTCTCTCTCTCTCTTAACTTTCAGCACACGCACACACACACATGTATCTATCTGTTGTATCTATAATTCTACACATACATACACATATTATATAAACCTTGCCAAAAAAATTTGCTAGGATTTCACGTTAAGTATTATCGAAAGTCGTTATTTTATTTTAGGATTATTGATTTTCCCTTTTTATTATTAGTATATATATATATATATATATATATCTCCGTCGCCATCGGCTCGAGAGCAGTTAGAACTTCGTCTCGCGCAGCAGAGATCCCTATTTCAGAAAACCTCCGCGGCTGGTTTCTCGATCCTCTCGATTGAGGAGATTTTCCCTGCTCAATTCTCTGTCTCATGTTTTGTTCGATTTTGATCCTCATTCCAGTCCCTGCTTTTCGTTCGTTCCGGAAAATCCCCTCCTCGCTCTATCGGTTTGGTGCTAAGCTTCTCTGCTTTCAGTCTGTCTCGGAAATTAGGGCAAAATTAGGGGGTTTTCTGGGTAATTGTGAGGTCTTTATCGGGGAATTCGGATTGGGATTCCATTCGGTGGTGGGATGATAATCAAGCGCAACTTGAAATCGGCAATGCCGGCACTGAAGCGGTGCAGAGCCGGCGATTCAGGCGGCGAAGACGACGAGAGCTCGGCCAACAGGAAGAAGCGAAAAGTGAACGGTTATTACCCCCTGCATCTGCTCGGGGAGGTCGCCGCCGGCGTAATTCCGTTCAGCGGCCACGGACTGCAGCGGAAATTGGGCGGGAAATTAGGGTTTGGTTCGTGGTGCACGGAGGATTCGTGCTGCCGCGACGACGTCGTGGAGCCGAAGGTGAAGGTTGTTAAGGAGGGGAGTAATAATAATCCGGCAGCACCGGAGGCGTCGCGGCCGCCGCTGGTGAAGACGACGCGGGGACGGGTTCAGGTACTTCCGTCGAGGTTTAATGATTCAGTTCTTGATAATTGGAAGAAAGAGAAGACAAGTAGTACCAGTGGTAGTAAACCTAGTCCTTTAGATTCGTGTTTGGAGCCGGAGTTTAAGCCCGTAAAGGAGAAATTCAGCTTCAAAAGCCCTGGAATTCGCAGTCAATTGGCTTATCGTAATAATGGAATCCGAGGTCAAATCGGTGGTAGTAATAATGGAATTCCCGGTCGAATCGGCAGTAGTAGTAATAGAGAGCGTAGTGAAGATAAAGTTAGTTATCAGTATCTTAAAGTGCCACCATGGTTGGGGGAGTATGAGAGGTCGAAGAACTTTAATAACTTTAGTAGGAATTATTCTAGTTCGCGTAGTGCACTAACTCCATCGCTCCATGAGCAAGTAAGGGAGACGGGAAAGTCCCGAGTTGGGGAATTGGAGGAACCGGTAGTAGATTTGGCCCGCATTGGTGGATTGGTGGAGGAGGAGGGTAAGAAGAAAAGTGGGTTGTTGTTGTATGGGCTTGATGATGAGTTTGGTTGCGGTGATATAGTTTGGGCCAAGTCAGGGAAGGACTATCCCGCGTGGCCAGCTATCGTTCTTGATCCTACAACACAAGCTCCACAACAAGTTCTGAGTTTTCGGGTTGCCGGTGCTGTTTGTGTGATGTTCTTTGGTTACTCTGGCAATGGAACACAAAGGGTACATCACGCACTCTCTCTCTTAAACTTAGCTGCTCTTAACTTCACTAATCATGTATTTAATGTTTTAACCATAGACTGCATTTAATGATGTCATCTGTATGTTATGATGAGCAGGATTATGCTTGGGTTAAACAGGGAATGATATTCCCCTTCATTGATAACGTGGACAGGTGTGTTATTGATAGTTTTGTTGTCCTCGTATTTGTGTGGTTTAGAACTTGTGCTTAAGACTTTGATTGGTTCAGGTTTCAGGGGCAGACCGACTTGAATGATAGCAAGCCCAGTGATCTTCGGTCTGCTATAGAAGAGGCATTTTTGGCCGAACATGGCTTCACTGAGATGTTAATGGTGGAAATTAATGTGGCGGCTGGGAATCTAGATTATTTGGAATCTGTTCGTGGAGGGGTCCTGGAAGCTTCTGATTCGAATCAGGAGCAGGAGTGCAACACCCACAAACAGGTTAGTAACTTTGACATTCATGCTTCACTTTCTCTTCCTTAATATTTGAGTAGCTTCAGGAACCCATCAGTGACCACGGAATATGGTTTTATACTTTGGCGGGTTTTACCGTTGTATTTCTAGCTATGGTATTGGATCTTGGGCATGGATTGGTGGTTCTCCACACACACACACCACAACACACCCTCATTTTGGTATTGTAGTTTGTACATCCTTACTTCTGTTTCGCATCAAACTTGATCCCTTCTGTACAAGGGTTGAGTAATTTTGTTTTCCTTGCGCAGAATGCCTTTAAAAGGAAAGAGGAATGGTCTTGTGAAGGCTGTGGATCGAGTCTTCTATATAAAACTTCCAATGAAATTAAGGCTTCAATTCCTGGATGTCGTCTGTGTGATTCCTGTGCTAAGGTTTTGTATCTTGCTCAGGGTTGCTTTTGTTGTCGTATTCTATTCCAAAATGTGTGAAGAATTCAATCTCTGAATTTGTATGGTTGATTATTCTATGTAATTTATTGCAGTTAAAGAAAAATAAACATTCATGTGGCATATGCAAGAAGATCAGAAATCATTTGGACACTGGCAGTTGGGTGAGGCATACAGTCCGAAATGATTTATAATTATGTTTTGCTATAGAGGATGTATATATGTTTAATTGTTGATTTTTTTTGTTGGATAATACTCCTAACTTTTTAGAATTCGTTTAAGATCAATTTAATATTTGTTGTTATTCACTGAATTAGGTACGCTGTGGGAGTTGTAAAGTCTGGGTGCATGCAGCATGTGACAAAATGTCTAGCAATTTTTCCAAGGTATGCTTATAGATGCTCTAGTACAATTTTAATCATCTTTGTGGTCTTTAGTGCATGATGGATAACTTAGTTACGTGTATTTGCCAGGATCTGGGAGCCGCTGGTTATTACTGCCCTGAATGCAGAGCTAAGTTCAATTTTGAATTATCAGATTCAGAAGACTGGCAACCGAAAGTCAAGTAAGACATCTATTGCTGACAATTTCTTAAGGCTATTGGGAACGAAATTGGATATCTTTTAATGGTATTTATTTGTGCAGAAATAACAAAAAGAATGTGCTGCCTGACAAGGTTACAGTAGTCTGCTCGGGTGTAGAAGGCGTATATTTTCCTAGCCTCCATTTGTAAGCATCCTTAATGTCGCTTGAGTTTTAGGTGCTTGGATACTTGGTGCCATCAGTGATTATTATAATTCCCTTAAAAGGTTCTTAGGGAGTAATATTTTTTGGGGTATGGCGAACGACTAAAGAACAGAACATGTGAGAACGATAATGCAATTGATCTACTACTTAGAATAATATGCAGGAAACCATGTGGGATGAAAAGTCTAGGATTTTTTCATTATTTGTTTTGAGTTTCTAGTTCTGAAGGCTTCCGGAAATGCACAAATAACATGACATGAAATTGAGAAATTGTATTTTCCTTTCTTACTCTTGTGTCCTTGAGTTATTATTAAAGCAAAAGACATGATATCTTACTCTTCCATGAATACAGAGAAATCAACTTGATTTTTTGTCAACATACTCTAATTTCTGAGCTGAAATTTTGTTAGTTTTTACCCCTCGTTTGTCTATGTCTGATTGTCTTCAAATGTGAATTCAACTCCATTTCTATACTTTTGCGTTCTGTGGCAGAGTTATCTGCAAGTGTGGGTATTGTGGAACTGAGAAACAGGCACTTAGTGAATGGGAGCGACATACAGGTTCAAAATGGAAAAATTGGAAGACTAGTGTCAGGGTGAAAGATTCCATGTTACCACTGGAACAATGGGTATGTGCTTAAATTGATTTTAATCTTTCTTGCATATTGTTTTCCTTCCCCCACACCTGCATTCATCTGTATTACTTTGTCCACATATGCTTGTGCACGTGTCTGTCTGTCTGCATGAACCGTTAATAAAGAAGAATTGCTTCATCTTCAATAAAATATCTTACCAACCAAACCTGTTGTTCAAACCCAGTTTCTTAATTGGGGGTTTGGAGGTAGGTAGTTGTTTTGTAACACTTCATATCTGTTTGTTTGTCTATAGTGTGTCATAGGCATCTATGAGCTATGCCATGTTACATGGACTTGGCTCGGGTCTGTGTCTGATTGTGGGATGCATCTTGCTCTCATATTATTGGTGAAAGATGCCTCGCTATATGAATCTTGGTTGTGTTTGACCACTTCTTACAAGAAAGATGCATCTAATCTAATCAAATTTTATTTGGTTTTGCAGATGTTGCAGATGGCAGAGTACCATGCACGTACTGTTGTTTCTGTTACTTCTCTTAAACGCCCTTCTATGAAAGTACGAAAACAGAAGTTGCTTAATTTTTTGCAAGGTATGCTGACATCTAAGCATGTAGTTTCGCAACCTGGTAATCTGGTACATTCGCCTGCATTTTGGTCTCACTACTGAACTGATTTCACAATATTTTTATGTATCAGAAAACTATGAGCCTGTCTATGCCAAGTGGACAACAGAGCGATGTGCTGTGTGTAGATGGGTTGAAGACTGGGACTACAATAAAATCGTTATATGCAACAGGTTTTTGTCCATAAGAAACATCTCTTGTCCTAAATATACTGCAAAACCTGGTGAAAAGTTACTCATACGCAAAAATTGAAGGCCACTGTTTGGAAGCCCATACTAGAGGCTGAGGGTGTGAAATGTAAAGGCACTCTATTCTGCTTTTTCTGAATGATCCAATGATGGTTTTTTGCTAGCATCTGACAATCTTTCACTCTTAAAGAACTGAAAGGGAATGAGAGGTTTAAGATTCTGTCAACCCTTGTCACCATTTCTTGGGAAAACTTCAGGAGATTGCTCTTGCAGCATCTCTGTTCCCTTTATACATATCTATGCAGTATAGTTTCCTACTCATGCAAAAGTGTTACCTTGCCTTCACATCATTAGTTCGACCATTTGCAAGAATTTCTGACAATTGAAGGGAACTTAGCTTGTTGCCTAAACGTCATACTAAATTATAGTACATTGAGCACATGAAAAATACTGCTTATATTTTTTTTCTTCTATCAGATGCCAAATTGCTGTCCACCAAGAATGCTATGGAGCAAGAAATGTTAAAGATTTCACTTCATGGGTTTGCCGAGCATGCGAGACACCTAATATCAAACGGGAGTGCTGCCTCTGTCCTGTAAAAGGCATGGTCCTAGCCTGAATTGAATCTCATGAGTCATGAATGTTTACTTGTTGTTTAATCTCTTTTTGTTCCAGTTCCCATTAGAGAAGCCATTAGGTATTTTCCCCACAGAACTCATGCTTTCTTTGGTAGCTTAATGTGAAACTTTCTATTCACAACTTTGTAGTTGCAAAGTGCCGTCTGGAGGATAATTTGTGCCAGTTTAGCGAAACATCCTTAGTCTTCATCCTTGATTTTTCATTTCCTATCACTTTACATTTTCCTATTTAGACTTTGTTAAAGTTTTGATAGTTTTGTGGGTGGAGGGTTTGGGGTGTAGTCGAAGCTGAAATTACTTCAAAAGTAAAAGAAGTAAAAGTTACTTTTAAATAAGAAAAAGGAACCATGTTAGCAGTAACTAATCTCACTATACTAGGGCCGGGCATAGTTCCGAATTCCCATTTATCATTTTCGCTATATTGGTGACACCAGTGGTCCTCAATGATGGTCACTGACTCACTGTCCTTTCAGGAGATTCCTTTGCTCTTTCAGTGACTTGTGGACCTCATAATTGTCTAGAGAGTTAGAAAAACATGTAAGTTCTGTAAATTGTTTTCTCCTATCTTATAATGGATAGTTTGCTTTTAAAGGGGGTGCTCTGAAACCTACGGATGTTGAGTCGCTGTGGGTTCATGTTACTTGTGCTTGGTTTCAACCTGACGTTGCTTTCTCAAGTGATGAAAAGATGGAGCCTGCTGTTGGAATCTTGAGAATTCCATCACACTCTTTTGTGAAGGTATACTTGTTTATTATGACTGTTTTAAGGTACCTTCGTTTAGCTTCCTCGAATGTAGAATTGCTTTTCTTCTTTTTATGTTCTTTATATGTTTTAGATTTGGCAAGTTTAGGCATCTATTGGAGTTTTTATTCTAGTATGGCGCACGGGTACTGGAACACCATCATGATCTATCCAATGTGAAAGTACCAACAAGGAAGACCTTTCTCGTCCATTCGGATTTGATGACCTAAAGTTGTTAATGTTTATCACTAAATTTTCTTTTGAAAGAGACAATGTTGTAGAGTTGTACGAAGCGGAGCAGTGAAAAATTAGGTTTTCTTTTTCTGAGTTTTATTTTATAGTAATGGACTACCAGAATTGATCCAGAATGCAGCATTTGATAACCATGAAGAAACTTTGGATCCTTAATGGCTCTTTTTAGTTTTAATTGTCAGCATGATGGATAATGGTCATGGGTTATGGTGTACATGAATCATTCAATGGTGGAACGGGAACCTGACTGTATCGTTTCTATGATTGTCAGATATGTGTAATCTGTAAGCAAATTCATGGTTCCTGTACACAGTGTTCTAAGTGTTCCACTTATTACCATGCAATGTGTGCATCAAGGGCTGGGTACCGTATGGAGGTTAGTTTATGGTTCTGTCATGTTTTGATCCTTATTACAGCATTTTTCTTGTAGTCATTACTTTTTACTTTGGGAATGGCTCATGAGAAGCTTATATTTCTGCATATTGAAGACGTGTTTGTAAAGTTCTCTTTACATATGGAGCTTCACAAGTTTGTTTCTTTATAATTCTCGATGTACTAGTCCCAAGAGTTGTGGCCATGTGGGAATGCATATTCAGTCAAATATAGTCTATTGCATTAAGGTAATGAATGGCTTTTGAATTGCAGTTGCATTCCTTGGAAAAGAATGGGAAACCAATGACAAAAATGGTTTCGTATTGTGCTTATCACAGGTAAATAATCTCTCTCTCTCTCTCTCTCTCTCTCACACACACACACACACACACATGCACACATACTTGCAGACAGTTGCATTAGATCCCAATTGCCTCTCTTTTGGTGGGGTTTAATCGGAGTCTCACCCTACCTAGCATCGCAAGCATTTATGTTTGCATCTGCCTCTTTGTGTTAATAATGCCAAAGATTAAGACAGCTTCCAGTAACCTCTACCTAAACCACCTTCATTAGATGAGCTGTAAATTTAAGTGTCGTTTTTGTGTGTTCTTTTGTTTATATGTTGACTTTTTTGTTTTTGTTGGGCATAGGGCTCCAAATCCAGATACAGTTCTAATCATACAGACTCCTTTAGGAGTTATTTCCACCAAAAACCTACTCCAAGACAAAAAGCGCACCGGTTCAAGGCTGATTGCGTCCAACAGATTAAAACTTGAAGAATGTTCGACCATGGATGTCAATGAGATTGAGCTAGTTTCTGCTGCAAGATGCCGGATCTTCAAGAGAACGAAAAATAAGGTACCTTGGGAAGTCACATATCATTACAGATGTTGCAATTCATTTGAATATTGCTTGGGATGCTTTGTGGGAGACATAAAATTCAAAGGGCGCGGTAGGATGCCTACCAATTGTCAATTGTGGTGATCCTACCATGGTCCTACCCTTTTTTTATCCCTTCCTGATTTGTCTCTTTCCGTGATCTTTGTTCTGTAGGTCAAATAGGTTATTTGTTTAGTGCTTTTGCTGAAGTGAGTAGGCATTCTTTTTTCACAAAAAAAAAAGAGAATGAATTGTTTGTGTGCAAAAAGCCTCTGAACAGATGCTGGGACTGGGTTTGTTTTGTATCACTGCCAACATGCAGTCACTTTTTTTGTACTTTCTGCACTCTTTGGAAGATTGTATGTGACGCTTGTCTTCGATCTTGGACTAGCTGTGATTTTTGAGCATCTTTGCTGGTTATTTATTGGATGCCTTGCCTTTTAGCGTCGTAGTTTTTAGTGTAATCAATTTTTGTGCTACATACTGCTGAGTATAGCGCTAGATAAATTAAAAAGCAAGAAAAAACAAGCTGAACTGCTGAAGAACTATTCTTGGTTAAATTAGCACTGGGTTTTTTTTGTCTTGTTAACTATTCTTATTATGTTAATGAGCCATGCTATTTTCATTTCTGACCCACTGCTTTGGAAGTAAGGCCGCATGCATCTGGCTCTACCCTGGCCTCATAATGGTTGGAGCCTTGGTTGAGAAATCGGCCAAACCAACAAAACACAACATGTAAGAACAATCAAGAAAAGAAACAAAGAACGCAAGACAAGAGATTTTTATGTGGTTCTCCAACTGTGTAGTTAAATGAAGAGAGTACAAGTTACATTGGCTGCATATAGTAAGTATCTATAATGTTGGGTTTACGTAATCGAACCCCGAATAGTCAATGAAGCGCAAGCCAAATCGAATCAGGCTTCACAAGCCCAACAGCCTTGTGCATATGGCTACCCTTTCTGTTACTGCACTATTCTGGCATTGTTTTTCTGCATATATTTATGGGGCTTCGACGCAATTTGACTTTCAGATGGATATTCATGAGCAGAGTTGAATTAGAACCAAGCCAGAGAAATAGAATAGTCTTCTTACAAGTTAGCTGAGTTATTTGTCTTGCTATTATAGCTTCAACTTTCTACTGGTGTTTGGTTTTCCAAATTTTACTTAATTTTTCATCTTTACAAGAAAAAGTTCGTTATTTTGGTTTCTATGCTATTAAGTAATTGTTTTTTCATCCTGAATGACTAATTTTTTTCCTCGTTCCGTTTAGGCAAGAATTTATCACCATTACTAAATTTTCATGGTCTTATTGTTATAAATTCGTCTGCTCATTGTTATGGATCTCTTTTTCTACTTGATAGAGGACGGGGGAACATGCCGTTGCTCATCATGTGACGGGACCTTCCCATCACTCTCTACGTGCACTACAAAGATTGAACATTTTTAGAGTAAGTTTCGTTTTGTCAGTGTTTCCTCACCCAGATTGATACAAACTCTGAGAGAAACAAGAAGAGCTAATAAGCTTGCCTTTTGCTTTAAACAGGAAATAGAGGAGCCTAAGGCCTTTTCTTCTTTTAGGGAACGGCTTCAACACTTGCAGGTAATTTTTCATCATCTTGCCATTCTCTTCTTCTTTCTTTTTTTCTCCTTTTTCTTTTCCCTTTCTTACAATTATGTTATAGTGGCGGTTGAGTCCCAACATTTGAGATATCAACCAACTCACCTACCTTGAGTACTGGTGGTGCACAATGTTTCAGTCATTATTTCACTTATATGCTATTTCCTAAATTGATTGTTTGTCTTCTTGTTGGTTAATTTCTTATGAGTCCAGAGAACCGAAAATGATCGGGTTTGCTTTGGGAGGTCAGGAATTCATGGATGGGGGCTGTTTGCACGTAGGAACATCCAAGAAGGAGAGATGGTATGTATTTGCTTGTCTGTTTTTAATGGTTTTTGTCATCTTTGGTTTTTTTGTTCATGAAGTGTGTAAACAAATCCTAAGGCACCACTACGGATGGACTTCCCGAATGATCAGTATGAGTTAGGTATGCTTGGAAGTCCCCAATCAATGTGAAACCTCTGAACAGTGTGTTATGGACTTCTATATAGCATCTGTAGGAAAAATTACATGCTCTAGATTCACACAATTGTAAAGTTCGAAATGGTTGTATTTGAACACAATAGCAATGTCTTGTGAAATCTAATCCTACATGTAGGCTACTTTTTTCCTGGGAAAAGAATTGTGCACTCCCTTCTAATGTTGGATAAGATTCAGTGGAATGATTAATTATAGGCGACCGTCTGAGCAGTTCTTCTGTAGATTTTTGTCATGTATGATTGTTCTTTAGAAGTATACTAGATTTGTATGTATTTATGTATGTATCCGGCATTGCATGTTCTTTCTTTGGTAAATCCGACATTGCGTGTTTCTCTTGTGAGCAGGTTAGTTACTATATGCTTAGGTCCTTGGACACATTTCGTTAGGTGTGATTGGTTTTCCTTGTATGCTAAAATGCAAAATGACCAGAGTAACGTACCTGTGTTTATTTTTTCTTCCAGGTTCTTGAATATCGTGGTGAACAAGTTAGGCGTAGTGTTGCAGATTTGAGGGAGGCACAATATCGCGCAGAAGGCAAAGATTGCTATGTATGTCTATTGCCTTTGGAGCTCATCACCGTCTTTTGCTTTCTTCCTCTTCCTTTGCTTCTCCCCCATTAACTGTGGTGGAATTTTTATTTGCAGCTGTTTAAGATCAGTGAAGAAGTTGTGGTAGATGCCACTGATAAGGGGAACATTGCACGCCTAATCAACCATTCAGTAAGTTTCTCTTATTGAGATTTGGTTCATATGTGCTATAAAAGTGATTTTCGTTTTCTTGGCAACTGCTTGCGTTACCGATGACGTTGGATCACATTTCGGTGCTTGGCTCATGTATGTGTTGTTGTGTTGAGATATTTTGGACGTCTTTCTTATCTCTTATCTTGTAATCTGTAGTGTATGCCCAACTGCTATGCTAGGATCATGAGTGTGGGTCATGATGAGAGTAGGATCGTGCTTATTGCCAAGACAGATGTATCTGCCGGTGACGAGTTAACGTACTTCTCTCTCTCTCTCTCTCTCTCTCTCTCTCTCTCTCTCTCTCTCTCTCTCTCTCTCTTGTGCGCGCGCGCGCGTTACTTGTTCTTGTGATTTTACATGTTCGCTTCATAATTCGTTTTCTGGGTTTTGTGCACATGACAGGTACGATTACTTGTTTGATCCCGATGAGTGCGACGATTTTAAAGTCCCCTGCTTGTGTAAAGCTCCAAACTGCAGGAAGTACATGAATTAGGTTACATACAGAGACAGTATATAGCCATTGTTTCTCCGCAAGGAGCACTAACCCAACCCCCCCTCTTCCTAGTGGGACCTCACAGTTGAGTTACTGAATTCGTAGTAGTTTTGCTAATTAAAGAAGTGTTAACTTAGTTGGTTATTTTGTTTTTTGATAGATTTTCAAGCATAATAAGAGCTGTAATTTGCCGCAGCCCGTTTGGCTCGAGGCATCTTGTGTGAATTGATTGATGGATAATCCTCTCTTTTTTTGGTACAATATCCATCCAGAATTCACCCCAACTTAGAAGGGTTTTCTTTGCCCTGAGCGATATTAGCCTTGTTTTAGTGCGTCGTAATTTTGCAGAGATTGTAAACTGGGTGTAATGCCCTCTCTCTCACATGCAGTGGGTCACATATGTGAGAGGAGCGTTACAAATAACTGTTGTATGAAAATTTTCCTCGAGAAGAAGGGGACAATGCAATTTTCTTTGTTGCCATAGAATTCCTGTGCAATTACTATACTATACCGTATGCGTAGAACATGTTTCTAGGAAGATACTGTATGAGAGAAGGTTTTTTGATAAGCAAATATGAGAGAAGGTTGTCCAACAGGGATCTCCTGAATAGAGGTAGATTCTCCTGAATAGAGGTAGATTACGGCTGCGTTCTTTTTAACTTATAAGTCTATTTCGGTATTTTTTATTTTTCGTAACTTTTTATTTAGCTTTTCGTTGTAATTTTTGGGATTGATCGTTCGTCTCGACGGGACGAATCGAAAAAGTATAAAATATGTACCGATGTTAAAAATTTTCAAATAAGACGATTTAACAAATGAGATAGCTGTTTAATACTTTTTCTATATTTAGTGAACTTTTTTTTGCTTTCGGTGATAATTTTGTACTTTTTAGACTCCTCTCATCGAGACGGATGATTAATTCAAAAAATATCATGTAAATCTAACAAAAATTAAAAAAAAAAAACGACTAAAATACACACAAATGAAAAAATAAGTTTAAGTTGAAAAGAACGCAGCCTAAAGTATTAATTGATATTCGATTGATTGGTCTGAGGTTATCAACAAAAGAGATTTGTCTAAACCACTTGGTTCTTTTTGTCCAAGTTGTTTTTCTTATTCTGTAAATCACTTCCTATTTTCTATGTGTTGCCGGAAAAACTCCGGCCATAGTTCCGAGGTCTACATCTACCAATTCAAAGGTCTGAGTCACCGTGTTCAACAGAATAATCGCAGGGTTTCCCTCCAAATATAACAAGGGCTTCTTTCGGGTCGATCCTATGTGGGTGGACAATGGCTGCAACAAGAAGACTGTTTTTGCTCCCGAAAAATGCAAAGTGAGATGTTTTCACGGGGATTGTGAATCACAAACTGAAACATAAGGCTGATCACAAAAGAGCTTGTGGATCAATAGAGGATTCAGAAGGGCGACTGTGGGGACGAGGGAGAAAGAAGGAGAAGCCATACGGATCCGGACTCAGACATGCCCACATGTTGTAATAAAAGCCTACTTTGTTGCTAAATATTTTGATATTGCCTAATTTTCGGGGGGAAAAAAGGAAAACTAATTCTTTCCCGACCGGCCAATCGGAGCGTTGACATTACCCTCTTTTTGTGTTTGAGTATATGTTATTTTAGCCAATCGCCAAAACTAGTCAAATGTTCATCCGCATTTAGAATGAGCAAACAAAATTGAACTCATTCCAATGTTCATGGAACCAATGAACATCATTTTTATTTTTATCTTGTATTTGTCGGGAGGTGTAGTATTAGCTATTCACTTCCTCCGAATTATTTTCCTCTAAATCCGAAGGTCGAAAATAATCCCCATCATCTTTATCCCACTTTAAAAAGAAAGTACAATTAATCCCAGTACTAAAATAATGTCATCTATTTTTTCATGGATCCCACTTGTTCCCTCTATTCCCACTTGCATTTGCACGATCAATTAAATTCATTCGTAAAAATAATCCGGCAATAAAATGTGCCTCTATGTCGGCTACTTTGACACAATTATACTCCGTACCTTGTACCGTCGGGAGAGGAGCAGTAATAATCTTAAATTACTAAAATTTACTAGCGCAAAAATTGAAAGTGGCACATAGATTGAAAATTGAAAGTGAGAGCAAATGGTCCGTTGGAGAATTACTAAAAATGTGACCTTGGCCTCACCTTAAAGTCACATAATGTGCGAGAACTAAAGTAGAAACAAAAATGGGAAAGCCGCTCTAAAAAGACATTCAAAAGCTAGTATTAGTACCTAGGTCCCAACCTTAGTCACGCAATCATAGTTCTCCAATCCGTTTCTTTTTTAGGGTTCAGTATTTCATTTTGGCTTGTTCCTTAATAAATATCCATTTTGTAAAATTAGTGGGTAAAAGTTACTATATTTTTCGTTTTACCCCTAAAAGTAGATTCTATTTTAAAAAGTTATACTCCCTCCGTCCCTTTATTACAGTCCAGTATTCCATTTTGGGCTGTCCCTTAATAAGTGTCTATTTTGTAAAGTTAGTGGGTAAAAGTTGGTGAATTGTCTATTTTGTCCCTAAAAGTATATTCCATTTTGAAAAGTTAGTGAGTAAAAGTGTAATGATGATGGGTAAGTAGGGAAAGTGGAGGAAAAAGTTGATGTGAAAGGTATAATGATGATGTCTTTTTAATAAGTTGGAGTTACGAAGCAGGACATTTAAAAAGGGACGGAGGGAGTACTGTGTTTGGATGAGTTTTTAAGAAAATTTTTTATGAGAGTAATGATTGAAAGTAAGGGTAATGAGTGTAGAGAGAGAGAAATGAGAATAATAATTGGAAATAGGGATAATGAGTGTAGAGAGATAGAGAGAGAAATGAGAATAATGATGAAAAATGTATATAAATGGTCCTCCTAATTTCATATGAGTCTCATTTTCGTCCTCCAAGTATTGATTACAATTCTTTTGACCTCCATGTTTGGTTTTTGTACCAAATTGATCCAATTGATAACTTCTGTCAGCCAAACTAGACGAAAAAAAATTAAATTGATGTCAGTTTGGACATTGCAATTCGTACCAAGTTTGTCCAATTGATAACGTCTGCCCTCAATCTGATTTTTTCCCATCCAGTTTGGCTAATAGACGTTATCAATTGGACCAACTTGGTACGAAAAACCAAACTTGAAAGTCAAAAGAGTTGCAATTGATACTTGGAGGACAAAAATGAGACTCGGTGAAACTAGGAGAATTATTTCTATAAATTTCTCAATAATGATCGAAGATAGAGTAATGATTGGAAGCAGGGTAATGAGTATTTTTTGAGTTGAAAACGAAGGTATTTTAGTGAGAAAATGTAATGATTATGTCTCTATAAAGTATAAGTAGAAAAAGTACAGATAAAAATTGACGTGAAAAATATAATGCTTTTAGTGGAGAGTACAATTCAATCAATATGGCCTTTGCTCTGCGCTAGCCCAAATTCTGGTAATTCAATTAGGGCATTGCTATTTGCAGCCACTTATTTTCTGAATGTAACCTGTATATAATATGGTACACACCTGTTTATAATATGATACACAGACAATATGGTACACAGACTACGTTCAGAAAATTTGTGACTGCAAATAGCAAGCCCCTTCAATTATTATGGCCTTCACACTCGCGCTGACGTAGACATGCGAGAGACCCATGGCGGAGCGTTTCAAGCGTTCTCCCACACGCAACCCTCACACGCTTCTTCTTCCTTCCGCCAACTATATTAAGAATTACGGTGTAGTACGTTTTTACTACCTGTATCTGTATGTACACCCATGTCCTCTCTCTCTCCTTCGCTTTCTCTCTCTATCTCTCTCTATCTCTCTCTGGTAAGCTATCATCTCCTTTAATTTCCTTTAAAATCTTAGTAATTCTGTTCGGTTGCCTATATTTTATGCAGGAAAATGCAATAAAATTTCAAAACTTCGAAGATCTCAAAAGCCTAATAGTAATATAAACAACTGTAAAACCTCAGCTGGACTTGGGTCTAGCTCAAGTGTGCCCCAATTTCTCAGTTTAGGAAAAGCCTAAACACAGTAAAAGAATCGAACTTTGAATTCTCGTTGTTGTTTTTTTTTTTTTTTTTTCCGGCTGTTTGTATCACGAATTGTACGGAGAAGACTTTGATCATTTTGTTTGCGTCTTTGCGAGCTCAGAAAACGCAGGAAATGACAGAATTGGCTTGTTTGAATTTTTGGATTTGGGGACATAGTTTAGTTTGACCTAATACGAACCACTTGGCTTTGATGGACTTGGACTACTGCTGTATGCACCAATTTGATGGATTTTAGTGTTGCACTGTTTAGATTTCGTCGAAATGGCATTGTGTGGGATTGCCCGGTGTCCTAATTGGGAAAAGGCTGAGATACCAATTCGAAGTTTTAATTTGTCGAAAAGACTGGTCAGACCGACTTTTGGTCCTTTGATGGGCAAAATTGGTTATTCAAGTCGGATTCTAAGATCAAGAATTAGATTTTCAATTTCAAGCAAGAATGCTACTGCATTGGAGTCTGAGGAGAGTGCCAGTGACACTTTCTCTGATTCTTTGGAGGAAGAATTGGGGCATGTGATGAAGTTCAAGATGTCTGATTTTGAAATTTGTGATCGGGTTAGCATTGGTCTCAGTGGGCGGGTATGACGAATTTAAATCTACTTTTGTATATGATTTTCGTAATGTTTAGATAGGATCTTTATGATATTCTGTTGTGATTCTTCTGTTTAAACATTCTTGCAGGCAGATGAGGTGGTTTTTGAAGCAGTTGTTAAGGATGTTGATAGGTTAGTTCAAAGTATTTGGGCAAACTAGTTTCAAAGTATTTTCCAAATATGGTGAATCTGAGTGTTCAATTATATGATCTAGCCCTTTGCATAACTCAAGAGTCTTGCTACGACGACTTACCAGTGCTCAAGCTCAGCGTAGAGGGAAACGTGCAATTGAGGTTGTTGGATTGTCTATGCTGAAATTGTGGTTATAGGGTTAAATCACCATTGATTCGTGAGAAACTGCTTTGACTTTTGTCTTTTATTACTGGTGTGTATTGTAGGTATTAAAGAAGCTAGCTCGCCGGAGGCTTATGTATCATTCTTACTCGATGCAAGTTCATGGCTATGTTGACCCATCTTCAACTGGTGATTATGGCTCCTTTACGCTAGTTCACGGGGTAAGTCCTTCCATAAATATATTTAAGGCATCGTATATTCTTGTTGTCTGTCTTGGAATTTTGGGGTTAGGGAAATCGATTAGTTAGCCATGACAAGTCCTAGAGAATGATTATATCTTACTTCTATTACATCTTCTTGGCAGTATCACGGTAGCTTTTCTTTAAGGCATTGGCTCCAACAGTCAGATTGGCTTCCGACATTGGAAGCTACTCTTGCTTTGGATGAGGATTCTGTCAGGAGGGTGGGAGATGACACAGTTGGAGGACCTGCTGTTTCTCGACAATTGCGACTTACTCGAATTTTGATGAGGGATCTCTTGATTGGAGTATGCTCAAAACTACCATTAGTATTCTCATGTTACGTGCAGTTCAGAGTCTTTTTACTTATTTGGAGGATCAGACTGGCTTATGGCTTTTGTTGTTTTCCTTTCTTAGGTGAATTACTTGCACAGCCATGGACTTGCCCATACAGAGTTGAGGCTTGAGAATGTGCATGTCAGCCCTGTGGACAGACATATTAAAGTGTGTGCTATGCTTTTGTTTTGGTGTGCTGGAAGTACGATTAACTGCTAAGACTCTAACTAGACAGTTGTTTCAGTATTTAGGATTAGTCACAAATCTGCCTAGCCTATGTCTAGAATCTGAAATATGATTTGTGTCAATAAGTTTCCTTCTGTTCCTTGCCCACCATTACCTTTATGTTTCTTGAGCCTTATCAGGTAGGTATATTGGGAAATGCTGCTGATTTTTATGATGACAATCCAAGTACCAGTTCAATGGATGCTAACATGGATAGGAGACAAATGATGATTGCCTTTGACATGAGGTACGTGTGAGGAACAAACTGAAATTGATTAATATTGAGGGTTATTAGGTATTTATGATCCTCCTATATGTATACTGCACAGGTGTGTTGGATTCATGATGGCAAAAATGGTGTTGCAGGAACTCATGGAACCATTTATATTCGCGAAGTTCAAATCATTCTTCACAAAGGTACTATTTGACTACGATGGTTTTCATTTCGTGTTGTTATTTCGCTATATTTTTTATGCATTTTCCCCTAGTGTTAAGCATTTCAAAATTTACTTCTTCAACTATGGATTCATTAATAGCTATGGAGAGATGTGGAAAATAAAGGAGATTTTTAGAACAATGTGTGCTAGATGAATGGTGGTGTATGACCACTTTCCTCATTCGCTGGACTTCACATCTTACTTGAGAGGTGGATCATGTGTCCAAATTGCTGCTTTGGGCAAGGAGAATTCTGTGGTAATTTCCCTTTTGTTTGCAACTGTAGGGATACGATCCATCCTGTCTGCGCGAGTATCTGCTGCAAACTCTTGGTAGGAATTCATCATCTGGGAATGCTGGACTACAAGTGCGTAAATATTCCTTGACTACAAAACGAAGTGATATTCATCCCTCACTTTTTTCTTTTCTTTTCTTGAAGATCTAGTAATCTACTGCCATATTAACCTTCTTGCAGATACTTGACCGGAACTGGGGTGCAGGCTGGAACCTTCTGTCCTTACTTCTTGCGACCAAGCCTTCTGAGAGAATAAGGTATTTATGTGGATACAATATTGTGAACGCTTAAGATCGTATATGCGGAGGAATCCATTTGGTAGATATTCTGGTATATTGCAAAGATGGCTGATTAATGTTCTCACAATGCTTGGAAGTGATTGTTGCACAGCATACATTGATGTTATGTGCAAATTTAGGCTTAAATGGTTAATTGCAGATATTGATTAAACTTGTGTTCCAACCATTTAGTGTTCTACTGGAGTTTGCAGTTGTTTAGATGCTTTGAGACACCCATTTTTGTGTGGACCAAGATGGCGAGTGGAACCATCTATGGACATCATCAGATGGGGTCTGGGTTCGACTGCGGTTCGGATTACAGAGGAATACATTTATGGCCCTCAACAGGTTTAAATCTTCTTCCCTCTGAGTCAAGCTGATTATCTGTTTCTATCAACAATTTTAAATAATATTAGACAGGATGCTAATCCTAGATTTGCACAAGTTGCTCCATGTTTACCGGTGAAACCTAGTGAATAATTTGTACACATAATAACTTGCGCTTCACTTTGTTCATTGTTTCGAATCCAGCTCAGACTGTGTAACTGGTCGATTTGGCTTTACAGTCGCCCTACCCAAAATTTGTTGGATGAGAGAGACATATCCCTATTAGTGAATAGCCAATTAGCTCAGTAATTTATTTCCTTGCTACTAGTTCTGTGCTCAGTACTGTTTCAAAACTGAATAAAATAAGTACGGCCTCCGTCCCAAATTGCTTGTCTCCTATGAAAAGTCGTGCAATTTTCTAATAAAAAACTAAGTATTTCCATGCATAATTTTTTGAATTTCTTTGTACCAAGTTAAAGAACTCAGGAAGTAATCTGATTTACAATACTTTAGGGAGTTTACTGACCTCTGTTGATTTTCCTCTTTTAGCGTAGTAGGCTGGCCCACTTCATCGAATTAATGGAGATGTTGAATCTGCATTCAAAGCCAAAGGTAAAGTATTCTTCAACATCATTCTTTTCGTTGTGATTATCCTTTATTACCTAAACTCTACTAGTGTTAAAGTTGATTAACATCTGTTGCTCAGTGTTCTATCATGTATAATGGCGATTTTGCCAAAGGTTAACGTATGTTCTTCTGCCGCAGTGTTCTATCATGTATGTAATGGCAATTTTGCTGATTATTCTTATTTACATTATTACTGAACTGAAACTTGCAGAATTGGCAAGGTTTACTGCCCGGAAAATGGCGCCTCTTGTACTCCACTGGAAGGCACATAGGGTTAACACTTCGGCAGCCTCCTGCCCGAGTCCTTATTGGCGATGTGCATCTAACTGTAAAAACAACATCAAAGTCTTGCACAACCTTTTCATTCACCTCTGAAATTAGTTTTACGGTGTTAATTGGCCACAATTGGCCCCACGACAAGGCAGGAGTAGCTGGGAAATTGGGAGTGGACTCTTGTTTTAGATTAACAGCCGGGAAACGGCTATATCTCAAGGAAGAAAAGGAAACAAATTTCCTCCCATCCTCATCAAACACTACAGATTCCATAGTCAAAAAGCTCCCTGGGAGAAGGTGGAGGAAAGCGATTCCTTTTAAGGAGTTCCCTTCAAGCCTTCCTGTGGCCAAACTCGTCTCTAATGAGATTGAGGTTGCAATGAGTCTCAATGATCCGTTGGCAAAGAATGTCGATGCTGCCAAAAATGCAGTTCATGAGGTCAGGACACAAGTTCCGCCAGAAATGTTTGATCTCTCCAAACTAGTTTGTGGAACATATGTGGACAGTCGGCTGCTGGTCCTTCGCGGGGTTAGTGGTTCCGCTCTCATCTTTACTAGAACTTGTGCAAATGAGCTGTAGATGGCAAGTTTCCCATTGGTTTTTGTGTTGGTTGGGGCATTCAGTTTGTATTTATGTTCCTAATTTCTAATGATTAATGATGTACAGAAACAGAAAAATCAGACAAGGATTAACTTCATTTTTGTTGGCCGACAAGGCGAAAGAAACAAACTCATCTTTTTCTTTTGTTTCCTCATGCTTTCAGTTTTCCTTTCTCCATAAATCTCCCTTCCCCAATCCATCACCCAAAAAACAGTCTTAGGCCTTGTTTGGGTGCCAGATTATTGGATTATGAATTATTCATTTTTGTAAAAAAAAATTAAGCGTTTGAGGGCCATTTTTACAATTCATTCTATCAAAGTGCATTGTCAGAATTAGAAATGAACCGGAAAATACAATATTCAAATATCGTCTATAAACTTTTTAGATTCTGATTATACTTCACTCACGAAATCCCTTCACAAAATCTGTTTGCACATGTCAACTAAACGCTTTTACAATGCTCATTATAACCCTAAGCTCTGGGGAAAAAAATGGCTCTCAAACACCCCTTTAAGGAATGATCAAAAAAAAAAACCCACCCCTTTAAGGAAACAAACCCAACAGCCCTTCCGATCCCCATCCTCGGGCAATGGCTAGACATGATCTGAGATAGCATCCACCATGATTTTCGATATATAGATCATATTCTTGGGCACAGGCCATATTCTTGTTTGATAGTTGGATGAACAATTGATTGGACCTGCAATTTATCACTAGAATTACGCCTGAGAATTGCAACCAAGCTCATGATGATAATTATCCACCCTGAAGCATGTTTCAGTGGATTTCAAAATGACCATATTAAAACGCACATAAAAAATGCATTGTAGATATGAAATTGCGGTACGCCGAAACAATTAGTACTCCATATTACAGCACTAAATGGACTGAAAATAGAGTACGGTACAAATGTCATGTACCAACATAGTCCCTTACTCTTGAAACTTGAGTCTTAACATCACCAATTGACTGATCCATTTTTCCCTCTGGATTCAAAGTAGAGGGCCATTATCTGGAATAAAAATCAAAGAAAAAGCAAATTTAGGTGTTCAGAACAAACAATTAGGGAATTTCTGCAGTGAAGAAAATAGAGTGATCATATGATTCCAGGAATACTGCTAGGTTTGTCACCATTGCTCAAAATAACCTACATTTTGGACTTGACAATCACCCATCGGAAGACATAAGCAACATCCGCTCGACTGTGTATTTAAATTAGCCCCTGGCGCTGCAGATCGGTATAGGTCTTCTTATTATAAATGTTGCCCTCTTTGTCTTCATATTCTTCTTCGAGTTCTGGTCGCCACTTGTTTACTCCTTGCTTCTCTTGTATTCCCTCCCAAAGTACCTTTGCCTCCTGTGTAGGAACACAATGAAAATTGAGTTTCAGACTACCTCAGAGAACACAAAACAGCAACAATATATAAGTATTTCGTATTTTATAGGATTTTGTACAATCTTAATTGCATCCCAGGTTAAGCCCATATGCTTGTGCAGACTCTATGGGCAACTCTTGACTGCTTCTTGAATAAAATTGGAGTTAAGTTAATAGGATCTAATCCAAACAATGAAAATTCAGCATTCATCTCGGAGTTGAACTTCAGTTTCTTTGGAAATGGCATTCATTTATAGACAAACTATTAAACCATGATCCCAAGTATGTGGGATCATGCTGTGTAAATGATGATTAGTAGTGGAACTCCATCAGTTCATCGACTATTGGCATTATACTTCTCAGGCTCATGCACAAAATGCCAGTAAACAGTTTGAAGCTTCCACCAAAATAACCACTTAAATGCCACATGAAACTAACAAATCATCCTCTATATCAATGAGCTCATTATTGGAAACAATGTCCTAAAGTTCAAATGAGAATATGCAATCATTTCGTCTGTTCAAATCTCAGGTAAAGCGAATAATTCCACCCACAATGAAATGATAAATACAGCACTATTACAATGCAAGAACCACAAGGACAGAAATATACAGATGAAATCACATTCACATGAATAAAGTCCAATAGAGAGATGAACCTCACTGCAAACGAAGGAATAAACAACAAAAAGAATCAGAGAAAAGAGTACCTCTATTGATGTGATTTCATTGAAGTTCTTAGTATTCGGAATGCCAAGGCAACGCATTCCATGCTGATGTCGCCATTCCTTGAAGTGCCGTTCGTAGGCTCTACGGCCCCAATAACTGTGATTTCCACATATCTCACATTTGAATTCCTGAAATGCAGTGAAATAAAAATCTTAGGAGTTCGCATTGAACCAACATGCTACTTTCATCCAAATTCCAGAAAGCCTTAATAGTACGGCCCCAATAACCGTGATTTCCACATATCTCACATTTAAATTCCTGAAACGCAGTGAAATAAAAATCCTAAGAGTTCGCATTGAACCAACATGCTACTTTCATCCAAATTCCAGAAAGCCTTAATAGTAAGAACATCGCTACAGCAAAATTACCACAAGTGCAAGTGGGTATTGGACCGCCATACCAATTTCTACCCATGCAAGTGAAGAATATATATTAACAAAAACCCATCAAATACCTAAAGAGAAAAAGTTCTTCACACAGTTACGAAGAAAAAAACTTAAGCTTTGTTTGGTTACTAGAGAGAGAAAGAGAAGAGGGAGGATTAGAGTATAATTAAGAGGGAAAGTGTTCTGTATCAGAAAAATTACTTTTTTATTTGTTCACTTTCTCCAATAACCCAATAATAGAAGAGAAATTTTCTTATTTGCCTTCCTCTTTTAAGTTAAGAAGGAAAGTTGTTCTGTATCCAATAGTTTACATTGTTATTTGTTCTTTTTCTCCAATAACCAAATAATACAAGAGAACTTTTCTTACTTTTAAACAAAGTTATATGGAAAGAAAACTTGTTGTCCGTTCCTATATGAAACCGGCATTAGAAACTACTAAAATTTCAAGCGAACATAACAGAACAAAAAACCTCTGATGACAAGAACATAGATGCGTTCAGACAGAGCATACCTGACCCAGACCATGAAGCTTATATAACCAGTAAGGAATAGGCTTCCCATCCCAACCCATTGGCAACTTCAGGGGATTGTAAATCTGCTGCTCCTCGTCATCACTTTCAGAGTCAGCTTGTATATCTTCCTGATTACATTTTGAAACGAACAAACTTTTACAGTTAGAACGCATGTTAAACCAATCAAATCAATCATCGCATAAGAGGAAAAAATTGTTTATTTGGGATTGCAGTAATTTGTTTTATTCATGGTTTCAATGACTCCTGACACACCACTAGGATGATCGATGGCACAACGTGACGAGAAAACTAACACATGGAAAAACTGCAACAATGATGCATAAACAGGCAGCTCAGAAAGTCAGAACAGTGAATAATAAAGCCAGACAAATTGCTCATGTTCGGACAGAAATTTAATTGAACACCACAAATCTGGGTACTTCATGGCAGCGTCAAATTACAGTAATTCTTGCAATATAAGATTTTCGGATTTAATTGCACAGTTTAAAAAAGCTTAAATGCTTGTCCTTTTTGGTAATTTTTAATTTGTTAGGTTTGCCTATTATTACAGGCTGATTGAACTGGAATAGTATGTGTTTGGAACTTGGGGAAAGGAAGAGAAAATTTTAAAAATTTCCCTTCCATTGTTTGGTTTCCAGAGAAAGAGAAGGGAAAGTTCAAAAAAAAACTTCAATTTTCTCTCCAATTTCTTCTTAACTTTCCTGCCAATTTTCCTTTTCATTATTTTCCCTTCCTTTCCCTTTCCTCCCCCAAGTTCCAAACAAGTTTTTGGACGAATGGAGAATCTTCTCGTGGTATTTGTGTGGATATCTTCCCTAGGTGCAGATGCCCAGGTTTTTCTTCTGTATGGTGCAGATGCCTAGTGTTTTTTCCGTCACTTTAGAGTGTAGATGACAAGTGTTCTTTTTTCCTTGATTGTCCTGCATCATATAAGTTCCATAATAACCAACTTCCTAGTAGCATAAATCGATTGCAAAGTTCAGGTTGTTAAATCAACATACAAACTGAAGCCGTAAAACAGTTACAGAAAACATTAACTCCTATGAGAAATCCGATAAGACTTCACAGAAATAGCAGCAGAAAAGTAGGGATGAGGAGAAACAGAATAAAAAAAACAAGAAATCATTTATCACCTCCTCACGCTCTGCTTCCATTTCCTCATACGTCAAAGCCTGTTTCTTCTCAACATTCTCTTTCGTTCGAACAATTGTCTGCACAACGTCACAGAAAACCTCATCAAATTGCAATCACCAGGTAGTTTACCCTCTTTAATATACTCGCAGGGATGTTTCAGAACACACTGATATTTGAATGTAAGCTAAAACACAAAGAGAAGCTAGCCCAGCTTGACAAGTACTTTTGTTTTTGACAAGTTCATTTACGTTTTCCTTGCATGTTGCAAGTTGCAACACATGGTGAATTCATAATTCATCAAAACCTACCTCGTGTAGCAGATCACAAAGTTTTATAATCTTTGCTTCCGTAAATGCAATTGCTTTAGAACTCTCCGCTTGTTGTGGAGTTGCAGCGAAACCATTTTGTTCTGCTCCACGTGAGCCCTTGGCAAAATGTTTTCTGTCCAACTGTTCAAGAGGCGTATGCTGCAAATAATTGAATGAAGACTTTAAGGTGAACATCTTGGTCAGAGTTGATATAAAATTCAGAGCTCAATAGAAATTCACAGAATACTCATACTCAAAGCATTTAAGAAAAATATAAGCACATCTAATTATGGATATGGAAAATGCTTTTCCAATATCAAATCGAAGCCATTTCAAGAGGTGTATGCTGCAAATAATGGAATGAAGACTTTAAGGTGAACATCTTGGTCAGAGTTGATATAAAATTCAGAGCTCAATAGAAATTCACAGAATACTCATACTCAAAGAATTTAAGAAAAATATAAGCACAGATGGAAAATGCTTTTCCAATATCAAATCGAAGCCAAACAATGTAATCCATTGCCAAAACATGAACTTCGAACATTATAAAGCTTCAATTTGGGAGGTCAGAGGTCAAATTGCTAAGTCGTCCCTTCTTCTCAAGTCACATCCTATAACTTCAATTTACCATGACTCTCTTATTCTAGTTGATAGTTTTGGTTATGTCAAAAAGTAACCAATGTTTGGGGCGTCCCCAACCTTGTCTAAGGCATAAACAAACGAATGCCCTAGTGTCATGCACAGTTATTTACAGATTATCAGGAATTGTAAGTCTATAGCATAATACTTCTTGGGACTTGGGAGCCAAGATTCAAATCATAAATTATCAAAACAAAAGGCAAAAATAAAGATCAAATACCCCCATACATATATTAGAACACAACTAGATGCATGGTTGAAGTGCTAAGCTTGCATGGTTGTGCCAATATAAAAGGGCAATTACAAATAGCACGTATTCAAATCGACACCAACTTAACTAGGAAAAGGAGCTAGTGTAATCACCTTTGTTAGGAAAAGCCTCTCTGCCCGTTGCTGAAAGGTACCACCTGTCTTCAGTCCTAGTGCTGCCAAAGCCTACAATACATACAATCAGACGGTATTAGCCAACTAATGACCACAAATAAGAAAGACACCATGCCTAGTATCCAAAAAAAACTTCTTAACACGCATGTGAAGTATAACAGAAACATAACTTTCACTCACATGGTACCCAACTACCCATTGACCCAATCAACAAGCCCAACATAAAGAGAACACGGCAACAACTCAATAGGTATTTTATTCGATGTTTTGACATCTAAACTCAATTTGAATCAACACGGAAAATTAAATTAAAGTAGGTATTCCATCGATTTTATCCTGAAACTCATTGAATTGCTTAGAAGGGCGATGGCTACGGTAGTTGGCAACTTGGCAGAGCAGTTAACTTTGCTGATTCTAAGGTGGAAGCTTGTGAGTGTATGAGTCAACCATTGCTCATTTATTTGGTAGGCTCTTTATTTTAGACCTTCTTCATCATGGCAGATTTATTACCATCACTTCACTGTATGCTCTCCTTGAAGGTCCCACCCCCTAAAATAGTTACCTAAAGAAAATTGATTTTAAAAGCATGTAGTATCTCTCACTTTTTTTCTGGTGTATGATTACATATTAATAAAAAACGCTTGAAATCCAATACAAGCTAGGAATTTTCTCCATTGACGGTCAACCCTACCTCCTTTAATCTCTCAGGCCCAACTTCCATCAACTCTTCAACTGTACTATAATAATCAAGATCAATTCCAGAAGGCTGAGCTGAAACATGCCCATTCTCTTGACCTTCATTGTCCCATCCTTGCACCTTGCCATCAGCCCATTCCTCCTCAAATTCAGCAATTACCTGCCACAAACCAGTCATTTTCCCAGAGATATAACATGACAAGGAATCCTAAATATGAAACAGAAAATCGAGATTATCTGCAGACAACAAATTTTAGTCTTGGAAAATGACAACAAACTCAGTAACAACGGTTGTTCATTTGGAGCGGGAAGGGAGAAAAAAAGATTGCCACTAAACGCAAACCTTCGAGAATATTCTTTCAAGATCTTGCAAAGGCTCCGTCCGCTCAAAGAAATATATCAGATGCTCCAGTAGTTTCTCCAAATACTCCCTGTACTGCCTGTAGAGAAATAAGGTTAGAAAAGGCCTTAACTACCATATAGACACATTACAACTAGAGATTGAAAGAGAGTTCATTTTTTGACTGTTACCTAGTCAGCTTCAGTTTCCGAGAAATCTTATGTGGTTGTGCGAAAACATCAAGGTAAGCAGAGTATTCAATGGGCTCTGCAAATTTAGAGTTGATGTATTCGTTGTACAATTCGTGCATGTCTAGGTACCTCCCCATAGCTTCCTGGATATGTAATACACATAAGTTAGCAGAATAAAAGCTACAGAAAAGGAAACTTGAATTCCTAACATAGCAAGTTTCATGATTAAAGAAAACAACGCCGTCGCAGCATCGCTTGGATTAAAATTCCTTAAAGGAAGAAAACCACTTAATTTTAACACAATCCAAAAAGCAACTTTTAATTGGAATTTTCGAACCACAAGCAAGAAGGCTTACGTTTGGGCTAAGATTATCGAAAATGTGCTCAAATTCCTCATACACCTTGTTTCAGAAACAATTGTAACACAATCTTCATCGACTTGATACTACTGTATAATTATTGTGCAGGAGATACCATATAGAAAACACATTCAAGGGAATGTCACTCAATACAAAGAAAAAGACAAAGTTTTGATGGTAGTTATTCATGCTGAGCGTCAATCTATTCCTAGTGTAAGCTTTGATGCCACACATAATAACACTGTTACCATGAAAATGAAATGGAGCAGCAGCAACTCAAATTCCATATCCGAAACTAAGCTACAGTGTCGTGAAACATAATAAATATTGACTATTCGTTATCGCACCATCTGCTACATCAAACTGATGTTAAAAATTATTATTAATAGCTCTTACAATCAGTGCAATTTTATTTATCCAAAATGACAATGCAAAAGTTTGTAAACATACTATCAAATATCACCCACAGAAACAAACAGACCAACAAATAAAAAGAGGCAAAGAAAGAGCGTCTACCTCCCCAGTGAACTCAATTCGCGGTTCCTCTTTGAGTAGCTCCTCATGCTCTTCATTTGCATCCACAACACGTGCAGCAGGATGACGTCTATGGTACTCGCGAATCTGCACATATGGTACATATTGCATCAACCTTTTGTTAAAGGGAATCCCATGGATGTACAAAAAGAGGCCAACATACAAGAAGGCCCTATACACGGCCTATCATATCAAAATCCCCACAAGATTAAAAATAGTAACTGGTAGAGTAAGGGTTAGCAGATCCCAATCAAATTGGGACTTAAGGCTCTGTTTGGTTCGACCAATTACGCTCCCTCGCTTCCCCATCATACAGAAAGGCAAAAAGCAGGTTTTTAATCGGTTCGAGCCGCGTATACAAAACAACAAACTTTTTTTCTCCCTGTGATTCTTCTTCTCGATACAAGTAGCTTATTTTGACATCAAAACATCCAACAAGTAGAGTTCTCCAAAGTTGAAATCATGTAAACTAGTTATAAAAAATTCAAGGAAAAGAGAACGAAAACCCTAAAAAATATAATAAACTGGCGCTAAAAAAGTACCTCCTTTAATCTGTCATAAAACGCGCTAAACACGTTCGTTCCGGTGGCAGTCTGGCCTCCTAGGGCGGCAATATCATCCTTCCTCGCATTGTCCTTATCTTCGTAAATCTCGACCTGTAGCAAACAAACTCCGTTTTGTTAATAACAAAGAAACAAAAGAAAACCAAAGGAATCAAAAGATTCTAGAGAGAGAGAGGTTACGAGTTTAATGGAAGTGGTGGTGATTTGGTCGATCATGTTGCGGACGCGGTGGCTCTGGAAGAGGCGGTCCTTGCTGGAAGCCGGTTCGTTTTGGAAGTCCTTGACGATGAGTCGCTCGAGCCGCTCGACTTCCTCGTGACCCGCTCGAGTCACTTCCAGTAGAGTCGACGACATCTTCTTCCGATCCTTCCTCTCTCTCACTCTCTCTCTCTGTGGTCCGTCTAGGGTTTTGTCTCGCCGGGTATTCAATCAGAACATGACACGGTTGACAACGTGCTGTGGAAATTTATAGCCCCTGTGGATGGAGGGGTGAGAAAAGAAAGGGGCGTGTTTTCCCTGATTACAGTCCCCTCTGGACGGTGAGATAGGATGAGATAAGAAAGGGGTTACTTTCTCGCAAAATCTCATTATTTTTGATGAGATTGGATGAGAAAGGATAGGAACTAATCAAAATATGTTATTTTTTACTTTTTTCTTTATTTCTCATCAAAATGGTTAATTCAAGTGAGTGATTTGACTAGAGATCAAAATCCTTTTTTTTCTTTTCACTTGAAATCACTCTATATAAAGGGGCTGTTAGTGAGAAAAGAAAAGAAAGGGATGTGATTTCTCATCCTCTCATCCAAATAACAGTGCGAAATCAAATTCTCACAGGCGACTGGTAGAGTTTCGGTGACTCTTCGATGAGTTGAAATTCTCTCCCTCTCATCTCCAGCAAACTTGGTACTCTCCCTCTTCTCCGGGGACGCACAGCCACTCGTCCGACGACAATCCGATGAGGGACCACATGCTCTCCTTTCTCACGAAATCTCGCCACTTTTGGGGAGAAACAGAATTGGGCTTGTGAGGGGTTCTGGTCTCCCTCCGTCTCTCACCCGCTCTCGCCTTCTTCCCCTTCCAAACGAGGGAGAGATTGAGGTCTCTCCCCGTTTCTTTTCTTCTCTCACGAACTCTTGCGTACCAAACGAGCTGTTAGGGATATGTTGTATGAGTTTTTGATGTACATTTGTTAGGAGGGATAAAATAGCAGGGGTATTAGTTAATAATGGAGCATTCGAGAAATTTTCGGTGCTGGGCGGGTATATTTCACATGGTATCCGCTTTTCTTTTTCTCTCTCCAAATCCGAGCCATCCAAAAACATCATGGACGGCTTGGATGCGCCGAACGGGCACCACATGATACCCACCACCCCGGCACTAAAAAGTTTTCCGGAGGACCCATATTGATCTAAACATTTATGGAGGAAAGATTAAAAAGTAGATGATTTGGATGAAGTATTAGAATAAGGAATATAATAATACTTAAAAAGTTGTCAAATGACTCATTTGCCATTATGCAGTAGGGTTGTCCACGGTCCGGATCGGATCGAATTTTTATGAATCCAATCATAATCCGTATCTCACGATTTTTAGAAAAATACAATCCAATCTTATTCCAAAAGTCTCACGGTTTCGATTTTATCCACGAATTTCCTTCCATAAAAATAGTTATAGTGTGTAATAACTAATAAGTGTTTGCAACTTTGCTTGTTTCACGGTTCAAATAACATTACAGCAAGTTGGTTCCAGTCCAGGATCCAGATGCAAGCAAGCAGCAACCAAATAAATGCTTAAAGGCTAAAGCATTGTTCAAATTCCACAAACAAAAATTTCACATTAATGTAAAATTGTTAAAAAAATTCATAACAATTAGTAAAGTTATACAATTATTTATAAATATTACTCAAACCTATATATATATTTTATTTTTTTCAATATCTCACATTTCGGTTCGGTTAATCCACGGTTTTGAAATGAAAATCCAATTATAATCTGTATCTCACGGTTTTTTAATTTTCGAATCTGTGTTCGGACCATTAATTCACATACAAAATCCAAAAAACACGGATCAGTTCGGTTCGGACCAATTTCACGGTTCTCGATTTTTCTTGGGCAGCCCTATTTGTGCAGTAAGAAATTAAATTATTCGTTATATAATAACGTAATTTAATAAGATTAATTATTTTATTGCAATTTAAGGAATAATAATTTAGTTTACAAATAAAATAATTAATTTAATATTTATTAAAAATAAAAAAATCGTTTTTAATTGTTTTTAATTAATTCAATTTGTGTTTTGTTTAACTCAATTTCATTTTTTTTTTATCAATGATCGCCTCAAATATTTATATAATTTTGAATTTGCATTTATATTTTAACATTGGGTTCCACTAACCATAATCATATTTTAGTATCTTTGATCTTCTTCGATTTCTATAATAACAATGTCAGTATCTTTCATCTTCAATTTATGTTAATCATCAAATTAAACTTTGTGGGTCTAATATTATTATGCAAATTAATATTGCACATCAAGTTTCGTGTTGCGTATCTCATGAAGCTTGAATGACTATATGCCGATAAAAAATAATAATACTTGAATGATATGCTAACTAAATGCGATACCCTACTATTATTATGTTAATGCAAAATAAAATGAAAAAATAATGATGCAGTCCCACTGCCCACCCCCTTTCATGGGTAAAGGGCATAACAATTCTTTCAATCCAAATTTAAAATTAGTCGATGAGTCACACAAGTGAATCTATAAAATGCTTGCGACAAATCGTTTACTCTTTTTGAATCACTTCGGAATTATCGATAAGTTGATAACATAGGACAAACAAACGACCCCGACGACTTTTTTTTTTTTGGTTAATTAATTTTCATTAAGATAATTTGTACGCCTCTGTTTTTTTAAGATAATTTCTCTCATGCCAATGTTGTAGACCACGGCAGCCAGCGAAAGTTTTAAAACTGAGTGCTTAAGAGTGGAGCTCCTGCAATGCTGCCCCATCCAACCTATGCCTCATTAATTATTACGAATACTAAAGCCAGTCCTGGTGAGACCATTAACTTGGAGAAAGTGAGCCCAGATTGTAGTAGAGTTTTCACAGCTTGAAAAAGAGGTGATCGTGTGTCTCCAGTACCAAACCAACTGGGGCTAGCTCAGTTGGTCAGGACTCTTGCATCTCACTAGGAGGTTAGGGATTCGAGTCTTCCTATCTGCGTGTGGTATTTTTTCCTTTGTACTTGTTGGGTTATTTCTCCCCTTAATGGGGCTTGACGGCTTGTAGTTGAGTTGGACTTATAGTGATTATGATCCCTTTGATGGGCTTATTTATCATGTTGGTTCAGTTGTCGGGCTTGGTTATCTTGTGGACTTTCAGACAATAGATGTATTGTCCCGTGATTGTATTTTGTACTTCATATGCATGATGTAATGATCTCTCTTACCGATTAAAAAAAATAAAAAAGAGTGTCTTTGGTGGACAATCTACCAAAGGAAAGCAATCCATTCATTCAATTATCGCCCATCTGGGCACAGAATGTGGATACCAAATTGCCTTGCACCAAGGCACAACAGGAGCTTTAGCTGTGTTCGTATTTAGTAGGTTCAACCCAAACTCGATCAGTCAAATAATTGGTAGTATCAACGGTAATCAACCGCAACCCATTAACTGCAATAATTAATAACTATCCATACGCTCTGAGTCATGTCCTGTTATTAAATTTCACAGTGCAATGCATAATCTAAGGAAGATGAGCGCATTGCTGATGTTGTTCATCTCATTTACCATTTCTTTTAGGCCTCCTTCGCCTAATTTTTTGGCAACTTTTTTGATTGTTTTCTCTTAAATCTTATTAAAGTGGAACTCCCTCGGCTTGTCTATGTCGCAAAATCTCATTCAGTTCGCTAATCGGATAAGGATGACGACTTTTAAATGTGTTAGTAATATAAACACGGTCTGTAATTCGTGCAGTCTCTTCTCGTTAAACCAATCATCCATCCGACGACCTTATTCGAAAAGATTCAGGAATTCCCCTACCCAATCAACTGGCTTTCTCTAATCTGATTCTCCTGATTCATAATCTCAACCTGTCAACGGAAAAGGATTCATGGGGTAATCAAAAGATACTTGAGAAGTACGACTTGGAATTTTTCAGCTCTGGGAGGTCGAGGTCGAGGTTTCGAACCAACAGAAAACACCGAAACCCAGATTAAAAAAAAATGGGAAATTGGAAACTTTCCAGCTCTGCTTCCTCTTTTTCAACGGACCCTGAAAAGATACGGTTCTGCTCGATTCGATTCGTTTGTCCGTCAGGAAGTCATTAAATACCCGCTGTTTCGTGTTCTTGAGATGTGATCAACAATGTCTTTAGCTTCGAGTTCTCCTCTTCAGGCTCGAACAAACTCGGCTCTGTTCCCTTCGGTTACAAAGCCTTTTGTCAATAACCAGTTGCGGTTGAGCCGGATTGGTGCGGCCAAAAGGCTTGATGGCTGGGAGAAGAGATTCTGCGGAGGAGCGCGGTTGCCATCGCTTGGGGGCGAAAGGAGAGTACTGCATCTGTGGCAGTTGGAGGGGCCCTGCCGTGGTCCGAAGCCCAGAGTGGTGGTGCGATCGGCACTGTCTCTGGTTCCTGAGAAGCCCCTGGGTCTATATGATCCCTCGTTCGATAAGGACTCGTGTGGGGTCGGATTCGTGGCTGAATTGTCCGGCCAAATGAGCCGGAAAACGGTGACGGATGGGTTGGAGATGATGGTGCGTATGTCCCACAGGGGAGCTTGTGGGTGCGAGGTTAATACTGGTGATGGAGCTGGTATTCTCGTTGGTCTTCCTCATGAGTTCTATAACGAGGTACATTAGGATGCATTCTTGTAAACTTATTTTGGTATTTCTTATTTTTCTGTCAATTCTTTTACTCCGTAGTTTTTTGCTGTACTTTTTGGGGTTAATTGTTCGTCAATTGGTAAAGTTTAAAAATATGGATCGATATTAGAAAAGTTTATATAAAACGACACTTTAGACAACAAAAAAAATCAACTTTTTGATACTTTTTTCGTCTTTAGCAAAATTTTTTTTGCTTTTGGTCATAATTTTTTATTTGTCAGACTCCTCTCATAGACAGGGGCGGACCTAGAACTTTATGTCACTAGGGTCAAGTCTTATATCAGAATTGCTATGGACACCAACGATGAACATACTGGCACGCGAGTCTCATTCCGGGTTCCGTACGGACAATCCGAGCCGAATATGAATGAAAAATTAGAAGATTGAATTGAACACCTACATATATCCAACTAAGCTGATTTTTCAAGGGTCCACTCAATTTTGTTTGAAAGTTTTGGACCCGTATGCAGCTGTGCACTGTAGGTGTCTTTAGATTTCGGTCTTATATGTTGGAATTTGTTTCATTAGCTCTAATGGCATGACTATTAATTTTGTTTACTTATACTTTAAAATACTTGCAATATGGAGTAATTTCTATGTTTATTTTATCGTTCTAAATTATTTATTGTGAAATTTGTTTAGGGTGTCATTCAAAAAAATTCACTTCGGACTCTCAAAAAGCTTGTGAAACTTGGAGAAAAACATATCTAATATCTATGATACAAAATCTACTTTGACTTCGGTTTTGCCCTTGTTTAATTCAGGTTTAGAGCTTCCAAATTGGAGCCCATGTATCATGTTTCTTCTTGCTTTTGCTTTGCGTTCCTAAAATGGGGGGGGTTCAGATGTAACTTGTAAGGATTTTTTGAGGGCATGGATTGTAATATTGTTGAGGTACTTTGGCAAAGTATAGCATCTATTGTGGCAAATTTACCAATCTAGCCCAAAACTGTATAGCTTTCCTAGGGTAATTTCCAACTCAGTGGGTCACCTGACCCCACTTGCCATTACTTGCGTCCGCCCTTGCTCATAGAGACTTGATGGTTAACTTTTTAGTTTTCGATACTAACCGCATTCTTAATTTTTTAGTTTTTGATACTAACCCCATTCTAAAAACGGAGTGCGAAAATCAAGTACTGAAAAGAAAGAAATAAAAGAACCACAAGGTGAAAAGAAAAATCCATCCATTTTGTCGGTTTGGGGTTCCAAGTCTTAAGCAATTTGTTTTGCTTGTTCTCTTGCTGTTGGGTCTCAACGTCCTTTTTATCAACATTTTTCCTTTTGCCCCAATAGGTTGAGGGGAGGGTAGAGGGTTTTTTTTTTCCTGATAACTTGGAGTTCAGGCCAAATCTACGTGCACCTCGACTAATCCTCCTATACATTCAAATCCTACATAGCGTAAAAACGGTAACTTTTGGCATCCTCCTTTGATCCAACCCTGATGTCAAATAGAGTGTCAAATCCAACATGGATTTGGCTCCGCAACATTTGTTTCAAATTTGACTCCTCGTGCCCATCTAGTTCTGGCATTTTAGAATTCAAAAAAGTAGGTGCTTTGCACTCTCTCTTTTCGCGGAGGTGTTTGGCACTTTAATGCTTAGAATTCGACATCAAGTTTGGTGACGAAAGTTTGATGATGTCAAAATGTCACATGACCCATCAAAAATTTGATATCTCCAATATGAAGCCATGGAGTGGACCAATCTGACCCTCCGGCCGGGATAACTGGAGCAGGGGCGATGCAGATCCTGGGAGGGTAAAGGGTTATCAAACCTTATGATCCACAATTCAGTTTTCGACCTTCAGACTATCTGCTTGGCTCAAATTTGGGTCTCCGGCTCTCAAAGTGGTTTATGAAATCTTTTGATATTTATCGTTTTCGATTCTTCCATGTCAGGTCGCTAAGGATGCGGGGTTTGAGCTTCCACCGCCAGGGGAATACGCTGTGGGAATGTTCTTCTTGCCTACCTGTGAAGATCGAAGGGAGCAAAGCAAAATCGAGTTTACAAAGGTATTACTTTCACTTGCCTTGCTTATGTGTTTGTGTTAATTGCGAAGCAAGTTAAACTCTATTATGGTCCTTTCCTTCACAGTTAGGTCTTGCTGTGTTCAGTGATAAGCAAGATTCATGATTGTTTTCCTAGGTTGCGGAATCACACGGGCACACGATTCTTGGTTGGCGGTCTGTACCGACAGATAACTCAGGATTGGGTGAGTCTGCAAAGGAGACTGAACCTGTTATTGAGCAAGTGTTTCTTACGCCCACTACTAGGTCAAAAGCCGATTTTGAGCAACAGGTACTTCTCTAATTCCTTTTCAGCTATACTCCATATAATCCATGTTCCTGTTCGGTCCAATTTCTCGTATGTGGTTGAATTGTGAGTTCCCCGCTTAAAATCTGATAAACAAGTGTCGATGGATGAGCGTAATAATTGCTTGTCACGGTGAGATTGGTATGTGAAAAATGGAGCTTTTGCAATGTTGCAAGTTAGTTTGCCGAATCAAATTGGTTGCTGAAGTTTTACTCTAGACTTAGTCTTTGTTACTTGTATTCCATGAAGTCCGCCAATTTTTACAAAGTTTTCCCTTTCCTCGGCATTTTTCTGGCAGTTATGCATATTGAGGAAGCTTTCGACGGCAGCAATTGGAGCTGCATTCAACCTTCAACATGGTGGAGTAAGGGACTTCTATATAAGCTCTCTTTCCTCAAGGTTTGTTCCCAAAAAGTCTTGTTGTTTCTCCAATTAAAGTATTTTAGCAGATTTCTATTGTGTGGCCATCTGACAAACCTTTCCTGGTTTTGTTTCAGGACTGTTGTCTATAAAGGTCAACTGAAGCCTGATCAGTTGAAGGAATATTACTACGCAGACCTTGGCGATGAAAGGTTTACGAGCTACATGGCCATGGTAAATGTTTATTCCATTCACTTTTCCTCTTTGACATCTGGCAAAATACTTCAACAAGGAATAGAATGGGATTGACTGGTTTACTGAAGCTATGCAAAGGTTGAGGAATGACTTGTGAGGCATTGAAGTATGAATGATCTCTTAAGTTCTTCCGCTCCCTTGATTACTACTCCATTTGTGTTTGAATGCCGGATTGGATTCTTTGGGTGAGTTCATAAGGAACCTCATTATCAAGTGAATCGTGTTTGCAAAAACTTGGTGGAGTGTTCTGTACGATTAGTTGAGGATAAACTTCCATTTTAGTGGCGAAAGGAAATTGTGTTTGGTCAAAGGTAGTTTAGGGTTTCTGTGATGTGTTGTGTTGGCAACAAAAGTGCCCTTAACAAAATTTCTTGCTTGCACTATGGAGTTAGATTCATGTTGTTACTGATGTGGATTAATGTCAAAAGTTTGCATCTTTATTACCCTCTGCAGATACACTCAAGATTCTCAACTAACACATTTCCTAGCTGGGATCGCGCTCAACCTATGCGTCTATCAGGTCATAATGGGGAAATCAACACACTTCGTGGCAACGTAAACTGGTAAGGTGTTGAGCAAGTGGTTGATTACTTGATTAGATAGTTGTTCCTGCACATGTCTCATTTAGTCATTTCCCTATATTCCCGGAAGAAATTGTTGGCTTCTCTGGGGGCTTTAAAGGATAATTTTACAATTGCCCTAGGATATAACATACCAAATTTTTGGTATCACCCTATGAAGAAAACCTCAAGGTCCACTACATGTAGAGGCTAGACTCTAGCAGTTGCATGCCAAACACTTTCAATTGTTAGGAGACTCAAGTTCTTTTTTTTTTTTTTTTTTGATGTGCTTCAAAAAAAGTGAATGGTTGTAAGCCTTCACGCTCACTTCAGGTTCATAATCATGTTCTATTGACAACATCGCTATATGTATTATGACATCTTACTTTGCTGATATTCCTGCGCAGTTTTTGAGTCCATGATTTGATTATTCATTTGATTTCCTTTTACAACGTATGAATGATGCACATTGTGAAACTTTAGGATGAGGTCACGTGAAGGCCTTCTGAAGTGCAAGAAGCTTGGCTTGTCAAATGATGAGATGAAACAGATTCTACCCATTATAGAGGCCAACTCATCTGACTCAGGTTGGTGTTTGTATTTGCATTCACAGATACGTATGAATCCCATATGCGCTAAAAATGCTAGTGTACGTAGTGTAAGGATGAGAAATAGAGCCACTTCTCATTCTTTTTTCGAATCTCCATTTTCTCTTAGGGGCTTTTGACTGTGTTCTTGAGCTTTTGGTTCGAGCTGGTAGAAGTCTCCCTGAAGCAATGATGATGATGATACCTGAAGCCTGGCAAGAAGATAAAAATATGGATCCTGATCGGAGAGCATTGTATGAATACTTTTCAGCCCTCATGGAACCATGGGATGGGCCTGCTTTGATGTCATGTGAGTTCTAATAATATCTCACATTGACTTCCTTTCCTTGCCACATCTTGTTTATACTTATTACACAAAATTTGCAGTTTCTGACGGCCGTTATCTTGGAGCTACACTGGACCGAAATGGATTGCGTCCAGGTCGATTTTATATCACATATAGTGGACGAGTTATAATGGCAAGTGAAGTTGGAGTAGTTGAAATTCCAGCCGAAGATGTGCGTGTGAAAGGAAGAATTAGCCCTGGCATGATGCTTCTGGTGGATTTTGATAAGCATGTTGTTGTTGATGATGGAGCATTGAAGCAACAGTATGCGCTTGCAAAACCTTACGGAGAGTGGATTAAAAGGCAAAAGATAGTGCTGAGTGACATAGTAGAATCTGTTAGCGAATCTGAGAGGGTTCCTCCGACTATAGCAGGAGTTGTGCCTGTGAGTGTAATGTCCACCCAATCTTTTCTTTAGCTTCTTTCATGGGTAGTTCTGAATTTTTTTTAACGCAGCTATTATTTTATGTGACCAGGCATCGAATGATGATGACACCATGGAAAATATGGGCATTCATGGTTTATTGGCTCCATTGAAGGCTTTCGGGTATTTATCTCTTTTTCTTTGTTCTTACTCTTTTAAATTCTTTCGACTGTTGCTATAATGTGAGAAATGAATTCAAATACTGGAATCTTATGCAGTTACAATCTTGAATCCTTGGAGATGTTGCTACTACCAATGGTAAAGGATGGTGTTGAGCCCCTGGGTTCCATGGGAAATGACACACCTTTGGCTGTGATGTCCAACCGGGAGAAACTCACCTTCGAATACTTCAAGCAGATGTTTGCTCAAGTTACAAACCCTCCTATTGATCCCATCAGGGAAAAGATAGTCACCTCCATGGAGTGCATGATTGGTCCAGAAGGTGATCTCATTGAGACTTGTGAAGAACAATGCCACCGCCTCTCGCTAAAAGGTCCCCTTTTATCCATTGAACAAATGGAAGTAATAAAAAAGATGGATTACAGAGGATGGCGTAGCAAAGTTATTGACATAACATACTCTAAAAAGCGTGGTAGGAAAGGTTTGGAGAAGACATTGGATAGGATCTGTTCAGAAGCTTATGATGCAATTAAGGAGGGCTACAAAATAGTGGTACTTTCCGACAGAGGTATGTCTTATCCTACTAAAGCTAGTGTTGAACCTTAAAAATATGAATTGAAATAGGTTACGATGCTTTGGTGTGTGAGAAGTGTGTTGGAGTTCTAAACCTTTGTCTCTTTTTGTCCCTTAGCCGATGCCAAAGGAGCATTAGTTAGCATAACTGCAGAAATGTTTTTTGTTTGACAAAACAATTATTAACATGTCATTACTTATTAGTATACTAAATTGAACTGCTATTTGTTCGATTGCATAGCCTTTTCATCCAATCGTGTTGCTGTAAGCTCCCTTCTGGCTGTGGCTGCTGTCCATCATTATCTAGTCAAAAAGCATGGACGAACTCGAATTGGCTTAGTTGTCGAGTCTGCTGAGCCTCGTGAAGTGCATCACTTTTGTACATTAGTTGGATTTGGCGCAGATGCAATATGCCCTTATTTGGCTTTAGAGGCCATTTGGAGACTGCATGTTGATGGAAAAATTCCGCCCAAAGCAAGTGGTGAGTTCCACTCAAAGGAAGAGCTAGTCAACAAGTATTTCAAAGCAAGCAACGATGGTATGATGAAGGTTCTTGCCAAGATGGGGATATCTACTTTGGCCTCATACAAGGGTGCTCAGTTATTTGAGGCACTGGGCCTCTCATCGGAAGTAATGGAGAGGTGCTTTACCGGAACTCCAAGCAGAGTTGAGGGGGCAACATTTGAAGTGTTAGCCCTTGACGCGCTTCAGTTGCATGACATGGCCTTTCCTAAAAGGGTATTCCCTCCTGGTAGTGCAGAGGCTGTATCATTGCCCAATCCAGGGGATTATCACTGGAGGAATGATGGTGAGGCACACCTGAATGACCCCTTTGCTATAGCTAAGCTGCAAGAGGCTACCAAAGTTAATAGTGTGGAGGCTTATAAAGAATACTCTAAGCGCATACAAGAGCTAAACAAAACCTGTAATTTGCGGGGCCTATTAAAATTTAAAGAAGTAGAGGTGAAAGTTCCTTTAGATGAAGTGGAACCAGCCAGTGAGATTGTGAAACGATTTTGTACTGGAGCTATGAGTTATGGATCGATATCGTTGGAAGCACACACAACCCTTGCGATGGCTATGAATAAGATTGGAGGGAAGTCGAACACAGGTATGCTCTCAGTTAGCTTATTTCATATTCTTCGTATAATTCTCTGTTTCACATAGTGTACTTAATGCAACTCCTTTCCAGGTGAGGGAGGTGAGATCCCCTCTCGTATGGAGCCTCTTCCAGATGGTTCAACGAACCCGAAAAAGAGTGCAATCATGCAGATTGCTAGTGGAAGATTCGGCGTTACAAGTTATTACCTCGCGAATGCTGTTGATATACAAATAAAAATGGCCCAGGTAAATTTCTATGACAAAGTTTGGCATGAAATTTATTTTAGAGTTCAAGTTTATTTTGTCGTTGTTAAGTCTATCCCTGATAGCCACTCTATCCTTTGTGAATAGATTCTATCATTTATTCTTTACTACCATGTTGCACAGGGGGCCAAGCCTGGTGAAGGCGGTGAACTTCCAGGCTACAAAGTTGTTGGACCTATTGCTCTCACTAGGAATTCAACTGATGGCGTGGGACTCATCAGCCCACCTCCCCACCATGATATTTATTCAATTGAAGACCTCGCTCAATTGATTTACGATCTTAAGGTAAATACAAGCACTGCTGATTCTACAAGTTTCTATGGACTGCATGATGATTTTATATATATTGCCAAAACCCCCAATAGACTAGAGATTTGGGAACTGGAATGCACTTTCCAAAGCATGTTACGTCTCCGTTCCAAACCGTGAGTTTAGCATTACAAAACGTTTCCTTTTCTTTTTTTCCAATTTATTTGTTTAACTTTGACGTTAGGAGTAAAAAAGTTTTATTGTGATTGACTACAAGTCATGCAAAGTAGATCTTTTGGAAGACAGATGCAAAAAAAATAAAAATGTCATTCTACATGTAGGAATGTGTTTTAAAGGGAGGTTTTACAATACATACTTTGTGCCATTTTCACTTGAAATAAGTGAATGTTGATGTTGTACTCTTTAGAATCCTAACCCTATCGGACCACAATTTAGTGCAAGTGTCGTACCAAGCCCGTTATCGATCCTCGTGAAGGAGCAATCTACATTCCATATAAACTAGCATTTGATCTCATTTAGGGCCCTATAAGGCCTGCTTATATATGTCTCTATCCATGTGTTAAAATATTAGGAGTTGTATAGCTTAGCTTATCTAACTTCTTTATCCTTCATTTTGTAGAATGCCAATCCAAGGGCTCGAATCAGTGTGAAGTTGGTATCTAAAGCTGGTGTGGGAGTAATTGCAAGTGGAGTTGTGAAGGGGCGTGCCGATCATGTTTTGATCTCAGGTCACGATGGAGGCACAGGAGCTGCCCGATGGACTAGCATAAAAAATGCTGGTCTCCCATGGGAACTTGGTCTTGCCGAAACCCACCAAACCCTAGTTGCTAACAACCTTCGTGGCCGAACAGTACTCCAGGTAGATGGCCAACTTAAAACTGGAAGGGATGTGGCCATTGCTACACTTCTTGGTTCAGAGGAATTTGGTTTCAGTACAACTCCCCTCATTACCCTTGGTTGTATCATGATGCGAAAGTGCCATAAAAACACTTGTCCAGTTGGAATTGCTACCCAAGATCCAGTACTGAGAAAGAAGTTTGCCGGAGAACCTGAGCACGTGATTAACTTTTTCTTCATGCTAGCAGATGAGGTGAGAGAAATCATGTCTCAGCTTGGGTTTCGGACCATCAACGAAATGGTTGGTCGTTCGGATATGCTTGAAATGGACAAGGAAGTGGCAAAGGGCAACGAGAAGCTAAAGAATATCGATCTCTCACTATTACTTAGACCTGCTGCTGACATTCGCCCAGGAGCCGCCCAATATTGTGTACAGAAACAAGATCATGGTTTGGACATGGCTTTGGACAACAAGCTCATTAATCTATCCAAAGCTGCTTTGGAAAAAGGTCTACCCGTGTACATTGAAACACCAATTTGCAACGTGAATCGGGCAGTTGGAACAATGCTTAGCTATGAGGTGACAAAGCGCTATCATCTGGAGGGGCTTCCTGTTGATAGAATCCATATCAAACTCTATGGGAGTGCGGGCCAGAGCCTTGGAGCTTTTCTTTGCCCTGGTATTACTTTAGAGCTTGAGGGTGATAGCAATGACTATGTTGGTAAAGGTCTATCAGGTGGCAAGATTGTTGTTTATCCTCCAAAAGGAAGCAAATTTGATCCCAAGGAGAATATTGTGATAGGTAATGTTGCTCTCTACGGCGCAACAAGTGGGCAGGCGTATTTTAACGGAATGGCAGCAGAAAGATTTTGTGTACGTAATTCTGGGGTTAGAGCAGTTGTAGAAGGTGTTGGTGATCACGGTTGTGAGTACATGACTGGTGGGACCGTTGTCGTGCTTGGGAAAACAGGGAGGAACTTTGCTGCAGGCATGAGCGGTGGTGTTGCCTATGTTCTTGATACGGATGCCAAGTTCCAATTGCGATGCAACCTTGAGCTGGTAGATCTTGATAAAGTTGAGGAGGGAGAGGATATTATGACACTAAGAATGATGATACAGCAGCATCAGCGTCACACAAATAGCCAACTAGCCAGAGAAGTGCTTGCTGATTTTGATAATCTCTTACCTAAATTTGTCAAGGTGTTCCCTAAAGATTATAAGCGGGTTCTTGCAAACATGAAGGAAAAGGCAATTGCCAAAAAGGCTGATGCCGCGAATGCTAAACAAGCTTACAAACAAGAAGAGGCAGAATTGAAGGAGAAAGATGCGCTTAAGAAGTTGGCAGTAGAACTTAATGAGAAAGATGCTTTGGGGGAGCTTAAGAAGCTGGGAGCTTTGTCATCCAATGGGACAGGCAGTCAGGTAAGCTGTCATATTCGTTTCTTGCAGAATTTCATATATCAACCTTTGTTTGGTTAAATCTGCAACTACACGTACATATTGACCAGTGGTAGATATAAGAACAGTTTTGGCTCTCTTTTTGATGAATAGTTTTTCTTAGTTACTATTCCTTCCGTCCCAAAATAATTATCCGGTTCGCAAAACGAGATCTTAAAAATAATACGTTTTTTAAAAGAAAAAATCCTAACTTTTTTATCAATTAAAAGAACTCATGAATATCTAGCAAATTGTTGAAAAAAGTTAGAATTTTTCTTGAAAAAACCATATTGTTTTTAAGTTCTTGTTTTGCGAACCGGACAATTATTTTGGGACGAAGGGAGTATGTAATTTCTTTAAGCTGTTGATGACATCCAGTTACAAGTGTTTCTTTCTTCCTTTCTGATACGTTGTTTATTCATATGAGATTTTTTTGACTTTAGGTTTCTTTCTCTGCATCCCACACTTTCCCTTTCAATGTACTATAGGCTTGTTAATCTCCCATAACCCGTAAAGAGGTCTAATAAGAGTCTTGAAACTGCAGAAAGTTGAAGAGGCTGAACCAGTGAAAAGGCCAACTTCCTGAAGCTCCATAGATATAGCAACAGGGAAGTAGGGATGAGGGGAAACAGAGAAGAAAAAAACAAGAAATCATTTATCACCCCGTCACGCTCTACTTCCATCTCTTCATACGTCAAAGACTGTTTCTTCTCAACATTCTCTTTCGTTCGCACAAGTGTCTGCACAAGGTCACAGAAAACCTCATCAAATTGCCATCACCAAAAAGTTTATCCTTTTTATTATACTTGCAACTTGCAAGGATGTCTTAGAACACACTGATATTTGATTGTAAGCTAAAACACAAAGAGAAGGTGACCTAACTTGACGAGTACTTTTGTTTCTAACTTATTCAGTTGTGCTTTCCTTGCATGTTACAACACATGGTGAATTCATAATTAATCGAAGCCTACCTCATGCAGCAGATCACAAAGTTTTATAATCTTTGCTTCCGTAAGTGCAATTTCTTTACAACTCTCAGCCTGTTGTGGAGTTGCAGCGAAACCATTTTGGTCTGCTCCATGTGAGCCCTTGGCAAAATGTTTTCTGTCCAACTGTCAATAGGTCTTTGCTGCATTGCTGCAAATAATGGAACGAAGAATTTAAGGTAAACATCTTGGTTAGAGTTGATATAAATCAAATCGAAGCCAAACAATGTAATCCATTGCCATAAGGCCCAAAACATGAACTTCAAACATTATAAAGCTTCAATTTGGGAGGTCAGAGGTCAATTTGAAGTCATCCCCTCTTCTCAATTCATATCCTATAACTTCAATTTACCACGACTCTTCAATTTTAGTTGATAGTTTTGGTTATGTCAACAAGTAAGCACTATTTGAGGCGCCCCCAATCTTCTCTAAGACATAAACAAACGAATGCCCTAGAGTCGTGCACAATTATTTAGAGATTATGAAAGGTAGAAAGCTTCACAGGAGTTGAAATCTATAGCTTAATACTTCTTCGGGGCCCCGAGCCATGATTCAAATCATCAACCATCAAAATAAAAGGCAAGAATAAAGAGCAAATACACCCATACAGATGTTAGAACACAACTAGATACATGGGTGACATGCTAAGCTTGCACGTTTGTGCCAATATGGAAGGGCAAATACAAATACCACGCAATCAAATCAATACCAACTTAACTTGGAAAAGGAGCTAGTGTAATCACCTTTGTTAGGAAAAGCCTCTCTGCCCATACAATCATTTGTTATTAGCTAACTAATGTCCGCAAATCAAAAAGACACCAAGCCTTATACCCAGGAAAATTCTTAACACACATGTGAAGTATATATGATTGAAACACGCAGGAAGGCCCTATACATAACCTAATGTTATCAAAATCTTTGCAACATTAGAAAGAGTAATTGGTAGAACGAGGGATTAGCCGACCTTAATTGATTGACTTAAGGCTCTCTGTTTGGTTTTGGAGGGTCCGTGGCGATGAGTCACTTCCGGTAGAGTTGACGACATCCTCTCTCTCCTCCTCCTCCTCCTCTCTCTCTCTAGTCTGTGGTGAAGTCGAAGCTCAAACTAGGGTTGTAGTAGTAATTGTGTAGATGGGCAAATCGCGCGAGATTGGGTGTTTGGACAGTGACACGGCGCCGTGTGAAGTTCAAGTCAAGAGGAAAGCGTAAAAGGTGGTTAAAATTTGCTCCTACTTTTTCTCAGGTTTTGTTGGTAATACCCTCGAACTTTCAAAGGTGTCTGTTTGAGCACTCAAATTTTCGTAATTGTGGGGCAAAAGCTTTATGCTCTGTTTGGAACCTGTAAAACGTGAGAGACGAGAAGGAGGGATAGTTAAAACGAAAAATGTGAGAAAAAAAGGGAATTTTTTTTACTGTTATTAGAACCTTATTTTATCATTTTCTCTTCTTTCTCCATCAAACCAAATAAGGGGAAGAAAAATTTTAAACTCTCCCTTCTTTTCCCACGTTTCACAAGTTCCAAAAAGAGCATTATGCTCTCTCTATTTTTTGGTTGTCGATTATTTTTGTAACGCCCCGATTGTTGGGAACGTTAATTAAAAATAAATACAAATTCGATTCAACATTTATTTTACATAAAACCAATAATTGAGTCATTACAATAATTAAGTTCGAGTTTCAAATACAATTAATCTAATCAAAAGGGTAAGGGTACTACGGTAAATCTATTCTACTTGATGTTCGGCTTCTTCCTCGATATTCTGCTCAGCTCTGAACTCCTCCGGGTATTAAAATTTTTCCTGTTCGTCACCTAGGTCTGGCATAATATGCCAGGGTCACAAAAGTAACACCGTGAGCTTTTAAGCTCAGTAGCTAACTCCTACCCCTATGTCCCATACTTTAGCAAAAATAACATCTACTTTACAAGGCATCAACATAACTTTAACAAATCAACAATCTAGAGATATCATACAAATAGAAGTGTCGAGTGTCGAGTTCAGAATAGTGTATCGCACTCTGTGTCAAAACGTCAAATTCACTTATTATCAATTCTTTTCCTTTAGCACTGGTTCCGTTTACTCCCTCTTTCAGAATGACGGTCGACCATGCATTTACAAACTCTGGTTCCGCCGTTCCGGTCTCCCAGGTTTACTCACACATTCCCAAACACTGGTTCCGCCGTTCCGGTCTCCCAGGTTTACTCCCACACACCCAAACTCTAGTTCCGCCGTTCCGGTCTCCCAGGTTTACTCATGTCAAAATTTCTCCTTTGCTCTTTTTGTTTTCGAATATCGTTTTCTCGTTTCTCGTGTCTCGGACACATGCATCATTTTCTTGCGAACACATTATTCTTTCAAAGCTTGCTAAAATCATGCATTAAAATAAATCTTAATATCATGCTTTTCTATTTATACTTCTAATCTACCAAATACTCCGTAACAATTATTATGGCTCTGTAGAAACAAACTTTCCAATAGTTTATCGATAATCGATCACATTTAACATTTATAATATACATACTAAAACAACATGCGAAGTCAGTCAATTCCCATGTTAATTAATCCAATCCTTAAACATGACTTTCAAATATTATTTTCATTACAATAGTAGACTAGCTATAAGGAAATCATTCAACACGTAACCCATTTTCCTAGTTTTCCAGGAGGCATATTTCTATTTTCTTTTGTAGATCAAAACTTAAAAAAAATACACATAGCACTACTATATTTAGGTGAGTAGGTAGGAGGTTTCTACCTTACTTCTTGGCGGTAGCGGTTTACGGGTTCATCGGGTCGAAAATGAACGGAGTGACGTCGCCTCGGTTGGAATTTGATAAAAAGAAAACAAATTTTCTTTTTACTACGAACCCGAACAACTTCTAGATTTTGGAATATAAAGATCGAATGGTGGGTTGAGTGGCGGTGGAAAGGTACCGTGGCAATGTGATGGTGGGCTTGAACTAAATTCTTTTTCTCCTTCTCTTTCTCACAGCCGAAACTTACTCTCTCTTTGTCTTTTCCTCAAGAACAAGAACAATGGGATGAAGATGAGGTGTGATGAAATGGTTGGTGGTGTTGGTATTTATAGGCAAGGGAGCTCTCCCCTCCTCTCTCTCTCCAGCCGGTTCTCCTCTCTCTCTCTCTCTCTTTGATTTTCTTGCTCACCACTCTTACTCATAACTACCCTAGGTGGATATATAGGTCATGATGATGGTGCATGTGGGAGGGAAATCTAATGGAAATCTTATCTCTCTCTCCCTCTCTTCTCTCGGCAATTTCTCTCTCTCTCTCTCTCTCTCTCATTTTCTTGCCCACCACACATCTAGGCACATGGGTACATGATGGCTAGAACTTAGGGTAGTGTAGGATGATGGGATAAATTTTCTGTTTCCACTCTCTCTTACCAGTAGACTTGCAAAGCTAGAACAATAGGATAGATGACATACGCATGTGATGAGGTTTTGGATAGAAAACCCAACCTTCTCTCTCCCTCCTCTCGGCAGACTCTCTCTCTCTCTCTCTCTCATGCGTGAGCTACAAGAATGGGTACAGGACACATTTATTGTTCATCCTTCTCTCTTGTAGGCTCTCATGGCTACAACACTAGGATAGTTAAAATGATGGGATTTTGGATCAAACTAAATCTCTCCCTCTCTTCCTCTCACCCACGGCCATCTCCCCTCTCTCTCAATCTTTTCTTCCTCAATTTGAGGGATGTTGTTCCCTAGCTAAATCTAGAGTTGTAGGTGACAACACATGCCATGGTGTAAGAGCTAATGTAAATGTGTAAGAGATAACAACCATCTCCTCTCTTTTTGCCGAGAATGAAAAGAATTAAGGCCAGGCATTGGTTTGCATGTATGTATACATATGTATTTGTATATAGGGTTTTATTACCTCTATTTTCGTACGCAACTAGATTAAGTTTCATAAAACCATTGGAAAAATAATAATTCACTAAAATGTTCAATTTTATAAATAAAAATAAAAATTGGTCGAAAATTCGGATTGTTACAATTTTCTAGGCTAAATCCCGTACGTAGTGAAGTAGCATATGATAACTTCTCACACCGATGTTAATGATTAGACTACGTAGTTTCCAGCAATAAAAATTTAATCTATGCATAAATCAATTCAATACATAGGAATATTGAGCTTCTTTAATATTTTAACTCAACAATCTCATACCACAAAGTGGTGTTGCTTAACAAATGTAATTTTCAAGCTTTAACATGAAAAATCAAGCAATTTCTAGGAACTGATTCTGGAGAATAGAAACGCAAGAGGGCTTTGAAAGCATTAGTTCAATTTGAATTTTAGGGCCATTGTCATTGCTCATCCCGCTTAGCACTATCTATGGTAGCCTGGTAAGGGTGAAATTAAAATGTAAAAGTTGGGGTGGGTTATCTGTGGAAATAGTCTTTAGAGTTGGGGTAGTTCCACAAATAAAGGCCTTGTTTTTTTTGGGTAAATAATAAAGGAAATGATATTGGCACTCCAAAAATTGATGCAAACACTTCAAAATCAGTGTAACTTCAAAGTCATTTTCTTTTGTTTTTTGGAGTGCCTGCATCAATTTTTGGAGTGCTAATATCATTTTTCAATAATAAAGGCCTTATTTGTTTCACTTATTATTATTATTATTTTTAATTATTACCTCTTTTTTTTCTAATCATTACCATATTTTTTTTAATTATTACTTTGCCACTTCTCTCTATCTCTCTACTATCATTATTTCTCTCTAATCATTATTTTATTTCTCTCTTCACCAACCACCAAAATTAAAATACCAAAAAATGCAAAATGAACGCGGCCTTGTTCGTTTGGTAACTTTGGGTATTTTAGTTTTGCTAGTGAGTGGAGGGAGAAATAGGATAATAATGAGAGAGAGAGGGGTAATAAGTGAAGAGAGAGAAAAAAAATGAAATTAATAATTAAAAAAATAAGATAATAATTAAAAAAAGATATAGAATAATGATCGAATACAAGATAATAGAAATTAAATTTGGAAACAACAAGGCGCTTGAAATTCTCTCTCTCTCAGATCGCCCACTTCGCCTTGTTGTCCCAGTTGAGTGAAGAGCCACAGAGCCAGTGATCTGCTCTATTTAAACGCCATTGATGAGCGAGAAAACTCAATAGAAAATGTGGAACCTGAACCAGTTGATTTCAGGAGGAGACGAAGAGCAACAAGACAACCTGTTGGGTGATACCGAAGGCCTCTGCTCTCTCTCCCCTTTGCAGGTAGAACCCTCTGAGCTATATCCCAAACCCACACCCATCTCTATAAAGTTTTTCATTTTTTTTTCTTTTGGGCTGAACTCGTTTATTGCCATTTTGGATGAGCAGAGAATCTATGGATTCGCTGCCTGTTTGCTCGCTGGCCTGGTTCTTATGTTTCTGGTATGACCTGTATTAATACCCCAAGGTTTCTTTACTGTGGTTGGTTTGTTTCATTACTGTGCCTTGAAGTGCGAAAGAAAAGCGAAATCTGATCGGCTATGGTGTGAAAACCTCACTCAATGCCCGTTCTGTTTATGGTAAAAGTTGTTGAAATCTAGTTACTCCACATGTGGAAGTTTTAGACTGCTTATGCTGTTCTTAATTAGCCAGGAAGGTAGTGCCCAACCGGCATTTTCTTAGGCAGTGATTGGGACCCAGATGGTGTGTAGTGATGGACAATTGCTGAGTTTTACCCTTTTTAATTGGATCTGATGCAAAACCACAATCAAAAGCAGTGAGATTGGTTAAAATTATCAAAATGAAAGGCCGGAGACATAAGTTCTCAAAATTTGGAGAGGCGCGTGATACTGGTTTTGATTAGTGCATGTGTAGTTACAACTGCAAGACGTACAAAATACTTGAATACAAAAAGGATCATGAAATGGGGAAAATTTAAAACGATTTCCAGATACAAATTTGATCCAAGATTTCAAGTTAGTCTGGCAAACGGCAATTGTACTTTTGAGGAACAATGTTTTCGTGCAAAGTTCATACAAGCTTATTTTAGCTACCAAGTCATTGTTACATTGATTTCTGTCCCTGCAAAGAAGTCAAGAAGCTGTGGCATGTTCTGCTTTGCATGTGTAGAGCGCGAGTTGTTAGTCTACCAGTTAACACATATTGATCTCTCTATTCCAAGTTACTTATCGAGGATTGTTGGTTATCTAAACGGAAGGTTTGGTATAGAGTTTTGTGTTTGTCCTCGGTCCTTCATGCTGTATCTTGGTCTGAAGGAGCAGCATATGTTCATGTGCCCTTGCATTTGCGGTTAACTGTACTAGTGTGATGTGTTCCTCTCCTTCGTGGGTAGGAGACTTCAGACCTATTCATCAGCTTTTGTTTGGATTACTTGGAAACCTCTTCATCTCTGTTGTTGCCCTAAAAAGAAACACTTAGCCTCCCTGCAAAGGGCCTTTTTTTGTGGTGTCACATGCCCCTAGGGCTACTTTCTTCGGGTTTGGCCACTATTAAAGTACTCATTCTTTTGTGACGAGAGTGGGACTATCGCGTATCTTTTTCCATGGAATACCTTTCCACGTTAACCGTTGATTGAGAATCCTGTTTGTTAGTCAAACATGACAGCCGACAGCGCTTTCTTACTGAGAAATGATGAAAGAAGTTGATTCTTTTTCTGCATGAGAAGTGTGAAATTTCCCAAACTCCCGTCCCTGCAACAGTTTGTAGTGATCATCTTCAATGTTGTAACCTCAACAATTCCATGCTTATAGACTTTCTGGAAGTGTGCCCACACTTTTTATGTCAGGCTTCCTTGTGAGATCATCACAAAATATTTCCAGGTGCTTACCTTTGCGCTTCAGATTCCCTATTCCAGATATGTCCTTAAGGGTCATATCTGGAAGGTGTTGCTGGCATGAAGGGCAAAGCTTGTTAAGGAGCAGATTCTCTACATGAAAGTAGTACAGATGTTAAGAGTGCTATGTAGCACTGACACGGACACGTTTAAAAAAGTATTAAAATAGTGTACTATACGAATGGAAAACAAGAAGGCTCTAGTTGTAAATATGTAACACCATATATACCTTAAAGGCTTAAACCATATTTATCATTGCATCATTCCCAAAAGTATTTCGACAATAGGCGTTTCCATCATTTATGAGTATTTATAATCAATGTAAACCATCATCCATCACTTAAAAAATAAGACTCCTGTAAGTTCTAATTAGAGTCTACGATTTCGTATAACACCGCCGACTTTTTTTAGTGTCCTGAGAGTATCCGCAGCAGTTTTTAGAGTTTCCTCAAAGCATTCAAACAAAAAACGTTGAGAAAAATAGGATACTTTCGATTTGAGTGTTCGACACGTGTCTGGAGAATGTCCGGAGAGTGTCAGTGTCCGACAAGTGTCCAACACTGGGAAAAGACCTCCGACGAAGTGTCCGTGCTACATAGTTAGAGGGTAAAATTGACGTTGTTTCCTGTTTTTATATCTGAAAAAGACAAAAAGTTGGGTACTTTGTCCTCGCTTTTTTTAGGATGTCAAATAATCTGTATGCCATTTTCTTTATTTCATATGCTACTTAAATTCGTTGCGGAAGAAATTTAGCAAGTTACCAAGTACAGGATTGGTCAAAATTCAAAATGTAGTATCTTACAAGACTTCTTTCTCTGCCAAGAAAGGAATCTCTCTCTCTCTCCAAATCCTGTGTTCCCATCGGTTTGGGTTGGGTACATGAATCCTTTTTTCTTGGCTTCTCTGTGTCTAGGTCCATATGTTTAGTCATATCTAGAAAGCTTCTTTCATTCTACAGTTTAGGTCTTCCTGTCGCCTGCCATTACACAGTAATCCTATAGCTCTTTCTTATTGCATCTACTTGCTCTGAAAGAAGAAGTAGGAGCTAACCATGGTGGAACGTGTAACATTATTGGTCTTTTTAGCTGACAATCTTTACTTATCTTTGGGCAAAGATACAATACAATATTGAAGTTACATATTGAAGTAAAGGTTGCAATTCTCAAAAGAAGAAAAGAAAGAAAGAAGTAAAGGTTGTCTTATTGTCTAGATATGATTTTGGATTGATGCCATTGACATTTCTTCTATCTTGGGTATTCTGCAGTCATTGATTGTTTTTGCCAAACCCATCAAGTTTGCATTATTATTCACCTTTGGGAACATGTTGGCAGTTGGAAGGTATGTTAATAAGCCTATAAAACCCATGAACTTTTTATGTGAACTTTCTCGACATGATGGCTGTTGGAAGGAAGCAGCTTTTTGGCCCCAACATGTTTTTGGTCATTGCTGAGCAATAAAACATGTTTTTGTTCATTTAGCATTTTATACTTACTCGCTTGCTATTGCTGAAGGGCAAACCTGGTTTTGATGGATTTCTTGGTTAATCATTCGTGGAAGTCTGATAACTCCAAATTTGTTTCAACAGCTGAATAGTTAACTTTCCTTAATTGTTCTTCGGAGTTTAAACTTGAAACTGTGTGTGGCAGCACAGCGTTCCTTATTGGACCTGAGCAACAAATGAGAATGATGCTTGACCCTGTCCGCATTTTTGCCACAGCTATTTACATTGGGTGCGTTGTCTTAGCTCTCATCTGTGCTCTTTGGGTAAGTCTGTGATTTTGACTGAACAAAAGTTCGTTTGTATCGCCTTCATTTCCTTCAAGGAGATGTAGGTGACTGTGAGAGTGAGTGGTACAAGGTTATCCTAGCCAATTTCGTTTTCTGCATCGTTCTTCTGGATTGTTATGCTTTATTTGTCCACATCAATATCCTCTTGGCTGCATTCTAGAGGGAAATCTATATAATCCAAAAATGTATCTGCAGTACATCAAATACAGAAAGCAGAAAAAGAAAATAATTTAAATGGCTCAAAATCTCAAAAAAAATAAACCATTTGTTTATTTGCACCTTCTCTACTCATGGCCTGGTTCCTTAGATACGCGTGTCCTGCAATTTTGGCTATTCAATAGCATGTCAAATAGATCAGCTCTTGCACAATGTTTATAGTAACTCATTTGGGACATGTCTATTGTCTTGCAGATCCATAGTAAGATCTTGACACTAATAGCTATTATATGCGAGATTTGTGCCCTCATTTGGTGAGTACTTTCCACATGCATAGTTCTCGCTTGCTTATTCAGGCAAACGGGATACTTTTTGTCATTTGTTTTTGTCGTTTTGTGTGCTTCTTTACCTAATTAAAACTTCACATATGCTATTTAAGCCAATTCTCTACGTGGGAAGTTCCTTTTATCGGAGCTCTCTTAAGACAAGAAGTTTATGTCCATCTTGCTTATGCAACCATTTTTGTGGTGTTTCAGGTACAGTTTGAGTTACATTCCATTTGCTCGTAGAGTGGTTTCTGACATGACGATACGTTTGTTTGACACTGAGATCTAGACACGGCAATTGGGGGGGATCGGGGTTTGTATTATTCTTATTGTTCATTTTGTTCTTTGTTTCGTTCATCTCTGAGATTGCACGAAACGCGTTTCTATTCAAGTTGGTTTGTGCATTGTAAATTTGTAATTTCACAATTGTATACTACTTTGGGTTCCTGGTGCAATGCCATTTAATTTCTATCAATAATCTCTCTACTTTCTTCTTGATAGAGAATTCCAACAACTGCTGTTCTATCATGTGGGATCATTGGATGTCCGAAGGTCATGAAAAGGAATCTTTTTCCTCTTGCCTTTTTCAACCAAACTGAGAAAGATAATCGCAAAGGGATTAGGAATGGCAATGGGGCGGATATTGGCTTATTCGTACCCGATCCCCGAAACCAAAAGCCTATCCAAATCCGCCCCGATACCCAAACGGGGAGAAGATGAATGAATCATAACCGAACCAAATGGGGGGTTGGGTAATACCCGAACCGATTGGGTAACCGAATTTGCAGGCGTGTGTGTGAGAGATAGAGAGAGTGAGACAGAGGGAGACGAACACACACATAGAGAGAGAGACACACACCCAGTTGCGAATAAGGATCTAACCGAACCCAGTTGTATTCAAAATCTACTTCCCAATAAATATTTGATGCAGGAGAATAAGGATCTTACCGAGAGAGCATGTGTTCAATATAATTAAAACCCACCTGTGAATTCCACATTTCAAAACTAAAATACAAAAAATCAATGGATATGCAAACACACAACGAAACCCAGCTGTAGAAGTGAGATCGAGAGAGAAGAGACCGACGGTGATGGTGAGAGAGACGTCAGCGAGAGAGTGTACGATTATGGGAGAGAGGCGAGAGAGAATGTGGGAGGCTGGGAGCCGAACACCTTGGAAAGTTTGTTTAAAATCTGAGGCACACGTAAGCTAGCCCGAATACCTTGACCGTTGAACCCAAAAAAAAAGCACCAGTTACATTGGGAAAACACATGATTCTCACTTTCAACTACCTTAATGCAAGTCTACCTACCATGCACATACAAGGAGTGTGCTTTTGGCATCAAGAATACCTGATCACCAAGTTTATGAAGCTTTCACATATACTAGAGCCGAATGTAAAAGATTTCTGGACACCTTGGGCCCTGTTTGGGCTAGGAACATCAAGGAGAATTAGGATGGGTTTCGACGGAATTATATAGTATTATTGTCAACGTTTTTACGTCATTTTCCTAAATTTACTTTTATCATATTGACATCAAAAGTTTTGTTTTAGACATTCATCTTGATGAACGAAATCTTTGTCCAAATCCCTCCCCAAAGAAGTTTACTAAATACGACAAAAAAATTCAATTTGTATTTTGTCTTCATGGTCGTCTCATCTGGATTTTTTTCAACTCCGGTCCCTAATTTATATTTTCTCAATTCTTCTTGTTGGACAAGCATTAATAAAGGATTAGTACGTCAATGAGGAATAACTGACATGCGTTCATTACAAAAAGCATGCAAATTAAGTGCCTCTTATCGGATTTACTTTGAATAAACATGGATTAACCAAGTAAAATTTGGTTTGACCAAGCAAAAGAGTGGGCCCGATTAAGTAATTGAAAATAAAAACAACCTAACCCAAACGCATGAGGGTTGCAACGGTAGTAAACTCCTGCTTGGGCCTCTTCCTCTTCTTCTCGTAACTAATCCCCACGATTTAATTTGCTTGGAAATTGCGAACCTCCCTCAGGAAAACCCTAACCGTTCTCGCTCCGAAAGGGGTTGTCTCGGGCTTCCCCACGTGCTCCTCGTAGGCGGCTCTGAGGCGGCCGATGAGTGCGTCGAGGCTGTCCCAGGCTTGCTGGAGATGGCAAGGCTAGGCGTGCTGAAATAAGGGCGCATTTGGTGGTGGACCTTGGTCTTTCCGAATTCGTCGCGATAACAAATTATCTTGAGCATGGGCGGAGGCACTACGGCCTTGTTCAGTTGCATAGAAAGGATAAGAAATGATAGAAAAATCATTTTTCTTGTAATTTTCTGTGTGTTCAATTACCAGGAAAGTTGGGAAACGCTTTTTTGCAACATAAGTCTTGCCAAAATGAAGAAATTCTTGTTTTCCTGCAAGATTTTTGTCAAGAGAACACGGAAAAATAAATTTAATTTTCCTTTACTTCATCTCACTCCACTTTTTTTGGGAACCAATTTCCCACACAACATTCCTCACAACTGAATGGACCCTAAGGGACAACACTCACTTTGATTTTCCACAAGAACATTTGATAGTTTGCAATCAAATTTTGCTATTTTGACCCCACAAAAAATTTCTAAACTGTCCCAACTTGTTTTAAATTCAAAAAAATCCCAAGCATTTTCTTATTTTCTAGAGTTGTTTTTTTGTCAACATTATATACATCAGTGGGAGTTAGTGGTGTTGTTAGAGTTAGCACAGGGGATCTAGAGGCTATCCATAGCCTGGCCCCCGAAACCCCGCCCCGGATGGGACTCGAAATGAGCAACCAATTTTCACTTGAAGTGGTTCTCTCTTTTCTAAAGTTGATAGTGCTAGAAATGATATTCTATCAATGCATTATTTTTCAAATATAACATGTCTTTTTGGGCCAATTATGAGGCAAAAATGAATTATTAGTGCATTTCGATCTAATAATTAACCTCTTAATTTAGTTATTTTTGGACTTGTGCGTAGGAAAAAAATAAAATTGCATATCAATCTAGTTTTTTACTCCACATACCAAAATTTTTGGCTTCGCCCCTGATCTCGAGCATGTGGGGGCTGCCGCAGAGGGAAGGGGAGAGTGGTGAGCGATGGTTGTGTAGGTATTAGCAGAAGGTGTTCCAGTTGTGCCGCTTCTGATTCTCGTACCCGGCTCATGGGAGCCGAAGGCGGAGTTGTGGTGGTGGCTAGGGTGTTCGCGGAGTTGGGGTTGAGTTGTGGTGTGAGATAATCCATGGGGGCGAGGCCGTGAGGGCCGTTCCGCTTTCTTTTTAAACCTTTTTTTTTTTAAAAATAAGTAATTTCAAATACAAAAATTATGTGTTTACGCAAATAATTTTTCTACCAATATGAATATTATTTGATAGATCTCATTGAGATCTTTTAAACGGTGCAAACAAAATTGAAAAATTATTTTTTATTTTTGTTATATTTGAATTTAAAATTACATTCTTTTAAAAAAAGAAAACGGAACGAGCCTCACCGCATATCGCCTGTTGCCTGTGGGGAGTTAAAATTTGAAAAGATTAGTACTAGCAGTCAATAAATACTACACGTACCCGTATCAATTTTTGTGAATCGAGTACGTAATTAAGATGTACTGTAAAGGGGTTGTTTGTAAAAAATAAGGTTTACTTATTTTTCAGACCACGGAATAAGGTTTGCTTTGAGTACGTATTTTCAGACCACGGAGAAACCATGTACAAAAAAAAAATTACTTAACTCCCCCCCTCACTTAATACTTATCGCTGAAAACGCTCAGCGCAAGAGGCGTATTCTGTTTCGTTTTGAGACCAAGATGCCCTAGTCTCTTCACCCGCGTTCCACTGCCAGCATCGATTCCTCCTCAAGAGAGGCCCATCTCTCCAGCAACCAAGGTCAGGCTCTCTCTCTCTCTCTCTCTCTCTCTCCATGGGCGGTCTCTAGATTTTTTTTCATGGGTTTCTCGATTTTTTTGGTTTGAGATGTGGGTCTCTCAATTTTGTTAAGAACGCCCAATAATTTACATGGGGTTTCTTGAAATTTTTTTTGTTTGAGATGTGGGTCTCTTGATTTTGAAAAGAATGCCCAATAATTTACATGGGGTTTCTTAATCGTTTTGTATTCATGATTTGTCAATTTACATGGGGTTTCGAAACATACTTTGGTGTTCTGTTCTGTTCTTTTTTTTTTTTGGCTTGGGTTGCAGCCAATCTTGATTAAATTGTTTTTGTCTCTTCACATAGAAGTATGTTTCGAAACTGGTAGATAAGCAAATTGGGCATTCGAAACTGGTAGATTAGCAAATTGGGATGTGCTGTATACGCAAATTCTAGTAGAAACACCTCAATTGAATTGCAATTGTAACTAGTGTATGTACCTATATCTATATGTATATGTGTTGATAATTCACGTATTGTTCATTGTTACATAGAAAACAAAAAAATGGTTGAGGTTTAATTTATGTTTTTTTTTACTTCCTATAGACTAGCATATCTCTAGAGAACTTGCAGTTTAGATAAATTTCTTGATGAATTCAACGATCCAAATGCTTTTTACGGCAATGCTCAACATGTGGATAATTTAGAAGTAGGAGGAGGATCGACCCAAGCTGGCCAGATTTTTATACTCAACTTACGAGAGCAAATTGCATTGCAATTGAGAGCTATAAACAACTCTTGAGTTTCAAATTTAATTTTGCTACTTTAATATTTGACGATGTTGCAGTGATCAACAATATTTAGTATAACTGTTGAGATAATTGTTGAGTGTCTTGCGAATATTTCGTGTGGATAATTTTGCAATGATTTTGATAGCTAGACGATTTTCTTTACCAGTTCAACATGAATATATGAAGGGAAAAGTTGGGAAATTAGAATTTAAGATTTCAGCTCCTTGTACAGATCAAACAACTTATTTAATTCAATGCTTAAAATCCGGCACATATCAAACAACTTCTCAACTTGAAAAATTCAGCCTTCAGCTTTCAGTACCTAATTTTACATTTTCAGTTTTATCAAACAACCCCTTACTCTCAGGATTATGCAAATTTATTAGATAATTGCCCCCAATTCCAATGAAAAACATAACACACCCAACAAAACTCATGTGTTGTCCATGTGCAACGCAACAGATATTGAAGATAACAAGGTATTTGCGACAAAATTGAAATCGAAAATTTGATTTCTCCGTAACAAAAATTGCGTCTGAACCCTGAAATTGAAAGAGGATCTCATATCACGAATACAATAACCTAGAAGAAGCTATGCACATTCAGATCGTATCTAGAGAAAGACCTGGTGCGTGGTAGATGATCGTAAGACAGAGCAATTGAAATCTACTCCAGTATTTCCGAATCGAAATTCTTGGGTTCAAGAAAAGCCCTAGTACTACTACCAGGGGAGTACATATGATCTTCTATATAAAACGACAATATGATGATAGATCAGGAAAAAAACCCGGCAATATGAGCAGCCAAGCCGGGTTCATGTACTAGGCAAAACGGCCCGAAGCTGGCATTTCAGCCGTGTCCCCTCTATTGCTTGGGCCGACGCTGGCGGTTCAATCCTGCTGGGTTAATTTCCATGCTGGATACATGTTTTATTGTTCAATCTCTAAACTTACTTTATGAATTTTGTTGGGTATTTTTTGTTTTTCATTGGAATTTTGGGGGCATTTATCTACTTTGCGAAATTCTCAACGTAGACACTGCATCGGTGTTCTGTTCTCTGTTTTAGTGACATGCAAACACCCGGGGTGAAAGCAAAATGTTTGCTTACTGGTACTGAAGTGTTCGAATGAGAAAGGCTGACGCAGCAATACAGAATACTTGGATTATTTGTTATGGCTCAGCAATCGTCTCTTCTTCATCGTCTGCTAACTCTGTTGGACAGTATCCTTGTAATTTGCCCGCATATATGTACAATTTCTGTAGGCTCTACATTGTCTAACTATATAAAAGTAGGAGTGCCATTTTTGTGTTGATTTAACTAAATCTAAGCTGGTTCGACCCAAGTAACAAGATTTACAGCAGCTCAGCAGATAGGGGACATTGCGAAATCACACCCACAGGAACTGAATTCTCTGTTGAGTAAGGTATGGATTTTTGAATGATTTATCTCTTAATAGCCTTGATTATTTATTTCTTATGCGTTATGGTTTTTGCCCAGTTGCCTGGCATTTTCTACGTTCATCATTTCGCAGAAATGTATCTTCAGCCTGTAGATGACATCGTTGCGTATCGTTTTGTCAGTTTCCACCCCTAAGTGTCCAAAGATTCATTTGTTTTTAGAAAAACAAATAATAGGATGCGGTTAGACAAGTTTTTCGTCATGTTTTGATATTGTTTGACAGGCGTTGCAAATGTTCATGGTTCTTAGATCATATGGTAATGAATATCACGTGCAACTTGTAGAAAGTGTCGTTCTTGGGTTGAGCATTTTGATGGTCAGAACTAAAGGTGCTATGGGTTAGTGATATTTTCTTCAATAATTTTGCTATTGAGAAACCTTGAGCTCTGCTGGAATTTCATCAGGATATTCTATCAAGGGTTTCAGGTGGTTCTTTGCTTTGTTGATGCTTTTTTTGGTGCATTATATCCGTTACACTGTTACCAAAAGTTAGGTCTTACCTAGAGATATGTCGGACTGTGCCTTGCAGAGCTTTTGATATTCGCTATTCCTATATGCTGTTCTTTTGATATCTGCTGGAGCAAGTATTTGTCCTCGACATGAAAATCTTCTACTTTACATGTCTTATACTGTGGGCTACTGGAAGCATGACCCTTCTGTTATGTTCCAATTGAGGTGGTTTTATGAACTTTTATAATATGTCAAGATTCTATTGCTTCTTTGCTACAATCTTGATAACCTGGATGTGAGTATGAGGGGAATTATGATGAACTTATTTTGTCCTGCTTCCTCTCTCTTATTAGTTAAGTAACCTCAACATTTTTTACATGGACTCGTCAAAGTAAAGCAAGTTCCATTGTTGGACATTTGAAGCTTAGGTAAGGGTGTTGAATCTGCGTCTGATATTTCCCATTGGCCCTGGTTACTGTCATCCTGTATATATTTTGGGTTGTATACTTGTATATATCTTTTACCACTCGAAGCTACCTAAAACCCCAATTTGTCCTGCAAAATTTATTTTTATGTATAAAAACATGATGCACTTTTTGCCGAGTATGCGTACCCTTTTGTTAGATGTTTCATGTGTTTGACCCTAGATGTGCACCCGGATCTGAAACCCCCGCCTGAGCTCATGTGTTATTGCTGAACAACAGTTTGGAGTCACGATAACTGATGTAAAGGTTCTAATGATATGTTTTTGACCTTCTCACTTTGTATTATTATAATTTGATGCAGGACAATGAGGGAGGTTTAGGTTTTCGTGTGGAATAGAAGGGTAGGGCTTGCCAAAATAGGAGAAGCACAACCAAAGAAGAAGACGAAGGAAGCTCTAGGAATCACTCCTAGAGGATTTAGGCATCACACCTAGAGTTTGATTGCATCACGCAATCCATAAAGAGGTTTCAAAAGCTTTGCAATTTTATAAATATTCCACTCCCTTATTATTGAGGCATAACATCCTTATATATAGTCTAAAGACTTCCTAATTTAAATAAGGAAACTACTAAATTTTAACTTCTAAAATCAATGTGAACCCGTACAAGATATAAGGATAGTACTAAATAAATAACTTGACCCACAAGGCAACCCATGGGCGATCCCTACTGCCCATATCCATTAAATCCCGAAATTACCAATATACCCCTGACTAAAAAAGTGACCCGCAACATACTTAACCTAAATTAGACATAAAAAGGATACTAAGCCAAAAACATAATTGCTCGTTATTATAACCGGTCCCACACAAGCGTAGCTTGAAGCTATGCAATTTCCAAACACGAATGCTTCCTTAATCTTATTTTTTCTAGCTCTTATGGACCGCATCATAATTTGGCTAGGATTTTTAGACTCTTGTTGAAATCCTAGTTTTGTATTCGCTTTAGTCATGTATTCCTTATTTATTATCATTTCTATTGTTGGATCTTTGCGTTCTAATTTTCATGTTGCATTGTTGCTTCTCGGCTAGCTACTACCTGTTGCTGCTCCTAGCAAATTGTTTTCTATGGTATTCAGCATGTCATTGGTGAAACTTCTCTCTTTTTGGCGCATATCTTACACTTGGCATTAATATTTTTAGCTTAATCTCTTTCTTTTGATTCTTCTTCTTTTCTCTCCATCTCTCTTAATGCTAGAGTGTTGTGAATTCAGGTTGCACCGTATCTCCGTAGTAAAAACTGGGATACTAGGGTTGCAGCAGCTCATGCCATTGGTGCTATTGCAGCGAATGTTAAGCATACATCTTTGGTTGAACTATGTAGTTGTGTTGAGATGAAAATGTCTCAGGCTGGGATTCCCGGTGTTGCCGCTGATGTGGTGGCATGCCCTAGATGTGAACCTAAACTTTTGGCAGGCATTTCATTTAGAAGGTTATCTCTGGCTCTTGCATATTCTTTGTGCTCACCTTTGGTGGATTGTGTCCCTATTCTTTCCATGTGCTCTACAAGCATTTCATTCGATGTTGCAAGCAAGATGGACGGTCTTCCATTCACTAACCCTTTTTTAAAATTTAACAGCTTTGATCTTAACAAGGTTTTGGAGTTTGGTGCTCTATTGGCCTCTGGGGGACAGGTACTCTATTTGATTTGGAAACTTTCTTTTGAAGCTCTTTGTTAGACTTTTTGATGGTTCAGTCCTTGGGACTTGTTGCAAGTAAGGCTAAGTTTCCCTTAGTGTCTAAACTGATTAAATGAACTAAATGGCCCCACAAAAGCACGGGTTCTGAGACAAGTATTCTCCTGATATACATCAACTAAAAGTCTAAATAGTGGAAACAACTTGTCTAAATCCCATAAGCTATAGACAATTTTTTTAGGGTAAACCCACCCTAAGTGGTGTTGTTTTCTTATATTTATGTTTGCAGAAGTTCGGCAAGATTATTGGTTTAGCTGTCATGGAAAAGATTACAATATAACTAGAAAACTATTCCCTTTCTGGGTGTGTGGGAGGTTTGTGCCTCTGAGGGAGTATAGGTTTTTGAAGGCTCCACTATGAACTAAAGAATTAAGGACATGCTTATGTGTCTGGCCAATCGAAACAACCCTACATAGCCTATAAATAAGACCCTTGGCCTTTGGCAGTGATTGAAAAGGCGCGACTAGGCAATCGCCTAGGTGTGAGGCCACCGTGTCTTGCCTCAGAGGTGTGAGACGAGACGAGGTTGCATGAGGCGACCAACTAGGCGTGAGGCGCCTTAGAAGCTCGCCTCACGTCGTTAAGGGCAAAATAACGAAGTCTTACGCAGTAACAAATCGAATCCCTCTCTCTCTCTCTCTCTCCTCTGCGATCGCCTTCAAACCTCTTCAACAGCAAACAATGTTCGATCTTCAGAGATTTTCGAAGTCAATGGTAAGATCGAACCTCTCTCTCTATCTCCCCTCTGCGATCAAACCTCTCTCTTTCTCTCCCCTCTGATTCTCTTTGCCTCCTCTCCTCTTCTTTTCTTCTCTTCTTTTCCCTCTGATTCTCTTCCATTTTCCAGCGCTTGTCGACACACACACAATATATATATCTCATGTGGCTTGCCCACCAACAATTATATATATTAAATTTTATGTGGATTGTTGACCTTTTATGAGCGTATTTTATGTTTTTTTTAAACTAGTATTTCATATGTTGGTTATTATGCAATATGGTGATGTTAATTCTAGTTTTGATGTTATGAGTGAATATTGGTCATTTATGTCGTATATGTTTCTATTTTTTACAATGCTCACCTCGCTTCAATGAGGCACTCGCCTCGCCTCGCGCCTCGTCGCCTAGGCTTTTACGGGCTTTGTCTCCTCACATTCGCCTCACGCTTTTCAATCACCGGGTTTAAGGGTTAGTCATTGTTGGTTGGAGATTTTGGTGAGGTCTATGGAGAGGGTAGCTAGTATTCTAGAGAGAGAAAGTGCTTGGTAGTTCATCTATTAACACTCATACCTTAGACCCTTGAATCAAGAGAGAGGTGGGTTGTTCAAGACTGGAAGAAGTTAACATACGAGGTTTAGGCCTTATTCCATGGTTTGAGGGCTGCTTCCAAGGCGAGAGCAGTGTTCTATATTGTTTCTGAGCCTTGGACGGTCTTGGTTTTGAAACCAGAGAATGTAGTGGTTTTGAAACCAGAGAGTGGAGCAAAGTCTCCCATGAGAACACTGACCTGGCATACGCAAGCTCTTACCTTGCGTACACCAGGTCGAACATGGTGTTTACAACCTACACCTTGGTCTACTCCATGTTCTGTTCTTTTCCAGTTTACTACTTTATAGTTGTTGTTTTGTATATACTGATGTAATGTTTTCTAGTCATTTAACTCTGTTATCAGTTTAACTCCTTTTATTGTAATTCTGGTTTTGAGAATAACCACTATTGATGTAATAACCTGTAGTTTCTAAGTTTGAAAGATAAGAGAGATCTCTTCCGTACACAAGCTTAACCTTGGGTACGCTAGGTAAGGCAACACTGACCTTGGTGTACGCAAGGTTCTTTTTGTGATTTTGCTATTGTGTTTGTGTTTGTTTGCTGTTTTCACTTGCTCCTCTACTTATATTACTTGTTTTGCTTTAATCCCCTCTGCATGTCCCCTCCGAGATTGTTAAGATAATATAAAATGAGTATGACAACCCATAAGTGTTTAGTAGAGACTAAGTGGAAGGTTAGGCGGGTTGTGGTGCCTAACACCTTTTATCCCGTGACTTTGCTCCCAAGCCGAGGAATCTCTGATGATGATAGGGTAGTAGTCTTTGCTTTTGTGTTTAAGTTAGGTTGCTTGGGTGTAGCCTCAAACCGTAGTGGCAACTTGGAAAATGCTCGCATGTCTGGTCGAGGACGGGGAGTCTACACTGCTATTTAGAACTAATGGAGAATCAAATGTCATGGGTGAATGAGAGCAATTACCTGTCTTCCATTAGGTCGCTCTCTTTGTTAGATTTTTATCGTCTTCTTTCATCTTCGCATGTACATATCTGTGTCTATGTGGAACTTTGGAGAGAGAAGTAAAGGGACCTCTTCTATTTGGGCTGGGACGTAGTTGGGAGTCAAAGAAGTTCCAGTAGGAATGAACTTGTCTTGCGTCATCCATGACCCATAGAAGAGCTTATTCACGGTGAATTCGGCCTTCTCTTGGTCAACTATTTATATGAAGACCCACAAGTAAATTGAACCCTAGTATTAATCATGCTCATTCTCCAGTTTAAACCAACTTTGATCCGATGAAAACTCCATGTGTAAATGAAGAATCAATCAATCAATTTGTCTAATATTATTTGGTTCTTATTAATGGAATGAAATCAATTTGATCCTAGGAACTTATTATCTCATTTTCATTTTGAGTTTTGGGATCCGGGTGTTGGGTTCAAGGGTTTTGAGCCTTTAATTGCTCTATTTTTTTCTTCCTATTTGATTCTATTTTTTGGCTTTTTTTTAGTTGTGGAATTGCAATAGTTTTTTGGATCCCAATCTTGAATTTCATTGGGCTTTTATTTTTCCCTTAATTCTAATCCTTTTTTTTTTTTCAAGTCCTTTATATAGATCATAGAAGTATATAGAAAAGAGGGGAAGAAAGTAGAGGGATAGTGGTGCTCAAGTTGATGTGCTTAATGATTAACACCGTTCAGATTCTCACCTTACTTGGATGTTGGGTATATATATATCCAATAATGAAGTAGAAGGGGTGTAAGTTCAAAATGGTCAAAGTGAAAGGGGTGTAAGTTAAAAATTCCACTAAATTAAAACATACCCATTCTTGGATATAACTTGAAAATAGAAAGATATAGCTCATTTCAACTTTTAGTTTTTGCCCTTTATTTTTTAAGAAGAAATAATTTAGAGGGCAAATCAAACTTGCACCTCCTGTACTTTCCCGGTCTTTTAATGACACCCCATCAATTACAAAAATGGATACACGCGTTTGTCAAATAAAGAGAAGCTGATAGTATTTTGCCTTTCTATCTATTTGTCTCGCCTCGAACATATTTGAAATGCCTAACATACCCTCATTGTCTTTTGAATTACTCTCCTTGCGGCATTTAGAGTACATTAATACAATTTGGTGGCAATTTCTGTCATCCCCCACTATTTTAATGCTATTAACCTGGATTAGGCTTACCTCTTTAATGGGTTTCTTTAGTGAACACCTGTGGTGTAGGATGGTTTGGAGACACCTGGACTATGCTTGTTTTGGGGTCTCTATTACTATCCCCTCTCTCTTGGCATGATCCCAATAAGTTTTTTTTTTCAATTATTACTCTCATTTCTCTATCTATTTCTCTCCACTCATTATCCCAAAAACCTCCCTCAAAACCCAAACCAAACAGAAACTTGAGTGTTGCTGCCTACAATGTGAATCGTGGTCGTTTTTTGGGTAGGAAACAAAGATGTACTTGTAGTACGTAAAGAAGAAGAAATGAAAAATGAGAGAGGATGAGTGCTTCACCCTCGGAAGGGTTAAGTAATTTCTGCAAGGACTGTAGCCCCAATCACGATGACTACAGTCTCGTTAACTCAAACTCAATAATCATCTATACTCATAATGAAGAATATAAAGGAGTAACCAAGCCTCTCTAATTCAAATCATTGATTTATTTTTTATTTTTATGCATACGTGGAATGTGACAATAACGACATGGAATGAATTAACATATGTTCAATGTATCTAAGTGCATATTCATGCAACTAGTAGATCCATGGAATGACCATTTAATGATCGATCCTTGAACGACCCATGCTGTCTCTGAAAATTAGTGGTTTTTCTTGACCTCATAATCCTACCTTCATCGGAGAAAACTTGACCTCAAGTTTTGGAACATCTGAGTGTGAAAATTGGGTGTGAAAGTTGCAACTGTTAGAGCTTGTCCCACATCCGTTAATAATCACCTCCAAAACTAGTATATGAGCCTGGGTGGCCTCTGCATTCATTGCCAATTGGCTTTGAGTTGGATGCTTTAAGATGGTATCCGAGCAAGTGTTTGATCAAGCCCCATCAATCGTGTTGGAAGCTTTGCGCAATGACCGCGATGGTCTTGGAGTTCATCGAGCTACTGCGTCAAGTGTTTTTGTTTTTTAGGGCCTAGGCCCTCTTATGTACCAAAAAAAGAGCTATGCTTTTGGAGGTTGATGGTTGGTTTCCTCTTTATTTGCCGTTGATAGTTTATTGTTGTCGTATGTGTTGAATCGTTTGATTACCTCATCACGTGCGAGTCAGGGGTCACACATGCGGGGGAGTGTTAGAGCTTGTCCCACATCGGTTCATAATCACCTGCAAAACTAGTATATGACCTGGGTGGTCTCTCCATTCATTGCCAATTGGCTTTGAGTGGGATGCTATGACAGCAACCGTTCAAATCTTTCTTGTTGAAGCTATAATGAGGTGGTCTAAAATGCCAAATTTTTCATCACCCCATTGCCTACATCAAACGTATGAGGAATAGCAAACTCAAAGTGAACATTTTCTGTTCCAAAAAAAGCATAGAATTCCACCTTTTTTTGCTGCTTTGGATTTCCCAACTTGTAATCTTCATCATTATACTTGTTCATACCTTCACTGATTGCGGGATCTGCTTTTGCCCCATGAGGTGCAAGTTATGAATGCTTGTCTTTGGGATGTCCCTTGCAACATGGCGAGTTCTCAGTTTGCGGGCTTCTTCAATTACATAATTTTCTCCATTACTTTTTTCTATAAGATCAAATGCTTTCATATCCAGTACATCACTTCGTAACGTAGCAACATTGCCTTTTAACTTAACAACATCACTTTTCAAAGTACCAACACCGTCTTGAATAGCCCGAAGGTCTTTGGAAAGGGCTTCAACCCATAGTTGTCAAAGGCGTGCCTTGGCGTGAGGCGCAACCAGGCGCAGGTCTAGTGCCTTGCATAAGCCGAGCATTGGTATATGTTCCTAATTGATACATACAGCCAACATGCCCTTTTGATTTTTTCTTAATACCAAAAAATAGTTTTCTTGGCCTTTGTTTGTTAATGCTTTATTTTCTTCGGGCATGTTGTTGGGAACTACAACTTCTGAGTGACATGGAAAAATATACTGAACTAAAATATAAAGTTGTTGACCAGCTGCAAAGAATATAGTCCTGTGTTACATAAAGGTCAGTTATGTAGATGTCCGCGGAAAAAAATTGATAAAGAACAGTATCATTGGTCCAGTTTGAGGAGGGAGTTTGCCGATCAGAAAAAGAGAGTTTTCTTTGGCAAGTATCAAGGAGGGAGTTGTTATGAACCAACTGTGATGCATGATTGGTGTTTCATTTTGCTGGTCTTTATCCTGAGTGATGTTGCTTGTGTGGAATAATAGATAGCTAACTTAAGAGATTGGAAACTACGAGCAACTCTTTAGCTGTTCCCCTGCTCTCTTCGGGTGCTCAAAGAGCAGGTGGAAATGCAGTGATCAGTGGTGACATTGATGGAGAACTGTCGCCAGGTCTTGACACCAGCTTCAAAGTTGAAGGCCTTTTTTCACTATTGGCGATTCAGTGGAGCTACACACTTTTGGCATATTTTTTTAGGCATTTGTCTCAATGTTAAGTTTGGTATCTTGTTGCATAGTTAGTTATAAATATAATACACATGTAATTATTAACCTGCCAAAAAAGTTTAAGATCATTGTCAATGCAATTGCTAGTGGTATGTTTTTCTTATTTCATTGGTGATTGTGTGTTACATTTTGGGTAACCTGTGTTGCTGGCTCAATCGCCTTTCTCTGTACATCAGATAAATTTGATCGCCTTAGACGTTTCACCTTTATTTTGTTTTTAGGAGTACGATATAGCAAGTGATAACATGAAGAACCCAAAGGAGCGATTGGCTCGCCAAAAGCAAAGCCTTCGTCGCCGATTGGGTGAGTTTATTCACATTGACATTTCTATAGTTTTTGAGTTAATAAGAGGCACGTTCCTTCACTATGTGTCAGCATTTTGTATTTGGGTGCAAGTGTAGTAGTTTAAATAAATTACAAAAGCAAAAGCCATTTTACGAGCCAGTTTTTTAAGAACTATAAAGGTGCGTGTGCCATGCATCATGCATGCAATCTAGAGCCCAATACAATTGTATGCTCTAGCTTATTGGGGGCCCAAAGCGATTCGTGCTCTTTATACCTTTTTACAAAAGCTGAACCAACCTAAAAATGAAGTTACAGTATAAAATTCCAAAACTTACTCATTGTACAAGTTGTGAAATACATTTTGATTCCTGTCTCTCATGGATGAAAACCTTTTTTTTCTCCTAAGTCTCAACCCTAGGTAGATGGCCTCGTTGGTTGTATATGTTTTTCTTCCATATCTTAACTTGTTGTCTTGTACCTATTTATAAACTGCCAAAGACCTAAGCTCTCTAATATTCTTTCTTTAAAATGATGAAAACTAACTAATGACGACTCTAGATACCTATTTATAGACCCAAGGACCCTACTACACTAGAGGACGCTGAAATGACTCAAATACCCTAAATTCTACCACATCTGGACTCCTCTTAAAAAAAACTTGTCCTCAAGTTGGACAACAAGACTCAAAAGAACTAAATGAAGGAAAACATAGAATTATTATGCAGCTCCGAATAAAGCATGTGGCGGCATTTCCTTGATCACATCCCTCTCATCTAATATCCCATTTTCAATATGAGCTTCTGGCCCATGCTTGTGTGCCATGAAATCACCCACTTGCCATGTCTCTTATCATTCAACACTTGCTCAAAATATGCGACACTTGGTTCCCAAACATCCCAAGAATCATCAATCGTAGGAGCTAGAAATTTCGATGTCACTGTATACCCAAATGACTTGGCATGTACCCTTTCTCTAGGCACTGCCCTCTTCTCTATGACGAGTCACATGTGTCTTCTATTGTTGTTGTTTGACCATTGATGAATTGGCCTGGCATATGTAGGTTGGTAAATCATATTGGAATTAGTGTAAGGTTGCAGGGTCAGTTGTAGGTTGACAACTGAAAATAATTTTGGAATTTTGGATGTCCGGTTGGCTTTTCAATATATTTGTAAGTATTAGACATTTGAAAGCTTATGGACAAGTTGTTCACGTTTGGATGTGATTGTCCGTTACACATCCATTGGAGGATAACCTTAGGGTCATGGAGCCTAGCACCGTCTTTACGTAATTGAACTGTTTGTGTTACTCAGGATTCGCTAGTTCTTTTTCTTGACAAATCATTTGAAATAATTATCTGAAATGAAAATTTTTAAGTACTGTATAGCTTAAAATAAACTGAACTTATTAGAATCATGGAAACGATAAAAGTCGTACAGCATTACGTGGTATCTATGGTCCTAGTTTCCATTTGTCATACTCGGTTATCTTTGGTCGGGTGACTTATGCAATGCAATTTGCACTTAAAATTGAATACATTAAGGCAAAATATGAATGCTTGACAACCACTTTCCGATTGATTGGATTCAACTAACTCTTAAACATAAATAATAATTTTAAGCAACATGCTTTGTGCTTAATGCTGAATTTTAGTTATTTGTATGCCACCATTGAGGTGTACATCTGTCACTCCCTAATAGCCACTGCCACCACTGTTGCCACCAAAACCAACAGTGTCGCATCACTAGCCCAATATCTCACAACCACCATCTCTGGTACCTATGTTACATGAACTCTTCTATTATAGGAAGTACCCATGTTGACCACTTGATACTTAGGTAAGGATATAATAATCGATGCAAGAAATGTCAGTCTAAGGGTAGTCAAGGGCATAGCTGGTACCACTCAATTGAAATCTGAAAAGCTTGTTACCATTGCTGAGAACATGGTATAATAGGTATTACGATGGCAATTTGTAGAAGTGTGGGTTAACTTTTCGGGATGGTGTGGGATTCTATATCGCATTAGTTGTGACAAGAAGTTGTGTACAAACAATGTTTGCCCACGCACCCTCCCAAAACCCTTTGAACTACAACAACCACCACTTTGTCACTTACCTGATTTGGTGTGCTGAAAGTATAAGATTACCTGATTCCCTCCTCTGCACTTGATAAGTTTTCACTTGGTCTATATATATTTAGTTTTAGTTTTGGAACTTGCCATGGGAAAATCTTCTTTTTAACTTCTTCATTCTCCCTTAAAAAAGCTGCTAACTTTTTTCACACTTGACTTAAAATTTCTCGAACTTCCCTTTTCAAGTTATTTATGGGTTCCACTTGTGAGAGGCTAAAAGTGGAGTGCCAATATCAATCCCCTTATGTTTGACTATTTAAGTTTTGCACGTGAGTCGTAATAGATAATGCCTTAGTTGTAAAGTTAATTGCATGTACTTCCACTAAAGTGTCATTTGTGCAGGTTTGGAGTTGTGTGAGCAGTTCATGGATGTCAATGACATGATAAGAGATGAAGACCTTACTGTCCACAAATTTGACTCCCATGTGAATGGAGTAGCGAAACAATTCTATGCACAGCATTCTTTACACAATGTACATCATCTAGTCTCAAACATGATACCAAGTTACAAATCTAGACGACCTAGTGCCAGAGAATTGAATCTTTTGAAAAGGAAAGCGAAAGTAAGTTCGAAAGACCAGACAAGGTCTAAGGATGGAGATATAGAGGTAACATACTCGCAGGATTTGGCATCTCCAAAGGGCATTTGTCCAGATTCATCAAGCTGTAACAAGGTATGAATATTTAAAATGTGTTGCGCTGGTATTTTGTTATCTTTATTTCTTTCTAGTTACGTTACATCATGTTGCATAAATGATTGAGCTCGTATTGTGTTGCAAGTTGCAACAATTAGTCACAACCACTGAGCCTTTTATGCCTGGCAGGCACTTGGACGTCAAGCTAGCCAGTTCTTTATTTGTCTGTGCTGTTTAATCAACTGTAATTACTTGTGGGTATTCGTACATATGTGTGAGCATGCATAGTTCAAAAATTGAAATTGAAATTGAAGTTTGTCTCAGTGTATCCATTGCAATATGACACTTGACATTGAACCTAGATAGGATGCACAACATGGCCACGGACCAAACAAGCCCAGTACATATCCATCCTCTATCTTGAGCTGCTTATCCACAACATAACAACAACAGAACCCATGTAGTCCCCAATCATTGGGGGTATGGGTGGGGGAAGATTGGACACAAACCTAACCTTTGGCAATATGCACAAAGTGGCTGCTCTCCACTGAAACATTGGCCCCCTATATTTTTTGGAAAATTAGTAAATGTAGTATTTGATAGGTCTAGATCAGGTTAGGTAGGTGGATGAATTTTGTTGGAATGTAATGTGTAAAGGTTCCCTTATCTACTAAAAATTGGTAAGGGTTATTTACCTAGACACCCCTCCAAGTATACCACTTTTTCTCGCTCACCCCCTCTACGAAATTTGCCTACGGCAAGACCCCTTCATTAAAGTTTGCTTTTCCCCTAAACCCCTTCTATCAGCCTTACGTGTAGAACCGTTAATTTTCTCTTCCAATTTTGCCCCCGTAATGACTCCATAAGAGCTAAACCCTTATCCCTACCCTTTTCCCTCCATTTTCCCTCCATTTTCCCTCAGTCCTTCTCCCATTTCCCCCCAAATACCCTGAAACCCTCCTCCATTTGCCTAACTCTTCCATAACACACTTGCGCGCGCGCGCGTGCACACACACACACACTCTCTCTCTCCCCACAAAAACCTATCCCACCCCAATGTCTTCTTCCACTATGAGCAATGCGCGAAGCACACCAGAACACTATGTGGCTGCAGAGCAAGGGCTCCACTAAGAACAACCCTAACGTGTTTGGGAAAATAGAGGTGTGAGAGGTGTCAAATGGAAGAAACGAACAAGTGTGGTGGAGAGAACCAAGTGTGGGTCTGCTGAGTATTGAGTATATATACGCAAGGGCAGAATGGTCTTTTCCCTCATTTTGTCAACGGGGTTAGGGCTAGGAAAAACAAACTTTAATGAAGGGGTCTTGCCGTTGGCAAAATTTGTAGAGGGGGTGTGCGAGAAAAAGAGGTATGCTTGGAGGGGTGTCTAGGTAAATAACCCAATTGGTAATTACTAATTAGAGTGTCTGTAGTACCAACCATTTTACAGCGATGCATCTAATATTTGTGCACTTTTCTTTTTAATTTAGACTGCAATGTTCCCTATCATATACTCTATATGGTTTTCCTTGCTTATGTTGATATACTTTTCTTCTTTCGTTCAATTCTATGAGATTGGGCTTCTATATGAAGGAGCCATTTCCTTGTTAGCTATGCCTTCTGTGCATCTTGGACATACTTATCAATTTTGTAATTTCAATACTTGGTGGTTCTCCCCAGTCCCCAACAAGTGGTCTGTAAAGCTTGTATTGGAACCGACATTATTTTTACATTAATAAAAAGTTTTCTAGAAATGCAATATGAGATCATAGTTTGATGTAAGGTTAAGTTAGGAAGTAAGATGCATGAAGGTTTTATAAATTGAGTGGGTGTCGACAGAGTGTCATTATAGGCTTATATCTTTGTATGTTTCCTTTCCCAGTAGCAGTAAGACTTTAACCGGTCCTCTAGATATTTAGTAGTCAAGGACACACATAATTTGCATACATGTTTCCCCTTCTTGTTATTTATGCCACTGAGTTGAGAATTATGATTGGGGATTTATAAGTTAGAAATTTCGGGGGTGTTTGGGTGCTATGGTAATCTGTCTTGGATTATGTATTTTCTCATTTTGAGTGTTTAGCCACTAATTGTTGAATGTATTGTACCAAACATGCATTCTGGAAAACGAAAATGAATCGAAGAATGCAGAATAAAAAAAACGCTTGTGGAGGAGCTTTTTGGATGTTCATTATAACTTACACAGTCTATTATGCACATTATCGTCCAAAGACTCTCGCAAATACTGATTGTAAATGACAATTTATAACCACAATTCAGAATCTAACAAATAATTCGCGTTCAAATAGTGACCTTACAAATTGTTCGAAAAGTAAATTGTCAAGAACCTAGTTTTGATAAAAAAAAAATTTAAAATTTAACATAGCCCTAATATGCCTGACTACAAAACTTGGTGACAAAAACCTAAACAAACTAGGGGTTTCCATGACAAGGAAATTAGACCAACTAGGAAACATGAATAATAGCCTCAACTAAAAGAAAACATGATGATAAACGAAAAAACCTTGGTAACATATTATTATACTGATATTATGTTTACATCCCTCTTCAAGGGGCTAGGAGCAAGAACCAAGAGAAACTAGGAGCCAGAAAACCAAGGCCGAGTAAAGCCAATAACAAAAACTGGATCCAAGATCAATACCAAGCCAAGTCCAAGTCCAAGACAGGCAATGATAATTTATTGCTTATATTATGGGTCTTGTAGGACCACATTAGTTGGGATGGGACAGATCTGGGGCATAATCCAGATGAGCCAGCCAGTTTAAACAACCATGGTTGGGTTTTCAGAATCTGATGGCAGAAGAAGCACATGGGCTAGATTGGAGAGCGCGTGGGCGCAACCGGTAGAGAGGAGCTAGTAGAGAGGGAATGCTGGTGGCGAGGGAAGGTAGATGGGGGCTTAGAGGTCAGTGTTCTAAAACTCACTACTTGGTAGTCGCTCGACCAGGCACTTCGGAGCTAGTACTCGGCATTAATCGGCGAGTAATGCCCACCGAGTAGGGATTAGTCGCCTCAGCCAGGCACCTTGGAGCGAGTACTCGGTGAGTACTCAGCGAGGAAAACCTTGTTTCAGAACACTGTTAAGAGGTAGGTGCATGGTGTACGACCATATAGAGAATGTTGTTGCAAGAAGGGTTGATTGGGAGGTGAAGTTAGAAAGCGCAAGTGAAAAAGTGTTTTGACCAGCCGTCACCAGTAGGGGGTGATACCGGTCCGGTTTCGACCGGTTTTGGCATATTTTTCGGTCGAAACCGGATATTCGGTTTGGGAAAAATGCAAACCGGAACCGGTTGAAATACAATCGGTCCGGTTTCAATCGGTTTGGCCGGTTCGGGTTCGGTGTTTCAGGTTTGGCCAGTTTCCCCACAAAAATCCTCACCTCAACTCCCAAAATGAGAAAAATCCCTAACAAACACAAACTTCCCAAATCAAACCCGAAAAATTGATTTCAAATCCCAAAAATTATGAAAGAGTTTAGATCCGTAAAAAATTCCAAAAGAACAAATGGAAAAAAAATACATAGGTAAAAGAAGAAAACACAGCTGAAAAAGTTTGGTCTGTGAACTACAATACTTGAAACGGCGCTTGATTTGTCTGTTTGTTCGATGAAGAAGATGAGATGTCGTCGTACAACAACAAAGAAGAACAATCTGTTCCGCAGCTGTAGAAATCAGAGGCAAAAATGGTATTAGTACTACCTTGTTCGATTTGGGTTGATTGATTGGAATCGGATTCGATGTCGTCGTCGTCGTCGTGTTTGAGTCCCGGTGGAAGCTGGGAAGGGGGGAAACAGTTGTCTTCCAGCTGCTGAAGGAGTCATTTTAGGGTTTGGATTCATCCAGAGAGAGAGGCTGCGCATATCTGGGTAAAAGAGGGGCTGTGTAAAGAAGATATAAGTGGGAGTTTAGGGTTTGTGATCTTTATATATGAATTTCATTTAAGTATGTAATAAATAAAATTATTATACCTAACCATCAACAAACGGACAGACAGCCCAGTGGCATGCTGAGTCTGTGTAAACACCTGGGGTCTCGAGTTCGAGCCTCACCTCTTGAAAATTTTTATGTACAAGCATAAATCCAGTCCGGTCCGGTGTCTAAGTCTCTCAAACCGGAAAAATTTGTTTACATTTTATCATACCGGACCGGACCGGTTCAAGTTGAAAACCGGAAAAACAACCCGTTCAGTCCGGTTTTCCTTTCCGGTACGGTTTTCCGGTTTAAAAAATCACCCCTAGTCACCAGCATGCTTCGAATGCCCGGTGCGCAACAAAAAGACTTTGGCTGCCCGCCGGGAAGCAGAAATCATAGAGGGCCTAGATCTTATGGCTTTCCTACAAAGTTTGTGGAGTAAATTGTTAAGAACCTAGCTTTCATTCATATATTAAAACAAAGCCCTACCATGTCTTTATATAGGTTACAAAACTTGGTAACTAATAAACCTATCATCCATAGCGAGGAAAGCTACACTAACTAGGAAACATGAATAATAACTAAGCAGATACTCCCGCCGTCCCACTTTGTTGTGCCCTTATTCCTTTTTGGGATGTCCCAAAATGATGTGCTTGTTTCAAAATTTTTCAATTTTGGATGTCCATATTACCATATTACCCTTCATTTCTCCCTCCCAAATTCAAAATTTAAACTTGATTTGAAAGGAAAGTAGACCAAATTGACAAGAAAGTTGACAAAAAGTCATAGGTTACAAAGGGGTAAAATGGTAAAATTGACACAAAGTCAATGTAATTATAATATTTCCTTAAATTACGTGAAAGTCAAAATAGGCGCAACAAATTGGGACGGAGGGAGTAACATATTAACAATACCTGGGAAATATGATAATGTATATCATACTGATATTTATGCTAGCAAAAGTATTTTCTTATCATAAATATTTGTTTTTCTGCAGAATACTCATTTATACTCCTGTTGTTATTTTGTCTATTTGTTGATTGTCATGTTGTTCTATTTGCAAGTTCTAGACATTCTTCATGTTTTGTTCTCTTTGGGACTTGGGTTTAAGCTTTAAAGGATAGCTTGTGACGTCTTTGCAGTTCTCTACGGGATAATTAACCATTTCCTCTTGATTCTCCTAGCACTTGTTCGTTTTGGGTTTTGAAGGAGGTTAGAGTGGAGAGAGAGAGGTAGAGAAATATATTGGGAACTGTTCGCAGGGTTTTAAAACCCCCAAATGAACAAGCTCTCAGTACTTGTTCGTTTTGGGTTTTGAAGGAGGTTTGAGTGGAAAGAGATAAATAGAGAAAATGTATTGGGGACCGTGCGCAGGAATTTTAAAGCCCCCAAATGAACAAGCCCTATAGATTTTTATTTGGGACTGTTGAGTAGTTTTGACGTATAGGAAGAACTGTAAAATAGTTTCCATGGGGAAAATTTCCACTTAGCTTGTACTTCCTATATGGCTTGTTCCAAATTTTGAAGCTCTCTGCTAATGCAGTTGTTTTCGGAACCTATTCTTGATGAAGACAGCTTTGAGAATGATGGGGAAGGAGGTTGGCCTTTCCATAACTTTTTTGAACAACTCATCATTGATATGTTTGACCCAGGTAAGCATGTATATTCTTCTCTGTAACTTTGAACTTCCATAGTTTTCCTAACTCATTGTTTCTTTCATTTTATGGTGTCAGTGTGGGAGATTCGCCATGGTAGTGGCATGGCTCTAAGAGAAGTTCTAACCCATCAGGGTGCTTGTGCGGGAGTTGTTATGCCTGACCCAAGTTCTGATGGTCCGTTATATTCTGACACAAAAGATAAACGTTTTGGGACAACAATGAAGAGAGAGAGAGGGATGGATTTGAACGTGGAAGGGCCTGAAGATGAGACTGAGCCAAACCCGAAGAGGCCAAAGGCTGAAGATTCATTTTCTCCATTGATTGATACGATGATCTCTGGCAGCAGTAATGGTTACTTTGATGCCTGTGTAAAGGTTGAAGGTAGTGGGATTCCTGCACCAGCTAATGGCGATTTTACTGCTGTTAAGATAGAGACTCAATCTTGCATTGAAGGTCATAAAGATCTGGATTTGGTGGAGGCTAAGGGTTCTTGTGAAAATAATTGTTCCATGAGAAAGATGGACATACTGAAAAATCTTCCTGAGGATTCTGAGCTGATGAATTTGGTTAAACTTGCTAGGCATTCATGGCTTAAGAATTGGGCATTTATTCAAGACTCTGCGATTCGTTTCTTGTGCTTGCTGTCTCTAGACCGGTATGTATGTGTAACTCTCTTGGTTTCCGGCCATTTTAGTTTCTGGTTATTCTTTCGACTCTTTTCCATAATTTGGTAGGGTTTCATGCCTGTCCACAGTATTATTGTATTACTTTCTCCTTTTGTCATCATTAAGTCACTGCGTTATGCTTCTCAAGTAGTGGTGATAGTTCAGAGCAGTCTTCTTGTAGGTACTTGTATGATTCTTTTTGTCATTTTTCTCTTTGGCAGTTTTGGAGACTATGTCTCTGATCAGGTTGTTGCCCCAGTACGGGAAACTTGTGCACAAGCACTGGGTGCTGTGCTGAAGTACATGCATCCGACATTAGTCCATGAGACGTTGAACATGTTGCTTCAAATGCAGGTAAACATTTTGAAACAATTGCATTCTCTTCATTGTGATGTTGTTTAGTTACTCCTCCTGCTTCTTTCAGTGTAGACCAGAGTGGGAAATTCGACATGGGAGTCTTTTGGGTATCAAATATTTGGTTGCTGTGCGACAGGTAAAACTTTTCTTCTATTTGCAATAACCTTATTTCTAATCCAAAATCTTCCATGATTCCTGCCATGTTTAAATTATTTCATGCACACACCATATCCATGGAAGGGAAAAAGATATTTATCATTCTCCTAAATATCTGTTCTTCATGTTTTCAGGCATAGATTCTTTTTTTCAACTTTTTTTTTTTGGTGTGGTTTCCATTGCCCAAAAGCTTTTTCACGGTTTCTCCATTGTGTTTGATGGTGTTTTTCTTCCTTCCTGTCATCTGCATTTTTATTCATTGAATTTGGGACTCATTTGCTCAAACTAGGAGATGCTTAATGATTTGCTTGGCCAAGTTCTCCCTGCATGCAAAGCTGGACTTGAAGATCCCGATGATGATGTAAGAGCAGTTGCTGCAGAGGCCTTGTTACCTTCTGCTGCTGCTATCGTTTCTCAAAATGGTCCAACATTGCACTCAGTTGTCATGCTACTGTGGGATATCTTGCTTGACCTGGATGATTTAAGTCCATCAACTAGCAGGTATTGTTGCTCATTGGATTCCTCACTTTTTTCCACTATTAGTTTGTCAACAGTTGAACTATCGTTGTGTTGATAGTATTTCTGTTAATAGCTATCATGAATTTAAGTAGAAAAACAATGCCAGTATATACTTACACAGATGCTTTCCCACCACCTTAAATGAATATGAAGCAAATATGTGGCTGGATATGGTGAAGTCTGGCATATGAAAAGAAACGATTAAAGTAAAGGAAATTTTCATTTAGCGGAAGCGGAGTGCTCTCAAATATCTACTAGTAAAAATCATTGGAAACCCTTTAGACTGCTAGGATGATACTATAATACTGCAAATGGTATCATTGAATAGCAAATGTGCGTGTATGTGTGGGCGCGCGCGCGCGTGTGCATGTGCGTGCTGTAACAGGAAAATCGACTTAAGGGGTGAGAAAACAAAGAGTATACAAAGGTACTAGAAAACAACAAAGATGATGATGCAGTAGAATTTTGGCTATTTGTTTTTTTGGCGTCATGTAGTGGTAAAAGGGACTTGAGTCTATAAATAGGTGGGCGAGTCTTTCAATTAGTAGTTTTTGATAAATTGACAAAAGATACTAGAGCTTTGTATCCCTTTAGGGATTTCTCAATCATAATCTATCTATCATCTCCATTTTTCAACACGTGCAACAGCATCACCTTTCCTAAAACTCTGCTGAGTTGATTCACAACAGTAGTAACTGCTTTCATCCCCTTCTTAAGCAATCCTTTGGCCTGAGAAAAATGTTGAAGCATGACACCCCAATTGCCTTGAGAGAGTGTCTTCAAGTGCTCACTACCAAAGTTCCGTTGTGTGAGCATCTGAATCATCTCTTAGATCCTTCCTAGCCCCACAACCACAACTTCTCTTATGCAACATCTGGAATATCCTCCGACAGTTCAAACGTAGGGATAATTAGGTTGAATTTCGTACCTTTTTTTGTCTTTTCCCAAGTAGAACTAAAATAAATTGGCAGACATCTAGAATTTGAAGTTTACAATCTTGTTTGGAGGTAAAACGGTTCACTTGTATTGGATCGGTTAAATTGAATTGTTCATTTATTGCTATTGCAGTGTAATGAATTTGTTGGCAGAAATCTATTCTCGGGAAGAGATGATTCCTAAGATGTCTGGGGCAGTGACATCCAAAGGAAAACAGGAATTTGATCTAAATGAGATGGTTGGTCTGGATGACCCTTTTGAAGGAACAGTCCGGTATGAAAATCCGTATGTGTTATCAACATTGGCACCCCGTTTGTGGCCATTTATGAGGCATAGTATAACATCAGTCCGCTATTCAGCTATCCGCACTTTGGTAAGATGTTCTTTTATGTGTTTGCCTTTAAGACGTTGGGCCTCTATGCGTTTGAATTAATTAATTATTTGCCTACATTGCTGAATAGATAGATCAAATCTTTTTGAGGGATGCTTGAATATCCTCTGTCCCGTTTATATATCTGTTCATTTAAAGTGGAAAAGGATTAATTTTTCTCATTATTTTGTGCATACAGAGCCTGGCCTTCTTTTTTCAACCTCATTTCATGTGTAGCTAGCATGGCCAGTTGTGACTGTTGCTTTTGAGATATTTTTGCAACTATGTTATCTATCTGATTTTTTTTCTTCATTCTCTCTCATCTGCATTCTTGCGGCTTGATAAATGCATGATCTCATCCTTATGTAGCTGAGGGTTTTACATGCAGGAACGGCTACTTGAGGCTGGAATTAAAAGCAACATGTCTGAGTGCCCTTCTACCTCCCTTTGGTCTTCTTTTATTTTGGGCGATACACTTCGGATTGTTTTCCAGAACTTGCTTCTGGAATCAAATGAGGAAATATTGTATTGTTCGGAGAGGGTTTGGAGGCTGCTTCTGCAGGTTGAAATGCAATAGAGTGAACTCATTTATTCGTCTCTCTATCTCTCTCTACGTGTGTGTGTATATATATATAGAGTAAGCTTCTAATGCGGACGTCCGCATCCCAGCAAAGTGCGGACTTCCCCTTTCCCGATCGAATTTCGATGATCCGAGCCGCTCAATGTGTTCAGAACGTGATTTTAAGGGTACCCGCGAGAAATCAGCAAAAAAAAAGACCGGAAAGGGCTTCATCTTAGCAGTTTTTGTTTATTTTTTATTGAATGGTTCAAATTAAAACTGCTCAAATCAAGCCCTTCCCGGTCATTTTTTTCCCCAATTTCTCGCTGGTACCCTTAAAATCACGTTTTGAACACATTGAACGGCTCGGATCATCAAAATTCAACCGGGAAAGGGAAGAAATGGGGTGGTCCGCACTTTGCTTGGATGCGGAGGTCCGCATTAGAAGCTTACTGTAATATATATATATATATATATATATATATTTTATGCATGGATGGATACGAAATCATAATGCTTCATATGGGTGGTTGATTTTGTTTTGTTTCTTGTGCCTGCAATCGATATTAGTGTTCAGTTGAAGATTTAGAAGCTGCTGCAAAGTTGTATTTTTCTTCTTGGTTAGAGTTGGCAACTACTCCATATGGTTCACCCCTGGATGCAACAAAAATGTTTTGGCCTGCAGCTCTTCCTCGGAAAAGTCATTTCAAAGCAGCAGCTAAGATGAGAGCCTTGAAGCTTGAGAGTGATTCTTGCGTAAATGCAACCTCAGATTCTGCAAAAGCTACTAATATTCCACAGGATAGAATTGGTGATCCTTCTTCCAATCCTAGCAAGATAATTGTTGGTGCTGATGTGGAAATGTCAGTGGCACGTACACGAGTAGTTACTGCATCAGCACTGGGAATTTTAGCTTCTAAGTTGCAGGAGGGCTGTATGCAATATGTAGTTGATTCATTGTGGAAAGCCCTTACCTCTCTATCTGGAGTTCAGCGGCAGGTGCTAGTTACTTATTGCATGTAATTTATGTTCAACTGTTCCTCCCCTTTGAACCTTTTCCTCTTTCATTCCTTTGTCTCCTAATCACACGTTGGATTAATTGCTTTTATCAGGTAGCTGCCATGGTTCTTATTTCTTGGTTCAAAGAGATTAAAAGCAGGGATCTTTATGGAGTCAATGGTTTCATCCCTGAGTTTTCCAACAATTTTAAGAACTATTTGCTGGATTTGTTAGGATGCTCTGATCCAGCATTCCCTACAAAAGATTCACTTCTTCCTTATGCTGAACTTTCAAGGACGTATTGCAAGATGCGCAATGAAGCTGGTCAATTAGTTCGTGCTGTTGAGTCATCTGCCTTGCTGAATAATAAGGGGTCAACGACTAAAATGGATCCAGAAAGCTTGACTGTGGATGATGCAGTGAGTTTTGCATCAAGACTTACATTGGTAAATGATACTAATGGTGTGGAATCTGTGGGACAGAGCACTGTTGATGAACGAGAATTGCTGAGACAAAGGCTTTTAACGACTGCAGGCTATTTGAAATGTGTTCAGGTATATGCCAAAGGAACTTTTTCGTTTTGAAATTTTCTTTTGCATTCAGGTATCTGCTCTCGTGAACCAGGTGAAACTTGCATGATTGTGTCCATTTCTTTATCTCTCTCTTTTTTTCCTTTCATTTCTTTCCCTGTATAAATTACTTTCTTTTCATGGAATGCAAGTTGCACCTGACTGTTGTTTATTGTTTGACACTGTACTTTGATTTTGTTGTTGGTTAGTAGGATTCATGTTTTCTGAGTCGTATCTTTTATCTATTGCTTCATATTGTTACTAAATTTGCAGAGCAATTTGCATGTTACGGTTTCTTCTTTAGTTGCTGCTGCGGTTATTTGGATGTCAGAGCTTCCTGCAAAGCTCAATCCAATTATATTGCCTGTTATGGCTTCAATTAAAAGAGAGCAGGTAGCTTTTTAAGAATATACTTCCTCAATATCACAAAATCGTATGAACCTGCTAAATTTGCATTTCTTTTAAGGAGGAACTCCTACAAAAAAAGGCAGCTGAGGCCCTTGCAGAGCTTATTTCGGACTGTATTGCACGAAAGCCTAGTCCGAATGACAAGCTAGTTAAGAATATTTGTAGCTTGACATGCATGGATCCTTGTGAGACTCCACAAGCTGCAGCCTTAGGTTCTGTAGATTTTATCGAAGATCAATATCTCATTTCTTTTGGGACCAGTACGAGTACCAGTAAGCAGAAGTCAAAGGTTCAAACGCTAGCTTCTGCTGAGGACCGGTCAAGGGCGGAGGGTTATATTAGCAGACGAGGTTCTGAACTTGCCCTAAAGCATTTGTGCGAGAAGTTTGGTGCTTCATTGTTTGATAAGATTCCGAAGCTGTGGGATTGTCTTACTGAAGTCCTTAAACCTGGTACTCTGGTCGGGCTGGCCTCGTCAGATCCAAATCATACCCCTCTAGTCATCGAACCCCTTAAGGATCCTCAGACCTTGATAAACAATATCCAGGTTCTTACTATCTTTTCACTTTCAGATTGATCTTTCTTGCCTTTAGAACCACATTTAATCTGTTTTCTTTCATCAGTTGTAGCTACATCTATTCACACTAAATATCAAAAGTCTATATTGGGATGGTATGGTTCATCATTTTGTAGCTTTTGGAAGGTTGCCAGTAGCTTTTGGAATGTTCATTCCGAGGGTTCTCTTGGTTTATTTAATTTGAATCGTTTAAAAGTATCATGATTAGAGAATGTCTGGTTGTATGGGAGTTTCTTTTTTAAAGGTCAATAGACGATTTTTAGAGACTCTACAATTTACTAAACCTGCAAAGTCAAAATTTGAAATGCATTGCTGGGTTTTTGAACTGATGATTTTTCAAAGTTGGTATCCCAGGCATTTTGTGCAACCGCAGGCTGTTTAATATTTAAATTGCCTTAGCGATGAAAGATTCATATTTGGAGACAAATTTTGGGGTGTGGCAGATGATGCTGTTTCTCAGTGATTGTTCATTTTTTCCCTTATGTAGCATGACTTACTGTGACTGCGGACCATGTGAATTCAGCAATATTACATTACTTGATAACCCTTTAACTTCTTGAATTTGAAAGTATTCATGCCATATATTAACTTAACATTATAAATACAAAGTTAGCTATTATTGTTTGAAACTGCACCAACTTAAATTGAGTAGAGCTTACTTGTCAGTCATCAGAGGATGTTGAATTTTTTTTTTTGACTAATGTGCGTAATAGACATGTTCAGCCATAGTAACTACGCTCTGAAATTTTTAGATTATTATTTTCATGATTATGTGAATACCCCAGGTTTCCATCCCTGCTCAACTTCTAAGTATTGCAATTTTGTCCATCCGTGATGAAAGGTAAACAAAAAAGTCGTGCACTACTTGCTTATTCCTTCTTTCCCTTTAGTTTCAATGATGCCTTCCTCACCAAATCATGTTAACGCAAGACCCAAAGAAAAGAGTCTCTCTCTCTCTCTCTGGTTTGAAATCTCTGGTGTCCCATGCATGCTGATTGCATATCTGTATCTACATGATAAGATATCTGAACCATAAAGTGAGCAAACGAGCTTACATAGTGTTTAGCATATTAATCTCCCCCCAGCTGTAACTACTACTGTCAGTGGATTAGATCAAATTTAATCTTCTGTGCATGAAGTGGCAAATTCAACCATCCATACACTCGTCGATTATGTTTTTGACTATTTTGCTTCAGAAGCTGGACATGTATGTATGTGATGACAGTAACTCTGTAACTTGAAATTGATAATCAACGAAGGGCCTCTCTGATGCTTAATTCTTCCTTGACGTTTTACTTTTTTCCTGCCTTCTAAAAGTTTTATTGGCAGGTAATACGTTCTATTGCACCTATGCTGGATGAGACATTGAGGCCAAAACTGCTCACGCTTCTCCCTTGCATTTTCAATTGTATTAGTCATTCCCATGTTGCTGTTAGGCTGGCTGCTTCTAGATGTATAACATCGATGGCCAAGTCAATGACAATCAATGTGATGGCTGCTGTGATTGAAAATGTCATTCCTATGTTAGGTGATATGACATCAATATATACCAGACAAGGAGCTGGCATGCTCGTCAGTCTGCTTGTTCAGGGCTTGGGTGTGGAGCTGGTCCCTTATGCTCCTTTGTTAGTTGTTCCACTTTTGAGGTGTATGAGTGATTGCGATCATTTAGTCAGACAAAGTGTGACACATAGTTTTGCCGCCCTCGTACCTCTTCTTCCATTAGCCAGGGGCTTATCTCCGCCCACAGAACTGAGTAAAGGTTTGTCTAGAAGTAAAGAAGATGCACAATTTCTGGAACAACTAGTTGACAACTCCCATATTGAAGATTACAAGCTCTCCACTGAGTTAAAAGTGACTCTAAGAAGGTAGTTTTATAATTTTCCTTCAAGTTTAGGAATTCATGGTTTGTGCTTTTACATTCACTTAGAATCCATGTCTACACCAAATTATCTACGGAAATGGTTCCATAGTTTTGGATTATAAGCCCAGATTTACTGATAGCGGACTTTCTAGTAGTATTCTAATCAAAAACCAAGAATCTGTCCAGAATATGGCTCAATCTAAAACTTATATCACGTAATGTCTCGTTTAAATCAATTCAAATTCCAGTTTGCCACTTCTTGTTTTGGCAATCGACACTAATCACAACCAATTGTCCTTATTGGTGCTTCTTAGCAATCGTAGACATGATTTAGAATATAAAAAAGAGATTATAAACCTCAATAAGCTACATGTGATGTGACTTTGTAACTTAGGAGATCTTTACTTTCCACAAAACCGATTATCTTAGTGGAGAGTGTAATATTATTGCTCACATGCCCTGGGTTATGTAACTGCCAGATACTACTATTACTTGCTGGTTGTCATCCTTGGCTAAATGGGAGGGAAAGTTTTCAGGCAGGCGTTGCAAGTCTAAAAATGAAACCCATTTGTTATCAGGTACAGAATGAATGAGTGAAACTGATTTTGATATGTCTCAGTCAGGATGATCAAGTGGACAGATGTATTTGTATTCACAGATCTGCACCAGGATCAACTGGTGACATTGATCTTCTGACGTACCTAGGTGTAATCACTTTGCCCTATATTCTCTTAGAGATGGCAACGGGTGGGGTTTGGTTCAGTTATTATTAAAACCGAAACCGAAACCGAAACCAAAACCAAAACCAAAACCAAAACCGGCAGTTTATCTTTTTCTCTAAACCGTAACCAAAACTGTCTGTTACCTCAACCAGATGAAAGAGGCAGAATTTTTTTTACAAAAAGTGAATCTTCCAAATACCAAGACAAAAATCACAGTTCACAAGGAAGTCAACATAAAATTCCTCTTCCATACACAAAGACGATTTGAGAGTGAACCCATAGAGTTCAATGACACTAAAATATCCTACACCAAAATGACATAAAAATGTCAACAGATTAATACCCAATAGTGTGAATCCATCTTCCAAAATTTCAATTCCAGCTTTCATTTTCAGACTTCATATAATAGATATATGTATCTTTGTAGTTATATTGCAGCTCAGTTTTGGTTACGGTTTGGTTTCGGTGCAGTTATCATATAAAACCAAAACCAAACCGGTCGGTTTTTTCAAATTAAAAACCATAACCATAACCACAGTTAAAATATATTGGTTAAAAACTGTATCGATGATTGCCATCCCTATAGTTACAGTACTTTTGTTAATCCCTTTCTTCCTATTCTCTACCCTTCTTGTTTTGAAATTTCTTTCTCACTATGTGCGACATTGTTTGAGTTCTGCTGGTTGAGAACAAGTTTGTGTGCAGTTACCATTCTGGTGAAATAAAGGTATGTTCATAGGGAGAGGGGAGGGGAATCCAACCAAAGGTTGGATGAAAAAAAAAAACCCGATGGGACAAAGCCCAAGAACACCCAAGGGCCAAGCCCAAAACACCTAAAAAGCAAAACCCATACACAGCATGGGCCAAGCCCAGCCCAAGAAACCCCAAAACCTAACCCTAACCCAGAGCAAAACTTTCCAGCCATCACAGCCACCTAAACTATGACCTCTGAACCAGAGGAACTATGTAATATAGGATCTACAGAATTTTATCCTCTTATATGCGCGCTCATGTAGACACTGTGTATGTATTGTCCTAATTGTTACTTAAAAGTCTGTAAGATGGCTTTTCTGAATGGGTATCTTTACTACTATTATTATCTCACTCGCTCAGTACGTTTGCTTTATTTGTAATAATGACATGTGGCAAGTGTTAGCCTGAGTATACTGAGGCATTTTAAGTTTTTTCATTCTCTTTAAGTTTAATACTTCGTTAAAAAAGGAAAAGTGCATCCCAGTTTAGTCTCCATTACTTGAGGTAGATTGGAAGTTAAATTTGCTTGTCTGTTGCTTCCAGGTACCAACAGGAAGGTATAAATTGGTTGGCTTTTTTGAGGCGTTTTAACCTTCATGGAGTTTTATGTGATGATATGGGCCTTGGTAAAACACTTCAAGCATCGGCAATTCTGGCATCAGACGTAGTAGAGCACCGTGCTGCAAATGATGGAAGGGATCCTCCACCATCCCTTATTATTTGCCCATCGACACTAGTTGGTCATTGGGTCTATGAGATAGAGAAGTTCATCGATGCCTCTGTAATAACAACACTTCGATATGTTGGTTCTGTTCAAGATCGAATTTTACTTCGAAGTCAATTTGATGAAAAGAATATAATTATTACTTCATATGATGTGGTCCGTAAAGATGTTGATTACCTTGAACAGCTTTTGTGGAACTATTGTGTTTTAGATGAGGGTCATATCATCAAGAACCACAAGTCTAAAATCACCTGTGCTGTGAAACAGTTGAAGGCCCAACACCGTCTCATTTTGAGTGGAACTCCGATTCAGGTTTAAAATCTAAACAGAGAGCATTACAAATGTGTTTTAAAGTTGTCTGACGAATGATTTGCTTCTTCTTACAGAATAATGTCTTGGATCTGTGGTCCCTTTTCGACTTTCTAATGCCAGGATTTCTTGGAACTGAGAGACAGGCATGTATTTTCCATATTGAGTTATAACTTTTCTTGCTTTCCTGCCTGCAAATTGCTGTTGTCTGTTGAATGTAGTTCAGTTGGTGGCTGTTTTTATTTCATTCGCTGTTTGTTGGATAATCTTATATATGCTGACAGTGCATGTCACTAAGAGATATGTTGATGTAAAAAGTGAAGCATATGAATAAGACAAGTAACTAACTACAAGGCAGAAAAGTTGGGCCCAATTGTAAATAATGCGAAATTTCACCTCCAATAGTAACTGCATCATGGTGGTTTGAAATGGAACTGTAAGTGTGCATTGAACCATGTGGACCTGTGCATTGAACCATTTGATATATTGATCATAGTTATTAGAAGCTTGGACTCTTTTGTATCCCATTTTGGGATTTCTCTCTCTTAATCAATCTATTTCCTTGATTTCGTGTTGGTTGCGTCACGAAATCAAGAAAATCCTAGCATTATTAACTTGCAAAGTGTTAAGTAACTCGGCATGTTTCCAGCCTTGGAGTCCATAGGCATTTTGACATCTCTGGTACCATTATCCCGCAAGCTTAACGAGAAGAATCTCAGTTTTCAGGCAACATCAGCAGCTGGCTTCGGCAACCATGGATGCAGCTCTGATAGCATGAAAGCCATAGAGAAGAAAATATAATAATATATTGCGCACTAACATGAGAATGTAGCAGAAGAGAGTCAAACCCTAAGAAAGAAGTAAAAGACTAGACTAACTTATTATGAAGAAAAAACAAAATACATATTGTAACACCACTAACATGCAAAAGTTGTATCTGTAAAAACATTTATACATATATATACCTGTAATTTTCCACCATAAAAAGCTATATACTTGCAGGATTCATGTTCCAGATTGAGTTATATGATATGGTTCTGCAAGCCTATTTGTAAGACCATAAATACATAAGAAATGGGTTATGCATGGATTTATATGTTGGATTGATACTTGCATATTTAGTTATATAAACATATATGTTGATGTACATTTATTTGGGATTATGAATCCCTTATAAGCAGATACCATATTATGCAAAAGGAGAGTTATTGTGTAAAGAGGTATCTGTAGTGTCTGTCTCCTCATTCCTTTGGTTTGCATTTATTTTCCTGCCATATTATGAGTGTAAAGACAATGCATTGAATCATTTTGCAGTTCCAAGCCACTTATGGAAAACCACTGCTGGCAGCAAGGGATGCCAAGTGTTCAGCCAAGGATGCTGAAGCAGGGGCACTTGCCATGGAAGCGTTACATAAGCAGGTCCCTCTTCGTACCTTTTTCTTATTCCTTAGAGGCGGAGATAACTTCGAAAAATCAAATGCATGCTTCTCCTTTTTTGGCTGAATTTTTTTTTTTCACTAGGTCATGCCTTTTCTCCTTCGAAGAACAAAAGAGGAGGTCTTGTCTGATCTGCCAGAGAAAATTATTCAGGACAGATATTGTGACCTGACTTCTGTTCAAGTTAAACTTTATGAATATTTTTTTGGTCCCTTGAGACAAGAAATTTCAAGCATGGCAAACCAAAAAGAGATGGATACAGGAGAAGGAAGTGCTTCATCTGGTTCAACTCATATTTTTCAGGTAGACAGTTAGCTTTTTCTCTGTAGTTCATCTCACCTGTAGTAGCTGACTTATTTCCCTTGTTTATTATGTTTCAGTCACTTCCGTACGTGATGAAGATTTGTAGTCATCCATTGCTTGTCATTGGTGAAAAGATTCCACATTCATTGTCTTGCCTTCTGTCAGAGCTTTTCCCTGCCAATGCTGACATTATTTCAGAACTTCATAAACTCCACCACTCTCCAAAATTAGTTGCTCTTCAGGAGATTCTTGAAGAGTGTGGAATAGGTGTCATGGCCTCAAGTTCTGAAGGCTCCGTAAACGTTGGCCAGCACAGAGTGTTGATATTTGCCCAGAATAAAGTAATCATTCTTTCATCTTGGAAAATCTTCTTTCTGAGCGAGTTTGTGCTGTTTCGTGTGATCTGTTACGATAACAGTGACATTGCGTGCAGGCTTTTCTTGACATAATTGAAAGAGACCTCTTTCACGCGCATATGAAGAGGTGAGTCTTTGGCTGCTTTATTGTAATTGTATTTTTTTTTTCAAAATGATATTTAGATGAAAGAAATTGCAAAAGAAACTTTCTATACATCATCTCTTCAAACTATTATTTGATAGCGATGCAGCTAATATTTTGAGATTTTTATGATTTGATTTGTGTTGATTCCGGTATTCATATTGTAATAAAAATCTTGCAATAGACATACGTAGCTATAGTTAGCTATAACTATCCTGTTTCTCATTTGTGTTGATTTAGTTTCTCTATTTCAAATGGTTTCTTGCTCTACAAACATTGGTTTTGCTGTTGGGTCTAGATTGTCAATTTATCGGACTGAGAGCGGGAAAAGGAACTTGCTTCAATAATCAAGGGGAGGAGCGTAACGGTCTCAGCTGTTACCTTTAAGGTGCAGCCTCATTTCACAGAATGAGCATGGGTTGAATCTGCAGAAAGCTGCCTACATTGTATAGTACTGGCAGGATTGAAGTGTCGGGTAGATCCAATATGTGGTGTCTAAGGAGGTTGATAAAATCCTTACACGTTCATAGATTTGTCATTTTGTTGCTCAGAGTTCCAGCTTCAAACAAAACTTTTAGGCGATATAGTTAAGTAAATTTTGTCCAGATAAGGAAAAAGAATTTCCATAAGTTTGCCTTGTTACCAAAAGCGTGATAGAAATCTACTCTTTTAAAATGTACGTTTAGTCGATAGGGAGTTTTCCAATTTTATGTTAGATAAGTGGTTGGCAACCACTCTCGGTTTCAGATTTAGCGTTGCAAGATTGTGGGCTAATGTGTGACCGCATTGTCTTCCGCTAATTAATTCTCTCCAATTTCCATACAGAACGGAGATAATGCAAATTCTACCTGTTCTTGAATGTGGCTGGCATGGTCAATTGGTGGTTGGTCTGAAATTTGTTATATCACCATATTTGGTGATAAATATATAGAAGCAAAGAAAAATGTGGTGGTTTTCCAGCAGCCTCTGCTAATCACTTGAATCCAATTTTAGTCATTGATATTCTCAGGGTATGCTGAGCAACAACTGATAAGGATACAGAAGTACCTCTAATACAGAAGTACCTCTAATGCAGTCTATTTTAGTAGTAGTAGTTCAAATTATGGATCTCTCATTATATGTAGGGGGTTTTGATGTGTCTTAACCAAAATAAGTGATTAGGGTCTTTAGCAGGGAATTTTCATCATTTTAAGACAAGAAGTTTCATTGGTAGACTTTTTGTACTGCAATTCGGAAAGGTTTCTCTTTCCATACAATCTATGCTGGTTACATCACTTTGGCATCATAGCTAAACTTTGCCCCAAAAAACCACCGCAGGGTCGCCAGAAACCTTTCAGGAACCCTTACATCGCCAAAAAGTCTTGCTGGAGCTCTAAACACTTCTTTCTACCTCTTTGTTCACTCAATCTAGCCTAATATCAACCATACCCAGTCGATTTTGGGCCTGTTTCACATCCTAAAGTCACTCATTAGTCTGAAGTAAACCTTGTTCAACAAGGATCTGAAGCTGTCGCCTGTCAAAAACACAAAACCCCGTTGGACCTTTTTCTTAAAACCCAAACTGAACATCTACAACCAGGATTTGGAACTTTCGACACTTTTTGGACCTGTTTCCTACCTTTCAAAAACCATAAATAGCGAGATCTGGAGCTTGAGACCCTAAATTGCCCCAAGTCTAGAATTGCAAATGCCAACCAAATACTGTTTGAATCAGACTTTTTGTATCCCTTTGTTGGAAGGTTACGCTAACTAATCTCTGCTTTGATTTAGTTTCATTGAACTTAGAGGAAAAAAATCTCCCCTTGCTGGTAAAGAACGTTTAACATTCTAGTGACATGTTTCATTGATCTACGATTTTGTGAATGCTGTTTAGCAGTGTCACGTACTTGCGGCTGGACGGATCGGTTGAGCCAGAAAAGCGTTTTGACATTGTAAAGGCTTTCAATTCAGACCCTACTATTGATGCACTACTGCTCACTACTCATGGTAAGACTTATTGGCTACAGCAGACAAGACTTGTGCTTTGGATTTCACTCATTGTTGCAATCTCTTCGTGTAGTTGGTGGACTTGGTTTGAACCTAACATCAGCTGACACTGTTATTTTCGTGGAGAATGACTGGAATCCTATGCGGGATCTTCAGGTATAGAAAATACGTAGATTCTGTTGCTAGTTCATCTACATTGATCTACTTTTTGCATGAGGTATTTGTCTTTCAATGTTATTATGAAAATCAAATTTTTGTCTTTTAGATATGTTCCTTGTTTTGCTAGTTCAATATTTTGATTCCCACATACATAATCTATCTTATTTATTTACTGAAAATCGCCATCCATCTGACACGGCTTACCTTTTCACGTGGGGCTTTTAGACCTTTTTAGCAATTTCGATGCAATGTTATACTGATTGTCACAAGAAAATGTTTAACTAAGACTGGATCTCACTGTAAAATGAATTCTTGACCTCTTTTCTGTAGTCCACCAAGCAAAAGGTACCGAAACTGAAAAAACGTGCCCCCAGCTCACAGATGGTGGTGCGTTATTTGTATCCTCTTCACCAGTTTGGTACAATCTATGAAGCACTGTATGGGTACGATATGGTCTTAAAAGAATATGATAGGTATGGACATAAAAATTTATGATAGGGTATGGAAAAAGTAGTTGGTATAACTTGGAGGGATATATTACACGTGATCGATACAAAACAAAGGAAATAATGAAATGACTTGCGTCATGAGGAATCCAACGTACAAGTTGAAGTTTACCACCATACTTAAGTAACAAACTAGAGTTCGACGTAGAACTTGTTGACCAAATCTTCTTGTTAGAATCATGCTCAGAAAAGGGGTCTTATCAAGTTAGCTTCATCTATATACTAACATAAGATGTGTATGGCTTGGAATATAGTGGTGTACTTCTGGCACATTGCAAAAAATTTAAAAATATAAAAATATAAAAAATGGAGAATTTCTGTGTTCTATCTTTCTACTTAATTATGTTACGAAATGGGTTGTAGTCTCTCTCAAGTGTTAGCATGCATGTGAGAACAAGCAGGTAAAAACAAGCAAGCAGTTTTACAACCTTGAGGGTGTGAAGATTTCGGCTTTTCCATCAAGAAGGGCTTGTGAGAAGCCGATTACTTCTGTTTATTGCTAGAGATCCATTATGTCATGTACCTGTACATTTGCAGGCAATGGACAGAGCACACCGGCTAGGTCAGCGGAAAGTGGTGAATGTACACCGTCTCATCATGAGAGGAACAATGGAGGAGAGAAAGATGAGCCTCCAGGAGTTCAAACTAATGGTAGCTAATGCTGTCATCAACGCAGAAAATGCTAGTCTGAAAACAATGAACACTGACCAATTGCTTGATCTGTTCGCAACGACAGAGACTAAAAAGGTATGGTTCACGATTATGAGATTAGGCAGTGTTGTGAATGTAATAGACAACATATCAGACCTGTTATTGATAATTCGAAGTGATTTGTGTTGGAAAAATTGTCAGCAAAGACTAATTGAAATTGTTTTCTGAACCGTGTTGGCCAGCAGTCTAGCTCAAAAAATAGCTCAAAAAATAAGGTGATGAATGTTAAATTGAAAATAAAATTGCGTTAAAACATTTTTATCAGTGGGAATGATTGTTTCTAGGTGTTTATTTTTGGGCCTTATGTACCATACGATTTTTTTTCCCATTAAAGCAAATTATATTTTACCAAGCAACTTACAATAGTAATATTTTCCCGGCAAGACAATAATTGCTCCTTTTTTTTTTCATTGCTTTGGGTCGGGATTATACTTATTTTTCGTATCCAGGGAGCTGCTCCAAAGGGTTCGGATGGAAACTATGATGGAGAGTCCAAATTTGCCGGTACTGGCAAGGGATTAAAAGCTGTTCTTGGTGGATTAGACGAGCTTTGGGATCAATCACAGTACACTGATGAATACAATCTAAGCGAATTTTTGGCCAAGCTAAATGGCTGAAGCCTAGCTGCACTTGGAGAGTTGTTTTTTTGTTTTTTTTGGTTGACTGACAAAGAATAGCGGTTCGAACAAGTTCTCAGCGGAGCTTGATGACTGGATGCTGGGCAAAAGAAAGAGCTTGATGACTGGACCCTGGTTTCTGCAAAAGAAAAGGAAACTCTGGTGGCACGGTCGTGTACAGTGTATATTGTTCCGGTCTAGTCTAAGCCTGGGATTTTGATAACTTAGAGTTAATTCTTTTTCCCCTTGTTTTCATTTGTTTTCTGGCATGGTATGTTCTTTTTTGTATTTTTTGTTTTAGTGGGAGGCCTTAGAAAAGGATGGTTTGAGGGGTAGATGCAGGGCGGGCGACCTGGCCTGGGAAGAAAGAATGGTTCGGAGAAAAAGAAACGTTAAGCTCTGATTATTTGTACTAGTGTGCTTAACTGTTTTCCTATCTCAAAACCCAAACCGAACAGTATTGTCACTTTTATTATCGTCGTTACTGTTCGTTGACATCATCATGACATCATGATCAAAAAATGTCTCTGAAGATTCTACTTTCTTCTTTTCCCTTTTGTTTAATCGTAGATTTAAAGTTGTGCAACAACTTCCCCTTGTAAGGTTGAGGGCACATGACTATGGATTGGATTGCCTATAGGTAGAAGAGAACTGGGCATGAGGCATGAAAATTAGATTTACCAGACTCAGAAGCATTGCCAAATTTCATCAAAATGATTATAATTGACAAAGTAAGCAGACAAAGCTAGTTATGGTAAATTAGTGGTCAAGGGTTGGGACTTAAGGAGTTTTCTTCCTTGTAAGGTTTGATCAGGTTCGAAATTTCTTAAGTGGTATTAATTCTTCTGAGGTTAGTTCATAAATGGGCTCCTGGCAGCCCCTTGGAAGTGAACGGTGTGATTGGTCTTTCGGTATTAGTTAAAGTGTGCGCAAGCTGACTTGGATGCGAAGTTTTAGAGAAAAAAAATCAAAAAAATTTCAGCTACCCCTTCCCCCAACTGGATCATCAATACTATTAATCAACCTAGTACAACTTACCTACTCTTTTCTTTCAAAAAAAAAAAACTCACCACTTACCTACCCTCCTATACGGTTTTTTGGCCAGAGAAAAATTGCAGTGCTACAAACAAGCCGAAATTTTTTTAGCATTTTTTGCATACCAAAAAAAGGAGAGAATTTTTTATATACCGAGTGATATGATAAAATGACCGAGGCCAAGTTCACTTGTTATTAAAACCAAAAAGACATCAAATTTTGTTTTTGCAACAAAAATAATTTGATGCTGTCTTTTTTTCTTTTCTTTTCTTTTTTTATTATAAGTACTAGTCCTTTTATCCAAGCCCAAATTAACAAAACCAACAGTCTTGCAGTTCAGGGCCTTGGACTACTGAGCCCTTAACTGCCCTTAACACCTGTGGGTTTAAAATGCCCAAATAATACAATAAGCACAAAAAGATAAAATGCCTATAACTGCCCAGATTTAACAAGGGAAAATGGCGGCTAATGAAGTGTTTTGATAATTAATACCCGCCAAGAACATTTTTAACATTAACAAATGTTCTCAGCATGTCCTTGGCGGGTATTAATTATCAAAACACGTCCTGGGCCGTCATTTTCCCATTTAACAATACACGTCCAATACCTAACCCAAAGGGTTAGGCCCAGCCCAAGAAAACCCAAAAATCTAAAACATAATCGTCTGCACATTCTTCAAGCATCGCCCGTCTGCTCAACAACCACCAGACTAGACAAAACCACCACCACCACCGAAAACAGTCCTCCAAAACACCACCATGCCGCCACTAGCAACCCTATCGGAGGAAAGAAACGGAGCACCCACACCTGCACGCTGTTTTGCTGAAGTTTACTGCATAATTTTCAGCAAGGTGAGATTTTTTTAAAGAAAAGTCGAGTTTCTCTCTGGCAGAAAGAAAATGTATGATCAAGAGCAGTATTTAGAAACACAGATATTCCAACATATTTGTTTCAAGCATTTCCCATCAAACAAAGTTGGTAGAGAAAGGAAATGATTGTGCTGCTCCTAATTCTTTTACAACCTATGATGGGATGGAAATAGAAAACATCCCTCATTTCAAGGCTTTTAGCAATGCTAGCAACACAACTTTTCAGACACAAATGCGTCCGGAGCTGTCCGATGCACACGAATTCCATACACGTGACGAACGGCTCTGGACACAGTTGTGTTTGAAAGTTGTGTATTTTGTAAGCTTTTTCTAATTTGAATTAGAGGAAGAGGATTAGATTTCAAACAAGCTTAGAACTTAAGTTGGAGGTAAGTGTAGTTGGTTTTTTGTATTTCAGAGATTTCTATCCAGTCCTCATGGATACCCCGTCTGTTGAGGTTTCTACCCAACCTAGTACTTCGGACTCGGTTCTTGTTAAGCCTTTGGGCGGTTTTCAATGACAGCCTTTGGGCGGTTTTCAATGAAAGCCTTTGAGGGCGTAGTTTTGAATTAAAAAAAATAAAAAAATAGAATGCAGCCGCCTCCGCCACTAATTATAGTGAGATAACGAACTTTATTTTTCCAATAGTGAAAAGGCATATTTTATCATCTATTTTTTTATGCCTTTGATTGAAGGATTCTTCTTTGTTGCTGCTTTTTAATTTCATTTTATTTTTTCTTGGGTTGGTGACTTCTAATTGTGACCGTTAATTTGAAATCTTTGTGGGAACCATGTTCTTAATTTTAATTAAGTAGCTTGCTTAGACTTTCAACCACATCAAATGGGTCCCACATAAACATATACACAAAATGGTCAAGATATGGTGAGCTTAGAGCATCTCATGAGGGGATTAGCAAAATAAGTTTCACCCCGGCAGAGTATTTAAAGAACATGTCTCCAAAATGAATCCATGAGAAGTGGTAATTAAAAGTTGCCAATGGGCTCATGTCTCAATTGGTAACTCCTGCTCTTACTATGTGGGAGGTCAGGGTTTGAGTCTCGTTGTGGGCGTTCGGGATTCAGGGCTATGGACAGCCTTCGAAATTCCCTGTGGTCTGACTTACAAACACCCGGCTAACTCCCGCTAATTTATACAATATTGGAAAAAAAATTGGTAAAAGTTGTAAATTTGCTTTGTGGTTTGAAAAAAAGAAGAAGAAGGTTGTATTGTATACTCCTTTCAAATCTCAAGAAAGAGAGAAAATAAAAACTTTTCAAATCCCCTAGTCTACAAATGACTCTTATGCTCTGTTTGGAATTTGTGAAAAGAAAAGGAAAGGAAGGAAAAATAATTAAGTGAGAAAGTAGAGGGAAAGTTGGAGAGCAAAATAGGAGAAAAGTTGAATTAATTTTTGTTATTTTTTCTTCTCTTTCTATAGGAATCCGAACAAGAAAGGAGGAAAATATTTACTTTTTTCTTCTTTTTCCTTCTCTTCCACAAGTTCCAAACAAAGTATTAAATTTTTTACATTATTCATCTAAATTCACATTCGGTATTCTTAACCCTTTTGATGTTTTAAAGACTCTTGCAACCTCATTTTTATAAACTCATGTTTTGAATCTCATAAATAGATAGGAATCTCACCCTTGAAAGTGGTTTTGTTCGACAAATTACATATATATGCATCCTCATATATACTCACTCTTCAAATTTTAAATATTATTTTTGGTGGAAAAATTGAGAAATTCATTAATAATTTCAAAAACCGAAGGATACAGGAGCATATTTGTATGGTGTGCGTGCACCCACTCAAAACTAAAATATTTTTGTATGTATTAGTAGCAATTATGAAAGTCTGCTACTATATACACACTTGCATATATCTCGAAAATATACATATAAAATTAGTTTATGCTTCAATTTTATCGTATGGTGCATTTATACTTCTTTCCTAATTCTATTAATTTGTAATCGTCTAGGAAAAATATCTTAAAATAAAGTCATTAACAAAACTATCTCAATTATTCTAAAACTTGTCGATGTTAATATAAAACATATATACTCCAAATTTTTTATTTTTGTGCTCATTTTTACATAATTTTAATAAAAATAATGTGTTATATATAAACTTTTGTAGTTAGTAATGCATACCTTAATTTTCTACGATCTTATTTTGGTTTACTAGAAAAAAATAAACTTTTGCCATTATGATTAACAAGGTGCCTTCACTAGGCTATATTCCTGGACCGGTTCCTAGATCAAAGGACACACCATGTAAGAGATGCAATTGCACAAGCCTAGATCAACAATTGCAACAGTGGTTTCACTAGCTGCAAGCTGTTCCACAGAAATCGGCCGACAACCCACCAAGTGACGATCACCCCAAGTAGAGAACTTTGTGCGTGCATGTAGCGATAACACATTCAGACTAGCTAGATCATAGACGAACCTAACTACATCGCAGAAACTAGTGAGGAAAATGCAGAAAAATAGAAGCCTGGCAAAGACTTGTTTTTGCCTCTCTTTTTTTTTTTTTTTGGAGATACGTGTTTGCCTTACTTAATTCATCTTGTTTTTGCCTTATTTAATATGATCACACCACTTAAATCATTGCAAGAATCTCTCCTTTATCAAAAGTTTAAGCTATATAGTTTAGCCCTGACACTAGCTCCAATTGAGAAAGAAGTACACTAATTCCAATTCCCAACGAGTTGATCGATCATACTAATAGGAAATGGATTTATCATCCCGAGCTCGCAAGCTTGACTTTTATCGTAATCCAAAACGCTCTTCAGAGCAGAGACCGTCGTCGAATATTTGCACGATTGTTAACTTCATATATATTAATCTTTTGAATTAACTACTCGACTCTACCATCCGGCTGCTCTATCTCATATTCTATGCATGCCTGTATCTATTTTAAATTTCTTATTATACCATCACTCAGTCCGTCACGTTATGTGTGTATGTGTGTTCGTTCGCTCGAAAAGCCAGTGCCCCCTTCTCCTTTGATCCAATTGGCCTTTTTTCTATATTTTTTTTTTCGGTGGATAATAAAATTAATGGCCTTTTTTAAATAAACATCGTATGACTCGCGATGGCCGCCCTGATCATGATCTTTTAGCCAAATAAACCCGTTTCTTACAGCTAATCTTAGCCTCCCATTTCGTACGTTGACCCATTAACGTCAACCAACCAGATTGAGATACTATTGTATAGATGATCTCACTGATGTAAATATATATGCCAAATATATATAATTGATTATCATTATCGACCGCCACCTTTGAAATGAAAAATGCAAGCCCAGGTCGCCGCGTCTTGTAGCCTAGATCGCCTCGTCTTGTAGTATTAAATAATGCCACTATGTTTAACTCTTTTTTTTAATTTTATGCACTACTAATATTTAATTATTTCTTGTTTTGTTTTGTTGATCTCTAAAATAATATTGCTCATTGAATTTTTCGGTTTTATTAATAGGGTTTTTTTTTTTTTGGGTGTTCTTTGGCTTTTTTCTTGAGCATATATATTTTGTCCAACACCATTGTACCCATTAAGCTGGTTTTTTTTCTTTGTGTAGGGACAAGTAGTTAGGGTAAAAACTCTCTCATGTGATTTTTCATGTGATAGTATAAAGTAGAACTCACAAGGTCTTAATTGATGAACCGAGTTACTCATTCTTTAAATCTCAAGTTTATCGTTTATGTGAATACTCAAATTGATGTGATCCATGTTGTCTATATTTAGGGTCAAGGTATATTTGTCACAAGATAAATAGATGTTAAGATCTCAAACTACTACTTATTTCTCTTTCTCACAAATAGGATGTCATTCAATCGATCAGGTCCTATCTAATATATGATCAATCTGATTTTTCACATAGCTAGATGAGACTCACAAGAGGAAAATTAATACACTATCATCGAACGAAACAATAATGATTCTCATCTTTTATCATAAGGAATCACACAACAAATCTTTACACGTGAGGACATCGTGAAAAGATCCATATTATTTGGGGTGTTTAGACTCAAGAGATGGCCAAACATGAATATGAAAAGACTTAAACAATTGTTAAAAAATATGGTATGATAACGAAAGATATCCACTATAGGATTTATTAATTTTTGATCATTTATCCACTATAGAATTAGAAACCATGATATCCGATGTACCAAAAAGAAAGAAAGAAAAAGAAACCAGACATGCAATGGAAGCATCCATGTAATCTTTTCAATGAAATGCCTCATGTATACACTTTCAATATAAATAAATCTTTTTGTCTTCAAAAATCCGGTACCAATCTCTAGTTCCTTTCAAAACTTATATGTTACCTCCTCCAACCTATAAAGACTGTCTCGTCCGGAAAAAGTGAACGTAGACAGATTTAATTAAGTCCTCATTCATTCATTCTGCAAGCCGAACAATCTTTTGGAGTCGAGGTAATAGTAATTAATCAGCACATAACGTCATAACCACCATTTTGTTGTCAACAATGCAATTAATCAGCATAGTCTAGTCAAATATGTTACCGTTGTGTTAACCAATATTCATGGTTATGAAAATGGGTCCCGATTGGTGGACGACGTGATTATTGCCCCAAAATTAGTCGATCGAGGTGAATGCAAAATGAATGGAACATCCTGAATTAATTATATATAAAAAAGTACGCTCCTACATGATATCTCGTAGTAATACATTTAGATAGCAGTATGTTAATAATTTACTTATGTTCCTTGCATCAATGAACCGTGAGCTGAGTGATTTGCTATGTTCCTTGCATCAATGAATGTAAAAATATTTAAGTACTCATTCATTCTGCAAGCCGAACAATCTTTTGGAGTCGATGTAATAGTAATTAATTAGTACTATTATCAACAATTCAATTAATCAGCATAGTCTGGTCAAATATGTTACCGTTGTGTTAACCAATATTCATGGTTATGAAAATGGGTCCCGATTGGTGGACGACGTGATTATTGCCTCAAAATTAGTCGATCGAGGTGAATGCAAAATGAATGGAACATCCTGAGTTAATTATATATAAAAAAGTACGCCCCTACATGATATCTGATAGTAATACATTTGCTACCAGTATGTTAATAATTTACTTATGTTTCTTGCATCAATGAATCTTGAGCTGAGTGATTTACTAGGTTCCTTTCATCGATGAACGTAAACATATTTAAGTATACTCATTCGTAATGCAAGCCGGACAATCTTTTAGAGTCGAGATAATAGTAATTAATTAGTACAGAACCACCATCAGTTAATCAGCATAGTCTGGTCAAATATGTTACCATTGTGTTAACGTTCATTGTTATGAAAATGAGCCCCAATTGGTGGACGACGTGTAAATATATATATGCCAAATATAAATATTTATAATTATCGATCGTCAACTTTAAAATGACGAATGCAAGCCCAGATCTCCGAGTCTTGTAGTATTAAATAATGCCACTACGTTTAACTTTTTATTTTTTTATTTTATGCTTTAATTAATCATTTCTTGTTTTGTTTTATTGATCTCTAAAATAATATTCATGAACTTTTTTCGGTTTTATTAATAGGTTTTTCTTTGGTGTTCTCTGGCTTTTTTCTTGGGCATATTTTGTCCAACACCACTGTACCCATTACCTGATTACAGTTGGTTTATTTTCTTTGTGTAGTGACAGGTAAGAGTAAAAATTCTCTCATGTGATTTTTCGTGTGATATTATAAAGTAGAACTCACAGAGGTCTTATTTGATCGACCGAGTTACTCATTCTTTAAATCTCAAAGTGTTTATTTGTTTATGTGAATACTCGAATTGATGTGATCCCATGTTATCTATACATAGGATATATCAAGGTATAATTGTCACAATATAAAAAGATGTTGATCAGACTCAAACTACTTATTTCTCCGTCTCACAAATAGGCCATTCGATCAAGTCCTATCTAATATCCGATCAATCTGATTTTTAACATGGCTAGATGAGACGATCACAAGAGGAACACTACCATTGAACGAAATAATAATGATTCTCATCTTTTATCATAAGGAATCACACGATTGACAAATCTTTACACGTGACTACATGAGGTTATCGTGAAATGATCAGCAATGTTATTTGGGGTGTTCAGACTCAAGAAATGGCCAACCATGGAAATGAAAAGACAAAATCAATTGTTACAAAATATGGTATAATAACGATATATATATATATATATATATATAGCCACTATGGAATTAGAAACCATGATTTCCAATGTACCCCCCCCCCAAAAAAAAAAAAAAAGAAAAAAAAAAAGAAAACAGAAACCAGACATGGAGGCATCCATGTAAATCTTTTCAATCAAATGCCTCCATGTATACACTTCCAATATAAATAAATCTTTTTGTCTTCAAAAATCGGGTATCAATCTCTAGTTTCTTTCAATAAATATACGTTACTTCAATTCCTCCACCCTGTAACGACTGTCTCGTCCGGAAAAAGTGAACGTAGACATATGTAAGTCCTCATTCATTCTGCAAGCCAAACAATCTTTTGGAGTCGAGGTAATGATAATTAGTCAGCACAGAACTACCATTACTTTACCTATTGATAAAAAAAGGGAAAAAAAAATACAGGACGAGAAAAGATAACGAAAAAGAAGAAAAGATAAAGAAAAGAAAAAGGAGATGTTTTCAAAATTCTAGTGGGAAATGAAAGCAATGAGCATATTGACTAAGAAAAGACCTCGTTACTACGGACCGTAATGGGAGGGGCTTTGGTGCACTCGCCGCATTACACCGTGTAGTACGGCCAATCCGACCGTCCATCTTGCCACGGACGGTTTGGATTTAATCCGAGCTCCTATAAATCCTAGTCGTCCATTGTTCGGATGAAAATTCAAACCGTTCATTTCCGAAATGAACAGCCGAATTGGCCGCACCTACCCGTATAGTGCGGGGAGTGCACTGCAGCACCCCCGAGTCCCTACTTCACCTATTCACCATGTGTTGCACAAACACAAGAAAGGTGAAAGAATATCATGATGTCCATATTGCTATATTAATTTGGGTTAGTTACAAAATTTGTCTGAGGAATTTCTTTATCGAACAACAAATTGATACGAGATCGAATAAGTAAATTCGAATTCTTCACTTCCTTCATTTTCTCGAACACTCTTTCTTTTCTTTTTTTGCGTTTAAGTTGTTGAATATTCTTTTGCAAAAATCCATAACATAAAACACAAGCTACACAATTATCTTACCGCTCGGAACATTCTAACAAACACTCGATCGGCTTTCTTTACGATAGAAGTACGGAATCAAGATTTTACCTTAGTAGTGGCGAAATATATACTAAAAAATCTAGTGGTGGCGAGACTATATAAGTTGGGCATAATTTTTTTTTTAAAAATATAATAATTACATTTTCTAAAATTCTTATCGTGGCGGTCGCCGCCACTAGATCCCCCTGATCCCATCCTTGAGTTACAGAACGCCTCTCTATCGTAAAGCATTTATTTATTTTTATCTTGCTTTACTCGGACTTTCTTGTCCGGTCCTAGTGGTTAACGCCTCTTTATCTTGCCTCTCTACCCCTGATTCCATCCTTGCTTTACTCGTGGTTAACGCTTTTTCTTTTATCTTTTATCGTAACTCGTGATTAACTTTAGCACAAATATCGATAACAGTTCACTCACGCTAAAAATTAACCACACGTTTGGATTAAAAAATCGTGGAGGGGTTATATTCAGAGGGAAAAGGATGGGATTTTTTATTCTTCTTTTTCACTTTTACTATACTACTAAGGCCCCGTTCCGCAAACCTTCTTAAAAAATAAATACTTATTCCCCTACTTCTTATTCAAAAATAATCCAACCTTCTTATTTTTCCCAACTAAAAAGTTCCTTCCACATTTTCAAACTCAAATATAACATAAATGAAAAAAAAAAAATTTTTTTTTTGCACCGTATTAAATATCTCAATGAGATCTATCAAATAAGATCCATACTGGTAGGAAAATTATTTGCGTAAACACATTTTTTGAGCTTAAAGTTGCCTTTACAAAAAGAAGACTGTTTTTACCAATATGGGGGCCGGCGGAGGGAAATCGGTCCGGCTGCCGCGCTGGGCCGTCTCCGGCCACCGGACGGCCGATCCGAGCCGTCCAAAAATTCTAAAAATTAAAACCAAGGGGACCGGCGCGGGAATCAACGTCATCTGAGGTGTGTAGGGTGCTTGATCCGAGCACCCCTTTTCCGTGTACATGCGGCCGCCGGACCGATTTCCCTCCCGCCGGCCATACTACCTAAGGGTGAACAAAAAATAAGTTCTTATTTTGTGGAACACAGCCTAAAAATTTTCCCATGAATGCTTTCCTAATCATGGCAAACAAACAAAAAAAGGGCCCCGGCCAAACGGGCCAGACCACATCATTTTCATGGAAAAGTGAGGTTAAATGGGCGGAACCAACGTGTGGACTTCATGAGTCCGACCACGTACCTTGAACCAGACCAAACTCAATTCATGGCGAGTGCCGAGCGGGTACCACGTGGAGGTACCCGTCCGCGATTTCAACCGTCCAAACATATTTTGAACGGTTCGGATTTATTCCCCCCCTCTCTCTCCCCTCGCCCACCACTCTCCCTCCTCTTTTTCTTTCTCTAAAATCCGAACTGTCGGCTGAAATCTCCGACGAAGTGTCCCGTGTGTGGTACCCGTCCGGCAAACAAAAACTTCTCATTCATGGGGACCCTAAAAAAGCTTTAGATTATAAGCTGCACATTATTTTACAAAGTAAATAATTAGATTTATATCTTTATGTGGCGCCCCACGGCGGCGTTTCAATATAATAATACAAAGGAAATCTTTGCAATTGTTTCATCGATCACGGAAGGTCGCATGCAATTGTTATGATTTTTGGTAGGCCCATATAATTGTGTAACGCCTGGGAGTGTTAGAGAGTGCTTTTTTTAAAAGAAAATAATAATTCAAGGTGTTAGTGCAACTTACATACGCATACTTCAATTAATTGTTGATCGAGAAATCAATCTTGACGTCTACTGGCGAATTGACCCCTTCAAATTTTTCGTATGGCCGGACTATTTCTATAAGAGTTGGTTGCACCTACGAAAGTTTGAACTCGAGACTGATCGAGCAGGAAAAAACATCAAGTCTCAATAGCATGAAAGCAAGAAATAATTTTGTAAGTGGTGATTAGTTGGTGGTTGGATCATAACGTAGTGTCCTATTAAATTTATCCCGGAGAGATACTAATGATTGGATAAAGTCCAATTTTCATTCAGCACGTACTGTATTATTTTTTAGTTCCCCAAATGCTCTGCTAATGAGCTTCTTTTTAAGCTCCTGACCAAAATATTTGGTTTTCTGATCAATTTGTCTCAACGAGATGCATCGCGAAAGCGACCAATCATGAACCAAAACTTGAAAATAAAAATATCAGCCTAAAATTGTCCTTTTTTGGAATTACTTATATCTTTCATAAAATCTTTTCAGTAAATTTTTGTCGTAATTGTTTATTTAAGATGAAAAACTTAATTTAGACAACAAAAGGGAAATGATTTTGCTACTCCCTTTTTTGTTAACGCCACTCTCCTGCAAGCGTATTTTTGCACAAAAAATACATTTGCAGGGGAGTGGCGTTAACAAAAAAGTGAGTGGCAAAACCAGCGGCCCAACAAAAAGGTGAACTCATTTTGTTGGTTGGTTCTAACTTCCAAGTATAATAAATATAGTGCATAAAAAACAAATATAGTTGGAGAAATAAATGTTGTGAACAAATATAGTTGGTGGTTTTTTCAGAAAGCTAGGATTCTCTTTTTATTAAAATGTCCATGTGGGGTTTGGGATTCCTGGGATAACCACGTGACAAAGTTGTTAGAATAATTTTTTACCAAAACAAAAAAAAAAGTTAGAATAATTACACCTTTTGCAGTAAAAAATCTATTAATCCATTCTGTATTTGACGATTTGTCGGTTTTGTTTAAGTATGTTATTAATTATGGAAACAGTTTACTAAATATAGGCCTAATTAAATTAATGTACTACTCGCTTTTGTGGGAAAATTACTAACATTTTGAAAATCACATGCTCCACTAGACTAGAGTGTTAAAAATTTCGGGAAAAACTGCATATTGGGATCAATAATAAATATGTACAAAATCGAAACAAAAAAATGACTTGCAGAAATAAATGTTAGTAGTATTTATAATAAAAATAATAAAACGAGTTCGAATCTCCATCAACATGCTCGATGTGGTAGCATCGCCCTTTGTCACGATCAAGTCCTAGGGACCTTTCTTTTCCTTCCCCTCACAAATTTGTCTTAGGCCCCGAGAATCTCAGGGTCGCCACCGGTCCTTCACACTAGACACCTCCAGTAAACAGTCAATTGGGCCAAAATGGCAACCCAACGGGTGGTCGAAACTGGGGCATTTGCTCCAATTTCAGTTGGACTCCCTCAAGTGAACAATGCTCTCAGAATTAATTCAAATGCGTGTAAACTGACCCGTGCAGAGTTACAATATTATAGGAAAAAACAAAGGATACTGATTTTCGCGCTCCAAGATTTACTGCAGGCGCTCCACCTTTTTGTTTTTATGTGGAACGCTTACAGTAAACCTTGAAGCGCGAAAATCAGTGGCCAAAAACAAAAATAGACCAAAGTGGCCCAGACAGTAAACTGCAACGAACACAAACCGATGAAACCATACACAAACGGTTTGAATCTGTTTTTGTCTGTTCCTTGTGACTAGAGTACTGACGTGGGACTGAAACGAAGGTCGGTCCACTTAGGGGTGTTTGGACAAATAAGCCATTTGGCTTTCCCGCCAAATTTTTTTTGTCCTTATTCAATTTTTTTTTTGCATTTTGTAGCTTATTGTCAATTTTTTGGAGATTATTGCTTCCTTATGACGAGAGGAATCTAAAAAGTAAAAAATTTTGGACGAAATCCAAATTTTTTGAATAAAGACGAAATAAGTGGCTTTCCCGCCAATTTTCGTTGAAATTCAAAAAAAATTGGATTTCGATCGTATAAACAAGATCCATATTGTATATTTTTAAATGTCAATAAACCAATAATCCCCAAAAAATTGATAATAAGTCACAAAATGCAAAAAAAATTGAATAAGGACAAAAAATAAGCCACTTTGGCTTATTAGTCCAAACACTTACGAGATACGGACAAAGTTCGCTGGGGCCAGCTGGCACATCCCTTGGTCGAGAGATCTTAGCGGCACTGAATAATATTTCCCCTTTGGCTCCTTGTGAATTGCGTATCTATTTAAGGAAAGATGAGATGTCTTTTTCACTATATATCCTAATTTTTATTTTCACTTTACAATACAGTATGTATCAATCAAACATCCCTTTCAAAATATATGCATGTGGAGAAAAATTTCTTTACGGATCTTTCCGTAAAGAAGTGCTCCCTCCATCCCTAATTAATTGTCCACATTTTTTATTTTGGGTTGTCCCAAATTAATTGTCCATTTTCCAAAAATGGATGGGTAAAACTTGCCAAAATTCCTTTTTTGCCCTTATTTTGAAAATTGAAACAGAGGGAGTAAGCTGTGAGTAATTATAGGAGTAGTATTACCCGCCTCTTTTTAACTTTTGAATTTAAATTTGCTTTCAAACAAATTTGGCCGCTAATTTTTTGGAAGGATCTGGATTAACCCTTGCCAAAAAGGGAGGGGCATTTTTCACCGCCAATTTTTCGGAAGGATCTGGATCAGCCCTTGCCAATTTCTCACCACAAATTCTGCCGCCAAGTTTTTGAATTTAATTGCACTGATTTTTTCAAACTCACGAGATTTTAATTGAGGGGCATTTTTGGAAAACAAAGGTTTTTAGGGTGTAATAATGTTGTCTACTTAAATAGTTGGATTCCCCATGGTGGACAATTAATTGGGGACGGAGGGAGTATTAACGGAGTCCAATTGCGCACGTCCAAAGTATTTTTGGACGGTTCGGATTGAAAATTAATTGTGACCGGTCAAAATTGTAAACGAATCTCAACCATTGATTGGGTGAATGAAAGGCTGTGATTGCACCGCTCCTGTTCACGGAGCCTCCGTGAATAAGTTTCTCTCATATATGTATCGTGCATACAACACTCATGTGTATGTATGGGATCTCTCTCCTCTCTCAAGAATTATAATTTAGGCATTTACAAAACTCGTGATATTGTTTAGATGCAAAATTAGAGTACTCATGTGCATAATTTTTTAATGTTTATTTTTACCGATCAAAAGAATTTACTATTTACTAGTTGAGGTCTTTATATCAGCGCAAATATATATATATATATATATATATATATTAGGCACGAAATCTCTACTTTTGCATGGAATTAACGTTACGAATTTTGAGTAATTGAAAACTAATATGGAACGAAAAAGTATAATACTTCCTTCGTCCCATTTTGTTTGTCCATTATTCATTTTGTGTCTATTGCATATATATTTCAATAATGTTTTTCATGATTTTGAAAATTTTATATTATAGAGCAAATTAAAATTTATCAAATAACATCCATATTACATATTTTTTAAAAATTTTCTCTAAGATTTTCCAAGCTTCACACACGAAACCTTGTTGCGATGGCTATTTCCAACTTTCTTCCAAAACATAGATCCTGTCTCTCACATCTTTTATAATAGACCCTAGAACGTAATAAGTGTTTTATTTTTTTATTTTTGACTGCTGATTTTGTCACTTCCTTTTTTGTTAACGGCACTCATTTGCAAGTGTATTTTTGGTGCAAAAATACACTTGCAGGGAAGTGTCGTTAACAAAAAAGGGAGTGACAAAATCATTTCCCTTATTTTTTTTATCATTTATAATAGACCCCGGAACGTAATAAGTGTTTCCTTTATTCCTTTATTTTTTAATTTTTAATTGGATCAGCAACGGCTACTTATCTTTGACCAATGAAATCCAACCCTGTTCGTTTTGAAATTTTGGATTTGGATTTGTAGGTAACATAACACAGTGGAGGTTAGCAGTTGGTGCCAAAATGTTCATGGCTGGGCGTTTGTAGGGCTCATTTCGAGGTCTCTAAATAACTATATGAGGCATTGCGAGTTGTTTATTATATTAAAATAGTTTTTTGAGTTGCCCTGAAAAATTTCCACCGGTAAAGATCCAGCCATTATAGTTATCCGACTGAACTGATTTTTTTTCTTAGATTTTTTTTCTTAGAGTAACTCGAAAAACTATTTTAAAATTAACGAACGATTCAGATCATTTTGTGGGACTGCTAACTGGATGCCGTAAATCCATATGTGTATAAGGTTGCAATCGAACCGAGCTTCCCACGAGCAGCTCGGTTGGGCTCGTTGCCAAGCTCGAACTCGAGCTTTTGACTCGCTTCTTAAACGAGCCAAGTTTAAACACGACAAAGCTCAGCTCAGCATGTTCACATGCAGTCCTATCTTTGCGGTACTGTCTCCGCACAATATTGGTGGGTACCCAGGGTCGTGTTGGTAGTTGGTGGTAGCTTCCCTCGTGCTTTCAAGTTCTGGGCCCCACAACCCAAGTCATTATACGCCCCTCGTTTTAAACATTTGACTTCACATTCCCCGATGCACCTAGGAAACGTGTTTTCTTTGTTCTCTTTATGGTCGTAAAAAGTGAAAATGCTCCGTACTTCTCACTTTATCAGCACATTGATAATGGTCGAATTCGGTGGGGGTGATTTTAAAATTTTAAAATATTTATGTGAGAAAACTGAGGTTAAGGCGGCCCCGAAAAATATGTCTTAGATTTGAAAAATTGACGAGTCGCCATCTGGATTTAAGGTCCGCCATTCGAGAAACCGTTTTATTCGAAAATGATTGTTTGAATTTGAAAATCAGAGATCGTTTTGGGTTTAGAAGCCACGTTACAAAAGGAGAAGGGTTTTACGACACCCCTCTCGCCCGATACAAGATTGATCTCTATTAAATGTTTGTGGGATTTTTAACAAAAATATTTTGTTTCATAGAAGCAGTTAGCAGGTATCCACAAATATACCAAATAAGGAATGTATGCAGGAGCAAGTGTACAACATTTGATAATGAAACGATATGAAATGAAAAATGACATAAAATGAACTACAGTCACTGGAACCACTTCCGAGCGTTCGGGACCATTCCTGAGTGCTCAGGAGTGCTGCTCTCACCAAAATCCTGTTTTGTCATCAAATATTGCAGGGCAAATTTTCGTAGTCATCCCTCTAGTTTTACGGTTGTCTCAATTTCGTCCCTCTAGTTTCAATTGTCTCAATTTCGTCCCTGTAGTTTGTTTTACGTTCCAAATTGATAAAATCGTTAACATCGTTAATGAAACTAACGGAAAAATATGATTAAAAAATTAAGTGATCCAATTTTCAATCCAGTTGTACCAGTGCGAAGATCTTATTTTTTTGATCATTTTATCCTAGATAGTCGTAATGAATTTTTGGCTCTAAGGCCTTTCAACGAGCACCCGAAAACTCTTTATTTAGTTTCAGGGCTCTCTTAGGGTGCTCATTGAAAGACCTTAGAGGCAAAAATCCATTATGACCATTTAAGATAAAATGATCAGAAAAATAAGATCTTCGCACCGGTTCAAACAGATTAAAAATTGAAACACTTAATTTTTTAACTATATTTTTTAATATATAAATGGTGTAATGGCACCGGTGAGTATATCCTTATGATGGGAAAATTATTCATAGGTGCATTTTAGTGAGTTTGTGGCAAATTTTTTTTGATTCGTTAAACCTAATCTATGCTATCCTAAGGGACTTGAGGAAAGTGAATGAGGCTTATGGGAATTAGACCTTGCCTAGGTGCACGAGAAAATAAGGCCTCACCACTAAGGCAACCAACCACTTGCGAGTTTGTGGCAAATCATGTTACGTTAAAAACGTAATCACTGAATGCGGTTAGAGATTAAATTCTTTCTATCGGCGGTGGAAAAATTCCACTTTTTCACTACCACCTTTTTCGGTCCTACCGTGTATTTATTGTTGATATGAACCGTTCATCTTGTAGACCCCACATAGTAATGTATCCATTCAAAAAATAAACTTGATCGGATATCGATAGGAGTATCAAAAATTGAATTTTGCTTTGTAAAATGGATAGTTTATCTTTATTATTATTGACAGAAATTAGATCGTCTATTTTATAAACCAAAATTCAAATTTTGATAAATCTATCGACTTCCAATCAAACTGATTTTTTGCATGGCAATATTATATTGCAGGTCTTAAATATGAACGGTTCATATCACAACAATAGACACTCGGTGGGGCCCATAATAGGCGGTGGTGAAAAAGTAGAGTTTTACACCGGCGGTAGATAGAATTCATTCTCATGCGGTTAGCATAGCATCATTATGTATAGTATAGTTGAATACATATATATATGTATATTGCAAAATTCATAATTTATAGTAGTTGTGTAATTGTGTTCCCATTGAAAAAACAAAACCGTGTCATATTTCTTTTTTCCCTACTTTGGTTGACGTTCTTTTCATTTAATTTTTGTTTATTTTTCGTGTAAGGTAGGGGTGATACCGGTCCGGTTTCGACCGGTTTCGGCCTATTTTTGGGACCGGACCGGAAATTCGGTTTGGCCAATTTACAAACCGGAACCGGTTGAAAAGAAGCGGTCCGGTTTCAACCGGTTTAACCGGTTTCGGTCCGGTTTTTCCGGTTTTTCCGGTTTCCTTGAATTGGACCAATTTCGGGCTAAGCCCAACCAAAAAAAAACCCAATGATTGTAGATCGAGACCGAGAGAGAGAACAGTGATAGAAATCAGAGAGAGAGAAACCATTGTTCAACAAATTACAATATTTACAGCAACATTAACAAGAGTTCAAAACCCAACAGACAAGAAGTCTTCAAGCTTCAACAATGCCAAGGATCCAACAAAGCAACACTACCAATTTAGGGCAGAACTGGTGTAGATCGAGAGAGAGTACTTGCTACTTGCTTGTCACGGTGGTCCACGGAGTCAGCGAGAGAGAAAGAGGAGTCGCTGAGAGAGAGAGAGAGAGAGAGAGTCACAGTAGGGAAAATCGCCATCGCTGGAGATGAGCTCTGAAGGCGGCTGTGAAAGGAAGAAAAGAAAATGGGGTAAGATTTGGATAGGGTTTGTATTTATATATGGTATTAAGTTATATATGTAATAAATATATTTATTCTGTATTGTATATTCAACTAAACATGTCTGGCCGAGTGGTAAAGGTTAGCCTGAGAAAGGCTTAGGTCTGGAGTTCGAGCTCTACTCCTGGCAATTTTTGCATATATGCATAAAACCGGTCCGGTCCGGTTCGGTCCGGTTCTTCAGTCTTCAAAACCGTAAACCGGACCGAATTAAAATTTTAAGATTATTCAAAACCGGACCGAACCGGTTTTCATTGAAAACCGGAAAATAGACCGGTTCGGTCCGGTTTTCCAATCCGGTCCGGTTTTTCCGGTTTAAAATAACAGCCCTAGTGTAAGGTTATAAACTGAAAAATAATAAGTATCCCAAAAAGATATACTCCAACACTTCCCTTTTTCTCTTAAATCTTATTCTAATTATTATTAGTGTCTCAATCTCAAAAAAAAAAAAAAGGTCAAGGAGGACAAACACACAATGGGGCCAAATGTAGGCACAACTGCCTCGCTTGTTCAAACGCTCACGGCGCATAATGTATAATTGAAGCAGAAAATAATGCACACTAAAAAATGATCGATAACCATGTATTCAACCGTAAGAGTTAACACCTAAGTAATTCAAGCACATTTTACTAGTACAATGGAGTACTGGCGAGTAGACATTTTGAGAATAGTACAATGGAGTACTAGTGAGTAGACGACATTTGAGAATAGTACAATGGAGTACTGGCGAGTAGACATTTGAGAAACGCCCTCGGTACCACTCTAGGCCCTAGGGCAAACTATCCAATTGTTTGCGGTTGGAATATTCTTTCATTGTTAATTTGCGGTTGGAATATTCTTTCTTTGGTCTTTTATTACGCGTTATTATTTCGTCACACATCCATATTAAATTAGTTGTTATCTCCTCGAATGCAATGGAATGAGATATTGATCATTGGTCATACAAATTCTAATCAAAGCAAATAAACAGATATCAAAAATTTCATTTTTTGTTGTTGACTTTAGCTGTCATATCTTGGTTACAACATACTTGTCGGGTTTTTTTTTCTTCCATACAATAAATATCTAATTTTCATGTAATTTTTTGCTACATGTGTTTTTGACCGCGCCTCTTATAGAAAATCTTAGGTTCGTCGATGGATAAGGTATTCCAATCTCAATAGTTAATCTTAGGTTCATCGATGGATAAGGTATTCCAATCTCAATAGTTAATCTTAGGTTCGTCGATGGATAAGGTATTCCAATCTCAATAGTTATTATCTCTCACCCTCGAAGTTTATTGGCAAGAAAAATGAATAAGATTCTGTATTCCTCCAATTTAATCTGGTACAAGAACAAACAAATAAATTATGTTTCGAAATCTCAATTGATATTGTTCTCAAGGGAGGAAAAAACAAAACAAAACAGTCAAAATCACACCGGCCACAAAAACAAAAGATATACTCCACTATTTTACTATTCAGTCAAGCAAGATCCTCATCAATGACGCGGATCAACAAAATTATTGACATGACACCACCATTGACGTCAACATCGAAAACAAAAGTTGAAAAAAAGTGTAGTATTATAAGGTTAAGGTCGTTGTATGCGAATAACATCAACATCCATTGTGGCTACTCGATTTAATCAAAGGCTAACTTGTGCAACTTTTGCATCCCTTCCTACGTAGCTATTGTTTCTTTATTTGTTAAAAAAAAAATGTTTTTATCTCTTCCCTGTCGTACGTTAGTGTTTTTAATTTTTTTTATTAATGTTTTGTGAAGCAAATTGTGTACCAAATGCCAATAAAATATGCAAAAAAAATAAAAAATGAAAGCGATGGAAATCCCAACTGCTACTGTTGGCCGCATAAAACAACTGCCGACAGTTGAATCTCTTGAACAAGTGGCCGCGTATTTGAGTTGTAATAATTATACTCATTTTTCATCATCCGTCATGTTACGTCGTCGTAACGTGGTCAACTCCATGCCTAACCAAACCAGTAGTTGTTAATTAATTATTAATTAGTAAAAAGAAGCAAAACCAAAGAAGAAAGGTGTTAACTAGTAGAGAGATTATTCGGTGTCCTCGGGGCACCGCGTGGTGGTGCCCTAAGCCTCTCTCTACCACACATTGTTGTGGGATCCTCATACTTAATCTAGCTCGGGCCCTATGAAATGCATGTGGTTGAGGAGAGACCTGCATGTGGTGCCACGTGGAGGTGCTCCAGGGACATTGAATAATTTTTCATGTAATTAGGTTTCAGTACTGTTTCATTAATTTCCTTTTTTTTAACCCTTTTACCCTATGCTGACTATAACCTCACTTAATAATCAACCCAAGAGTTGGCCTAATGGTCAAAGTCTGAGATTTATGATTTGCTCATTCCTAAGTTTTCAAGTTCGAAACCTTTCATGTCCTATCAACTCATTTGGGACCAGTCCATACACAGCTTTGTAGGATTGCTCAGCAAACCGTTTTGGGCGGTTCGGTCTTGAAACCGAACCACTCACCGTGGTTTTTCATTTTCTCCATCCGCACCCGTCCGTGGGTATTGTCTAGTTCAGTTGTGGTTTGGGCGGTTCATATATTAGAAAGTCTCCCAAACTGAACCCCGATCCACCAAAAATTCATATGTTAGAATCCGTATGCATCCATACTATATCTACCTCGGTTGGGTTTGCGGGCAGTTTGGTTGACCCATTGGGTACCCTTAAAGCTTTGCTCTGACTTTAAGTGGGACGCCCTCACATGAACGATAGGATTGATTCCCCAGAATTATTCGAGGTGCGCGTTAGCTTGCTCGGATATCTAAGTTATTCAAAACCTCAATCAATAATTACATCAATCGGAGTATGACAGGGTTGACAAGATTATATACAAAATCTTATACAAAATCTTGTGAAAGTTAATTAAATGTACTTACAAGCACATGAATCATATCGTAATATATCATGACGAGAGCGAGGTCACACTCACAGGGCTTGTGATTTTTGTTAAGAAAACTAAATAAACCTCAACTGATCGAACCTAATCTAGTTGACAAATATGAGATTTTCCTCTAACTAAAAAAAATTGAGCAGGTTGATAGTAATAAAAGTGAGGACTAGATTTAAACAATCACAAAAAAAATTAGGCTGGAGCAAGAGTTCAGAAAAATAACTAAGGTTTTGAACACGCATAAGCATTTATCAACTAATCTTATGCATTGATATATCCTATGATTTCTTGGCAATGTTTTAGAGGTCACTCTAAATCACCACTGATAGTATGTCGTTAAACACTTTTTATTTATAACAGATGTATGTTCTTCCTCTACTTTTTGGTTCAAGAGCAAATCATGTACATCCATAAAAACAAATCACAATAGATACTCAATACATAAACTTTCCCTTTAAGAAATGAGGCAGTTCGATTGATAGGATGAGATCAAATCATGATATATAAAAGCACATTTTGATTAAACTCATATCCGAGTTCCATTTATATTTATTTATCAGTATGTATATGAAAAAATGTATTAAAAAAATGGCAACATAGTAAATTCATGTGGATAAAGACAAAAAAGAAATTGTGGATTGTAAAAAGAGAATCGAGTTTGAAAATCACTTCTAAAATTAATAGTAGGATTATTAATTCCGGCAACCATTTTGGGAATCACACATGGGATAACAATATCAGATTAGATGCTGATAGTCGTATCCCATGTGCCTAATCCACAAACCAAACGAGACTAGCACTCATATATATACATACGTTTCCTAGTCAAAATCAAATTCTTAGAGGCCTAACAACGACAGTCACATTCCAGACGCCTAATCCGCAAACCAAACGAGGCTAGCACTCATAGACATTCGTTTCCTAATCAAATCAAATTCTTGGAGTCGTAAACTCCTAGTTCTACCCAATCAGGGGTTGTTCTTCTAAAAAAGCCATTTGGCTTTCCCGCCAAATTTTTTTTTGTCCTTATTCAAGTTTTTTTTGCAATTTGTGGCTTATTGTCAATTTTTTGGGGATTATTGCTTCGTTATGACGAGAGGAATCTAAAAAGTAAAAAATTTTGGTCGAAATCCAAATTTTTTTGAATAAAGACGAAAAAAGTGGCTTTCCCGCCAATTTTCGTCGAAATTCAAAAAAAATTGGATTTCGACCAAAATTTTTTACTTTTTAGATTCCTCTCGTCATAACGAAGCAATAATCCCCAAAAAATTGACAATAAACCACGAAATGCAAAAAAAAATTGAATAAGGACAAAAAATAAGCCACTTTGGCTTATTTATCAGTCCTCCTTCTCAATTGCTAAACCTAATTAACTTGGGCTCCACCCATATTGATGTGCATTCCCTCCAAACACTGGCTGCCAAATTTTGTTCATTGATAGACTTGGCTTGAATGCATGTTTTCCTTGTTCTTCACGTACAAAATTAGGCGAGTTTTCCCACGGAGGTTAAAGGGCTTATTTCCCTTCACAAAAACCCATCATCTCTTGAATTAATTCAATCGCCTTGTGCAAATTCAATAACTCGACATAAATGACCAAAAAGATGATAACAATATTCAATTAAGCCCGATCAAAAACTAAAAATATATATGATAACAAATTTTTTTTATAAGCGACAATAAAATTTATTAATCCATAACACGAAGTTACAGCGATAGTAGGATCTTGAATACACCGGCCTGACTATTCAAGACCCTCTTCTCCAAAACACACGGAGGACCTGAAATGGACCCAACAGGCTGAGCCCAAATCAGGATAAAAACCCCTAAAAAAAATGGAGTATATATATGATATTGGATCTTCTAACAATCAAGCATTCTATGCTTATCATAAAACATGCGGAATTGTGAATAGATGCACACAATAAACACACGAATACGCCTAGTGAATATATAAATACTTGCGACAAATCGATTGCTCATTTTTGAATCACTTTGGTATTATCGATTTGGTAACGTTGGACAAACAAACGACCCGACGACTTATTTGTTTTGTATTTTAGTTCGTTCAACCCAAACTCGATCTATTGAATAATTGAATTTGGGGTAGTATCCTGTCATGTTATCATCGATAGTAATCAACCCCCACTCATTACGGTTCGAGTCATAGTACTATATATTGTGTCCTGTTATAAATTATCTTCACTGTGCCATACATAATCAAAGGAAGATGAGGGCAATGTTGATATTGGACATCTCACGTACTATTTGTTTGGCAATTTTTTGGTTGTTAATTTTCTCTTAATTCTTATTAGATTTGGGTCAAATTTTGAACTCACATGTCTTGATGATAGGAACCATAAAAGTATAAAGATATATATCAAAGTTGAAAAAAATTCATATAAGATGACAAAAAATGAGCAAAAACTATGATGTGAAAGTTTGAATTAAATCTAATACTCCCTTTGTCCCAATTTAAGTGTTCTCTATGGAAAATCGTGCATTTTAAGAAGTCAAAATTTTTACTCTAAATTTTCAAAATTAACCTTAAAAACTGTGAAGTTAATTATATGTATGAAAATCGCTTATATATTTCAATATGGATCTCAAAAAATATATAATATGAATCTTTGTTGATACTAGATCTCAATTAGTTTTATTATACAAAATTTTTACTCTAAAATTTTAAAATTAACCTTAAAAACTGTGAAGTTAATTATATGTATAGAAATCAATTATATCTTTCAATATGGATCTCAAAAAATATGTAATATGAATCTTGTTTGATAGATCTCAATTAGATTTTCTTATACAAAGTTTTTAAAATCATGAAAAATATTACTACAAAATGAAAGATATATTTTTAGGGGTAAAATGACACGAATATAAAAAGCTGTCAAATCAACGTGTACTTTTTAGGGGTAAAATTGGAAGCTTGGCATATTTTCATGGTTATTTTTAGAAAGTGGACACTTATTTTGGGACATCTCAAAATAAATACAAGGACACTTAAACTGGGACGAAGGGAGTAAAAATCAAGGAAACACAAATAAAAAGACCGGCCAAAAAATCGTCAAAACATTAGGCCAAAGTGTAGTATTTATTGTTTCGGAGAAGACAAGATCGCATTATTGAAAAAAATAGAGGGATAAAATAGAGAGGAAGGAATTGTAAGTTAGTATAAACAACTTGACGAAAGAAGGGGCGGAAGTAGTATAAAGTTTGTTTTGAAAATCTATTGAAATCTCGAAGGGGTGCAAATAATTGAGCCGCGGCGGCAGTTTAAACAAGATTTTGTTTGTCTAAATTAACAATGGGCTAATCACTAATCAGGCAGTTTAACCGGCTACGAGCCGCGGCGGCTAAAACCTCCAGTAGCTGGACCCCGCACCATGATCGGCTGTCGCATGCCGCATAAGCCTTTCCTAGTACACGTGGCACTGACCACCAGAAGCCCTGCACGTGTCCCGGACCAGAAAATCTCGACCTGTCAACCTCACTCTGGAAGCAAAACCCTATGCCCGCAGTCGGAACCGGTTTAAAACCCCCCCTCCCAGTGGCCCCCACCTCCACCTCCACCCCCACCCCCTCACCTCTCTCTCTCTCGCTCTCTCTCTCTCTCACTCTCTTTTTTTTAACCTCTCTCTCTATAAATATACACACCCCTACCGCCCCTTTCCCGTCGATACTCCCTCTCTCTCTCTCTCTCTGTCGGTGTCTGTCCTCTTCTCTCTCTACTTATCAATCTATCTGGAGTGAAACTCTCTCTCTCTCTCTCTCTCTCTCTCTCTCTCTCTCTCTGCTTGTTTTTGTCACAAGATCTCGGATAAGGACGACGACTTTTCAATGTTGTTAATATAAGCACAGTTTGTGTAATTTAATGCACAGAGAAATCATCCACTGGACGACTTTGTAAAAAAGAAATCCGGAATTCTCCCTACCCAATCGGTCTAGATTTCTCCAATGCGATTCTCCCGTATCACAATCTAGGATTCATGCGGTAATCAAAGATTTGGGTCTCCTAATCGCTCCTACTCGAGAATCGTAAACAGAAAAGAAAAAAAGGGATTGGTTCTGTTACTTTGAATTTTCCAGATCTGCAAGCTCAAGTTGCAGGCACGAAACAACAAAAACCAGATTATAATAAAAAAAAAAAAAGAAGAGGAAATTTATAAACTTTCCGTCTCTCTCTCTCTCAACGACCCCTGAAAAAGATTCGGTTCTGCTAGATTCGATTCGTTCGCCCGCATTAAATATCAGTTGTTTCGTGCTTTTGAGATTTGATCAATAATGTCTGTACCTTCGAGTTCTCTCCAGGCTCGAACTAACCCGGCTCTGTTCCCTCCGATTACCAAGCCTTTTGTCAACAACCAGTTGCACTTGAGCAGAATTGGTCTGGAGAGGAGATTCTATGGGTTGCGATCGTGTGGGGGCGAGAGGAGACTGCATCTGCGGCAATCGGAGGGGCCCTGTCGTGATCCGAAGCTCAGAGTGGTGGTGCGGTCGGCATTGTCTCAAGTTCCCGAAAAGCCCCTGGGTCTATACGATCCCTCGTTCGATAAGGACTCGTGTGGGGTCGGATTCGTGGCCGAATTATCCGCGCAACTGAGCCGGAAAACGGTGAGCATCAAATACATACATATACTTATATACGTGTACATATGCTTATGTGTGTTTTTGTTTTTGTATGGATTTTTGAGGTTTTGAGTATGATTATGAGTTGGTGTTGTCTTTTGATTTTTACAGGTGACGGATGGGTTGGAGATGCTGGTACGTATGTCGCACAGGGGAGCTTGTGGGTGCGAGACTAATACCGGTGATGGGGCGGGGATTCTCGTTGCTCTTCCTCATGAGTTTTATAACGAGGTAGATTAATAATTTAGTTCATTGCCTATTTTGTTTTCCTTTTTCCTTTTTGGTTTTGACTCTTCTGTATCTGATTTGGATGGCTATAGATTTTTGTTTTGTTTTGTTTTTTTTCCTTTCTAATGGATGAAAATCTGAAAGGGAAGAAATAAAAGAAGAAAAACCCATTCAGTTTGTGGGTTTGGGGTTCGAAATCTGAAGCGATTGGTTTTGGGTTTCAACCTCTTTTTTATCCAAAATTTTCCTTTTGCCCCAATAGGTTGGGAAGAGGCAGAGATTTTTTTTTTGGGTGAGATAACTTTGGGTTCGGGCCAGCAGGCACATCGACTAATCAGTGGGACCAATCCGATCCTCCATTAGTGGGGAGGGGGAAAGAGTTATCAAACCTTATGATCCACAGTTCACTTTCCCGACCACTGGACTATCTACTTGGCTCAAATTTGGGTCTCCAACTCTCAAAGTGGTTTCTGAAACCTTTTGATATTTATTGTTTTTGGTTTTTCTGTATCAGGTCGCTAAGGATGCGGGTTTTGAGCTGCCACCGCCAGGTGAATACGCTGTGGGCATCTTCTTCTTGCCTACCTCTGAAAATCGAAGGGAACAAAGCAAAAAAGTGTTTACAAAGGTATATTGAAGAACCAAAATTGGTCAGTTAGTATTACTTTCACTTGCCTTGCTTACATGTACGTGTTAATTGCAAAGTGAGTTAAGCCTATTATGGTCTTTTTCTTGACGGTTAGGTCTTGTTACATTCAATAATGTCTCCTAAGCTTTCATGATTGTTTTCCTAGGTTGCGGAATCGCTTGGGCATGCGGTTCTTGGTTGGCGATCTGTGCCGACAGATAACTCAGGATTGGGTGAGTCGGCTAAGCAGACTGAACCTGTTATTGAGCAAGTGTTTCTTACACCCACTACCAGGTCAAAAGCTGATTTTGAGCAACAGGTACTTGTCTAATTTCTTTTCAGCTATAATCTATTTTCCTGTTCAGTCCAATTAGGCATGTTTCATTTTTCGTACATGGTTGAATTATCAGTTCCCCGCATAAAATCTGATGAAGAAGTACCAATGGATGAACGTAATAATTTCTTGTCATGGTGAGTGAAAAATGGAGCTTCTATAATGGTGCAATTTAGTTTGCTTAATCAAATTGGCTGCTGAAGTTTTACATTAGACTTGCTGTAGAGTTGGCCTTTGTTACATATATTCCATGAAGTCCAGCAATTTTTACAAATTTTTCTCTTTCCTCTTCATTTTATGGCAGTTATACATATTAAGGAGGCTTTCAATGGTAGCAATTCGAGCTGCATTAAACCTTCAACATGGCGGAGTGAAGGACTTCTATATATGCTCCCTTTCCTCAAGGTTTGTTTCTCAAAAAATATTGTTGGTTTTCCAAGACTATATATATGTTTTTTGTGGATTTGTACCATGTGGCCATATGAGAAATCTTTACTGGTTTTCTTTCAGGACTGTTGTTTATAAAGGTCAGTTGAAGCCCGACCAGTTGAAGGAATATTATTATGCAGATCTTGGCGATGAAAGGTTTACGAGCTACATGGCCCTGGTAAATGTTTATTCCATTCACTTTTCTCCTTTGTCCTCTGACACCATACTTCAACAACGAACAGCATGGAATCGACCGGTTAACTGAAGAGATGCAAGGTTGAGGAATGACTTCTGAGCCTTTGAAGTATGAATGATCTCTTAAGTTCTTCCGCTCCCTTGATTACTATTTGAAATTGGATGCCAGATTGGATTCTTTGGGTGAGTTCGTAAGGAACCTCATTATCAAGTAAATCGTGTCTGCAGAAACTTGGTGCAGTGTTCTGTATGATCAGTTGAGGATAACTTCCATTTTAATTATGGAAGGAAATTGTGCTTGGTCAAAGGTAGTTTAGGGTTTCTGTGATGTTCGTGTTGGCATCGAACTGAAAAGTTAGATAATATCGTTAATGATGTGGATTAAGTATTGAAAGTTTGGATCTTTATTACCCTCTGGCCTCTGCAGGTACACTCAAGATTCTCAACAAACACATTTCCTAGCTGGGATCGCGCTCAGCCAATGCGTCTATTAGGTCATAATGGGGAAATCAACACACTTCGTGGAAACGTAAACTGGTAAGCTGTTGGGCAAGTGGTTGATTAGTTAGTTTTCCCTGCACATGTTTCATTTAGTCATTTCCCCTTTTTTTTTTGGTAGAGATTCTTGGTTTGCTTCTCTGGGGGCCTTAAAGGATAATTACAATTGACCTAGGATATACCATACCAAATCTTTGCTATTATCCTCGGAAGAAAACCTCAAGGTCCACGATATTTGGAGGAGGTTGACTATATTGAAATAGTTTCCATAGGTAGACTCTGGCAGCTGCATGCCAAGCATTTCCATTTGTTAGGAGACTCAAGATCTTCTTGTTGATGTGCTTCAAATAAGTGAATAGTTTAAATGTTGGATGCCACGTTCCACTTTTTGAGCGGCAGATCACCGAGTTCACTTCTGCTATATAAACAGTAAATATTGGTTGTGTGGCGAGAAATACTAGAAATGTTTGAAATATGCATTTCCATTTGTTAGGAGACTCAAGATCTTCTTGTTAATGTGCTTCAAATAAGTGAATAGTTGAAACGTTGGATGCCACGTTCCACTTTCTGAGTGGCAGATCACCGAGTTCGCTACTGCTATAAACAGTAAATATTGGTTGTGCGGTTTGAAATATGCACTTATGGTTGCTAAGGTGTTAATATGTGTATGTACTTTTTGTCTCACTAAAAAGCCAGTGGTAAGCCTTCACTCTTACTTTAGGTTCAGAATCATGTTCTATGGACAACGTTGGTAGATGTGTTATGGATTCCTGCACAGTATTTGAGTCCATGATTTGATTATTCATTTGATTTCCCTTTAAAATGTACGAATGATGCATGTTTTGAGACTTTAGGATGAAAGCACGCGAAGGCCTTCTGAAGTGCAAGGAGCTTGGATTGTCAAAGGATGAGATGAAGAAGCTTCTACCCATAGTAGACGCCAGCTCATCTGACTCAGGTTGGTGCTTATATTTGCTTACACAGATACATGAGTCGCACATGAGCTTAGAATGCTAGTGTAAGTAGGAGAAATAGAGCCACTTCTCATTCTTGTCTGAATCTCCCTTTTCTCTTAGGGTCTTTCGACGGTGTTCTAGAGCTTTTGGTCAGAGCTGGTAGAAGTCTTCCTGAAGCTATGATGATGATGATTCCTGAAGCCTGGCAAAGGGATGAGAATATGGATCCTGATCGCAAAGCATTGTATGAATACTTTTCAGCCCTCATGGAACCATGGGATGGTCCTGCTTTGATGTCATGTGAGTTCTACTAGTATTTCACATTAACTTAACTCTCCTTTCAGCATCTGGTTTGTGCTTATTAAACAGAATTTGCAGTTTCTGATGGCCGTTATCTTGGAGCTACACTGGACCGAAATGGACTGCGTCCAGGTCGATTTTATATTACACACAGTGGACGGGTTATAATGGCAAGTGAAGTTGGGGTAGTTGATATTCCAGATGAAGATGTGCGTGTGAAAGGAAGACTTAGCCCTGGCATGATGCTTCTGGTGGATTTTGATAAGCATGTTGTTGTTGATGATGGAGCATTGAAACAAGAGTATTCGCTTGCAAGACCTTACGGAGAGTGGATCAAAAGGCAAAAGATAGTGCTGAGTGACATAGTAGAATCTGTTAGTGAATCTGAGAAGGTTCCTCCGACTATAGCAGGAGTTTTGTCTGTGAGTGTAGTTTCTATCCAATCTTTTCTTCTGCTTCTTTCTTGGGCAGTTCTGAATTTTTTTAAGGCGGCTATTATTTTATGTGACCAGGCATCGAATGATGACGACAACATGGAAAATATGGGCATTCATGGTTTATTGGCTCCACTGAAGGCTTTTGGGTATTTATCTCTTTTTCCCTGCTCTTGCTCTTTTAAGTTCTTTTGACTGTTGCAATAATGGGAGAAATGAATTCAAATGCTGGCCTCTTATTCAGTTACACTGTTGAATCCTTGGAGATGCTGCTACTGCCAATGGCAAAAGACGGTGTTGAGGCCCTGGGTTCCATGGGAAATGATGCTCCTTTGGCTGTGATGTCCAATCGGGAGAAACTCACATTTGAATATTTCAAGCAGATGTTTGCTCAAGTTACAAACCCTCCTATTGATCCCATCAGGGAGAAGATAGTCACCTCCATGGAGTGCATGATTGGTCCTGAAGGTGATCTCACTGAGACGTGTGAAGAACAATGCCACCGCCTCTCGCTAAAAGGTCCCCTTCTATCCATTGAACAAATGGAAGCAATAAAAAAGATGGATTACAGAGGATGGCGCAGCAAAGTTATCGACATAACATACTCTAAGAAGTGTGGTAGGAAAGGTTTGGAGAAGACATTGGATAGGATATGTTTGGAAGCTCATGATGCAATTAAGGAGGGATACACAACGGTGGTGCTATCCGACAGAGGTACCTCTTATCCTACTCAAACTAGTGTTGAACCTGAAAAATACTTAGTATATGTGTTAATCTAGGAATCTCCTTTACTCTTAAGGAAAATGCTAAGCCAATGGGCAGTGGTTTAGGTTTCCAAGTATTTTAAAGTGTGCAAAGGGGTGTCGGAAAAAACATAATGATTTTCTTACCAGAAAAGTAAGTGTATTGAAATAGCTGAAGGTGTATTGGTGTGTGAGAATTGTGTTGGAGTTCTAAACGTTTTGTCTCTATTTGTCCCCAATGCCCAAGGAGCATTGGTTAGCTTAACCAGTTCTTTAATGGTAGAAATGTTTTTTGTTTGACAAAACAATTATTAAGATGTTATTACTTATTAGTATACAAAATTGAACTGCTATTTGTTCGATTGCGTAGCCTTTTCATCCAATCGTGTTGCTGTAAGCTCTCTTTTGGCTGTGGGTGCTGTCCATCATCATCTAGTCAGAAACCTTGAACGAACTCAGATTGGCTTAGTTGTCGAGTCTGCTGAACCCCGAGAAGTTCACCACTTTTGTACATTAGTTGGATTTGGTGCAGATGCTATATGCCCTTACTTGGCTGTAGAGGCAATTTGGAGACTGCAGGTTGATGCAAAGATTCCGCCGAAGGCAAGTGGTGAGTTGCGCTCGAAGGAAGAGCTGGTCAAGAACTATTTCAAAGCAAGCAACTATGGTATGATGAAGGTTCTTGCCAAGATGGGGATATCTACTTTGGCCTCATACAAGGGTGCTCAGATATTTGAGGCAGTGGGCCTCTCATCAGAAGTAATGGAGAGGTGCTTTGCTGGAACTCCAAGTAGAATTGAGGGGGCAACATTTGAAGTATTAGCCCGGGATGCACTTCAGTTGCATGAGCTGGCCTTTCCTAAAAGGTTATTCCCTCTTGGGAGTGCAGAGGCTGTATCATTGCCCAATCCCGGAGATTATCACTGGAGGAAAGATGGTGAGGCCCACCTGAATGACCCCTTCGCTATGGCTAAGCTGCAAGAGGCTGCCAAAGGTAATAGTGTGGCGGCGTATAAAGAATACTCTAAGCGCATACAGGAGCTAAACAAAACCAGTAATTTGCGGGGGCTATTGAAATTTAAAGAGGCAAAGGTGAAGGTTCCTCTAGATGAAGTCGAACCAGCCAGTGAGATTGTAAAGCGGTTTTGCACCGGAGCTATGAGTTATGGATCGATATCATTGGAGGCACACACCACCCTTGCGATGGCTATGAATAAGATTGGAGGGAAGTCGAACACAGGTATGCTCTCCCTCCTCAGTAAGCTTATTTCAGATTCTTTGTACAATTCTTGTTTCACATAGCGTACTTTGCCCCTTGCTTCTTTCCTTATCTTACTTGATGCAACTTCTTTCCAGGTGAGGGAGGTGAGATCCCCTCTCGTATGGAGCCTCTTCCAGATGGTTCAATGAACCCGAAAAGGAGTGCAATTAAGCAGATTGCTAGTGGAAGATTCGGCGTTTCAATTTATTACCTCTCGAATGCTGATGAGATACAAATAAAAATGGCTCAGGTAAATTTTGATGACAACCATTTGACATGACACTTATTTTGGAGTTCAAGTTTATTTCGTTGTTGTTTGTCTACCCTTGTTAGCCACCCTATTCCTACTGGAGCAGGGGTTCCCCTTGTTTATGAATTTATGTACATGGGTAGATGACACTGTGTCTGCAAAGCACCTCTGGGTGTTTTTGCATCTTTAACTGATACTAACTTTGGCATTTGGTGAGGTTATATATGCACTAGACTTGTTTATCCTTCGTGGATGGATTTTATCATTTATTCTCTACTGCCATGTTGCACAGGGTGCCAAGCCTGGTGAAGGAGGTGAACTTCCAGGCCACAAAGTTATTGGAGATATTGCTGAAACTAGGAATTCCACTGCTGGCGTGGGACTCATCAGCCCACCTCCCCATCATGATATTTATTCAATTGAAGACCTCGCTCAATTGATTTACGATCTTAAGGTAAATACAAACACTGCTGTTTCTACAAGTTTCAATGGACTGCATGATGATTTTATCTATATTGCCAAAAACCCCAATAGACTAGAGATATGGGAATTGGAATGCACTTTCCAAAGCATGTTACGTCTCCATTCCAAACCATAAGTTTAGCATTTCCAAACCGTTTCCTTTTTTTTCTTCCCAATTTAGTTTAATTTTGACTTTAGGAGTAAAAAAGTTTAAAGGTGATTGACTTGAAGTCATGGAAAGTAGATCTTTTGGAATACAGATGCGAAAAAAAAAGAAAGAGAGGAAGTTATGCCCTTTTCACTTGAAATAAGTGAATGTTGATGTTGTACTCCTTAGAATCCTAACCCTATGGAACCACTATTTAGTGTATGTGCCATACCAAGCCTGTTTCCGAACTTCGTGATGGAGAAATCTACATTCCATATAAACTAGCATTTGATCTCATTTTGGGCATATAAGGCCGTCTTATATGTGTGTCTATGCATGTGTTTCAGTATTGTGAGTTGTATAGCTTAGTTTATCTAACTTCTTTATTCATTATTTTGTAGAATGCTAATCCAGGGGCTCGAATTAGCGTGAAGTTGGTATCTGAAGCTGGAGTGGGAGTAATTGCAAGTGGAGTTGTGAAGGGGCATGCCGATCATGTCTTGATCTCAGGTCATGATGGAGGCACAGGTGCTGCCCGTTGGACTGGGATAAAAAATGCTGGTCTCCCATGGGAACTTGGTCTTGCCGAAACCCACCAAACCCTTGTTGCTAATGATCTTCGTGGCCGAACAGTACTTCAGGTAGATGGCCAACTTAAAACTGGAAGGGATGTGGCCATTGCTGTGCTTCTTGGTTCAGAGGAATTTGGTTTCAGTACAGCTCCCCTCATTACCCTTGGTTGTATCATGATGCGGAAGTGCCATAAAAATACCTGTCCAGTTGGAATTGCTACCCAAGATCCAGTACTGAGAGAGAAGTTTGCCGGAGAACCCGAGCACGTGATTAACTTTTTCTTCATGGTAGCAGAAGAGGTGCGAGAAATCATGTCTCAGCTTGGGTTTCGGACCATCAAGGAAATGGTTGGTCGTTCGGATATGCTTGAAATGGACAAGGAAGTGGCAAAGGGCAACGAGAAGCTAAAGAATATCGATCTCTCACTATTACTTAGACCTGCTGCTGACATCCGCCCAGGAGCTGCCCAGTATTGTGTACGGAAACAAGATCATGGTTTGGACAAGGCTTTGGACAACAAGCTCATAAATCTATCCAACGCTGCTTTGGAAAAATGTCTACCCGTGTACATTGAAACACCAATTTGCAATGTGAATCGGGCAGTTGGAACAATGCTTAGCTATGAGGTCACAAAGCGCTATCATCTGGAGGGGCTTCCTGCTGATAAGATCCATATCAAACTCAACGGGAGTGCGGGCCAGAGCCTTGGAGCATTTCTCGCCCCTGGTATTACTTTGGAGCTCGAGGGTGATAGCAATGACTATGTTGGTAAAGGTCTATCAGGTGGCAAGATTGTTGTTTATCCTCCAAGAGGAAGCAAATTTGATCCCAAGGAAAACATTGTGATAGGTAATGTTGCTCTCTACGGCGCTACACGGGGGGAGGCTTATTTTAATGGAATGGCAGCAGAAAGATTTTGTGTTCGTAATTCTGGGGTAAAAGCAGTTGTAGAAGGTGTTGGTGATCACGGTTGTGAGTACATGACTGGCGGAACCGTTGTCGTGCTTGGGAAAACAGGGAGGAACTTTGCTGCAGGGATGAGCGGTGGTATTGCCTATGTTCTTGATACAGATGCCAAGTTCCAATCGCGATGCAACCTTGAGCTGGTAGATCTTGATAAAGTTGAAGAAGTAGAGGATATTATGACTCTAAGAATGTTGATACAGCAGCATCAGCGTCACACAAACAGCCAACTAGCCAGAGAAGTGCTTGCTGATTTTGATAATATCTTACCTAAATTTGTCAAGGTGTTCCCTAGAGATTATAAGCGGGTTCTTGCAAGCATGAAGGAAAAATCAGTTCCCAAAGAGGCTGTTGCCGTGAATGCTAAACAAGCTGATGAGAAAGTTGAAGAGGCTGAACTAGTGAAAAGGCCAACTCGAGTACCTGACCCTGTAAAACATGGGGGATTCATGTATTATGAGCGTGAGGGTGTTGCTTACAGAGATCCTAATGTTCGGATGAGTGATTGGAAGGAGGTCATGGAAGAGGAAAAACCCAGTGTACTTCTAAAGACTCAATCTTCTCGCTGTATGGACTGTGGCACTCCCTTCTGCCACCAGGTAATATTAACTCAGTGCATTGTTTTGTTCTCTCTTGTGCTTTTAAGTTCAAACCCTCTCATGCTGCTACCCGATATTTCCAGTTTAATCCCTTGATTTCTCATTTTCCTCTATTGTAGGAGAATTCTGGGTGTCCTCTGGGTAATAAAATACCAGAATTCAATGACTTGGTATACCAGAATAGGTGGCGCGAAGCATTGGATCGGCTTTTGGAGACTAATAATTTCCCAGAGTTTACTGGTCGGGTGTGCCCTGCTCCCTGTGAGGGCTCTTGTGTTCTTGGTATAAATGAGAATCCTGTATCCATCAAAAGCATTGAATGCGCTATCATAGATAAGGCTTTTGAGGAAGGGTGGATGGTGCCACGGCCTCCCCTCAAAAGGACCGGGTATGGTTTATCTCCTGCATAATCCATTACAATCACTCATTGTCTCATTTTGGTTGGATACCTCTTCTGTTTAAATTATCTGGCATTGAATTACATAATCCTGTTACAGGAAACGAGTTGTTGTTGTTGGGAGTGGACCCGCTGGATTGGCTGCTGCAGATCAGTTGAATAAAAAGGGCCACTTTGTGACAGTGTTTGAGCGCTCTGATCGTATTGGGGGCCTGATCATGTATGGGGTTCCTAACATGAAGATTGAAAAATGGGTTGTTGAACGACGGGTTGACCTAATGAAAAAGGAGGGCATCAATTTTGTTGTTAATGCCGATATTGGAAAAGATCCTTCGTATTCCCTAGATCGGCTTCGAGAGGAGAATGACGCCATAGTTTTAGCCGTAGGAGCCACTATTCCAAGGTATACTTATTTTGGCATACTTGGGAAAAAAAATGTTAATAGAGGTTTTTTTCTTTTGTGACCCTGTACTTATTTGAGAACAAAATATTGGAACAGGGACTTACCTGTACCTGGACGAGAACTGTATGGGGTCCATTTCGCCATGGAGTTTCTTCATTCAAATACAAAAAGTTTGCTCGATAGCAATCTTGAGGATGGGAAATACATCTCTGCTAAGGGTAAGAAGGTAGTTGTGATTGGTGGAGGTGATACAGGTACAGATTGCATTGGAACATCTATCCGGCACGGTTGTAGTAACGTTTTAAATCTGGAGATTCTCTCTGAGCCTCCTCAAACTAGGGCTCCAGGCAACCCTTGGCCTCAGGTTTGTAGACTGCGTTTTATGGCAACCGAAAACAAGCAAAATCTAGACTGCATACCCGTTCATTATTAAGTTATGTTGTGTAATCATATCATGTCCTGTGGTTAGTCTTTTTTTCTTTTTTGGTAAAAAGGATTTTATTACCAAAAAGAGACAGAAATACAAGTAAACCCCCCCGAAACCAGGAAGAAAAACTACACAGGTATAAGACTAACAAAGCAAAAAAAGGCCATATACATCAAGCTACAAAATTTTATCCGAGATATTCCAAGCTATACAAAAAGCCCTATTTCCATGGCTATCCCTACTTTCTTCCTAGTAAAGACTATCCCTCACATCCTTCATAATCTGATCAGAAACACCCTCTGGAAATGGCTGCTTGTTACCAAAAATGCATTCGTTTCTTGCCCTCCAAATGTGATATACTGCCCCTGCCATACCCAGCTTATAGAGGGAGGAAGGAAAACCAGATTTCTTTAGATGTCGGATAGCCCAATCAAGTTCCTGAGCCCAATTACCTGGATTCCAAAAAATACCAATTAGCTTGAAAAGTGTGCCAAACTTCCATGAAATAGATGGGACAGACATGGGAGTAGTAATTGATCAATCACTTCTTATACTATCTATTTTGGTTGCTGTAAAATCAACACATCATAAGTAGAGTGTCTACCTTTTTGTGGCTAGTAATCAGTAATGCAGGTTGTTGCCATCAGAGGATATTTTGTTTAAAAATGGATGTCTAAGCTTGGGTTACGCAGCCTAAAAAAATGATTTTGTTTACTTCAAGAAATGGGAAAATTGGGAAATTCTGTAGCATTTGGCACGTTTTCTAATCACATTAATAATGTTTCGACATTCTTGTTTTGCAGTGGCCCCGTATATCACGGGTAGATTATGGGCACGAGGAAGCTGCTGTCAAGTTTGGTAAGGACCCGAGATCTTATGGGGTATCGACTAAGCGGTTTGTGGGAGAGAATGGGGTTGTGAAAGGACTTGAGATAGTACGCGTGCAGCGGGAGAAGGATGCTAGTGGGAAGTTTCAACACAAGGAAGTAGAAGGCTCTGAGGAGATTATTGAGGCAGACCTGGTCCTTCTAGCCGCGGGCTTCCTTGGTCCCGAGTCGGTTAGTATTCTTAACTGCATCGACTGCATTGTGTAATTTCTCAAGGGGAAAATGATTTTGTTCACCATCATCGAAAGAGGAATGCCCTCTTTTCATTGGTGGAGAGGGCGTGGGCTCCCAAAAAGTAATCCCACCCGAGTGGATGGTGACGTAGCCTTCGAACTTCTTCCAGAAACTCGTCTTCTGCTTTGAATTTCATTCATTTGCCTGGGGCCAGCAGACTGAAAGAAAGTCATACGACTCATAATCCTTGATAGACCTATATTCTGAAACTTCTTTTGCAGAAAAGTTGAATACTTCCTTGAAACTGAATCTATGTATATGCCTTCTGAATGTATCACATACAATTCTTGTGACCATATTTGTCGTTGGAATACTGTAATAACTGATTTTCTTCTGCTTTTTGTGCTTAATACCTACAGACACTAGCAGACAAACTGGGCTTGGAGCTAGACAACCGATCGAACATCAAGGCAGAGTATGGCCACTTCTCAACCAGCTTAGATGGTGTTTTTGCAGCTGGGGATTGCCGGCGGGGACAGTCCCTGATAGTTTGGGCCATCGCAGAAGGTCGACAAGCTGCTGCACAAGTCGACAAGTATCTCACTAGAGAAGAAGAAGAAGAAGAAGACCAAACCATCAATCAATTGAGACCAGATGACATAGTCACGAGGCAGCAAGATAGCATCAAAGAGACAGTAATGTAATAGTTTAAGCTTCAGCTTTTTTTATTATTCTTTTCTCGGGGAATGTTTTAGCTTCAGCTTCATTTTCACATCCTCATATAGGGCCAAATAGAAAGAACCATTGTATACTAAAAGAGAGCTGCGTCCAGTAACCATATTGTGGACAGCCTTAGCAAGATGCCCAGGATCAAGCACAGAGGTTGGGAAAGCTCAACAACAAAGTGGCGGCGTTTGCGGGGATCGGTATCAGTAGTTAGGATTTCATGAGTGTGATTTCTTTGTTGTCTCGTATATGATCTCCCCTTTTTTTTTTGGGTTGTTAGAAAGGGGGGCTCATGTGCCGTGCCGGTTAAAATGAATAAATTTGTACAGTGTTCTTTTGATCCGTGAATGGAAAGTTAATTTATGGGGAATTCGTTGAGAAAGAGGATTTGTGGGTTGAAATCTGTACAGGTGTGATCAACAATGTTTCCTTGGCTAAAAATGGTTGTTTCAGCTTAATGACCTGATTGGAACTTGTAGAAATAAAAAACGAGAAATGAAGGAAAAATAATTGAGAGAGAAATTAGAGGAAAAGTTGAATAGAAAATAGGAGAAAATGTGTATTCGTTTTGTTAGTATTTTTCCTTCCTCTTTCTATAGGAATCCAAACAAGAGAGGATGAGATTTTTTTAATTTCCCATTCTTTTCCCTTCTCTTCCACAAGTTCTAAGGAGCTAATGGGGAAAGTTCCCTTTGTTTTAACACCAAAACTTTCAAATCTTCATAGGTGTTTGGCTGTTAGTAACATAATTCTTCAAAATGGCTTGTGTTCTCGCATTGCTCTTGTGCACTCAATTCTCATTTTTTTTGCGGATTTTGAATACCTTGGGATGTGTTTCAAAAAAACGCAAAAATGCTCTCACGCTCGGGCTCACGCACCTTGGCGCAAATTCCGCAAAAAAGGTTAAGGAAACCGACGGTGGGTACCGCCGGGCACGCGGGGCCCACTCCGGGTCCTACACAGATGATCCGAGCCGTCCACTAATTAAAAAAAAGAGAGTGGGTCTCAGAAAAATCAGCTCAATCCGATATATGTAGGTGCTCAAAATGAAAAATTAGATCGAGCACCTCTACGTATCGTACCGAGCTGTTCTTCAATGGGCCCACTCATCTTTTTTTTTTTAAACTATTGAACGATTCTGTACAAAGCCCGGGCCGTTGGTTCTCACTTCTCACCCTTAGTTGCTACGGTCGGTTTCCACAGCAGAATCGCAAATTAACAGAAAGTCTACTGGTACAGCAATCTGTGCACAGATTGTGCACAGATTGTGCACAGATTTTTTTTGTGGGGCCCACTACGGGTCCCACACAAGTGATCCAAACCGTTCATTATGTTTAAAACATTTTTTAAAGTGCTCCCGCGAAAAATAAGCTCAATCCGACACCTATAAATACTTGATCTAATCATCTAACTTTTCATTCTCTAAAAACCTAAATGAAAAGTTAGATGATTAGATCAAGCACTTATAGGTATCAGATTGAGCTAATTTTTCACGGAGGCCCTTGAAGAAAATGTTTTAAACATAATTAACGGTTCGGATCACTTGTGTGGGACCTTTAGTGGGCCCCACAAAAAAATCTGTGCACAATCTGTGCACAGATTGCTGTACCAGGAGCAAGGTTCCAAATTAAAGTGACATTTGGTTTGGCTCATACGCTGTAATCGGTTCAAGATCCGCATGGTGATGCCTTTTCGCGGTGACGGCTTCGTATAAGCACCATCCTCTCTCTCTCTCTCTCTCTCTCTCTCCAGTCGGTTGAGAGAAACCCTCACGTTTTTCCTTGCAGAGACGAATAGCTAGAGAAGAAGAAGAAATGGCGAGCAACAAGGGCCGTCTGCTCTCGTCAATCATGAACCTATCCGCTCCAAAACTAGGTCTTCCCTACACGAGACCTGAACCGGCGAGTCTCTCCGCTTCGAACTCGCTGACTCGCCTCTTTTGCTCTTCGACTCAGCATCCTCAACAACAACCACCGCCACAAGATCAACAGATCGAATCTAACAAGCTAGAAGGAGAGGAATCAGAAACCAAAGAACAGGTTCGAAACGGTGAAGTTGAAAATGAAGACGACGACGACGAATTGGACTTGAACAAAGAGACCGGGGAGATCGGAGGGCCTAGAGGCCCCGAGCCCACTCGGTACGGCGATTGGGAGCGGAAAGGCCGTTGCTACGATTTCTGAGAATTCCTTTTACCAGTCGGTAACGGACTTGATTTCGACTTTTTAGGGTTTCGATTATTTCGGTTGATAGGAACATTAAATAAGAATCTCGTTTTTTTTTTTTGGGTAATTAATAAGAATCTCGTATTGTTGTTTCTTTGTCGCTTTTTGTTCCCTTTTAAGTGATATCTAAATCCATAGACTAATAAAGGTGAAAAAAAATTGATGCAGTTGTTGCAGATACAAATGCTTTTTGGATTTGAATGTTATATTTTCCTTAGAATTGCAGATTCTGGATTGTGGGTTGTAAATTCTGGATTACTGTCATAATCTGTGAACGTGAAAAACTGTTTGGATTAGAAAAATATGAGGAGCTAACTTTATAACAACTGATAATAGTTTTTGGTTTGAAGTCCTGTACTTATTAGAGTAATCGAGACTTGGCGAATAGTAATGTTTTGGTGACTGATTGCATTTGTGGATCCAAAGTTTGGATAGGAAAGAATGTATGAGTAAGAGGCATCAAGCCAAATACTCACAAAAAGGCTCTGAAGCTGGATCCAAGATGCGGGTGGAGACTGGATTATTGGTTTTGCAAAGGATAATGCAGGATGTTTCTAGTTTGGAGGCTGAAATTGGAGCTCTCAGGGATGGACTTCAGTTGGCCCTCTCCAAGGAAATGGATGCATTGGCAGCCATTTGCTGAATCACGGGTACGGACCAACCAGGACACTTTGCTTGATAACCTCATTCCATATGATTGCTGATCTTTGACACAGCTGTTGGGAATGGAGGAGACCAATCATGTCTATCGGGAAGGTAACAAGTGCGCCGATATGCTAGGTAATATGTTTTGTGACGTTGGATTGGATTTCTGTATTTTCTACGTTGCTCCTGTCGTGTATTGATTCGCAACTCCGCGATGACTCAAATGGGGTTGCATACCCCAGACTATTGTATGACTCTTATTTCTACGACTGGATTGTTGACTGGGTTGAATAGAAAGCCCTCTAGTGGGTAAATTCCATCACTATGGATGCTGAAGTTAGAATCATGACCATGGATTGAATCCACGAAAGAACCATACAGTTTGGGAAGCTGGTCTTGCATATCTTGTTGATACATTTAAAGGCTCTGGACGCATATGAAGAAATTCGATTTTTCCTTTAAACATCTCAACAACTTTGTTCATGAAAGGACTGTCACTTGGATTCACGTTGGAGGCATGAAGGCACCACCAACATCATCTTTTTCAACATCTCACTCGCCTCCCCCGCGGCCTCTCCCATTTATACCTTCCTTTGGGGAATTGATGGTAAACCCGTGAAGGGAAGAAAATTTGGCTCAAATCCACTAATGTCAGCCAACCTTTTCCATTGACAGCATGCGGAAAGAGTAGATGTTAGCTCTATAGGAAACACCTCCGATGCTTTTGTACAAGCGATTCCGGATCATGTACCCCAAGTTCTTCTAACTGTTCCGAACACCCTGCGTTATTAAAAAAATGAAGGTTCCTCTAGCTGTGGTCACAATGCTATCAGCTGTAGGAAACAATTTTGCACGCCCTAAGTTGGAAACTTTTGGAGTGAAATTCTTATGAAGATGAAAGTTTCGAGGCTTTATGAAATCTTTTCTTCTCGGGAAAATGACGGCTAAGGATGTGTTTTGATAATTAATATCCGCCAAGGACATTTTCAGCATTAACAAATGTTCTTAGCTTGTCCTTGACGGGTATTAATTATCAAAATACGTCCTGGGCCGTCATTTTCCCCTTCTTCTCAAGAGACGTATTACTGGAAAGTCCAATTAAGAAAGGCCTCCAGTCCAGTAGTAACCCAATCCGCCAAGCCCGACTGTAAATCCAAAATATTATTCGCACGGGGTTCTGCCTGTTTTATTGGGCGAAACCGGGCCTCAAAAATCCTAAACCAATCACTTTGGGCCAGGTTACCCGATCCGATACGTGCACACCCCTCGTTATTTTATATTTAATGAGTGAGATCATAAGGGAATGGAGTCATATACAAGAGCACGCTTATATCTCTCAATGCAATATTCAATAAATTATGGCTGCTGATTTTGCCACTCCTTTTTGAGGTGCGCATAAGCTGGCCTGAGACACTATGCATTACCAAAAAAAAAAACACCGAGTTCAATAACTCAACTAATACCAGAAATAAGCCCATAATAGGGAAGGGACAAAGAAAGATAGTAAAAATTCTCTAAGGGAAAAACAGTCACATGTAGATGGAAAGATTCAAACTCCTGACTTCCTAGTGAAAATGCAATAGTTCTGGCCAATTGAGCTAACCCCAGTTAGTTTCAGTTAATTAAATTTGCCCGCTCAATTTACTGGAAATAAACGGGGTTCTGACTTTTTCAAATTCAGAATTGTTCTTCCATTTTCTTTTCAGAACACTTTTTGACGATCTATTTCTTAAGAGCTTTTTCCCCCAAGTTATTAAAAGTATATATTTTTCTGTTCCGTTTTGGAACAGCCTTTCTTGCTAAGTCCAAATCTTCCATAAATTGGATAATAAATGCTTGAACAAATTTCTCTTGCATTTTACTTTTTTAATAGACATACGGAGTAATAGTTATCATTCCCACACCACAGGGCTGATTTGGATTTAAAAGTAGAATAGTACTCTTTTTTTTTTTGTCTTTATTTAATTTTTTTCCGCATTTGATAATTTTGCGTCCAACTTTTGTGACTTATTGATTCGTCTCGACGAGAGGAATCAGAAAAGTAAATTTTTTATTTATTTATCGAAACTCAATTTTTTTTCAAAAAGACAAGAATAAATAAAAAAAACTGTTATATTTTTTATTTTTCCGTTTCCTCTTGACGAGACGAATCAATAAGTTACAAAAGTTTAACGCAAAACAAAAAAATTTGAATAAAGACAAAAAATAAGTCATTTGGCTTATTAATCCAAACCTACCCTTAATAATTCTGCTCTCTAGAAGACTTTGAAAAATTAATCCCAATGGGTTTGGCCAAATGGGAACGATAAAACAATAAATGTTTGTCCTCTATGACGTTGCATGTTTGAATCCCACGGAGGTCAAACATTCGAAACCTTGGGGGACACTAGAGTGTTTTTGCCGAGTCGTTAACTTCGAGATCCCGGAATTAGTTTAGGTGCACAAGTGTTTAAAAAAAATAAACAGTTTGAAAGATTGCTCTTGTAGATACAGATATAAACATAAGTAGGACTGCAAATGAACCGAGCTCCTTGGCCCGTTTAGTAAACGAGTCGAGCTCAACACTCTAAAGCTCGGCTTGTTTGTCTAGGTTCGGCTTGTTTAATGGCTCGGCTCAATTGCACCCCTGTGTTACATGTGCTAACAAAAAGTCAGCGGATCTAAGAAGGAAAAAAAGAGGAAGAAACTTACTAGGTCATACTCATTAATAACATTTTTGAAGTAGTATACTTACGATTTTTGAGTCCGACTGCCATCTCCATATGGTCCAGTCCACTCCATTCTAGATGACAATTAAAGCTACCCAGTTTATTCGTATACTATTTCAATCATCAATTCGTTTCCAATTGTTGTTTTGTTTCATCTTTTGTAGAGAAGAAAGTTTCCACACCTCATTAATTTTTTTGGGATCCAGATCCTCTCCCCATTTTCCTCTCCAACCATCTACCACAGCTTTTAATCCTGAGCTGCCAACACATTAATGAATGGATCGGACGGTTGATATGAAGCCAGCATCACCCCTCCCCAATGTTTAAAGAGCACGACACCGTTTTGTTTTTCTTTCTAACGACAGCCACAAACGGCAGCCTGACGTTGCACTGTTGCAACATTTCCTTCCACACACACACACACACATATATATATATATATATATTATATTATATACAGAAACAAAAAGCAGAGCCCTCATCTTCCCAAATGCAAAATCAACTCTCAAGCTCAAGCCCTCCGTTCAATCAGTTCGGGACTGATGCTAAGGCAAATCTGACTGCTATGATTCAACCCCATCTCCACAGCGGTAAAATATTTGTCTATCTCGAATCTCCAATTGACCTAGTTTTCTTGGGGTGGGTTTGGGAAAAAGAAATAGGGGTTTTTGCTGTCATTTTTATATAATTTGAGATTTTGTTCAGATCTTTTGAAAACATGAAAAAAGATTAAGACTTTGTTTCAATTTCCATGCCGCTAATTGGAAGGAGTAGTATTTCCTTCAAATTTAACTGGATGGGAACTGTTTGAAAACCACAAACAACCAAATTAATCACCATAACACGAGCATATATGTAAAATCAAATAGAGAGAGAGAGAGAGATCTTTGTTTATCTGAGAGAGAATTTGTTTTTTTGGATCGGAACAGAGTGCACTTGTGGGACGTAAAAATGGCTAAGAAAAATAATATCAAAGTGGTTGAGAGAGAGTAGTGGGTATGACGGAAAAATGGTTCAGCGTCAAGTTGCCGTTTGAAGGAAAAACAAAATGGTGTCTTGCTGTCTAAACATTAGGGAGTGGTGATGCTGGCTTCATATCAACCGTCCGATCCATTAATTAATGTGTTGGCAGCTCAGGATTAAAAGCTGTGGTAGATGGTTGGAGAGGAATATGGGGAGAGGATCTGGATCCATTTTTTTGGTATATTTTGTCTGTGTTTTGGACATGAAATTTTTGAACGAGTCTTCTCTGATCCCGTCTAATGCAATGTTTGTACTCCCTTCGTCCTAATTTAATTGCCTCGTCGTTCTATTCTAACCGGCTAAAAAACAAGTTAGATCTTTAAATCCGTAATGAATTTCATATCGAATATGGATCTTGTTTGATAGATCTCGATTAGATCTATAATACAATGTTTTCGAAATCACATAAAACATTATAAATGACAAGATATAATCAATTGAAAAGTGACACGAACTCCAAAAAAATGACAATTTAATTGGGACGGAATGAGTACCATTCAGTGGCATCAAAAGCTTTTCCACATGAGAGAAACTTATTTACGGCGGAGCCGTGCTGTGCAATCTCAACTATCCGTTTCGGCAATCAATAGTCCGAATTTTAAAAAAATTATTCACACGATAGCACATCCTATTTGCGGTCTTGTTCGAATTTAATTTAATTTTGTTCACCCTCCTTAAAATTGCACTCATCATTGTACAATACTTTTTTTTTTTTGGGTATGCTGTTCAATACTTTTTACAAATAAATCTTTTCTATACTCACCAAAACATGAATTTTTGGGCTCTTTCTAGACCAAAACAGTCATTTTTACTGTTTAAAGCTCTCCAAAACATTACTTTCATTAATAAGGCTTGGCTAATTAGGTGCTCTGTTGGTTTCTTGCCAACTTGAGCTTTTGCTTTGTAATCTTTTTTCTTATCAATAAAATTTTGCTTCGCTCTTCAAAAAAATTTAAACCATAGATTCTGGTTCAATTTATTTAAACATATAGAGCAATGTATTCGAACGTCGTGATTTTTGGCGCAATCCTTCTACCACCACACCCAATCCACACTCACAACAAGAGTGGAACCCACACACACTACACACCCAGTGTGTGGGCCCCACCCTTATTGTGAGTGTGGGTGTGTGAATGAGTGTGTTGTTAGAATTACCGTTTTTGGCGTTTGTGTTCTCGATGAGCTATCGAAGTGGGTCCGGGAGGATTTATAAGGGCTGATCAGTCAGTGCAAGTTGATTTTGGAGCTCGGACAAGTTTAATCTTCCTAGTCAATAATCCATCGCGCACGCAGTCCTATATACTCCATCCGTCCCATAATATTTGTCCGGTCCGCAAAACAAGGACGTAAAAATAATATATTTTTTGCAAGAAAAATTCAAATTTTTTTCAACAATTCATTAGATATCGATAAGTTCTTGTAATTTATGAAAAAAGTTTGAATTTTTTATTGAAAGAAATGCATTATTTTTTAGTCCCCGTTTTGCGGACCGGACAAATATTATGGGACGGAGGGAGTATATACTAGTGCTTTTCCGTACCTACGGCACTACGCACCCCGGTTGAAATTGTCCGTGCCTACGGCACTTGCTAGCTAATGGCTCGAACATTAATGTGTAGTATGTGATCCTCTTCTTAGTGGCACGAAAGAGAATTACCCGTGCTTATGGCACTCCTCCAACTATACATTTAAGCTAGCTACAAAAAACTATCAATTTGCTTATGAAATTTCAGTAAATACCAGGTAAAAAATTTTCTAATACAGTTTAGCAATTTAACCCGTTTCGAACCTCACCACCTACCTTATGTAGGAGAGTGTGTCTACACGTGTGTTGAAGGTATATATAATAAAGTTTAAAAAAAGGTCATAAAGAGACAACAATTCAAGATGATCATAACAAAAGAACATAATAAGCTGAATATATGGGATTGAATATCAAAAAAAGTTTTGGCCAGTGGATCACAATAATCATTGTTTCTTGGTTGGCCAGTAAGGAAAAAATTTCTTGGCTCGTGGGATTGTATACTGCAAGTAATGAATGAGGCTTGCCCTGATCAACCAACCAACTTCCTCCTTGCAATTACTCCATTAACCAACCAAACGAAACTAAATACAGTTCAAAAAAAAAAAAACCGAAACCAAATCAATAAAACCCTAAAATACAGTTCAAAAAAAAAAAAAACCCAAATCAACCACAAAGCTAAGAGATCAATGAATTAAGTTACCGAGATGAAGATCCAGAGTGAATCATAGTTGCCGTAGAACGCCGCAAATAGGGGTGTCAATCTAACGTACGTTTGGAGCGGAAAAAAAATCTGCCGCTTTTTTTTTTTGATCTGGAAATCTGCCGCTTGATATAGCTTCATTAATGCGATGTCAACTTATTGTGGAAAGTTGTAATTTGTCCAAACAATGTAAGTTATTTACGAAGATGCCATTGGTATCTGGACTGTTGGATTTGTTTGTATGAGTAGATAAAATTTGTGTGAGGGAAAAATCTGAACCATTGAAAAACACTTCTGTTTTATTATATAAATAGTCCCAAACACTAGCCAAACTCACCCAAATACCACCTCCCCGTTTTCAGCAAAAGAAAATACCAACTTGCCAACCAAAATGGACACCCAAAACCCCACCACATCCTACCTCCTCTTCCTCTTCCTCTTCCTCCTCCCCCTCACCACCGCAGAAACATGCTCAACCACCACCTGCTGCCGCCGCGGCGACCCCTTGGTCCGTTTCCCTTTCCGGTTACAAAACCTCCAACCGAGCTCATGCGGCTATCCCCAGCCGGGCTTCGCCTTATCCTGCGACACCACAAACCAAACACTAATCACCCTCCCAGACTCGGGACAATTCTCCGTCCAAGGAATAGACTACGGCACGCAAGAAATCTGGATCAACGATCCGAACAACTGCCTCCCGGGCCGGCTTCTCTCCTTAAACCTCACCAGTTCTTCGTTCACCGCTGTTTACTACCAGGACTTCATGATGTTTAATTGCTCTATGGACTATATCAAGTATAGATTGAATCCGATAGAGTGTTTGAGCGGGGATTCCTACTCGGTTTTCGCTACTTCTTCGGACAAGGTGATTAGGAGATTGGCGTCGACGTCGACGTGTGTTGAGATTGGGACGGTTACTGTGCCGGTGGAGTGGCCGTTTTACAAGGCGGTGTTGTCGTCGGACCTTTCAGGGGATTTACGGCTGACTTGGGCCGAGCCACGGTGCAGGAGGTGTGAGTCGAGGGGCGGGTGGTGTGGGTTGAAGAGCAATTCTAGTGTTGATGTTGTCTGCACAAATGCTCCTAAACGTGGTAAGATTTCTAGCTATGATGAGTTTTCAGCTAATGGTTTCTTGTTTCTTCTTCCTTAATTATCTTAAGTGAAGTTCACTTCCACGTAGAGATGCAAATAAATCGAGCTGAGGCTTGACTCATTAAAGACTTGGTTTGTTTAGTGAATTTTTAAAAACAAGTCGAGCTTGAGTTAACCATAGTTTGGCTTGTGTAGATATGCTCATCTTGTATGTTGGGGCTCGATCCGTTTACAAAGGCTTGTTTGACTTGAACCCTTAAAATACTAATTGAGCTTGAGCCTAAACCGTATCTTAGAGTTCGTCTTCATGGTTTTAAATGCATGCGAGCTTTGAAAAGTTAAAAAAAAATTCTCACTCAACTAAGTCTGGTGTTATAAATACATCGATTGATATCAACCACATAAAAGTGTGTATTTTTTTTTCATTCTCTTATGCCAAAGTCTTAGTTGAGGAGAAATTTTTGGGTGCAAATAAGATATTCATTGGTACAATATAGTCATTGATTTGCTTATTACGAAATCGCATTTCATGAATATAGCCAGAGTCGAACTATCGGCCTGAAGTAGTTTACATGTAGTAGTTTGACGTCCATTAATCGATTATCTTAAACGAATAAGAAAAAGGCGCTAAGCACAGATTTTAGGGCGGTAAATAATAGGGCAAAGTCTACTTTCACCCTCTGTGGTTATCGCATTGTGTAGATACCCTCTTCATAGTTCAAAACTGACCACATAACATCCCTGTAGTTTTAAAAATGTGAGGATAGACCCCCTGCCGTCATGTTTTCCATCCATATTAACGGAGGTGTATCTCACACGCCTCTAGAATGTAATCTGAGTCGTTCGTAATGTATTAAATAAAAAATAGAGTGTCTCTGTAAAAAGTCATCTTGATCAGGCATCAATAACCCAGTGATATAATTTTTAGTAAATTCAAATTTGAAATTTTAATTTCATAACAAAATCAATTCGACCATGAGCTTTTCATTTTTTGATTGACTTGAATTTTGGCATAGATGTAGTATTCGTCAAAATTTACAATATCAACGGTTTGGATTCAATTTTTGGTATAGGGGATGGTGAGGTTAGATTTAAAAAAAAAAGAAGAATCAAGGGACATGATGAGGGTATATCGGTCTTTTAATGTTGTGTCTGTTAATATGGTTGGAAAACATGATGGTAGGGAGTCTATCCGCACATTTTCAAAACCACATGTAGGTTATGTGGTTAGTTTTGAATCATGAGGGGGATATCTACCCATGGCGATAACCACAGGAGATCAAAGTGAACTTTGCCCTAAATAATATGTAAAAGGTGAATTGATATTCATTAATATATGTCAATATATGTGAAAGTGTATTAACATTTACGAGATGAGTATTGAAATATCAACTTATTTGGCATTACATGCATATTATTCACCACACACCGAACAGTGGTCGAGAAAATCTAGAAAATAATGCGAAAAGATAACGCTCAATAAGAAACAACGAAAGTAAGTCAACAAAAAGAAGCATGTGGGAGAATGACGCAGCGAAAAGTACACGAAGGCTAGATATCGTTCTAGCAGACAAGATAATTACTCGAATCCACGAGTAGCCCTTGAAATCCACAAGGAAAAGAGATAGAAACTCTTGAATTAATATTGATTGAAAAGTTGATTCGCCCTTAGCCTTACAATCTTATTTATACTAGCTAAAGGATAAAGATAGACCCAACCTTTGATCTTTCCAACACATGACTCTTAGACTTCCAACAAAGACCTTCAGACTCCTAATAATACTCAATACAAAGAACTTAACTAAATGACCCTTCAACAAACTTACTTAATACCAGCCTTGAAACTTTAAAAGACACCTTAGAACTTATTACTAATTCTTTGAATTCCTTTTTGACTTGTGACTTTCCAATTGCTCCATGAATGCTTCAGCTACTTGTTTTACATCAGAGAAAGAGTGTTTCGGCCAATTTGCCCACTCAAATTGCACTCAACGCTTTTCTGACTGGCCGTTCGGCTAAATAAGCTAAGTGGCTTATTTTTTTGTCCTTATTCAATTTTTTTTCGTATTTGTTAGTTTTGCGTCAATTTTTTTGGAGATTATTGTATCTCCATGACGAGAGGAATCTAAGAAGTAAAAAATTTCGATCGAAACCTAATTTTTTTGAATAAAGACAAAAATAAGCCAATAAGCCAATTTTTTTTTATCTTTATTCAAAAAAAATTGGATTTCGATCATAATTTTTTACTTTTTAGATTCCTCTCGTCATGGAGATGCAATAATTTCCAAAAAATTAACGCAAAACTAACAAATACGAAAAAAATTTGAATAAGAATAAAAAAATAAGCCACTTGACTTATTTAGCCGAACGGCCGAAAAAAACCAAACCATATATAGCTTTTGGTTGGGTTGACTTTGGAGTTTTAAAACTGTTTTCAATTTGTTATCACCTACCCATCGACACAGCTGCAATCGGACCATATATAATCATGACAAGAACAAATTGTCGTCGTCTTCTTCTTCTTTTTTTTAAATTCTAAAATTAGTGGGTGTTATTGGATGTTAATGATTTTTGTTTAGTTTTTCGACAATTTTTTTGAGATTAATTATTTATCAGGGCGAGAGGAGAACCAAATAAGACGAACTTAAGACACTAAAGACAGCAAAAGTGAAACGGCTATAGGGATTAGTCTGAGGTGCCCGGAAGCTGGCCTGGGACACCCTACATTATCCCATAAAAAAAAAACATTGAAAGTTGTCCTTTTGAACTTTTTTCGTTATTTAACTAACTTTTTGAGATTTATGATCATATATTCCATCCGTTCCTAAAAGAGATTCCACTACGAAAAAACATGCGATATTCGGATAAAAAAATAAACTACTCCACTTTTGTGTTTAATTTTTTAAACATTTTTGCACGTAATTTGGTGTCAAAGAATTATGCACGAAAGTACTTTAAATTATTATCCGAAAATTGCATGTGCTTTTGTAGTGGACTCTTTTTTAGGAATGGAGAGAATAATTTTTAATTTTTCCATTGATTAAGACGAATAATCAATCCGAAAAACATAATGCGAATCTAACAAAAAAAAAACTAAAAATATGTTGGCAGTAGTACCGATAAATATGCGAATTTGATACTCATAGAAGGTGCATGTTTTGTGAATTCTTAAATGAGACTAAGGCTCTGTTTGGAACCTAGGGAAAAGAAAAGAAAAGGGAAGGAAAATGAGAGGAAAATAAGAGGAAAATTTACTATTCATTACACTTGAAATCTTTATTTTCTTCTCTTTTTCTCTTCTAACCAAACAATAGGAAGGAAAATTATTTAATTTTCCTTTCCTTTCCTTTCTTTTCCCTGAGTTCCAAACAGAGCCTAATTAGAATCCGAAAAATTTAATTTTTCAGGACTCCCAAGGATCGCTCGCTACGCCATAACCGTGGGAGGCGGTGTGCCCATGCTATTGTTCTGTGTCGGGATTTTGTGTTCCATTTTCGGCAGGGTGAAGAAGTCCTTTGGCAGGAGACGCGATCCCATATCTGAGCTCATGGCCTCTACAGTTGCTCCACAGCCCGCCGTCGTTACAGGGCTCGACGGGCCTACAATAAACTCGTTCCCTCAAGTAGTTCTCGGCGAGAGCCGGCGTCTGCCTAAGCCCGATGACAGTACCTGCCCAATATGCTTGTCCGAGTACAGGCCCAGGGAAACGCTGAGGAGCATACCCGAATGCAGGCACTGCTTCCATGCTGATTGCATCGACGAATGGCTTCGCTTGAATGCTACTTGTCCGGTTTGTAGAAACTCTCCTGGCCGATTGTCACGGGCTCAGGCTGTGTGAGTTTTGGTTTTTCTTTTTCTTTTGTTTTTTGCTAAATTAATGTAAAACTTGGACACATCTCAACCTCAACCGTGGAGATAATTGTCATTATTTTCGATGCCGATTCAATTGATTTCACCACAGAACGAATTAAACGATCTAAGTATTTAATTGGTCTCACCACAAACAATAGTAGATAATTAGTTCACTAATTTTAATCAGAGAAGTTTAAGTTAATTTTAACTTTACTAGTTGATGTACACGAGCGTTGCACGTGGAATGTAGCGTGGATGAGGCACAATTAGATGATGTTTGCATGTGTCTGGCAGTCAAAAACTTGCACAATACCGTGTTTCAATTTGTCTTGGGGGTAGGGAAGATATTGGGCTATATGTTAAGTGTGGGCTTGTTTTTTGTGATTTTATAAAGGCCGGCTTCTTCGTTTACTTTATACATGAATCCAATGTTCTTAATCCAGAGAAAATAGATGTCTTGTGACAACATGTCTATTGCTGTACAAGTTAGTTACCACAAATAGAACTTTACAAGGATAAGAAATTGATTCCAAACTAATGAGCTATTTTCTCAATATGACAAAAGTCAAGCCAAATTAGTAGCCATCAAAATCTCTGTTAGCCTTTGCACCTTCCCAAATGCACAACACCTGACGTAACCATTAACTCTCTCCTTGCTGCCTTTTAAGAGTACGTTGGAACATTTTTGTTCCACTTCCGTACATCATATCTCATTGGGGGTCTTCAAATTCCACGTGGGAAGTAATGGTCACTTTTGAAGCCAACACCAGCTGCCACTTGAAAAGGCCAAACTGTACGTTGATTTGGCCTTCACTGATGCCAGTTTCTAAGGCAATGTCAAATATTTTTTGTTCGGAAAAATAACCATTTGAAAACAAAATCATCCAAAAAAACATAATGACAACTCCAATTTGAAGCTATGGTTGGAGAGGGAGAATTTGTACATGTTAAATTTCAAAATGTCAATTTGGCGAGCAAGCCTTCAAAATCATTTGACGCCTCCAAATTTTAAGGTAAGGTTGGAGATACTCTTAATTTATGCTTTCACTTTATACTGATGTGTTAGTAATAGAAGAGTAATATAGGTTTTCAATCTCTTGCAAAGTACATCATGAGTATGCCATACCAGTGTGTAACAATGGGCTTAAGTAGGATACCGGTTATACACATAAAGAAAAATAAATCCTTAGGGCGTGCCAAAAAAGGTGCAAGTATTTTGCGTATTTTACATGGAGTTGAGGAAACACTTAGACCAAGAAGATATCTTTAAAGGAACAAATGAAAGGCCTATCTAGCCTAATATCCTAAATCCTATCATGTAAACAAAAGATACATGCATCCTGAGGGCATGCCATAAAAGTGGATTCGAGACCAAAAATGTTAGGTAATATGCTCATTTCACATGGAGTTGAGGAAATACTCAACCCAAATAGCAAAAAAATAGTAAATATCTTCAAAGGAATAAAATTAGAAGCCTGTCTAACATCCTAACATCCAATCACGTAATTTTACGCTATCTCAAAATATGAATAAACGTTCTTCTCAATGACATGACTGAACAATGTTATCAGATGTATATGCAAGTCGTGCAGGGTTAGGAAAGGGGAAAGGAAAATGGAAGTACAAGAATATTATGCAGTGAGCAAGATAAATTATCTTTTTGGGATGCTAGCTCCTGTCATTTGTTCTTCTCCTCCCTCAGGCTCTTAGCATATCCACGATCATATGAAACCACATTCAATTTCAAATATTGCAAGGTGCATGACTTGTCCAAAAGGAAGTAAGACTGGTAGCACATTCTTTGAAGAACATGTAAGAAGGTCATTTGGCATCAATACACCTATGCCATCACCTGCATTAATAATTAAAGCCGTACTTAAAACCAAACAAATAAGAAGAAACCAATATACCACATGTCCAAAAAAATATATTGAGATGAATATCACATAGCAAAGGCCTTTGTAGCCGAAGTGACTTTGCCCCAATTTCTCCATGTGGACGTTGTGGGTTAGACCCACAATCTCTCAATCAAAACATTTTGAAGAAGGAAAAACAATAAAGTATTCCCATTGTGAAAGCAACCCATAACATAGTTACCAATTGATCCAGTCATAAGAGGGTCTCGACTCTGCAACATGACAATGAGGACAATGCACGAAGACTTCAGGAGCTTTTTCTTACTTTTTTCAAAGTAATTGCAAAATAATAGGACAATAAAAGATGATAGGAAATCTCAAGATTTAGGTGAATTGGACCTAAAAGCTCGATGTCTCTTGGTTGTTCTTATTACAGTTTTGATCCTGATGCAATGCCGGTCTAAAAGAGTAGTTAAATCTGCAGGGCAAGAAGAATTTGGAATTGAGTCCAACAGTCAACCATCAATCCATATTTTCATGGAGAATTTAACCAAAAAGTGCAACATTGAAAAGTGCAACATTGAGGGGTCATCGATGCTCTAATCCTTTGATCATAATCTCCTCTTTTGATAAGATCAAAACAATGACTTTAACAGGAATACCAAGAAACCATGACGTCCTCTTGAAAGGCAATGTAAACCATCATTTTCTAGTCTCCGTAAACTCAAATGTTTTACAAATTTATTATTGTATTGCTCAAGTTTTCAGTACTTGGTACATATTTGAGAATTTTGTAAAATTAATGAACCCTATCCAAGTGTTATCACCTTAATATAATGACATTTCAACAAAATATGGATCCATTCAAAACAAACTCAGATACTCACGTAAGATAAAATTGGCACAAAAATCACAAAAAGAGCCCCCATTTTACACATCTGAACACCATTTCTTCTTTGGAAACCGTATGACAGAGACTGGGGGTGCCATGCTTAGTGTGCACAATTTTTTTTTTTTTATCGTAGATGTGATTGAATAACAATGGGCTAAATGTAACTGCGTTGGGAATAGAGGGTGCCATGACCCCCAACTTCTACGTAAGCCCCTCTCTACATGGTCCATATTGTTTTATTTGTTATCAAAATATATGTTATTGGCTCCATACTTTTAACTTTTAATCTATTAATTACTGATATAGATTTTCACAAGAAGACGTGTTTTTTTAAGTCAAAATCATTTTTTTTGAAGGTATAACTGCTTATATGTTTGTTTTGATTCCGTTTTGTTCGTTTGCACGCACAATCTTTCAACTCCCCAATTGTATTAATTGACCAGTCAAAGAGGCATTTCTACAAATATCTTATGCGCAAAACCACTACTGTACTAAAGGGAAAACAACGAAACAGGAGAAGGAATCAGGTCAGTTTGTAGTAAAATAGAGATATGTAATGATTCCCCATTGCCGGTCTCAGATTTGCAAGATATTGTACACCACTTGCAAGTAACAAATACTGTCAGTAGAGGAATTAATTTCAAACTTCGAATATTGGGGGCTGGGGGAAGACACAGTTTAAGATTGAACTTAATAAGCACATTTTTTTTTGGCAGCGGGAACATAGGCAGTGAGTACAGTTCCGGGTCAGTGCTGGGGAATGTCGATCGGCGGGTTAGTGTTCACCGGATGTCGGCGGGTTAGGGTCTTTGTAATAGTCGGACATCAAAGGTTGGAGATGAAGATGGAAGGGAGTCAGAGGGAATGTGCATTGAAGCGGTTGGAGAGAATCAGAAAAATAGTTTGAGGGAGCCGTTTGTTTGTAGAAGACAAACATCTTTTGCGTTTACATGCCGCTTCAGGTGCACCATTTCGCTAGGAGGAAACGGCCCGTGGGCCGCCGCTTTCCAATAGCGGGAAACTCTTATAGTTGCTGTCACGCTCCAAATCCGGGAGCATGACCGGCCGTGTACCATGAAACAATTATGGGACACGAAGCCTAATTAAAAAATATTTTTAGCAACTTGAAACAAATAAATAAAAACTGGATATTTTATTACAATAAAATGCGCAACTCCAAACCAATATTTTTCTTAAACAAATGACACAATGCACTGCCAATTAATAAAAGTGCGGAAGCTAATAAATAAAAGTGCGGAAGCTATTTGACAATAGAAAATAAATAAAAATGCAGACACCCTAGAGGTCCAAACACAAGGTCCCGACAATGCCGCAGAATCCACTACAATGCCCCATGCACTAACCTGAAAAAAAAGTGGAACAAATCCGTCAGTTGGTAAGCTCAGTGAGTAGTTAAGCATGCTAAGGGTGATAATACAAAGTGGCATACTTTTGAACGAACAATAATGAGGGTTCCAAAGAAATGGTGTCAAATTAAGGAAGGTCGAAGGTTCAACGAATAATACCAACAAACTAACGAAATCAATGGCTCAACAAATAGTATCCACAAGACGAATACAGATTAATGAATAATAATCAAATCACAACAATAATTATACCAAACAATGAGTCCAATAATATCCGAACGATGAACAACGATAAACGGGAGTCTAAACCAAAGTGGGAACCATAATTACCAATTTCCAATTACCAAATGCCAAATATTTTCTCAGGGCTTCGCCCGTTGGATTCAACACCGTACTTAGAGTCACCACAGGATGGCGCTTGGGACCTTTTCCCTAAGCCGATCCGGAATAGGGTCACTGATGAGCACCCAATATTGTAGATATTTGGTGCGACTAGTCCCGTTTTATGTTGGTTTAACTTGTGCTTATTTAGCTTTTATTGCGATATTGCACGTAAGGTAGGTTTTTGAGTATTTCAGGTAAAACGTGCTAATAAGGCGCATGTGAACGTCAAGGAATGCTCCGGGTGCAACCAAGTGCTCAAGGACATGTGCCACCCCGTTGTGGTGCCCAAAAGGTCATGGAGAGATGGTTTGGAGGTTGCTCGGGTCGCCCAAGGGTCAAGGGAATTGAAGGAGATGTGAGAATTTTATCAAAGTTGTTCATTTTTCGACCAACTGATGGTAGATTCGTAATATCTTTTGATGTACAAATGATATTGGATCCAAACTACTTGGGTTAGAAAGTAGACTCAACGAGCTTTCCAACGGTCCAAGGAACACCCAAATCCGAGTTTGGGAGTGTCCGGAGCGAGCCCACGAAGTTCAGCCAAAATCTATCATAACAGAATGGTATCGATACAACCATTTTTGCCGTATCGATACCATAAGGAAACAGAGAGATTTGAAGGAAATCCGTAAGAGTTCTGTATCGATACAAGCATTTTTGTCGTATCGATACAGTGACCTTTTTCTGCAGATATTTTCTGCTTTTTGGACTTTCCATTTATGGAATACTTGCCACTTTTGGTAAGTTCCGGGATATTTTGTGGAGAGAGAGGCTGAGTTGTATAATTGTAAGTCTCTTTATTTTAGAACTCCATTAATGTTTCAAGCTTTCCTAGCTTAATTCCTTCAAGAACCTTGGTAAGTTTAAGTCGTATGTTATTTTTTCGTTTGTTAATGTTGTAGCTATGGTTGAGATCCTTGCTAATATCAAATTTATTTCCATTTTCGTCGGTTAAACATGTTTATCATTTTTAGCATAATTTCTAGTCTTTTAGCTATGGTGGAGTAGTATTTTGGCTAAGTCTTGGGCTAATCTATCCCAATGACTTCGGTGGTTATTTGGTTCTCAAACCTTCAGGCTTAAAATCATGGTTTTCGGAATTGAACTAACCTAGCCATTTTGGTCTAAGCGAGGGGTGTTAACTCCTTGATATGAAGTTTAGTCAAGCGGTCTTGGCAAGCGACATATCGAGGGCTCGTGGCCTCCTACGTGTTAGATACATTAGCAAAAATAGGTTGGTTTGGTTCCGTTTAATCACATCTTTTGATAAACGTAGTCGTTAAAGTTAAATCCTCCAAGCGTGAGCACGCGGTCGTGACTCTCGCTTGAGTTATAATTGAGAACCGGTAACGGCCTTCGTCAAGGGATAAACGATCCCTAGACTTGCCTCTTTTAGTTCATTAAGAGTATTTCTAGTCTTTTCATTAGTATTTCTTCCATTTCAAAACAAAACCAAGTTGGCCGTCTTAAACGCCGAATCTACCATATAAAACCTACAATTCGATTAAGATATATTCGATTATCTGTGGGTACGATCCCGGACTTTCCGGTTCTTATGCTATTGACGACCTAGCCCTACGCTTGAGGTTTTCCAACCTTATATTTGAAGGCGAGGTTGTGGCGTAAGCAGTCACAGGGTATTTCACAAGTCTTTTCCCTATCCGTTGAGCACTAGAGTCACAGGTTATTTCACAAGTCTTTTTCTTAGCGACCAAAGTCACCACGATATCTCACGGGTCTTTTCCTTGGACTTTAATAAATATAAACATAGTCCATGGTCCCAAACACAAATAGAACAACGGCGAGCCGGAGGCACCTGCACCAAGATTATTCCCCGTGCCGTTGCAGAGTCACAATAATATTATGGAGTCAACAAATCGACAACAGTAAAAGTAAGGGCAATCGATCAATCACAAATAGTCTCAATTAACCTTGTATGCCAAAGGGTACGCCAATTGTCAATAATTATGAGAGCAATGAACAAGATTAATTATCATCGGATCACAACAAATAACGAATTGTCAAGAATAGATTGGCTCTCAAGAGGATTCCAAGAAAGAGATCACATGCTTAACCACTCACCTTAGGTTCGAAAATAATGCAACCAAATGCGAAGCGCAACAATATCCGCTAAACTGAATCAAAAGAGTATATACACCATCACCATAAGTATTTACATATCATCTAAACAAATTAAGACCAGAACTATACCGACTTCCATTCTAGTGCTTAAACCTACACCAGTAGTAATTTAATAACTAACCCTCTACAACTATGACTATCAATTTGCCTTGCCACATGCCAACCTTGGTACCCCACTGTCACGAATCAAAACCCAAACTAGAAGTATTATATAGCTAATGAAATATGGGGTCGGTTCTAGAGACAATACATTTGACAACACTATTGACAACACATTTTTTGGAGCCCCATGTGAATAATCGGAGCCGTTCAATTTGTTTAAAACATGTTTTTAAAGGTTCCTGTAAAAAATCAACTCATTTAGATATCGACAAGGGCTTGATCGGCTCATTCAATTTTATCCTGTCAAATTTAACAGGAATCAACTAAATGAGCCGATCAAGCCCTTACCGATATCCAAATGAGTTGGTTTTTTATGGGACCCCTTAAAAACATGTTTTAAATACATTGAATGGCTCCGATCAATTGTATGAAGGTCCCACGTGGAATTTTGAAAAATGTGTTGTCAAAAGTGTTGTCAAATGTATTGTCTTTAGAATCGGCCCAATGAAATATATATCCAATGCAAAGAAGAGAAAAAGACAAGGGGAAGATTATTACGTAGGTGTAGACACCCTATTTTGGACTTTCCAGAATAGTTTATTTACGGTCTTTTGATTCCCCGATGATGATTAAGGTCAAGAACATCTCGAGTTTGTGAATGAGTTTGAGCTTTGAGCGTCCTGAACCTCATCCGAACCCTTTTCAAACCCTTGTCGAACCCTCAAGCCAGAACCAAATGGCCTCAGCAAAACCCTACTGGAGTACGTTGGTTCTTGACTAGCGTGCGCAGGAAGCATTGCCACGTGTCAGTCATCGCCGGTTACTGGCGCACGCCACTCACAAAGTGGCGCACGCCATTCAATGCCAGTCAAATCAACCTTTTTCAGCCAGATGCACGGGAGATTTTGTAACCACCTGACGTCAGCTACAGCCCCCCTGATGATTGCATCGGCCAGAACTGCTCCCCCCTCTCTCCTACATCTTCCATCAACTAGTCCCATGCATTAAATGCATGGGAGGCTCCTCTCCTTAACCCAACCAGCCCTTAACCCAACTGATCTCAGCCCTCTTTGGCCTATAAATACCCCTCTCTCACTCTTGCAAAGGGTTACCAAGTTCAAAAGGGGTTAACCACATTAAGAGTCCAAGCCTCCTTGTTCTCTTCCTCTTTATTTTTCTCCTTTACTTCCTTTCTCTCCCATAGAAAGAGCAAGTAAGGGAAACACTCTCCACAGTCCATAAACCTCACCACAATCATCCTCCAACTCTTAACTCTCAAGCTCAAAGCTCAAACTATCCACAAAACTCACAAGGAAAGGTATATCACCTTGCTTTCTGTCTTCTGTTCTGACCCCTGAGGGGGGCTAGCAGGGTCAAGGCTGGTAATCTATACCAGTCCTGGCCCTAATGCTGACAAGGTTTCAAAACCGTATGCAGTGATCAGTGGCGCACGCCAGTAGTTTACGCCGTACGCCCGTAATGGCAGTACGTGCAAAACTGGCGTGAGGATCATGGATCATTGTTTTATTGCTTCATTTGTGTTCTGATCACCCTGATGCATGCTAAAATCAACCTTTTGCTTACTGTATTTTAGAACTGCTTTCTATTCCATCTGTATCTTAGTCTAGTTTGGCCTCTGGGAGCCTTCTGGTCATGTTCCAGAGCCCAGATGATGCAAAGCCAAAGCATTGGAACCAAACGACAACCGGCGTACGGCCCTCCATTAGTGGCGTACGGTAGTGGTCTAGTTTCCAGTGGCTTGGCCCTTGCATGGATCTTCCATCCAGGCCTTTGATCATCCTCCCCTCACTGTTTAAGGGGTTTTCTGCTCATTTGGTGACTTCTAAGCCCTTATCCTGTCTGTAATAGCTTAGTAATCCATATTTTAACTGCGTGGTTTGTCCTGGGTGTGCAATGGTCCTTTCCAGAGCCCAGAGGGTTGAGAACAGAAGCTGTGGTATTGGGCTTACTGGCGCACGCCAGTTGTGGGTGGCGCACGCAGGTCCAGGGTATGCAGGCTTGTTCCTGCGTGTATCAGGCTTGCTCCTGTGTGTACCATTGCACGGTCAGTGTGTGCTAGTTTGTTTAAAACGTCCACAAAAGCTTGTTCTCAATCTATTATACTTGTTAGATCAAACATCAAACATCCATGAGCATTTTGTCACATTTTTGTACATAAATGCAAACGTGTTACAGTTTTAATCCCCATTAACTGTTCCCCCGCCCTAACTGGCTAAGAAAATGATCAAATAAAGAGAGAATGCAAATGTTTTATAAAAATGCCTGAGTAGAGACCGATCTCCGGATTGGGCGAGAGGGGGTGCCATAAAACCCTTCCCCTCTAGTAACCTGGCTCCCGAATCTCAGATTTCAAAGGTGACGACGGACCAGTCTATAAGCCTTTTTCAAACTCGAGCAAATGCAATTCAAAACATTTTCTAAATCATGGTTTCTTGGGTGCTCTCCACAAAACCCGAGTGGCGACTCTCTGATCTGCGAAGCGTTTCGCCGCGCTTTCTGCAAGATAGGGCGCACCCGAAATTTTCTTGCACTAAAATGCGGAGATTTTTGGGGCGTGTGCCCACAGTAGGGACTTCTCGGCAATCTTCTCGACAATATTCCACAGCTCCGAACTCTCTCTCTCTCTCTCTCTCTCTGCCAAACACACTCTCTAACGTGATGTATTAAAAACAAACCCTACCACATGCCTTCCCTATATAACTGACCACGTACAAACCCAACATTTCTAGTCTAATTACACGTTCAATCCGAAATTTCTCTTCCCCGTTCAATAATCACTCGTTGGGAAAAATTCCCAATTATTACCCAACTTAGAATTTCAATATAAGTCATTCGAGGTTACAAGAATTTTTGAAATAAATGCAGTTCATAATAATCAATACCCTTTTTTTTTAATTAGAAAGAAGTTTAAAAAGAAAAATGAAAGAATTAAACATCTGTGTCAAAAATATTTCTTTTTTTTTTCTTTAGAAACAGCGGGATGTCACAGTTGCAAGTGCTGTGTGTCGGTTGGGAAGAGGTGTAGGACAGGACTGGTATTAGTTGTAAGTGTTGGGGGCATTTGTGGAAAATAAAAAGGAGGAAACATCTTCGTACATTTAAAAGTAGTAGTATAGATAAATTCTACTCCGTATTGAATTTAGAGTTCTTCAATAACTACCACCAAGAAATTTTTCTGGAGCCGCCACTATTAGTGAAGAATTTATAAGCTCGCTGAATTAATGAAAGTTGGATTAATAATACCACTCCTTCCATGATAGTCCATGGTAGTATTACGTGTTCTCATATTGTCAAAATATATGTCCGAGACATGTTTAATCCACATCGTAAATATTTTAAACCTACAATGGGAACAACAACGGGAGAGGGTTCGTAGCCCCCCTCTCCCTCTTCCCCATGCCTATTTGTTCTCCCAACTCCGGAGAGATGCAGAACTCTCTTTTTTTGTGTGTGTGAAAAAGATGATCGAATAGATAGAGCCATGATACATCCCAGAATATGATATTTGGTCAAACAAACGGACCTTCCAAGTACTTCAATTCTCGCCCACATATACGTACCTGGCCTAATAATAACCGACCCTAAATTGTGGCGCTTCAAGAACGAAATTTAGCCATTGTCCACCTCGTCCAAACCCATGACTTCCCACAAGGCTCTAGCCAATTGGGGCAATTATAACTGCACAACCTTGAATTATTACAACGTTAATTTTCCCATTAAGCCTTGTTTGACTAAAAAAGCCACTCTGAATTATTTATTGCCCTTATTTAAAAAAAATTCGCATTTGTTAGTTTTTCGTCAAATTTTTGAGAATTATTACTTCGTCGTGACGAAATCTAAAAAGCAAAAAATTACGATCAAAATTCAGTTTTTTTTTAATAAAGAAAAAAATTGTCTTATTTTTGTCTTTATTAAAAAAAATTGAGTTTCGTTCATGACGAAGCAATAATCCTCAAAAAATTGACGAAAAACTAACAAATGTGATTTTTTTGAATAAATACAAAAAATAATCCATTAGCCGAACAAGTCCTAAGTTTTCAAGATCTATTGTGGGTTTGCAAATTTCCTTTTTGACTTTCTCCGACTTGAGCATGGAAACAAAAGGGAAAGAAGAGAAAGGGGTACCTTTTTTTATTAAGTGGATTGAGGTTGCCAAAGCATTCAATTTCACCGCTCGTGCAAAACTTTCCTTGAGCCTCACATTTCCCACAAATCCGTTGGGGCCATGTCAACTGCAGATCAGCTGTTTGATCAAAAACCTCATAGGGAACCGACCAAACATTATACATCTTTCTGCAAGATATCAGCTGGGGTGGAAAATAGATCATACTCATGCCACTAGACTCGACATAAACTTCATTGCCATCGCCACTAAGGCAAGCGGCCCGAGTCGATCACCACGGTCTTTCAAAAGACTCAACCGGTCTCTTTGAAGGACAACCGATTAAACTAACGTTGTACACGAAATCTGGAAATTGAAAGGGAGTGGTACCGTGGACAAACTGAGATTTTGAAGTTGTTGTGGGAAGCAGCTGTTTGGGTAATCGTTTGGGACTCGTAATTGATATTGGTGACTAGAAGCACTTCAACGGAATAGGTTGAGTGTTGAATTTAGGAGAACAAAATATTGAGAGAATATTGGTTTATTTCTGAATAATCATTTACAAAGGTACGAAGCTCTTTATATACAGAGAATCTAAACTAGGAAAGAAGTTGAACAAGAAAAGAATAAATATACAATATTCCTATTCTACATTAATCAAGGATCTTCAGTCAATCAATTAGGAAACCAATCAACCGGATTTTCCTCTAACACTCCCCCTCAAGTTGGAGAGTGAATATCATGAAGTCCTAACTTGCCACTTAAATATTGAAATTGTCCATTTCCCAAAGGTTTGGTGAAGATGTCTGCAAGTTGAGATTTTGACTGAACATAGGATGGGGCAATTACTCCAGCTTGCAATTTTTCCCGAACAATGTGACAATCAATCTCTATATGTTTCGTGCGTTCGTGAAAAACGGGATTTTTGGCAATGTGGAGAGCTGCCTGGTTGTCACAAAATAAAGATGCTGGCTGGCTTTGTGAAATTTTGAGATCTTCCAAAATGTGTCGTATCCATGTAATTTCTAAACATGTTGCAGCCATGGCACGATATTCAGCTTTAGCGGAAGAACGAGCCACATTGGTTTGTTTCTTTGATTTCCAAGAAATCAAAGAATTCCCCAGAAAGACACAGAATCCTGTAACTGAACGCCGAGTTGTCTCACAACCCGCCCAATCTGAATCACAATAAGCCTTTAACGTAAGATCGTTGAACGAAGGAAAGAATAATCCTTGTCCAGGATTCCCTTTAATGAAACGTAAAACTCTTAGAGCAGCTTCCCAATGTGGTTTCCGAGGATCCTGCATAAATTGACTTAGGATTTGCACAGAGTATACTAAGTCTGGCCTTGATACTGTTAGGTAAATCAATCTCCCAACCAATCTTCTGTATTTGGTTGGATCATGTAATGGGTCGCCATCGTCGGGATTCAATTTCAAATATGCCTCCATTGGGAAAGAATTAGGACAAGATCCTAATAATCCCACATCATTTAGAATATCCAATGCATATTTCCGTTGGAAAATGAAAATTCCCTTTTTGGACCGGGAGACTTCAATGCCAAGGAAATATTTGAGATTACCAAGATCTTTGATGTGAAACTGTTGCAAGAGGAAGTCTTTGAGAGACTTGATTGCCTGTTCATTATTGCCAGTGACAATAATGTCGTCCACATAAATAAGCACTGTAGTAAATGTGTTACTTTCGGACTTGGTAAATAGAGAATAGTCTGCATTTGATTGAGTGAAACCTGCCTTTCGAATAGCACAAGAAAATTTGGCAAACCAATTACGAGAAGTTTGCTTCAAATCATATAATGACTTATTGAGCCGACATACCATATTCTCCCCCTGTCGGCGAAGACCGGAGGGAAGATCCATATAGACAAGCTCATCAAGATCGCCTTGCAAAAAGGCATTATGAACACCCATTTGGTGTAGGATCCAATTGCGAGAAGCAGCCACCGCAAAGAGACAGCGCATAGTGGTCAGCTTGGCAGTGGGAGAGAAAGTCTCTAAATAATCAACTCCTTCAATTTAAGTGTAACCTTTAGCAACGAGGCGGGCCTTGTAACGTTCAATAGACCCGTCTGAATTGTACTTGATCTTGTAGAGCCAATGGGCTTATGACCAGCAGGTAGAGGAATAAGAGACCAAGTATTATTGCGAGCAAGGGCATCAAGTTCAGCTTGCATAGCATCCCTCCATTTCGGGTCAAGAATTGTCTGATCATAGTTAGTGGGCTCACGGAGACTAGAAATAGAAGCAAGAAAAGAATAATGGGCAGGAGAAATACGTGAATAAGAAAGAGAGTTAGAAAGAGGGTGCCTTGTACCTCGGGTTGGACATGGCGACGAAATGGATGATCGTGGGGAAGCAGTATGGGCAAAGGGCATTTGATAGTCGGCATGCCACGCAGGTCGGGCGCGAGGTCGGGTCGAGTGACGAGGAGCATTAGGTGATGTGGAAGTAGTAACGGAAGGTAGTGGGTCTGGTAGAGTAATCGGTTGAGTGATTGGTGGTAGAATGTGGGTAGACTGATCGGTGGAGGAATCGGTTGGTGGATCGGTGGGGTTGGGTGGAGTAATTGGGGTAGTTGAATCGGTTGAGTAACCGGTTGGTGTATCATGGGTAAGTGGGGTAGTAGAATTGGGTAAAGGTGTGGTATAGTTGAGGTCGGGTGCAGGTGTAGTAACGGGGTGAAAATCAGGAGAAGACGTCCCTTTATAGGGAAAGATATGCTCATGAAAACGGACATCCCTACTAACCAAAATTTTATGGGAATCTAAATCTAACAATTTGTAACCTTTTTGGCCTGTAGGATAGCCCAAAAAAACGCAACGCCTAGCACGAGGAGCAAATTTAGAAACAGGTTTGACAATAGTAGCATAACATAAACTTCCAAAAACACGAAGGTGGTCATAAGTGGGTGGATGACCATACAAACGCTCAAAAGGTGTAAGGGAAGAAAGGAGTCGAGTAGGCAATCGATTGATTAAATAAACTGCGGTGGTAACACACTCACCCCAAAAACGAATGGGCACATTAGATTGGAAAAGGAGAGCACGAGCAACTCGCAATATATGACCATGCTTACGTTCTACAACCCCATTTTGTTGTGGAGTGGAGACGCAAAAGGTCTGAAATTCAACACCTTTGATTATAAAAAATGATTGAAGAGAAAGAAATTCACTACCATTGTCACTCCGAAAGATTTTAAGCCTTAGTTCTACAACCCCAAACTCATGCGGCTATCCCCACCCGGGCTTCGCCTTATCATGCGATACCACAAACCAAACACTACTCACGTACCCTCCCCGACTCGGGACAATTCTCCGTCCAAGGAATAGACTACGGCACGCAAGAAATCTGGATCAACGATCCGAACAACTGCCTCCCGGGCCGGCTTCTCTCCTTAAACCTCACCAGTTCTTCGTTCACCGCTGTTTACTACCAGGGCTTCATGATGTTTAATTGCTCTATGGACTATATCAAGTATAGATTGAATCCGATAGCGTGTTTGAGCGGGGATTCCTACTCGGTTTTCGCTACTTCTTCGGATAAGGTAATTAGGAGATTGGCGTCGACGTCGACGTGTGTTGAGATTGGGACGGTTGCTGTGCCGGTGGGTTGGCCGTTTTACGAGGCGGTGTTGTCGTCGGACCTTTCGGGGGATTTACGGCTGACTTGGGCCGAGCCGCGGTGCGGGAGGTGTGAGTCGAGGGGCGGGAGGTGTGGGTTGAAGAGCAATTCTAGTGTTGATGTTGTCTGCACAAAGGCTCCTAAACGTCGTAAGATTTCTAGCTATCATGAGTTTTCAGGTAATGGTTTCTTGTTTGTTCTTCCTTAATTATCTTGAGTGAAGTTCACTTCCACGTAGAGCTGCAAATGAATCGAGCTGAGGCTCGACTCATTAAAGACTTAGGTTTGTTTAGTGAATTTTTAGAAACGAATCGAGCTTGAATTAACCGTAGTTTGGCTCGTGTAGATATGCTCATCTCGTATGTAGGGGCTCGATCCGTTTCCAGAGTCTTGTTTGACTTGAACCCTCAAATACTAATCGAGCTTGAGCCTAAACCATATCTCAGATCGAGCTCGTACGTCTTCATGGTTTTAAATGCATGCACGCTTTGAAAAGTTAAATAAAAAATTCTCACTCAACTAAGTCTGGTGTTATAAATACAATCGATTGAGATCAACCACATAAAAGTGTGTATTTTTTTTTGCATTCTCTTATGCCAAAGCCTTAGTTAAGGAGAAATTTTTTGGTGCAAATAAGATATTCGTTGGTACAATATAGTCATTGATTTGCTTATTACGAAATTGCATTTCATGAATATAGCCAGAGTCGAACTATCGGCCTGTAGTAGTAGTTTGACGTTCATTAATCGATTATCTTAAACGAATAAGAAAAAAGCGCTAATTAAGCACAGATCTTAGGGCGGTAAATAATATGTAAAAGGTGAATCGATATTCATTAATACAGTCCCGATTAAGTCCACACTTTTTCCCGTCCAAACCGTCCGCAACTCCCTTTTTCCGATTGAATTTCGATGATTCGAGCCGCTCAATGTGATAAGAACGTGATTTTAAGGGTACCCGTGTGAAATCGGCAAAAAAAAAAATGATGGGGAAGGGCTTGATCCGAACAATTTTTTATTGAACGGTTCAATAAAAAATTGCTCAAATCAAGCCCTTCCTTGTGTTTTTTTTTTTTTTCTGATTTCTTGCGGGTACCCTTAAAGTTATGTTTTGAACACATTGAGCGGCTTGATCGGACCAGAATCAAGTAGGGGATCCGGACTGTTCATTAATATATGTCAATATCCGTGAAAGTGTATTAACATTTACGAGATGAGTATTGAAATATCAACTTATTTGGCATTACATGCATATTATTTACCACACACCGGACAGTGGTCGAGAAAATCTAAAAAATAATGCGAAAAGATAACGCTTATTAAGAAAAACGAAAACAAGTCAACAAAAAGAAGCAAGTGGGAAATCATTGCATTTATTGATTGGAGAGCTTATCTATAGTCTGACTTTAAGCTTATTTTAATGTCAAATAGTTAAATAATTGAATTTTTTTCAAAGTGTCAATTCAGAAGATAAATTGTATTTTGACAAAATGCTATAAAGCTCTCCGACCTGCCGAATTTCGGGCCCTAAAGGAGAAAGAGCGTTTAGGCCAATTTGCCCACTCAAATTGCACTCAACGCTTTCCTCACTGAGAGAAACCATATATAGCTTTTGGTTCTATTGACTTTGGAGTTTTAAAACTGTTTTCAATTTGTCATCACCTACCCATCGACACAGCTGCAATCGGACCATATATAATGACAAGAATTGACGCAGCAGAATTAACAAAGAGATTAATTGCGTATTAATCGAAAGAATGATAAACTCGAGTCCACGAGAGAAAGAGACAAAGTCTGAATATTATTGATAAAAAGCTGCATAAACATAGATTACAATCCATTTTATAGGAAAAAGACGTAATCCTAGCAAAACCATAACTCAAAAACGAAAATTCCAAAAATTTGGGGAAAATAATAAAATTGGAAAAAGGAAAGAAAAACATGACTTTCCCAAAAAGAATCAACTTCTACTGAATTATACGCTAATAGTTATTAACGAAACAAATATTTTCTAAAACGGTAAAAATGTCCAATTGGAGGCCTAAAACGGTAAAAGTGTCCAATTGGAGGCCTAAAAATAATGACCGCGGCGCGAAAATAAGTCAGCCCACCAAGTTTGGGCCCGATCCGAGCTCGTTCAAAAGTTGCCAAATCGGGTAATTTGCAATTAAACAACGTTTGGGCTTCTGAGGCTTCGACCAGTCCAATTGATCATGAAATTGGGCCTCCACGTATTCTACATCAAGAACAAATTGTCTTCTTCTTCTTCTTTTTTTTAATTCAAAAATCAGTGGGTGTTATTGGATATTGTTAATGATTTTTTGTTTAGTTTTTTGAATTTTTTTTGAGATTTAATCATTTATCAGGACGAGAGGAAAACCAAATAAGACGAACTTAAGACACTAAATATAGCGAAATTGAAACGGCTGTAAGGATTAGTCTGAGGTGTGCGCAAGCTGTTTGAGATACCTTGTATTAACAAAAAAAAAGAACAGTGAAAATTGTCTTTTTGAACTTTTTTTTGTCATTTAATGAACATTTTGAGATTTATGATCATATTCCATCGGTTTCTAAAAGAGAGTCTACTACGAAATAAATAACTCCACTTTTGTGTGTAATTTTTTTAACATTTTTGCACGTAATTTGGTGTCAAAGAATTATGTACGAAAGTACTTTAAATTTTTATTCGAAAATTGCATGTGTTTTTGCAGTGGACTCTTTTTTAGGAACGGAGAGAATAATTTTTTATTTTTCCATTGATTAAGACGAATAATCGATCCGAAAAACATAATGTGAATCTGAAAAAAAAAACTAAAAATATGTGGACAGTAGAACCGATAAACACGTGAATTTGATGCTCTTAGAAGGTGCATGTTTTGTGAATGCTTCAATGAGACTAAACTAGAATCCGAAAAAATTCAATTTTTCAGGACTCCCAAGGAGCGCTCGCTACGCCATAACCGTGGGAGCCGGTGTGCCCATGCTATTGTTCTGTATCGGGATTTTGTGTTTCATTTTCCGCAGGGTGAAGAAGTCCTTTGGCAGGAGACGCGATCCCATACCTGCCCAATCCTACGGACAAATGGTGTCAGAATAAAAGTGACGTCCCTATCCGATGTGACGGCTCTGACATTGATTTCGTCACGCCACGTGGGACGGTGAAACCGTAAATATCTCTGACATATGACGTAAGCCGAACAGCGCGACATCGAACGACACGACACGTGGAGGTGGTTTAACTTGCTTTGCACTTCAAGATTGCCTATAAATAGAGGACTACCCCCAACCAGGTATCTCTCTGATCTCTCATATGCATCCTCTCTCGACACGTTTTCCTAAAAAGCTTCTTCCTTTACTTCTCCTCCACCTACTGACTAGCGCGTCGGAGCTTCTACCCGGAGGAATACCCCCCCTTCGGTTTGCAGGTACACAGGAGCGCTTTGTTCAATCCCTCACCCCTCAGGAAAAGACGAAAAAGACTTAAGGTGGAATTAACCCCCCCACAGTATCGGGATTTTGTGTTTCATTTTCCGCAGGGTGAAGAAGTCCTTTGGCAGGAGACGCGATCCCATATCTGAGCTCATGGCCTCTACAGTTGCTCCACAGCCCGCCGTCGTTACAGGCCTCGACGGGCCTACAATAAACTCGTTCCCTCAAGTAGTTCTCGGCGAGAGCCGGCGTCTGCCTAAGCCCGATGACAGTACCTGCCCAATATGCTTGTCCGAGTACAGGCCCAGGGAAACGCTGAGGAGCATACCCGAATGCAGGCACTGCTTCCATGCTGATTGCATCGACGAATGGCTTCGCTTGAATGCAACTTGTCCGGTTTGTAGAAACTCTCCTGGCCGATTGGCAACCGATTAAACTAAAGTCATACACGGAATCTGCAAATTGAAAGGAGGTGGTGGACAAACTGAGGTTTTGAAGCTGTTGTGGGAAGCAGCTGTTTGGGTAATCGTTTGGGACTCGTAATCAATTTTGGTGACTTGAAGTACTTCAACAGAATAGGTTGAGGAGCGTGGCTGCGGTGTTTGGAGAGCAAGACCACTACTTTGCTATCCACAATCGTCCTAAAAACGTGGTTTTGATTGTTTTAAAGTTTCTTACGGAAGTGTTTGTAAGTATCGTTAAACTTCCTTAAATGAAATTTCTAAGAGAAAAAAAAATCAAGTATTGAAGCTACTAATATGACGGTATTAACAATGGCAGTGAGGCTTATGCGTTTTTCAATTTATCTACAGTTTGTGGTCTCATGCCCCAACCCATTTTATTTTTCCAAAATCAGTTGTTCTTGACTTCTTCTTCTTCTTTCTTTCTTTCTTTATTTTTATTTTTCTTTTTTTCTTTTTTTCTTTGTGACAGATGGCTTTAGGCACACAGAGCTAGCCGTGCACATATGAATATCTACATTTTTTTAGTTTTATGGTCTGTCTATTTGTCCTGGGATAGCCGGCCATGATATTTTTAAACAAGATCTGAGTAGCAAGGCGACGATTATACTCACCTTCCTCTCAGGACCGGGCAAAAGCATATTGTTCAATTCATACTCTTCCATGTCATACTACCAGGCGCAGAAAACGACTGGTACCATTTTTAATGACAAGAAGAGTTGAAACTTTTTAAAACCAAATGTGATTCAACATTGGTTTTGTTCAAGTGATTTGCTTATAACGCCTACTTCGTTATCTTCTTTCCCTTCTCCTGTTTCCAATAATCTGCCGCGGAAATGAAAACCAGGAATTTATCAATTCCTGTGGAGACATCCACAACATCAGCTTCCCTTTCCAGGGCGACCCATCCAACACCTGTAATGACAACGACAACGACTTCACTCTTCTCTGTGACAAAAACAATCGCACAGTCCTTAACCTCCCCTCCGGCAAATACTACGTCCTATCCATCAATTATACCGAATACTCAATCTGTCTCGTCGACGTAGGATTCCAAACCAACGATACTTGCTGATAACGATAAAATGATCTTCCAAGGTCATCCCAAACCAAAGAGCCCAGCATAGCCCTAAGGGCTCAAGCTAGAGTCCCTAGAACATGGAATCTAGCCTATAAGAGCTAGTCTTTATTAAACCAGCCCAAGGATGGAGGCCAACTCACGAGCACAGCTCATAGAAGAATACCGAGCTCAGCTCACCAGGTGAGCTTGACAAATATGACAAACCTACAGCCAGAGACTTATAAAACACTCTACGGCAGAAGTTCATACAGTTTATGAGACTCATAGAACAATTAGACTTTATTTCGTCCGAAGTGTCTTAGAAGATAACCACCACTACAACACGAAAGGGCTATAGCGAGGATTTAGCTTCCTCGCCAAAGCACCTGATTTCCTCGCAAAACGTATTAGTGAGGAAAAATTTCCTCGCTAGTTTTTCCTTGCCTAAACATTGTCGCAAAAGGCTTTAGCGAGGAAAAAAAAATTTCCTCGCCTATTCCGACACATTTGCAAGGAAATTTTTCGTCGCTAAAGGCTGTGAATTTACCATTACCAACAGTAATTGGCAAGGAAAAACTTTCCTCGCTAAAATAAATCCAAAAAGTAAACAATCTCTCTGCGTTTTCTGCCACTCCCAACACTTGAACCTTGGTTCTCTTGTTTAAGAGACACAACACCTATCCACCGCACCACTTTGCACTTCCAAGTGAAATTGCATGTGAACTTCTTTTTATATATTATGTTTTTGCATTTCTTTCACCTTTCCAAATTAGTTTCTTCAACATTAATTATGGTCTTTCAACCTTTTGTACTCTTATAGTGTTAAAATTTATTTGAACAAGTTTAATTTTTTGCTAGCACAACAATTTTTTTGGTTGAAACATGTTATATTGGTATCCGACAGCAACTTTGAAGGATTAATAATATGTGTCATTATTCTAATTTTTTGTTAGAATTATCCTTAGCTTTTATGGAATGAGATTTTTGTTGTCATAAGCTTGAGATATATTTTAATATCAGATTATGAATGACAAGTTTCATCACTGTCATTTTTTAATTTTAAGAGTGAGTTTGACCTTCTTCTTTTTGCCAAATACAAAGGGTATTATAGATTCGTAGTTATTTTTTAAAGCTTTTTTCATCATTAATTACTATAATAATATGAACAAAATTTGTAAATATTCAGATTAGATCATCCTAAAAACACTAAAGACAATACTTTTTAAAATTTTTCATCTTTAACAAATTTTTTTAAATTTTAAATTACCCAATATCTCTCACACACATAGTATGTACATGTATATATAAAAATATGCATGATACTTACAAAATTGCATTTGAAATTAATGTTTAACATATTTATTTGTTTATAAAGGAATGCCATTAGAATCACCTAAGTTGGTTTAAATAAAAATCAATAACGGTTCACACAAAAAATTCTTTACAGCATGAATGCACAATAGATATGAAATAGTGTGTTTTTTTGTGTGTGTGAAATAGTGTATTTTATGTAGATGTTTTGAAAATAGATTTGTGATGATCTAATTAACTTCGAAATATTTTCAATACAACATCACTTCAAGATGTTTTTAACTTTATTATCTTTTGTTCAGTTTTTCATTACTATGGAATAAATCCTCAATACCTACACTTCAAGATATCTTTCATTGCTAATTAGAATAAGAAAAGTGACAAATATGAGATTTTTTCACCAATTCAATGCGATTGACGAGGAAACTATTTTTTCCCGTTTATCAATTTTTTATTTTAATAAATTTGATAATGTTATTGAACTATGTAGTTGATTATGTCTTACCATTGTGATATTACAAATACATATGAACATAATTAATAATGATATATATATAAAATTAATAAGACGTTAAAAAGGCGAGAAACGGTCTTTTGGCGAGGAAATCTATTTCCTCGCAGATAATGTACTTTCAGCGACGAAATCCATTTTCGTCGCCATATTTCCTCGCTATAGCCCTTTCGTGTTGTAGTGCACAGAGATTCGTCCACCATGAAGACTCCTAACCTTGATGACAATCACAGAGTCCAAAGGAGAGGAGAACTCCTAAACCTGATAAGTACCAAAGAAGTCCTAGGTAAGGAGGATACTCCATCACAAACCTATTCCCGTCACCGTAAGGACTTTTAATCTTGATAACAATTACAGAGTCCCAAGGCAATTACAGAGTCCAAAGGTGAAGGGACTCCTCAAACCTGATAATGAACAACCTTTCTTGCTAAGTCCAAATCTTCCATAAATTGGATAATAAATGCTTGAACAAATTTCGCTTGCATTTTACTTTTTTAATAGACATACTCCAATAGTTATCATTCCCGCCCCACAGGGCTGATTTGGATTTAAAAATAGAATAGTAACTCATTTTTTTGTCTTTATTTAATTTTTTTTCGCATTTGTTAATTTTGTATCAAACTTTTGTGACTTATTGATTCGTCTTGGCGAGAGGAATCGGAAAAGTAAATTTTTTTGATTGAAACTCAAATTTTTTTCAAGAAGACAAGAATAAATTAAAAAAATTGTCTTATTGACTTATTTTTTTCTTTTTTAAAAAAAATTATGAGTTTCGGTTATATTTTTTTACTTTTCCGATTCCTCTCGACAAGACAAATCAATAAGTCACAAAAGTTTAATGCAAAACAAAAAAAAATGCAATTTTTTTTGAATAAATACAAAATATAAGTCACTTGACTTATTAATCCAAACATACCCTTAATAATTCTTAATCACAATGGGTTTGGCCAAATGGGAACAATAAAACAATAAATGTTTATCCTTCATGACGTCGCATGTTCGAATCCCACGGAGGTCAAACATTCGAAGCCTTGGGGGACAGTGGAGGGTTTTTGCCGAGTCGTTAACTTTGGAATCCCGGCATTAGTTTAGGTGTGCACAAGTGTTTAAAAAAAATAAAGAGTTTGAAAGATTGCTCTTGTAGATACAGATATAAACATAAGTAGGACTGCAAATGAACCAAGCTCATCGGCTCGTTTAGTATTCGAGCCGAGCTCGAACTCGAGTTTTAGGATCGTTTAGTAAACGAGTCGAGCTCAACACTCTAAAGCTCGGCTCGTTTGTATGGGTTCGGCTCTTTTAAAGAGGCTCATTTGTATAGGCCTCATTAAGTAAACTAACTTGACTCAGCTTGTTTACTAACGAGCCGAGTTCAAGCTCGAATTTTCAGCTCGTATAGTAAACGAGCTGAGCATGAACACTATAAAGCTCGGCTCGACCCTGTGTTACATATGCTAACAAAAAGGTAGCCGATTTAAGAAGGAAAAAAGAAGAATAAACAAACTAGGTCATACTCTTTTAACTATCTCCATATGGTCCAGTCCAATCCATTCTAGATGTCAAAGACCCAGTTTGTTCGTATACTATTTCAATTTTTAATCAATTTGTTTCCAATTGTTTAATCGCCTTTTGTTTTCTTTCCTCCTTCGCAGAGAAGAAAGTTTCCACACTTCATTATTATTATTATTGTATATTTTGTCCGTATTTTGGACATGATTAATTAGACCAGCTACGCCTACAAAGTTTTTGAACGAGTCTTCTCTGATTCGGTGGCGTCAAAAGCTTTTCCACGAGTGAGAAACTTATTCAGCGCAATTTCAGTTGTCTGTTTCGACAATTAATGATCCGAATTTTAAAAAATTATTTATGCGAAGTGTTAAACTCTTCAAGTTAGCACATCCTATTGGAGATGGTCGAAAAAAAAATGATCGAAATAACCCTTAAACGGCATGTGCTTGTCACCGAATTAAAGACATGACATGACATGCAGACTGTTAAACTTTCTGACACGACTCAAGCCCTGTTCCGAAAGGGAACTAAGTACTTATTTTTTAAGATGGCAATTTCAAGTTTAAAAATCATGTGTTTACGCAAATAATTTTTTTATCAATATGGATCTTATTTGATAGATCTCATTAAAATATTTAATACGGTGCAAAAAAAATTGAAAAATTATTTTTCATTTACATTATTTTTGAGTTTGAAAATGTAAAATAAGTACTTATTTTTTAAGAAGGTGTTCTGGAATGGGGCCTCACTTCCTTACGAGTGTTAGACCATAGTTTGGAAATACTAAACCAACATTTATCAGACTATTGTAGCAAACCTGTGGTCTTGCGGATTATTTTACGACTGTTCGACTATTGTTTGGAAATAATACTAATTTTAAAAAAATACTTCATACAATTATTTGGACATGTAATCTAGTGATATGGTCCATGTTCATTAATTAAAATGGACAAATACTACTCTAATTGGTAGTCTACGTAGGGTCCACGATGTCCCTATCTCACATCCTAACATTAGAGCAACACCATTGTAAGAAGCAAATGGGTATGGATAAACAAATTTAACAATAATGCTAAAAAAAATACCCCACATTATAATAAGTAAAGTTACAAGTCTATTAGCAAATAACCAAATTCCACCTATTCAATAATCAAACTTAACAACTTTTATTAATAACAAAAACTCAATAACCAAATTCAAAACTCAATAACTTAAAAACACCCTACATTGGAATCGTCTCATCGAGACGAAAAATTTGGTGTGGTTGGTGCGTGATTGGAACTCGTTTGCGATTGGACAAATATACATTGTGTATTGCGGGGTGTTTTTTGATTAGGGATGCAAAAATAACCAATGTGAAGGTAGAGGCAGTTAAGTTTGATTATAAACTAAATGGATAACCAAATGCTGACGCGACACATTTTGATTATTAATTTTTGATTATCACAATTACGTACTAAACGCAGCAGCAGCCGCCAACACCCCCCCAACTAACAAATATAGTATTGTTATTTGTTAAGAGTGTGGATTTATTTGGCTCTAGAGTTGACTCAATAATGCGTCCGTTTACCTTGACTTTCCTCGCCATGCATCGATCCAATCCAACGGTTGAATTTATTCCCCCCACACGACATCACACAAGCCCATTCTTGAACGGGTAATCACAGTCCGCTTCCTTTGCAATCAAGTTATTAGCTATTTCCGGTCCCCCAACAAATATAGTATTGTTATTTGTTATAAGTGTGGATTTATTTGGCTCTAGAGTTGACTCAATAATGCGTCCGTTTACCTTGACTTTCCTCGCCATGCATCCAATCCAACGGTTGAATTTATTCCCCCCCCCCTCCCCCGACATCACACATGCCCATTCTTGAACGGGTAATCACGGTCCGCTTCCTTTGCAATCAAGTTATTAGCTATTTCCGGTAGTAAATAAATTATTTTCGGTGAATAAGTTGTAGGTGTATATGTGAGTGAAAGAATCAGTGAAAAAGAAGTTGTTGATAAATTGTTAATTAATGTGAACAACAAAATAAAAATGCTAAAACTTATTAATTAATATGAACAACTAAAATGGCATGTGCCAAAAATTTAGTGGAAACATGGCCTAAATCTTGTCTATACTGATCACCAAAACATTATTTTTTGGGTTCTTTCTCGACCAAAACAGTCATTTACTATTTAAAGCTCACCAAAACATTACATCCATTAATTAGGAGTAATCAATAATCGATAATCAAAACTTTCATTTCCTTAATGCCATAAGCAAGAGGAACATGGTCTTCTCCGGTCTCTTAGAGAGACTAGATGGTATTATTTTACTCTTTCTAGGCCCATTTTGATAATTGAAATCATTTACCTTTTGAACGTTAGACATATCATAATTCACGTTAATATATAGGATATTGTTCAACATATATTATTTCAGAACATATTGGTATTTATAAAACCATAGATTCGGGTTCAATTAACGTTGTTGCAATTTTCTTTTCTCGTAATAATCGTATTCCGAAAACATATTAAACAACATATTCGAACAATGTGATTTTTGACGTTTGTGTTGTTCTCGATGAGCTATAAAATGTGAGGTTTGGATTATTGAAGTGGGTCCGGGAGGATTTATAAGACTGGACATGCAGTGCAAGTTGGTTTGAGAGTCCGGACAAGATGATCTTCCTAATCAATAACCCATCGCGCACACAGTACTATATATATAAGTCCAAAACACTAGCCAAACTCACTTACCCAAATACCAACTCCCCATTTTCAGCCAAAGAAAATACCAACTTGCCAACCAAAATGGACACCCAAAACCCCACCACATCCTACCTCCTCTTCCTCTTTCTCTTCCTCCTCCCCCTCACCACCGCAGAAACATGCCCAACCACCACCTGCCGCCGCGGTGACCCCTTGGTCCGTTTCCCTTTCCGGTTACAAAACCTCCAACAAAACTCATGCGGCTATCCCCAGCTGGGCTTCGCCTTATCCTGCGACACCACAAACCAAACACTAATCACCCTCCCAGACTCGGGACAATTCTCCGTCCAAGGAATAGACTACGGCACGCAAGAAATCTGGATCAACGATCCGAACAACTGCCTCCCGGGCCGGCTTCTCTCCTTAAACCTCACCAGTTCTTCGTTCACCGCTGTTTACTACCAGGGCTTTATGATGTTTAATTGCTCTATGGACTATATCAAGTATAAATTGAATCCGATAGCGTGTTTGAGCGGGGATTCCTACTCGGTTTTCGCTACTTCTTCGGACAAGGTGATTAGGAGATTGGCGTCGACGTCGACGTGTGTTGAGATTGGGACGGTGACTGTGCCGGTGGAGTGGCCGTTTTACGAGGCGGTGTTGTCGTCGGACCTTTCGGGGGATTTACGGCTGACTTGGGCCGAACCGCGGTGCGGGAGGTGTGAGTCGAGGGGCGGGTGGTGTGGGTTGAAGAGCAATTCTAGTGTTGATGTTGTCTGCACAAATGCTCCTAAACGTGGTAAGATTTCTATCATGAGTTTTTAGCTAATGGTTCTTCTTCCTTATCTTGAGTGAAGTTCACTTCCACGTGAAGCTGCAAATGAATCGAACTGAGGCTCGACTCATTAAGGACTTGGTTTGTTTAGTGAGTTTATAGAAATGAGTCGAGTTTGAGTTGGCCGTAGTTTGGCTCGTGTAGATAAGCTCAACTTGTATGTATGGGCTCGATCCGTTTATAGAGGCTTGTTTGAGTTGAACCAAACTCGAGTTCTCAAATACTAATCGAGCTTGAGCCTAAACCGTATCTTAAAGCTCGTCTTCATGGTTTTACATGCATGGGCGATTTGAAAAGTTAAATAAAAAAATTCTAACTCAACTAAGTCTGGTGGTATAAATGCAATCAATTGAGATCGATCACGTACAAGTGTTTCTATTCTTTTTCATTCTGTTATGCCAAAGCCTTAGTCGAACTATCCTGTAGTAGTTTGGCGTCCATTAATCGATTATCTTAAACAAATAAGAAAAATGCTAAGCACTGATCTCAGGGCGGTAAATAATATGTAAAAGATGAATTGATATTCAAAATAAATGGGTAAATATCCATGAAAGTGTATTAACATTTATGAGATGAGTATTGAAATATCAACTTATTTGACATTATATGTATATCATTCTTCATCGTATACTAGGCCCGGCAAAGCTGGCCCTGATATAAAGCTTGTGTTTCGGTTGCTTTAGGCTTCCAGAATTTTTTGAATTTGAAGGGCGTAGCCTACTTTGCTACACCTTGTAATAGTTTAACAAAAAGGCCACCTATCTTTAGTTTTCCTTTTAAGCCTGGCCGTCTCTGCTGGACGGTAGTTGAGAAAATCTATTAAATAATACGAAAAGATGACACTCATAAAGAAACGACGAAAGTAAGTCAACAAAAAGAGCAAGTGGGAAATCATTGTGTTTATTTATTGCAGAGCTTATCTATAGTCTGACTTTAAGCTTATTTTAACGTCAAATAGTTAAATAATTGCATTTTTTCAAAGTGTCAATTGAGAAGATAAATGTGTATTTTGACAAAATGCTGTAAAGTTCTCCGACCTGCCGAATTTCGGGCCCTAAAGGAGAAAGAGCGTTTCGGCCAATTTGCCCACTCAAATTGCACTCAACGCTTTCCTCACTGAGAGAAACCAAACCATATATAGCTTTTGGTTGGGTTGACTTTGGAATTTTAAAACTGTTTTCAATTTGTCATCACCTACCCATCGACACGAGGTGTTTTTCAGTGCCTAGCGGATATTGCTTACCTGGTACCCGCTCGGCGCATCTGAACCGTCCGATACACTTTTAGATAGCTCGGATTGAAACCCTCTATCTCCTCTCACCCCAACACTTTCTCTCTCCCTTTTCTCTCTTCAAATCTGAGCCGTTCAAACACGTAATGAACGACTCGGATGCGCGAGCGGGCACGACGTGGTACCGCTCGGCACTGAAATTTTTTCCCATCGACACAGCTGCAATCGGACCATATATAATGACAAGAACAAATTGTCTTCTTCTTCTTTTTTTAATTCAAAAATCAGTGGGTGTTATTGGATATTGTTAATGATTTTTGTTTAATTTTTCAAATTTTTTTTTGAGATTAATCATTTATCCGGACGAGAGGAAAACCAAATAAGATGAACTTAAGACAATAAGATAGCGAAATTGAAACGGCTGTAGGGATTAGTCTGAGGTGTGTGCGCAAGCTGCCTAAGACACCCTGCATTAACAAAAAAAGAGAACAGTGAAAATTTTCTTTTTGAAATTTTTTCGTCATTTAACGATCTTTTTGAGATTTATGATTATATTCCATCTGTTCCTAAAAGGGAGTCCACTATGAAAAAACATGCGATTTTTGGATCAAAAAATAAACTACTCCCCTTTTGTGTATAATTTTTTAACATTTTCGCACGTAATTTGGTGTCAAAGAATTATGCACGAAAGTGCTTTAAATTTTTATCTGAAAATTGCACGTGTTTTTGTAGTGAGACTCTTTTTAAAGAATGGAGGGAATAATTTTTTATTTTCTCATTGATTAAGACGAATAATCAATCCGAAAAACATAATGCGAATCTAACAAAAAATATGTTGACAGTACGTAGTACCGATAAATATGTGAATTTGATACTCTTAGAAGGTGCATGTTTTGTGAATGCTTCAATGAAACTAACTAGAATCCGAAAATTTTAATTTTTCAGGACTCCCAAGGAGCGCTCGCTACGCCATAACCGTGGGAGCCGGTGTGCCCATGCTATTGTTCTGTATCGGGATTTTGTGTTTCATTTTCGGCAGGGTGAAGAAGTCCTTTGGCAGGAGACGGGATCCCATATCTGAGCTCATGGCCTCTACAGTTGCTCCACAGCCCGCCGTCGTTACAGGCCTCGACGGGCCTACAATAAACTCGTTCCCTCAAGTAGTTCTCGGCGAGAGCCGGCGTCTGCCTAAGCCCGATGACAGTACCTGCCCAATATGCTTGTCCGAGTACAGGCCCAGGGAAACGCTGAGGAGCATACCCGAATGCAGGCACTGCTTCCATGCTGATTGCATCGACGAATGGCTTCGCTTGAATGCTACTTGTCCGGTTTGTAGAAACTCTCCTGGCCGATTGTCACGGGCTCAGGCTGTGTGAGTTTTGGTTTTTCTTTTTGTTTTGTTTTTTGCTTTTTGCTAAATGTAATTGCATTTCAAAGCTTGAGAGTTTGCAAAAGGGCGATGCCTTAAAATGATCGACACCCTGGTGATTACTGTCTTTAGTTTCTTGCGAAATTGAGAATCTCGTGATGATAGGCTTGGATTGGAAGGAAGGGCTTCACTTTCCGATCGCTTTTTGATGCCGGTTTGGATGAGCGGAGGCGAGTTCGGGATTCGCTATCTTGTTTTTTCTTTTCTTTTTTTTTTTCGAATATGTAACAGAAGATAGGAAGATAACTCTGTACAAATCTCTAAGCAAAATAGGCTCGCAAGCTGAGAGCTAAATCATTAGGAGAAATAATTTCCATTTGACCAAGAGAACGCAATTTATCAGTAAATTTCCAAACAAACAAAGAAAGCTACATCGGTACATAAAACATACAGTATGTCACATGTCAACTGCTTATTGGGAGATTTCTACTTAGGCTCGACGATACAACAGATAGGGACTATATCTTTCTCACTCAGACTCAATGATAGGTTCCAACTCGTTGTTCAAAGGCCTTCCACTTGATTGTCCTCTGATCATTGGTGGATTTGAGGAGGCAAATGGATTGGGAGGCTTGTTTAGAGTGTCTCCGTCTCCTTCTAGCATTTGAATCACAACATGCATTGAAGGTCTGTCAACTGGGTACCATTGAATGCACCAAAGTCCTACAATTGCTAACTTCTTCGCGATCTTGGCATCTCCTTCTTCTTGAATACCGATTCTTAGCTCTTCTCCACTATCCAAACAATTGTAAATCCATTCGGGAAAGTAAATTTGGTTGGTGCTATTGACCATTACATCAAAATTCTTCTTCCCTCCTACCATTTCAAGCAACAACATTCCGAAACTATAAATATCTGATTTGTATGATACATTCCCGAAGTTCCTTGAGAACACTTCTGGTGCAATATAGCCAATAGTACCGCGAGCAGTAGTCATGGATACAACACTTTGTTCCTTTGAACACAACTTTGCTAGACCAAAATCCGTTATCTTCGGATTCAAGTTCTCGTCCAACAAAATGTTATGTGGTTTAATGTCGAAATGAAGGATCTGTTGATCACACCCTTGGTGAAGATACTCAATACCTTTAGCTATACCCATAGCAATTTCTAGGAGCTTTTTCCAACCAAGTAAATGCTTGTTGCGATCAGATATTGCAAACTTTTCGAGGGAATCATTTGGTAAAAACTCGTATATAAGAGCTCTTCTAAATCCATCAGCACAATATCCAACTAAGCGAACCACGTTGACGTGGTGGATTGTACCAATTATTCCCACTTCCTTGATGAACTCTTCGCCGTTTCCCTCAGTATTATTGAGTATCTTAACCGCGACGTGAACATCATTGGAAAGTTGACCCCTGTAAACTGTTCCATATCCTCCTTGGCCTACTTTGTCCTTGAATTGATTTGTAATTTTCTTGATATCGGCGTAAGTGTATCTTGCCGGCTTCAAAGCTCTATAATCCTCCAAGAACCTCTCGATCTTTAGATGATCGTTTCTCTTTATTTTTTTTTGCCTGTGAAACCAATACAGTGCAACGAGGTTTACAAGAAGTAGTAATGAGCCTAATGTCACGCCTGCAATCATTAAGTCATGACCTGTAAAAAATAGAGAACACTTGTTATATTTTTTCGTTGAAAATGACGTTCAAAGCTTCAGCCCGACCGTTTGTTTGTTTGATAGCAGTGGTCTTTTGTATTACTACCTCAGACCACTATAATATTGAACATCCGGCCAACATTAATTAAATGTAAAACTTGGACAATCATCTCAACCTCAACCGGGGAGATAATTGTCATTATTTTCGGTGCTAATTCAATTGATTTCACCGCAGAATGAAGACGATCTATTTAATTGGTCTCACCACGTACAAACAATAGTAGATAATTAGTTCAATAATTTTAATCGGAGAAGTTTAAGTTTTTTTTTTTTAACCTTATAAATTTTATAAAATTTAGAGTTCTCCAATAACTTCCAGCAAGAAATTTTTCCGGAACCGCCACTATTAGTGAAGGATGTATAAGCTCGCCGAATTAATAATATCCACTTCGTCCATGATAGTCCATGGTAGTATTACATGTTTCCATATTGTCAAAATATATGTCCGAGCCATGTTTAATCCGTATCGTAAATATTTTAAACCTACAATGACAACAACACGGGAGAGGGTTCGTAGCCCCCCTCCCCCCCTCTTCCCCACGCCTATTTGTTCTCCCAGTCCCAGAGAGATGCAGAACTCTTTCTTTTCTTTTCTTTTTTTTGAAAAAGATGAATAGATAAGAGCCATGATAAATCCCAGAATATGATATCTGGTCAAACAAACGGACCTTCCAAGTACTTGCAATTCTTGCCCACATGTGCCTAATAATTACGGACTCTAAATTGTGGCGCTTGAATAACAAAATTTAGCCATTGTCCACCTCGTCCAAACCGATAACTCCCCACAAGGCTATAGCCAATTGGGGCAATTATAAAACTTCACCACCTTGAATTACTACGTTAATTTTCTCATTAAGTTTGGAAGATCTATTTCGGGTATGCAAATTTCCTTTTGACTTTCTCTGACTTGAGCATGCAAACAAAAGGGAAAGAAGAGAAGGGGGTACCTTTTTTAGGTGGATTGAGGTTGCCAAAGCATTCAATTTCACCGCTCGTGCTGTTACTCATAAACCCACAAAACTTACCTTCAGCCTCACAATTCCCACAAACCGGTTGGGGCCATGTCAACTGCAGATCAGCTGTTTGATCAAAAGCATCATAGGGAACCGACCAAACATTGTACATCTTTCTGCAAGATATCAGCTGGGGCAGATAACAGATACTCATGCCACTAGACTTGACATAAACTTCTTGGCCATCGCCACTGAGGCAAGCGGCCGGAGTCGACCACCACGGTCCTTCAAAAGACTCAACCGGTATCGTTGAAGGGCAACTGAATAAACTAAAGTTGTACACGGAATCTGCAAATTGAAAGGGGGTGGTGGACAGATTGAGGAGGCAGCTGTTAGAGCCTTTGATGTGAATTAATTGGGATTTGTAATCGATATTGGTGACTATAACTTGGACGGAATAGGGGAGGTTGAGGAGCGTGGCTGCGGTGTTTGGAGAGCAAGAGAGATCGAACCCAGGAAAGCCGCAGTGAGGTGGTTGGTTGTCCTTGAGGCGGAATGGGAAGCGGATTGTTGGACCGTGTTTTGAGCATGGTGCTGAGGTGCAATCGTCTAGTTGGGATGTTGAGAGGTGTAGGAGAAAGAAGAGAATGAAGAAGATGGACATGTCTAGTTCTTGACAAGAATCTCTCTCTCTCTCTTCGATGTGGATTTGCCGTTCATTTTAATCTATTCTCCTTGATGGTTTTTTTTTTTACGAAGGAGAGCAAAAGGGAACAGTAGAGAGAGGGAGGAGCTTTTTGACTTACTATTAGTTTTTCACTTTTCTCATTTTGGTTAAAAAAAATAACTATAGAATTTTGCATATATGTCTCAAACATTAATCATGTTGCAAAATGCATTCTGCGCATATCTGATATCTTCCAAACACTTTACAGATTCTATAAAATATTATCATTATAATCCAAAAAGTAAAAAATACAGAAAACAAAATGTTAAAAGTCAAAAAATGGAGATCTGTTATAAAAAGTCTGAATAACTTTTGAAGATCTGTTACAAAAGTAATTTCTGTATTTTTTCTTTTAAATATTAAGTTTTTACAACTATTTTTAATATGCCAACAAATAACAATTATGGGAAAATAGTAATGGACTAAAACGTACCTCATCAAAACCACTACTTCGCTATCCACAATCGTCCTAAAAACGCACTATCCACAATCGTCCTAAAAACGTGGGTTTGATTGCCTTTTCCTTTTGGTTTGCTCTCTTTGAGTTTCGGTTTATTTACTTGTGGTCTTAGTATGTTCAGGGTATTTGGGGTGTTCAGAGGTTGTTTCTGTGTGGATTCTCGCTTTGGTTTTTAGGTTGGTTCCTACTTCCTTGCCTTCCTTTAGGTTTGGTTCTCGGTGGCGTTTTGTCTGTTTGTGATCCGTTAAATCTTTGTAATCTTTTTCAAAGTTTTATAAAAAAAAATTACTTATAAAAAAAAAGTTTCTGATGGAAGTCTTTGTAAGCACCATTAAACTTCCTTAAATGAAATTTCTAAGAGAAAAAATTAAATAGTATTGAAGCTACTAATATGACGGTAATATTGACAATGGCAGTGAGCCTTACGCGTTTTTCTATTTACCTACAGTTTTTTGGTCTCATGCCCCAACACATTTTATTTTTCCAAAAATAAAATAAGAATCTACTTCTTTTTTTTTTTACCGTGAACATATGAATCTACTTTCTTTTTTTAAATTCTTATGGTCTGTCTATTTGTCTTGGGATTGACGGCCATGACATTTTTAAACAAGATCCGCGAACCCAAGGCGACGATTATACTCCCTTCCCCTCATTGGGCTAACGCCTATAGTTCAATTCTTACCCTTGTCATACTACCAGGCACAGAAAGTGACTGATATCATTTTTAATGACAAGAGAAGACTTCAAACTTTTTAAACCATACGTGATTCAATTAATGTAGGTTTTGTTTAAGTGATTTGCTTAATGTAACTCTATTAATTGATGATTGGCTTGGTTCTTTTTATATAAACAGTCAGTATAACTATTTTTAGTGATAGTCAATTTGAAGAGTTCAAACTGACAATTTGCAATTAAAACACAGAACAAATATGGCTCTATTTTTCGCTTGAACCACCTATGAGAGTCCCTTATGTAGTAGACACGCCAACTAACATATTTTTAAGAAGTAAGTACTTCGACCTAACTTAAATAATCTTTCGATATTTATATTGTACTTTAACCTGACATGTTTTTGTGTACTTTGACCTGGCTAACATATTTTTTGTCACTCGGATTTAACAATAACTTCCAATTAACTTGCTACGGAGTATTAAAAGTCTGTGTTAAGTCAAATTATTCGCTTTGATAATTTTTATTTTTTCAAAGAATTCTTTGTAAATTTCGTGGAACTTTCTCTTCAATTTTTATTAGTAAAAATACAGTATTTATCTAATACCATTTGTTTTGGTCTTAATTATGCCCCAAAACATTTATTTTTTTTTTCCCCAAAATGGGTTGCTCTTTATTGGCCGGCTTTGGTTTTTGGTGGCTATTGACTTCAATTTTTTTCCTCGCACACGGAGCCGGCCGTGCAAGTAGGAGGTTCGGAATTTCATATTTTATATCAGAAACTAGTGCTTGTCCGTGCCTACGACACTATCCACCCAGATTGGAATTGGATTATCCTTTGAATCTTGATAGTGGCTCAAATTGCTAAAAATTAACCTGGTACAAAGAAGTGTGTTATGAAAACTGTATTTTTCAATTTCCATGGAGAATGCATTAACAAAGTACAAAACCACCAAATACAACCAAGGAACTCAGCTTCAATATTCCATATTCGTGACTTCCCCCTTCATACTACTACACTATTTGCTATAAAGCTAACCCAGCATTAAACACGACTATACTATTTGCTCCAGCACACTTTAAAATGACCAAAAGAAAATACTAATCTCCAGGTGAAAACAGAAAATGGAGACCAAAACAAATAACAACAAAGCAAGCCTGAGAAGAAGATCGAAATAGATACTGGCAATACATGCAGTTCAATGAAAATAACACCTAGTCACCTGATTTCTAATCAAAAGGATAACTTATCCAAGTAAATACTGTAGAGACCCGTAAAATTTTTGTTTTATCTTAATTATTGAAGAGTTTATTAATTGGATAATTACGAGAATATGGTTTATTTGGTGGATATTTGAATTAGGGATTTAAGTGAAAGAATAGAGACTTGAGGGAGTGTGTGTGTGATTTCTAGATATAGGACTATATAAGGTGTGTGTGTGCAAAGTAGGAGAGAATTAATCCCCCTCCTCCCTCTCTCCCGTCCGACTCTCTCCCTCTCTCGGCTCTTCTCTCTCTCTCCCTCATTCCACCACCAAAGGTCGAAACCCAAAGAACCCAACCTTCTCTCCATCTTCCTCACGTGCTCTTGAGTTCGTAGCTCGTCCAGTTTGGCTCGGAGCGGAGTATTTTGGGCGTATCTCAAAGTTTGAGTTCGAGGGTTCGCGTGGCCCGATCTCTTTGCGTGTTTGCTCTCCGACTTCGAGGTAGGGATTTCTTGCACTTGTTATATGTTTATGTGTTGAATTTGCACCTTAATTGTGTCTATAGTTGTTGTTGTTGTTGTTGTGGTTGAGCTGCTTGAAATCTGCAGAAAAACTGCTCGAAAGCCTCCCGTATCGATACGGCCCTTAGCCCGTATCGATACGAAACAAACTGTACAGATTCGTAGTCATCCCGTATCGATACGGATTTTAGCCGTATCGATACAGTGAGCTTATCTCCAGAATTCACTATTTTGCTCCGAATTCTATTGTTTTGACCCCTGATCACTTCTAATACCTTTTGAACACCTCCAAACCTATTTCAAGTATGCTTTATTGGATTCCATTGGTTTACTTACGTTATCCTCGTCTCGTTGGCTTTCCATTGTTAGAAGAAGAGTAGTGTCGTACTAGAGAAAACTCAATCGATGTGTACTTATGGGATTGGTGGTACTTGAGGGTCATTGTGACATGAGTTGGTGAATGCTATAAGTGTTTTAGGTGCTAAGGCTAGACGTGGCAAATGGTAGGATGAAAATGCGTATCGTAGCGAGGTTATTGTGTATCGATGGTCATAAGGTTTGACGTGGGGCGTTTTGTTGAACGATAGGGGTTTGCCTAGTGATCCGGAAGAGAATAGTGTGACCCGTGTCTTTGTGCTTCGTCTCGATTAATCATCTTAGGTTCCTTTGGCACTCGTTCTATAGATTGTTGCTTAGAACCTAGCCGGTGGTGTGTCGTAGAGTTGTTACGGGTTCAATACGAGATGTAGGGCGTTGAAATAGACATAGAGGAATAATGTGAACTTAAGGTGTTTATTAATGTACAATAAGACATAGTTATAAGTTGTAATGCCTCGAATGACGATGATTGGAAGATTGGGACTGGGGAAATGTTGTTATTCCAATTTCGAATTGATAATGTATATGTGTTGTGTGAGTTGTGAATGTTGAACTGAGGGTCCTGCAACGCAAGGTGTGGTAATGCGGGGACTCTAGAGGGCCCGTAACGCAAGGTGTGGTAATACGGAAACCCAGGTGGAGAGAATTCACTGTAACGCAAGGTGTGGTAATACAGTTGAATGTCTCATATGATGAATGAAGTTATAATTGACTATTTGAAGTTTAAGTTGTTGCTTGAGCTTTGAGCTGCTTGATATTGTAACCGTTGAAAAGAGAAGATAAACAATGGATTCCATCAAAGTTTTTGAAAAGAAAGGAACTTGGTTTGAAAAAGGGATTTTTATGAAAAATCCTCCGGTATTCCTGATCGAATCAACGGTTCCGGTATTTGGGCACAAATCAACGGATTCCGGTATTGAAGAGAATCAACGGAGCTCGACCCGCGGAGGTCGAGAGTATTTCTCAAAATTATTTTGGAAATCAAACGGGAATGTTTTTGTTTTATAAAAAGAGGCTCGATGGCTATGGCATTGAATAATGAGATTGTTCGTGGCATTCGTTTAAGTAGTTATAAAAGGGTTGAGAAGTCGTCGTGGTTATTCAGAATAATATGAGCTTAATGTGGCTTCGAGATGACATATGAATGGTTAGGGATGTCTTAAGAAGCACAGGATCCCATAGTCGTAGCTTATTGGTTCTTTATGGTGCCCTTGGGTATCTCTTGTTCGTTAATGGAGATCATTCATTCTCATTGCATAAATCGTCACATTTTCATATAGCTTGTGCATAGAATTCTCTACTGGGCACGTGTTTGCTCAACCTACCATTTCAGGTTCATTGCAGGTCATGGTCATGGAAAGTTCGGAGTGCATGCGGGCATTATCAAGTAAAGCTATTTTGAAGAGTACTTAGTTATTCTTGTAAAGTGAACAGTTTGTTATGGTTTTGTAATTTGGAAGATTGTATTTGTAGAACAGTTTGAAGAATTGGAAACTGTAATGTATTTTGGGGTAATGTAAACACGATTGTAAGGGTTTTGTATTTCAAATGTTATTATTATTTATGTTTAAAATCGAGGGCGTGACAAATTGGTATCAGAGCGTCTAGGTTTGAATATCTAGAGACCGTGGGGAGACTTTTAGTCTCATGGGTTCAAAAATCACTGCATCTTTTTACGAAACCACATGTATGCTTGCATGAGTGATATTAGTCCATCGATGTGTCATTGCATTTGTATTGCGGTAGAGTTGTGCATAGTTGTTGACCTCATATTGGAAAGGTTGGAGCCTTGCATTTGATAGTGATGTGATTAATGCTGATGGTCCTCTTTCTTATGTCTTTTTAGTAGGATGTTTTCGAGACGTGAAGTTAGGTGGGGTGAGACCGGGGAGAATGAGGCGAGTCAGTATACTAGGGATGAGATAATGTTTCCTGAGATCGTTGAGTGCGCGAAGGGTGTTGAGATTCCGGAGGGTGCACAAGGCGGTGTGAATGTGGGGAAAGCTAGGCATCGAGTCATTAGCGCGAGATCATCTTTTAAGAGTGTTGAAAGTTTAGGAAGCAAGAAACCGGAGGAACCAGATCAGTCTATGCAGGGCCAGCGAGGCCTCACATTACCATCTCATTTAGAAGCTTCTGGAGTTCTCCTTAAGCGTCAGATTGTGTGTCACCGATGTGGTCAGTCTGGTCATATTCGTTCTCAATGTCAGGGACGCCAAGAAAGATCTTGTTTTACTTGCGGGGAATTTGGCCATTTCGCGAGGAATTGTCCTCAGAAGAAGAGAATGCAAGAAGAGTTAGGCTTAGTACAGCAGCCAGGAATTCGACAAATCGTTATTCAGCCACAACCCCAGAATGCACCAAGACAACCAACCGCTAGCGTAAGTATGTCGCTTGGAGATGTCGAAAGTCAAGGGAGAAAAAGGCAAAGGGAACCAAATCAACCTTCTCAAAACCAGATTAATCTTGGACCGCCTACTTTATCCGGGAATCAGAGAGTCTCACAGCTTGATAAGTTTTGTTATATTTGCCGTAAGCCTGGCCACTTTGCGAGAAATTGTCCTCGGGGATCTAGAGTACATGGTGAGTCGGGTTCTATGCAGCCGTACAAGCGTACACCAAATCGACAACAGATGCAGTTCCGTAGTTAAACTACCACCTCCTACTACTCTCTAGCTCTTTGAAACGTCACTTGTTTGAGGTATTACCTTTTCCAAATTGTTCTACTCTTTCGTTGCAATGCTTTTGATTCGGAAACACTTCACCCATTGTGGACCCCATTCTTATTCGTGTTTGGAATTGAAGATAAGAAATCTTAGTCCATGCGTGTCGAGAGACATTGATAGATCACATTTGTTGAAGATTAGGGGTTAATCGTTCCATATGGAAGTGTTGTCTTTGACTTCTTTGATTTACGTGTGGCGGGGATAGATGTGATTTGGGAAGAGGTTGATTGTATCCATGGTAGTAGTTGGTATTTCAAAAGCGAACCCGTAAGCGTTGTTTCTTTAAGTACCCTATTTCGTTGGCCAAATTGAAATTTTGATTAGAATTGTATCGTAATTAGTTTTTCATGAAGTTCGTCGTACCGTTAAACAGTTATAGCTCTTGACACTTAAGTTGATTATCACATAATCCATTTCTAGCTTTTCTTGGGAATATTCGAAATCTTGTGGCGAAACACCCCATGACATGTTTGCTTTTGCCATTTGTGACTATTTCCAGCGTCCCATACGAAGTTTTATTCTGACATTATTCTGCTTGATATAAGTTTTATTTGGTCGGTTGAGATCCCTCTGTTGCACTATCAGTTTGATCGTCTGTCATAATTGGTCTGCGCAAGTTCTCATATTGCTATTTTAGTCTATTAAGCTCAATCTCTGGTCACATACCTTGTGGCATGCAAATTTGTTGGAATCGTTAAACTCAGACTTGTTACTATTGTTGCCCGTATCCGCCTTGTATCTGTTCGTTACCCTAGAGCTATTTAGTTGGTTTGAGTTTTCCTTGTTGCACCTATCGATTTACTTGTCGAAATGGATCATCCTGCGCAAATTCTTATGTCAAAATTTGAGCCAAATCTTGTGGTGGCATATCTCTCGAAATCCATTTATTGGTTCTGTTCAGTTTGAAACCACTGGTGATAGTTGTGTTCGGTGCTATTCGATTCTGTAGTGGTTCCTCAACTCGAAAGGCATATGATGTTTTAAATCTGTGACACTCAGTTTCACTTCGTTCGAAGTATTGCTCGAATCTGGTATTGAACAAATTTTCAACCTTGTATGAGTTTGATTACTAGAGATCTATCTCATCATTTTGTGTTCATCCCCAGTAGAATTATGATCGATTGTTTTAAGATTTCCTTGGATTATCATGAGTTGTTCAATGAGTTTGTTATCTAACCATTCTAAAGATCTCATGTGTCCTTTAGATTTGGGTACCTTATTACCGTCCTCGTATACTTGATTGACTTTGTTTGAGTTTTAGAGTTCGCTTGTCTCGTTTAAGATAATCAGGATTATGTTGACCGTTGACGTCACTTGTAGTCACTCGAGGTGGGAAGATTCACGTATTTCGTAGAGTATCGCCGCATTGAAGCTAGTCTCGTCTCGGGAAGAAAACGAAGCGTTCATCGCTAGAAAGAGAGGTTAGGTATCGGATACGGTGCGTGTTTTTCGGATAACCATGCGACAACCGATGAAATCCAATTAGAAGAGGCGCTTGATCACCGCTCCTTCTAGATGGAGGTCTCGGGAAGTCAATTGGGATATCGGGTCGTATTTAGAGGTAAGATCTAAGTGCCGAGATAGATGATCGTATGTAGGAATGAGTACCGTTTGGAAGTGTCGCCGCAGACTTTTGAACATTTGTGATGCATTTTACATACGGTTATTAAGGATGTACGAACCGAATCCATGCATGAGTTAGAAAGGTCTGAATTTGAGTTGGAAGTCGACGTGTCCATGGTGAGAATCCGATACGTGTCCTAATTTTGCGTAATCAAGTGTTGAGAGGTAAGTCGATGTTTTTAGTGCGAGTTTACATGAGAAAGAGAGGACGAAATTAGAAAGATACACTCGTGTTTGTTGTGGTTGAATGATATGAATTTTTGACATAACTTTTGATGGTTATCAAATCGTTGTATGGTGGATAGCTCTACGGTTGGAGTACAATTATGTGTTGATTGGTATGGTTGGACTTGGTTTGCTAATTTCGAGGACGAAATTTCTTTAAGGAGGGTAGATTGTAGAGACCCGTAAAATTTTTGTTTTATCTTAATTATTGAAGAGTTTATTAATTGGATAATTACGAGAATATGGTTTATTTGGTGGATATTTGAATTAGGGATTTAAGTGAAAGAATAGAGACTTGAGGGAGTGTGTGTGTGATTTCTAGATATAGGACTATATAAGGTGTGTGTGTGCAAAGTAGGAGAGAATTAATCCCCCTCCTCCCTCTCTCCCGTCCGACTCTCTCCCTCTCTCGGCTCTTCTCTCTCTCTCCCTCATTCCACCACCAAAGGTCGAAACCCAAAGAACCCAACCTTCTCTCCATCTTCCTCACGTGCTCTTGAGTTCGTAGCTCGTCCAGTTTGGCTCGGAGCGGAGTATTTTGGGCGTATCTCAAAGTTTGAGTTCGAGGGTTCGCGTGGCCCGATCTCTTTGCGTGTTTGCTCTCCGACTTCGAGGTAGGGATTTCTTGCACTTGTTATATGTTTATGTGTTGAATTTGCACCTTAATTGTGTCTATAGTTGTTGTTGTTGTTGTTGTGGTTGAGCTGCTTGAAATCTGCAGAAAAACTGCTCGAAAGCCTCCCGTATCGATACGGCCCTTAGCCCGTATCGATACGAAACAAACTGTACAGATTCGTAGTCATCCCGTATCGATACGGATTTTAGCCGTATCGATACAGTGAGCTTATCTCCAGAATTCACTATTTTGCTCCGAACTCTATTGTTTTGACCCCTGATCACTTCTAATACCTTTTGAACACCTCCAAACCTATTTCAAGTATGCTTTATTGGATTCCATTGGTTTACTTACGTTATCCTCGTCTCGTTGGCTTTCCATTGTTAGAAGAAGAGTAGTGTCGTACTAGAGAAAACTCAATCGATGTGTACTTATGGGATTGGTGGTACTTGAGGGTCATTGTGACATGAGTTGGTGAATGCTATAAGTGTTTTAGGTGCTAAGGCTAGACGTGGCGAATGGTAGGATGAAAATGCGTATCGTAGCGAGGTTATTGTGTATCGATGGTCATAAGGTTTGACGTGGGGCGTTTTGTTGAACGATAGGGGTTTGCCTAGTGATCCGGAAGAGAATAGTGTGACCCGTGTCTTTGTGCTTCGTCTCGATTAATCATCTTAGGTTCCTTTGGCACTCGTTCTATAGATTGTTGCTTAGAACCTAGCCGGTGGTGTGTCGTAGAGTTGTTACGGGTTCAATACGAGATGTAGGGCGTTGAAATAGACATAGAGGAATAATGTGAACTTAAGGTGTTTATTAATGTACAATAAGACATAGTTATAAGTTGTAATGCCTCGAATGACGATGATTGGAAGATTGGGACTGGGGAAATGTTGTTATTCCAATTTCGAATTGATAATGTATATGTGTTGTGTGAGTTGTGAATGTTGAACTGAGGGTCCTGCAACGCAAGGTGTGGTAATGCGGGGACTCTAGAGGGCCCGTAACGCAAGGTGTGGTAATACGGAAACCCAGGTGGAGAGAATTCACTGTAACGCAAGGTGTGGTAATACAGTTGAATGTCTCATATGATGAATGAAGTTATAATTGACTATTTGAAGTTTAAGTTGTTGCTTGAGCTTTGAGCTGCTTGATATTGTAACCGTTGAAAAGAGAAGATAAACAATGGATTCCATCAAAGTTTTTGAAAAGAAAGGAACTTGGTTTGAAAAAGGGATTTTTATGAAAAATCCTCCGGTATTCCTGATCGAATCAACGGTTCCGGTATTTGGGCACAAATCAACGGATTCCGGTATTGAAGAGAATCAACGGAGCTCGACCCGCGGAGGTCGAGAGTATTTCTCAAAATTATTTTGGAAATCAAACGGGAATGTTTTTGTTTTATAAAAAGAGGCTCGATGGCTATGGCATTGAATAATGAGATTGTTCGTGGCATTCGTTTAAGTAGTTATAAAAGGGTTGAGAAGTCGTCGTGGTTATTCAGAATAATATGAGCTTAATGTGGCTTCGAGATGACATATGAATGGTTAGGGATGTCTTAAGAAGCACAGGATCCCATAGTCGTAGCTTATTGGTTCTTTATGGTGCCCTTGGGTATCTCTTGTTCGTTAATGGAGATCATTCATTCTCATTGCATAAATCGTCACATTTTCATATAGCTTGTGCATAGAATTCTCTACTGGGCACGTGTTTGCTCAACCTACCATTTCAGGTTCATTGCAGGTCATGGTCATGGAAAGTTCGGAGTGCATGCGGGCATTATCAAGTAAAGCTATTTTGAAGAGTACTTAGTTATTCTTGTAAAGTGAACAGTTTGTTATGGTTTTGTAATTTGGAAGATTGTATTTGTAGAACAGTTTGAAGAATTGGAAACTGTAATGTATTTTGGGGTAATGTAAACACGATTGTAAGGGTTTTGTATTTCAAATGTTATTATTATTTATGTTTAAAATCGAGGGCGTGACAAATACCGACATGGTACCAACCTACTATCAAAACCATCTTTTTAAATTTCCATCAAGAAGGAAATAACAAAGTACAAAACCACAAAAATCAGCTTCAATATTGCAAATGAAATGCTCCAGGAAATTCTCTTCGAAATAGAGATTTTTAGAATATCAAACGGGATATTTTTAGAAAGCCATGACTCCAAATTAAGCATGCACATTCAATTTTCCTTCGAAATGGACATTCCAATTGGTAATAGTAAACTACAATGGACATTCCAAAAAAAGACTAGAATTCTTCTCGAATATTGGAAAGATCCAAATTAAAAAAGGTTAGGATAATTAGGATAAAAAAGGTTTTCACTGGAACACAAAGCCTAGAAAATTGGATGAAAAAAAACTCATAGAGATGAAAACCTACAAAAAGTAAAGCAATTAATCTATGTTCTCTAGCTCTCTCTTTTTCCACTTTCTCTAACTATGAATCCCACATATTGGGACAGATTATGAAATTATGAAAGTGGTGGCTAACTTTGTGGTGCAATTGGCCTTGGGTTTTCGTTTTGTTGTGACAGAAGATGCTTCAAGGGTTGAAGGATGCTAGCTCTAACTTAGCTGTGAAAAAATAAATAAAAAAAAAAACTCTATGAATCCCACATTGCCGAAGCCCCCTAAAATTAAAACGTCCGTCATAGTCCCCTAAAACTAAAAAGTCCCCTTTCCCTTTATAAAAGTCCCCCCTTTTCCTTTTCACGTGCATGCCGAAGCCTATATAATTGTCCGTGCCTATGGCACTACTAACGACAGTCCAAATCAATAAATATGAAGTTGCATTGATGGGATCCAAATTCAACTATAACACGACACATAAAACTCTAAACAATACCTTGATACATTTATGGGAGCCAAGTCCAAAAATTACCTTAAAAAGACTAAACCATAACTTGTATCAAAACCGTGCAATTCAAAGTCAAATAATACCACTACTATCACGAATAAGAAAACCAAACTGCGCACACAGTCATGGTTATAATGCACCAATGCCCTAATGCTAGCGTCAAACTCCTGATGTGGAGTACTTTTGTGTAGGAATAGAACCATGACTTGTGTGCTAAACAAATTACAATACAAATTCATAACTAAGAGCCCAACTCGACATCAGCATAAGAAGAAACTCACGAAATCAAATCCTAACTATGGCCCAAGGTAATGACTTCGGTGTCTCCCTCGGATTTGGAGACACCGTAATTATGGCATAACAAAACCATTGTTAGCATAACCGAAACCCATTAGGAGCATGACCAAACCATAATGAGGCATAACAAAACCAGTAAGTTGCATAACCAAACCGACGGACCAGATTTTGCCACGCCAGAAGTTTGACCAAAAGTGACCGGTCAAAGCGGTAACTCCAGCCGGTAAAAAGTGGATGTATAACGAAAACCATTAAAGGGCATAACAAGAAACCCGGGAAGGCATAATGCAGGAATTGATTGGCATAAGAGTTTCCAAAAAGGGCATAACACAAACCCCATGTGGTCATAACAAAACCATGAAATGGCGTAACTGTTGAGTTATGCCAACATTGGAGTAACGGAAACCATTGAAAAGCATACCAAATAACCACGGTTAGCGTAACTAAAACCATACAAGGCATAACGAATAACAGAACCACAGAATAGTATAACGGAAACCACTGAAGGGCATGACCAAAACGACATGTGAGCGTAACAGTACGACCTGACCACCAGCCCCGCCCCTGGTCCCACCTGTCGGTTCCGCCTGACCGCCTGCACGCCTGTCACCTTTTGGTAATTGTTTAATTTTAATTCTCAGATTTTGAACCTCGGTTTAACCCCGGTTAAGTGGGAAAAAATGTTAAAATGTATATGTGTTTTGCGAATATGTTGACTAGTAAAATGTAACGGACCTCAATAAATTATTAATTTTAATAATCAAGTCCGTAGATTCGGTTGCTATTGGTTATTTGGTTGTTATTTGAAATTATGGGCTACATCCAGTTTATTTTGGTTGATGAAGCTCATCGATTTGTACAGAAATTGAACATAAGAATGATAACTTATGTTCGATAAAGCTTGTAACGAAAAGCCATTCACTTTAATTTTGGCAGGAATGATGTAATCTCTTGTACGCACAAGATAGACGGTTTTGATTTTGAAGGAATAGAAAAAGTGGTCATTGAGTTTTGAACTATAGGACTATAATACCTACGTAAGCATATAATGTGTTATGATCATGTGGTTGCTGACATCCGATTATCATAGAAGTTGGTGACAAACACTTAATTGATAAGATGTGCAATCTGAACGATTTAGATCGGTCCGCAGGAAAAAATATTGAAGACTTTCCTTGAACATTTATATGTCCAACCTTATAGTTCATGAACTAAGGTATTTTGCTTTAGTACTCGTATGATCGAAACACAATGACAACGATCGATACCGTCCATATTGTTCGGTTTTAGTTGGTCTTGTAATTGTTCTCTCAAATATTATGGTGTACTTGGTTTAGAATGCACCATTATTCGGACGTAGATTAATTATTAGAATGACATTTTACATTTGATGAAGTATGTATTGACAAGAGTTAAGTATATTTTTCGTCCCATGTATGTTGCTGTAGGAAAATCCCAAAAAAATAGAAATGACCTATTAAAAAAAAAAATTGGACCACGTGGACTAACTATCCCCGCCGAACTTGAGGGAGAAAAAGGTTGTCGTTCCCCCCAAAAAAATTTTCTCGAACTTCTCAACCCCAATCTTCCCCAGCACACCACCTGGTCTGTCCTCTACTCCTCTAACCGCCTCAAACCCGTCAATCTTCCCCAGCACACCACCGACTCCCTCCTCAACCCCTCAATCTTCCCCAGCACAGGAGCGATTGGGTCCTTTCCACAGTACAGACGCCTCACCGCCATCACCATCCACGCCGACGCCGCGACCATCTGCACGACGCCGCGACCATCCGCCGTGAGGACCATCTCCAGACGAAGTGATTTCGCAGAAGCTATTGTGACCTAACTCTATTTCCATCCCCTCACCACTGAACCCATTCAGAAACGAAGTACCTAAACTGACGATCAGGCCAAAAATTTCCCAAAACCTCAACTCTCCACACCATTGACGGCTTTGAACTGTCCGCAGCCCCCACCGACATCACCACGCATACGAGTCACGATGACAGACCAGATCGTTGAGACCCCTGCTTTCAAAGGGAGGGTGCCATCGGCCTTCATTCTATATAAGTATTCTTTGTTCATGGAAATTAAATTTATTTAATGCTGATTTAAGACTACTTATGAATTTTTTCGATGCCAATGTGTGACTACTACTTTTTGCTTGTGCAAGTAGCAATGAAGTCATAGCAAAGCTAAAAGACGCAGGGACCATAATAACAAATCAGGTGAAATAATAATCGATTAACCGTTGTGTTATGTTTGTTTGACCTTCTTTGATTTGTTTCAACTGAACAAATTCTGATGTAGTTCCATGTACTTGGTGTAATGTTGTTGGTGACGAATGACAAAAGTTGCATGATTTGGTATGTATTGCAGACGAAGAGGGACATTGGTGAGCAATGGAAAAGGCTGTCCAATGAGGAGAGACAAAAGTACAAAGATTTGGTTGAGGTGGCGAAAGAGGAAGTTGCGAAGCATAAAGATTTATTCCCGGCAGAAACGAAGGAAGTAAAAGTGAGTACAAATTGTTCGAAGTTGTATAAGTAGGTGAACATTATTTGACCTGATATTGGAGTGCCCTTGTAATTATGTGCCTATGTTTTAACATTGTAGAGAAAGCCACAAAACCGTATCTCCTTGAAGTCCATTGTTGGAATAGTGAAAAAGTTAAGTGTAGATCAACGCCGCGCAGTTGAGGAAATTGGGTTGGGTGGAATCTTACAATTGAGGTGTACGTTGATGAACCATGCGATATGTAAATGGTTGGTTGGAAAATTTGATCCTGTTTCTCGAGAACTAACTGTTCATGGACGTACTTTTGTTGTCAATGAGTCCGATGTTCATGACTGCTTGGGCATTAATGCCCAAGGCAACGTTATTGACTTGGAGGGGATTACGTCGGAAGCATGTGAAGAAGTATGTGAAAACCTAGGAATGAGGAATGGGGTGGTCCAACTAAAAGAGCTAAGAGAGTATTTGGACAAAACTGAGGAAGTAAATGATGTGTTCAAGAGGAAATTTGCGTTGTATATATTGGGATGCTTTTTATGCCCAAACACAAAAGCGGGTGTTAGTCGATCCCTTGTCAATGCAGTTACTGATGTTGAGGCAATGGGCAATTCTAATTGGGCGAACCTAACCCTACATTTCTTATGTAAGGGTATACAAGAACAACGTCATAAGCATCATGTACAACCGACTGGTTGCCTATTCCTTTTGGTGGTACGTATGTGTGATTATGCATTTATGGTGTTTATATGCAGTATAAGTTTTATTTGACTGTGGTTATGTTTTGGTTATGCATTATTCAATTGATCATCGCACAATGTAGGTTTTCTACTTGGAACGTGTCTCTCCAATTGTGAAGCCTTCCATTCGGAAATTCCCCGCATTGGTTATTTGGGGTGATGCTGAAATGAAAACCGTGTTGCACCATTTTGACAAAATAGGAGGTTATGATATGGAGGGGGTGGTGGTGCATTTCACAGAGGTTGGGGAAGGACGTGGCAATCAAGGTGGTGGTGTGTCCCATATTTCAAGTACCGATGTAAAGACCATGACAAGTACACTTGTAACTGTGGCAGGTCTTTTGCTGAGGCAAAATATGTTCATGGCAAAGGTTCTTGGGACTGAATTTCAGAGTAATCCGCACGGAGAAAAGGGTGAAGGAGTGGACGTAAACAATGTCCAACTTATGGGACAAGCGGCAACCCTCCTCAAGGGATTACATAGTTCTCAAAGTTCACCACCCACCGTATTTGAAATCCCTGATCTTGCGATGAATGAATCGAAGGGCTTGTCAACGAATCCTAGCCTTGGTAGGGACATTGGCTTAGAAATGCCGGCGCGGTCTAAGCTGGAAGAAGATATGGGCGAAGAAATTGACTTGGACCCTGTCCACCCTTTTGCGAATTCCTCTCCCCAAGTAACGGCACAAAATCTAAGTAAAACCCCAACAACCAATTTGTTCAATACCCCCCAACGAGTGGTTCAAGAATCGAAGGGCCCTTCCACTCGAAGTGCTGCAAGAAGGAGGATACAAGTGGACGGGGACGAGGATGTATGTTCACCTTCACCGGTGAAGGGGTTTAGGTCGCTTGGAGGATTGAGTAGAGGTCGGAAAAGGAAGTTGCAAAATGGGAACCCTGCCCCGTCTGTTGGTGGTTATGAAAATGTGGACGTGCATAAGGAAGAACCGCGGTTGCGCCAGGCTGATCAGTTGAAGAAAAGCCACTTCCAGCGTTCCCCCTTTACCAAGGATGGTGTGAAGAAGAGGAACCCTCCAAAGAAACAACCAGTCAAGGAGAAATTGGACAACGTGGATGTGAATGTTCCCACTGTGTGTATATTTTCCCCATTTACATATATTTTCTATTTACCACCTGAGGTCTCTTACATAGTTTTTGCTGTCCAATGTAACAGTTCCGTGGACGGTTTGCTTCGAAGAAGGGTTTGCAATCTGTTGGTGTTGAACAGTTTCCTCCAAAAACCATGGTTAGTAGTCATTCCCAAATATTCTCTACACTATTGTACTGATGCTAACCTTTACTTCCTTCCCGTTCGTATATTGTTAAGGCATATATTGAAGAAATGGCGGACGATGCAATCAATGCAATGAACCCAACCTATGAACCTTTAACTGACCATGAGGCCTTGTTCACGGAGTTCATTTTTGATAATCGTGATCCAGCTAATGGGTACATTTTTTTTACCATGCCTGTATATGTTGTTTTCTGATGTCAACTCAAGTACGATGGTCGTTTAATCGAAATCCTACTTGTAGGGAATCTTATGTGCACCTGAAATTGTTTGGCACCGAAAGATTATTCGCAACCCAATTTGAATTGTGCAGCTTGAAACCCCGAATTTGGATACTAGACACGGTGTGTGTCATATGATTTTCTCATTTGCTTAAAGTTGAACTTATTATTTTGTTATGATGTTTTGCAAATTTGTCAAATGTGGTCTTAGAATATGATGTACCGTATGATGTATGGTTGGTAGATTCTAAATTTGGTTGCCGTGCAAATGACAAATGCCGAAAGGTTGCAATATCCGGACAAGCGGCACTTGATGTGGTATTTGCCGGTGACTGTATCGGTGAGTTTAATAAATTTCCCATTTCTTAGTTGTACTTGTACTACTAGTTTTCAAGCTAATAGCGTCGTTCATTTGCAGAGGCATATATTAGACAATCCGAACATGACAGATTGTGATGTCAAGAAGTTATGCGATTGTTACTTCGGAGATACAAATTTTACTGGTGACATTCGCTCATGCTCGATGGTAAACAAATACAAGTTCCAATAAGTTAGTAGTACATAAATTATATGTTATGCTTTCAATTGAAGGGGAATGATGATTGTTTGCCTTTGGTCGCAGATATACATACCAACTAATGATCGTGGGAGCCATTGGTTTTGCATTAAAATAGACATTGGTATTCGGATGGCCTATATTTTTGATTCTAAGCCCGCAAGTCGATCCAATAGCTACCGTAAGAAACTGACAAGGGCACTGGTATGGCGCACCTCGCATAGACCATGTTTTATGGTATGCCTGATTTGTATTCTAACAACTTGTTTTTTCGATTAGCTGGAGGGATTACACCGCGCGTTGGTCTTCCAATATGGAGACCTCTATCAGTTTGATGTGACAAAGTTTAACATTGCAAATGTTCAAAGGCAACCCATGCAGCAAGATACGGACGGGTAATTTTTGAAACATATATGATTGTCTACAATGTGGTAGTTGGCTTTGTAGTCGTTTAATTCAATCGTGTCTGCACATTTGTAGGTATGATTGTGGCCTGTTTGTGATAAAATTCATGCAAGGATTTAATTACTCATCAGGTGTACACACGGTTAGTACTTGTACTTTGGCAACCATCGTAATGTTGTGCTTCTCTGGTTGTGTTAGTGTAGTAAACGTAAGCTACGTTTTGGTTTTGTAGATGGACGATACTGAAAGGCCAAGGTTGTTGCTGGAATTGTGTGGTGACGAAAATAACCGGGATGCGTTGGAGGTGATGAACAAATTTGAGGCATGGAAGGCAGGAAGAGGTACAACTGTGTTTATGTAACAATTATCCTCTGCACGACACCTCCCATTGCTCATTGTTTGGAGTAGTTTGAAAAAAACACGGCGTCTGTCATACCACAAGAACGTAACTTGACTTTTCTATAACTATAAATCGTACAGACCATGTGAACAGCCAAACATAGGTCATAGGTGCGTCATTCGCGAACGTAACTACGAATTTAGTGTAGTACTCTGTGCTCTATAGTTATTTATTGTTCAAGTGTCCTGATACAGCTTTGTTTATTGATGCATTATTTGTTTATTGATGCATTATTATGTCAGAGTTAATTGTGCAACGCAAATGCAAAGTAACCTTGCTTATTCATTTTGGGGGAAAACTAGTGGAAACACCTTTCAGTTATATTGGTGGCCAGGTAGGACAATGTATGCCTATTAGTGGTAGAATGTCCTATTATGAACTCCGGGCTGTAATCAATGAAATTGGGTGTTCCAATCTAGTAAGGTTAGTTTACCAAGTCACAGCAACTGATGGAGAGATAAGGTTACTTCGGATTGACGGAGATGTGGCTTTGGCTGAAATGTTTGACCTGTATGGGCGAGAGGCTCAAATACATATTTATTTGGATGACCCTTTATGGTCAGATGACAGTGAAAGTGAACGGGGGATACCAAACATAAGTGCACAACACACAACTGGTCAAGGAAGGCGACGGGGTGGACAAAACACAACTGCCAGAGGAAGAGGACGTGGTAGGGGACGAGTTGGTGGTACAGGAAGAGGAGGTGGTATGGGAGCTACTGTTGCAATAGAATCTGGAAGTGGCCAATATGTCCAATAAAGAGGTATCATTTCAACCAGCAATTATTACCAACATTTGTTTTATGCAATTCATTCAAGTACCAATTACGTAACGTATACTATGTTGTACAGTTTACAGGGATGGGGTGCGTCGTCCATTTGTACAGCCATGCATTACATGGTATCCAACTGCGAAACAGACAAATGGCTACCTTTCAATCTATTTTGAGTCCTCTGGGGGTTTTCAGAGTTGTGACAATGTTATCCACGTAAAGGTGTTTGAAATTCGTTGTGTACAAACAAGACAGGAACTTTCATATTATGTGGGAGGCTAATATTAAACAACAGTGTGACCATGAACGTCCATTACTTTGGTATTTGGGTAGTCAAGTGGAGTGGGAGTTTGTCATTGTTGTTTGCCTGGAAGTAGTTGGGCTAGATTGTTCTAACGTTTTGCACGTACCCAATATTGGAAATACTGTAAGTACAAACAAGACAGGAACTTGCCCAGTCCATGGGAGGGTAAAGGGTACGAATGTGTACATACTGTAGTGTATGACTTTTGGTTGGATTTGCAACTGGACTGACCTGTCATTTGTCGGACTAGTTTGACTGGAAGTAGTTCGCCTGGATTTAACCAAAATGTGGTTTTCATTGTCATGACTTGGTTTGACTTAGAATCGATTTCTCTATTGATTGTCCGCTTGTAAGTATTGTAATACTAAGTATTCACCTACTGATTGTGGGGTTGTAAGTACCATGATAATTTGTTCATGATATGAATATTTCGTAAATTTTTTCGATGCCTTGTATTGTTAACATTGTCCAACTTGTACTGTAAATTCCATCCACTTGTGGGAATTTGTCACACATTTCAAAATCCGTGTCTTTCATTTTGCCGGAATGCTATACAATGGCATTGACGGAAACGTATGAAGACAAACATTTTAATGATACATATTGACCCATATTGAATCCGTTTCGCCTCAATAATTAACGTAAACAATAAAGTTAGGACTATTGAAGAGCAATACTACGAACTAAAACATGGTTTGACTTTGTACATTTCCTGGGAAGTCTACATATTTTTTTGTGATTGGCTTTTGTACCAACTTGGTATAACGTAAACACCTAACTGCATGGTACATCATGCATGCTTTTTAGGTAGCTTTTTATATAGCAGTGCAGGGGCGAGCAGGGCATTCGGTTTGGTTTTGTTCGTCTAAAACCATACATCATTGGAACCAGGAACGTATTTAGGGGGACATCAGTTACGGAGGGGAAGGAATATAGAGGGACATGACTGTAGGTATACTCTTACAGAGGGACACGACTTACGAAAGGGAACGAGATCGTTTCAGTTGTCACCACCGATTGGAAGAGAAATATTTCGTAACTGCTTCCCACCTTTCCAGTTCCCAAACACCCCCCCCCCATCTTTCCACCTGCCATCTGGGGTGGTGCATGTCATATATAAATAATACTCCTCCCCCCTCGCTCCCTTTACTCCTCTTCCTCAACTCCTCAACTCCTCTCCCTCAACTCCTGTATCCGTCCTTATATTTTTTCAAGATTTCTTTGTCGTGCTGTCCCATGGATAACAAAACAGGAAACATATCAGAGTCCTCCACAGATATTAGTGACTCAGAGACCAACGACTACAAAAAGAAGCCGTATGACGATTTGAAGACAGGGAAATACACGGTCAAAAATCGAGATGGTTCACTCAGGTGTCCGTTCTGTCCTGGAAAGAAGAAACAACAGTTCAAGTACAGGGATCTTTTGCAACATGCTGCTGGTGTGGGTTCAGGTGCGGTGTGGAGAAAGCCAAAACTGAAGGCCCAACACCTTGCTTTGGCCGATTACCTGACCTCTGACCTAGCAAACGAGGCAGAGGGGTAAGAGATTACGAGGTTTGATGTGGGTTCTTCTACGTACTACTTAGGTTCGTATGGTTTGTTGGGCTGTGTAGGTATGTTTATGTTTTGGGTACCTTATGTTTTTTGTTTTGATGTGGACAATGTTTGGTTATTAAGGGTAATGGTTGGTTGGTTTGGGTGTGTGTGTAGTAGGAATGTGTGGCTGTTGTTTTGTTGATGTTTAATGTCAGTTGTTTGGTAGTTGTTTTTCCCCTGTTTTGTTTTCCCCTGTTTTTTCCCCTGTTTTGTTTTGATTGAATGGACAGAGTAGTCCGACTATGTTGAAGGTTTTGTAACAATGTGGATGTATTCGGAGTACTCGTCGATGTATTATGAACTACTCCCTCCGTCCCAAAATGCTTGTCCGGTCCGCAAAACGGAGTGCTAAAAATAATACAATTTTTGCAAGAAAAAATCAAAAGTTTTTTAACAACTTACTAGATATCAATGAGTATTTTTAATTTATGAAAAAAGTTTGAAATTTTTCTTGAAAAAATTCAAACTTTTTTTAACACTCCGTTTTGCGGACCGGACAATCATTTTGGGACGGAGGGAGTATTTGTTTGGTTTCGTTTTAATTTACCTTTACATTACATTCCATTCACGTACAAATTGTTGCGTTGTAAGAATGACAATCGTTTGAACTGAAGATAGGTCGATGGTTGATGTTTTGATTTGAACATTGTCAAACTCCCTTAACTCCTCCCCCTTATTACCTCCACTATTATCCGGAAAAATTTTTCAAACACAATCCAAACAAACCATTTCATGACCTTGCATTACATTAATATTTGGAACAAATAATTTCGGACGGAGGTAGTACATAAATATACATACGTATTGAACTTATAGTCCCACCGTAATCGTAATTGGGGAAACAAAAAGTGTGTATGGGTACAGACAGTCGTTACACATTTTCTACATAGATTTCTTTTTGGGGCCCACTACGGACCCTCCCGCACAAATGATCCCATCCGACCATGAAATGTAAAATATTATTTCTAGGGCTCCTACAAAAATACAGCTCAATCCGATACTGTTGGGTGTTCAATCCAAGCATGTAATTTAATTTCTCATTTTGATTTCAGGATATGAAAAACTTAGATGATTGGATCGAATATCTGTACGTAGTGGACGCAACTGAATGTTTGCGAGGGCCGTTGGGAAAATGTTTCACATTTACTCAACGGCTCGAAACATTTGTATGGGACCCGTAATGGGCCCCACAAAAATTGGCCACGTACTCCTGTATGAAATATGTGTACCATTGTGTTTGGGGTTGTGGAATGGGGAAACTTCGGTCGTACTACTCCCACATCCACCAACTGTACCCCTACTGGATCACTGAACAGTTTCCCGCCGGAGAACATTTTAATGAAATTTTGAATTCTATCCCCCCCCCCCACTTATAAATAAATACCTGTTTTGTACCTCTCTCTCTCTCTCTCTCTCTCGTTTTACTCTCTCTCTCTCTCTCTCTCGTTTTACTCTCTCTCTCTCTCTCCGCGTCTTCAAGAAAAGATCCCCAAATGTCCTGTTCGAGCAGTAATCAGAGGGGTGGTGATGGTGACGATCCTTTCGGTCCTCGTTATGACCCAACGACACCCAACTGTGATTGTGGGATGTGGGCAAACTTGAGGATTGCAGGGCCAAACTCAAAACACCCGGGGAGCTTGTACTATACATGTTCAAAAAGAAATGGAAGGTGTTTATTCTTTAGGTGGTGTTTGCCCATATCCCAAAACGTTGAAGTTAGTACGACAGACGGGAGCCATGTTGCTGTTCTTGAAACAAAGGTTCAGATGCTAGAAGACCACGCTCGGGTCATGAGAACTATAAATCGTGGATTGGTTTGGTGTTTACTTGCTGCAATCGTGGTCATATCTGTTGTTATTATGATCGGTTGACAAAGTATAACTACTGTGTAGTTCGTAACCCAAGTTCCATTGTCACTTACCGTCACGTTATGTATGCCCGTTCAACTGTATTTTGTACTATCCTTATTTTATATGCATAATGTTTGGAACACAATGCTTTTACTTACCTCTCAGTATCCATACAGGCTTGGCGCGCATTTTATTATACACGGACCGTCCGTATAGAATTTCTAATTTCTAATATTCCCATGTTCGTCAATATTTTTCATGTAATGTTATTGCAATGGGATTGCAATACGTAATGTAATTGAAATATGTAATGCACGATGAGTAAATGAATAGCAGGCTTGGGCAAAGTCACCTACAAAAATGACTAACCAAGATTACATTAATAACAATTCAATATTACCCACCACTTATGGTAATATTGTCAATGTCAAACGCAAATACTAAAGTATATAGGCAAATAATCGTGATGGAAGTGATGATCCTTTCACAGTTTCACTAGTGACGACGTGACTATAATTCCAACACCGGAATAGATGGTTTCCCATCATCTACCTTGACTAGCTGGCAGCAATCACCTTATTTTACTGATGACAAGCCTGGTAGATATGTTGTTGTATTCCCGAAAACCTCCCATTTCGACAATAGCAACCCTTGCTCCAAAGTAAATGAATGTTGTCCCAACCCACACAAGCCAATAAAACAACTTCAGTAAGGGGAGATGAAGAGAAGGATACGAGGCCATGGTTGTATGGGGTTCGGTCATGAGAAACAACCCTCATCCCATACTTATAGTGAGTGGCATATGGATAGGGGGAGTAAGGGGGCGTTGGGGTAAATAAGGCAAACTTGCTCATTTGTTGTCCTTATGAAAATTGTTTCCGTATCACTTGGCTTATCAGCATTTTATTGGGGGATGATTGCATCATCATTTCAAGAGGAATCTAATAAGTACGACATTTGATAAGCCAAGTAATACGATAAAATATTTTAATAAGGACCAAAAACAAGCCACTTTGCCTTATTTAGCCGAACGGCCCCTATATCTGAAACTGCGAATTATTGAGTGACGCTCAGTTCACCCGCGAATAATTGAGTACAGGTGGAATTTTTGGGTCACGTGAACTACATGACATAACTAGACGACGATGTCTTAATCGATCGGTCATTCGGTCATAGGGGAAATAGTGATTTTAGGCCTGCAATTCGACAAAGCTGCATGTGGAGGGAGGCATGCTGTAAAAATGCATGTGGGTTGGGCCCATTCAGTCACATCGGTACCGTCTAAAGGATAGAAAATATGACCACAATCCTGCCTATTAATACCATCGGGAAGTTTGGAGTTTGTACACTACAACGCCTCTCTATCTCCCTCCCTCTCTGACGCTCTCTCTCTGTCTACAAGACCATACTATTACGGCCCATCAAAGGCTTTACCATTTGTCACTGAAACCACACACAACCCCATACATATCCATCCATAGGAGGCCATTATAGTATAATAAGTAAGTTTGATATGGTTCGGGGGTGGTGATCCGTAGTTGGACCATCGTAGTTCTCATGTCATATCACTTGGACCATCGTAGTTGTCATGTCACGTGCCCTGTTCAATCATAACCATAAGGTAAAGTAAACTCTCCATCCCATACTTATTTTCATTTTGCTGTTCCCAACTTATGCAATGAAGGAAGTAAATAACAAGGTTTAGTTTATTTTGGTATTTTTATGTCATAGTACTCGTTCCAACTCACCTGAAAATCGAAAAAGCCACTCAGGTGAATTTACCTTCCCAATAGAGGGTCATATTATGTCAGGTTAGTGTACAAACAGTTGGATACCCATCGGTCAACCGCCAACCCATCGGTCGTTCAATCGGTCTTAGGCCTTACCCCTTATGACGAACGTGGCTTGGTCAGAAGCACAGTACTCAGAACTGTGGAGAGGTAGAATATTTCAGAGTAAAGGACGACCACACACACTTCATGTGGAAACCGTCTCCCCAACCACTAACTAAACCAAATCCAACCAAATCACTGTCAAAACAAAGGCACCCCTAACTATGTCCTTAGGCTGTCCTTATCCATCCAAATTCCCGACTGATTTCTAACCCCCCTTACTCCATTTGCATGGTCCATTTTGTTTTCGTATATATACATTCATTGTTGTAAATTTGCTCTCTATCTCTGTATGTTGATATCGTAACATTATACTATAATGCAGGGTTTGGTTAATTGTGGCACGTGACATACTAGTAGAGAAGGGATGGTATACGTAGTGATTTGCTCCATCATGGGATTACTGCTGAGGTCCTCCCGAAGACCCCCCATTTGGAGCATACATCATAATTTCGAACACAAAGTTTTCAATATAGGCGTGAAAACTTTGAAATCCCTTTATTTAATAACTTATATGTGAGTTCAGGATTTACGAACGGATTCGCATGACGCTGTATTTATCCAAATTGAAGGATATTGTTGAAATATGTCATTTGACAATCATATGACTGCAATTATGAAGCGGTACACCTATTTATTCTAATTCGCAACATTTGACTTAAGGATTTTCCAACTACTTCGCATGAACCTGTAAGTCCTATCGATGTGTACGGAAAATACGTTGACAGACATAGAACTTAGGACCTACAACGACAACCGATAACCCAATCAGTCATATATAAGGTCAAACGAAGATTGGGAAGTAAATAATAAAAATTGCTCACGGCATATGGTATGTTCTTTCTATGATATGCAGAATCTGTCGTTATATACCTTTATCGTCGTTATGGACGTACTTGGTATTACAAAACTTAAAAAAATAACCTCGTTGCTATTTTTGGGTACAACAAAATCCTTGCCTTTAATTTATCCTCTGTTGAACTGTTGAACTGTAAATGAAAATATCCGAAAAGCCAAAATCTGTGATTGCCGGACAATGTTTTTTGTATGTACTCAGTTTTCATGATTTCTGAAAATTACAGTCAAACACGATATTATAAAGGTAATTATAAATGGCCAAGAACTGGACCGGACCGGGGAGTTTCCAAGCACAATTACGGACAAACCTAGGGATGAACACAAATGGACTTGTACCTGTTATAACACAATTGAAACTGCATTATAAAATTGCCAGACAACCCAGATGTCACCATCACTATATCCATTTTAGGGCTATCACAGTAACACTGCAATAAGCATGGGGGCTATACTAACACCATTCAACAATATACGACCTACCACAATCGATCACCCAATCAATCACATTCTATATACTGACAGTGGCATGTACATATACGTAAACAACCACACACAACAATCACAGCGTTCTGAACAACCAATAAAGGTGCACGAGTACACGTGCACCATGTCAACAAAAGTTAGTCATTACATTATCACCAAACTACGCAGAAGTTTACGATAACATCCGAAAACCATAACAAAACGAGATCATAAATGAACATTAAGTCATAATCACCTATCCTGCAGATTTGTTTAGTTCAACCTTACCACCATCCATGCACGACATAGACATAGTACAGAATACGAAGTACCCAACATAGTCCAAAGAACGAAACAACAAAAGTTCTCACTTACGATTAAGTTTAGTTCAGTCACAAAAGTTATGAGGCCCGTCTGCATCATTCATCAGAATAAGGAGAAGGAGGGCACACAACACGCTGGACGTTTTTCAACATTGCATTGAACTCGTATTGATTTTCAAGAATAGATTCCAACAAATCTTGAATGCCTTCCAGAGTTGCAGGGTTCTTAGCCTTCCGATGCAACTTACTCTGCCCTTCGGATTTCCCAATCGTACCACGACCTATAACTGTAACTTCTTTTCCAAACTTGTCCTGCATTAGGTCAGGTATTTTACGTCCCTTATGCACTATTCCAGTAATCATGTGGCCAAGAGGAAGGGATGCTTTCGGATGGTTGTTGGACCATGCTTCATATATTGTGTCCCACCATATACTTGCAATATCGGGCTTGAACCCATTGTAAACCGCATGGAGCAACATCGCCTGGTTAGCATTAAGCTCCCGGCGTGGGGACTTAGGCTTCACATTCCACCAAAATATATGGTGGAGGAGCACAAAGTCTTTCTTCAAGCCATTCAAAAGGATGATGGGATTGTCGTCGGCTGGCCAACTACCATGGCACAAGGTGTTCCAGATGTCATGCACACTTGGGATTTCAACCCCAGGAAGATATGGGTATTGTTTTTCTGTCTCAAGAGGTCGCTTTATGTTTTTATATTGGGCCAGCCTGTCCGGAGTTACTTTAATAATATGGCCCCGTACTTTGGACACCAATACCCTTTTCTCCTTGTCAATGTTGAAGGGATCTATTCCGACAAAGAACTCCCGGACCAGGGTCCAATTCGCCTTCCCTCTATACGTGCAAATAGGATTTAATCCCAAATCTTTCAACAGGTCAGGAATGCACGTTATTTTCTTCAACTTCCCAATCGCCACACTCCTCTCCTCAATTACTGGGCGTGATACAAAGTTCGACAGGTTTGGCAGCTTGATTGCACCCTCACTCTCACTCTCACCATCACTCTCACCATCACTCTCATCATCACTCTCACTCTGACCATCATTGTCACCATCATTCTCACCATCACTGTCACCATCACTGTCATTGTCAGCATGGGAGATACTAGTACTCATATCCTCATTGTCACCACCAGAGGGGACATTCAATTCGTCGTCATCCCGACCATCACTGGATTGGTCCACTGATAGTGCTGCAAGTCGTTTAGATCTTCGTAAAGAAGGAGACGAAGCCGAATCAAGATTTTTCCTTTTCGTAGACATAATTGCAATATGCTGCAAAACAAGCACATCATACAAATTTAATCAGTCCAAATAATATGTATGTGAACTTTTGGCTATCGAAAACTAGTATAACAGTTCATATTCCAAACAAATGAAACATGATATTTCATATGTAAAGACAAACTATTGTATCGTATGACATGCAAGTTAGGTATAGGAAACGGATGGCCAAATATGAGTTGTTTGAAAATCTGAACATATGATATACCAATATTCAAACAGAATAAAACTTACTAATTCAACTTACTAAGTACCACTACTACAACACAAATGTAAAAACATTCAGGATACTTGACATTATTACAATGAGGCCTTACATTTACATGTTACACAAACAGTACACTTTTACATTAACTTCTTCGAAATAAAAAAAATTTCACTACATACGAAGGTCGTCAAATGGATGACAGGATGACAACTTCGGACATGTCCTCTTATCGTGACCTCGGCGCTTGCAATTGCTACATTTCCTAGGATTTGGATAATGTTGGGCAGATGAGTTCTTTCCTGGGTTGCCTTTGGTCTTCACCACAAGTGGATCACCCACACCAAATAATAATTGGCCATTGCTTGCTTCACCAATGTCGGTCTTGTTGTCCTTATTGTTTTCCCTCTCCCAACGCTTCCTCATCCAGGATGTCATTTCGTACTCCGCTTCCCTAGCATCTTCAAAAGAGTCCTGCCCGTGTGACGCATAAAATGACATCAAATTGTAACCCGAACTCAATATCCCATACCTAGCCGTCTGGGCTGCAGTGCGACACATTTGGCCAGGCTGTCGTTGTTGGGCCACAGGCCGAGCACACCTTGTCCATCTTCGCATGACTAAACTCGGGGGAATGGTCCGTAGGTGTTCATATTTCATGACCACAATCATGTGGCAACAAGGCAGACCAAATGACTCAAACATCATGCAAGAACAATTCATTCTGCTTTCCATTGCATAATACTCAACCATCCAATTGGACTCTGTATGGGAGTACATTTCAATGAAGTACAATCGACGCTCCACCTCATCAACACGACGCGCCACAATCAATGCAGACGTGCGCTGTATTTCATCCTGAAACAATCTGAATATGTATTGTGTGTACACCTCAGTTCCGTTCTTCTCTAAGGTTTTCAATTGCGTTATCAATACAGGGGTACTGTGCTCCGTTGATGTCTCTGCCCCTGCATCGGCAATTCGCATCCTAGCCAGACCTCGGTGGTACTGTTGGACAAATTCAAAAAGTCGTAACCTTACTTTTAAGAACTGATTCATATAAGAGTTCATACCTTCACATCGCTGAGTTGTCCTCATCCCGGCAAAGAAATGGCCGAGGAGATATGCCTCGGCCCATCTTTTCCGGTCCCTATACATCTCTACCACCCAAGCATTTGTCTCTACTCCATAGTGTGAAACCATGTCAGCCCAAAGACTCTCAAATTCTTCAACCTCACATTCCATTTGCATCAACTTGGTAAAGTCAGATACAAATCCCGGCATATGAACATTTTTTGCTGCATTTCGCTCCAAATGCCACGAACATAATCGATGCCTTGCATCTGGGAAAATTTTCCTAATTGCATTGCGCATCGCCAAATCACCATCTGTTACCACAGAGATCGGCCGTTTACCATTCATGGCCTCCAAAAATGTTGCAAGCACCCAATTGTACGACTCCTCTGTCTCCTTCGACAACAACGCACACCCAAATATGGTCGTCATAAAGTTATTACTGACTCCCGCCAATATGACAAATGGCTTCTTGTAAGCATTGGTCCGATATGTCGTGTCAAAAACTAAAACATCTCCGAATGCAGCATAATCCATCTGAGACCTCCCATCTGCCCAGAAGAGTGTCTCCAACCGGTCCTCCTCATCAACACTATACTTGAAGAAAAATTGCGGATCATTACTTACCTGTGCAGACAAGTATCCCAGTGCACCCTCAGCATCCCCGTTTCTTATTTCTTGTGTACGCTGCCTATGCAATTTGTTGCGCAAATCTGAAAAAGTGAACCCAACATTTTGGAATCCCCCAGACTGACTTGTCATATAGTCCATAATTTGGGATGGCTTCATGCCTACATTCCGCATGGCCATTAATTGAGCTACATCTGCATCACCCACGTGTCTGTGAGATCGAAGAAAGGGAACACATTGCTGTGCTGCTAAGGGATGGTTGTGGGTACTCACAAACTCGACAACAACATAATTTTCGATGGTATTGCTCATACAACAGACCCGGAATTTAGCACCACAACCAGTTCTTGTTTCTGCTCTATGACGTCGTTTCCGATCAGTGCGTTCTAAGTGCTTCTTGTTTCTTTTACCTTCCCTAGAACAAACCCAAGCCCTCCACTTTACATACCCTTCATTGCCCCTATGTGGTTTACTTTTATGTTTGCGTACACTAAAACCCATTGCCTTGGCATACGCATTGTAGAATAGACCAGCCTCTTCCTCAGAAACAAATTTCATTTGCACAATCTCTATATCATTCAACAAACGAAGACTATCATCTACACTAGAAACTGACCCTTCCCCTTCCCCTTCAACATCATTACCTCCAAAGTTATTACTGTGCGAATCTTCCGTACTAGGCCCAGAGTCTGACTCAGAATTGGATTCCCAATCATACGACACACCATTGCTGTTGGTACTCCTATTGGGAGTGTCCATCACACCTAAATAATAAACCACATTGCCACAAGTTTTACTCCACTTGTTCGGGTTAAATACGTTGCATTCACATGACCTGTAACTAAAGTGATCAACAAACTTGTATGGACGCAAGCTCCAGTCCAAAGAATTGGATACAATCACAACAAAATCATTTATCAGTTATGACATACATTGAATGTATTTCAGGAATCGTACGCAAAACACCATCCCATGAACCTAAAACCGTAAATATGCCAAGTAGGTGGTACACACCACAACCAAATAACTTAGCCCCACACCATGTACTACGGCTAAGCTATGGCTGTTCTGGACGAAAAAATTAAAACTCCATACTACTACTACTACATACCTTTGAATCACATAAACACAGTAATCAAATGTTTAAACCAAAGTACTACCCAAAGTACTACCTATTACAAAAACTTTTACCACAACCCCAACCCACAGATTCTCAATATCTTATCTACCAACCACACAATTCTTCCAACATACACCAAATATTTGTATCCCTTCACTGACCCACAAACAACAGATGCTGACAAATATACCTCTCAAAACATGAATCCAGCACATGCAAAACACAATACCACAACAACAACAACAAAACCCTAACTTCCTGACTCAATGGCGACAAGGTTCCAGCATGGGCAGTACAAAATAAAAGATCAGACGTGAATGTTGTTTTTCAACAAATACGAACAAGAAGATCTAGCGGGAAAATATATGCGCACTCAAACAACAAAAATCGCGACTAAAATAAATTCATTCCAACAAATACACCTACGAGATCTAACACAAATTATCACATTTCAACGAATAAATATTTACCCAAACTCAAATATTCGGTTTCGGTTTCAGGTCCGCGAGATGTGTCGCCCTTCTTCTTGTCGTCGAACCTGGGCTGCGGATCTAAGGCGTTGCTGATGGGGTCGGCGTCGTTGGTGTTGCTGGTGAGGGCGGCGCGGACGTACACGGTCGACGTAAGGTCCGACGGAGCAAGAGAAGAGGAGGGACAGAAGAGGAGTGGGATGCGAGATAGAGATGATTTAATGCTCGTATGTATCCGTGTGGGATAAAGGAGTCGTGCAGATGGATGGACTTGTAAACATGGAGGAGATGTAGAGAATAATATTCTTAACCGTGGTTAAGGTAGTGGGGGTTGGAGGGGAGTAATAAGGGTTTTTTTTTTTTACCGGTTGTTTAGGTTACAAGTTTGTTTTGTTATACCTCAAGTTACACATTCACTGGATTTGGTTATGCTTTCAGTGGTTAACGTTATGCTTCCAGTGGTTTCCGTCATACCATTTCTTACGGTGTCTCCAAATCAGAGGGAGACACCGAAGCGTTACCCATGGCCCAAACACTAATTAGTAAAAGCTGTTTAATTAATCCTTTAAACAGTAAGTAAAGTGAGCCAGTGCGATAAGTAAAGCATGTATCAGAAAGCAGAACAAACAAAGCTATCCCAGGGTAATGGATCCCGCGGCCAGTGAATGGATGTCACGGCCGAGGGATCCTCCTGGTTTGATATATCGGCCGAGGGATCGAAATCCCGGTCGATGTTCTTCCTCACATCAGACAGAAAAGTTATTAGATAATCAAAACGCTATGATTAGGCATAAATACAGTAAATAAAACAAATCAGAGGCCGTTGGGCCTCACCACCTTGATCCATCAGTTGCTTGATTGCTTTGGATTTGATTGTAATGGACTGATTGCTTCTTGAAAACCCTAGGGTTATGGTTTGAACTTCGTGGTTTGATCGTCGGATTGATGGCTGCCTTTGGGAGGTTAGGGCTTTTGAAGAGAGGGTTTGAGAGGGTGTTTCTGTAGAATTTCGTGGCTTGAGAGAGTAATTTCACTTGTTAATTTCGTGGTGCAAAGGCCTCTTTATATAGGCAATTGGTGACTCACTCCGGCCAATCAAATGGCACGATTGCAATTGCAATGCAATTCAAACTCTTCATTGCAATCTCTGAACGTAGCCCGAACGCATCGGAGAGGTAGTGTAGTTGGATCAAACAATCGATAGAACGTTCCAGAGTCTGGAAAAAGGATGATCTGGCGGCCGAGCAATGGATCTGGCGGCCGAGGAATGGATGTTGCAGCCGAAGGATAGATCTTGCGGCCGAGGGATTGATCTCTCGGGGAGATTTTCTAGCAACAGGTTGCTCGGGTGAGGAAATGATGTTAAGGCCGTGAGATTCGATGTTACGGGCGACAGATGGATTCTCCTAGCTTTTGTATTTTCTGTTTGAAATGCTATATGGCTCTGGATGGGGTCCTCTAAATGGCTCAAAGTTCTTACCGAAGTCCTAAGGTTCTCGAGAAGGCAATCAGCAATCACTGTATCCATTTCATCATCGGAATGGTCCCCAATGTGGGACCTGAAATAATCGTTAGGCCAAATTCGGGTGTCTACAGACGGGACTTGATTTCGTCGGTGGTGTTCTGATGGTCGGAGTTGCCGATGATAGAGGAGGATGGAGTGAGAAGTTGGGGGTTAGGGTTTAGAACGTTTGTATGAGAGAGAGAGAGAGAGAGAGAGAGAGAGAGAGAGAGAGAGAGAGAGAGAGAGAGAGAGGATTTGAAACTACGGTAAAGGAGACATGTATGGCAGTTGTGTAATTTAATTTAAAACTATGGGCACTTTAATCAAATAAGGAGAATGCTTTTCACTACAAGAAATTTGGGATCTCCCAACAGTTTTTTTAGCAACGGTTGAAAAAACCGTCGGTATAGATGGTGTGTAGCAACGGTTTGCAAAATGTGGAGGCCACGTCAGTGCCACGTGGCTGCCATGTCATATTTTACCCCAGATTTAAAAAAATAAAAAACTTGCCTTTAGCAACGGTTTGTAACCGTTGCTAAAAAAAAATCTGTACCAACGCTCGTCAAAACCGTTGCTATACCTCTACACCAACGGATATCTCGCAACGGTTTGGCAAACGGTTGGTGAACCGTTGGTACTGCTTTTAGCAACGCTTTTTGTGACTTTTAGTAACACTTTTAACCGTTGTTAGATCCCGATTTTCTTGTAGTGTTTCAACCCTTAGATCAAACAAATCCAGACCATTCCAACAACTTGTCCCCATGCCCTTCTTTTTTATAATAGAGATAGTCATTTCAATCCAATTGAATGGAGTAATTCATAGTCCAATTTGCATTTTTTTTCGAGGAACGGGCTTTAGAATTTAGACCTGAATTCCAGGACAAAGTTGGATGTTTCGTAAACGCTTTTATTGATGCCAGATTGAGCTTATTTTTTGCAAGGACTAACCAAACCAAACCAAATCGAGCCTTATGTCTCAATCACTTAGGGTCGGTTACATGAATCATTTTCCTCCATTGAACTTTGTCAATGATCACTTGTTCACACATACCTACTATACTCTTATCTTTGCGCACCACAGCATCTAAGGTCAATTTAAGTCTACCCCTCCCCATAGCATTGCTACCCACAGCTATCCTATCCGCTCTCTTAACTACTGCATCTCCTGATCTACGGTAGACATGCATAAACAACCTTAGCCTATTTTCCCTCAACTTCTCTTCTATAGGTGCTACACCTACTATCTCACGAACCGTTTCATTTCTAATCCTGTCTCGTCTAGTCTTACCACACATCCACATCAACATTCTCATTTCTGCTACATTCATCTTGTTCACCTGTTGTTTCTTAATAGGCCAACATTCTGTTTCGTAAAGTATCGCTGGTCTGATGGTAGTTTCATAGAATTTCCCTTCAATTTTATGGGTACCCTCTTGTCACACAGTACACCAGTAGCGCTCCTCTACTTTAGCCACCCTACTTGGATCCTATGGGTCACATCATTGGCAATCTCTCCATCTCTACTAATAATTGAGCCTAAGTACCTAAAATAATCACTCTTATGTATCTCCTGGTCTCAGATCATCACTCTTTCTTTGTGCGCATTGCTGGTACTACTATACTTGCACACCATATACTCAGTTTTACTCCTACTTATTCGAAAACCCTTTAACTCTAATTCTTCCCTCCAAATTTCTAGTTTCGTATTAACACCTCTAACGGTTTCATCTACGAGGACAATGTCATCTACAAACACCATATACCATGGGATATCCTCATGAAATTGTCTAGTCAATTCATCCATAACTAAGGCAAAGAGGTACGGGTTCAAGACTGACCCTTGATGCAATCCTACAGTGATTGGAAATTCACTCATTTCCCCTACTGGTGATCGAATGGTAGTGACGACACCTTTATACATGTCTCTAATCACTCGATATACCCTTTGGTCACTCCCTTTCTCTCTAGAATCCACCATATGATGTCTCTAGGCACCCTATTATAAGCATATTCTAAGTCTATGAAAACCATATGGAGATCCTTCTTCTTTACTCTGTGTTTTTCTACCATTCTCCTTAATAGGTAGATAGTTTTCATGGTTGATCTTCTAGGCATGAACCCAAACTGTTTCTCTGACACCGTAGTCACCATCCTCAAGCGATACTCAATAACTCTTTTCCACAACTTCATCGTATGACTAATCAATTTAATACCTCTATAGTTGTTGCAGTTTTGAATATCTCCTTTATTTTTATGATAGATACTAGAGTGCTCATTCTCCATTTGTCGGACATTTTCCTAGTCATAATAATCTTGTTAAACAACTTCGTCAACCAAGTCATCCCCCAGGTCACCTAAACTTTTCCACACTTCAATAGGGATACCATCTGGTCCTAAGGCCTTACCCGATTTCATCATTTTCAAAGTTTTAACCACTTCAAACTTTTGTATTCTCCGATAAAATTCATATTCTATGTTCTCGCTAGGTACATACACTTCCTCCTCACCAAAGCCTCCTTCATGTTTCTCATTTAACAACTTCTCGAAATACGACTTTCATCTATTCCTGATCGCCTCGTCTTTCATCAACACCATCGAATCAATACATTTTATACATTTAACTTGAGAAACGTCTTTAGCTCTCATTTCTCGCAACTTGGCAAGTTTATAAATAAACTTTTCTCCATATTTACTATCGAGTCTAGCGTAGAAATTCTCATAGGCTTTCAACTTAGCATTCCTAATGGCTTTCTTAACTTCCTTGCTAGCTTGCTTATAACCCTGAAATTTTTTCTCATTCTGGTCCTTTTGCCACTTTTTAAAGCACTCCTTCTTGGCTTTTACCATGGTTTGCACCTCGTCATTCTACCACCATGTCTCCTTAGAAATTGGACATTTTCCCTTCGACTCTCCAAGAACTTCTTTCGATATTCTTCTAATACCGTCAGTTATGGTATTCCACATATTGTCACTATCGCCTTCCACTCCCCACCATACTTCTTGAGACATTCTTTCCTTAAATACCTCTAGTTTTTCCCCTCTTAGGCCCCACCATTTAGTCCGTGGGCATCTAGTTTCCTTTCTCCCTCTAATATTCCCCTTGAGACAAATATCTAACACCAAAAGTCTATACTGTGTCACTAGACACTCCCCGGGAATAACCTTACAATCCTTACATGTCAAGCGGTCTGCACCTCTAGCAAGAAAATAGTCTATTTGGCTTCTATTGACTCCGCTCTTAAAGGTAATTGAATGATCTTCTCGCTTCCTATAAAGAGTATTCCCCACTATAAGGTCAAAAGCTACTGCAAAATCTAAAATCCTCCGACCACCTTCGTTAAGATCACCAAATCCAAAGCCACCATGCACCTTCTCATACCCTTACTTATGCACTTCCACATGACTATTAAAATCGCCTCCTATAAAGAGCTTCTCCCTAAAAGGTATCTCTTGAACCACATCATCCATCTGCTCCCAGAATTGCTCTTTAGTAAGATCATCCAAGCCTACTTGGGGTGCGTAAGCACTAATAATATTAACTATGCTCCCTCCAATCACAAGCTTAACTAAAATAATCTGATCTTCTTTCCTCGTGACTGTAACTACCGAATCTTTCAGGTATTTATCTGCTACGATACCTACCCCATTTCTATGTCTATCCTTACCCGTATAGTAAAGCTTATAACCTGTGTCCTCTATCTCCCTAGCTTTCTCCCCTACCCACTTAGTCTCCTGAAGGCAATCTATACTAATCCTCTTCCTAAGCATGGTGTCAACTAGCTCTCTAGTCTTACCCGTTAATGTCCCTATGTTCCAAGTTGTTAAACGAATCCTATAATCCTGGGCTATCTTCTTTACCCGTTCTTGTCCAGGCACGTGCGGGAACCCTTGCTCACTTATCACCACACCCAAGCACTGGTGTAGCGTCCCTTGCTCATTTTTCGAAGCACCCGAAGGCAGGCACAACGCGTCGCTTAAAGGGAACGTCCTAGCATGTCTCGCTATCATATTTGGATTCATGTCATAAAGATCTGACGGGATTTTTACGTGCTGGCTGTCAGCTACCTAACGCACAACCCTCCTCCTTTATCCGGGCTTGGGACCGGTTAAGAAATAAAGATAAGGCTCTAAGCATAAACCAAGCGGAGTTATTTTTGCAAGTACTATAAGCGAAATATTTTTTAAAAAATGAGCGGTACGTTCCGATCAATTTTTTAGACTCAAAACGGGCCCAAAAAGACTTTGTATACGCTGGTACAGATTTTATATCTGTACCCAAATTAGCATTTAGCGCCACGTTGCATAGTCCAATGAGCATTGCATATATCATAGGAAGTCTAATGTGCATTGGAACGTAGATTGAAAAGCACATATAATTGCATTAAACTGTGAAGTATTTCAACATTAATTTCATCAAAACTCATATGTGTATATATATAAAATTCAACGAGATATGTCTAATGCAAAAACTAAAGTAGCTATTTAATTTTCTTAAAACGTGTTCAATCAAAGGGATGAGAGGAGCTCACACGATTAATTTGAACACATTGCACAAAGACTGGAACAGTTCAACACACGGACAAAGACTTGAATACCTGACCTCCGCCTCCAAAATGGAGGATTGATGTCCAAATACTTTTTGGAGGATGTGTTGGAATTGAATTTTTTGTCCATAATCGACGAATGGAGAAACTTTGAAGGAATAGAGCATGGGTTGAAGATGCCCTTAGAGAATCTCCCATTTAATAGTATGTACCCTCTAAAACTCCATTTTAGAGGATCATAAATACTATTCCAGTATTTTGCTATAATTAACAAGTTGATTTAAAGAATTTTACCATTCACACAAACTCCAACCACAAATCTTCATAACTCTATTTTACATTTCTATTTCAAATATTTTTCCATTTTTTTCTCCAACCATTGACAACTCTTCCATGATCTATCAAATTTAATAATTTCTCTCTCTTTATACTCAAAAAGTGAAATTTAGAGGGTCCTCTATTATATTTCCTCGTACTCCATATTTGGAGTACCAAATTTGATTCTCTAAAATGGAGGAGAAAATAGATGGTGGGTTGGAGTATGATTTTATCCAAAATAGATACTCTTTAGTGTACTTATTAATTTTTTTGTCAATATTGTTTACATCAATGGAGGGTTATCGGAAAATAATTGATATGGATAGTGTACTTATTCAAGAGGTGGCATTTCCTAGTATATATACACAGTGATTAAAAAAAATACATATACACACAACTTCTACACAAATGAGAGGTGTATGAGAAAGAAGAGAATAAAGAAGATGGACATGTCTAGTTCTTAACAAGAATATCTCTCTCTCTCTCTCTTCGATGTGGATTTGTCGTTTATTAATCCATTCTCCTTAGAGTGTTTTTTTCGTTTATATCTCTCCAATTATCCACCATTTTTCTATTTAGTTCTCAAACTATAAAAAACGTTGACTTAGTCCTCCAACTATTCAATTGCAGTCTATGATGATGATTCGGAAGATCATGACAAAGATGATGATTCAGAAGATCACGTGTCAAATAATGACACGGGAACATACATGAATGGTGAAGGAAAAGATGTTAATGAAGAAACAACAAATACTGAGGTGATAGCAAAAACACAAAGGGGACAAAGTGGATGAGGCGAGTGATTCAGTTGGTCTTCGAGTTGAAGAAGGTTTGCAGATGGTCACAAGTCAGAATAGCATTTCGGCCCTGGAAGATGGTGAAATTGATGCAGTGGTTCATAACCCCAATACTGAAGATGCGGAGTTCGATGATATATAGTTTTTGGAACCTCTTTGAAGTTAGCTTTTTAAATAATGTGGACGTTGAGGGTATCCAGTTGACTGTTGACCTTGACCTCATTTCACCGAATGAGGTCAAGGATTCCGAGAAAGGAAAATAGAAGAAGAAGTCGATTGATCAAATCTTAGGCATGCCTAAGTCCAAGAAGAAAGGCAAAAAAAAGAAGCAATTGGTCGTGTTCTGTTTAGATCAGCGGTTGTTGCTGTTGCTCTACCAATTTCTTCTCAAGGCATCAAAAGGAATCATCTTAATGAGGCTCAAGCTGTTTGACCGTAAACAAGGCCTTCATTATATGGGTAATGAGCAAGATCTTATTCGACGATTAGCAATTATGGAAGCCGAAGATGAGGAAAGGGCAAAGGGTCATGCTTTCCAACACAATGATTGACTCTTAGGAGTATATTTGGGTGTTCTTTTTGGATTTTTGGGTGTAGTTTGCCTTGTTGGGTGTTGTGGGTGTCTCTCTTTTGGGTGTTGCTTTGGGTCTTATGTGTCAAATGTCTTTTTGGGAGTGGTGTCTTTGTTGGTTTCTTGCCAACCTTGGTTTGTTATTCTCTCCCTTTGGATTTTTGTTGGCACATGATTGTTAGAGCTTGTTGTTTTCCTTTGTCGGTTTTCTCTTTTCCAACTTGATGCTGCTTAGGATCCTTTTAATCTTCGTAATTTGTTTTCAAAGATTAATAAAAAAATTTGCCGTTCAAAAAAAAAAAGAGTTAACTTTTCTCACGGAAAATCCCATATTTAATTTTTATACTTTTTATATGTATTAAAAAATATGATTAAAAAGTTAAATGCTCTAATTTTCAATCTGTCCAATTCAAACGGTTTGAAAATCGAAGCATTTATTTTTTTAAACCATTTTTAATATATATAAACAATATCAAAAATTAAAAGCTCCAATTTTCTCCAAAAAATAAATGCTTCAATTTTCAATCCGCTTTGTGCGAAGATCTTAGTATTCTAATCATATAATTCTAAAAGGTCATAATTTAATTTTGTCTTTAGGACTTTAACAAATCAAGTATCTGCTTCATAGGATTCTAAATGAAAGCCCTAGAAACAAAAATTATTTATGACCCTTTAGATTCATATGACGATCAGAATAATAAGATCTCTGCACCGGTTCAAACGGATTAAAAATTGAAGCATTTAATTTTTTAATCATATTTTTAAATATATATAAACAGTATAAAAAATTAAATGTGGGATTTCTGTGGGAAAAGTTAACAGAAGTTAACTTTTGGACTACATAGACTGCAATTGAATAGTTGGAGGACTAAGTCAACATTTTTAATAGTTTAAGAACTAAGTAGAAAAATGGTGGATAGTTGGAGGGATATAAACGAAAAAAACTCTTCTCTGTAATGGTTTTTGATGAAGGAGAGCAAAATGGAAGAGTAGAGAGAGAGAGAGAGAGAGAGAGAGAGAGAGAGAGAGAGAGAGAGAGAGAGAGAGAGAGAGAGAGAGAGAGAGAGAGAGAGAGAGAGAGAGAGAGAGAGAGAGAGAGGAGCTTTATGACTTATAATTTTTCACTTTTCTCATTTTAGTTAGCAAAAATAACTATAGAATTCTGTATATATGTCTCCAACATTAATTAATTATGTTACAAAATACAATCTGCACATATCTAATATCTCCCAAACACTTTACAGATCCTATAAAACATTATCATTATAATCCAAAAAATAAAAAATACAAAAAATAAAATGTTAAAAGTCAAAAAATGGAGATCTGTTACAAAAAGTCTGAATAACTTTTGAAGATCTGTTACAAAAGTAATTTCTGTATTTTTTCTTTTAAATATTAAGTTTTTACAACTATTTTTAATATGCCAACAAATAACAATTATGGGAAAAATATTAATGGACTAAAACCTACCTCATCTAAACCACTACTTCGCTATCCACAATCGTCCTAAAAACGTGGTTTTGATTGCCTTTTCCTTTTGGTTTGCTCTCTTTGAGTCTCGGTTTATTTATTTTTGGTCTTAGTATGTTTAGGGTATTTGGGGTGTTCAGAGGTTGTTTCGGTGTGGATTCTCGCTTTGGTTTTTAGGTTGGTTCCTACTTCCTTGCCTTCCTTTAGGTTTGGTTCTCGGTGGCGTTTTGTTTGCTTAAGATCCGTTAAATTTTTGTAATCTTTTTCAAAGTTTTACAAAAAAAAAATACTTATAAAAAAAGTTTCTGATGGAAGTCTCTTTGTAATTAAGTACCATTAAACTTCCTTAAATGAAATTTCTAAGAGAAAAAATTAATTAGTATTGAAGCAACTAATATGACGGTAATATTGACAATGGCAGTGAGCCTTACGCGTTTTTATATTTACCTACAGTTTTTTGGTCTCATGCCCCAACACATTTTATTTTTCCAAAAATAAAATATGAATCTACTTTTTTTTTTTTACCGTGAACATATGAATCTACTTTTTTTTTTTTAGCCTTATGGTCTGTCTATTTGTCTTGGGATTGACGGCCATGACATTTTTAAACAAGATCTGAGAACCCAAGGCGACGATTATACTCCCTTCCCCTCATTGGGCTAACGCCTATAGTTCAATTCATACTCATGTCATACTACCAGGCACAGAAAGCGACTGATATCATTTTTAATGACAAGAGAAGACTTCAAACTTTTTAAACCATACGTGATTCAATTAATGTAGGTTTTGTTTAAGTGATTTGCTTAATGTAACTCTATTAATTGAAGATTGGCTTGGTTCTTTTAATATAAATAGTCAGTACTTTTAAGAAAAGGAAGGTAATTTCAAGCCCAAAAATCATGTGTTTATGCAAATAATTTTTCTACCAATATGGATCTTGTTTGATAGATTTCATTGAGATCTTTTATACGGTGCAAAAAAAATTAAAAAATTATTTTTCATTTTCATTATATTTGAGTTTGAAAATTGAAGAAAAAGTACTTTTTAAAAAAGAAGGGAAAGTGGAACACCCCCTAACTATTTTTAGTGATAGTATCAATTTGAAGAGTTCAAACTGACAATTTGCAATTAAAACACAGAACAAATATGGCTTTATTTTTCGCTTGAACCACCTATGAGAGTCCCTTATGTAGTAGACACACCAACTAACATAAGGGCCGACTTATGGCAAAGGCCAGGAAAGCCTGCGCTTTCAGCCCCCCAAAAAGTTAAAAATAAGGGTCCAAAATTCTAGGATCCGTATATATATATATATATATATATATATATGTATGTATGTATGTATGTGGCCCAAAAAAATTTGCACTAGCCTTCTTTATACAAAATGGGCCCAATTGAAATTTAGAAGTCACAAAATAGGTCCAAACGGTGGAATTACTCATTAGAAACACTAAAGGCATTTTAAAAAAAGAAAAAGAAAATAAGGGACGGCCGGAAGATTATATTGCGCCGATCCAAAAAAGAAGAAGAAAGAAACGCAGCAAGCTGCAAACGCTTCATACTTCATGCTTGAGGAGTCGAAGGGAAGGGAAGACAACAACTGACGACCGTGGACGGAAAATACTTGCATACGGAATTCCTTGATAAAAATTATCTTCGGTCAAACATGTTTCAAGAAAGATTAAATGGATTTGCTTTATTGTCTATCGAGAAGGAGTTGGTGAAACAACTTGACTATGGAGACTTAATTAGTACATTTGCAGCAAAAAGTGCGAAAAGACTTGTTTTCAAATAATGAATTTTGAGGTATTGTAATAGTTGTAATTTTTGGGGGGATAATTATATGGATTGTGATTTTGGCACTCTAAAAATTAATGAAGGGGCTCCAAAATTGAACTGTGTTGATACACAAAACGACGTTATTTTGGAGCTCCTCCATCAATTTTTGGAGTGCTAAAATCAATTTCCTAATTATATATATGCTTTTATTTTGTAATGATAAATCTTTTGTAATAGTTTTTTTATGAGACTCTTTGTAGACTATTTTTGTATGAAAAATATAGGAAGGCCTTATTTAAGAGGTTCGCTTCCGGCCTCCAGAACTTATGAGCCGGTCTTAACAAACATATTTTAAGAATTACGTACTTCGACCTGACTTAAATAATCTTTTGGTATTTATATTGTACTTTGACCTGGCTAACATATTTTTCGTTGTTATTTTGTCACTCGGTATTGGTGTTGGCTTAGTTAGCCCGACACGTTTATCTATTTATCTACTGTAATACCATTTGTTTTGGTCTTAATTATTCCCTCCGTCCTAAAATGTTTGTTCGGTCCGCAAAACGGAGTGTTAAAAATAATGCAATTTTTTCAAGAAAAAATTCAAAAAAATTTCATAAATGAAAAATACTCATTGATATCTAGTAAGTTAAAAAACTTTTGATTTTTTCTTGCAAAAATTGTATTATTTTTAACACTCCGTTTTGCGGACCGGACAAGAATTTTGGAACGGAAGGAGTATAACATTTGTGTTTTTTCCCAAAATGGGTTGCTCTTGATTGGCCGGCTTTGGTTTTTGGAGGCTATTGACTTCAATTTTTATTCCCGCAAACGGAGCCGGCCGTGCAAGTACGTAGGAGGTTCGGAATTTCATATTTTATATCATAAATGAGAATAAATTCTTTATACCGCCGGTGTAAACATTTATTTCCTCCAAATCAATTATATTGCGCTACGTCGTCATGTTCTATTGATTGGGACCACTGTTTTGCAACGTGGCACGATATAATTGATTTGGATGAAACAAATATTTATACCGACGGTGTAAAGAATTTATTCTCATCAGAAATGGTCATTCCAATCCAATTGAATGGAGTAATTCATAGTCCAATTAGCTTTTTTTTTTTTTTGAGGAATGGGCTTTAGAATTTAGGCCTAAATTCCGGGACAAAATTGGATGTTTTGTAAACGCCTTTATCGATGTCAGTTTGAGCTTATTTTTTGCAAGGACTAACCAAACCGAGCCTTATGTCTCGATCACTTGGGGTCGGCTACATGAATCATTTTCCTCCATTGAACTCTGTCAAGGGTCACTTGTTCACACAAACCTACTATACTCATATCTTTGTGCACTACAGCATCTAATGTCAATTTAGGTCTACCTCTCCCCGTAGCATTGCTACCCACAGCTATCCTATCCGCTCTCTTAACTACTACATCTCCTGATCTACAGTAGACATACCCAAATCACCTTAACTTATTTTTCCTCAATTTCTTTTCTATGGGTACTACACCTACCATCTCACGAACCGTTTTATTTCTAATCCTGTCTCGTCTAGTTTTACCACACATCCACCTCAACATTCTCATTTCCGCTACACTCATCTTGTTCACATGTTGTTTCTTAATAGGCCAACATTCTGTCCCGTAAAGTATCGCTGGTCTGATAGCAATTCTATAGAATTTTCCCTTCAATTTTATGGATACCCTCTTATCATACAGTACACCAATAGCGCTCCTCCACTTGAGCCACTTGGATCCTATGGGTCACATCATCGACTATCTCTTCATCTCTACTAATAATTAAGCCTAAGTACCTCAAATGATCACTCTTAGGTATCTCCTGGTCTCAGATCATCACTATTTCTTCGTGCGCACTGCTAGTACTACTAAATTTACATACTATATATTCAGTTTTACTCCTACTTATCCAAAAACCCTTTAACTCTAATGCTTCCTTCCAAATTTCTAATTTCATTTTAACACCTCTAGCGGTTTCATTTACGAGAATAATGTCATCTGCAAACATCATACACCATGGGATATCCTCTTAAAATTGTCTAGTTTATTCATCCATAACTAAGGCAAAAAGGTACTGGCTTAAGGCTGACCCTTGATGCAATTCTACAGTGATTGGAAATTCACTCGTTTCCCCTACTGGTGATCGAATGGTAGTAACGACACCTTCATAAAATGTCTCTAATCACCTCGATATACCCTTTGGTCACTCCCTTTCTCTCTAGAACCCACCATATGATATCTCTAGGCACCCTATCATAAGCCTTTTCCAAGTCCATGAAAACTATATTGAGATCCTTCTTATTTGCTATGTGTTTTTTTACCATTTTTCTTAATAGGTAGATAGCTTCCATGGTTGATCTTCCAGGTATGAACCCAAACTGCTTCATTTAAGACAATTTAAATGAAAAAAGATATTTTTTGTGTTAGCCAAACAAAGCTCGTCTCATTAGAGGCAATTTTGTCTTTTCACGTACTCTATACTCTAAAATATTTTTATTAATGGACTCTACACATCACAGAAACTTAGGCTAGACTAAAACTCCTATGGGGTTATTTCATTTGAACTTTAGACTAATATGCTGTTTTAAGTTTGCTGCTATTGTCTCTGTTCATGTACACTGGAAATGATGAAAGTAGTGGAAAAGAGATGGGAAAGTGAGAATGAACAGATCATCCCCAAGATGAGTGAGGCCTTGAAGCCTTGAAGGTGTCTCGTTCGATGAAGGAGGGTATAATCGTGAACGTAAAGGAGATGTCGTGGCACTAAAAGAAAGTGTCGTGGCCTTATCATTACCCTTCTCTAAAATGGAGGATAAAATAGATGGTGGGTAGGAGTACGATTTTATCCAAAATAGATGCTCTTTAGTGTACTTATTCTTTTCTTTTTGCCAATATTGTATACATCAGTGGAGGGTTATCGGAAAATAATTGATATGGATAGTGTACTTATTCAAGAGATGACATTTCCGAGTACATATAAATACACACATAGATTAAAAAAAATACATAATATACACACAACTTCTACACAAATGGGGAAAAACTATTTCATGCCCCTTGGTGTACCGCCATGTAGGGAAATAATTACTCACAAATGGGAGAGTAATGTACGACAGTACCAGTAGATATATAGGAAAAGGATGAGCTAGGATCCAGCGTTTTTATCTTCCAGACTACCACTATAGGAGAGTTGTTGTCCACGTCGTGGCCAAGTCAGCAATTTGGAGCTAATAAAGCATCCGCATTGTAATAAGCAAATGAGTGTGGACAAATTAATTTAACAATAATGCTCAAAAAAACACTTTACATTGTAATAAGCAAAATTACAAGTCTTTTAGCAAATAACCAAATTTCACAAATTTCATAACCAAAATTAACAATTTTTACCAATAACCGAAACTCAATAACCAAACTCAAAACTCAAATAACTCAAAACACCCCACATTGGAATCGTCTCATCGAGACAAATAATTTGGTGTGGTCAGGTGCGTGATTGAAACTCGTTTATGATTGGACAAATTTGCATCGTATATTGTGGGGTTTTTTTGGACAATATGTCAGGGTCTAGTTAGAAATTTTTGGTTAACTTCAAGTGTTTAATTGACGTTATTTGGAGTTCAGGTGCCTACGAGACTTGTGGGTGATAGTTTAGGGGAATTTGGAGAAAGTCTACATACACACCTTCTAACCAAACTAACTACGACTCCGGAAGCAGCAGTAGTTCTCAAGTCCAGGAATCTCTCTCTCTCTCAAAATCACTCTCTCTCTCTATGCTTATCAAAAACTTCGCCGGGGCGGGAAGAAAACGCCTTATTCTTCTTCTTCTTCTCCCCCTACTCCTGTTTCCAGTAATCTGCCGCGGAAATGAAAACCAGGAATTTATCAATTCCTGTGGAGACATCCACAACATCAGCTTCCCTTTCCAATTACAAGGCGACCCATCCATAACCTGTAACGACAACGACTTCACTCTTATCTGCGACGAAAACAATCGCACAGTCCTTCACCTCCCCTCCGGCGAATACTACGTGCAATCCATCGATTACGCCGACTACTCAATCCGTCTCGTCGACGTAGGAATCCAAACCAACGATACTTGCTCCTCTTTCCCACTCTCCTCTTCAACCTTTCTCTATTTCACCATTGGGGGTGGAGTTGGACCCTACTACGCGCAGGGTTGGAGCTCGTTCGCGTTCCTGAGTTGTGAAAACCCAGTCCAGTCTCCTATTTACATAAACACAACTGGTTATTGTGACATTGGAGACCATCCGGGAAAGGTGTATTATTCGTATGCTGTGGCGGGAGATGTTAGTCTTTGGGATGTGGCCGATTCGTGCGTTTTGGAGGCGTTTTACCTTTCATCGTTGCAGTGGATCGGAGAAGGGGGGTCGAATTTGTCATGGTTGGATTTCAATAAGGAGTTGGGGTACGGATTTCAGGCTTCGTGGGGTACGAGTAGATTCTTCTGCAGCAGCATGTGCAGGAAAAAGGCTTCCTGCTTCGGGGATTCTGTGAATGTCACTGCCGTTTGCGACAACCAAGATTCTTTTTGGATCAGCTACCAATATTACAACCAAGATTCTTTTTGGACCAGCTACCAATATTGCTTCCCGGATTCGAATTGCCCTGTCATATTTTTCTTCATTGACCGGTGTTCCTTGAGTGAGATATTCTGATTGTTTACTATTCTCCATTCTTCAATTTTTTGTCTAGTACTGTACTTTTTTCAGGTACCAATAATATTGTTGAAAAAGGTTCATATACATTTTAGAAAAAAAAAATACAGTCGTTTGGTAGTATTTGGGCTTCAGGGACCTTTTTTTTTTTTTTTCATTTGGTCATAATGTTTTACATTTTAGACGCCTAGGCGGATGATATATTCAAAAATTATGACGGGAATCTAACAAAAATTCAAAACAAAAAAACAAAACAAAACACACGAAACGAAACGAAAAAAGACAAAAAAAAAAAAAAAGAAGTTAAGAGAGAATGGTCATCAGTTTTCTTACCTGATTAAAAGGGTTTACCGCCAACAAAGTTTTTCAATGATCGAGTAGATAATATAGGACGATACAGCCGTACAACTTTAACGTATATTTGCATTGAATTGAAGGAATTCGACTAATTTACTTACAGGAACAACATCACTGGCTACTGGCTGTTGATCCTGTAAATATATTACTCCAGTGTAACTGTGTAAGAATGGCCTCTAACTCAGACAATTTAAAAATAAAAAAAAGATGGCCTATAACATGTTAAGCTTATTTGTAATTCCGACTAGTTATTGTAAACATTGAAGTTGCGTGCATGATCTCATTTTTCCACCGTATTTTAATATGTAATGGTAGAGTAATTAATGATTTTCTTTTACTAACATAAATTTTTTTCATTCCAAAAATGCAGGGGGCTTCTGGATAAATATATGTAAGTTCTGTTTTTCTGATTTTCGCATACACCCCTTCCGGAATGTCTCATCTTCTATTGCATGATGCTTACTACTGGAAGCATTATATGTTGTTGAAAAATTGATCTTACTAATAAATACTACTGTGTTGAGAAAGAAAGCTTCTTAATTAGGTTGGTCTCATTAATTGCCATACCAATGGTTCCAACAGTAGATATTCCAATTGCGTTTCTTATTGCCTAGCTCCCACAATGCGTACACTTACCTGATAAAGTATTTGGCAAGACTTGTTCAAAGTTTCTTCTAGTTTTGAAACATCACCTCTTCTTTTCATACCACTCCCGTCTTATGGCTAAATTTCTATCTTTGTTTTTTTGTAGATTATCGATTTCATCTTTGGCACTTAGATGATGGTAAGACCTTATCTTTCCTATGATCTTATCTTTTGTGAACCATAGTAAAACAAAATGTTGTGCGAAAGCTAAATAAACAGACGGCGATTATGAATATTGAATCGAAGTGGTTTGGCCTTACTTTGGGATTTACGCCTAGTCCCCGGGCAATCGATCGATAGCTTCATTAAATAAATACGAATGCTCAATGAGCTACAAAGAAGAAGGTCTACAGAATCCCTTCTACCCAAATCTCACCGAAGCCAAAAACAAAGGCAAAGTCTCTCAAACCCTAACCCAATGCCTAATTAATATTTGCTCTCACCACATAATAAGAGGCATAACAAGTGTATTTATACCCAAAGACAAGTTGCCTCACAAGTTCTAACCATATTGGGCTTTGGAGCCCCCAAAATAACCCTAAAAACAAAGTCAAAATGCGGCTATATTCTCGCGCCAGTAGACAAGCCGGTTGACACACCGATTGACAGGCGGATAAAGCTACGGAACCGGCACTCGTACCTTCTGGCTGGAAGTTCCGTGGTAGTCCTCGACTACCGGACTGACTACCGGTGGACAAATTCAGCCGAATTCTTCACACAATGTGTACACTTACCCGATAAAGTAATTGGCAATACTTGTTGAAATTAGTTTCTTCTAGTTTTGAAGCACTTTACATCACCTCTTCTTATCATACCTCCTCAGTCTCATGGCTAAATTTCTATCTTTATTTTTCGCAGATTATCAATTTCGGAATCTCATATACAATGGTAAGACCTTATCTTTCCTACGATCTTATCTTTAGTGAACCACAGTAAAACAAAATGTTATATGGAAGCCGAATAAACAGATAGTGATTATGAATATTGAATCGAAGAACAAAACATATGCGTGAAGCGAACCAAACGTGAGAGAAAGAGAGAGAACAAACAAAAGGAGAGAGACACAGATTTACATGATTCAGCCTTATTTTGGGATGTAAGCCTAGTTCACGGGCAGTCGATCGATGGCTTCATTAAACAAATATGAATGCTCAATGAGCTACAAAAAAGAATTTCTGCAGAAACCCTTCTATCCAAATCTCACCAAAGCCAAAAACAAAGGTAAAGTCTCTCAAACCCTAACCAAATACCTAATTAATATTTGCTCTCACCACATACGAAGAGGCATAACAAGTGTATTTATACCCAAAGACAAGTTGCCCCACAAGTTCTAACCATATTGGGCTTTGGAGCCCAAAAAAACCCTAAAAACGAAGTCAAAACGCAGTTATATATATTCTCACGCGACAATCAGTAGACAAGCCAATTGACCGGCCGGATAAACTAGTGGAACTGGCACTCATAGCTTCTGGCTGGAAGTTCTGTGGTAGTTCTCGACTACCGGAAGGTGCCGTTCCGGTTTCTTTTTAAACCTTTTTTTTTCAAAAAGAAGGTAATTTCAAGCTCAAATATAATGAAAATAAAAAATAATTTTTTAATTTTTTTTGCACCGTTTAAAAGATCTCAATAAGATCTATCAAACAAGATCCGTATTGGTAGGAAAATTATTTACGTAAACACATGATTTTTGAGCTTGAAATTACCTTCTTTTTCTAAAAGTTCCTTTTTTTCGAAACTGAAACGGGGACTACCGGGGACAAATCGAGCCAAATTCTTCACACAATGCGTACTTACCCGATAAAGTAATTGGCAAGACTTGTTGAAAGTTTCTTCTAGCTTTGAAGCACTTTACATCACCTCTTCTATTCATACCTCTTCCATCTCATGGCTAAATTTCTATCTTCATTTTTGCAGATGGTCGATTTCTTTTGCTCTTAACTATTGGTAAGACCTTATCTTTTCTATGATTTTATCTTTAGTGAACCTAGTAAAACAAAATATTGTGATAATACTCCCATCACCAGTTTATAAGTGTCCTCCTTTGAAAGTCAAACTTTTCAAGAAGACGCATTAATTTCAATTAAAAATTGTTTACTTTTCTAAAATACCCTTTCTATTTAATTGATGCATTTAATTTGATTCTTTGAATTTGGAAAGAACTAAATAGGAAATTTGTTATGTTTTACCCATTAACTTTTCAAAATGGACACTTTTTTTAGGGACAAACCAAAATAGAATAATGGACACTATAAGGGACGGAAGTAGTAGTAAAAATGACCCAGACTATATGTATAAAAAAATGATAGAGTACATGAAGGGACAAATGAGATGTGGCATAATGAGTGTCTGTGTGTCTGTCATATTTCACATGCAAATAAGATAATACCAGGACAGCAAAGGATTTTATTCTTATTGCTTCATTTCCTTTGACCCAGGAACGGTCGTTGTAGCAATCGTTGCAGCGATCATTGCACTAAGGCTTTTGTGTGTACCATGTGTGTTTGGGTTTTTAATCTATAAGTTCAACAGAAGACATTTATCAACCTTTGATAGCATAGAAGGTTTCTTGCATGGTCAGAATCACCTTGTGCCTATTAGGTACTCCTACTCGGACATTAAGAAGATGACAAATGGTTTTAGGGACAAGTTGGGGGAAGGAGGCTATGGTTGTGTATACAAAGGAAAGCTCCGAAGTGGCCCTCCGGTAGCAATTAAAATGCTAAGCAAGCCCAAAGCTAATGGACAAGAGTTCATCAACGAAGTTGCTACCATTGGAAGGATTCATCATGTCAATGTTGTTCAGCTGATTGGATATTGTGCCGAGACATCTAAGCGTGCTCTTGTGTTTGACTTCATGCCTAATGGGTCTCTAGACAAGTACATCTTTTCTCCAGAAGGAAAATTGTTCTTAAGTTGTAAGCAAATGTATGAGATTTCTCTCGGAGTGGCTCGTGGCATTGGATATCTGCATCAAGGTTGTGACATGCAGATCTTGCATTTTGATATAAAGCCTCATAACATTCTTCTTAATGTGAATTTCATTCCAAAAGTTTCAGATTTTGGGCTTGCAAAATTGTATCCAGCAGATGATAGTATTGTGACAATGACTGCAGCAAGAGGAACCTTGGGCTATATGGCTCCAGAGTTTTTCTACAAAAATATCGGTGGTGTTTCCCATAAAGCTGACATTTATAGTTTCGGAATGTTGTTATTGGAAATGGCAGGCAAGAGAAGAAATTGGAATTCATCAGCTAATTCAAGCCAAATTTTCTTCCCTTCATGGGTTTATGATCAATTCGCGGAAGGAAAAAAGGTACAAATTGGAGAGACCACCGAGGAGGAGAGTATGATGGTAAACAAGATGATGTTAGTGGCATTATGGTGTATACAAATGAGGCCTAGTGACCGTCCGTCGATAAACAAAGTTGTTGAGATGCTTGAAGGAAATATAGAAATGATTCACACGCCTCCAAAGCCTTTTCTGTATTCACAAGGTACGCAGGCCGAGAATAGTGGAATGAATGAAAGTTTGCCCAATCTGTCAGGTGCTTGTATGGATTCTCTCACCCGTGATATAAGTACTGGACGCTAAATTCTCAAGACCAAACATCCTGTATTTATAAATAATGTTGGTTCCATATGATTTCGATTTGATGGTTTTAGAAGACCGTGTGACCTGGGTTCGGATCTGACAAGGGGAACACTGACGTTGTGTATGTGAAGTTGTTGAAGAATTGTTTCACTGTTTATGTTAATGGGATCGAGATTTGTCTCGTAGAGTTACTATTCTCAATTCACGAAAACCTAGCTAGAGTCCTTTTTCTATTTCTTTTAATTCGTTTTTACCCCGTCAAATTATAGGCTATTCACATGTCAGGAACAAGATTAGTAGGGAATCCCTACTAGGGATACTCGTCTGCTTATAGATTTTTTCGCTAAGTTTACCATTTTTAATTTGTCTTTGAATTGCACCAATGTCTTCTAGTCCTTATATTTTTCGTACATATGCTTAATTAACAATTAGAGGTTAAGCACACTCGATGTGCTTGCAAGTCGAATTTTATTTCCACTGTTCTTTGAGAATTCAACTGGTGGGTGGGTTTTAGCTTTGTAATGTGTTTGATAGAGGATGCCTTCCAAGGATTCTATTGCATGGATTGCCAGGATATATGGACAGTATGAGTAACCGAGAGAGGCATATATTAGTGCATCAATTGGTCAAGGGTGGAGAGAATGACATGCATTGATGGGTGGTGAGGACCCATATTTATTATCATAAGATTTTTAAATAATTTTTTTATAACTGGTGCGGTCATAGGTTTTTCTCGATTCATACTTCAGCTGGCTTTTCCTTATTTCTCCTTATTTGATCACAGATGGGGTGTGACTTTTCCAACTCCTAGGTTCATGTGTCGATGCTTTAAGTTCATATGAAGCAATAATCACCCAGCTTTCAGTTCGTCCATTTTATTTATTTATTTATTTTTGATCGGTAATAAAATTTATTAATAACTCGACAAGGGTACATCGAGACAGCCAAATGCACACTATAATGGATGAGGCAAAACATAGGGCTGAAAGAAAGAAAAGAAAAAGGAAAGAAAAATGCGTTCAATGATAAATTGATCAACGGACCTTATCATTGGGGGCAAAGTTCAATGAGCGTTGATTCGGCCAGGAAGTCATTCTCAGCTACTGTCTAAAGTTGTGGTCTACTCAATTGAAGAAGTCTAATTGTTCCTAATATATTGTCAAGATAGATGGTCTGCTTTAGTGATTCAGTCAAGAAAGGTTGGTGAGCATAGAAAGGTTGGTGAGCATTGAAGTGAATAGTAGAATAGGTCGGTGTGGACATAGGCTTGGGCATTTCAACTGCATTTGGCATCCTCCCCAGTCTGTTTCTTGACTGATTTTTATGTTCCTTCTTTGTTAAAATTTCGGCCTCGAGGACAAGGCATTCTTAAGGAGGGTGGAACGATACGCACTCTAGTTAGGAGCGGTAAGTTAGGATTGACGGGAAAAGTTGTTAAGCGGTCAATGTCAAGTGTGATTGAAGTTTTCGATGACTTGCTGGAGAACATTGCATGTGTTGAGAAAAGAAAGAAATGTTGATAGAATTACATAGGGAAAGCCAGACCTGTTAAGTGGTCAATGTCTTTAGTTTCTTAAACATTGCGTGGTAGCATACGGTTATTGCATATTTCAAAACAAATATACGACAATTTGAAATCATCTTTGTTTTGTTCTGGTACAAACTGCTTCTTAGCTACCATGGACAAAAACAGAGGGATAGAATCCATCATCAAAAATGACGATGAAAGTAACATTATGGATTGGTGGTGATCTTCTAATACCCCATACATTGGACGCAAAATAACCTGCTCAAAGCACAATAGTATTGATTGATGAAAGAGACTACTCTCTCCGATACAATAGATAGTGGTTATATCTTTCTCACTCGGATTCAACAATAACTTCCAACTCACTGTTGAAAGGCCTTCCACTTGCCTGTCCCGTGGCCAATGTTGGATTTATAGAGGCAAATGGATTGGGAGGCTTGATCAGAGTGTCTCCATCTCCTTCCAACATTTGAATCGCAACGTGCATTGAAGGCCTGTCAACTTGATACCACTGAATGCTCTTAAGTCCCACGATTGCTAACTCCTTTGCAATCTTGGCATCTCCTTCATCTTGGATATCAATTCCTAGCTCTTCTCCCCTATCTAAACAATTGTAAATCCATTCCGGAAAGTATACTTGGTTGCTATTCACCATTACATCAAAATTCTTTTTCCCTCCTACTATTTCGAGCAACAATATTCCGAAACTATAAATATCTAATTTGTATGACACATTCCCAAAGTTCCTAGAGAACACTTCCGGTGCAATTTAGCCAATGGTCCCCCTAGCAGTCATCATGGATACAACACTTTGTTCCTTTGAACACAACTTTGCTTGACCAAAATCCGATATCTTTGGATTCAAGTTATCATCCAACAAGATATTATGTGGTTTAATATCAAAATGAAGGATTTGTTGATCACACCCTTGGTGAAGATACTCAATCCCTTTGGCTATGCCCATAGCAATTTCTAGCAGCTTCTTCCAACCAAGTGAACGCTTCTTGTGATCAGATGATGCATACTTTTCTAGCGAATCATTTGGTAAGAACTCGTAAATAAGAGCTTTTCTGAATCCATCAGCACAATATCCAACCAAGCAAACCACATTGGCGTGGTGGATCGTACCAATTATTCCCACTTCGTTGATGAAATCTTCCCCATTGTCCTTAGTGTTATTGATGATCTTAACCGCGACATGAACATCATTGGAAAGTTGTCCCTTGTACACTGTTCCATATCCTCCTTGGCCTACTTTGTCCTTGAATTGATTCGTAATTTTCTTGATATCGGCATAAGAGTATCTTGCTGGCTTCAAAGCTCTGTAATTCTCCAAGAACCTGTCAATCTTTAGATGATCCTTTCTCTTTATTTTCTTCTGTCTATGACACCAGTATAGTGCAATAAGGATGACCAAAAGCAGAGTTGATCACGCCTGTAATCACTACGTCACCTGCGAAAGATAGGGAATACTCGTTATATTTTTCCTTTGTGTACTGAAAATGGTGTTCAAAACTTCAACCCGACTCTATCTGGGCTCGTTTGTTTAACGGCATTGATGGTGCCACAGCTTCTGGGGAGTATTCAGTGACCCTCAACTTTGATGCACCCCTGTATACATATTGTATTACCTCAAACTATAAATTGAACACCCAACATTAAAATGTAAAACTTGGACAATCATCTCAATCTCAACCATGAAGATAATTGTCATTATTTTCCATGCTGATTCAATTGATTTCGCCGCAAAGTGAAAACAATATATTTAATTGGTTTCACCACAAACAATATTAGATAATTAGTTTACTAATTTTAATCGGAGAATTTTATGTTAGTTTTCCTTACAAATTCAATAAATTTAAGGTTCTTCAATAAATGTCATTAAAAATTTTCTAGAGTCGCCACTATTAGTGAAGGATGTACTAAACGCACCGAATTAGTAATAGTTGGATTAATAATCTATACCACACCTCCCCTGGTAGTACTTATTATATATATCTCCATGTTGTGCAATTATATATCCGCAACATGGTTAAATCACGTCGTCAATATTTTAAACAAACACTGGATATATGTTTGGAAACAAATAGACCTTCCGAGTACATGCAATTATGGGTTAATATTTTGTTCATCAACGAAGTTGCTACCATCGGAAGGACTCATCATGTAAATGTTGTTCAGCTAATTGGATACTGCACCGAGAGATCTAACCGTGCTCTTGTGTATGACTTCATACCTAATGGGTCTTTAAACAAGTACATCTTTTCTCCAAAAGAAAATTTGTCATTAAGTTATAAGCAAATGTATGAGATTTCTCTTGGAGTGGCTTGTGGCATTGGATAATTGCATTAGGACTGTGAGCCTGTGACATGAAGATCTTGCATTTTGATATAAAGCCTCATAACATTCTTCTTAATGAGAATTTCACTCCAAAAGTTTTAGATTTTGGACTTGCAAAATTGTAAGTATTCAACAGATGATAGCCTTTTGACAGTGACTGCAGCAAGAGGAACCCTGGGGTCTATGGCTCCAGAGCTTTTGTACGAAAACATCGGAGGTGTTTCCCATAAAGCTGACATTTATAGTTTTGGAATTCTGTTGATGGAAATGGCAGGAAACCGAAGAAATTGGAATTCATCAGCTAATTCAAGCCAAATTTTCTTCCCTTCATGAGTTTATGATGAGTTTATGATCAATTTGCAGAAGGAAAGAACATACAAATTGGAGAGACCACCGAGGAGGAGAAAGAGATGGTAAACAAGATGATGTTAGTGGCGTTATGGTGTATATAAATGAGGCCTAGTGACCGTCCTTCCATGAACAGTCATTGAGATGCTTGAAGGAAATATAGAATTGCTTCACATGCCTCCGAAGCCTTTTCTGTATTCACACACCACGTCGGCTGAGATAATGGAATGAACATAATGTTACGTAATCTATCAGGTGCTTGTTTGGATGCTATCTCTAGTGAGATAAGTGGGCGCTGACTCTCAAGATGAAACATCCAATTTGAGGGCTTACGTAGATTCTATATGATTTTGGTCGTGTTTTAAGAGACAGGACTATCAATTTAATGTAATGTGTTATTCTTTGTGTGTTAGCGTTTGTAAGCGACCTTGTTCCTTGGTTAATTTTGAATCAAACTGGGGGAACACAGACATGTCTATGTTAAGTTCTACGTACCATTATTTGTATTGGGATCAAGATTTGTCTCTTTGACCAACTAGTCTTATGTTTGCACCATTTGTCTTCAATAGAAACGGGAGAAATTTTGAAAACTTGATTCCAAGGTCGTGAGACCCAGGAGTATATTATGTTCCTGTTGTTTTTAACCTGTCAAACTCTAAAGTGTTCAACTAAAACTATTGGTTCAACGGTTGTGCAGCTGTACTTAAGTGCAATGAGGACTATAGGTTCAATTCCTACACATAGTATATTGATATTCTTGGTGATAGGTTAGGTTGGTTTGAGTTGGAGTTGGGGTTGGAGTATACACTTCTGGGTTTGTAGCTTCTTCTGGATTAGGGTAATGTAGCTTCTACTAAATAAGACTCCAAATAATTTCTAATCATCACGTTTCAAGAAGGAGAACAGCATCCACAGTAAGTCTCCCTAAATTTTGGACGAAATAGTATAAATAAAAAATAAAAAAGGAGGCCAATTTGTACTTTGACCGTCACTTTTTAAAACGGCTCATGCAGACTCTCTTCAAACTCCATACAGTTAATATATAAAGTCTTTCTTATTTTAATAACTAGGTGCATGCTGACGTGCAAAGCACGTCATTCATGCCTGTTGTAGAGATTGGTTTTGCGCAAAATCAGTAATTCTTGCTATGGCTTGCACATTCAGGTACTGTGTCTGCATAGGAGGAGTATGAAAGCAAGGTCAGGGGTAGCTAGATTTATGATTACAAAAGGCTTAATAAAATTAGATTGTAGTATAATGGATAGGTTTGTTTTGGATTTCTTCTTAAACTAATCTAAATGTATTGTATAGTTTGATTCAAAGAAAAGGAATGAAGCAAGAACGCTATTATCAGAACCGTTAAAGATAAACCAAAGCACATAAACATTTGCTATATGTAGTTCTAAATTTTAGTGTTTGTAATACCTTCTCCACTGATATGGGAAGATTGGCAATTTTGATGATATCATCTTTTGGATTTCCGTCTGCTTTTGGTATCAGAAGTTGTGTCAGTTCTATTGCTGTCAGTTCTCTGAGTTTTCTTGCCTTCGTTACAGCCCTGCAATAGTTGGAAGTATACAGTTGGTATTCTTTGAACTAAAACAGTAATGCGGTGATAGGTGTTTTATTATTTATGAAATATAGTAGTTACCATGATTGTAGTGCAGTTGCTTATGGTATTACTGCGTCGAAGATGAAACTTGATGTGTTTCGTGTGGCAAGTGTTCGACTTGTATTTGCATAATTATGTGAGCATTGATATGACAAATGTGATATGAAATGTTGTGGTCTTTTTCTTCTTGTGATAACTGACAATATGGGATTCTCATACGCTTGTTCTGAGACATTTTTGTTTAATCGCAATGAAAGTATTAAGAGTTCTGTTAGGTTAAAGTTTTGCTCCACTTGAATGATAGCTTATTGTTCTTATATCTATAATAGATATGCTACAGAAATAGTTATGAACATGGATGCTTGATCTAAACAGATGCAATAAGCATGAACTTTATTTCTTCACCAAGAGGAATATCAAGAGCAAAATATAAAATTAGATCAGAGCAGAAAACATAATTCAGCCAAATGCTTCAGGAACAACAGAGCCACTTCTGATATTTTTCACAGCATGCAGGACACAGTACTAAAAAGAAAACTGGTGGTTCAAATAATATTATTACTCTACTTTTCTAAAGCTTAAAAAAAAACATAGTGTAAGGCTTCTTGCTATAGTCAAAGCAAAGTAACTTTTTGCTGTACATTTGATTTGTCTTCTTGTTATTGTAGTAAACGAATATGAGTTTTGAGAATTTAGTTATATTAGTGTATTATCTTTATTCACTACAGTCTGTTTTATCTTATACACACAGATACATGCATGGTAATCTGAAAAAACAGTTGACACAAGAGAAAGAGAGCAAGAGAAGAATACGTGTACCAGGAACTGAATGTACCAGGAACTGAAAGTACTGAGGATTAGTCAAAACAAACTGGTTTACTGAAGGGCTGGATTAGTAGCAGATCAAAGTGAAAACCCTGTTCTATCAGTTGCATGAGAAACTGAATGTTTTGGGAGCAAATTGTTTTGTGGAAATGGAGAACAATTGTAAAGCTAAAGAGGTAGAGTTTGAAAGAGGAGGTCTAAGTGGTAGGAAAAGCACGTGGCAAAGGTTGAGGTAGAGTAAGAAAGTACTGCTATTACTCAAGATGCAAATTAATTCCATATGGCCAAGTAAATTAATAATTCTCAACAACAAAACAAAAAACACATTACTCTTTACTCGTCATTTCCTAATACTACTCTTCCGAAACCAACCAACCAAATTCAACAATACACCTCCCCCTCTGACCCAAAAAAACAAACAAAAATAGGACACGAGAGAAGAAACTACACATGCAAGACAAATAAAATAGAGAACAACAATGCAGAATCAAAAATACCTAGACTAAAAAAAAAACACAGAAAAGAACACATGCAACAACAATACAATACAGGGAAAAAGAGAGAATGCAAATACCGTACTGAAAATAAAAATCAAAAATCAGAAAATGGGCATTCAGAGGTAAAATCAGAAATCAGAAAACGAGTATTACCTGTTACCAAAACCAAAGCAAACGGTGAAAAACCGACAAGCAAACGGCGGAATCCGAGAAGCAAACACAAACTACAAAATCAAAAATCACAAAATCAGAAAACGAGCATTACCTGTTACCAAAACTGAACAGCTAGACCAAAGCAAACGGCGAAAATCCGAGAAGCAAATGGAGGAATCCGTGAAGCAGCAATTGCCAAAACCTCTCTCTCTAACAAAGCGTCTCTGTCTCTCTTCTCTCGAATGATATAAACAGCTCCACCCAAAGACAAATGTCCACCCCCTTTTGCCACATAACCCACTAAGTGGAGGAAGTAAAATACCCATTTCACCCAACAAACAAACAAGAAGAAGTCAACAATAAAAGGGCAAAATTGTCCAAAATGAGCCAAAAGTGGCAAGCGAAACCTGCCCTAAACTGGTTCTTATTATATTGGAGAGGAGAGAGGAGAGGAGGATATTGACGGTTTTTTTTATGACAAAAATAAGAGAAGTGAGTGAATGGTGCCTCCTCATTTTTTTAGGAGGTACTTTAGATGATAAATTATTGAGACACATTGATGGTAGGTTTATAGTTGGAAAAAGGGTTGTGATTGAATTTCCAATACGGTATCTCAAAGTGTCTCTCACACAAGTGTCCTCTGTCGCAATTTGAAGGGTTGTGATTGAATTTCTAATTCAACCCTACAGTTGTGATTATCTGCCAAAGACTAAACCCTAAAAAGGAGAGTAAAGAGTTTGAGGGCTAAGATTTAGTCCATCATGCGGTTATTATTCATCAGGTTCAAAATTTCAAAAACTCTCTGTCATCTCTCAGAGCATCTCCAACTCATCTTCAAAACTTCAAAATAGAGAATGGATGTAATATATTAATAGAAGATTTTATAATTTATCATCTTTTTTCTTCACGTACTTTTTGAAAAAATTAGGAGGAACCCATCCTTTCAAAAATTCGGTGAAAAAAGTGTAACATTATTTTGTAACTTGGAGTTAATATTTTTTCCACCTGTGGAGGAAATCTTTGGTTTCCCACAACAGCCTGCTACGGGTTCCACAAGGCATTTTTTGTTATAATCTGAATCGTCCATCTTGTAGGGTCCGCAGAATCGTACATATATGCAAAAAATGAGCTTTATCGGACACCAATAGGTATATTAAAAATTGAATTTTGATTTAGGAAATGGATAATCATGGATAGTTTAACTTCAAAATATATGACCGTCCATTCTGTAAACCAAAATTCAAGTTTTGATATACCTATCGAGATTCAATCAAGTTGATATTTTTCATGGATATACTACTCTACATATTCTGCAAGATGAACGGTTCAGATTATAACAAAAAAAAAGAAAAAATCTTTTGAGACCCACAGGTGATCCCATGATTTCGAGTCCTGCTACTGGTACAGCATTTGCTGTACAGCAGCGGGTACAGACCCCTTACCTCAATCCGATATCGGGAAGGGTGTTTACGAATCATTCAATTTTGCTTCAAAATTTAGCCAAAATTTTTAAGCAAAATTGAATTATTAGTAAAAAACCATCCCGATATCGGATTGAGGCGAGATGGGAGCAAAAGGGGTCTGTACCCCGCTGATGTACAGCAAATGCTGTACCAGTAGCATTTTTGCATGATTTCCACCTCTGCCAGATTGAAGTTACTCTCTTGTAACTTGACCACACGAAAAAAAGGGAAAAATTCAAAAAACCCCCTGAACTTTGAACTCAATGTCAAATTCATTGCCATCAATTTGCAATCCTATGAAGCAGAAACGTGATTATGAGAGCCTTAGAGACAAAATTTGATTATGTCTCTTTAGAATAATATGATCAGAATAATAAAATCTTCACACCCGTTCAAACGGATTAAAAATTGGAGCACTTAATTTTTTAACCATATTTTTTAATATATAAACGGTCTCAAAAAATTAAGTGCTCAAATTTTCACTCCGTTCGAATCGGTGCAAAGATCTTTTTATTCTTATCATATTATTCTAAAGGGTCGTAATTCATTTTTATCTCTAAGGCTCTCATATTAAGTATGTGTTCTTTATTTAGGACCCTATGGAGCAGAAATGTGATTATGAGCACTTAAATATCTTTGTACTGATTCAAAACGGAGTGAAAATTTGAGCACTTAATTTTTTTATGACCGTTTATATATTAAAAAATATGATTAAAATATTAAGTGCTTCAATTTTTAATCCGTTTGAACGGGTGTGAAGATCTTATTATTCTGATCATATTTTTCTAAAGAGACATAATCAAATTTTGTCTCTAAGGCTCTCATAATCACGTTTCTGCTCCATAGGATTGCAATCTGGTGGTATGAATTTTTTATTTAACCAAAACGTTGCCATTTTGGTATTCTTTTTGAAAATTTGAGCACTTAATTTTTTTAGACCGTTTATATATTAAAAATATGGTTAAAAATTAAGTGCTCCAATTTTTAAATCATGTTTTTATTATTCCGATCATATTATTCTAAAGAGACATAATCAAATTTTGTCTCTAGGCTCTCATAATCAAGTATATGTTGTGGTAGGTATTTTTTATTTATGGCGTTAACGGCAAGTCAGACGGCAGAGCTCAGGTGTTCAATTGAAGTTTATTTAAGTTCAGGTGCCTATTTGACATTGAGTTCAAAGTTCAGGGGTTTTTTTGAATTTTTCCCCGAAAAAAAAGGGTCGAAAGTGATAACTATAGAATTTCGGGGCCAACCTTTTTCTACCATCTATCTAGTAGTACAAAGATCACATTCCGGACTTCCTGAATCGCATTTGAAGCATAAGAACAATGATCAATCTCTCTCTACCATCTCCCGCGAATTTGGTCCCGCCTCCGCCCAAAACCCTAAACCCATCCCACCAAAAGACACCCCCAACCCAAACCCTCAAAAATCCCAACTTCGAACACTTGAAGAACCGCCTGATCCATCAAGCCAGTGTGGGCCACCTCCGCCAGGCAATCTCGACCCTTGATCTCATGACCCAACAAGGCCTCACCCCCGACCTCTTCACCTTCTCCTTCCTCCTCAAATCCTCCATCAGAACCCGCTAATTCCATCTGGGTAAGCTCGTCCACGCCAGACTATCCGAGTCGCAGCTCGAGCCCGACTCGGTCTCCCTCAACTCACTAATCAGCTTGTATTCGAAGAACAACGACTGGGTAACGGCCAATGCTATCTTTGAAAACATGGGTGAGCGTCGAGACGTGGTTTCTTGGAGCGCAATGATCTCGTGCTTCTCACGTAATGATATGGAATCGAAAGCTATATCTACTTTTGTTAAGATGCTTGAGTTTGGAGAATACCCCAATCAGTTTGGCTTTGCCGCCGTGATTCGGGCATGTTCGAATGCCGAGAATGCTTGGATTGGGGATGTAATTTTTGGGTCTGTGATAAAGACTGGGTATTTTGAGTCTGATGTGTGTATTGGATGTGCATTGATAGAGATGTTTGCAACGGGAAGTGGTGACTTTGATTCAGCGAAGAAGGTGTTCGACAGAATGCCTGACAGAAATTCAGTCTCTTGGACTTTGATGATAACTAGATATTCTCAGATGGGTAATCGGAAGGAAGCCGTTGAGTTGTTTATCGATATGGTAGAGAGCGGTTATATGCCAGATAAGTTTACTTTTACTAGTTTGGTTTCTGCTTGTGCAGAGTTAGGGCTGTTATCGTTTGGGCAGCAATTGCATGCTCAAGTGGTCAAGTATGGGTTGGCTTTCAATGTTTGTGTTGGCTGTAGTTTGGTTGACATGTATGCGAAATGTGCGGAAGATGGATCTATGGTTAATTCAAGGAAAGTTTTCGATCTTATCCCTGATCATAATGTTATATCTTGGACTTCGATTATCACAGGTTGTGGGCAGAGCGGAAAGCATAGTAAGGAAGCCATTGAGCTCTATTGCAGGATGATCGAGGATCAAGTTTTACCTAATCATTTCACCTTTTCCAGCCTTTTCAAGGCATGTAGTAATCTTTCTGATCCTGATACTGGTGAACAGATATGTGCCCATGTGGTGAAAATGGGTCTTGCGGCAGTTAATTGTGTTGGAAATGCTCTTATTAGCATGTATGCTCGATCTGGTAGGATGGAAGATGCTAGGAAAGCTTTTGATATTCTATTTGAGAAGAATTTGGTTTCTTACAACACAATTGTTGATGGATGCACCAAGAATATTGATTCTAATGAAGCCTTTGGAGTATTCCCTCAAATTGAGGATACTGGGTTTGTGCTCGATTCTTTCACATTTGCCAGCCTCTTGAGTGGAGCTGCTAGTATAGGTGCAGTTGCTAAGGGTGAACAAATTCATGCTCGGTTACTAAAGGCAGGGTTCGAGTCAAATCAGCACATAGCTAATACTCTAGTTTCCATGTATTCAAGATGCGGAAACATGGAAGCTGCTTTGCGAGTGTATTCCAAAATGGAACGTCTGAATGTGGTATCATGGACTTCTATCATAACAGGGTTAGCAAAGCATGGGTTCGCAACAAGAGCATTGGAAATGTTCCAAAAAATGCTTAATGCAGGTACAAAGCCAAACGAGGTCACCTATATTGCTGTTCTATCAGCTTGTAGCTACGTAGGTATGATCGATGAGGGGTGGAAGCACTTCAACTCAATGTACAAAGAGTACAGAATAAGCCCTAGAATGGAACACTACGCATGTATGGTTGATTTGTTAGGCCGGTCAGGCTTCTTAGAGGAAGCCATGCAGCTCATCAACTCAATGCCTTTCGAAGCTGATGCTTTGGTCTGGCGCACATTGCTTGGAGCTTGTCGAGTCCACGGTAATATCGCGCTTGGGAAACAGGCAGCTGAAATGGTTATTGAGAAAGAGCCAAATGATTCAGCAGGGTACATTTTGCTATCAAACTTGTACGCATCTGTGGGCCAATGGAACAAGGTAGCAGAAATTAGAAAAACCGTGAAAAAGAAGAATTTGGGAAAAGAAGCTGGCAGTAGCTGGATAGAGATAGAAAATACGGTGCATAAGTTTCACGTGGGAGATACATCCCATCCCCAAGCAGAGGAAATATACAAAGAACTTGATCAATTGGTTACCGAGATAAAGGAGGTGGGTTATGTCCCTGATACAAGCTCTGTTCTTCAAGATGTTGAGGATGAACAGAAGGAGGAATTTCTGCTGCAACACAGCGAGAAAATTGCCGTGACATTTGGTCTTATTAACACGTCAAAACCTAAGCGTATTACTGTATTTAAGAATCTTCGCGTGTGTGGAGATTGCCATAATGCTATGAAGTACATATCGATGGTAAAGGAGAGAGAAATTGTTTTGAGGGATTCTAACCGGTTTCACCATTTCAAAAATGGGATCTGTTCCTGCAATGATTACTGGTGATGACCGTTTCTTGAGCAAGACAATTTCATTCTTTCAGTTTTGAAGGTCTCGGCTGCTAAATTTTTAACTGCAATCTTCTTCATATTGTAGATTTTGGAGGTAAATATGTATTGCATTGATTGCAACCAAAATCTGTTTTACAATTCAATGTCTTCATTTTGCTTTCAGCAGGCGTATGGGGTATTGGAAATTTGTTACCAAAAATGCTGAAGCGAATTTGCAGATGCTGGATTTATCAAATTTGAAATATGCCAATTGAGGGCTTTCCGCCTGCGTATGGGGTATTGGAAATTTATTACCAAAAATACTGAAGCGAATTTGCAGATGCTGGATTTATCAAAATTGAAATATGCCAATTGAAGCGTTTTGTTTGTTGCTGCCTTTTCGACTCGTTCCAAAATATATGAACCGTCAACAGATTTAAACCGTTCACTTTCTTGCCACCATGCATGAAAATTTCTCCTTCTGAGTACAGGCCCAAGGAAATGCTGAGGAGCAAACCCAAATGTAGGTATTGCTTCCACACCGATTGCATCAATGAATGGCTTCGCACAAATGCTCCTTGTTCAGTCTGTAGGAACTCTCTTGATCGGTCTCTGCGGGCTCAAGCAGTGTAGATTTTGGTTTTTTTTTTTTATTTTGTGTTTTTGTTAAGTGTAATTGAAGTACTTGATGACTTGCTAGAGATCATTGCATGTGTTAAGAAAAGAAAGAAAGAATCACAAAAGGGAAATTAAGCAGACCTGTTAAGTGATCAATGTCTCTAGTTTCTTGCAAATTTAATAATCTCTGGATGGTATCATTCAATTTGACCACAAGAACGAGATTTATCATCAATATTTCCAGCAAATTTCCAAATAACTATACCACAAGCGTTAATCTGCAAATGTCTTTGTTTCTGTTACGGTACAAAATGTTTCTTAGCTACCATGGACTACAACAAAGGGATAGAAATCCCATCAATAACTCTAGAAAAGACGATAAAAGTAACGTTACGAATTGGGCGTGATCTTCTAATACCAGTACATTGGAGGCAAATCACTTACTCAAAGCACAACAGAAGCTTTATGGTAAGGCTATACATCGGTACATTAATATCTCACGGTGTCACGTATCAATTGATGAAAAAGATAGTGGTTTTATCTTTCTCACTCGGATTCAACAATAACCTCCAACTCATTGTTAAAAGGCCTTCCACTCGTCTGACCCGTGGCCAAAGTTGGATTTGTAGAGGCAAACGGATTGGGAGGCTTGATCAGAGTGTCTCCATCTCCTTCCAACATTTGAATCACACCATGCATTGAAGGCCTGTCAACTGGGTACCATTGAATGCACCAAAGTCCTACGATTGCCAACTTTTTTGCAATCTTGGCATCTCCTTCATCTTGAATATGAATTCCTAGCTCTTCTCCACTATCCAAACGATTGTAAATCCATTCGGGAAAATAAATTTGGTTAGTGCTATTGACCATTATATCGAAATTCTTTTTTCCTCCTACCATTTCAAGCAACAACATTCCGAAACTATAAATATCTGATTTGTATGACACATTCCCGAAGTTCCTTGAGAACACTTCTGGTGCAATATAGCCAATGGTACCGCGAGCAGTAGTCATGGATACAACACTTTGTTCCTTAGAACACAATTTAGCTAGACCAAAATCTGTTATCTTCGGATTCAAGTTCTCGTCCAACAAGATGTTATGTGGCTTAATATCGAAATGAAGGATTTGTTGGTCACATCCTTGGTGAAGATACTCAATTCCTTTGGCTATGCCCATAGCAATTTCTAGCAGCTTTTTCCAACCAAGTAAACGCTTGTCGCGATCAGATGATGCAAACTTTTCTAGTGAATCATTTGGTAAGAACTCGTAAATAAGAGCTCTTCTGAATCCATCAGCACAATATCCGACTAGGCGAACCACATTGACGTGGTGGATTGTACCAATTATTCCCACTTCGTTGATGAACTCTTCTCCATTTCCCTTAGTGCTATTGAGGATCTTAACCGCAACATAAACATCATTGGAAAGTTGTCCCCTGTACACTGTTCCATATCCTCCTTGGCCTACTTTGTCCTTGAATTGGTTTGTAATTTTCTTAATATCGGCATAAGAGTATCTTGCCGGCTTCAAAGCTCTATAATCCTCCAAGAACCTCTCAATCTTTAGATGATCCTTTCTCTTTATTTTCTTTTGTCTATAGAACCAATACATTGCAATGAAGATTACAAGAAGCAAAAATGAGCCTAAAGTCACACATGCAATCTCCAAGTCATGACCTGTGAAAGACAGAGAAGACCCGTTATATTTTTTCTTTGTGTGCTGAAAATGGTGTTTAAAGCTTCAGACTACTATCTAGGGCCTGTTGTTTGCAGCAGCGCCACGACTTGTGGAGAGTACTTAGTTGATAAGGGTGTACATCGTCTGGTAGCCCACCCAGCCTATCCCGCTTTTTTAGGGTTTGGGATTTGTGTTTAAGCTTATAGAGTTGGGCTGGGTTGAGATTTTATGCCCGTTTAGTTAATGGTATGGGGTTGTGAAAATCACTTAAGGCCCAGCCCGGCCCGATAAAAATAAAAGAACTCCTATTTTTAATAGGATATAGGTATGTAGGTATGAATGTATATGTATGTATAGGTATATGTATACTGTTATGCTATCCCGATAAGTCTTAAGGTTCTCCTTTTATAAGTGAGACACCTTAGAGAAGTTTTTGCAAGTTATAGCTTCATGGATATTGGAGAGTTCCAACTTTTTGATCACTTTAATTATTTTTTGTGGGGATATTTAATTATTAGAACTTTTTATGAGTCAGTTTTTTAGTAGTGATGAAAAAACTTAGAACTTTAAGTTTAATTATTTCGGTTGTCAATTCTAATTTGTGAGCATCATGATTGATTAATTTATGTTTGGGATACAATGCTTTAGAAAAATAATGGTCTTATTGGGCTGGTTTGGGAAATAAAATTTTAATTGGAAAGAGCTTAAGATTATTAATTAAAGCCCGATTATTTATTGGGCAGGCTTGGGTATGGGTAAGTCTCATTATTCTTAGGGTGATTTACTGGTCGGTTCACATTTTGAACCTAAATTCCCACCGACTCCGGCCAAATTTCAAAAAGTACGTCCAAGGATCTCAAGAAAGATTGAGTTCTCTTCTTTCATGGCTTCCATGAAAACTCTCAAGTCAACCTTCTTCATCATCTCCTCTCTCCTCCTGTCCCTCCACCTCTCCCAAACCACCGCCCACCAAAACTATATGAGCACCGCGGATTTGCACTCAAGAGGCTTAATCCTAGTAAAAATCTACTGCCTCATCATCCTCTTCGGTCCAAACCTTCGGTTGGCCGCGGCGAGGTACCTTCTACCATGTTTGGCGATTGTGTCGTGTTTGAACTTCAAAGTATACTTTTTTATGCGCATGAATTTGTTTGTTGTTTCTTTTTTTTAGTTAAAATTAGTGAATTTCACTAATAATAATGTCCAAAAATTCTTAGTGAATTTTACTAAGTGAAATCCAGACCCATTGAGATTTAGTGAAATTTGAAATCGGAGTGAAATTAATAAAATTTAGCTAAATAATATTTGATTTTAGTAATAATGTTGAATATCGTAAGACTTGATATCTTAACAGTTTAGATCGATCATCCTAACAAAAAATTAAAAAAAAAAAAACTTAAGTTAAAATTGGTCATACTTTTGACAGTTATACTCAACTTATTTCACTTGAAAGGTCAAACCCAAATCCTTGTTTTAAGACAGTTGAATAATTAATTTTTTAGTGAACTCTCATTTATCCACGAAAAATTGGAGGGATTTTGATTTTTTGGATTAAATTTTTTAGAGAGAGAATTTGATTTGGAGAAATATTTTGAGAGGAAATTGCAATTGTATTAAAAAAAAATTGGGTATAGTACTTACTTTCTTTTTGGTGAATTTCGTGGATGAAAATTTTGAGCGAAAATTTCATTTTTAGTTTAAATTTTTGAGGTATTGTATAGGGAAAAATTAAATTTCCAAAAAAGTAATATGGATGGAATTGAAAATTAAGATAATATGGCGGAAATTTTAAAATTTAAGAAAATAATGTGGCGGAAATTAAAAATAATTTTAGTTTAAATTTCGTACAACACATTGTGCTAAGGTAACGACTATGTATGGTATTGTTACTGAATTTATGATTTTTAGACATGTATTTTGCTTGGGTATAATTATTATTGATTGTGGTACGACATATTTTGGTTTTATTATCGAATATTTTAATCGATTTCCTTTGGTACGACACGTTGTGGTAAGAAAACGTCAATTTATGGTATTGTCATAACAATTGTGATTTGTTATGTAATTTGTGGTATTTACATATTTTTTATACGACACGTTGTGGTAATAAAATGACAATTTTAGGTATTGTCAATAATTGTGGTTATTTTATAAAATTTGTGGTATTTTACAAATATTTTTGGCTTGGGTATAACAATTGTTGATTCTGGTACGACATATTTTGATTTTGTTACGGAATATCATACGAGTCAAAGAATTTTTGGTACGACTCATTGTGATGAGATAATGCCAATTTATGGTGTTGTTATAACATTTGTGGGTATCATTATTTAATTTTTGATATTGTACGCATATATTTGGTTGGGGTACAAGTATTATGGATTCTAGTACGAATAATTATGGTTACATAATAATAATAATATTTTTTAATTATGGATAACCTGCTAATGACATGTTTAACAAGTAAATTTTAAAATACAAGTCATAACTAGCATCATAAATATGCATTAGAAAACCAAAAATCGGCATAATGAAAATCACAAATTGTCTTAATTTAGACATACTGTTTTACCCTGTTTACCATAGCTTTCTTCTCCATTTTCTAGACCCACGGGTAATTTTCTGTTATTATGAAGTGTAAGCCCACGTCGATGTTTGTGCATCCCTGCTCAATGGAATACCTTCAACTTTGGTACACACGTTACATAGACCACTATAATATTGAACACCGAATATTAAAATGTTAAACTTGGACGCTTATCTCAATCTCAACCGTGGAGCTAATTGTTAAAATTTTCCATGTTGATTCAATTGATTTCCCCGCAGAGGGAAACGATCTACTTAATTCGTTTTACCACAAATAATAGGAGTAGTAGATAATTAGTATACTAATTTTAATCGGAGAAGTTTTAATTAGTATTTTCTTTTAAAATTCTATGAAATTTATGGTTCTTTCATCTTTGATAACTACCATCAAAAAAATTCCCGGAGATGCCACTATTAGTGTAGGAGATGTAGAAGCCCACCGAATTAAAAATAATGGGATCAATAATACAAAATCTCCCATGGTTGCATTAGATATTCCCACGTTATGAAATTTTGAATTTAATTTTGTTCACCTTCCTAAAAAGATAGTGACCATTATCTTCATTTTTATTGGTTGAAATAGTGTGAATCTCACCACAAAATGATATTATATTTCTCAAAAAGTGTACCTACACCATTTCAACTAATAAAATGGAGGATAACTTTTACTCTTTTTTTAAAGAGGATGAACAAAATTGAACTTTGAGATTTTACCTCGTCCAAACCCATGACCTCGAGAAACCAAGCTTAGTTGAGTTAGTTTTGCTCATGTGCATCTCCAGTGGTGGCCAGTGTTCGAGCCCCACGAGGAGCAGATTTGGAGATTAGGGCTATGGGTAGCCTATGAACCTCCATTGACTAACATACTGGTAACACCCTGCCAACCCCGCTGGCAAAAAAAAAACCCATGACCTCTCACAAGGCTGTAGCCAAATGGTACAATGGAAACTTCAAAAAATGGATCCAGATCCAAAAAAACAGCACTTGCTTTTTCTCTCAAGAAGTTTACAAGATCTATTGTTGTGGGTATGCAAAGTTTCTTTTAACTTCCGCTGGTTCGAGCTTGCAAATGAAACAAATGGGAGAGTAGAGAAAGAGGGTACCCAAAAAACTTGCCTTCAACTCGTTGGTGCCATTTCAATTGCAGATCAGATTGATTAAACGCCTCGATCGGAACCAACAAGTTATACATCTTTCTGCAAGATAGCATCTGGGGCGGATCATAGGCATAAGAGATACTCTCTTCACCATCCTCGGCATATACTTCACGACCTTCGCCACCAAGGCAAGTTACCCTATACAAGAAACCCGGTTTCGCTAAAGGGCAACTGAATAAACTAAAAGTGTAAACGGTATCTGCAAATTGAAAGGGAGTGGTGGACAAATGGAGGTTTTGAAGCTGTTGTGGGAAGCAGCTGTTTGGGTCTTTGATGTGAATCGATTGGGAAGTGTAATTGATATTGGTGACTATAACTTGGACTGAATTAGGGAGGTCGAGAACGGTGGCAGTGTTGTCTGGAGAGCAAGAGAGGTCGAAGCCAGTGTAGCCGCAGTGTTGTGGGTGGTGGTTCTTTAGACAGAATGGGAAGCGGATTGGTGGACCGTGATCGGAGCAATTTTTTGGAGTACTGCAATCGTCCTGGGCTGTGGAAAGGCTTAGGAGAAAGAAGAGGAAAATATATATGGACATGGTACTACTCTCTCTCTCTTCTCTCTCTCTCTGAATATCTCAAAATTCTTAGCAGAGAGACTTGTACTAGTTCTATTTTGCTATAGAAATAGAGTCGTTTAAAAAAGGTTTTAGATGAACTGTGTGGCTCCCTTTCTTCTCTGCAATCAGAGTACTTATGGAAAATTCAGCTGGCTCCTTTCTTCTCAGCAATCAGTACTGTTCAAAGTCACCGAACCTGACCTTGACTTAGTGAGCTCCACATGTTTATATATCTTTTATCTTCAGTAGTGCTAGATGTACCGACAGAAAGGGGACCGAAATCGTATACACGAAAAAGGAGTGTTCGGATCAAGCACCCTACACACCTCGGATGCCGTTGATTATCACGTGGGCCCCATCGGTTTTTTTTTTAGAATTATTGGACGGCTCGGATCGGCCGTCCGGTGGCCGGAGACGGCCGGCCGGCAGCCGGCGGTCCCCTTTCTGTCGGTACATCTAGCACTACTGATATAAGGACCGTTCAGGGGACCGAAATCGTACCCTTGATTTCGTACCCTTGATTTCGGTACTAGTATTCTCTCTCTCTCTCTCTCTCTCTCCTTCCTTTGAGGGAATGGCCCTTGCGCCGGCGGATAACAAACCCCCTCTTATTTTTCTCCTCCTCCTCGTCCTGTTTTCAGTAACCTGCAGCTACGGTAATCAAAACAAGCAATTCATCAATTCCTGCGGAGACATCCACAACATCAGCTTCCCTTTCCAATTACAAGGCGACCCATCCAACACCTGTAACAACGAATCCTACACTCTTTCTTGCGACGAAAACAATCGCACAGTCATTCACCTCTTCTCCGGAAAATACTACGTCCAATCAATCACTTACACCATGTACTGCTGATATCAAAGGTGTAGGCCCTGGTAGGCCTATTAAATGCTTCTTGGACGGGTTGCTTCGCGGGCTCCATCTTGACGAAGGCCTTGCAGACATAAGGCTTTCTATTGATGATTTCGGCCACATCAACATCGACACTAGCCTCTGCCTCAACCGTAGCCACGTCATAATTAGGGTCTTGATAGTACGTACCCTTGGAAGCCGACTTTCTATCCTTCTCTTCTTCCAAAAGCTTCTCATAACGCGAGGCCTTTGCAGACAGCTCAAATAAGTCCCGAAATTCTGTACCATGATACTTCTTCTTGAACTCGAAATCCAGGCCGTTCAGTGCTAAACGCACATATTCGGCCTCGGGCAAAGGGATCTTACACTTGAAACGCGCTGTCTTGAATCGAGAGAGGTAAGACTCCACGCCTTCTTGTGGAAGTTGACGATAGCGAGACAAATCCGCCATCGTTATCTCCGGTTCAACCCTGTAAAACTGCTGGTGGAACATCTCCTCAATCTGGGCCCAGGTCTGGACAGAATTGGGTGGCAGATTGATATACCAAGTGAAGGCTGTTGCTGTTAGGGAATTCGGAAAAAGCCTTAACTTGAGTTTGTCATTCGTGCCCACCTCCCCGCACTGCACTTGAAATCGAGCAATGTGTTCCACTGTGGACTGCATGTTCTCCCCCATGAAGGTCTGAAATTCAGGAACTCGGTACCCCTTGGGAAAAGCTTCACCGTCAACCTCCGCCGTGTGAGGTTTCCTGTACATGGGTCTGCCCACAGGCCTGAATCCAGGCCCTAACTGTTCCTGAAGCAAATCCAAGACCTGATCTCTCCCAATCATGGCTGGCATTGGAGGCGGCTGCTGGCCTGCCTCTTGTGCTTGCAGATTCACGCCTGGGTTGCCCCCCGAGTCTCTGGGACTGAATGAGCATGAGAACTGTTCTTGTCTTTAACAGCACCTTGTCCTCCGTGAGGAGGCCTTTTGTCGGTCTTTTCAGGCCTGTTTGGGTTCTCCACCAAAACGGCCCTTTGTTCCTTGTTCATTGGAGGCGTCGGTCCTCCTCCAATAACCACTCATTTGCTTCTATCTCCTGCCGGTGCAGGGCTGTTCGATGAAGAAGCTTGATAGAAAACTTGTGGTGGCGTTGGAATTGAGTCCTTCAAACCTGTCTGTTCATGGCCGTTGCCATAGAATCCGAATTGAGGCATGACTGGTTGTTGAGGGACGAGTGGAAGCCTTTCTTTCATTGTGGCAATCATGTCATTGATTGCTAGAGTCATAGGCTCGACGGACTGAGAAATTGTTTGTGCCACGCTGTGTGAAATCTCTTGTCCTGCAAAAAACATATAATTCTTGACGCTATCCGTGGCGTCTTGAAGATCTTGTGCGCTGACTTGAGGAGCGGCCTCCTCGAGTACCGGGACGTTAACAGCAACTCCTTCAGGGCTGCCTGGAGGATCGGGCAGTGGTGGATCCGACTGTGGTGGGTCCAATTGTGACTGTCCGGTTCTTGTTTTCGGCGTGGTGGATCCGACTATGGTGGATCCGATTGTGACTGTCCGGTTCTTGTTTTCGGCGGCATGATTGAAACCTTTGTGAACGACTAGGGTCCCACCGGGCGTGCCAATGAAAACTCTCGTTTTTGACACAAGGTGTGGATGCGATGAGCGCGGGCGTGCCAAGACTTGTAGCGCCTAACTTCTTGTGAAGATTCCCGTGAATCTTGACTTCTATCGTATGAGCGATCGTGTGTGACCCAAAGGTTAAAGATCACAGAGCGGTTCGTGGTTTGCCACACGGTTGTGGACTTAATATTTCCTAGTCGTATAGGAAATGGACGTAGAAACGTGAAAACGTAAACTCTATTACACCGGGATAATAAAGTTGGTACAGGAAAGTAAAAGATCCAAACAACTTAAAGAAGTGTGTTTGAATGGGGTTTGAGCTCGTAGTACTCGATAATCTACTTTGCTGAAAGTAGTAAAGTGTTTGCTTCGCTGGGAAGGCTTTTTGTTTAAGCGTTGAGCTTGATTGGTGTTGGACCCTTTTTTCAACATTGTGAACTATTATTTATAGGGCCAGCAGCATCTGATTCAGGCCTGAATCCGAAAATCTGCATTGCTTCTATGGCTGCCAAGTGTCCCATGTCTTCTTCCACCTTTCATGCATGCAAGGTAGTGGGCAGTTTTCAGAAGTTAGGAGCAGTTGAAATAGATCATGGGTAGTGGATCTCTCATTGGTTGACATGTGTCCCACTCCTTGGTAGAAATATCTTCCAACTTCCTCCCTTTTTTGTGCTTCCTGCGACACATGGCCAAGTCAATTGGCCCTTTGAACTTCAAATATCAACTGCCACCAAATGGTAACTGCTTCCTACAATTGGGGACCAACTCATTTGCACCAGATTATTGCTTTCCACTGAAACTCAACCGTGGGCTAAACCAAGTGGACCAAATTAATTCGTTTCCTTGCGGGCTCGACCGTGGGCTGCCTGCTGGGCCGAACAAAAACCAATCTTGCAACCGTGGGCCGCATATCCTTGGGCCTAAATGGGAAAAAATCCATGGCCCAATAATTACCCAACTAATTTGCACAACTCTCGACCCAATTAATTAAAGAATTAACGAAAAGCCCAATCACGGCTAGCCCGATCCGTGGTGCCAAAAACGGGTATAAACATTGCCCCCCCTACGCCTTGATTCTGTTAAGATTAAGGCGTTTGGAGAAGAATAGTTTTTGGCAGCCAAACAGACCTTGGTGTATTTGACATTCTGTCAGGCCGAAACGCAGCCTAACATTTTTCCCTCTTGGAATAGCCGCAATCGTCATCAGATCTTCGTGTGGGGCTTTATCCATAAAGGAGGTCTCCAAACCTCAAAAGAAAGGTTAGAGGCCCAGCTCAACAACCTTGCTGCATCCTGGAACAACCTTCGCTCGAGTATCCTTAGTGAACTTTAGGCCGTTCTGGCCTTGTAATAACGTAGTTTCTTTCCTTTAGCCCTGAACATTGATCCATTGGGCTATTGGTGTTTGCGTGGCCTGGACTCTAGGCCTTTTCAACTGTTTTGTTTTGATGACATAAACCAAATCCAGGCCTGGCTGATAGCCTAGACAGATTCAGTCCTGATGGTGGCCTAGACTGATTCAGGCCTTGATCTATCAATTATGGTTTTGATGGTAGTTTTTCTTTAAAGTCTCTCATCTCCCACATCGTAGGATAATGATGCTTTAAAAACTTTCCATTGATAGTATGTTTATGCATTCCACCATTCAAATCCATTAAAAGATAAACATTACCTTCGAACACCTTGCAAATTTGATACGGCCCTTCCCACGTTGGAGACCACTTGCCGTATCTTGGGGTTTGAGCGCCCAAGGGAAGAACAACCTCCCAAACCAAATCTCCTTCGGTGAAGCTCTTCCTTCTCACTCTTCTATTATAGGCCCTAGCCACTTGACGCTTTTGAATCAACATATGGTCTAAAGCAGCCAACCTTACCTCGTCAAGGTCTTCCATTTCCATTAACATAGCTTGGCTATAATCAGCAGGACTTAAGCCATTTTGGTACGCAATCCTGGCCGATCTAACCGTTACCTCCATAGGAAGTACGGGGTCATGGCCATATACCAACATGTAAAGAGTAACATTTGTGGCTTCTTTCTTCGAAGTCCTATAAGCCCATAATGCATCGGACAGGAGCTCATGCCAAACCCTCGGATTGTCTTCTACCATCTTCTCAATAATTCCAATCAAGGTCTTATTGGTTGATTCGGCCTGACCATTCCCTTGCGCATAATATGGAGTTGAGTGAGATAGTTGAATATTGAATTGGCTCGTAAAGGCTCTAACCTGTGCTCCAAAGAACACTGAGCCTCTGTCCGCCACAAAATGTTCCGGTATTCCAAACCTATGGATAATTCTCTCCTTCATAACTTTGATCACATCCTGTTGATCCACAGACTTTAACGGGATGGCCTCTGCCCATTTCGTGAAATAATCTGTGGCTACCAAGATGAACCTGTGTTGTTTCGATGAAGGGGGATAAATCATCCCAATTATATCTAAAGCCCAGCCTCGAAAAGGCCAAGGCTTCACCACAGCTTGATAATCCGTTGCAGGGGTATGATGGACTGGGCCGTGAGCTAGACAAGGCTGGCAGCCCTTAGAAAAACGTATACAATCCTCTAAGATAGTGGGCCAATAGTAACCATACCTTCTAATTAGCCACCTCATCTTGATACCGGACTGATGTGCCCCACAAATCCCTTCGTGGACTTCTGCCATTACCTTCATGGCCTTGGTATGGCATAAACACCTCAAAAGCAAGTCATCTTCAAGGCCTTTCTTGTACAACTCATATCCAAGGGGCACATAACTCAATGCTCTTCTTTTGACCTTTCTACTAGCCCCCATATGAGGCCGCTTTAGGTAAGCAATAATAGGATCACGCCAATCTTCCTTATCCTCATCTTCTTCTTCAACCGGAAGGTCTGAAGCAAATACTTCTAGGCCTAAACCTCTTCTCCTTACAGAAGGGAGTAGCCTTTTCTGGACTGTAATGATCTTATGAAGAATTTCTGGTGAAAGCTTCAGGCCCGTTGAGGCCTGAGCCAGACTGTTTGCTTCCGTATTCTTACTCCTTGAGACGTGTTTGACAGTTATGTTATCGAAATCTTGAATTAATTGCACCGCTGCCATGTAATGAGGAGCTAACTCCTCACTATAGCACTTAAACATACCTGCCAAGTGGTTGATTACAAGGTTTGAATCCCCTACGACCCTCACTTCTCGGGCCTCAAGATCCCTAAGGATTTCAAGGCCTATTACTACCGCTTCATATTCGGCTTGATTATTTGTACATGGAAAATCAAATTGAAAAGATAGCTCCGTTCTCAGGCCTTGGGGAGAGATAATGATAATCCCACAGCCTGAGACTTGTTGAGTTTTTGATCCATCAAAGAGAAGTGTCCAAGGAGTGAGCGAGAGTTCAAATGCACTCAGTCCTGAATCAGATTCTTCGCCGATATCCACACAAGGATGATCGGCAAGGAAATCTGCTAAGGCCTGGCCTTTTACAGCCTTTTGAGGGACATATTGAAAACTAAACTCCATTAAAGCCAACGACCATTTGCCGATTCGGCCTCGCATGATTGGCCGAGAACGCAAGTACTTAATCAGGTCTGTTTGACTCATAATGTAAACCACAACGGGAAGCATGTAGTGCCTCAATTTTATTGCTGCAAAGTACAAAGCAAGACATAACTTTTCAATAGGAGTTTATCTCCTCTCACAAGGAGTTAACAACCTACTTAAATAATAAACAGCTTGCTCTTTCCCTTGCTCATTGTCTTGTGCTAAAAGACATCCAATTGAGCTTTCCGCAGCCGAAATGTAGAGCTTCAAAGGCTTGTTTTTTATCAGAGGCATAAGAACTGGAGCCTTCGCTAAGTAGCCTTTGATCTCCTCAAAGGCCTTCTGGTGATCTGCCTCCTAAGCAAAAGTGTCTTGATCCTTCAGCTTCAAGAGTTGAGAAAAGACCTGAACCTTCCCCGCTAGGTTCGAGATGAACCTTCTCAAAAAGTTGAGCGACCCCAAGAGCTTCTGCAACTCCTTCTTGGTTGTAGGAGGCTTTGCTTCCATAATTGCCTTGGTCTTATTCTGATCAATCTCAATACCTCTATTGTGGACCAAAAATCCTAGGAACTTGCCTGCGGAGACTCCAAAGGCGCACTTTAAGGGGTTAACCTTTAAGTCAAATTGTTGCATCCTCAAGAATGACCTCCTCAGATGTTCCAAATGCTCATAATAGGTTTGAGATTTGACCACAATGTCATCGATGTAGATCTCCATGAAACGGCCAATGAAATCATGGAAAATGGCGTTCATTGCACGTTGGAACGAAGCACCAGCATTCTTTAGGCCGAAGGGCATTACGACCCACTCAAAGGTTCCCAAAGCTCCGGGACACCTAAAAGCAGTCTTAGCCGTATCGGCCTCGTCGATGAAGATCTGATTGTAGCCCGAATGGCCGTCCATAAAGGATAAAACTTTATGGCCCGAAGCCCCATCTACCAATAAGTCTGCAACGGGCATCGGATACTTGTCCTTCGGAAACGCCAAGTTTAGGTTTCTGAAGTCTACACAAACCCTAATCTTGCCATTCTTCTTAAGGACTGGCACAACGTTAGATAGCCAAGTTACATACCTAGCTGTGCGTATAAACCCGGCATTAAAAAGGCGCTCGATCTCATCCTTGACTTGCAGATAGACCTCATTAGACATCCTCCTTGGCGGTTGCTTGAAAGGCCTAAATCCCGGCTGGATAGGCAACTCGTGTTCCACCAAATCCCTGGACAAGCCTGGAAGTTCGTCATAGTTCCAGGAAAAACAAGACTTGAACTCAGTTAAGAGCTGAATGAGCTTCTGTTTCACGTCCTCTGGCAGAAGTTGGCTAATATATATAGGCCTAGGATTGTCTGAATCTCCTAGGTTAACCTCTTCCAAAGGATCTTGAACATCGGCCTTTAAGTCATCCAACTTGGCCGGGGCTGTTTCAAGATCTTCCAAACGAATCTCATCCAAGTCTTCGATCAGATCTAAGTCCTCATTGATTACTTCGGCCGCATGGGCCGAATAACCTTCTTCTTCCTGCTCTTGTTCTTCTCTAAGCCTTTTCTCCAGCAAACAGGCTTCTAACTTTGTCAACGTGGCTCGCAAAGCCACGTCCTTCTCTTCTTCCGAGGGCCTTACTGACATAAAAAAGGCCTTTTGGTTGAAGCAGTAATCGGCCTACTTGATTCCGTGATCATAGGGCCGATTAGCTCTTGGTACAATGCCTTCACCTCTTCCACAGAATTGTGGGCGGAGATAGGCACAATCTTGTGGCGGCCAAACTTATCAAGGCCTGCCACCTTCATTGGGCCGACATCCTCGTCATACAATCTTGCCTCGGCATGATTGGTAGAAGCGAGGAACGGCCTACGATCTGCCCAGATCACCTCTACGTCTTCTTGGTTCCAAAAAACCAAACATTGGTGCAAGGTTGACGGCACGGCTAGGCAGGCGTGAATCCAGTCCCTCCCCAACAGAATGTTGAACGAAGACCGCGAGTTCACGACGAAGAATGGAGTAGTGAGGGTTTTTGACCCAACGGTCAAGTTCATGATCAAAATCCACAGACAGTTCGTTTCATGCCCAGTGAAATCAGTCAATGTTGCTGTTGTTGACACCAAGTCCTGATCCGTTTTGCCTAGCTTGACCATGGTTGATCTAGGCATGAGGTTAGCTGCCGAACCATTATCGACAAGAAGTCGATTGATCGGCATTCCATCTACACATCCCGAGATATATAGAGGCTTGATATGCCTCGTCATCTTGGAAGTGGGTTTCTCGAATATTACGCTCGCTGCTCGGCCTTTGGTACTATTCTCATCCTCGTCCTTCAGAATTATCACTGAAGGCCCGCCTCCATTCAGGCTTGAATTGAGGGATTCGTGTAATATCTCGGCCGTTTGACCCATCTCCACCACATCACCTTCCATGGCAGTGAGGTCATTGTTCTTCGCTTCTAGCTCAGATGGAAGAAAGACCACCATGTTGCATTGCATCTTTGAAGCCTGCCCAGGCCTGAATTCCTTGGCCTGTGGGTTTAATCGAGGCTTGCCCCCCGAGACCTGCGTCGGCTCAAGCGGCTGTTTCTTCAATAAAGTGACCTGTCTCGGAAGAGGCTTAATCCTAGCCTCCTCGAGGGTTTTTCCCAGTAAAGCCTTCTTCTCAAATTGAGGAACTTGCCCTGAAGAGGAACTGGCAACAACCTCTTTGTGGGTTCTTTCCAAAGGCTTGTATTCTCTCCTAGGCTTGACTGCCTCATCCTTCAACTTTTCTGTAGGTACCTCGATCACCATTTCCTCATTAACGTCATCTTCTTCCATCATGTCCCCAAGCAGGTCGTCTTCCTCTTGAGCCCTCCTTTCCGCCTGCCTAAACCGTTGGCGGCGTCTTTTCTGAGATCGGGACAAAATAGGCTGTGGAGCAGGAAACTTAGGATGTTCAACCTTATGCCATTCGTTTGGAGGAATGACAGGAGGTTTCACAGTCCTAGGCTTCCCTCCAGTTGGGGCTGAAATTCTGAGATTATTGAGCTCATCCTCTATCTTCACCACACCTGGTCGAATCCTGTTGAAAACTGACTCATGCCTGATCTGGTTCTGGTTCTGTTTAGGCCTGCGTATCTCCTCAGGCCTGACTTCGGTTCTGCCCACAACAATGCTCTTCAACGCAGGTCTGGATGGAACAGCATGATGCCCACATTCAGTGCAAACCAATGAGCAGCATGGTCTCTCCAACTCCCTATCTGCTTCGGGCTTGGACCACCAAGGCTTCTTCCTTTCAAATCTTTTCACCCTTTCGAAGGCCTGAGCAGGGATGCTTGCCCTCCGAATCGAAGTTCTTGGCCTCCTTACCCCCCAAGTGCGAGATGGAGTGAAATCTTCCTCAAAACATGGGTCCCGATATAATTCGATTTAGGCCTGAATGCTGCTCTCGATGGTGCTCCCAAGCTCAGTCTAGGCCTTGGTGTGGTTCTAGGCATGGATCTCATATTCACTGAGACCATGTTTGCACTTAGGCCTGAAGGAAATGGGTTGCCATCCACCCCAATGGCCTGCTTGTCCTTCTCGGGAAACTTGAATTCTCCCCGATCAATCTTGTCTTGGATATCATTCCTAAACACAAAGCAATTGTTGGTTGAATGACTCCAAGAGTTGTGGTATTTGCAATATTCCTTGCCCTTTAATTCATCCAATGCTGGGATCTTGTGACCAAAGGGCAATTTCAGCAACTTATCCGCCAAGAGCTGATCGAAAATAGCTTCCGCCTTGCTGATATCAAAGGTGTAGGCCCTGGTAGGCCTATTAAATGCTTCTTGGACGGGTTGCTTCGCGGGCTCCATCTTGACGAAGGCCTTGCAGACATAAGGCTTTCTATTGATGATTTCGGCCACATCAACATCGACACTAGCCTCTGCCTCAACCGTAGCCACGTCATAATTAGGGTCTTGATAGTACGTACCCTTGGAAGCCGACTTTCTATCCTTCTCTTCTTCCAAAAGCTTCTCATAACGCGAGGCCTTTGCAGACAGCTCAAATAAGTCCCGAAATTCTGTACCATGATACTTCTTCTTGAACTCGAAATCCAGGCCGTTCAGTGCTAAACGCACATATTCGGCCTCGGGCAAAGGGATCTTACACTTGAAACGCGCTGTCTTGAATTGAGAGAGGTAAGACTCCACGCCTTCTTGTGGAAGTTGACGATAGCGAGACAAATCCGCCATCGTTATCTCCGGTTCAACCCTGTAAAACTGCTGGTGGAACATCTCCTCAATCTGGGCCCAGGTCTGGACAGAATTGGGTGGCAGATTGATATACCAAGTGAAGGCTGTTGCTGTTAGGGAATTCGGAAAAAGCCTTAACTTGAGTTTGTCATTCGTGCCCACCTCCCCGCACTGCACTTGAAATCGAGCAATGTGTTCCACTGTGGACTGCATGTTCTCCCCCGTGAAGGTCTGAAATTCAGGAACTCGGTACCCCTTGGGAAAAGCTTCACCGTCAACCTCCGCCGTGTGAGGTTTCCTGTACATGGGTCTGCCCACAGGCCTGAATCCAGGCCCTAACTGTTCCTGAAGCAAATCCAAGACCTGATCTCTCCCAATCATGGCTGGCATTGGAGGCGGCTGCTGGCCTGCCTCTTGTGCTTGCAGATTCACGCCTGGGTTTGCCCCCCGAGTCTCTGGGACTGAATGAGCATGAGAACTGTTCTTGTCTTTAACAGCACCTTGTCCTCCGTGAGGAGGCCTTTTGTCGGTCTTTTCAGGCCTGTTTGGGTTCTCCACCAAAACGGCCCTTTGTTCCTTGTTCATTGGAGGCATCGGTCCTCCTCCAATAACCACTCCTTTGCTTCTATCTCTTGCCGGTGCAGGGCTGTTCGATGAAGAAGCTTGATAGAAAACTTGTGGTGGCGGTGGAATTGAGTCCTTCAAACCTGTCTGTTCATGGCCGTTGCCATAGAATCCGAATTGAGGCATGACTGGTTGTTGAGGGACGAGTGGAAGCCTTTCTTTCATTGTGGCAATCATGTCATTGATTGCTAGAGTCATAGGCTCGACGGACTGAGAAATTGTTTGTGCCACGCTGTGTGAAATCTCTTGTCCTGCAAAAAACATATAATTCTTGACGCTATCCGTGGCGTCTTGAAGATCTTGTGCGCTGACTTGAGGAGCGGCCTCCTCGAGTACCGGGACGTTAACAGCAACTCCTTCAGGGCTGCCTGGAGGATCGGGCAGTGGTGGATCCGACTGTGGTGGGTCCGATTGTGACTGTCCGGTTCTTGTTTTCGGCGGCATGATTGAAACCTTTGTGAACGACTAGGGTCCCACCGGGCGTGCCAATGAAAACTCTCGTTTTTGACACAGGTGTGGATGCGATGAGCGCGGGCGTGCCAAGACTTGTAGCGCCTAACTTCTTGTGAAGATTCCCGTGAATCTTGACTTCTATCGTATGAGCGATCGTGTGTGACCCAAATGTTAAAGATCACAGAGCGGTTCGTGGTTTGCCACACGGTTGTGGACTTAATATTTCCTAGTCGTATAGGAAATGGACGTAGAAACGTGAAAACGTAAACTCTATTACACCGGGATAATAAAGTTGGTACAGGAAAGTAAAAGATCCAAACAACTTAAAGAAGTGTGTTTGAATGGGGTTTGAGCACGTAGTACTCGATAATCTACTTTGCTGAAAGTAGTAAAGTGTTTGCTTCGCTGGGAAGGCTTTTTGTTTAAGCGTTGAGCTTGATTGGTGTTGGACCCTTTTTTCAACATTGTGAACTACTATTTATAGGGCCAGCAGCATCTGATTCAGGCCTGAATCCGAAAATCTGCATTGCTTCTATGGCTGCCAAGTGTCCCATGTCTTCTTCCACCTTTCATGCATGCAAGGTAGTGGGCAGTTTTCAGAAGTTAGGAGCAGTTGAAATAGATAATGGGTAGTGGATCTCTCATTGGTTGACATGTGTCCCACTCCTTGGTAGAAATATCTTCCAACTTCCTCCCTTTTTTGTGCTTCCTGCGACACATGGCCAAGTCAATTGGCCCTTTGAACTTCAAATATCAACTGCCACCAAATGGTAACTGCTTCCTACAATTGGGGACCAACTCATTTGCACCAGATTATTGCTTTCCACTGAAACTCAACCGTGGGCTAAACCAAGTGGACCAAATTAATTCGTTTCCTTGCGGGCTCGACCGTGGGTTGCCTGCTGGGCCGAACAAAAACCAATCTTGCAACCGTGGGCCGCATATCCTTGGGCCCAAATGGGAAAAAACCCATGGCCCAATAATTACCCAACTAATTTGCACAACTCTCGACCCAATTAATTAAAGAATTAACGAAAAGCCCAATCACGGCTAGTCCGATCCGTGGTGCCAAAAACGGGTATAAACAGATATTCAAAGTGGTTTTATATATATCCAGTTGCTTTTGTCATTGCTTCCTACGATGTGTGCACTTCTTTATCTGATAGGGTGATTTGCAAGACTTGTTGAACGTTTTTCTAGTTTTAGATGCACTTATCATCGCCTCTTTTACTTCCCCAAATGCCCACCACCGGCCTTTCTCCTTCCCGGGTCTGGATTTTTTCGTGTCGTTTCAGTCGTTGCGGTCGACTGGGAAGAAAGAAATGAATGAATGCGAGGTGTCAAACGTGCCATGCCGTGCTATTTAGTTTTGTGAAAACCGTTCTTTGTGTCATGCCGTGCCGTGTCCGTTTACTTGCTGTTTTCAATCGTGTCGTGTCATGCCGGCCCATTTACTTAAATCGTGTCGTGCCATGTTGGCTCGTTTACTTAATTGTTTTGTACCATTTTAAAATTGTGTCGTGTCATGTCGTGCTCGGCACATCACCAACCGATTTTCGTCCGGAAAAAATCTTCCCAAAAAGCCAACTTTCCTGTGTCATGCCCGTGCCGTTTTTAAAAATAGTTTTAAAAAAAATAATAATAATAATGCAATGTATTGATTATAACTTACAAGTTTATAGTTTAGTTTCGTTTGTCACGAATCACATAACTAAAAGGGAAAATGACGGTCAATGACGTATTTTGATAATTAATATCCGTCAAGAACATTTCAGCATTAATAAATGTTCTCACCATGTCCTTGGCGGGTATTAATTATCAAAACATATCCTGGGCAGTCATTTTCCCCAACTAAAACAAGCTTGAATTTTTTTGAAATTCCTTAAGCTTTTGAACCAAAGCTCGAATAAGTGCATGAACTCTTGTCAAGGCTCTTTTTTCTTTTGGAACAATTTCCGTTTTATAAAGGGACGAGCCCAAAAAGCCAAGGGATGGGTGGAGATAGGGCAGATATAGTGATGAATGATGATGGTGCATGATTGGCGGGTGAGAATGCTGTAACGTGGTGGTCCTGGTGGAGGTTTGGCTTGCAATGGTGTTGGATGTTTGCGGTGGTGATGGTGGCAAAGGCGGGTGATTTTTATGGGTAATTCTATGGTGGCAAAGGCGGGTGATTTCTATGGTTTGGCTTGCAATGGCATTTTGTGTTCAATTGTGTGGCTACCGTACAAGAGCCCCGTTTTTATACAATAGAACTATATAATATATATATTAGTTGTTCCACTTAAGAGCACAACTTGACTATTGGCCTTGGTGGTGTGTGATGTGTGCAAAGATCTTGGGAACTTGGGTTCGGTTCCATGAGGTTCTTTTTTGAAACCATTTTTTTTCTTGTTTATTGTTAGATTTAGCCATTTTCATTTAGGATTAGATAATAATAATATACGACTCTTGCACTTTTTGTATTAAATTACTTATGCTTTAGCCTTTTTTTCTTATTTATTGATAGGTTTTTTCAATTTTATTTTTTATCTTGTAATGTCAATTTTACAAACAAAACCCTATTTACTAAAATAAAGTAATAAACTAAAATAATTCATTTTCACTAAATAAAATTTGACTCTTTTTTTATAAAGTTAAAATTCTTTGTTGTTTTTCCGTACCCCATGCCTGTGCCTGTCATCATGCCATGCCCGTCCCACATCCATACCGTGCCCGTGTCGTGCCGTGCCAGGCTAACTTTTGTGCTGTGCCCGCCCACTTTAGTGCGTGTGTCGTGCCCCATGCCCACTAAGACCGTGTCGCGTCGTACCAGGCTAACTTTTGTGCTGTGCCCGCCCACTTTAGTGCGTGTGTCGTGCCCCATGCCCACTAAGACCGTGTCGTGTCGTGCCGTGCCAGGCCAAGATCGTACCTGTGACGTGTCGTGCCACATTTAAACATGTCTGGCCAGGACATTTGACACCTCTAAATGCCCCCAAAGGACGATTGTAATAAATAACCAAATAGAATACTTGGAATCTATACAAAATTGAACGTAGAAAAAACTCAATTTGTAAATGTCTATAGACTAGAGAAATCGATTGAATATTAAGCAAGAGATAAATACCAGCTTTCCTCCGCCCTTAGGCTTGTAACGACAGCAAGAGTTAAGGATCTTTGTTGCTCCTTGTTACATAGTATAATATCCGATAAAATATTATTATCTTTTATTAAGATAATTAATTTAATAGTTAGACATCTATGATATGCACATTCTCACATGGCTAAATATTTAATCTCTTTTTTCCTCCCGCAGGGCTTGGACGTTTTGTGCTCATTTTGGTGGCCATGATTATAGGTAAGAGTAAGACCTTATACTTCCTATGAACCTGTCTACGACGAACCACAGTAAGTACATGTCTTAATAGCCCGAAAACAACCCAAAATAAATGAACCAAAAGGTTGGAGTACATGAAGGGTCAAATGAAATGTGACATACAAATAGTATATGAATAAGTACGTGTGTGTGCATATTTCTGTTTGAAGAACTATCCAGTGAAAATAAATATAATTCCAAGACAGCAAAGTTTTGGTATTGCTACGTAATTTTCTATGACTGAATAACACAGGAGCGGTCTTCGCAGCAAGGGTTCTATGTGTACCATGTGTGTTTTGGTTTTTAGTCATCAAGTTCAGAACAAGACATTTATCAACATTTGATAGCATAGAAGGTTTCTTACGAAGTCAAAATAACCTCGCGCCCATAAGGTACTCCTACTCGGACATCAAGAGGATGACCAATGGGTTTAGGGACAAGTTGGGGGAAGGAGGCTATGGGTCTGTATACAAAGGAACGCTCCGAAGCGGCCCTCCTGTAGCAATTAAAATGTTAAGCAAGCCCAAAGCTAATGGACAAGAATTCATCAACGAAGTTGCTACCATTGGAAGGATTCATCATGTCAATGTTGTTCAGCTAATTGGATATTGCGCCGAAAGGTCTAAGTGTGCTCTTGTGTATGATTTCACGCCTAATGGGTCTCTTGAGAAGTACATCTCTTCTCCAGATGCCAAATTGTCCTTGAGTTGTAAGCAAATGTACGAGATTTCTCTAGGCGTGGCTCGAGGCGTTGGATATTTGCATCAAGCTAGGTTGTGACATGCAAATCCTGCATTTTGATATAAAGCCTCATAACATTCTCCTTGATGAGAATTTCACCCCAAAAGTTTCCGATTTTGGGCTTGCGAAATTGTATCCGACAAATGAGAGCACTATAACAATGACTGCAGCTAGAGGAACCTTGGGTTACATGGCTCCTGAGTTGTTCTACAAAAATATTGGGGGCGTTTCCTATAAAGCTGACATTTATAGTTTCGGAATGTTGTTGATGGAACTAGCAGGCAGGAGAAGAAATTGGAATTCATCAGCTAATTCAAGCCAAGTTTTCTTCCCTTCATGGGTTTATGATCAATTCGCGGAAGGAAACAACCTGCAAATTGGAGAGACTACCGAGGAGGAGAGTGAGATGGTAAAGAAGATGATGCTAGTTGCTTTATGGTGTATACAAATGAGGCCTAGTGACCGTCCTTCCATGAACAAAGTTGTTGAGATGCTTGAAGGAAATCTCGAATCGCTTCACACGCCTTCGAAGCCTTTTTTGTATTCGCAGGCCATGCCGGATGAGAATAATGGAATGAACATAATGTTGCCCAATTTGTCAGGTGCTTGTTCGGATGCTATGACTAGTGAGATAACTGGGCGCTAACTCTCAAGACTAAATATCCTAGTTTGAGGGTTTATGCTGATTCTATATGATTTTGATTGATGGCGTTAAAAGACGAGACTATCGATCAGTTTAATGTCATGTGCTTTTCTGGGTGTATTAGCATTTGTAGGCGACTGCTTAAGCAAACCTTGTACCTTGGTTATGAATCAAACAAGGGGAACAATTACATTGTCTATGTTAAAGTTATATCATTGTTTGTACTGGGATCAAGAATTGTCTCTTAGGCCCACTGGTCTTGTGTTTGCACCATTTGTTTTAAATAGAAGCCAGAGAATTTTTGAAAACTTGATAGAATCAGATTTTCTGAAGTCGTGAGACCCTGGAATTTATTAGTATGTTCCTTTGTTTTAACCCAGTCAAATTCTAAAGCATTCAATTAAAACCGTTTTTCCAACGGTTGTGCAATCGTACTTGAGTGTAGGGAGGGTTATGGGTTCAATTTCTACAAAGAGTATATTGATATTCGGTGATAGGTTAAGTTGGGTTGAGTTGGGGTCAGGGTAATGTAGCTTCTTCAGGATTAGTGTAATATAGCTTCTACTAAGATAAGAATCCATAGAATTTCTATAGCATTCACGTTTCAAGAATGGGAATAGTATTCACATCCGTCTCCCTAAATTTTGGACGAAATACTACTAAGAAGTCAATTTGTTTCTTTAACTAGTCACTTTTTAAAATGTCTCATGCATTTTAATATATTGAGACACTTTGAGGAGTCTGAATAAATGGTAGGTTTAGAGTTTTTCTCCCTGGTTTGACGCAATTCCCAAATATGAACCGTGAACAGATTTAGCACAATGCAATCAATACAACTTTAAAACACAACTGCATGATGAATCGTTCGATGCACATGGGTTCACATGTATCGAACGGCTCCGAACGCAGTCGTGTCCGGAATTTGCATTTTAAAGTTGTGTTTGCAGGCTTTTTGACGAATTAAATCCATTCACTTTCTCGTCACCATGCATGAAAACTAAGCAGACAATAAATATATGTACTCTGTCTTGTCTTCAACCCACATTATCGGTAGCTTGTGTCCCCCTAAACTCGCACATTTGTTTTCCAATTTGGAGTGAGAAACGGCTATTGAAGATTTGTTTGCAGACATTGGTAAATTTTTCTGGTAGATCTTAGGCTCGGTTTTGTCGAACAAAAATAATTTGTCCATGTGTCTACCTATGTCTGATTATGTGTACATTATACGAAGATGTTTTCTTCTTCTTTTTTGCGGGGCATGAGATTAACAATTTGAATCACCTTTTGTGGGTCCGAATGCTCACCAAATAGAAATTTAGAAGCATATGAAAAGATTGTGTATTGGAGAAGAGCTGATCCAACAGGGGCTTTATAATACTCTGTATTTCCTATTAAATACGACTTCTGGACTGAACCAATTCTGATTCTTTATTTTCCTTTGGTAATGTAAATGAATTGCTTATCCCAGCATCTGGCTCTAGTCACCAACTCCTTTCAGAATTTTAAATAAAATCCTGAGGTCAGGGAATATTGAACTTTCATTTCTTTATTGAGATGCTTATTAATGTTGTTGCTCCCAACAAATGTATGTTTAGCTCTATGTGTATTCTTTTTAGTGTTGAAGACGATGACGGGTTCTTGGAATCGCACATGATATTGGTCAATACGAGTATTTTTATTTATTTTTTTATTGCAAGGAACTCTCTGCCTCGCTTTCAAAGTTAGGGAGAATTGCAAGACAGTGGGAAGAGGGGCAAAAAATGCCCAACACATGGACCACTTTTTTGGAATTTATAAATCATGGGAGGGAGAATATTAATTCCAAAGACATGGAATTCAAAACAGACCTGGACAAAAATACCCCCTTCTCTTACACGACGTCGTTCACTCTATTCCCTCCCCAAAACGTGAAACCCTCCCACCCCAAATCACTCTGTGTAACCCTAGCTAGCTGAAACCCCCCTCTTTCTCTCTCTGTTGCTCTCTGAAACCCATCTCGTTGCTCCTCTCTCCTCCTCTCGCTCTTGCCAGCCGATGACCATCAATCATCACGACTTACTCACCGACTGGAGTGGTGAGGGTGCGTTCCCCATCTCCGCCCACCTCTGCTTGCTGTAGAAATTCAAATACAGGAATCAATACGCGTCACTAGACCAATAGCCGCCTCCAACAATCCTAATCTCAGAACAGGTAATAAATTGTCTACTACTCCTATATTTGCTATGTACTTCTGTGTAAAACGCTCTCCCCTCCCCATCTTGATTGAAATCTTTCGCCCGCCACATGTTCGACAAAATATACCCTCCACATATATTGGCTTTCAGACTGTAGCACAATCATCCTTTTCGATGTGGAGAGAGAGAGAGAGGACACAAGCCCCTAGTTAATCACCACAGAGAAAAATCTGCATATAGCATATCCTGAATTTGAAGGCAAAATGGCCTTCTCCCTCATTGTTCTCGTTAGAAAGGTACAATCTCAAGCTGTACGGCATAATATTGCAAGCACAACACAAAAAATAGTTACCGCTAAGAAAGAAACTGCCGCTGTTTTCCCCAGAGAATTAGAAAACATGGCAAATCTCAGTCACCAAAATAGTTGATTATTTTCACCAATGGACTGTTGGAGATTGGCTATTTGGCTCTCCTTCAGTGGAATAAGATAAATCAGAGATACACAAATCAGTTTCAAAGATCAGCTATGAACTTGGAGGATTTTTGGATTGGTGGCTCAGAGTTTATCACGTTGGATTTTTTGTCTGCGTCTTATGGTTTTTCTCTCCATTAGAAAATTCCTTGATCAAAACATAAAATTATGGTGCATGTTTGTGGGATTCATAAGATGTTGGTGGAAGCAATTGTAGTACCTGTTTTGACTGAATAACTACTCATAACGGTTTTTGGTCGGTTGAGTTCACATGGCCAAGTGCAATCCGAAAAGGTGCAGACTTTTTCAAGTATTTTGCATAAGCTTGGCAGTTGGGACTTACAGTGGTGGCTTAAAAAATTCAGCAATATTGGCCTTAGCCACCTAGTTTCGTTGGGAAGTTGGCTTTGGTCCTAGAATTTGAAGTGTTAAAGTAGTGTTTTCGGCATCAAATTGGAGTTTCTGCTTGGTATACTTTTTGGATGGTATAGAAAGAGGAGCATTCGGGGGGGCATTTGATAAAAGAAAAGTATGGGCTCTGAAGATAGATAGTTCCTGGCCGATCAAAAAAAAGATAGGATAATGGTGTTATAATGAATATAAATGTACTTTTATGCATCTAAATGTACTTTTCATGCTTTTGCTTTTGTTTTTCTCCATTTGCACTTTAGGATAATGGTGTTATAATGAATATAACTATAGTTGTAAAGAACGACGATGATGCTCCTGCCTCGTACGGGTATCATAGTGCTGGGGAAGATATGAAATGGAAAGTAATGGCAGGTTAACGTGGGCGGGTAAATCTGTAGATTTATGGGTACCTAAATTACTTCAATTAATTTCAGTAATTCTGGTAGATCAGAGAAATGGACGGCATTATTTGTGTGAAAGGAGATGTCTTGCTGACAACCTCAAGCCTGAGTTGGCCTTGGAATTTAACTTCTATATGCAGGTATAACTGATTTTATCTGTTAACATTAGTGGTCACTGGTCAGTGGTCTCAGCCAAATTCTGCCATTTAATGAGGTTTGTAGTTTTTTTTCTTTGGTCAGTCATAGAGCATGCCAATCGGATTTTTGTGAATGATGAATACTGACCTCTGTTGTTTGAGCATTCTGGTTTTCTATTGGTTAGGTGTTTGTCTATGTTTGAATGTCATCATTTTGCAATTCTAACTTCTAATTTCATTTTCTTCTTTGCCTTCTCGATCATTACTTGATACAATTCTCTTCGTTCCAGTCAATACATAGTTCATGTATAGCCTTCACATGGCGCAAGGCTTCTACTCAAAACTTACTTGCATTAGCATGTAACTTGTTTTTTTCTGAAAATATGAAAGTTGCTCTTTGAATCACCTAATTTTGCTCCTTGTATGAACTTTTGTGTGTTCGTGTGTATGAAATGTGGTTCTCCTTCAAGTCATGTAACTTATTTTTTTTGGAAAATATAAAAGTTGCTCTTTAAGTCACCTTATGTTACCCATGTTTTTACTCATTCAATGGTTATCCCTTTACCCTTGTGTGTATTGGTGTGTATGAAATGTGGTTATTCTTCAAGTTATGTAACTTGTTTTTTTCTGAAAATATAAAAATTGCTCTTTAAGTCACTTAATGTTGCTCCTTTTAGGAACTTATGTTGCTCTCTATGTAAGAAAGTATGCCCTAGACTGTTAAGGGCAGTCACCCATGTTTTAACTCACTCAATTGTTGTCCCTTTACCCTTATGTGTGTTGGCGTGTATGAAATGTGGTTATTCTTCAACTCATGTAACTTGTTTTTTTCTGAAAATATAAAAGTTGCTCTTTAAGTCACCTAATGTTGCTCCTTGTATGAACTTTTATTGCTCTCTATGTAACAAAGTATGCCCTGAACTGTTAAGGGCAGTCACCCATGTTTTAACTCACTCAATGGCTATCCCTTTACCCTTGTGTGTTAATGTTTATGAAATGTGGTTATTCTTCCAGTCATGTAACTTATTTTTTTCTGAAAATATAAAAGTTGCTCTTTGAGTCACCTAATGTTGCTCCTTGTATGAACTTTTGTTGCTCTCTATGTAAGAAAGTATGCCCTGGACTGTTAAGGGCAGTCACCTATGTTTTAACTCATTCAATGGCTGTCCCTTTACCCTTGTGTGTTAGTGTGTATGAAATGTGGTTATTCTTTTCTTCCTATCATGTAACTTGTTCTTTTCTGAAAATATAAAAGTTGCTCTTTAAGTCTCCTAATGTTGCTCCTTTTATGAACTTTTGTTGCTCTCTATGTAAGAAAGTATGCCCTGGACTGTTAAGGGCAGTCACCCATGTTTGAACTCACTCAATGGTTGTCCCTTTACCCTTGTGTGTTTGTGTGTATGAAATGTGGTTCTCCTTCAAGTCATGTAACTTGTTTTTTTTTAAAATATAAAAGTTGCTCTTTAAGTCACCTAATGGTACCCATGTTTTTACTCAATCAATGGTTGTCCCTTTACCCTTGTGTGTTGGTGTGTATGAAATGTGGTTATTCTTCAAGTAATGTAACTTGTTTTTTTTCTGAAAATATAAAAGTTGCTCTTTAAGTCACCTAATGTTGCTCCTTTTATGAAATTTTGTTGCTCTCTATGTAACAAAGTATGCTCTAGACTGTTAAGGGCAGTCACCCATGTTTTAACTCACTCAATTGCTTTCCCTTTACCCTTGTGTGTGTTGGTTTAATTGTGGCCTTTCACAGTTGACTATAGGTTTTTGGTCTCGAAGCATTTGCCTTTGGTTCTCAATGACTGAAGTGCGGAATAGATACTGCAAGTGGTCATGGTTTACAATTTACATATTCCTATAAATATAGTATATGGAATGTTAACGCGAGTTAAAAAGATTTTACCATATTGGACTATAGGTTTTTGGTCTCGAAGCATTTGCCTTTGGTTCTCAATGACTGAAATGCGGAATAGATACTGCAAGTGGTCATGGTTTACAATTTACATATTCCTGTAAATATAGTATATGGAATGTTAACGCGAGTTAAAAAGATTTTACCATATTGGAAACTTATTTGTAATGAAGCTAAGAAGGTTTCTGAAGACGGTAATTAACAATGTTAGCAAAACAAGAATTGATATAATTGTTTTCTTTGAAGAAAAGCCAGATATTTGCGCAAGGAAGCTTGCAAAATGGAATGTTCTATTTTCTAAAAAATGGTGATGGCAGGTACTGAAGGGAATGAATTCCCAAAGCACCAAAAAAAAAGGGAATTGTTTAGAGATATAGTTGTGGTTCTCTTCCTATTGTTGGGATGAAAGAATTGGGCAAGGCTATGCTTGGTAGTTAGTTTAGGTGATAATATTTTCGTTGAAGTTGGAGATAAGATTCTAATACGGTCAAAGAGATTGCCAGCCTACTGAATGTTAGATATGATTCTGTATAGCTTGAAAAATGAAATATTCTGAGAAAAATGATACCTAGGGAAACCTTTTGCTCGTTCCACTTTTGTAGGCTTGAGTATCAGGAGACACGGAAGTGGATTATGATTTGTCCATGCAATTTTATGGATGTCTTTGCTGACAATTATTTAAGGATACGCACTGGTGCTGCAGGTCAGCTGTCATTCTTGATGTATCGTAGATCATAGTGTACAATCACATAAAGCTGGTATTTTATCTTCATTGTAGTTCAAGAAACTTAGTTGTCGTGACCTGAAGGTGGTGAAGGCAGAGGGCAGATACGCTGTTTATACAGGATCATAAACTGTAAGGAAGGTAATCCTAGATGTTGCATGGAGAGAAGAGGTGACACGATACCTGTGGGAGTCCTGCACTTTAGAGCATACGAGAAGTAGATTGTCAAGTAACATGGTTTGAGGGCTATTGATGGTGGTACTTCAGATAATTAGAGGGGCTTTTACTGTCTGTTTGAAGGTTTTCTAAGTAGGTGTTTGTTCTAGCTGAATTTACAGTAGGGCTTTCCACGAGCAAAATCCAAAGAGAGCTTCTTAAAAATTGTATTATCGAAGTGGTTTCTGGCCCATATGTGGAAAGCAGAGCTGTGCCAATATGCACCAGCTCTTGTGGCAAAAAAGCTGAGTCTGTGCCTCAAATGTGCTTGAGTCTTGACTACTCATTCTTCAAAACTGAATTTTTAGTAACAGGTTTCTTTCTGTCTTGACTACTCGTCGTAGCGATTAAAGAACAAGTTGAAGTACTTTTCTTGCATATTTAAAGGAATGTGGAAGAAGACAATTGCTATACCAGACTAAAACATTTACTCAAAGTAAAATGAAAGTAGAGAGTGACATCTCAAAGGAATGTTACTAATCGAAGATGTAGGAATACACTAATATGACTCTTCTGATGGAATAGATGCCCTAGCCTTACCCCTTGGTTTCATATTTAACCTAATTCTCAATTAAGTCCTGATTAATAGGATTTAGTCGCTTTGATGGAGACAAAAATGTAAATACCGAACCTAGTTGCCTGCAGCTAGTTTTACTCTCGATAAAAGTGTAGGCTAATAGGAGAGAACTATCGAGGCTGCCTCCCTTGTGGTAATCTAGACGGTACACAATAAGTTAAAAGAAAATGCAGGATAGAATCACCGATAATTTATCTTCGGTTGTCAAAGAATTATAGTATCTACTATCTAGAGGCTTTGGTTTCTAGTTTTGTCTAATATGATCGGTGCAGGTGTGAGGGCTGTTGCAGAGAGACATGTTGAAGAAGTGTGCGCTGAGAATATAACAAAGTTTATATCAGATAAGTCGAGACAGAGAAATCAAAGTTCGTTGTTTGAGCTTTTCATTTCTTTCCTTGCCAAAGTAAGTCGTCATTTCTTAGTTATTGGTATGTTTCTGTATTTTCTTTCACTATGTTCCTCCTGTATTAGTGGCCACTCAGATTCTATATTAAACACAATGGCTTTTTAAACCAAACCCAGCTTTCTCCTTCTCGGCGCCGCCGCCGCCTGGGGGGAGGTGGTCCCTTCTTCCCTCCTCCCCCCGGGCTCCCTTTTTTTTTTTTTTTCCCCTTCCCTCTCCTCTCCGTTTGCCGTCTGGTTCACTCCCCCTTCTTCTCTCGCTCGAATCCGCCGGTTCTCCTCCTGAGGTTACTGGTTTCGGCTTAACGGCGAGGATTTCGGACGTGAGGAGTGGGTTGTTCGTGGCTACCCACCGTGTTCTACTCCTGGGTAGATCTGGTCCAGGCCTAACGGCAAGTGGTGGTCGTACGTTTCTGGCGGGATCTTCCGGCTCAGGGTTCGTGGGTGGCGGCTGCTGGCGGCGTCCCGAAGTTGATTGGTACCACGGTGGTTAGGCGGCTCAGATCATTTTTGGGAGCCGAATCGCCGGTGTCTCGGTGGTCACATTTGGGTCTTCGGCTGCTCACGGGGGCTTTTGGCGGAGGGTTCGTCGGCTGTCGGTTGGTGGTTCCGGCCCGGGGCTGGTCTATCCGTGCTTGGGGCGATGGGCGGCGATCTGGTTCTGAGTGGGTTGAGGTTTGTTAATTTCGGCTTTGCCTATGTACTCTATGGGCATGGCCGGTTGGGGCGGGGCCTATGTTCCCTATGGGCCTCGCCTCGCAGGTGGTTGTTTTGGTGACGGTGGTGGCTGTTGGTGGCGATCTTTAGCTAAAAGACTAGACAAAGCATAAAAACGAGACATAATATTTAACCGATGGATTCGAAAATAAACTTGAGATTAAGATAGCTCTAGTCCGAGGCTACAACAATAATAAACGAGAAATTAACAAACGAGAATTACTTACCAAAGAACTTGAAAGGTTTAAGCTAGAAGAGCTTGAGCTCCAATGGAGGAAAACCAAAAACTAAAAAGACTTAAAGTAAAAATGAAAACATAAAAAAATAACCTAAGGGAGAGAGAGAGAGAGACTATATAAACAAGGTGGCCTTTTTCTCTCTCAAAATATCCTAGAAAATATCCCAAAAGGTGAGACAAACAAAATATCCCAAAAGCAAAAAGCAGAATTCGGGTTCCAGGCATGAACCGGTTGATGAATTTCCCGTACCGGTTCATGGCCTCGACCAAGGTCCAAACTTCAATTTCTGCCGAGCATGAACCGGTTGATGATTTACCCGTACCGATTCATGGCTGGCAGATTTCTGGGCCAACTTCGCGGGCTCGCTCCGGACACTCCCAAACTCGAAAATGGGTGTTCTTTGGACCGTTGGAAAGCTCGTCGAGTCTACTTTCTAACCCAAGTGGTTTGGATCCAATATCATTTGTACATCAAAAGTTATGACGATTCTACCATCAGCTGGTCGGAAGATGAGTAGCTTTGGTAAAATTCTAACTTCTCCTTCGATTCTCTTGACCCTTGGGCGACCCGAGCAACCTCTAAACCACCTCTTCATGACTCCTCGGGCACCACAACATGGTGGCACGTGGCCTTGAGCACTTGGTTGCATCCGGAGCATTCCTTGGCGTTCAAAACCGCCTTATTAGCACGTTTTACCTGAAAACACTAAAACACACCTTACGAGCAATATCACTATAAAAGCTAAATAAACGCAAGATAAAACAACATAAAACGGGACTAGTCGCACCAAATATCTACAATATTGGGTGCTCATCGCAAGCCTTACATGCAAGGCTTTCATTTTCACATCGATCACCACCATTACTTCCGATTTAGTAATGATGCCCTCCTTCTAGCGCCAAAATTGTTTACCTATTTTTTCCTTCGATCGAAATCGACGGAGATTTCGGGAAACAAAGCCAACAACAAAAAGAAAAGGCGAATGCGGCTTGTCTCCACAAACGAATTTGAGGTTCCTTGCTGTATTTCAGGACTTCACCGGAAGAGAAATGGCGAATGAATCAAATGCTATTTTTGTTGGTGATGAATCGACTCGTAAAAGAAGACCGTCACCCGCCAATCTTCAAGAACCGAATTGACCCGTCGATTGGGCGGAATGGATTGATGGTTTAGTGAAGTGGGGTGGAGCGGAAGAAAAATAACAAATGGACTTTGTTATTTTTCGAAGGTAGAATTACAATCAAGAAGGACGGATCCCCATTGAAAGTAAGGGAGTTAATTTAATCCTACTCCTAGGAAGACAAAAATTAGAACAAAGTGAAGACTTTGATTTTGTTGAAGGGGTTTACAATGAAGCCAAAAGAGGCTTTTTATAGAGAAAATGTGCAGGAAATAACTTCCTAACTTCTCACTATTCTTAATCATCTTCCAAGTGTCCAAATAACTTCCCACAAACTCCAAAGTGTGTAGGAGCATGCCACTTGTCCAAATAACTTCTCTTCAACTTCAAAGTGTGTAGGAACAAGCCAAGTGTCCTATATGCAAATACAAACAAATAAAAGAAATAAAAACTAGTTATATTATTAATACGAAATAATAAAATAGGAAGCATTCTAATAATCGCCACATTCCGGTCGATAATCGACAGGCGGTAAATATATGGTACAAACAATGCCCCCCTTATTCATTTGGGTGAAGTGCTAACATAACCCAAGTGAATAATGTAACTAGTTTTAAATCACCCCTCTGTCGATATCGACGGGTAATATCCTTTTACGGTGTAAACATTTGCCCCCCAACTCTCGAAGAGTTTTAGATAAATTTTACACAATCACTTTCATTTTTTCGACTGATGTAACAAAGCCTTGAAGGCGTAAAAATCACCGTCGAAAATGAGAATGCTCTGTCGATTAGTTCCCCTTCAGCTTTGATTCCTACTGAAAGGAAACGGGGAACATCGAAACATAGTCAGTCAATCAGAGCGCTACACATATGCCATGAGCCTTGCCTAATCCCCACAATAATGAACTTCAAGGTATAAATAACAACCAATTAACCACCTTCGTAGGCATTCGATCATTTGGCTTCTAAGATGAATTTTGCCCCCCAAATTCATTTGGCAAAACTAAATATTACCGGGCAACCATCTATTTTCACATATTTTTCAAAGGGTTCTTTTGGACCATAAACATGATTAAAGTTTTTAATCAATGGCCAATAATATTAGAACCGTGCTTCAAAAGTGTTGATTGTAAGCCTTGTGAATTATCGACGCAAGGATTTTCAAAGAAGCCTGGTCTGCCTAAAAAATCGGTATTACCATGGACTCAACCAGCTCCAAGCAACGTGTGCCAAACCAAAACATGAGCTGTGAAAGACATTGAGTCAATGAGTTGCATAGCTTCTTCAAAGAAGCCTGGTCTGCCTAAAAAATCGACCATACATGAATGGTGCCATATTCTAGAGCTTATTCTATGTTCTTTGTACATTGAGTAGAAGTGCTTCCACCCCTCATCAATCATACCCACATAGCTACAAGCAGATAGAATAGCGATATCGATTATATCATTTGGCTTTATGCCTGTGTCAACCATTTCTTGGAACATTTCCAGTGCTCTTTTTGCAAACCCATGTTCTGCTAAACCTGTTACAGCAGAAAGTCCATGACACCACATTCAAATGTTCCATTTTGGTAAAAACCTGCAAAGCAGCTTCCAAATGTTCCATTTCGGTAAAAACCTGCAAAGCAGCTTCCATATTTTCGCACCTCGAATAATAGAAACTAAAGTATTAGCTTAGCTATGGGCTGGTTTGACCCTGCTTTTAGTAACGGAGCATGGATTTGTTCACCCTTAGCAAATGCGCCTATACTAGCAGCTCCACTCGAGAGACAAGGCAATGTGAAAGCATCGAGCACGATCCCAGTGTCCTCAATTTGGTTAAACTTAACATTGATCATCCTGCAATAGAGCTCAATGGCTTCCTTACTATGCCTTCCACTCTGCCCACAACTTGTGATAATCGAAGTCCAAGAGTTACATAATTATCAAGAGGGAGGAGATCAAAAAACTTTCCTTGAATTAACCATAGGCCCATCCTCTGCACATTTCACAGACATGTCCGCCAACTACAGCCAACATAAACATTAAAAGCCAACTGGTACTTGACCACGTGAGTACGCAATTTCTGCTCGAATGATAACCGCCCTAACTCTGCACAAGCAGAAAACTAATCTAGTAAAAGTGAACTTATCTGCTATATAACAACTCGATCAACAGCTTTCTTTAGGTTACCCATCTGAGAATATCTAGCGATCATCAAAGTCTAAGTGACTGAATTTCTTCCAGGCATTTTGTCGAACACTTTCTTTTATGAATCAAAGTCACCACTTCCCCTTGCAAGATGAACATGCGTATCTACAAAGTTTTACATGGCTTTGGCGCCCTCACGGATTTAAAAGGCTTTGTACAAGGAAGATCATGATCTATTGCTAATAGCGCTAAACTTTGCATCGACCAGACGATGTAGGACTTGTGATCACTTATCCATACGTACACCAAGACTCCCTACCAGTCCCAGATGCCCGCGCTCACAGCTAACACACTTCAATTGCTGCAAATTTTGATATTATTTGTAACGACTTGCTCCCCCTTTTTACAAATAGTTTGCTTTGGTCATGCCAAGCTAATGGACTTTTCAATCGGTCACCAACCTAGCCTTTTTAAAAAGGCCTCGTTACAATTTGTCATTAAGTGATGTGAAATGTGTACCCACCCACCTATTCGTCTACCGAAACTCTCCGAATACCCAACTTCACTGCTAGCAGTCCAACCAAAGTTGGGTATCCCAAAACACATTGCAACAAAAAAGAGCGTAATAAACAGATTTGCACAAAGAGAACAATAAAATTTCTCGATACTGAATTCATTTTGATTGTTAAGCACACAAAAGTAGTATATTTCACAAATACATATATGACGTTCTTATCATTTGTCTATCCCACTAAAAACGAAAATAAAATAAAATATGTTTTTTAGTATGTAAAGAAGAACCCAATTTGGGCTCACCTGATTTCTTCCCACTTCTAAAAGAGCCCATCCAAAAATGATTTATTACACTTGAAATATTCCGATCCTATATCACGGGACGATAAAACAGTAAAGAAATAAAAAAAAATCACCCACTGTCACTGCTCTCTCACTATTTGTGTTTGGTGTCCGTGCACGTAGTGTGTGCGCCTAGTACCTTGAAGGGAGAATTACTGAACAGTGGAGAAAAGGGTTAATAATTCCCAACTCATGGACCACTTTTCAGGGAATTCATCTAAATATGAGAAGGAGAAAAAGAATTCCTAATACATGGAGAGGGCCACCTAAAAAGACTATTATGCCCCTCATGAAAAAAGCCCTAAATCCCCAATCCCACCCACTGTTCTCATTTCAAAATCCACTCCCAGTCCCATTCGTGCGCTAAAGAGGAAGAGAACAACAGAGGTAGGGTTCTTCGTCTTCGTCTACTGCTTCTGCTATCTTTAGACCTCTTCTCCTTCACTTCGATCTTCTTCCCTTTCTCACTTCATCTCTCTATTCCATTCCACCCAAGAAGCAGCAACATCTTTTGCTTCCCCGAGCGAGTTCATCGTCGTACGCAGTTAGTAAGATTTTGGGTGATTCAATTTTTTTTGCAGTCAATTGGAACTCCAGAGAACCCTTGGTTCTTCTTTGTTTGCTACTGCACCGAGAGAGAGAGAGAGAGAGAGAGAGAGAGAGAGAGAGAGAGAGAGAGAGAGAGAGAGAGAGAGAGAGAGAGAGGAGGAAGAAGAAGAGGAAGAAAATTAGGGAAAATCTAATTAAGAGTAAGCCCTATGTTTTTATGCTTAATTTCTTGTGTCCTTTGTTTTTGCCAAATCTGATATCTAAATTAAAATGGTAGAGGAAGAAGGATTGAAAAGAATTAGTGTTTGGTTATTGATTTCAAGAAGAGTCTGCATTTTGGTTCGATTATGCAAAAAAATTGGAAGTGATGCATATTTCTTTCATGTTTTGGGAAATGACACAACCATGGATATCAGAATGTGTAGTTTAGGTTTTGATTAGGTCATGGGATATGAGTTTTACTTCAGAAAATTCGTTTAGCCTATGGGTATGCAAGTTAGAGTTCGAACAGAATTGAATTTTCCAGGTTCTTGATGAATTTTTATGACCAACTTTCCGACCTTGTAATTTTTTAATATTTTTACTGGAGATGCCTCTATATGTCTAATCTATTGTGTTAAAATTTTAGAATTTTATTCAAAGTACATAAATTTATAAAAATCCGACACTGAGCTGCTGTCGTAGAACTCACTGTGCTGACAGCACCATCGCACTTTACGGAAACGACTATATCTCAGCCTAGAAAACTCGAAAACACATTCCACTTGTTTTGTTGGAAACTAGACACATAGAGCTTCAAAAATATGTAAGCCACGTGCCTTAGTTGTGCTTGAGTAATAACAGATTTCAGTTTGAAGTTTGGCCAAAAATCTGTCCTCGAATTCACTGTGAGTTTTGGGTCTGATTTTGTATCTGTTTAAAAATAGTTATCAAGGTCAGAAAATTCTGGAATTTTAATATGATGTTCCTTTATGTGTCTGAGTTTTATGGTAAAAATCTTGTGGCAAACGAATTCATTGAAAATTTTCAGAAATTCGCAGAGCATAGCATGGTTGGATTTCATTGCATTTGGCATGAGCTTTGGTAGTGAACCTTATGGGTGGAGCGTTTTTCATATTTTTCTAGGTGGGGATATCATAAAAACTGTCACTGTGACATCTCCTGCTCGTAGGGAATAGATTTGGTAGCGGAGTCGGCATTTTTGTAAGGTGAGAATGTACAGCTTCAATAATAAATTGAAATGTCTCTTTTCTATTTATACTATTGCGGTGCTATCTCTACTATCTGAAAAGTGTTCCTTTGGTTTGAGAAAGTTTTAGGAGATAGTCTTTGCTTAGATGGATCAAATCTATTTAATGAGTTGAAAGGAATTATTTTTATGCCTCTTGTGCCAATGTTCTTGTTAAGCAAACTTGGTTGTTGCTTGCCTATGGTTGATTGGAAAACTTGGTTGTTGTTTGCCGGTAAGCTTGGTTGTTGCTTACCCTTTGGTTGATTACTAATCTAACTTGCTAGCACCTACCATTGGTGACAAAGAATGGCCCTCTTCACCGCCGCTATATGCGAGCCTGTGAATGAGGTCACGGTACCGTCTTAACTCTTGGTCGTGAGGTAGACGACTCGTTGGCACATTTGGTAAAATGATATACTACGTACTATCTTGGAGTGGAGATGAAAGATGTGGTTATTTGCAATCCTTTTGGACACACTGTAGATGAATTTGCAAATTGAGGAACTTTATTGAAATATTGGAGATGATACTCTATGTGGATTTTGATTACTATTTTATCAAATTGATATTGGTTGGATGTTTTGACTTCGATTCATCTAAAGTATTTAACTGCATTTCCTTTTATTATGTTGCTAATGTACATTCTCCTGTAACCTTATTTGTTGCAGATTCCCGTTGAGCTAGAGGTCGATTCACTACAGTGCCTGTCAGGTGTATATAGAGGTTGCACTTGTAAATCTTTTAGTTGGAGCTATGTACTCTATGGTTTGCAAGATTGGTGTGGTTGAATAGGAAGGCAAGTACTTTAGACTTGTTCAGTTGTAAAAAAATGTGGTTAGCACTTCTTGTACAATCTGTTGGGTTTGATGTAATAAAATCATTCGTTCAGTCTCCGCTGTGAGTTGTAGTTTATTTTATTAATTTATTTCAAGGCGCTAGTTTCAATAGTTGCACAGGTTGTGACAGGCGTCACGCCACTTTGGGTGGGCCATAGTCCTGCTGGAGTGGGATGCGTCACACCCAGTGCAGATGAAATCCAAATCACATAGCCACCGTCCTCTGGAAACAAGGTGCTCATTTTTTGCAGTAATTAGGGCTTTAGGTACACTCCATATAAAGGGAAATACCAAAAAAAAACCATTAAGGCTAGAAGGAGGCCAGTTGCGTGTACTGTATCCTCAACCCGAAATGGTCCCCCTGATACCCCATAGAAGATGAGGAATACAAGGGGCAATATTGAGACTTTCCCATTAGTTTCCCTAGGAGAAGAAGGTACTCTATTAATACCAACATTTGATCCACCATTGTGTACCCCCATTGCACCCATTGCAATGGAAGTTTGTTTTTCCTGAAAATAAAATAGTTGCTCTTTAAGTTACCTAATGTTACTCCTTGTAAGAACTTCTGTTGCTCTCTATGTAAGAATGTATGCCATAGACTGTTAAGAGCAGCGACCTATATTTTAACTAACTGAATGGTTGTCCCTTTACAAAAGTGTGTTGGTCTATATGAAATGTGGTTCTTGTTTAAGTTATGTAACATGTTTTTTTTCCTGAAAATATAATAGTTGCTCTTTAAGTCACCTAATGTTACTCCTTGTAAAAACTTTTGTTGCTCTCTATATTTGAATAATAGATTTTGTAATAATTCAAAAGTTCATTTTCACAACATGGGGACCCGTGACAGTTGCTCTGTCAATTCACCTAAGTAGTGGCTCTTTCTATAAAATAAGTTGCTCTGTCAATCCACATATGTGGCTTCTTTTATGAAATTAAGTTGCTCCTTCTGGAAAATATGTTGCCCTGCGTATGAAAATAAGTTACACCATATACACGATAAGGGGGGCCAGTGAAAGGTCATATCACCTTTATGTTTTTTTACTCATGACACTTGCTCAGTCAGTCCACATATGTGGCTCCTTTTATGAAATTAAAAGTTGCCCCTTTTGGAAAATATGTTGCCCTGTGTATGAAAATAAGTTACACCATATACACGACAAGAGGGGCGAGTGAAAAGTCATATCACTTTTATGTTTTTTTACCCGTGACACTTGCTCTGTTAGTCCACATATGTGGCTCCTTTTATGAAATTAAGTTGCCCCTTCTGAAAATAAATTGCTCTATATATAAAATAAGTTACACCACATACATGACAAGAGGGGCCAGTGAAAAGTCATATCACCTTTATGTTTTCTTACCCGTGACATTTGCTTTGTCAATCCACATATGTGGCTCTTTTATGAAATTAAGTTGCCCCTTCTGAAAAATAAGTTCCTCTGTATATAAAAATAAGTCACATCTTATAGAAGACAAGGGGGGCCAGTGAAGGGTCATATCACCTTTGAGATTTCAAGTGCGTTTCTGAAAAATTAGCAATTGTGGGTGGCAATTTTTGAGATTTCCAATGGATTGCAATTTTCTTGGAGCAGAGAGAAAGAGAGAGAGGTATGGCTGGTGGTGGTTGCTATGGAGGTGCCGGAGTTGGTGGTCTACTGGTCGCGGTGAAGAGGTGTTGTCGGGTTTTTGTTTCTTTTTTGTTTTGTACTATTATTGTTTGCTTAGCCTAAATTGCCTTGGCTTTTGGGAACTTCAACTATGAGGTATTTCCTAGACAATTTGGCTAGAAACAGCTTGAGGCCGTTGGAGATGCTCTAAGCGCGCTGAAATCAAGTTGGAGCTAGTGTCAGTCAAACGTGAGGTGGTAGAGAATCCAGAACATAAAAAGCTCGAAGCTAGAAAAATGCAGCATCGATGAAACCCATAAAGTCTCCGAATGAATACAACTCATAGGGATTCAAAACAATAAAATGAGAGAAACGATCCACAAAGGGGGATGGAAAAAAACTAAAAACTAGGATAAAAAAAACAGCCCCCGTATTTGGTGTTCGAAATTGAATGCCATCGTCGCTAGACCTGTGTTCTGGTCCCCCTCCAAAGTCCGGAATTGAAACATTGTCACCGGAGTTGACCGGGATGGCAGAACTGACTCCGTTGGTGTCGAGAACAAAGAGTTTTGGGGGATAAGGAGAGGATGAGAGGAGAGGTGCTGGTGCCTCGTCCCGTTGTGAACGTAGAAGTAACTAGTTGACTATAGAAGTTTATATTCATGGTCCAGCATCTATAGAAGTTTATATTCATCCTGCATGAACGTGAAACTATTTGCCTTTTCAATTTTCATTTACACCATTGCATGCGCAAGCCCGTATCATAGAAAACGTCCAGCATGAATAACGATGACAATGGTTTTAGCTTGATTGTCATCACATGCTTATGAGGGAAAATACGATAAAAATTGCAAAAGCTAACCTCAAGGTTACTGCTAACAAACCACACAAGACATCGAGATTCAATTGTCAAATGCTATCCTATAGAAACACAGAGCATCAACAAGGGAGAAGTAGAGTTTTTTTCTTTGCTTTTTTGCCATGTTCATAAAAAAAATTCCCAAAAAAGTAATCACTACTACGCAATCCTTTACTTTCCCTTAAATCTGCAATTGACCAAAATCCTCTAAATCCCTTCTCAATGCTATGGCCTTCCAAATGGCAGAAAGAGATTTAGAAGGAAAAAAAAAAACTCATTCAGACTTTTGAACTGAATCCTCACATGATATTTGTCGTATGATTCTACTTTATTTATCAGATCTTGGCCTCCAGAATTGCTGGCCTCGACCCTGAGATGAATTGACTGATCTGTTGACCGGGATGTTGTTAGGACGCCTATTAACCCTTTTGTGTTGATTCTGATATTGAGCTTGCATGGGTGAGTGCATCTGAGGACGAGGAGTGGCAATGTAGCCACTGTTGTAGCCACTAGGGTTGGCAGGCATCCTTGCAAAAAGCTGGGATACTTGAGGTGTGACGCCATTAGCTCCGCGCTGAAAATAGAAAGATGCATTTTAGTGCCACCGAGAGAAAAGTGATACCATTAGCTCCGCTCTGAAAATAGAAAGATGCATTTTAGTGCCACAGAGAGAGAGAGAGAGAGTACAAATAGTGCATAAGTTTTGGGCAGCCATCTCATATTGCTATCTATAGGTTCCCATTGTCCAGTATATAGGCAGATTCCTTGTTCTAATGCCCTCAAACTAATGTCTGAAAACTGCAAAAAAAAGAAAGAAAGTATCTATTATTCCTGTTAAAATTCCTAAACAATCGACTTAAATTTTTCACAGCAAATGGAAAGTCAGAATCCATTTTAATCAACATGCGTATGGGGAAAAAGCCATTGTGTTTTTTTTTTTGATAGGCAACAAAATTTTATTAAGAAACTTGACAAAGGGTACATCAAGTTGGGGAAAGGGAAAAGGGAGTCCAACAAAAAGTTGGAAGAAACACCTGTTGGGACAAAGCCCAAAACACCTTAAAGGCCAAGACAAGCCCAGATCAAACAAGGAAATCCCAAATACACCCAATTGGGCCAGGCCACAAGAAAATACAGACACAAAACAAAACAAAAGGCCCGACCCAAAAGGCTAAGACCACCAAGCCAGCCGCAGCCCATCCAAAACCCTACCAACATCAGCCACCCACCACCGCCTACCACCAAACGCCGCCTCCCACCGAAGAGTGAGTAGTTTATTGGCTAAGTCTCGGGATAATCTTTCCCGAGGACTTAGGTTGTTACTTGGTTCTCGAGCCATCGGGCTTTAAATCATGATTTCCGGAATAGAGCTTAATTTGCATTTTCGGTCTAAACTAGGGGTGTTAACCCCTTGGTAAGGAGCTTAGTCAAGCGGTCTTGGCAAGTGACTCACCGAGGCCTAGTGGCCTCCTTTGTGTTCGATAAATATTAAAAACAAGTTGGTTCGCCTCCGGAAAATCACATCTTTAGTTAAACGTAGTCTTTTTAAGTGAAATCCTCCGGGCATGAGCGCGCGGTCGTGACTCTCGCCTGAGTTATAATCGAGAACCGGTAATGGCTTTTGTCAAGGGTTAGAAGACCCCGAGACTTGCCTCTTTAAGTTTATCAAGCGTTAATCTAGTTTTCATTTTAGTCTTTCCTTTTAAAGCAAAACCAAGTTGGCCGCCTTAAAGACCGGAATCCTACCATATAAAACCTACAATCCGAATCAAGCTATAATCGAATTCTCTGTGGGAACGATCTCGGATTTCCGGATACTATGCTACCGATGACCTAGCCCTACGCTTCGGGTATCTATCAACCTCTTATTGGAAGGCGAGGTCGGGAAGTAAGCAGCTTGAACATTTTGCTAAAATAGAATAACGGCCATTTAATGGCCAATTTTGGGATCATTCTGGAAAAAAGGAAAAACAAATTTCGACAGAATGGAAGCCAGTTTAATGGAAAATTTCAGCCTTAAATGAGAGGCTTGAACGATTTATTGCCTGCCATTTTTTGGCCATTGGTAATGGTTTTGTTAGACAAAAGTCTATTTGTTGAAACCCCTCGAAGAACACCTTGCCTTTTGAAAGGTGGCATTCAACAAAACCCAGTCATATTTGAATTTCTCCTTTCCATAGGCGGTAAAAATGGGTTCTATCTCGATAGGAGAAAAAGATCAAGTATAACTGGAAGCCCTTGAAATGGACAGAGGCCATTTATAATTTGTGGATCTACACACGAGAAGCTTTCATCCAGATTTTAGTAGGGATGAAAAGAAGTTATTGGCCCAATCATAAATGAGAGATAGCGCCCTCTTTTGATTTCAAATTTGCTTGGGGGGCAAACTTATCTTTAGAAAGCCAAATTATGCAAAGAAAGTGGCTTTGATATTGAAACTCAAATGTAGTTGAATTATAAAATTCGACTAGAGTTTTTCAATTTAGACCATGAATGGTCGAAATAGAAAATAATCCCACCACTCCATCTATATATGGGTAAAGAGCAGTGAGAACTTGCCCATGGAGGATAAGTTCAAGCCAATTATGGCTGTGAATTATGAACAACTATTTGTTCAATATGAGGTTTTGCTCCCGTCGATTTGAAAATCCTTGCGTCGATAATTCACAAGGCTTACAATCAACACTTTTGAAGCACGGTTCTAATATTATTGGCCATTGATTAAAAACTTTAATCATGTTTATGGGCCAAAAGAACCCTTTGAAAAATATGTGAAAATAGATGGTTGCCCGGTAATATTTAGTTTTGCCAAATGAATTTGGGGGGCAAAATTCATCTTAGAAGCCAAATGATCGAATGCCTACGAAGGTGGTTAATTGGTTGTTATTTATACCTTGAAGTTCATTATTGTGGGGATTAGGCAAGGCTCATGGCATATGTGTAGCGCTCTGATTGACTGACTATGTTTCAATGTTCCCCGTTTCCTTTCAGTAGGAATCAAAGCTTAAGGGGAACTAATCGACAGAGCATTCTCATTTTCGACGGTGATTTTTACGCCTTCAAGGCTTTGTTACATCAGTCGAAAAAATGAAAGTGATTGTGTAAAATTTATCTAAAACTCTTCGAGAGTTGGGGGGCAAATGTTTACACCGTAAAAGGATATTACCCGTCGATATCGACAGAGGGGTGATTTAAAACTAGTTACATTATTCACTTGGGTTACGTTAGCACTTCACCCAAATGAATAAGGGGGGCATTGTTTGTACCATATATTTACCGCCTGTCGATTATCGACCGGAATGTGGCGATTATGAGAATGCTTCCTATTTTATTATTTCGTATTAATAATATAACTAGTTTTTATTTCTTTTATTTGTTTGTATTTGCATATAGGACACTTGGCTTGTTCCTACACACTTTGAAGTTGAAGAGAAGTTATTTGGACAAGTGGCATGCTCCTACACACTTTGGAGTTTGTGGGAAGTTATTTGGACACTTGGAAGATGATTAAGAATAGTGAGAAGTTAGGAAGTTATTTCCTGCACATTTTCTCTATAAAAAGCCTCTTTTGGCTTCATTGTAAACCCCTTCAACAAAATCAAAGTCTTCACTTTGTTCTAATTTTTGTCTTCCTAGGAGTAGGATTAAATTAACTCCCTTACTTTCAATGGGGATCCGTCCTTCTTGATTGTAATTCTATCTTCGAAAAATAACAAAGTCCATTTGTTATTTTTCTTCCGCTCCACCCCACTTCACTAAACCATCAATCCATTCCGCCCAATCGATGAGTCAATTCGGTTCTTGAAGATTGGCGGGTGACGGTCTTCTTTTACGAGTCGATTCATCACCAACAAAAATAGCATTTGATTCATTCGCTATTTCTCTTCCGGTGAAGTCCTGAAATATGGCAAGTAACCTCAAATTCGTTTGTGGAGACAAGCCGCATTCGCCTTTTCTTTTTGTTGTTGGCTTTGTTTCCCGAAATCTCCGTCGATTTCGATCGAAGGAAAAAATAGGTAAACAGGTGCAATTGCTAAGGGTGAACAAATCCATGCTCTGTTACTCAAAGCAGGGTCAAACCAGCCCCATGGCTAAGCTAATACTTTAGTTTCTATTATTCGAGGTGCGAAAATATGGAAGCTGCTTTGCAGGTTTTTACCGAAATGGAACATTTGAATGTGGTGTCATGGACTTCCGTAGTAACAGGTTTAGCAGAACAGGGGTCTGCAAAAAGAGCACTGGAAATGTTCCAAGAAATGCTGGATGCAGGCATAAAGCCAAATGATATAATCGATATCGCTATTCTATCTGCTTGTAGCTACGTGGGTATGATTGATGAGGGGTGCAAGCACTTCTACTCAATGTACAAAGAACATAGAATAAGCTCTAGAATATGGCACCATTCATATATGTATGGTCGATTTTTTAGGCAGACCAGGCTTCTTTGAAGAAGCCATGCAACTCATTGACTCAATGTCTTTCACAGCAAAGGTTTTGTTTGGCGCACGTTGCTGGGAGCTTGTTGAGTCGATGGTAATACCCAGCTTGGGAAACATGCTGTTGAAATGGTTATTATGCCTATTTGCTTGTTCCACTCAGCTAAATAACTATGCCTCCTACATGGAATAGCAAAATTGAGGGTATCTTTTTTGGGCTCGGGATTGGCGGCCTGAAGAAGCCGCTTCTTCGGCCTCTCCCAAGGGCTAGCTCTGATTGCCCGATGATTCAGCAGGGTACATTTTACTATCAAACTTGTGTGCTTCCGTAGTTCCGTCGGTTAATGGGACAATTTAGCTGAAATTAGAAAATCCATGAAGAAGAGGAACTTGGGATTAGAAGCTGCAGCAACTGGATAGAGCTAGAAATACGGTGCACAAGTTTCATCCCAAGCGGTTATCAATTTGTTATGTTCTGGTAGAAAGTTTTGGTTGGTGCTACTGACCATAACATCAAAATTCTTCTTCCCTCCCACCATTTCAAGCAACAACCTTCCGAAACTATAAATATTTGATTTGTATGATACATTTCCAAAGTTCCTTGAGAACACTTCAGGTGCAATATAGCCAATGGTACCACGAGCCGTAGTCATGGATACAACACTTTGTTCCTTTGAACACAACTTTGCTAGACCGAAATCTGTTACCTTCGGATTCAAGTTCTCGTCCAACAAAATGTTATGTGGTTTAATGTCGAAATGAAGGATCTGTTGATCACACCCTTGGTGAAGATACTCAATACCTTTAGCTATACCCATAGCAATTTCTAGGAGCTTTTTCCAACCAATTAAATGCTTGTCGCGATCAGATATTGCAAACTTTTCCAGGGAATCATTTGGTAAGAACTCGTATATAAGAGCTCTTCTAAATCCGTCAGCACAATATCCAACTAACCGAACCACATTGATGTGGTGGATTGTACCAATTATTCCCACTTCGTTAATGAACTCTTCGCCGTTTCCCTTAGTATTATTGAGTATCTTAACCGTGACGTGAACATCATTGGAAAGTTGTCCCCTATAAACTGTTCCATATCCTCCTTGGCCTACTTTGTCCTTGAATTGATTTGTAATTTTCTTGATATCGGCATAGGAGTATCTTGCCGGCTTCAAAGCTCTATAATCCTCCAAGAACCTCTCAATCTTTAGATAATCCTTTCTCTTTTTTTTCTCTTGTCTATGGAACCAATACATTGCAATGAGGATTGCAAGAAGCGAAATGAGCCTAAAGTCACACGTGCAATAACTAGCAGCCTTTTCAATTCACCTGTGAAAGATAGAGAAGGCTCGTCATATTTTTTCTCTGTGTGCCAAAAATGGTGTTCAAATCTTCAGCCTAACTACTATCTGGGCCCATTTGTTTGACATGACAGATAGTGAAAGATGTATAATCCCACCGAACTAATAATAGTCATATTAAGAGAATCACTTCGCCCATGGTTTTATAAAGCTAGCCCAACGTTGTGATATTATATATGTGAGGCATGTTTAACTCGCGTCGCAAATATTTTATCCAAACACTGGATAGTTAGTCATCGGATATAAAGTCCAGTGCGATGCTCATATCCATTTAAACAAACCGGGTCCATCGAGTATATATGCCTCATGTGTAGCGTTTGGTAACTTCACAGAACTGAAATTGCTTTTAACTTTCTTGATAGAAAGATATAAATGCAACGTCTGAATAAAATTGCAAAAGGAAAAAAAAGAAAAGAAAAGGGAAACTAGAGTAGGTACCTTTTTTAGGTGGATTGAAGCAGTCAAATTCATCACTAGTGCTGTTACTCATAAACCCACAAAACATTCCTTCAGCCTAACATTTCCCACAAACCCGTTGGGGCCATGTCAACTGCAGATCAGCTGTTTGATCAAAAACCTCATAGGGAACCGACCAAACATTATACATCTTTCTGCAAGATAACAGCTGGGGTGGAAAATAGATACTCATGCCACTATACTCGACATAAACTTCATGGCCATCGCCACTGAGGCAAGCGGCCCGAGTCGACCACCACGGTCCTTCAAAAGACTCAACCGGTCTCGATGAAGGGCAACTGAATAAACTAAAGTTGTACACGGAATCTGCAAATTGAAAGGGGGTGGTGGACAGATTGAGGTTTTGAAGCTGTTGCGGGAGGCATTTATTTGGGTCTTTAATGCAAATCGATTGGGATTCGTAGTCGATATTGGTGACTAGAACTTGGACGGAATTGGAGAGGTTGAGGAGAGTGGCCGCGGTGCCTGGGGAGCAAGAGAGATCGAACCCGGGATAGCCGCAGTTAGGTGGTTGGCTGTCCTTGAGGCGGAATGGGAAGCGGATTGTTGGACCGTGTTTGGAACATGTTGTTGGAGTGCAATCGTCTTGGGCTGTGGATAGGTGGAGGAGAAACAAGAGAACAAAGAAGATGGACATGTTTGTTCGGTTTTCTTTCACCTCAATTTCGGTTTTGCTGAATTATGTCACATAGAATTTCAGACCCGGGCAATGTTGATTTGAATTGTTCTAAATTGGGCCCCCACCCTGTTTTGCTATATAAAAATCTGAGGACCCAATGCGACGATCATATTCACCGTTCCCTCAAGGCCAGGTTAAAGTCCATAGTTTAATTGATACTCTTGTCATACGATCAGGCACAAATGTAATCCTATGTATGTCCAAGAAGATATCGATCGTCATACTTTTGAAAACCACAAGTAATCCTATGTATGTCCCGAGGGGGGAAAAAAAAAAAATCCTATGCATGTGTGTGAGTAATTTGCTTAATTATAATTCTATTAATTTATGATTGGCTTGATTGGTTTTTTTTCTTTATATATATAAATGGTCAACAACTATTAAGTGGTAATCAATTTAAGGAATTCAAATAATAACACACAGGAACCAATCTAGTTCTATTTTCGCCTAAAGCACCAATGAGAGTACCTTACCTACGTAGTTGATTTTTTTGAGTGATTTCAAAAAAAAAAAAATTGAACTACATGCGTAAGATACGTAGTTGATTGATGGCACCAACTAATATATTTTCAACTCAATTTTCTAAAATAATTTTATTAGTAAAACAAGAAAAAGACAAAAATAAGTTCAAAAATCATGTCGTCTCGTTTCGGAAAACATCTTTGTCAAATCTGAGGATGGTGACCTATACTATTGCAAGCTTCTTATGATCTCTATTTTGTCACGGAATATCCGGCTGTGACGTTTTTCAATTACATTTACATACAACTTTAACTCAAGCCGGTCGACAATCATATTCAACTTCCCCTCATGAGCCAACGCCCATCGCTTGATTTCGTACCTTTCTCATATGATCATCCACATAAAATATTAGCTGATATCCATTTTTTTTTATGACAAGAAGATATCACTAGTTCAAACTTTTTAAAACTGATGTGGTTCAACGTAAGTTTTGTTTATGTGATTATATCTATAGTACTAATCGAGAGCTATCAAACAAGATTCATATTATATATAAAAAGTATTACCAATTGAAATATATAATAAATTACCATCGTGGAATGAAACATGGGACTAAAAAACTAAAAAATGAGACAATAGAGTAATTTGGATAGTCCGTAGAAACAAAATCTTTTTTTAAATAACCGGACAAGGGACTAAAAAACTAAAAAATGAGACAGTGGAGTAATTTGGATAGTCCGCAGAAACAAAATCTTTTTTTTAATAACCGGACGTCTGACCGGCGCATCGCAGATGTCTGTAGAAAGCAGAAGTAGCATGAAAGTATTTTTTTCACGGAGTTGTTTAATCTCACGCGTCCATTTCGGTTTTGAATGGTCCAGATTTTGATGAATTTTTTTGGGAAAAAATTAATCACAATCAATTATTACCAGTCATAATTGATTTTCAATCCGAATCGTCAAAAACTCTTTTGGATGATCACGTAAAGAAGATTTTATCGAAGTAGTACTCCAGTCCAGTATTTTTCTTTTCTAATCTTACTCGCAATCTCCCTCCGTCTTTCTATGCTTATCAAAAACTTCGCCGGGGCGGGAAGAAAACGCCTTCTTCTTCTTCTTCTTCCTCTTCTTCCTCTTCTTGTCCTGTTTCCAGTAACCTGCCACGGAAATGAAAACCAGGAATTTATCAATTCCTGTGGAGACATCCACAACATCACCTTCCCTTTCCAATTAAAAGGCGACCCATCCAACACCTGCAACGACAACGAATACACTCTTCTCTGTGACGAAAACAATCGCACAGTCCTTAACCTACCCTCCGGAAAATACTACGTCCAATCAATCAATTTTTTTTTTTGATCGGCAATAATAGATTTTATTAAAAAACGGAGAAAGGGGAAGGGAATCCAACAAAAAATTGAACAAGGGCAAAGCCCGAAACACCCAAAGGTCTGCAAGGATCCAAAACATATAAGTAATAAAGCCGAACCCTCTAACCAAAATATACAATGAAAGACCAGAACACCCAAATCCGGTCCAACCCCCCACCCAAACCAACCCTCAAACCCTAACCACCTTCAACATCCACAGCCGCACAAAACACCAGAGCCCAACCTCGCCGTTAAGCTGAGCCGGCCTCTCCCAGATGTAGAGACCGGCGGCGGGAACCGGCCTACGGAAATGAATACCGAAGACAGACAAGGCAAAGAGGATCACACCACCACCAACATCAAGCCCCAGCAACCCCAACAACTTTGAAATCAAACAGCAACTGCAGAAACCCGGAACGACGAAAATGTTGATCCCTTGCCGGTTGAAAAACTCGGAGTGGCCGCCGACCGGACTTTGGCACACAAAACGACCAGAGCAATCCAACCTTGAGAACCACATCCATCTCACCACCACCGGAAAGGAGCATCACCGATCGACCCGCATCATTACCGATCATTTTCTGAACAATATTGAGAAACCTGCAAAACAAAGTTAGAGAAAAACAACTACAGACATCTCTCAGCACCACCGCACCACCAGCCACCACCACAATCACAAAACCCACCAGATCTCTGCCCCCAACCAAACCTCAGAACCTCCGAAACACCCCGCACCACCCAACACCGTTAGGCTCCCAGAGGGACCATGGAACCTCCGACCGGAGGCAGACAGAGTACGAAACTCAACCGCCACACCCTCCACACATGAGAGGGCGGTGGAAACCAGGAAACTGAGAAAACAGAGGGATGAGTGAGAGTATCGATATGAAGGGGAGAGGGAAAGTGAGAGAGGGAAGAGGGGGAGATGAAGGAAGACGAGAGGAGCCCGGGGGAGGAGGGAAGGAGGGGCTCCCCCCCCCCCCCCCAATCAATCAATTACACCGACTACTTAATTCGTCTCGTCAACGTAGGAATCCAAACCAACGATTCTTGCTCCTCTTTCCCACTCTCCTCCTTAACCTTTCTGCCTTACTTCTCTGCGCATGTTTTTCCCTACTTGCTGCTGATAGAGAGCCAGGTCGTGTTCCTAAGTTGTGAAAACCCAGTCCACTCTCCTATTTACAAAACAAGACTGGTTGCACTAACACCGGAGACGATTCGGGAAATGGGTATTATTCGTATGTTGTGGTGGGAGATGATAGTGTTTGGGATGTTCCCGATTCGTGCCTTTTGGAGGTTTTTTACCTTTCTTCGTCGCAGTTGATCAGAGAAAGGGGTTCGAATTTGTCATTGCTGGATTTGAATAGGGAGTTGTGGTATGGGTTTGAGGCTTCATGGAACATTCTTCGAATGTCCTGCACAAAATGCAGGAATAGGCCTTCCTGCTTCGGGAATTCTGTGAATATCACTGCCGTTTGTGGCGATTCTTGCTTGTTCCAGCCTTCGTTTCTAAGTGAGTGAGATCCTCTGATCCCTTACTTCTTACAACCAGTTCTCTTTAGTTTGTTGAAAAGGTCAGAGCCGACCGGTCCGGCCTTTTTAGGGGCCTAAAACAAAAATTGAAGTAAAAATGCTACTCATACAATAATCCAAACACAACGCCAAACACAACCTCTCACATACATGTGGGGATTGTGTGAGTTGTTGTGTTTGGTTGAAGATTGGACTCTTTTTGCTAGACTATTATAAAGAATACCAAAATAGAGCAGAGGCCCCAAAAATTTTAAATTTAGGGGCTCTTACTCTAAATGATCTCCTTCTTTTCCCCTTATTTTACTAGTAACTACTGGTAGAGTAAAGATTTTCTTTCGCTAACATCATCTTTTCCATCCCAAAAATGCAGGCAGCTTGTGCGCAGGAATTCTTTGTAAGTACTTTGTATAATAGAATTAATCGAGAACTATCAAATAAGATCCATATTGCATATTTTTTGTTTGAGATCCATATTGAAAAATATAAAGAGTTGAAATTGACACGGATATCAAAAATTGACATCCAATTTGGGATGGAGGGAGTATTTATTTACATGTTGATAAAGAAAACTTCTTAGGTTGCTCTCATTGTCATACCGTGAATGGTTCAAGCGCCTGAGTGGCATATATGCCGTGCTCTCGCTTTTTTTAATCTTTGAATCCAGTATGATTGATTGATAAAATCTTTTTTTGCTGTTAAAGAAAAGCTTTTGGTAATTTTTTTTTTTCCACAGATGATTTTGCAATGTGTGGATATCTTGTGGCCATCGTCATAGGTAAGACTTTATTTTTGCTATGATTCTATCTATGGTGAGCCACAGTAAAACGACAACGATATATTGTAATATAGTGAAAATGATCCAGAATATATAAACCAAAAAGATGGAGTACATGAAAGGCCAAACAAAATGTGACACGTGTGTGTATATATATTGTTGGCTTTAGATTAGCCTAAACCCTTGATTAACTCAGAAATTATCAAGAACCAAAGAAGCAAGCGGGACTGTTCAAAAAAAAAGAAGCAAGCGGGAAGCATTCATTCTCTAGATAATTCTGCAAGACTTGTATATTACTCCCTTCGTCCCTTATTTGGAGTCCATAATTCCATTTTGGGTTGTTCCTTAATAAGTGTCCATTTTATAAAGTTTGTGGCTAAAAGTTGGTATATTGTCTATTTTGCCCTTAAAAGTAGATTCCATTTTGAAAAGTTAGTAAGTAAAAGTGTAATTAATGACGATGGGTAAGTAGAGGAAAAAGTTGATGTGATAGGTATAATGATGATGTCTTTTTACTAAGTTGGAGTTACGAAGCAGGACACTTAAAAATGGATGGAGGGAGAATATAGATATACAGCCTTGGGCCTAACTTTACACAATGGCCCAACTAGACATGACAAAACCATAGGCCCAAAAATACAGAGACAATTGAACTAAGATAACATGAGAATAACCGTATAGTATAACTAGAGGTGGCAATTATAACCCATATTTTGTAACCCGTCCAAATCCGTCCACTTATAACCCAATCCAACCCGCCCATATTATATAATGGGTTAATATGGGTTGAACCCATATCAACCCATATTTATGTGGGTTTAGGTGGGTTAAAAATGGGTTCAATATGGGTTGGACTTAAAAGATCCAAATTGACTTGTTTTCTTCCGTTGTTGTATAATTACATTATTTGGGCTAGAAGACCGTTTCCCTCTTTGGCATGCATTCCATTCCACTTTGTACAAAATAGCAGTATTGCGTGTACAACAACACCCAATGACTAGACGACACCTGTCCTATATTACATGCGGCCACCAATACGGAGCAAGTCCGTGACGTATGGGTCCTCCATATCTGCATACTTTCGCGCCTAGGGCTGCAAACGAGCTGAATATTAGAATGTTTAGATTCGTTCATTATTTTTTTTTAGCAAACTCGAACTCGAACCGAACTCAATGAAAATTATGACGAGCCGAACTCGACCCGAGCTTGCCTAGGTATGGGTCGAACTCAAATTTGTTTACGAGCCTTAACTCAAGCTTCTTCTTTTTTTGTCTTTATTCAATTTTTTTTCGTATTTGTTAATTTTGCTTCAAATTTTGGTAACTTATTGATTCGTGTCGTCGAGAGAAATCGGAAAAGTAAGTTTTTTTTTATCGAAACTCATATTTTTTTTGTGAAAAAGATTATTTTTTTACTTATTTTGTTTTTATTCAAAAAATCATGAGTTCGATCATAATTTTTTTACTTTTTTGATTCCTCTCGTTGAGACGAATCAATAAACTACAAAAGTTTAACGCAAAATAAACAAATACAAAAAAAATTCAATAAAGGAAAAAAAAGTCACTCAATTTTTAATCCAAATGCACCCGAAGCCGGCGTTGGTGTACCAGATATTTTAGCTTAGGGAGAAAAGTAAGTAAAACGGGTCGGGTAGTGTGGGTTTGGACCATAATTTTTTAATTTTTCGATTCCTCTATTTGAATAGAAGCAATAATCGACAAAAAATTGACGCGGAACGTACAAATACAAAAAAAAATTTAAAATTGGCTTATATAGTTGAAAGACAGTGGATAAAGGAAAAGAAGGAAGGAGGAGGGAGAGAGACAGAACCCCCAAAAAAAAAAAAAATGTAACAAAACGGGTCGGGTTGGGCGGGTTTGGGTTTGGCTTGACCCATATTCGACCCGACCCATTTCAACCCGTTCAATATTCGACCCATATTTGACCCGCGACCCGTTTCAACCCGCCTAGACCCACCCATTTGCCACCTCTAAGTATAACTATCCTAAATATGGAATTAGAGGAAATAAGAAAAGATGGCCTACAAGATTGTGAGGCACAGTGTTCTTGTCCTAAAGTCATTGTTGCCTCCTTATGTCGAGGTCTTATAATTAATTAGCAGACACCACTGACTTTAAGATCCAACCCAAAACCCGATTGGAATTGTACATAGATCAGGTAGAAAATATGTGCAGAGAATACTACAGGCTACTACCATATGAAATCATTACACTTGTACTTCCTAGTATAATCTTTTACACTTCAACCAAGCCATATATATGTAGAAGGTCATAAATTAATAAGGACCTTTTTATGGGTAACCCCCCACAAATATAATTATGGCAGATAATAATATTAAATAAATGTAAAACATGGAACGGTCCAATTATAATGGCTAATATAAGTGTCTAACTACTAATCATGACGGTACACCAATATTGATAGACATAACCTCCCAAATTATGAAAACTAATTACTCAATAATCAAATGAAACATAGAATATTAATTATATCCCAATATCAGGTTTCGGAACTTTTAACAACAATATCCCACATGTTTATATCTGTGTGTCAAATTTTACAGGAGCGGTCCTTGCAGCAAGGTTTCTGTTTGCACCATGTGTGTTTGGATTTTTAATCTATAAGTTCAGCAGAAGACATTTATCGATGTATGATAACATAGAAGGTTTCCTACAAAATCAGAATCACCTTGTGCCTATTAGGTACTCCTACTCAAACATCAAGAAGCTAGATGACCAATGGTTTTAGAGACAAGCTTGGAGAAGGAGGCTATGGTTCTGTATGCAAAGGAAAGCTCCGAAGTGGCCCTCTTGTAGCAATTAAAATGTTGAGCAAGCCGAAAGCTAATGGACAATAGTTCATCAACGAAGTTGTTACCATCGGAAGGATTCATCATGTCCATGTGGTGGAGCTAATTAAGTTGTAAGCAAACGTATGATATTTCTCTTGGAGTGGCTCGTGGCATTGGATATTTACATCACGGTTGTGACATGCAGATCCTGCATTTTGATATTAAGCCTCATAACATTCTTCTTGATGAGAATTTCACTCCCAAAGTTTCTTATTTCGGGCTTGCAAAATTGTATGCAACAGATGATAGCATTGTGACAGTGCAGTAAGAGGAACCTTGGGCTACATGGCTGCAGAGTTGTTCTACAAAAATATCGGAGGCGTTTCCTATATAGCTGACATTTATAGTTTCGGAATGTTGTTGATGGAAATGGCAGGCATGAGAAGAAATTGGAATTTATCAGCTAATTCAAGCCAAAGTTTCTTCCCTTCATGGGTTTATGACCAATTTGCGGAAGGAAAGAACATACAAATTGGAGAGAACACCAAGGAGGAGAATGAGATGGTAAAGAAGATCGATGATGATTGTAGCTTTATGGTGCATACAGATGAGGCCTAGTGACCGTCCTTCCATGAACAAAGTCATTGAGATGCTTGAAGGAAATATAGAATTGCTTCACATGCCTCCAAAACCTTTCGAGTATTCACAAATTATGCAATCTGAAAAGAGTGGAATGAACCAAAGCTTTTCCTATATGTCTGGTGCTTGTATGGATTCTCTCACTCATGATGTAAGTGGATGTTAAATTCTAAAGACCAAACATCCTAGATTTAGGGTTGTTACTGATTCCATATGATTTGGATTTGATGGTTTTGGAAGGTAGAGACTATCAACTTCATGTAAGGTGCTTTCTTCATATATTAGAATCGTATGCGACTGCACAGCTTAGCAGACGTTTTACACTGTGGTTTCGAATCAAAGAAGGGAAACTGGCTTCGTATATGTTAAGCTCTTCGAGAATTGTATCATTGTTTGTATTGAGGTTGAGATTTGTCTGTTAGACTAATTAATCTGTTGTTTTCACCATTTGTTTTGACTAGAAATCTGAGAAACTTTAGGAACCTGAAAAAAAATCATTTTTTTTTTTACCCAGTCAAATTCTAAAACAGTAGTAGGAATACTGGTCTGCTGATAGAGTTTTCAGCTAAGTTTACATTTATAATTTGTCTTCTGATTGCACCAATTGCCTTCTGAACTCCTGAATTTTTCACAGCTCCTTTATTAACAATGCAACTCTGCAAAATCAAGGAAAGCCATTACTACTACTGTTTAGAACTTCAGGATCAACAAGGTCTCACCCCCAACCTCGTCACCTACTCCATCCCCCGCGCCAATTCCATCTGGGTAAACTAGTCCATGCCAAATTATCCGAGTCACAACACAAGCTCAATTTGGTCTCTCTCAACTCACTAATCAGCTTGTATTTGGAATAAAATGACTGGGTAACGGCCAATACTATCTTTAAAAACATGCATGGGCGTCGAGACTTGGTTTCTTGGAGTGCAATGATCTCATGCTATCTTTAAAATCATTTTTTTTGTGTGTGTGGGTGAATACTATCTTTGAAAGCTATATCTACTTTTATTAACATGCTCTAGTGCCGTGATTCCAGTGTGATTGATGTTGGGAATGCTTGGATAGGGGATACAATTTCTGGGTCTGTGATAAAGACTGGGTATTTTGAGTCGATGTGCGTGTGTTGGATGTGCATTGATAGAGATGTTAGCAAAGGGAAGTGGTGACTTTGATTCACCAAAGAAATTGTTCGACAAAATGCCAGAAAGAAATTCGGTGACTTGGACTTTGATGATTACTAGATATTCTCAGATGGGTAGCCGAAAGAAAGCTGTTGAGTAGTTTATAGATATGGTAGAGAGCGGTTATATATATACCAGATAAGTTTACTTTTACTAGTTTAGTTTTTGCTTGCGCAGAGTTTGGGAGGTTATCATTCGGACAGCAATTCCATACTCAAGTGGTAAAGTATCAGATGGCTTTTAATGTTTATGTTGGCTGTAGTTTGGTGGACATGTATGCGAAACGTGCAGAAGATGGATCTATGGTAAATCCAAGGAAAGTTTTCGATCTTATCCCTGCTAGTAGCGTTATCTATGGACTTCGACTATCACAGGTTGTCGGCAGAGTGGAAGGCATAGTAAAGGAAGTCATTGAACTCTATTTCAGGATACACTAAGAATTTGGATTGTAATGAAGCCTTTTAACTTATTCCATCAAATTGGGGACACTGGGATCGTGCTCGATGCTGTCACATTCGCTAGTCTCTTGAGTGGAGCTGCTAGAGTGCTTGAATAGGTACAGTTGGTAAGGGTGAACAAATCATGCTCCGGTACTAAAATCAGGGTTTTAGTCAAATCAGCACATAAAGCCAAAAAAAAAAACACATAGCAATACTTTAGTTTCTATGTATTCGAGATGTGGAAACATGGAAGCTGCTTTGCAAGTTTGCAACAAGAGCATCGCAAAATTTCCAAGAAATGCTTCACGCGAGCATAAAGCCAAATGATATCACATATATCACTGTTCTATCTGCTTGTAGCTTCGTGGGTTTGATCTATAAGGGGTGGAAGCACTTCAACTCAATCTATCCAACACCCTGCTAAAAGTGCTAATATTTGGATATTTCAAAAAAAAAAAAAGGGGTAAAAGTCATATAATTTTTTAGTTTTTCAATTCCTCTTGTCGAGAAGGACCGATAACCTACAAAAGTTTGACGCAAAACTAATAAATGAGAAAAAATATTGAACAAGGACGACCAAAAAAATTGCTTTTTTGGAGAACTGGGCTAAGTGATGTGGGACACAATCCAATACACCCCCTGGCCCACAATAGAATTAATGATGTAGAGATCATCCACCAAATATCCATCCTTGATCAACTTAGACACTGAAACCGAGTTTCTTCTAATAGAGGGAATATAAAGACAATCTCTCAAAATTAAACTCTTATTACTACTCTAAATTTAAAAAGACATTTCCTACTGCAACTGCTGCCACTCTCGTAGCATTTCCCACAAAGGGTCGCAACCAGACAACGGTACCAAAGCTCTGATACCATGATAGATAAGCTCAGCCCACAAAGTCTCCTTAAAATCCAAGTATTAAGGAGAGGGAAGTTAGGGCTTTATAACCAGCATAGAGGGGGCTTGTCCAAGTGATGTGGGACACAATCCAATATTGCCCAATATTCTTGTTTCCACACTGATTATATCACTGAATGGCTTCACTCGAATATTTCTTGTCCAGTTTGTAGGAACTCTCTTGATCGGTCTCCGCAGGCTCATGCATGTGTTAAGCAAAGAAAGAGAGGTTGACAGAATCACAAAAGGAAAAGCCCTGTTAAGTGGTCAATGTCTCTAGTTTCTTGCAAATTTAATAATCTCTGGATGGTAGCGTATGGTGATTACATAGTCGAATATTTCATTCTATTGGACTACGAGGACGAGATTTATCAGTAATATTTCCATGGTCGCTGAGAAACAAAAGGAAGATTGTTGCAGATTAATGAGATTTATCAGTAATATTTCCAGTAAATTCCAAACAAATATACCACAGGCGTTAATCTGCAGCAAATTTTCTTTTGTTTCTTAGCCACCACGGACTACAACATAATGTTGTAACGAACGCTATGAATGCAAACTAAGAACGAGAAATTGAATACTAAACAAGAAATCACAAAGACACAAGATATACGTGGTTCCCCAAGATGGGTACGTCCACGGGCGAGGAGAGAGAGGATTCACTAACCAACGTGAAGAAGAGATACAAAGAGCCGGCTGTAATCCGTAACTCTAGAAAGGCCACAATATGAGAGCCCAAAAGATACTTTAGAAGTTCCCCAAAAGCCTTATTTATAATAGGCTACAAAAACGGGAACAACATAATTAACCAATGTGGGACTAAAGAATACAAGGCATTCCCAACAATTCTCCACCTTGACTTGAATTCTACTGAACCAAATCACCAAATATAGTTTTCCCCTTCTAACCTCTCACTCGCCAAATGCCCCCGAGGGGTGATCAACTGCAAATACCAAGCAAGCCCAAGCAATGCTTGAACTTGGCAACCGGAACCGGTTTAGTCAACATATCTGCTGGGTTATCTGCCGTACCCACTTTCTTCACCTCAACTTGTTTCTGTGAGATGATATCCAGAACGAAGTGATACCTGACATCGATATGCTTGGTCCTTTCATGATACATCAGATTTTTAGTCAAATGTATATCACTTTGCGAATCACAAAATACTAAAGTCACAATGTGTGCAAGACCAAGCTCATAAAGCAAACCTCTTATCCACAATGCTTCTTTCATAGCTTCAGCAATGTCCATATACTCCGCTTCCGTTGTAGACAACATGACTATAGCCTGTAAATTAGCTTTCCAACTAATTGCACTTCGGACATAGTAAGACATAACCTGTTAGAGACCTCCTCTTATCACGGTCACTGGCAAAATCTGAATCAAAATAACCAACAGCATGATCTCCAAAATTTGCGACCCCAAACAACAGACCAACAACTGTATGGTAGTATCCATTTCGATGTCTCCCAATGTGCCTTTCCTGGAAGCCCCATATAACGACTAACGACACTAACTTCATGTGAAATATTAGAACGAGTACATACCATGGCGTACATAAGACTCTCAACTGTGCTCGAATATGGAACTTGAGACATATACTTGTTTTCATCCTTCGACTGTGGTGACAACTCCGTTGGAAGTCAAAAGTGTCCTGCCAAAGGTGTACTGACTGGCTTCGAGTTCTACATGGTAAAGCACTCAAGCACTTTAAGTACATAAGACTTCTGATTCAAAAAAAATTTGCCAGCTACTCGATCTCTGCAAATCTCCATACCCAAAATACGTTTTGACGCACCCAAATCTTTAATCTCAAATTCACCACCTTTCTGTTGTTTCAACCTGTTGATTTCTGATACACTCTTGGCAGCAATAAGCATATCATCAACATACAACAGTAGATAAACAAATGAACCATCTGAAAGTTTTCGAAAATACACACAACTGTCATACTCACTCCTAGAATATGACTGGCTTATCATAAAAGTATCAAACCGCTTATACCACTGCCTTGGGGATTGTTTGAGGCCATACAAAGATTTACGAAGTAAACAAACGTGATCCTCCTTACCAGAAACAACAACCCTCAGGCTGACGCATATAAATCTGTTCCTCAAGCTCGCCATGCAAAAACGCAGTTTTGACATCAAGTTGCTCTAACTCAAGATCATAACAGGCAACAATAGCAAGTAAAGTGCGAATGGAACTATGTTTTACAACAGGTGAAAATACCTCATTGTAGTCAACACCCTCTTTTTGGCTGTATCCTTTCGCCACTAGCCGAGCTTTGAACCGAGCGTCTTCTACCCCTGGAATACCTGGTTTGCGCTTGAAGACCCACTTGCACCCAACAATCCTCTTCCCTTTCAGCGGTTCTACTAACTCCCATGTCTGATTTTTCTGAAGAGACTCAATCTCCTCATTCATAGCAACAAACCACTGTGCAGACTCAGTGCTCAAAATAACTTGTATAGCTGGAAGGCTCCTCATACTCAACTGTCTCAACAACTGATAAAGCATAGGCCACCATCTCAGAATAAGCCGAATACCTTTCAGGAGGCCGAATCTCCCTCCTTGGCCTATCTTTAGCAATAGTGCGTGGTTGCTCAACTAACGCATCAACCTCTGTGTCTGAACTCTTGAACTCCTCTTCAATTGGCTTCTCAATGTGCTTCTTCCCTGAGTCGGAAGATTCACTCAAAAACTCCACCTGCTTTGGAACACTCTGTTCCTGAACTGTATCATCAACCTGCTTAGACCCCTTAATCAAATAATTTTCATCAAAAGTCACATCCCTGCTAATCAAAAGCTTCGAATCATCAGAGCACCATAACCTGTACCCTTTGACACCTGCTGCATAACCCAAGAAAATACACTTCTTGGCCCGTGGCTCCAATTTACCCTCATTCACATGAGCGTAAGCTGGACACCCAAAAACACGCAACACAGAATAATCAGCTGGATGACCTGACCATACCTCAAATGGAGTCTTACACTCAATAGCAGTCGACGGAGACCTGTTCACCAAATAGCATGTCGTGGAAACGGCTTCAGCCCAAAATTCTTTGCCCAATCCGGAATTGGACAACATACAACGTGCCTTCTCCAAAAGAGTCCTGTTCATTCGTTCAGCCACACCATTCTGCTGAGGAGTTTTTCTCACTGTGTGATGCCTCACAATGCCCTCATCACTGCAGAACCTATCAAACTCGCCAAGACAAAACTCCATACCATTGTCAGTTCTCAAACGTTTTATTTTCTTACCAGTCTGATTCTCAATCAAAGTTTTAAACTGTTTGAATGTATTAAAGGCGTCACTTTTATGTTTCAACATATACACCCAAACCTTACGAGAGAAATCATCGATAATACTCATAAAATAGCGAAAACCACCTTTAGAAGTTACCTCTGCGGGACCCCAAAGATCTGAGTGAAAATAATCCACTGTGCCTTTGGTGCGATGAACAGCTGTACTGAATTTCACCCTGCACTGCTTGCCGTAGACACAATGCTCACAGAAATCCAGCTTCTCAGTTTTCTGGCCACATAGCAAACCCTGTTTGCTCAAAACTGTCATCCCCCTCTCGCTCATATGCCCAAGGCGCATATGCCATAAACGAGTCAAGTCTGAATCTGAAACCTTGGATGAAGCAACCGTTGCTGCAGCACCTAGAACTGTACTGCCCTGGAGTGTATAGAGGTTACCACGCTTCTGACCCTTCATCAGTACCAATGCACCCCTCAAGACTTTCAAAACTACACCTTCATGGAGGAATTTTAAACTCTGAGTATCAAGAGCATCCATGGATATAAGATTTTTCTTCAAATCTGGAACATGTGGAACGTCAGATATAGTCCTAACAATTCCGTCATGCATCCTAAGTTGAATCGTTCCTGAACCAACAGTCTTACAGGCCATGTTGTTACCCATCAAACCTGTACCACCATTGACCGCCTCATAAGTAGAAAACCACTCTCTATGCGGACACATGTGGTATGAACATCCATAATCCATAATCCACTCGGTATTAGAGCGAGAATCGCCTTCTGTAACTGATAACACATTATCTGACTCATCTGAACTTTCAGCAATTCCAGCAATTACTTTACCCCCTTTCTGGGTCTTCTTTTTCTTTCTCCTTGAGTTTTAAATAGTCTTTTTTCCAGTGCCCGGATTTCTTGCAATAATTGCACTTTCCTTTCTTCTTACCTGATGATCTGGATCTTCCCCTATTACTCGACTCCTCCCTTTCTGTTGTTCTTCCCCTAACAAACAAACCCTCCGCATGTGCATCACCCTCACCTGACACCTTTTTCCTTAATTCTTTCGAATAAAGGCTGGCCTTAACATCCTCCATGGATATCGTGTCTTTGCCATACAATAGGGTTGTAACAAAGTGCTCATACGAAAGTGGTAAAGAACATAGCAAAATTAGGGCTTGGTCCTCATCCTCAATTTTACTATCAATATTTTTCAGATCCATAATAATACGATTGAACTCGTCTAAATGATCCTTAACAGGTATACCTTCTCGCATACGAAACGTATAAAGACGTTGTTTGAGATATAACCTGTTGGTGAGCGACTTCGTCATATATATGCCTTCCAACTTCAGCCAAATTCCTGCTGCTGAAGTTTCTTCTTCCACCTCGCGAAGAACATCATCTGCCAGACTCAACTGAATAGAACTCAGAGCTTTGGCATCCGTATCATCCCAATCTTCCTCTTTGATTCCAGAACTTGTCTTGCCTGACAAAGCCTTGTGCAATCCTTGTTGGGTTAACAGAGCCTTCATTTTTACTCTCCAAAGACTGAAACTGCTGCTCTGCCCATCAAACTTCGCAATCTCGAATTTAGCCGCCATAGCCACAATCGGAAACGAAACCCTAGTTTTTGCAACCTAAGGCTCTGATACCAGTTTGTTGTAACGAACGCTATGAATGCAAACTAAGAACGAGAAATTGAATACTAAACAAGAAATCACAAAGACACAAGATATACGTGGTTCCCCAAGATGGGTACGTCCACGGGCGAGGAGAGAGAGGATTCACTAACCAACGTGAAGAAGAGATACAAAGAGCCGGCTGTAATCCGTAACTCTAGAAAGGCCACAATATGAGAGCCCAAAAGATACTTTAGAAGTTCCCCAAAAGCCTTATTTATAATAGGCTACAAAAACGGGAACAACATAATTAACCAATGTGGGACTAAAGAATACAAGGCATTCCCAACACATAAGAATAGAATCTCATCAATTATCTTAAAAAAGACGATAAAAGTAACATCATAAATTGGTCGTGAACTTACTCAGATTCAACAATAACTTCCAATTCGCTATTAAAAGGCCTTCCACTCGCCTGTCCCGTGGTCATTGTTGGATTTGTAGAGGCAAATGGATTGGGAGGTTTGATCAGAGTGTCTCCATCTCCTTCCAGCATTTGAATCACAACATGCATTGAAGGCCTGTCAACTGGATACCACTGAATGCACCAAAGTCCCACAATTGCTAACTTCTTTGCAATTTTGGCATCTCCTTCATCATGTATATGAATTCCCAGTTCTTCTCCCTTTTCTAAACAATTGTAAATCCATTCCGGAAAGTATACTTGGTTTGTGCTACTCACCATTACATCAAAATTCTTTTTCCCTCCAACCACTTCAAGCAACAACATTCCGAAACTATAAATATCTGATTTGTATGACACATTCCCGAAGTTCCTAGAGAACACTTCCGGTGCAATATAGCCAATGGTCCCCCTAGCAGTCGTCATGGATACAACACTTTGTTCCTTTGAACACAACTTTGCTTGACCAAAATCCGATATCTTTGGATTCAAGTTATCATCCAACAAGATATTATGTGGTTTAATATCAAAATGAAGGATTTGTTGATCACACCCTTGGTGAAGATACTCAATCCCTTTGGCTATGCCCATAGCAATTTCTAGCAGCTTCTTCCAACCAAGTGAACGCTTCTTGTGATCAGATGATGCAAACTTTTCCAGCGAATCATTTGGTAAGATCGAACTCATAAATAAGAGCTCTTCTGAATCCTTCAGCACAATATCCAACCAAGCGAACCACATTGACGTGGTGGATTGTACCAATTATTCCCACTTCATTGATGAACTCTTCCCCATTGTCCTTAGTGTTATTGAGGATCTTTACCGCCACATGAACATCATTGGAAAGTTGTCCCTTGTACACTGTTCCATATCCTCCTTGGCCTACTTTGTCTTTGAATTGATTCGTAATTTTCTTGATATTGGCATAAGAGTATCTTGCCGGCTTCAAAGCTCTATAATCCTCCAAGAATCTCTCAATCTTTAGATGTTCCTTTCTCTCTATTTTCTTCTGTCTATGACACCAGTATAGTGCAATAAGGATCACCAGAAGCAGAAATGAGCCTAAAATCACGCCTATAATATAATGACCACGTCACCTGCGAAAGATAGGGAATACTCATTATATTTTTTTCCTTTGTGTACTGAAAATGGTGTTCAAAACTTCAGCCCGATTCTATCTGGGCCCGTTTGTTTAATGGCATTGGTGGCGCCATAGCTTCTAGGGGGTATTTAGTGACCCTCAACTTTGATACACCCTGTATACATATTGTATTACCTTAAACTATAAATTGAACTCCCAACATTAAAATGTAAAACTTGGATAGTCATCTCAATCTCAATCTCAACCATGGAGATAATTGTCATTATTTTCCATGCTGATTCAATTGATTTCACCACAAAGTGAAAACGATATATTTAATTGGTTTCACCACAAACAATATTAGATAATTAGTTTACTAATTTTAATCGGAGAATTTTATGTTAGTTTTCCTTACAAATTCCATAAATTTAAGGTTCTTCAACAAATGTCATTAAAATTTTTCTAGAGCTGCCACTTTTAGTGAAGGATGTACTAAACCCACCGAATTAGTATTAGTTGGATTAATAATCTATACCACACCTCCCATGGTAGTACTTATTATATATATCCCCACGTTGTGCAATTATATTTATATATCCGCGACATGTTTAAATCACGTCGTCAATATTGTAAACAAACACTGGATATATATTTCGAAACAAATAGACCTTCCGAGTACATTCAATTCTGGGTTTGAAGAACGAAATATTAACCCATGACTTCCAATAAGCTTCAAGCCAATTGGGCCAACTATACTAACTTCACAAACTTGAATTACATTTTCTCATTAAATTTTCAAGATCTATTTTGGGTATGCAAATTTCCTTTTGACTTTCTTTGATTTGGGTATGCAAATTTCCTTTTGACTTTCTTTGATTTGAGCATGCAAATGAAAGGCCAAATTAGATACTTCATACGTAATACGTCCCAATTTGATGAGTGCAATTTTGTTCACCCTAAAAATGGTGAACGCCCTCTAATTGGTTGAAATGGTATAGGTCCCACCTGCTATTCTTTTTTTGATAAGTATGACAACACTTTGTGGTGAGATCTATACCATTTCAAACAATAAGAAGGATAATAATATTCACCATCTTTTAAGAAGGGTGAACAAAATTAAATTTAGTTTTTAGCTGTATGTCTATCTCTGTTTCTGTTGTAACTCTGTTTGAAACTCTATTGTTTTCATCTCATCTATTCAGTTGCGTCCAAAAAAAAAAAAAAATTCCAATTTGATAGTCCACTTGTTGACTTTAACATGTTCCAAATTATTTGTCCAACTACAAGTTTTTTTTTTTATCCGTAACTACAAGTTGATTTGGAAAAGTTTCTTTAATGCCCCTTCAATTTTCAAAAATCATGTATTAGGAAAAGTGCCCGGCATTTTTGAAAATTCAAATTGAGTGTAATTATTGTATTTTCTTAATAAGTTAGAACAGTTAGAACAAATAAATTTGGACGGAGTGAGTACAAAACGGAAAACGAAACAGTAGGGAAATAAGAGAAAGAGGGTACCTTTTGTCAGTGGATTGAGGTCGCCAAAGCATTCAATTTCATCGCCCGTGCTGTTACTCTTAACAATTTTAAACCTACAAAACTTTCCTTTAACCTCACATTCCCCACAAACCGGTTGGAGCCATTTCAACTGCAGATCAGCTGTTTGATCAAACACCTCAGAGGGAACCGACGGAACATTAAACATCTTTCGGCACGATATGAGCTGGGGGAGTGCATACCGGATACTAATATTGAGCCCGACACGAACTTCACGACCATTGCCACCGAGGCAAGTGATCATCGGATACAATAAATACAGTCTCGCTGAATACAGTACATACGAGTATTCGGATGACCATAAAGAATTCCATAAATCCTGATTGATTGAATACGAATACGATAAATCCGGATTCATTGAAGAGGGGCAACTGAATACACTAAAATCGTACATTATGAGACCTGCAAATTGAAAGGGAGTGGTGGACAAATTGAGGTTTTGAAGCTGTTGTGGGAAGCAGCTGTTGGGGTCTATGATGTGAATTAATTGGGATTTATAATCGATATTGGTGACTATAACTTGGACGGAATAGGGGAGGTTGAGGAGAGTGGCGGAGGTGTTTGGAGAGCAAGAGAGATCGAACCCGGGATACCCGCAATGAGGTGGGTGGCGGTTCTTTAGACGGAATGGAAAGCGGATTGTTGGACCGTGATCGGAGCATCTTGTTGGAGTGCAATCGCCTTGGGCTGTGGAAAGGCGTAGGATAAAGAAGAGAATAAAGTAGTACATGGACATGTTACTATTTTCCTATATAAAATCCCTCTGTCTCTCTGAAAATCTCAAAATCCTTAGTAGAGACTTGTAGTTCTATTTTGCTATAGAAATAGATTCGTTTAAGAAAGGTTTTAGATGAACGTCTGTGCAGCTCCCTTTCTTTTCGGCAATTACTATTCTTATTAGGCCATGCACAGTTGGTATAATCAAAAGTCAATTGTTTTTAAAATTAACAATCTATATTACAATACACAACGGTTTTACAAAATGTCCCTCTCACAACTGTCCTTTGTGGCAAGTTGAAGGGTTGCGATTGAATTGTGTTATAATCTTTCGTTCAATCCTAGGGCCCATATTCTCCCTTAAAGAGTTTTGGTAGTGGGAGTCATTTCTGGCACTCTTTTTGGACTAGATTGAGTGTTGCTAATTTCCAATGGTGAAGATTGATTCTCTCAGATGGAATTAATGATGGATTGAAGAATATCAGTTTTGGTTTCCCAGTTTGAGACGATCTCTCCCTCTCTCTTTTAGCATTTTTAAATTCAAACGAGGTTCCACCATTATTATTGATTAGGTTAGCCCACAAAGGACTCTCTCTGTGGATGGAAGGAAGGAAATGAAGTGCAGAAACTCCTCCATCTCCGATGGCCATTCGGTGAGATACTTCCTCTTCATGTTTGGTTTTTTGGCATATGTAGTACTCCGGATGTTTGCATTGGTGAGGTTTGATTTCGAGGGTTTGTATAATGTTATTTTTTATTATCTAAATTCTAATTTTCGTTTAAGCTTTTTTTTCATTTCATTAACCTTCCTTAAGATGATAACTCTATGGCTTCTTAACTAATTACCAGACCATAACTGCAGATTAGCCCATCGTTGAACTCCTGACCCACCGCCGGAGCTCGATCTCTCACGTTTCGGTGACATCAAAACTGCAAACGACAATGATTTGGCGCTAAGCAAGTAATATATTTGTAAGGGGGTCATACAATGATTTGGTGGATATACTTGAGTTTTTTTTTTTTTTTTTTGCATAGTTGGAATTTTGCAAATAGGCCCTTGGCCTTCAAGAGGTTAAAGGAACAAAATTGGATAATTTGTTGAATATCAATTTCGAGCTGTGCCTTCAAGTACGGGTATGCACTATCTATTCTAATATATAAGGGGAGAGCACCACTTTGGTGTCTCCCTTTTTTGAAGCCCTGTCATGTATTTTTCTTTTTCAAAAATGCCCTCTAAAAAAACCACAACACAAAATGAAAATAGTCTACTATAAGGATATATATTAGAGGTGGCAATCTCAACCCATATTTTTCTAACCCGCCCAATCCGCCCATTTATAACCCAACCCAACCCGCCCATATTACATAATGGGTTGATATGGGTTGAACCCATATAAACCCATATTTACATGGGTTTAGATGGGTTAAAAATGGGTTCAATATGGGTTTGAATTGAAAAACCCATTATGCACAAGAGTTGTTTTACTCTTGAAATCCCGTAACTTGTTCCAAAAATTCGAGAAACAAATTTGAAATTGACTTTTTACGGATATCCCAAACACGAGAAATTTTTGGGTGCCGGGTTGATACCACGTCACCCGGCTGACGTAGTGTCCGAGCAACACATCCGGGCCGTTCAAAAATATATTGGACGGCCCAGATTAAAACACTCTCTCTCATCTCATCCCAACACTCTCTCTTCTTTTTCTCTCTCCAAATCCGAGCCGTCCAAAACCAAAATGAACGACCCGGATGCGACGAGCGGGGCACTACGTGGTACCGCTCGCACTGAAAATCTTCTCAAACACCCAAACGTAGCCTAATTTCTTGGATTTTCTCGCACTTTTACACCTGTTGTAACTATTTCTGGAATCTAGCCCTGTAATAAACGCATGGGTCTCGCATAAACTACACTATTTTATGGTCTCTCTCTCTCTTCTTCTTCTTTTGGATCTCTCTCTCTCTTTGTAGGAAAAGAGTGGTGCTACAGTCCCAACGGGAAAGGGATCCCGATCGGATCCCGACGCCGCTCCGGGCCCACTCCGGCCACCGAACGGCCGATCCGAACCGTCCAAATTTTTTTTATCCTATATAGAAGGGAGGGGGAAAAAGAAAAAAAAATAAAGAAAGTAAAACGGATCCGGTCGGTTCCGATCATTTTCTCGTATAATTTTTTCAAAAAAATTATAAGTTTCGATCATTTTTTTTTACTTTTTTAGTTTCTCTCGTCTATAAGAATCAATAAGTTACAAAAATTTGATGCAAAACTAACAAATACGAAAAAATTTAAATGAAGACAAAAAAAAGTCACTAACTACTTTTTAATCCTTAATCTAGTCTCATTCTTGCATTTCACTGAAACTGATAGTAATTTGTATTTGACATGCCCATATTCAACCCATGACCCGTTTCAATTTGTCCAAACCTGTCCATTTGCCACCTCTAATTTTAATAGTAAAACCAGAGACGATTTCGTGTTTTTTTTAAGGCATGACTTGGGTTTTTTTTTCTTATTGATTCTGAAAGGTTCGTAGATGTGGTATTTTTGTTTAGCAAGTCTAAGTTTCGATATAGGGGAATTAGTTTTTTTATAATTTTTTTTAATTTAAAAAAAAAAAAAAAAAAAAAAAAAAAAAAAACGGGTCGGGTCGGGCGGGTTTGGGTTTGACCTGACCCATATTTGACCCGACCCGTTTTAACCCGTTTACTTTTTGACCCATATTCGACCCGCCCATATTTGACCCACAACCCGTTTCAACCCGCCCAAACCCGCCCAGACCCGCCCGTTTGCCACCTCTAATATATATATATAAGACATTTTAACACCAACAAAAACTTCCGAAAACAGTTACCACCCACTACATATTCTAGGAAGGAGGGATTGGTCATTAGTTTGTTTAAACAAGGATAAAAAAGTAATTTCGCATGGCTTGTGTTGGGATTGGATTATTAATACCAAGTGTGAGAGAGTATTGTGTAATACCCTAAAGCTCACCTTGGTAATCCATAGGACATAGTCCCAATTCATTTTGGAAAACCAAACAAGGTATTGGTAATCCCTTGAAATTGGTAGTGGATTGATAGTCTAATCCTAGGGCTAATAGCTTTATCAAACGGGTCCAAAATGACCAAGTCCAAAGTTCAAGTATTCTGATGACAGAACAATAAGAAATTAAGAATTCAATATTAATACCATAATCTTTTACATTGACCAAAAACAAAAATTAATACCATCCCAATAATTCCTCAACACGTCAGCCTAATTCATCACCTGTCCCTTTCACTTGTGGGACAAAAACAGCTGTGCATCACTATTTATCACACCGAATCAACTCTCTTCCAACTTAACTAGGGCCTTTTGTCCCCATGTGCTCCCCACCATTTCTTCCGCCCATAGTTTTTTTTTCCTTTTTCAGCATCTTCCGCCCATCGTTTCGAGTAGTTTTTTATATACAGGTGAAGACTTGAAGTCGTTGGAAGGGCCTTTTGGGAAAGTGAAGCGAAATTTCTGGGAAAGTGCAGCGAAAGACTTTTCCCACACCAGGTCCCATGACATTGGTCCTGAAATTATTGTGGGGAAGTAGCTCCCTTGAATTTCTCTCCCTTTCTAGACTTCAACCGGTTCCTTCTCCATCCAATTATGGACCCTGTTCAAATTGGCACGGTCAAAGAAAAAAATCTAACCAGGGTGTGTTTTCTATTTCTCTCCTTCAAACTTACAGATACTGATTCTGCTTTATCTCTATTCTAATATATAATGGAGGAGAAACACTTCAGTGCCGAGCGGGTATTGCCCACGTGGCACCCGCTCGGCGAATCCGAGCCGTCCGATACACTTTTGGACGGCTCGGATTAAAACACTCTCTCTCCTCTCTCCCAAACACTTTCTCTCTCCAAATCTGAACCGTTAAAAAACAAAATGGACGGCTCGGATGGCCGAGCGGGCACCACGTGGTACCCGCTCGGCACTGAAAAATTTTCCATAATGGAGACACCACTTTCTTTCGCTTTTTAATTTTTCCACCTTCTCCCTTCCTCTCTTTTTTTTTAATAAGTACTAGATTAGGCAGAATATTTGATCTTCTAATTAAACTTAAATGGTATAATCAAACTTAACAACATCCTTAAAAATAATCAAATTTTAGATTTTGGATAACTAAAACTAGTAACTTTTTTTAATAATCAAAATTTGTGAACCTTACATCACATAAGTTAACTAGTTCCAAAATTTGTATACAAGCGCGTTTCAACTGGTATTTTCTTTTTCTCTTCTTCGCCTGCTCTATATCTTCTTCACTTCACCTACAATTTTTTTTTTTTTTCTTTCCCTCCAAAAGTGAAGCTCAGACTTCTCGATCGTCTACAATTCAACCCATCGTCGCCGGATTAAGGTATTTCACTCTTCTTTCTCATTTCTATTTTATTCTTTTTTTCCCCAAAATTAAGGGAGGAAATCGATATATTTTTGCCCAAAAAAAAACGTAATGGAGGAGATGCATGACGGGAAACAAATGGGGAGAGAGAGAGTGAAATTATAGTAGATCCCTTATTTCAGTTATGGACATGAAGTGATCATTGTATATTTCAATATTGTTAAGTTTAACAACCTCTTAAATGAATAATCAAAAACTGATGTGTCTACTTTTAATTATCCATTTTTTATTATATCATTGTGGATGAGTGTCTACTTTTGATTATCTATTTTTTATTATACCATCGTGGATAACTTTATTTTCTTGCGGAAAATTCAGCGCTCCTTCCTTCTCACCAATGAGTGTTCCTTTTTCAGCATGGCTCCTTTCTTCTCACCAATGAGTGTTCCTTTTTCAGCATGGCTCCTTTTGTTCAATGTTATGCCGATATTGACCCTGACTTTGCCCTATTTTTTTTTTATCTTGACTTCTATTCATTGATTTTCGTTTTATCATTTTTCTCCCTTCTCATCAGCTATTCAGCTTCAAAACTAAAAAATTTTGGTCATCTCTCTCTCTCTCTCTCTCTGGAATGGCCCTCACGCCGGCGGGCAACAAACCCTCCGAGTAAAATTAGAAAACTAATTATTCAATACTGTTCAAATTTGAGAATATATTATAATGCATTGGTGTTGTAAACATCTGTTTCTTCCAAATCAATTACATTGTGTCACAGCTTTAATACAGTGGTCTCAATTAATAGGACCCGACGAGATGGCACAATCTAATTAATTTGGAGAAAATAAATGTTTACACCGACGGTGTAATAATTTAATCTCTTCTAGCTCATCTCTCTCTGGAAGACTAAAAGACTTCCCGTTCTAATTTTTCTGTAGAAATAAATTCGTCCAAGAATTAGGTTTCAGATGAACATTTGTAATTTGGCTCCCTTTCTTCTTAGCAGTCAGTGTTCTTCGCTTTTTTTTGAAAAATTCAGAAATCAGTGTTCAAAGTCATTACCGATATTGACTTTGACTTAGTGAGTTCCACATGTTTATGTGCACTTTTCTTTACCGATATCGACCTCTTTTTTTTTTTTATTCTCAGCACACCGATTCTTCTCTTTTTTTGGAAAATTCATAAATCAATGTTCAAAGTCATTACTGATATTGACTTTGACTTAGTGAGCTCCACATGTTTACGTGTACTTTTTTTCACCAATATCGACTTCTTCTTTTTTTTAATCTCAGCACACCAATTCTTCTCTTTTTTTTTGGGAAAAAGCAGCAATAAGTGTTCAAAGTCATTACCGATATTGACTTTGACTTAGTGAGCTCCACATGTTTACGTGTACTTTTCTTAACCGATATGGACTTCTTCTTTTTTTAATCTTAGCACACCAAATCTTCTCTTTTTTTGGAAAAATCAGCAATCAGTGTTCAAAGACATTATCGACATTGACTTTGACTTAGTGAGCTCCACATGTTTATGTGTACTTTTCTTCACTAATATCGACTTTTGTTTTTAATCTCAGCACGCCGATTCTTCTCTTTTTTTGGAAAATTCAGCAATCAGTGTTTAAAAGTCATTACCGATATTGACTTTGACTTAGTAAGCTCCACATGTTTACGTGTACTTTTCTACACCGATATCGACTTTTTTTTTTTTAATCTCAGCACACCGATATCGACTTGGAAAAGTCTTTTCCTTTATCTTCACTTTTCTTTAATAGTATTGTTTACTATCATAGTAGGAGTATCTGTAATGACCCAATTTTTCCAAATAAAATTAAATATTTTATTGAAGTATTTTTGTATATATAACTGATTTTGTTAATTGATAAATCTAAACCTAGACTTTCTAGGAAACCCTAGCCCTACTTCATAATCCTAAAAAAAACTAGGATAAGATTAGATTGGATTCTATTAGATAAGATTTGGATAAGATTAGATTAGATTTCGTTAGATATTATAAGATTTTGTTGAGACACTACAAGAAAATCGTTCTATAGCAACGGTCGAAAGCGTCGCCAAAAAACCCAAAAACCGTTGGTAGAGAGACCCGTTTAGGCTATACCAACGGTTGGAGAACCGTCGGCCAAACCGTTGCAATATATCTGTTGCTGTAGGGGTATAGCAACGGTTTTGACGAGCGTTGGTACAAATTTTTTTTACTAACGGTTTCATTAGCAACGCTTATAACCATTGCTAAAGGCAATTTTCTTTTTTTAAAAAACCAACCACTGTGTGATGTAAGCCTCCACGTGGCACTTACGTGGCAGCCACATGTCGCCCGCGTGGCACTGATGTGGCGCCTGCGTGGTGGGCGAAATAATCTTGCTCCTCCTGAGAATCGAACCGCCGACATCACGTGTGCGTACGCGTACGCGTGCGCGTACCAACTGTGCTAGCTCATAACTTGTATAAAATCATACACCTTTTAATATTTATACAATACTAACTAGATTTTTTTAATCCTTTTTTTTAAATCCTGTTTATAGTAACGGCTATTGAAAACTGTTGCTATAGTCCAGTTTATAGTAACAGTTAATGAAAAACCGTTGCTATAGTCCAGTTTATAGTAACGGTTATTGGAAACCGTTGCTATAGTCTAGTTTTTAGTAACGGTTAGTGAAAACCGTCGCTATAGTGTTGTAATCTACTAACGGTCACATGAAAACCATTGCTATAGTCCTGTTTCTAGTAACGTTTTGCAAACTGTTACTATACACTATCTATACCGATGGTTTTTTCAACCGTTGCGAAAAAAACCGTTGGGAGATCCTGAATTTCTTGTAGTGAGATATGATAAGATTAGATTTTGTTGAGATAAGATTATATAAGATTTTGTTGAGATATGATAAGATTATATAAGATTATGAACTAGATTTGGTTTGATCTCCTAGATATGACCTAGATTCTAAGTTCACTAGTATAAATAGGCCTCCTTCCCTTCCCTCCACACACCACTTCACTTCGTGTGCTTCCAATTGTAGAGTTTGAGAGAGAGAGAGAGAGAGGAATTCGGCAAGGGAGGTTGAAAGAGAAGAGGGAATATATATATAGCTTGAGAGTTTATTTTGGATGGTAGATATTGGTGGGCTAGTAGTGTATTTAATCCGAAGGCGAAAAAAATGTTTTAAGGCATTGATTCTTGGACAAAACGGCCGGTCATATTTGAGGTAATCCGAGGAGTATATGATATGCTTCCTACTTCCGGAATCCTTTCTTCACTCTCATTTTTGTACTCCTTTTGATTATCTCACGATCTTTGTTCGATCTTGTGGATATCATTGGAAAGTGGAATAATTGGTATCGAATATGATGTTGTTTGGTGAGTACTATAGAACTGTTTAGTACAGTGATCGAGTGAACTCATGCACCAATAGCCTATCCAATAGCCAGAATGGGTCGAGGATGACTCGGTGAGGAAGGTATTGGGGGAGGGTCACTGGTCATGTACTAAGGAGGACATGGTATGAGGTCCCTTATGATTGTTGCTTCGACTTGGTGGTCGATTACCGTTTATTGATTCCACTTATGAGCTTTGTTATTCTGTTGTATTGTATACTTCTCGGATAATTTATTTTTCAGGTGAGAAGCCGGATTAGTAGAAATTGAATCGGAGCATATAAGGATTATTTGGAAGTCTTGGAAGAGTTCATATTTTTGGAGTATCTAGAGGATTATTCAGTTGGAGGCTTGTTAATTATTTTAGAGGTGTAAATTTGTATTTGGCAAGAATGGGGCCTGGAAGTGTTTGAAATACAATGTAATTTGGGGTTTATTTTTAGAAAATAGCGGAGCTTTACAAATGGTATCAGAGCGGGTCCCGACCGGAAATGTGAGTTTCACATCGCTCGGGGTCGGATCCTTGTTATTATTTGAGGTTTATTAGAGGAGGAAATTTGGAGTAATCGGGACCTTAGGTATAATCTAGAGGTGTAGCTCGGGAGGGAATGTCATTAGAAATTATTGTTTGAGGTTATAAGGATTAGAAATTTATTAGAGTTCACAGCGAAAGCATGGTTATATTTTTAGGCTATTATCCAGATGATGAATTTGAGGTTATTAGGATATTGGAGTTACTCAAATTGTGTAATGATAGAAATTTGAATTTATTTTGACTTATTTCCTTTCAAAAAAAAAAAATATATATATATATATATATATCTTTTGAAAATTATACGATACTTTGATTATATGATTTTGACCACATTTTGGGCTGAAAACAAGGTTTTGGGCTAAAAAGGGGAACTGAAAACGAAGGGGAATTTCTAATTGAACATTTTGTTTTAGGCTTCGTTTGTTTGGGCGTAAAATATTTTTCGGTAAAATGTTTTACCTATTTTTCGGTGTTTGGTTGTATAAAAAATGAGAAAAACATTTTACATGTAAAATATTTTTCATTAATTGGATGAAAATGGCTTACCCTTGAATCTTCCATAAGTTATTTTCCAAAATAAACACGCTGCCTTCTACTGCAATTCTCATTGCTCAGTTTCCTCGATAGTTAGTCCTAACCCACATTCAATTCCAATATTCTCAGATCTCTGCACCGTTTAAGCCCATTCCCTCTCTCTCTACACTATTTTTGTTGATTTCTGAAAATATTTTTTAAGTGCCAACCAATCACTGAAAAATAAAAATTTGAAGTTTATTTTCTAAAAAAACATTTTACATCCAAACAAACGGAGCCTTAAATAAACTAATTCTTGCACTTTTTCTTAAAATTGTCGTACCATCATTTGAATGAGAATTGCTCCTCTTTTCTTTCTTTCTTTCTTTTTTTAAATCTGAAACGTAGTATTGCATTAAAAAAAAGCCAAGGGAATCTACAATTTTCATCCAGGACAAAGATAAGGATACATCCAATCCGGAACGAACAAAATATTATCAATAAACACAAAAAGCAGAACCTAATGTCTAAGGTCTAAATGCGAGCATCATGCTCTCTCCAGTACTGTCGAGGCAGGCCTACTAGAGGCGATGTTTGCTCCATAACTGTGATTTTATTTCACTCGTCGATTGGGTGACACGTGGCTTAGGGGAGATTGATATTATTAGAGGTGACTCTAATATACCTTAATATCATAGGTTTAGATTAAATCCAGTTGGATAACATAAAACCATAGCAAAGGTTTTAAACATTATACTCCCGTCGAGTGACCCGTCGATTGGCCAATGTGGGGTCTATTTCCGTTTAATAACTAAGTATTATTGAACTTGTTTATATGGACAGTTCATGTACAGGTGTTAGAAGGAGATTCATATGGACATTCTCACGATCGCTGGGCAGTTTTGCTCAGCAATACTTGGAGTAGTTTTCACAACGTGGGAGTTATTTGCTTCACCGATCGTGGGGGCATTTCAAAGGCACAATATAAGGGAGTAACTGCCATCTTTGGAGGGAATATTCAAATTCAAATGAGGAGGCCTATTTATGGAGAAGTTCGTAGCAGTTTTTAGACACACAAACAACGCCAATCAGGCCTTTATCTTTTCTTTTCTAGGAGTAGCTTTAACTTGTAATTGTTCACTCGATAATCTTTATCGATTGTTCTTCTACTTTGAAGTTTAATAAAGTCCATTTTTATTACTTTTCTTCCATAATCCATCCACTTCATTGTTTGCTTCCAAAGAAGTCTTGAAACACGGCAAGGAACCAAACATCCACTTTTCACAACCACATTCCAGCAATTCAAAAACACAAGTCCCCGTCGATCCCCGTCGACTGGATCGATCCTGAAAACTTAGTAACAGGCGGGTAGTCGATTTAGGCGGCTAGACACCCATTTGCCTCGGACTGGCTCTGGCTGAGATCCCTGATTGCAACAAGCACCAATGGAACCCCGATGAGAAATCAAACGAACGAACAAACGTCCAGTCCCATGGACCACTGCCCTTACAGCATGCTGGCTGACAGAGTCAGGATGAGCGGCAGGAAACGCCGGTCGTCTGTCCCTTATCCAACTTGTGTTGAGATAAGTCTCTCCCTATATGAGAAATTTTTCAGTGCCGGGTAGGTACGACGTCACCCAGCTAACGTACTATATAGATAAAGTAGCACCCAAATAGTTTGGTACAATAAATGATTGGTCTTCTTGAACGGGGGCAATTTTGTCCGACCAAAATAAGAATACCATGAAGTTGTCGATTTATTCGCTTAGCATGAGTTCATGGTTACAGAAAATTTGATGATTTGTTTTTTGAACGGCAAAAATTTGAAGATTATACCGGAAATATTTGCTCTATTTACCTCTGAAATGGAATTTCTTTTCCACGAGTGCCTTCACAAGGTCAATCCACCTTTTGACGCGAACACTCACTGCTTACTGAGGCAAGAGGCCCGGTTACTCGGTGAACGCCTGGATAAGCATTATCAACTCAAACATAACATACACAATTTTTTTTCTTTTCATAGCATGGCATATGGAACGTTGTATCCCCAAAACAAAACTGATATGCTAAACGGTCAATCGCGGAGGGAGTACAAAAGACAGAGGAGCAAAGTACATGGGAACGGACAAGTCTCTATAAGAAATCTGGCTATCTTTGACGTGTAAAAAAAAAGTGGAAATCACAGAGTCATGGATCAAGACACACTTAACTTTCTAATGCATCGCATGAATGAAATCATCCAAGACACCCATGCATTAACAAATATGCTCATATGCCTAAAACCCATAGTAAACAACTGAAGACTCACGAGCATGCTCATTGTAAACAAGAAAAATCTTTTTTTTAAAATGATTTTAAAGACTTTTTTTTTTTTTTGGATTTTCATAAGTATTGCATAAATGAAAACCAACAGCACTAAACAAATGAAGCTAGATAAGAAAAACAGGAATACGCAAAATAAATAAATAAATAATGACTCAACCATAGCTCTAGGTATTAGATAAAAAAAAGAAGCAAATTAACCTAGACTATGGACACGATACCAAGCATTAAAAAACAAGGTCAATGCCTCCGGATGATTCAGCGTCATCTAGAGGATTGGAAGGCAATTCTACAGGATGTCTCAAATCTGACCTCCTTATCCAAATAGGTCTAGTCCGGATACTAACTGATTTTTCTTTGACGTTACTGTGCACATACATTTTATGATTACCACCATTCTGATTAACATTAGTGTTGTTACGGTGAATGTGATGATTTGTAGGATAACCATAAAGTTGAAAACAGTTAGGGCGAATATGACCTTTCACACCACAATAGTGACACACAGGAATAAATATACTAGCAGTAGACCTTTGAATATATCCAGGCATTTTAACAAACATTCGAGGCTTAGCATTATTCTGAATAGGTTTAGCTTTTACCTCGTTATGCTGAGTCTGAGATATTTTGGCACTTACTGGGACTTTTGATACAACCTTCGTACTCTTTTCATGTATCTTTTCTTCTTTTTCTGGACGTGGAAAAGAGGCCTGATACCCAAGTCCTGATCGATCGCTGGTTGGTCTTTGAATATCAAGAATCTCATTTAATACTTTAGACCCTGCATTGAAACGCTTAAAAACAACATCAGCATTTTTAAGTTCAGAATTCAACTTGTTGATTTTAACTTCTAAAGATTTGTTTAATTCAACAAGATTGTTTTCTTTCTCTTGAAAATCACAAACTGTTTTTTTTAACACTTCACATTCATCATTACTAGATTTCAAAGAGACTTCCAACTCTCTTATCTTGATTTGATCCTTCTCCAAGTCTTGTGTGAGATTAACAATTTTTTTCTCACTAGATTCAACTTTACTCACCAACTTAACATTCATGCGAGATATTTTCAGACTCTTCAAATAAAGTTTGTTGTAGTCATCTTTCAATGTCTCAAAATCTAAAGTCTCATTCACCTCCTCTTCCTCACTATCATCTTCAGAGTTAGACGATGCACACTCAAAAGATGCAACAAAAGCAACAACATTCTCATTATCACTACTGCTTTCCTCTTTGAGATAATCAAAACTACTAGAGTCACTATCATCATCCCAAGTCTTAACATTCAAGACTTTATTGTTCTTTCTATTTCCACAATCTTGAGCAATATGCCCATAGCCTTGACATTCATAACACCGAGGACCCGAGGATTGACCTTTTCTAATTTTCTTCTCTTTATATTTGGAAGAATCAAAATTAATTTTTCCACTGCCTTTATCTTTTGACTCCATTTTAGAAGATCTCTTAGTAAAATTTCCTTTTTGAAAAGCTTTCTGGAATTTTTTAGTAAAGAGAGCCATAGCTTTAGTATCATACTCAACATTATTGCAGTCAGAATCAGAATCATCAACTTGAGTACTCTTAAAAGCAATCGACTTAGCCGAAATTTTAGTTTTATCATTCACAGAGTCATACTGCAATATGTCTGCTTCATAAGTTTGAAGGAGTCCGACAATTTCTTCAACAGACATGTTAGGAAGCTTTTTCTTACCCTGAAGCATGGTGACTTTAGTTCGAAAACGTTTAGGCAGGGATCTTAAAATCTTTTTAACAACTTTAAAATCAGACATAGGCTCACCCAGGGTAAAACTCGTGTTGACAATGGCATTAAGTCTAGCATAAAACTCATTGAAGGATTCATCTTCCTGCATCCTAATCAACTCGAAGTCAGTAGTGACCCTTTGAAGTTTGGATTGCTTAACAGTGTCAGTTCCCTCATGAGTAGTAACCAAAATATCCCAAGCTTCTTTAGCAATTTCACAATTACATATGCGAGAAAATTCATTAAGATCAACAGCAGAAAATATCGCATTAATCGCTCGATCATTAGCATGACGAGCAGCTTTCTCAACGTTGTTAAGCTCAGATTTAGGGACTATCTTCCCTTCAAGCGTAACTGTGGGTATTGTGTAACCCGTAAGACAAGTATTCCAAACACCACTATCAATAGCTTTTAAGTAGGCTCTCATCCTAGCTTTCCAATAATCAAAGTTATTACCATCAAGCATAGGCGGACGAGGAGTGGAGTTATTTATCTCCATAACAGTAAATCAATGTTCAGATTTTTGAAAAAGTTTTCTTTTTAAAAAAAACTTTGATTAACCCGCTCTGATACCAATTGAAAAACCAAGATCGGATCACCTCGCGATTTACTATTACGGTGAACAAATTAAATTAACCAACTAATTTTATCAAACCCTAATCTATGTGATTATGCAAGATAATAAACGCAATAAATAAAGAAGCAGGCATCACACAGAGATATACGTGGAAAACCCCAAGACGGGGAAAAAACCACGGGAGGGAAGAGAGCACTATACGCAAAACGCGGAAACAGAGAGTTCTTACAACCACGCTATGACTCCTCAATATTGGCTAAGAATCTCTTTGCTGACTCCTCATGAACCGCTCTAATAGATACTCCTTCGTATTCGACTCCTCAAATATTTGATCTACGCAGGACACCTCCTTTAGACCAACCTCCAATCGCCTTTGAACTCCTTCAAAGAACTCGGCATAATGTAGAAGATGAACAAACCACCTTGAGAGAGATTATGTAAGTTTATAAATCTTAAGATCTCATCAAATCTCTCAAGGAATTGACCCACCAATTTTCCCGTGAATCTCACGAACTTTTTTCTCTCTTTAAAACTTGTGGCTGCCGTGTGTATTCTCAAAGCATAACTTGCATTAAATAGATTTTTTTTGACCTAGCAATCTGGCATAGTTTGCTCGAGTGGTGCATGCTGCAGAATAGGAAATAAGGGGCAGCTTAGGAAACAAGGGGCAGCTTGCTCGAGCGGTCCTTCCAAGATGCTTGCGACCGATTTAACCTTGCTATCCGAAATCCCTTTACGTTCTGAACTTTTCGGTCGAGGTTTTGATTACTAGCTAGATTCCAACAATTAACCAGCGATTACATAGGATCACCTCGCGATTTACTATTACGGTGAACAAATTAAATTAACCAACTAATTTTGTCAAACCCTAATCTATGTGATTATGCAAGATAATAAACGCAATAAATAAAGAAGCAGGCATCACACAGAGATATACGTGGAAAACCCCAAGACGGGGAAAAAAAACCACGGGAGGGAAGAGAGCACTATACGCAAAACGCGGAAACAGAGAGTTCTTACAACCACGCTATGACTCCTCAATATTGGCTAAGAATCTCTTTGCTGACTCCTCATGAACCACTCTAATAGATACTCCTTCGTATTCGACTCCTCGAATATTTGATCTACGCAGGACACCTCCTTTAGACCAACCTCCAATCGCCTTGGAACTCCTTCAAAGAACTCGGCATAATGTAGAAGATGAACAAACCACCTTGAGAGAGATTATGTAAGTGTATAAATCTTAAGATCTCATCAAATCTCTCAAGGAACCCACCAAAAATTCCCGTCAATCTGAACGAACTTTTTTTCTCTTAAAAATCATCTTTGTTGCTGCCGTCTTTTTTCCTTTTAATAATCCTTTGTTGCTGCCTTCTTTTTTTCTTTTTGTGGACGTGAAAAGGAGGCCTGATACCCAAGTCCCGATCGGTCGCTGGTTGGTCTTTGAATATCAAGAATCTCATTTAATACTTTAGACCCTGCATTGAAACGCTTAAAAACAACATCAGCATTTTTAAGTTCAGAATTCAACTTGTTGATTTTAACTTCTAAAGATTTGTTTAATTCAACAAGATTGTTTTCTTTCTCTTGAAAATCACAAACTATTTTTTTCAACACTTCACATTCATCATTACTAGATTTCAAAGAGACTTCCAACTCTCTTATCTTGATTTGATCCTTCTCCAAGTCTTGTGTGAGATTAACAACATTTTTCTCACTAGATTCAACTTTACTCACCAGCTTAACATTCATGCGAGATATTTTCAGACTCTTCAAATAAAGTTTGTTGTAGTCATCTTTCAATGTCTCAAAATCTAAAGTCTCATTCACCTCCTCTTCCTCACTATCATCTTCAGAGTTAGACGATGCACACTCAAAAGATGCAACAAAGCAACAACATTCTCATTATCACTACTGCTTTCCTCTTTAAGATAATCAGAACTACTAGAGTCACTATCATCATCCCAAGTCTTAACATTCAAGACTTTATTGTTCTTTCTATTTCCACAATCTTGAGCAATATGCCCATAGCCTTGACATTCATAACACCGAGGACCCGAGGATTGACCTTTTCTAATTTTCTTCTCTTTATCTTTGGAAGAATCAAAATTAATTTTTCCACTGCCTTTATCTTTTGACTCCATTTTAGAAGATCTCTTAGTAAAATTTCCTTTTTGAAAAGCCTTCTGGAATTTTTTAGTAAAGAGAGCCATAGCTTTAGTATCATACTCAACATTATTGCAGTCAGAATCAGAATCATCAACTTGAGTACTCTTAAAAGCAATCGACTTAGCCGAAATTTTAGTTTTATCATTCACAGAGTCATACTGCAATATGTCTGCTTCATAAGTTTGAAGGAGTCCGACAATTTCTTCAACAGACATGTTAGGAAGCTTTTTCTTACCCTGAAGCATGGTGACTTTAGTTCGAAAACGTTTAGGCAGGGATCTTAAAATCTTTTTAACAACTTTAAAATCAGACATAGGCTCACCCAGGGTAAAACTCGTGCTGACAATGGCATTAAGTCTCGCATAAAACTCATTGAAGGATTCATCTTCTTGCATCCTAATCAACTCGAAGTCAGTAGTGACCCTTTGAAGTTTGGATTGCTTAACAGTGTCAGTTCCCTCATGAGTAGTAACCAAAATATCCCAAGCTTCTTTAGCAATTTCACAATTACATATGCGAGAAAATTCATTAAGATCAACAACAGAAAATATCGCATTAATCGCTCGATCATTAGCATGACGAGCAGCTTTCTCAACGTTGTTAAGCTCAGATTTAGGGACTATCTTCCCTTCAAGCGTAACCGTGGGTATTGTGTAACCCGTAAGACAAGTATTCCAAACACCACTATCAATAGCTTTTAAGTAGGCTCTCATCCTAGCTTTCCAATAATCAAAGTTATTACCATCAAGCATAGGCGGACGAGGAGTGGAGTTGTTTATCTCCATAACAGTAAATCAATGTTCAGATTTTTGAAAAAGTTTTCTTATTAAAAAAAACTTTGATTAACCCGCTTTGATACTGTGTTGCCCCTTTTTTTTTATCGAAAAAAAATACTCTTTTGCCCCCCTTTTTTTATTTTTTAAAAAAAATCGTAGAAGACAAACAAATAGATTCAGAGATGAATACTCAACCATGAGAATCAATAAACGTCACTACTAGTTCTTGAAATGCATGAGAGAACTTGTATGTATCCCAAGCATGAAGAAATCTGAAATTAAGTACACCATGCGATATGAGACCATGACAAAAGTGGGTGTGTGACACGTCAGAAATAATAAGACCACCATCTGTGGATACAAGATATCTCATGTTCCATGAAAATGGCAACCACCCTCTCTCCCACGAAGTCAAACTAGGCATGAGGACACGAGTGACACCTGAAGGCCTAACGATTAAAATACTCCCCCTCAATCAATGAGTATTTAGCCATATCAAATTGTATGTAACCCTCCAAACCAATACACGTGTTTTATTATTTTTACCCCACTGCCTTTTGACACGAATAGTGGAAATGAGAGTACCTCATACCCAATTCCCGGTTACTAAGCAAATGGTCCAACACGGATGCCTTCACAAAGTCTATCCATTTTGTGACACGAACGCTCAGAGGGAGAGTACCTCACCCCAAGTGTCCGGTACTCGATGAACGCCCGGATAAGCAATATGATCTCACAAACGTCTTTTTTTTTTTATCCCCTTTTTTCTTTAAAACACAACCACAAGAGCACCGTATCCATCCAAGATGCCAAAAAGTCAATCGCCAAGAAACGAAATGAGACATTCTAATGGACATGAGAACCAACTATCCTATCTGAATAGTCCCACTAATCCTGACGTGTAAAAGTGGTGATCATAGAGTCATAAGGCATGATGCAATTAATGTCCGAATATTGCGCATGAGAGGAAAACAACAAGAAGAACACATGCATTTTAAAAAAAAGTGTGCTTTTATGTGAAACTGATGAGTGATTACCCAACACCTGAGATAGCAAGCTACGTTCAACACATAATGAATAAGCCCATGTGCTTTTCTTTTTCCTATTTTTTTTTTTGTTAAAAAATAAATAGATAAATAAATAAAACTACTTGGCTGTAAGAAAAACAAATAGCAAAAATAGAGATGGAAGAAACAACTCAATCAAGGAGACAAACCCCAACCGACTTGCGGAGATAATCAAAGCGATGGAAATCAAGGGGTTTGGTGAAAAGATCAGCTTTTTGATGAGTAGTGTCTAGGTATTCAAGTGTGACCGTACCATCTTCTACGAGATCTCGAATGAAATGGTGACGAATATCAATGTGCTTTGTGCGAGAGTGTTGCACAGGATTTTTCGAAATGTTAATAGCACTTGTGTTGTCACAATAGAGAGTAATGCATTCTTGAGAAAACCCGTAGTCATCCAACATTTGTTTCATCCAGAGAAGTTGTGTACATGCACTACCTGCCGCGATGTACTCCGCTTCGGCGGTAGATAAGGAAATAGAATTTTGTTTCTTACTTAACCACGCTACAAGATTATTTCCAATGTAAAAACATCCCCCGGAAGTACTTTTACGGTCATCTGCGCACCCAGCCCAGTCAGCATCAGAGAAACCAGCTAAGTTCGAATTTGTATCTTTAGACAACCAAATACCATAACCCATGGTTCCGCTAATGTATTTTATAACACGCTTAACTGCTGTAAGATGAGACTCTTTAGGATTGGCTTGGTAACGGGCACAGACTCCAACACTAAATGCAATGTCAGGTCTACTTGCAGTCAAATAGAGGAGACTACCAATCATGCTACGATAAAGAGTCTGATCTATAGAGACGCCATCTAAATCTTTTGACAATTTAGTAGTAGTGCTCATCGGTGTGCGAGAGTGTTTAGCAGAATCAAGACCAAATTTCTTAACTAAGTTTGAAGCATACTTAGTTTGAGATACAAAAATCCCATGTTCAAATTGACGTACCTGTAACCCAAGAAAAAATGTAAGCTCGCCCATCATGCTCATCTCGAACTCGCTTTGCATAAATTCAGAGAAATCATTTACAAGAGCAGGAGATGTGGACCCAAAAATAATATCATCCACGTAAATTTGAACTACAAGTAAATGTTTTCCCTTATGCTGGACAAAAAGCGTTTTATCGACACTTCCTCTAACAAAGTCTTTACTTAGTAGAAAAGTTGTCAACCTCTCATACCAAGCTCGGGGAGCTTGTTTCAATCCATAGAGGGCTTTGTTTAAATGATACACACGATCAGTTTTGTGTGGGTCTTCGAACCCCTTTGGTTGGGAAACATAGACTTCTTCTTTTATGACACCATTGAGAAAAGCAATCTTAACGTCCATTTGATATAATTTAAAGCCCAAAAAACATGCGACAGCTAGCATAATACGGATAGACTCTAGCCTAGCTACAGGAGCAAATGTTTCATCGAAATCAATTCCCTCAACCTGTGTGTATCCCTGAGCTACGAGACGAGCTTTATTTCTAACAACAGTACCTTGTTCGTTAGTTTTATTTTTAAAAATCCATTTTGTACCAATAATATTTGTGTGCGGGGGTCTTGGAACTAACTCCCAAACATTATTACGCTCAAATTGATTTAACTCTTCATGCATAGCATCGACCCAGCACTCATCAATTAAGGCTTCTTTAATATTTTTTGGCTCAACTAACGAAACATAACAAACATACGATACCTCATCCCTGAGCTGTTTGCGAGTTTTCATCGGGTCTGCAACATTTCCGATTACTTGACTCGTGGGATGATTTAGCTTTACTCGAGCTGTTGGGTTCAATGGCTCGTCGTGACTTTCACAATCTTGCTCATCATCCTTGCGCTCTTCTTCTTTTGAAATATCTGTATCTTCTTCACTTGAATTTTCCTCCACTACATCACCTGTGTCCTGATCACTTAAAGTCTCATATACATCATTAGAGATAAAATCTGCTTCATTTAATGGACTCTCATCAACAACTACATTTATGGACTCCATAACACTATGAGTACGGTTATTATAAACTCTAAAAGCTCTGCTATCTGTGCAATAGCCTAGGAAAATTCCTTCATCACTTCTAGAATCAAACTTACCTAAGTGCTCCCGGTCTCTCATAATAAAACACTTGCTACCAAAAGTTTTAAAGTACTTAACATTTGGTTTTTTACCTTTCCATAGCTCATAAGGTGTGTTCATAGTACCTGGTCTAAGATAAACACGATTGATCACATAGCAAGCAGTATGAACTGCTTCGGCCCAAAACCTACGAGCAATTTTCTTAGCATGTAGCATAACTCGTGCCATTTCCTGTATCACACGGTTTTTCCTCTCAACCACACCATTTTGTTGTGGAGTTTTAGGAGCAGAAAACTCATGACGAATACCGAGTTCATCACAAAAGTTAGCATATTTTGAATTTTCAAACTCTTTTCCATGATCTGAACGAATACGAGAAATACAACCAATTTTCATTCCTTTCTCATTCTGAATATGTTTAACTAGAACCTTAAACATAGAGATTGTCTCAGATTTTTCACGGAGAAACCTTACCCAAGAAAAACGAGAAAAATCATCCACGACAACAAAAATATATTTTTTACCTGCAATGCTTTCAACTCTGGAAGGACCCATCAAGTCCATGTGAAGAAGTTCAAGGGGCCTCTTAGTAGCTATCCCAGTGGTCTTTTTGTGAGCTGCCCTGGTTTGTTTACCAAGTTGGCAAGGACCACAGACATGATTTTTTGGTTTGCTAAGTTTCGGCACACCTTTAATCAATTCACGTTTAGTCAACATAGATAAATCCTTATAATTAATGTGACCAAGCCGTTGATGCCAAAGTTCAGTGTCGCTTAATGTAGTAGAGTGACATGTTATTTCACTAGAAGGGAGTATACCATAACAATTATCATTAGTACGAGTACCATGCATGACACTATTTCCTTCTTTATCCAAAATATGACAGTCATTTTTGGAAAATCAAACTTCATGATGAGAATCACATATTTGACTTATACTAAGTAAATTTGCTTTTAATCCATCCACATATAGTACATTCTCAAGACGAGTTATTCCAGGAGCTTGTATGGTTCCTTTACCAACAACTTTCGAAGTGTTTCCATCACCAAAAGTCACTATACCTCCATTATAATTTTCAAAACTAATGAACATGGACTTGTCTCCAGACATATGACGAGAACAGCCACTATCAAGATACCACACATGAGAGTTATGGGTTTTAAAGGCAGTGTTAACAAACATACAACTCACTTCTCTTTTTCTAACCCAAAATTGTCTGGTTGGAATTTTACTCAAGTTCTTATGATTTTCTAACAATGGTTTTGACTGCGAACTCTTTACCCTTTTATGACTAGACATACTAGAATTTTTGTGGTGACGAAAACCTTGAGGATACCCATACAATTGAAAACATTTTGGTCTAATATGACCCTTAACCTGACAGAAATGACAAGTTGGAATGAATCTAGTAAAAATACCCTTTTTAATCTCATGAGCCTTTCCAATCATAATATTTGCTGTATTTGTACTCTGGGGTTTGAGCTTTACCTTCTTTAATTCCAACTCATTCGCAATACCTCCGAATGTTTTTGAGGACTAAGCTTCGTAAAAACCGAGCCCTGTTTTGTCACTTGCTGGTCTTTGTATGCTCAGAATCTCGTCTAATGTCTTTGACCCTGTATTCAAACGCTCAAATAGAATATTAGCTTTATCAACATCAGCTTTTAGCATAATTATTTTTCCCTCCGAGATGGTGTTTAACTCAGCCAAGACTTTATTCTTATCTTGAAGACTCTTAACCTCCTGACACAACTTATTCTTTTCACTTGTGACATTACTCAACAATCCTTTTAATTCTTCCATTTGTGTTTTAACAGTCACTAACTCAATGTTAGACTTATTAAAGTTCTCTGCCATTTTTAAATTTGACTCATTAATTTTAATACTCTCTTTAAACAGCATATTGTAGGATTGTTTTAACTCATCGAAACTAAACTCCTCATCACTTCCCTCATTCTCACTATCGTCTGAAGATTCATGATCACTAAGATTCGACTTTAAAGAAGCCCCAAACACCATAAAGTTCGTGTGATCAACTTGTTCTTCTTCGGAGTTATCAGACTCACTATCGTCATCCCAGGTTATGTTGGCCTTAAAGTTAGTCTTCTTCTTTAATTTATTAATGCATTCATGAGCAACATGACCATAGCCTTGACACTCATAACATTTAGGGCCTGCGGGAGTACTTTTTATCCCTTTCTTTTCTTTACTACTTTCCATTTCCGAATTTCTTATTACCATCACTATCTGTCACTTTCTTCTTGAAAAATTGTTTGAAGTTTTTTGTAAACAGCGCTATAGCTTCAAGATCATATTCACCATCACAATCAGAATCCCTAGACTCGTTTTGAGAGCTTGAAAAAGCAATCGACTTAGCAGAAGTTTTGATTTTAGATTTCTGAGACTCGGGTTGTAGCATATCAGCTTCATAAGTTTGGAGGATGCCTACCACTTCTTCAACAGATTTTTCATTTAGTTTACGCTTACCTTCAAGCATCGTGACCTTCATCTTAAATCTTTCTGGTAAGGATCTCAAAATCTTCTTAATCACCCTAAAAGGAGGAATAGGCTCACCGAGTGTTTCGCAACTATTGACAATACTGATCAATTTAGAGTAGAATTGATTAAACGTCTCATCCTCTTGCATCCTAATTATCTCAAATTCAGTAGTGAGTCTTTGCAACTTAGATTGTTTAACAACATGCGTTCCTTCATGACAAGTTACCAAAATGTCCCAAGCCTCTTTAGCAATCTCACAGTTGGCTATCTTACGATGTTCATTAATATCAACAGCACTAAATAAAATGTCTAAAGCACGATTATTAGCCTGTAAAGGAACTTTCTCCGTGGCACTTAGTTCATAAGAAGGTTTAGGAACCTGTTTACCATCTATTGTTTTCATAGGACAACTATATCCGTTAATGCAAGAATTCCAAATTTCCTCATCCACAGACCTCATGATAGCCTTTATTCTAGATTTCCAGTAATCAAAATTTTCACTATCCAAAATAGGTGTGCGGCTCGATGGATGATTCATGTTAGTGTTCATATTCATTATTGCTTACAGATCCGCTCTAGGACGAACTCCAAAAAAAAATGAGCGACCCGCTCTGATACCAAATGAAATTCCTTTTGTTTTATCAATTACTTAAAAGCAACGTAATAAAGGAACGAAAAAGCAATAACATGTGAACACAAGAACATACATGGAAAACCCCTTAAAAAGGGTAAAAACCACGGGAGGAAATCGAACCACTAAAAATAATCATTGTGCAGTTACAAATGATCTTAATAAAACAATCGTGAATCCTCACCGACTGACCAAAGACCGATTTGTCGAATCCACGTACACCGCACCAAGTGGTTGATTGCCGCACGCCTTGAATCCACAAGTCCTCCGATATACTTCCAGAATCCACCGGAAGAATGATTCAACTTGTTGGAACAGTGGTTGAAAAAGAACACTTGAAGTTTATGCAGAAGGGTTCATGATCACGAGTCATGTGTAACTTCAAGATATACGAACCGGTCACCTTTAGACATTACTCAGTATGGGACACCAAGATGATAAGCTCTGATATATTTCGGTAACCTTAAACAGTCAACAAAACCGCATATAAATAGACTGAAACCAGAACACTGCTCGAGCACAGAAGGTACCCTGTCTTGAGTTGCTCGAGCACCATGACAGACAATCACTTCCATAAATTGTCACCCACGATATCTTCTTTTCCTTTTTCTAATACAGCATGTGCCGAATACTTCTTTGACAGCCACACTTCTTTCCCTTCCAAAACTACTTTCCTTTGACAACTTTTTTGTTATGCCTTTCTTGATAAATTACAGAATACAGTTGATTGACTTTCCTAAACAAATTCTCTAAACCAATAAATTTCAGCATGATTAATGGGGTACAAATCAAAAACGATTTTGTCATGGGATTTGTCAAAATATGGACTTTACACTTCCTCTCTTTTTTTCCTTCTCATCAGCTTGAAACAAAAAAAATAAAAATAAATTGGTCATCCAGTAGAAGCGGTCTAGCACTGTACTTTCCTAATCTCTCTCTCTCTCTCTGTGTTGAGGGAATGGCCCTCCCACCGGTCGGTAGCAAACCCCTTCTGCTCCTCCTCATCCTGTTTTCAGTTACCTGCAGCTACGGCAATCAAAACCAGCAATTCATCACTTCCTGCGGAGACATCCGCAACATCTCCTTCCCTTTCCAATTACAAGGCGACCCATCCAACACCTGTAACGACGAAAATTACACTCTTTCCTGCGACGAAAACAATCGCACAGTCCTTCACGTCTTCTCCGGAAAATACTACGTCCAATCAATCACTTACACCAGGTACTACTTTGCAATCAGACTCGTCGATGTAGGAATCCAAATCAACGATATTTGCTCCTCTTTCCCTCTCTCCTCTTTATCCATTCTCGGTTACCACGATGGGGTGTTTGGGTTCGATAAGTTGTTTCCGAGCTCGGTAATGTTCCTTAGTTGTGAAAACCCAGTCCAATCTCCTGTTTACATAAATAGGACTGGTTGTACTAATAACCCCGGAGAAACAAGATTCGGAAATGGGTACTATTCGTATGTTGTGGCGGGAGATGTTAGCATTTGGGAGGTTGACGATTCGTGCACGGTAGAGAAGTTACACATTTCTTCGTCCCCGTTGATCAGAGAAAGGGGATCGAAGTTGTCGCTGTTGGATTTCAATAGGGAGTTGGGGTATGGGTTTAATGTTTTGTATGAGTTTTCCTGCACAGAATGCAGGGAAAGGGCTTCCTGCTTCGGGGATTCTGTGAATGTTACAGCTGCCGTTTGCGACGGTGTTTGCTCTGACGACGGTTATTCCTTTAACTTTGAAGGTTTATACGGATCCGCAACCAGCCCCAGGCCTCCCTTCATTCCCTTTTTAAGTGAGTGAAATATTCTGATCCCTTCCTAATCTCCATTAACTTTTTGTCTAGTAATTTTTTTTCGGTATTTTTTTTACTATTCGTAAACTTTTGTTTAGTTTTCTGTCATAATTTTTGGAATTAATCATTTATCTCAATGAGTGAAGTCAAAAAAATAAAAATAAAAATATGGACCAATATTGTTGGAAAAGGTTTGTACACGACGGCGTTTTAGGGGGAAAAAAAATGGTTGTTTGGTAATTTTTGGCTTTTAGTGACCTTTTTTTTTATTTGGTCATAATGTTTTACATTTTAGACACCTCTCGTCAAAATGGATTATTAATTCAAAAAAATATGATGAAAATCTAACATAAATTTTAAAAAAAAACAAAACACCCTAAACGAAAAAAGACCAAAAAAAAAAAGTTAAAGAGAATGGTCAGTTTTCTTACCTCATTAAAGAGGCTTTACCGCCAAGAAAAATTTTCAATGAGTAGATAATATGGGACGATACAGCCTGCAACTTTAACTTATATTTTTTTTGCCTTTATTCAAAAAAATTTAGATTTCGATCGTAATTTTTTATTTTTTTAATTCCTCTTATCATGATGAAGCAAGAATTCACAAAAAATTGACAAAAACTAATGAATACAAAAAAAATTTGAAAAAAGACAAAAAAAAAAAGCTACTTGGCTTATTAGGCCAAAATAGGCCTACTACAATACTGTTCTCAATATGACTGGCTAGTGGTTGTTGTTCCTGTAAGTTTATTAATCCAGTGCAAGGATGGCCTCTAACTCAGACAATTAATAAAATAAAATAAAAAGGTAAGAGAGAATGGTCAGTTTTCTTACCTGATTAAAAAGGTTTACTGCCAAGAAATTTTTTCAATGATTGAGTAGATAATATAGGACGATACAGCCGTGCAACTTTAATGTATATTTGTGTAACTTCGGTTCGTTGATTAATAAAATCTTTCTTTGCTGATAAAAAAAAATAAAAAATTTAACATATATTTGCATTGAAGGAATTCGACTAATTTACAATACTCCTACTATTCTCAATATCACTGGCTAGTGGTTGTTGTTCTTGTAAGTATATTACTCCAGTGTAAGAATTAATGGCCTCTAAATCAGACAAATAAAATAAAAAAAAAAGGGCTGCTGATTTTGCCACTCCCTTTTTTGTTAACACCACTCCCCTGTAAGTGTATTTTTGGTGCAAAAATACACTTGCAGGGGAGTGGCATTAACAAAAAAGGGAGTGACAAAATCATTTCCCAAAAAAAGGTGGCCTCTTAACATGTTAAGCTTATTTGTAATTCTGACTAGTTATTGTAAACATTGAAGTTGCGTGATCTCATTTTTCCACCGTATTTTAATATGTAATGGTAGAGTAATTAATGATTTTCTTTGACTAACATAAATTTTTTTCATCCCAAAAATGCAGGCCGCTTAAGGGAAGAAATTAGATGTAAGTATCTCTTCTCTGTTTGATTGTGATATTTATGAAACTGTAAGTATTCATTTTCCATTGAATATTAATTGTGATTCTTGATCGAGTTCATATGATCTTGCAAGTTCTGCTCCCTGATTTTCGCATACACCCCTTCCGGAATGTCTCATCTTCTATTGCATGATGCTTACTACTGGAAGCATTATATGTTGTTGAAAAATTGATCTTACTAATATACTGTATGTTGAGAAAGAAAGCTTCTTAGGTTGGTCTCATTGTCATACCATATGGTTCCAACATTAGAAGACTGGTTGTACTAATAACACCGGAGAAACAAGATTCGGAAATGGGTACTATTCGTATGTTGTGGAGGGAGATCTTAGCATTTGGGAGGTTGCTGTGATTCGTGCACGGTAGAGAAGTTACACATTTCTTCGTCGCCGTTGCCGTTGACCAGGAAAAATAAATAAATAAGCCACTTGGCTTATTAGGCCAAAATAGGCCTACTACAATACTGTTCTCAATATGACTGGCTAGTGGTTGTTGTTCCTGTAAGTTTATTAATCCAGTGCAAGGATGGCCTCTAACTCAGACAATTAAAAAAAAAAAAAAGATAAGTGGGAATGGTCAGTTTTCTTACCTGATTAAAAAGGTTTACTGCCAATAAAATTTTTCAATGATCGAGTAGATAATATAGGACGATACAGCCGTGCAACTTTAACGTATATTTGTGTAACTTCGGTTTGTTGATTAATAAAATCTTTCTTTGCTGATCAAAACAAAAAACTTTAACATATATTTGCATTGAAGGAATTCGACTAATTTACAATACTCCTACTATTCTCAATATCACCGGCTAGTGGTTGTTGTTCTTGTAAGTATATTACTCCTAAGGATGGCCTCTAAATCAGACAATTAAAAAAAAAAGATGGCATCTTAACATGTTAAGCTTATTTGTAATTCCGACTAGTTATTGTAAACATTGAAGTTGCGTGCATGATCTCATTTTTCCACCGTATTTTATTATGTAATGGTAGAGTAATTAATGATTTTCTTTTGCTAACATAAATTTTTTTCATCCCAAAATGCAGGGCGCTTATGGATAATATGTAAGTATTTCTTCTTTGTTTGATTGTGATTTTCCATTGAATATTAATTGTGATTCTTTATCGAGTTCATATGATCTTGCAAGTTCTACTCCCTGATTTTCGCATACACCCCTTCCGGGATGTGTCATCTTCTATTGCATGATGCTTACTACTGGAAGCTATGTTGTTGAAAAATCTTACTAATATACTGTATGTCCAGAAAGAAAGCTTCTTAGGTTGGTCTCATTGCCTTCCAACATTAGATTTTTTTTTTTTTCTCGGCAAACGAAACTTTTTATTCACTCGAAGAGGGTACATCGAGAAAACAAAAATACAAAAAAGAAAGACAACACCGTCCAACAGATAGTTGGACAATACAACACCCAAGATACTGCTAAATCCTTAGCTTCCGAATACAACACCCAACATTAGATATTCCAATTGCGTTTCTTATTGCCTCCCACAATGCGTACACTTACCCGATAAAGTATTTGGCAAGACTTGTTCAAAGTTTCTTCTAGTTTTGAAGCACTTTACATCACCTCTTCCGTCTCATGACTAAATTTCTATCTTTGTTTTTCGCAGATGATCGATTTCTTAGGCACTTCTTAATGAGCTCAGTTCTACAGAATCACTTCCACTCAAATTCCACCAATGCCGAAAACAAAGGCAAATCTCTCAAACCCTAACCCAATGCTTAATTAATATTTGTTCTCACCACATAATAAGAGGCATAACAAGTATATTTATACCCAAAGACAAGTTGCCTCACAAGTCCTAACCATATTGGGCTTTGGAGCCCCCAAAAAACCCCTAAAAATGAAGTCAAAACGCGGCTATATTCTTGCGTGACAATCGGTAGACAAGCCGATTGACGCACCGTTTGACCGGTCGGATAAACCTGTGGAACTGACACTCGTAGCCTTCGGGCTGGAAGTTCCGTGGTAGTCCTCGACTACCGGTGGAAAAATCTAGCCGAATTTTTTTCACACAATGCGTACACTTACCCGATAAAGTAATTGGCAAGACTTGTGGAAAGTTTCTTCAAGTTTTGAAGCACTTTACATCACCTCTTCTTTTCATACCTCCTCAGTCTCATGGCTAAATTTCTCTCTTTATTTTTCACAGATGAACTACTACGATATGATCTGTTCTTAGACAATCATGGTAAGACCATATCTTTCCTACGATCTTATCTTTAGTGAACCACAGTAAAACAAAATGTTGTACAGAAGCCGAATAAACGGACGGTGATTATGAATATTGAATCAAAGAACAAAACAGATGTGTGAAGCGAACCAAACTAATCAAACAACCAAACTAATCAAACCAAACGTGAGAGAAAGAGAGAAAACAAACAGAAGGAGAGAGACACAGATTTACGTGATTCGGCCTTACTTTGGGATGTAAGCCTTGTTCACGGGTAGTAGATCGATGGGTTCACTAAACAAATATGAATGCTCAATGAGCTACAAAAAAGAAGTTCTGCAAAAACCCTTCTATCCAAATCTCACCAAAGCCAAAAACAAAGGTAAAGTCTCTCAAACCCTAACCCAATGCCTAATTAATATTTGCTCTCACCACATAATAAGAGGCATAACAAGTGTATTTGTACCCAAAAACAAGTTACCTCACAAGTCCTAACCATATTGGGCTTTGGAGCCCCAAAAAACCTAAGTCAAAACGCAGCTATATTCTCACGCGACAACCGGTAGACAAGCCAGTTGACACACCGATCGACCGGCCGGATAAACTTGTGGAACTGGCACTCATAGCTTCTGGCTGGAAGTTCTGTGGTAGTTCTCGACTACCGGACTGACTACCGGGGACAAATCGAGCCGAATTCTTCACACAATGCGCACACTTACCCGATAAAGTAATTGGCAAGACTTGTTGAACGTTTCTTCTAACTTTGAAGCACTTTACATCACCTCTTCTTTTCATACCTCTTCCGTCTCATGGCTAAATTTCTATTTTTATTTTTCGCAGAGGATCGATTTCTTCCGCTCTTAACAGTTGGTAAGACCTTATCTTTCCTATGATCTTATCTTTAGTGAACATAGTAAAACAAAATATTGTGATAATACTTCCTTCACCCGTTTATAAGTGTCCTCCGTTGAAAGTCAAACTTTTCAAGAAGATGCATTAATTTCAATTAAAAATTGTTTACTTTTCTAAAATACCCTTTCTATTTAATTGATGCATTTAATTTGATTCTTTGAATTTGGAAAGAACTAAATAGGAAATTTGTTATGTTTTACCTATTGACTTTTCAAAATGGACATTTTTTTAGGGACAAACCAAAATAGAATAATGGACACTATAAGGGACGGAAGTAGTAGTAAAAATGACCCAGACTATATATAAACAAAAATGATAGAGTACATGAAGGGACAAATGAGATGTGGCATAATGAGTGTTTGTGTGTGTGTGTCATATTTCAAATGCAAATAAGATAACACCAGGACAGCAAAGGATTTTATTCTTATTGCTTCATTTCCTTTGACCCAGGAGCGGTCGTTGTAGTCATCGTTGCAACAAGGCTTTTGTGTGCACCATGTGTGTTTGGGTTTTTAATCTATAAGTTCAACAGAAGACATTTATCAACCTTTGATAGCATAGAAGGTTTCTTGCATAGTCAGAATCACCTTGTGCCTATTAGGTACTCCTACTCGGACATTAAGAAGATGACAAATGGTTTTAGGGATAAGTTGGGGGAAGGAGGCTATGGTTGTGTATACAAAGGAAAGCTCCGAAGTGGCCCTCCAGTAGCAATTAAAATGCTAAGCAAGCCCAAAGCTAATGGACAAGAGTTCATCAACGAAGTTGCTACCATTGGAAGGATTCATCATGTCAATGTTGTTCAGCTGATTGGATATTGTGCCGAGAGATCTAAGCGTGCTCTTGTGTATGACTTCATGCCTAATGGGTCTCTAGAGAAGTACATCTTTTATCCCGAAGGAAAATTGTCCTTAAGTTGTGAGCAAATATATGAGATTTCTCTCGGAGTGGCTCGTGGCATTGGATATCTGCATCAAGGTTGTGACATGCAGATCTTGCATTTTGATATAAAGCCTCATAACATTCTTCTTAACGAGAATTTCACTCCAAAAGTTTCAGATTTTGGGCTTGCAAAATTATATCCAACAGATGATAGTATTGTGGCAATGACTGCAGCAAGAGGAACCTTGGGCTATATGGCTCCAGAGTTTTTCTACAAAAACATCGGAGGTATTTCCCATAAAGCTGACATTTATAGTTTTGGAATGTTGTTATTGGAAATGGCAGGTAAGAGAAGAAATTGGAATTCATCAGCTAATTCAAGCCAAATTTTCTTCCCTTCATGGGTTTATGATCAATTCGCGGAAGGAAAAAAGGTACAAATTGGAGAGACCACCGAGGAGGAGAGTATGATGGTAAACAAGATGATGTTAGTGGCGTTATGGTGTATACAAATGAGGCCTAGTGACCGTCCATCGATAAACAAAGTTGTTGAGATGCTTGAAGGAAATATAAAAATGATTCACACGCCTCCAAAGCCTTTTCTGTATTCACAAGGTACGCAGGCCGAGAATAATGGAATGAATGAAAGGTTGCCCAATCTGTCAGGTGCTTGTATGGATTCTCTCACCCGTGATATAAGTATTGGACGCTAAATTCTCACCACCAAACGTCCTGTATTTACAAATAATGTTGGTTCCATATGATTTCGATTTGATGGTTTTAGAAGACCGTGTGACTTGGTTTCGGATCTGACAAGGGGAACACAGACATTGTCTATGTTAAGTTGTTCAAGAATTGTTTCACTGTTTATGTTAATGGGATCGAGATTTGTCTCGTAGAGTTACTAATCTCATGTTTACACCATTTACTTTGACTAGATATCTATGAAATCCTAGGATATAGTTACGATCAAATTTTCTCAATTCACGAAAACCTAGAGTCCTTTTGCTATCAGAAAGTCTACTGACACAGATTTTCTGTGCACAGTAAAAAATCAGCTCAATCCGATACCTATTGATACTCGATCCATACATCTAAACTTTCATTCAGACTTTATTTCCGAAAGTCTGAATGAAAGTTTAGATGTATGGATCGAGTATCAATAGGTATCGGATTGAGCTGATTTTTTACGGGGGCCCTTGAAAAAATGTGATCTGTGCACAATCTGTGCACAGAAAATCTGTGTCAGTAGTCGGACTCTTTTGCTATTTCTTTTGTTTTTACCCCGTCAAATTATAGGCTATTCTATTCACATGTCAAGAACAAGATTAGTAAGGATACTCGTCTGCTTATAAAGTTTTTCGCTAAGTTTACCATTTTTAATTTGTCCTTGAATTGCACCAATGCCTTCTAGTCCTTATATTTTTCATACATATGTTTAATTAACAATTAGAGGTTGAGCACACTCGATGTGCTTGCAAGTCGAATTTTATTTCCACTTTTCTTTGAGAATTCAACTGGTGGGTGGGTTTTAGCTTTGTAATGTGTTTGATAGAGGATGCCTTCCAAGGAATCTATTGCATGGATTGCCAGAATATATGGACAGTATGAGTAACCGAGAGAGGCATATATTAGTGCATCAATTGCTCAAGGGTGGAGAGAATGACATGCATTGATGGGTGGTGAGGACCCATATTTATTTTCATGAGATTTTTAAATAATTTTTTTGTAACTGGTGCGGTCATAGGGTTTTTCTCGATTCATACTTCAGCTGGCTTTTCCTTATTTCTCCTTATTTGATCACAGATGGGGTGTGACTTTTCCAACTCCTAGGTTCATGTGTCGATGCTTTAAGTTCATATGAAGCAATAATCACCCAGCTTTTCAGTTCGTCCATTTTATTTATTTATTTATTTTTGATCGGCAATAAAATTTAGGATTATTTCCAAAGACACTCCTTCAACTATCACGTTTTGTCAACATGACCCCCTCATGTTTAAAATTCATCAACCTCACCCCTTCATCTATCAAAACTCATCAACTCCACCCCCTTCCCTTATTTCCGTTAAAAATTTGGACGGAAACACACGAAAAGACTAAGTTACCCTTTTCTTTTGATGGTGAAAGAAATAGGGTTTGGGACTTCCAAAAAAAATTACACGCCTCCTCTCCTCTCCTGTGTCTCTCTCTTCGACCCCAACATGAATGAAACCCAAAAAATCGAAATCCTAGAACCCAACGACGGCAACTGAGGACATCAAACCATCACATTCGAAACCTTAAATCTCCAAACCGCTGTACTCGTTTGAAACCCTATTGTGTCGTCTCTCTCTCTCTCTCTCTCTCTCTCTCTCTCTCTCTCTATATATATATATATATGTGTATTGTGTCATCTATCTCTCTGTTTGCAGTTGGGTAATTTAGATGCTTAAGCATGATCTGTTTAGGGTCTAGTAAATAAACACTCCAAGTAGGAGTATTGGGTTGTCCGATCCGCACACCAAGATTGAACCAATTTAAGCAGTTCTTTGCCGATCAAGAAAAACAAAAAAAAAAATCAATTTATGCACTGGCTTTCTAGGCTTCTGTTCATGGCCGACCCCGTAAATGCGTGTATCTGAGATTTAATTTCACAATTCGTGTGTATGTGATTGAGATTTACAGAAAAATTGGGATTTTTCGACTTATGGGTTGTTTTTCTTTCGTTGATAGGTAGATCTTGATTGCTTGGGTATTTGCTCTTGGTATTGTGGCTGAATCGAGGAAACATGGACCAATTGGAGGATAAGGACTTCAATTTCATTTTGATTTGGCTCTGCAATTTCCTTTTAATTGGTTCTGCAATCTCATCTTAATCAGTTCTGCATGGCGCCCAAACCACCGTTTCCTTTATACAAGGGTTTTGAAATTTCTGGGTTTGGGTTTGAGATAGAATCACAGTTGGGGAGATGGAGAAGGAGATGGGTTTTCAAGTTTCAAGGTTTGAAATTTTGGGTTTGGGTTTGGGTATCAGTGGGCGAGATGGAGTAGTAGAGAGAGAAGTAGAGATGAAAGGAGAAGGATATGAGTTTTGAAATTCCTTTTTTCGTCCAAGGGCATTTTAGTGTTGAAATGCCTTTTTCCGTCCAAGTTATCCTATTATATTAACATTTTTTAACAGATTTGAACGGAAGGGTGGGTGTTGATGAGTTTTGATAGATAAGGGGGTGAGATTGATGAGTTTTAAACATGAGGGGGTTATGTTGACAAAACGTGATAGTTGAAGGGGTGTCCTTGGAAATAATCCTAAAATTTATTAATAACTCAACAAGGGTACATCGAGATAGCCCAATGCACACCATAATGGATGAGGCAAAACATAGGTGGGCTGAAAGAAAGAAAAGAAAAAGGAAATAAAAATGCGTTCAATGATAAATTGATCAACGGACCTTATCATTGGGGGCAAAGTTCAATGAGCGTTGATTCGGCCGGGAAGTCATTCTCAGCTACTGTCTAAAGTTGTGGTCTACTCAATTGAAGAAGTCTAATTGTTCCTAATATATTGTCAAAATAGATGGTCTGCTTTAGTGATTCAGTCAAGAAAGGTTGGTGAGCATAGAAAGGTTGGTGAGCATTGAAGTGGATAGTAGAATCGGTCGGTGTGGACATAGGCTTGGGCATTTCAACTGCATTTGGCATCCTCTCCAGTCTGTTTCTTGACTGATTTTTATGTTGAGGAAAGTCTACTTTCACCCCCTGTGGTTATCGCCATGTGCGGATACACCCCCTGTGGTTTTCAAATTGTGCGGATAGACCCCCTGCCGTCATATTTTCCATCCATATTAACGGAAACAAAGTTAAAAGACCGTTATACCCCCATCACATCCCTTGATTCTTCTTTTTTTTTAAATCTAACCACACTATCCCGTATACCAAAAATTGAATCCAAACCGTTGATATTGTAAATTTTGACGAGTACTACGTCTATGCCAAAATTCAAGTCAATCAAAAAATGAAAAGCTTATGGTCAAATCGATTTTGTTATGAAATTAAAATTTCAAATTTGAATTTACTAAAAATTAGATCACTGGGTTACTGATGGCTGATTAAGATGATTTTTTACAGAGATACTCTATTCTTTATTTAATACATTATGAACAACTCAGATTACATTCTAGAGGTGTGTGAGATACACCTCCGTTAAGATGGATGGAAAATATGACGGCAGGGGGTCTATCCGCACAATTTGAAAACCACAGGGGGTTATGTGCACACTTTTAAACCACAGGGGGTGTATCCGCACATAGCGATAACCACAGGGGGTGAAAGTGGACTTTCCTCTTTTATGTTCCTTCTTTGTTAAAATTTCGGCCTCGAGGACAAGGCATTCTTAAGGAGGGTGGAACGATACGCACTCTAGTTAGGAGCGGTAAGTTAGGATTGACGGGAAAAGTTGTTAAGCGGTCAATGTCAAGTGTGATTGAAGTTTTCAATGACTAGCTGGAGAACATTGCATGTGTTGAGAAATGAAAGAAATGTTGATAAAATTACATAAGGAAAGCCAGACCTGTTGAATGCACTGAAGTCCCAGGATTGCTAACTTCTTTGCAATCTTGGCATCTCCTTCATCTTGGATATCAATTCCTAGCTCTTCTCCCCTATCTAAACAATTGTAAATCCATTCCGGAAAGTATACTTGGTTAGTGCTATTCACCATTACATCAAAATTCTTTTCCCCTCCTACCATTTCAAGCAACAACATTCTGAAACTATAAATATCTGATTTGTATGACACATTTCCGAAGTTCCTAGAGAACACTTCCGGTGCAATATAGCCAATGGTCCCCCTAGCAGTCGTCATGGATACAACACTTTGTTCCTTTGAACACAACTTTGCTTGACCAAAATCTGATATCTTTGGATTCAAGTTATCATCCAACAAGATATTATGTGGTTTAATATCAAAATGAAGGATTTGTTGATCACACCCTTGGTGAAGATACTCAATCCCTTTGGCTATGTCCATAGCAATTTCTAGCAGCTTCTTCCAACCAAGTGAACGCTTCTTGTGATCAGATGATGCATACTTTTCCAGCGAATCATTTGGTAAGAACTCGTAAATAAGAGCTCTTCTGAATCCATCAGCACAATATCCAACCAAGTGAACCACATTGACGTGGTGGATTGTACCAATTATTCCCACTTCGTTGATGAACTCTTCCCCATTGTCCTTAGTGTTATTGATGATCTTAACCGCGACATGAACATCATTGGAAAGTTGTCCCCTGTACACTGTTCCATATCCTCCTTGGCCTACTTTGTCCTTGAATTGATTTGTAATTTTCTTGATATCTGCATAAGAGTATCTTCCTTGCTTCAAAGCTATGTATTCCTCCAAGAACCTCTCAATCTTTAGATTTTTCCTTTCTCTTTATTTTCTCTTTTCTGTGGAACCAATACATTGCAATGAGGATTACAAGAAGCATAAATGAGCCTAAAGTCACACCTGCAATCTCCAAGTCGTGACCTGTGAAAGATAGAGAAGACTCGTTATATTGTTTCTTTGTGTGACTGTAATTGATGTTCAAAGCTTCAGGCCGACTACTATCTAGGGCCCGCTTGTTTGACAGCACTGGTGGCACCACAGCTTGTAGGTAGTATTCAGTTGAATACCCTCAACTTAGGTACACACAGAATGTATATATATAACGTATGTGTTTTGTATTACCTCAAACCACTATAATATTGAACACCAAACATTAAAATGTTTTAACTCGGACGCTCATCTCAATCTCGACCGTGAAAATAATTGTCATTATTTTCCAAGTTGATTCTATTGATTTCACCGCAGAGAGAAAATGCTTTATTTAATTGGTTTCACCACAAACAATAGGAGATAATTAGTTTCCTAATTTAAATCGGACAATTAGTTTCCTTTCTTCTCAGCAATCAGTAATGTTCTTAATCTTTTCTTGTGGAAAATTCAGCAATCAATGTTCAAAGTCACCGATATTGACCTTGACTTAGTGAGCTTCACATGTTTCAGATGAAGGTTTATTACAACAAAACGTCACAAAATGGTTTAATTTTTTTGGCGCCGAAAAAAAATTTTGTCGCCAAAACATACCATTTTGTGATGAAACTCACAATTTCGTCACCCAAAAGTACCACTTCAGTGACGAAATCTTCTTTCCTTACCAAAAGGTAACATTTGGAGACGAAATTTTTATTTCGTCGCAAATGGGTACTTTTTTCAACGAAACTTAAATTTCATCAAGGAAAGAGTATATTTGGGCGATAAACTTGGTCTTTCATCACCAAATGTAAGACTAATGAATTTTTCATTTTGAAAAAAGTTACTCCTATATTATTTAAAAATATCAATGAAATGTTGTCTAGCCCGGTGGAAAGAGTGGTAGTTTGTGAATTGGTCACGGGTTTGAGTTTGAGTAGGATCGCTTCCAGCAAGTCGAATGTTATTTTTCTATTTTTGATCACTTTTAGTGATGAAAATAATTTCACGAAAAGTTTTGTCACCAAAAACTACCATACCCTTTTAACGATAACCTTTAGGTGACAAAAAGTGGTGACGAAATATTTCGTCGCTAATACCTAGTGACAAATCTAATTCTTTAGCGACAAATCGCCACCCCATGTACTTTTTCTTGGCTCCCTTTCTTCTTAGTAAGAGAAGAACTTCTTTATAGATCTTGCGTGTCCAAAAGTGTTTTGGATGATCCGGATTTTTACAAAAACTATTCGCGTGACTATTCATGCAAATAATTTTTTAAAATCCAAACCATTGATTACCAAAACGAACGGCTAAGATCGCTCAACTCCGTAAAGCGCCTTCGTAAATAAGTTTCTCTCCCTACAGTAATCACTAATCTGACTGACTGATCGAAATCATTCAATGTCCATTGAATGTAGTTTTTCTTTTCTTTTCTTTCTTTAGGCCTATACAGTACCTCTTCATGGTCTGTATTTGGTCTCTCCTCGATGTACCCTTTGTCGAGTTCTCAATAAAATTTTGTTGCCGATCAAAAAAAAAAGAAAAGTAATCACTAATCAGTACTGTTCTTATTCTTTTCTTGTGGAAAATTCATCAATCAGTGTTCAAAGTCACCATCTCAAAAAAGTGTTCAAAGTCACCAATATTGACCTTGTGCTCCACATGTTTATGTCGAGTACTTTTATCTTCACTTTTCTTCATTTATTTTCGTCTATCATTTCTGTTCCTTCTCATCAGCTTCAAAACTAAAAATTCTTTGGTCATTCAATGAAAGCTGAACTAATGTGTACCAAAAAAAAGAAGGAAAATGCTACATACAAAGAAAAATGTTCCTTAAAATACCCTTAAAAGATGATGTCATTGTGTGGGATCCACCCATTTAACCAAACTCCATTGAATTTTCTTTTGTTTCCCTTTGTTTTATTCTCGGGCCAAGCCCTCATTCTCTCTCCACTACAAGAAATCACGGCTTTCCCGGCGTTTTTTAAACGCCGGCAAAGTGAAATAAACGCCGGTAAAAGTCTTCCCGGCGTTTATCCCAGCGTTTCCGTGAACGCCGCGACTGCCGGGCTCGGGAATACTTCCCGGCGTTTTATAAACGCCGGAAATAATCCCCGCGTTTTTTCCAGCGTATATGAAACCCCGGGAAAAGGTTTTCCGGTAAGAATCGATACCGCCGCCGGCGAGGGAATTCCCAGCGTTTATGAAACCCCGTGAAAAGTTTTCCGGTAAGAATCGATACCGCCGCCGGCGAGGGAATTCCCAGCGTTTACGAAACGCCGGGAAAAGTCCTTTTTTTTTATAAAAAAAAATACTGGCATCCCAGCATTTATTAAACGCTGGGAATAGTCCCTTTTTTATTAAAAAAAATACTTATGCCATTTTACCTATTTACTATTATTTTCACCTATTCATAATTCATTAACATCTGCTCACATTCAATGTAACAAACATATAAGTAAAAACTAACAAATACACATACAAATCGACAAAATTTATTAAAACTCAACAAATGGTACATCTAGGATAAAAATCCAAGCCAAATAAAGACAACATGGTAAAGACATTATCAGCACTCCAGAGATAGCAACAGACGAAACCTAAGCAGCTTCCCAACAACAAAACATTCCAAGCGCGAACATCAAGGAGCAGCTGTAACACATAACATCCAATCGATAATATCATGAAGCAGCACTAGAAGCTTACAAGAGTTCAGCATTATAACAGCTAACAAGGAAATCAGAATCATTTTCATCAACAAAGATAGTGCAGCACTGCAGCAACAAAGATATCATCAAACAAGATGAAATCAGCAACAGTATCAAGGCAAGCAATCCAAGGCATAATATTGGATAAGGACAACAGAAGCAACTCCTAAAGTTAAGCTTTCCAAAGGAATAGAAGAACCAACTTCAATAATTGAGCAAAAGCGATATTCCACTTCTAGGAGGCGCAGAGGAAAGGTAGCACAACAGTATCAGGATCATTTTACCCCAAAAAAAAAAATAGTAGCAGGATCATAGAGAGAAGATACTGGCAAAGGCCTTACACAAAAGACACATCAGACAGGGAAAAAAGACCTTTACCTGTCATGAAGAAAGCTTTAGCGACACGTGCAAGTAACATGCCAACCAAATCTGAAATAGATAGTAACCAAATTGTTTCATTAACGGTTATTTTAATGAAAAATTGCGAGATTGATGGGGATTTTGATGGAAAATACACACATATTTTAGGATAAGGGCAAGCCAAGAGTTAAGCCCTTGGCCCCTTGCGATATTGTGCAATATAGAAAAGAGATCATTATCGTATGTTTTACAAAAGCCGTAGGGCCATAGTAAGGTGCATAAAAAAATCATTACCTGTACCCGCATCATGTTCTATTGCAAAAATTCCATCAAATTCGGATGATGTAATCATCTTATGCAAAACAAAATCAGCTAGTATCAGTTTTGCTCTCGCCACTGTCAACAGCTCCTGCGAAGATCATCAAAGGTGCCACACTGTCAACAGCTCTATCCATAACAGTTTTGATCCATGTTTCAAAATCAATAACTAAGTGTTATGGTGCCACACTACCACCAACAAACAGAAGCATATACAGCCAACCAGTATGAGAAGAAATCCATCAAGACACAATAATCAGTTGATTGCATATACGGCCAGCAAGTCAAGTAAACGCTAAACCATACAAAATCCATCAAGACACAATAATCAGTTGGCTGGACTCTTCTGTTTGCTGGAAGTACTCATTGTCAAACTGTCCATCTATCTATCTATGATCCAAATGAACCAACAACTTTTAATTTAACCACAAAAGTAAGAGTCTCCAAGCAAAAAAAAAAATTGCATAAAAAATCAGGTTGTAGGAAGACTAAGTCAACTAATCACCTGAATCAAACTTGATTTCTACACAAGAAGCTGAACCTGACCAGCCACTGGTTTGTTTGGGTGTAGCTGCAGTCCCATCTGGTATGTCTTCGATCCTATCTGGTAGGGCAAGGACCAAATCATTACGGGCTACATATTCATCTGTCAAAAGCCCCTTAACCTGAAAGTAAAATGTTATATTGATGCCACATCAATCGAATAGTCATCAATATCTATTAGGCTTTAGGAGACTAAGAGAAAGACCATGCATTCTACGGTAATCAAGAAGCCTTTTTGGTCAAAAGGAAGGGTCAATCCTACTTTTAGTATCATTAACTTAAACTAAGTATGATACTATAGGAGGCTGTTGGACAGATTTTAACGTTATTCATTAGCAGTTTCTAAGGGCCATAGGTATTTCAGTAGTTTCTAGTTCAGTAGGACAAGGTTATGGGGGTCGCCTCAAGTTGTGATAGGGGCAAGTTAAGTTTTCAGGTCTTTCGTTGGTATTCAGAAGGTTTACAATGTTCACCTCTAGCAAGGACTATTCGTTTGCGATTTGTGAGCCAAAGTCCTAGTGGGAATATGAAATATATATCGGCCAATAAAAACTGACATGATTCTTAAATTTATTGAGTTGACCTCCAAAAAACTCGAATTCAGGAGTTATATGATGCTAATGATTGTATTTCGAACACAGACATGGCATATAATTTCTCAAGGCAACCACCTTGAGAAATTCCCAGGTCCCTGTGAAGACTGGTCCAAAATATAACGACTATGAACAACTATTAAGCATTTGAATACTTGCCTTCAGTTCTGGACTGCTGAGCTTCTGTATGTAATTTGTCCATTCTTCTTGGACAGAAGTGGTCAAATCTAGAATGTTTGACATTTCCTGATGTAGCTTGCTCATTCTACTGGTGGCACTCTTTCGAATCGCATCCACTGCTGTTTGAACCTAAATAGAAACAAGAAATAATCCAAGACTGACTTCATCAAAAGAAGCTACACGAATTGAAAAGCGATAGAGATACTTCAAAATGTTTGACTTCAAAATGTTTGACGTGGATTTTCACAAGGTAGGCATACAACAAATTAACAAAATCATTGTTAAAGAAAAGAAAAAGAAAAGCCTTACACAACAATTTGCAGTCACCATTTTATCAAAGAATTCTCAATAGCAAAGTGATGTTATAATCACATACACAGACTGTGAACAAGCACCAAGATTATCAGAAGAATGGGAAAATGCTTCACAAAATAAAAGTGAAAAAGCCAATTCCTAGACAGGAACCAATGCATATCTTCGTACATTAAGTTGAATTTTGGAGTGCGCGTGCGAGAGGAGTAGAGAGCGACTCCTGAGGGATAAATGGAAGACACAACCGAAAATTATCTTGCCGATGGGATCTGATCAATGCGACCCTAATCGATGAACGAAACAAAGGAAGTTTCCGCGAATTCAATGAGGCTAAACAAGAAACCACAATGAATCTAACATTTTACAGTAGAGACTTGGTCTGAGCAGAAAGCTATACGTGAACCAATAGGTAAAAATCTTACAACTAAGCCAAAACAACGATGGTAAAAGTTATCGTCCAGCAAATGGCGACATCTTACCATCTTTCTTTTCCTAGCATTTGAACTCGCAAACATCTCTGTCACTTTGTCCGTCTATCTTCATTAGCCGCGAATTCCCTCTTACCCTCATTCAAAAAGAAGAGATTTTCTGGCCGTTTGGATTTTGTCTATCTAAATGACATCGTTTGAGCACATAATTTCAAGCAACCCACGTTTTCATTTTTTATTTTTTGCAAGCAACCCACTTTTTTGGATATCTTGTCTTGGCATCCTCTCATTCAAACTCTCATAAGATCCTCACACAGAATCCGGATCTCAAAATTGGTTAATATTCTCATATTGATGGTCATGTGCTTTTAGGAATCACGCATGCGACGAAAAAATTATAATTGCACATACATTGAACCAAAACTTGAATGAACGCATATACTACAAGGAAAACTACCTATTGCACTTTTTCTTAAATAATGTTGCACCTTAAGTTAAATTACATTGCTCCCCTTGAAAGTAGCACCTGAACGGGATTTACTGAGTGGCGCGCGGTTGTGTTTTCTAATCTTACATTTTGTTTTCGGAAAACTAACTCTTCCACCTTTTCTTAACGAACCTATTACATTGTGTTTGTTGTCTAACCCAACTTTTTGTGTTTAGAAAACTAATTATTGCTCTTTTCATTAAACTTTGTTCCACCTTGTGTTTAGATAAGTCTCTCCCTATTTAGATAAAGTAGCACCCAAAATAGTTTGGTACCATAAATGATTGGTCTTGAGCCTTCTCGGACAGGGGCAATTTTGTCCGATTAAAATAAGAATACCATGAAGTTGTCAATTTATTCGCTTACCATGAGGTTTTTTTTTTTTTTTTTTCGGTCACACTTTATATTAGGAGTGTTAGTGAGTTAGTATGTTAGTCCACAGGATCATAGCCTTAAATTCCACCCACGCCTCTCGTGGGGCTCGAACCCCTGCCTCCACTGAGGGACGTGAGGGAGGGGGTGAACTTACCATGAGTTTATTGTTAGATATTTTGGCACTTTCCGGAGTTGTTCAAAACCTTCATTGGTGTCTTTGTTATATCGACGCCGTTTAATTATAATTGGTAGGTTTTTAGGGGGTAGTTTCTCGCACGATGCTCCTCTCACTATCTACGCCAAATTGACCGCTACGGAATCGAGCCAATTGCGTGAGACCTCTACCATCACACATTCATGTGGGGTCAACATTTCTAATCATCATGACAAGAGCAATTACTTCGGTCATAATATTCAATGTAACATCATCAAAGTATCCCCGTTCCGTTTTTTCCCAAAACCTTCTTTTTCAAAAAGAATGAAAAAGAAGATAATTTCAAACTCAAATATAACGAAAATGAAAAATAATTTTTCAATTTTTTTGCACCGTTTAAAAGATCTCAATGAGATCTATCAAATAAGATCCATATTGATAGAAAAATTATTTGCGTAAACACATGATTTTTGACCTTGAAATTACCTTCTTTTTCTTGAAGTTCTTTTTTTTAGAAAGTGGAAGGGCACCTCAACATCATGAAAGCAACAGTCAAAAGTTGTATCCTACTTTTGATCATTTCTACTTTTGAAGAGCACATAGCGAAAACAAAAAAGAAATTTTCTTTTTTGCATGTTTTCATGGAAGGTGATCGGGACTGGAGGACAAGCTTCGTGACGATTCCAATTCCGATGATGAGTAACATATCTATCCCGTCAGGAGAAGATGAGGGCATATCAATCTTTTAATACTGTGTCTATTAATATGGATGAAAAACATGATAACATGGAGTCTATCCTTATATTTTCACAAACCACTGGGGATTATATCTGCACACTTTTGAATTATATATGGGGTGTATCCACACATGGCCTAGACCATAGGGTGTTAAAGTGGACTTTGGCCAAAATTATTCGCAACACCTAGTGGGCTAATATTGAACGTGTCATTCTATCTAGGGGAATTATTCAATGTTCCTCGAAATATTAGCGAAGTATCATTTTGATTCTCAATACAAATATTAGCCAATCCAGCCGTTCATATCGGCAATGGATTGTTCGGATTTTAATCTGAGCAATGGATGATACAAATCTGTAGAAGCATAGATTAATTAAATTTGAGTCATTCGTGCCGAAATGAATAGTTGAATCGACAGTTCTGGTGTACACTACAACATCCCAAGTCCCATTTCACGCGCCGTACATTCGGATGAGGTTTGGTTTGAATATACCTTGTAGGCTTGTAGCTGGATGGACACGTGATTGCAATGTTAGGTGAGAGATCATTTTAAATGTTTCTCACATATCACAAAAACATTATTGAAGATATTTCGTTCAATTTCAGCAATTAGAAAAAATTATGTATTATAAAAATGTAGATGCATACAATCTTGTGCATTCAAGCTTTTTCCAAAACATAAAACATTAAATTTAGTGTTGAATTCTTATTGTTTCATAAGATCATTAGTGGACGATTATTAAACAAATTCAAAAATAGATTAGGCGAGCAAGGGATAGAATTATAAGAAATGTTGGATGGACGAAGTTATATGAGCGTAAATAATTTTCCAATGTTTTTTTTAAAAAAAAAATCTGCTATTGTTCTAAATAAATTTTGAGAAGCTCGCTTGACCTTATCCACTGTCCTTCGTTAATGTGTGGCTATGGATTCAGCGTAGCTAACAGAGGAGACTCCATTATTGACTCTCTCTCTCTCTCTCTCTCTCTCTCTCTCTCTCTCTCTCTCTCTCTCCCCATTGAGAGAAATTTCAAGGACGAGGGCCCTGATCCATTATTCTTTTCCCATTGCTTTCTTCATTCAATTATTCAATGCAAGACCCCACAACCACCAATCTCTCATGGGCCTGCGTATTCTCCTTATCGTACCTCGTGTGGAGTCTTGCTTGCTAGTTATCTTAAAAAAGACGATAAAAGTAAATTCGTTCAAAAATTAAAAGTTTTAGATGAACATTTGTAATTTGGCTCCCTTTCTTCTCAGCAGTCAGTACTGTTATTTTCTTTTCTTTTTTTGTGTGGAAAATTCAGTCAGTGTTCAAAGTCAGTACCAATATTGACTTTGACTTAGTGAGCTCCACATGTTTACGTGTACTTTTCTTCACTGATATCGACTTGGAAAATTCTTTTCTTTTTTTTTTTTAACTTCACTCGCCTTTAATTTCGTTTATCATAGTAGTATCTTTTCAGGGAAATTGCAAATCAAAGGCAAAAGAGGTGATGGATCCAAATCCTTTGTGAGGATCTCTGTGGATCTTGTGAGGGTTTCTCTCTTCTCATCGCTTTAAAACTAAAATTTTTTGGACATCTCTCTCTTGAGAGAATGGCCCTTGCGCCGGCGGGTAACAAACCCCAGATTAAAATTAGTAAGCTAATTATATACTACTGTTCTAATTTATCTCTCTCTTGTAGACTAAAGACTTCCAGTTCTAATTTTTCTGTAGAAATAAATTCGTTCAAGAATTAGAGGTTTTAGATGAACATTAATTTGTAATTTGGCTCCCATTCTTCTCATCAATCAGTGTCCAAAGACAATAGCGATATCGACTTGGAAAAGTCTTTTCTTCACCGATATCGACTCGTTGGAAAATTTAGCCAATCACTGTTCAAACTAGTGAGCTCCACATGATATCGACTCGTTGGAAAATTCAGCAATCAATGTTCAAACTAGTGAGCTCCACATGTTTACGTGTACTTTTCTTCACCGATATTGACTCGTTGGAAAATTCAGAAATTAGTGTATCTTTACGTGTACTTTGCTTCACCATATAGTCTTGGAAAAGACTTTTCTTTTAGGAAATTGATTTTCACACTCCATTTTTTGTTATCCATACTCCTTTTTTTTTGTTTTTTAGTGTTGAAGGTATATGTATTTGTTTTGCTAAAAGACAAAAAAAAAAGAGTGTGGATATAAAAAAGGGGAGTGTGGCAATCAATTCCCTTCTTTTGTCCTCACTTTTCTTTAATTTTTTTTTTATCATAGTAGTATCTTTTTAGGGAAATTGCAAATCAGAGGCAAAAAGAGGTGACGGATCCGGAGCCTCTATGAGGATCTCCTTATGAGGATCTTGTGAGGGTCTTAATGAGAAAGTGCCACCTATTAAGCCAAGATATCGGACGGTCTAGAACAAAGAAATTCTGCTAGCTCATAAAATTTGTTTAAAACGATGTCCTTTAATGAATTATCTCACAAATGGTATTCCAACTCTCATTCTTTAATGAAGTCTTCTCCGTTAGTCCCCGTTTTGTGGCGTTTTTTTTTTCTTTCTTTTTCTAAAATCGTTTCAGCAAGTTCACCCCCAATTGATTCATCTGAGGTTGACAACGGTAGGCAGAGAAGACGATGGGTGGTTCAATGTACACTAATCTTTATTTTGTATCTTTCTCTCTTCTCTCTTTGTTTCGATATTTAATCAAATGTGGGTTTTGTTTTTATATATAGTAAATATTTTATATAGAGCAGAGTTAGGGCTTTGAACTATTCTGCAAATTCCTAGATAACAGTCTCATTTTGTTTCATGTTTCTATTGTATTGACAGATTTCCTTCTTAATTGATAGAAATAGAACCAGATGACAAGCCAAACTCCAAATTTGGGTATTGTGTGTGTATTTAAAAGGATCCCTTATGCATATCCCTAGTAATTGCTTAGGTGAGTTTGTATGTGGAATTACCCTCTTACCCTCATTCAAAAAGAAGAGATTTTCTGGCCGTTTGGGTTTTGTCTATCTAAATGACTTCGTTTGAGCACAGAATTTCAAGCAACCCACGTTTTCATTTTTTATTTTTTGCAAGCAACCCACTTTTTTAAATATCTTGTCTTGGCATCCTCTCATTCAAACTCTCATAAGATCCTCACACAGAATCCGGATCTCAAAATTGGTTAATATTCCCATATTGATGGTCATGTGCTTTTAGGAATCACCCATGCGACGAAAAAATTATAATTGCAATACATTGAACCAAAACTTGAATGAACGCATATACTACAAGGAAAACTACCTCTTGCACTTTTTCTTAAATAATGTTGCACCTTAAGTTAAATTACATTGCTCCCCTTGAAAGTAGCACCTGAACGGGATTTACTGAGTGGCGCGCGGTTGTGTTTTCTAATCTTACATTTTGTTTTCGGAAAACTAACTCTTGCACCTTTTCTTAACGAACCTATTACATTGTGTTTGTTGTCTAACCAAACTTTTTGTGTTTAGAAAACTAATTATTGCTCTTTTCATTAAACTTTGTTCCACCTTGTGTTTAGATAAGTCTCTCCCTATTTAGATAAAGTAGCACCCCAAATAGTTTGGTACCATAAATGATTGGTCTTGAGCCTTCTCGGACAGGGGAAATTTTGTCCGATTAAAATAAGAATACCATGAAGTTGTCAATTTATTCGCTCACCATGAGTTTTTTTTTTTGGTCACACTTTAATAACTTTATACATATTAGGAGTGTTAGTGAGTTAGTATGTTAGTCTACAGGATCATAACCTTAAACTCCACCCACGCCTCTCGTGGGGCTCAAACCCCTGCCTCCACCGAGGGACGGGAGGGAGGGGGTGAACTTACCATAAGTTTATGATTACAGAAAATTTGACGATTTAAAAATTTTCCCTTCTTATAAGCTTCAAAACTAAAAATTGTTGGTCATCCTACAGAAGGAGAACTAGCACGGTCCTTCCTCTCTTATCCGGAAAATACTACGTGAAATCAATCGATTACACTAGCCACTCAATCCGTCTCGTTGACGTAAGATTGCTCAACTCCGTAAAGAGCCTCCGTAAATAAATTTTTCTCCCTACAGTAAACACTAATCAGTACAGTTCTTATTCTTTTCTTGTGGAAAATTCATCCATCAGTGTTCAAAGTCACCATCTCAAAAAAGTGTTCAAAGTCACCGATATTGACCTTGACTTATTGTGCTCCACATGTTTATGTCGAGTACTTTTGTCCTCCCTTTTCTTCATTTATTTTCGTCTATCATTTCTGTTCCTTCTCATCAGCTTCAAAACTAAAAATTCTTTGGTCATATCATTCAATGAAAGCTGAACTAATGCGTACCAAAAAAAGAAAGCTGAACTAATATTCTCCTTCTCTCTCTCTCTCTCTCTCTCTCTCTCTCTCTCCGTTAAGGGAATGGCCCTCGCGCCGGTTAAGAAACCCCTCCTCCTCCTCCTCGTCCTCCTGTTTTCAGTAACCTGCAGCTACGGTAATCAAAACCAGCAATTCATCAATTCCTGCGGAGACATCCACAACATCTCCTTCCCTTTCCAATTACAAGGCGACCCATCCATCACCTGTAACGACAACAACTTCACTCTTTCCTGCGACGAAAACAATCGCACAGTCCTTTCTCTCTTATTCGGAAAATACTACGTGAAATCAATCGATTACACTAGCCAATCAATCCTTCTCGTCGACGTAGGATTTCAATACCACGATATTTGCTCGTCTTTCCCTCCCTCCTCTTTGACCCCTAGCGATCTCTTCTATGGGAGCCCCTACCGCATGTGGGATGCGAGCTCCGTCGTGTTCCTGAGTTGTGAAAACCCAGTCCAATATCCTAGTATTTACATAAACAAGACTGGTTATTGTAACAGTACCAGAGACAATTCGGGAAATGGGTATTATTCGTATGCTATGGCGGGAGATGTTAGCGTAAGGGATATCGCGGATTCATGCTTTTTGGAGGCGTTTTACCTTTCTTCGTCGCCGTTGGTCAAAGAAATGGGATCGAATTTGTCGTGGTTGGATCTCAATAATGTGTTGGAGTACGGATTTGAGGCTTCGTGGTACACGGATCTCTGCAGCAGCATGTGCAGGGAAAGGGCTTCCTGCTTCGGGGATTCTGTGAATGTCACCGCCGTTTGCAGCAGTCCTGAATATTGCCGCCCAGTCCCGGTCCCGGTCCCGGTCCCGGATTCTTGCCGTGTCATGTTTTTTTTCTTCTCTGACCGGTGTTCCTTGAGTGAGATATTCTGATTGTTTACTATTCTCCATTCTTCAATTTTTTTGTCTAGTACTGTACTTTTTTCGGTACCAATATTGTTGAAAAAGGTTCATATACAACGACATTTTAGACCCCAAAAAAATACAGTACAGCTGTATGGTATTTGTTGGCGTTTAGTGATCTTTTTTTTCTTTTTTTTTCATTTGGTCATAATTAATGTTTTACATTTTAGACGCCTCTCGTCAAAATGGATGATTAATACAAAAAATATAACGGAAATCAAACAAAAAAATTTTAAAAAAAACTAACAAAACACATGCACGAAACGAAAAAAGACAAAAAAAAAAAAAAAAGAAGTTAGAGAGCATGGTTAGTTTTCTTACCTGATCATTAAAAAGGTTTACCATGAAGAAATTTTTTCAATGAGGAGATAATATAGGACGATACAGCCGTGCAACTTTAACGTCGACTAATTTACAATACTGTTCTCAATATCACTGGCTAGTGGCTGTTGTTCCTGTAAGTATATTACTCCAGTGTAAGGATGGCCTTTAAATCAAACAATTAAAAAAAAAAAAAGATGGCCTGTAACATGTTAAGCTTATTTGTAATTCAGACTAGTTATTGTAAACATTGAAGTTGCGTGATCTCATTTTTCCACCGTATTTTAATACGTAATGGTAGAGTAATTAATGATTTTCTTTGACTAACATAAATTTTTTTCATCCCAAAAATGCAGGGAGCTTATGGTTAAGTAGATGTAAGTATTTCTTCTCTGTTTGATTGTGATTTTTATGAAACTGTAAGTATTCATTTTCCATTGAATATTAATTGTGATTGTTGATCGAGTTCATATGATCTTGCAAGTTCTGCTCCCTGATTTTCGCATACACCCTTTCCGGAATCTTACTAATATACTGTATGTTGAGAAAGAAAGCTTCTTAGGTTGGTCTCATTGATTGCCATACCAATGGTTCCAACATTAGATATTCCAATTGCGTTTCTTATTGCCTCCCATAATGCGTACACTTACCCGATAAATTAAGTATTTGGCAAGACTTGTTCAAAGTTTCTTCTTGTTTTGAAACATCACCTCTTCTTTTCATACCACTTCTGTCTTATGGCTAAATTTCTATCTTAATTTTTTGCAGATGAACGATTTCTTTATCGCTTAGACGTTGGTAAGACCTTATCTTTCCTATGATCTTATCTTTAGTGAACCACAGTAAAACAAAATGTTGTGCGAAAGCTAAATAAACAGACGGCGATTATGAATATTGAATCGAAGTGGTTTGGCCTTACTTTGGGATTTACGCCTAGTCCCCGGGCAATCAATCGATAGCTTCATTAAATAAATACGAAAGCTCAATGAGCTACAAAGAAGAAGGTCTACAGAATCCCTTCTACCCAAATCTCACCAAAGCCAAAAACAAAGGCAATGTCTCTCAAACCCTAACCCAATGCCTAATTAATATTTGCTCTCACCACATAATAAGAGGCATAACAAGTGTATTTATACCCAAAGACAAGTTGCCTCACAAGTTCTAACCATATTGGGCTTTGGAGCCCCCAAACAAACCCTAAAAACAACGGAAAAGATATAGGTACCGACCGATTCCTCACCGAAATCGTACCGACGGCCGGCCGCGGCCGTTGGTATGATTTCGGTGAGGAATCGGTCGGTACAGATAGCATCACTCTAAAAACAAAGTCAAAACGCGGCTATATTCTAGCGCCGGTTGACACACCGACTGACCGGCAGATAAACCTGCGGAACCTGCACTCGTACCTTCTGGCTGGAAGTTCCGTGGTAGTCCTCGACTACCGGACTAACTACCGGTGGACAAATCCAGCCGAATTCTTCACACAATGTGTACACTTACCCGATAAAGTAATTGGCAAGACTTGTTGAAATTAGTTTCTTCTAGTTTTGAAGCACTTTACATCACCTCTTCTTTTCATACCTCCTCGTCTCATGGCTAAATTTCTATCTTTATTTTTCGCAGATCATCGATTTGTGAATCTCATACTCAATGGTAAGACCTTATCTTTCCTACGATCTTATCTTTAGTGAACCACAGTAAAACAAAATGTTATACAGAAGCCGAATAAACAGATGGTGATTATGAATATTGAATCGAAAAACAAAACATATGCGTGAAGCGAACCAAACTTGAGAGAAAGAGAGAGAAAACAAACAAAAGGAGAGAGACACAGATTTACATGATTCGGCCTTATTTTGAGATGTAAGCCTAGTTCATGGGCAGTCGATCGATGGCTTCACTAAACAAATATGAACGCTCAATGAGCTACAAAAAAGTAGTTCCGCAGAAAACCTTCTATCCAAATCTCACCAAAGCCAAAAACAAAGGCAAAGTCTCTCAAACCCTAACCAAATGCCTAATTAATATTTGCTCTCACCACATAATAAGAGGCATAACAAGTGTATTTATACCCAAAGACAAGTTGCCCCACAAGTCCTAACCATATTGGGCTTTGAAGCCCCAAAAAACCCTAAAAAGGAAGTCAAAATGCAGTTATATTCTCACGCGACAATCGGTAGACAAGCCAGTTGACACACCCATCGACCGGCCGGATAAACTTGTGGAATTGGCACTCATAGCTTCTGGCTGGAAGTTCTGTGGTAGTTCTCGACTACCGGGGACAAATCGAGCCAAATTCTTCACACAATGCGTACTTACCCGATAAAGTAATTGGCAAGACTTGTTGAAAGTTTCTTCTAGCTTTGAAGCACTTTACATCACCTCTTCTTTTCATACCTCTTCCATCTCATGGCTAAATTTCTATCTTTATTTTTTACAGACGATGGTCGATTTCTTTTGCTCTTAACTATTGGTAAGACCTCATCTTTCCTATGATCTTATTTTTAGTGAACCTAGTAAAACAAAATATTGTGATAATACTCCCATCACCCGTTTATAAGTGTGTCCTCCTTTGAAAGTCAAACTTTTCAAGAAGACGCATTAATTTCAATTAAAAATTGTTTACTTTTCTAAAATACCCTTTCTATTTAATTGATGCATTTAATTTGATTCTTTGAATTTGGAAAGAACTAAATTGGAAATTTGTTATGTTTTACCCATTGACTTTTTAAAATGGACATTTTTTTAGGGACAAACCAAAATAGAATAATGGACACTATAAGGGATGGAAGTAGTAGTAAAAATGACAGAGTACATGAAGGGACAAATGAGATGTGGCATAATGAGTGTTTGTGTGTGTGTCATATTTCACATGCAAATAAGATAATACCAGGACAGCAAAGGATTTTATTCTCATTGCTTCATTTCCTTTGACCCAGGAACGGTCGTTGTAGCAATCGTTGCAGTGATCATTTTACCAAGGCTTTTGTGTGTACCATGTGTGTTTGGGTTTTTAATCTATAAGTTCAACAGAAGACATTTATCCACGTTTGATAACATAGAAGGTTTCTTGCATAGTCAGAATCACCTGGTGCCTATTAGGTACTCCTACTCGGACATTAAGAAGATGACAAATGGTTTTAGGGACAAGTTGGGGGAAGGAGGCTATGGTTCCGTATACAAAGGAAAGCTCCGAAGTGGCCCTCCTGTAGCAGTTAAAATGCTAAGCAAGCCGAAAGCTAATGGACAAGAGTTCATCAACGAAGTTGCTACCATTGGAAGGATTCATCATGTCAATGTTGTTCAGCTGATTGGATATTGTGCCGAGAGATCTAAACGTGCTCTTGTGTATGACTTCATGCCTAATGGGTCTCTGGAGAAGTACATCTTTTATCCAGAAGGAAAACTGTCCTTGAGTTGTAAGCAAATGTATGAGATTTCTCTCGGAGTGGCTCGAGGCATCGGATATCTGCATCAAGGTTGTGACATGCAGATCTTGCATTTTGATATAAAGCCTCATAATATTCTTCTTAACGAGAATTTCACTCCAAAAGTTTCAGATTTTGGACTTGCAAAATTATATCCAGCAGATGATAGTATCGTGACAGTGACTGCAGCAAGAGGAACCTTGGGCTATATGGCTCCAGAGTTCTTCTACAAAAACATCGGTGGTATTTCCCATAAAGCTGACATTTATAGTTTTGGAATGTTGTTATTGGAAATGGCAGGCAAGAGAAGAAATTGGAATTCATCAGCTAATTCAAGCCAAATTTTCTTCCCTTCATGGGTTTATGATCAATTCACGGAAGGAAAAAACGTACAAATTGGAGAGACCACCGAGGAGGAGAGTATGATGGTAAACAAGATGATGTTAGTGGCGTTATGGTGTATACAAATGAGGCCTAGTGACCGTCCGTCGATAAACAAAGTTGTCGAGATGCTTGAAGGAAATATAGAAATGATTCACAAGCCTCCAAAGCCTTTTCTATATTCACAAGGTACGCAGGCAGAGAATAATGGAATGAATGAAAGGTTGTCCAATCTGTCAGGTGCTTGTATGGATTCTCTCACTTGTGATATAAGTACTGGACGCTAATTCTCAAGACCAAACATCCTGTATTTACAAATAATGTTGGTTCCATATGATTTCGATTTGATGGTTTTAGAAGACCGTGTGACTTGGTTTCGGATCTGACAAGGGGAACACTGACTGTCTATGTTAAGTTGTTCAAGAATTGTTTCACTGTTTATGTTAATGGGATCGACATTTGTCTCGTAGAGTTACTAATCCCATGTTACGATCAAATTTTCTCAATTCACGAAAACCTAGCTAGAGTGCTTTTTCTATTTCTTTTGTTTTTACCCCGTCAAATTAGTAGGGATACTCGTCTGCTTATAGAGTTTTTCGCTAAGTTTACCATTTTTAATTTGTCTTTGAATTGGACCAATGCCTTCTAGTCCTTGTATTTTTCGTACATATGCTTAATTAACAATTAGAGGTTGGACACACTCGATGTGCTTGTAAGTCGAATTTTATATCCACCTTTAATTTTTTGAGAATTCAACTGGTGGGTGGGTTTTAGCTTTGTAATGTGTTTGATGGAGGATGCCTTCCAAGGATTTTATTGCATGGATTGCCAGGATATATGGACAGTACGAGTAATCGAGAGAGGCATATATTAGTGCATCAATTGGTCAAGGGTGGAGAGAATAACATGCATTGATGGGTAGTGAGGACCCATATATTTATTATCAGGAGATTTTTAATTTTTAAATTTTTTTTTTTGTAACTGGTGCGGTAATAGGGTTTTGGCTTTTCCTTATTTCTCCTTATTTGATCTTCTGCTGGCTTTTCCTTATTTCTCCTTACTTGATCAGAGATGGGGTGCGACTTTTCCTCCTCCTAGGTTCATGTGCCGGTGCTTTAAGTTCATATGAAGCAATAATCACCCAGCTTTCAGTTCGTCTATTTTTTTTTATCGGCAATAAAATTTATTAATTACTCGACAAAGGATTTATCGAGGCAGTCAAATACACGCCATAAGAACATCAGTGTTCTTGTGGAAAATTCGTCAATCAGTGTTTAAAGTCCCCGATATTGACCTTGACTTATTGTGCTCCACATGTTTATGTCGAGTACTTTTATCCTCCCTTTTCTTCATTTATTTTCGTCTATCATTTCTGCTCCTTCTCATCAGCTTAAATCAAAATAAATCAAATCTGAGTCTTTTGTCCCAATTAATTAGGGTGGGCTCCTTCTTATCAGCTTCAAAACTAAAAAAAGAAAGTTGAACTAATGGGTGTTTACCAAATTTCTCGATTGATCCTAAATCAACGGAGATGATTGAAACGAATGCTGGAATATGGATATGGAAATGTGAAGTTTGGTTTCTTGCCGTTTTCATGACTTATTTGGAAACAAACAATGAAGTGGATGAAGTATGGAAGAATAATAATAAATGGACTTTATTAATCTTCAAAGTAGAAGTACAAACGACTAGGACAGTCGAGTGAACGATTACAAATTAAAAACTACTCCTAGAAAAGATAAAAAGATAGGCGATAAGGTGTCTTTGTAAACTTCTTCAATTCTTTTATTTATAGGCCGTCTTCTCATCTTGAATTTTGAATTTGAGCATTTCCCCCCTTTGATTTAAATTTGGGGAGTTTTCCCCTTCAAATTCCGGATTGGGCAGTTTAACCTAACTGCTCTGCATCTTCTTGTAATCGAAATGTATTTCACAGTCGACTGCCACATATAAAAAACAGTTAAGCATGCACTGAACTAGTTAATCTATTCCAATTAATTAACTTCATGATCAAAAAAAAAATTTAATTAACTTCATCTGTAACTGTATTTGAAAGAAGGCTAAACTGCTACATCACAAAATAAAACCAGATTAACCACCAATCATAACACTTATCATCATCTAGATTAGTGTTTTCAGTAACCTGCGACGGAAATCAAAACCAGCGATTCATGAATTCCTGTGGAGACATCCAAAACATCATCTTCCCTTTCCAATTACAAGGCGACCCATCCAACAAATGTATCGACGAATATTTCACTCTCTCCTGTGATGGAAGCAATAGCACAGTCCTTTACCTCTTCTCCAGAAAACACTACGTGAAATCAATCAATTACACTAGCCACTCAATCCGTCTCGTCGACGTAGGATTCCAATCCAACGACGTTTGCTCCTCTTTCCCTCCCTCCTCTTTATCCCCTCGCGATTTCTGCACGAGTATTCCCTACTGAGAGCGGGCTGTGAGCCCGGTCACGTTCATCAGTTGTGAAAACCCAATCCAATCTCCTATTTACATAAACAGGACTGGTTATTGCAACACCAGAGACGATTCGGGAGACGGGTATTATTCGTATGTCGTGGCAGGGAAAGTTACTATTTGGGATGTTGCCGATTCTTGCAGTGTAGATATGTTACACATTTCTTCGTCCCCGTTGATCAGAGAAAGGGGTTTGAATTTGCCGTTGTTGGATTTCCATAGGGAGTTGGGGCATGGGTTTGAGGTCTCGTGGTACTGGTACATTGGAGACTACAAAAGATGCAGAGAAAGGGCTTCTTGCTTCGTATTTGGATGAGTGAGATCTTATGACCCCTTCCTATTTTTAGAACCAATTTTCTTAGTTCGTCAAAAAAATAAAATAAAGAATTTAGAGAAGTGATTTTGGAACTCTCTTTTCTATAACCGCACCCCTTTTTGTCTTTAGCTATGTAAAATATAATATTATCCTTAAATGTGCCAAAAAATAGATCATTAAAGAGTAATGTTGTAGGAACGTCACACGAATAAATACAAAACGGTAAGTGTAGTTTAAAAAAAAGGGAGTGTACCCCAAGAAATTTTTCAATGAGTTAATAATATAGGATGATACATCCGAAAAACTTTAACGCATATTTGCATTGAAGATATTCGACTAATTAATAATATTGTTATCAATATCACTGGCTAGTGACTGTTGTTCCTACAATGCATATTACTCCAGTGTAAGGAATTGTTGTGGCTCCTAACTCGTCTGATTGTACCCCTTGACTTTCAAGATAGAGGGTCTAGGGTTCGAGTCTGTGGAGAGACATCGAACCACCTTTAGGCTTTAGTAGTTTACTTACTAAATGTCCCTCTAATCCCTTCACTGATGTATACAATATTGACAACAACAAAAAAAACGCCTTCGCCATGTTCGGCTTAGTTCTCATTCCCACTAGTTTTAGATTCTACACGAAAATGTTAATTTATGGGAAAACTTTACATTAAAGTATCCAGGACTAAAACGTTCATTTCCCTTTCTTGGATACGTTCATGGAATGCTTACTTGTATTACCATCCCTCTTCTCTCTTTTTCCAGTAACGCTACATACACAACCCTTTGAGCATCTCTAGCAGTCACTAGACAAATTGATTACCCAAAACACCAAATTCTACTTTGGCTAACCACTAGAAACATCCCCACCCCAACAGCTTAAGAATATGCCTATTCAAATCAGAAAACTCATTTTGATCACACAACAAAATCACCAAACCATTCTCTCAATCAAAATACCTCCAAATTGAAAACCTAGAACTGTATTGAATACTACCTCAACCCACAATGACGTGAACCAAATTTCATGGGAAAACATAGGATGGGTTTCCTTTGAGTTTTGCCTAAGAGGACGCCGGCAACAACGGAACCAACAATGGCTGAATCAAATTCCACCGGACTCTGAGCAATCACAGCTCGCCGGAGCCAAGACGCCTGAGCCAACGCTGAGAGAGAGAGAGAGAGAGAGAGAGAGAGAGGCAAGGCAAGGCTATAGTGGCGAGTTATCGTAGCAAAGGGGTTTTCCCTAAGTTGGGAGGCAAGGCAGTTGGGTGAAGCTCTTTAGGGTTTTTGTGACACCCCATAGCTAGGTTGAGGCCGGCCTCCGGAGGAGCATGGAAAAGGCAACAAGTGCCCATCCGAAACCCAAACCTTTGATTGGAAAGATATCAATCAAGGAGAAAACCCAAGGGCCAAAGCTCACCTAAAGGGCCACGAAGCCCAAATAGAATAACAAAGCGCATGTGGGTCGCAGCCCAAACACCAAAAAAAACCTTAGAGCCCGTTTGGTTGGGTATTTTGGTTTTGGATTTATAATTATTATCATATTTTTCTCTCCACTCATTACCTCTATCTCTAATAATTACTTTCATTTTTTTCTCTATCTCTCTCCAATCATTACTCATATTTCTAATCATTACTTTACTTCTCTCTACACATATTACCTATAAATCTAAATCCAAAATACCCAAAATGAACAAGGTCTTAAAGCCTAAATACAAGGGTATTAACCCAACAATAATGTCCCATCGGCCCGGATCATTTTGGGACGTCGAATTGTGGTAAAAAAGTGGTCGGTACATTATTGGTACGATGAAGGTCCGTACCCCTAGTTTTATCGAAGTAGAAACACTTTTGGTTTGAGTATGGAATCTTGTCCAGATTTTATGAATTTACCCTTAAGATGATCGATAATTACTAGTCCTACCAAAAAAATAAAAAGCCTTGTCAAGGACAAATAGGTAAATGGATCAAGTCGAGAAGGTTATTGTTCACATTTGTCTGCTTATATTTTGGACCGGAACACTGTTTAATCGAGGGGAGAAATTACTGTTCAATCTTGGTAATGGTATTAAAACACTATTCATAGACACTCCTTAAGCAATTGAGGGATGGTGCTGTGTAGTGGTGTGCGCAGTACCATGCTGTACACTTTTGAGCCGTTGGATGCACGATCCGACTGCTCGAAGATGCGCAACACATACCTCACTGCATAGCACCTACCCATTGGTAGAGTAGTGATTTTCTTTCCCTAACATCATTCTTAATTTTCCATCCCAAAAATGCAGGCAGCTTGTGGTCAGATATTCGAGGAATCCCGTGTAAGTAATCGTTCTCCGTTAATTGTGATTTTTGTGAAACTGAAAGATTAATCCAGGCCTCATTTTTCTAAACTTCATTTAGGGTGTGCCCCCAACCACTAGTTTAAATATATGTGTATGTTTGAGAAAGAAAACTACCAATGGTTCCAACGTTAGATATTCGGAGGGTTTTTATCCTCTTGCATTTCTCATTACCTCCGTTAATGTGTGCACTTACCTTTTTTTGAACGGCGAAAGTAAATTTTATTAATCTTGAAAATTGTTACAAAGATTGAAAGGACAATGAATGATGACATCAAATCCGAAGCAAAATCTGCCCACCTGAGGTCCAAATCATAGGTTAGCAAGAAATCAACCTAAGAAAACACCCGTTGAGACAAAGCCCCAGACACCTATTAGGCCAAGTCCAAGAACCCACCCCAACGTACACGACTGCCTAACCCTAGCACCTACACAGATCAATGTGTGCACTTAATTACCTTATAAAATAATTGACTTATTGGACGTTTCTTTTAGTTTAGATGCACTTTTCATCATCTCCTTTTCCCGCAACTCCTTCGTCACATGGCTAAGTTTTTGAATTTTTTTTTTTTGACAGCATTTTTGGGAAATATGTTTTTTTCCATAGCTATTTTCGGAAATTATGGACTTCTTGCGCTCTTCGTCATCGGTAAGACCTTATCTTTCCTACAATCCTATCTTTCGTCGGCTTCAGTAAAATGATATTTTATAAATAACTGAACAGCCATTTCACTTTCAAGTTTTGTGGGACTATATTTCCGCATTTCAGGTCTGTCACGCGTAGTCTCTTTGTGGGCCTATCATCGTGCAGTTTTTTTGCTGGTCATTTATCGTGGGTGTGAATTGTAACTTTTTAAAATGTAGGGTGAAAGGGACTCCACTCTGATACCATGTGAAAACTTTATATTCATCTCAAAACCAATTGACCATGAGTGAAGAGATCCTGCATTATATAAAGTTATCACTCATTTCACTTTCAAGCAATGTGTAACTATATTTCCTTAACATTTCCCTCACGTGTAGGGCACGTTTGATGTCTATCACGTGTAGTCTCTTTTTGGGTCTATAATTGTGCAGCCTTTTTACTAGTCTGTCATCGTGAGGTGTGGATTGTGACTTTTTAAAATGTACGATGGAATGGGTTCTGCTTTGATATCATGTGAAAACTTTCAATCCATTTCAAAATCAATTGTCAATGAGTAGAGAGGTCCTTCATTATATTAAGTGATCACTCATTTCACTCCTAAGCAATGTGGGACTATATTTCCTTAGCATTCCCCTCACTTGCAGTCGCGTTTAATGTCTATCACGTGTAGTCTTTTTTTAGATTTATCATCGTGCGGTCTTTTTGCTAGTTTGACATCATGTCATGTGGATTGTGAATTCTTAAAATGTTGGTGGAATGGGTCCCGGTCTGATATCATGTGTAAACTTTATATCCATCTCAAAATCAATTGACAATGAGTGAAGAGGTCTCAACTCTCAACATATATTAAGTGATCAATCATTTCACTCCTAAGCAATGTTACACTATAATTTCCTAACAAAAAAGTTGACCTACAAGATTGTGAGGTATGTTGTCACTGTCATGAAATCGTTGCTGCTTCCTCAAGTGAAGATTTAGCAAACTCCACTGAGATCCCATTCCGTTAAGGCCTCTTAAAAAATAATAAAATTAAAAAAATATGCAATATGGATTTTATTAGAAATCTATCAAATCCTGCAAAAAAAAATTAAAAAATTATTTTTATAAATTCATTATTTTTAAGTTTGAAAATAGGTCCTTATTTTTTAAGTACTTATTTGAGAAAGCGGAACGGGGCTGACTCTAAAAACCAACCCAGTACTCGCAACCATCCATATCTAGAGTGCACACTCTTCGAGAGGTAAAGAACCGTGTCTGTCGAAGTCTCACGCGCGCGCGCACACACACACACACACACACACATATATATATATATATATATATATCTATATAATAAGCTAGATCAGTTTTTGAATCTTATCCGCTACATAAATCCAAGGGTCTATATTTAACCCTTCATAAATCTCCACCCTCCATTCTATAAAATGACATTTTCATAAATACTCATCATTTTTTGAGCAAAAAATAGATGGCGTCTCTTCTGAAGCGTCTCTTTCCAATTTCCAATTTCAAATTGATGGCGGCTCCTCGTTCCCTCTACAATCTCTCTCCACGCTGCATAGACATCTCGATAAGCCATCCTACATCTCTCATCCTCTTCCCTTGATCTAGGGTTTTTTTTTTTTTTTGCTCTCCACCCTCCCTACTCCTGGTTGCCCGATCTCGCCGGACCAAACCCAAAGAGCTTAGATTGTTGTTTTCCTCTTCATTTGATTGTGGTTATCTACAATGAACTGAAAGTTTCAAACAGAAACAGAAAGGGGAAAAGTGAGGTTTGATAACATTTTGGGGGGTGCATATGATACACACCCAAATAAGGGGTGTGTATTATAGTCTTTCCCTTCATTTAGACTCTGTTTAGAATGCGTTGCGTTCAGGCACGGGCATGCACTAGAAGAACTCTGTCTGAACCTAATTTAAGAAAAAATCTTCCCGTATAAATCAGCTTCGTTGGCGGGGTTGTCAATAGTTTTGTAATTCATTTTAGTTGTGTTCAAAAAGCATTGTGTCGTGCCTTCAGGCACGGGCAAACCCTAATATATATATATATATATATATATATATATATATATATATATATATATATATATATATATATATATATATATATATATATATATTATATGTAGCTTTCTACTAAGAGCGCCCTTAACATGTTAAGTTAAGGACTTCCTCTTTCACGATCGAATTTTGATGATCTGAACCGTTCAATGTTTGTAAAACGTGATTTTAAGGGTACTCACGAGAAATTGGCAAAAATATGACCGGGAAGGGCTTGATCCGAAAAAATTTCATAAAAATACATTTGTAGCGTTTTTTTGAAAAACTGTTCGGATCAAGCCTTTTCCAATCATATTTTTTGCCGATTTCACGCCTATGCCCTTAAAATTACGTTTTAAACACATTGAATGGTTCAGATCATCAAAATTTGATTGGGAACAATGTCAAACTCATGAGGTCCTTAACTTCCTGATCTTTTTTTTTGCTAATTTCTCGTGGAGACCCTAAAAATCACAATCTGAACACATTGAGTGGTTCGGATCGTCGAAATTTGATCAGAAAAGGGGAGGTCTGCATGTTATTAAAATATGGGATCCCTTATGGGATCCTAACTGTATATATGTAAGGTCATGTGGGTAGACCTTGTTATTTTTAGGGTTGTTTGATAATCTAAATTCAGTAATTAAAACTTAATCAATTATTAAGTAGGGTTGATAATCAAAATATTAAAAGCCTCCTAAAATGTAGGTCAAAAAGTTGATAAAAATAATTAAAAAGAATTAAACTACTTAATTTTGACTGAATTTATGAATGCTTTCATTCTAACATTTTTTTCCCCACCACTACAATCCACACCGTTATTGACAAATGATGATATTAAATATATGTAAATTAAACATGCAACGGTCCAATTATAATGGCTAATATAACTAGTAATCATTATGCAAAACTTCCCATATTATGATGAATAATAACTCAATAACTAAATGAGACGTAAAAAAATTATATCCTAATATTAGGTTTTGGAACTTTTAACAAACAAAATTCCAGCATGTTTAGATATATACATACATATGTATATGATGTTATACCAGGATAAGCGAGTTTTTTTTTTATCTTTTTTTTTTTTGGCTCAGCGAGTTTTTTTTTATTTTAAATCTTATTGCTTCATTTTCTTTGACTGCATTACACAGGAGTGGTTCTTACGTCGAGGCTTCTGTGTGCACCATGTGCATTTGGATTTTTAATCTATACATTCAGCAGAAGACATTATTCCACATTTGATAGCATAGAAGGTTTCTTGCATAGTCAGAATCACCTTGTGCCTGTTAGGTACTCCTACTCGGACATCAAGAAGATGACCAATGGTTTTAGGTATAAGTTGGGGGAAGGAGGCTATGGTTGTGTATACAAAGGAAAGCTCCGAAGTGGCCCTTTTGTAGCAATTAAAATGCTAAGCAAACCGAAAGCTAATGGACAAGACTTCATCAACGAAGTTGCTTACCATCGGAAGGACTCATCATGTTAATGTTGTTCAGCTAATTGGATACTGCGGCGAGAGATCTAAGCGTGCTCTTGTGTATGACTTCATGCCTAATGGGTCTCTAGAGAAGTATATCTTTTCTCGAGAAGAAAATTTCTCATTAAGTTGTAAGCAAATGTATGAGATTTCTCTTGGAGTGGCTTGTGGCGTTGGATACTTGCATCAAGGCTGTGACATGTAGATCTTGCATTTTGATATAAACTCATAACATTCTTCTTAATGAGAACTTCACTCCAAAAGTTTCCGATCTTGGGCTTGCAAAATTGTATCCAACAGCTGATAGCATTGTGACAATGACTGCAGCAAGAGGAACCTTAGGCTATATGGCTCCAGAGTTTTTCTACAAAAACATCGGAGGTGTTTCCCATAAAGCTGACATTTATAGTTTCAGAATGTTGTTGATGGAAATGGCGGGAAACCGAAGAAATTGGGATTCATCAGCTAATTCAAGCCAAATTTTCTTCCCTTCATGGGTTTATGATCAATTTGCAGAAGGAAAGAGCATACAAATTGGAGAGACCGCCGAGGAGGAGGAGAAAGAGATGGTAAACAAGATGATGTTAGTGGCGTTATGGTGTATACAAATGAGGCCTAGTGACCGTCCTTCCATGAACAGAGTCATTGAGATGCTTGAAGGAAATATAGAATTGCTTCACATGCCTCCGAAACCTTTTCTGTATTCACACGCCACGTCGGCTGAGAATAATGGAATGAACATAATGTTACCTAATCTGTTAGGTGCTTGTTTGGATGCTATCTCTAGTGAGATAAGCGGGTGCTGACTCTCAAGATGAAGCATCTAGTTTGAGGGCTTACGCAGATTCTATATGATTTTGGTCGTGTTTTAAGAGACAGGACTATCAATTTAATGTAATGCGTTATTCTTGGTGTGTTAGCGTTTGTAAGCGACCTTGTTCCTTGGTTAATTTTGAATCAAACTTGGGGAACACAGACATGTCTATGTTAAGTTCTACGTACCATTATTTGTATTGGGATCAAGATTTGTCTCTTTGACCAACTAGTCTTATGTTTGCACCATTTGTCTTCAATAGAAACGGGAGAAATTTTGAAAACTTGATTCCAAGGTCGTGAGACCCAGGAGTTTATTATGTTCCTGTTGTTTTTAACTTGTCAAACTCTAAAGCATTCAACTAAAACTGTTGGTCCAACGGTTGTGCAGCTGTACTTAAGTGCAATGAGGACTATGGGTTCAATTCCTACACAGAGTATATTGATATTATCAGTGATAGGTTAGGTTGGTTGGAGTTGGAGTTGGAGTTGGGGTTGGGGTATATACTTCTGGGTTAGTAGCTTCTTCTGGGTTAGGATAATAAGAGAAGTGAGTGAATGGTGCCTCCTCATTTTTGAGGAGGTACTGTAGATGATAAATTATTGAGACACATTGATGGTAGGTTTATAGTTGGAAAGTGATAGTGTCAAAATTATTTTTGTTAAAACCGAAAGTGCACCAAAGCTTTCTATCTTACACATGGTACAAGTCTTTTAGAGCATCTACTATGCATAGGTTTACACATGGTACAGAACCCTTTAAATTCTTCAATGTTTGGCTGGGCAATCCTTTATGTTTGCAAATTATGGAAAACGAATCCCATATGGAATTGATTTTGGCACTCCCCTAGAGAGTGTGGTTATCAATTTAGGGAATGCCAAAATCAATTCCCTAAAATAACTGTGAAAAGTAGTTTTGTTTTGGGCAATTATTTACATCACAGCTTCAAAATTTTGTTCACTCCGAAAGGGCTTCTCTCTCATTTATGAGAGCATCTCCAACAATATTCTCTATCTAAAATGTCAAATTCCATTTTAGCTAGCCATAAAATACATCAACAATTTCATCAATTTCATCACCTACTTTCTTCAACTTTTGTATTTTATTGGACAATTTTGAAGAAACTCATAGTCCTTTTTAGAGATTTGATCTCCAATACGGTATCTCAAAGTGTCTCTCACACAAGTGTCCTCCGTGGCAATTTGAAGGGTTGTGATTGAATTTCTAATTCGACCCTACAGTTGTGATTCTCTTCCAAAGACAAAGATAGGTAAAAAAACTAAACCCTAAAAAGGAGAGTAAAGAGTTTGAGGGCTAAGATTTAGTCCATCATGCGGTTATTATTCATAGGTTCAAAATTTCAAAAACTCTCTGTCATCTCTTAGAGCATCTCCAACCCATCTTCAAAACTTCAAAATAGAGAATGGATGTAATATATTGATAGAAGATTTTATAATTTATCATCTTTTTTCTTCACTTCATGTATTTTTTGAAAAAAATTGGAGAAACCCATCCTTTTCAAAAATTCGGTGAGAAAAGTGTAACATTATAACTTGGAGTTAATATTCTTTCCATCTTTGGAGGAAACCTTTGGTTTTCCACCACAGCCTGCTACGAGTCCCACAAGGATTTTTTGTTATAATTTGAATCGTCTATCTTGTAGGGTCCACAGAATCGTACATTCACGCAAAAAAACAAGCTTTATCGGACGCCAATAGGTATACTAAAAATCGAATTTTGATTTAGGAAATGGACAATCATGGATAGTTTAACTTCAAAATATATTACCGTCCATTCTGTAAACCAAAATTCAAGTTTTGATTTACCTATCGAGATCCAACCAAGTTGATTGTTTTCATGAATATACTGCTCTACATATTCTGCAAGATAAACGATTCAGATTATAACAAAAAAAAAGTCTTATGAGGCCCACTAAGGTGATCCCATAGTTTCCACCTCTGCCAGATAGAAGTTACTCTCTTGTAACTTGACCACAAAAAAAAAGGGGCGAAAGTGATAACTATAGAATTTCGGGGCCAACCTTTTTCTACCACCTAGTAGTACAAAGATCACATTCCGGACTTCCTGAATCGCATTTGAAGCAGAAGAGCAATGATCAATCTCTCTCTGCCATCTCCCGCGAATTTGGTCCCGCCTCCGCCCAAAACCCTAAACCCATCCCGCCAAAAGACACCCCCAACCCAAACCCTCAAAAATCCCAACTTCGAACACTTGAAGAACCGCCTGATCCATCAAGCCAGTGTGGGCCACCTCCGCCAGGCAATCTCGACCCTTGATCTCATGACCCAACAAGGCCTCACCCCCGACCTCTTCACCTACTCCCTCCTCCTCAAATCCTCCATCAGAACCCGCCAATTCCATCTGGGTAAGCTCGTCCACGCCAGACTATCCGAGTCGCAGCTCGAGCCCGACTCGGTCTCCCTCAACTCACTAATCAGCTTGTATTCGAAGAACAACGACTGGGTAACGGCCAATGCTATCTTTGAAAACATGGGTGAGCGTCGAGACGTGGTTTCTTGGAGCGCAATGATCTCGTGCTTCTCACATAATGATATGGAATCGAAAGCTATATCTACTTTTGTTAAGATGCTTGAGTTTGGAGAATACCCCAATCAGTTTGGCTTTGCCGCCTGATTCGGGCATGTTCGAATGCCGAGAATGCTTGGATTGGGGATGTAATTTTTGGGTCTGTGATAAAGACTGGGTATTTTGAGTCTGATGTGTGTATTGGATGTGCATTGATAGAGATGTTTGCGAAGGGAAGTGGTGACTTTGATTCAGCGAAGAAGGTGTTCGACAGAATGCCTGACAGAAATTCAGTCTCTTGGACTTTGATGATAACTAGATATTCTCAGATGGGTAATCGAAAGGAAGCCGTTGAGTTGTTTATCAATATGGTAGAGAGCGGTTATATGCCAGATAAGTTTACTTTTACTAGTTTGGTTTCTGCTTGTGCAGAGTTAGGGCTGTTATCGTTTGGGCAGCAATTGCATGGTCAAGTGGTCAAGTATGGGTTGGCTTTCGATGTTTGTGTTGGCTGTAGTTTGGTTGACATGTATGCGAAATGTGCGGAAGATGGATCTATGGTTAATTCAAGGAAAGTTTTCGATCTTATCCCTGATCATAATGTTATATCTTGGACTTCGATTATCACAGGTTGTGGGCAGAGCGGAAAGCATAGTAAGGAAGCCATTGAGCTCTATTGCAGGATGATCGAGGATCAAGTTTTACCTAATCATTTCACCTTTTCCAGCCTTTTCAAGGCATGTAGTAATCTTTCTGATCCTGATACTGGTGAACAGATTTATGCACATGTGGTGAAAATGGGTCTTGCGGCAGTTAATTGTGTCGGGAATGCTCTTATTAGCATGTATGTTCGATCTGGTAGGATGGAAGATGCTAGGAAAGCTTTCGATATTCTATTTGAGAAGAATTTGGTTTCTTACAACACAATTGTTGATGGATGCACCAAGAATATTGATTCTAATGAAGCCTTTGGAGTATTCCATCAAATTGAGGATACTGGGTTCGTGCTCGATTCTTTCACATTTGCCAGCCTCTTGAGTGGAGCTGCTAGTATAGGTGCAGTTGCTAAGGGTGAACAAATTCATGCTCGGTTACTAAAGGCAGGGTTCGAGTCAAATCAGCACATAGCTAATACTCTAGTTTCCATGTATTCAAGATGCGGAAACATGGAAGCTGCTTTGCGAGTTTATTCCAAAATGGAACGTTTGAATGTGGTATCATGGACTTCTATTATAACAGGGTTAGCAAAGCATGGGTTCGCAACAAGAGCATTGGAAATGTTCCAAGAAATGCTTAATGCAGGTATAAAGCCAAACGAGGTCACCTATATTGCTGTTCTATCAGCTTGTAGCTACGTAGGTATGATCGATGAGGGATGGAAGCACTTCAACTCAATGTACAAAGAGTACCGAATAAGCCCTAGAATGGAACACTACGCATGTATGGTTGATTTGTTAGGCCGGTCAGGCTTCTTAGAGGAAGCCATGCAGCTCATCAACTCAATGCCTTTCGAAGCTGATGCTTTGGTCTGGCGCACATTGCTTGGAGCTTGTCGAGTCCACGGTAATATCGCGCTTGGGAAACAGTCTGCTGAAATGGTTATTGAGAAAGAGCCAAATGATTCAGCAGGGTACATTTTGCTATCAAACTTGTACGCTTCCTTGGGCCAATGGAACGAGGTAGCAGAAATTAGAAAAACCATGAAAAAGAAGAATTTGGGAAAAGAAGCTGGCAGTAGCTGGATAGAGATAGAAAATACGGTGCATAAGTTTCACGTGGGAGATACATCCCATCCCCAAGCAGAAGAAATATACAAAGAACTTGATCAATTGGTTACCGAGATAAAGGAGGTGGGTTATGTCCCTGATACAAGCTCTGTTCTTCAAGATGTTGAGGATGAACAGAAGGAGGAATTTCTGCTGCAACACAGCGAGAAAATTGCCGTGACATTTGGTCTTATTAACACGTCAAAACCTAAGCGTATTACTGTATTTAAGAATCTTCGCGTGTGTGGAGATTGCCATAATGCCATGAAGTACATATCGATGGTAAAGGAGAGAGAAATTGTTTTGAGGGATTCTAACCGGTTTCACCATTTCAAAAATGGGATCTGCTCCTGCAATGATTACTGGTGATGACCGTTTCTTGAGCAAGACAATTTCATTATTGCAGTTTTGAAGATCTCGGCTGCTAAATTTTTAACTGCAAATCTTCTTCATATTGTAGATTTCGGAGGTAAATATGTATTGCATTGATTGCAACCAAAACCTGTTTTACAATTCAACGTCTTCATTTTGCTTTCAGCAGGCGTATGGGGTATTGGAAATTTGTTACCAAAAATGCTGAAGCGAATTTGCAGATGCTGGATTTATCAAATTTGAAATATGCCAATTGAGGGCTTTTAGCCTGCGTATGGGATGTTGGAAATTTGTTACCAAAAATTCTGAAGCGAATTTGTAGATGCTGGATTTATCAAAATTGAAATACGCCAATTGAGGCGTTTTCATGCCAACGAAGACGTTTGTTGCTGCCTTTTCGACTCATTCCAAAATATGATCCGTCAACAGATTTAAACCATTCACTTTCTTGTCACCATGCATGAAAATTTCTCCTTCTAAGTACAGGCCCAAGGAAATGCAGAGGAGCAAACCCAAATGTAGGCATTGCTTCCAGGCCGATTGCATCAATGAATGGCTTCGCACAAATGCTCCTTGTTCAATCTGTAGGAACTCTCTTGATCGGTCTCTGCGGGCTCAAGCAGTGTAGATTTTGGTTTTTTATTTTTATTTTGTCTTTTTGTTAAGTGTAATTGAAGTACTTAATGACTTGCTGGAGATCATTGCATGTGTTAAGAAAAGAAAGAAAGAAAGAAAAAGTTGATAGAATCACAAAAGGGAAATTAAGCAGACCTGTTAAGTGATCAATGTCTCTAGTTTCTTGCAAATTTAATAATCTCTGGATGGTATCATTCAATTTGACCACAAGAACGAGATTTATCAGCAATATTTCCAGTAAATTTCCAAACAACTATACCACAAGCGTTAATCTGCAAAAGTCTTTGTTTTTGTTACGGTACAAAATGTTTCTTAGCTACCAGGGACGACTACAACAAAGGGATAGAAATCCCATCAATAACTATAGAAAAGACGATAAAAGTAACATTACGAATTGGGCGTGATCTTCTAATACCAGTACATTGGAGGCAAATTACTTACTCAAAGCGCAACAGAAGCTTTATGGTAAGGCTATACATCGGTACATTAATATCTCATGGTGTCACGTATCAATTGATGAAAAGATAGTGGTTTTATCTTTCTCACTCGGATTCAACGATAACTTCCAACTCGCTGTTGAAAGGCCTTCCACTCGCCTGACCCGTGGCCAAAGTTGGATTTGTAGAGGCAAATGGATTGGGAGGCTTGATCAGAGTGTCTCCATCTCCTTCCAACATTTGAATCACACCATGCATTGAAGGCCTGTCAACTGGGTACCATTGAATACACCAAAGTCCTACGATTGTAACAACCCGGATTTTCGACCCAATTTTTTTTTTATATAAATAATAGCGTTAATATTATTAGTTCTTATTATTATTATTATTATTATTATTATTATTATTTTAAATAAAATTCCTTTTCCTTATTAGATAATTATCCTATCCTATTTATCTCTTTCATATTTTTTTTTATTGCATACATGATTATAACTCCTTCCATATCACCCTCTCCTACTCCTACTCAGTCTCTACTTCCTCCCTAACCTTATTTTCGTCCATATTCCAAACCAAGAGTTAGAATTCCATTAGAACACAATTTTATCACCCTTATCAAAAAAATTCTCTTATATATACCCCTTAACCCCGACCCTAGGGCACACCACGCCATTCCCCACGTTCCACCAGTTCAGAGAGAGAGAGAAATCTGAGAGAAACCGGACTCCAATCCATGGAGTTTTAGAGAGAGAAAGAAAGAGAGAGAAAAGTGGGTTTCATGCTTAGACCCAACCGAGAGGCAATCCAACCTTTCCAATCACCTCCTACAACCTAGAGCATCACCAAATATCAATCAATTTAATCCCAAGGACCCCCGATCGCCAAAACCGAAGTTATCTTCCCCAACGTTCAAAGTTTCGAATTTTGATCAATTTGATCAAACCAAGGTACTATAATCCGTTCCAATCCCTCCTCTAAGTATATTTATTGTTTTTAGGCCTAACCCATAGTCCCCCATGGCCCCATGCATCAAAAACCTCGAAGAAAACAAAAAAAAATGAAACTGCCTTGAAACTCGCGGCCGCAACCTTCGGGCCGCGAGAACCAGAGCCGAGTTCGCGGCAGGAGCCCCCACCGCAAGGTCAACCCGGTCAGACCTTGCGGTTTGTACTAATTCGTTCCGAATTGATTTTTCGACCTTCCGAATATCGTTTTTGATCCCCGATCTATTTTTCCTACACTTCTAACACATCAAGGATTATAACTTGTTAATGTAAAATTTTTATTTAATTATTATCTATTTAGTAGAATTTTAATTGATTTCATGTAAACTTTTACAAACTAAAATTCCTTGCGACCTTTTAAACCATTTTATAAATTCCCGAAATATTTTTTTTAGATTCTTTACACTCCAAAGATGATATGTTGTTAATCTCGACATATTTTATTTATTAAATAATTTATTATCTATTTATTCTACTTTTGACAACTTTATAAATCATTTTTATTTTAAAAATAATTCTGTAACCCTCCGGAACCACTTATTGATGCTCGAACATAGTACGCAGGACCCTAGGACTCCTTTTAGAGCCATGCTACCTATTCTAGTGCTATTAATTACTTATTGTATTTATTATGGTCATTAATCAATCTATTTTCTTAAATAAAATTTATATAAACCTAGATTATATTCTTTTTATTAAAAATTTTATTCATTAAAAGTTCCTTACCTTATTAATGACTTGTTGATCATACAGAACTAAGGGCAACGGCCCATTCATAAAAGGTTATGTGATTCAATGCATATTGTTTATTTCAATTATTATTCTGTTTGCTTAATTATTATTTCCAACTGCTGAATGATATGTTAGATTGGATCCTAGAGACATGGGGTGGTATGCGAAATAGAAATCACCTAGACGATGATAAGTAATGGATGAATTGGAAAAGTTTTTGTTTTAGATTGCCTGCAGGCGTGATTTTGAGATTGTGATGAGATTGAAACTGGCGGGTGTCCAGTGATGAATTGATAGACTGGCGGGTGTCCAGTGATGATTGTGGAATGGTTGTGATGTGGTTTATAAGATAGGCGAACCCTAGTTGTGATGCAGGCATGATAAGCTTTCCCCTTGTTGTAGTTATTGGGGATGCACACTCGGTATATAACTTAGGTGTATCTGCGACAGCAAAGGGAAGTGAACTCATGGGAATGAGCATGGCTAGCGGTTGAGGGAGGAAAGATCTCGCGGTGAGATCTTAGATCACACGTCAGGTTAATGAATAGTAATAAACTGATTGATATGAAATACCTCTGCTATATTTTCTTCGTACCATGTTTATCCTGCTTGATTGCTAGCTGTAATTTAAGAGGGGTGGTTGGGTTGGATTATTCTACTGGGTGATTTATCACTCACGGATACATCTGTATCCTGGTAAATCGATTGCTTCGGCGATCAATTTGCCAGAGGGCTCAGGATTCAATGGAGAGGATTCAACGATGGTGCAGTTCCACAAGAAGAATATCAGGAATAGAGATCGAGTATGCTTGGGATTCGTATCAAGTCTAGAGTCAGCTCTGAAGTTAATGTATTTTGAATCGATAAATTTATTTTGAGATTGTAATAGACCTTTATTTTGGGAAATTATATTTATTTAGCAAAATTTTCTTAAGAAATTATTTTATTTTGCTTCCGAAAAGTCGGGGCGTTACAACGATTGCCAACTTTTTTGCAATCTTGGCATCTCCTTCATCTTGAATATGAATTCCTAGCTCTTCTCCACTATCCAAACGATTGTAAATCCATTCGGGAAAATAAATTTGGTTAGTGCTATTTACCATTATATCGAAATTCTTTTTTCCTCCTACCATTTCAAGCAACAACATTCCGAAACTATAAATATCTGATTTGTATGACACATTCCCGAAGTTCCTTGAGAACACTTCTGGTGCAATATAGCCAATGGTACCGCAAGCAGTAGTCATGGATACAACACTTTGTTCCTTAGAACACAATTTAGCTAGACCAAAATCTGTTATCTTCGGATTCAAGTTCTCGTCCAACAAGATGTTATGTGGCTTAATATCGAAATGAAGGATTTGTTGGTCACATCCTTGGTGAAGATACTCAATTCCTTTGGCTATGCCCATAGCAATTTCTAGCAGCTTTTTCCAACCAAGTAAACGCTTGTCGCGATCAGATGATGCAAACTTTTCTAGTGAATCATTTGGTAAGAACTCGTAAATAAGAGCTCTTCTGAATCCATTAGCACAATATCCGACTAGGCGAACCACATTGACGTGGTGGATTGTACCAATTATTCCCACTTCGTTGATGAACTCTTCTCCATTTCCCTTAGTGCTATTGAGGATCTTAACCGCAACATAAACATCATTGGAAAGTTGTCCCCTGTACACTGTTCCATATCCTCCTTGGCCTACTTTGTCCTTGAATTGGTTTGTAATTTTCTTAATATCGGCATAAGAGTATCTTGCCGGCTTCAAAGCTCTATAATCCTCCAAGAACCTCTCAATCTTTAGATGATCCTTTCTCTTTATTTTCTTTTGTCTATAGAACCAATACATTGCAATGAAGATTACAAGAAGCAAAAATGAGCCTAAAGTCACACATGCAATCTCCAAGTCATGACCTGTGAAAGACAAAGAAGACCCGTTATATTTTTTCTTTGTGTGCTGAAAATGGTGTTTAAAGCTTCAGACTACTATCTAGGACCCGTTGTTTGATGGCACTAGTAGGCAGCAGCGCCATGACTTGTGGAGAGTACTTAGTTGATAATGGTGTACATCGTCTGGTAGCCCACCCAGCCTAGCCCGCTTTTTTAGGGTTTGGGATTTGTGTTTAAGCTTATAGGGTTGGGCTGGGTTGAGATTTTATGCCCGTTTAGTAAATGGTATGGGGTTGTGAAAAACACTTAAGGCGCAGCCCGGCCCAATAAAAATAAAAGAACTCCTATTTTTAATAGGATATAGGTATGTAGGTATGAATGTATATGTATGTATAGGTATATGTATACTGTTATGTTATCCCGATAAGTCTTAAGGTTCTCCTTTTATAAGTGAGACACCTTAGAGAAGTTTTTGCAAGTTATAGTTTCATGGATATTGGAGAGTTCCAACTTTTTGATCACATTAATTATTTTTTGTGGGGACATTTAATTATTAGAACTTTTTATGAGTCAGTTTTTTAGTAGTGATGAAAAAACTTAGAACTTTAAGTTTAATTATTTCGGTTGTCAATTCTAATTTGTGAGCATCATGATTGATTAATTTACTAGGGTTTGCCAGTGCCTGAAGGCACGGGGCAACACATTCTAAACATAGTCTAAATGAAATATCAAACCCCTTTTTTATGAATTTTTTTGGATACAATGGTTGTTTTTTTTTTTTTTTGAACAATGAAGAAGAATATTATTAAAAGAAGAGGAAAGGATAGTACAGATAAGAGGCTAAGAGAAAGCATCACAACGCAAAGACAACATCCCAACTATGTTCGCACCTTGTCCCGCGACAATCATCTGCATCTTAGCCCGCAAGAAAAAGGGGGCTGCAGCCCACAAAACAAATCAGAGTCAAACACGTATCAAACCCAATAAAACCTAACTGACAAATATAAAGGCTGTCGAAACATTTTAATATATTCTTTTTAGTGTTGAAGACGATGACGGGTTCTTGGAATCGCACGTGATATTGGTCAATACGTGCATTGACACCAAACACAAATAGTGAGAGAGCAGTGACAGTGGGTGATTTTTTTTTATTTGTTTACTGTTTTATCGTCCCGTGATATAGGATCGGAATATTTCAAGTGTGATAAATTTTTCCTGGATGGGCTCTTTTAGAAGTGGGAAGAAATCAGGTGAGCCCAAATTGGGTTCCTCTTTACATACTAAAAACTTATTTTATTTTATTTTCGTTTTTAGTGGGTTAGACAAATGACAAGAACATCATTTATGTATTTGTGAAATATACTACTTTTGTGTGCTTAACAATCAAAATGAATTCAGTATCGAGAAATTTTATTGTTCTCTTTGTGCAACTCTGTTTATTACGCTCTTTTTTGTTGCAATGTGTTTGTGACACCCAACTTTGGTTGGGCTGCTAGCAGTGAAGTTGGGTATTCGGAGAGTTTCGGTGGACGAATAGGTGGGTGGGTCACACATTTCACATCAGTTAATGACAAATTATAACGAGGCCTTTTTAAAAAGGCAAGGTGGGTGACCGATTGAAAAGTCCATTGGCTTGGCATGACCAAATTAAGCAAACTATTTGTACAAAGGGGGAGCGAGTTGTTACAAATAATATCAAAATTTGGACCAACTGAAGTGTGTTCCTAAGTGAGGGAGATTGTAAAATCTTGGTTTGACTATGTGTTAGCTGTGAGCGCAGACATTTGGGACTGGTAGGGAGTCTTGGTGTACGTATGGATAAGTGATCACAAGTTCTACATCGTTTGGTCGATGCAAAGTTTAGCGCTATTAGTAATAGATCATGATCTTCCTTCTACAAAGCCTTTTAAATCTGTGAGGGCACCAAAGCCATGTGAAACTTTGCAGATACGCATGCTCGTCTTGCAGCAATGCAAGGGTGGGTGATGGATTGGAAATTTCCATGAGTCATGATGGGTGTAAGGTAAACAATAATAATACAACCACACACAAACAAGCAAATAACTACACATACTCATTCACGTAACATGTGTAGAATTAGGTAAAATGACAGTCCACATCTCTGATCATTAATAATGATAACGAATACAATAGGAATTCGATTCCTGCTGCCTTTCTGTGCAATTATTTTTTTTTGATTGGCAAAAGATGAATATTATTAGAAAACGGGGAAAGAAAAAGGGGATCCAACAAAAAGTTGGACAATACACCAAAAGGGCAAAGCTCATAACACCCAAGGGTCTATCAAGGTCCACAGCAGATAATACAATAAAGATCAACCCAACACCCAAATAACACAAAGAAGGCCCAAAACCCAAATCCAGCCCAAGCCTAGATCGGCAGCCACCACTGTACAAATTACCAGAGCCCAGCCTCGCCGTTAAGCCGAGCCGGCCTCTCCCAGACGTAGAGACCAACGGTGGGAACTAGCCTACGACAGTGAAAGCCAAGACATTCAGGGCCTGAGGGCCGACCACCACCACCATCAGCCAAAACACTGAATAGCCCCTACAACAAAACAATCTTCATCAGCGATATCACCACCCCAGAAAGACGAAATGCCAGCCCCACGCCCGATTGAGAGCTCAGAAGGCCATCGGCCGGAATTTGGCACACAAAAGACGACCAAAGCATCACAACCATGAGAGCCACACCACTCCACCACCACCGGACTGGATTATCACAGATCAAAACCATCATCTTTACCGATCATTTTTGAAATAAAGGACAACCTGCAAAACAAAGTTAGAACCAAAATCTACACTACAGAACATAAAACCTCCCACCACCGCCCAAACACCCACGCAGTCCAGATCCAGAGCCAACTCCACCAATACCAGCCTCAAGATCGACGAGGAGACGGCGAAACACCCACCTCCGCGCCGACTGCCACTTCCCCAAGCCTCCATGGCCATCCGGCTGAAAGGAAAACAGAGCTGTTAGGCACAACATTGTCCGTCCAACAACGGTAAAACAAGGTGGGGTCCGAACTACCCCAAACCTCCGACCACCGTCAGACCCAGCCCCGATAGGATTGAGCACCACCAGGTGCGGTGAACGGAGGGTATCGGAGCGGCGAGCTGGGGAGGACAAGAACAACGGCAAAGGAGGACTGAAGAACATCGATTCTGAAAGAAAAGACGAAGGAGAGAGAGATAGAGAGGGGAGAAGGAGGAAATGGACCCGGGGGGAGGAGGGAGGGAGGGCACCTCCCCCGGCGGCGGCAGGCTGAGGAAAACCTGCTTCGTTCGCTCGAATATATCAAATAGAGATCACCCCAAGCGTAGGGTATAAGCGTCCAATTGAAGCATAATAAATCCGGAAGTCCGGGATCGTACCCATAGGGATAACTAATACGGCTTGATGGATTGTAGATGTAAGTATGGTTTCCGGCTTTTAGGCAGCCAACTTGGTTTTTCGTATGTGGTGGAAAGTAAAAACGCTAAATTAAACGAGAATAAACTAGATAAAAAGAAGGTTAGGTCTAGAAATCACCAACACCCACGACTCAAGCAAAACCACATTTTTCACCCTAATACACGGTTTAACCCGGAAGATAAGATGGTTCGAAAATCAAGCTAGCTATAGAATTTATTTAGCAAACACCTCGAGCGACAGAGCTCCAAGCATCATGTGTGGTAAGTAGGCGAAGCTCTTACCTACACATGATCAAGGAGGTTAACACCTCGGTAATTTGACAAACAAATCCAAGCCCCACATCAATTTCCAAAATAAAGTTGCAAACTTTTTGGTGAAAAATGCAATTTTTACTCAAGCCATGGGGTGCTAGTCACCCCATGACCCAACCTTATGAAACTACTCACACATATCTAAAAAGATAAGAGCAAGCAAAAATCTACTTAGCATAAGTGTAAACACAACACTAGAAATAAACTAGCTAGAAAGATAGATCGGGAGAATTTAAACAACTTTAATTAAGGAGACAAGAGTCAAAACTAACTTACTTAAGTGGAAAATGCAGAAATAAGAAGCTGGAAAAATAAGAACACTCAAGAACACGAAGAACAATTCAAATCTAGCTCTAGATCTAAAAAAATACAATGCAAAAAAGTAAAAAAGGTGTTTGTACAATGACATCACACCTATAAATAGTCCCTAAGTACGCGGATGGAATATTCTCCAGAGATTCCCCCTTAAGGCCTCGGTACCGATGGCAATGGGCTTAAAATGCATTTAAGCTCTCGGTACCGATGTCTTATTTCTTAGCCATCGATGCCTAGCAGGTTATAGCTGCTGGCTGAGATAAGGGCTCGGTACCGATGTCTCCAATCTTAGCCATCGGTGCCGAGTGGGTTATGGCTGCTGGCTGAGATAAGGGTTCGGTACCGATGGCTGAAATCCTTGCCATCGGTGCCGAGAGCTTATCTCAGAACTTGTCTTGCTCGGGCTGCTTTGCCTTGCCTTGGCCATTGCTCGGGCCACTTGCTCGGTCATGCCTTGCCTTGGCCTTGCTCGGGCTTGCTCGAGCCATCGGGTCACACCTGTCTTGACTGCTTTGCAACGGGCCATGCCTTGGCGTCGGGTCGTCTTTTGAGCCTCGAGTGCTTTGTGATGCTTTGAGCTTTAACTCTCTTGATTTAAACGGTTTTCCTACAAAACGCAACCAAAATACCTTACGCGCACAAGAGATTAAAAGCAACTAATTAAGCGATAAAATAAACTAAAACTAGTTACTAGCGCACCCTTTATTACATTCTCGGGTGCTTATCACACCCCCCCAACTTGAGGTTTGCTAGTCCCTAGCAAATAAAACACGAAAACTTGAAAACTAAAAACTTTGCAATTCATCCGCTACCACAACTTAGAACATACTCAACATTGTAAACTAACAAGAGTTTAAACAATCCAGCTTTTTATTTCATTTCTGCAATTCACACTTTCAGCATCAAACCAAACAAGCTAAGTATCAAGCAAGTTAAGAGCAAGCTAAAAAGGTTTGTGTCCTCGAACAATGGGAGGATACGGGAGACAAAACCTTGCGAATTCAAACTAAACCATATCCACCAAAAGAAGTGCTTGACAAGCAGGCAATAGCGAAAAAGGAATACTACGCCTCAAACAACTAAAGAACTTTATTCAACAGAATTGAAAACTAATAGATGATTTTTGGATAACGAAAGGAAAGCAAGCTATACAACTAATTATGCAACTATCAGACAGTCAATCACAAAGGAATCCGAGCGCGCTAAGGATCAACTAAGGACTTTTTCAAGCTTGTAATGACCTTGGTTAAAATGAAAAGGGTTAGCAAAAATGGGCGACGGTTTTTTTTTCTAGCTTGGCCATCTACCCGAATGACCGCCGCTAACAAGGCCAAACCAATACCAACTAACTACTAACTAATGAGAAACTACTACCACCAACTCCTTCACACCAAGTCGCCATCCTCATCCGGCTTCTCACGGTATTGTCTCAAGCTCCCTCCTTCCATCAAACACTTTCTCATCCGGAATGAATGCTTACCCATAAGTCAAACCAATTCTCTCATCAAAGTATTCAACCCTCTTTAGAAGTTGCTTTTGCTCTTTCGTAGTATTTCTTTGATCCTTTTTTTTTTCTTTTCCTTTGAGAAATCGGGTCATTTGAGGTGAGATTTGTAGTAAGAGAGATTGGAGCCAATTTTGGGGCTTTTTGGAGAGGAAAATAGAAATTTGGGTCTTTCGCTTTTGTAGTGGGAGAGGAGAGATAGAGAATCATGTAACAATTTTTCGCTTTTTCGCATTCCAACCACTTCTATCATTTCACACCAACCCCAAATCTCCTTGAACAATGAAAACTCATCCCAACATCCCTCCGAACAACCGGTTTCCTAGGTTAAGCAAAGAATGGGAGAAATAACATGTTGCGAAATAGGACAAGGTGACTCATATGTGGTGTAATCATGCAAAGAATGCCTTATATCTTCTCCTAAGTGCGCTTTGGATTCTGTAAGTGCAGAAAAACCGTGAGTGGTTTAAGTAGCATAAGAACGTAACGGCTACTTCGATATCCTCGCCGGAATCCTAATATGTCGCCGTAGTCTTTATCTGCAAAACAGACAAAGTGTGAGTGCACCTTTGCCTCTCGTGGCAAAGGCCCTCCGATGCCTAAGTTAGTATCACGTACTAGTCGAAAAACCCTAATTCGAGTAGAAGAATATGTAAAACCGTAATGTATTGTGTACCTTTTTCTCTAGGTTTGCCTCGTACTTATAGGTTTATGGATGCTTGCTGCCCAAGTATCCACGTTTCCCTAGGTTTCCTATCTCGTATAGGAAACCCAGAATAACTTGGATTCTCGTTCCCTTATCAGTTCATTACCTTAGTCCGTTTAGGACTCTTTTCCACAGCTGGCCGAGCTTCCCATTCCCGTTGGGTATCTTCCCAAGATCCTATTTTATTGGGATCTCATTCCTTCACGGAACATCTCTGTTTCTGGAACCTTCTGGATCGTCCCCTGCTCTGGGACTACTTTCGTATAAACTCCCCCCCTGTTCGGCCTTATCGTTGCCGAACAAGCTACCTGGACCAATGACTTTACATGTTACTGGTCCTTTGACAATCCCTTGGTTCAATATCCTTTCGTGTCACTGGACCTTGACCTTGCATAGACTCTCTGAACCAATGATTTCTCATATCATTGGTCTCTGTCGCCGACCACCGTTTTGCACGGCGACTGTCCCCATCATAATTATATCGTGGTCCCACGTACCACGTACCCGGGCACAATTTGTACCTGCTCGGGATTTACTCCCTACAGATTCCAAAATGATTAAAAATTGACATTCAAACACAATTAGAGATAGACATGAGATTATTCACCTAACTACAAGTATTTTTATTGAAAAGATGGGGATATAGCCAAAGCTTGCTCAAAAACTCAACTCAAAACCTAACCGTTCAATCCTTAACCAATCATGCAAATTGAGAAGCACCAAATTCTCTTAGGATTGTTACGAACTCTTACCAACTTACAATTATTGAGCATGCAACAAGTTATGAAAAAGAACCAAAAACATGACAAAAGGAAGAATTTGCAAGTAAAAACCTTATTTATTTTTGAAATTTTCCATTTTCTCATTTTTTTGGATTTTTCAATTTCTATTGTTTTTGAATTTCCAAAATTTCAAAATTTAGCAACTAGCAAACAAAAAGCACAAAGGCTAACCCCTCCCCCCAACTTAAAGCGATGCTATGCCCTCATAGCATTAGGAACAAGAGCGAAGGAAGGAAAGAGTGAGCGAATGTACCGTCCAAGGGGAATGTCAACCCCTAAATACCTCGACCAAGTAGGAGGATTTCATGTCATTTGCTTGCTCCAGTCTGTATAGATGCTTCCAAGATTTAATCTTTCGGTTTTGCCCACTCGAAACCAAAGCTAGTCACACTGGGCCATATCCAAAGCTTTATCGGACTAATAACCGCGGCGCATAGCCGCACCCATGCTTAGAGCTCCTGAATGCCTCACTCACCCCGGCTTTAGACCCAAACTACCAAGGCTGGTGTGGTAGCAAATAAACCCTGCAGAAGACTTAAGAGGAAGACTTTCCACAAAGCAAATGACATTAGTACCACCGGTCCGTGTTATCCGGCTTCAAACCAAACCCAAATTAAAAGACATGAAATAAATGAAACACACAAGAAACATGTAAAAGTAAATAGAAATATGCAAAACAAAATGCAATGCAATGCACCAACCGATCATCACGCGATCAAACGAGTCATACTTTTCTTCCCATTCCTTACCGGTGGGGTAAGCAATGGGTGGCTATACTAGACCGTTGAGAATTTGTTATGCTAGTGCCCGTAATAAAATTTATCGCTCGACCTTGCCAAACAATGAAGTTCAGCGTCCCCTACGATCAAAACAAAGCAAGATACAATACAACCTAGGTGCACTCCAGGCAAATCACACCTCACCCATAGACCAAAGTTGCCACCGATAGGGGCCTATTCGGAGAGCATGGATCATTAACGATAAACTATTACCAAGAAGAACTAATGAAAGCCCTTTTTACACTAACACGTTGGTGAAATCTTTTCATGTGAAACATCTCCAAGACTTTATTCAAAACAAGTAACACATGACAAACCTAAACATGCATCTTAAACAAAAACAAAAGAAACACGTAAAAGAAAGAAAGAAAACACATATGTACATTTAGCACGCTATTAATAACTATTAGAAGAAATAGAGCACTCCAAGCTACACTCTTTACCAAAAATTGAACTCGACCATGCCACAAGATAAGGTACTTTGAGAAAAGTAATTGCCGAATTCGTTTTAAAAACTTGAGTTCCACCAAGTGCATAGCCCAAACAAAATCAATTTTCAAGTTGTTGACAAAATCTACAATATAAGGATGATAAACCACAAGAAAATCATCAACACCAAGAAAATCAATTATTTCTATGATTGGTAACTTCTCAAGAATAGGCTCACATGCATCTTGTTTTTCTAATAAAGAGAGTAAAGAATCTACCTCAGCATCCATTTCTTTAGCGGTGAGAGGATCAAGGCACCAAGGATTCGAAGGGACAATTGTAGCTTCCATGGGCTCCAACTCTTCAAAGATTGGTCCATAAGCATCTTGTTTAGCCAACAACGCATACAAGTAATCCACTTCGGCATCCATTTCCTTAGCGGTGAGAGGTTTAGCCAACGGATCATCACAAAGAGGGTAACTCTGGACCTCAGTTTCATCAATAGGCTCTGAGGAGCTGTCACAATCTAAACTAACAGTTTCAACCAAGATATACGGCTTAATTTCCTCTTCCATGGCATCCGAGTTAGAATCCTCAAAATTTTCAGACAACTCACAAAATTGGAGCTTTTGGGCTAATTTATCAAGGTAATCCCAACCTTCTTCAGCGTTTTTATCCAGGAATTCATCATTGGACATAAAATCAACTTGACATGTCTCACGATTTAAACCATGGCAAAAGATAGCCAGAAGATTGCCAAGCTCACAATTAAAACTCGACCAAGAGAATACGGAACATTTAAAACGCTCCCAATATTGTGAAAAAGACTCATTATCTTGTTGGTAAAAATGAGATAGTTCTTGTAAAAGCATATGAGTCTCATATGAGGGAGTGAAAGTTTTAAAAAATTGTTCCGTAATCTCTTGCCATGTCGATCCTGGACTCAAAAAATAAAATCAATCTTGAGCACTATCACACAAAGACGCTGGGAATACTTGTAAAATAGCCCTTTCATCGTTAGCAAAAACTTTCTCAAGATCATCAATATGGGAAAATGGATTTTCTGAGGCCAAGCCATAAAATATAGGAATTGACACTGAATAATCAAATTGTTTTGCATACCTTCCATAGCACCTTGCAAAATTGGCCATTGTACCTCTTGCTACTCAGAGTAAACAGACATACACAAAACTACTAACTACCAACAAACTAACTAACCGGAGGGGCTAGGCCGCCGCCTCAACTCAACAAACAGAAAGTGCGAGGGGTTATGCCACCACCTCGGCTCAGCAAAGCAGATTAAATTAAGTTAACTAAACTAACTAAGCAAGTAAACTAACTAACTAACTAACTCAATATCTACTCCGGCTTCGTTACACCTCAGGTTTGGCATAAAACCAGGTTAGAGGTATCCACCGAATTAGATACGAGCAACTAACAAATAAACTACTAACTAACTAACTCAATATCTACTCCGGCTTCGTTACACCTCAGGTTTGGCATAAAACCAGGTTAGAGGTATCCACCGAATTAGATACGAGCAACTAACAAATAAACTACTAACTATAACTAAAAGAAAGAAGCGGGATACTCACAATGGTTTGTCGAGCCTCCATAAAGCCATAATAAGAAATCCCCGGCAACGGCGCCAAAAATGCTTCGTTCGCTCGAATATATCAAATAGAGATCACCCCAAGCGTAGGGTATAAGCGTCCAATTGAAGCATAATAAATCCGGAAGTCCGGGATCGTACCCACAGGGATAACTAATACGACTTGATGGATTGTAGATGTAAGTATGGTTTCCGGCTTTTAGGCAGCCAACTTGGTTTTTCGTATGTGGTGGAAAGTAAAAACGCTAAATTAAACGAGAATAAACTAGATAAAAAGAAGGTTAGGTCTAGGAATCATCAACACCCACGACTCAAGCAAAACCACACTTTTCACCCTAATACACGGTTTAACCCGGAAGATAAGATGGTTCGAAAATCAAGCTAGCTATAGAATTTATTTAGCAAACACCTCGAGCGACAGAGCTCCAAGCATCATGTGTGGTAAGTAGGCGAAGCTCTTACCTACACATGATCAAGGAGGTTAACACCTCGGTAATTTGACAAACAAATCCAAGCCCCACATCAATTTTCAAAACAAAGTTGCAAACTTTTTGGTGAAAAATGCAATTTTTACTCAAGCCATGGGGTGCTAGTCACCCCATGACCCAACCTTATGAAACTATTCACACATATCTAAAAAGATAAGAGCAAGCAAAAATCTACTTAGCATAAGTGTAAACACGACACTAGAAATAAACTAGCTAGAAAGATAGATCGGGAGAATTTAAACAACTTTAATTAAGGAGACAAGAGTCAAAACTAACTTACTTAAGTGGAAAATGCAGAAATAAGAAGCTGGAAAAATAAGAACACTCAAGAACACGAAGAACAATTCAAATCTAGCTCTAGATCTAAAAAAATACAATGCAAAAAAGTAAAAAAGGTGTTTGTACAATGACATCACGCCTATAAATAGTCCCTAAGTACGCGGATGGAATATTCTCCAGAGATTCCCCCTTAAGGCCTCGGTACCGATGGCAATGGGCTTAAAATGCATTTAAGCTCTCGGTACCGATGTCTCATTTCTTAGCCATCGATGCCTAGCAGGTTATAGCTGCTGGCTGAGATAAGCGCTCGGTATCAATGTCTCCAATCTTAGCCATCGGTGCCGAGTGGGTTATGGCTGCTGGCTGAGATAAGGGCTCGGTACCGATGGCTGAAATCCTTGCCATCGATGCCGAGAGCTTATCTCAGAACTTGTCTTGCTCGGGCTGCTTTGCCTTGCCTTGGCCATTGCTCGGGCCACTTGCTCGCTCATGCCTTGCCTTGGCCTTGCTCGGGCTTGCTCGAGCCATCGGGTCACACCTGTCTTGACTGCTTTGCAACGGGCCATGCCTTGGCGTCGGGTCGTCTTTTGAGCCTCGAGTGCTTTGTGATGCTTTGACTTTAACTCTCTTGATTTAAACGGTTTTCCTACAAAACGCAACCAAAATACCTTACGCGCACAAGAGATTAAAAGCAACTAATTAAGCGATAAAATAAACTAAAACTAGCTACTAGCGCACCCTTTATTACATTCTCGGGTGCTTATCAAAACCCTAGGCAAGAAATCGCTTCGGTTTAGAGAGAGAAGGAAAAGGCGTTCCTGAATGGTTGATGTTGGAGAGTGTGCAATTTTTCCCTCTCATAAATTCAATGATCAAAACTTTAATAATCCATATCCAGTAAGAAAGAAAAACGACTCTCATGCCTTTTTTGGGTACAATTCGAATCCCTCGTGTTGCATTTCTCATTTTTCTCAAAAGCCAAAGTGACTTTTTGTTTCACCAATTGGACGAAAAGCCAAAACCCATATATAGTGACGCAGTTTCTAGATACCCACATGACCAAAATGGGCATAAATCGTGTTGTCATTAAACTCTCTTTTACCATTTCCATTTGCTGACCCAAGATCGTATATGGTGGAGTGTTTCACCTTTAGAGATGGGCCTTTCCTACATGGCTTGGGCAGTAGTTGGGCTCTGCGAATTAACATTTTCGGAGTTAAAAATGGATCGATGGGCAGATGAGGTCGGACGATAAGCCCTACCCAAGTTAAATTCGTTGCTGACCAATGTCTACGCCAAGGCTTTTGCCAAATTCAACACAAGATCTCAAGAGTCAGCTTCTCTCTCTCTCAATCTCTTTTACATCTCAGTGAGAAATTGCCCAATTGTGATGCTTGATATCGTAGCAAACTAAGAAATGACCTTCACCTTAAAAAAGAATAAGCGATATTCTAAGCCTCTAAAGATGGTGTCTTTTTGACAAGAGAAGGAGCCTCCTAAAGGGATGAATTTTTTTGAGTTGTGTACCCCCATAGACTGGTATTTTTTTATTTTTTAGTTTCAATGGTAAGAACTTCAATAGATAATTTTGAAGAGAAAAACAACACAACAAATAAAGCTGCTACGAAATCTTATAATCTACACTAGCTCTATCAAAAAAATGTGCGTCGCCTGTAACTGAGTCATGAATTGCGTCAGAACCCTCATAGTTAGCCAACGAACTTGTTGGGTATCCTTGCGCTTAACTTTCGAGTTCCAAGACAAAAGGCTTGGAAATCTCTTGTCTGAGGCCACGTGGCAAAAATCTATCGGTAAAATTACCCTCGTTTTGTCCTCCTATCTGTGTTACAACATTTAAACAATCAGTCATAATATATGCGTCAGTGTCATCGCGATTTGTAGACTATTTATTATAACAGCTAGGAGAATTGCTAGAATTTCCATTTGGGAGGGGCTTGTGCTGAGGGTAGACATTTGTTTAACCACAGAACCATCAGGAAGGTAAGCTGGCTGTGAAACCAAGGCCACTCCAAGCTCTGCCTTCTTTCCAAGCGCCGTCAGTTAGGTGGGTTTGGATTAAAATGTTCTTATTATTCAAAAAAAAATTGCATTCGTTTGTTGGGAATTGATTTTGCCACTCCCATTTTTGTTCATGCCACTCTCCATCTCTTACAAAACAAATCATCTTATATAGACACAAAGGGGAGTGGCATTAACAAAAAGGAGAGTGGCAAAATCACTCTCCTTGTTTGTTTTCCGTCAAATTTTTGTAACTTATTGATTCGTCTCGACAAGAGAAATCGGAAAAGCAATTTTTTTTTTTATTATCGAAACTCATAATTTTTTGAATAAAGCCAAAAATAAGTCAATAAGATGGTTATTTTTAATTATTTTTGTCTTTTTGAAAAAAAATATACGAGATTCGATCAAAAAAAATTTACTTAATTTCCAATAAGACGGTTATTTTTACTTATTTTTGTAGAGACCCGTAAATTCATAAAATTGATTTAAATGATTTACAAAGAAATAAAAAGGAGGAAATTTGTTTGGAATATTGAGATTTGGGGTTAGTATGTTAAAGTAGAATACTTGAAGGGTAAATGTGTGATGTGTGGATGGTGTGTATATAACATGTGTGTGTGAGAGGTAGGGAATAACTTTCCCATTTTCCTCTCTTCTCACTCTCCTGTCCATCTCTCTCTCGGCTCCCTCACTCTCTCTCTCTCTCTCTCTCTCTCTCTCTCTCTCACTCTCATTCACAATTTTACCCATTCAATCCAAAACCCACACAAAACAGCCTTCAATCCTTCATTCCTTTGTGTAGCGGAGCTCGTTTCTCGTTGGTTTAAGCTTGAAGGAGGCGTATACCATCCGATTTCAAGATTTTGGGTTAGGGCTTGGAGGATCCTTGAATTTGATCTTCAATCTTGAGGTAGGGATTTCTAACTTTCAATATATGTTTATGACTTGTTTCTTGTAGCTTGAGGTGTGCCTTTGATCATTGTTGTTGTTGTTGTCGTCGTTGAACCCATGAAAATCTATAGAAAATCTGCTCGAACTGAGCTGGTATCGATACCATTTGCTCAGGTATCGATACCTTTGTGTTCCAAAACCCAGAAAATCACTTGTTATCGATACCATTTGTCCTTGTTATCAATACCCTTGCGTTTGGAAGGCGTCTTAGTCAAATGGTATCGATACCATTTTCCTTGGTATCGATACCTGTTGCTTATCTCCAGTTTTCACTGTTTTGCTTCATGTTTCACCATTTTAGTTTCCAATCCCTTCCAACCTACCCAAATACCTTCCAAATGACTCTTAACTTGGTTACTCGTATTTTAATGACTTTGTTGAATGTATCCATGACTTTAATGCTCATTTGGACATGATATCACGAAAATCATTTTATATATCAAAGTTGGATTTGAATGGTACAAACATGACGGATACATGATTTTGAAACTTTACGAATGCGACGAGAACATTCAGGACTCATCGACGGGTGAGTGTTTGGCAGAGGACATCGGGGTCCTTTACTTGGCCCGGGCAGAAGCTATATGCTCGTATTTGATACGTCAGGACCTCCCAATGGGTAAGGTGTCTGGCAGAGGACATCGGGGTCCTTTAACTGGCCTGGCAGAAACTAGGCCAGTTACGGCTCGTGACACTTGAATGAGACACGTTTTGACATATGGTGCTTTCAAAAGTTATTCATTGGGACAAACGATTGGTTCAAAAAACGAAAATGTTGGATTTGGATTGCTATTATTGTCCATTCATCGGATTTTGTTGCCATTGTTCATCTTGTGATCACTTCTACATTTCATATGCATACATTGTTAGATTAGAGTTTTCACTGGGCTAGTGTAGCTCAAACCTTACATCTTTTTCAGGTATTAACCCAGGGCAGTAGCTTCATGTTTGGAGTGCATGGATGTAGACATTCTTTTGAAAGCTAACATTGAGAAGTTACTAAGTCATCTTTGTAATTTATTTTTGGAAAATGTATTTGTAACTCTATTTATAAATCTTTTGATTAAGTAATATTGTAAGTTCTTAACTCTCTTGGTATTCGGTTATTACGTTGATTTGGGCCTCGAATCCAAAAATGTAAACTTTTTGGAATTATAAAACCTTGAAGTGTAATTATGGAAATGAAAATGTTAAACTCTTTGGATTATTATACGGATTATTGTGAGGTTTTATTTATACAAATCTTTTATATTTATGTTGAAAATCGAGAGTATGACAATTTTTGTCGAGACGAATCAATAAATTTCAAAAATTTCACGCAAAATTATCAAATGCGAAAAGAAAACAAATAAGTCCAAATGACTTTTGAAGCCAAACCCGCCCTAATTTCTTGCTGGGAGAAAGAAAAAATTTCTTGCTTTTCTTGAAATTGCAACATTTTTAATTTTGTCTTTTTAGGAATTAGGTGATCTTTCCCATAAAGCCATATCCGTCGGTGGACTGACCAAATGATTTTAAGGAAACATAAACGTGATTGTGGTTATTGTGCCACGAGAAATTTTTCAGTGCCGAGCGGATACCACATGGTGTCCGCTTGGTACATTCGGGCAGTTCATTTTTGTTTTCGACGGTTTGAATTTGGAGAGAGAAAGAGGAGAGAGAGTGTGGAGGTGAGAGTAGAGAGAGTGTTTCAATCTGGACCGTCCAATATATTTTTGGACGATTCGAATGTGCCCGCTCGGGCACCATATCAGCCGGATGACGTGATACCCACCCGCACTGAAAAATTTATCTTCTGCCACTATCAATTGTGACATGTACTCCTTGTCCAATTTAGACCACAGCTATAAATGAAGAAGAAGAAAGCAACTTTAATAATGAAAGCGGGGGGCCTTGTTGTCCAGACCGTGCACAATACATGCTCTGCACAATCTCAGCCGTCTGTTTGTGTTTTAGATAATTCGAATTTAAATAAAAAAAAATTTTGGGAAAGAGTTAAATTTTTTTTTGGAAAAAATTTATTTAAATCCGGACCGTTTAAAACACAGACGAACGACCCATTGTGCATGACAGGAATGTTGTGCGCCCATGCACAGGCCCCTCTGGCTTCCTTTATTAATGTCATGAATGCTCTCAATTGTTTCTGAATAAAAAATGTTAAGGATACATGATTCTTGGTACATGAAAATGTCAATGAAATAAAATGAACAGTTCAGATTCATAGTGATGTGAATCTGAACCTTTCATTTTATAGACATTTTCATGCGCTGGATTGTAAATTTGTGAAAATATTTTACCGAATGAAAGAATAACAAGAAATGGTTTTGTACTTATCCGACATCTATCTTTTCAGAAACTTTTGTATAAATTGATAATCAATTCACAACTTTATACTCTTCATCTCACCCAAGGCTGGCTCATAAGTTTTGAAGGCCGGAAGCAAACCTCTTAGATGAGGACTTTCTATATTTTTCATACAAAAGTGGTTTACAAAAAGTCTAATAAAAAAAACCATTACAAAAGATTTATCATTACGAAATAGAAGCATATTATCCCCAAAAAAAAATGCAACTACTATTACAATACCTCAAAATTAATCATTTGAAAATTAGTCTTCTCGCACTTTTTGCTTTTTTTATCGCCCCAGTGTTTCTAGTGAGTAATTCTACCGTTTGGACCTATTTTGTGGCTCCTAAATTTCATTTGGATATATTTTGTGTAAAAAAGGCTTAATGCAGAAAAAAATTTGGGCCATATATACATATATTGATATATATAGGAATCCTAGAATTTTGGGGGCCTTCTTTTTAAATATTTTTTGGGGTCCGAAGCACATGCTTCCCTAGCCTACACCTAAAATCTCTCCCGATTTCTCTCCCGAAAATCTCTCCCGAAAATCTCTCCCTATTCAGTACAAAACCCTACCCCCTTCCCCCCTCCCCCCCTTCTGACTTTGGCAGCTTGTGGAAAAAGAAAAAAACGGAGGATTCCCACACTGACTTCGGCAGCTTGTGGAAAAAGAAAAAAACGGAGGATTCCCACGGACGAAAAACGGAGAACGGGATCTGCCATCGAAGTTTCTTTCTTGGACGAACAGCGACAAACATCCCGTTGCCGTCACATCTCGTCGTCGCCATCGCCACCCACCTCCCGTCGCAGTCACATCCCGTCCCCGATCTTCGTCGCCTTGTGTCCCTCTGTATGGTTCTTTGAATCTGAAGGGTTTATACACCAGTAAAAACATAAGAATCCTTCTCTTCCTTTCTTTATCCTTCTATGTGAAGGGTTATATGTTCAGATCTGTTAAGGTTTTGTTTTTTGTACGTTTGTTTAGCTGCTGTTGGGTATATATGGTTATATGTTCAGATATGTTAGGGTTTTGTTTATATATGGTTATGGTAACATATATGGTTATATATTCAGGTCTATAAACGGTAGTCCAATTGCACTGAAACTATTTTTTTGCTGGATTTGGAATGTTTTTGTACTTTTTTTGTTGCTGTTGAGAAACATATATGGTTATATATATATTCAGGTCTATAACCATATATCATGAGATATATAACGTTTACTTTTTTTAACATATAAAGCTATATGTTTTCATCTGTTTAATTTTTTTCTTATGTGCAGAAATGACAAATCCACAAGAAATAGGAGTGTGGTTTCATGAAGTGCCTAATCCAATATATTGCAAATTGGACCTCAGAAGAGCCCTTCACATCAAATCCTTCTACCAAAGGTACCTCATGACGTTGAAGAGCCACATTAGGATCGTTGATCCTGACAAGACAGCCAAGAATATTAGATTTAGAATTTTAATTTGGTTAAAGTCTTTTGGTATAATTTCTTTGTCTTGTTTTTATATTGCTATTCAGAAGACTCTGAATCCGTTTTTTAGATCTATCGATCAAATTTATAACTACGTAGTTGAACAATAGCAGACTCTGAATCCATTTTTTATTTATTTTGAACACAGATGTTTTGATTGGCAGATGTAATGGTTTCAATGACTGATACTTGTTAAAACTTGAAAATATATATGCACAAACATATAACCATAATCATATATAACCATAGATCTTAAAAAGGAGAATATATATACGGCTTAACTCTTATATAAGATTATTTATATGTTCTTGCATTGTTATAAATAAGATTTCAGAAGCTAATGCATATACGGTTATCAGAAGCAAGTCAATGAGGCCGCTGCGCGGACCAATTCAATAAAGTATATAACGTTATATATGTGCATATAACGTTAAATGCGAGCTGATGAATGAGTATATAACGTAAAATGTAAGTATTTCACGTTAAATGTGAATTGATGAACGAGGTGTTCGTTCGTTTGAATTTGTTGAAATTGAAAAGTGGTTAATTGCCAGTTGGGTTGGCCTTAACTTTCCTCCGTGTTGTTACCAATATGTAAAATATACACTGGTGAACTCTCCATTTGAACAGTTCCACTCCTTAGCAAATTTCTGGCTCCGTCACTATTTAAAATGATTGCGAAATTGTTTCTCCCCTAATGGATTGAACTTGTTCGTTTTGGGTTTCAAAAATCTTATGCACAATCGTTAATAAATTTTTTCTATCTCCCTCTACTCATTACTTTTAAAAATCTTCCTCAAAATCCAAACCTCTCTCAAAACTCATCACTCCCAATAAATTTTCTTGAAAACGAAGTTATTTTTTTAATCAAGAAAGAGAAGTTCGTACTCACAAGAATTAACTAGCGTGACCGCCACGTCACCAATTCTTTTGCCAAAATTCCCAAATTCGCTTTCCGTCCAATCCCAACAGCCACGTCCCACTCCCAGACCTACCTAACTAGCCAGGGACATCTCCGTCATTTTCCACTTTCCCCGCAGAGATACGCCATTTCCGTCCAAACCAAACAAGCTCAAACCAGACTCTCCTAAACCAGAAGAGAGAGAGAGAGAGAGAGAGCCAAGTTCGGAACACAATAGTCTCTCTCTTGAGTTCCTCTCTCTCCTCCATTCCTTTCGCGGAACTCTCTCCTCCATTCCTTTCGCTTCGTACTTACATAGATAGTACATATTAGTATATCAGTGAGCCCGCTATTATTATCAAGCAAGGTAAATTAAATCTCTGTTCGTTTCCCCATTCCCTCTTGTATTCTACTCTATGCTTTTAATTTCCTCCGTACATTTTTAATTCGATGTCTTTGCTTTGTTTGTTTGTTTTTTTTTTGCTAATTCGTCAAAGCAGATGGATTTCCTTTTTTTTTTTCTTCCCCTTTTTCTTTTTTGGCTTCATGTGTTTTTTTGGTTTTTTTTTTTTTTTTTTGGTTGAACCCTAGCACTTTGGGTAGTTCCCCGAGGAAGCTCTGGAAAAGGAAACGGTGTCGTTTTCCGCTGCCGTTTGGCTTTTCGGTAAAAGATTTTTGCTGTTCACGATTCAACTTCATTCAACTTCATTAATAAGTTGGGGCTTGCTATTTGCAGCCACTTATTTCCTGAACGTAATCTGTATATTCTATTGTACACACCTGTTTATAATATGGTACACAGACTACGTTCAGAAAATTTGTGACTGCAAATAGCAAGCCCCATACGTTTTCATCTGTTTTTAAACAAGGGACAAAACGGAGCGTGAGTACGTTTCATGCCCAATGTTGTAAAGAAAAATTATTTTTAGTTTTAAATATCTCTTTTGATGCCTCATGTGTCAACATCAGCTTTCGCGCATCTCAACTAATCCCAATTCTACCGGCAAACCCAATTAGAGGCCGTTCCGGTTTCTAAAAAAAGTAACTTTTGGAAAAAGAAGGTAATTTCAAGCTCAAAAATCATGTGTTTACGTAAATAATTTTCCTACCACTATGGATCTTGTTTGATAGATTTCAACGAGATCTTTTATACGGTGCAAAAAAAATTAAAAAATTATTTACTAATCCCAATTCTACCGGCAAACCCAATTAATGTAGAGCAAAAGCTCCGTATGGAGTGACTCCAAAGGTGAGTTGATAGCACTTAACAGGTTTTAAACCCGAAACCTTAGGGACCACAAAACCTCTTGACCAACCCTTTTTTTATTTATTTAAATATTAAGCCGTTAGGAAGATATAGTTTGGATTTTTATAACAGAATCTTTATAAAATTCATTAACCTATATGTTGCTGCATGTGTTAAATTGATGCTTGACTTGCCATTCTTGTCCTTGCTTAGGCGAATATACGAGTGATTTGATTTGTGATTTCGTTGAATTTTGCTTTCTATATCTACAAGATCTTGTATTAAATGCTATTGCTTCATTCTTTGTTTGTGAATGTTTTAACTCTTCTTTATACCAATGTATTTGTCTTCCCTATTATACGTTTCTAAACTTCCTTTCTTGACTCTTCTTTATTTTGTTTCCGCTTTTGATATGTGTGCTTGGGTTAAATGTCCTATGTTCATTATTTCCCTCTTTGTTGTACAGTTGAACTTGTGCAAATTCTTCTGGTATTCTTTTCAGGCCTCTCCTCCTTTGGGTTTGTGTTTTTATTTCTTGTCACCTGGTTGGCTTATTTTTCTTATGTTCTTAGTCGTTGCCCTTGTTTTGATTAGTTTTGTTTCATCATTCAATTTCATCACCTGATTATTACAAAAAGCATTACGAAAACGGGATTGAGTTTAGTGCTTATTTTGAGGGGGGAAACTTTTCATGACAATAACGATGTGAGGATGAGCTGAAATCTTAACTATCCTTTTTTGGTTGCTCTTTGCTTTCTTCTACATGTGTCTGTTTGCATGCGTAAACTGTTTTTAAAGCCTTGTCGCGCTGTAAGTCATTGGGATTTTCTCTGATTGCAATTAATTTTAGTTGTTAGAGACTGGATCCGCAGAAGAAAAAGGTAATACATGGAGGCCGGCGCAGGAAAAGGTTTCGAATGCCAGAAGATTATGGATGGGAAGGCGAATGATGCTGCCAATGCTTTGGATAAGGCTATTATACCTTCATGTTGCTTGAAAGCCAGGGCCTCAGATCCTGAGGTTGAGGCCAAATGCCATTCAACAGTTGTCTCGGGATGGTTCTCCGAACCTCTGTCCTGCACTGGTCATTATTTTTAACTTCTTATCATATGTTTATGCCAGTGCATGTCCTGTAAAAATCTTTGTTTTCCTTCTACTATAAGTGTGTTTTTTTGTTTTACTTCTACTATAAGTGTTGGTGTTCCTTGACTTCTGTGACAAGGGGAACACTGACATTGTCTTTGTTAGTTGTTCAAGAATTGTTTCACTGTTTATGTTAATGGGTTCGAGATTTGTCTCATAGAGTACCAACTAATCTCATTTTTACAACATTTACTTTGACTAGAAATCTATGAAATCCTGGGATATTTTATTATCCAAACACTGCATATTTGGTCATCGGATATGAAGTCCAGTACGATGCTCATATCCATTCGGATATAAAGTCCAGTACGATGCTCATATCCATTTAGACAAACCGGATCCTTCGAGCATATGTAGTTCTCGTCTCACATATGCCTAGTAGTTACCGACCCTCATGTGTAGCGTTTGAAGAATGCAAGACTACCCATTGTCCACCTTGTCTAAACCCATGATCTCCCACAAGGCTCCAGCCAAACGTAAATTACTCATAAACCTACGAAAACATTCCTTCAGCCTCACATTTCCCACAAACCCGTTGGGGCCATTTCAACTTCAGATCAGTTGTTTGATCAAACGCGTCCTAGGGTACTGACCAAACATTGTACATCTTTCTGCAAGATAATAGATATCCGTGTCACAAGACTTGACATAAACTTCATGACCATTGCCACTGAGGCAAGCGGCCCAAGTCGACGAGTACGCTCCTTCAACAGACACAACCGGTCTCGTTGAAGGGCAACTGAATAAACTAAAGTTGTACACGAAATCTGCAAATTGAAAGGGAGTACGGGTAGACAAACTGAGGTTTTGAAGCTGTTGTGGGAGGCATTTATTTGGGTCTTTGATGTGGGGATTCGTAATCGATATTGGTGACTAGAACTTGGATGGAATAGGGGAGGTTGAGGAGAGTGGCGGTGGTGCTTGGAGAGCAATAGAGGTCGAACTAGGGATAGCTGCAGTGAGGTGGTGGTTGTCCTTGAGGCGGAATGGGAAGCGGATTGTTTTTTTTGAAATAGCAAAAATAAAACTCATTACCTCATAACACAAAGTACAGAGATAATAGGGTCTTGGATACACCGGCCTGACCATCTTCTTCAAACCACACGGAGAAACTGATTTAGGCTGAACAGGCTGAGCTCGAACCAGGATGAAAAAACCCTAAAACCCCTAAAGAGTTGGTAAGGAACCAACACAGCCCAAACAAAGCCTAGCCCAAAACAGGTGGGCCAAAAAAAAAAAAAACCCTAAATCCTGATCTAAAACACAAACACCACAACACCCGTCGCCGCCATCCCCGACGCCCCTCAACCACCGTAAACAGCAACCCACAGCCCCAACCAAAACCATAATCATTTAAAACCGCCGTCCAACAGCCCATACCCAACCACAACCCCCACCATCAGCAGCCACCAAAGCTGGAGAAACCGGCGATGCACGCTCGCGCCGACCACCAAACACACCAGAGCACAGAGGACGGCCAAAGGTCGGAGACCAGATCGGCTCAGCCAAGGGAGGAGAAACATCAACAGGGCCAGCGCGGAACCCTCGCCGTTAAGCATAAACCCCGCTCCCCAGAAACGGAAACAGGCCGGAGAACCAAACGCCCAAACTCCCGATCCTCCTGCAACCGCATCTCCACCAAGCCGTTAGGTACAAGATCGGATCAAACCAGGGAAAGAAACCGATGGGAGAAAACCGGCGGCGCAGGAAAGAAATGACGACGGAGAAAGCAAGAAAACGGCAGAAACGAGGAGGGGAAGAGGTGCAGAAGATCAGGAATAGAGGGGGGAAGAGAAGCTAAGGAAGTGCCTGGGGGAGGAGGCGCCGCCCTCACTCCCCTTAGACGGCTGGGAAACGCAGAGTAACCTAGCAGCAGGAATGGGAAGCGGATTGTTGGATCATTTTTGTTTGTTTGGCTCTCTTTCTCTTAGCAATTGTCATTTTCAAATACTAGAAATACAGTATTGATGTTTCGTACTAATATAACCAGAGGCTATGGAGTCGATCATTGGCACAGCCTATTGATATGGAGAATATTGAGAACTTAATAACCAAGAAATCAATTCTGAGCAGCAGGTAGAATTGGTCAAGGAGCAGAAGAGATCAAAGATGCGCGCTTTTCTTATGGTTAGTGAGTCCTACTTGTATACATATTTATCTGTTTACATTATTTTAGTCTTATGCCCCAACACATTTTTTTACTTGTTGACTTTGATTTTTGTTGATTGACGGATTCATGATAATTATGGACAGTCTCTGAACCCACTGTGAACTATCTTGCGAATTCCCCCTAACCCCGCTGATGTATGGTGTGTGACAAATAAATAGTAAACATGAGTTATTTTGTCTTATATTTGTCTATTTATCCTGAAATGGCCGGCCGTCAAATAGACACACACAAAGTCTACCCAAAGATACGGTTATACTCACCTTCCCCTCAGGACCGGGCTAAATCCTGTAGTTTAAATTTGATATTCTTGTCATACGATCAGGCACATAAAACATAAAACGACTGATATCCTTTTTTTTAATCACAAGATCGAAGATAACAGTTGTTCAAACTTTTGGAAACCAAAATGCGATTCTATGCATGTTTTTTTTTTTTTTTTATAAATAATTTGCTTACAATTCTATTAATGTATGATTGGCTTGGTTTTTTTTCTATATAAACACTCAGCATAAGTATTGTTAGTGATAATCACTTTGAGGAGTTCGAACTAACAATTTGTAAATATAACACAGGAACCAATGTAGTTCTATTTTGATTAACTTCGGCCCTGTTTTCACAAACATTTTTGCACTACAATTTCTTGGCTTCTGTGAAATTGTTCATAATAAATTAAAATATTCAACACATTTTCTTCCACTAATCCAACACATTTTCTATAATTTTTAGTTTAATAGAAACAAATTGATTACAAATAGCTACAAGAAGTTGAACAACTTCTAGCTTAGCGGAAACACCCCTCCGTGTATTTAATTGACATTAACTTGGAGTTCAAGTGCGTATGAGACTTTTGAGTGAGAGGTTAAGAAAATTTTGAAATTTCCAATTGTTTTTTTATATATACTACTTCTCATGAACTTCTTCCAAGCTTAAAAGAGGTCATTAAAATCTATCAAATAAGATCCATATTGCATATAGAGAGTATTACCAATTAAAAGTTATAATTAATTTTTTATTCGGTTGAGATAGGACGAGGGACAAAATAACAGGGACGGAGGGAGTATGAAAAGTTCCAAAACTAAAAACAAAAAAATTGATCGTCTTGTAGAAAGCAGAAAGTAGTACTCCCAGTCCAGTAGGAGTATTTTCGTTTGTGAAAAAAAAAATTCTCTCTCTATCTCTATGCCTTATCAAAAACTTCGCACTGGCGGGAAGAAAATGCCTTTTCCTTCTTCTTCTTCGTCTTCATCTTCTTCCCCTTGTCCTGTTTCCAGTAACCTGCCTCCCCTTGTCCTGTTTCCAGTAACCTGCCTCGGAAATGAAAACCAGGAATTTATCAATTCCTGTGGAGACATCCACAACATCAGCTTCCCTTTCCAATTACAAGGCGACCCATCCATAACCTGTAACGACAACGACTTCACTCTTCTCTGCGAAGACAATCGCACAGTCCTTAACCTCCCCTCCGGCAAATACTACGTCCAATCCATCGATTACAACGACAACTCAATCCGTCTCGTCGACGTAGGAATCCAAACCAACGATACTTGCTCCTCTTTCCCTCTCTCCTCTTCAACCTTTCTTTATTTCACCTATGGGGAAGGACCCTACACGGCGCCAAATTCGAGCTCGGCCGCGTTCCTCAGTTGTGAAAACCCAGTCCAGTCTCCTATTTACATAAACACTACTGGTTATTGTAACGTTGGAGACGATCCGGGAAATGGGTATTATTCGTATGCAGTGGCAAATGTTAGTGTTTGGGATGTGGCCGATTCGTGCCTTTTGGAGGCGTTTTACCTTTCATCGTCGCAGTTGATCGGAGAAGGGGGATCGAATTTGTGGTTGTTCGATTTCAATAAGGAGTTGGGGTACGGATTTCAGGCTTCGTGGAGTACGATTTCTTTCTCCTGCAGCAGCTTATGCAGGAAAAGGGCTTCCTGCTTCGGGGATTCTCTGAATGTCATTGCCGTTTGCGGCCAATATTCTTGCTATGGGGGTTCCTTTTTTAAGTGAGTGAGATCTTCTAATGCCTTGCAATTTTTATTACCAAATCTTCCTATTCACGACCAAAACGATGTCGTTTTGGCTGCCCTATGAGGCTATGACGATGTAGTACAGAGCCGCCACACTACAACACCCCCGGTTCCCCCCTAAAATGGTGTACCATATGCCCTATGATAGTTTGCAAAATACTGAATACTATCAGTGATCCAAACAATGAATTGGTGCGATGTTGTTTATAAATGCAAGTGGTCTAAGTTATCTGAATTAATTTAGTCAAATTGATATTGGGACGTAATTTAGTCCAATAGGCTTTGTGGCTATTGTTCATGAAATGCCTATTACTCCGGTAAGGATGGTCTTGGCCGTGTTGGTCTTGACTGTAGTTCCTACTAGCCTTTTTTTGTGAATTATGGTGTAGCATGATCTTTTTTTCTTTTCTTTTTTTGTCACTGTAGAATCATATTAGTATATACTGGTAATAGTAAAGTAGTGATTTTCTTTCGCTAGCATAATTCTTTTTCATCTAAAAAATGCACGCAGTTTGTTAACATAAACTCACTGTAAGTACCATCCTCTGTTTTTTTTTTTTCGAATTTTTGTGGAACGTAGGACGGTAGGAGTTGTAGGTCTTAAGTTCATATAATACAAAGTTCCACTCTCTTTTTTCGCGTACATCCCTCTTGGAATGTGTTTTCTTCTGATGCTTTTGGAAGCGAAGCGATTAACCCATGTTCAGGTAAAAAAACGCTACTCAAAGAATACTTCTTAGCTGTGTGTGTCTCCTTTCTATACCAATGGTTCCAGAATATGATCTTCGATCTCTGTTTTTTTTTCACAGATTATGTACTTGAGGTGCTCACTACGTTGTTCTGTTTCGTAGGTAAGACCTTACCCTTCCTAGAAGCTATCTTTGCTGAACCACAGTAATAATATCTTTTAATATACGGAAAATGAAGGATAGAGTACATGAAGGGCCAAATAAAATGCGGCATACGAATATACAAATATGTACCTACATATGTTTCAACATAATACTTTTTGAAGCCTGATAACATGCAAATAAGATAACTCTCGGAAAACAGAGTTTTGATATTGTTGCTTAATTTTCTTTGACTGCATTATACAGGAATAGTGTTCTTTGCAGCAAGGTTTCTGTGTGTTCCATGTGTGTTTGGATTTATGATCTATAAGTTTACATTTATCCATGTTTGATAGCATTGAAGGTTTCTTACGGAGTCAAAATAACCTTGTGCCTATTAGGTACTCCTACCCTGATATCAAAAAGATGACCAATGGTTCTAGGGACAAGTTGGGTGAAGGAGGCTACGGATCTATATACAAAGGAAAGCTCTAAAGTGGCCCTCTAGTAGCAATTAAAATGCTAAGCAAGCCCAAAGCTAATGGACTAGAATTCATTAATGAAGTTGCTACCATTGGAAGGATTCATCATGTCAATGTTGTTCAACTAATTGAATATTGCGCCAAGAGATCTAAGCGTGCTCGTGTATGACTTCATGCCTAATGGGTCCCTTGAGAAGTACATCTTTCCTCAGGAAGGAAAATTGTCTTTAAGTTGTAACCAAATATTGTATAAGATTTCTCTTGGAGTGGCTCATGGCATTGGATATTTGCATTGGAGTGGCTCATGGCATTGGATATTTGCATCAGGGTTGTGACATGCAGATCCTGCATTTTGATATAAAGCCTCATAACATTCTTCTTGATGAGACTTTCACTCCAAAAGTTTCCGATTTCGGGCTTGCAAAATTGTATCCAATAGATAATAGCATTGTCGTGGTTGGATTTCAACAAGGAGTTGCAGTACGGATTTGAAGTTTATTGGGAGTCGATTAGACTCTGCAAAATATGCAGGAAAAGGGCTTCCTGCTTCCGGGACTCTGTGAATGTCACTGCCGTTTGCAGCATTGCTGGCCATACTATGGAGACAGTGAGTTCTTCTGATCTATTACTCTTTTTAGTACCACATCTCTTGGTTTAAGAGACAAGATTTACCCTGTGAAAGTTGAATAATACTAGTTTGAAGGAAAATACTTCAATAAACGGGATCCGGATCCTCTATGAGGATTCTTTCCTGTGAGGATTTTTATGGGTTCTGGACCATCCATCTCGAGAATCAATGGTTCATGATATGTTTGTTATCTTTAACTGGTATAATAGTTAACTTTTATTGGTCAAAGATAACAAACATATTTAGACCATTGATTGCCGAGATAGACGGTCTGGATGAAAATCCTCACAGAGAGATCCGGATGAAAATAAACGCCCCCGAAAATGGTGTACCTTATGCAAATAATGGATGTTAGTGCATGGTATAATTAGATGTGAATTTATGGGGTGATGGTTATGAATGATAGGGTAAGTAAAAAATTTATTACTTGGATCAATATTAGGGTAAGTAAAAAAAAAATCTTTTCCGATTACTCTCGTCGAGACGAATCAATACTAAACAAAAGTTTGTCCCAAAATGAACGAACGCAAATTTTTTTTTGAGTAATGACAAAACAAAAAAAGTCCAAAAATCCCGAAAAAAAAAAAACCTTAGCGGAACTTAACTGAATAGTACTGGAGAGGAAACATTTTGTGAGGGGTATTGAGTTCATATGATACAATACAATGTTCCACCCTCTGTTTTCGCTTACATCCCTTCTCGAATGTGTTTTCTATCTTCTGATGCATGAATCTTTTGGAAAGAAATCACCAATAAAATCTTTTCGAAGTGAGTTTATGTCCAGTTGCTTTTGTCATGGCTTCCCAAGGTGCGTGCACTTACCTGATAGGGTGATTTGCAAGACTTGTAGTACGTTTCTTCTAGTTTTAGATGCAATTTTCATCACTTTTTTTTTTTTTCAAATTTCCATAACTAATTCCTTCGTCAATTGGCTAAATCTTGATATCTGTTTATTCGCAGTTTTTTTCTTACTTGAGCTCTATGTGGTGCAGTTGGTGGTCTTCATCATAGGTAAGACCTTAATAGTACTTCCCATGAGCCTACTTTTGGTGAACCATCGTAAAGGCATCTTCTAATATACTGAAAAAAGCATAGAGTACATGAAGGACCAAATGCAACTTGAGTCACTTGACATACAAATATGTACCTATATTCACGTGCGCACAGACACACATATTGTGTCGTGTGAATACATGTTTCTATCTTCCATTGCGCCCAAAAGTAGAAGAACAAAGAATATATGTTTCAGGCTTTCAGCACAATATGTTGAAGCACAATTACATGCGAATAAGATAATTCTGGATGGTAAAGTTTTGATTTTGTTGCTTAATTTTCTTTGACTGCATTACACAGGAGTGTTCTTTGCAGCAAGGCTTCTGTGTGTACCATGTGTGTTTGGATTTTTAATCTATAAGTTCAACAAAAGACATTTATCCACCTTTGATAGCATAGAAGGTTTCTTACAGAGTCAGAATCACCTTGCGCCTATTAGGTACTCTTACGTTGATATCAGAAAGATGACCAATGGTTTTAGGGACAAGTTGGGGGAAGGAGGGTATGGTTCTGTTTACAAAGGAAAGCTCCGAAGTGGCCCTCTAGTAGCAATTAAAATGCTAAGCAAGCCTAAAGCTAATGGGCAAGAATTCATTAATGAAGTTGGTACCATCGGAAGGATTCATCATGTCAATGTTGTTCAGCTAATTGGATATTGCGCCGAGAGATCTAAGCGTGCTCTTGTGTATGACTTCATGCCTAATGGGTCCCTTGAGAAGTACATCTTTTCTCAGGAAGGAAAATTGTTTTTAAGTTGTGAGCAAATGTTTAAGATTTCTCTTGGAGTGGCTCGTGGCCTTGGATATTTGCATCAGGGTTGTGACATGCAGATCCTGCATTTTGATATAAAGCCTCATAACATTCTTCTTGATGACACTTTCACTCCAAAACTTTCTGATTTTGGGCTTGCAAAATTGTATCCAACAGATGATAGCATTGTGACAGTGACTGCAACAAGAGGCACCTTGGGCTACATGGCTCCGGAGTTGTTCTACAAAAGCATCGGGGGTGTTTCCTATAAATCTGACGTTTATAGTTACAGAATGTTGTTGATGGGCAGGCAAGAGAAGAAATTGGAACACATCAGCTGATTCAAGCCAAAATTTCTTCCCTTCATGGGTTTATGATCAATTCGCCGAAGGAAGGAACCTAGAAATGGGAGAGACCATAGAGGAGAGTGACATGGTAAAGAAGATGATGTTAGTATCTTTGTGGTGTATACAAACGAACCCTAGTGATCGTCCCTCCATGAACAAAGTCATTGAGATGCTTGAAGGAAAATCGAATTGCTTCACATGCCTCCAAAGCCTTTTTTGTATCCACAAGCTATGCAAGCTGAGAATAGTGGAATGAACCAAAGCTTTTCCTATCCGTCTGGAGCTTGTATGGATTCTCTCACTCATGATGTAAGTGGACGCTAAATTCTAAAGACCAAACATCCTACATTTCTCACTCATGATGTAAGTGGACGCTAAATTCTAACGACCAAACATCCTAGATTTATTAGGGTTATTACTAATTCCATATGATTTGGATTTGATGGTTTTGGAAGGTAAAGACTATCAACTTCATGTATGGTGCCTTTTCTTCATAGATTAGAATCGTAGGCGACCGCTCAGCTTAGCAGACGTTGTACTCAATTTAAGGAGTTTCAAATGATAACACACAGGAACCAATCTAGTTCTATTTTCGCCTAAAGCACCTATGAGAGTACCTTGAGTACGTAGTTGATTTTTTTGAGTGATTTCAAAAAAAAAAGAAGTCAACTACATGCGTAAGATACGTAGTTGATTAATTGATGGCACCAACTAATATATTTTTAAGAATAAGTACTTTGACCAACTTAAGTTATCTATTAGGAGTATTTATATGTACTACTATTGTTGTTAATGATTCTAAATCTTGTCAAACTATTTAGTTATTTATTCTGACAAGAGAAGTTCATAATTTAAAATTTTCAACTCAATTTTCTAAAATAATTTTATTAGTAAAACAAGAAAAAGACAAAAATTAGTTCAAAAATCATGTCGTCTCCTTTCGGAAAACATCTCTGTCAAATCTGAGAATGGTGACCTATAGTACTATTGTCACGGAATATCCGGCTGTGACGTTTTTCAATTACATTTACTCCTATCTATTATTTGCCAAAGCCCATCGTTTGATTTCGTACCCTTCTCATATGATCATCCACGTAAAATATTAACTGATATCCATTTTTTTTATGACAAGAAGATATCACTCGTTCAAACTTTTTAAAACCAATGTGGTTCATCGTAAGTTTTGTTTAAGTGATTATATCTATAGTACTGTTCGAGAGCTATCAAACAAGATCCATATTATATATAAAAAAGTATTACCAATCGAAATATATAATCAATTTACTATCGTAGAATGAAACAAGGGACTAAAAAACTAAAAAATGAGACAATGGAGTAATTTGGATAGTCCGCAGAAACAAAATCTTTTTTTTTAATAACCAGATGTCTGACCGGCGCACTGCAGATGTCTGTAGAAAGTAGAAATAGTGCTAGAGTGTCTTTTTCACGGAGCTGTTTAATCTCATGCGTCCGGCCATTTCGGTTTTGAACGGTCCAGATTTTAATGAAACTTTTTCGGGAAAAAGTTAATCACAATCAATTATTACCGATCATAATTGGTTTTCAATCCGAATTGTCCAAAAATACTTTAGACAGTCGCGATTGAGTTCCGTAACTTCTTCTTTACAGAACAGCCGTAAAGAAGATTTTCTCAAAGTAGTACTCCGTCCAGTATTGGTTTTCAATCCGAATCGTGTGAGTTGTTGTGTGAGTAACATTGTTGAAATTGAAGATTGGACCCTTTTTGCTAGACTATTATAAAGAGTACCAAAATAGAGCAAGAGACCCCTAAAATTTTAAATTTAGGGGCTCTTACTCTAAATGATCTCCTTCTTTTCACCTTATTTTAGTAACTATTGGTAGAGTAAAGATTTTCTTTCGCTAACATCATCTTTTCCATCCCAAAAATGCAGGCAGCTTGTGCGCAGGAATTCTTTGTAAGTACTCGTTCTCCGTTTGGCGTGATATATACTTTTTTTTTTTTGAAACCGCAAGAGATCAATTCTCTTTGCATTAATTGAAATTTTTGTGAAACGCAAAAGTTGTAGATCGAATAGTAAAGGAGAGAACATTTTGTGAGGGGTATTGGGTTCATGGTATCTTGCAAGTTCCGGTCTCTGATTTTTGCATACTTCTCGTCCGGATGTTTTTCGTCTGTTGCATATATATATGATGCTACTGGAAGCGATTCACCCATATTTTGTTTTAAAAAAAAAAAAAAACCTACTAACATAAGTCGAGAAACATGCTGAAAAGAAATACTCCCTTCGTCCCAAAAAGAATGACAATTTTTGAAACCCGTGCCATTTTTCATCGCTTATATCTTTCAATCTATAATGTTTTTCATGACTTTGAAAACTTTGTATAATAGAACTAATCGAGAACTATCAAACAAGATCTATATTGCATATTTTTTGTTTGAGATCCATATTGAAAAATATAAAGAGTTGAAATTGATACGGATATCAAAAATTGGCATCCAATTTGGGATGGAGGGAGTATTTATTTACATGTTGATAAAGAAAACTTCTTAGGTTGCTCTCATTGTCATACCGTGAATGGTTCAAGGGCCCGAGTGGCATATATGCCGTGCTCTCGCTCTTTTTAATCTTTGAATCCAGTACGATTGATTGATAAAATCTTTTTTTGCTATTAAAGAAAAACTTTTGGTAATTTTTTTTTTCCACAGATGATTTGGCAATGTGTGGATATCTTGTGGCCATCGTCATAGGTAAGACTTTATTTTTGCTATGATCCTATCTAAGGTGAGCCACAGTAAAACGACAACGATATATTGTAATTTAGTGAAAACGATCCAGAATATATAAACCAAAAAGATGGAGTACATGAAAGGCCAAACAAAATGTGACACGTGTGTGTATATATATTGTTGGCTTTAGATTAGCCTAAACCCTTGATTAACTCAGAAATTATCAAGAACCAAAGAAGCAAGCGGGACTGTTAAAAAAAAAAGAAGCAAGCGGGAAGCATTCATTCTCTAGATAATTCTGCAAGACTTGTATATTATATAGATATACAGCCTTGGGCCTAACTTTACACAATGGGCCAACTAGACATGACAAAACCATAGGCCCAAAAATACACAGACAATTGAACTAAGATAACATGAGAATAACTATCCTAAATATGGAATTAGAGGAAATAAGAAAAGATGGCCTACAAGATTGTGAGGCACAGTGTCCTAAAGTCATTGTTGCCTCCTTACGTCGAGGTCTTATAATTAATTAGCAGACACCACTGACTTTAAGATTCAACCCAAAACTCGTAGCGAGGTAAATAATCGTCCCGATTGGAGTTGTACATAGACCAGGTAGAAAATATGTGCAAAGAATACTACAGGCTGCTACCATATGAACTCATTACACTTGTACTTCCTAGTGTAATCTTTTACACTTCAACCAAGCCATATGTAGAAGGTCATAAATTAATGAGGACCTTTTTATGGGTAACCCCCCACAAATATAATTATGGCAGATAATAATATTAAATAAATGTAAAACATGGAACGGTCCAATTATAATGGCTAATATAAGTGTCTAACTACTAATCATGACGGTACACCAATATTGATAGACATAACCTCCCAAATTATGAAAACTAATTACTCAATAACCAAATGAAACATAGAATATTAATTATATCCCAATATCAGGTTTCGAAACTTTTAACAACAATATCCCACATGTTTATATCTGTGTGTCAAATTTCACAGGAGCGGTCCTTGCAGCAAGGTTTCTGTTTGCACCATGTGTGTTTGGATTTTTAATCCATAAGTTCAGCAGAAGACATCTATCGATGTATGATAACATAGAAGGTTTCCTACAAAGTCAGAATCACCTTGTGATATTAGGTACTCCTACTCAAACATCAAGAAGCTAGATGACCAATGATTTTAGAGACAAGCTTGGGGAAGGAGGCTATGGTTCTGTATGCAAAGGAAAGCTCCGAAGTGGCCCTCTTGTAGCGATTAAAATGTTGAGCAAGCTGAAAGCTAATGGACAATAGTTCATCAACGAAGTCGTCACCGTCGGAAGGATTCATCATGTCCATGCGGTGGAGCTAATTTAGTTGTAAGCAAATGTATGATATTTTTCTTGGAGTGGCTCGTGCCATTGGATATTTACATCACAGTTGTGACATGCAAATCCTGCATTTTGATATTAAGCCTCATAACATTCTTCTTGATGAGAATTTCACTCCCAAAGTTTCTGATTTCGGGCTTGCAAAATTGTATGCAACAGATGATAGCATTGTGACAGTGCAGTAATAGGAACCTTGGGCTACATGGCTCCAGAGTTGTACAACAAAAATATCGAAGGCGTTTCCTATAAAGCTAACATTTATAATTTCGGAATGTTGTTGATGGAAATGGCATGCAGGAGAAGAAATTGGAATTTATCAGCTAATTCAAGCCAAAGTTTCTTCCCTTCATGGGTTTATGACCAATTTGCGGAAGGAAAGAACATACAAATTGGAGAGACCACCAAGGAGGAGAATGAGATGGTAAAGAAGATGATGATTGTAGCTTTATGGTGCATACAGATGAGGACTAGTGACCGTCCTTCCATGAACAAAGTCATTGAGATGCTTGAAGGAAATATAGAATTGCTTCACATGCCTCCAAAACCTTTCGAGTATTCACAAACTATGCAAGCTGAGAATAGTGGAATGAACCAAAGCTTTTCCTATCCGTCTGGAGCTTGTATGGATTCTCTCACTCATGATGTAAGTGGACGCTAAATTCTGAAGACAAACATCCTACATTTCTCACTTGTTAGGACCATGGGTCACGGTCTCTCTATGTTGGCAAATTCCAAGACAAAAACATATTTATTTGTATCCCCATTTATTGAGTTGTATTTTATTTATTTTTATTTCTAGAGTGTCTGTTTAGGAAGTGGAAGGAAATCGAATCTATATCAAATTGAGAGAGTGCGTTTTTGGGTTGAAGAAAATCAAGGAAGATTGGCAATCAAAGGAATATGGCAATATTCCGTGAGATCCCATTTTCGGTATGGCAATAATCCGTGAGATTTGATTAAGTAGCCTTTGTTTAAATACAAGGCGGTGAGTATTGTTTCTTATATACACGAGATATGCAATTGATATCAGATTGAGAGAAAGGAAGTTTTGGTGCGGCTCATTAGCAGTTTTTCTCCATTATAAAAGAAAGGGTTTTGGAGAAGACTTTTTTTGGACCGATGGGAAGCATTACAGTATCTTGACAAGGCAGTAGCGGAAACCTATTCCTATCTTTCCTCGGTGGATCTCCGGAGGTAATTGGAAGGCTCATGGATTCGAGGCAGCGGCGGTCAAGCATTCAGAGAGGTGTGCGTGGATTCGGCAAGAGTTTAGGTTTGTAGAGTTCAAACTTATCGTAAGAGTTCTTGTAACCTCTTGTTTAGTAGTGTTTGATTCCTTCCCGTGGTTTTTTCCCGTTTGGGTTTTCCACGTATATCTTGGTGTTCGTTATTTGTCTGCTTTCCGTTTGTGAGATTGATTTTGTTTATCGCATGGTGAATCGTTGATTGAGATTATAACATAGCAAATATTTAAACCTAGAGGATCTAGGATTTTTCATTTGGTATCAGAGCGGGTCGCTCATAATATTAGGGTTTATTCCTAGAGCGGATCCTATTTTTTTTATTTGCTATTATGGAAACCCCTAATAACTCTGCTATTGCGAAACCTCCTCTTTTAGATGGGTCTAATTATGCATATTGGAAAGCTAGGATGAAGGCTTATTTGAAATCTCAGAACAATCGTGTCTGGCTCTCGGTTGTTAATGGCTATACCGAGCCTACCACAACTGTGGAAGGTAAAATTGTTCGGAAGCCTGATGAGTCTTGGGATAACACTGATCACTTGAAAGCGACTCATAATTCATGTGCCCTTAATGCTATTTTTGGTTGTGTATCTATAGCTGAGTTTCAACGTATTTCAACTTGTGAAATAGCCAAGGATGCTTGGGATATTTTATCCATCACTCATGAGGGGAATAGTCAAGTGAGACAACAAAAACTTCAAAGTATTATCACTGATTTTGAGATGATACGGATGAGTGACAATGAGAACTTTGGTGATTTTTATGCGAGGCTGAGTGAAGTTGTGAACTCAAGCTTTAACTTAGGCGAACCTATTTCTCAAGAGAAAATAGTTAAGAAAATCATGCGTTCTTTACCTAAGAGGTTTATTACTAAAGTTGAAGTCCTTGAATGTTTGCCTAATTTTGATTCTATGAAGGTTGAGGAAGTTGTTGGCCACCTCTTAACTTTTGAAACTAAATTGTCTCAATATAGTCCTCAAAAAGAGAAGAACAAAAACGAGGAAAAATCTTTGGCTTTTTCTAGTTTTAAGGTCTCGGATAGTGATGACGATGAATTGGACCAAGAGGAAATGGCTTTATTTGTTAAAAAATTTGGAAAGTTTTTTAAAAAGAATAAAACCTTTGGTCCTAGTTCGAAAGAGAAGAATGGTAGGTCTTCCAAAGGTAAAGAGAGGAAAGAGAGCAAATCATCGGGTCCCCAATGTTACGAGTGCATGGGGTTTGGTCATATTGCCCAAGATTGTGCTAACAAACAGAAAAATAAATCCTATAATGTCAGGACTTGGGATGATAGTGGCTCTGATGAAGAAGAAAATTGTGGGGGAAATAGTAAAGTCATGGCTTTAGGAGCTTCTGTGCATTCTCATGTGAGTAAGTTTAAATTGGAAGATGAGAGTGTGAATGGTGAGGATTTGAGCAATAGTGAAAGTGAGGAGGAAGAGAGTTTGCAAAAAGCCTACAATAAACTTTTCAAAGAAAGTCTGAGGTTGACTAAGACTAACATTAAGCTATCTAGTGAAGTGAAGATGAGTGATGAGTCTTACATGAAACTCAAGCAAGAGCTTTTGGAAGCTCAAGCTCGGGAGAGTCAAGTTGAGAATAATAGGGACTCTTTATTTAATGAACTTGTGGAGATTAAAAGCATGAATGTGAAACTTAGTATTGATTTGCATGCTTCTTTTGAATCTAACAAATTACTTGAGTTAAAGGTAGCTAATTTGCAAGCTGAGCTTGACAAGGCCAATGCTACTTTTAAAAGAATGAATGCAGGTTCAAAGAAATTAGAAGACATTCTTGGTGCTCAAAGAAAAACAAGTGACAAATCAGGCCTTGGCTTTCATGAAGCTTCATCATCTCAACTCGAAGGTAAAGTAAATGAAGCTAAGTCTAAAGAGGTAAATCCTAAACCTAATAGCATTAATCCTGCTAAGAAGCCTCTTTATATTAGAAAAGCTAATGTTTTGAAATTTATTCCGACATGTCATTTTTGTGGTGTAAAGGGTCACATTCGACCTAATTGCTTTCAACTTTATGGGTACCCCGATACTCTTCTCCAATATCAACATGTTAGTAAAAATGGGGGTAAGTATCATCGTTTTGGTTATGGTTTTGATAGAACGAAATGGCCTAGACATAGGATGACTTCACATGAAAAGAATATGTATGTGAATCCTAATCATTTGTGTAAAACTGTTGAAAAAGCTGAGAAGGTTAAGACTAGATATATATGGATGAGGAAGTCGGACTTGAGACCTTATACGAATTTTATCAACGCTCTAGATGACATTGGTTCATCCGGAGATGTGGACTTTGCCTTTTGAAGGATTGCTCCTAATTAATTGCATCCAAAGTCTAGGTCGATTTTTTTTTGTCTATCTTGTACCTAGAACTATGGTTTCTGCTGGGTTATTTATTTGTGTTGATTAGATTCTTAGCATGTTTCATTTTTTTTAAATTTTGGATTATCTTTCTGCCATATTAACTTAAAAAAATAAAAAAGATTTTGTTTTTGTTATATGATAAGAAAACTGAAAAAGATTTTCATTTTTTTTCTTCGAGTGTAAGCTGGGCGAGATAGTCTCTGTTGCTAGTTGATTGTCATGAGTTTTTATGAGTATGAACATTTTGACTTTTATTGTGCATACTCCATGATCCCTCCACAACGTGATAAGTTTTGAAGGTTATATGGCATGATTTTTGACATTGTGATGCACACTTATTCATAACTATGATGGATGGTTTCTTGATTTAGAGTCTTAGTTCTCATGAACTTGGTGTATATCTTGTGATCTACCTTTTGAGAATGACCTATAGCTACCATTCCCTTTGTGCTGATATCATTTTTATTTACTCTTCTCTCGTGAAAGCACCTTATTGGTATTCGTTTATTCTCAACCTATCCGGGCGTTCACTTAGTAGCAGGGCAATTGGAGTGAGGTATTCTCCCTCTAAGCGTTCGCGTCAAAAGGTGGATAGACCTTGTGAAGGTATGCTTGTTGGACCACTTGCTAAGTAACCGGGCAATTGGGGTGAGGTATTCTCCCTCTGAACGTTCGTGTCAAACAGCAGTGGGGTAAGAAAGAAAGAAAGAAAAATAAAAGAAAAGGGAGAACTTATTATACTAAAGAAAGGGAAATGTGCTGTTGAGGGGGAGTTTTGTACTCTCTCATTTTCATTGAACCACATTGAGGACCTAGCTTGGTTTGACTTCTTGAGGGGAAGTCATCTTGATATGCCTATTGTTTATGAGAATATAGGTCCTAAATTGAGTTAACTTGATATTTTGGTCATTGAAACACACACACACAATCTCGTTTGTCAAAGATCATGGTGTGTTGCATTCGTAATGCCTTACTAATGGTTTCATCATTGAGCATGTTCTTTGATAGTCTTCATGTTCATTTTCATGGATTCTTATGGCATAATACTTGCTCAATGTTGATAGATTGCTCTTACTCTTACTCTCTCAAGATTTATTTTATTATTGGTTATGAACATCATTGCTTCTAGTGGATTTTTTTTTATTTTCGTACTTCTACCTTTGTCATTCCGTGACAAAAAGGGGGAGTAATTTGTTGATTAACAGATTGTGCTTCTTTAGTGTTTCTACAGCTTTACAGGTCGTGACCTCAATCTGTTAGGGGATAGTTTTTTTTTCTGTGTCGAGTGTGTTTTGTCATGGAAGTGCCAAAGGGGGAGATTGTTAGGACCATGGGTCACGGTCTCTCTATGTTGGCAAATTCCAAAACAAAAACATATTTATTTGTATCCCCATTTATTGAGTTGTATTTTATTTATTTTTGTTTCTAGAGTGTCTGTTTAGGAAGTGGAAGGAAATCGAATCTATATCAAATTGAGAGAGTGCGTTTTTGGGTTGAAGAAAATCAAGGAAGATTGGCAATCAAAGGAATATGGCAATATTCCGTGAGATCCCATTTTCGGTATGGCAATAATCCGTGAGATTTGATTAAGTAGCCTTTGTTTAAATACAAGGCGGTGAGTATTGTTTCTTATATACACGAGATATGCAATTGATATCAGATTGAGAGAAAGGAAGTTTTGGTGCGGCTCATTAGCAGTTTTTCTCCATTATAAAAGAAAGGGTTTTGGAGAAGACTTTTTTTGGACCGATGGGAAGCATTACAGTATCTTGACAAGGCAGTAGCGGAAACCTATTCCTATCTTTCCTCGGTGGATCTCCGGAGGTAATTGGAAGGCTCGTGGATTCGAGGCAGCGGCGGTCAAGCATTCAGAGAGGTGTGCGTGGATTCGGCAAGAGCATCTAGGTTTAGGTTTGTAGAGTTCAAACTTATCGTAAGAGTTCTTGTAACCTCTTGTTTAGTAGTGTTTGATTCCTTCCCGTGGTTTTTTCCCGTTTGGGTTTTCCACGTATATCTTGGTGTTCGTTATTTGTCTGCTTTCCGTTTGTGAGATTGATTTTGTTTATCGCATGGTGAATCGTTGATTGAGATTAAAACATAGCAAATATTTAAACCTAGAGGATCTAGGATTTTTCATCACTCATGATGTAAGTGGACGCTAAATTCTAAAGATCATGATGTAAGTGGACGCTAAATTCTAAAGACCAAACATCCTACATTTCTCACTCATGATGTAAGTGGACACTAAATTCTAATGACCAAACATCCTAGATTTATTAGGGTTATTACTAATCCCATATGATTTGGATTTGATGGTTTGGAAGGTAAAGACTATCAACTTCATGTATGGTGCTTTTTCTTCATAGATTAGAAATTTAGAATCGTAGGCGACTGCTCAGCTTAGCAGACGTTGTACCGCGGTTTCGAATCAAACAGCGGGAACACTGGCTTCGAATATCTTAAGCTTTTCGAGAATTGTATCATTTGTTTGTGTTGGGGTCGAGATTTGTCTCTTTGACTAAATAATCGTATGTTTTCACCGTTTGTTTTGACTAGAAACCTGAGAAACTTTGGGAACCTGATAAAATCATATTTTTTGACTAAATAAGACCGTAGAGTGTTTTCTGCTTCTTTTGTTTTTACCCGTCAAATTCTAAACCAGTAGGAATACTGGCCTGCTGTTTGAGTTTTAAGCTACGTTTACATTTTTTATTTGTCTTCTAATTGCACCAATGGCCTTCTAAACTCCTGAGTATTTCAAAACTGCTTTATTAACAACGCAATTCTAAAATGACTGGGTAGCGGCCAATACTATAACAACATGCGTGAGCGTCGAAACATGGTTTCTTGGAAATCTTCTTCTTTTTTTTGTGTGTGTGTGTGTGGGTGAAATACTAACTTTGAAAGCTATATCTACTTTTATTAACATGCTCTGCTGCCGTGATTCCGGCATGTTCGAATGCTGGGAATGCTTGGGTAGGGGATATAATTTTTGGGTCTGTGATAAAGACTGAGTATTTTGAGTCGATGTGTGTGTGTTGGATGTGCATTGATAGAGATGTTTGCAAAGGGAAGTGGTGACTTTGATTCAGCAAAGAAAGTGTTCGACAAAATGCGTGAAAGAAATTCAGTCACTTGAACTTTGATGGACTTCGATGATTACTAGATATTCTCAGATGGGTAACCGAAAGAAAGCTGTTGAGTAGTTTATAGATATGGTAGAGAGTGGTTATATACCAGAAAAGTTAACTTTTACTAGTTTAGTTTCTCCTTGTGCAGAGTTAGGGCTGTTATCATTTGGGCAGCAATTGCATACTCAAGTGGTCAAGTACCAAATGGCTTTTAATTAATGTTTATGTTGGCTGTAGTTTGGTGGACATGTATGCGAAATGTGCAGAAGATGGATCTATGGTAAATCCAAAGAAAGTTTTCGATCTTATCCCTGTTCGTAGTGTTATCTCTTGGACTTCAATTATCACAGGTTGGGGGCAGAGTGGAAGGCATAGTAAAGGAAGTCATTCAGCTCTATTGTAGGATGACCCAGGATCAAGTTTTACCTAATAATCATTTCACATTTTCCATCCTTTTCGAGCCAAAATCTTTCTGATGGATACGCTAAGAATTTGGATTCTAATGAAGCCTTTGAACTTATTCCACCAAATTTGAGGACACTGGGATCGTGCTCGATGCTGTCACATTCGCTACTCTCTTGAGTGGAGCTGCTAGAGTGCTAGTATAGGTACAGTTGGTAAGGGTGAACAAATCATGCTCCGTTACTAAAAGCAGGGTTTTAGTCAAAGCAGCACATACTACACAGCTAATACTTAGTTTTATTTTTTTCAATTCCTCATTTCGAGAAAGACCGATTTAATCTACAAAAATTTGATGCAAAACTAACAAATGCAAAAAAATATTGAACAAGGACAAAACCAAAAGAATGGCTTTTTTTGGGAAACTATGCTGTAGTCCTCAGAGATAGCCACCTAAGCCCAATAAAAACACCTGCCCAATATTCTTGTTTCCACGCCGATTGTATCAATCAATGCTTCCATGCCGATTATATCAATCAATGGCTTTGCTCGAATATTTCTTGTCCAGTTTGTAGAAACTCTCTTGATCGGTCTCCGCGGGCTCATGCATGTGTTAAGCAAAGAAAGAAAGGTTGACAGAATCACAAAAGGAAAAGCCCTGTTAAGTGGTCAATGTCTCTAGTACTTTCTTGCATATGGTGATTCCATAGTCGAATATTTCATTCTATTAGACTACGAGGACGAGATTTATCAGTAATATTTTCATGGTCGCTAAGAAACAAAAGAAAGATTGTTGCAGATTAACGAGATTTATCAGTAATATTTCCAGTAAATTCCAAACAAATATACCACAAGCGTTAATCTGCAACAATTTTTCTTTTGTTTCTTAGCAACCATGGACTACAACATAAGAATAAAATCTCAACAATTATCTTAAAAAAAGACGACAAAAGTAACATCATAAATTGGTCGTGAACTTATAGTACCCAATACCTTGGAGGCAAGTAACCTATTTCAAAGCACAACATAAGTTTTATGGTAAGGCCATACATCGGTAGACTAAAATTTGAAGCGTATCAATTTTTTTTTGATATCTCAAGGTGTCACGTACTTATCAATTGGTGAAAGAGACTATTCTTTATGAATATCTTTCTCACTCAGATTCAACAATAACATCCAATTCGCTGTTAAAAGGCCTTCCACTCGCCTGTCCTGTGGCCATTGTTGGATTTGTAGAGGCAAATGGATTGGGAGGTTTGATCAGAGTGTCTCCATCTCCTTCAAACATTTGAATCACAACATGCATTGAAAGCCTGTCAACTGGATACCACTGAGTGCACTGAAGTCCCACGATTGCCAATTTCTTTGCAATCTTGGCATCTCCTTCATCTTGGATATCAATTCCTAGCTCTTCTCCCCTATCTAAACAATTGTAAATCCATTCCGGAAAGTATACTTGGTTAGTGCTATTCACCATTACATCAAAATTCTTTTTCCCTCCTACCATTTCAAGCAACAACATTCCGAAACTATAAATATCTAATTTGTATGACACATTCCCGAAGTTCCTAGAGAACACTTCCGGTGCAATATAGCCAATGGTCCCCCTAGCAGTCGTCATGGATACAACACTTTGTTCCTTTGAACACAACTTTGCTTGACCAAAATCCGATATCTTTGGATTCAAGTTGTCATCCAACAAGATATTATGTTGTTTAATATCAAAATGAAGGATTTGTTGATCACACCCTTGGTGAAGATACTCAATCCCTTTGGCTATGCCCATAGCAATTTCTAGCATCTTCTTCCAACCAAGTGAACGCTTCTTGTGATCAGATGATGCAAACTTTTCCAACGAATCATTTGGTAAGAACTTGTAAATATATAAGAGCTTTTCTGAATCCATCAGCACAATATCCAACCAAGCAAACCACATTGACGTGGTGGATTGTACCAATTATTCCCACTTCGTTGATGAACTCTTCCCCATTGTCCTTGGTGTTATTAAGGATCTTTACCGCCACATGAACATCATTGGAAAGTTGTCCCTTGTACACTGTTCCATATCCTCCTTGGCCTACTTTGTCCTTGAATTGATTCGCAATTTTCTTGACATCGGCATAAGAGTATCTTGCCGGCTTCAAAGCTCTATAATCCTCCAAGAACCACTCAATTTTTAGATGACCCTTTCTCTTTATTTTCTTCTGTCTATGACACCAGTATAGTGCAATAAGGATCACCAGAAGCAGAAATGAGCCTACACTCACGCCTATTATCACCACGTCACCTGCGAAAGGTAAGGAATACTCGTTATATTTTTCCTTTGTTTACTGAAAATGGTGTTCAAAACTTCAGCCCGACTCTATCTGGGCTCATTTGTTTAACGGCATCGATGGCGCCACAGCTTCTGGGGAGTATTCAGTGACCCTCAACTTTGATACACCCTGTATATATACATGTTGTATTACCTCAAAGTATAAGTTGAACTCCCAACATTAAAATGTAAAACTTGGACAGTCATCTCAATCTCAACCGGGAAGATAATTGTCATTATTTTCCATGCTGATTCAATTGATTTCGCCGCAAAGTGAAAACGAAATATTTAATTGGTTTCACCACAAACAATATTAGATAATTAGTTTACTAATTTTAATCGGAGAATTTTATGTTAGTTTTCCTTATAAATTTGATAAAATTTAGGATTCTTCAATAAATGCCATTGAAATTTTTTTAGAGCCACCACTGATAGTGAAGGATGTACTAAACCCACTGAATTAGTACTAGTTGGATTACTAATCTATACCACTCCGCCCATGGTAGACCATTGTCGTATATCCCCACGTTGTGAAATTATATATCCGCCATATGTTTAAATCACGTCGTGAATATTTTAAACAAACACTGGATATTTGGAAACAAATAGATCTTCCGAGTACATGCAATTCTGGGCCGAAATGTACCTACTAATTACCGACCCTAAATTGTAAGGTTTGAACTTCTGTTAGGATCGAAACACACACGCACACGATTTACGAGTATAAACAGTAAAGAAATCAACACAGCAATATACGTGGTTCCCCAAAACCGGGTACGTCCACGGGAGCGGCTACTGTTCTTATTATCACAGTTTCTGTACTTTAGGGTTTTACAATAGAGAGCCTTATATACCCGCTCTATACAAACCCTAACCCGAACCAATCCGGTAGCGCTACAAGGAAACCCCTATAGCGCTACCTCTAGCCCGAACCAATCCGGTAGCGCTACACACAAAACCATGTAGCGCTACCCACAGCTCTGTTCCCAACTCCAAAGAATGAGCCACACTTCTAACAATCTCCACCTTGGCGAATACACACTCGCCCCTTCAGGAGATAACCCCCCCCACTCCAATCCAGTCAACTCGTGGGGGGCGTCTCTGATTGCCTAGCACCTGGAGACATTAACCAAGTTCAAGCAATGCTCGAACTTGTCAACAGTAACCGTCTTTGTCAACATATCAGCTGCATTCTCAGAAGTATGCACCTTTTCCAGTATCAAATCACCTGCATCAATCAACTCTCTCACCTTGTGAAACCTCACGTCGATATGCTTGGTTCGAGCATGATACACCTGATGTTTTGCCAGATAAATGGCACTCTGACTATCACAATGCAACTGTACTCCACCTTGAACTATGCCAAGCTCCTTCACAAACCCTTTCAACCACAATGCTTCCTTAGCTGCCTCGGTCACCGCCATATACTCAGACTCAGTAGTAGATAAAGCCACCAGAGGTTGTACCATGGATCTCCAACAAATAGGCCCACCCACAAGTGTAAACACATAACCAGTTGTAGACCTTCTGTCATCCAAGCCCCCAGCATAATCCGCATCCACATACCCAACAACTGAAATCTGATCCCGTTGCCTACCAAACATAATCCCACGATCCGAAGTACCTCTCAAGTATCTGAACATCCACTTGACTGCCTTCCAATGCTCTCTGCCTGGTTTGGCCATGTACTTACTGACTGTGCTAACTGCATGTGCCAAATCGGGCCTCGTACAAACCATTGCATACATTAAGCAACCCACTGCACTCGCATAAGGAACCCTTGACATATCCTCAATTTCTTCATCTGACACCGGACACTGAGCTGAAGATAATCTGAAATGACTTGCCAATGGAGTGCTGACCGGTTTGGCATTATCCATACTAAACCTCTCCAACACTTTCACCACATAATTCTTTTGAGATAACCACAACTTACCAGCTGACCTATCTCTTCGAATCTCCATCCCAAGTATCTTTCTAGCTGCTCCCAAATCCTTCATGTCAAACTCTTTACCCAATAAAGACTTCAACCTGTTAACCTCAACCATACTCCTTGCAGCAATCAGCATATCATCCACATAAAGAAGCAAGAAAATATAGGAACCATCATCAAGACTCTTTACATAAACGCAACAATCATACTCACAGCGTGTGTACCCAATCCGTATCATGAAAGAGTCAAACCTCTTGTACCATTGTCTTGGAGACTGTTTCAGCCCATAAAGTGACTTCTTCAACTTACAAACAAGATGCTCAGTCTCTGGCTGCTTGAACCCCTCAGGCTGCTCCATGTAAATGACTTCCTCCAATTCACCATGGAGGAATGCCGTTTTCACGTCCATCTGCTCTAACTCAAGATCATAACCACTGTCACGACCCAAACCCGTGATTGACGTATGCCTCACCACTGGAGAAAAGACCTCATCGAAATCAATCCCCTTCCTCTGTGAATACCCCTTTGCCACTAACCGAGCCTAGAACTTTTCCCTCTCCTTTTCTGTTGCTGCTTCTTTCCGCTTGTATACCCACTTACAACCCACTGGCTTCTTTCCCATGGGCAGTTCTTTCAACTCCCAAGTCTTATTCTTATGCAAAGACTCCATCTCCTCCACCATGGCTTCCATCCATCTGTCCCTTTCAGAACTCGTGATAGCATCCTGAAAAGTAGATGGATCCCCACTGGTAGTAGTCAATGCATAAGAAACCAAGTCTTCAAACCCATACCTCACTGGTGGCTTGACTGTGCGCTTGGTTCTCCCAGCGGCCAAGCTTTGTTGCTGCTCCTGCTGCTGCTGTTGATCAAGTTGTTCATCCGGTTGAGTATCACCCTTATCAATGCTTTCCAACTCAATCTCTACACCCTGCTGTCTGCTGCTCACTTCCTCTGACTCAGAATTTTGAACCTTCTAATGTGCCTTGATCATAGAGTCCTCATCAAATACCACATCCCTACTGATCACCACCTTCTTTGTCACTGGATCCCAAAGCTTGTACCCTTTGACCCCTTTCTCATAACCAAGAAAGATACACTGTCTAGACTTCGCATCAAGCTTTGACCTCTCATCACTAGGAACATGAACATAGGCCGGACACCCAAAGATTCTCAACCCTGAGTAGTCAACCTCTTTCTCTGTCCACATCTCCTCAGCTACCTTCCCTTCCAAAGAAGCACTCGGTGACCTGTTTATAACAAAGCATGCCAAACTCACTGCTTCTGCCCAAAAAACCTTCGGAAGTCCCGCATTCAATCTCAAACACCGTGCCCTTTCTGCTATAGTTCTGTTCATCCTTTCTGCCACCCCATTCTGCTGTGGTGTCTTCCGAACAGTAAAGTGCCGCTGAATCCCATGTTCCTCACAAAATTTCAGAAAAGGCCCATTCTTGAATTCCTTCCCATTATCTGTCCTGAGGCACTTAATCTTTTTCCCTGTCTGGTTTTCCACTTCAGCTTTCCACACTCTGAACTTAGCAAAGACTTCAGATTTGTGCTTCATGAAGTACACCCAAACTTTCCTCGAAAAATCATCGATAAAGGTCAAGAAATACAGAGATCCTCCTTTCGAAGCTACCCTCACTGGCCCCCAAACATCTGAATGAACGTAGTCAAGAATTCCCTTTGTTCTGTGAGTTGCATTCCTAAACTGCACCTTACACTGTTTCCCCTGAACACAAAACTTGCAGAAATCCAGTTTACATGATTTAACCCCTTTCAGCAGATTCCTCTTATGCAGCTCTAACATCCCACGCTCTCCCATATGTCCCAACCGCATATGCCAAAGCATGGTATCATCAGTATCCTCAGTTGTGGTGGCAGCAGCAACTCCACCTACAACCGTAGTTCCTATCAAACGATAGATATTACCAGCAATCTTAATACCCTTCATAATCACCAAAGCACCCTTCGTTACCTTCATGACTCCACCTCCTGTTTTATACTCACAACCATTAGAGTCTAAGGTTCCCAATGAAATCAAATTTTTCCTCAAATCTGGAACATGCCTAACTTCACTTAAGGTTCTTACAACACCATCAAACATCCTGATCTTAATTGTGCCTATTCCAATGACTTCACATGATACATCATTACCCATTCGAACATTACCACAATTTACCACTGTAGGTGTCAAACCACTCCCTGTTAGGCGTCACATGAAACGAGCATGCTGAATCCAGAATCCATGAGTCTGCCAGGTGATCCGAAGTTGCTGAAACCGAAAGCATGTCACCGTCATCTGATTCCTGCTCTACAAGATTCGCAGAACTTGATGACCCATCTTTCCTCTCTCCTGCCTTTCCTTTCTTCTTCCAGTCAGTTCCCTTTCCTTTTTGCGGACAGTCTTTCTTCATGTGCCCCGGTTCATGACACCTGTAACACTTGAACTCAAACGTGCCCTCGGACCTGTTCTTTGACTGAGACCTCCCACGCCCCGAAACTGATTTACCCCTGTCCTTCTTCCTGCCACGATCATCGTACCCCTTAACCACCAGACCTTCACCCTGCAGCGACTCTGTTTGTTGCTTGCGTTGATTATACGCCAGAAGGGCTGCAGTGACTTCCTCTAGTTCTAGGGTTTCTTTCCCCCAGAGTAAGGTTGTAACGAGAGTTTCGAGAGAAATCGGTAGTGAACACAGTAACATCAGCGCTTGGTCTTCCTCCTCAAACTTTACGTCAATCCGTCTGAATCAGATCAGCACCCTCGGCCATCTTCAACCCAAACAGTTTCTGCTTCAGAAACAGTTTGTTCGTCAATGACTTCGACATATACCTGCTTTCCAGTTTAGTCCAGACCCCAGCCGGCGATTCATCACCCAACACGTGATACATGACTTCGTCTGCAAGACACAGACGAATCGTACTCACCGCCTTCATCTGGAGTTCTTCCCAATCATCGTTTGACATGGCCTTTGGTTTCGCCTTCAGCCCCTTGTATAAACCTTGCTGCACCAACAGATCCTTTACCCGCTGTTGCCACAATCCGAAATTTGAAGTTCCATCGAACTTCATAACGTCGAACTTCGTAACAGACGAACTCGATGACATCGTTCTTCGCGTGATTAAAAAAACAGCCTGAAGCTCTGATACCACTTGTTAGGATCGAAACACACACGCACACGATTTACGAGTATAAACAGTAAAGAAATCAATACAGCAATATACGTGGTTCCCCAAAACCGGGTACGTCCACGGGAGCGGCTACTGTTCTTATTATCACAGTTTCTGTACTTTAGGGTTTTACAATAGAGAGCCTTATATACCCGCTCTATACAAACCCTAACCCGAACCAATCCGGTAGCGCTACAAGAAAACCCCTATAGCGCTACCCCTAGCCCGAACCAATCCGGTAGCGCTACACACAAAACCATGTAGCGCTACCCACAGCTCTGTTCCCAACTCCAAAGAATGAGCCACACTTCCAACAATTCAAACTTTGAAGAACGACGAAATATTAACCATTGGTCACCTCGTCCAAACCCATGACTTCCCACAAGCTTCTAGCCAATTGGGCCAATTATAACTTCACAACCTTGAATTACGTTTCTGTAATACCCCGTATATTGAAATTTGCATGCAAGTGTGGCGTGTCATTATTGAGAGTGTATGCACGTGATGGTGTGAGGTGTGTGCATATGTGGCGTACGTGCACAGGTATATATCTTATCATAGGTATATACTAGTGCATGCCCGTGCCTTCAAGCACGGCACAACGTATCTAAAGGCACATTGCTAGTGCATGCCTGAAGGCACGATTCCACGATCAGCACACTGCAAATAAATACTGGATATTGAACCCAATTTATCAACCCCTGTCCAAGAGTAAGATTTTAAGAACCAATATTTTAAAATTTAAACATACCAACCAATGCTCTACATCAACTAAATCAGTAGGGGATGAAAAATAATAATGGAAACTCTTTTTGGTACTGGTTTTGGCCTTTTGGTTTAATTTATAAAAATGAGAGAGCAATAAGAGTAGGGGACGAAAACTATCATCCTTCTAATTTGGTGTTTTTGATTTATGCAATCTTATACCTGGAAAAAAAAAGATGAAACTCTTAGTCATGAACTATTGTTCACACACTGCATGGGCTTACACATTTTCCAACTTAAATGGATGGCCAATAGCCATTACCTGCTTCCAAAGATTTTCCAAAACACATACAATTGAATAAAAAGTAGTCTACTTACTATAAAAACCAATTCACTGCTACAAATTCACCGAACATGTGTTGGGCATTCCATCAAACACCTTATTGGTTACATAACAAAGGTAGTGAGTACATGAGAAGGAAGGAAGCTAGAGATGGGAACCACAGCTTTAAATAGAGCAGTATCAATGATTTTGCAGCGACGTCATGGCCATCATCTACTTTGTCGGACCATAGCCAACCCATTTCTACTGCCTGCGTGGAGAGAGAAAGAGAGAGAGAGAGAGAGAGAGAGAGGGAACGTAGTTTTGAGAGAGAATTTTATTTAAGATTCCTCCCTCCCTCACTAAAATGCCACTCAAATGTAATGTATTTACCAAAATGTCATGTTGTAAGGTCCAACGGCTGTAACGTATTGAAAACTCACTCTAACGGCTAAAAATGTGCTCTTGTTTGTACGTGTACATAAATTTTGGAATATTCCCTTAAGATACCGCTTTGTTTTATAATATAGATGGTCTTAATTTTGGAAAAAAAGAAGGAAAAAGGGAGAAAAGGTAGGGCATTAGAGAGAGCCGTGAGGAGCATAATTATGGGTTCTTGTTCTGATGAGATCTTGTATGACGTTCTTTGAAGAGGAATATAAGGTGGAATTATATCTGATGGCAAGGCGATTTGAGGGTGAGTGTGAGATTTTTTTTTTTTTTGTACTCAGAATCTCTATCCATATTTCCTAGTTTTTATAAACTAGGTGGCGACTCTGTTTTGATGATAACCACTATCGTGTGGCGATGTTCCTAGCCATGAGAATATCCACGATCTTAGTTTATAAAGCAAGCAACCAATCAAACAGCAACGATCAATCTGTATGGCGAGGCCCTGCTCCGGGAGGTGTCTACAAATAACACTATTCCAAATTCATTAAGGATTAATCATCCTCACACGTTTGCAACAAAAGGAAATAAACGAAGGCCATGGAAAGGCCTAAAATCCATTCATCACCTGCATGGTGGATTATAATAAGCCTACTAACAAAGAGCTATGCCAAAAGACAAGTTAGTCAATGGGCTGCGGTGAGGTTAGTGAGATGGTATGTCACTCGTCATATATTGAGGAGGACAAGATATGTGGTTCCATTTATATGTGGAATGTGTTATATTCGTGGTTGGTGTTAATACGTGGTGGTTGATGTTGTACAGTTATTTTAATGTTGATATTGTTCACGTTATTATGTCTCACACACTTCTGGAGTTCTTTTGGACTCCAGCTTGCAGGTTGGTTAGCGGGTTAGGTGCCGGTGGTGAGAGCTTGTCTGAGTTGCTGCGAGAGCGGGTTGTTGTTTATTTACTTCAAAGATAGCTGTAAATTATATAGTTTTTGGAATAAAAGACAGATTGTGTTCTTTTTAATATCGTGGTACTTGAGGATTTGGGTTGTTATATTCTCTCGTTAAGTTTTCAATCTATTTTGGGTATGCAAATTTCCTTTTAACTTTCTCTGATTTGAGCATGCAAATGAAAGGCCAAATTAAAATACTTCATACGTGATACATCCCAATTTGATGAGTCCAATTAATTTTGTCCACCCTCCAGAGGGTTGCTCCATTCCATTTAGCCAAAGAAGTACATATTTTCCAATAAGTACTTATTAGTATTATTTTGTAATTTGCAAGCTTAAAAATAATGGGTTAACTGAAATCTAATAATATACAATATAGATCTTTTAAACGAGTAAAAAATTGAAAAATTATTTTCGTAAGCACGTTATTTTTAAGCTTGAAAATTGAAATAAGTACTTATTTCAAAAGAAGGTTAGTGGAACAGAATTCTCTCTCTTATTGGTTGAAATAGTGTAGGTTCTCCCTTGCAATACATTTTTTGATAACGATGACATCACTTTGTAGTGGGACCTACATCATTTCAACCAATAGGAAAAAGGGTAATATTCACCCTTAATTTTTTAGGGAGGGTAAACAAAATTAAATTCAGTTTTCAATTGTATATCTCTGTTTTTGTTGTAACTCTATTTGAAACTCTGTTGTTTTCATCTAATCTATTTTGTTGCGTCAAAAAAAATTTAAAGTTCCAATTTGATAGTCCACTTGTTGACTTTAACATGTTGGAAAAGTTTCTTTAATGCCCCTTCACTTTTCAAAAATCATGTATTAGGAAAAATGCCCGGCATTTTTGAAAATTCAAATTGAGTGTAATTATTGTGTTTTCTTAATACAGTAAGTTAGAACAGTTGGAACAAATAAATTTGGACGGAGTGAGTACAAAACAAAAACGAAAAACAAAACAGTAGGGAAATAAGAGAAGGGCTACCTTTTTTAAGTGGATTCAGGTCGCCAAAGCTTACAATTTCATCGCCCCTGTGTTGGAATTATTCATGTGGCTCACATGCCACATCAATCATATTTATATTTTATAGTATTTATATTCATAACTAAAATATGAGTGTTAGATTTAAATGAAATATTGCCTAAATAGTTGGTGACTATTCATAAAAAGGTTTGGTGGCTATTCATGAATAGGTTTAGTGACCATTTATGTGTAAGGTTGCAATTATTAATGAATAGGTGTCTCATTACTTCTTTGATGGAAGAAAGTATGAAGAGTTGTGTCCATTGGAAAAGGATCCCGATTTATCTATATAAAGGCTTGTAATTACCATCAAGTTACATGTGTGAAGAACATTTATATTGATTAGATTGGAAATTCTGCCCATTGCTTTCCGAAATCAATTAGTGAGAGTTTATGTTGGTGGAACATATTGGTTCAAAATCGGAATGGTTTCAGATTTCTAGACTTAAACCCTATGGCAGAAGGTAAATAATTTTTCCGCTGCGTATTTATTTTGATTCTCCAACATAGGTTTTTCACCGTGCTGTTACTCTGAACAATTTTAAACCTACAAAACTTTCCTTTAACCTCACATTTCCCACAAACCGGTTGGAGCCATTTCAACTGCAGATCAGCTGCTTGTTCAAACACCTCAGAGGGAACCAACGGAACATTAAACATCTTTCTGCACGATATGAGCTGGGGGTTGCATACTGGATACTATTATCGAGCCCGACACGAACTTCACGATCATTGCCACCGAGGCAAGTGATCATTCGATACCAGAAATCCGGATTCAGCGAATTTATCGTTGAATACGATAAATCCAGATTCGTTGAAGGGGGGCAACTGAATACACTAGGCCCCGTTTAATAACAGTGATAGATGGATGGGATTCGTAAGGAGATGGGATTAGGATTGGGATTCGTAAGGAGATGGGATTGGTAATGAGAAGGGATTGATAATGAGTATGTTTGTTTGGGATGGGATTAGATGATGGGATTATTAATATCATGTTTGTTTGAGATGGGATTAGATGATGAGATTGGATTGATAGAAGAAATTGGTAATGAGAAGGGATTGGTAATGAGAAGGAGATGGGGTTGGACTATTAATACCAAGTCCCACGGGGTATTTGTAATACCCCCTAATCTCCGGCTTGCTAGTCCCTTGGATTCGTAATCCTAACTCATTTTTGGTTACCAAACAAAGTATTGGTAATCCCTTGGGATTGATAGTCCAATCCCAAGGCCGAATCCGGTTAACAAACGGGACCTAAAATCGGACACGAGATCTGCAAATTGAAAGGTAGTGGTGGACAAACTGAGGTTTTGAAGCTGTTGTGGCAAGGGCGGAACCAGGAATTTATTTTGTCCTGGGCTAACCAAAATTTATATATGTGAACCAAAAAGAAAGCAAACTCGTATATAAATATATAAATGTTTAAAAATAAACAAAACAAAAGTACAAAAGAGTTTTTCCTCCTTTTTATTTTGTTGTTCCATTAGAGTATGTACAACAGAGTAGCAAAAATAAAATATTAGCTATTATAGCAACCTAAATCCGAGAAACCCACCTACAATTAATAATTAGATAAAACCTTAGATAAAATACATTTCGCTATAATACTTCCGTAAATATACTGAACGATTGTTCATCAACAATTTCTTTAATATTATTTTTCACTTCTCTCTCTTGATTTCTCTTATATTATTAAAGAGTCTCAAAAAAATTAAGTACTCTAATTTTTCATTCGTTTGAATTAGTTTAAGATCTTATTTTTCTAATCATTTATTCTAAATGCTTATAATTAATTTTAACCATATTTTTAAATATATAAACTATCTAAAAAAATCAAGTACTCCATTTTTTAATCCGTTTAAATCAGTGCGAAGATCTTTTTTTTTTATTTTAATCATATTGTTCTAAAATGTCATAATTAATATTTGCATTTAGAACTCTCATAATCAAGTATCTACCTTATATGATCCCAAATAAAGAGCAGATACTTGATTACAAGAGCCTTAGAGACAAAAATTAATTATGACAATTTAGGATAAAATGATCAAACAAATAAGATCTTCACGCCTTTCAAACGGATGGTGGGTTGAGCTAGGCTGAATGGGAGGATAGTGGGTTGGGCTAAATTCATTTGGACCGAAACTTTACACATAATTTTTTATTTTTTTTTAAATTCTTCGGGTTTGCACATGGGCTATAGCCTAGTGGAGCCCAAGTGCAGTTACGCCCAGTTGTGGGAAGCAGCTGTTGGGGTCTCTGATGTGAATTAATTGGGATTTGTAATCAATATTGGTGATTATAACTTGGACGGAATAGGGGAGGTTGAGGAGAGTGGCGGAGGTGTTGGAGAGCAAGAGAGATCGAACCCGGGATAGCCGTAGTACATGGACATGTTACTATTCCTATATAAAATCCCTGTCTCTCTGAAAATCTTAAAATCTTGTAGTTCTATTTTGCTATAGAAATAGATTCGTTTAAGAAAGGTTTTAGATGGAAAAAAAAAGAAGAAGAAGAAAGATTTTAGATGAACGTTTGTGCGGCTCCCTTTATTCTCAGCAATGAGTGTTCTTATTATTTTCTTGTGGAAAATTCAGCATAGCTCCTTACTTCTCACCAATGAGTGTTCCTTTTTCAGCATGGCTCATTTTGTTCAATGTTATGCCGAGATTGACCTTGACTTTGCCCTATTTTTTATCTTCACTTCTATTCATTGATTTTCGTTTTATCATTTTTCTCCCTTCTCATCAACTTCAAAACTAAAAAAAATTCGTCATCTCTCTCTCTCTCTCTCTCTCTCTCTCTCTCTCTCTCTCTCTCTCTCTCTCTCTCTCTCTCTCTCTCTCTCTCTCTCTCTCTCTCTCTCTCTCTGGAATGGCTCTCGCGCCAGTGGGCAACAAACCCCCTGATTAAAATTAGTAAACTAATTATACCCTACTGTTCAAATTTGAGAATACATTATAGGGAAAATGACGGCCAATGACGTGTTTTGATAATTAATACCCGCTAAGGACATTTTCAGCAGTAACAAATATTTTTAGCATGTCCTTAGTGAGTATTAATTATCAAAACACGTCTTGGGCTGTCATTTTCCCTACATTATAATACATTGGCGGTGTAAACATCTGTTTTCCTCAAAATAATTACATTGCGTTACGTCTTTAATATAGTGGTCCCAATTAATAGAACACGGCGAGATGACACAATCTATTTAATTTGGAAGAAATAAATGTTTACACAAGCGGTGTAATAATTTAATCTCTTCTAATAATTTAATCTCTTCTAACTCATCTCTCTCTGTAAGACTAAAGACTTCCTGTTCTAATTTTTCTGTACAAATAAATTCTTTTTTTTTTTGAGGGAGGGCAAGAAGGTAATTTCATCTACCAAACTCACCTTGGCAATTGCTAATAAATTCGTTCAAGAAATAGGTTTTCGATGAACATTTGTAATTTGGCTCACTTTCTTCTTAGCAGTCAGTGTTCTTCTCTTTTTTTTTTGGAAAATTCAGCAATTAGTGTTCAAAGTCATTACCAATATTGACTTTGACTCAGTGAGCTCCACTTGTTTCTGTGTATTTTTCTTCACTGATATCGACTCTTTTTTTTTAGTCTTAGCACACCGATTCTTCTTCTTTTCTTTTTTTTTCGAAAATTCAGCAATCAGTGTTCAAAGTCATTACCGATATTGACTTTGACTTAGTGAGCTCCACATGTTTACGTGTACTTTTCTTCACAAATATCGACTTTCGTTTTTTAAGTCTCAGCACACCGATTCTTCTTCTATTGACTTTGACTTACTGAGCTCCACATGTTTACGTATACTTTTCTTCACCGATATCGACTTTTTTTTTTTTAATATCAGCACACCGATTCTTCTCTTCTTTTTTTTTGGAAAATTCAGCAATCAGTGTTCAAAGTCATTACCGATATTAACTGACTTAGTGAGCTCCACATGTTTACGTGTACTTTTCTTCACCGATATCGACTTCTTTTTTTTAGCCTCAGCACACCGATTCTTCTTCTTCTTATTCTTTTTTTTTTTGAAAAATTCAGCAATCAGTGTTCAAAGTCATTATCGATATTGACTTTGACTTAGTGTGTGTACTTTCTTTCACCGATATCGACTTCTTCTTCTTTTTTAATCTCAACACACCAATTCTTCTTTTTTTTTTTGGAAAATTCAGCAATCAGTGTTCAAAATCATTACCGATATTGACTTTGACTTAGTGAGCTCCACATGTTTACGTGTACTTTTCTTCACCGATATCGACTTTTTTTTTTTTAGTCTCAGCACACCGATTCTTCTCTTTTTTTTTTTGGAAAAATTCAGCAATCAGTGTTCAAAGTCATTACCCATATTGACTTTGACTTAGTGAGCTCCACATGTTTACATTTACTTTTCTCCACCGATATCGACTTTTTTTTCTTAATCTCAGCACACAAATTCTTCTCTTTTTTTGAAAAATTCAGCAATCAGCAGTGTTTAAAGTCATTACCGATATTGACTTCGACTTAGTGAGTTCCACATGTTTACGTGTACTTTTCTTCACCGATATCGACATTTTTTTTTAATCTCAGCACACCAATATCGACTTGGAAAAGTCTTTTCTTTTATCTTCACTTTTCTTTAATAGTATTGTTTACTACTATCATAGTAGGAGTATCTTTTAGGGAAATTGCAAATCAGAGGCAAAAGAGGTGACGGATCTGAATCCTCTACGAGGATATCTCTATGAGGATCTTTTGAGAGAGGATGCCAAGAAATCCAATGGTCCAAAAAAAAAATAATAATTCTGCCAGCTCATAAAACTTGTTTAAAACATCGTTTGATGAAGTATCTCTTAAATGTTTTTTTTTTTTTTTTGGATTAAAAGTGAGAAGATTGTATTGATAAATGCAAAATAAGAGATCATTACAAAGAACTTGGACAAAGCCAAACTAATCGTCTAACAAATACAAAACAATTAAATCACAAGGCAATCGATGTCTTTTATCCTAACCCAGATATGACCTGAGGTAACAGTGACACTTTTAAATTGCCTAACATCTAATTAGTCTCAAACGAGAAAAAGTGCAAAGTTAAGAACAAAAGACACAAAATACTCAGACGATCAAATGCACTCCACCCAAGTATGAACACACCAATGAATTCCCAAAAACTACAGATCTGCCAAGCCGTCATGGGTTGCCTCACCAAAGACATCATGTAGGAATAGAATGTTGAAACACATATATCGTTGTGAAGTAATCTCAATTGAGAGAACCTGATTTGTAGACAAAATTTGTCCAAAAATGAAACTAATAACTCTCGTTGAACGAGAGACGAAACTCTCGTAGAACGAGAAACAAAACTCTCATAGATCAAACAACAAGTCGTTGATCTGGAGAGACGCAAGGAAAAAAATAAAAAATAAAAAAAGGGAGTCGGTAGTACCATGGCTTCCCCCTCCCTCCGCCGCACACATGTATGGAACCTACGGGGGAGGAGAAGGGAGAAGTGGAGTAGGAAAAGTACCAACTAGGGGAAGAATGGGTGACGTCACTTGAGAGCTCCTCTCTCTAGGCGATTTTGGGAGCCGGCGAGAAAACGAAGAAAGACCAGTCCGGCGATTTGGGTTCTCTCCAACGAGGAAGCGAAGGAAGATTGGGTTTCTTCCTTCAAACAACTCCCAGGTTCGATTCATTGCTGTAGCCTGTAGTAGCATCCGATTCCGATTTCGATTTCGATTTCGGCTTCAACGGGCAGGCTGTCGGCAACGAGCGACGGCTCCAAGTCACTCAAGGGGCCTCACCTAGGCTTCTCCGTTCTTCTCGACTAAACAGTAAGTGCCCTCCTCTGCTCTTGTTAGGGTTTGAAAGTTGGGTTTTTGCAAATCATGGGTAGACAAAAAACGGCTACGAAATTAACTCTACGGGACTTTCACGATCAAATTGATAATGGGTATGATTTTTCTGATGTCGAAATTGTCTCTGTTAATGAGGAAGATGATGATTGTTCAGTGGTGGCCACTGACAACAAAGTCCAGGATGCGACTTTTGCATCCATGGTTGCCACTGATGAGTGGCCGAAACTCGCCACAGTTGACCATAGTCCGGGATTGATATCCCCGACCAAGGTAACTGAGTATGGTGGAGGAGTGATAATGTCACCTCCTCAGAGTCGGACTGCTAGAAATTCGAGTGTGCACTACAACAAAATACACAATTCCCGACTAAACTTTCCCGACTAAAAGACGTTTAGTCGGAAAATATAAGCCAATCACCGACTAAATAAATTTTAGTCGGTAAAATATTAAAAATTTGCCGACTAAATTACTTTAGTCGGCCAAAACATACATTTTGCCGACTAAATTCATATTTAGTCGTGAAATATCATATTTTTAATTTAATAAAAATATAAAATTAATTCCGACTAAACTAATTTGGTCGGAATTTATATATTTTGCCGACTAAATTCAACTTTAGTCGTGAAACATCATTTTTTTAATTTAATAAAAATATAAAATTAATTCCGACTAAACTAATTTGGTCGGAATTTATACATTTTGCCGACTAAATTAAAATTTAGTCGTGAAATATCATATTTTTAATTTAATAAAAATATAAAATTAATTCCGACTAAACTAATTTGGTCGGAATTTATACATTTTGCCGACTAAATTCAAATTTAGTCGTGAAATATCATTTTTTTAATTTAATAAAAATATAAAATTAATTCCGATTAAACTAATTTGGTCGGAATTTATACATTTTGCCGACTAAATTCAAATTTAGTCGTGAAATATCATTTTTTTAATTTAATAAAAATATAAAATTAATTCCGATTAAACTAATTTGGTCGGAATTTATACATTTTGCCGACTAATAATAGTTTTAGTCGGGAAATAATGCATTTTTCAATAATTTAAAAAATCAATAAATGTCAATTTTAATGTCAGTTTTTCCGTGAATTTTAATCAATAAAAATCAATAATTTCCAGACTAATTAGTTTGGTCGGCATTTATATATTTTAATGTCACTTTTTTCCCCTTTTTAAAACTTCCAAGAATGGAAATATTTGTTCGGACTACATTGATCACGATGCAACTTTCCCGATCAAAACCATTCATTTTTTTGTCCTTCTTAATCATAAGTTTTTCGTAAAATTTTGTCTTGATCAGGTTAAAGTAGCCCCTTTATCGGCACACAAATTCTTAAATTAAAAAAAATTCTTATTCGATCAAGTGTCTACCCATATGGGATTAACTTCATTTGTGGTACAAATGAGCTTATTCGTATTACGTCAAAGATAGATGATTTCGATTGCCAAGAAAGATCTGAGGCGGGACTCATTTAGTGCATTATAACACTTAAACGTCTCCGAACGCATTACATAGCTTTCAATCATGTGGTCACTGATATCGAATGATCTTCGATTTTGGTGACAAAGCTACAATCGGTAAGATGTGAAATCCTAACGATTCAGATCGAGCATTATAAAAATGACCCGACAGTTACCTTTGCTATCTATACTTTTGATATACTTGATAATCAACTAAGCCTAATGTTGTATTTATTGTTATAGTAGCCACATGATTGCAAGACAATCATGACAATCGAGACCGTTGATTTTGTTGCACTTGTTGAATTATTTATTCTCAAAAATTTGCAACTTGGTTAGATTTAGAAAACCCTATATCGAGACATGAACTCATTAGAAAAATAGGATTTTCCTTTCAATCAATTGTCCAACGAAAAGTTATCAACTATAATCTCGGTAAGAAAGATACAACCCGTAAAAAATTAAAGATATATTGTTTTGATCGCGCAAAAAGACCTCAAGTGTGGCTCGGGTGGTGTGCTATAAGACTTTAAGTCTTTTAGATAACATAATAATAACAGAATGAAAACAAAAGCAACATAACAGAAAGGGGAAAAAAAACAATAAAAATTGCCGTTGCAAATGGTAAAGATGAGTCCAGTGACTCAAACCTATGTGGTTTGCATGTGGGCCTCAAAGCTTTACCACAATACCCAAGCATGAGTTTGTGTTCACTTGTTGACATATATCATATATATAACCTCTAAGTTTATATAAGTAAAATTTTATATAAGTAAACTTTTAAAGTCAGATTAAGTATGTAAGGATGAGCAATTTACTTCATTCTTAGCATGACTGATCTAACCTCTCCCACGTAAAAGTTAGACGGTTCTGATTTTAAAAAAATAACTCAGACGACCATCAAATGGTACATTATAGGGGCTTTAATGCCTTTGGAAGCACCAAATATGGTTCGATCATATGGTTTTCGACATCTGATTATCACCTGTTCAGGGGAGAATGATAAATTTAATAAAACGTTAAATCGTAACGGTTTAGATCAAACATTTGAAAAAATGAGTCTGCAGTTACCTTTTAAATCTATACATTGAACTTACTTGATTCTAAACCAAGGTATTCTACTATAGTTTAATGAACTCTAGCCACACGATCACGACAAATTTATGACGATCCATACCGTTCATTTTGTTGTTCTTGGTGTTTTAAACATTCTCACAAATTTTTTGGTCTATCGGGTTTTGAAAGCCCCTTTATCGGGATGTAGATTCATTAATAGAAAAATGTTATTATGTACGATCAAGTATATAACGATAACCAATTTACTTCAATTTTAGCATGTATGATAGAATCTCTCTCACATAAAGGATAGACAGATCCGATTTTCAAAAAAATAGCTCAGGCGGCCCTCGAGTAATGCTTATAGGACTTTACGAGAATTTTTCGTTATTTGGTGCATGGATCATGGTGTGACTTATGCACATGATCAAAACTTGGTTGGTATATATAGAAAGAGAGATGAGAATCGGCAGCCCTAGCCCACAACACTCTCTCTCTCGCGCGCTCTCTCTCATCCACAGCAGGAGAGTTGAGTTCTGGTGCCCTATTTCGAAGGAGCTCATGAGGGATCCCGTTATTGTCGCCACCGGTCAGGTTAGGGCTCATCTAGTAATCTGGATTTTCCTTTGATACATCACAGAATTTATTCTTCCTTTTTCTTGTTTCTTCAAAGAGGTACACTGAAGCACCACGGACGAAGCACAACGGACAAAGTACCAAGGACAAAGCACCACGGACGCCACCACTGGAGCCACTCCTTTTCTCCCCGACTCCGATCTCTCGCTCTTTCATAAGGTCAGTGTTCCGATTCCAGCCCTTCTTTGGGTCAAGTGTCTCAATTTGTATTCGAAGCACTCGGCTTGGTTCGAGAACAAATAGGATGCGAAATTTGAACTTTGTTGTTGGAAAATGAATTTTGAGTTGCTGAAATTGTGATTAGGTGCTGGAAATGTAGTTTTAAGATTAAAAAAACCCAGTGTAAGTGCTCGAATTAGGTGCTGAGAGCTGGTATGTGCTGAGATTGAGATACAGATGCTGAAATTACATTCTTGAATGCAGAATCTAAGAGTGTAAGTGCATAAATTGAAATTTTAAGTTGGATTTTGTGTTTTAAGTGGTGGAACAATAAAATTAAGAACCTTAGCTTGACTATTGTGTTACAAAGGGATTGTGTGTTTGGTTTTGGTGATACCGAGTGATATAAAGATATCCTGGTGCTTTATAGTTTACAGAATCTTTGTGCATTACAATCTCTGTTGTGTACATGAATCTCATTTAGAAGAACACCCAATGTTTTGGATGGCTAGTTAAAATGGGCAGGGTCAAATATGCAGGAAAGACCAAAATTCTTAGTTACTCTATTACTTTTACTGCTTTTATGCTAATTTTTTTGAATTGAGGCTTTCGAATTACCCATGCGAAGTGTTTAATAAAACTGCTCATCCATATTGGATGGCTCAAATGGAGATTGATTTTCTTATTGATGGTGTTAGGTTTGTATGGGTTGTGTTTGATAAAATGCTTGAATCTCCACAATCACAGTCTCACTGCACCTATATTTGTCCAGCTGGGTCGCATTTCTTTGTCAGTTGCTTTTGGAGAACATCAGTACGTGGATACCTTGCCAAGTGTTTGTCAGTGGATTAGTTTTATGCATAGGGAAAACTAGAGCTAGGTAATAGATTCTAGAAGAAAGGGTCCTAGGTGCTAAAAAGAAGTTAAGCGGATAATTTTTGGAATGTTGTCATATGTTTTGATTAAATGGGATTACTGGGAACTAAAGGTGATACAGAAGCAACTAAGATTGATTAGGGAAAATTAAAGGAAGATTATTATATACTAAGAAAGGAATCGGAATAGAAATGTTACTGTAAGATTATAATATAATAAGTTTTGACTTCATCTCTGTTATAAAATCTTACTGATCATGGAGAACATCAGCAAGTTTACTCATTTTTAGTAAAGGAGATCATAGCTTGCATTAAATGGTTACATGACCTGAATTGCATTTCACATCATGGCGTGAGAAGTTGATTGACTTCTTGAAGGTTTAATTCCTGATATTGTGGGATACAATTCTATGTTTGCTTTGAATTTTTGAACAAATGCATAAGACTAAGAGTGCTTGGTCATGGACAAGATAACCATTCAATTTATAAACTGATGGATAACTTACCTTATAGATTCAAAGTTCAAATAAAGGGAACATTGCCTCTACATGTTACTTTCTATTTCACACGATGTATACTCTATCGAGTGACTTCTCCATAATATTCTCACTGATAGTAGAATTACCTGAATTTTATTTTTGATGAATGATCTACTGATTCGGGAAAAAAAAAAAAAGGTCTACTTTTCCAATGGTTATAAGTGTCATCATCAAAGTTACGTTATTCTTTCACCTATGGTTAGAATAGTATTCCATGGTCATGGACTAAAGTCACTATTCTTGAGGTTCTTGTATCCAATCGCTGAGTCATTTTTGAAGCACTGGAATACATTACCCATCCTTCTTGGTTACATTGGTACCATATTAAGGGTAGAGGTTTAAATTGGGAGTGTATGTCACACTTGTCCATGCATTTTATTTGCACTATGGCATGAGTTGAGTATCGGCTAAACCAGGAATAGCATCATCCATATTCCAAGTTCGGAGGACGTGTCTCCACCTTAAGCTTGAGGAATGGGCTTTCCGCTTGTGTTCTTCTTAGTTTTGTGCATGTAGGGACAAAACCTTGAAGTAGAATTCATAGCATGTGGATTCATTTGGATGCATAATATATCTTGTTTAGCTTTCTTTTGTTTACTTGCCCTGAAGCTGGTTACAGTTATTTAGTTAACTTGCCATGTTCTAGCATAGTAAACTTGAACATGAGTGTTGCTTAATTTTCATTTGGGCAATTTACGTTAACCCTCTCGGGTTGGAGCGTAATAGATTTACCAGGTGGGTATTCTATGGTTAGGGGATTATGTTCTGTATTCTTATGTTAGATTTCAAAATAGGTTGGTAAACTCCTTGCCTTGGTATCTGGTTTTATACCTTTTATAATTTTCAGCTAGTATCGGAATAGTGTTTCTTTGGAATGATAAGCAGAATTAAAGATGTTAGTTGTCGGTTAGCTTTGTCACTAGAACTGTCCTTTATACACGATGTTTTATACGTAGATGTTCCAAGATATCTCCTCCAAGATTTGTTACACATTTAGTGTGAGAATCCTCCAATTAGATTCCAGGAAAACATGAATTCCCAAAAGTGATCTGCTGAGATCATTAACCAAAGAGAAAAAGTTTTTGACATTAGGCTCTTAGTAAGTTGTGGTGGACTAAGCTTCCATGGGTGGGGAAGATATACGACACAAGCACTTGTATTCCTTGTAAATCTAAGGTAAGTCAAGTTTGGAGGACCAAACTTTCGTAAGTGGGGAAGGGTGTAATATCCCAGATTCTTAATTAATTTATAATCGGAGTACGTGTTGAGTTCTGGTTAATTGGTGGTTTTAGAATTGATTTTATTTGTTAATTAGCATGTGTGTATATGATAGCATGTGGTTGCACCACACACAATAATTTTTCCCAAGTTTAAAAAAAAAAACAAAAGAGAGTTCCACAATGTTCTTTTGTTTCGTTCCTATCTTCACCGTTTAGAGAGAGAGAGAGAGAGAGAGAGAGAGAGAGGACGGTGAAGAAGAAGAAGAAAGAAGAAGAAAGAAGAAGGAAGATCTAGAGAAGGAAGAAGAAGAAATTGGGGGAAAACCTTTCTTACAAGAGATTGAAGCCCTAGGAGGTAAATTACATGTTCCCTTGTCCTTAATCTCTTAACTTCCATGTTTAATTTCGTAGCTTAACATAGGGTTTGGAGTTTAGAGGCCATGGGAACCCTTGTTAATTGAGTTTTGGGAGAATTCATGGTGAACTCTTGAGGATTAATATGAATTTCAGAAGGATTGCCTAGTTTAAGAATTCTGCAGAATTGAAAATCTTGCATCTGACTGATTTTAGGGATTTTTATTGAGGTACTTCTAAAACTCCAAAAATTATGAGATTTTTACTGAGACTTCCTTTATGTGTCTTCCATATATGGTAAAAATTTCAGACCATAACTCGAAGTATTGAGTTCTATAGAAATTCATAACCTAACAGCACTCAAATTCGTTACTGTGCAGTCAGCACTGTCACATGTTAGGAAAACAGCCGTATCTTTTAGCACGAGCATCGAAAACGCGCACCGTTTCTTGATTTTGAAACTAGACACATAGACCTTTCAAGCTATATAAAGATTGTGCCTCAAATGTTCTTGAGTTAAATCAGTTTTTGGTTTGAAGTTGGTAGAATTGCAGAATCTGCAACTTTGTCTTTCCAAAGCTAAAAGGCCAACTTAAACGGGTATAGCTATGTTGTCCGAACTCCGTTTTTAATCTATGACCTGTCGTTTCAAAGCTCTTGAAGTCTAGTTTTTAATGACTCTGGACTTTCTACCGGAACTAGCGATTCCATCACTTCTAAGCTATTGAATCTCAACCTAACCTTATACCTTGACCCTAGAATCTTGTTAGTAAAATATGGGATAATGAGGAAGTTTATCTTAGAGTTTTGAATGACTATTGATGCCTAACATATTTTCACATTACTTGCTTACTATAGGGGACTTGTGTGAAAGCTCGGATCGAGGTGAGTGATTAATACCCAACACACATGGTTTGTTATAAGCTTTTCGCTTCAATGATGTTTTATACTTTGATATGAACTCCATGGATTATGAATGAAAGGTGGACATGTTTTATATCTATTAATGGCATCCTCCCACGTCCCAGCTTGCTAGGGGACACGTGCTAAAAGGCTAGCAAGATATGACTGATATGGGATAATGTAAAGACGTCTTAACTTATCCACTACCAGGGACGCCTGGTAGACATGAAATGAATAGAGGATGTGCATTACTATGCTATGTTGCTATGAAATGAGATTCCTTTTCAAATGATTTAATCATTGTCCATGGAAAGCATGTGAATCGCGTATTAATCATTCATACGTGCTTCGGCTTATGTAGTTGTTCCACCTTTCAGGGATTGAAGAGTTAGATGATGTGGTTCCTTTCATGTAGACTTGAGGCAAATGTGGTGTCCTATATCTTTGTTGTCGTACGGAAGCTATGTTTCAGTTGTCTAATGATTTTCTTGTAATAGCTAAGGACATTTATAAGTGTTGAACTATGCACAGCTCTGAGAGGACATTGGTTGTTATAGCTCTAAAGTTAGAGCACATTATGGTTTTATTGGATCACATGAGGAATGTTTCTATCGGTTTTGTAACTTAATCCCTTAAAGTTTTACGATGATATGATAAATATGTATAAGAAGGCCTTGGTGATGGTTTCACCGGCGCTTTGTTATGGCTAAGACCCTTTGGGACGGGTCAGGATCGTGACACATAACTCGAGACTTAGGTTGACCTTTCTCTTTCTGTCTTTTTTTGTTTTGGAACACGTACTTTATGCTGCTTCATCGTAGTACCCCTTGTCGTTTTTCTTAGTAGCCATAGGAGGTGGCCCTTGGGACATGATGAGGTAGTTTGATGATAACATCCCCGATCAAGCCTTTGACAATTTTAAGGTTCCCACTAGTTTGTCCATTTGAATATTGACAATACAGCAAGTGTCCATGTCTGCATTTTGCTGAAATTCAGTAGTTTAGGTAAAAAATTTACTCTTATACCACAAGTATTTTGGACCAAGACTTTAACCTCCGGTTACTAAAACCAATACGTTTTTTTTTTCTTTTGTTTCTTTAACAGTTGACGGATGGGGAATGCTTCAATAAGGGTCCCTCTTCCCCCACCTCGTTACGGTGCAGCTTCTACCGGCAATAGCTCAAAACTATACAACTTAAGCACTTTTCAGCAAAGTACCCCTCCCTACCCTGGATACAACAATTAAGACTGCTCCATCTTCAAGTTTTGATCAGGTTAGTATCTCAATCAATATTCTTGCTACATCTATTCCTGCTACATCCTATATTGTAATATAGTAGAAGACCAACTGCATATCTGATTTTGGTAGTGCACAAAGATCATATTGCACAATAGATGGTGGTTTGTTTGTTTTTTTACAAATTGTCATTTTAGTGGAGTATCCCGCGGTTCTGCTTTGGGTTACGGACTATGAAGATCAACGTTAGATTTTGGTTGTGGATTCTACGTGCAGCGAGTTGAACTTTTGTTTGGATACATTTTGTTTAATATCACATGGTTAGTATACTGTTGCTTTGATTTTTGGTTTTTCCCCTTGTTGTCGTTCGATGTGTCATTATTTTGCGCTCTAGGGATTTGGATATAATTTGTTTACTAAATAATTGGTGGACAACTCTATTTATTGGAATTTTTAGTTTCCTATTAATTTCAGCACGTTGGCAAATGTGGATGTAATGATCGTTGGCTTCAATTTACAAGGAATGAAAATGGGAAAAGGATTGTAGCAGTTTTTGGGATTTCAGCTTTTAGAATTGGTTACCAAGGTATTATTTCCCAGTTTTTTTTATTTAAAAAAACAGCTGTTTTTGCCGACTAAAAATTAGTCACTGATTGTTATTTCCCAGTTTTTTTTTTTATTAAAAAATATGTTATTGCCGACTAAAGTTTAGTCGGTGATTAGTGTTAATATTTCCCAACTAAAGTTTAGTCGGTGATGAGTGTTAATATTCCCCGACCAAAGTTTAGTCGGTGATAGTCTGAACATTTACCGACTAAATTTTAATTTCCGACAAAACATGATGGTCGATAAAAAAACAAACTTTAGCCGACTAAATATTTTTTTAGTCGGCAAATACATTTTCCGACTCTCATTCGTCGACCAAACTGCCGACTAAATTATTTAGTCGGGAAAACCTTTTGCCGACTAAAAAGCTCACATTTGCCGACTAAATGGTTAGTCGGGAATTGTGAATTTTCTTGTAGTGGTGGTTGCTCAGACTCATCTTGTTCAAGGGGACAAATCGGGAGATCGAGCTAATGCTTGGACTAACCGGAAGGTTTTAGTAAACAACAGAAAGCTAAGTAAACACCTTACGAAGGTTCCAATTGTGTACGAAAATGGTCAAGTTATGATTCCGATTAAAATTTCTGAAAATGGAGCTTTGAAATGGAAAAATGCAATTGTGGGTTGCTTTGTTGACAAACGTTTATCCTACTTCCAAGTTAGATCATGGGCTCAACGGGTATGGAAAATCGACGCTGAGGATGTCGTCACTCTAGACAATGGTTTTTTCGTGTTCAACTTTAGGGATGCAGCAGCTTTGGACTACGTTCTTGGGAACGGTCCATATTTCTGTGGGGGCAAACATATTGTGATTAAACAATGGCATCCGGGTATGCATCTTACTAAGGGCGCCTTCTCTAGTGTTCCGGTATGGGTTAAACTCTACAATGTTCCCCTTGAATCATGGACCGAAGATGGTTTGAGTTATATTGCTAGTTATATTGGTAACCCCCTATACCTTGATGAGTTCACACAAGATCATAGCCGGTTGACGTTTGCTCGTGTCTGTATTGAAGTAGAAGCGGCAAAGGAGATTTCCAAGTCATTTGTTGTAAATTTGGGTTACGGTGAGCCATATGAAATCAAAGTAGAGGTTCCTTGGAAACCTCAAGCTTGCCACATTTGCAAAACTTTCGGTCATACCACCAGTGCTTGCGTAGTCAAGCCCCAAGCTCCTCCTTCACAAGTGTGGAAAGCCAAAGAGACAATAGGACAGAATGTCCCGGTTGTTCAAGAGCGAGCTGCTAAGGCAAGAGTAGATGGAGATAATGATGAATGGGTTGAGGTGAAGAGGAAGGAAGCCAAAAGAACTCCTTTGGCCGTCTCTCCTTCTTTATGTGTTTCTTCTATTGCAAACGAAGTTGGCGTTCTCGAGAGATGTGAGGATTTTGGTGTATCCGCCGTTGTGAAAGTAACAAATAAAGATGATGCAGGGACTGTGCCTCCTCCGGTTGTGCTTCTTCCTGTATCTTGTGTCTCTACTCCGGTTGTCAATGACCGGGGTAGCAATCAACAAGAGCTTCCTCCCGTGGCTCTCCGTCGATCAACACGTTTTCGAGAGCCTCCAAGGATCCCTTTGGAAGGCGATTTCATTGGATCTCATCAGAGCTTGAACCATATGGTGGGTGATTCCACATCACCTACACCTGCTAGAGGTGAAAATAGAAAGAAGCTTAAAGAGAAAATAAAGATGTTGAAGGCTTCGAGAGACAAAATGTGTTAAGGCTTGCATGCCATTTGTGGTGCTTTCTTGAAATGTGTTTTGAGCGTTTTTGAAAATCTGCTATGTTTTATTTAGGATTTAGATTTTCTCCTTTTTCTTTTTTCTTTTCCTCCTGGGGTATGTCCCTTGTAGGCTGTATATTCGGTTAGCCTTTTTTCTATTTCAAGCTAAGTTATCCAAAAAAAAAAAAAAAGTGGAGTAGTGGTGGTTAGGGTTGAGAGAGAGAGAGAGAGAGAGAGAGATAGGGTTTCTTAAATGGTTACAACTGATCTCTTTGTTATGGGACAAGCAAAAAAAAACACCTGCCCAATATTCTTGTTTCCACACCGATTACATCAACCAATGGCTTCGCTCGAATATTTCTTGTCCAGTTTGTAGAAACTCTCTTGATCGGTCTCCGCGGGCAAAGAAAGGTTGACAGAATCACAAAAGGAAAAGCCGAATATTTAATACTCGGCTTTCTTGCAAATTTAAGTGGTCAACGTCTCTAGTACTTTCTTGCAAATTTAATACTCTGGATGGTAGCATATGGTGATTAGATATATAGTCGAATATTTCATTCTATTTGACAGCGAGAACGAGATTTATCAGTAATATTTCCATGGTCGCAATGAAACAAAAGAAAGATTGTTGCAGATTAATGAGATTTATCAGTAATATTTTCAGTAAATTCCAAACAAATATACCACAAGTGTTAATCTGCAACAATTTTTCTTTTGATTCTTAGCGACCATGGACTACAACATAAGAATAGAATCTCATCAATTATCCTAAAAAAGACCATAAAAGTAACATCATAAATTGGTCGTGAACTCATAGTACCCAATACATTGGAGGCAAATAACATATTTCAAAGCACAACAGAAGTTTTATGGTAAGGCCATACATCGGTAGAATAAAATTTGTTGCGTATCAATTATTTTTGATATCTCTGGGTGTCATGTATCAATTGGTGAAAGAGACTACCCTCTACCAACAACAAATAGTGGTTATATCTTTCTCACTCGGATTCAACAATAACTTCCAATTCGCTGTTAAAAGGCCTTCCACTCGCCTGTCCCGTGGCCATTGTGGGATTTGTAGAGGCAAATGGATTGGGAGGCTTGATCAGAGTGTCTCCATCTCCTTCCAGCATTTGAATCACAACATGCATTGAAGGCCTGTCAACTGGATACCACTGAATGCACCAAAGTCCCACGATTGCTAACTTCTTTGCAATCTGGGCATCTCCTTCATCCTGTATTTGAATTCCTAGTTCTTCTCCCCTTTCTAAACAATTGTAAATCCATTCCGGAAAGTATACTTGGTTAGTGCTATTCACCATTACATCAAAATTATTTTTCCCTCCCACCATTTCAAGCAACAACATTCCGAAACTATAAATATCTGATTTGTATGATACATTCCCAAAGTTCCTTGAGAACACTTCCGGTGCAATATAGCCAATGGTACCGCGAGCAGTAGTCATGGATACAACACTTTGTTCCTTTGAACACAACTTTGCTAGACCAAAATCTGTTATCTTCGGATTCAAGTTCTCGTCCAACAAAATGTTATGTGGTTTAATGTCGAAATGAAGGATCTGTTGATCACACCCTTGGTGAAGATACTCAATTCCTTTGGCTATGCCCATAGCAATTTCTAGCAGCTTCTTCCAACCAAGTGAATGCTTCTTTTGATCAGATGATGCAAACTTTTCCAACGATTCATTCGGTAAGAACTCGTAAATAAGAGCTCTTCTGAATCCATCAGCACAGTATCCAACGAAGCGAACCACATTAACGTGGTGGATTGTACCAATTATTCCCACTTCGTTGATGAACTCTTCACCATTGCCCTTAGTGCTATTGAGGATCTTAACCGCGACATGAACATCATTGGAAAGTTGTCCCCTGTACACTGTTCCATATCCTCCTTGGCCTACTTTGTCCTTGAATTGGTTTGTAATTTTCTTGATATCGGCATAAGAATATCTTGCCGGCTTCAATGCTCTGTATTCCTCCAAGAACCTCTCAATCTTTAGATGATCCTTTCTCTTTATTTTCTTTTGTCTGTGAAACCAATACATTGCAATGAGGATTACAAGAAGCAGAAACGAGCCTAAAGTCACCCCTGCAATCACCAAGTCATGACCTGCATGTGAAGATAGAGAAGACTCGTTATATTTTTTATTTATGCGACTGAAATTGGTGTTCAAAGCTTGAGGCCGACTACTCTCCAAGGCCGTTTGTTTGACGGCACTGGCGGCGACGTCATAGCTTGTGGGGAGTATTCAGTTGAATACCCTCAACTTTGATACACATAGAGAGAGTGTGTGTATAATGTATGTGTTTTAGTACCTCAGACCACTATAATATTGAACAGCCAACATTAAAAGTGTAATACTTGGACGCTCATCTCAATCTCAACCGTGGAGCTAATTGTCATTATTTTCCATGTTGGTTCAATTGATTTCACCGTAGAGTGAAAACGATTCATTTAATTGGTTTCACCACAAAACAATAGCAGGTAATTAATTTACTAATTTTAATTGTAGAAGTTTAGGTTGATTTCTTTATTATAAATGTTACTTCCTCTGTCCCTTCTTTATAGTCCAGTATTTTATTTTGGACTGACACTTTATAAGTGTCTACTCTCTCCGTCCCACTTTGTTGTGCCCTTATTCCTTTTTGGGATGTCCCAAAATGATGTGCTTATTTCAAAACTTTCCAATTTTGGATGTCGATATTACTATTTTACCCCTCATTTCTCCCTCCCAAATTCAAATTTTGAACTTGATTTGAAAGAAAAATGGAGCAAATTAATGACATGACAAGAAAGTTGACAAAAAGTCATACTCTCTCTGTCCCAATTTGTTTGTCCAACCTCAAAAATCTAACTTCTTTTGAGAACACAATCATTACCCTTAAAAAGATACAACTTTTCACATTTACCCTCAACTTTTTTACAAAAGTTACTTTATTCTACTAATGAAAGGACAAAAAGGAAAAATTGAATTCAAATGGACAAATATTTTGGGACACGTAAAAGTCAAAAAGTGGACAAACATATCGGGACGGAGGGAGTAAGTTATAAGGGGTAAAATGGAAAATTTGACACAAAATCAATGTAATTATGATATTTTCTTAAATTACGTGAAAGTCAAAATAGGCGCAACAAATTGGGACTGATGGAGTATTTTGTAAAGTTAATGGATAAAAATTTGTACATTTTTTATTTTACCCCTAAAAGTATATTTTATTTTGAAAAGCAAAAGTGCAACATACACAACAATCCAAACACAACATCTCGCATACATGTGGGGCCCACAAGCACTACTATGTGTGGGCCCTACATGTATGTGAGATGTTGTGTTCCTAGCATTTTACTTTGAAATTAGTGAGTAAAAGTGTAATAATGATGTCTCCATAGAGGATTAGTAGAAAAAATAGAGGTAAAAGTTGATGTGAAATGTATAATGGTGATGTCTTCTTTGTACATTAGAGTTACGAAGTTGGACACTTAAAAAGTGATGGATGGAGTATAAAATTTAGGGTTCTTGGATAACTACCATCAAGAAATTTTAGGGAGCTGCCACTATCAGTGAATGATGTAGAAACCCACCGAATTAAAAATGATTGGATCAATAATACCAAATCTCCCATTGTAGTTTTATAAATGTGTTTTCACGTTGTGAATTTATATATCCGAGGGATGTTGAATTCGCGTTGTGAATATTTTAACCAATTTAACCGAACACTAGGGTCATGTTTGACCAAACAAACGGGCCTTCCAAGTACATGCAATTCTCGGCCTACATGTACCTAGTAATTGCCGATACTAAACTAAACTGTAGCGCTTGAAGAACGAAATTTAACAACTGTCCACCTCGTCCGAAGACTCCAAACCAATGACCACCCACAAGGCTCTAGCCAATTGGGACAACCTAGAATTACGTTCTCATTAAGTTTTCAAGATTTTATTGTGGGTATGCAAATGAAAGACTATTACGAAGAAACAAAACAAAACGAAACGAAAGGGAAACAAGAGAAAGAGGGTACCTTTTTGAGGTGGTTTGAGGTAACATTCAATTTCCTCGCTCTTGCTGTTGTTCACAAACCTACAAAACTTTCCTTCAGCCTCACATCCCCGGCAAACCGCAAGGGGCCATCTCAGCTGCAGATCAGCTGTTTGATAAAACGCCTCATAGGGAACTGACCAAACATTATACATCTTTCTGCAACGCATCATGGGCGCTTCGTAGGTATCCCACATATGATTCACGGCATAAACTTCACGACCATGTCCACTGAGGCAGGTGACCCTTTCCGAGATACGTTCCCAATCCGGAGGCGTTGAAGGGCAACTGAATACGCTAAAATTGCCCACGAACGACCCAGACAAATTGGGGTTTGGAAGATCTTGTGGGAACGGAGCAATAAAGGGGGCGGCTGACAAATTGAGGTTTCGAAGCTGTTGTGGGAAGCAGCTGTTTGGGTCTTTGATGTGAATCAATTGTGATTTGTAATCGATGTCGTTGACTAGAACTTTGACTGAAACAGGGAGGTGGAGAATGGTGGTGGCGGAGGTGGTGTTTGGAGAGCAAGAGAGGTCAAAGCCGGGATAGCCGCAGTGAGGTGGGTGGTGGTTCTTTAGACGGAATGGGAAGCGGATTGTTGGACCGTGATGAGAGCATCTTGTTGGGGTGCAATCGTCTTTTGCTGCGGAAAAGCGCAGGAGAAAGAAGAGAAGAATGTATACTGACATGTTAGTACTACTCCTATATTAAATTCTTAGTGAAGACCTCAAGTTCTGGTTTTCCGTAGGAAGGGATTCGTTTAAGAAAGCTTTCAGATGAACGTTTGTGTGGCTCCCTTTCTTCTCAGCAATCAGTCTTCTTTTCTTGTGGAAAAATCAGCAATCACTGTTCTTGTTCTTTTCTTGTGGAGACCTTGACTTAGTGATCTCCACTTGTTTATGTCGAGTACTTTTATCTTTACTTTTCTTCATTGACTGTTCTTCATTTATTTCGGTTTATCATTTCTTTCCGTCTCATCAACTTCAAGGATGAATGTTTGTGTGGCTCCCTTTCTTCTCAGCAATCAGTCTTCTTTGGGGTAGGCTCTCATTCAGTTTTTAATGTCCAATTTTTCTGTCCAATTTTGGCCTTTGTGGGCTCATTCCAGGGCCATAATAATTATCAAAATCGTTCATTTTGTAAAATTTGTCGAGTTTGTAATTCATGCAAAAAAAAATTAGCAAGCTACTCCCACTACCACCGAATGCCTCTACCCAAACCCATTAAATGCCACCTCATAATTTTATTATTTCATTTTTCTCTTTTATTCAAACGGCAAAAGCATTTACGTTACAAAATCCAAAATTAACGGGTGTTGCATATACACGATCAATGATTAAAATTTGCTATAGTTTTATAATAGAGGACTAAAGATTTTTTATATAAAAAAACAAATAATTTAGAAAACCTATATCGCTCCCACTTGTCCCCTAGACTCCATGATTGGTTAAGTTTTGCAAGTAGGAGAGAGTTTTGGTGTGCTCCAAATTCTCTCATGCTTTTCTTTTCGTACTGTTCTCGATTTCATTTTTTATCTGTATACTACTACTCTAATAAACTCTCTTTGCCGATCAAAAAGGGGTGGAGGGTGCATGCAGCCGCCAGTGGAAAAGAATCAGGCTGATATTATTGGTCTCATTTGAAAAGTACTGTTAAAAATCGGCTAATTACGCAAAACCATTCAAACTGACTAAAACAGCATTGCTTTCGTTTTCGGTCCAACTTGGGGTCAAGTTTTAAAAAAGCCCTTGAACTTTAACTAATGATAAAAAGACACATGAACTTATCATTCCGTTAACATGAAAGCCTCCGCCGTCCAATTCTGTCAATTTGTAACGGATGGAGCTAACAGAATACAGTAAACTTCCTTTTTTTTTATTACTTTTAACTCTTTCTTTTTTTAGAAGTAAATTAAATAGGCAATAAAGTTCTTTTTTTCTTGCTATTGATAAAAAAAATTACCTTAATCCCATTTTTTTTTCCTTGCTTCCCCCTTCTCTCTCTCTCTCTCTTTATTTTAGAAATTCGAACCCACACCACCAATCAACCGCCAAAGCCATAGCCCCAATTTCAAAAGTTTGAAATTACTTTTTTAACCTTCATTTTATTTTTTACTTTTTACTTTCAACACTTTTTTTAGTAATAAATAAATATGCAATAAATTTTTTTTCTTACTATTTTCCAAAACTTACTTTCACCCCGTTTTTAACCCACCCTTCTTTTTTTAAACTTTCAAATTTTACTTTTCCCTCTCTCTCCCTCTTTTTTTTCTTTTATATTCGACTACACACCACCAATCAACCCCACAGCCAACTGTAAGGGGAATTTCGGATTTCTCCGAAATTCAAACCCTAAATCACGTAGATCAGAAAGAGAGAGTTTTAGTTGAGAGAGAGAGACGTATAATTTTAATATAAAAATGGGGCAAAGATTAGTTTTTCAATAGTAAAAAACGGGGTTAAAGTAATTTTGTTCTTTTCTTGTGGGGACCTTGACTTAGTGATCTCCACATGTTTATGTCGAGTACTTTTATCTTTACTTTTCTTCATTGACTGCTCTTCATTTATTTCGGTTTATCATTTCTTTCCGTCTCATCAACTTCAAGGATGAATGTTTGTGTGGCTCCCTTTCTTCTCTGCTATCAGTCTTCTTTTCTTGTGGAAAAATCAGCAATCACTGTTCTTGTTCTTTTCTTGTGGAGACCTTGACTTAGTGATCTCCACTTGTTTATGTCGACCTTGACGTAGTGATCTCCACATGTTTATGTCGAGTACTTTTTTTTATCTTCACTTTTCTTCATGGACTGTTCTTCATTTATTTCGGTTTATCATTTCTTTCCGTCTCATCAACTTCAAGGATGAATGTTTGTGTGGCTCCCTTTCTTCTCTGCAATCAGTGTTCTTTGGGGTTGGCTCTCATTCAGCTTTTAGTGTCCAGTTTTTCTGTCCAATTTTGGCCTTTGTGGGCTCATTCCAGGGCCACGATAATTATCAAAATCGTTCATTTTGTAAAGCTTGTCGAGTTTGTAATTCATGCAAAAAAAAAAAATTAGCAAGCTACTCCCACTATCACTGAATACCTCTACCCAAACCCATTAAATGTCACCTCATAATTTTATTATTTCGTTTTTCTCTTTTATTCAAACGGCAAAAGCATTTACGTTCCAAAATTAACGGGTGTTGCATATACACGATCAATGATTAAAATTTGCTATAGTTTTATCTTAGAGGACTAAAGATTTTTTATATAAAAAAACAAATAATGTAGAAAACCTATATCGCCACCACTTGTCCCCTAGACTCCATGATTGGTTAAGTTTTGCAAGTAGGAGAGAGTTTTGGTGTGCTCCAAATTCTCTCATGCTTTTCTTTTCGTACTGTTCTCGATTTCATTTTTTATCTGTATACTACTACTCTAATAAACTCTCTTTGCCGATCAAAAAGGGGTGGAGGGTGCATGCAGCCGCCAGTGGAAAAGAATCAGGCTGAGATTATTGGTCTCATCTGAAAAGTACTATTAAAAATCCGATAATTACGCAAAACCATTCAAACTGGCATTGCTTTCGCTTTTGGTCCAACTTGGGGTCAAGTTTTAAAAAAGCCCTTGAACTTTCACTAATTTTATAAAAAAAATCTAGAAAAATATCCATAAATTTTTTAATATTATTTTATGGGGCCCTATAAAAAATTAGCTCCTGCGGATATCGATAAGTATTACTTTTGGATTCGTAGGGGCAAACTGAGCAGTTTCGCCCTACGAATCCAAAAGTAATACTACTTATCGATATCCGCAGGAGCTGATTTTTTACAGGGCCCCATAAAATAATATTCAAAAATTTAAAGATTTTTTTCTAGATTTTTTTGGGACCCGAAATGGGGCCAAACGCGTTTGTCTCTGCATGGGTCTCTGTAAATTGTCCCTGCTGTTAGCAGAGCTGTTTCGAATTTTTGAAAATGGGGCTGGAGCTTTGGCAGTTGGTTGTGGTGTTGATTGGTGTTGTAGAGTCAAATTTCTAAAGAGAGAGAGAGAGAGAGGAGAAAAGGTAAAATGTTTAAGTAAAAAAAAATGGGGTTAAAGTAATTTTTAATAAATAGTAATAAAAATCGGGTATCAATCTCTAGTTCCTTTCAATAAAAATACGTACTTCAATTCCTCCACCCTATAATGACTGTCTCGTCCAGAAAAAATGAACGTAGACATATAAGTCCTCATTCATTCTGCAAGTCAGACAATCTTTCGGAGTCGAGGTAATAGTAATTAGTCAATACAGAACCACCATTACTTTACCTATTGATAAAAAAAGGAAAAAATAATACAGAACGAGAAAAGATAACGGAAAAGAAGAAAAGAAAAGAAAAGAAAAAGAGAAGGGAAATGTTTTCAAAATTCTAGTGGGAAACGAAAGCAATGAGCATATTGACTAAGAAAAGAACTCGATACTTTACCTGGAGTTTGGGTTGGTGCTATGCACCGTCATCTCTGCAATCAACGATCGAGAGTCGTTCATTGTCGAAATGAGATCCGAACCGTCGGATGCACGATCCGATAGCTCAGAGGTGCATACTACGGTGCTGCCACACCACTGCGCACACCATCCCCCAATTCTACTTTACCTATTCACCATGTGTTGCACAAACACAAGAAAGGTGAAAGAATATCATGATGTCCATATTGCTATACTGTATTAATCTGATTTGGGTTACAAAATTTGTCTTGAGGAATTTCTACATCGAACAACAAATTGAAACGAGATCGAATAGGTAAATTCGAATTCTTCACTTCCTGCATTTTCTCGAACACTCTTTCTTTTTCTTTTTTGCGTTTAAGTTGTTGAATATTCTTTTGCAAAATCCATAACATAAAACACAAGCTACACAATTATCTTACCGCTCGGAACATTCTAACAAACACTCCGCTTTCTTTACAACAGACAGAGAATGCCTCTCTATTGTAAAGCATTTTTTTTTTTGGTACTGAGTGTTTTAACTCGTGGTTAACGCTTTTTCTTTTATCGTAACTCGTGATTAAAACTTTAGCACGAATATCGATAACAGTTCACTCCGCTTTTTCTTCTTTTTCACTTTTCTATACGGAGTAAAAATTTTCCCATGAATGCTTTCCTAAAATCCCCAGCTTTAATCATGGCTAATGGCTATGATGCTCCCGGCGGTTTGGGAGCATCATACTCCCAATGAATTACAGCTCTTGGATTGAAAATAAATAAATCACAGCCTTTGGATCAAAATCAAAAACTAAGAGTATAGTGATTTTGGTAAAAACGAGATGATTTTAACAAAAAAAACGAAAGATTACTTACCACAGAAACAGACAACACTTATCATTGATTAAGGCAACACTTACCATCGTATAAGGCAAAACTTACCACCTTTGAAATGGTAAGTATTACCTTATACAATGATAAGTGTTATCTTAATGAATGGTATAAATTGTCTGTTCTGTGATAAGTAATCCTTGGGAGTATGATACTCCCATATCACTTGGGAGCATCACAGAAGTTTTGTGGCAAACAAACAAAAAAAGGTCTTGCTATTGTCAGTCCACTGGGCTGACGATAAGCACATTAGAAGACAAAAAAAATACGTATTTCTGTGTACTTTTTATACCCTTTAATACACATTCACACACTCACTATTGTCAGCCCATTGGACTGATTTTAGAATTTTCCAACAAAAAAAGGGCCCCAAACGGGCCAGACCACATCATTTTCATGGAGAAGTGAGGTTAAATGGGCGGAAGCAAATTGCTTTCCGACCACACTGCAAAACGGCAAAACGGTGCCGTTTTGATTAAATAAAAAAAATTTACCATCAATTTGTAATTTTATGGAGCAGAAACGTGATTATGAGGGTTTTAGAGACAAAATTTGATTATGTCTCTTTAGAATAATATGATCAGAATAGTAAGATCTTCACACCCGTTCAAACGGATTAAAAATTGAACCACTTCATTTTTTAACTATTCTCATTTTTTTTTTAAAACGGTCTCAAAAAATTAGTGCTCAAATTTTCACTCCGTTTGAATCGGTGCAAAAATCTTGTTATTCTAATCATATTATTCGAAAGAGACATAATCAAATTTTGTCTCTAAGACTCTCATAATCATGTTTCTACTCCATAGAATTGCAAATCGATGGCAATGATTTTTTATTTAACCAAAACGGCAACGTTTTGGCAGTGTGGGTACGGGCTCCTGTGCCCCTGGGGTAGCAGAGCCCCCGGGTCCCCTTAAATTACTCCCACTTTTTAATTTCTTTATTTATTTAATTACTTTTATCTTATTTATTTAATTTCTATAAATACACCCTTTCTATATTAAAAAATATAATTCAAGAATTAAGTGCTCCATTTTTCAATTCCGTTTAACCGGGGCCAAGATCATATTTTTTTTTATCATTTTATTCTAAATGGTCATAATGACTTAGGCCTTTCAACGAACACCCTAAGACTCATTATTTAGTTTCAGGGCTCTCTTAAGGTATCTATTGAAAGGCCTTGGAGCCAATACAATAATTACGAGAGATAATTACAAAAGTGGATTTCAAAATTTAAAAAATATATAATAACCAAAAAAACTCCTTTATTTTTCAAACGGATTGAAAATTGAAACATTTATTTTTTACACCGTTTATATATTAAAAAAATAGTTAAAAAATAAGTGTATTCAAAAATTTACTACGACCATTTAGGATGAAATGTTTAGAAAAATAACATCTTTGCACCGGTTCAAACGGATTGAAAATTGAAACACTTATTTTTTTAACTATATTTTTTAATATATATATATATATATAGGAAAAAAAGGGAAAAAACAGTCGGATTAATTTTTAACTATATTTTTTAATATATAAAAGGTTTAAAAAAATAAGTGTTTCAATTTTCAATTTGTTTGAATTGGTGCAAAGATATTATTTTTCTAATCATTTCATCCTAGATGGTCGTAATAAATTTTTTGGCTCTAAGGCTTTTCAATGGGCACCCTAAGAGCTCTGAAACTAAATAAGGAGTCTTAAAAAATATTAAAAAATTAATCCGACTGTTTTTTTTCCTATATATGTATATTAAAAAAATAAGTGTTTCAATTTTCAATCCATTTGAACCGGTGCAAAGATATTATTTTTCTGAACATTTCATCCTAAATGGTCGTAATAAATTTTTGGCTCCAAGGCCTTTCAATGGGCACCCTAAAAGAGTTCTGAAACTAAATAAAGAGTTTTAGAGTGCTCGTTGAAAGGCAATAGAGTAAAAAATTTAATTAACATAGTCAGGATCCAATCCAAGCACGGACTCAAATTGTTTTGGCATTAAAAGTAGAAAAAATATGTTAAGACTGGTTAATTTTGTATTTATACATATTTATTTATTTTTATATAGATTTTTGAAAGCATAGAAAATATGTTAGCTTGGGCGCGGAACGTTGATCTTAAATATGGTATTGTGGTGGTTAATTGAAAATAGAATTTGAGTTAACCAAAAAAAAAAAGAAGGGGAAAAAACGGGAAAGGAAACAAATAAAGAAAAGAATTGAAAATTAGAAAAAAAAAAAGGATTAAAACTGGAAAGAACGGGAGGGGGGAGTAGAGAAAAAAAAGAAGAAGAAAAACTGGAAAGAAGAAGAGGGAGATGGGAGGGTAAAACGGGAAAGGAGGGGAGGGGGGGATGCAGCTCTCTGGGCGGAACCAATGGGCGTGTTTGATTGCAGATTTTGTTTTAGGGGGATTCGTAATAAGGTGGGATTAGAATTGGGATTGAGAATGAGGTGGGATTGTTAATGGGGGGATGAATTATTTAATTATGTTTGTTTTGCACAGGATTCGGATTCGGATTGAGAATGAGGTAAAATTGTAAATAACATGTTTGTTTTGGTTAGGATTAGAATTGGAATTGAGATTGATGTGAGATTTTAAGTCTTGTCATCACCAATCCCATGAGGATAGGATTGGTAATAACATCTCCCTCTTGGGTTGGCTAATCCCATCAATTGGGGGGATTGCTCATCCCATGGGATACCTAATCCACCCTAACAAAATCAAACCAAACATTATTCTTAGACCAGACCACTTTCGTTATCCCATCCCATGGCCCAAGCGGGCTATCAAAGAGGGCCAACGTGTGGATAGTAGACTTCAGTTCGACCATGTACCTTGAACCAGACCAAAATCAATTCATGGCGAGTGACGAGCAGGTACCACGTGGCGGTACCCGTCCGCGATCTCAACCGTCTAAACGTATTTTGGACGATTTGGATTTATTCCTCCTCTCTCTCCCCTCGCCCACCACCCTCTCTCCGCTCCGCTCCACTCATGGCGTTTCGCTCCACTCGTTTCGCTCCGGCATCTTGCCTTCTTTCTAGAACTTCTTTGTATCTCTTCATATTAAACATATGAGCCATAATTCTAACACGCTAGAAGAGTTCGGGTACTTTTATCTAAGGGTCATCATCGGGCCGGCCCGGCCCGGCCCAGCCCGCCAAGTCAATGCCCAAGCCCGTCCACGGGCCGGGCCGACCGGGCTTTTTCTTTTTTTTGGGCCGGGCTACCTACCATAAATTGAAGCCCAAGCCCGGCCCACGGGCTACTCAATTGACGGGCCGGCTGGCCAAAAACCTGGCGGGCTTAAATTTCCTTGGGTAGAAACTAAACCAAGGGAAAAAAAAAAGGGATTTTGTGGGATTTGGGGCTAATGGGCGGGCCCATAGGTGGGCTTTTGGGCGGGTACCACGGGCGGGCTTGTGGGCGGGTTCACGGGCCGGGCCCCGGGCCGGGCAAAAGCCCGATGGGCCGGACGGGCTTTGGACGGGCCGGCGGGCCAAATGATGACCCTTACTTTTATCTTTCACTTTTCTTCATCTATTTTTCGTTCGTCGTTTCTTTTCCTTCTCATCAGCTTCAAAACTTAAAATTATTCTTGGCCATCCAACGAAAGCAGAACTAGTGTTCTCTCTCTCTCTCTCTCTGCGTTGAGGGAATGGCCCTCGTGCCAGCGGGTATCAAACCCCTTCTTCTCCTCCTCCTCCTCCTCCTGTTTTCAGTGACCTGCCACGGAAATAAAAACCAGCAATTCATGAATTCCTGTGGAGACATCCAAAACAACACCTTCCCTTTCCAATTACAAGACCACCCATCCCACGAATGTAACGACCAGAATTTCACTCTCTCCTGTGATGAAAACAATCGCACAGTCCTTCACCTCTTCTCCAGAAAATACTACGTGAAATCAATCAATTTCACTTCCCACTCCCACTCAATCCGTCTCGTCGACGGGGGATTCCAAACCAATGATAGCTGCTCTTTCCCTCCCCCTTACGATGCGGAATCTATAGAACCGGTCCCAATTTTCTCTCCGTATTATTTTAATCCCTTTTTTTTTTTTTTTTTTGAAAATGTCATTGTATTCCAAAAAACCAGCTCAAGAGACATCCTTGGACAAAACAGAAACTAAAGCGGACGGAATACAACCCGAAAGACTCAAAAAGTTCCTCTCCCTACACTGAGAAGCAACCCAGTGCGCAGCACTGTTACACTTCCTACCACACCAAACAAAGTGTCAAGCAAGGTCATTAGAGTTTACTAATCTGTAATATGTGATGTAATTAGTTGCAGTAGTTAGGGATTAGTTTAAGTGTTTAGTTTAGTAGAGGTTGTTAGTTGCTGAGCTGTCATGTTGTAATGCCAAGCTGTTGGTTATAAGTGGGGAATCTCCCCCCGATTGTCACCAGTTGAGAAATTGGGAAATCAATAATAGAATACTCTTTTCTCTCTCTAGCTTTACCTTCCTTCTCTCTTCTTCTCTGTTATGGATTAATGGTGTACTGTATTCATGGATTTCTATATGGTATCAGAGCTTACGACGAGAGTCACATGATCCTGAGGCTGAATCTTAACGATTCTTCTTGGTTCTGAAATTCATGTTCGTGTTGGTTGATTTTTGTGTCTACCTGAAACCCTAACTTCAAGTTTACTCAACTGGCGATGGAAATCACACCAGTCCGAGGTCAAATCTTCACGATTTCTAGCTCGATTTTCAATTCTCTGTTGGTTGATTTTTGTGTTTACGTGAAACCCTAACTTCAAGCTTGTTCAAACGGCGGTGGAAATCACACGTTTGAGGTCGAATCTTCACGATTTCTCACTCGCTTTTCAATTCTTCGTCTCACGGAATTGAAGCTTCTCTTCTGGTTTGTTCTTCGTCATGGCTTCCACAGCAACAGCGGTAACCTTACCTCCTTCTCTCATGTTCCTTGTTGCTAATTTTCATTGGCTAGTAAATATAAAGTTGGATAGCACAAATTATTTGTTATGGCGACTGCAAGTGGAAAATGTTATGCAAGCAAATGGCTTTTATGAGTATCTAGAGGGGACTGTTGAATGTCCACCATCTCAGATTAGTTCTGCTGAAGGAACCCTAAGTTCTAACCCTGCATTTGTTCTGTGGAAACTGATAGACACTCAGCTTCTTTCCTGCCTAACGGCATCTCTGTCACCTTGTACTTTGCCCTATGTTCTAGGGTTACATCATGTTCATGAGGTTTGGGATTCACTGTCAAACCGCTATAACTCTCTCTCAAAAAGTAATGTGCAAGAAATCAAGAGTAAATTGTATTCTATTACCAAGACCTCTACAATTGAGAAGTATGTTGATAATATCAAAGAATATGCCCAAAAATTAGTTGCGGCAGGAAATCCGGTTGACGACGACGACCTCATTTTTCATACTCTTCGAGGTCTTCCTAAAGTTTTCAATGGTTTTAAGACCACAGTTAGAGGGCTACAACGAGGTGGTCATAGTCTCACATTTAACGAAGTTGTCACTATGCTTCATGGAGAAGATATTCAGCTTCTAGAAGAATCCTCTGCAGAAATTGAAACTGGTTCTGTCTTGGTTGCTACTCATGGTCAAGGGAAAATGCCAACAGGATCCATGGCATCACCATCATCTTCTACTTTGACTGTACCACAACTACCATCATCAACAGCTTCGTCTTACAATGGCTTAACCCAGTCTTTTGGGCAACTTGGTCTTTCTCCTCAGCAATTTGGACCTAGTATGGTTCTCAACTGTCATCTGGTTTTCCAAGTCCATATGGTTCTTACCAATCTCAACCACTTCAGTACATTGGACCACCTGGACCACAATCTTTGCCTCAGACTTCTCAGCAATTCTTTCAACCTTCCTTCAGGAATTTTAATCGAGGCAGAGGGAGAGGTCCACGTATGCCATGTGAGATCTGTGGGAAGAGTAATCATTCAACAAACTATTGTCACTATAGGCCTCAATCACCATATTTTCCCAATCTTCAGTGGAGGCCTCCTGCTCAAACTGCTCCATGGATGTCCTATTCTACACCATGGATCCATGGATATCCCTCTGGCATGCCTATATATCAACCTCAAATCCCACAATCTCAATCACCTATGGTTCAGCAATTTGGACCTTCTCAGCAGTTTGGACCTTCTCAGACATCTAGTGCTCCCATCCCATCACCTCAAACTCCATTTGCTGGCTTTACTGAAGCAGTTTCTGTTCCATCTATGGATTACTATTCTGGTTGTTACACAGGAACATATCCGTCTTTTGCTTCTTCTCCAGCAGGGGTCAGAGGAGCTCAGTTTAATGTTTCTAATTCAGTGCTTCCTTCAGTTGCAAGCTCATCCAGTGTTTCTGCTCAACCATGGTATTTTGACAGCGGAGCAACACATCACATCACGAAAAATCTTCAGAATCTAGCTAATCCACAACCTGCAAATGGGACTGATGGTATAATGGTTGGCAATGGTTCTCACCTTCAGGTTTCTCATATTGGCAAAGGTCTGTTACCCACTCCTTCAAAACAATTTCAATTACCTCATGTTCTTCATACACCTCATATTACTCACAATCTCATCTCAGTTTATAAGTTTGCTAGAGATAATCATTGTTCTCTAGGGGCCGTGTCATCAGGGGTTGTACCCCATTCTGACCTCCTCTGAGTACACTTCTGGTCTCAGCACATCCACAGCCCTTGTCAGTACATCTTCTTCTTCTGCAAATCTGTGGCATCAAAAGCTAGGTCACCCAAGTCTCCCTTTGTTTCAAGCTTTAATAAAACAGCATGCTTTACCTGTTTCTAAACCTCATTTGCTTCATTGTACATGCTGTAATATGGCCAAAAGCCATAAACTTCAATTTCCTGTTTCTGTCTCTAGTACTACTGCTCCTTTCCAATTAATTCATATGGATGTGTGGGGGCCTTCCCCTGTGCCTTCTCATAAAGGCTTTAGATACTATTTGCTAGTTATTGATGACTTTTCTCGATATACCTGGTTATTTCCTCTTCATTACAAGTCTGAGGTCAAACATGCTATTGTTCAATTTAAGGCTTATGTTTCCACACAGTTTAACACCACTATTCAGACTATAAGAAGTGATAATGGGGGTGAGTTTCTTAATAACTTCCTTCTTAATCTCTTTCTTATGAGTGGTATGATACATCAAACTTCATGTCCTCATACCCCAGAGCAAAATGGTTTAGTTGAAAGGAAACATAGGCATCTTATTGAAACCACTATCACTCTTCTTTTACAATCCCACTTACCTTCTACCTTTTGGCTTGAAGCTCTTACCACTACTGTATATCTTGTAAACAGATTGCCACATACTAGTCTCAAATTTCAGATTCCTTATACCTTATTGTTCAACTCTGCACCTGACTATATGTTTCTCAAGCCCTTTGGATGTTGCTGCTATCCTTGGTTAAAACCATATGCAGCAAATAAACTGTCTCCTAAATCATCTCCTTGTATCTTCTTAGGTTACTGTCCTCATACCAAGGGATACAAATGTTATGATCCCTCCACAACAAAGGTTTATGTTTCTAGACATGTTAAATTTGTTGAAACTGAATTTCCTTATCCAATTTTAGCCGTGTCATCTTCATCTCATACTTCTATCTCTCCTACTTCCTTTAGTGTACCATTAACAAGTTTTGAGGATCTAGCTATCACAGTTCCATGTTTTCCTTTACATTCTACAACAACTAGCTCAGGAATAGAATCCCCTTCAGTTTCTGTTCCCACATCTGTTCTTTCTCCTACTTCTGATCTTCCTAGTTCTGCTTCTGTTTCTCATGATTCCTTTCCTGTTTCTCACATGCCTCCTTCATCTGTAACTCATCATGTGTCTGATTCTGACCCTTCTAATGCTCAGGTTCCTCTTTCTTCTGCATCTTCTGATTCTGACCCTTCTAGTTCCACTTTTTCTATTCAACCTCTTCCTCAAAATCAACATTCTATGATTACTCGATCTAAACATGGAATTGTTAAACCTAAAATTGTTTTTGGATTGAATGTTGTTGGTCCTAACATGCCTTTGCCAGATCATGAACCTGTTCATTTTTCTGAAGCCATTAAGTCCACTGTGTGGCAACAGGCCATGCATGAGGAATATCAAGCCTTAGTTAAGCAAGGCACATGGACCCTTGTACCCCCACCATTGCATGCAAACATTATAGGCTGTCAATGGATCTATAAAATTAAGCGTCATTCAGATGGAAGTGTGGCACGTTATAAAGCTCGTTTAGTTGCAAATGGGAATCAACAAACTGAGGGCATAGACTTCACAGACACATTCAGTCCTGTGATCAAACAACCTACTGTTCGAATTGTGCTTAGTCTGGCTGTTCATCATGCGTGGTCCATAAAACAACTTGATGTATCCAATGCATTTTTACATGGTATTATTGATGAGGAAGTGTATATGAGACAACCTTTGGGTTACAAAGACCCTGTTCATCCCTCTTTTGTCTGCAAATTATCCAAGGCTCTGTATGGATTGAGACAAGCTCCAAGGGCATGGTTTTCTGTCTTTTCTAGCTTTCTTCTTCAACAGAACTTTGCACAGAGTAAAGCTGACTCTTCCTTGTTCATTAAGAAAACTGCAGCAGATATTACTTTAGTGTTGGTATATGTGGATGATATATTAATCACTGGGAGCAATACTGCATATATTCAGGATTTGGTTACTGTCCTAAGTTCCAAGTTTATCATGAAAGACCTTGGTCCTTTGAGTTACTTTCTGGGAATTGAGGTCTTATACCATGGTAATTCTATCATTTTATCTCAAACTAAGTATGCCACTGATTTGCTGGTTAAGGCTGGAATGCTTGAATGTAAGGCAAGTCCTTCTCCTTCTTCATCTAAGCCTGCTTATTTTGATCCAGATCCTGATTTTGCTGAGGTTCGTTGGTTTAGAACCATAGTAGGTTCTCTTCAATACCTTACTCTTACTAAACCAGAGATTGCTTTTGCTGTTAATTTGGCCTGTCAACATATGCATAAGCCTAAGCATAGCCATTTTGTGGCTGTCAAGCGCATTTTAAGATATATCAAGGGCAGTCTACACCAAGGTCTAGTTTTTTCTCCTGGACATTTGCAGTTAACTGCTTATTCTGATGCGGACTGGGCTGGAAACCCTTTAGATAGAAGGTCAACCACTGGATTTTGTGTCTTTCTGGGCCCTAATCTTGTGTCATGGTGCGCTAAAAAGCAGCACACGGTTGCTAGGTCTTCTACAGAGGTCGAGTACAGGTCTTTGGCTCAAACAGCAGCTGATGTCACTTGGATTCAACAAGTACTTGAAGAATTGTCTGTATCTTCTTCTATGCCTCCAGTTATTTGGTGTGATAATCTATCTGCAATTGCTCTGGCTTCTAATCCCATCTTTCATGCTAGAACCAAGCATGTGGAGATTGATTATCATTTTATCCGAGAAAAGGTGCTCTCCAAACAGCTTGTTGTTCATCATGTTGGCACCTCAGATCAAGTAGCTGATGTTTTTACTAAATCCCTTTCAGTGGCACGTTTTGAATTCCTTAAAGCCAAACTCATGGTTGTTCACACACCCATGAGTTTGCAGGGGTGTGTCAAGCAAGGTCATTAGAGTTTACTAATCTGTAATATGTGATGTAATTAGTTGCAGTAGTTAGGGATTAGTTTAAGTGTTTAGTTTAGTAGAGGTTGTTAGTTGCTGAGCTGTCATGTTGTAATGCCAAGCTGTTGGTTATAAGTGGGGAATCTCCCCCCGATTGTCACCAGTTGAGAAATTGGGAAATCAATAATAGAATACTCTTTTCTCTCTCTAGCTTTACCTTCCTTCTCTCTTCTTCTCTGTTATGGATTAATGGTGTACTGACATCCTTGGACAAAACAGAAACTAAAGCGGACGGAATACAACCCGAAAGACTCAAAAAGTTCCTCTCCCTACACTGAGAAGCAACCCAGTGCGCAGCACTGTTACACTTCCTACCACACCAAACAAAGGACCACTTTTTAGATATTGCCCATTCCCTAATATCATTTACAATTGCCTCGACCTCCCATGAACACTGCATCGACGAGTCGCAAACCGAGTTAATTAGGTTCTGACAATCAGATTCAAAGATGACCTCTGTGAAATCTTGTTCCATAGCCACAATACAAGCAATCCTTAGAGCCCACGCTTCGATAGCCAGAGCAGAAGAAACCGACACACGACCACACCGCCACAGAAGAGCTGATCCACCACTAACTCTAGCAATAATGCCAAAGGCAGCCAGGCTGCGAGAGGATTTAAACGCTCCATCGATATTGAATTTTACCACTCCCGGAGGGGGAGATTTCCACCGAGACTCTCGAACAGGCGTAGGGACGCCGTGAACAGATCCCACAAAAACTGCTTGTAGATAATCTGAGTTGGTTCTTCTAGCTTGCTCAATCACTTCTTCGGGCTTTGGGAATTTTCCGTTGAAGACGAAGTTGTTTCTAGCTTTCCAAATTTCCCAACACAACTGAAAGATGGCACCCACGTCCTCGTCTGTAGTTTCCTTAGCAAGGTTTCCACATAGCAGGTCTTCTAACCATTTATCCACTTACACAACCTCCTTATAATGTGACCAAAAGGACTTACCACTACCAAACCACACCGCCCTACTCCATTGGCAATGAAACAGCACATGCTCGATAGTCTCGCTTGCATTATTACAAATTGGGCACTGAGGGGACGAAGCACATTTTCTGCGAAAGAGGTTTGCTCGACAAGAGACCCAATTTTTCACCGCTTTCCAAACAAACATGCGAATTTTTCCCCGCTTTCCAGACTATCGAGGTTTGCTCGATAGTCTCGCTTGTATTATTTTAATCCCTGGATCCCAGTCACGTTCCTCAGTTGTGAAAACCCAGTCCAATCTCCTATTTACATAAACACGACAGGTTTCTGTAACACCAGAGACGATTCGGGAAATGGGAATTATTCGTATGTTGTGGCGGGATTTGTTTCTGTTATGGAAGTTGCCGATTCTTGCAGTGTAGAGATGCTACAATTTTCTTCGTCGCCGTTGATCTGGGAAAGCGGATCGAAATTGTCGTGGTTGGATTTCAATAGGGAGTTGGGGTATGGGTTTGAGGTTTTCTGGTGGTCAAATATGGGACATGAAGACTACGAAAGATGCAGGGAAAAGGGCTTCTTGCTTCGGCGTGAATGTCACTGCTGCTTGTCCCTCGCTATCTTACGTTACTTACGTACCGTATGAGCCTCCGCCTCCGCCTCCGCCCGAGGAGCCTTCCTTTATGGGTGAGCAAGATCTTATGATCCCTTCCTATTTTTGGAACCAATTTTCTAGTTTGTCAAAAAAATGTTTTTTTATTTTGTTTTTCTCCTCGGAAAATCTGAAGATATTATTTAAATGAAGCAATGATCCGAAAACCTAACATCAGCAAGGGCAAGATTAGCTAGATATTGTGGTACAGGAACCCCTCCCCCCATCTAACATCTAATAGGGATTGCTTAGCCAACGAATGAACTACTCTATTACAACACCATTTAACATATTTAAAAGGGTAAATTTTCGTAATCGTTCCTTTACTTTTATGGTTGTCTCAATTTCGTCCCTCCAGTTTCAATTGCAACCAAATAAATCTTATAATTTATTTTATGTTCCAAATTGGTAAAATCGTTCACACCTTGAATGAAACTAACGGAAAAAATTGGTTTTAGTTTCATGGCTCTCTTAGGGTGCCTATTGAAAGGCTTTAGAATAAAAAATTCATTATGACCATTTAAGATAAAATGATTAGAAAAATAAGATCTTGATATCGGTTCAAACAGATTGAAAATTGAAACACTTAATTTTTTAATTATATTTTTTAATATATAAACGGTATAAAAATATAAGTTTAGACTTGAATTCTATGATGACGACATTGTCCGCAATGTTCATCGACTGATTTTTGACAGTGTTCGCTCATGGCCCGAAGACTGTCAAACTTTTAGTTTATACTTGAATTTCATGATGACGACATTGGAGTTGTTTTAGCTCACACGAGTAGTCAGGCTAAATTTGTGTGTCAACAAAATTTAACTCACAAACTCAATTATCTATGTGTTCAAGAAAAAGCAACCTTACAGTAGTATGTGAAAAAAAAAGAAAGAAGTAACATATAATGTTAACCAACAAATATGGTTATTGTCCAAATGTATAATCTGTATGATTCAAAAAAGACACACATATAACGTTATCTACTCCAAATTTGTACTATTTATAATTGAAATAAAATAAATAGATGTGATTATATGCTTAAATTCATACTCCGTATTATCCTAAAAGATTGATAGATAAGATTATCTCTGCAAAATATGTGTTTTGTATAACAACATTGAAATCAACAAATATGGTCATCTATCAAAATTTATATAATTTTCTTTTTTCAAAAGATCAACAAATAAGGTTATCTCTACGAATTCTGACTTTTTATAATTGCAATAAAATCAACAGATATGGTAGCACTATTGATTAAAGCAACGGATACATTTATCTCCACACATCTATTCTCTGAATTTTTCAAAACATACTAAAGGATAAAGTTCTTTTATTTTATCTTTGTGTTTGACCAAAAAAGTAACATATAAAAGTAGTATGTGAAAAAAAAAAACAGGTAATGTTATGCGTGCCAAGTTTTTTCTCTCTAAAATAAAGCAACATATAATGTTATCTGTCTTAATTTGTATATTGTAGAAAAAATCAAAAGGTAATGTTATCTTTATCAGTAAATTCTTTATTTTCTCTCCTAAATAAAGCAACAGATTGTGTTATTATGTGTGTCAATTTAATCTTTGTATTTTCTAAAAAAATATCAACAATTAATGATATTTGTTTCAATTTATTCTTCCAAAATAAAATAACAGATAATATTATTTGGATTAATTTATTCTGTCTTTAATGTTATCTGTGCAAGTATAACCTTTGTATTTTTCAAAAAAGCCACAAATACTTGTACAAAAGAGTTGTCGACTAGGAAAAGTAAAATTAAATTTCACAAATAACATAATATTACCTGTTATTTTACAACATCTATTAACTATATGTTCGAAAAAAATAACAACATAAAACAGTATGCAGAAAAAATGATAGATAATATTGCCTCTATTAACATATTTTTTAATTTTAACTCTCTCAAAATAAAGCAACATATAATCTTATCTATTTTAATTTATTCTCTGATTTTTTTTTAAAAAAAAGAAGACATAATGTTATCTTTGTTAGTCTATTCTTCTTTCTCTAACAAATATAAAGCAACATTCTCTGCTCTTTTCCCTAGCTGAGGCATCAGATGCTAGAAGCTAGTTTCTTCTGCGTTTTCTAAAATAAAACGTACTCCGTATAATCTTATCTGTTTTTACTTATTCTCTCGATTTTCTAAAAAACGACAGATATCGATATCATCGTAATCTTTGTTAGTCTATTCTTCTTTCTATCCAAAATAAAGTAACATATATTGTTATCATTGTCAGCCTGTTTTGGACTATTTTTTGTTTTTATTCAAAAATTTTGATTTTGAACATTGTTTTTACTTTTATATTACTCCCGTCAAGACAAACTTATAATCCCAAAAAAAAATGACGCAAAATGAACAAATGCAATTTTTGTGGAAAAATACAAAAAAATAATGCTCGAGAATTATTTAGCCAAAATAGGCCCATTACCACATGAATTGTACAAGTGTCAAATACACTTTAGTGCGTAAAAGTACACTAAAAAAAATTCTAAAAAAAAAACTGAGGCGGGAATCAACGGCATCCGAGGTGTGTAGTGTGCTTGATCCGAGCACCCTTTTTTCGTGTATATATGATTATATACACGAAAAAGGGGTGCTCGGATCAAGCACACTACACACCTTGGATGCCTTTCATATATACAAGAAAAATGGATGCTCGGATCAAGCACACTACACACATCGGATGCTGTTGATTCCTACGTGGCCTCCTCGATTTTTTTTATAGAATTTTTGGACGGTTCGGATCGGCCGTCCGGTGGCCAGAGACGGCCCGGCGCGGCCGTCGGTACGATTTCCCTCCCCGGCGCCCATTGGTACCTATATAAATTCTGAAAAAATAAGTACCTTCTTCTTATTTTTGTGGAACAAGCCTTATTATTGAACAAAAAATAAGAATTTATTCACGTTCTGGAACGGGGCCTTATATACCCAAAAAAGTGTAAAAGAGTATATCAGGAAGTGTATTTAAAAGCCCATAATTATTGTAATAAGTGTAGACCAGAGGGAGACCAAGAGTGGTTAGATTTCTGACATGACTAGGTTCCTGCTTCGTGCACAGCACGAATGTGGTGCCCGTTGAAGAGAAGTGGTTGTTAAATGGTGGATTAGGTTGGTATTATAGCAAAAGAATTTATAAGATGATGATGGTAATGTAGGTGGTATGGTATACTATGTAATTGGAGTAGGTTTTCTGCCGCTAGAGTGTTTTGGTGTTTCATTTTTTGTTTGGCTTCAATGGCAAGAGGAATACATTTTTGCAAGCAAGGGAAATACAAGGCAGAAACAAAATTGTATAGAAAATTGTAATTGTAAATTGGATTCTGGTAGATAACAACTATAAAATAACTTGAATACATATATATCAAGATTATGTTTATCTGATATATTACATAGTTTTTGGGATGAACGAAAGTCCGACCACTGATCAAAGTTTCACTATAATTACAGTCCAAAGGAATGACTTGATCAACAAAATGTGTTAGAGATAGAGAACATATCCAGAAGCCATACATTACTTACATATCTTATAGGCTAAAAAGATTCAAGTTTTGTCATACAAATATTACCACAAACACAAAAACAGGAAGCTAGTAGACAATATGGTGACATTAGTACCAAACGTAAAGCTTTTCAACATCAGTATCTTCGCGTATCACGACAACGTGGAATTCTGCAGTAGGCAGCATGATAACGACCAGGTAATCAAGGAATTCTAGTTGAAGGACAGCCAGAAAGTCAGTATTTGTTTGAGCATCAAGGTATAGATTGTCAATTGGCACAGCGCAAGTTCGATTAGCCATTTTAATCACCATCTCCTCAAGGTTATATACTCGGAAAACTTCTTTGAGGCGAACTTTAAACTCCTAGCAAAAGCAGTCACAAGCTTAGCTACTTCAGTGATGAATTTAAATATAATGATTAATCTAATAAACATGCACAATAAGGAAATAGAATGTACATGATGTAATTGTTGGCCTGGAAGATGCAAATGTCCAAATTTCATTACACTCTGCACAGCTGAGATAAGTGAAGGTAGGCATGAAGCGGAGAGATTTCCTTGAACAAAAACCAAAGACCAAGACAAAGGCATAAACACAAGACTATACAAACTGCAGTACTATAACAAAGAACAATTTGCCTAGCTGTGCATATGCAGGAACATGCATGTGTGTTTTGTGCCTACGGTTTTGTTTGTATACTGCAAAATCAACGAACACTTATAGTAAAGACACGAGAGGAGGAACAAAAGGGAAGCAGATATATTGAATAAATGTATGAGTTTATCCTTACGTGGAGGAGGATGGAAGTCTTGCCACTGGAAATTAGGGCCAGTCCAGTCAAAGATCATCTCACGATCATTTTGATCAAGGATGATGGCATGGAAAATCCATTTACGCTCCGCTTTAAAGACAAACTTATACTCACTCTTTAACCCATGCAATTTTCGGAAAGTAGGCCAGCCATTTGCAAAGTGACGGCCAACAACCTCAATCGGCCAAGCTCGATATCCATGCCTCACCAAAATCCATGTGGCTGGACCATGATAAGGAAAGTATTGCCGGAGGCCTTGTGGCAACCGCTGCACATAATATGAATGTTTTGACTATGTAATCCAAATTTTATTTATATATATACACACACACATTGAAATAAACCATGAATAGGTAATAGAATCAAAGAACAAACTTGGGGAATGTCAAGAAGATCAACATAGCTTAAGCACCAGCAATGATCTACACCTAGATATAAATCGACATAAACAATAATAGTCATAAAATGAAATAAGTAATGTGCACAAGAAAAAACATACACAAAGCATAAGTAATCAAAAATGCATATTCTAATGTGATCTAAAGGCAATGGAGTAAGGTGTTGGTTTACCTTCCTCACTATACCATAGAAATGATTGATGTATGATACCTTCTAACCATGCTGCCAGCTGACATCTGAAGTTCCATCGCAGCACAGTACTCAAAGGTAAAATATTATCATACTCTTGCAGGAAAGCAGGCAAAGGTCTATAAATTATGTGCCTTCCTTGCCGAGAGATACCAGCAACACAATTGACCCTTTGACCTTGAGTTGTTTCTTCAGATAATAAATACCTGCTCTTGGGTTTGGAGAAGAAGCATTTCTAAGTCCCAACGGACAAACGGTGCATGGACGACCATTCTATTACAAGCAGAGAAAGCCAAACAACAATTAGGAAAACAGGAAGGACCAGTACAGAAAGCCAAGCTGGGAAGATTTACATTCCATATATTTTATGCTGAATGGGCAGTTAGTGATAGTACAATGCAGTAAAAACTATTGTCGAATGAGAACGAATAGTTTAAAGAAAGTGAAAACGAATTTCTAAATCGAGGAAAATATTGAAGAACCAAATGGAACGCACAAGCAATTCCTTCTAGAAGGAGTAAAGGACGATCAAAGTTGCAACGTGGCCTCATATTGTTCACCTATTTTGCCTGGGCCGAAAAGACCGAACTACCCAGCTGTCTAAGTTTGCACTAGTACTGTTTGCAATTGAGAGGTAAATGTGTCCGAAATTGGAATGTGGCAGGCTAAAAACCCCTTCTTATTATATAAGGCTTGGATATATATAAGGCTTGGATAATGCTTGGAAATATATGCAATTTTTTTCTAAGGTATACTTTAACCTTAGAATAAGGGAATTTAAATCCGATTGATAGTTGTTCGAATTAGATAAGAACAATAATCTAATTGGATTTTTCTATTCAAAAAAATAATAATAAGAAACCTTTCCTTGTCTCTTTCATTTTTTTCTCTTCAATCAAAACAACCAACACATAAGATAAAGAGTTATGGAAGAATACGTACAGCAGTCTTGGTTTTGTTTGACGGGAATGGAGGAAAAAGTGGAAGTTGTTGGATTGAAGGTTGATGAAGAGTTCTATGAGATCTGGGAGTTGTGACTTTTCATGTGCAGGGGACTTTGGAAGGACCTATGGATTCTAGAAGTATTGTGTTTAATTAGAGCCCAGCGGAAAAGATTGAACTACCCAAGTAGCCAAGCTTGCACTGTTTGCAATTGTGGGGCAAATTATACTTTTTCCTTCTCTTTTGTGGATCCAAAAGTGACATGAATGAATTAAAATAGTGCGATCAGTAAAGTAAAAAGCTGAATCATGAGAAGACACATAAACATGTATATTTTGTGGTGAACTTTATGTAGCGACGTCAAAAGATAGTTTAGATAGTGAAAATATATCACAGATTCACAGCCTCTTATAGTTGGTTATTCAGTGAGCATGGTTCCTGTATGTAGCAAAAGCAGCAGCAGCAGCAGAACAGGAAAAGATTAGGAAATGTAGACTAAACAGGTCATAAATATCAGAAGTTCTAAGTTCTTCTCTACTCGCAGCTCAATTACCTAATTATATGTCAAATGCAGCTGAAATTTGGAATTTCCTGAATGTGAATATGAATGTCCTCTAAGACAGCTCTGTCAATGAAGAAATCTTCTAATCCTACACCGAAACCTTGAGAAAACAATTTTTTTTTTTGAGGAAAGGCTGTAAACCATTAAAGAACTGCAAAATCTCATCTGGGCCCTTCGCAGAGAAAATAGAATTGAATGGCACTAACACAGCATTACATCCCTATTAAAATCAATGGCCAAAAGCTTACTCTTCCTAACCAAAAATCTATTACCAGAACAGTCAAAACAAAGTGGTAGCACTACAAGAAAAAACACCATTCCCGACTAACACTTTAGTCGGCAATTGTAGCCATTTTAGTCGGCAAAAGCCTTTCCCGACTAAAAATTTTGGTCGGCACATTAGTCGGTGGAAGAGAGTCGGTAAAGGTCGTTGCCGACTAAAAAAGTTTAGTCGGCTAAAATATTTACATTTGCCGACTAAACTTTTGGTTGGCTAATGTTCTATTATTGGCCGACTAAATGTTTAGTCGGGAAATCTTTACCCATTGGCCGACTAAATGTTTAGTCGGGGAATGTATAAATATTTGGCCGACTAAATGTTTAGTCGGGGAATGTGTAAATATTGGCCGACTAAATGTTTAGTCGGGGGAATGTATACATATTTGCCGACTAAAGTTTTAGTCGGGAAATATGTGTACAATTCAACAAATTAGTACCCTATTGGCGACCAAATGATAGTCGGGGAATGTACTTTTTCTCCATTCATTCTCCATAAATTTGAGCAACCCTTTAAATTTTATTTTCCTTCCATTTTCATTACATCAACAAAATTATAATGTATTCAATAAAAAATAATAATTTCAAGAATTAAATCCAAACTTCCATAAATAGAGGTGTCCACCAAATACTTAGAAAACAACTTGTATCCAAATTCATAAAACGCAAAATAACGACATGTCAACCACAAGGGGGAAATTAAAAAAAAATCCAAGCTCAATAACAAAATGTATCAAAACCTCAAAATACTAAAAAGTCCAACCTCGACAAATGGATAACCTAAAAACATTTGCACGTCCACAACCAAAATCCAACTTTGATCTTCATAGTCAATAACCAAAAGTAGAACTGCAGGATACTCCGTTAAGCGTCAATCTGTAAAAAAAAAAGAAAAAAAAAGAACGATCCACCATTAGTATTTATGAACTAGTGTATCTCATTGCTCAAAGCATGAACATAGGTAGATACTAACTAATTATAACTATTTACAAGCCAAAACGAAAAATTATCTTGACGTTTTGTGCCTCTTAATGCATAAGGGTGACCATTGTTTGTGACCATTCCTTTTGCCTTTGATTTTCTTTGATTCTATCTACTAGCCAAAACATAAAGAAAGATTCAACTAGAACAACAAAAAAAATAAGAAGAAGAAAGATTCAACTAGAATACAAACTAAACAACCATAAAAAAAAACAAGACAATCATGACCACCAGCCCAACCATGAAGCACAGGTACAAGCAAACGAACTTCCTCTATTTTATTAGAGTAAGGGGTTTTTTGTGCCTAACATTGACTGATTGTCAATATCTAAGCATTGTCGGTACCAGCAGCTTTCACAAAGCTATAGAAATTGTTGGCCACCAGCCCAACCCTCCCTCCTTCAAAATTCAAAAAGATAAACCTTCCTCTTATGCCTCTATCTCATTTCCACCATCCCCGTATCCAATGTTACGTTACTATAACTTTCTATAAACACTCACATATAGTAAAAAGGGAGTTTTTTTTTTATTAAGCTAACCAAACACGTGGTAATTCATCTAAAAAGCACTTACCCAAACAAACCTGTATCAGAAAACCCCAAAATTTTTTCACAAGCAAACACAGATACGTATATTCATGCCATATACATTTATACAAGGGGCCTATGGTGAACAAGAGGATTGCAACCATAGCTTAAAATGAGTTTTCAGAATACTCAAAAATCAAAAATCTGATCCCCAAACCCAAAACCCAGCTTCTTAAGAACCATATTATTCAGATATCCATGGTTGTATTATTTCACAAAACTGGTTTCCTAGCTTTATGAATGCAGTCCAATGGGAGGCCCACCTGCTATTAGGATCGTAATAGAAGAAGTTGATGGAGCCATCAGTACAAGAGAATATCTTACTCAATGCAACTCTAGCTTCTGGGCATCTTCTTTTTGACTTCTCCTCTTTTCATTAATTTGTAGTTTCTAAGTTCATCGCCTTCATCCCTGCTACAACATCATCATGAACGATGTGGTATCACTAAAGAGGGATATGGAGTCATACAGATCATTCAAGAGACAGAAGAGTGGTCTACAAATTGAACATAGTAGTTGAAACAAAGATACAATCCGTACGCATGAAGCTATCATTATTGAAACAGAAAAGTACACAGGAAACTTACATGCAAGAGTTGAATAATTGTAGCTAGCCACTAAAACCTTGAAACTAGTCGCAGTTACATATAGCAAGAAATGAATAGTTTTAGCCAATGAACAACATAATGTCTTAGCAACAGTATTCTGTCTCAAAAGTGATGCTAAGCTAGAGATTGTATTCCTTTTTGTTATGCAATCTAATAAAAAAAATAAGAAGAGAGTGGGTGAGAACGACTTTAGTCCTAGCAACAAATAATGAATAAACCGATTAAGACAGGCACAATTTAATAGTAAAGTAAGGCAACTACCAATTCGAGAACTTACATTAACATAATTCCCATACATTCCAGGAGGCCGAGGGTATTCAATAGGAAAATTAAGGTCTGCTTCAGGGCAGGGACTGCACTTCAATAATCTGCAAGGTGAAAAGAAATCAATGACTATCATTGCATTAACAGGACAATCATAAGCCACAATACAAGTTCCAGTCCCAATATACTCGACACATACTTTGAACCGGTTTCCTTTCTTGTGTAGGTAATTTCGGCGCCAATAGGTAATATAACGTGTAAGCTAATTGAATAAGGCTCCTGTAGGAGGGTAAAGATTATTCATGTATCTTTCAACCATCTATGAAATGCAACGAAACCAGCAAACTTGTTTCATGGAGTAAGAATGCGGTTCTAGTGAACTACCACATACCAAGAAGACCTCCAATAACACCAATAACTGCCATTGGCTATTACACCATCCCATAGCAGTAGGCACCACAACAGCCACTATGGCAGAAGTGAAAAATACACGCCACATAAATTGGCTCCTCCACCTGACATCAATATGAAATAATAATGCATTCAACTCTTACACATACAACTAGAACAAGTCCATATGACTGATGTAGATTAATAACACACTCACCAAAATGTGCACACATATAAAAAGGAGTTCATGTGCTATTGTGGATAAAAGTTCGTGTCAACACCAATTTTTTGTCACCAAAGAGTATCACCAAATGTGTTTTTTGTTGTAGTGTCTCCAAGCTAATCATTCGAATAAACCTAAGACCAAAACAATAAAAGGTTCAAGGTACTGACATGTATCAAAAAGTAAACCAAACAACACATATGCCCCATAAAGGTATAAACATAAAATTGAAGAAACTAAAGAATCAACGAAGGAGAGGACACATGACTAAACTTTCTCATTTTGTTCCAAAGCCCGTAGGTAGATGAATTAATTTTTCGAGATCAAGCAATTCTTCAGGGTTTAGAAAAGGGGGCTTTGAGATTGAACAATAGGGTTCACAGAGAAGGATATGTATTCGTACCGTACACATACATATCTGCATAGTGAGATTTAGAGGGAGGGAACGAAACCTGGAGGAGAGAGATGGAGTTGCGGGGCAAATCATTGAAACCAACACACACACACACACAGAAATCGAGGGTTACGGAGAGAGATATTACAACTGTACTATCATGGAGTACAGTAGACAATGACATTTGCTATTTTCCACATTCATTACCAAGATACCATAAAACTACACATGAATATTACAACAGTTCTAGAGTTCCTATGAAATATAAGTTGCATAACAAGGGCAAAAAGATAGATGACATAAGCATAGCATCCTTCTCTTGCAGATATCTTTTGCAACAAAAGCACATATATCTTTTCTTTCTCCTTTTATATGTTTATGTTATAAGTGGAAACATAACTTAAGTTCTGAAAGTTTCGTTGCCCTAAAGATCAAAGTGTACACTTTAGGGACACTCTCTTTGTTTGAATGTGTTCTCTCTTTCCTTCCCGTCCCTGTTCACCTCCAATAATTGCAGGAACCGAGGCACTAGTCAGATCAAGGCAGCCATCTTTTAGAGTAAGACTTGAGGCTTAGTTCAGTGAAAAATGGTTAGAGTTCTAGTCAATGTCGTGTGTCAACGAACACCTCGGAGAAAATTTCTGCTGTACATTAAGTTGGAAATTCACCAACTTATGTTGATACAGTTCCTAGACATATCTATCTGACGCTTACGGTGCAATATATATCCATGCTCTGTCACATAGGTTATTGAATTGTGTGTCACACACCTACTGTTGACCTGTGACCTACTCATGTGCGTTTTGCTGAATCAGCCGACTTCGCTTTGAATTATTTTTAGAATGATTTCAACAATCAAATAGCAGCCCAATAATCATAAAAACCAACAAGTCTCTGGCTATATATACATACACATGCCAATACAAGAAATCTCTATCTATAGAACAAAAAACCTGATCATTTGGAACAAAGATAAAACAAGATTCGTACATGCAGAGCCGAAAACTCACCTGAAGCACTACGTTGTACCTATTAATGTTGATTGAACTATACTATTATGTCAATAGGGAAAAAATTAAATCAAGGAATAAACTAGAAAACTAAAATAGGGGTGCTCGGTTCCAAGGGCGCTGGCCGGACACGGAGTGGTTTGCGACGCAACAAACTACGCAAGCCTCCCAACGAAGCCAATATAAATCCTATCCAAATAAAAAAAATAAAAGGCAGTTTCATTATATATGGTGGTATACCAGCCGCCTCCTGTTCTGGAGCCTCCCAACTTTGCCAACATAAATCCTATCCAAATACAAACTACGCGAGCCTCCCAACTTTCAGTTCCAATCGGCCGGTGGGTGCGTGCATGCTTGTGTGTGTGTGTGTGTGAGAGAGAGAGAGAGAGAGAGAGAGAGAGATGACTAACCATTGGGAACGGACGAGGGAGGGCTTGGCGGACTGTGACGCACGGAGTGGTGGGGATGGAGGCCGTTGAGACAGACAGAGGAAGGAGCTGCAGACAGGAGAGAGCGAGAGTGAGAAGAAGCGGGATTAATTTGGGGATTTCTCTTCAGCTTTTGAGAGAGGCGCGAACGAATTTTAGGGATTTCAGCTTTTGAGAGAGGCGCGAACGAATTTTAGGGATTTCAAGTATTTGGGATTTCCTTCACCGCGCGCGCCTACAGATTGTATTTTGGTGAATTAGGGCCAAAATAATTAAACGCCCTTGTATTGAGCAATACGAACAAATTCCAAACTTAATAAGCCAACTCTATTTTAATAGTGGTCGATCTGAACCATTAGAATTTCACGTCTTACTGATTTCTTCATTATCACCAAAATCGAAGATCATCGGATATTGGTGACCGCCTCATCGGACAATATTTGATACATCCCAATGCATTAAAGTATTGGATTGCAATACCCGCCCTCACCGGAGTCTTTTTTATCGATCGGAACCGTCCATATTTTACATATCATGGAGTACATCATTTGTATAAAAAACGAAGTTAATTGAGTATCGTTACACACTTGATCGGCCATACAAACTCATTTTCTTAACGAAATTGTGTCTCGATAAAGAAGTTTTTTAAATCCGATCGAGACAATTTTTTATGAGAATGCTATAATCAACAAGGAAAACTTAAGCAACGGTCTGGATCGTCGTGATTATGTTGCGGTTGAATGACTACCATATGTTCAAGTATAACACAAGATTTAATTTGTTAACAATTATATTGAACATATAGAATTTAAAGGCAATTACCAACTCAATTTTTATTGTGGTCGATCTGATCCGTTAGGATTTCACGTCTCACCGATTTCATCAGTGTCACCAAAAACGGAGATCATCGGATATCGGCGACCACCTGATTTGACAACATTTGATGCATCCCAAGGCATTAAAGTATTAGATTGCAAGACCCGACCCCGCCAAAGTCTTTATATTTCGATCTAAACCATCTATCTTTTGCATTTATTTGAATTTATCATTCGTACCAAGAATTAAGTTGATCGGGTATCTTTACACATTTAATCGGAAGATAACTATCATCCAAAAAATAAATTGCGTCCCAATCAAGGAGCTTTCTAAACCTGATTGAACCAAATTTTTATGATAACGATTTAATCATTAAGCAAAACGATGATCAACGGCCTCAACTATTAAAATAGTTTTGTTTTATTGAGATCTGCTAAATAATTGTATCGAAGAGTATTAAAAATGTATAACACGTAGTAATATATACAATGTCCCCGACTAAAATTAACTTAGTCGGCAATTGTCTGATTTCGGATTTAGGTGAAAATATTTAGTGGGCTCTAATTGCGTCACCATTGCATACAAACTCCAAACTTTATTGCTATGAATGTTTTTATAATGGTTGATCTGAACCGTTAAAATTTCACGTCTTACCGATTATATTATTGTCACCAAAATCAAAGTTCATTCAATATCAATGACCACATGATCGAAAAACTTTTACTGTCCAAAAGCATTAAAGTCTTATAACATATCACCCGAGCCCCGCTTGAGGTCTTTTTGCGCGATCAAAACAATATATCTTTAATTTTTTATGGGTTGTATCTTTCTTACTGAGATTATAGTTGATAACTTTTCGTTGGACAATTGATTGAAAGGAAAATCCTATTTTCTGATGAGTTCATGTCTCGATAAACAGGATTTTTAAATCTGATCAAGTCGCAAATTTTTCGAGAATAAATAATTCCACAAGTGCAACAAAATCAACGGTCTCGATTGTCATGATTGTCTTGCAATTGTGTGGCTACTATACGAATGAATACAACATAAGGTTTAGTTGATTATCAAGTAAATCAAAAGTATAGATTGCAAAGGTAACTGTCGAGTCATTCTTTATAATGCTCGATCTGAATCGTTAGGATTTCACATCTTACCGATTGTAGTATTGTCACCAAAATCGAAGATCATTCGATATCAGCAACCACATGATCGAAAGCTATTTAATGCGTTTGAAGACATTTAAGTGTTATAATGCACTAAATGAGTCCCGCCTGAGATCTTTCTTGGCAATCGAAATCATCTATCTTTGACGTAATACGAATAAGATCATTTGTACAAAAAATGAAGTTAGTCCCATATGGGTAGACACTTGATCAAACAAGAATTTTTTTTAAATTTAAGAATTTGTGTGTCGATAAAGGGGCTACTTTAACCTGATCAAGCCAAAATTTTACAAAAAACTTATGATTAAGAAGGACAAAAAAATGAATGGTTTTGATCGGGAAAGTTGCATCGTGATCAATGTAGTAGAAACAAATATTTCCATTCTTGAAAGTCTTAAAAAGGGAAAAAATTTGATATTCCACGACTAAAATTGTTTTTAGTCGGCAAAATATATAAATGCCGACTAAACTAATTAGTCGGAATTAATTTCCTATTTTATTAAATTCAAAAAAATGATATTTCACGACTAAATTTAAATTTAGTCGGCCAAAAAAGAAATTACCGACTAAATATAGTTTAGTCGGAATTAATTTTCAATTTTATTAAATTCAAAAAAATGATATTTCACGACTAAATTTGAATTTAGTCGGCCAAAAAATAAATTACCGACTAAATATAGTTTAGTCGGAATTAATTTTCTATTTTGTTAAATTCGAAAAAATAATATTTCCCGACTAAATTAAATTTAGTCGGCCAAAAAGTAAATTTGGAATTAATCGTCTATTTTATTAAATTCGAAAAATGATTTTTCACGACTAAATTTAAATTTAGTCGGCAAAAATGTAAATTCGGAATTATTCGTGTATTTCATTAAATTCAAAAAAATGATATTTCCCGACTAAATTAAATTTAGTCGGCCAAAAAGTAAATTTGGAATTAATCGTCTATTTCATTAAATTCGAAAAAATGAGATTTCCCGACTAAATTTAATTTAGTCGGCCAAAAAGTAAATTTGGAATTAATCGTCTATTTCATTAAATTCGAAAAAATGATATTTCCCGACTAAATTAAATTTAGTCGGCCAAAGAGTAAATTTGGAATTAATCGTCTATTTTATTAAATTCGAAAAATGATTTTTCACGACTAAATTTAAATTTAGTCGACAAATATATGTTTTGGCCGACTAAAATAATTTAGTCGGCAACTGTTTAATGTTTGACCGACTAAAAATTCTTTAGTCGGTGATTGGCTTATATTTTCCGACTAAACATGTTTTAGTCGGGAAAATTTAGTCGGGAATTGTGTATTTTGTTGTAGTGTAGAGCTGTCTGTAGTAATTGAACCGTAGTCCACTACGGGCCTGATCTCTTTGCCTTTAATAAGGCCGGATGTGGCAAGGAATTGGAGACAAACATTGCCAGCTGCCCTTGCCACTATGAGAACTAAGCAACTGCTTCTCTACAGAGAACCGTTCGCAAACCTCTGCGTTTGCAGCAAGAGATCGGGGATGAAACAAATGGATATAATCCCCATCGAAACCAACACTAATAAATGAAAACCATCATCTGCCATGTGTTAGATTCTATTGTCACCTCATACTGCAAGTCATTTAAGAAAAAGTAATTAAGGGAATGGTTACTTTCACTCCAATGGCCAGGAAAACTGCTTGGAATACAAAAGATTCATACTTCAATGTCATGAAATCAGTTGAGATCCCAACCATATAGCAAAAGAACAACAGCCAACAAAATCATTTTTTTGTTGGCATTTACAAGTAGCTTTGCTACTCTACCAAACCAAATAAAGAAATATACACAAATTTTCCGAGAAACATAACAACAAATATGCTCAATGTTTTGGTTTCTTTGTTGCTTCCGCCCCGGTGATCTTGTATCTAGTTTTCGTGTTTCAACAAATTAACCTTACAAAAAAACAAAGAAATATGCTCAAGTGTTTGCAGAGAGCAAGTAAAATTAGACACTAAATTGAAACGCACCTTGTATAATCTGATGACGTTTGAATGTTTGAGGAGCTTCAAGGTGCAAAAATGGCAATCTCTCTCTTTATTTTACATATGTTAATGTTATTGTTGTGATCCACGAGCTTGAATCCGTCACCATTACCTGGAATTTCAAACCAGAATTTAGAAGTTCATGAGCATTAGGAACCCCTCAATCTCACGAGTTTGTAGGTCTATGCTGAAATAAGCTATAAGGGGAAGCCAACTAACTGAAATTTAAGAATCAGAAACACCGTACAACAAAGAACAAATCCAGAAACACAAAAGACTTTACAGCCCTATTTGGATGGGGACAAACTGGTGAAACATGGAAAAGATGAGGTTTAAAAAACAAAATGGACATTACAGACCAAATAAAAACCATCCATTTCTCTATATTTCGGCACCACTTCTACCTATTCTATTCATCCAAACCAGTGATAAGATTCTCGCTTATTGTTTTTCTCATCATTTATTATCTTTTCCCTTACGCTTTCCTTTTCATTCATAAATCTCTCAGCCAATCCATAACTCAAACAAAAGCCTAGACAGTAGACACAAACACAGTAAAAACTTCAAGCAATTAATCAGGACATTCATTTCATATATTGATCTTCTTGGTGCCACCTTCACCGTCAAATCGTGGCTCCGCCACTGTGCATCTAATGACTTTTGGGGGCCCTGCATCGATCCTCTTTCAAACTTATAGATAAATCGCGTATGAATTATGCCTTCTTCTGTAATGAGCTAGCTTAAAGTCTTTCAGAAAAATGAATAATTAGAAAATACGTGCGGAAATAATGATAGAATCTGAACCAAACATAAAACAGTGACTAAGAAGTTACAATAGGGCAAAGCAGAAGTCGTAGGTGAAGGTGTTTATAACCAAATTTGGCACATATAGGAGTATTATTTATGGGCATCTACGGGCCATTGCTGTTATTTGAGTTTCAGTCCAAATGAGTTGGGCCCAGTTGTTTTTAAAGCTCATTCGAAACCCACTATCCAAACGAAACCCTAATACGCCGATTCGGCGATTATCTAGTTCCCACAAATCGAAACCCACTCCCAGAAATTACTACTAAACCCAACAATCCACCAATCGAAACACACCCAACTGAAGAACTTACCAGCGACGACCATGATTTCTGACAACGACGACCTTTGGTGGGAGGCGCTAGCTGGGCTAAGCTTCGCCGAAGCAAACGAAGACGACGGCAACGCAGCAGTTTTGAAGACGGAGAGGGAGAGAAAGCCAAAGCTATAGTAGCTCTTCATGCCCAGCGAGCAACTGTAGCAAAGGGGGGAAGCGGAGACGACGATGTCCACACTGCTGGGTTCCGTTTCCGGCTTCGCCTTTCGGAGAAACGCCCAGAGGAAGAGAAGGCGAGGGGGTGAGGCCATGTTCCGTTCGTTCTCCTATCTCTCTCATCCGTGAGTTCTCTCTCTCTCTAAACAAGAGTAAGATAAGAGAAGGAGAGGAGGTGAGGCAATCACGTGGCAGGCTGATAGAGTTTGAGATTTGGCTGGGCCACTTGTAATATGTTGGAAATTAAAGGGCAAATCAGTCCGAAATTGAAAAAATGGCAGGCGAAAAAGCCTTTCTTATTATATAAGGCTTGGAGATGATAAAAAAGAAAGAAAGAATCCTGATATTAAAAAAAATAGAGTGGTGTAGAGTTTCCTGAAAATAAAAGTGTTGAGGGTGACTAGTCAAGGAAGAGACTAAAGAGAGGGACAGACAAGTCAAAAGAGTGTTCTCTTCTTCCATAGGTAGATATCTCTATTATAAAACAGAAGGGTGTGGAGACAAGTTGTTAAAACGACTTAGATTCATTTGATCCAAAGGCTGTAGTGCATTCTCCCCGGAATGTGTAGTGCCGTAGGCACGGGTTAGCACTAGTCATTAGATAGACGGAAAGAGAGGGGCACGTGATGCGAGAGAGAAAGTGCTGAGCGCGCCAGAGGAAAAAATTCTCCAGGTCATTTTTGTCAATTACTGGACCTAACACGCTAGGACTTGTAAAACAATGGACTTCGGGCCTTATAAAAATCTAGCCCGGATATGCCCCAGTGCCCCACTACTTTTGGACTCTTGCCCAATTTACTGTGGAATAAATTGTGTGGAATTCCGAAGTGGACTTACACAACCATCAATAAGATAACGGGCGTGACTCCCTAATGCAAAATGACTTATTTATCCTTATACTCGACAGTTAATTATCGAAATTGAGATACATTTTCAGCATCCAATTACCGAAATATATGTCTCTTGTTTTTGTTGTATGCATTTCCGACATGTAGTTACCGAAATATAATCTTATTTTCAACAGCTATTTACCGAAATGTATGTATGATTTTCGTATATAGTAGTTCGGCAGTTGTTTACCGAAGGTTGAACATATTTTCGACATGTAGCTACCGAAATACGGAATATAATCTTAGAAATTTTTAACGGACTACGGGAGAAAAAACGGGACTGTGAATAGTTGCCCCTAAGATAGCAACAAAAGGTAGCACAAAACGAAAACGTTTTGGCCCACACTATACCCCTAGTGAACCTAGCACTATAGTCCCCAGATTCGTATCTTTTGGGTATTATGGATACTCAATATTAGAAACATCTATTTTTGGGTAGAAGTATTTTGATGAATGATTAACCTATAAAATCTGTATTTTCTAGTATTATAAATAATTAACCCAGAAAGTGTGTACATTTTCTTTATATTAATTATACGAATAATTTTTAGTACTACCACCGACTTAATAACTTGGCTCCGTCACTGGCTGCGTGCAAGGCACCTGAGCCAAAGCCGAATACACCAGCACCTGTACTGGGTTGAAAAGTTTACTGTCACACCAAAATGTGGCCAATTGCTATGGGTATTTTTTTTTCCTTAATCGATAGAAGAGACTATTTACATCACGTATGAAGTACAAAGAATCAACCCATGACATTATATCAATTGTGACAGTCCACGAGAAACCAAGCCCAACAACTCTATCAATACAAGAAATAAGCCATTCATAGGGAAAAACAAAGAAATAAAGGAAAACCTCATCTAATGAAAAGACACACACACGCAGGTGGGAAGATTCAAATTTTTGATCTTCTAGTGAGATGCAAGAGTTCTAATCAACTGAGCTAGTCCTAGTTGGTTCCAATTGCTATGTTTGTTTAGGTAACTAGGTGCATTGCGACGTGCAAGGCACATTTGTCATGCCCATTGAGGAGAACGAATTCAAATATTTCTAGAATCATAAAATATAGGTTATGGTACCAATGGTAATTCAAATATTTCTAGGTGAAAAATTCAAAAAAATCGCTGAACTTACACCGCAATGTCCCATAGGCCTCCAAACTTAATGTATTTTCAATTTAACCTCCAAAGTTTACCAAAAAAACTTACAATTAAGCCTTTGCCGTCATCTTCCGTCAAGTTACAAACGGAATTGTGAATTGTGTATTGTTCATCCAACGTTTAATATTTATTTGGACCCATTACGGATCCTATAAAGATGATTCAAACTGTAAGTCATTCTTAAAATATTTTTTTATAGGTTCCTTAAAAAAATTAGCCCAATTCGATATCGGTAGGGCTCTCATATGAGTTAGGGTTCTCTTAGGGTGCTCATTGAAAGGTCTTAGAGCAAAAAATTCATTATGACCATTTAGGATAAAATGATCAGAAAAATAAAATCTTCATATCAGTTCAAATAGATTGAAAATTAGAGCACTTAATTTTTTTTATCCGGTTCAATCAGTTTGTGAATTTTTTTTAAAAATATGGTTAAAAAATTAAGTGCTCCAATTTTAAATATGTTTGAACCGGTACGAAGATTTTATTTTTCTGATAATTTTATCCTAAATGATCATAATGAATTTAGAACAAACCATTCGGTGGTACAATTCGATCGTTTCTTCCATCAATGAGACGATCACTTCACGAGTGTAATTTAGAACAAACCATTGGGTGGTACAATTATAAAGTGGATGCTGGTGGTTTACAGTTCTACCCGGCAAAATATGTCGTGGACCGTGTTGTATTCAGTTCTCCAGAACTACTGAATAATTTCATAATGACGAGCTAGAGAGAGAGAATAATTTAACTGTTTTCACATAATGATTTGAGAGAGAGAGGGGGAGAGAGAAAGAAGACGACGTGGGAGCTTAGTGTGAACCCGACGGGCGCGATGTGCACAGCACGATGTTGTGCATGATTCGAACTGTAGACGTGCAGACGACTCATATCTCATCTCGGCAATGCACGATCGAGAGTCATTCATTGCCGAGATGAGATCTGAGCCGTCGGATGCACGATCCGACTATTGGTACCAACCATGGTGGTACCTATTAGTACTAACCATAGTGGTACCGATAATGTACCAACCACTTTTGGGCCTCATTTCGGGATCCCACACAAATGTCTGAGCCGTTGATTAGTTTACAGTTATATTTCGAGTAGGCTGGTAAAAAATTAGCTTGATTCGAAATGTTAAAAGTTTTTGATCCATTTGTCTTGCTTTTCATTCAGAATTTAGGATTCTAACTACTGAATGAAAAATCTAACTGCTGAATGAAAGTAAGACGAATGGATCAAGCACTTAAACATGTCAGATTGAGCTGATTTTTTAGCAGCCGAGCCGGAAAGTTATTTGCAAATTCGTCAACGGCTTGGATCTTTTTTTATGAGACCCCGAAGTGGGATCGAAAAGTGGTCGGTAACAACCAAGGTCGGTACCCCTAGTTTTATCGAAGTAGAAACACTATTGGTTGAGTGAGAAATCTTGTTCAGATTTTATACATTTACCCTTAAGATGATCAATAGTTACTTGTCTTACCTAAAGAAAGAAAAAGCATTGTCAAGGACAAATAGGTAAATGGATCAAGTCGAGAAGCCACTGTTCAATCTTGGTACCAAAATATTATTCATAGCTTATAGCACTCTCATTTTATGTACAGGTAAGATGTATGAGATAAGATTGGTAGAGTAATGATTTCTTCGGCTAACATTTATTCTTTTCCATCCCAAAAATGCAGGCAGGCTGTGGAGTTATATTCTATATATTCCGCGTAAGTATTCGTTCTTCGTTTATTGTGATATCCGTGAAACTATAAGAATTCATTTTCCATGAATTATTATAATTTTCATGAAGAGGTTTGATAAGGTCCATAACAACTATGAACTATCCATGAAAGTTTTGAGTGAATCTGGATCATCCATTATCTTTTCATGGACAAGCAATTTCATGCCGTGGCGACTCTAGAAGTTCGGGTGCATGAGGTCATTCATAAGCATTAATACTTGTACCAATTAGAAATCAGGAAAAAAAACATCATAGCATTGGCAATTAAAAATTTAGTTCCAAAAAATATCAAATTTAAAGCTTGACAAGCATTGCATGCAACTAATACCTAAAAGATATTGAAAGGTATATACTAGTAATCTTTCTTTTCAGCTCTCGATTAAAAAAATATTTAACATACTACATGAGCTTCTACAATTGCATTCAACGCAGTTTCATATTTTGGAATCATTATATTATAGTCTCTTTGTTGATAACATCATCAAATACTTCATTTACAATATATGCGAAAGCGATCATTCAACCTTTGGTCTCGCATTCATTACACAACCTATTCTTCACATATTTCATTGCCGAAAGCAATGCCAACTTCACACCCGATTCTAGTGGGTCGCCTTTTATTTTTTTTAACCAAGAGTAGATCCTTTCCAGTAATTGCCAAATGGGACAATTGTAACTTTTGTTTACAATATCAAGCTTTCGGTCCATGTCACGCTCTCGATTTTCAACATGAATAAATAATCCTTTTCAGAAATAAGATCATCGCATTACATACATAATATCCAAAAGAGAGTTCCCAACAGTTTATCTTACAATCCAACTCCAAAGTTTATAAAAATTTCATCATTGGCACTTCGGTCATAAATTACTTAAGTACAATACATATAGGTTTAGTGATTACAAATATCTCAGTCAAAAGAGGTTATGAAAGATAAGTTACAAATACATCTTTGTCAAAGGAAAATCACTACAAAGATGACTAACTAGCTCTTGGAGTTAGCTTCCAAGACATGATTCTTCAATCCAAGCATACAGTGCATGCAGGCTATTGTCCAACGTTCGAACCTGAAAATGATGATAGGTTGAGCTATACTAGCCCAGTAGAAAAATCTCAACTAAATCTACATATGGATGAGATGATAAGAGTGGACATAGTGAATCATGCTAAAAGGACAATCTTACAACAAGAAGTGTGTTAACAACCATTTTAATTCATTAGGGTACAAGGAAATAGCACACAAGGGTAAATCCAAGAACAATACATACCAACACCACTCATTAGGAGTTAAGGCACTCCTACACACACGCTTCCCACTGTATTACCACCCCTTGCATTACAGCAAACTCCACCTCTAACGATTCTGTATTTCCATCCCTTGCGTTACAATAAATTTCACCCCTTGCGACTCTGTATTTCCACCCTTTGCGTTACAGCAAAACTCCACACTTATACTTCACAACAACAACAATCACAATATCATCATGATCGACACCGAAACCTTTTATTTAGTCCACTCATCCCATCATTAACAAACACATCACAAGCAACTCATGAATCACCACAATCAATGAGAAAAATGCAACTTTCTAAATAAATACGAATCTCAAGCCCTAAGGCATTCCACCCAGACCAAATACATCAATCAAACACTAACATCACACGAAATCACCACATAACATGTAGAGGAAGAGAGAAATCCCTACCGCAATGTGTTTTAAGCAAAACCCTAGGTGTACCGCGCGAAGATCCGTCAAGCTAAGAACAAGCTTTCCCGAAGCAACACCTCAAGATCTATAACCTAGGTTACCCAAAAACGTGATCAATGAGTGAATCTAAGCTTGGGTTTGAGAAGAGAGAGAAAAGAAAGCCAAAAGCCATGGATCTTACCGCCAAGAGTGAGAAACTCGAAACCCGGTTGATATTTGAAAGATTGACACATAGATCTTGAAGTTTTGAGGTAGATTTGTGTAGAAATCCAAGGATTTGAGTGAAATTTGAAGAGAGATGTGAGGAAGGGTGTTTTAGGGTTTGTTTTGTGGGTTTGGAAGTGAAAAAGAGTAAAGGGGTCCTATTTATAGAAGTCCGGATCGCGTGCTGAAAATTCAGAATTTTCTCAGCGGGTACCGGTACTTGGCGATTTGCAGTACCAGTACTAGCACCCCAAAATATCAGCATTGCACAGCATCTGGTCAATGGGTACCGGTACTGGGAAAAACGCAATACCAGTACCGCTGGTAAATTTCAGAATTTTACCAATGTTCATCGAATCGAACCCCGATCGCTACCAACACTTCCAAAACATCGTTTACGATACTCCACATTAACCATTAATTAGAGAAAATAAAAATAATACACGGGTCTTTACATTCTACCCTCCTTACGAAAATTTCATCCTCGAAATTTGCCAAGTCAAAATCATTCAACGCCAAATAACAACAATGATATGAAAATTACACCACATCACCACAAGTTCAATTCAAGGCCTTACAACAATTTACTAGGGAAATAATTTGGGGTATCTGTCTTTATTCTCGTCTTCGCTCTCCCACGTAGATTTCCCACTACCAAGGTTATTCCACAAAACCCACTCTAACGGGATCATTTTACCTCTCAATACTTGCCCACGAGAATCTAAGTTACGTATCGATTTCTCCTCAAGAAATCCACCAACCTCTACTCATCTTTATCAAAGTTGGATTTGCACAGATACTCAAGTTCGTCGAACATTTGTACTAGAGTTCTAGACCCATATAATTACATGACAATCACATCGAGATCTAACAACTAGTGCACCCACGCTCTCCAAAGTTTGAAATTCACATTCCTATTCCTTGTGCCTTATTCTAATAAGTACTCAGCCACCTACCAAGAAAGACGTATCGAAATGCTTATAAAACTCCGATTCTTATTTTCCTCAACCAACGAATCAAGATTTTCACATACTAATCACCCAAATAATCTCTACTGTGATAAAACAAAGAATATTCTCATCCGCCTAATAGCATTGTTGATGAATTCCCAAAAGTTAATTAATCATTTGGTACCACCTGATTTAATAAACACTCTGTGCAAGATTCATAATCACAGAACAAGTCCAAATTAAACTTAGCTTGTAAGCGATCCAAGATCCAATAATTAGACTACATAATGATTATCACCCTCTGTCCAATTATGAACACCAACTCGCCATAGTTAACCTCCTCACACTTCAAGCTATTGATATTTCTTTCGACTACAAGAATAAACACATCTCATAACTAATTCAATTTTATTGATACTGCTAACGATTCCCTCCCTTAACAATCCCAAATGGTCCAATGCATTTTGACACTCACTTCTCTTTTCACAAGGACACGATTAACCTTCCTTGGTATGATGAAACACACATAACACAAGCCGCTAGTTACTATCTCCAACTCACATCCCTGTTCACCCACATAACTCTTTTACCGACTTTACAAATTTTTTTTTTTAAATATCCAAACCCAACCAAGATTCCAACATCACTCCACATTCCTCAGTCTATTCGGAATCACCACCAACTTCCGTTTTGGAAACCCAAACTTACTCATATGGTAACGTCTCTTCTATATAACTCAACACGACACAACATTAAAACTTCTCAGGTGAACTCTCAAATCCACTACTCTCCTTACCACAAGCCATTAACTACTCTCAACTAAGGGTTGACATATCGAGAAAACTTCTCATATCTAATCTTCTGATCATATCATACACTAGAGTAGTAAGGAAATAATTCTTGAACTCAAATAAATTTACTTTAACCCCCTTAAACTTAGTTCCTTATATAACATTGATGCTGTTAAAGGGAAAGACATATGCCAGATTCCAACTACAAAAATAACTCCACTTAGCCACCCAAAGAAATAGCATTGCTAGTCATAATTTAGACATAGAGGCCTTTATCAATTACTAGGTTTCAGTAGAGTCATGAAAACTAATGCATCTTAGAGTAATTAACCTCTAGGACAATCTCCCATAAAAATAGCAATACTCAAGACATGTTCCCTCGAGAAGATAAATGCTAGGTCAATATCTAAGTGTCCGACATGATGATATCAAAAATTAAACAACAACCACGAGTCTCCAATTTACAATTTTCAATAGCATGTGTATAGTGTTGCACGTCATTAAGTATTTTTTTTTTTTTTACGAATAACTAGCCCCGTTGAAAATTCTAGTCCGAGTTGTTGGTAAATCATTGAAACATGCCCATCTTGTGGCAAAACCTTATAAAAAAAAATTGAAAATGAATGTGTTTTTTTTTTTTTTTTGAAAGACATTATCAACAAGTAGTCAACATAGCAAAAACTTGGGATGGGGTTCACTCCACTGGGATGTAACCGACTCTGAGAGCCTATACTGTTAACATTTCCAAAAGGGACTATACGAATAATCAGTTTCACAAAGCATTTCCCTTTTTCAGAAAATTTTGAGTCCAAATACATACATATATACATACACACACACACACACATATATATATAACTCCGAAGGTGTAACGGCTCCCAAAACCAAAATCTAACACTTCACATGTTTCACTATACTTACTCGACTCCTCAAATAGAAGACTTGATTCATATGCGGTATTTGTCTACAATGTCCAATTAGTCTTACCGATTCAATGTACATCTTACGAAGAATGAACTAAACTATCAAGAATCTCAATAAGACCATAATCTAGAAAATAAAAGGCATGCAAAGTACTCGTCAAATCATAAGCCACAAGAAAACAAGGAGTTGATAATAGAGATTCCAATCATCGCATAGCGTTAAGTCAAACTAAAGGATTCATGCCAACCCACTCAAGTACGTTTTTATCGATTACATATTTAACTAGTGACAAGTATCCACACATCACATCACTATCTACTTAGTACCGCATTCAATGGATAAACTTCACCCACTAGGATTACACAACCGGTCAAATAAGAAAATTTAGACTAAATAGCAGTACATTTATACACAAATACCTCAATAAACCAACTGATGACTCATCGTACAAATTAATGGCATTGCACAGCACCAAACACATCTACACATCATCGGGCTTATACAGTACCCAACGGTCTCACAAATACCTAGCGGGTTCACAAAGTACCCAACACTTCATTAATATTTTTTTTTTGAAAGCCCAATGTTAGTCAAATTCATTTCAATCTCGTCTGACCTCATACACTTTCTATTCACTTTACCAACCTCGAGTGCTTTCATTCAATTAGTCTTGTCAAGTTAAACATTCCTCATATCCACAATCTTAAATATCACACTTCAAATACACGTATCCTAAATACTAATCATTCCTCTAATTCAACAGCATTACAACCTAACATCTCATCATCCTAGCACCTACGAAGTATGAGCTATTACTACACCAATAAACACATAATACTCTATTCGATCTAAAGAAAGGATTAGTCACATTCCTAATTATGTTCTAATACTTCTACTCCGCCATTACTCAATAATCAAATTCACTCGCACAGAAAACTTCTAACAATCTCGCTCACCACAAATTTCACAATTCACAAATCTCTTTCTTTCCACTAAGTAATCATAATGACTTCAATGTTCCTCAACGACATTCATAACAATTACAACCAACCCAAAACAATGACGACAACATCCATTTCCATCACCCTCACTAATACTGTCTCTTCATCACACTCAAACAAACGTATCATCTTAATAGTATACCTCGACACGTTCTCCACTGTTATCAGTCTAAGTCTACATCATCAAAATACACATTGTATACAATCTCTACACTCACATCCTTCAGCTCACAACGTTTCGTTTCCCCACACGCCTATCGCTTTAAAGTTCCCACCATTTCAATTCAGGACACCGATTACACTCCACTTCGTTATCAACCACAATAGTTCACATCTGTATCGCCCTCACTTCAAACAATTTTTTCACCACACTGCTTACCTCAACCACTCGACTTAAGACACATCAATTTGATTCTTCTCAAATCTTAATTTTCCTCTCGCCAAGCAATACTACCCTTGTTTTCCTACCAACCCATCATAATGACACCATCACGGCACTCACAACAACTACAACAATACCATAGCACTTCCTCTTACCACGAAATTCCTATATACAGTCATTTATTTCGAGCTTAAAGATTATATCCCTAAGTATAACCCTATCGTCCAATTGACTTTCCGAGACTTCCATCTAGAAGGTGCAGTGATCAAGCGCCTCTTCCATTTGGATCTCATCGGTTGTCGCCTGGGTGTCCAGAAGACATGTACTATATCCCGACACCCGACCTATAACCCTCATTTTCCTAAGTCAACCTTAGATACACATAGTTCCCCATATGGGTTCAACTTGCCCTACCTATGCTCATAGTCACTACCTCATTAACCACCATAAAATTAAATAACATCATCAAATACTTCATTTACAATATATGCGAAAGCGATCATTCAACCTTTGGTCTCGCATTCATTACACAACCTATTCTTCACATATTTCATTGCCGAAAGCAATGCCAACTTCACACCCGATTCTAGTGGGTCGCCTTTTATTTTTTTTAACCAAGAGTAGATCCTTTCCAGTAATTGCCAAATGGGACAATTGTAACTTTTGTTTACAATATCAAGCTTTCGGTCCATGTCACGCTCTCGATTTTCAACATGAATAAATAATCCTTTTCAGAAATAAGATCATCGCATTACATACATAATATCCAAAAGAGAGTTCCCAACAGTTTATCTTACAATCCAACTCCAAAGTTTATAAAAATTTCATCATTGGCACTTCGGTCATAAATTACTTAAGTACAATACATATAGGTTTAGTGATTACAAATATCTCAGTCAAAAGAGGTTATGAAAGATAAGTTACAAATACATCTTTGTCAAAGGAAAATCACTACAAAGATGACTAACTAGCTCTTGGAGTTAGCTTCCAAGACATGATTCTTCAATCCAAGCATACAGTGCATGCAGGCTATTGTCCAACGTTCGAACCTGAAAATGATGATAGGTTGAGCTATACTAGCCCAGTAGAAAAATCTCAACTAAATCTACATGTGGATGAGATGATAAGAGTGGACATAGTGAATCATGCTAAAAGGACAATCTTACAACAAGAAGTGTGTTAACAACCATTTTAATTCATTAGGGTACAAGGAAATAGCACACAAGGGTAAATCCAAGAACAATACATACCAACACCACTCATTAGGAGTTAAGGCACTCCTACACACACGCTTCCCACTGTATTACCACCCCTTGCATTACAGCAAACTCCACCTCTAACGATTCTGTATTTCCATCCCTTGCGTTACAATAAATTTCACCCCTTGCGACTCTGTATTTCCACCCTTTGCGTTACAGCAAAACTCCACACTTATACTTCACAACAACAACAATCACAATATCATCATGATCGACACCGAAACCTTTTATTTAGTCCACTCATCCCATCATTAACAAACACATCACAAGCAACTCATGAATCACCACAATCAATGAGAAAAATGCAACTTTCTAAATAAATACGAATCTCAAGCCCTAAGGCATTCCACCCAGACCAAATACATCAATCAAACACTAACATCACACGAAATCACCACATAACATGTAGAGGAAGAGAGAAATCCCTACCGCAATGAGTTTTAAGCAAAACCCTAGGTGTACCGCGCGAAGATCCGTCAAGCTAAGAACAAGCTTTCCCGAAGCAACACCTCAAGATCTATAACCTAGGTTACCCAAAAACGTGATCAATGAGTGAATCTAAGCTTGGGTTTGAGAAGAGAGAGAAAAGAAAGCCAAAAGCCATGGATCTTACCGCCAAGAGTGAGAAACTCGAAACCCGGTTGATATTTGAAAGATTGACACATAGATCTTGAAGTATTGAGGTAGATTTGTGTAGAAATCCAAGGATTTGAGTGAAATTTGAAGAGAGATGTGAGGAAGGGTGTTGTAGACACCCCAATCTGGGCTTCCAGATTAGTTTACTTACGGTTTTTGATTCCCCAATGATGAAATGGATCAAGAACACCCCGGGAATGTCGAGTGTTTGAGCTTTGAGTGTTTGAAAAACCCTTGAACCTAACCTAGCCTAAGCCACTTCCAAAAGCCAAAAACCCTATTGATGTGTGCCAGGGCACAATCATTGCGCGCCAGGGCGCAATCATCGTGCGCCAGGGCGCAACCATCGCGCGCCGGGCGCACTGCCGCGACGGTTTGACTCGCCGCGCGATGGTCAATCGAGCATTGACCAGCCGCGCCAGTGGCGCACTATCGCGTTGCGGGCGCATTGTCGCGCGGCTTTGGAACCTCGCGCGACGGTCGTAACTCGTCCCCATCACCTTTATTCAACTGGGCAGCTTAATCACCAGCAGCCAGCCTCGTGGCTGGCTGGCCTCCATTCTTTGAACCAGAGCTACCTTTCCATTAATGGAAGGTGCTCTCCCTATAAATCCCCCCCATTTGTTCTCTTTCAAAGGGTGACAAAAAAAACCAAGCACAAAGGTTAACAAAATTTTGGCATTACAAAGGGTCTTTGCTTTGTACTCTTTTAAGCTAATAAAAGAGATACAAAGACACCCTAAGAACAAAGCTTGTTCTTCCTCCCCATTTTCACATTTCAATCAAACCTCAAACTCAACCTCAATTCAAAGCTCAAACATTTTTCAAACCTCAAAGACCAAAGGTATAGCTTATCTTGGTTCTGCTCTCTGTTCTGATCCCTGAGGGGGGCTGGCAGGGTCAAGGCTGGTAATCAATACCAGTCCTGGCCCTAAAGCTGGCAAGGTTTCAAAAACCGTGCAACCAAAATACCCTCGCGCGACGGACCCAGTCACGCGCGCGCTTGTCTCAAGCATCGCGCGATGGTTCTCGTGGGGAAGGGATGTTGGTTCTTTCCTGTTTTATTGTCTTAATAATTATTATAGATCACTGTTGAGCATCAAAATAACCATTTTATACTGCTTTTCTTAGAGCTTAAATTGCTAGTTTTATATCTCAATATTCATTTCTGTTCAGTTTGGAATGCCCTTGGGATCCCCTGAATCTGTCTCAGGACCCCAAGCATGTAAAGCAATTCCTGGAAGTCAGTCAGGAGTGTCGCGCGAGGTTTACTCTCTGTCGCGCGACAGTTCTCTGATTTCCATGAATGGCCCTTGCATGGGCAACTTGGCCCTTGGCCTCTGTTTTGATACCCCCACTGTTTAGGGGTTGTGTTTCATCTTATTTGGCTCTTGTTGAGTATTGTGTAATAATTAGCATTTTACGGTCTTCCAATACACTGCTTGTTTTGCTTCCTGGGTGTGCACTGTCCTTCCAGAGCCCGAAGGGGGATGATTTTGGGACTGTGGTGAGATGACAACACTCGCGAGAGTCGTGTGTCTCGCGCGATGATTGACTTGCATGCAGATCTGCTCAGATGCATGCAAGTTGATCATCGTGCAGGGCAAATCTGCCCCGAGCCTGGTTTTGGCATCTGATCGCTGTTTCAAGATCATTCCGTTTATTATTCATCATGCTACTCGTCCATGCCATCTATCATCTTGCAAAACGTGTTACAGTCTTAATCCCCGATTAACTGTTCCCCCGCCCTAATTGGCTAAAATTGATTAATAAAAGAAGAATCGCAATGTTTTCAAAATGCCTAAGTAGAGACCGATCTCCGGATTGGGCGAGAGGGGTGCCATAAAACCCTTCCCCTCTCGTAACCTGGCTCCCGAACCCAGATATGGTTATGACGGACTGGTTCCTTAACTTTTTCAAATCAAATAGCGCGGCAGGTGCTTCGAAATACGGTTCCTTGAGTGTCGGACCTTCAAAACTCAAGTGGCGACTCTGTATTTTTGAGCGCTTGCCACCTGCGCTCGCGCTCCCTCGATCCGGGCCCTTGCATTTTTGGAAACCGGGATTTCCAGGGCATGCTGCCCACAGTGGTTCTGCTCTCTGTTCTGATCCCTGAGGGGGGCTGGCAGGGTCAAGGCTGGTAATCAATACCAGTCCTGGCCCTAAAGCTGGCAAGGTTTCAAAAACCGTGCAACCAAAATACCCTCGCGCGACGGACCCAGTCACGCGCGCGCTTGTCTCAAGCATCGCGCGATGGTTCTCGTGGGGAAGGGATGTTGGTTCTTTCCTGTTTTATTGTCTTAATAATTATTATGGATCACTGTTAAGCATGCTAATAATCAGTTTACTGCTTTTCTTAGAGCTTAAATTGCTAGTTTTATATCTCAATATTCATTTCTGTTCAGTTTGGAATGTCCTTGGGATCCCCTGAATCTGTCTCAGGACCCCAAGCATGTAAAGCAATTCCTGGAAGTCAGTCAGGAGTGTCGCGCGAGGTTTACTCTCTGTCGCGCGACAGTTCTCTGATTTCCATGAATGGCCCTTGCATGGGCAACTTGGCCCTTGGCCTCTGTTTTGATACCCCCACTGTTTAGGGGTTGTGTTTCATCTTATTTGGCTCCTGCTTGGAGTATTGTGTAATAATTAGCATTTTACAGTCTTCCAATACACTGCTTGTTTTGCTTCCTGGGTGTGCACTGGTCCTTCCAGAGCCCGAAGGGGATGATTTTGGGACTGTGGTGAGATGACAACACTCGCGAGAGTCAGTGGTCTCGCGCGATGATTGACTTGCATGCAGATCTGTTCAGATGCATGCAAGTTGATCATCGTGCAGTGCAAATCTGCCCCGAGCTTGGCATTTGATCGCTATTTCAAGATCATTCCGTTTATTATTCATCATGCTACTCGTCCATGCCATCTATCATCTTGCAAAACGTGTTACAGTCTTAATCCCCCTATTAAACTGTTCCCCCGCCCTAATTGGCTAAAATTGATTAATAAAAGAAGAATCGCAATGTTTTCAAAATGCCTAAGTAGAGACCGATCTCCGGATTGGGCGAGAGGGGTGCCATAAAACCCTTCCCCTCTCGTAACCTGGCTCCCGAACCCAGATATGGTTATGACGGACTGGTTCCTTAACTTTTTCAAATCAAATAGCGCGGCAGGTGCTTCGAAATACGGTTCCTTGAGTGTCGGACCTTCAAAACTCAAGTGGCGACTCTGTATTTTCGAGCGCTTGCCACCTGCGCTCGCGCTCCCTCGATTATCAAAAAAGGGCCGCAATGGCGAAAAGGAACGAAATCCTTTCTCTCCAAAGGGCATGCTGCCCACAGTGGCGACTCTGCTGGGGATGATCGAACTAATATTGATCTATACTTAGAGTTTAATACACTTGGGAACAGTCCCTTAAAAAGTCTGTCAAAACGGTGAGTTTCGCGCTGCCGAAGGTTGGAATGGTGATTTAACAGGACCTCGTGTCCGGCCATTCTAATCTGGGACTTTTTCGATTGTTCGCTTGCGTAGTTTCCTCTAAAGATGGACTAAATAAAGTGAGCCAAATTTGAAAAGGCATTTTGCGATTTTGCGATTCTTCTTCTCTTAATCAATTTCTAGCATTCTCATTTGCATCGATGTGGGATAAGCCTCGTTGGATCGTTTTGGCAATCCGGCACGGTTTACCGGAGCCCGGGGACCCCGAATGACCGACAACCTTCGACGATGATGGGTCATGCTACCGTTCGACTGTTACTCTGCTAAAAACGCGGGTAACGGAAGGTATATCTGTGGCCCTAGTCCGAGGAACCCGTTACGAACCAAAACCGACCTTTTTGCATATACAGAGCATTAGAACTCTCCAATCTAAGACAGGTACCCGCAGGTTAAGATCTATTTGCATCTAACCCCGTAACTGCCTATGTGTTACTGCTTTCCCTATCGCATGCACTGTACATACACTGTTTTGCGTAGGAGCATGCTTAGGGCTGTTTTGTCTTTCGAGTTTGTCTTGCACTGTCTAAGACGTTGTTGGGCCCGATGAGGAGTCGTTCATTCTGTTGAATGTTCGTTATCAATCGCAAAGTCCTTAGTTCAATGAGACTTTGAGAAATCAAAATTTACTACATCCTTGGCTCGTGCCCGTTTAAGGATTCAACCGACAATGTGGAACAACAAAGTGGTGATGTCGTGTCGCTGGCGCCACCCAGGTTGAAGTGCGTTGTCACTATACACCGCCGTGTTCAAGGTTAAGGTGTCATGACATCAACACCGAGTTGTTCCAAATTCAAAGTCGAATCTTCAAAAGGGACTAGCCAAAGATTTAGTCTATTTTGACATCTTTTAGGATCTGTCGATCTACTCAGGGACACATCGCCGAAAAGAATTCTGAGGATTCCAGCAACGTCTGAAACTTGTGAGGCAAACTCGTCTTTTGAACTGTACATGCATACATTCTGTTCTACGTAGGAGCATGTTTAGGGCGGCTTCTAGGTTGTCTCGCTTTCGAGTCTGTCTTATGCTTATTAGGATGCCGCTATGACCCGATGAAGAGTCGTGCATCTCGATAATGCACGTTTTTAGTTTTTCAAAAGTCCTTAGATCAACGAGACTTAGAGAAATCAAACCTTACTAAATCCTTGGCTCATGCCTGATTGCGGATTCAATCGACAATAAGGAACCACAAAGTATTGATGTCGTGATATTGATGTCATTTTGGTTATCGTGCGCAGCACGTATACTGGCCCGGCTAAAGCGCGTTGTCGCTGTGGGGGCCCCGGTAAAGGTGTCACGCCATCAATACCGAGTTGTTCCAAGTTCAAAGTCGAATCTTCAAAAGGGACTAGTCGAAGACTTAGTCTGTTTTGGCATCTCTTAGGATCAGTTTGATCTATTCAAAGGATATACCCTCGAAAAGAATCTGAGGATTTTGGCAGCGTCCGAACATCTTGAGACAAGCTCGTCTCTAGTTCTAGAGTCTAGGGTTGACACCGACAACGATGTATGCATTGCATTTTGCTGCAGGAACGCCACTGAGCTTTCTCTTACTTTACTGTCTAGTTTGAAGCCATTGCGCCAAGCAAAAGAGTACCGAAAGGAAGAACCAAACCTACTTGGGAACGTCTTCGGAATCCAATTCAAAGACTTGTCAGGCTCGAAACTCAGTCAGTTGCAACGAAGGCTTCTCCGGGTTCATTGTTGGCCGCCCTACAGTCGGGTTCACCATCGATTTTACAAAGAGTCACGCCGTCGGCTTCCCTTTCTTCAACATCTTCAAAGCCAGCTATGGCAGATCAACCGCTCACTCTGGAAACCATGCTTATGAACCTTCAGGATAGCATCACCGCCGTGCAACAGAGGGCAGCTCAGACAGATGCCAATATTGCCCGCTTGAATGACCTTATCCACACTCGCCTTCCACCTCCTCTTGAAGAGGAAGGCGAGGACGATGAGTCCGACCAGGAACAGCCTGTCTTGGTCCCAGATCCGAATCACGAGGGGCGTCTCATTGTTCAACTCAACCCTAAGGAGGCTCGTGCGCCTGCTGCAATCCCGAATCCGGTAGGTGGCAAGCCTATTTTGAATCCGGATATGGCAGCTCTCATGGCCAAGATGGCAAAGCTGGAGGAGGCAGTCTCCAAGTTTGAGAAATTAGTGCAGGGGGAATTGACTTGGATCGTCTCTGTTTGTACCCTAATGCCAAGCTCCCTGACAAGTTCAAGATGCCTGACTTGGTTAAGTTTGACGGGAGCGGTGACCCCAAAACTCATCTATATGGCTACCATGCCGCAATGAAGCTGCTGGGTGTGGAAAGTGAGGCCATGTCTCAACTCTTCCCTCAAACTCTCTCTGGGCCTGCCTTCCATTGGTTTCTGTCGCTCGACATCGCCAAACAAAGCACTTGGGAAGACATAGGGCTGCCTTTGTCTCGCAGTATAGCTACAACTCTCAACTCAAGATGACTACTCGAGAGTTAGAATCCACAAAGATGGAGGCAAAGGAGTCCTTTGCGGACTTTGTTAAAAGGTGGAGAGCCAAAGCCGCTCTAATGACTGAGCGCCCCAGCGAAAGAGACCAACTCCGCATCATCTCCCGCAATCTTCAGCCAGACTATGCCAGGCACTTGGTACTCGCTCAAGCGACCGCCAACTTTGAGATATTCTTCGATTCTGGCCTAGCCATCGAGGATGCGCTGCAAGCTGGCATTTTGCCAAAGGGTGAATCCTCTTCCTCCACTCAAAAGGTTACGCCAAGGGCTATAAGTGGGAGCGATGCTCCAGCTTCCAACTCCAGTCGTGCCGCCGATATCAACCAAATACGAAGTGCTCAAAGCCTCCGATCTCGAACACAACCCCGAAGCTTCTCTGCCTTCGAGGCATCTCTGTCAGCAGTGATGGAGAAACTTGTCAAGTCTGGGCATCTCAAACCTTTGACCCCAACTTTTCCACCCTAAGTCCTTCCGGCCAACTACAATGCCAACCTTTTCTGTGCCTTCCACCAAATGCCTGGCCATCTCACTGATAACTGCTTGCGTCTCCGACACGAGATACAAGATCTAATTGATGATGGCACGGTTCAAGTTCCACCAAAACCCAGCGTCATTTCCAACTCCTTGCCTCAACACGGGTCTGACCCTCTGGTTGGTCAGGTATCTATAACCTCCACTCAGATCAACCCGAGCTCCACCATATTCAACCCTAGCCACTATATTGTCCCAGGAAATCAACCTAAACCCATCGTATCCATCCCGTCCGAACCAGAGGTTAACATGATGGCTGTAGGTGGGGCAACCGAGGTTTTCACTGCCAACGTCTGGTTTGACAGTGATGAGGGGCTTGCAAAGGAAAGGACCGTTTGGCTGAGGTCCATCATTCAAAGGAGCATCAAGTAGGTTTGGCTGAAGAAGCTGAGGAAGCCGAAGTGCTGTTGCTGGGCCTAACACCTGCTGGATCCTACCTCTTTTTGTGGAAGCTATGGGTAGCTTTTTAACAATTGCATTTTCAAAACCACGTCTAGTTTGCATTGGCGCCTTGTCTGAGTCTGACACAGAGTCTTTTGCGTTTGTCTAAGTCTAGCTCTGAGTCGGAGGTTGTGCCTCTTGGCCCTCCACGTCGTAGCTTTTGTTTCAAGTTTCGAGTCTGCTGTACTTGGCAAACCCCGAGGGTTTTTATGATATGCATCGTCTTGCTTCTACATGCTTCGCTGGCTTTTATATAAACTGTGTCGACCCTGACGACGAAGGGATAGATTTCGATGGGATCATTCCCAAGGAAATGTGTTCCCTCGCCGAAAGGGAAGACGAAAGGCATGCTCAGCCTATTAAAAGAAGAAGTAATTCAAATAAACTTGAAAGACAAGTATAACCTCCCAATGGTTCAAAGTTGGTCAAAGCACCGCACCCAGAGGAGCATTGCGCCCGGTTAGATAGGCTTGAAGAAGTCATCGACGTCTTGGCGTGGTCTCATCAAGTCACGCCTCGCGTTGATCCTAAGACAAAGAAGTATCAATCCCCTGCTATCGGGTGCCAATCCAGAAAGCACCGGGCCTTGTACCATGTTCAAAACAGCAACAGTGGCGTTTTGCCAAGCACAAATGAGAAAATGTACACAACGGCCCGGAGCAAGGCATTTCCAATCGAAGCACTCTTGACCCTGCGTCATCAAAGCTATTTTATCTAGGGCTGCAGCCAAAGGTTCTCAACCTCGACGGCAACAGATTCAATACCATGGTCAACCTGGATCAATTCAAATGTAACTTTTCCCTGTGGGGTGTCTACAAAAACCCCAAGGGTGGGCAGTTCCAAGCAAAAGTTAGAGCAGCCTGCTAGACCAAAACCTATGAAGGTGGTTTAAGCAAAAATGAATAGGCAATCAATCAAAGCTCGCTAGACCGAAGACCCGAATGGGCGGTACTAGGCAAAAGTTAGAGCGTAAAAGGAGAGGTAAATACTCGAGAGTTAACCCTTGGCCGGAACTACGTTTGACCGATTCCCTAGCTTGGGATACGAAGAGCGCAAAAGGAGAGCCAAAATACACGAGCGAACCTTTGCCTGAACTACGTTTTGACCTGATTCCCTAGCTTGGGATACGTAGGCAGTCTCTTTGAGACTCGGTCACAATCTATCAATTGGATCCATGGTTGACATTTTGGTACACATCAAAGGTCAAGAAGGGTCAAGATCAAATCAAGCCGCATTGGAGGAACCGGGGGGAAAACCTTCGTCTTTCAATTTTATTACCAAACCACTTCTTCAATTTACAGGCCGAGCATAAGTCTTAAAAATAATTGAAGCATCAAAACAGAACGAAATGCTAGAGCCTTAACAGCTCACGCTTTATTCTAAGTTCAGCGAAGTCTGGTGTAAGCAATCGCAGCGCATTTGTTCAAAGCGATGCGCGTTGGTCTCAAACATGCGCACTCTTCTTGCAGCAGATTAGCTACTACCCTCGAATGTCGTTCCGGGGGCTTTTGCCAAGTCTTGTCATGCCGCAAGTCATATGGACTTGATGTGACTGCATGGGGGTGTCGGTTTCATCCGGGCCTATACGTGTCATAATCTTGCGTCTTACGTCCGTTTTTGCGACATTTTTCCAGCTTTTTAAAACTGTCATGTCGGGATGCTTTTCTCGATTTTGTTTGTACAGTCTTTGTACCTTTTGTACTTTTCGTAAGTGTCAGTTTCACTTACAGAATATTGTGAGTTTTGGCACATTAATGCCCAAAATTTCATTATATTCTTTGTGTCTGAGGGTTCGCATTATACCCCGGGACTCTCTCCCCCTTTTCCATTCGAGCTAGGCGAGTCTGTACACATGTGCGCATGTCTGTGTGTCGATTCAAAGCAATTGTCAATGCAAATTAGATATTAGTGGTTAGTTTTTGCATTCTCTTCAACACTTGTAAAAGAGAGTCAATAAACTGAAAAACGCAATTGTTACATTGCTACCCTAGTATCCATAATCCACAAGCAGCGGAATCTTTTGAAGCAGCAGGGGCACGTCAGCCCAAGGCCAAGCAAAGCATCTCTGGGGCACACCTGCCCAAGCATCGCAGAAAGGGCGCAGGCCCAATTCCATTGCTCAAACGTCAATTGGGGCACGTCCGCCCGTTCAACGTCTTCTTATCTGGGTGCATATCTCAGAAGCACAGACAGTACAGTAATGAGGCTCAGTGGTAGTCCTTAGGTGTCGTTGTCCTTCTAGGAGCCGCCCTAAGCTTGCATCTGCATTTTCAATATTTTATACATGTCATTGCATATTGTGTGTATATCAAATGTTGAACGCAGGAAAAATCCATCAAAACGACAAAGCAAGCCTGCCCGGTATCGAAGGCAGCAAGTAAACAGCCCAGCAGTTGTCACCGATTTCTCCCCAACTGCAGTCCGCCTTGCTTCTATGCATGATATCCACTGTTTGTGCTACTTGGATCAACACAACGACAGCCGGTCCTGTCCAACTTCCAATGGCTCGATCACTTTTTATAGCGATCCGCCAGTTCAAATCAACGACAGCTGGTCCTGTCCAACCTCAACAGCTCGATCACTTTTTATAGCGATCTGCCCAGTTCAAATCAACGACAGCCGGTCCCATCCAGGCTTCAACGGTTTGATCATTTATACTGCTGATCCTCCCATCCAGGCTTCAACGGTTTGATCATTTATACGGTTGATCCTCCCATCCAGGCTTCAACGGTTTGATCATTTATACGGTTGATCCTCCCATCCAGGCTTCAACGGCTCGATCATTTATACTGATGATCCTCCCATCCAGGCTTCAACGGTTTGATCATTTATACTGCTGATCCTCCCATCCAGGCTTCAACGGTTTGATCATTTATACTGCTGATCCTCCCATCCAGGCTTCAACGGCTCGATCATTTATACTGATGATCCTCCCTTCTAGTCTTCAACGGTTCGATCATTTATACTGATGATCTGTTCGTTCAAAAATCGAAGCGTGCTGAGGCGTTCTTCAGTCAGTGTTGAGGCATTGGCAAATCAAAGCGTGCTGAGGCGTTCTTCAGTCAGTGTTGAGGCATTGGCAAATCAAAGCGTGCTGAGGCGTTCTTCAGTCAGTGTTGAGGCATTGGCAAATCAAAGCGTGCTGAGGCGTTCTTCAGTCAGTGTTGAGGCATTGGCAAATCAAAGCGTGCTGAGGCGTTCTTCAGTCAATGTTGTGGCATTGGCAAACCAAATTCAATCAACAAGCGACGGTCTGTCCGTCCATTCAACCAATCAGGTTCTGTAAGTATGCTTGTCTACTTTGCTAGTATGTTCTGCTCTGGATTGCCTTGAGGGGTGTCTAGAAACCTTTGACGTTACTTGTACCAATTCAATGGTGCTCCAAGTGCCATCAAAGGGGGGCTACTGTAGACACCCCAATCTGGGCTTCCAGATTAGTTTACTTACGGTTTTTGATTCCCCAATGATGAAATGGATCAAGAACACCCCGGGAATGTCGAGTGTTTGAGCTTTGAGTGTTTGAAAAACCCTTGAACCTAACATAGCCTAAGCCACTTCCAAAAGCCAAAAACCCTATTGATGTGTGCCAGGGCACAATCATTGTGTGCCAGGGCGCAACCATCGCGCGCCTGGGCGCAACCATCGCGCGCCAGGGCGCACCATCGCGCGACGGTTTGACTCCATCGCGCGATGGTCAATCGAGATTGACTAGCGCGTGGCGCACCATCGCGTGCGGGCGCATTGTCGCGCGCGCTTTGGAACCTCGCGACGGTCGAACTCGTCCCCTATCACCTTTATTCACCGTGGCTTAATTACCAAGTAACCACCAGCCAGCCTCGTGGTCCATTCTTTGAACCCGAGCTACCTTTCCATTAATGGAAGGTGCTCTCCATAATATCCCCCATTTGTTCTCTTTCAAAGGGTGACAAAAAAACCAAGCACAAAGGTTAACAAAAATTTGGCATTACAAAGGGTCTTTGCTTTGTACTCTTTTAAGCTAATAAAAGAGATACAAAGACACCCTAAGAACAAAGCTTGTTCTTCCTCCCCATTTTCACATTTCAATCAAACCTCAAACTCAACCTCAATTCAAAGCTCAAACATTTTTCAAACCTCAAAGACCAAAGGTATAGCTTATCTTGGTTCTGCTCTCTGTTCTGATCCCTGAGGGGGGCTGGCAGGGTCAAGGCTGGTAATCAATACCAGTCCTGGCCCTAAAGCTGGCAAGGTTTCAAAAACCGTGCAACCAAAATACCCTCGCGCGACGGACCCAGTCACGCGCGCGCTTGTCTCAAGCATCGCGCGATGGTTCTCGTGGGGAAGGGATGTTGGTTCTTTCCTGTTTTATTGTCTTAATAATTATTATGGATCACTGTTAAGCATGCTAATAATCAGTTTACTGCTTTTCTTAGAGCTTAAATTGCTAGTTTTATATCTCAATATTCATTTCTGTTCAGTTTGGAATGCCCTTGGGATCCCCTGAATCTGTCTCAGGACCCCAAGCATGTAAAGCAATTCCTGGAAGTCAGTCAGGAGTGTCGCGCGAGGTTTACTTTCTGTCGCGCGACAGTTCTCTGATTTCCATGAATGGCCCTTGCATGGGCAACTTGGCCCTTGGCCTCTGTTTTGATACCCCCACTGTTTAGGGGTTGTGTTTCATCTTATTTGGCTCCTGCTTGGAGTATTGTGTAATAATTAGCATTTTACAGTCTTCCAATACACTGCTTGTTTTGCTTCCTGGGTGTGCACTGGTCCTTCCAGAGCCCAGAAGGGGATGATTTTGGGACTGTGGTGAGATGACAACACTCGCGCGAGAGTCAGTGTGTCTCGCGCGATGATTGACTTGCATGCAGATCTGTTCAGGCATGCAAGTTGATCATCGTGCAGGGCAAATCTGCCCCGAGCCTGGTTTTGGCATCTGATCGCTGTTTCAAGATCATTCCGTTTATTATTCATCATGCTACTCGTCCATGCCATCTATCATCTTGCAAAATGTGTTACAGTCTTAATCCCCGATTAACTGTTCCCCCGCCCTAATTGGCTAAAATTGATTAATAAAAGAAGAATCGCAATGTTTTCAAAATGCCTAAGTAGAGACCGATCTCCGGATTGGGCGAGAGGGGTGCCATAAAACCCTTCCCCTCTCGTAACCTGGCTCCCGAACCCAGATATGGTTATGACGGACTGGTTCCTTAACTTTTTCAAATCAAATAGCGCGGCAGGTGCTTCGAAATACGGTTCCTTGAGTGTCGGACCTTCAAAACTCAAGTGGCGACTCTGTATTTTTGAGCGCTTGCCACCTGCGCTCGCGCTCCCTCGATCCGGGCCCTTGCATTTTTGGAAACCGGGATTTCCAGGGCATGCTGCCCACAGGTGTTTTAGGGTTTGTTTTGTGGGTTTGGAAGTGAAAAAGAGTAAAGGGGTCCTATTTATAGAAGTCCGGATCGCGTGCTGAAAATTCAGAATTTTCTCAGCGGGTACCGGTACTTGGCGATTTGCAGTACCAGTACTGGCACCCCAAAATATCAGCATTGCACAGCATCTGGTCAATGGGTACCGGTACTGGGAAAAACGCAATACCAGTACCGCTGGTAAATTTCAGAATTTTACCAATGTTCATCGAATCGAACCCCGATCGCTACCAGCACTTCCAAAACATCGTTTACGATACTCCACATTAACCATTAATTAGAGAAAATAAAAATAATACACGGGTCTTTACATTCTACCCTCCTTACGAAAATTTCATCCTCGAAATTTGCCAAGTCAAAATCATTCAACGCCAAATAACAACAATGATATGAAAATTACACCACATCACCACAAGTTCAATTCAAGGCCTTACAACAATTTACTAGGGAAATAATTTGGGGTATCTGTCTTTATTCTCGTCTTCGCTCTCCCACGTAGATTTCCCACTACCAAGGTTATTCCACAAAACCCACTCTAACGGGATCATTTTACCTCTCAATACTTGCCCACGAGAATCTACGTTACGTATCGATTTCTCCTCAAGAAATCCACCAACCTCTACTCATCTTTATCAAAGTTGGATTTGCACAGATACTCAAGTTCGTCGAACATTTGTACTAGAGTTCTAGACCCATATAATTACATGACAATCACATCGAGATCTAACAACTAGTGCACCCACGCTCTCCAAAGTTTGAAATTCACATTCCTATTCCTTGTGCCTTATTCTAATAAGTACTCAGCCACCTACCAAGAAAGACGTATCGAAATGCTTATAAAACTCCGATTCTTATTTTCCTCAACCAACGAATCAAGATTTTCACATACTAATCACCCAAATAATCTCTACTGTGATAAAACAAAGAATATTCTCATCCGCCTAATAGCATTGTTGATGAATTCCCAAAAGTTAATTAATCATTTGGTACCACCTGATTTAATAAACACTCTGTGCAAGATTCATAATCACAGAACAAGTCCAAATTAAACTTAGCTTGTAAGCGATCCAAGATCCAATAATTAGACTACATAATGATTATCACCCTCTGTCCAATTATGAACACCAACTCGCCATAGTTAACCTCCTCACACTTCAAGCTATTGATATTTCTTTCGACTACAAGAATAAACACATCTCATAACTAATTCAATTTTATTGATACTGCTAACGATTCCCTCCCTTAACAATCCCAAATGGTCCAATGCATTTTGACACTCACTTCTCTTTTCACAAGGACACGATTAACCTTCCTTGGTATGATGAAACACACATAACACAAGCCGCTAGTTACTATCTCCAACTCACATCCCTGTTCACCCACATAACTCTTTTACCGACTTTACAAATTTTTTTTTTAAATATCCAAACCCAACCAAGATTCCAACATCACTCCACATTCCTCAGTCTACTCGGAATCACCACCAACTTCCGTTTTGGAAACCCAAACTTACTCATATGGTAACGTCTCTTCTATATAACTCAACACGACGCAACATTAAAACTTCTCAGGTGAACTCTCAAATCCACTACTCTCCTTACCACAAGCCATTAACTACTCTCAACTAAGGGTTGACATATCGCGAAAACTTCTCATATCTAATCTTCTGATCATATCATACACTAGAGTAGTAAGGAAATAATTCTTGAACTCAAATAAATTTACTTTAACCCCCTTAAACTTAGTTCCTTATATAACATTGATGCTGTTAAAGGGAAAGACATATGCCAGATTCCAACTACAAAAATAACTCCACTTAGCCACCCAAAGAAATAGCATTGCTAGTCATAATTTAGACATGGAGGCCTTTATCAATTACTAGGTTTCAGTAGAGTCATGAAAACTAATGCATCTTAGAGTAATTAACCTCTAGGACAATCTCCCATAAAAATAGCAATACTCAAGACATGTTCCCTCGAGAAGATAAATGCTAGGTCAATATCTAAGTGTCCGACATGATGATATCAAAAATTAAACAACAACCACGAGTCTCCAATTTACAATTTTCAATAGCATGTGTATAGTGTTGCACGTCATTAAGTATTTTTTTTTTTTTACGAATAACTAGCCCCGTTGAAAATTCTAGTCCGAGTTGTTGGTAAATCATTGAAACATGCCCATCTTGTGGCAAAACCTTATAAAAAAAATTGAAAATGAATGTGTTTTTTTTTTTTTTTTGAAAGACATTATCAACAAGTAGTCAACATAGCAAAAACTTGGGATGGGGTTCACTCCACTGGGATGTAACCGACTCTGAGAGCCTATACTGTTAACATTTCCAAAAGGGACTATACGAATAATCAGTTTCACAAAGCATTTCCCTTTTTCAGAAAATTTTGAGTCCAAATACATACATATATACATACACACACACACACACACATATATATAACTCCGAAGGTGTAACGGCTCCCAAAACCAAAATCTAACACTTCACATGTTTCACTATACTTACTCGACTCCTCAAATAGAAGACTTGATTCATATGCGGTATTTGTCTACAATGTCCAATTAGTCTTACCGATTCAATGTACATCTTACGAAGAATGAACTAAACTATCAAGAATCTCAATAAGACCATAATCTAGAAAATAAAAGGCATGCAAAGTACTCGTCAAATCATAAGCCACAAGAAAACAAGGAGTTGATAATAGAGATTCCAATCATCGCATAGCGTTAAGTCAAACTAAAGGATTCATGCCAACCCACTCAAGTACGTTTTTATCGATTACATATTTAACTAGTGACAAGTATCCACACATCACATTACTATCTACTTAGTACCGCATTCAATGGATAAACTTCACCCACTAGGATTACACAACCGGTCAAATAAGAAAATTTAGACTAAATAGCAGTACATTTATACACAAATACCTCAATAAACCAACTGCTGACTCATCGTACAAATTAATGGCATTGCACAGCACCAAACACATCTACACATCATCGGGCTTATACAGTACCCAACGGTCTCACAAATACCTAGCGGGTTCACAAAGTACCCAACACTTCATTAATATTTTTTTTTTGAAAGCCCAATGTTAGTCAAATTCATTTCAATCTCGTCTGACCTCATACACTTTCTATTCACTTTACCAACCTCGAGTGCTTTCATTCAATTAGTCTTGTCAAGTTAAACATTCCTCATATCCACAATCTTAAATATCACACTTCAAATACACGTATCCTAAATACTAATCATTCCTCTAATTCAACAGCATTACAACCTAACATCTCATCATCCTAGCACCTACGAAGTATGAGCTATTACTACACCAATAAACACATAATACTCTATTCGATCTAAAGAAAGGATTAGTCACATTCCTAATTATGTTCTAATACTTCTACTCCGCCATTACTCAATAATCAAATTCACTCACACAGAAAACTTCTAACAATCTCGCTCACCACAAATTTCACAATTCACAAATCTCTTTCTTTCCACTAAGTAATCATAATGACTTCAATGTTCCTCAACGACATTCATAACAATTACAACCAACCCAAAACAATGACGACAACATCCATTTCCATCACCCTCACTAATACTGTCTCTTCATCACACTCAAACAAACGTATCATCTTAATAGTATACCTCGACACGTTCTCCACTGTTATCAGTCTAAGTCTACATCATCAAAATACACATTGTATACAATCTCTACACTCACATCCTTCAGCTCACAACGTTTCGTTTCCCCACACGCCTATCGCTTTAAAGTTCCCACCATTTCAATTCAGGACACCGATTACACTCCACTTCGTTATCAACCACAATAGTTCACATCTGTATCGCCCTCACTTCAAACAATTTTTTCACCACACTGCTTACCTCAACCACTCGACTTAAGACACATCAATTTGATTCTTCTCAAATCTTAATTTTCCTCTCGCCAAGCAATACTACCCTTGTTTTCCTACCAACCCATCATAATGACACCATCACGGCACTCACAACAACTACAACAATACCATAGCACTTCCTCTTACCACGAAATTCCTATATACAGTCATTTATTTCGAGCTTAAAGATTATATCCCTAAGTATAACCCTATCGTCCAATTGACTTTCCGAGACTTCCATCTAGAAGGTGCAGTGATCAAGCGCCTCTTCCATTTGGATCTCATCGGTTGTCGCCTGGGTGTCCAGAAGACATGTACTATATCCCGACACCCGACCTATAACCCTCATTTTCCTAAGTCAACCTTAGATACACATAGTTTCCCATATGGGTTCAACTTGCCCTACCTATGCTCATAGTCACTACCTCATTAACCACCATAAAATTAAATAACCACAATTACTATCACAACAGGTCATCACATTTTGTTTTTTACATAGGTCATCAACTTTGTGCTATTTCATGCAAATATAGATGCAATGTCAGTTTAGTGAGCACACGTCATTTATACAAGCACACACACATTTTTTGTAAAAGTATGCAGTGCATTTGAACCCATGAGACTAAAAGTCTCCCCATGGTCTCCAGGTCTTCTAACCTAATGCTCTGATACCAATTTGTTACGCCCTCGATTTTCAATATGAATAAATAATCCTTTTCAGAAATAAGATCATCGCATTACAAAGATAATACCTAAAAGAAAGTTCCCAACAATTTATCTTACAATCCAACTCCAAAATTTATAGAAATTACATCATTGGCACTCCGGTCATAAATTACTTAAGTACAATACTTATAAGTTTAGTGATTACAAATATCTCAGTCAAAAGAGGTTATGAAAGATAAGTTACAAATACATCTTTGTCAAAGGAAAATCACTACAAAGATGACTAAGTAGCTCTTGGAGTTAGCTTCCAAGACATGATTCTTCGATCCAAGCATACAGTGCATGTAAGCTATTGTTTAACGTTCGAACCTGAAAATGATATAGGTTGAGCTACACTAGTCCAGTAGAAAAATCTCAATTAAATCTACATGTGGATGAGATGATAAGAGTGGATATAGTGAATCATGCTAAAAGGACAATCTTACAACAAGAAGTGTGTTAACAACCATTTTAATTCATTGGGGTACAAGGAAATATAACACAAGGGTAAATCCAAGAACAATACATACCAACACCACTCACTAGGAGTTAAGGCACTCCCACACACACACGCCTCCCACTGTATTATCACCCCTTGCATTACAGTAAACTCCACCTCTAGCAATTCTGTATTTTCACCCCTTGCGTTACAGTAAATTTCACCCCTTACGACTCTATATTTCCACCCATTGTATTACAGCAAAACTCCACACCTATACTTCACAACAACAACAACAACAATCACAATATCATCATGATCGACACCGAAACCTTTTATTTAGTCCACTCATCCCATCATTAACAAACACATCACAAGTAACTCATGAATCACCACAGTCAATGAGAAAAATGCAACTTTCAAAATATATACGAATCTCAAGCCCTAAGGCATTCCACCCAGACCAAATACAACAATCAAACACTAACATCACACGAAATCACCACATAACATGTAGAGGAAGAGAGAAATCCCTACCGGAATGAGTTTTAAGCAAAACTCTAGTTGTACCGCGCGAAGATCGGTCAAGAACAAGCTTTTCCGAAGCAACACCTCAAGATCTATAACCTAGGTTACCCAAAAACGTGATCAATGAGTGAATCTAAGCTTGGGTTTGAGAAGAGAGAGAAAAGAAAGCCAAAAACCATGGATCTTACCTCCAAGAGTGAAAAACTCGAAACCCGGTTGATATTTGAAAGATTGACACATAGATCTTGAAGTTTTGAGATAGATTTGTGTAGAAATCCAAGGATTTGAGTGAAATTTGAAGAAAGATGTGAGGAGGGGTGTTTTAGGGCTTGTTTCGTGGGTTTGGAAGTGAAAAAAGTAAAGGGGTCCTATTTATAAAAGTCCGGATCGCGTGCTGAAAATTCAGAATTCTCTCAGCGGGTACCGGTACTGGGCGATTTGCAGTACCGGTACTGGCAACCCAAAATATCAGCATTGCACAGCCTCTGGTCAATGGGTACCGGTACTGGGAAAAACGTAGTACCGGTACCGCCAGGTAAATTTTAGAATTTTACCAACGTTCATCGAATCAAACCCCGATCGCTACCAACACCTCCAAACATCATTTACGATACTCCACATTAACCATTAATTAGAGAAAATAAAAATAATACACGGGTCTTTACAGTCCACTAATTAAATTTTGGCCAAATTTTGGCCAAAATTGAGTGTAAACAACTTCACAAAACTGCACTTGTTTTTTTCTCTCAAGAAGTTTACAAGATCGATTGTTGTGGGTATGCAAAGGTTCTTTAAACTTGTGTTTTGAGCTTGCAAATGAAAGGCTAGGTTAAATACCAAAAAAAAAAAAACAAATGGCAAAGTAGAGAAAGAGGGTACCCAAAGAACTTGCCTTCAACTCGTGTATGCCATTTCAATTGCAGATCAGCTTGATGAAACGCCTCAATCGGAACCGACAAATTATACGTCTTTCTGCAAGATAGCATCTGGGGCAGATCATAGACATAATAGACACGCACCTCACCATACTCGGCATACATTTCACGACTGTTGGTCCAAATAGCAACCCAAGAGGGGGGTGAATTGGGTATCTCAAATATAATGCAAAATTTAAAAACTAATTGACTAATTATTCAAGATATTCTACCACAACTCGTTATTCAATAATATATCAATTTACTCATGCGTTATAGATATGCAAAAGTGAAAGTAAAGAGAGTAGGGAAGAGAGAATCAAACGCAAGGATTTATAGTGGTTCGGTCCGCAACTTCACGGCCTAGTCCACTCCCCAAGTGTCCAACTCGGGATTTGCTGCACTATCTCCAATAGTTACAATCTTCTAGCTTCGCGGGTGCTAGATAACCTTTACAATGAGCAATCTATCCCCAATTGCTCCGACTAATTTTGACTCCGGTGCTAGTCACACCTAACCCAACTAGTTTTGACTCCGGTGCTAGTAACAACTAACTCCAAGTGATTTTCTCTCCAAAATCACTCACAAAAAGATAATCCCTCTCAATAATATAAACAAGGGTGTACAATCCCTTTTACAATAAAGATCAAAATAAGAGCTCTCTCACACAAGTGTATAGATATCAAGATGAAGAGTTGAGTATTGAGAGATTGGTGTATTCCTTAGAGTATTTCCGTGAAGCTCTCTTCTAGTTTCATTCCTTGACTTCCCCTTCTTTTTATACTCCACGAATGCAACCATCATTAATTGTTTCCATCCAAAATTGCTTCCATTAGCCGTTAGGAACAATTTAGGTAGTCATACCATCAAGGCAGCCAATGATTTCTTTCACTTGACTTGTTTCCTTCTTCAATCCGGAAATCAATCTTCCACTTACTTAGCCCACCAACTAGCCGTTAGAGATTATGAAGCTCCCAAGTTATCTTCAATCTTCCTCCTTTATTAGCATTTGCTTTTCACAAAATCCCTTGTAGCCGATTAATAATTAGGAAAAGATTTGTCCTTAATCTTCCTCCTTATAATTTAAATCTTGACTATTGAAGATAGTGATTTGCTGTAAACTCTTCCCTTGTCTTAATCAAATCCTACAAATTAAACATTTACTCAAATCAATCTCACATATCATAATAATAATTATATTTCTTCTTTAATAAGATATGTTTTGTTATCATCAAAATCAATAAGGTATTCCAAGGAAACCTTTGGGCTAACAACGACCATCACCACCGAGCCAAGTTACCCTATACGAGAAACCCGGTTTCGCTAAAGGGCAACTGAATAAACTAAAAGTTTAAAGGGCAAATTTCACTAACCTCCCCTGAGGCTTCTGACACATGCAGAGACCTCCCTTGAGGTTTCTGAAATGTCACTGACATCCCTTGCTTTTCTTGACAATATCAAGCCTTCCCCCTGTTGTTAACTTGCAATAGGCGGCGTTAACTTTTGTGTTTAAAAGACCAGAATACCCCCCTAATAACAATGCTTGAGTAATTGTGCAGGACACTTAGTATTTTTCATACCGTCTTTCACAAAAATTAGTAAAACTAAATTCACCAAAAACAAACTTTAAGCTTTAGGCATCTGTAAACATAGTTTTTTTTTTTTGGCTAAGCCATTTGTAAACATAGTTAATTACTAGTAATTACGAATCCACCCAATGAAAAACAAAATAGACGTCATAAAAATATTTTAGATGCATACTATTCTAATGCCCATGAGAACAAAACAATTTAGCTAAAGTCTTTCGATGTTAAATGACTTCTTATTAACACGTCAAAACCTAAGCGTATTACTGGTGTTTTCCTACCCGTATCAGTGGGTTTCATTAATCGGTGGTTACTCATTGGCGTCATTGTGCCTTTTGATATGGGTGTGCCGGCGTTAAGCTTCTCTGGACATCATACCCGCCAGGATTTCATCTTGTGCTGACTGTGGGTTTGAACTGGAAATCATTGGATACTCTACTATCTTTACTGCGACTGGTTCTTATATCCCGATGTTTATCGCCAGATGAAACTGTATTGCCTTCGGGCTTTCCATGTTAAATGGATTGAATTGATTCAAAAAAAAATTTACAATCCATATTGAACTCATCTTCAACCCATATGAGCTCGATCATATTTATATATGAGCGGGTTGGGTTGAGTTATAAGTGGACGGATTTGGGCAGATTCAAAAATATAGGTTGAGAATGCGACCTCTACTACTCCTATATAAAATCTCTCTCTCTCTCTCTCTCTCTCTCTCTCTCTCTCTCTCTCTCAAAATCCTTAGTAGAGACTTATAGTTCTATTTGTTTAAGAAAGGTTTTAGATGAACATTTGTGTGGCTCCCTTTCTTTTCTGCAAACAGTGTTCTTGTGGGAAATTCAACGTGGCTCCCTTTCTTCTATGCAATCAGTACTGTTCTTGTGGAAAATTCAGCATGGCTCCTTTGTTCTCAGCAATCAGTAGTGTTCTTATTCTTTTCTTGTGGAAAATTCAGCAATCAGTGTTCAAAGTCACCGATATTGACATTGACTTAGTGAGCTCCACATGTTTACCTATCTATTATCTTCACTTCTCTTCATTGATTTTCGTTTTATCATTTTTTCTCCCTTCTCATCAGCTTCAAAACTAAAATTTTTTGGTCATCCAACAAAAGCAGAACTAGTACTAGTATTATCTCTCTCTCTCTCTCTCTCTCTCTCTCTCTCTCTCTCTCTCTCTCTCCTTTGAGGGAATGGCCCTCGCGTTGGTTGGTAACAAACCCCTTCTTCTTCTTCTTCTCCTCCTCCTCCTCCTCCTCCTGTTTTCAGTAACCTGCAGCTACGACAATCAAAACCAGCAATTCGTCAATTCCTGCGAAGACATCCACAACATCTCCTTCCGATGCAGGCCACTATTTTAATTAATCTAAAAATATTAATAATTTAAGTTTATTATTTTGAATTTAGTATTTTAGTAGGAATCATTCCGTTTTAGCATAAAGTGCTTAGAATATTAGGTTTTCTTATTTAGGTTGATTCTATTTCCTTTATATTATTTTCTTGTTCTTCAAGATTAGGTTTTCACCTTTCTTTTATTTTATTTCCTTTTTAGTATTTTTAGGCTATCTTTATAAATAAGGATGCAAGCATTAGGGCTAATTAGTTGTTTATGATTGAATTAATGAAAATTGAGATTATTTCTCATTATTATGTGTTCGTAGAGGGAGTACCTCTAGTTCATATTTGTTCGTGATTGTCCTTGTTGCGCGTTCTTCTTTTTCAACACGCCTCCCTGCATCACCTTTCCTTTCCAATTACAAGGCGACCCATCCAACACCTGTAACGACGAATATTACACTCTTTCCTGCAACGAAAACAATCGCAGAGTCCTTCACCTCTTCTCCAGAAAATACTTCGTGAATCAATAAATTACACTGGCAGCTCAATCCGTCTCGTCGACGTAGGATTTCAATCCAACGATATTTGCTCGTCTTTCCCTCCCTCCTCTTTGACCTTTCGCGATTTCTTCCCGGCAAGTGTTCCCTACGGGGTGCCGGATGTGAGCTCCGTCGTGTTCCTGAGTTGCGTAAACCCATTCCAATCTCCTAGTATTTAACATAAACAAGACTGGATATTGTAACAGTACTAGAGACAATTCGGGAAATGAGTATTATTCGTATGTTGTGGCGGGAGTTGTTAGCGTATGGGATGTCGCCGATGTTAAATTTCTTGGAGGGTATGTTGTGGCGGGAGATGTTAGCGTATGGGATGTCGCCGATGTTAAATTTCTTGGAGGGTTCCAACCTAAAACCAATTGGCAATAGGTGGAGTAACCTCTATAAGATATTAACCTAATTTGGGTGGTTTAGATGAGCGATGTGGAACAAAGTCTAACATTCCCCCTCACGTGCAGCCCGGATGCACGTGGAGGTACGAATTGATGAATTGATGAGGTGAGACGATTGACTCGGGCGATAGAGACTTGACCACACGAGGTGAGGCCACCTAAGACTTGGGTTTGATACCATGTTAAAACATCTAACTCCAAACCAATTGATAAAGAATGGAGAGGTCACCCAAACTCATATACTAATTTTAAAGGAGATATTTAACCAATGTGAGACAAATCCCAATAGCCAATTCGTGCCTTTTGGAGGCGTTTTACCTTTCTTCGTTGCCGTTGGTCAGAGAAAGGGGATCGAATTTGTCGGGGTAAATATTTCTGCAGCATGTGCAGGGAAAGGGCTTCCTGCTTCGGGGATTCTGTGAATGTCACTGCCATTTGCGACCGTCAATATTGCTTTGACGCTTCTTGCCGTGTCATGTTTTTGTTCATTGACGGGTGTTACTTTAACGTCGACTAATTTACAATACTGTTCTCAATATCATTGGCTAGTACGTGGCTGTTGTTCCTGTAAGTATATTACTCCAGTGTAAGGGTATATGGCCTCTAAATCAAACAATTAAAAAAAAAAGATGGCCTATTACATGGTAAGCTTATTTGTAATTCCGACTAGTTATTGTAAACATTGAAGTTGCGTGATCTCATTTTTCCACCGTATTTTAATATGTAATGGTAGAGTAATTAATGATTTTCTTTGACTAACATATATTTTTTTCATCCCAAAAATGCAGGGCGCTTACGGGACTTCTGGTCAAATATATGTAAGTATTATTCGTTCTCTGTTTGATTGTGATTTTTATGAAACTGTAAGTATTCATTTTCCTTTGAATATTAATTGTGATTCTTGATCGAGTTCATATCTTGCAAGTTCTGCTCTCTGATTTTCGCATACACCCCTTCCGGAATGTCTCATCTTCTATTGCATGATGCTAACTACTGGAAGCTATGTTGTTGAAAAATTGATCTTTACTAATATACTGTATGTTGAGAAAGAAAGCTTCTTAGGTTGGTCTCATTAATTGCCATACCAATGGTTCCAACATTAGATATTCCAATTGCGTTTCTTATTGCCTCCCACAATGCGTACACTTACCCGATAAAGTATTTGGCAAGACTTGTTCAAAGTTTCTTCTAGTTTTGAAACATCACCTCTTCTTTTCATACCTCCTCGTTTCATGGCTAAATTTCTATCTTTATTTTTCGCAGATCGTCGATTTCATCTTTGGCACTTATTAGACAATGGTAAGACCTTATCTTTCCTATGATCTTATCTTTTGTGAACCACAGTAAAACAAATGTTGTGTGAAAGCTAAATAAACAGACGGTGATTATGAATATTGAATCGAAGTGGTTTGGCCTTACTTTGGGATTTACGCCTAGTCCCCAGGCAATCGATCGATAGCTTCATTAAATAAATATGAATGCTCAATGAACTACAAAGAAGAAGGTCTACAGAATCCCTTCTACCCAAATCTCACCGGAAGCCAAAAACAAAGGCAAAGTCTCTCAAACCCTAACCCAATGCCTAATTAATATTTGCTCTCACCACATAATAAGAGGCATAACAAGTGTATTTATACCCAAAGACAAGTTGCCTCACAAGTTTTAACCATATTGGGCTTTGGAGCCCCCAAAAAAACCCTAAAAACAAAGTCAAAACGTGGCTATAATTTCGCGCGACAACCGGTAGACAAGCTGGTTGACACACCGATTGACCGGCGGATAAACCAGCAGAACCGACACTCATATATACCTTCTGGCCGGAAGTTCCGTGGTAGTCCTCGACTACCGGACTGACTACCGGTGGACAAATCCAGCCGAATTCTTCACACAATGCGTACACTTACCCAATAAAGTAATTGGCAAGACTTGTTGAAATTAGTTTCTTCTAGTTTTGAAGCACTTTACATCACCTCTTCTTTTCATACCTCCTCGTCTCATGGCTAAATTTCTATCTTTATTTTTTGCAGATTATCGACTTTGGTATCTCATACAAAATGGTAAGACCTTATCTTTCCTACGATCTTATCTTTAGTGAACCACAGTAAAACAAAATGTTATACAGAAGCCGAATAAACAAATGGTGATTATGAATATTGAATCGAAGAACAAAACATATGCGTGAAGCGAACCAAACTTGAGAGAAAGAGAGAGAAAACAAACAAAAGGAGAGAGATATAGATTTACATGATTCGGCCTTATTTTGGGACGTAAGCCTAGTTCACAGGCAGTCGATCAATGGCTTCACTAAACAAATATGAATGCTCAATGAGCTACAAAAAAGAAGTTCTGCAGAAACCCTTCTATCCAAATCTCACCAAAGCCAAAAACAAAAGCAAAGTCTCTCAAAGCCTAACCAAATGCCTAATTAATATTTGCTCTCACCACATAATAAGAGACATAACAAACCCTAAACTTGTGGAACAGGCACTCATAGCTTCTGGCTGGAAGTTCTGTGGTAGTTCTCGACTACCGGACCGGGGACAAATCGAGCCAAATTCTTCACACAATGCGTACTTACCCGATAAAGTAATTGGCAAGACTTGTTGAAAGTTTCTTCTAGCTTTGAAGCACTTTACATCACCTCTTCTTTTCATACCTCTTCCATCTCATGGCTAAATTTCTATCTTTATTTTTTGCAGTCGATGGTCGATTTCTTTTGCTCTTAACTATTGGTAAGACCTTATCTTTTCTATGATCTTATTTTTAGTGAACCTAGTAAAACAAAATATTGTGATAATACTCCCTTCACCCGTTTATAAGTGTCCTCCTTTGGAAGTCAAACTTTTCAAGAAGACGCATTAATTTCAATTAAAAATTGTTTACTTTTCTAAAACACCCTTTCTATTTAATTGATGCATTTAATTTGATTCTTTGAATTTGGAAAGAACTAAATAGGAAATTTGTTATGCTTTACCCATTGACTTTTCAAAATGGACACTTTTTTAGGGACAAACCAAAATAGAATAATGGACACTATAAGGGACGGAAGTAGTAGTAAAAATGACCCAGACTATATATAAACAAAAATGATAGAGTACATGAAGGGACAAATGAGATGTGGCATAATGAGTGTTTGTGTGTGTGTCATATTTCAAATGCAAATAAGATAATACTAGGACAGCAAAGGATTTTATTCTTATTGCTTCATTTCCTTTGACCCAGGAGCGGTCGTTGTAGTGATCGTTGCAGCAAGGCTTTTGTGTGTACCATGTGTGTTTGGGTTTTTAATCTATAAGTTCAACTGAAGACATTTATCAACCTTTGATAGCATAGAAGGTTTCTTGCATAGTCAGAATCACCTTGTGCCTATTAGGTACTCCTACTCGGACATTAAGAAGATGACAAATGGTTTTAGGGACAAGTTGGGGGAAGGAGGCTATGGTTGTGTATACAAAGGAAAGCTCCGAAGTGGCCCTCCTGTAGCAATTAAAATGCTAAGCAAGCCCAAAGCTAATGGACAAGAGTTCATCAACGAAGTGGCTACCATTGGAAGGATTCATCATGTCAATGTTGTTCAGCTGATTGGATATTGTGCCGAGAGATCTAAGCGTGCTCTTGTGTATGACTTCATGCCTAATGGGTCTCTAGACAAGTACATCTTTTCTCCAGAAGGAAAATTGTTCTTAAGTTGTAAGCAAATGTATGAGATTTCTCTCGGAGTGGCTCGTGGCATTGGATATCTGCATCAAGGTTGTGACATGCAGATCTTGCATTTTGATATAAAGCCTCATAACATTCTTCTTAATGAGAATTTCATTCCAAAAGTTTCAGATTTTGGGCTTGCAAAATTGTATCCAGCAGATGATAGTATCGTGACAATAACTGCAGCAAGAGGAACCTTGGGCTATATGGCTCCAGAGTTTTTCTACAAAAATATCGGTGGTGTTTCCCATAAAGCTGACATTTATAGTTTCGGAATGTTGTTATTGGAAATGGCAGGCAAGAGAAGAAATTGGAATTCATCAGCTAATTCAAGTCAAATTTTCTTCCCTTCATGGGTTTATGATCAATTTGCGGAAGGAAAAAACGTACAAATTGGAGAGACCACCGAGGAGGAGAGTATGATGGTAAACAAGATGATGTTAGTGGCGTTATGGTGTATACAAATGAGGCCTAGTGACCGTCCATCGATAAACAAAGTTGTGGAGATGCTTGAAGGAAATATAGAAATGATTCACACGCCTCCAAAGCCTTTTCTGTATTCACAAGGTACGCAGACCGAGAATAATGGAATGAATGAAAGGTTGCCCAATCTGTCAGGTGCTTGTATAGATTCTCTCACCCGTGATATAAGTACTGGACGCTAAATTCTCAAGACCAAACATCCTGTATTTATAAATAATGTTGGTTCCATATGATTTCGATTTGATGGTTTTAGAAGACCGTGTGACCTGGGTTCGGATCTGACAAGGGGAACACTGACGTTGTGTATGTGAAGTTGTTGAAGAATTGTTTCACTGTTTATGTTAATGGGATCGAGATTTGTCTCGTAGAGTTACTAATCTCAATTCACGAAAACCTAGCTAGAGTCCTTTTTCTATTTCTTTTAATTTGTTTTTACCCCGTCAAATTATAGGCTATTCACATGTCAGGAACAAGATTAGTAGGGAATCCCTACTAGGGATACTCGTCTGCTTATAGATTTTTTCGCTAAGTTTACCATTTTTAATTTGTCTTTGAATTGCACCAATGTCTTCTAGTCCTTATATTTTTCGTACATATGCTTAATTAACAATTAGAGGTTAAGCACACTCGATGTGCTTGGAAGTCGAATTTTATATCCACATTTTCTTTGAGAATTAACTGGTGGGTGGGTTTTAGCTTTGTAATGTGTTTGATAGAGGATGCCTTCCAAGGATTCTATTGCATGGTCTGCCAGGATATATGGATAGTACGAGTAACCGAGAGAGGCATATATTAGTGCATCAATTGGTCAAGGGTGGAGAGAATGACATGCATTGATGGGTGGTGAGGACCCATATTTATTATCATGAGATTTTTAAATAATTTTTTTGTAACTGGTGCAGTCATAGGGTTTTTCTCGATTCATACTTCAGCTGGCTTTTCCTTATTTGATCACAGATGGGGTGTGACTTTTCCAACTCCTAGGTTCATGTGTCGATGCTTTAAGTTCATATGAAGCAATAATCACCCAGCTTTCAGTTCGTCCATTTTTATTTTTTTCTTTTTATCGGCAATAAAATTTATTAATAACTCGACAAGGGTACATCGAGACAGCCAAATGCACATCATAATGGATGAGGCAAAACATAGGGCTGAAAGAAAGAAAAGAAAAAGGAAAGAAAAATGCGTTCAATGATAAATTGATCAATGGACCTTATCATTGGGTGCAAAGTTCAATGAGCGTTGATTCGGCCGGGAAGTCATTCTCAGCTACTGTCTAAAGTTGTGGTCTACTCAATTGAAGAAGTCTAATTGTTCCTAATATATTGTCAAGATAGATGGTCTGCTTTAGTGATTCAGTCAAAAAAGGTTGGTGAGCATTGAAGTGGATAGTAGAATCGGTCGGTGTGGACATAGGCTTGGGCATTTCAACTGCATTTGGCATCCTCTCCAGTCTGGTTCTTGACTGATTTTTATGTTCCTTCTTTGTTAAAATTTTGGCCTCGAGGACAAGGCATTCTTAAGGAGGGTGGAAAGATATGCACTCTAGTTAGGAGCGTTGACGGGAAAAGTTGTTAAGCGTTCAATGTCAAGTGTGATTGAAGTTTTCAATGACTAGCTGGAGAACATTTCATGTGTTGAGAAAAGAAAGAAATGTTGATAGAATTACATAGGGAAAGCCAGACCTGTTAAGTGGTCAATGTCTTTAGTTTCTTGAACATTGCGTGGTAGCATACGGTTATTGCATATTTCAATTAAATTCTAATTGGGCACACAAGAACGAGATTTACCAGTAATATTTCCAAGCAAATATACGACAATTTGCAATCATCTTTGTTTTGTTCTGGTACAAACTGCTTCTTAGCTACCATGGACAAAAACAGAGGGATAGAATCCATCATAAAAAATGACGATGAAAGTAACATTATGGATTGATGGTGATCTTCTAATACCCCATACATTGGACGCAAAATAACCTGTCTCAAAGCACAATAGTATTGATTGATGAAAGAGACTACTCTCTCCGATACAATAGATAGTGGTTATATCTTTCTCACTCGGATTCAACAATAACTTCCAACTCACTGATTAAGGCCTTCCACTTGCCTGTCCCGTGGCCAATGTTGGATTTATAGAGGCAAATGGATTGGGAGGCTTGATCAGAGTGTCTCCATCTCCTTCCAACATTTGAATCACAACGTGCATTGAAGGCATGTCAACTGGATACCACTGAATGCACTGAAGTCCCACGATTGCTAACTTCTTTGCAATCTTGGTATCTCCTTCATCTTGGATATCAATTCCTAGCTCTTCTCCCCTATCTAAACAATTGTAAATCCATTCCGGAAAGTATACTTGGTTGATATTCACCATTACATCAAAATTCTTTTTCCCTCCTACCATTTCGAGCAACAATATTCCGAAACTATAAATATCTGATTTGTATGACACATTCCCAAAGTTCCTAGAGAACACTTCCGGTGCAATATAGCCAATGGTCCCCCTAGCAGTCATCATGGATACAACACTTTGTTCCTTTGAACACAACTTTGCTTGACCAAAATCCAATATCTTTGGATTCAAGTTATCATCCAACAAGATATTATGTGGTTTAATATCAAAATGAAGGATTTGTTGATCACACCCTTGGTGAAGATACTCAATCCCTCTGGCTATGCCCATAGCAATTTCTAGCAGCTTCTTCCAACCAAGTGAACGCTTCTTGTGATCAGATGATGCAAACTTTTCTAGCGAATCATTTGGTAAGAACTTGTAAATAAGAGCTTTTCTGAATCCATCAGCACAATATCCAACCAAGCGAACCACATTGGCGTGGTGCATCGTACCATTGTCCTTAGTGTTATTGAGGATCTTTACCGCCACTGCTTGACGATTTCCTAGTCCTAAAATTATGGGTTGCCCCAAGCGTAGGGCGGAGACCGATATAGCACAATATCCGGTAAGACCGGAGTCGAACCCACTAAGGACGGTGAAGTGTGCTGACTAAAAACTCGGGTAGTTATAATTTAAATGGGCTCTTAGGTAGCCACCCCTTGTTAATTGGTTGAGAGATAAACTAAAACAAAGAAATTGATTGTACTACTCAGATAATTAAAAGGAGGTACGGTCGTAGGGTTCATAGCACTCGTAACCAGTCCGGAATAGCCTGCTCCATTCAGCGTTCTTAAAAACATTTAACTTTAGTTTGGAAAAGATACCCCGAAAGATGCAAACCTTTATGGTCGCCGTATACCCATGCGCAGCGAAGAATGAGTTTTGGACCCCCATTCTCCCATTCACATGGGCTCCGACGATGCCCCGGGTTCGTCTAACGAATGTTCTTATTAACCTAAAATTACTATTTCCATTGTTTGAAAACAGGAGCAGTACCCGAACTGATCACGATGTGCTAATCATCCCGCGACCCTACCTATACGACTACTCACTCATTATTGAAAGAGAAACAAAAGAAATCCTAACTTGCATCATGCTTCTATTGCTTGGAATGAAAAAGAAATAAGAAAACTCAATTACTTGAATACCAACGAACAACTTTAATGAAGAACAAAAATTAATACGAGTTACCAGAGTGCGAAGATCTGAACAAAACTTGAAAGCTTGAAAGGAAATTAACTCTGGAACGGAAAGAACAGAAATTAAAGCTGCTACGTAAAAGTTCGAACCCTAAAAACAGAGTTCCGGGGAGTATTTATACAAGTCCCCGAATATTCAGAATAAAATAAAAAACGACGAAAACCAAAATATCCCGCTGCGGCCTTCGGTATCGATACTGGCCAGAAGGGTATCGATACCCATAGTTCTGTTCAGCCTTGGATGATTCTTGCACCCTATTGTATCGATACAGTGAATTTTGGTATCGATACCGCCCGGGTTTCGGCATATTCCGAGCTTTTAATGGAATTTGACCACCTGACGTTCCAATGATGTCACCCAACGCCACACGCACTCCGCTTTGACTTCTCACGGCGACATCCAAACCAGCCTCAAAGCCTCACAATCCAATCTTGGCGTAAAATCCGCCTTATTCCTGGGAAACTTAACAAAAATCCAAAAACAAGACAAAGCACGGTATCAAGTGGAACGTGAGATAAAACGCGCCTCTAACGCGCTAATTCGCCTTACTTAGGCGCTCATATCAATGATATCACGCGCCTATCACACCCTCCAACTTGAGCGTTGCTAGTCCCTAGTAATGAACGAACAGAAAAATAACAAAAGAAATACTAACAAGACACAAACGGGGATACGGAGGTTATGCATGCAGTACAATAAATAGGCGAGACAAAAGATTTTCGCCTCCTCACTTACCTGCAACTCAAACACTTGCATGCCTTGGCAAAAAAAATGAACAATATTAGCGCCGAAACACATGCAGAGATAAATGCCCCCATGAAGGCAAAGATGCTACACTCGCTCACTAGAACTCTCAAACATTCCATAAAAAGCGTTTGGCGAACTACGTGAGACCGAAACAAAGGCCAACACGTGCCAATCAAAGACAACGCTTACAAAGAATAAAAGCACAATATATACAATCACGATTCCACAAAATGAGTAACATTAATATTAATTAAACATGCATGAGCAAGAGTTAAATAACGTGCGCAGGATTCACTAAGGACTCAAATAAGCTTGTATTGATCGTGGTTCCAACGAAAGGGAAACTGCAAAATTAGGCGACGGCCTATAGTAACGCAAGGTAAACTACCCAGACTGGCCGCCACCTTCCCCTTAACTACCCGATATGCACCCATTGGTGCCAACCAAACCATATCCAAATGATAAAACAAAATAACAATCACGAAAGTTATTACAGACCCACATGAAATAACAGAAAATAAAAAATATTCCACCGACACTAACGACTCAAAATATCACATAAAATAACACCGCCACCCTAACCTCATGCATCACAGGAGTCCAATGATCATTCCAAACCGCTCTCGGCAAAGTCGTCGCTGACCTCTAAGTCTGGAAACAGAGGCGGCTGATACGAAGCTGGGGATTGCCCTATAACATGATCATACAATCATTTATTCTGATGTGCCAATAGGTGCCTCCCAACTTGTCTCAACTCCCTTTTATTCTGCATTTTCTTTTTCTTTTTTCTCTTTTTTTTTTTACTTAGCTTTATGGCTTGAAGGTTGGGTTTAGTTTCAAAACATGACATCCATCAAGACTTCTTCACTTTCACTTCCGACGCCAATGATGCTCCAAATCCAATCAACAAGACACCCATGATGCACAAAATTAGACCCCCCAACTCCAATCCAACCCATACACCGGTTTTCTAGGTTAGACTCAGGAACTGACTCGAACTGGTTTAAGATTGGTCAATGGGACTCGTATGTGGTCTAATCATGCAAAAATGCCTTGTCTCATCCCCTATGCACGCTACCAACTCTCACAAATGCATGCAAAACATCTAGCTACTCAATTGTGAAACAAAAGCCTACTATTTTCCGCAAATGCGAGAAAAAGAAAACAAAGAACATGGGAATGTTTATCAGGATGCACTATTAACTACGTGGGGACACATACTCAACGTCATCTACGGCACAAACATGTTCACAAAGGGCGCCAAATATATGCATGAATTTGAATTAAACAGGCATAATAATTCAGCAAATTCTAACATGCTCTCCTAATCATACAATCAAGCATAACACACATATCCCCGAAAAATAAAATAAAATAAATATAAAATTACCCTAGCAACGCACAAAAACATGTACAAAGTACACCCTCCCCCCAACTAGAAACATGCTATGTCCCCATAGCATGGAGACACAGCAAAAGAAAGCACAAGGGAGAAGAAATGGACCTACGGGTGGCAGCCAACCACCATGACCTCGGCCGATATTCGAGGAATTTCCTATTTTCGGCCTCCACGCAAGCCGCCAAATCCTGCAAAAGACATTAGTACTGCCCGGTCATGGTATCCGGGCTCCCAAAACAAAAAAATAAAAAAGAAGAAAACTCCACCAAATCTTCACGCGATTAACGTGTCATACTTTTCTCCCTATCCCTTGCCGGTAGGCAAGAAACGGGTGGCTATACAAGACCATGATGCTAATTTTTTTACTTTTCAATTTTCTATTCTTTTTTTTCTTTTTGAAATGAGAGAAGAAAAACAACTAAACAAAAGACAAGAAATAAGGAACAATAAAATAATAGACAATGATACATAGATTGTGCCAAAAACAATAGAACTTAGTAAAATTCAATGTCACCGACACAAAATTGCCCTTACTAACCGGAGCTGGGCACACGATCCTTATTTTAATAGCGGCGTGCGAAGCTATAAAACCCAAGTCAATGATGGGCACCCCTATGGCTAGGAGCCGGGTCCACTTCTCAATAAAGAGAGTGGTACGTAAAAGCTACCCGTCGGAACGTAGCCACAACGGCTACACAATAGGGTCATCCGAATAAACAGGATCGACCAACACCTCTACCGGTTCACCTACTTCATCCAAGATCGACCAACACCTCCACAAGATCAACTAACACCTCAACAGGGTCATCCGGCTGGACCGGCGATGGGAGAGCTATAGACAATGGGGCGCCCAGCAGCTCAAGAACTGGGTCCCAAGCGACACCACACATATCCTATATTGCAAACACCTCCAACAAACTCCCTAATTCTGGAGAATCTAAGAATGACACCTCCTTGGCTATCTCCAGAAGATCCTTATACAAAATATTATCGACATGCTCTTGCACCAGCGTGTCGATCAAACTCACCGCATACACTTCCTCATCATCCTTGACTCGGCTATCCGCATTAAACACTTTCACCTCCATTTTCAAGTCCCCAAACGACAGTTGGACTTGTCCAGTCTTGCAATTCATGACGGCGCTGGAGGTGGCTAGAAAAGGACGGCCAAGGATGATAGGAGTCTTCTCAAAGATCTCCGGTATTGGGCAAGTATCCAGGACAATGAAGTCGACTGGAAAAAGAAACTCGCCCACCTGAATTAGAACATCTTCCACAACCCCCTTTGGAACTCTCACACTCCAGTCAACCAACTGTAGCGTGACCGGTGTGGCTCTCAAATCGCCTAAGCCAAGCTTCAAGTAGACCGAATACGGGAGCAAGTTGACACTTGCTCCTAAATCCAACAAAGCTTTTTCGAACTTATGACATGCGATAGCTATGGGAATGTTAGGACAACCGGGGTCCTTACGCTTTATCGGAATATCAGCCTGGAGGATGGAGCTCACCTGCTCCGTCAGGAGCACTTTGTCCTGACTCTTAATCCTCCGTTTTGAAGTGCACAGATCCGTTAAAACCTTCGCAAACTGAGGAATTGCGTCAATAGCTTCCATCAAAGAGATAGGAAACTGAACTTTCTTGAATAATTCAAGCATTTGAAAGTTCACATTGACTGTAGGCTTCGCCACCAAGCGATTTGGATATGGAGCAACAGGTGGCGATGGAGTCATGGGGACTGCAGGTGCAGGCACCACCACTTTAGGAGACTCCGCCTCTTTCTCTTCCTCAGGGATACTTCCTAAGTCTGGAATGACTACTGGTGCAGCTACCGGCACCAGGGGTGGCACCGATTTTTGCTTGGGAGGTAAGTCCTTATTGATCATCTTCCCACTTCTGAGAGTGGTGATCGCCTTAGCCTCTTCCAAACTGAGATTCGAATTACTTGGGCCAGAAAAATCGCCCACATATTGAGTACCGACGGCATTGACTTGTGGTTGAGAAGGAAACTTTCCCTTCTCCTGTTGGACTTGTCCAATTGCCGCCGTCAACTGGGTCAATTGGGTTCTAATGTCACCAATCGCCTGCTTAGTCTGCTCAGTGAAGCTAATCTGAGACTGCATGAAAGCCTTCATCATCTCATCAGTCTGCTTATCCCGCGGGGGATGGTTAATGCCTGGGGGTGGTCCTAAACATGAAGGACCAAACACCTGCTGCTGCTGAGGTGGGTAACGGAACTGGGTCATTTGGCCTTGAGAAGGCCGGAACTGCTGGACGGACTGCTGCGGAGGTGGTGCCTAGGGTTGCACCAGGGCTTTTTGATCCCTCCAACCCAGAAGTGGGTTTTGGGCCCACCCAGGATTATAGGTATTAGAATATGGATCCCAACGCTGGTTAAGCACGTTCACCTCAGCCTGATTGCTATGGTAGGCCTGATTGCTTTGGTAGGCCTCTTTCACAATAGGAAAAGCGGGGCAAGAAGTGACTAGATGCCCCGGACACTCACATAATGCGCACACCTCCTCGACTCTCACCTCATTCACCTGATGGACTTGCTTAAGTTTCAAGTCCTTTAACTGTTTGGCCATCTTGTCCAGCTGAGACTGGACATTGTGCTCTCTCACACTCGAAGGAAACATGCCGGACCCACTGGGTCCCTAAGCAGCCATAGCCCTATCACCGAGGTCAGAAGGTTCCCAACTTCGGTGTTTCTCGGCCAACTCATCGAGAAAGTCCCACACATCGTCTGGGGACTTGTCGAGAAAATCCGCCTCCTTACAGAGGTACTCAATTTGTTGGACCGTAGCAACATTCAAGCCCAAATAGAAAAATGACACCAACTGGTGTTTCACGAACCCATGATGCGGCAAGGACAACAGCAAATCCTTGAACCGCTCCCAGCACCTTAAAAACGACTCGCCCTATTTCTGCTTATATGACTGGATCTGGCGAGTCAGGTACTTCGACTTACTTTCCGAGAAATATTTCTTGTAAAATATATCTCGGACAGCAGCCTACGTCGTAAGAGACTGGGCTTTTTGCATACGCAGCCACTTATCCGCATTATCCCTAAGTGAAGAGGGGAAAAGCTTAAGGCAAGCATTCTCCCACTGAGCAGTGGTGACAAGGGTGCACACCAACTGCTCAAAGCAACGGATATGATAATACGGATCCTCATTCTCCTTCCCGTAGAAAAGGGGAAGGGCATTATGCGTACCTGGCTTAATGGTGAAAGCGTTACGTGCTTCCACTGTCTCAGTTGGCAGAACTATTGGACCGAGATGAGTGGTCCTCTCTGGGTGCATGTGCGCACGCATCGACATCGGTGGCTCGGCCATTGGTGGCTCGATTACTAAATTAACAAATAGGCCACCGATATCGAAAGACTCACCACCAAAATACTCTTCCTCCACGGTTACTTTCGGTATCCTCTCAATGACTAAAGCCTATGTTAACCCGGAACAACTAAAGGAAAAAAAATAAAAATAAAATCTAACGACCCGAATTCTTAACACACGTTACCGTCCCCGGCAACGGCGCCAAAAATGCTTGACGATTTCCTAGTCCTAAAATTATGGGTTGCCCCAAACGTAGGGCGGAGACCGATATAGCACAATATCCGGTAAGACCGGAGTCGAATCCACTAAGGACGGTGAAGTGTGCTGACTAAAAACTCGGGTAGTTATAATTTAAATGGGCTCTTAGGTAGCCACCCCTTGTTAATTGGTTGAGAGATAAACTAAAACAAAGAAATTGATTGTACTACTCAGATAATTAAAAGGAGGTACGGTCGTAGGGTTCATAGCACTCGTAACCAGTCCGGAATAGCCTGCTCCATTCAGCGTTCTTAAAAACATTTAACTTTAGTTTGGAAAAGATACCCCGAAAGATGCAAACCTTTATGGTCGCCGTATACCCATGCGCAGCGAAGAATGAGTTTTGGACCCCCATTCTCCCGTTCACATGGGCTCCGACGATGCCCCGGGTTCGTCTAACGAATGTTCTTATTAACCTAAAATTACTTTTTCCATTGTTTGAAAACAGGAGCAGTACACGAACTGATCACGATGTGCTAATCATCCCGCGACCCTACCTATACGACTACTCACTCATTATTGAAAGAGAAACAAAAGAAATCCTAACTTGCATCATGCTTCTATTGCTTGGAATGAAAAAGAAATAAGAAAACTCAATTACTTGAATACCAACGAACAACTTTAATGAAGAACAAAAATTAATACGAGTTACCGGAGTGCGAAGATCTGAACAAAACTTGAAAGCTTGAAAGGAAATTAACTCTGGAACGGAAAGAACAGAAATTAAAGCTGCTACGTAAAAGTTCGAACCCTAAAAACGGAGTTCCGGGGAGTATTTATACAAGTCCCCGAATATTCAGAATAAAATAAAAAACGACGAAAACCAAAATATCCCGCTGCGGCCTTCGGTATCGATACTGGCCAGAAGGGTATCGATACCCATAGTTCTGTTTAGCCTTGGATGATTCTTGCACCCTATTGTATCGATACAGTGAATTTTGGTATCGATACCGCTCGGGTTTCGGCATATTCCGAGCTTTTAATGGAATTTGACCACCTGACGTTCCAATGATGTCACCCAACGCCACACGCACTCCGCTTTGACTTCTCACGGCGACGTCCAAACCAGCCTCAAAGCCTCACAATCCAATCTTGGCGTAAAATCCGCCTTATTCCTGGGAAACTTAACAAAAATCCAAAAACAAGACAAAGCACGGTATCAAGTGGAACGTGAGATAAAACGCGCCTCTAACGCGCTAATTCGCCCTACTTAGGCGCTCATATCAATTATATCACGCGCCTATCAGCCACATGAACATCATTGGAAAGTTTTCCCTTGTACACTGTTCCATATCCTCCTTGGCCTACTTTGTCCTTAAATTGATTCGTAATTTTCTTGATATCGGCATAAGAGTATCTTGCCAGCTTCAAAGCTCTATAATCCTCCAAGAACCTGTCAATCTTTAGATGATCCTTTCTCTTTATTTTCTTCTGTTTATGACACCAGTATAGTGCAATAAGGTTGACCAAAAGCAGAAATGAGCCTAAAGTCACGCCTATAATCACCACGTCACCTGCGAAAGATTGGGAATACTCGTTATATTTTTCCTTTGTGTATCCTTTGTGTATTGAAAATGGTGTTCAAAACTTCCGCCCGACTCTATCTGGGCTCGTTTGTTTAACGGCATTGATGGTGCCACAGCTTCTGGGGAGTATTCAGTGACCCTCAACTTTGATGCACCCCTGTATACATATTGTATTACCTCAAACTATAAATTGAACTCCCAACATTAAAATGTAAAACTTGGACATTCATCTCAATCTCAACCGTGAAGATAATTGTCATTATTTTCCATGTTGATTCAATTGATTTCACCGCAAAGTGAAAACGATATATTTAATTGGTTTCACCACAAACAATATTAGATAATTAGTTTACTAATTTTAATCGGAGAATTTTATGTTAGTTTTCCTTACAAATTCGATAAATTTAAGGTTCTTCAATAAATGTCATTAAAAATTTTCTAGAGCCGCCACTATTAGTGAAGGATGTACTAAACGCATTGAATTAGTAATAGTTGGATTAATAATCTATACCACACCTCCCATGGTAGTACTTATTATATATATCCCCACGTTGTGCAATTATATATCCGCGACATGGTTAAATCACGCCGTTAATATTTTAAACAAACACTGGATATATGTTTGGAAACAAATAGACCTTCCGAGTACATGCAATTATGGGTTAATATTTCGTTCATCAACGAAGTTGCTACCATCGGAAGGACTCATCATGTCAATGTTGTTCAGCTAATTGGATACTGCACCGAAAGATCTAAGCGTGCTCTTGTGTATGACTTCATGCCTAATGGGTCTTTACACAAGTACATCTTTTCTCCAAAAGAAAATTTGTCATTAAGTTATATATAAGCAAATGTATGAGATTTCTCTTGGAGTGGCTTGTGGCATTGGATAATTGCATTAGGGCTGTGAGCCTGTGACATGCAGATCTTGCATTTTGATATAAAGCCTCATAACATTCTTCTTAATGAGAATTTCACTCCAAAAGTTTTAGATTTTGGACTTGCAAAATTGTACTCCCTCCGTCCCAATTTACTTGTCCCAGTTCTATTTTAACTGGATTAAAAAACTAGTTATATCTTTAAAGTGGTAATAAATTTTATATCGAATATGGATCTTATTTGATATATCTCGATTTGTTCTATAATTCAATGTTTTCGAAATCACCTAAAACATAAAAAATTACAAGATATAATTAATTGAAAAGTGGCACAAACTTCCAAAAATGACAAGTAAATTGGGACGGAGGGAGTATTCAATAGATGATAGCCTTGTGACACTGACTGCAGCAAAAGGAACCCTGGGGTATATGGCTCCAGAGCTTTTGTACGAAAACATCGAAGGTGTTTCCCATAAAGCTGACATTTATAGTTTTGGAATTCTATTGATGGAAATGGCCGAAAACTGAAGAAATTGGAATTCATCAGCTAATTCAAGCCAAATTTTCTTCCCTTTCATGGGTTTATGATCAATTTGTAGAAGGAAAGAACATACAAATTGGAGAGACCACCGAGGAGGAGAAAGAGATGGTAAACAAGATGATGTTAGTGGCGTTATGGTGTATATAAATGAGGCCTAGTGACCGTCCTTCCATGAACAGAGTCATTGAGATGCTTGAAGGAAATATAGAATTGCTTCACATGCCTCCGAAGCCTTTTCTGTATTCACACGCCACGTCGGCTGAGAATAATGGAATGAACATAATGTTATGTAATCTATGAGGTGTTTGTTTGGATGCTATCTCTAGTGAGATAAGTGGGCGCTGACTCTCAAGATGAAACATCCAATTTGAGGGCTTACGTAGATTCTATATGATTTTGGTCGTGTTTTAAGAGACAGGACTATCAATTTAATGTAATGTGTTATTCTTGGTGTGTTAGCGTTTGTAAGCGACCTTGTTCTTTGGTTAATTTTCGATCAAACTGGGGAACACGGACATGTCTATGTTAAGTTCTACGTACCATTATTTGTATTGGGATCAAGATTTGTCTCTTTGACCAACTAGTCTTATGTTTGCACCATTTGTCTTCAATAGAAACGGGAGAAATTTTAAAAACTTGATTCCAAGGTCGTGAGACCCAAGAGTATATTATGTTCCTATTGTTTTTAACCTGTCAAACTCTGTTCAACTAAAACTGTTGGTCCAACGGTTGTGCAGCTGTACTTAAGTGCAATGAGGACTATGGGTTCAATTCCTACACAGAGTATATTGATATTCTTGGTGATAGGTTAGGTTGGTTTGAGTTGGAGTTGGGGTTGGGGTATACACTTCTGGGTTTGTAGCTTCTTCTGGATTAGGGTAATGTAGCTTCTACTAAACAAAACTCCAAATAATTTCTAATCATCACGTTTCAAGAAGGAGAACAGCATCCACATTAAGTCTCCCTAAATTTTGGACGAAATTGTATAAATAAAAAATAAAAAAGGAGGTCAATTTGTACTTTAACCGTCACTTTATAAAACGGCTCATGCAGACTCTCTTCAAACTCCATACAGTTAATATATAAAGTCTTTCTTATTTTAATAACTAGGTGCATGCCGACGTGCAAAGCACGTCATTCATGCCCGTTGTAGAGATTGGTTTTGCGCAAAATCAATAATTCTTGCTATGGCTTGCACATTCAGGTACTGTGTCTACATAGGAGGAGTATGAAAGCAAGGTCAGGGGTAGCTGGATTTATGATTACAAAAGGCTTAATAAAATTAGACTGTAGTATAATGGATAGGTTTGTTTTGGATTTCTTCTTAAACTAATCTAAATGTATTGTATAGTTTGATTCAAAGAAAAGGAATGAAGCAAGAAAGCTATTATCAAAACCGTTAAAGATAAACCAAAGCACATAAACATTTGCTATCTGTAGTTCTAAATTTTAGTGTTTGTAGTACCTTCTCCACTGATATGGGAAGATTGGCAATTTTGATGATATCATCTTCTGGATTTCCGTCTGCTTTTGGTATCAGAAGTTGTGTCAGTTCTATTGCTGTTAGTTCTCTCTGAGTTTTCTTGCCTTCGTTACAACCCTGCAATAGTTGGAAGTATACAGTTGCTATTCTTTGAACTGAAACAGTAATGCGGTGATAGGTGTTTTATTATTTATGTAATATAGTAGTTACCATGATTGTAGTGCAGTTGCTTTTGGTATTACTGCGTCGAAGATGAAACTTGATGTGTTTCATGTGGCAAGTGTTCGACCTGCATTTGCATAATTATGTGAGCATTGATGTGACAAATGTGATATGAAATGTTGTGGTCTTTTTCTTCTTGTGATAACTGACAATATGGGATTCTCATACGCTTGTTCTGAGATATTTTTGTTTAATCGAAATGAAAGTATTAAGAGTTCTGTTAGGTTAAAGTTTTGCTCCACTTGAATGATAGCTTATTGTTCTTATATCTATAATAGATATGCTACAGAAATAGTTATGAACATGGATGCTTGATCTAAACAAATGAAATAAGCATGAACTTTATTTCTTCACTAAGAGGAATATCAAGAGCAAAATATAAAATTAGATCAAAGCAGAAAACATAATTCAGCCAAATGCTTTAGGAACAACAGAGACACTTCTGAGATTTTTCACAGCATGCAGGACACAGTACTAAAAAGAAAACTGGTGGTTCAAATAATATTATTACTCTACTTTTCTAAAGCTTAAAAAAAACATAGTGTAAGGCTTCTTGCTATAGACAAAGCAAAGTAACTTTTTGCTGTACATTTGATTTGTCTTCTTGTTATTGTAGTAAACGTATATGAGTTTTGAGAATTTAGTTATATTAGTATATTATCTTTATTCACTACAGTCTGTTTTATCTTATACACACACAGAGATACATGCATGGTAATCTGAAAAAACAGTTGACACAAGAGAAAGAGAGCAAGAAAAGAATACGTGTACCAGGAACTGAAAGTACTGAGGATTAGTCAAAACAAACTGGTTTACTGAAGGGCTGGATTAGTAACAGATCAAAGTGAAAGCCCTGTTCTATCAGTTGCATGAGAAACTGAATGTTTTGGGAGCAAATTGTTTTGTGGAAATGGAGAACAATTGTAAAGCTAAAGAGGTAGAGTTTGAAAGAGGAGGTCTAAGTGGTAGGAAAAGCACGTGGCAAAGGTTGAGGGTATAAGCACAAAGTGCCATGTTTGAGGTAGAGTGAAGAAGTAGTATTGCAGATCCAATTTAGAGGTGTGTTCTTTTTCTCTCACTTAAAAAGATGAAGCGGTGGAGTTGAAAAGTGGAGCATTAAGTAATGGAATAAAAACGTGGCAAACATTAAGGGGTATAAATAAGAAATGCATGCTTAAGGTAGGGTAAGAAAGTGCTATTACTCAAGAGGCAAATTAATTCCATATGGCCAAGTAAATTAATACTAATTCTCAACAACAAAACTAAAAACACATTACTCTTTACTCGTCATTTCCTAATACTACTCTTCCGAAACCAACCAACCAAATTCAACAATACACCTCCCCCCTCTGACCCAAAAAATAAAACAAAAACAGGACACGAGAGAAAAAACTACACATGCAAGACAAATAAAATAGAGAACAAAAATACCTAGACTAAAAAAGAACACACAGAAAAGAACACATGCAACAACAATACAATACAGGGAAAAAGAGAGAATGCAAATACCGTACTGAAAATAAAAATCAAAAATCCGAAAATGAGCATTCAAAGGTAAAATCAGAAATCAGAAAACGAGTATTACATGTTACCAAAACTGAACAGACCAAAGCAAACGGCAAAAATCTGACAAGCAAACGGCGGAATCCGAGAAGCAGACACAAACTACAAAATCAAAAATCAAAAAATGAACACTCAGAGGCAAAATCACAAAATCAGAAAACGAGCATTACCTGTTACCAAAACCGAACAGACCAAAGCAAACGGCGAAAATCCGAGAAGCAAATGGCGGAATTCGTGAAGCAGCAATTGCCAAAACCTCTCTCTCTCTCTCTAACAAAGCGTCTCTGTCTCTCTTCTCTCGAATGATATAAACAGCTCCACCCAAAGACAAATGTCACTACAAGAAAATTGAGATCTCCCAACGGTTTTGTTAGCAACGGTTCAAAAAACCGTTGGCAGAAATTGGGTCTAGCAACGGTTTTTAAAGCATTACTATAACCGGGAATGCAGCAACGGTTTTCAATGAACCATTACTATAGCCTCTCTCTATTGTCACGGTGTTTTATGGACCGTTACAATAGCCCATTCCTTTTTCCCCCAAATTTTTTTCGCTTCGGCGCGAAATATTCCGCTCCAAAATTTCCCCCCAAAATTAAATAAGTCCTAAACGGTGTCGTTCTCTCTCTCTCTAAACATTGTTAACATCGATCACTTCATTCCAAACCCTTCTCACAGTTCTCTCGTTCTCACCAAACACCACACCACGACCTGTCGCAGACGATCGAAGATGAAGACGATTGGTGGGTTACGAGCTCCCTCCTTCCTAGCGTTGTAATCTCTCTCTCTCTAAACCCGATCTTCCAGACCCTTGTCACAGTTCTCTCGTTCTCTCACCAAACCCCACACCACGCACCTGTCGAAGACGATCGAAGACGAAGACGAAGACGACTGGTGGGTTACGATCGAGCTCCCTCCTTCCTAGCGTTGTAATCTCTCTCTCTCTCTCTCTCTCTCTCTCTCTCTCTTTGTTCCAGATTTTGAACCCTAAATACGATTTTTGAACCCTAAATACGATTTTTGAGAGAAATTGTTGGAAGGTGTTTATTTGATTACATGCATCTCTCTCTGCAAAAGGAAAGAATTGAATCCACAATTGATGATTCTACGCTCACCACACCACACCACACATCCATCGACCTGGAATTCTAGGGGTTTTGTTTAATGAACCCCACACTGTCAAGCACCTGGCTGCTAAATTGATGATTCCTATCTTTTAAGTCTTCTACGTGGAGCATAACTTTCTGATACAAAGTTTGAAGATGGGTAGTGTGGGTCATTGATTAGCTTTGTGTTTGGATGAAGGATTTCTGGGGAGATTTAAAGAGAGTTAGGAAAAGATGAAGGCACATGTGAATGAAAAGGCTAAATTTATTATTTGGTTTCTGTATCAATTCCTTTGCGTTGATCGATCTAATAAATAGTACAGACACGTCTATTGTCCATTTGTGCTTGACACGTGTCAAACATGCCCAAGTATGTGTTCTTTTCCATTGGAACTTTTTAGTTGGATACACTATGACACGTTGGGTGCACGTTAAGGACATATTAGGAGGTCGCAATGCAATTTGGAAAATTTGAAACTGATTCAAAAGTTCCATGGATGCTTAGTTTATGAAACGAAGGTCGTGACTGTGAGTTTGTATTCTCATAGTGTCAATACGATTGTGTTTTTTTTGTTCTCTTACTACAAGAAAATCGAGATCTACCAACGGTTTTGTTAGCAATGGTTCAAAAAACTGTTAGTAGAAATTGGGTGTAGTAACGGTTTCTAAAGCGTTACTAGAACTGGGTACACAGTAACGGTTTTCAATGAACCGTTAGTATAGCCCCACACTGTTGCCACGGCTTTCTATGGACTGTTGGTATAGCCCATTCCTTTTTCCCCCAGCCCCAATTATTTGGTCTCTTTTCTTACACTCGGAGTAGTAGTCTGCAAGCATAAAAAAAGCATAACCTCAATTGAGCGAATTGCCATTGTGCTTTGGAGAGGAATCAAGTTTTGAAATGTTTGAGTTAGGAATGGTCTCGATCTACTTATATTGTTTTCTATTTTGTTAGCTTTCTGGCATGTGCTCTGTTTTTTTTTTTCTTGTTTCCCCTATCTAGTACTCCCTTCCACCCCACCCACGTGATGAGAAGGCCACCATTGCCAGATACATTTGCTAGATAGCTGTTAGATGTGACTACCCAGCCACTCTACATCATTTTGTTTGCATTCATGATCCTTCCCTATATATGAACATGCTTCTGCATCTGTTGTCGTCAATTATAGTCCTATTTTTTTTTCTTATCATAAGAAACACATTTTCCTTGGTGATGGGGTTTTCTATTTTGTTATTTGCTCTGGATGATTACTTATCAATTTTTTTGGGCTCCTTTGCACGTGATTGGCGCCTGGTTAGGTGCCAACTTCATTGAGATATGTTAACATAATATTAGAAAATATTATGTGAGCATATTTTTTAGGTTGCAATATTATACTTTTCTAGAGAAGAAAGTTTCATTAACATCCGGACCGTCCAAAAGTTTGGATGGTCGCGATTGACTCTGTAAGCAAACTATTCACGGCTCCATTTGTTTTTTGTATATATTCTATTCATGATGCATGTGTCCTGTATTTTTGATTTGCTGGATTTGTTCTTTTGCTTTTGATTTGTTATTCTAAGGATTTTGTCTTCATGTGCCATGTATGTTCTATGTGTGTACAGTTATCTATATATATGTGTGTTTTTGGGTAAGATTAGTATTGATGAATGTGGAGTAAATAGTAATATGGAGCTATTAGTAATATAGTTAGGCATATGGACGTAATATTCATATATCTTGATTTTTGAGTGCCATAGCTTTCTGAGTGCCATAGCTTAGTCTTTATAGTTTCTGTTTTGTAGATTTGCAAGGTTGAGAGTGGCTTCAAACGAAGAAAGAATAAGAGAGAAAGACAATTATACAGTGGTGTTAGAAGATAAGTTAAATTCCGCAGTCAGTGAACTGAACACTGTAAAATCAGTTGTTGAATTCTTGGCTAGGCAATCTGGTTTTCAGGTTATGACTATAACTTTATGTCTACTTGTGATGTAAAGATAAGTTTAATTTATATGTGCTTGCATTGTTTATGTTCTCATATCAATTCTTTCTTCAATGACTTAGGTTCAAGATATTGCTAGTGGCATCTTAAATCAAGTTTCTCCCTCTCTCTCTCTCTCTCTCTCTCTCTCTCTCTCTCTCTCTCTCAGTATATATGGATTACATAGAGATTTCAGCTGTTATAGGAATTGCATAGAGATTTCATGTACTTGAAGGTTTAATTATTTACGATCGAAAATGATATGTTTGGAGATGATGTTAGGATATTTGCTCATAAGACAGTTTAGGTGAACTGAAACATATATCGATAGCTTTAGCTCATAGCCCTCCAAGATGTAGGAGTTGACAGAGATATAGTAGTAAGCAAAGAGAGTAGTAGAAACAGTCCCCAAACGAGAAACATAACTTTGCCGAAGATATATGAACTGATATGTCATTCCAAAGAAAAAATTGAATATATTATTTGCTGAAAAATATATTCATTTTTCATTTTCCAAATGGATCACATTGACTGCAAGTGAGATAGCATCCCAAATCAACTTTCTTTAACAGTACTTTCTGATCCAGTGCTTTGTGAAGTTTGGAATTGTGAGCTTTCCTTTTTGTTTGGAATTGTGAAGTTTTCGATATAGCATGCTTGTTTATGCATCCTTCGTTTCAGCTGTTTCTAGACAAATGCTAATGTTGGCCTCCTGTAATCGTGGCATGTTTCAGTGGTAGTTTTATTAGGCCAGTCGTAAGCTTCTGATATAGTGATATATTCCAAGATTTGAAGCTGTAATTGAGGGTCTTAATTTTGAAAAAAATGTCTTATGTCCCTGCAAAGCTGTGATCGAGATAGCATCATTTGCTGAAAAATGCATTTTTCAGCATTCATTTTTCATTTTCCAAATGGATCACATTGACTGCAAGTGAGATAGCATCCCAAATCAACTTTCTTTAACAGTACTTTCTGATCCAGTGCTTTGTGAAGTTTGGAATTGTGAGCTTTCCTTTTTGTTTGGAATTGTGAAGTTTTCGATATAGCATGCTTGTTTATGCATCCTTCGTTTCAGCTGTTTCTAGACAAATGCTAATGTTGGCCTCCTGTAATCGTGGCATGTTTCAGTGGTAGTTTTATTAGGCCAGTCGAAAGCTTCTGATATAGTGATATATTCCAAGATTTGAAGCTGTAATTGAGGGTCTTAATTTTGAAAAAAATGTCTTATGTCCCTGCAAAGCTGTGAGGTTTGACACTTGACGTTCAAATTGCTGTTACGTTGTGACAAACAGCACTGGATCACATCGTAAGGGGAATTAATATCGCTGGGCTCAATTAATAACCTCTTATTTAGAAACTGAACTTTTAGGACGATGAAAAACATTTCAGATTATACATTCTCAGTACAATTTCCAACAAAAATAGATCTACAAGAAAACATGGGGAGTAAAATAATGAAAAATGTTGTTACTAAATTATAAATAGTCGATAGAAAAGTAGTAGCAGTACTTCTACTTCCAGTTGTTGCTATAGAACAGTAGTAGCAGTAGCACTACTTCTACTTCCAGTTGTTGGCGAACATATTTGCTTACCATTTACCTTCTTTAGTGGCCTTCTTCATAGAACATATTTCCTACGACGGGCTTGATCTTAGCTCCTCATGAATTGATCATTTGCTACTGATCTGTTGTTGCTGATCCGATGCTGCCGTTTGGCAGCAGTTACCTGCTACTGTTTGTGATACTGCATGTTCTGAACCTCGGTTTGTGATAATGCATATTCTGAACTTGCCCAGGTCCTTCTACTACAGTTGGAGCCCTTCAGATTGGGCTGAAACAATTGGGTTCTGCCCAGTTTTAAGGCTGCCCAAGTTCTGCTGCATGTGTGTAGTGGCTGTTTTGTTACTGTTTTGCTGCTAGTTTGCTGCTGTTCTACTGCTGCTTTTGTTACGGCAGTTTCTCGCTGCGAGATGATCAAGCAAGTGTGTTAGATGATGACAAAAGTAGGCATTAACCCCCATAGAAACCACAGTAGAACTGGAAAGATGGGTGCTCTGATCAACATGGGATGCTCCCTTATACTAGCCAAATCATGCATGTTGAAGCCTTATATGCTGTACCCAACCAAAGGAACCTGGACATCACTAGAACCCAATCAACACAAAGCACACTGTCCAAGAGAGACTAGGGACAAGCCCCCTAGAAAACCATTAAACGTTCCAAGGGACCACCCCCCAAGGATAGGCAAATGGATGTTAATCAAACAATTACATTAAGCTAGGTCCACCACAAACAACCAGGCCACAAATCCAGCCACAGCAGCTGCACTGACTATCCAAATTCTAATGAATACCCAATGCAGTACCAGCAAAATTCAAAACACAAGCAGACATGATCGAGCAAGCATACAAGGCCATATGTTTCGGATACGAGAGGGATACTCCGGGGATATGACATGATACATTTAGGATACGGCGGGGTTAAAATGAAATATACAGTTGTATCCTCGACGTATCCGTATCCTATATTTTTAGGTTTTGCCGTATCGCCGTATCCATATCGTGTCGTATTCGTATCGGTTTATTGGTATCCGTGCTTCATGTGATAGTAAGACACTCATGCTATGAAGTTACCAAGTCAGCCAACAAGGAGTAAGATAACTATCTAAATACTTAGAAGTAATAGGAGCCCAAGAAGTGGAAACTGGGAAAGTAGGATCTCCTTCCCCTTCCCTCCACTAAGGTAACTTTGAGCATGGTGGGAGCTAGGCACACTACCATGAGACTTGACTTTCCTTCCAACAAACACCCTACAATCATGGACTGATGGATGCTAGTCCTCCAAGGTATCCTGTAATGCTAGATTCTTTTAAAGTTTTGGATGCTGCTGCCAGCAATAGTAGTACCTCATCTTCATTTCCATCAACATCCTAGACCCATTAACTTGTTTATAATCCAAAATTTTTGTTTAATCTTGCCTGAAATTGACTGCGCTCATCTATTTCTCTTTGGTTGTACGTACCATTTCTTCCATTTTATGCTCGTTGTTGGATCTAACTCCTATGATATTTCAAGTTTCCTTGTTTGGCATGTTTGTTTACTAATGATTCTTATGAGAGACTTTTAGTGTACATTCACTTGAAGTTTGCAATTTGTTGAAGGTTAAAAATTAAATTTAATCTGTTCCATTGTCATTTTTATTACAGGTGATAGGACCATCTAGAAGCATTTTGTGCTGGATATATATTTTCATGGAGGTTTTGTAAGGATGACAACCTATGTGATTTTTGTTGGACAAGTTTAGGCAATGATTTTTGTGGATTGTTTTGATATGTGTTATGGGAGATTTGCTAAAGTACCAACAATGTTGATGGATTTTTGTTTGAACAAGTTTATGTAATGGAGTTTGAATTATGATATATATAATAGTGTGGTTTTTAATGGAAAGAATCTTGCCTTCAAAATTAGTGTTATGTTAGCTTGGAGCAGGGTCTCATAGATGTGTATATAGAAATTTGGTATGAAGTGGTGCTTTGTGAAAAAAAAATAAAAAATTTGTGGCAATGGTTGTGTCTAACATATAGCAACGGTTCATTAGGTAATTTTGGAAAAAAAAAAGAAAAAGAGGGGGCTATGGCAACGGTTCTCCTCACATATAGCAACGGTTATATAGGTAATTTCGAAAAAAAAAAAAAAAGAAGAGAGGGCTATGGCAACGGTTCTTCTCACGTATAGCAACGGTTGTATAGGTAATTTCGGAAAAAAAAATAAAATCAGAAATTACCCTATACCAACGGTTATAGGCGTTGCTAAACCAACCGTTACTAAAAAAATTATGTTCCAACGCTCGACAAAAGCGTTGCTATACCTCTACAGCAACGGATATATTGCAACGGTTTGGGCAACGGTTCTCCAACCATTGGTATAGCCTGAACAGGTCTATACCAACGGTTTTTGGGTTCTATGGCAACGCTTGCGACCGTTGCTATAGAACGATTTTCTTGTAGTGTGTCCACCCCCTTTTGCCACATAACCCACTAAGTGAAGGAAGTAAAATACCCATTTCACCCAACAAACAAACAAGAAGAAGCCAACAATAGAAGGGCAAAATTGTCCAAAATGAGCCAAAAGTGGCAAGCGAAACTTGCCCTAAACTGGTTCTTATTATAGAGGAGGAGAGAGGAGAAAAGAGAGGAGGAGGAGGAGAGAGAGGAGAGGAGAGGAGGATATTGACGGTTTTTTTATAACAAAAATAAGAAAAGTGAGTGAATGGTGCCTCCTCATTTTTTAGGAGGTACTGTAGATGATAAATTATTGAGAAACATTAATGGTAGGTTTATAGTTGGAAAAGGGGTTGTGGTTGAATTTCCTATACGGTATCTCAAAGTGTCTCTCACACAAGTGTCCTCCGTCGCAATTTGAAGGGTTGTGATTGAATTTCTAATTCAACCCTACAGTTGTGATTCTCTGCCAAAGACTAAACCCTAAAAAGGAGAGTAAAGAGTTTGAGGGCTAAGATTTAGTCCATCATGCGGTTATTATTCATCAGGTTCAAAATTTCAAAAACTCTCTGTCATCTCTCAGAGCATCTCCAACTCATCTTCAAAACTTCAAAATAGAGAATGGATGTAATATATTGATAGAAGATTTTATAATTTATCATCTTTTTTCTTCATGTACTTTTTGAAAAAATTAGGAGGAACCCATCCTTTCAAAAATTCGGTGAGAAAAGTGTAGCATTATTCACCTTGTTTGGTTCCCATTTTAGTTTTGTTTTTGTTTTGTTTTCCAATCATTACCTTATTTCTTTCTCCAATCATTACACTATTTCTCTAATTATTACATTCTCATCTCTCTCTATCTCTCTCCAATCATTACCTCTATTTTCAATCATTACCCTATTTCTCTCTCCACCCACTACCAAAACTAAACTAAACTAAACTCCCAACCAAACAAAGCCATTGTAACTTGGAGTAGGGGCCGTTCCAGTTTCTGGAAAAGTTCCTTTTTTTCAAACGGAGATAATTTCAAGCCCAAAAATTATGTGTTTACGCAAATAATTTTCCTACCAATATAGATCTTGTTTGATAGATCTCATCGAGATCTTTTAAATGGTGCAAAAAAAATTAAAAAATTATTTTTTATTTTCATTATATTTGAGTTTGAAATTACCTGAATTTGAAAAAAAAGAACTTTTAGAAAAAGTGGAACACCATCTTAATATTCTTTCCACATGTGGAGGAAACCTTTGGTTTCCCACTACGGCTTGCTACGGGTCCCACAAGGCATTTTTTGTTATAATCTGAATCGTCCATCTTGTAGGGTCCGCAGAATCGTACATTCACGCAAAAAATGAGCTTTATCGGACGCCAATAGGTATATTAAAAATCAAATTTTGATTTAGGAAATGGACAATCATGGATAGTTTAACTTCAAAATATATGACCATCCATTCTCTAAACCAAAATTCAAGTTTTGATATACCTATCGAGATTCAATTATGTTGATTTTTTTCATGAATTTACTACTCTACATATCCTGCAAGATGGACGGTTCAGATTATAAATAAATAAATAAAAGTCTTATTAGGCCCACAGGCGGTGATCCCATAATTTCCACCTCTGCCAGATAGAAGTTACTCTCTTATAACTTGACCACACAAAAAAAAGAGGGCGAAAGTGATAACTATAGAATTTCGGGGCCAACCTTTTTCTACCACCTATTAGTACAAAGATCACATTCCGGACTTCCTGAATCGCATTTGAAGCAGAAGAGCAATGATCAATCTCTCTCTGCCATCTCCCGCGAATTTGGTCCCGCCTCCGCCCAAAACCCTAAACCCATCCCGCCAAAAGACACCCCCAACCCAAACCCTCAAAAATCCCAACTTCGAACACTTGAAGAACCGCCTGATCCATCAAGCCAGTGTGGGCCACCTCCGCCAGGCAATCTCGACCCTTGATCTCATGACCCAACAAGGCCTCACCCCCGACCTCTTCACCTACTCCGTCCTCCTCAAATCCTCCATCAGAACCCGCCAATTCCATCTGGGTAAGCTCGTCCACGCCAGACTATCCGAGTCGCAGCTCGAGCCGGACTCGGTCTCCCTCAACTCACTAATCAGCTTGTATTCGAAGAACAACGACTGGGTAACGGCCAATGCTATCTTTGAAAACATGGGTGAGCGTCGAGACGTGGTTTCTTGGAGCGCAATGATCTCGTGCTTCTCACATAATGATATGGAATCGAAAGCTATATCTACTTTTGTTAAGATGCTTGAGTTTGGAGAATACCCCAATCAGTTTGGCTTTGCTGCCGTGATTTGGGCATGTTCGAATGCCGAGAATGCTTGGATTGGGGATGTAATTTTTGGGTCTGTGATAAAGACTGGGTATTTTGAGTCTGATGTGTGTGTTGGATGTGCATTGATAGAGATGTTTGCGACAGGAAGTGGTGACTTTGACTCAGCGAAGAAGGTGTTCGACAGAATGCCTGACAGAAATTCAGTCTCTTGGACTTTGATGATAACTAGATATTCTCAGATGGGTAATCGAAAGGAAGCCGTTGAGTTGTTTATCGATATGGTAGAGAGCGGTTATATGCCAGATAAGTTTACTTTTACTAGTTTGGTTTCTGCTTGTGCAGAGTTGGGGCTGTTATCGTTTGGGCAGCAATTGCATGCTCAAGTGGTCAAGTATGGGTTGGCTTTCGATGTTTGTGTTGGCTGTAGTTTGGTTGACATGTATGCGAAATGTGCGGAAGATGGATCTATGGTTAATTCAAGGAAAGTTTTCGATCTTATCCCTGATCATAATGTTATATCTTGGACTTCGATTATCACAGGTTGTGGGCAGAGCGGAAAGCATAGTAAGGAAGCCATTGAGCTCTATTGCAGGATGATCGAGGATCAAGTTTTACCTAATCATTTCACCTTTTCCAGCCTTTTCAAGGCATGTGGTAATCTTTCTGATCCTGATACTGGTGAACAGATTTATGCACATGTGGTGAAAATGGGTCTTGCGGCAGTTAATTGTGTTGGGAATGCTCTTATTAGCATGTATGCTCGATCTGGTAGGATGGAAGATGCTAGGAAAGCTTTCGATATTCTATTTGAGAAGAATTTGGTTTCTTACAACACAATTGTTGATGGATGCACCAAGAATATTGATTCTAATGAAGCCTTTGGAGTATTCCCTCAAATTGAGGATACTGGGTTCGTGCTCGATTCTTTCACATTTGCCAGCCTCTTGAGTGGAGCTGCTAGTATAGGTGCAGTTGCTAAGGGTGAACAAATTCATGCTCGGTTACTAAAGGCAGGGTTCGAGCCAAATCAGCACATAGCTAATACTCTAGTTTCCATGTATTCAAGATGCGGAAACATGGAAGCTGCTTTGCGAGTGTATTCCAAAATGGAACGTTTGAATGTGGTATCATGGACTTCTATTATAACAGGGTTAGCAAAGCATGGGTTTGCAACAAGAGCATTGGAAATGTTCCAAGAAATGCTTAATGCAGGTATAAAGCCAAACGAGGTCACCTATATTGCTGTTCTATCAGCTTGTAGCTACGTAGGTATGATCGATGAGGGGTGGAAGCACTTCAACTCAATGTACAAAGAGTACGGAATAAGCCCTAGAATGGAACACTATGCATGTATGGTTGATTTGTTAGGCCGGTCAGGCTTCTTAGAGGAAGCCATGCAGCTCATCAACTCAATGCCTTTCGAAGCTGATGCTTTGGTCTGGCGCACATTGCTTGGAGCTTGTCGAGTCCATGGTAATATCACGCTTGGGAAACAGGCAGCTGAAATGGTTATTGAGAAGAGGAAAGTCCACTTTCACCCCTGTGGTTATCGCCATGTACGGATACACCCCCTGTGGTTTAAAAGTGTGCACATAACCCCCTGTGGTTTTCAAATTGTGCGGATACACCCCCTGCCGTCATGTTTTCCATTCATATTAACGGAAACAACGTTAAAAGACCGTTATACCCCCATCACATCCCTTGATTCTTCTTCTTTTTTAAATCTAACCACACCATCCTGTATACTAAAAATTGAATCCAAACCGTTGATATTGTAAATTTTGACGAGTACTATGTCTATGCCAAAATTCAAGTCAATCAAAAAATGAAAAGCTTATGGTCAAATCGATTTTGTTATGAAATTAAAATTTCAAATTTGAATTTATTAAAAATTAGATCACTGGGTTACTGATGGCTGATTAAGATGATTTTTTACAGAGATACTCTATTCTTTATTTAATACATTATGAACGATTCAGATTACATTCTAGAGGTGTGTGAGATACACCTCCGTTAATATGGATGGAAAACATGACGGCAGGGGGTGTATCCGCACAATTTGAAAACCACAGGGGGTTATGTGCACACTTTTAAACCACAGGGGGTGTATCCGCACATGGCGATAACCACAGGGGGTGAAAGTGGACTTTCCTCTATTGAGAAAGAGCCAAATGATTCAGCAGGGTACATTTTGCTATCAAACTTGTACGCTTCCGTGGGCCAATGGAACGAGGTAGCAGAAATTAGAAAAACCATGAAAAAGAAGAATTTGGGAAAAGAAGCTGGCAGTAGCTGGACAGAGATAGAAAATACGGTGCATAAGTTTCATGTGGGAGATACATCCCATCCCCAAGCAGAGGAAATATACAAAGAACTTGATCAATTGGTTACCGAGATAAAGGAGGTGGGTTATGTCCCTGATACAAGCTCTGTTCTTCAAGATGTTGAGGATGAACAGAAGGAGGAATTTCTGCTGCAACACAGCGAGAAAATTGCCGTGACATTTGGTCTTATTAACACATCAAAACCTAAGCGTATTACTGTATTTAAGAATCTTCGCGTGTGTGGAGATTGCCATAATGCTATGAAGTACATATCGATGGTAAAGGAGAGAGAAATTGTTTTGAGGGATTCTAACCGGTTTCACCATTTCAAAAATGGGATCTGCTCCTGCAATGATTACTGGTGATGACCGTTTCTTGAGCAAGACAATTTCATTCTTTCAGTTTTGAAGGTCTCGGCTGCTAAATTTTTAACTGCAATCTTCTTCATATTGTAGATTTCGGAGGTAAATATGTATTGCATTGATTTCAACCAAAACCTGTCTTACAATTCAATGTCTTCATTTTGCTTTCAGCAGGCGTATGGGGTATTGGAAATTTGTTACCAAAAATGCTGAAGCGAATTTGCAGATGCTGGATTTATCAAATTTGAAATATGCCAATTGAGGGCTTTCAGCCTGCGTATGGGGTATTGGAAATTTGTTACCAAAAATACTGAAGCGAATTTGCAGATGCTGGATTTATCAAAATTGAAATATGCCAATTGAGGCGTTTTCATGCCAACGAAAACGTTTGTTGCTGCCTTTTCGACTCGTTCCAAAATATGAACCGTCAACAGATTTAAACCATTCACTTTCTTGTCACCATGCATGAAAATTTCTCCTTCTGAGTACAGGCCCAAGGAAATGCTGAGAAGCAAACCCAAATGCAGGCATTGCTTCCACGCCGATTGCATCAATGAATGGCTTCGCACAAATGCTCCTTGTTCAGTCTGTAGGAACTCTCTTGATCGGTCTCTGCGGGCTCAAGCAGTGTAGATTTTGGTTTTTTATTTTTATTTTGTCTTTTTGTTAAGTGTAATTGAAGTTCTTAATGACTTGCTAGAGATCATTGCATGTGTTAAGAAAAGAAAGAAAGAAAGAAAGAAAAATCGCAAAAGGGAAAGCAGACCTGTTAAGTGATCAATGTCTCTAGTTTCTTGCAAATTTAATAATCTCTGGATGGTATCATTCAATTTGACCACAATAACGAGATTTATCAGCAATATTTCCAGCAAATTTCCATACAACTATACCACAAGCGTTAATCTGCAAAAGTCTTTGTTTTTGTTACGGTACGAAATGTTTCTTAGCTACCATGGACTACAACAAAGGGATAGAAATCCCATCAATAACTCTAGAAAAGACGATAAAAGTAACATTACGAATTGGGCGTGATCTTCAAATACCAGTACATTGGAGGCAAATCACTTACTCAAAGCACAACAGAAGCTTTATGGTAAGGCTATACATCGGTACATTAATATCTCACGGTGTCATGTATCAATTGATGAAAAAGATAGTGGTTTTATCTTTCTCATTCGGATTCAACAATAACTTCCAACTCGCTGTTAAAAGGCCTTCCACTCACCTGACCCGTGGCCAAAGTTGGATTTGTAGAGGCAAACGGATTGGGAGGCTTGATTAGAGTGTCTCCATCTCCTTCCAACATTTGAATCACACCATGCATTGAAGGCCTATCAACTGGGTACCATTGAATGCACCAAAGTCCTACAATTGCCAACTTTTTTGCAATCTTGGCATCTCCTTCATCTTGAATATGAATTCCTAGCTCTTCTCCACTATCCAAACGATTGTAAATCCATTCGGGAAAATAAATTTGGTTTGTACTATTGACCATTACATCGAAATTCTTTTTTCCTCCTACCATTTCAAGCAACAACATTCCGAAACTATAAATATCTGATTTGTATGACACATTCCCGAAGTTCCTTGAGAACACTTCTGGTGCAATATAGCCAATGGTACCACGAGCAGTAGTCATGGATACAACACTTTGTTCCTTAGAACACAATTTAGCTAGACCAAAATCTGTTATCTTCGGATTCAAGTTCTCGTCCAACAAGATGTTATGTGGTTTAATATCGAAATGAAGGATTTGTTGGTCACATCCTTGGTGAAGATACTCGATTCCTTTGGCTATGCCCATAGCAATTTCTAGCAGCTTTTTCCAACCAAGTAAACGCTTGTCGCGATCAGATGATGCAAACTTTTCCAACGAATCATTTGGTAAGAACTCGTAAATAAGAGCTCTTCTGAATCCATCAGCACAATATCCAACCAGGCGAACCACATTGACATGGGATTGTACCAATTATTCCCACTTCGTTGATGAACTCTTCTCCATTTCCCTTAGTGCTATTGAGGATCTTAACCGCAACATAAACATCATTGGAAAGTTGTCCCCTGTACACTGTTCCATATCCTCCTTGGCCTACTTTGTCCTTGAATTGGTTTGTAATTTTCTTAATATCGGCATAAGAGTATCTTGCCGGCTTCAAAGCTCTATAATCCTCCAAGAACCTCTCAATCTTTAGATGATCCTTTCTCTTTATTTTCTTTTGTCTATAGAACCAATACATTGCAATGAAGATTACAAGAAGCAAAAATGAGCCTAAAGTCACACATGCAATCTCCAAGCCATGACCTGTGAAAGATAGAGAAGACCTGTTATATTTTTTCTTTGTGTGCTGAAAATGGTGTTTAAAGCTTCAGTCTGACTACTATCTAGGGCCCGTTGTTTGATGGCACTAGCAGGCAGCAGCAATGCCACGACTTGTGGAGAGTACTCAGTGGATAAGGGTGTACATCGTCTGGTAGACCGCCTAACCTAGCCCGCTTTTTTAGGGTTTGGGATTTGTGTTTAAGCTTATAGGGTTGGGCTGGGTTGAGATTTTATGCCCGTTTAGTAAATGGTATGGGGTTGTGAAAATAACTTAAGGCCCAACCCCGCCCGACAAAAATAAAAGAACTCCTATTTTTAATAGGATATAGGTATGTAGGGTATGAATGCTGCTATGGGTACATACAAAATGTACATACAATGTACATATAGATTTTGTGAGACTCAAATCAGGTCCCACAAAGATGATCAAAACCGTTCATTATTTTTAAAACATATTTTTATGGAGCCCTGTAAAAAATCAGCTCAACCCGATATCGGTAAGGATTTTTTCTGAATTTGTGGGGGCGACGAGTAGTTTTCGCCCCCACAAATTCAGAAAAAATCCTTACCGATATCGGGTTGAGCTGATTTTTTACAGGGCTCCATAAAAATATGTTTTAAAAATAATGGGCGGTTCGAATCATCTTTGTGGGACCCGATTTGAGCCCCACAAAATCCATATGTACATTGTATGTACATTTTGTATGTACCCTTAGCATTTTTGTATGTATATGTATGTATAGCTATATGTATACTGTTATGTTATCCCGATCGATATGTCTTAAGGTTCTCCTTTTATAGGTGAGACACCTTAGAGAAGTTTTTGCAAGTTACAGCTTCATGGATATTGGAGAGTTCCAACTTTTTGAACACTTTAATTACTTTTTGTGGGGATATTTAATTATTAGAACTTTTTATGAGTCAGTTTTTTAGTAGTGATGAGAAAACTTAGAACTTTAAGTTTAATTATTTCGGTTGTCAATTCTAATTTGTGAGCATCATGGTTGATTAATTTATGTTTGGGATACAATGATTTGAAAAAAATAATGATCTTATTGAGTGGGTTTGGGAAATAAATTTTAATTGGACTGGGCTTGAGATTATTAATTGAAGTCCGATTATTTATTGGGCGTGTTTGGGTATGAGTAAGTCTCGTTATTATGAGGTGTAAGCCCACGTCGATGTTTGTGCAACCCTACCCAGAGTCAGTGGAATACCTTCAAATTCGATACACACATTACATAGACCACTATAATATTGAACACCCAACATTAAAATGTGAAACTTGGACGCTTCTCTCCATCTCAACCGTGGAGCTAATTGTCAAAATTTTCCATGTTGATTCAATTGATTTCACCGCTGTGGGAAACGATCTACTTAATTCGTTTCACCACAAATAATAGGTGTAGTAGATAACTAGTATACTAATTTTAATCGGAGAAGATTTAATTAGTATTTCCTTTTAAATTCTATGAAATTTATGGTTCTTTCATCTTTGATAACTACCATCAAAAAAATTCCCGGAGATGCCACTATTAAAAATAATGAGATTAATAATACAAAATCTCCCACGGTTGCATTAGACATTCCCACGTTATGAAATTTCGAATTTAACTTTGTACACCTCCTAAAAAGATGGTGAATATTACCCTCATTTCTATTAGTTGAAATGAAGTGAATCTCACCACAAAATAATGTCATTTTTGTTAATAAGTGTTTATTGCAGGTGTGGGATATGCACCATTTTAACTAATAAATTGGAGGATAACTTTCACCCTTTTATTAAAGATGAGATGAACAAAATTGAACTATGAGATTTTACCTCGTCCAAACCCATGACCTCTCACAAGGCTGTAGCCAAATGGGACAACGGTAACTTCAAAAAACTGATCCGGATCCAAAAAAAAACAGCACTTGCTTTTTCTCTCAAGAAGTTTACAAGATTTAGTTGTGGGTATGCAGAGTTTTTTTTTTTGTTTTTGGTAAGTTAGGTATGCAAAGTTTCTTTTAACTTCCTCTGGTTCGAGCTCGCAAATGAAACAAATGGGAGAGTAGAGAAAGAGGGTACCCAAGAAACTTGCCTTCAACTCGTTGGTGCCATTTCAATTGCAGATCAGCTTGATGAAACGCCTCGATCGGAACCGATAAGTTATACATCTTTCTGCAAGATAGCATCGGGGGCAGATCATACGGATAATAGACATACCCCTCACCATACTCGGCATATACTTCACGACCATCGCCATCAAGGCAAGTTACCCTATACGAGAAATCCGATTTCGTTGAAGGGCAACTGAATAAACTAAAACTGTACACGGTATCTGCAAATTGAAAGGGAGTGGTGGACAAATGGAGGTTTTGAAGCTGTTGTGGGAAGCAGCTGTTTGGGTCTTTGATGTGAATCAGTCGGGATTTGTAATCGATGTGGGTGACTAGAACTTTGACTGAATTAGGGAGATCGAGAACGGTGGCGGTGTTGTTTGGAGAGCAAGAGAGGTCGAAGCCGGGGTAGCCGCAGTGCTGTGGGTGGTGGTTCTTTAGACGGAATGGGAAGCGGATTGGTGGACCGTGATCGGAGCATGTTTTAGGAGTGCAATCGTCCTGGGCTGTGGAAAGGCTTAGGAGAAAGAAGAGGAAAATATATATGGACATGGTACTACTCTCTCTCTCTCTCTGAATATCTCAAAATTCTTAGCAGAGAGACTTGTACTAGTTCTATTTTGCTATAGAAATAGAGTCGTTTAAAAAAGGTTTTAGATGAACTGTCCATTTCTTCTCTGCAATCAGTGTTCTTATCCTTTTCTTGTGGAAAATTCAGCCAATCAGTGTTCTTATCCTTTTCTTGTGAAAAATTCAGCCAATCAGTGTTCTTATCCTTTTCTTGTGAAAAATTCAGCAATCAATGTTCAAAGTCTCCGAGATTGACCTTGACTTAGTGAGGAGCTCCACATGTTCATCTATCATTTATCTTCACTTCTATTCACTGAATTTCGTTTATCATTTTTCTCCCTTCTCATCAGCTTCAAAAAGTAAAATTTTTTTGGCCATAACAAAAGAAGAACTAGTACTGGTAATCTCTCTCTCTCTCTCTCTCTCTCTCTTTGAGAGAATGGCCCTCACGCCGGCGGATAACAAACCCCCTCTTCTTTTTCTCCTCCTCCTCCTGTTTTCAGTAACCTGCTGCTACGGTAATCAAAACCAGCAATTCATCAATTCCTGCGGAGACATCCACAACATCAGCTTCCCTTTCCAATTACAAGGCGACCCATCCAACACCTGCAACGACAGCTTCTACACCCTTTCCTGCGATGAAAACAATCGCACCGTCCTTCCTCTCTTGTCCGGAAAATACTACGTCCAATCAATCGATTACACCGACCAGTCAATCCGTCTAGTCGACGTAGGAATCCAAACCAACAATATTTGCTCCTCTTTCCCTCTCTCCTCTTTCAATGGTAGCGATTTCAGTTCTTTTGGGAGCTATAGGGAGTCTAGGAGCTGGTTCTTGTTCTTCCTCAGTTGTGAAAACCCAGTCCAATCTCCTATTTATATAAACAGGACTCGTTATTGCAACACCAGAGACGAATCGGGAAATGGGTATTATTCATATGTCGTGGCGGGCAGAGATGTTAGGGTTCGGGATTTTGCCGATTCGTGCGTTTTGGAGGTGTCATACATTTCTACGTCGCGGTTGATCGGAAAAAGGGGATCGAATTTGTCGTGGTTGGATCTCAATAAGGAGTTAGGGTATGGGTTTGATATTCTGTGGGGCCACTGGAGGTACTCCTATGACTGGAACTGCAGCATATGCAGGAAAAGGGCTTCCTGCTTCGGGGATTCTCTGAATGTCACTGCCGTTTGCAGCTATCATGAATATTGCCAGTATTTCGGTGCGTCCTTGGAAACTTTATCGTCTGATAACTTATTTCAGTATTTGTTTTTTTTTTAAATTTTTTTTGTTTAAATTCTCATCATAATTTTTTAGGTTAATTGTTCGTCTCGACAAAACAAATCAAAAAAGTATAAAAATATTGACCGAGATGTTGAAAAAAGTTTATATATAACGACACTTTAGGCAAAAAAAAAAAAATAGCACGCATCTCATAATTGAATGATACGAACCGACTATTTTGTAGGACTTGTTTGAGAAGTTTGATTGTATTTGACACCTATCAATGTTCCATCAAGATGATTTTTTTCATTTATTATCCTCTCAAGAACACCGGTGATATGAGCCGTTTAGATCATCTCATTGTTGATCCGACTTGGGTATGATTCTATAATTGTGAAATAGTACGTATAAGCATATTGTTAGAAAAGATAAAAATGAGTATTTTAAAAGAACAAAGTTAAAATAAAAAGGCTGATGGAGTGTGTGTCTAACTAGTACTTAGTTAAAATTAAAAAGTGGCCTATGGTTAGCTATTTTTATTAGTAATAAAGTGGTGATTTTCTTTCGCTAACATAATACTTTTCTATCCCAAAAATGCAGCTGGCATCACGTGGACGTGGAGAGACATTATTGTAGGTAAGTATTTGTCCTCTGTTCATTTTGATTCTTGAGGAACATTTTGTGATTGGCTATATATGTTATATGGACTCTAGTGCAAGTATCGGGTGCGGGTGCAAGTCTACGTGTCAGATCTTCCAAAACTTAAATCTTAGGATATTGGGATATGTGTTCCCAAATTGGGTATAGGTTCGGGGACACGTCCTGAACACTTGTTTGTCATATATATAATATATTAATTGCATAATTTTTTCAAATTATGTACCGTAAATCATATTTAGTAATGTATTTAAACAAGAAGAGGTTAAGAAAAATATGTTTTTACTATTTTCTTATTTTCAAATTATGTACCGTAAATCATAGTATTTAGTAATTCTTTTAATTTTATTTTGTGATATGGAATATAGTAAAAGTTTTAAATTTTTCTTCCGATGCATGAAGGTTTTGGAAGCAAGCGATCACCCATGTTTCGGTAAAAAAAACGCTACTCATCAGTGGATCGAAACTTTTTAGTTTGGTTTCGTTTTCATACCAATGGTTCCAACATAAGAGATATTCAAAGTGGTTTTATATCCAATTGCTTAATTTTGTCATTGCTTCCTGGTGATTAATTTGCAAGACTTTTATATCACCACTTTTTTCCATGACTTCCCGAAATGCCCACCATCGGCCTTTCTCCTCCGAGTCTCGATTTTTCATGTCGTTTCAGTCGTTGCGGTCAATTGGGAAGAAAGAAATGAATGAATGCTCCTAGAGGTGTCAAACGTGTCGTCCCGTGCTATTTAGCGTCGTGCCAACCGTGCTTTGTGTCGTGCCGTGCCGTGCCATGTCCGTTTACTTAATCGTACCGTGCTATGTCGTTTTCAATCGTATCGTGTCATGCCGGCCCATTTACTTAAATCGTGGCGTGCCATGGTGGCTCGTTTAAATAATCATTTCGTATCATTTTTAAATCGTGTTGTGTCGTGCTCGTGCCGGCACATCACCAACCAATTTTCGTCCAGAAAAAATCTTCCCAAAAAGCCAACATTCACGATGTCGTGCCCGTGCCGTTTTCAAAAATAGTTTTTAAAAAAAATGCAATGTATTGATTATAACTTACAAGTTTATAGTTTTGTTTTGTTTGTCACGACTCACATAATTAACTAAAACAAGCTTAAAATTTTTTGAAATTCCTTAAGCTTTTTAACCCAAGCTCGAATAAGTGCATGAACTCTTGTCAAGGCTCTTTTTTCTTTTGGAACAATTTCCGTTTTATAAAGGGACGACCCCAAAAAGCCAAGGGATGGGTGGGGATGGCCGATGGGGCAGATATAGTGATGAATGATGATGGTGCATGATTGGCGGGTGGGATTAATGCTGTAACGTGGTGGTCCTGGTGGAGGTTTGGCTTGCAATGGTGTTGGATGTTTGTGGTGCTGATGGTGGCAAAGGCGGTGATTTCTATGGTTTGCCTTGCAATGGTATTTTGTGTTAATTGCAATTGTGTGGCCTATAATATATACAATTGCAATAAAACTATATAATATATATTAGTTGTTCCATTTAAGAGCACAACTTGATTATTGGCCTTGGTGGTGTGTGATGTGTGCAAAGATCTTGGGAACTTGGGTTAACCATTTTTTTCTTATTTATTGTTAGATTTAGCCATTTTCATTTAGGATTAGATAATAATAATATACAACTCTTGCACTTTTTGTATTAAATTACTTAGCCTTTTTTTCTTATTTATTGATAGGTTTTTTCAATTTTATTTTTTATCTTGTAATGTCAATTTTACAAACAAAACCCTATTGACTAAAATAAAGTAATAAACTAAAATAATTCATTTTCACTAAATAAAATTTGACTCTTTTTTTATAAAGTTAAAATTCTTTGTTGTTTTTCCGTGCCCCATGCCTGTGCCCGTGCCCAGCTAGAATCATGCCATGCCCGTCCCACATCCGTACCGTGCCCGTGTCGTGCCATGCCAAGCCAACTTTCGTGCCGTGCCCACCCACTTTAGTTCCTATGCCGTGCCCCATTCCCACTTAGACCGTGTCATGTCATGCCGTGTCTGGCCAAGATCGTGCATGTGACGTGTCTGGCTAGGACATTTGACACCTCTAAATGCCCCCAAAGGACGATTGTAATAAATAACCAAATAGAATACTTGGAATCAATGGCTAGGACATTTGACACCTCTAAATGCCCCCAAAGGACGATTGTAATAAATAACCAAATAGAATACTTGGAATCAATACAAAATTGAACGTAGAAAAAACTCAATTTGTAAATGTCTATAGACTAGAGAAATCGATTGAATATTAAGCAAGAGATAAATACCAGCTTTCCTCCCCCCTTAGGCTTGTAACGACAGCAAGAGTTAAGGATCTTTGTTGGTCCTTGTTACATAGTATAATATTCGATAAAATATTATTATCTTTTATTAAGATAATTAATTTAATAGTTAGACATCTATGACATGTACATTCTCACATGGCTAAATATTTAACCTCTTTTTTTCTCCCACAGGGTATGGACGTATTGTGCTCATTTTGGTGGCCATGATCATAGGTAAGAGTAAGACCTTATACTTCCTATGAACCTGTCTACGATGAACCACAGTAAGTACATGTCTTAATAGCCCCAAAATAAATGAACCAAAAGGATGGAGTACATGAAGGGTCAAATGAAATGTGACATACAAATAGTATATGAATAAGTACGTGTGTGTCCATATTTCTGTTTGAAGAACGATCCTGTGCAAATAAATATAATTCCAAGACAGCAAAGTTTTGGTATTGCTACGTAATTTTCTATGACTGAATAACACAGGAGCGGTCTTCGCAGCAAGGGTTCTATGTGTACCATGTGTGTTTTGGTTTTTAGTCATCAAGTTCAGAACAAGACATTTATCAACATTTGATAGCATAGAAGGTTTCTTACGAAGTCAAAATAACCTTGCGCCCATAAGGTACTCCTACTCGGACATCAAGAGGATGACCAATGGGTTTAGGGACAAGTTGGGGGAAGGAGGCTATGGGTCTGTATACAAAGGAACGCTCCGAAGCGGCCCTCCTGTAGCAATTAAAATGTTAAGCAAGCCCAAAGCTAATGGACAAGAATTCATCAACGAAGTTGCTACCATTGGAAGGATTCATCATGTCAATGTTGTTCAGCTAATTGGATATTGCGCCGAAAGGTCTAAGCGTGCTCTTGTGTATGATTTCATGCCTAATGGGTCTCTTGAGAAGTACATCTCTTCTCCAGATGCCAAATTGTCCTTGAGTTGTAAGCAAATGTACGAGATTTCTCTAAGCGTGGCTCGAGGCGTTGGATATTTGCATCAAGGTTGTGACATGCAAATCCTGCATTTTGATATAAAGCCTCATAACATTCTCCTTGATGAGAATTTCACGCCAAAAGTTTCCGATTTTGGGCTTGCGAAATTGTATCCGACAAATGAGAGCACTATAACAATGACTGCAGCTAGAGGAACCTTGGGTTACATGGCTCCTGAGTTGTTCTACAAAAATATTGGGGGCGTTTCCTATAAAGCTGACATTTATAGTTTCGGAATGTTGTTGATGGAACTAGCAGGCAGGAGAAGAAATTGGAATTCATCAGCTAATTCAAGCCAAGTTTTCTTCCCTTCATGGGTTTATGATCAATTCGCGGAAGGAAACAACCTGCAAATTGGAGAGACTACCGAGGAGGAGAGCGAGATGGTAAAGAAGATGATGCTAGTTGCTTTATGGTGTATACAAATGAGGCCTAGTGACCGTCCTTCCATGAACAAAGTTGTTGAGATGCTTGAAGGAAATCTCGAATTGATTCACACGCCTTCGAAGCCTTTTTTGTATTCGCAGGCCATGCCGGCTGAGAATAATGGAATGAACATAATGTTGCCCAATCTGTCAGGTGCCTGTTCGGATGCTATGACTAGTGAGATAACTGGGCGCTAACTCTCAAGACTAAATATCCTAGTTTGAGGGTTTATGCTGATTCTATATGATTTTGATTGATGGTGTTAAAAGACGAGACAATCGATTAGTTTAATGTCATGTGCTTTTCTGGGTGTATTAGCATTTGTAGGCGACTGCATAAGCAAACCTTGTACCTTGGTTATGAATCAAACAAGGGGAACAATTACATTGTCTATGTTAAAGTTATATCATTGTTTGTACTGGGATCAAGAATTGTCTCTTAGGCCCACTGGTCTTATGTTTGCACCATTTGTTTTAAATAGAAGCTGGAGAAATTTTTAAAACTTGATAGAATCAGATTTTCTGAGACCCTGGAGTTTATTAGTATGTTCCTTTGTTTTAACCCAGTCAAATTCTAAAGCATTCAATCAAAACCGTTTTTCCAACAGTTGTGCAATCGTACTTAAGTGCAGTGAGGGTTATGGGTTCAATTCCTACACAGAATATATTGATATTCTTCTTGGTAATAGGTTAGGTTGGGTTGAGTTGGGGTTAGGGTAATGTAGATTCTTCTGGGTTAGTGTAATGTAGCTTCTGCTAAGATAAGAATCGATAGAATTTCTATAGCATTCACGTTTCAAGAATGAGAATAGTATTTGCATCAGTCTCCCTAAATTTTGGACGAAATCGTACTAGAAAGTCAATTTGTTACTTTAAGTAGTCACTTTTTAGAATGTCTTATGCATCAGACTCTTTATTCAACCTCCATTCAATTAATATATTGAGACACTTTGAGGAGTCTGATAAATGGTAGATTTAGACTTTTTATCCCTAGGTTGACGCAGTTGTTCCCAAATACGAACCGTCAATATATTTAGCGCAATGCAATCAACACAACTGTGGACACAACTCTATGATGAGTCGTTCGATGCACATGGGTTCATGTGCATCAAATGACTTATCATACAGTTGTGTCCAGAGTTGTGTTTTGAAATTGTGTTGGCAGAGGCTTTTGACGGATTTAATCCATTCACTTTCTTGTCACCATGCATGAAAACTAAGCAGACAATAAATGTACTCTGTCTTGTCTTCAAGCCACAGAATCGGTAGCTTCTGTACACCCCTAACTCGCATTTGTTTTCCAATTTGGAGTGAGAAAAGGCTATTGAAGATTTGTTTTCAGACATTGGTAAATTTATGACTCTACATAGACAACTACGAGAGTTCCCTTAAAATTTCAGAAGGTTAATTAGGAGAAGTCTTTTAGGTTTATGGTTTGTACAATAGGGACGGAAATATGATCTTAGGCTCGGTTTTATCGAAAAAAATAATTTGTTCATGCATCTATCTATGTCTAATTATGTGTACATTATACGGAGATGTTTTCTTCTTCTTTTTGCGGGGCATGAGATTAACAATTTGAATCATTGTTGTGGGTCTGAATGCTCACCAAATAGAAATTTAGAAGCATATGAAAAGATTGTGCATTGGAGAAAGAGCTGATCCGACAGGGGCTTTATAATACTCTGTATTTCCTATTAAATACGACTTCTGGACTGAACCAATTCTGATTCTTTATTACCCTTTATAGACCAAATCTGCAATATACTAATCTAATCACTCTGTTCTATCCAAATTCCTTTGGTAATGTAAATGAATTGCTTATCCCAGCATCTGGCTCTAGTCGCCAACTCCTTTTAGAATTTTAAATAAAATCCAGAGGTTAGGGAATATTGAACTTTCATTTCTTTATTGAGATGCTTATTAATGTTGTTGCTCCCAACAAATCCATGTTGGTAATGACTTCGGTGTCTCCGGAGACACCGTAAGAAATGGCATAACAAAACCAATTGAAGTATAACTAAAACCATTAAAATGTATAACTAAGGCATAACAAAAGAACTTCGTACTCATAGAACTGGTCATTGGTGGAAAAAAAAAAAACTTTACCCCCACCCCATTAACCACTGTTAAGAATTTTATTCTCTACATCTCATCTCTTTTCTTCCAATCTCTCATCTTTATTCCAGCCGGCCGCCACCATCACCTCCAGTCATCTCTCTCCATTCCTCTCCCTCCAAACTCCACTATAAATACCACCTCTTCCCTCACCTCCGAAACCACAGCAAACACACACCTCTCTCACCCTCAACACGTCCAAATCCAGTAGAGGAATAGGTGAAACCGAGCTCCGGCCATGGAGGTTTAGTGAGAGAAACCATAGAGAGAGAAAAGTGGGTTTCTCACCTACACCACCCCAAACTCCGAATTACCACTTCCAAACTTCCTTACCCACCAAAATCCTCCCAAAACCGCCACCAACTACCCTGAATCGAGCCCAAACCCCTGTTCTCATCATCTCCCCGCGAAATCGAAAACTTTGAAAAACCTATTTTAAGCTTTTTCGACCGAACCCGAGGTAGACAACTATTTTCTCACTCTCCCTAAGTATAATAGAGTAGTTTTGACTAGTTAACAGGGCTTGAAATGAGCCCAAACGGAAAAATAGCTTACATGTGTTTTCTGCATTTTTTGCCATTCTGATATTATTTTTGATCCCGACACTCTATGTGATATTATTTACAAAGACGATGGCCCTTATGATATTAACTATATACCTTATGATATTATTAATCTGACACACGACTGACATGATATTATTTTTATTGCTGTGTAATATCAATTGGGTATAAAAAGTAACAATTATATCACTTTAATTTTTTCTGTTAAGTTAAATAAAGAAACCATGAGTTTTTGTACAAAAGTAGATTATATTGTACTCAAATTTACTCCTACTATATTCTAATGATCTTTAGTATTGGTGATCGTAAAATATATGTGTGCTTGTATATTATTTAATTAATAACAGGGTTCATATAGTAAATCTTGAAAAGAAAAACTAGTAAATAAAAATAAATCAATATACAAGTATTACAAAAGGATAAAGTAGTATATTTTATGAATGATATAAAATTGAATGGATTTGTAAATTAGTAGAAAATATTTCTACTAATTTTCTGATGACCGATCTAAACCGTTAAAAAATTGCACATCTTATCGATTATGTATTTGTTGCCAACTTCAGTGATAATCGAAACTTAACCACTATTAAATATTTTCAAATAAATGTGAAAAAAGTTTGGCGCGAAACTTACAAATGCAAAAAAAAATTCAAATAAGGAAAAAATTCTGAAATTTAATTTAAATTTAAGTTAAGGTCACCAGAACACAGTAGCTAAAGTGAAGCCTTAAAAAAAAAAAGAGGGGGCAGAAGGGCCAGGAATCGAACCTGGTCCACTTGGTATTTGAGCAACTTACATGACCACGGCAACAAGTCAATCATTTGTTTTGGTATGAGAAGCTTTTAATATATAAGTTTTGAAGATAATATATAAGTTTCAGTGGGTGCATTCTCCGTGCACACAAAACGACAGCGTTTTTTACTTTGATCTTTTCATTGGTTCAAATGCTCGATCTAAACCGATGAGATTCAACATATTGTTGATTTAATCATTGTCACCAAATTCGGTAATAATCAGATATCGGCAACCACATAATCGGAACACATTTGGTGTTTCCAAAAGCGTTAAAGTTCCATACTGCACCAATCTTCGGCCGCCTCGGCTATTTTTTTCAAATCGGGACCGTCTATGTTTTACGTAACAAAGATTTGAATACTTCTGCCAAAAATGAATTAAATCTCTTATCAATACACACTTGATCAGATGTAAAATGTCATTCTAATAATGAATCTACGTCCCAATAAAAGGGCATTCTAAACCCGGTAGACCTAAAAAATTACGAGAACAATTAAAACACCAAGCAAAACAAAATGGACAGTATCGATCGTCATGATTGTATTGCGACGTATGAGTATTGTACATTATATAAAAGCACAAGACCTTAGTTACAAACAATAAAGTTCAACGTATAGATTTTAAAGGAAGTTGTTCAATATTTTTTTGATGACCGATCTAAACCGTTAAGATTGCACATCTTATCGATTCTATGTTTGTCACCAACTTCTATGACAATCGGATGTCGGCAACCACATGATCGGAACACATTAGATGATTACGTAGGTATTAAAGTCCTATAGTTCACAACTTGATGACCACTTTATCTATTTCCTCCAAGATCAGAACCGTCTATCTTGTGCGTAAAAGAGATTACATCATTCCTGCAAAAAATAAAGTAAATTGCTTGTCGTTACAAGCTTTATCGGACACAAGTTATCATTCTTATGTTGAATTTTTGTACAAATCAAAAAGCTTCATAAACCAAAATAAACCAGATGGACCCCAAATTTTCCAAAAACAACCAAATAACCAATAACAACCAAATCAACGGCCTTGATTATTAAAATAAATGATTTACTGAGGTCCGTTACATTTTACTAGTCGACATAATCGCAAAACACATTTACATTTTAAAATTTTTTCTCATTTTTCCCCCTAAACCACGGTTAGGTTAGACATTTTCAAATAAATTAATTAATTAGAAAAAAATACAGTTGGGCCCGGGAGACAGAAAGCGGCAGGTGGGGACAGGTCCGTACTATTACGCTTTTAGTGGTTACGGTCATGCCTTTTAGTGGTTACTGTTATGCTATTTTGTGGTTTCGTTATGCTTCATGCCCCTCATGGTTCTTGGTTAAGCCAACATTGGTTTTTGTTACGCTTTTTAATGGTTTAAGTTATGCCAACTTTTTAACCGGTTGGGGTTACCCCTTTGACCGGTCACTTTTGGTCAACCAGCTGGTGTGGCGAAATCTCATTGGTCCGTTTGGTTATGCTCTTCAGTGGTTTTGTTATGCCCTCTTATGGTTTGGTTATGCGTATAAGGGGTTTGAATTATGCTAATATTGGTTTTGTTATGCCAATATTACGGTGTCTCCAAAACGCGTGGAGACACCGAAGTCGTTCCCATGTATGTTTAGCTCTATGTGTATTCTTTTTAGTGTTGAAGACGATGGCGGGTTCTTGGAATCGCACGTGATATTGGTCAATACGAGTATTTTATTTTATTTATTGCAAGAAACTCTCTGCCTCGCTTTCAAGTTACTAGAAGGATGGCACACCAAACACAAATAGTGAGAGAGCAGTGACGGTGGGTTAATTTTTTTTTTTTTTTTGTTTACTGTTTTATCGTCCCGTGATATAGGATTGGAATATTTCAAGTGTAATAATAAATCATTTTTGGATGGGCTCTTTTAGAAGTGGGAAGAAATCAGGTGAGCCCAAATTGGGTTCCTCTCACAAATAGTGAGAGAGCAGTGACGGTGGGTTATTTTTTTTTATTTTTTTTGTTTACTGTTTTATCGTCCCGTGATATAGGATTGGAATATTTCAAGTGTAATAATAAATCATTTTTGGATGGGCTCTTTTAGAAGTGGGAAGAAATCAGGTGAGCCCAAATTGGGTTCCTCTTTTTTTTGTCAAATGATAGGATACTTCATTGATAATAATGAAGAAAATACATAGAACGAGAAGTCATCCCAAGAGAGGGGATATAGCAACCACAAAGGAGGCCTAAACACCACGCAGAATATATCACACAACCAAATGCGCAAAACAGATGGAGTATATCTTCAATCAGTGTAACACCAAACAAGTGACCAACAAAACACCCACATAGGGGTGAGGGAAGCCCCTAAAACGGGAGAGAAAATAGAAAAAAAAACAAAAACATCAACAAATAAAAAAACCTACAATAGATCCACACCCCTAAAATCAGCTGCCCAAAAATGCCGGTCAAACCGCTACCCGGAACCTCAATCACCACAGCAGCCACGCCCCACCGCACAGCGACATCAACTGCTACCTCTATCCCAAAAAACTACAACTTCATCAGGGCGCGAATCTATGCGCCGCCCCGAGCGATGAGGAAGGGGCCGGCCTGATAACAACAATGGAACTGCAGGAAGATCGGACAAAAAAGCACACAGTGAGGAAGATCTGAACGAGGAGCTCGCAGGCGAACTACTTTGATAAGGAAGATCGGAAGAAGCCTCTGTCACTTGGCATCAGCGTCCCACAAACAAGATCGACGTCGAAACACGCCAAGTTCAAGGGGAGAGATCTGAAGTGGGGAGAGAGAGGAAGGGGGGGAGGCGCCGCCCCTCCCCCAGGAAAACCCTATTCTCTAAAACTCAGAGTGAGAGAGATTGGGTTCCTCTTTACATACTAAAAAACATATTTTATTTTTTTCGTTTTTAGTGGGTTAGACAAATGATAAGAACATCATATATGTATTTGTGAAATATACTACTTTTGTGTGCTTAACAATCAAAATGAATTCAGTATCGAGAAATTTTATTGTTCTCTTTGTGCAACTCTGTTTATTACGCTCTTTTTTGTTGCAATGTGTTTGTGACACCCAACTTTGGTTGGGCTACTAGCAGTGAAGTTGGGCATTCAGAGAGTTTCGGTGGACAAATAGGTGGGTGGGTTTTATACATTTCACATTACTTAATGACAAATCGTAACGAGGCCTTTTTAAAAAGCCAAGGTGGGTGACCGATTGAAAAGTCCATTGGCTTGGCATGACCAAAGCGAACTATTTGTACAAGGGGGGAGCAAGTCATTACAAATAATATCAAATTTTGCACCAACTGAAGTGTGTTCCTAAGCGAGGGAGATTGTAAAATCCTGGTTTGACTGTGTGTTAGCTGTTAGTGCGGGCATCTGGGACTGGTAGGGAGTCTTGGTGTACATATGGATAAGTGATCACAAGTCCTACATCATTTGGTCGATGCAAAGTTTAGCGCTATTAGCAATAGATCATGATCTTCCTTGTACAAAGTCTTTTAAATCCGTGAGGGCGCCAAAGCCATGTGAAACTTTGCAGATACGCATGCTCGTCTTGCAGCAATGCAAGGGTGGGTGATGGACTGAAAATTTCCATGAGTCATGATGGAGTGATGGGCGTAAGGTAAACAATAATTCTATAATCACACACAAACACGCAAATAATTACACATACTCACTCAAGTAACATGTGTAGAATTAGGTAAAATGACAGTCCACATCTCTCATCAATAATGATAACGAATACAGTAGGAATCCGATTCCTACTGCCTTTCTGTGCAATTTTTCCGTCTCATAAATTCAATGATCAAAACTTTAATAATCCATATCCAGTCAGAAAGAAAACGACTCTATGCCTTTTTTGGGTACAAATCCGAATCCCTAGTGTTGTGTGTCAAAAGCTCGAACAATTTTGATACCTTTTGGGTCTCCATCAGTGTTGAATAATGAAGCAGGAGGAGTAATTAAACCAAGCATGCGTGCCTATTTGCATTTCTCATTTTTGTCAAAAGCCAAAGTGACTTTTTGTTTCACCAATTGGACGAAAAGCCAAACCCATATATATAGTGACACAGTTTCTAGATACCCACATGACCAAAATGGGCATAAATCGTGTGATCATTAAACTCTCTTTTACCATTTCCATTTGCTGACCCTAAGATTGTGTAAGGTGGAGTCGAGTGTTTCACCTTTAGAGATGCCTTTTCTTGTAGGCTGTTTGACCTCTGCAAATTTACATTTTCGGAGTTAAAAACGGATCGATGGGCAGATGAGGTCAGACGATAAGCCCTACCCAAGTTAAATTCGTTGCTGAACAATACTTACGCCAAGGCTTTTGCCAAATTTGACACAAGATTTCAAGAGTCGGCTTCTCTCTCTCTCTCTCTCTCTCTCTCTCTCTCTCTCTCTCTCTCTCTCTCTCTCTCTCTCTCTCTCTCTCTCAATCTCAATCTCTTTTACATCTCAGAGCAAAATTGCCCAATTGTGATACTTGATATCGTAGCAAACTAAGAAATGACCTTCACCTTAAAAAAGAATACAAGATATTCTAAGCCTCTAAAGATGGTGTCTTTTGACAAGAGAAGGAGCCTCCTAAAGGGATGAATTTTTTCTGAGTTGTGAACCCCCATAGACTGGTATTTTTTTTATTTTTTATTTTGAATGGTAAGAACTTCAATAGATAATTTTGAAGAGAAAAACAACACAACAAATAAAGCTGCTACAAAATCTTATAATCTACACTAGTTCTATCAAAAAAATGTGCGTCACCAGTAACTGAATCATGAATTGCGTCAGAGCCATCGTAGTTAGCCAACGAACTTGTTGGGTATCCTTGCACTTGACTTTCGAGTTGCAAGACAAAAGGCTTGAAAATCTCTTGTCTAAGGCCGCGTAGCAAAAATCTATCGGTAAAATTACCCTCGTTTTGTCCTCATATCTGCGTTACAACATTTAAACAATCAGTCATAATATATGCGTCAGTGTCATCGTGATGTGTAGACTATTTATTAACAGCTAGGAGAATTGCTAGAATTTCCACTTGGAAGGAGCTTGAGCTGAGGTAGACATTTGTTTAACCACAAAACCATCAGGAAGGTAAGCTGGCTGTGAAACCAAGGTCACTCCATGCTCTGCCTTCTTTCCAAGCGCCGTCAGTTAGGTGGGTTTGGATTAAAATGTTCTTATTATTCAAAAAAAATTGCATTTATTTGTTGGGAATTGATTTTGCTACTCCCCTTTTTGTTAATGTCACTCTCCATCTCTCACAAAACAAATCATCTTATATAGACACAAAGGGGAGTGACATTAACAAAAAGAAGAGTGGCAAAATCACTCCCCTTGTTTGTCTTGCGTCAAATTTTTCTGACTTATTAATTCGTCTTGACGAGAGAAATCGGAAAAGCAATTTTTTTTGGGAATTGATTTTGGCACTCCAATTTTAGCCACTGGCACTCCGCTTTATATGTTAATCATGTGAGAAAACAAAACAAAACTAAAAGTGGAGTGCCGTTGACTAAAAGTAGAGTGTCAAAATCACCTCCTTTTTTTTATCGAAACTCATAATTTTTTGAATAAAGAAAAAAATAAGTCAATAAGACGGTTATTTTTACTTATTTTTGTCTTTTTGAAAAAAAAAAGAGTTTCAATCAAAAAAATTTACTTTTCTAATAAGACAGTTATTTTTACTTATTTTTGTTGAGACGAATCAATAAATTATAAAAGTTTGACGTAAAATTAACAAATGCAAAAAAAAAAAGACAAAAAAAATAATTCAAAATGACCTTTGAAGCCCAACCGGCCCTAATTTATTGCTGGGAAAAAGAAAAAACTTCTTGCTTTCTTGAAATTGCGACATTTTTAATTTTTTGTTTTTAGGAATTTGGTGATCTTTCCAATAAAGCCATATCCGTCGGTGGACTGAAAAAATATGATTTTAAGGAAACATAAACGTGATTGTGGTTCTTGTGCCAGAGAGATTTTTCAGTGTCCAGCGGGTATATTTTACGTGGTACTCATTCGGCACATTCGAACTGTCCGATACACTTTTGGATAGTTCGGATTGAAACTCTCTCTCTCCTCTCATCCCAACACTCTCTCTCATTTTTCTCTCTCCAAATCTGAGCTGTTCAAACACAGAATGGATGGCTTGGATATGCGAGCGGGCACCACGTGATATCCGCTTGTGCCATTATCAATTCTGACATGGACTCCTCGTCCAATTTAGACCACAGCTATAAATGAAGAAGAAGAAAGCAACTTTAATAATGAAAGCGGAGGGGGCTTTGTTGTCCAGTATGGTAAACAGTATCTGCTGTGCACAATCTCAACCGTCTGCTTGTGTTTTAGGTACGTAGTCTGGATTTAAATAAAAAAAATTCGGAAAAGAGTTAAATTTTTTTTTGGAAAAATATTATTTAAATTCGGAATGTTTAAAATGCAAACGAACGACTGAGATTGTGCATAACAAGAATGTTGTGCTCCCATGCACAAGCCCTCAGGGTTCCTTTAATAATGTCATGAATGCTCTCAATTGTTTCGGGATAAAAAATGTTAGGATACATGATTCTTGGTACATATATTATATTATAATATTTTTTTATTAGAACCGTATATCTTTTACACAATATCTATTAGATTATTCGTACCAAGAACGAATTTGATCGCTTATAACTAGACACTTAATCGGATGAAAAATATCATTCTATTATTAAATTTGAGCGTCAATGATGAAACTTCCAAAACCTGATCGAGCCATAAATTTACGTGAATGACTTTATTCAACAAACATAACGAAATCAACGGTTTTGATCGTTACTATTGTGTCACGGTGGCAAGGCTACTCTACATCCAACTATGGAAGAGGACTAGGTTTCAAATCAAATATAAATTGAACGTACATTCTAAATGTTGTTAGCGAGTATATTTCTAGAATGATTAATCAAAACTGTTAGAATATCAAGTTATACGATATTCAGTATTGTCACCAAAATCAAAGATCATCAGATATCGACAATTACATAATCGAAAAACATTTAAGGTATTTAGATACATTAAAGTCTAATAATGCACCACCCAAGCCCCATCTAAGGCATTTTTTTTCAATCGGAACCGTCTCTCTTTTACATAATATGAATAAATCATATGTATCAAGAATGAAGTTGATCACTTATCGTTAGACTCTTAATCAAACAAAAATATCATGTTATGATTGAATTCGGGTGCCGATGAAAGGGCTTTCTAAGCCCGATCGAGCAAAAAAATTACGTGAATTATTTAATTAACAAGCATAACGAAATCAATGATTTTGATTGTTATTATTGTGTCGCTGTCACAAGTCTACCGTATATTTAGCTACAACAGAGAAATTAGCTTCATATAAAGTATATTGAATGTACAAATTCTAAATGTTATTTTTTTTAAGGAAAAATTCTAAATATTGTTACCGAGTATATTTATAAAATGATCGATCAGAACTGTTAGTGTAGAGACCCGTAAATTTCCGTTATATAATTTTAATGTTTTATAAATGGATAAATGAAGGATTGATGTGAAAATTTTAGTTGTGGGTCAAATGTGCGAGAATATGAAAATCATGGGTTTTTGTGCGATTTGTGCATGTGTGTGACGTGTGTACACCAGGGGAAAGTTTTCTTTTTTTTTCCATTTTCTGAATCTCATCTCTCTCTCGACACTCTCTCCCTTCTCTCGATCTCTCTCACCCTTTCACCCAAAAACTCACCCAATCACTTAAAATCCACAACAATCAACCTCAACTCCATCGTTTACTTGTATATTCAAGCTCGTATCGCATTGGATAGAGCTCGGTGTGGTGTATTTTCGTTCAGTTTGGATTCCAGAAGCTAGGGCTTGCTCAAAACGCTTGAATCTCGCCTTCCGACTCGAGGTAGGAAATTCTACCTCTCTTTATATGTTATTTGGGTGCTCCTATGCCTCTTTTGAACTTGTATTGGTTGTTATTGGAATTGGATCAAAATCTGTCATGCTGTGAAAAAATCGCCAGGATTCCGGATTTCTACCGGTAGGACATTTTTTTTCTACCAGTAGAATTTTGTTGTCTTGATAGTGTGTACCCACTGTTTGGAGTTTGTACCGGTAGGACTTGTTCCCTACCGGTAGGATTACAATTTTTTTTTCGGACTCTACCGGTACCATTTTCTCATCTACCAGTAGAATTCTTGTGGACCGAAATTTTGTTCCTGCTGTTTCTAATTTCTACCGGTAGAAATTAGGTCACCAGTCAACCAGCCAAAATCCTCCGTGCACTGAAGTTCCACTTTTCCAAAGCTTTAAAGTTATTTCATGAGTTGTTTGACTATTATATACATAAAATAAGAATTAGACAATCATGCTTGTCCTTTTTTTTTTTTTTTATAAATATCGTGATAGCACCGGGGTGTTCAAATTGGTGGGATCTTGAAATGAGAAAATATGAGTTCTTGCACGACACTTGTACGAACCGAACATTTGAGCTTGTGAATGACGTGCGAACACTCAGGGCCCATCGACGGGTGGGTGCCTGACAGGGGATATCAGGATCCCAATAATAGCCTGGCAGGAGCTAATGCTCGTATTGAATATTCAAGGCCTAACCTACAAGGTGGGTGCTTGGCAGGGGATATCGGGGTCCCATAAATAGCCCGGCAGGAGATTCGGCTCAGACGCAAAGGACACGATACGTTGAGACACAAGTTGAATGAATAAGGCTTATGAGTTTAAACAGAAGAAGATTCGGAGATATTGAGACACTTGATCATGATAGTTGTGATTCCTCCGTTGTTACTTGATTTTCCATCATTTGTTCTTTCGTTTAGCTCATCTACATATAGAGTTTGCATAGATTTTTCTACTGGGCTAGTGTAGCTCAAGCCTATTATATTTTTCAGGTGCTAACCCGGAACCATAGCTCGCATGCCTGGAGTGCTTGGAGTGTGGACATTACTTTTGAAAGCTAACCAAATGAGTTACTCATTCATTTTTGTAAACTTCTTTTAAAAGATGCATTTGTAACTAAAACTGTAATTCTTTTGACTTGGAATATTGTAATCCTTATTCTTTTTTTTTGAAATTTGATACTTATTTTAATTTGGGGCCGTCGAGCCGGTGTTGTAATATTTTGGAACCCACAGACTTGGAAGTATAGTTATGGGAATGGAAATCTTTCGGGTATCGAATAGAATATTGTGAGGATTTATTTATGGAAATCTTTTATATTTATATTGAAAATCGAGGGCGTGACAGTTAGAATGTGAAGACCTACAATATTCAACATTGTCACCAAAATTGGAAATCATGGGATATTGACAAATATGTAACCAAATGACATTTAACGTGTCCGAATGTATTAAAATCTAGGGAAAATTGGTTAGGAGGACATACTATAGGGTTTAATGATGTAATTAGGACATCAAAAAATTTCAACCAGGCTCCAGGACATTTTCCCCCGCCTTCCAAAAATACCCCCTTCTAAAACAAAAAACGAAGAGGGCAAATCCCAAAACCGTTCCGTCAAACCCCAAATGTCACTTCTCTCTCGTGATAGAGTACAACCTCCGACGATTGAGAACTCAGTGATTTTCTCCACGCCATCTCCAGCAACAACCTCCGGCAATCGACGCCGGTAATTTTCCAGCTCCATCTTCGTGGGTGTAGCAGGCGTGGAGTAGAAACTCGCCGGAAAGTATGGTGATCGGCGGTGGTGGCTCTTAGCAATTGCCGAGTTAAGTTGATCCATTAGTTGACTGAATTTTTTTTTAGGTGGTGCCGGCGACGAGGGGATGCTAGGTGCCGGAGATGGGGACTCGGAGGGGCTCGTGGCGGGGGCGGGGATCAGGTGTGGATCGGAGATGGGAATGAATTCGCAACCACCGGCGCCAATGAAAGTGTGGTGGTGGGTTTTGGGATATAGAATTTGACTAGAATCAATGGTACTTCACAGCTTTCATTTGTTTTACTTGAATTTAAATGTTCTTCCTTTATTTTTGTCACCATTTTGCTCAGGAAGAAAATGTGGTAGTGGTGGGACACAATTACCATTTACCAAAGACACACACCGTCATATATGTGATACCTAAAGACACACACAGTTTACAACTTTCATTTGTTTTTCATGGATAGAAAATGCGTTACTTTGTCATCTTAATAACACAAAGACACACACACATCGTTATTTATGTGATACCCAAAGCACACTGATAATCTTATATGTATTTATCAATCATCTATATCTTCTAAAAATGTGCTAGATGACGTTAACTCTGTCAATTTATTCTTTTATTTTTCTAAAATAAGGTAACAGATAAAGTTATTTGTGTAAATATTTTCTTTGCATCTTCCAAAAAAGGAACAAAATAACTTTAGCTATGCAAATCTATTTTCTCTCTCTAAAATAAGGCAATAGATATCGTTATTTGTGTAAATATAGTCTTTGGATCTTCCAAAAAAAGAACAAATAATTAGCAAATCTATTTTTTCTCTTTAAATTAAGGCAACAGATAACGTTATTTGTGTAAATATATTCTTTGGATCTTCCAAAAAAAGAACAAATAACGAGTAAATCTATTTTTTTCTCTTTAAAATAAGGCAACAGATAACGTTATTTGTGTAAATATATTCTTTGGATCTTCCAAAAAAAGAACAAATAACGAGCAAATCTATTTTTCCTCTTTAAATTAAGGCAACAGATAACGTTATTTGTGTAAATATATTCTTTGGATCTCCAAAAAAAATGAACAAATAACGTTAGCTGTTCAAATTTATTTATTTTTCTCTAAAATAAGGCAACAGATAACGTTATTTGTGTAAATATATTCTTTGGATCTTCCAAAAAAAGAACAAATAACGAGTAAATCTATTTTTTTCTCTTTAAAATAAGGCAACAGATAACGTTATTTGTGTAAATATATTCTTTGGATCTTCCAAAAAAAAGAACAAATAACGTTAGCTGTTCAAATTTATTTTTTTCTTGAAAGAATATTGTCCAAACCAAATTTATACTCTTTATTCTTTAAAAAAACCAACATATAAGGTTATCTCTATGAATTTTTAATCGCATTAAAACCAATAGATATGGTTATCTATTCAAATTTATACTTAGTATTATCCTAAAAAAATACTAATAGACAAGGATATTGTCCAAACCAAATTTATACTCTTTATTCTTGAAAAAAACCAACATATAAGGTTATCTCTATGAATTTTTAATCGCATTAAAACCAATAGATATGGTTATCTATTCAAATTTATACTCAGTATTATCCTAAAAAATACTAATAGACAAGGATATTGTCCAAACCAGCATATGTACCGACAGATATGGTTATCTATTCAAATTCATACTCTGTATTATCCCAAAAATACTAACATATAAGAATATTAATTTGTCCAAACCAACATATGTGCTTTATTTTTTTAAAGCCAATTTTTTCTTGTAAAAAAAAGTGAATGTAAATATATTTTTAATTTATTTTAGGAAACAAGGTATATCAGGAGGTAAAATTCATTTTGCTAAAAAAATATTAAGCTAAATTCCACTGCATAATCATTCATAGTTGGTTAATATAACATGAACCCACAATTTTTGTCTTATTAACTAGGGGGAAAAAACTAAGTAAATCAACTCTTGTCCCCCAACCACCCAACAAGAAAGGATGACTATGTGTCACCCGTAAAATTTTCTATTACGTGATTGGTTGGGAGCACTACATGGACACGCCACATGGTAGTCCGGGACTATTGATAACTTTGTAAATCTATTACGTATAATTTTTAGATTTAAGGCTCCCTTATACAAAACAAAGGAAAAGTAAAATGATCTACCCTACTGACGTTTTTACTATATTCACCATGTCCAATGGGGCCCAGCTTCACGTGAAATTGAACTGACCACACAGCATAGTAGCCTAGGAGAAAGTAGCTGACCACATGTTCACACGTGGGGCCCAATTAAACCCATTTGCAAAAGAATCAGCAAACCATGAGTCGTGACCCATGCTCCGCTCGCGCGCGAGAGAAGAGAGAGAAGGACGGGGCGCTGAGCGTGCGTGGGAAAGGAGGGACGTGGTATTTTTGTCCATTCAAGGACCTTCCACTGTAACAGTTTTACATCAATGGACCCCAGATATTATTAAAATCTAGCCTAGACTAAACTCTCAATAGGCGCCTACTTTTGGATCTTAAACCAATTTTCTGTAAAATCTATCGTTAATTGGGGTACGACATATTTTAGTCTTGCTAAAGAATATTTAGATTAATTTCTTTTGGTACAACACATTGTGGTAAGCAAATGCTAATTTTTGGTTTCGTTATAAAAGTTATGGTTATGTTATATAATTTGTGGTCATTTTTTGGAGAGGGAGAGGGAGAGGGAGTGAGGAAGAAGAGAACAACCGGTTATCTGCGCAGCCCTTTTTTCATTTTATTAATTGATTTAATAAATGTGTGGTTCGGATCATTCACTTTTAAATCCGATGATTTAAAATTATGGTGTGTACGGTACACCCCTTAATAAGGGGTGTGTACCATAGGACTTCCCCTTCTGCCCTATCTAAACAATTGTAAATCCATTTTGGAAAGTATACTTGGTTAGTGCTATTCACCATTACATCAAAATTCTTTTTCCCTCCTACCATTTCAAGTAACAACATTCCAAAACTATAAATATCTGATTTGTATGATACATTCCCGAAATTCGTAGAGAACACTTCCGGTGCAATATAGCCAATGGTACCCCTAGCAGTCGTCATGGATACAACACTTTGTTCCTTTGAACACAACTTTGCTTGACCAAAATCTGATATCTTTGGATTCAAGTTATCATCCAACAAGATATTATGTGGTTTAAGATCAAGATGAAGGATTTGTTGATCACACCTTTGGTGAAGATACTCTGTAGAGACCCGGATATTATTAATTTTTTTAAAATGTTTGTTAAGTGACTAATTGGAAGAATATGGTTTATTTAGTGGATATTTTGAATTGAGGACTAGAATGAAAAGATGAGAACAAGAGGGAGTGGATGTGCATTTTACAAATATGTGGGTATATATAGTGTTGGGTGTGTGTAGGAGATTATTTTCTCCATCTCAAAAACTCTCGGCTCTCTCTCCTCTCCTCCGGTCTCTCTCTCTCTACCGCCTCTCACTCTCTCCCACTCCCAAGCTCAAAAATCAACAAGATCCTCCACAAATTCAACCTCCTCTAGTGTTTTAAGCCTCGGGTGGTGTTCGTTCAAGCTCGGAAGAGGAGTATTTGGCTCGGTTTCGCTTTGGGAGCTAAGGCTCGTTTGAATCTCGGCCATTGTTGCGAGGTAGGGATTTCTTTGCTACTTTTATGTGTTAGTAGTTTGTTATGGTGTGAAATCGTGCTTGAAATTGTCGGTATTGGTGTTGTAGTCGAATTCCTGAAATCTGCAGAAAAATCTATTCGAAACCTCTCCGTATCGATACGGGATTCTTGCCGTATCGATACCCAGTTAAAACAGAATGGGCTTGGCTGATAAGCATCCTGTATCGATACAGCCATTTTGGCCGTATCGATACCAGTTCCTTATGGGCAGTTTTGCCTTCGCTGCTTCTACTTCGATTGTTTTGAACCCCGGACACTTCTAACACCCTTGTAACACCTCCTAAACTATCTTAAGCTTGTCCAATTGAATTCCTATGGTTGAATGACCTTGTGCTCATTACGTTGACCTTCCGTCAGTCGAAATAGTCGTAGTTTGTTTGGTTAACGTTGTGTTGGAATGCATCTTATCTATTGATTGACTCTTGGAAATGTCTATGGTATCGTCGAAACATGGCTGGCATGTCGTGTGGTGTTTTACTTATGAATGTGATAGTAAGAGAGTCATGGTTTGTATCGTGAGTGCAGAAGTAGTTATTGTGAGTCGAAAGTCGGAATGGGAAGTCTCGTAACGCAAGGGGTGGAAATACGGAGACTTTAGTGGATCTCGTAGCGCAAGGGGTGGTAATACGATGGTTCTAATGGTCGGGGTTTACCGTAGCGCGAGGGGTGGTAATACGGTAACTCTTGAGACATTGTAGCGTAACGCGAGGGGTGGAAATACGGTTCGTGGAGGTTTGTGTTAGTGAGTTGAATCAGGATTGTTAGAGGGGTCGTGTCCCTTGGACTTGACGTATGTTTGTGATAGTGGTACATCCTAGAGCGCTTACACTAAGCATTGCCACACTCTCTTGTAGATGGTTACCATTGATTGAACCGTACACCCTTGTCATCTTCCTTTGCACATATCATCTTGTTTGCACATAAATTTAGTAAAGATTTTCCTACTGGGCTCGCATAGCTCAACCTAATCTTTCTTTTCAGGTTTAGACGATGGACAGTGATTTGCATAAATTGCGTGCTTGGAAGTGAAAAGGGCTTTTGGAAGCTAACTCTGATTTAGATACATAGTCATCTTATGTAATAGACACTCTTTTGATAAAGATGAGTTTGTAACTTCATGGTTTGTCCGTACAAACATTTGTAATCTATTTGGGGCCGGAGTGCCAAAATTGTATATTCTTTTGAAATCGGGACTTGTTTTGTAAAGTTTAATCGTAGGGAACTATTTGGGGCTATTAAGTACGTTATCCGAAGATCTTTTATTGAAAATGCTTTATTTAAGTATGTTGAAAATCCAGGTCGTGACAAATTGGTATCAGAGCATCTAGGTTTAGAATACCTAGAGACCGTGGGGAGACTTAGTCTCATGGGTTCAAAGATTATCACATTTTAAAAAAAAAAAACATGTGTGTGCTTGCATGACCGACATGTGTTCACTGAATAGGCACTGCATATGTATATGCTTACATGAAATAGTTAAAAGCTGGTACTTGTGTCTGAGAAAATGAGAAGTTTGATCTCCTTATGGTGGTTATGGTTGCGACCGTTACTATTGTTATCGCTACTGTTGGTAGTTTTGTTCTTGAGCCATTTGTGGTAGGGTGCTTTTTTTTTTTTTTTTTTTTTAAGATGAGATGTTAGACAGGAAAGAATATGAAAGGACGAAGATTGTGGTAGTGCTTATGCTTAGTGGCGAGGTCGACATGTGAGAGGGGGTATCTGTTAGTATGTAATAGAAGTGCTGGACTGTTAATAAGATTTATGAGCTAAGTGCTGGATGTGTTTTACTTGAATTGCGTGGATTACTTATTGGGTCTAAATTGCGTTAATCAAATCTTATGTGATGTAGGCTGTATCGAGTGTAGGTATACAAAGGGTAATATTTCTCTTTGCATCATAGGGACCAGAGTTTGTCCAGAAGGTGAGTGAGGTATATTATAGCTGGAGGGTCGAATTAGTGAGTGTCCCGAACGTGTTTGAAGGGGGATGATATCTTTGTTGTGGTAATGATTGTGATTTGTCATTATTATGTTGGTTGTTGAGGTTGACTTAGGAAGATGAGGGTTATAGGTAGGGTGTCTAGATACGGTATGTGTCTTCTGGACACCCAGGCGACTACCGATGAGATCCAGCTGGAAGAGGCGCTTGATCACCGCTCCTTCCTAGATTGAAGTCTCGGAAAGTCAATTGGACACTATGATTGGGTATAGGGGCTAGAACTCTAGGCTTGAGAAGGGTTATAGTGTTGTAGTCGTCATCGCTAAGGTAAATTATATCTATGTGACTTAAGTCGAGTGATTGATGTAAGTGCGAGGTGAGAAATTTGTCTGGAGTGAGGGCGATACGAATGTGAGCTGTTGAGGTTGTCAATGAGGCGAAATGTAATTGGTGTCCCGGGTGGGAATGGTAGGAACTTTGAAGTGATAGGCATGTGGAGAAATAATATGTTGTGAAAAGAAGGATTGGAGTGTAGAGATCGATCATGGTGTATAATCGGGTACGCGGACTAGACTAATGACAGTATAGGAAATATGAAGGAATGCCATTGAGACGATAAATTTGTTTAAGAGAGTTGAAGGGATAATAGTGATAATGATGGTGACAGCAGAGATGGTAGTGGTAATGGAAGTTGTTGTTCTTGAGGTCAAGTGTAGATATGGCGAATGCCTTTGAGGAAAATTGAGGTTGATATGATTTCTTAGCTGAGAGACAATCGTGAGATGTGAAACTTGTGGTGAGCGGAACTATTAGAGGATGTTGGTGTGAGTGAGATTGATTCTTAAGTGACGAAGTAGTTGGAGTTTTAGAAGGTAACGAGAAGTATAGGCATGTTACTAGGTTGTAAAGTTGTTGAAATAGAGGAATAATTAGAATTGATAATACGTGTATTGTGATGTGATGTAGTGATGTTTAAGACTGTGAACATGAGAAATACGTGATTTGACTTGACCGAATGAATGAGAATGCTCTAGATTGGTGAAGTGAATAGAGGTCGTGTGAGGCATCACGAGATTGAAAGGAATGAGATAACTGTTCGGCTTCCTAAAGCCATGAATTGTGAAGTATTGGGTATTGTATGAGTTCGATGATGTGTAGGTGTGTTTGGTACTGTGCAACGCTATTAATTTGTACGATGAGTCAACGGTTGGTTTACTGAGATATTCGTGCATAAAATGTGCTGCTATTTAGTTTAGATTTTCTGGTTTGACTAGTTGTGTAATCCTAGTGGGTGAAGTTTATCCTTTGAATGCAGTACTAAGTAGATAGTGAAGTGATGTGTGGATACATGTCCCTGGTCAAATATGTAATCGATAGAAACGTACTTGAGTTGATTGGCACAAATCCTTTAGTTTGACGTAACGCTATGCGATGATTGGAATCTCTATTCTCAACTCCTTGTTTTGTTATGGCTTACGAGTTGACTAGTGCTTTGCATGCCTTTCACTTTCTAGATTATAGTCTTATTGAGAATCTTGATAGTCTAGTTCAGTCTTCGTGAGATGTACATTGAACAAGTGAGACTAATTGAACGTTGTAGACACATGCCGCATTTGAATCAAGTCTTCTATTTGGGGCGTCGAGTAAGTATAGTGAAATTTGTGAAGTGGTGGTTTTTAGTTTTGAGAACTTTTACACCTACGGAGTTATATATGTATGTGATTGGACAAAAAAAAAAGAGGGGGTCTTTTTGAAAAAGAGTAATGCTTTGTGTAAATTGATTATTCGTATAGTACCTTTTGGAAATGGTAACAGTATAGGCTTAGAGTCGGTTACATCCCAGCGGAGTGAACCTCATCCCAAGTTTTTGCTATGTTGGCTACTTATTGATAATGTCAAAAAGGGGGAAGGAAGAAATTTACTTAATGACGTGTGACACTATACACATGCTATTGAAAATCGTAAATTGAGACTCGTGGTTGTTGTTTAATTTTTGATATCATCACGTCGGACGCTTAGACTTTGACCATATCTTGAGTATTGCTATTGTATGGGAGATTGTCCTAGAGGTTAATTACTCTAAGATGCATTAGTTTTCATGACTCTATTGGAACCTAGAAATTGATAAGGGTCACCATGTCTCAATTATGATTAGCAGTGTTATTCTTTGGGTGACTATGTGGAGTTGTTTTGTAGTTGGAACCTGACACATGTCCTTTCCTTAACAGCATCAATGATATGATCGGAAGATTTGATATGAGAAGTTTCCACAATGTATCAACTCTTAGTTGAGAGTAGTTAATGGCTTGTGGTAAGGAGAGTAATGGATTTGAGAGTTCACCTGAGTAGTTTTAATGTTGAGTCATGTAGAAGGGACGTTACCGTAGGAGTAGGTTTGGGTTTCCAAGATGGAAGTCGGTGGTGATTCCGAGTAGGCTGAGGGATGTGGAGTGATGTTGGAATCTTGGTTGGGTTTGTAAAGTCGGTAAAAGAAATTCTGTGGGTGGACAGGGATGTGAGTTGGAGATAATGGCTAGTGGTTTGGTGTTGTGTATTTCGCCACACCAAGGAAAGTTAATCGTGTCTTTGTGAGGGGGAAGTGAGTACCAAGATGCATAGGACCATTTGGGATAATTAAGGGAGTAATGTTGCAGCCTATCATTAGCAGTAACAATAGAGTTGGATCGATTGTGGGACGTGTCTACGCTTGGAGTTGAAAGAAATATCAATAACTTGAAGAGTGAGGAGTTTAACTATGGCAAGTTGATGATTGTGATTGAGCAGAGGGTAATGAATCATTATGTAGTCTAATAATTGGATCTTGGATTGCTTGCAAGCTAAGTTTAGTTGGACTCATTCTATGATTATGAATCTCGTTTGTGAATAAGTCACTCCCTTTCTTTGAGTTTTCTGTGAGTATCTTTTGGTAAAATATGCATGCTTAGTTAGATTCTTTTGTGGGGTTACTATTGAACCTGGTGGCTACAAGGTGGAAATCATCAAGCCTGAGTTTTAAGTTAGAGATGGCCCATGCTACTTCAACGAATTTAACATCATGTGATAAGGAAAGGGATAATTCGTTATTATGCAAGGTGTATATTAGATCAAGTGGTACCAAGTGATTAGTTAGCTCTTGAGAATTCATTTAGAACACTATTAAGCGGATGAGGATTTTTCTTGATTCTATTTCAATACAGACAAGTTGGGTACTCTAAATTAATATGTGAAAATTTTGATTCGTTGGTTGACGTTGATTGAGGGAAATAAGAATTGGAGTTTTATAAGCTTTCGATACATCCTTCTTGGTAGGTAGATGTATACTTATTGGAATAAGGCACAAGGAATAGGAATGTGAATTTCAGAGTTTGGAGAACGTGGGTGCACTAGTTGATAGATCTTGATGTGATTGTTAAGTAATTATGTGGGATTAGAACTTTAGTACTAATATTCAACGGACTTGAGTACCTATGCAAATCCAAATTAGATAGGGATGATTAGAAGTTGGTGGATTTCTTGAGGAGAAATTGAAACATATCCTTGATTCACACGAGCAAGTCGTGAGGGGTAAAACCATTCCGTTAGTGTGAGTTCTTTGAAGTAATCTCAGAAAGGAAGAGTCGACGTGGGAAAGGGAAGACGAAGTGAGGGAGAAGTATCCGCATTTGTTTCCGAATTGATCAATGTGAGTTTTGAAATTTCAAATTTTATGATCGTTGAATTATTGTTTGGTGATATGTGATGTGGCATGAGCATGATTGTTGATGCATAATCTTGATTGGCTTGAGTCGTAAATTTCGGGACGAAATTTTTTTAAGGAGGATAGATTGTAGAGACCCGGATATTATTAATTTTTTTAAAATGTTTGTTAAGTGACTAATTGGAAGAATATGGTTTATTTAGTGGATATTTTGAATTGAGGACTAGAATGAAAAGATGAGAACAAGAGGGAGTGGATGTGCATTTTACAAATATGTGGGTATATATAGTGTTGGGTGTGTGTAGGAGATTATTTTCTCCATCTCAAAAACTCTCGGCTCTCTCTCCTCTCCTCCGGTCTCTCTCTCTCTACCGCCTCTCACTCTCTCCCACTCCCAAGCTCAAAAATCAACAAGATCCTCCACAAATTCAACCTCCTCTAGTGTTTTAAGCCTCGGGTGGTGTTCGTTCAAGCTCGGAAGAGGAGTATTTGGCTCGGTTTCGCTTTGGGAGCTAAGGCTCGTTTGAATCTCGGCCATTGTTGCGAGGTAGGGATTTCTTTGCTACTTTTATGTGTTAGTAGTTTGTTATGGTGTGAAATCGTGCTTGAAATTGTCGGTATTGGTGTTGTAGTCGAATTCCTGAAATCTGCAGAAAAATCTATTCGAAACCTCTCCGTATCGATACGGGATTCTTGCCGTATCGATACCCAGTTAAAACAGAATGGGCTTGGCTGATAAGCATCCTGTATCGATACAGCCATTTTGGCCGTATCGATACCAGTTCTCTGGGCAGTTTTGCCTTCGCTGCTTCTACTTCGATTGTTTTGAACCCCGGACACTTCTAACACCCTTGTAACACCTCCTAAACTATCTTAAGCTTGTCCAATTGAATTCCTATGGTTGAATGACCTTGTGCTCATTACGTTGACCTTCCGTCAGTCGAAATAGTCGTAGTTTGTTTGGTTAACGTTGTGTTGGAATGCATCTTATCTATTGATTGACTCTTGGAAATGTCTATGGTATCGTCGAAACATGGCTGGCATGTCGTGTGGTGTTTTACTTATGAATGTGATAGTAAGAGAGTCATGGTTTGTATCGTGAGTGCAGAAGTAGTTATTGTGAGTCGAAAGTCGGAATGGGAAGTCTCGTAACGCAAGGGGTGGAAATACGGAGACTTTAGTGGATCTCGTAGCGCAAGGGGTGGTAATACGATGGTTCTAATGGTCGGGGTTTACCGTAGCGCGAGGGGTGGTAATACGGTAACTCTTGAGACATTGTACCGTAACGCGAGGGGTGGAAATACGGTTCGTGGAGGTTTGTGTTAGTGAGTTGAATCAGGATTGTTAGAGGGGTCGTGTCCCTTGGACTTGACGTATGTTTGTGATAGTGGTACATCCTAGAGCGCTTACACTAAGCATTGCCACACTCTCTTGTAGATGGTTACCATTGATTGAACCGTACACCCTTGTCATCTTCCTTTGCACATATCATCTTGTTTGCACATAAATTTAGTAAAGATTTTCCTACTGGGCTCGCATAGCTCAACCTAATCTTTCTTTTCAGGTTTAGACGCTGGACAGTGATTTGCATAAATTGCGTGCTTGGAAGTGAAAAGGGCTTTTGGAAGCTAACTCTGATTTAGATACATAGTCATCTTATGTAATAGACACTCTTTTGATAAAGATGAGTTTGTAACTTCATGGTTTGTCCGTACAAACATTTGTAATCTATTTGGGGCCGGAGTGCCAAAATTGTATATTCTTTTGAAATCGGGACTTGTTTTGTAAAGTTTAATCGTAGGGAACCATTTGGGGCTATTAAGTACGTTATCCGAAGATCTTTTATTGAAAATGCTTTATTTAAGTATGTTGAAAATCCAGGTCGTGACATACTCGATCCCTTTGGCTATGCCCATAGCAATTTCTAGCAGCTTCTTCCAACCAAGTGAACGCTTCTTGTGATTAGATGATGCAAACATTTCCAGCGAATCATTTGGTAAAAACTCGTAAATAAGAGCTTTTCTGAATCCATTAGCACAATATCCAACCAAGCAAACCACATTGGCGTGGTGGATTGTACCAATTATTCCCACTTCGTTGATGAACTCTTCCTCATTATCCTTAGTGTTATTGAGGATCTTTACCGCCACATGAACATCATTGGAAAGTTGTCCCTTGTACAACAACAAAACCCAAAACCTATGTAGTCCCCAATCATTAGGGGTATAGGCGGCGGAAGAGGATTGGAGACAAACCTAACATTTGGCAATATGCACAAAGTGGCTACTCTCAAAATACTACTGAAACAGTGGCCCCCCTATATCAGTTTTGCTGCTGAACCATGCTCCAAAATCAAAGCTGAATGGCATCAGAGAGGACAGACCTAGAGACCCAATTCAATTTATGTGCACATTACCATGCTTCCTTGTACATTGTTCCATATCCTCCTTGGCCTACTTCGTCCTTGAATAGATTCGTAATTTTCTTGATATTGGCATAAGAGTATCTTGCCGGCTTCAAAGCTCTATAATCCTCCAAGAACCTCTCAATCTTTAGATGATCCCTTCTCTTTATTTTCTTTTGTCTAGTGCAATAAGGATCACCAGAAGTAGAAATGAGCCTAAAGTCACGCCTATAATCACCATGTCACCTGCGAAAGATAGGGAATACTCATTATATTTTTCCTTTGTGTACTGAAAATAGTGTTCAAAACTTCAGCCCGACTGTATCTGGGCCCGTTTGTTTAACGGCAAATGGTGGCGCCACTACTTCTGGGGAGTATTCAGTGACCCTCAACTTTGATACACCCTGTATACATATTGTATTACCTCAAACTATAAATTGAACTCCCAACATTAAAATGTAAAACTTGGACAGTCATCTCAATCTCAACTGTGGAGATAATTGTCATTATTTTCCATGCTGATTCAATTGATTTCACCGCAAAGTGAAAACGATATATATAATTGGTTTCACCACAAACAATATTAGATAATTAGTATACTAATTTTAATCGGAGAATTTTACGTTAGTTTTCCTTATAAATTCGATAAAATTAGGGTTCTTCAATAAATGCCACAAAAAAAAATTCTGGAGCCACCACGGTTAGTGCAATTGGGGGATGGTGTTGTGCAGTAGTGTGTATAGCACCATGCTACGCATCTTCGAGCTGTCGAATCGTACATCTGACGGTTCGGATCTTATCTCAGCAATGAACAGCTCCCATGGTAGTCCATGATAGTATTATATATCCCCACGTTGTGAAATATATATCCATGACATGTTTAAATCGCGTCGGGAATACTTTAAACAAACACTGCATATTTGGAAACAAATGGACCTCTCGAGGACACGCAATTCTCGGCATGTACCTAGTAATCACCGACCCCTAATTGTAAGGTTTGAAGAACGAAATATTAACCATTGTCCACCTCGTCCAAACCCATGACTTCCCACAAGGCTCTAGCCATTAGCCAATTGGGGCAGTTATAGCTTCACAACCTTGAATTACATTTTCTCATTAAGTTTTCAAGATCTATTTTGGGTATGCAAATTTCCTTTTGAGACTTTCTCTGACTTGAGCATGGAAACAAAAGGAAAAAAAGAGAAAGGGGGTTTCCTAGTGTAAGTGGATTGACGTCGCCAAAGCATTCAATTTCATCGCTCGTGCTGTTACTCTTCAACCTACAAAACTTCCCTTTAGCCTCGCATTTCCCAAAAACCGGTTGGAGCCATTTCAACTGCAGATCAGCTGTTTGATCAAACACCTCATAGGGAACCGACGGAACATTAAACATATTTCTGCACGATATGAGCTGGGGGGGGTGGGGCGGGCGGTGTGTGCATACTGGATACTGTCATCGAGCCCGACACGAACTTCACGACCATCGCCACCGAGGCAAGGGAAGCTGCTGTTGGGGTCTTTGATGTGAATCAATTGGAATTTGTAATCGATATTGGTGACTCTAACTTGGACGGAATAGGGGAGGTTGGGGAGAGAGGCGGTGGTGTTTGGAGAGCAAGAGAGATCGAACCCGGGATAGCCGCAATGAGGTGGTTGGTTGTCCTTGAGGCGGAATGGGAAGCGGATTGTTGGACCGCGATCGGAGCATGTTGTTGGAGTGCAATCGTCTTTTGCTGCGGAAAGGCGTAGGATAAAGAAGAGAATAAAGTAGTATATGGACATGTTACTACTTATAACAAGTTTATCAGTTATTTGTTAAAAAACCTCTTAGGAGATGTTTGGAAACTTATTTTTTGGCTTTTCATTTTCAGCTTTTTGGCTTTTTGGATTATGACCATAATGTATTTTGGGTATGATAGAGTATTTGGGAGATTTGTGCAGAATGTATTTTTAAATTGTAGTAATGTTTGGTAGATGATTGTTAAGAATGAATTATGGGTTGTATTTTTACCATATTGCCCTTTGTCTTCTTATAACAGGTCACTGCCGTTTTTTTTGTTTTTTTTGTTTTTACTTTATTATTCAATTGTTTTTTTGGCCTATTTATTGAAGTCTATTATTGTAAAGTACTGATTTGTTTTGTTTTTGTCCGATCCTCTTTTTCGTAATACAGGGAGGGGCACATCTGGTAAAATGAAGGGAGTATCATGGGTATTTTCGTAATACAACCTCAAAATCCGAAAATGGGAATCCAAAAAACTCCTCAAACCCAGATTTTGATTTTTGGCTCCTAAACCCATAATCCGAAAATCCATTCTCACTCAAGTTGCCAAACACTCAAAATCTGAAAATGAGAATCCGAAAATCTGAAAGTGAAGTTCTCAAACACCCCCTTAAACAGTGCACATTTTTCATTTTATCTACTCATATTTTTCTAACACTACACCAATACAATCTATTTTACATATTCTTTATTAAAATATTAATAAAGAGAGAGAGAGAGAGCAAGAGAGAGAGAATACAATAAAAAAATTGGGTGTTGCTGCGTAGTACTTTTCTCCCTTTTGGTGATCGAAAATGGCTATAAAGGTAGTTTACATGTGCTAGTAGACTTGCTCTTAAGGTTCATCATTTAGTCCGAAGGTCTGCGACCCGTCCTATGCCCTCCCCGCCCATCGGGTTTTTACTCGGCCCGAGCCCTTGAAACGGGCGGGCTAGCCTAGCCTGTATTTTGTAATAGGCGGGCTTGGGCCTATGAATTTTTACTCAGCCCGCCTGTAGGCCCGGCCCGTGAGCCCGCCCACAAGCCTGCCCGTGGTAACCGCCCAATAGCTCGCCCACGGGCCCGCCCATTAGCCCGAAATCCCACAAAACCCTTTCTTTTTTCCCTTGGTTTAGTTTCTGCCCAACTTTCTGGACATTGTCCTGCAGTAGCCCAAGGAAATTTAAGCCCAACAAAATTTTATTGCCCAGTAGTAGCCCAAGAAAAGTAGTATTCCAGCCCGTCCGCCAGCCCGGCTCGATGATGACCCTTATTACTACTCCTATATAAAATCTCTCTCTCTCTCTCTTAAAATCCAAGAGTAAAGACTTCCAGATCTAATTTTTCTATAGAAACAACTTCGTTCAAGAATTAAAAGGTTTTAGATGAACGTTTGTGTGGCTGCAGATCAAAAAAAAAAAAAAACGTTTGCGTGGCTCCCTCTCTTCTCAGATAGGGGTGTTCACATTAATGATTAACTTATGCAGCATAATTTTTTGGTTTTATCTTTATTCAAAAAATTTCCTATTTTTTAGTTTTATGTCAAACTTTTATATGATATTGGTTCATCGACGAGACGAACCGGAAAAGTAAAAAATCATGACTTTTACACGAGTATTTTGGATAATATCCATGAAAATGTCCAAAATAATTGTGTAAAAGTCATAATTTTTTATTTTTCTAATTCCTCTCGTCGAGAAGAACCAGTATCATATAAAAGTTTTGCATAAAACTAAAAAACGCAAAATAAAATTGATTAAGAACAAAATCAAAAAATTGTGCAGCATAAGTTAATTATTAGCGTGAACATGTATAGACTTACTCTGCCTGAACCCGTGAAACAGGCGGGCTAGCCTAGCCTGTATTTTGTAATAGGCGGGCTTGGGCCTATGAATTTTTACTTAGCCCGCCCGTAGGCCCGGCCCGTGAACCCGCCCACAAGCCTGCCCGTGGTACTTGCCCATTAGCCCGAAATCCCACAAAACCCTTCCTTTTTTCCCTCGGTTTAGTTTCTGCCCAACTTTCTAGACATTGTCCTGCAGTAGCCCAAGGAAATTTAAGCCCAACAAAATTTTATTGCCCAGTAGTAGCCCAAGAAAAGTAGTATTCCAGCCCGTCTGTTGGCCGGCCCGGCCTGGCCTGGCCTGATGATGACCCTTATTACTACTCCTATATAAAATATATATATATATATATATATATGTATATATATCTCTCTCTCTCTCAAAATCCAAGAGTAAAGACTTCCAGATCTAATTTTTCTATAGAAACAAATTCGTTCAAGAATTAAAAGGTTTTAGATGAACGTTTGCGTGGCTCCCTTTCTTCTCAGATAGGGGTGTTCACGTTAATGATAAACTTATATAGCATAATTTTTTGGTTTTATCTTTATTCAAAAAAATTTCCTATTTTTTAGTTTTATGTCAAACTTTTACATGATATTGGTTCGTCGACGAGACGAACCAGAAAAGTAAGAAATCATGACTTTTACACGAGTATTTTGGATAATATCCATGAAAATGCCCAAAATAATTGTGTAAAAGTCATAATTTTTTACTTTTCTGATTCCTCTCGTCGAGACGAACCAATATCATATAAAAGTTTTGCATAAAACTAAAAAACGCAAAAAAAAATTGATTAAGAACAAAATCAAAAAATTGTGCGGCATAAGTTAATTATTAGCGTAAACATGTATAGACATATTCTTTTCTTGTGGAAAATTCAACATGGCTCCTTTCTTCTCAGCAATGAGTGTTCTTATCATTTTCTTGTGGAAAATTCAGCCATCAGTATTCAAAGTCACTACCGATATTGACTTTGACTTAGTAAAGCTCCATGATAACATGTACTTTTCTTCACCGATATCGACTTCTTCTTTTTTTATCTTCACTTTTCTTTAACAAAAATGCTCAGTACACTCCACATTTACATTACATTCACGGGGAGTCCACCCCGAATTCTACAAAAATATAACCAAAAAAAAAAATCATAAATTTTAAAACATTTTTTTAGGGGATTCTGTAAAAAAATCAGTTCAATCCAATATCAAAAAGTATTTTTTTTTAAATTCTTAAGGGCGAAACTGCGTAATTGTTCACCCTACATGTAGTGTACGTAGCACTTCTCTTCCTTTAATTTCATTTATCATAGTAGCATCTTTTTAGGGGAAATTGCAAACCAGAGGCAAAAGAGGTTAATAATCCCACATTGATGGTCATGTTTTTATGAATCACGTACCAGTCGCATGGGACGGAAAAAATTATAATCGCACATAGGTTGAACCAAAAACTGGATGCATATACTTCAGGGAAACTATACCTCTTTCACTTTTTCTAAATTATATTGCTCCCTTTGAAAAAAAAAAAAAACAGATGCAGAACTAGCACTAGTATTTTCCCCCTCTCTTTCACCTTTGAGGGAATGGCCCTCGCGCCGGCGGGTATCAAACCCCCTCTTCTTCTCCTCCTCGTCATCCAGTTTTCAGTAACCTGCAGCTACAGTAATCAAAACCAGCAATTCATCAATTCCTGCGGAGACATCCACAACATCTCCTTCCCTTTCCAATTACAAGGCGACCCATCTAACACCTGTAACGACAAAAATTACACTCTTTCCTGCGACGAAAACAATCGCACAGTCTTTCACCTCTCCTCCGGAAAATACTACGTCCAATCGATCAATTACACTGACCACTACTTTCCAATCAGACTCGTCGATGTGGGAGTCCAAACCAACGATATTTGCTCTTCTTTCCCTCTCTCCTCTGTATCCATTAACGGTATTTTGAACGATGCGGTTGTTGTTCAGGTCGATGCGCAGGCTACGAGCTCCGTCATGTTCCTAAGTTGTGAAAACCCAGTCCAATCTCCTATTTACATAAACAGGACTGGAGGTTGTAATAACACCGGAGAAACAAGATTCGGAAATGGGTACTATTCGTATGTTGTGGCGGAAGATGTTTCCATTGGGGAGGTTGCCGATTCGTGCACTGTAGAGGCGTTGTACCTTTCTTCGTCGCCGTTGATTAGAGATCGGGGATCGAAGTTGTCGCTGTCGGATTTCAATAGGGAGTTAGGGTATGGGTTTGATGTTCTTTTTAAAGAATTTTCCTGCACAGAATGCAGGAAAAGGGCTTCTTGCTTCGGGATTTCTCTGAATGTCACTGCCGTTTGCGCCGATTATTGCAGTGTCGGCCAAGTATGCTATGCGATTACCGGGTGTTGCCTTTTAAGTGAGTGAGATATTCTGATCCCTTACTATTCTCCCTTCCAAGAGCAACATTTGTTCAAAAAGAGCTCACATTAAAATAATCAAATTTAGAAACATCTTAGCAACTCATCAAATTTTGGCCCTTAAATAATCAAAACTATAAACCTTTTGCCAATAATCAAATTTAATTATTTTCATATTTCCTCGATCAAGTATATCATCATTACACAAAAACTTTCTTTCTTCTATTTTCAACATGTTTACAACAAAAATACTTTTAAAAACAGTTTTTATTTTTTTTGAAAAAACAGTTTTTTTACAGTTTTTTTTTATTAAAACTGTTTTTCCCTTTTTTTTAAAACAGTTTTATTTCAAAACAGGTTTTTTATTAAAACTTTTTTTCAAAAACTGTTCTTTTGGAAGAAAAAATTTTTTCTATTCAAAAACTGTTTTTTTTTTTAAACTTTTTCCCGAAAACTGTTTTTTTTTAAAATCAAAGTTTTCAAAAAACTTTTCTCTTTTTCTAATAACCTATTTTTATTAGTTTGAAAACTATTTTTAAAAAATTATTTTCTATGTCATAATTTCTAGATTTTTATAAGTTAAAAATGTGATGTGGCAAGTTTTGGTTATTCAATTTTGATTGTACCACTGTGGACCTTTACATTGCTAACTTTAGCAACCCCTTAAATGGATAACCAAAAGATGATGTGACACCATTTGATTATTCCACTGTGGATGCTCTAAAGGCTCTGTTTGGAACTTGAAAAAAAGAAAGACAAGAAAAAGAAAATAAAGTGGGAGGAAAATAGGAAGAAAAATTCACTATTCACAAAATTAAAAATTGCTATTTTTTTCTCTCTTTCTCTTCCCACCAAACATTAGGAGGGAATTTTTTTTAATTTTCCTTTCTTTTCCTTTCCTTTCCTCAAGTTTCAAAAAGAGCCTAAAGGCTCGATTTGGAACTTAAGAAAAAGAATGGAAAAGCAAAACAATGCCAAGCACTCTGCCTCGGGCATCCGGCTATTACAACAATTAATGGATCAAATATGTTTGTTATTTTTTCCCGGTCAAAGTTAATTATTACCAATAAAAAATAACAAACATATCTGAACCATTAGTTGTCAAGATGGAGAGTCTGAATGCGCTTGACAGTCGCTTGGCACGGACCTGCTTGGCAGAGTCCCCAGGTCCAACTATTTTAATATGTAGTGGAAGAGTAATGATTTTCTTGACTAACATAAAATTTTTTCAACCCAAAAATGCAGGCCGGCGGCGAGACCGTTTGTGGTGTCAAATTAGGTGCAAGTATTCGTTCTCTATTTGATTGTGATTTTTATTAAACAGTAAGGGTGCGTTTTGTAACCTTTTCAGTTTTCAATTTTTAGTTTTTAAAAAACTAAAAATAGAAACAGGTTTATGTTTTCATGAAAACAAAAACAAAAAATATGTTTGGTAATAATCTTTTTGAAAACAACAAAAATTGAAAACACGAACATGTTTGGTAGTATCATTTTTGTTTTTGTTTTTATTCTGGGTCAGATGCTGGAACACCGGTCAATCACGGGGAACAGTTGACTTGTCACGGCCAACCGATCATTACTCTCGTCTCCTCTGGAATAACCGCCGGCTCCGACTTTCAAGATATCGAAGTTGAAGCCGACGATGTCTCCCGAGGCGCGCGTGGAGCATGAGTTGGAGTCGTCGTCGCCGCCATTGCTCGACCCTTCGGCGTTCAGCACAGAGGAATTCCAAGTCCTCGAGTCCTCCACTTGACCGACGGAGCACTTGACCGACGGAGCCTTCTGGAAAGTTCTCCGGAGAGTTCTCCCCGTGGACCACGCTCAGGTTAAGGTCCAGCATGTTCCTCCTCATCGCACGTAATTCAGCACAAATCCAAATGGAGGAATAATGGCTGGGGGGTTTGTGGTTGCATTACGGAGGAATAATGGCTATTGTTGTAGAGAGAGAGAGGGTGTTAGCCCAAAGGTTTCTATTGAATACCTTATTGATTTTGATGATAACAAAACATAATTTATTGGAATGAAATATAATTAATATTGTGATATTTGTTACTCATTTGATTAATGTATTTTGTAGGATTTGGATGAAGTACACATGGAAAAATTCTACAATATTCCTATCTCCAACAGTCAAGATTAAAATTAAAAGGAGGAAGATTAAGGACAAATCTTCTCCTAATGTGTGATTGACTATAAGAACTTCTATGGAAAGCAAATATCAATAAAGGAGGAAGCTAGGAGCTTTCTTGGAGCTTTATTATCTTTAACGGCTAATAGATGACTTGATTGAAGTTTGTGTGAAGAAGATTCATTGCTTAAGATGGAAGATGCAAAAATCTAGAAAGGCAAGATTGGAGCCAATCCTTTCAACGGCTAGTGGAGCTTCACCATAGAATATTGAAGATGGGTAAGAATAAGACAAATTGCTTAATACAAGGAAGGAGCAAATTGCTTGATTTGTGGAAGGAGATTATTCTCTCCAACGGCTAGGAGTAAATGTTTCTTCATCCATACTGGCTCTTGAAGGATTTATTAATACAAGTGAAGAAGGAAGAAAAAAAGAGAGAGAACTCTGGAAGAAAAATTGCCGTGAGCCATCACTTGAAATCTATCAAGTCATATTCAATTCTTCATCTTGATATCCATACACTTGTGTGAGAGAGTTCTTATTTTGATCTTTATTGTAAAAGGGATTGTACACCCTTATTCCTACTCTCTTGAGAGTTTATCTTTTTGTGAATGGTTTTAGAGAGAAAATCACTTGAGAGTTAGGTGTTACTAGCACCGGAGTCAAAACTAGTTGGGTTAGGTGTGACTAGCACCGGAGTCAAAATTAGTCGGAGCGATTGGGGATAGATTGCTCGTTGTAAAGGTTGTCTAGCACCCGCGAAGCTAGAAGATTGTAACTATTGGAGATAGTGCAGCAAATCCCAAGTTGGACACTTGGGGAGTGGACTAGGCCGTGAAGTTGCGGACCGAACCACTATAAATCCTTGCGTTCGATTCTCTCCTCCCTACTCTCTTTACTTTCAGTTTTGCATATCTATAACGCATGCGTAGATTGATATATTATTGAATAACGAGTTGTGGTAGAATATCTTGAATAATTAGTCAATTAGTTTTTAAATTCCGCATTATATTTGAGATACCCAATTCACCCCCCTCTTGGGTTGCTATTTGGACCAACACCAGGTATTCTATTTGGTTATTTATTACAATCATCCTTTGGGGGCATTTAGAGGTGTCAAATGTCCTAGCCAGACACGTTTAAATGTGGCACGGCACATCACAGGCATGATTTTGGCCTGGCACAGCACGACACGACACGGTCTTAGTGGGCATGGGGCATGGCACAGGCACGACATGAAACGAAAGTTGGCCTGGCACGGCATGACACGGGCACGGTACGAACATGGGTCGGGCATGGCATGATTCTAGCCGGGCACGGGCACGGAAAAACAACAAAGAATTTTAACTTTGTAAAAAAAGAGTCAAATTTTATTTAGTGAAAATGAATTATTTTAGTGTGTGAACATGTGGCCCTTGACAGAGCTCAATGGAGGAAAATGATTCATGTAGCCGATCCCAAGTGATTGGGACATAAGGCTCGGTTTGGTTTGGTTTACTTTATTTTAGTCAATAGGGTTTTGTTTTGGAAAATGAATACTTAGGGGGTGTTTGGTAACCTTTTTATTTTCAGTTTTTGCTTTTCATTTTCACTTTTTTGAAAACTAAAATAAAAAACTTGTTTGGTAACATATTTTTACTTTCTAGTTTTTATTTTCACTTTTAAGAATTTCTGAAAATTATCAAAACTAGAAAACGGTGTTTTACCCAGTTTTGAAAACAAAAGTTCGGCAGTCCAAAAATGGTCACTCCTCAAATTGGGCCCCAATTGTTCCCTTCACACGTCCCATCTTCCTCCTTTCCCCTCTGTTGGTCACGGACCAGCATCCTGCCCACGCGGATCGAACCGTGGCGCTTGGGGCCTGCTACGCTATGGTATAAGGAAAGAGAGTTGCGCCTTTACCACTACCTGCGGGTTTTGGTAAGATGGTAAGCGCTTGATCCTACACTTGGAATCTATGCAAAATTGAATGTAGAAAAAACTCAATTTGTAAATGTCTATAGACTAGAGAAATCGATTGAATATTAAGCAAGAGATAAATACCAGCTTTCCTCCGCCCTTAGGCTTGTAACGACAGCAAGAGTTAAGGATCTTTGTTGCTCCTTGTTACATAGTATAATATTTGATAAAATATTATTATCTTTTATTAAGACAATTAATTTTATAGTTAGACATCTATGATATGCACATTCTCACATGGCTAAATGTTTAATCTCTTTTTTTCTCCCACAGGGTATGAACCTATTGTGCTCGCTTGGGTGACCAAAATCATAGGTAAGAGTAAGACCTTATACTGCCTATATATGAGCCTGTCTACGATGAACCACAGTAAATACATCTTTTAATTAATAGACCGAAAAGAATGCAAAATAAACGAACCAAAAGGATGGAGTACATGAAGGGTCAAATGAAATGTGACATACAAATAGTATATGAATACGTATGTGTGTGTGATTGTGTGTGTGCATATTTCTATTTGAAGAACGATCCCGTGCAAATAAATATAATTCCAAGACAGCAAAGTTTTGATTTTGCTACTTAATTTTCTGTGACTGAATAACACAGGAGCGGTCTTAATTTGCAGCAAGGTTTCTATGTGTACCATGTGTGTTTTGGTTTTTAGTCCTTAAGTTCAGAAGAAGACATTTATCCACATTTGATAGCATAGAAGGTTTCTTACGAAGTCAAAATAACCTCGCGCCCATAAGGTACTCCTACTCGGACATCAAGAGGATGACAAATGGGTTTAGGGACAAGTTGGGGGAAGGAGGCTATGGGTCTGTATACAAAGGAAAGCTCCGAAGCGGCCCACCTGTAGCAGTTAAAATGTTAAGCAAGCCCAAAGCTAATGGACAAGAATTCATCAACGAAGTTGCTACCATTGGAAGGATCATCATGTCAATGTTGTTCAGCTAATTGGATATTGCGCCGAGAGGTCTAAGCGTGCTCTAGTGTATGATTTCATGCCTAATGGGTCTCTTGAGAAGTACATCTCTTCTCTAGATGCCAAATTGTCCTTGAGTTGTAAGCAATTGTACGAGATTTCTCTAGGCGTGGCTCGAGGCGTTGGATACTTGCATCAAGGTTGTGACATGCAAATCCTACATTTTGATATAAAGCCTCATAACATTCTCCTTGATGAGAATTTCATACCAAAAGTTTCCGATTTTGGGCTTGCGAAATTGTATCCGACAGATGAGAGAACTATAACAATGACTGCAGCTAGAGGAACCTTGGGTTACATGGCTCCTGAGTTGTTCTACAAAAATATTGGGGGCATTTCCTATAAAGCTGACATTTATAGTTTCGGAATGTTGTTAATGGAACTAGCAGGTAGTAGAAGAAATTGGAATTCATCATCTAATTCAGCCAAGTTTTCTTCCCTTCATGGGTTTATGATCAATTCGCGGAAGGAAAGAACTTGCAAAATGGAGAGACTACCGAGGAGGAGAGCGAGATGGTAAAGAAGATGATGCTAGTTGCTTTATGGTGTATACAAATGAGGCCTAGTGACCGTCCTTCCATGAACAAAGTTGTTGAGATGCTTGAAGGAAATCTTGAATTGATTCACATGCCTTCGAAGCTTTTTTTGTATTCACAGGCCATGCCGGCTGAGAATAATGGAATGAACATAATGTTGCCCAATCTGTCAGGTGCTTGTTCGGATGCTATGACTAGTGAGATAACTGGGCGCTAACTCTCAAGACTAAATATCCTAGTTTGAGGGTTTATGCTGGTTCTATATGATTTTGATTGATGGTGTTAAAAGACAAGACTATCAGTTTAATGTCATGTGCTATTCTGGGTGTGTTAGCATTTGTAGGCGACTGCGTGCTTAAGCAAACCTTGTACTTGGTTATGAATCAAACAAGGGGAACAATTACATTATCTATGTTAAAAGTTATATCATTGTTTGTACTGGGATCAAGTATTGTCTCTTAGGCCCACTGGTCTTATGTTTGCACCATTTGTTTTAAATAGAAGCTGGAGAAATTTTGAAAACTAGATAGAATCAGATTTTCTGACACTCCTGGAGTTTATTAGTATGTTCCTTTGTTTTAACCCAGTCAAATTCTAAAGCATTCAATCAAAACCGTTTTTTCAACGGTTGTGCAATCGTACTAAAGTGCAGTGAGGGTTATGGGTTCAATTCCTACACAGAGTATATTGATATTCTTCTTGGTGATAGGTTAGGTTGGGTTGGGTTGGGTTGAGTTGGGGTTAGGGTAATGTAGCTTCTTCTGGGTTAGTGTAATGTAGCTTCTACTGAAATAAGAATTGATAGAATTTCTATAGCATTTACGTTTCAAGAATGGGAATAGTATTCGCATTAGTCTCCCTAAATTTTGGACGAAATCGTACTAAAAAGTCAATTTGTTACTTCAACTAGTCACTTTTTAGAATGTCTTATGCATCAAACTCTTTATTCAACCTCCATTCCTGTTCAAAAAAAAAAAAAACCTCCATTCAATTAATATATTGAGACACTTTGAGGAGTCTGATAAATGGTAGATTTAGACTTTTTATCCCTAGTTTGACGCAGTTGTTCCCAAATACGAACAGTCAATATATTTAGCGCAATGCAATCAACACAACTTTAAAACACAACTTTGGACACAACTGTATGATGAGTCTCGTTCGATGCACATGAGTTCACATGCATCAAACGACTTATCATACAGTTGTGTCCAGAGTTATGTTTTAAAATTGTGTTGGTAGAGGCTTTTGACGAATTTAATCCATTCACTTTCTTGTCACCATGCATGAAAACTAAGCAGACAATAAATGTACTCTGTCTTGTCTTCAACCCACATAATCGGTAGCTTCTGTACACCCCTAACTCGCATTTGTTTTCCAATTTGGAGTGAGAAACGGCTATTGAAGATTTGTTTGCAGACACTGGTAAATTTATGACTCTACATAGACAACTAGGAGGTTAATTAGGTTTGTGCAATAGGGACGGAAATATGATCTTAGGCTCGGTTTTATCGAACAAAAATAATTTGTCCATGCGTCTACCTATGTCTGATTATGTGTACATTATACGGAGATGTTTTCTTCTTTTTTTTGCAGGGCAAGAGATTAACAATTTGAATCATTGTTGTGGGTCTAAATGCTCACCAAATAGAAATTTAGAAGCATATGAAAAGATTGTGGATTGAAGAAAGAGCTGATCCGACAGGGGCTTTATAATAGTCTGTATTTCCTATTAAATATGACTTCTGGACTGAACCAATTCTGATTCTTTATTACCCTTTATAGACCAAATCTGTAATATACTAATCACTCTGTTCTATCCAAATTCCTTTGGAAATGTAAATGAATTGCTTATAGCAGCATCTGGCTCTAGTCACCAACTCTCCTTTTAGAATTTTAAATAAAATCCTGAGGTTAGGGAATATTGAACTTTCATGTCTTTATTGAGATGCTTATTAATGTTGTTGCTCCCAACAAGTGTATGTTGAAGACGATAACGGATTCTTAGAATCGCACGTGATATTGGTCAATACGAGTATTTTTATTTTATTTTATTGTAAGAAACTCTCAGCCTCGCTTTCAAGTTACTAGAAGGATGGTGCAGACACTACGTGCATGGACACCAAACACAAATAGTGAGAGAGAAGTGACCGTGGGTGATTTTTTTTTTTTTTACTGTTTTATCGTCCCGTGATATAGGATCGGAATATTTCAAGCGTAATAAATCATTTTTGGATGGGCTCTTTTAGAAGTGGGAAGAAATCAGGTGAGCCCAAATTGGGTTCCTCTTCACATACTAAAAAACTTTTTTTTATTTTTTTTTCGTTTTTAGTGGGTTGGACAAATGATAAGAACATCACATATGTATTTGTGAAATATACTACTTTTGTGTGCTTAACTATCAAAATGAATTCAGTATCGAGAAATTTTATTGTTCTCTTTGTGCAACTCTGTTTTATTACGCTCTTTTTTGTTGCAATGTGTTTGTGACACCCAGCTTTGGTTGGGCTGCTAGTAGTGAAGTTGGGCATTCAGAGAGTTTCGGTGGACGAATAGGTGGGTGGGTCACACATTTCACATCAGTTAATGACAAATTGTAACGAGGCCTTTTTAAAAAGGCAAGGTGGGTGACCAATTGAAAAGTCCATTGGCTTGGCATGACCAAATTAAGCAAACTATTTGTACAAAGGGGGAGCGAGTTGTTACAAATAATATCAAAATTTGCACCAATTGAAGTGTGTTCCTAAGTGAGGGAGATTGTAAAATCTTGGTTTGACTGTGTGTTAGCTGTGAGCGCAGACATTTGGGACTGGTAGGGAGTCTTGGTGTACATATGGATAAGTGATCACAAGTTCTACATCGTTTGGTCGATGCAAAGTTTAGCGCTATTAGTAATAGATCATGATCTTCCTTCTACAAAGCCTTTTAAATCTGTGAGGGCGCCAAAGCCATGTGAAACTTTGCAGATACGCATGCTCGTCTTGCAGCAATGCAAGGGTGGGTGATGGATTGGAAATTTCCATGAGTCATGATGGGTGTAAGGTAAACAATAATAATACAACCACACACAAACACGCAAATAACTACACACTCATTCACAAAACATGTGTAGAATTAGGTAAAATGACAGTCCACATCTCTAATCATTAATAATGATAACGAATACAATAGGAATTCGATTCCTGCTGCCTTTCTGTGCATTTTTTTTTTTTTTGATTGGCAAAAGATGAATATTATTAGAAAACGGGGAAAGAGAAAGGGGATCCAACAAAAAGTTGAACAATACACCAAAAGGACAGAGCCCATAACACCCAAGGGTCTATCAAGGTCCACAGCAGATAATACAATAAAGATCAACCCAACACCCAAATAACACAAAGAAGGCCGAAAACCCAAATCCAACCCAAGCCTGGACCGGCCCACCCAAACCATCCCACAAAACCCTAACTACATCGGCAGCCACCACTGTACAAATTACCAGAGCCCAGCTTCGCCGTTAAGCCGAGCCGGCCTCTCCCAGATGTAAAGACCAACGGTGGGAACCAGCCTACGGCAGTGAAAGCCAAGACATTCAGGGCCTGAGGGCTGACCACCACCACCATCAGCCAAAACACCGAATAGCCCCTACAACAAAACAATCTTCATCAGCAATATCACCACCCCAGAAAGACGAAATGCCAGCCCCACGCCCGATTGAGAGCTCAGAAGGCCATCGGCCGGAATTCGGCACACAAAAGACGACCAAAGCATCACAATCATGAGAGCCACACCACTCCACCACCACCAGACTGGATTATCACATATCAAAACCGCCATCTTTACCGATCATTTTTGAAATAAAGGACAACCTGCAAAACAAAGATAGAACCAAAATCTACACTACAGAACATAAAACCTCCCACCACCGCCCAAACACCCACGCAGTCCAGATCCAGAGTCAACTCCACCAATACCAGCCTCAATATCGACGAGGAGACGGCGAAACACCCACCGCCGCGCCGACTGCCACTTCCCCAAGCCTCCATGGCCATCCGGCTGAAAGGAAAACAGAGCTGTTAGGCACAACCTTGTCCATCCAACAATGGTAAAACAAGGTGGGGTCCGAACTACCCCAAACCTCCGACCGCCGTCAGAACCAGCCCCGATAGGATTGAGCACCACCAGGTGCGGTGAACGGAGGGTATCGGAGCGGCGAGCTGGGGAGGACAAGAACAACGGCAAAGGAGGACTGAAGAAAATCGATTCTGAAAGAAGAGACGAAGGAGAGAGAGATAGAGAGGGGAGAAGGAGGAAACGGACCCGGGGGGAGGAGGGAGGGAGGGCACCTCCCCCGGCGGCGGCAGGCTGAGGAAAACCCTAGGCAAGAAATCGCTTCGGTTTAGAGAGAGAAGGAAAAGGCGTTCCTGAATGGTTGATGTTGGAGAGTGTGCAATTTTTCCCTCTCATAAATTCAATGATCAAAACTTTAATAATCCATATCCAGTAAGAAAGAAAAACGACTATCATGCCTTTTTTGGGTACAATTCGAATCCCTCGTGTTGCATTTCTCATTTTTCTCAAAAGCCAAAGTGACTTTTTGTTTCACCAATTGGACGAAAAGCCAAAACCCATATATAGTGACGCAGTTTCTAGATACCCACATGACCAAAATGGGCATAAATCGTGTTGTCATTAAACTCTCTTTTACCATTTCCATTTGCTGACCCAAGATCGTATATGGTGGAGTGTTTCACCTTTAGAGATGGGCCTTTCCTACATGGCTTGGGCTCTGCGAATTAACATTTTCGGAGTTAAAAACGGATCGATGGGCAGATGAGGTCGGACGATAAGCCCTACCCAAGTTAAATTCGTTGCTGACCAATGTCTACGCCAAGGCTTTTGCCAAATTCAACACAAGATCTCAAGAGTCAGCTTCTCTCTCTCTCAATCTCTTTTACATCTCAGAGAGAAATTGCCCAATTGTGATGCTTGATATCTGTTTACACCATATTTCACCGCCTGTCGATGATCGACCGGAAGGTGGCGATTATGAGAATGCTTCCTATTTTATTATTATTATTATTAATTATTCGTATTAATATTAGAACTAGTATTAGTATTTCTTTTATTACTGTTATTTGCATGCAGGACACTTGGCTTGCTCCTACACATGTGGAAGTTAAAAGGACACTTGTCATGCTCCTACACATTTGAAGGGAAGTGGGAAGTTATTTTGACAAGTGGAAGCAAATGATTGAATGAAGACTAGTGGAGAAGTTAGGAAGTTATTTCCTACGTTTGTTGTTTTTCTATAAATAGTCTTTTAAGACTTCATATAATTCCTCTCCAACAAATCAAAGTCTATCTTTATTTGTCTTAATTTTTGGAACTACTAACCCATTCGGGTTATAATTAGGAGTAAGAGTAGAATTAACTTAATTTCCTTACTTTTAATGAGGATCCGTCCTTCTTGATTGTAATTCTACCTTGAAAAAATAACAAAGTCCATTTGTTATTTTTCTTTCGCTCCACCCCACTTCACTAAACCATCAATCCACTTCACCCAATCGATATCACAAATCTCACATTTGACTCGACCGCCATTTCTCTTCCGGTGAAGTCCTGAAATACGGCGTGGAACCTCAAATCCGTTTGTGGAGACAAGCCGCATTCGCCCTTATTTTTGTTGTTGGCATTGTTTCCCGAAATCTCTATCGATTACGATCGAGGGAAATATTGGTAAACAATATCGTAGCAAACTAAGAAATGACCTTCACCTTAAAAAAGAATAAGCGATATTCTAAGCCTCTAAAGATGGTGTCTTTTTGACAAGAGAAGGAGCCTCCTAAAGGGATGAATTTTTTTGAGTTGTGTAACCCCATAGACTGGTATTTTTTTATTTTTTATTTTGAATGGTAAGAACTTCAATAGATAATTTTGAAGACTCGTGATCCGTTCCGGTCAAAATACCGGGCCGTTTCGGCCAATACCGGATGTACCGGACGATACCGGTCTGTTTTGGACATTTTCCGGTGTTCCGTTCCAGTATTTATTTATTTATTTTTAAAACTTGTGGGCTCTAAACTAATATATATGGTAGATATATATAAAATATTAATTGCGGTAAATCCGGAACGGTACCGAGATACAGTCCGGTACCGGTACGTACCATTCCAGAAGTGAAAACAGTACGCTGGCCGGTACGGGATTGACAACTTTGCTTTGGGTAGTTCCCCGAGGAAGCTCTGGAAAAGGAAACGGTGTCGTTTTCCGCTGCCGTTTGGCTTTTCGGTAAAAGATTTTTGCTGTTCACGATTCAACTTCAACTGTTACCATAATTCATGGAAAATGATATTGCCACACCCTTTTTTGTTATTGCCACACCCCTGCAAGTGTATTTTTGTCCAAAAAAACACTTGAAGGGGTGTGGCAATAACAAAAAAGGGTGTGGCAAAATCACTAGCCTAATTCATTAATACGTTTTCATCTGTTTTTAAACAAGTGACAAAACGGAGCGTGAGTACGTTTCATGCACAATGTTGTAAAGAAAAATTATTTTTAGTTTTAAATATCTCTTTTGAGGCCTCATGTGTCAGCTTTCGCGCATCTCAACTAATCCCAATTCTACCGGCAAACCCAATTAACGTAGAGCAAAAGCTCCGTATGGAGTGACTCCAAAGGTGAGTTGATAGCACTTAACAGGTTTTAAACCCGAAACCTTAGGGACCACACAACCTCTTGACCAACCCTTTATTTATTTATTTAAATATTAAGCCGTTACGAAGATATAGTTTGGATTTTTATAACAGAATCTTTATAAAATTCATTAACCTATATGTTGCTGCATGTGTTAAATTGATGCTTGACTTGCCATTCTTGTCCTTGCTTAGGCGAATATACGAGTGATTTGATTTGTGATTTCGTTGAATTTTGCTTTCTATATCTACAAGATCTTGTATTAAATGCTATTGCTTCATTCTTTGTTTGTGAATGTTTTAACTCTTCTTTATACCAATGTATTTGTCTTCCCTATTATACGTTTCTAAACTTCCTTTCTTGACTCTTCTTTATTTTGTTTCTGCTTTTGATATGTGTGCTTGGGTTAAATGTCCTATGTTCATTTTTTCCCTCTTTGTTGTACAGTTGAACTTGTGCAAATTCTTCTGGTATTCTTTTCAGGCCTCTCCTCCTTTGGGTTTGTGTTTTTATTTCTTGTCACCTGGTTGGCTTATTTTTCTTATGTTGTTAGTCGTTGCCCTTGTTTTGATTAGTTTTGTTTCATCATTCAATTTCATCACCTGATTATTACAAAAAGCATTACGAAAACGGGATTGAGTTTAGTGCTTATTTTGAGGGGGGAAACTTTTCATGACAATAACGATGTGAGGATGAGCTGAAATCTTAACTATCCTTTTTTGGTCGCTCTTTGCTTTCTTCTACAAGTGTCTGTTTGCATGCGTAAACTGTTTTTAAAGCCTTGTCGCGCTGTAAGTCATTGGGATTTTCTCTGATTGCAATTAATTTTAGTTGTTAGAGACTGGATCCGCAGAAGAAAAAGGTAATACATGGAGGCCGGCGCAGGAAAAGGTTTCGAATGCCAGAAGATTATGGATGGGAAGGCGAATGATGCTGCCAATGCTTTGGATAAGGCTATTATACCTTCATGTTGCTTGAAAGCCAGGGCCTCAGACCCTGAGGTTGACGCCAAATGCCATTCAACAGTTGTCTCAGGATGGTTCTCCGAACCTCTGTCCTGCACTGGTCATTATTTTTAACTTCTTATCATATGTTTATGCCAGTGCATGTCCTGTAAAAATCTTTGTTTTCCTTCTACTATAAGTGTGTTTTTTTGTTTTACTTCTACTATAAGTGTTGGTGTTCCTTGACTTCTGTGACAAGGGGAACACTGACATTGTCTTTGTTAGTTGTTCAAGAATTGTTTCACTGTTTATGTTAATGGGTTCGAGATTTGTCTCGTAGAGTATTAACTAATCTCATTTTTACAACATTTACTTTGACTAGAAATCTATGAAATCCTGGGATATTTTATTATCCAAACACTGCATATTTGGTCATCGGATATAAAGTCCAGTACGATGCTCATATCCATTTAGACAAACCGGATCCTTCGAGTATATGTAGTTCTCATCTCACATATGCCTAGTAGTTACCAACCCTCATGTGTAGCGTTTGAAGAACGCAAGACTACCCATTGTCCACCTTGTCTAAACCCATGATCTCCCACAAGGCTCCAGCCAAACGTAAATTACTCATAAACCTACGAAAACATTCCTTCAGCCTCACATTTCCCACAAACCCGTTGGGGCCATTTCAACTTCAGATCAATTGTTTGATCAAACGCTTCATAGGGTACTGACCAAACATTGTACATCTTTCTGCAAGATATATAATAGATATCCGTGTCACAAGACTCGACATAAACTTCATGACCATCACCACTGAGGCAAGTGGCCCAAATCGACCAGTACGCTCCTTCAACAGACACAACCGGTCTCGTTGAAGGGCAACTGAATAAACTAAAGTTGTACACGAAATCTGCAAATTGAAAGGGAGTATTGGTGGACAAACTGAGGTTTTGAAGCTGTTGTGGGAGGCATTTATTTGGGTCTTTGATGTGGGGATTCGTAATCGAAATTGGTGACTAGAATTTGGATGGAATGGGGGAGGTTGAGGAGAGTGGCGGTGGTGCTTGAAGAGTAATAGAGATCGAACCAGGGATAGCCGCAGTGAGGTGGTGGGTTGTCCTTGAGGTGGAATGGGAAGCGGATTGTTGGACCATGTTTGTTTGTTTGGCTCTCTTTCTCTTATCAATTGTCATTTTCAAATACTAGAAATACAGTATTGATGTTTCGTACTAATAGAACCAGAGGCTATGGAGTCGATCATTGGCACAGCCTATTGATATGGAGAATATTGAGAACTTCATAACCAAGAAAATCAATTCTGAGCAGCAGGTAGAATTGGTCAAGGAGCAGAAGAGATCAAAGATGCCCTCTTTTCTTATGGTTAGTGAGACCTACTTGTTTACATATTTATCTGGTTACATTATTTATGCCCCAACACATTTTTTTACTTCTTGACTTTGATTTTTGTTGATTGATGGATTCATAGTTATGGACAGTCTCTGAACCCACCGTGAACTAAATTGCGAATTCCCCCTAACCCCCTGCTGATGTATGATGTATGACAAATAAATACTCCCTCCGTCCATTTTTAAGTGTCCTGCTTCGTAACTTCAACTTATTAAAAAGACATCATCATTATACCTTTCACATCAACTTTTTCCTCCACTTTCCCTACTTACCCATCATCATTACACTTTTACTCACTAACTTTTCAAAATGGAATATACTTTTAGGGATAAAATAGACAATGCACTAACTTTTACCCACTAACTTTATAAAATGGACACTTATTAAGGGACAGCCCAAAATGGAATACTGGACTCAAAAAAAGGGACGGAGGGAGTAGTAAACATGAGTTATTTTGTCTTATATTTGTCTATTTATCCTGAAATGGCCAGCCGTAAAATAGACACACACAAAGTCTACCCAAAGATATGGTTATACTCACCTTCCCCTCAAGACCAAGCTAAATCCTGTAGTTTAATTCATACTCTTGTCAGACGATCAGGTACACAAAACGACTGATATCCTTTTTTTTAATCACAAGATCGAAGATATCAGTTGTTCAAACTTTTGGAAACCAAAATGCGATTCTATGCATGTTTTTTTTTTTTAAATAATTTGCTTACAATTCTATTAATTTATGATTGGCTTGGTTTTTTTTCTATATAAACACTCAGCATAAGTATTGTTAGTGATAATCACTTTGAGGAGTTCAAACTAACAATTTGTAATATAACACAGGAACCAATGCAGTTCTATTTTGATCAACTTCGGTCCTGTTTTCACTACATTTTTGCACTACAACTTCTTGGCTTCTGTGAAATTGTTCATACTAAATTAAAACATTCAACACATTTGCTTCCACTAATCCAGCACATTTTCTATAATTTTTAATTTAATAGAAACAAATTGATTACAAATAGCTACAAGAAGTTGAACAACTTCTAGCTTAGCGGAAACACCCGTCCGTGTATTTAATTGACATTAACTTGGAGTTCAAGTGCGTATGAGAATTTTGAGTGATAGGTTAAGTGAATTTTGAAATTTCCATTTGTTTTTTATATAGTCCTACTTCTCATGAACTTCTTCCAAGTTCCAAAACTAAAAACAAAAAAATTGATTGTCTTGTAGAAAGCAGAAAATTGATCGTCTTGTAGTATCACTGTGTTGTAAGCTAAGTTTACCATTTTTAATATGTCTTTTGAGTGCAGGAATGCCTCAACAAAAGGACTCCGAGCGATCAGCTGTAAGGGTGGCACGGGTTATCTCATGTAGTATTTCACTTTATCCAAAGACCCAAAAAATTTCAATCGCATAACCCAAGCAGCGAACTCGTGAGCCACCCGATTCCCTTGTCTCAGCGAGAAGAAAAAGCACCAAGAGAGCTTCTTATGAAGTATCCCCAATGTCTTCCAAAGACATGAACAACAGACCTAGGTATGGAAAGATTGCAGCCAGCGCAAAGGTTTATCACCTCTTGCTAGTCCCATTCAAGGAAAGCTAATCTCGCAGCCTCAGCTTCTGCAATGAGCTAGTTATAGGATTTCTCCCTGTTTGTGAGGCTTCTATCACCACTGTGTAGATGTTTTGGGTTGTTTTATACGGTACTCGCGGTGAGTTTAGCTGAAGTTGGGTATAGTTATTAGATTGAATCCCCCCTGTTTGGTTTTGTGATCCCTTGTTTAGGGATGTAATTTCTCGTTTCGGAGAAAAAAAAATTGACGCCTACTAACATGTTTTTCTAATCATTTTATAATCTTAATTTTTTCAGAAACTAAAAATTTCAACAACAAACAAAGAAAAAGGCAAAATAACTTCAAAAATCACGGCTCACCTTTTAGAAAAATTATTTGTCAATCTGAGGATGGTAGCCTATAGTAATTGCAAGCTGAGAGCTAAATCACCTTTAAAATCAAATTATGTTTGACCACATGAATGCGATGTATTGGTACTATTTTCAGTAAATTTCCAACCAAATAGAAGTGAGCCAAGAATTAATCTCATTGTATTGTAATTGTATAATATGTGTTTTAGCTACACTATAGACTACTAGCTAGGGTTAGAATCCCATCTATTATTCAAACGCGATGATAATATTGATATTATGACATTATCTTCTGATACGCAACAAAGTGGCGCAAATAGCAACGAATGTTTAATTACAAGGCTATACATACGTCGATAGATTAGAAATTGTCACGTATCAATTGCTGACAGAGATACTTTCCACTCTTGACAATACAACAGATTAAAATTATATCTTTTCTCACCAGTATTTAGCAATAACTTTTTTAACAGACTCAGTACTGTTGAAAGGCCTGTGCTTTAATTCAAATTATTCGCTTTGATTTTTTTACTAATAAAAATATAACAAATACAAATAAATGTGTTTCGATTAGGTATCAATATAAATCCGATAAACATGATTTTTTAGTATGGTTAATTTTTTTTTTTTTTTATCAGCATAGTATGGTTACTCGTCTCGACGAAATCTACATGATGAACAGTTCTGATTATCGACGTTGACCCTACATGGGCTCAGAAAACACAAGCTGGAGGGGAGATTGGAGGGAAGAACTAGAGGGGAGCCGAGTCCTTTTTTTCCTTTTTTATATACTCCTACTTCTCATGAACTTCTTCCAAGTTCCAAAACTAAAAACAAAAAAAATTGATCGTCTTGTAGAAAGCAGAAAGTAGTACTCCCAGTCCAGTATTTTCGTTTGTTGAAAAATCTCTATGCTTATCAAAAACTTCGCCGGGGCGGGAAGAAAACGCCGCCTTCTTCCTTTTCTTCTTCTTCTTCTTGTCCTGTTTCCAGTAACCTGCCACGGAAAAGAAAACCAGGAATTTATCAATTCCTGTGGAGACATCCACAACATCACCTTCCCTTTCCAATTAAAAGACGACCCATCCAACACCTGCAACGACAACGAATACACTCTTCTCTTTGACGAAAACAATCGCACAGTCCTTAACGTACCCTCCGGAAAATACTATGTCCAATCAATCAATTACACCGAGTACTCAATTCGTCTCGTTGACGTAGGAATCCAAACCAACGATACTTGCTCCTCTTTCCCACTCTCCTCCTTAACCTTTCTGCCTTACTTCTCTGCGCATGTTTTTCCCTACTTGCTGCTGATAGAGAGCCGGGTCGTGTTCCTAAGTTGTGAAAACCCAGTCCACTCTCCTATTTACATAAACAGGACTGGTTGCACTAACACCGGAGACAATTAGGGAAATGGGTATTATTCGTATGTTGTGGTGGGAGATGTTAGTGTATGAGATTTCTCTTGGGGTGGCTCGTGACATTAGATATTTACACCACGGTTGTGACATGCAGATCCTGCATTTTGACATAAAGCCCCATAATATTCTTCTTGATGAGAATTTCAATCCCAAAGTTTCCGATTTTGGGCTTGCAAAATTGTATGCAACAGATGATAGCATTGTGACCGTGACTGCAGTAAGAGAAACCTTGGGCTACATGGCTCCGGAGGTGTTTCCTATAAAACTAACATTTATAGTTTCGGAATGTTGTTGATGGGAATGGCAGGCAGGAGAAGAAATTGGAATTCATCAGCTAATTCGAGCCAAAATTTCTTCCCTTCATGGGTTTATGACCAATTCGTGGAAGGAAAGAGCGTACAAATTTGAGAGACCACCAAGGAGGAGAATGAGATGGTAAAGAAGATGTTCGTAGCTTTATGGTGTGTTCAGATGAGGCCTAGTGACCGTCCTTACATGAACAAAGTCGTTGAGATGCTTGAAGGAAATATAGAATTGCTTCACATGTCACAAATTATGCAAGCTGATAATAGTGGAATGAACAAAAGCTTGTATAGATTATCTCACTTGGGTGCTTGTATGGATTCTCTCACTTGTGATATAAGTGGACGCTAAATTTTCAAGAGCAGACATCTTAGATGTAGGGTTAGTGCTGATTCCATACGATTTGGATTTTATGATTTTGGAAGATAAAGACTATCAACTTCATGTAAGGTGCTTTTTCTTCATAGATTAGAATCGTAGGCGATTGCTCAGCTTAGCAGTCGTTGTACCGCGGTTTCGAATCAAACAGGGGGAACACTGACTTCGTATATCTTAAGCTCTTCGAGAATTGTATCATTTGTTTGTGTTGGGGTCGAGATTTGTCTCTTTGACTAATTAATCTGATGTTTTCACCTTTTGTTTTGCCTAGAAATCTGAGAAACTTTTGGAACCTGAAAAAAAAATCATATTTTGTGAGGTCTTGACTCATGAGATCTGTTTCTTTTGTTTTTTTACCCAGTCAAATTCTAAACCAGTAGGAATACTGGTCTGCTGATAGAGTTTTAAGCTTTGGATTTTGGTCTGATGAGGAGGCTTCGTTTATCCGAACGTGGCCTGCTGTGATTCCGGCATGTTCGAATGCTGGGAATGCTTGGATAGGGGATACAATTTTTGGGTCTGTGATAAAGACGGGGTATTTTGGGTCGATGTGTGCGTTGGATGTGCATTGATAGAGATGTTTACAGAGGTAAGTGGTGACCTTGATTCAGCAAAGAAAATGTTCGACAAAATGCCTGAAAGAAATTCAGTCACTTGGACTTTGATGATTACTAGATTTTCTCAGATGGGTAACCGAAAGAAAGCTGTTGAGTAGTTTATAGATAGGTAGAGAGTGGTTGTGTACCAGATAAGTTTACTTTTACTAGTTTAGTTTCTGCTTGTGCAGAGATAGGGCGGTTATCATTCGGGCAGCAATTGCGTACTCAAGTGGTCAAGTACTAGATGGGTTTTAATGTTTAAGTTGGCTGTAGTTTGGTGGACAAGTATGCGAAATGTGCAGAAGATGGATCTATGGTTAATCCAAGGAAAGTTTTCGATCTTATCCCTGTTCGTAGTGTTATCTCTTGGACTTCGATTATCACAGGTTGGGGGCAGAGTGGAAGGCATAGTAACGAAGTCATTGAGCTCTATTGTAGGATGATCCAGGATCAAGTTTTACCTAATAATCATTTCACATTTTCCAGCCTTTTCAAGCCGAAATCTTTCTGATGGATACACTAAGAATTGAGGACGCTGGGATCGTGCTCAATGCTGTCACATTCTCTAGTCTCTTGAGTGGAGCTGCTAGTACATAGCTAATAGTACTTTAGTTTCTATGTATTCGAGATGCAGAAACATGGAGGCTGCTTTGCAAGTTTTTACCGAAATGGAAAATTTAAATGTTGTCTCATGGACTTCTATTAATATAACAGGTTTGGCAGAACATAGGTTTGCAACAAGAGCATCGGAAAATTTCCAAGAAATGAGGATCCGGATCCTCTGTGAGGATTTTGTGAGAGTTTTGATGTGAGCTTGACAACACACCAAGGAAGGAGATCTAATGGTCCACAATAATCCAAGGCAAAACGACGCCGTTTTGCCTTATAAAATTCTGACGGAGAGACTTGCTCCGTATTTCTTCTTCCGTTTGGATACATTCCAAGTGCCCAGTTGGAACTTCAAGCCCTGTTATTTCTTTTTTCTGTTTTTTTTTTCCCCCTTGAACTTTTGATCTATAATAGGGAGACACAATTCCATTTTTGGGTTGGATGTTGGAGGAATTGTGTCTGTCTCTATATAGTGGATGGAGGCTCCTAACTGGTTTGGTTTATTATTAATGAACTTTTAAATGTCAGTTCTCTTTGCCTACTCCATATGGTTGATACTTGATAGTTATGATCATGAAATACTGAGATGTGTTCTGTATATGTGAGAACTTCAGGGAAAAAATTACTTAGGCCTATCTAGTTTGGCTTAGTAAGTCAATCGGCTTATATATTTTTGTGTTTATTGAAATTTTTTCACATTTGGTCAGTTTCGCACGAGAAGAATTTAACAAGTAAAAAAATTATGTTTCCATTGTGAACCTCACCCAGAAAAATTATGTTCCAAGATCGAAGGACAAATCTTTCGAGTTTATTCGTCATTTTCCAAAAAAAAAAAAAAAAGTTGAGTTTCCATTGTGATTCTGTACATTTTTTATCCCTCGTCGAGATGATCCAATAATCTACAAACATTTGACACAAAACTAACAAATGCGGAAAAAGATTGAATGAAGAAAAAAATTAAGCTAGTTGACTTATTTATCCAAGCTAGGCCTTGAGTTTTGATCCAAACAAGACTTAAGTTTGATAATGTGCAACTCTGTAACAGAGAAGAGGAAATCTGGTAAAAAGAAACAAAAAGCAAACGGAAGAAAAACGGAGCAAGTCTCTCCGTTAGAATTTTATAAGGCAAAACGAGTATTGTGGACAATTAGATCTTCTTTTTTGGTGTGTTGTCGAGCTCACAGCAAAACCCTCACAAGATCCTCACAGAGGATCCGGCTCGAACAAATGCTTGACACAAGCATAAAGCCAAATGATATCACCTGTATCACTGTTCTGTCTGATTGTAGCTATGCGGGTATGATCTGTAAGAGGTAGAAGCACTTCTACTCAATCTCTTTTTGGGTCTATAATTGTGCAGCCTTTTTACTAGTCTGTCATCGTGAGGTGTGGATTGTGACTTTTTAAAATGTACGATGGAATGGGTTCTGCTTTGATATCATGTGAAAACTTTCAATCCATTTCAAAATCAATTGGCAATGAGTAGAGGTCCTTCATTATATTAAGTGATCACTCATTTCACTCCCAAGCAATGTGAGACTATATTTCCTTAGCATTCCCCTCACTTGCAGTCGGGTTTAATGTCTATCACGTGTAGTCTTTTTTTAGATTTATCATCGTGCGGTCTTTTTGCTAGTTTGACATCATGTCATGTGAATTGTGAATTCTTAAAATGTTGGTGGAATGGATCCCGGTCTGATATCATGTGTAAACTTTATATCCATCTCAAAATCAATTGACAATGAGTAAAGAGGTCTCAACTCTCAACATATATTAAGTGATCAATCATTCTACTCCTAAGCAATGTGAGACTATAATTTCCTAACAAAAAAGTTGACCTACAAGATTGTGAGGTATGTTGTCACTGTCATGAAATCGTTGCTGCTTCCTCAAGTGAAGATTTAGCAAACTCCACTGAGATCCCATTCCGCTAAGGCCTCTTAAAAAATAATAAAATTAAAAAATATGCAATATGGATTTTATTTGAAATCTATCAAACCCTGCAAAAAAAATTAAACAATTATTTTTATAAATTCATTATTTTTAAGTTTGAAAATAGGTCCTTATTTTTTAAGTACTTATTTGAGAAAGCGGAACGGGGCTGACTCTAAAAACCAACCCAGTACTTGCAACCATTCATATCTAGAGTGCACACTCTTCGAGAGGTAAAGAACTGTGTCTGTCAAAGTCTCACGCGCGCGCGCGCACACATATATATCTTTATAATAAGCTAGATCAGTTTTTGAATCTTATCCGCTACATAAATCCAAGGGTCTATATTTAACCCTTCATAAATCTCCACCCTCCATTCTATAAAATGGCATTTTCATAAATACTTATCATTTTTTGAGCAAAAAATAGATGGCGTCTCTTCTGAAGCGTCTCTTTCCAATTTCAAATTGATGGCGGCTCCTCGTTCCCTCTACAATCTCTCTCCACGCTGCACAGACATCTCGATAAGCCATCCTACATCTCTCATCCTCTTCCTTTGATCTAGGGTTTTTTTATTTTTTTTTGCTCTCCACCCTCCCTACTCCTGGCTGCCCGATCTCACCGGACCAAACCCAAAGAGGTTAGATTATTGTTTTCCTCTTCATTTGATTGTGGTTATCTACAATGAACTGAAAGTTTCAAACAGAAAAAGAAAGGGGAAAAGTGAGGTTTGATAACATTTGGGGGGTGCATATGATACACACCCAAATAAGGGGTGTGTATTGTAGTCTTTCCCTTCATTTAGACTCTGTTTAGAATGCGTTGCGTTCGGGCACGGGCATGCACTAGAAGAACTCTGTCTGAACCTAATTTAAGAAAAAATCTTCCCGTATAAATCAGCTTCGTTGGCGGGGTGGTCAATAGTTTTGTAATTCATTTTAGTTGTGTTCAAAAAGCATTGTGTCGTGCCTTCAGGCACGGGCAAACCCTAATATATATATATATATATATGTAGCTTCTACTAAGAGCACCCTTAACATGTTAAGTTAAGGACTTACTCTTTCACGATCGAATTTTGATGATCTGAACCGTTCAATGTTTGTAGAACGTGATTTTAAGGGTACTCACGAGAAATTGGCAAAAATATGACCGGGAAGGGCTTGATTCGAAAAAATTTCATAAAAATACATTTGTAGCATTTTTATGAAAAACTGTTCGGATCAAGCCTTTCCTAGTCATATTTTTTGCCGATTTCACGCATATACCCTTAAAATTACGTTTTAAACACATTGAATGGTTCAGATCATCAAAATTTGATCGGGAACAATGTCAAACTCATGAGGTCCTTAACTTCCTGATCTTTTTTTTTGCTAATTTCTCACGGAGACCCTAAAAATCACAATCTGAACACATTGAGTGGTTCGGATCGTCAAAATTTGATCGAATAAGGGGAGGTCCGCATGTTATTAAAATATGGGATCCCTTATGGGATCCTAACTGTATATATGTAAGGTCATGTGGGTAGACCTTGTTATTTTTAGGGTTGTTTGATAATCTAAATTCAGTACTTAAAACTTAATCAATTATTAAGTAGGTTTGATAATCAAAATATTAAAAGCCTCCTAAAATGTAGGTCAAAAAGTTGATAAAAATTAGGGAAAATTTCAAAATAGCACATGTCCTTTCACACAAATCACGTATAGGCACCTGACCTTTTAATATTATCAAAAAAACACCTGACCTATTTAAAAACTCATCAATTTTTCACCCGCCGTTAACTTTCCATCCAAAAACAGACGGAAATGCTGAAATGGCCTACACCTAGCCATTTGGAGGGAAACCAATATACATTTTGGAGAAAAAACACATTACTCTACTGATTTCTCCTACCAAAACCCACCTGTAGGGCCATGGAGTTCCAATGGTTTGTTATGGGAGTAATGCTTATAAGACTTCATCTTGGTTATTGTAACTGTTTGTACTTTGAACTGGTTATTGGACATTTTAGGAATCAAATTTGTGTGCCATTTTTGGCGGGAGAAATCAGTAGAGTAATGTGTTTTTCCCCCAAAATATATATTGGTTTCCCTCCAAATGGCCAGGTGTAGGCCATTTCAACGTTTCCGTCTGTTTTTGGATGGAAAGTTAACTGTAAGTAGAAAATTTATGAGTTTTTAAATAGGTTAGGTGTTTTTTTGATAATATTAAAAAGTCAAGTGCCTATGCGTGATTTGTGTGAAAGGTCGGGTGCTATTTTGTAATTTTCCCTAAAACTTAAGAAGAATTAAGCTACTTAATTTTGACTGAATTTATGAATGCTCTCATTCTATCATTTTTTTCCCCACCACTACAATCCACACCGTTATTGACAAATGATGATATTAAATATATGTAAATTAAACATGCAACGGTCCAATTATAATGGCTAATATAACTAGTAATCATTATGCAAAACTTCCCAAATTATGATGAATAATAACTCAATAACTAAATGAGACGTAAAAAAATTATATCCTAATATTAGGTTTTGGAACTTTTAACAAACAATATTCCAGCATGTTTAGATATATACATACATATGTATATGATGTTATACCAGGATAAGCGAGTTTTTTTTTTATCTTTTTTTTTTTGGCTCAGCGAGTTTTTTTTTTTTTTTTAAATCTTATTGCTTCATTTTCTTTGACTGCATTACACAGGAGTGGTTCTTACGTCGAGGCTTCTGTGTGCACCATGTGCATTTGGATTTTTAATCTATACATTCAGCAGAAGACATTATTCCACATTTGATAGCATAGAAGGTTTCTTGCATAGTCAGAATCACCTTGTGCCTATTAGGTACTCCTACCCGGACATCAAGAAGATGACCAATGGTTTTAGGTATAAGTTGGGGGAAGGAGGCTATGGTTGTGTATACAAAGGAAAGCTCCGAAGTGGCCCTTTTGTAGCAATTAAAATGCTAAGCAAACCGAAAGCTAATGGACAAGACTTCATCAACGAAGTTGCTACCATCGGAAGGACTCATCATGTTAATGTTGTTCAGCTAATTGGATACTGCACCGAGAGATCTAAGCGTGCTCTTGTGTATGACTTCATGCCTAATGGGTCTCTAGAGAAGTATATCTTTTCTCGAGAAGAAAATTTCTCATTAAGTTGTAAGCAAATGTATGAGATTTCTCTTGGAGTGGCTTGTGGCGTTGGATACTTGCATCAAGGCTGTGACATGTAGATCTTGCATTTTGATATAAACTCATAACATTCTTCTTAATGAGAATTTCACTCCAAAAGTTTCCGATCTTGGGCTTGCAAAATTGTATCCAACAGCTGATAGCATTGTGACAATGACTGCAGCAAGAGGAACCCTAGGCTATATGGCTCCAGAGTTTTTCTACAAAAACATAGGAGGTGTTTCCCATAAAGCTGACATTTATAGTTTTAGAATGTTGTTGATGGAAATGGCGGGAAACCAAAGAAATTGGGATTCATCAGCTAATTCAAGCCAAATTTTCTTCCCTTCATGGGTTTATGATCAATTTGCAGAAGGAAAGAGCATACAAATTGGAGAGACCACCGAGGAGGAGAAAGAGATGGTAAACAAGATGATGTTAGTGGCGTTATGGTGTATACAAATGAGGCCTAGTGACCGTCCTTCCATGAACAGAGTCATTGAGATGCTTGAAGGAAATATAGAATTGCTTCACATGCCTCCGAAACCTTTTATGTATTCACACGCCACGTCGGCTGAGAATAATGGAATGAACATAATGTTACCTAATTTGTCAGGTGCTTGTTTGGATGCTATCTCTAGTGAGATAAGCAGGTGCTGACTCTTAAGATGAAGCATCTAGTTTGAGGGCTTACGCAGATTCTATATGATTTTGGTCATGTTTTAAGAGACAGGACTATCAATTTAATGTAATGCGTTATTCTTGGTGTGTTAGCGTTTGTAAGCGACCTTGTTCCTTGGTTAATTTTGAATCAAATTTGGGGAACACAGACATGTCTATGTTAAGTTCTACGTACCATTATTTGTATTGGGATCAAGATTTGTCTCTTTGACCAACTAGTCTTATGTTTGCACCATTTGTCTTCAATAGAAACGGGAGAAATTTTGAAAACTTGATTCCGAGGTCGTGAGACTCAGGAGTTTATTATGTTCCTGTTGTTTTTAACTTGTCAAACTCTAAAGCATTCAACTAAAACTGTTGGTCCAACGGTTGTGCAGCTGTACTTAAGTGCAATGAGGGCTATGGGTTCAATTCCTACACAGAGTATATTGATATTATCAGTGATAGGTTAGGTTGGTTTGAGTTGGAGTTGGAGTTGGAGTTGGGGTTGGGGTATATACTTCTGGGTTAGTAGCTTCTTCTGGGTTAGGATAATAAGAGAAGTGAGTGAATGATGCCTCCTCATTTTTGAGGAGGTACTATAGATGATAAATTATTGAGACACATTGATGGTAGGTTTATAGTTGGAAAATGATAGTGTCAAAATTATTTTTGTTAAAACCGAAAGTGCACCAAAGCTTTGTATCTTACACATGGTACAGAACCCTTTAAATTCTTCAATGTTTGTCTGGGCAATCCTTTATGTTTGCAAATTATGGAAAACGAATCCCATATGGAATTGATTTTGGCACTCCCCTAGAGAGTGTGGTTATCAATTTAGGGAATGCCAAAATCAATTCCCTAAAATAACTGTGAAAAGTAGTTTTGTTTTGGGCAATTATTTACATCGCAGCTTCAAAATTTTGTTCACTCCGAAAGGGCTTCTCCCTCATTTATGAGAGCATCTCCAACAATATTCTCTATCTAAAATGTCAAATTCCATTTTAGCTAGCCATAAAATACATCAACAATTTCATCACCTACTTTCTTCAACTTTTGTATTTTATTGGACAATTTTGAAGAAACTCATAGTCCTTTTTAGAGATTTGATCTCCAATACGGTATCTCAAAGTGTCTCTCACACAAGTGTCCTCCGTGGCAATTTGAAGGGTTGTGATTGAATTTATAATTCGACCCTACAGTTGTGATTCTCTTCCAAAGACAAAGATAGGTAAAAAAAACTAAACCTTAAAAAGGAGAGTAAAGAGTTTGAGGGCTAAGATTTAGTCCATCATGCGGTTATTATTCATAGGTTCAAAATTTCAAAAACTCTCTGTCATCTCTTAGAGCATCTCCAACCCATCTTCAAAACTTCAAAATCGAGAATGGATGTAATATATTGATAGAAGATTTTATAATTTATCATCTTTTTTCTTCACTTCATGTACTTTTTGAAAAATTTTGGAGAAACCCATCCTTTTCAAAAATTCGGTGAGAAAAGTGTAACATTATAACTTGGAGTTAATATTCTTTCCATCTTTGGAGGAAACCTTTGGTTTTCTACCACAGCCTGCTACGGGTCTCTCACAAGGATTTTTTGTTATAATTTGAATCGTCTATCTTGTAGGGTCCACAGAATCGTACATTCACGCAAAAAACAAGCTTTATCAGACGCCAATAGGTATACTAAAAATCGAATTTTGATTTAGGAACTGGACAATCATGGATAGTTTAACTTCAAAATATATTACCGTCCATTCTGTAAACCAAAATTCAAATTTTGATATACCTATCGAGATTCAATCAAGTTGATATTTTTCATGGATATACTACTCTGTAGATCCTGCAAGATGAACGATTCAAATTATAAAAAAAAATCTTATGAGGCCCATAGGTGATCCCATGGTTTCCACCTCTGCCAGATAGAAGCTACTCTCTTGTAACTTGACCACCAAAAAAAAAGGGGCGAAAGTGATAACTATAGAATTTCGGGGCCAACCTTTTTCTACCACCTAGTAGTACAAAGATCACATTCCGGACTTCCTGAATCGCATTTGAAGCAGAAGAGCAATGATCAATCTCTCTCTGCCATCTCCCGCGAATTTGGTCCCGCCTCCGCCCAAAACCCTAAACCCATCCCGCCAAAAGACACCCCCAACCCAAACCCTCAAAAATCCCAACTTCGAACACTTGAAGAACCGCCTGATCCATCAAGCCAGTGTGGGCCACCTCCGCCAGGCAATCTCGACCCTTGATCTCATGACCCAACAAGGCCTCACCCCCGACCTCTTCACCTACTCCCTCCTCCTCAAATCCTCCATCAGAACCCGCCAATTCCATCTGGGTAAGCTCGTCCACGCCAGACTATCCGAGTCGCAGCTCGAGCCCGACTCGGTCTCCCTCAACTCACTAATCAGCTTGTATTCGAAGAACAACGACTGGGTAACGGCCAATGCTATCTTTGAAAACATGGGTGAGCGTCGAGACGTGGTTTCTTGGAGCGCAATGATCTCGTGCTTCTCACGTAATGATATGGAATCGAAAGCTATATCTACTTTTGTTAAGATGCTTGAGTTTGGAGAATACCCCAATCAGTTTGGCTTTGCCGCCGTGATTCGGGCATGTTCGAATGCCGAGAATGCTTGGATTGGGGATGTAATTTTTGGGTCTGTGATAAAGACTGGGTATTTTGAGTCTGATGTGTGTATTGGATGTGCATTGATAGAGATGTTTGCGAAGGGAAGTGGTGACTTTGATTCAGCGAAGAAGGTGTTCGACAGAATGCCTGACAAAAATTCAGTCTCTTGGACTTTGATGATAACTAGATATTCTCAGATGGGTAATCGAAAGGAAGCCGTTGAGTTGTTTATCAATATGGTAGAGAGCGGTTATATGCCAGATAAGTTTACTTTTACTAGTTTGGTTTCTGCTTGTGCAGAGTTAGGGCTGTTATCGTTTGGGCAGCAATTGCATGCTCAAGTGGTCAAGTATGGGTTGGCTTTCGATGTTTGTGTTGGCTGTAGTTTGGTTGACATGTATGCGAAATGTGCGGAAGATGGATCTATGGTTAATTCAAGGAAAGTTTTCGATCTTATCCCTGATCATAATGTTATATCTTGGACTTCGATTATCACAGGTTGTGGGCAGAGCGGAAAGCATAGTAAGGAAGCCATTGAGCTCTATTGCAGGATGATCGAGGATCAAGTTTTACCTAATCATTTCACCTTTTCCAGCCTTTTCAAGGCATGTAGTAATCTTTCTGATCCTGATACTGGTGAACAGATTTATGCACATGTGGTGAAAATGGGTCTTGCGGCAGTTAATTGTGTCGGGAATGCTCTTATTAGCATGTATGCTCGATCTGGTAGGATGGAAGATGCTAGGAAAGCTTTCGATATTCTATTTGAGAAGAATTTGGTTTCTTACAACACAATTGTTGATGGATGCACCAAGAATATTGATTCTAATGAAGCCTTTGGAGTATTCCCTCAAATTGAGGCTACTGGGTTCGTGCTCGATTCTTTCACATTTGCCAGCCTCTTGAGTGGAGCTGCTAGTATAGGTGCAGTTGCTAAGGGTGAACAAATTCATGCTCGGTTACTAAAGGCAGGGTTCGAGTCAAATCAGCACATAGCTAATACTCTAGTTTCCATGTATTCAAGATGCGGAAACATGGAAGCTGCTTTGCGAGTTTATTCCAAAATGGAACGTTTGAATGTGGTATCATGGACTTCTATTATAACAGGGTTAGCAAAGCATGGGTTCGCAACAAGAGCATTGGAAATGTTCCAAGAAATGCTTAATGCAGGTATAAAGCCAAACGAGGTCACCTATATTGCTGTTCTATCAGCTTGTAGCTATGTAGGTATGATTGATGAGGGGTGGAAGCACTTCAACTCAATGTACAAAGAGTACGGAATAAGCCCTAGAATGGAACACTATGCATGTATGGTTGATTTGTTAGGCCGGTCAGGCTTCTTAGGGGAAGCCATGCAGCTCATCAACTCAATGCCTTTCGAAGCTGATGCTTTGGTCTGGCGCACATTGCTTGGAGCTTGTCGAGTCCATGGTAATATCGAGCTTGGGAAACAGGCTGCTGAAATGGTTATTGAGAAAGAGCCAAATGATTCAGCAGGGTACATTTTGCTATCAAACTTGTACGCTTCCGTGGGCCAATGGAACGAGGTAGCAGAAATTAGAAAAACCATGAAAAAGAAGAATTTGGGAAAAGAAGCTGGCAGTAGCTGGATAGAGATAGAAGATACGGTGCATAAGTTTCATGTGGGAGATACATCCCATCCCCAAGCAGAGGAAATATACAAAGAACTTGATCAATTGGTTACCGAGATAAAGGAGGTGGGTTATGTCCCTGATACAAGCTCTGTTCTTCAAGATGTTGAGGATGAACAGAAGGAGGAATTTCTGCTGCAACACAGCGAGAAAATTGCCGTGACATTTGGTCTTATTAACACGTCAAAACCTAAGCGTATTACTGTATTTAAGAATCTTCGCGTGTGTGGAGATTGCCATAATGCTATGAAGTACATATCGATGGTAAAGGAGAGAGAAATTGTTTTGAGGGATTCTAACCGGTTTCACCATTTCAAAAATGGGATCTGCTCCTGCAATGATTACTGGTGATGACCGTTTCTTGAGCAAAACAATTTCATTCTTTCAGTTTTGAAGGTCTCGGCTGCTTAATTTTTAACTGCAATCTTCTTCATATTGTAGATTTCGGAGGTAAATATGGGATGTATTGCATTGATTGCAACCAAAACCTGTTTTACAATTCAATGTCTTCATTTTGCTTTCAGCAGGCGTATTGGGGTATTGGAAATTTGTTACCAAAAATGCTGAAGCGAATTTGCAGATGCTGGATTTATCAAATTTGAAATATGCCAATTGAGGGCTTTCAGCCTGCGTATGGGGTATTGGAAATTTATTACCAAAAATACTGAAGCGAATTTGCAGATGCTGGATTTATCAAAATTGAAATATGCCAATTGAGGCGTTTTGTTTGTTGCTGCCTTTTCGACTCATTCCAAAATATATGAACCGTCAACAGATTTAAACCGTTCACTTTCTTGCCACCATGCATGAAAATTTCTCCTTCTGAGTACAGGCCCAAGGAAATGCTGAGGAGCAAACCCAAATGTAGGTATTGCTTCCACGCCGATTGCATCAATGAATGGCTTCGCACAAATGCTCCTTGTTCAGTCTGTAGGAACTCTCTTGATCGGTCTCTGTGGGCTCAAGCAGTGTAGATTTTGGTTTTTTATTTTTATTTTGTCTTTTTGTTAAGTGTAATTGAAGTACTTGATGACTTGCTAGAGATCATTGCATGTGTTAAGAAAAGAAAGAAAGAATCACAAAAGGGAAATTAAGCAGACCTGTTAAGTGATCAATGTCTCTAGTTTCTTGCAAATTTAATAATCTCTGGATGGTATCATTCAATTTGACCACAAGAACGAGATTTATCATCAATATTTCCAGTAAATTTCCAAACAACTATACCACAAGCGTTAATCTGCAAAAGTCTTTGTTTTTGTTACGGTACAAAATGTTTCTTAGCTACCATGGACTACAACAAAGGGATAGAAATCCCATCAATAACTCTAGAAAAGACGATAAAAGTAACATTACGAATTGGGCGTGATCTTCTAATACCAGTACATTGGAGGCAAATCACTTGATCAAAGCACAACAGAAGCTTTATGGTAAGGCTATACATCGGTACATTAATATCTCACGGTGTCAAGTATCAATTGATGAAAAAGATAGTGGTTTTATCTTTCTCACTCGGATTCAACAATAACTTCCAACTCATTGTTAAAAGGCCTTCCACTCGCCTGACCCGTGGCCAAAGTTGGATTTGTAGAGGCAAATGGATTGGGAGGCTTGATCAGAGTGTCTCCATCTCCTTCCAACATTTGAATCACACCATGCATTGAAGGCCTATCAACTGGGTACCATTGAATGCACCAAAGTCCTACGATTGCCAACTTTTTTGCAATCTTGGCATCTCCTTCATCTTGAATATGAATTCCCAGCTCTTCTCCACTTTCCAAACGATTGTAAATCCATTCGGGAAAATAAATTTGGTTAGTGCTATTGACCATTACATCGAAATTCTTTTTTCCTCCTACCATTTCAAGCAACAACATTCCGAAACTATAAATATCTGATTTGTATGACACATTCCCGAAGTTCCTTGAGAACACTTCTGGTGCAATATAGCCAATGGTACCGCGAGCAGTAGTCATGGATACAACACTTTGTTCCTTAGAACACAATTTAGCTAGACCAAAATCTGTTATCTTCGGATTCAAGTTCTCGTCCAACAAGATGTTATGTGGTTTAATATCGAAATGAAGGATTTGTTGGTCACATCCTTGGTGAAGATACTCAATTCCTTTGGCTATGCCCATAGCAATTTCTAGCAGCTTTTTCCAACCAAGTAAACGCTTGTCGCGATCAGATGATGCAAACTTTTCCAGCGAATCATTTGGTAAGAAATCGTAAATAAGAGCTCTTCTGAATCCATCAGCACAATATCCAACCAGGCGAACCACATTGACGTGGTGGATTGTACCAATTATTCCCACTTCGTTGATGAACTCTTCTCCATTTCCCTTAGTGCTATTGAGGATCTTAACCGCAACATAAACATCATTGGAAAGTTGTCCCCTGTACACTGTTCCATATCCTCCTTGGCCTACTTTGTCCTTGAGTTGGTTTGTAATTTTCTTAATATCGGCATAAGAGTATCTTGCTGGCTTCAAAGCTCTATAATCCTCCAAGAACCTCTCAATCTTTAGATGATCCTTTCTCTTTATTTTCTTTTGTCTATAGAACCAATACATTGCAATGAAGATTACAAGAAGCAAAAATGAGCCTAAAGTCCCACATGAAATCTCCAAGTCATGACCTGTGAAAGATAGATAAGACCTGTTATATTTTTTCTTTGTGTGCTGAAAATGGTGTCTAAAGCTTCAAACTACTATCTAGGGCCCGTTGTTTGATGACACCTGCAGGCAGCAGCGCCATGACTTGTGGAGAGTACTTAGCTGATAAGGGCCGCTTTTTTAGGGTTTGGGATTTGTGTTTTAAGTTTATAGGGTTGGGCTGGGTTGAGATTTTATACCCGTTTAGTAAATGGTATGGGGTTGTGAAAATCACTTAAGGCCCAACCCGGCCCGATAAAAATAAAAGAACTTCTATTTTTAATAGGATATAGGTATATAGGTATGTATGTATATGTATGTATAGGTATATGTATACTGTTATGTTATCCCGATAAGTCTTAAGGTTCTCCTTTTATAAGTGAGACACCTTAGAGAAGTTTTTGCAAGTTATAGCTTCATGGATATTGGAGAGTTCCAACTTTTTGATCACTTTAATTATTTTTTGTGGGGATATTTAATTATTAGAACTTTTTATGAGTCAGTTTTTTAGTAGTGATGAAAAAACTTAGAACTTTAAGTTTAATTATTTCGGTTGTCAATTCTAATTTGTGAGCATCATGATTGATTAATTTATGTTTGGGTTACAATGCTTTAGAAAAATAATGGTCTTATTGGGCTAGTTTGGGAAATAAAATTTTAATTGGACAGAGCTTGAGATTATTAATTGAAGCCCGATTATTTATTGGGCGGGCTTGGGTATGAGTAAATCTTAGAGGTGGCAATCACAACCCATATTTTTGAATCCGCCCAAACCCGCCCACTTATAACCCAACCCAATCCGCCCATATTATATAATGGGTTCATATGGGTTGAACCCATATGAACCCATATTTACATGGGTTTAAATGGGTTGAGAGTGGGTTCAATATGGGTTAGACACACTCACATTCACTGAACCCTCCAAAAACAAAACCTGGCCAAACCGGAAATCATCTCTCTCTCCATCTTCGTGGAAACATAAATCATCTCACACCCAAGCCGTTCTACTAGTATTAAAATCAACTCTCTCTACTCGCTCCGGCAAACAAAAATATCTCTCTCTCTCACACACACACACACTTTGGGTAGGTTTGAATTAAAAAGTAGGGAGTGACTTTTTTTCATCTTAATTCAAATTTTTTTTTGCATTTGGTAGTTTTGCATCACACTTTTGTGACTTGTTGGTTCATCCCCATGAGTGGAACCGAAAAAGTAAAAAAAATTGATCGAAACTCATATTTTTTTTTAAAAAGATTAAAATAAGTCAAAAAGACATCTCTTTGACTTATTTTTTTGTCCTTTTCAAAAAAAATTAGGTTCCGATAAAAAATTTATACTTTTTTTGTTACTCTCGTCGAGACGAACCAATAAGTCACAAAAATTTGACGCAAAACTAAAAAATGCAAAAAAAATTTGAATAAAGATGAAAAAAAAATCACTCCCTACTTTTTAATCCAAACTCACCTGAACCAACTTCTATTCTAAAAATAGTAAACGGGGTAAATTAATAGGTAAATCAACGTTCATCAAGTTGATTCCTCTATTCAAATATTTGATATTTTCAAAACACAAACCAAAAACACAGCATTACTTTTCTGAATGGGATGGGGGGAAGAGAGGGGAGGAAAAAACGGGGAAAAAAAAAACGGGAAAACGGGTCGGGTCGGGCGGGTTTGGGTTTGGCTTGACCCATATTTGACCCGACCCGTCTCAACCCGTTTACTTTTTGACCCATATTCGACCCGCCCATATTTGACCCACAACCCGTTTCAACCCGCCCAAACCCGCCCGTTTGCCACCTCTAGTAAATCTCATTATTATTAGGGTGATTTATGGGCCGGTTCACATTTTGGACCTAAATTCCCACCAACTCCAGCCAAATTTCAAAAAGCACGTCTAAGGATCTCAAGAAAGAGAGAGTTCTCTCCTTTCATGGCTTCCATGAAAACTCTCAAGTCAACCTTCTTCATCATCTCCTCTCTCCTCCTGTCCCTCCACCTCTCCCAAACCACCGCCCACCAAAACTATATGAGCACCGCGGATTTGCACTCAAGAGGCTTAATCCTAGTAAAAATCTACTGCCTCATCATCCTCTTCGGTCCAAACCTTCGGCGATCTGACCACCAAATCATAACCTTTCTCGTACATGTTGGCCGCGACGAGGTACCTTCTACCATGTTTGGCAATTGTGTCGTGTTGAACTTCAGAGTATACTTTTTTATGCACATGAATCTGTTTGTTGTCTCTTTTTTTTTAGTTAAAATTAGTGAATTTCACTAATAATAATGCCCAAAAATTCTTAGTGAATTTTACTAAGTGAAATCCAGACCCATTGAGATTTGGTGAAATTTGAAATCGGAGTGAAATTAGTAAAATTTAATTAAATAATCTTCGATTTTAGTAATAATGTTGAATATCGTAAGACTTGATATCTTAACGGTTTAGATCGATCATCCTAACAAAAAAAAATTTAAAAAAAACTTAAGTTAAAATTGGTCATACTTTTGACAGTCATACTCAACTCATTTCACTTGAAAGGTCAAACCCAAATTATTGTCTTAAGACAGTTGAATAATTAATTTTTTACTGAACTCTCATTTATCCACGAAAAATTGGAGGGATTTTGATTTTTTGGATTAAATTTTTTAGAGAGAGAATTTGATTTGGAGAAATATTTTGAGAGGAAATTGCAATTGTATTAAAAAATTTGGGTATAGTACTTACTTTTTGGTGAATTTCTTGGATGAAAATTTTGAGCAAAAATTTCATTTTTAGTTTAAATTTTTAAGGTATTGTATAGGGAAAAATTAAATTTCCAAAAAATAATATGGATGGAATTGAAAATTAAGATAATATGGCAGAAATTTTAAAATTTAAAAAAATAATGTGGCGGAAATTAAAAATAATTTTAGTTTAAATTTTGTACAACACATTGTGCTAAGGTAACGACTATGTATGGTATTGTTACTGAATTTATGGTTTTTAGACATGTATTTTGCTTGGGTATAATTATTATTGATTGTGGTACGACATATTTTGGTTTTATTATCGAATATTTTAATCGATTTCCTTTCGTACGATACGTTGTGGTAAGAAAATGTCAATTTATGGTATTGTCATAACAATTGTAGTTTGTTATATAATTTGTGGTATTTACATATTTTTTTTATACGACACGTTGTGATAATAAAATGACAATTTTAGGTGTTGTCATAAAAATTGTGGTTATTTTATAAAATTGTGGTATTTTACAAATATTTTTGGCTTGGGTATAACAATTGTTGATTCTAATACGACATATTTTGATTTTGTTACGGAATATCATACGAGTCAAAGAATTTTTGGTACGACTCATTGTGATAAGATAATGCCAATTTATGGTGTTGTTATAACATTTGTGGATATTATTATTTAATTTTTGATATTGTACGCATATATTTGGTTGGGGTACAGTATTATGAATTCTGGTACGATAACCTGCTAATGACCTGGTCAACAGATAAATTTTAAAATGCAAGTCATAACTAGCATCATAAATATGCATTAGAAAACCAAAAATCGGCATAATGAAAATCACAAATTGTCATAATTTAGACATTCGGTTATACCCTGTGTACCATAGTTTTCTTCTCCATTTTCTAGACCCACAGGTAATTTTCTGTTATTATGAAGTGTAAGCCCATGCCGATGTTTGTGCATCCCTACTCAGTGGAATACCTTCAACTTTGATACACACGTTACATAGACCACTATAATATTGAACATCCAATATTAAAAGGTTAAACTTGGAAGCTTATCTCAATCTCAACCGTGGAGCTAATTGTCAAAATTTTCCATGTTGATTCAATTGATTTCCCCGCAGACGGAAACGATCTACTTAATTTGTTTCACCACAAATAATAGGAGTAGTAGATTATTAGTAAACTAATTTTAATCGGAGAAGTTTTAATTAGTATTTTCTTTTTAAATTCTATGAAATTAATGGTTCTTTCATCTTTGATAACTACCACCAAAAAAATTCCCGGAGATGCCACTATTAGTGTAGGAGATGTAGAAGCCCACCGAATTAAAAATAATGGGATTAATAATACAAAATCTCCCATGGTTGCATTAGATATTCCCACGTTATGAAATTTTGAATTTAATTTTGTTCACCCTCCTAACAAGAGGGTGAATATTATCCTTATGATGTTGAAATGGTGTGAATCTCATCACAAAATGATGTTATGCTTCTCAAAAAGTGTACCTACACCATTTCAACTAGGGGTGAGCATAGTTCGGAATGGTTTGGTTTTGTAGTAAACCAAGAACCAAACCAATACCTACGGATTATGAATTTGGAAAACCAAACCAACCCACAAAAAGCATAGAACCAAACCAATCCAAACCATATAAATACGGTTCGGTTTCGGTTTAAACCACGGTTTGCTTTGAACTAAACTATCATCTTCAAAAAATATTTAAAGTACTTAAAATTACAAAGATAAATTAAAAGAAAACTTACATTCAAATTATCAAAACACACTAACTTCAACCAACTAATTAAGAGTAGAATACCAATAATTGCCTCAAATCTTAAACTAAGAAAATGAAATACTGGTAAGTCACTAAAAGAACAAACTAAGAATACCAACTATTAAACATTTTAAGATAATTTAACCAAATAAAATGCCAAAGATAATTCCTAAAAACTATTGAATTGAAATAAGGCAGTAAAATGGCAGTGGTAATAATTAAATTATATATAATTGTAATATACAGTTCGGATCGGTTTGGAACCATAACCGTGAATGTGAATCTACAAACCAAACCATGTAAAGCGGTTTCTAATTTTTTTAAACCATGATCAAACCATAATACTAAAAAACCGAAACAAACCTTTCGATTTGGATTGGTTTGGACTGGATTCGCGATTTGACGGATTTTTTGCTCACCCCTAATTTCAACTAGGGGTGGCAAATGGGCGGGTTTTGGTCAAATTAGGTAAGTTGTAAGTGGATTGGGTCATTAATGGGTCATTGACCCATTTAGAACCCATTAGTTATAAGCCTAAGTACCCATACCCAACCCGACCCATTTATTTAAAACCAAACCCGACCCATCCATTAACCCAATTACATTTTTTTTTTTCCCTGAACGACATTAACCCAATTAGTCATGTTCACTGAAATGACTATATTACCACTATACATCTAAATGACTAAAATGCCCATGTCCACTTAAACTATCATATTATCCCTATATACAAAAATGACCAAATTTAATGTTTTTTTTCCCACCCAAGAACCCTTGCAAAAACAAAGTTTTCTGTGTCCTTCACGAACTTCTAATTTTTCTTTTCCTTTCATTAATTGTTTGTTTTGGGTTTCGACCTCTTTCCGTTCAGCTAAATAAGTCAACGGACTTAATTTTTTTGTCCTTATTCAATTTTTTTGTTTAATGGGTTATGTTGATGACCCATTGGGTCATTTAAGTTGACCCAATTAATGCCCAATTGAGACCCATTATTAGATGGGTTGAGACCCATTCTAACCTAACTTATAAATGGGTTGGGTTGGGTCTAATTTTTAGTAAGTGGGTTTGGGTTTACTAATAGATTTGGGTTCAATTTGTCACCCCTAATTTCAACTAATAAAATGGAGGATAACTTTCACCCCTTTTTTTAAAAGAGGATGGACAAAATTGAACTCTGAGATTTGACCTCGAGAAACCAAGCTTAGTTGAGTTGGTTTTGCTCATGTGTCTCCCCAGTGGTACGTGGCCAGTGTTTGACCCCACGAGGAGCAGGTTTGGAGTGTATGGTTATGGATAGCCTCTGAACCTCCGTTAACTAACATACTAAGTTACTAACACCCTGCTAACCTGCTAACTACAGCTGATGTATAAACTACAGCTGATGTATAAACTATGGCAACAACAACAAAAAAAAACCATCTGTAGCAAATGGGACAATGGTAACTTCAAAACGGGTCCAGATCCAGATCCAAAAAAAAACAGCACTTGCTTTTTCTCTCGAGAAGTTTAACAAGATCTTTTGTTGTGGGTATGCAAAGTTTCTTTTAACTTCCTCTGGTTCGAGCTTGCAAATGAAACAAATGGGAGATTAGAGAAAGAGGATACCCAAAAAACTTGCCTTCAACCCGTTGGTGCCATTTCAATTGCAGATCAGCTTGATGAAACGCCTCGTTCGGAACCAACAAGTTATACATCTTTCTGCAAGATAGCATCATGGGCGGATCATAGGCATAATAAGAGAAACTCTCCTCACCATCCTCGGCATATACTTCACGACCTTCGCCACCGAGGCAAGTTACCCTATACACGAAACCCGGTTTCGCTACTAAAGGGCAACTGAATAAACTAAAAGTGTAAACGGTATCTGCAAATTGAAAGGGAGTGGTGGACAAATCGAGGTTTTGAAGCTGTTGTGGGAAGCAGCTGTTTGGGTCTTTGAAGTGAATTGATTGGGAAGTGTAATTGATATTGGTGACTATAACTTGGACTGAATTAGGGAGGTCGAGAACGGTGGCAGTGTTGTTTGGAGAGCAAGAGAGGTCGAAGCCGGGGTAGCCGCAGTGCTGTGGGTGGTGGTTCTTTAGACGGAATGGGAAGCGGATTGGTGGACCGTGATCAGAGCATATTTTAGGAGTACAATCGTCCTGGGCTGTGGAAAGGCTTAGGAGAAAGAAGAGGAAAATATATATGGACATGGTACTACTCTCTCTCTCTTCTCTCTCTCTCTCTGAATATCTCAAAATTCTTAGCAGAGAGACTTGTACTAGTTCTATTTTGCTATAGAAATAGAGTCGTTTAAAAAAGGTTTTAGATGAACTGTGTGGGTCCCTTTCTTCTCTGCAATCAGTGTTCTTATCTTTTTCTCGTGGAAAATTCAGCAATCAATGTTCAAAGTCACCGATATTGACCTTGACTTAATGAGCTCCACATATTTTTTTGGGTAAGGAGCTCCACATGTTTATCTATCATTGATCTTCACTTGTATTCACTGAATTTCGTTTATCATTTTTCCTCTCTCTCTCTCTCTCTCTCTCTCTCTCTCCTCTTTGAGGGAATGGCCCTCGCGCCGGCGGGTTACAAAACCCCTCTTCTTCTTGTCCTCATCCTGTTTTCAGTAACCTGCAGCTACGGTAATCAAAAGCAGCAATCCATCAATTCCTGCGGAGACAATCTCAACATCAGCTTCCCTTTCCAATTACAAGGTGGCCCATCCAACAACACCTGTAACGACTACTTCTACACTCTTTTCTGCGATGAAAACAATCGCACAGTCCTTCCTCTCTCATCTGGAAAATACTACGTCCAATCAATCGATTACACCGACCACTCAATCCGTCTAGTCGACATAGGAATCCAAACCAACAACATTTGCTCCTCTTTCCCTCTCTCCTCTTTCAAAGGTAGCGATTTCTGGCCTGTGGGGTTAATCGCTGATTCGTCTAGGAGCTCGGTCTTGTTCTTCAGTTGTGAAAAACCAGTCCAATCTCCTACTTATATAAACAGGACTCGTTATTGTAACACCAGAGACGAATCGGGAAATGGGAATTATGAATCATATGTCGTGGCAGACGGAGATGATGTTAGGGTTCAGGATATTGCCGATTCATGCGTTTTGGAGGTGTCATACATTTCTATGTCGCGGTTGATCAGAAAAAGGGGATAGAATTTGTCGTGGTTGGATCTCAATAAGGAGTTAGGGTATGGGTTTGATATTCCGTGGGGGTATCCTTTTTGTGGGGATTTGTCACGATGCAGGCAAAGGGCTTCCTGCTTCGGGGATTCTGTGAATGTCACCGCCGTTTGCAGCAATCGTGATGAATATTGCCACTTTTACAGTGCGTCCTTGGAAACTTTAATCGTCTGATAACTTATTTCAGTATTTTTTATTTTTAAATTTTTTTTGTTTAGATTCTCATCATAATTTTGTAGGTTAATTTTTCGTTTCGACAAGACAAATAAAAAAAATATAAAAATATTGACCGATGTTGAAAAAAATTCATATATGACGGCACTTTAGAAAAAAAAAAAATAGCATGCATCTCATAATTGAATGATGCTAACCGACCATTTTGTAGGACTTGGTTGAGAAGTTTGATTGTGTTTGATATCTATCAATGTTCCATCAAGATGATTTTTTTCATTTATTATCCTCTCAAGAACACCGGTGATATGAGCGGTTTAGATCATCTCATTGTTGATCCGACTTGGGTATGATTCTATATTTGTGAAGTAGTACGTATAAGTATATTGTTAGAAAACATAAAAATGAGTATTTTAAAAGAACGAAGTTAAAATAAAAAGGCTGATGGAGTGTGTGTCTAACTAGTGCTTAGTTAAAATTAAAAAGTGGCCTATGGTTAGCTATTTATTAGTAATAAAGTGGTGATTTTCTTTCGCTAACATAATTCTTTTCTATCCCAAAAATGCAGGCAACTTGCCCTTGTGGTGGCGAATTCTCGGTAAGTATTTGTCCTCTGTTCATTTTGAATCTTGTGGAACATTTTGTGATTGGCTATTTATGTTATATGGACTCTGGTGCGAGTATCGGGTGCGGGTGCAAGTCTACGTGTCAGATCTTTCTAAACTTAAATCTTAGGATATTGGGATATGCGTCCCCAAATTGGGTATGGGTTCGGGGACACGTCCTGAACACTTGTTTGTCGTATATATAATATATTAATTGCATAATTTTTTCAAATTATGTACTGTAAATCATATTTAGTAATGTATTTAAACAAGAAGAGGTTAAGAAAAATATGTTTTTGCTATTTTCTTATTTTCAAATTATGTACCGCAAATCATATTTAGTAATTCTTTTAATTTTATTTTGTGATATGGAATATAGTAAAAGTTTTAAATTTTTCTTCCGATGCATGAAGGTTTTGGAAGCAAGCGATCACCAATGTTTCGGTAAAAAAAACGCTACTCATCAGTGGATACTTTTTAGTTTGGTCTCGTTTTCAAAGTGGTTTTATATATATCCAGTTGCTTTTGTCATTGCTTCCTACGATGTGTGCACTTCGTTATCTGATAGGGTGATTTGCAAGACTTGTTGAACGTTTTTCTAGTTTTAGATTCACTTATCATCGCCTCTTTATTCCATAACTTCCCTTACCCACCACCGGCCTTTCTCCGCAAATTGCTTTTCCCCCCTTACACACCCCCCGGCCCCACTTCCTTTTTCCCGGACTATCCCCGCCTCTCTCTCTCTCTCTCTCTCTCTCTCTCTCTTTCTTTCTTTCTTTACAGTTTGCTTCTTCTTCTTTTTTTTTTCCCTTTTCTTTCCGATTTACTTCTTTTTTTCATTTTATTTCCTTTTCTTTCTATCCAGTTTGAATTTTTTTTCTTTTTTTTTTCTCTTTAATAATAGGTTCAAGTCTAATTCTAGGTTTTGTAAAATAATTGAGAGAAAAAAAAGTGTTTCAATTGATCGTGTTTATCCGACTGTTTTCTTTTTCTTTTTTTGTCCTTTATAGATTAAAAAATATAGTTACAAAAATAAGTGTTTCAATTTTCAATCCGTTTGAACCAGTACAAAGATGTTATTTTTCTGATCATTTCATCCTAAATGGTCGTAGTAAATTTTTGGCTCTAAGGCCTTTCAACGAGCATTGTAAGACTCCTTATTTAGTTTTAGAGCTCTTAGGGTGCCCATTGAAAGGTCTTGAAGCCAAAAATTTATTATGACCATTTATGATGAAATGATCAGAAAAATAACATCTTTGTACCAGTTCAAACGGATTAAAAATTGAAACACTTAACCCATGCTGAGATTAACAACTTTTTCCCAGACGGTTTTTAGGATTTTCTAGTAACACCAGGTGGACGGCTCGTGCTAGAACGAGGATTTTCGTGCCCGTTGTTTTGAAGCAACATACTACTGAATCAGTTAAGAGGATCTATGCTAAATAACGGTTAACAAATTTATTAAATTGTACTATAGTTAAAAATAATAATCCTAAATATAACATTTGTATTCTGGATTAGTATGTCGTTTGCAAAATACATTTCGTAATTAGTTCCCGAACACTAATTGTAATCTTAATGAATTTTTTACTCTAAGGCCTTTCAACGAGCACCCTAAGACTCATTATTTAGTTTCAGGACTCTCTTAGGGTGTCCATTGAAAGGCCTTGGAGCCAAAAATTTATTACGACCATTTAGGATAAAATGATCAGAAAAATAACATCTTTGTACCGGTTCAAACGGTTTGAAAATTGAAACATTTATTTTTGTAACTATATTTTTTAATCTATAAAGGACAAAAAAATAAAAATAAAATAGTTGGATAAACATGATCAATTGAAACACTTTTTTTTCTCTCAATTACTTTACAAAGCCTAGAATTAGATTTGAACCTATTATTAAAGAGAAAAAAAAAAAAGAAAAAAAATTCAAACCGGAAAGAAAGAAAAGGAAAAAGAAGAAGAAGAAGCAAACTGTAAAGAAAGAAAGAAAGAAAGAAAAGGGAGAGAGAGAGAGAGAGGGGTAGTCCGGGAAAGGGGGGGGGGGGGGGGCTCCCTTTCTCCTTCCCAAGTCTGGATTTATCGTGTCGTTTCAGTCGTCAGTGGTCGACTGGGAAGAAAGAAAGAATGAATGCCCCGAAAGGGAGATTTTAGTAAATAACCAAATAGAATACTTTGAATTTATACAAAACTGATCATAGAAAAAAATCATTTTGTAAATGTATATAGACTAGAGAAATTAATTTTCTTTTGATCAGCAAAGAAAGGTTTCCATATCATTAACAGAAATGATACAAAACAGAAACCCTGTAGTGACACATCAGGGAGCATCACTACAGGGTTTCTGTTTTGAATCATTTCTGTTAATGATATGGAAACCTTTCTTTGCTGATCAAAAAAAAATACTCCCTCCGTCCCATAATGTTTGGCATTTTCAGGAATGCGTGTCATTTTTAAATTGCTTATATCTTTCAATCCATAATGTTTTAGGCGATTTTTTGAACTTTGTTTAATAGAACAAATTAAACTCTATCAAACAAGATCCATATTGCTTATAAAAAACATTATGAGTTAAAAGATATAGTTAATTTTCTCATAAGACTGGAATAGTGAAAGTGCCAAACTTTATGGGACGGAGGGAGTACTGTATTAAGCAAGGGATACAAAACCAGCGGTCCTCTGCCCTTAGGCTTGTAACAACAGCAAGAGTTAAGGATCTTTTGTGCTCCTTGTTACATAGTACTCCCTCTGTCCCTTTTTTAGAGTTTAGTATTTTATTTTAGACTATCCCTTATAAATGTCCATTTTGTAAAGTTAGTGGGTAAAAGTTGGTGAATTTTCTATTTTGCCCCTAAAAGTATATTCCATTTTGAAAAATTAGTGAATAAAAATGTAATAATGATGTTTTCATAGAGGGTAATGAGAGAAAGTGGAGGTAAAAGTTGATGTGAAAGGTGTAATGATGATGACTTTTTAATAAGTTGGAATTACGAAGCAAGACACTTAAAAAGGGACGGATGGAGTACTTATTAATATTCGATAAAATATTATTATCTTTTTATTAAGATAATTAATTTAATAATTGGACATCTATGATATGCACATTCTCACATGGCTAAATCTACAATCTCTTTTTTTTCCCCGCAGATATTGGACTCGATGTGGTGTTCTATGTGGTGTATTATATTGTGCCCCCAATTGGTAAGACCTTATCCTTCCTATGAGCCTATCTACGGTGAACCACAGTAAATAAGCCATTTTGGCTTATTTTTTGTCCTTATTCAAATTTTTTTCGTATCGCTTAGCTTATCATCATTTTTTTGGGGATTATTGCATCCTCATGACAAGAGGAATCTAAAAAGTAAAAAATTTTGATCGAAATCCAATTTTTTTTGAATAAAGACAAAAATAAGCCAATAAGCCATTTTTTCGTCTTTATTCAAAAAAAATTAGATTTCGATCAAAATTTTTTATTTTTTAGATTCCTCTTGTCATAAGGATGCAATAATCCTCAAAAAAATGATAATAAGCCAAGCGATACGAAAAAAATTTGAATAAGGACAAAAAATAAGCCAAAGTGGCTTATTTAGAAGAACACCCCCTAAATGCACCTTTTAATAGACCGAAAACAAACTGAAATAAATGAACCGAAAGAATGGAGTACATAAAGGGTCAATTGAAATGACGTGACATACAAATAGTATAGGGTAAATTTTACAAATGATCCCTCTAGTTTACATGATTTTTCATTTTCGTACCTCTAGTACCAATTGTGTTAATTTTAGCCCTATAATTTACATTCTGTCTCAATTTCGTCTCTCTCGCTTACAGCGTCAATGAAACAAACGGAATTGAAGGGCAGAATTGTTATTTCTCCTCACAGAGGAACCAAATTGATATTTTATGAAAACTAGAGGGACTATTTCTAAAATTTTACTTTTTACTTTTGTTTTTTAAAATAAAATTAAAAGACACCATACATAATATAATTCTCATCTCATTTTTTTATATTGAATAATCAAAATATGTTGAAATTTTTAAAACTTTTATTATATTCCATATCACAAAAATATGAGAAAATTCAAAAAAGCAATCCCCCTGTTAAATGTCTAGGTATTGTATTTTTTTTCAATTGGATTTTCAATCTCGTTATTTTCCTTGTCACGCGATTAAAAAAAAAGTTGTTCAATAGTATTTTGGTATCTTGTAATTTTGTTTAATTAAGCAATGAAACACTATTGAATATTAAGAGATTGAATGCATTAAAACATGTGCATGGGTATTAGGGATGAAAATTTTAACCGAAAAACCGAACGAACCGAACGAATTTTGCTTAATTCGGTCGGTTTATGTTTTAAGTCGGTTCGGTTCGGTTTTGATTTTTTGAAAAAATTTTAAGTCGGTTCGGTTTCGATTTTATAGAAATACCAACCGAACAACACCGAACCGAACTGAAAATAATGGTTGAATGTGTGATTACGGGTTAAAGTTGTAACATGGGCTTATTTAATTGCATTATGGGTTTTGGACGGTCATGTGGACTGTGATGGAAAAAAACATGTGTTTGGGCTTTTTTATGTAACTCATTATTCTTGCTTATTGGGCTGAAAAAAACAATGACTGGCCCATTGCTTGAAAACCGACTAAAACCGACCGAACCGAACCGAACGAAACTAAACCGAACCGATCGGTTTTTGAACCGAATTGGTCGGTGTCGGTTTGGAAAAAAGGAAAACCGAATGATTCGGTTCGGTGGTAAAATTGGGAAAAAACCGACCGAACCAAACCGATTTCATCCCTAATGGGTATAGTGTATTTATTGTGGGGCTTACTCCTGACTCATATAACAAATAAACATGGATTGAATATTGATAGCTACATGATCAGCTTATATGAGTCTTCAAACAACTTAACGACTAATAGTTATATAATGAAATACGAAGATAACCTCTTCAGATCAATATAAGTTAGCAAAGCTCTGAGTTAACTTGCAACATCACTTCCAAGTCGAAAATTCACTTGCTTATTTATTATTCAATAGTGCTCCACTTTTTAATCAACGATTACAAGATTAACTAAATAATTTTGAACATTTTTTTTAATCAGGTGAAATAATAAGGAGATTATAAATAAAAAAAAATTAATAGCGATGTTTTTTATTAATCTTTGAGAGAGATACAAAGACTAAAAGGAGCAAGAAAAAAGCAACAAAAGTCCATCCGAGACCCAATCCCTTAATTGGCAAGATGCCAACCAAGGATATTTAACTAATTCGTTGATTTTTGAATTTTTCAACATATTTGTAATGTGTAATGCAATATAAATATAAATTTTCTCAAATATTTTGATTACCCAATAAAAAATAATTGAGGTGTCAAATACATTACATATGGTATTTTTTTTTTTTTTGCAAAAAACAAAAGTACAATGTAAAATTTTAGAAAGTCCCTCTAGTTTACTTAAAATCTCAATTTAGTCCCTTTACGAGAGAAAATGACAATTATGCCCGTCAATTCCGTTTGTTTCATTGACTTAGTCAAGGAGAGGGATGAAATTGAGACAGAATGTAAACTATAGGGTTAAAATTGACACAATTAGTATTAAAGGGACCGAAATAGAAGTTCGTATAAACTAGAGGGATCATTTATAAAATTTGCCCTATAGTATATGAATACGTACAAGTGTGTGCGTGTTGTTGTGCGTGTGCATATTTCTGTTTGAAGAACGATCCCGTGCAAATAAATATAATTCCAAGATAGCAAATCATATTTAGTAATGTATAATATATTACCCTATACTTGTTTGGGTATGGGTTCAGGGACATGTCCTGAACACTTGTTTGTCGTATATATAATATATTAATTGCATAATTTTACAAATTATGTACCGTAAATCATATTTAGTAATGTATTTAAACAAGAAGAGGTTAAGAAAAATATGTTTTTGCTATTTTCTTATTTTCAAATTATGTACCGTAAATTATATTTAGTAATTCTTTTAATTTTATTTTGTGATATAGAATATAGTAAAAGTTTTAAATTTTTCTTCCGATGCATGAAGGTTTTGGAAGCAAGCGATCACCCATGTTTCGGTAAAAAAACGCTACTCATCAGTGGAAACTTTTTAGTTTGGTCTCGTTTTCATATATACCAATGGTTCCAACATAAGAGATATTCAAAGTGGTTTTATATCCAGTTGCTTAATTTTGTCATTGCTTCCTGGTGATTTGCAAGACTTGTTGAACGTTCTTCTAGTTTTAGATGCACTTTTCATCACCTCTTTTTCCATGACTTCCCGAAATGCCCACCATCGGCCTTTCTCCTTCGAGTCTCGATTTTTCATGTCGTTGCTGTCAACTGGGAAGAAAGAAATGAATGAATGCTCATAGAGGTGTCAAACGTGTTGTGCTGTGCTATTTAGCTTCTTGCCAACCGTGCTTTGTGTCGTGCCGTGCCGTTTTCAATCGTGTCGTGTCATGCCGGCCCATTTACTTAAATCGTGTCGTGTCATGCTGGCTCGTTTACTTAATCGTTTCGTACCATTTTTAAATCGTGTCGTGTCGTGTCGTGTCGTGTCGTGCCGGCACATCACCAACCGATTTTCGTCCGGAAAAAATCTTCCCAAAAAGCCAACATTCCCGTGTTGTGCCCGTGCCGTTTAAAAAAAAAAATGCAATGTATTGATTATAACTTACAAGTTTGTTTAGTTTCGTAACAAGCTTGAAATTTTTTGAAATTCCTTAAGCTTTTTAACCCAAGCTCGAATAAGTGCATGAACTCTTGTCAAGGCTTTTTTTCCTTTTGGAACAATTTCCGTTTTATAAAGGGACGAGCCCAAAAAGCCAAGGGATGGGTGGGGATGGGGCAGATATAGTGATGAATGATGATGGTGTTAGAAAAATACACAATAACAAGCCCTAATTTCTTGCTCAATTCATGGCATGTGAATAAACTTTAAAACCCAAGTGCATACCTGTGAGAGATGAAGATCCCATCATCTTGAGTGTAACGACAAGTTGCTGCTATGAAGCGATCGAGCCGATCTGGAGCCAAATGCCACAGACAACGTTTTTTTTTTTGAGAGAGTGACTACCCCCTTACCTTTGTTTACTAGAATATGTTTTTAGTGGGCCAAAACACATATATATAGGATGGGGGCAGGATACTCCTCTTGTGCCTAATAAAATGGCCCAGCCCATTATGGGTCCAAATTAACCATATAGCACCAGACTCACACTTAACAAAATACATACTAATAAAATTGGTGCATCAAAATGACCCAATACGAAATGGTGATCACTAACCAAATGGGTCTAAACAAATACTCCGATATATTTGATAATCGAACTAATCCGAAACTATTAACATAAATGAATATGCTAGTCCACAAAATATGGAATAAATCTAACATTCTCCCACTTGGACAGCATATGTCATTATGTAACAAAAGTGCCAAATAACTACATAAGCATATGTTCGGATTAGCTAAACAACATAGACTATCAAATGTGAGTCAGCACCCCAAACCCATTCTCATGTCCATAAGGGGTACATAAGTATCCGGTCATGTAAATCAATGCATCGACAAGATGCAAAGTACACAACAAAACACCTATAACCCGAGACATAGATGGTAGTATGAAAGTGTGGTGTGGAAAATATACCAAAGGTGATCAACACATCAAATTTCCACAATATCCATGTGTCCGCCCAAGACACTATGCCTACTGAGATTGGGTCAAAATATCTCAGATTCTAGCACCAATAATGCCATAATTAAAAAATTGCGCGCACAACAAATATGGCAATAAACATTGATCATAGCATGCATACAAAATTCTCGAGAATATGATCAATCAAAATATCACCATTAACACAGTAGCAGCTGATTACAATATACGAAACTCCCACTAAGCAAAAACAACAGAAGACTCAACTAATCCCATATGAGTCGCATGCTCTTGAAACACTTTAGGAGCCAAACCTTTAGTTAGTGGGTCAGCCAACATTTGCTCTGTGGAAATGTGTTCAATAATTATGAAAGACAACATAATTTTCTCTCGAACAAACAAGTACTTAATGTCAATATGTTTAGAGCGTGATGAGCTCCTAGTGTTCCGAGAAAAAGAAACTGTTGCAGAGTTATCACAAAATATCTTTAGTGGTCTCGAAATGGAATCAACGATTCCTAACGCAGAAACAAAATTGCGCAGCCATAAAGCATGACATGTAGCTTCATAACAAGCTATGTACTCTGCCTCCATAGTCGAGGTAGCTGTAAGTGTCTGTTTGACACTTTTCCAAGATACAGCTCCGTCTGCCATCGTAAACACATAACCAGAGGTGGATTTTCTGTCATCTACGCAACCAGCAAAATCAGCATCTGTGTATCCAACCACATTGAGAATATTTGAGCGTCGGTAAGTAAGCACAAAATCTTTAGTACCCTGCAAATATCTCAACACTTTCTTTGCAGCTTTCCAGTGATCCAAACCCGGATCACTTAAGTATCTTCCAAGTACACCAACAGCATATGCTATATCAGGTCGTGTACATACTTGAGCATACATAAGACAACCCACCAGTGAGGCATATGGGATAGTTTGCATGTGAGCCCTCTCATCATCATTTTGAGGGCATTGAGACCTTGAAAATTTGTCACCTCTCACAATAGGTGCTTTTCCAGGAGAACAAGACTGCATGTTAAACCTACTTAAAATTCTGTCAATGTAGGTTTTCTGAGACAAGCCTAGAATACCATTTGCTCGATCACGAAGGATTTGGATACCCAATACATAAGATGCCTCACCAAGATCCTTCATATCAAAATGCATAAAGAGTAACTGCTTTGTCTCAATCAAAAGTGCAGTATCATTAGCAGCAAGTAGAATATCATCCACATACAATACAAGAAAAATATAACTACTCCCACTGACCTTCAGGTATATACACTGATCTGCAACATTCTCCTTAAAACCACAAGAGGTGACAATCTCGTCAAACTTTAAGTACCATTGTCTCGAAGCTTGTTTAAGCCCATAAATGGACTTCTTGAGTTTGCATACCATGTGCCCCTTACCATTTGCCACAAAACCATCGGGTTGCACCATATACACATCTTCAGATAGATTTCCATTCAAGAAGGCTGTCTTCACATCCATCTGATGTAGCTCTAAATCAAAATGAGCTACTAAAGCCATGACTATCCGAAAAGAGTCTTTGGTGGAAACCGGTGAAAAAGTCTCCTTATAGTCAATGCCTTCTTTTTGGCTAAAACCTTTAGCCACAAGTCTTGCCTTGTACCTCTCTACATGGCCTTTAGCATCCCGTTTGGTTTTAAAAACCCATTTACAACCAATTGGTTTGCAACCATTTGGCAACTCAACCAAATCCCATACTTCATTTCGGGACATTGATGCCAACTCATCATGCATAGCATCCATCCAATATTGAGAATTAAAGTTACTAATGGCATCATCAAAAGTGAGAGGATCAGAGGACATACCGACGTCATATTCATGCTCTTGCAAGTAAACAATATAGTCATTCGGGATTGCAGACCTGCGTGCCCTTTCTGATCTTCTCAATAGAATGTCTGAAGTACCTTCATCAACAATAGGTTCCACGGGAACATTAGATTCCTGAAGAGCAGCACCATCTTGCTCAATTGGTGGAGAGTCAGTTATAGGTGAAGGAACAAGAGGCACTGGAACGATCACACGCTCTTCCCTTAACACAATCTCTCGTGGTGTGGAACTACCAACACCAACCTCATCCTCAAGAAAAACAGCACGATCAGATTCAACAATTCTAGTAGTGTGAGAAGGACAATAAAATCTAGATCCTCTTGAGCCAATGCAATAGCCAACAAAATATCCGCTAATAGTTTTGGCGTCAAGCTTTTTCAATTGCGGATTATATGGCCTAACCTCTGCTTTGCAACCCCACACACGAAAATGGCGCAAGCTAGGTTTCTTGCCAGCCCAAAGTTCATATGGAGTTTTAAGAACAGATTTGCTAGGCACTTGATTCAAAATATATGCAGCGGTTTTCAGTGCTTCACCCCATAAAAATTCTGGCAAAGAAGAATTGCAAAGCATACAACGCACCATATCCATTAGAGTACGGTTCCTCCTTTCTGCAATTCCATTCTGTTCAGGTGTCCCAGGCATTGTATATTGAGCCTCAATACCACATTCTTGAAGAAACTTGGCAAAAGGTCCAGGGTTACGACCCGTTTCATCATATCTCCCATAATATTCACCACCCCTGTCTGACCTTACTGCCTTAATCTTCTTACACTTCTGAAGCTCAACGGCAGCCTTAAAAATTTTAAAAGCATCCAAAGAGTTAGACTTCTCATGAATAAGCTCAATTTGTCCATAACGGGAATAATCATCAATGAAGGTTATGAAAAATTTATAGCCTCCAAGCGCAGCAGGAGCGAAAGGCCCACATATATCAGTGTGAATAAGCTCAAGAACCTCTTGACTTCTAGTAATCTTCTCCTTTCTAGTTTTAGCAGTAAGCTTTCCCTTAATGCATTCAATACAAGTGCCAAAATCAGAAAAGTCTAGATCATGCAAAATGCCATCCTTAATGAGTCTCTGAATTCTCTCTTTAGAAATGTGACCCAAACGTTTATGCCATAACATAGAGGATTTCTCATTCAGCCTAGCACGCTTAGAACCAACAACAACATTAGCATTGGGAATTTGAGATGATGAACCACCAAAATCAGAATGTAAATCAACCATGTACAGACCATCCGATAAAGTGCCAGAACCAACAAGGAGAGAGTTACAATACAAACTGACATGCCCGTTTCCAAAGTGGAAAGTGTATCCACATCGGTCCAAAACAGATACAGATATTAGGTTTCTTCTAATAGATGGTACATAAGCTACATCCCTTAGTTCCAAGACATGTCCAGAGGATAATGGAAGTCTAACTACTCCAACATGCTCCACTTTAACTTTGACTCCATTTCCCATGTTTACCATCAACTCTTTTTCATTTGGCTTTCGGCTACTTCTGAATTCCCGTAAGGAGTTAGTAATATGAATTGTTGCCCCCGTATCAAGCCACCATGTATCAAAGGGAATGTCTACTAAATTGGATTCAAAACACACCAGTGCTAAAGGATGGCAGACATGCAGAGATAATCCAGGATTGAAAGCTGTGAGAGATGATAACTACATTTTACTAAGCATGAAAAACGAAAGCATGCTTATCAAAAAAACATTTCTGCGCTAGCTACGAAAGTTCTACTAGAGTCTTAAATCACAAGACTAGTAAGACTCTTACGTAGGACAAAGCAGAACAATTAAATATAATGATTTAAAATGACCCATTACCGATAGGGTAAAATTGAGTCACCAAATACAAAATAGTTAATTGTTCTCTTCATCATTCAAAGCATCCTTCCAAACAATGATTTACCGATAGGATAAAGTCATAGCTGGACCATATGGACCTTTGTTAATCACAATAATATCGCCGTAATCAACATAATCGGCGTTCGAAAGAACAAGTTCTGAACCCCATTCCAGTTTTGTCAAAGATTAGACAAGTGGAGCAGTTAACTAAATCCACAATCTAAGACAAAACCCTTTGAAGAAAAGAAAAAAAGGAACAGTTGTCGGCAAATATGGAGGAAAAGAAAAAATGGGTGTCCTCCCCTTAAATTTCGATCGGCAGTCAGAAAAATGGGGAAAAAAAGAATCGGCAACTAAATCCCCAACGATCAACATGAATACGAATTGAATTCGCAATCACAGCACATGAATCGAAAAGCAAGAGGCTCTGATACCAATTGTTAGAAAAATACACAATAACAAGCCCTAATTTCTTGCTCAATTCATGGCATGTGAATAAACTTTAAAACCCAAGTGCATACCTGTGAGAGATGAAGATCCCATCATCTTGAGTGTAACGACAAGTTGCTGCTATGAAGCGATCGAGCCGATCTGGAGCCAAATGCCACAGACAACGTTTTTTTTTTTGAGAGAGTGACTACCCCCTTACCTTTGTTTACTAGAATATGTTTTTAGTGGGCCAAAACACATATATATAGGATGGGGGCAGGATACTCCTCTTGTGCCTAATAAAATGGCCCAGCCCATTATGGGTCCAAATTAACCATATAGCACCAGACTCACACTTAACAAAATACATACTAATAAAATTGGTGCATCAAAATGACCCAATACGAAATGGTGATCACTAACCAAATGGGTCTAAACAAATACTCCGATATATTTGATAATCGAACTAATCCGAAACTATTAACATAAATGAATATGCTAGTCCACAAAATATGGAATAAATCTAACAGATGGTGCATGATTGGCGAGTGAGAATGCTGTAACGTGGTGGTCCTGGTGGAGGTTTGGCTTGCAATGGTGTTGGATGTTTGTGGTGCTGATGGTGGCAAAGGCGGGTGATTTTTATGGCTATTCTATGGTGGCAAAGGCGGGTGATTTCTATGGTTTGTGTTGCAATGGTATTTTGTGTTGCAATTGTGTGGCTATCGTACAAGGGCCCCGTTTTTATACAATAGAACTATATAATATATATTAGTTGTTCCATTTAAGAGCACAACTTGACTATTGGCCTTGGTGGTGTGTGATGTGTGCAAAGATCTAGGGAACTTGGGTTGGGTTTGGTTCTTTTTTGAAACCATTTTTTTTCTTATTTATTGTTAGATTTAGCCATTTTCATTTAGGATTAGATAATAATAATAATAATATACGACTCTTGCACTTTTTGTATTAAATTACTTATGCTTTAGCCTTTTTTTCTTATTTATTGATAGGTTTTTTCAATTTTATTTTTTATCTTGTAATGTCAATTTTACAAACAAAAACCTATTGACTAAAATAAAGTAATAAACTAAAATAATTCATTTTCACTAAATAAAATTTGACTCTTTTTTTATAAAGTTAAATTTTTTGTTGTTTTTCCGTGCCCCATGCCTGTGCCCGTGCCCGGCTAGAATCATGCCATGTGCCTGTTGTAGGATAGGTCCGATTTATGAATGGACAAATACCCCTTAATAGATGTGCCGGAGAGGTTGGAATAGTCAATGGAAAGGAATGAGAGGAGTGATCTAGAAGGGTGAAGAAGAGATCATGGGTGAACAGAGAGGGATTAGGCAATGGAGACCCAAATGCAGAAATCCCAAGGAGGAAAGACAATAGAGCCCCTGAAAGAGGATAAAACCTCTTGGAAATCAGTGCTCACCAACTTTCTCTCTCTAGGGAATGTTCACAATGAGCTCAATCTCTGGGATTCAATAAAGAGACCTTTCATATTTATAGACCACACGAGCTAATGCTCGGGCGCCAAGTGGCGCACTAATAAAATAACACGTGTCCCTTCTGTACCCCTTGACTGCCGAGGTGTCGCTACCCTCGCGATGACCGCGAGTATGACGGTAAGCGTATCCCTTTATTCGCGGAGATCCTGCTCCGTTCGTCGATATATCAAATAAGATCACCCCAAGTGTAGGATATAAGCGTCTAATTAAAGCATAATAATCCGGAAGACCGGGATCGTACCTAAGGGAATAATTAATACGGCTTTACTGGATTTGTTGAAGTAAGCAAGGTTTTCGGCTTTTAGACAGCCAACTTTGTTTTACGTATGCGGTGGAAAATAAAAAGACTAAATTAAAAGCGAATAAACTAGGATAAAAAGCAGGTTAGGTCTAGGAATAACTAACACCCACGACTCAAGTTGAATCACATTTCTCACCCAAATACGCGGTTTAAGATACACAACTAAGGTTCTTAACCAGGAAGATAGAATGGTTCGATTACCAAGCTAGTTCTAGAATTTATTTAGCAAACGCCTCGAGCGACAGAGCTCCAAGCATCATGTGTGGTAAGTAGGCGATACTCTTACCTACACATGATCAAGGAGGTTAACACCTTAGCTATTTGACAAACAAACCCGAACTACACATCAATTTTCGAACCAAAGATTCAAACTTTATTGGTGAAAAATGCAATTTTACTCGAGCCATGAGGTGCTAATCACCCCATGACCTCACCTTAGAAAACTACTCACACATATCTAAAAAGATAAGAGCAAGCAAAAAGTTAGCTAACATATTGAAATCACAAGACAAGAAATAAACTAGAGATATTGATAGATCGGATGATTGTCTACAACTTTAATGAAGGAGAAAGTAGCAAAAACTAACTAATAAAGGCTGGAAATTAAAAAGTAAGTGCTGGAAAAATGAAAAACACTCAAGAACAACAAGAACAATTCAAAAACTAGATCTAGATCTAAAAATATGCAATACAAAAGTTGTTTGTACAAGTGACATCACGCCTATTTATAGGCTCCAAGATCCGCGCATAGAATATTCCCAAAGATGCTTCAAAAATACCCTCCGAAGCCCTCGATACTGATAGAGAACAAGGTACGCTGCTGTGATAATGGGTTCAGTACCGATAGAAGGCAGTAGCAGGTACCTATACCGAGGCATTTGAGGCTTCGGTTGAGCTGTTCGGTACCGATGGAATGCTTCAGTGGGTACCGATACCGACTGCTTTAAGAGTAGCCTTGCCCCTTCGATCCTTGTCTTGCTTTGGCCTAGCCTCGTTGGGTCACCTTGAATCTTGGTGCTTTGAACTTTGAATATCTTTGGCCAGCTTTGAGCTTTAAAACTCCTGTACAAACGGTTTCTCTACAAAATGAAACTAAACTACCTTACGTGCAAAAGCAATTGAAAACAACTAAATTAACGAAGAAATTAAACTAAAACTAAAAATCTAGCGCACCCTACATTGCATTATCGAGTGCTTATCAGATCCTCTTCTTCTTTTACAGCCACCAAGCCACTAGATCCCCTTCATTCCTGTGGGGCAAGGTCGTGACCTACTCGGTCGCGCCTATACCGCTGCCAAACCTCAAGGGGCCCCTCGGGTCTGCCTAGAGGCCGGAGCAGACATAAGAGTCTGGGCAAGTTGTCTGTGTATCTTGGTTAAACCGCGTCATCGTCTCCATTAATTGGGACCGCGCCAAGCATCCACCTGAATAAATATAGCTCTCTCCTTAATGGAGGGATATGGGCTCGCGACCCTTATACAGGCGCTGCATAGCGATGGGTAGTGCAAGGCTTCCTCGCGCAAGGGGCCATGTGTCGCGCAACTGAGGCATCACGTGGCGAGCTAGAGTTCGTCAGTCAAACCGTCAACCCCGCGAAGGATGAGCGGATGTGTCGCATGCCTATTGGCTGGTCAAACAGTCAATTGTCACGCCTATTGACCTTTCCTACACCTGTGACGTGCCGTGCCACTTTTAAACGTGTCTGGCCAGGACATTTGACACCTCTAAATGCCCTAAAGGACAATTGTAATAAATAACCAAATAGAATACTTGGAATCTATACAAAATTGAACGTAGAAAAAACTCAATTTGTAAATGTCTATAGACTAGAGAAATCGATTGAATATTAAGCAAGAGATAAATACCAGCTTTCCTCCTCCCTTAGGCTTGTGACGACAGCAAGAGTTAAGGATCTTTGTTGCTCCTTGTTACATATTATAATATTCGATAAAATATTATTATCTTTTATTAAGATAATTAATTTAATAGTTAGACATCTATGATATGCACATTCTCACATGGCTAAATCTTAATCTCTTTCTTTTAATTTTCACAGGGCTGTTTGGAGTCAGAGAGTCGGGGCCCTGGTTGGTACTGCACTTAATCACAAGTAAGACCTTATCCTTCCTATGAGCTTATCTACGGTGAACCACAGTAAATGCATCTTTTAATTAATAGACCGAAAACAATCCAAAATAAACGAACCAAAAGGATGGAGTACATGAAGGGTCAAATGAAATGTGACATACAAATAGTATATGAATACGTACGTGTGTGTGATTATGTGTGTGCATATTTCTATTTGAAGAACGATCCCGTGCAAATAAATATAATTCCAAGACAGCAAAGTTTTGATATTGCTACTTAATTTTCTATGACTGAATAACACAGGCACGGTCTTTGCGGTCTTTGCAGCAAGGCTTCTATGTGTACCATGTGTGTTTTGGTTTTTAGTCCTTAAGTTCAGAAGAAGACATTTATCCACATTTGATAGCATAGAAGGTTTCTTACGAAGTCAAAATAACCTCGCGCCCATAAGGTACTCCTACTCAGACATCAAAAGGATGACCAATGGGTTTAGGGACAAGTTGGGGGAAGGAGGCTATGGATCTGTATACAAAGGAAAGCTTCGAAGCGGTCCTCCTGTAGCAATTAAAATGTTAAGCAAGCCCAAAGCTAATGGACAAGAATTCATCAACGAAGTTGCTACCATTGGAAGGATTCATCATGTCAATGTTGTTCAGCTAATTGGATATTGCGCTGAGAGGTCTAAGCGTGCTCTTGTGTATGATTTCATGCCTAATGGGTCTCTTGAGAAGTACATCTCTTCTCCAGATGCCAAATTGTCCTTGAGTTGTAAGCAAATGTACGAGATTTCTCTCGGCGTGGCTCGAGGCGTTGGATATTTGCATCAAGGTTGTGACATGCAAATCCTGCATTTTGATATAAAGCCTCATAACATTCTCCTTGATGAGAATTTCACACCAAAAGTTTCTGATTTTGGGCTGGCGAAATTGTATCCGACAGATGAGAGCACTATAACAATGACTGCAGCTAGAGGAACCTTGGGTTACATGGCTCCTGAGTTGTTCTACAAAAATATTGGGGGCGTTTCCTATAAAGCTGACATTTATAGTTTCGGAATGTTGTTGATGGAACTAGCAGGCAGGAGAAGAAATTGGAATTCATCAGCTAATTCAAGCCAAGTTTTCTTCCCTTCATGGGTTTATGATCATTTCATGGAAGGAAAGAACCTGCAAATTGGAGAGACTACCGAGGAGGAGAGCGAGATGGTAAAGAAGATGATGCTAGTTGCTTTATGGTGTATACAAATGAGGCCTAGTGACCGTCCTTCCATGAACAAAGTTGTTGAGATGCTTGAAGGAAATCTCGAATTGCTTCACACGCCTTCAAAGCCTTTTTTGTATTCGCAGGCTATGCCGGCTGAGAATAATGGAATGAACATAATGTTGCCCAATCTGTCAGGTGCTTGTTCGGATGCTATGACTAGTGAGATAACTGGACGCTAACTCTCAAGACTAAATATCCTAGTTTGAGGGTTTATGTTGATTCTATACGATTTTGATTGATGGTGTTAAAAGACAAGAATATCAGTTTAATGTCATGTGCTATTCTGGATGTGTTAGCATTTGTAGGCGACCGCTTAAGCAAACCTTGTACCTTGGTTATGAATCAAACAAGGGGAACATGCAATTACATTGTCTGTGTTAAAGTTATATCTTTTTTTTGTACTGGGATCAAGAATTGTCTGTTAGGCCCACTGATCTTATGTTTGCACCATTTGTTTTAAATAAAAGCCAGAGAATTTTTGAAAACTTGATAGAATCAGATTTTTTGAAGTCATGAGACCCTGGAGTTTATTAGTATGTTCCTTTGTTTTAACCCATTCAAATTCTAAAGCATTCAATTAAAACTGTTTTTCCAACGGTTGTGCAATTGTACTTAAGTGCAGGGAGGGTTATGGGTTCAATTTCTACAAAGAGTATATTGATATTCGGTGACAGGTTAAGTTGGGTTGAGTTGGGGTCAAGGTAATGTAGCTTCTTCAGGGTTAGTGTAATGTAGCTTCTACTAAGATAAGAATCCAAAGAATTTCTATAGCATTCACGTTTCAAGAATGGGAATAGTATTCACATCCGTCTCCCTAAATTTTGGACCAAATACGGCTAAGAAGTCAATTTGTTTCAATAACTAGTCACTTTTTAAAAGGTCTCATGAATTAATATATTGAGACACTTTGAGGAGTCTGAATAAATGGTAGGTTTAGACTTTTTCTCCCTGGTTTGACGCAGTTCCCAAATATGAACCGTGAACAGATTTAGCACAATGCAATCAATACAACTTTAAAACACAACTGCATGATGAATCGTTCGATGCACATGGGTTCACATGCATCGAACGGCTCCTAAAGCAATTGTGTCAGGAATTTGCGTTTTAAAGTTGTGTTTGCAGGCTTTTTGACGAATTAAATCCATTCACTTTCTCGTCACCATGCATGAAAACTAAGCAGGCAATAAATAAATGTACTCTGTCTTGTCTTCAACCCACATAATCGGTAGCTTGTGTCCCCCTAAACTCGCACATTTGTTTTCCAATTTGGAGTGAGAAACGGCTATTGAAGATTTGTTTGCAGACATTGGTAAATTTTTCTGGTAGATCTTAGGCTCAGTTTTATCGAACAAAAATAATTTGTTCATGCTTCTACCTATGTCTGATTATGTGTACATTATACGGAGATGTTTTCTTCTTCTTTTTTGCGGGGCATGAGATTAACAATTTGAATCATTGTTGTGGGCCCGAATGAACACCAAATAGAAATTTAGAAGCATATGAAAAGATTGTGAATTGGGGAAGAGCTGATCCGACAGGGCTTTATAATACTCTGTATTTCCTACTATTAAATAAGACTTCTGGACTGAACCTATTCTGATTCTTTATTACCCTTTATAGACCAAATCTGCAATATACTAATCACTCTGTTCTATCCAAATTCCTTTGGTAATGTAAATGAATTGGTTATCCCAGCATCTGGCTCTAGTCACCAACTCCTTTTAGAATTTTAAATAAAACCCAGAGGTTAGGGAATATTGAACTTTCATTTCTTTATTGAGATGCTTATTAATGTTGTTGCTCCCAACAAATGTATGTTTAGCTCTATGTGTATTCTTTTAGTGTTGAAGACGATGGCGGGTTCTTGGAATCGCACGTGATATTGGTCAATACGAGTATTTTATTTTATTTATTGCAAGAAACTCTCTGCCTCGCTTTCAAGTTACTAGAATGATGGCACACCAAACACAAATAGTGAGAGAGCAGTGACAGTGGTTTTTTATTTGTTTACTGTTTTATCGTCCCGTGATATAAGATTGGAATATTTCAAGTGTAATAATAAATCATTTTTGGATGGGCTCTTTTAGAAGTGGGAAGAAATCAGGTGAGCCCAAATTGGGTTCCTCTTTTTTTGTCAAATGATAGGATACTTCATTTATAATAATGAAGAAAATACATAGAACGAGAAGTCATCACAAGAGAGGGGATATAGCAACCACAAAGGAGGCCTAAACACCACGCAGAATATATCACACAACCAAATGTGCAAAACAGATGGAGTATATCTTCAATCAGCGTAACACCAAACAAGTGACCAACAAAACACCCACGTAGGGGTGAGGGAAGCCCCTAAAACGGGAGAGAAAACAGAAAAAAAACAAAAACATTAACAAATAAAAAACCTACAATAGATCCACACCCCTAAAATCAGCTGCCCAAAAACGCCGGTCAAACCGCTACCCAAAACCTCAATCACCACAGCAGCCACGCCCCACCGTACAGCGACATCAACTACTACCTCCATCCCAAAAAACTACGACTTCATCAGGGCGCGAATCTATGCGCCGCCCCGAGCGATGAGGAAGGGGCCGGCCTGATAACAACAATGGAACTGCAGGAAGATCGGACAAAAAAGCACACAGTGAGGAAGATCTGAACGAGGATCACGCAGGCAAACTGCTTTGATAAGGAAGATCGGAAGAAGCCTCTGTCACTTGGCATCAGCGTCCCACAAACAAGATCGACGTCGAAACACGCCAAGTTCAAGGGGAGAGATCTGAAGTGGGGAGAGAGAGGAAGGGGGGGAGGCGCCGCCCCTCCCCCAGGAAAACCCTATTCTCTGAAACTCAGAGTGAGAGAGATTGGGTTCCTCTTTACATACTACTCCGTAAAAAACATATTTTATTTTTTTCGTTTTTAGTGGGTTAGACAAATGATAAGAACATCATATATGTATTTGTGAAATATACTACTTTTGTGTGCTTAACAATCAAAATGAATTCAGTATCGAGAAATTTTATTGTTCTCTTTGTGCAACTCTGTTTATTACGCTCTTTTTTGTTGCAATGTGTTTGTGACACCCAACTTTGGTTGGGCTGCTAGCAGTGAAGTTGGGAAGTTGGGCATTCAGAGAGTTTCGGTGGACAAATAGGTGGGTGGGTTTTATACATTTCACATTACTTAATGACAAATCGTAACGAGGCCTTTTTAAAAAGCCAAGGTGGGTGACCGATTGAAAAGTCCATTGGCTTGGCATGACCAAAGCGAACTATTTGTACAAGGGGGGAGCAAGTCATTACAAATAATATCAAAATTTGCACCAACTGAAGTGTGTTCCTAAGCGAGGGAGATTGTAAAATCCTGGTTTGACTGTGTGTTAGCTGTGAGCGCGGGCATCTGGGACTGGTAGGGAGTCTTGGTGTACATATGGATAAGTGATCACAAGTCCTACATCATTTGGTCGATGCAAAGTTTAGCGCTATTAGCAATAGATCATGATCTTCCTTGTACAAAGTCTTTTAAATCCGTGAGGGCGCCAAAGCCATGTGAAACTTTGCAGATACGCATGCTTGTCTTGCAGCAATGCAAGGGTGGGTGATGGACTGGAAATTTCCATGAGTCATGATGGAGTGATGGGCGTAAGGTAAACAATAATTCTATAATCACACACAAACACGCAAATAATTACACATACTCAATCACGTAACATGTGTAGAATTAGGTAAAATGACAGTCCACATCTCTCATCAATAATGATAACGAATACAGTAGGAATCCGATTCCTACTGCCTTTCTGTGCAATTTTTCCCTCTCATAAATTCAATGATCAAAACTTTAATAATCCATATCCAGAAAGAAAGAAAACGACTCTATGCCTTTTTTGGGTTCAATCCGAATCCCTAGTGTTGTGTGTCAAAAGCTCGAACAATTTTGATACCTTTTGGGTCTCCATCAGTGTTGAATAATGAAGCAGAAGGAGTAATTAAACCAAGCATGCGTGCCTATTTGCATTTCTCAATTTTGTCAAAAGCCAAAGTGACTTTTTGTTTCACCAATTGGACGAAAAGCCAAACCCATATATATAGTGACACAGTTTCTAGATACCCACATGACAAAATGGGCATAAATCGTGTGGTCATTAAACTCTCTTTTACCATTTCCATTTGCTGACCCTAAGATTGTGTAAGGTGGAGTCGAGTGTTTCACCTTTAGAGATGCCTTTTCTTGTAGGCCGTTTGACCTCTGCAAATTTACATTTTCGGAGTTAAAAATGGATCGATAGGCAGATGAGGTCGGACGATAAGCCCTACCCAAGTTAAATTCGTTGCTGAACAATATTTACGCCAAGGCTTTTGCCAAATTCGACACAAGATTTCAAGAGTCAGCTTCTCTCTCTCTCTCAATCTCTTTTACATCTCAGAGCGAAATTGCCCAATTGTGATACTTGATATCGTAGCAAACTAAGAAATGACCTTCACCTTAAAAAAGAATACAAGATATTCTAAGCCTCTAAAGATGGTGTCTTTTGACAAGAGAAGGAGCCTCCTAAAGGGATGAATTTTTTCTGAGTTGTGAACCCCCATAGACTGGTATTTTTTATTTTGAATGGTAAGAACTTCAATAGATAATTTTGAAGAGAAAAACAACACAACAAATAAAGCTGCTACAAAATCTTATAATCTACACTAGTTCTATCAAAAAAATGTGCGTCACCAGTAACTGAATCATGAATTGCGTCAGAGCCCTCGTAGTTAGCCAACGAACTTGTTGGGTATCCTTGCACTTAACTTTCGAGTTGCAAGACAAAAGGCTTGGAAATCTCTTGTCTAAGGCCGCGTAGCAAAAATCTATCGGTAAAATTACCCTCGTTTTGTCCTCATATCTGCGTTACAACATTTAAACAATCAGTCATAATATATGCGTCAGTGTCATCGTGATGTGTAGACTATTTATTAACAGCTAGGAGAATTACTAGAATTTCCATTTGGAAGGGGCTTGAGCTGAGGTAGACATTTGTTTAACCACAGAACCATCAGGAAGGTAAGCTGGCTGTGAAACCAAGGCCACTCCAAGCTCTGCCTTCTTTCCAAGCGCCGTCAGTTAGGTGGGTTTGGATTAAAATGTTCTTATTCAAAAAAAAATTGAATTTGTTTGTTGGGAATTGATTTTGTCACTCCTTTTTTTTTTATTAATATCACTCTTCATCTCTCACAAAACAAATCATCTTATATAGACACAAAGGGGAGTGACATTAACAAAAAGGAGAGTGGCAAAATCACTCCCCTTGTTTGTTTTGCGTCAAATTTTTGTGATTTATTGATTTGTCTCAACGAGAGAAATCGGAAAAGCAATTTTTTTATCGAAACTCATACAGTAATTTTTTGAATAAAGACAAAAATAAGTCAATAAGACAGTTATTTTTACTTATTTTTGTCTTTTTGAAAAAAAAAATATGAGTTTCGATCAAAAAAATTTACTTTTCCAATAATACGGTTATTTTTACTTATTTTTAACGAGACGAATCAATAAGTTACAAAAGTTTGACGCAAAATTAACGGGAAAAAAAAGACAAAAAAATTAAGTCAAAATGACTTTTGAAGCCAAACCGGCCCTAATTTCTTGCTGGGAAAAAGAAAAAACTTCTTGCTGGGAAAAAGAAAAAATTTCTTGCTTTCTTGAAATTGCAACATTTTTAATTTTTCTTTTTAGTAATTAGGTGATCTCTTTCCAATAAAGCCATATCCGTCGGTGGACTGACCAAATGATTTTAAGGAAACATAAACGTGATTGTGGTTCTTGTGCCCTGACATGGACTCCTTGTCCAATTTAGACCACAGCTATAAATGAAGAAGAAGAAAGCAACTTTAATAAAAATGAAAGCGGGGGGCCTTCTTGTGTGCACAGCACCTACCGTGTAATGAAAGCGGGGGGTCTTGTTGTTCACTAGAATCAGTACGGTGCATATCTGTTGTGCACAATTCCAACCGTCTGTTTGTATTTTAGATGGTCAAGATTTAAATAAAAAAAATTTGGGAAAGAGTTTTTTTTTTTTTGAAAAAAATTCATTTAAATCCGGATCATTTAAAACACAGACGAACGACTGAGATTGTGCATAACAGGAATGTTGTGCGCCCATGCACAGGCCCTCTGGGTTCCTTTAATAATGTCATGAATGCTCTCAATTGTTTCTGGATCAAAAATGTTAGGATACATGATTCTTGGTACATGAAAATGTCAATGAAATGAAATGAACAGTCAAGATTCATAGTGATGTGAATCTGAACCTTTCATTTCATAGACATTTTCATGCGCCGAGAGTCATGTATTGTACCACTCCTCTTTCTGGATTGTAAATTTGTGAAAATATTTTACCCAATGAAAGAATGACAATAAATGGTTTTGTACTTATCCAGCATCTATCTTTTCAGAAACTTTTGTATAAAGTGATAGTAATCAATTCACAACTTTATACTCTTCATCTCACCAGAAAATTAAGAGTTCAAGTCTTCTCACTTGGTATTCGTTCGTTTGAATTTGTTGAGATTGTTTCTTCCCCGAAAGTGGTTAACTGGTAGTTGGGTAGTCAAAGGCAGAGGTATATGGGGGGGGGGTGGGGGTGGCAAATGCCACTCCCGATTCCAGGAAAAAATTACTTTACACTAAAAGATAAAATGATTAGATACTTATCGGTAACTGAATAGCTTTTTTTTTTTACTTGAATGATGAATAAATAGCAACAAAAGAAATGAACGACTCGAATCATAAAAATAATGTTTCAAATGAATTTCATTTAAAGACCACAAAATAGTTTAAATCAAGTTTTTATTCCTTTTAACAAACAAACAAAAATGCCCGAGACGAAGTCAAAATTTTACTCTTAACTTTCCTTCGTGTTGTTACCAACATGTAAAATATACTAGTGAGCTCCATTTGAATAGTTCCACCTCTTAGCAAATTTCTGGCTCCAACACTACTTATAGTGATTGTGAAATTGCTTATCTCCTGATGGACTGAGCTTGTTCATTTTGGGTCTCAAAATTCTTACGCATAATCGTTAATAAATTTTTTCCTTTCTCTCTCTTCACTCATTACTTTCAAAAATCTTCTTCAAAATCCAAACCTCCCTCAAAACTCATTGAAAATGAAGTTACTTTTTTTAATCAAAAAAAGAGAAGTTCGTATTCACAAATGAAACGAGTCTTGCTACACACAGAGACAACCTGTGATTGTGCACAGATTTCGCTGTGGGGCCCACCACGGGTCCTACGCAAATCATCAGAGCTGTTCAGCCGTTCATTAAATGTAAAATATTTTTTTAAGGGTCTCTGTAAAAAATAAGCTCAATCCGATACCTATAGGTATTTAATCCAACCATCTAACTTTTCATTCGGATTTCCGGATAATGAAAAGTTATATGGTTGGATCGAGCACCTATAGATATTGGATTGAGCTTATTTTTTATGGGAACCTTGAAAAAATGTTTTACATTTAATGAACGACTCGGATGATTTATGTGAGACCCGTGATGGACCCCACAACAAAATCTGTTCACAATCTGTGCACATATTGTCTGTGTGGGTAGACTTTCTGAAATTAAACTAGCGTGACCGCCTCGTCACCAATTCTTTTGCCAAAATTCCCAAATTCACTTTCCGTCCAATCCCAACCTCCCACGTCCCCCTCCCAGACCTACCTAGCTAGCCAGGGACATCTCCGTCATTTTCCACTTTCCCCGCAGAGATATAAATACGCCATTTCCGTCCAAACCAAACGAGCTCAAACCAGACTCCCCTAACCAGAAGAGAGAGAGAGAGAGAGGGAGGGAGGGAGCGACAGAGACAGATAGAGAGAGAGAAACCCAAGTTCGAAACACAATAATCTCTCTCTTGAGTTCCTCTCTCTCCTCCATTGCTTTCGCTTCGTACTCACATAGATACATATTAGTATATCAGTGAGCCCGCTATTATCATCACGCAAGGTATATTTAAATCTCTGTTCGTTTTCCCATTCGCTCTTGTATTCTACTAAATCTCTGTTCGTTTTCCCATTCCCTCGTGTATCCTACTCTACGCTTTTAATTTCCTCCGTACCTTTTTAATTCGATATCTATGCTTTGTTTCTTTTATTTTGCTAATTCGTCAAAGCAGATGGATTTCCTCTTTTTCCCCCTTTTTCTTTTTTTGGCTTCATGTGTTTTTTTGGTGTTTTTTTTTTTTGTTGAACCCTAGCACTTTGGTTAGTTCCCGAGGAAGCTCTGGAAAAGGAAACGATGTCGTTTTCCGCTGCCGTTTGGTTTTTCGGTAAAAGATTTTTGCTGTTCACGGTTCAACTTCAACTGTTACCATAATTCACCGTTTTAAGTTAAATTCGTAGTGTAATTAATACGTTTTCATCTGTTTTTAAACAAGTGACGAAATGGAGCGTGAGTACTTTTTCATGCCCAATGTTGTAAAGAAAAATTATTTTTAGTTTTTAATATCTTTTTTATAACTCACGTGCTTGGCAACTTTCACGCACCTCGACTAATCTTGGGGACCAAGGCGCACCCATTTAAAGCAGAGCCTCCAAAGGAATTGATATCACCGAACAGGTTTCTAACCTGAGTCTTTAGAGGAAGCAAACAAACCCATTTTTTATTTTTAAATATTAAGCCGTTAGGAAGATCTAGTTTGGATTTTTATAACAGAATCTTTATAAAATTCATTAAACTATATGTTGCTGCATGTGTTAAATTGATGCTTGAATTGCCATTCTTGTCCTTGCTTAGGCGAATATACGAGTGATTTGATTTGTGATTTCGTTGAATTTTGCTTTCTATATATAGAAGATCGTATATTAAATGCTCTTGCTTCATTCTTTGCTTGCGAATGTTTTAACTCTGCTTTGTACCAATTTATTTGTCTTCCCTATTGCACGTTTCTAAACTTCCTTTCTTGACTCTTCTTTATTTTGTTTCCACTTTTGATATGTGTGCTTGGGTTAAATGTCCTATGTTCATTTTTTTCTCTTTGTTGAACAGTTGAACTTGTGCAAATTCTTCTGGTATTCTTTTCAAGCCTCTCCTCCTTTGGGTTTGTGTTTTTAATTCTTGTCACCTGGTTGGCTTATTTTTCTTATGTTGTTAGTCGTTGCCCTTGTTTTGATTAGTTTTGTTTCATCGTTCAAGTTCATCACCTGATTAGGGCCCACACATAGAAGTGTGTGTGGAGCCCGCATGTATGTGAGAGGTTGTGTTTGATGTTGTGTTTGGATTGTTGTGTGAGTATCATTTTGGTTATGACAAAAAGCATTACGAAAACGGGATTGAGTTGAGTGCTTATTTTAAGGGGGGAAACTTTTCATGACAATAACGATATGAAGACGATCTGAAATCTTAACTATCCTTTTTTTGGTCTGGTCTTATGGTCGCTCTTTGCTTTCTTCTACATGTGTCAGTCTGCATGTGTAAACCGTTTTTAAAGCCTTTGTCACACTGTAAGTCATTGGGATTTTCTTTGATTATAATTAATTTTGGTTGTTAGAGACTGGATCCGCAGAAGAAAAAGGTAATACATGGAGGCCGACGCAGGAAAAGGTTTCGGATGCCAGAAGATTATGGATGGGAAGGCGAATGATGGTGCCAATGCTTTGGATAAGGCTATTATACCTTCATGTTGCTTGAAAGCCAGGGCCTCAGACCCTGAGGTTGACGCCAAATGCCATTCAACAGTTGTCTCAGGATGGTTCTCCGAACCTCTGTCCAGCACTGGTATTATTTTTAACTTCTTATCATCTGCTTATGCCAGTATGTGTCTTGTAAAAATGTTTGTTTTCCTTCTACTATAGTGTGGTTTTTTGTTTTCCTTCTACCATAAGTGTTGGTGTTCCTTGACTTCTCTTTTTTTGTGTCCTTATTTACAGGAAAAGCTGGCAAGCGAGTGTATTTCAACAACCCTATGTGGCCAGGTTTCTGTCTAATTTTTTGCATTTTCCAGCTAGCCTTGTGGTATCTTTTTACTTCCAAACATTATAGTGAGTGAACGACATTCTTCTTGTCTTTTTTTCCCCTCACTAATTTTGCACATCTAAGTTCTAGAACCTTAAATGACCAGAAATCCTAATTTAACTGTTATATGTCTCTTTAAGATCTTAAGATCTGTTCTTATTAGTCGACTAACTTTTATCAACTTCTCTCTCTTTCCCTCCCAAATATAGATGGAGTATTATTTTCCTTGTTGAAAGGAGGTTTAAGATGTAATTGCCAATATAGAAGTTTGTAGGTGCTGCGGACTGTTTACGACTCAAAGTTGTACCAAGATGGATTGCTATCGGATTAAATTTGAAGCTGCATGACTATTTCCATCCAGTCCCGCTTCTGAGTTTGCCATGCTCATGGGTCAATTATATTGGACTGAATTTCGGGGCATGCACAAGTACCATTGGGTGGGGCCGTTCAAAAAAAAGTACCATTGGGTTGGGAATGAGTGTTACTTATGCAGTCTGATGGGACCAAGATAAAGAAATAACTTGAACACTTGAATTCGATTTCTACCCCCAAAACAGTTTTTCAGTTGCATTATTCCATAGAGCCATTGCGGTATTTCTTTTTTGTTTGTGTTTGTGTGGCAACGTGTGCGCTTGAGCTTGTGAACTGATATTACTTATGCCGTCCTGTGGGACAGAGGAAATTGTTAACTTGAATGCTTTCAGTTTCCCTTTTCTGTAATGACAGTTGGGTAGGAATTAATTACTAATCGTGTATCGTGGAAGGGAGAAAAACAATCAATTTGAGGTACTTGCTCTGTTCATGTAGCCATGATGATAAGAGGTTATGGAAAACTTTGTTTTATCCTCAAGTATAAAATATGCTGCCAGACATTGGATTGGATTGACATTTGGATACGCAACATTAGTTAAATCCAGTCCTATCTTATTCTGAACACAGGATTAGAGTAATGTATGCTTAGATAAATTTCCTGGGAAGAAAATATACTGAGATTACATTAGTTAAATCCAGTCCTATCTTATTCTGAACACAGGATTAGAGTAATGTATGCTTAGATAAATTTCCTGGGAAGAAAATATACTGAGATAATGAGATTACTTATCCTGGTGTAACTAATCCACTCCTGTTTAGAGGCATTAAGGGTTCAAGCAGGGTTTTCTTTCAAATGGTAGAAATATTTGAAACTACTTTGCGATTCCCAAACACATTATGATTCTCTGGTTATGTCTTAATCATCCTGTGTTTTCACTTGTAGGAGAAGCACATTCACTGGAAGTGGAAAGAATCCTGTACAAGGAAAAGTCAGAGTACCAAGAGATCCTGGTTTTTGAGGTTCAGCATTTTAGATGCATGATTAGTTGCTATCCTTTGAGTTCTGACGTTTTGTTTTTCTGCTGCTTATATGTCATTGTTGAATTCATGATGCGGGTTCTTTTGTCTGCAGTCCTCAACATATGGGAAAGTGCTTGTGCTTGATGGCATAGTTCAGTTGACCGAAAAAGATGAATGTGCTTATCAGGAGATGATAGCTCATCTTCCCCTTTGTTCAATTCAATCTCCCAAAACAGTTATGTCAACATCATGGGTTTTGTACTTTTGTCAGTTATCATGAGTTTATTGTTTTATCAACTTATACAAAATGATAGAGTGTAAGCACTAAGCAGCAATTTTAACTCCAAACAGGTTTTGTGTCTCTTTCAATGTAGTTAGTATTTGAGGCCCATTTTTATTGCATAAAGATTATGAGGTTTGAGCCAACAGCCTGACGGCTTCTAGGTTGGACTTCCAAGTTCCAACTGAGTGGTTCTGGGTTGGTATCATGGATAATACACTCCAGCATTGTGGTTCCCCTTCCCCCTATTGACACCTAAACCCCCATCCCCAACTGAGGTATATTGTCTAGTATGGGAAAGAAAATGCTGCACAGTTTGAGATTGCTGTGGAAGTGCGCCAACAATTCTAACTCTCCTGGCGGAGGTATATAGGGGGGGGGGGGGGGGGTGCCACCCCTGGTTCCAAAAATACCAACAGAAAAAAACCCTGAAAATTTTATATTAAAATTATGTGAAGATGTAGGAATAAAAAGCATGCTTTAGTTCAGTGGCAGAAGCAAGTGCCTTGAGGACCACCTGAGCCCTTGCGCGTGAGTTCGAATCCTCCTTCTGGCATCTTTTCATTTTTTTTCCCCTGTAGCAAACTCTCTCTCTCAATTTTTGCATACATTTTCACAAGAATTGAATTAATTTCCCCTAATTAGAGAGGAACGTGACCCATTTGACATTAATTTTTTTTTGCAAGTTTAGTATTTTTAGTGCACATAAATTTTTCCACAAGTTTAGTATTTTTTCTTCACGTTTCTTGAGAATTCACAAACAATTGGATTTTCATACTTGCACCATTATTATTTAGTCTTGAAAAATCACATACCATGGTTTTTTTTTTTATCATACATACCACAGATTTTGTCCAAGACTTGTGTTTATTTGAGTTTGACTAAGTTGAAATCAGAGAATGCTCCAAGTCCAACACTATTGTTTATTCTTTCGCCCAAATTATTGTTTATTGATACATGCCCCAATGTCCACATTCCACATATATCAATATTTTTTTTATTGTTTTTTCCTGTAATACGTTTAAAATCAATCTTGAATGCTTTTGGAGATTTATAAGAATGCTGAGCTACTTTTAGGCGTCCCCAAAACCGCCCCGGCATATATATATTAATGGATGATTAACCTATGAGAACATGTATTTTTTAGGATATTTGTGCATGGTTAATGTTAGGACACGTGCCCTTTTTTTTCTACTATTTAGTATATTGATCTTCTTGGTGCCTCCTCCATCTTTAAATCCTAGCTCTGCCACTGCCTGGGGGATGTATTGCTGGTGTCTCTAGACCAAAATCTGAAAGTGGCATTTTTCGGTGCAAGAATCTTCTCACCATTTACTTTTTGTTCAACTTTTTCTTTTTTGCTCCCAGCTCAATTTGTCAACTAGTGGGTACTATACAGGGGTCACAAAAGTAAGGGGTTTGAGGCTTTGACAAAGCAGGAAATTTTTTCGTCATCACTTTCTTAAACCCCCCTTCACCAGAACTTCGGGCTCTGACAAAGCAGGAAATGCTTTCCCCATCTCACAGTCTTAAACACTCCAACGGCTCTTCGAACCAAGTGTTCTAAATTAACTTCTAGTTCAATGTTGGCATCATTCATCTGGAATGGATGTATGCAGATCTTCTTTTCATTGCATAGTTGAATAAACAAAATAAGAGAGTTTGTAGGTGCTTTCAGCCTCTATGCATGAGAGTAACATCCAGAGAGCAATTCTAATTTTTGTTGTGAAAATTCTTGATGGACATTGTTGGTGGAGCTGCCTACCTTTTGCATTTCATAACTTTGCAAGTGATTGTATCTCTCTTTTTTTACCCTCACTGTTTGTTTGTCCCTAATTTATAAATTAATCGATGCAGGTTCTGGTTGTAGGTGGTGGTGATGGAGGAGTTCTTAGGGAAATTTCGCGCCACACCTCTGTGGAGCTCATTGATATTTGTGAGATTGATAAGATGGTTATAGATGTAAGCAGTGAAACGATTCACCCATCATTTGGTTAGCTGTTTTCTTTTTGTTCTTTGTTGTATAACCAGTACTTCTGCACTTTCTTACGCTACAGGTTAGTAAGAAGTTTTTCCCGGAGTTATCTATGGGCTTTGAGGACCCTCGTGTGCAACTGCATATTGGTGATGGTATGTGGGCAAGATATTCCTGTGTTTTTGGAATCAAGTAAAAGTAACATGTGTGCATCTGTAGTCTGGTTCCTCCATGTTGGACGCATCCATTAATCTAGGTTATTGACAATTGTAAGCAAACAACGACATAGTTCAATGGCTAGATTAAAAAATGTAGCTGCGGTGCTACCCTTTCATGCTGATCTTTGTTTTCATGATTATAACAGCGATTGAATTTCTACGTTGTGCACCTGAAGGAAAGTATGATGCAGTTATTGTTGATTCCTCAGATCCTGTGGGTATGTTTGTGGTCCGCTATTTCTTTTTATTTTCTTTTTTGGGTACTTATGTTTTCCCTTTTCTTTTTTCCTTTTACCCATTTTCCTTATGTTTCCTTTTGGGCTTTGTCCCTGTGTTGTACATCGTTTTGATTGTTAACTCTTGATGTTGGTTGTGTGTATCTCTCTGGAGGCTAGTCAAGGGCTTTGAATCTTTTAAGTTATACGCTTAATATAGGCAAATTGTACTGCAAGTCATTTGGATATTGGTGCCTTAGAATGTCCACTAGGTGGAGTTAGAATAATACTGTAATCCTTGTCTTACTTTAGTAATCTAAGCCTGATTGATGCTTACGACCACTATGTTTGGAGGAAACATACAGACAGGTGTCTTGGTTTCTTCTTGATTCTTTGTATCTTGAGATATAGGCACCATAGATGCATCATACAGGGATTCTGTCAGTTTTTTTCGTTATTTTCCTGGTATTTGGAATTTAGACTCATGTTTGCATGTTTGGTTAGTGTTTAGGTGAAAAAACCTAAAATATGTATGTAACCAGTAAGATGTTTGCCCGTTGGTTTTCTTTTCTTGATTTAGGTCCTGCTCAAGAACTTGTGGAAAAGCCATTTTTTGAGACTATTGCAAGAGCACTGAGACCTGGTGGTGTTCTGTGTAACATGGCAGAAAGTATGTGGCTTCACACTCATCTTATTCAGGATATGATCTCTATTTGCCGTGAAACATTCAAGGGTTCTGTTCACTATGCATGGACAAGTGTTCCTACATATCCAAGGTATACTCATCCATCCCCCTGAACTTCCTATAATGAAACTGCTCGTGTGGGGGGCTTTTCATCAACCTTATAGTTTGACCCTATGGTGCCTCTAGCCTGCTTTCACAAAAGTGTGGATTCAGTTCTTTTCCTTCCGTAAAACTGCAGCATTAAGGCATTAACCGGGCTGTAAACGAGCCTAACCGAGCCGAGCTTTGTCGAACGAGCCGAGCTCACGAGCTGCTCGGTTCGTTTACAATCCTAGGCCACATACGCGGAGACTCATTGGTACAGTGTTGTCGTGGTTTTGCCACAGTTTAGCATCCTGGACTGTTACCTATAAAAGATTTTAGTTTTACAAGTTTCTGAAGTGGGTACGTACTACGTACTTGTGAGTTTTTATTCTATTCGAAAAATGGTTGTTGTGTTGTATGTACAGTGGTGTGATTGGATTTTTGGTATGCTCAACGGAGGGGCCCCCTGTAGATTTTATTCATCCTATCAATCCTATTGAAGAAATAGAGGGAGCACTCAAGCATCGAAGAGAACTAAGGTTTTACAACTCTGAGGTAATTACATTTCCTATCAGTTTTCACTTTAAGGACTTTGTTCAATGTATCAATACTGTTGCTGGTTTTCCTGATAGCTTGCTCGGCTGAAATTCTTAGAAAGCATTAGTGTTTTTTTACAGCTTCTTAAACACACTGGATCATGGAACCCTGCAGCATTTGAATTTTATATTACCTCAGTTTCAAAAATTATCCCAACCTTGACATTTCTTTTGGAGTTGCATAAAAATGATTATAGATAATTTCTGGCATTTATGTATGCACAAATATAACTTGCACGCTGCACGGTTAATTTTCATTTGTTGTCTTGATGAATTTCATGCCCACAAATGACTTAACTGTAGGCCCGTGAACGCAATTACAAACCATATATGTGAGAAAGGTTTGACTCTGTGCTTCTTTGTATTGTAAGGGACTAGTGACCCAATGTAGGATTTGGTTAATTGTTGCCTGCTGCAGCTGTTATCCTAGTATTAGTTTGAACAACTTGTTAGTATTTGTCCATGAAGTAGATCACAGTTGAATTAATATACTCTCTCAAATAACTTTTTGCTGTTTACTTGACAGATCCACAAGGCTGCCTTTGCCTTGCCATCTTTTGTCAAGAGGGAGGTCACTTCTCTTCGTAGTAATTCTTCTTCCCCCGCTAAACGAATTTGTGTTTCGTAGTCAAAATTAAGCATCCCCTATATATTTGTGCAATAAACAGAGACACAGCGAGTGGATTTCAAGCTAGTTTATATGCATCCATGGGCTTTTGCTTTTGGGTTGTGGTGGAAGATGAGAAAGATATCATTTCAACCGGTTGTTATCTTTCTTTGTTCAGAACTCAGCAGATGCAGCTACATGTTTTATGAGAACCAGATGTTACCCATTAATCAGTGAACCTATGTAGCATTTACATAAAGCGGATTGAGGGTGTTATTGGCGATTTCGTCAAAATTAAGCAAGCGTTATTATTGATGTGATTTTATTTTTGTCAGTCCCCATGGTTATTCTCGTTTGATCAAATTAACAGAGCAGGTGCATCTCGGTGTCATTGTGTTAGTATTTTGCATCTGGTGTTGAAGGTTATACATGATGTTCATCTCACTTTTTGGATGGTGTGAGAACCCAGATGTTGAATTTGGAGATTTTGAAAAGCTGTCCTGTTTACTGTATACGTATCAACCGAATTTGCATTTTTAGGTCTCTGTATCTCATCACTTAAAATGGAGAACCTGCATTACGTAACAGACATTGTCGGATTGATGTCTCGTATACTATTGGTTACGGGAGAAAAATGCCTTCGGAAATGAAAAAACGTCCTTCAGAAATTAGCTGCTTCTCAAACTGGAGCAAGGGTTAGTTCTTAGTAATTCGTGGAGACAACATAGGATGTAATAGTGGAGTATAATTTTTTTCTCGCATTAGCTATTTCAACTAGATTTGTTTCGATATCATATTAGAAAAATTAACCCTCTTGCGGTCTCCAACGGCAACCCATCAAGGTGGGTATCGACTTCTTTTTCATAAGAGTTGAATCCATAACTTCTTGATTTTGATGTGAAAAATACAATTTGAATTGAGGTATTTTGTGTTTGTGAAAATTATAAGTTTTCCAAGCATATTGATTATGTTTGAAAAATACAATTTGAATTAAGTTCCATTAATAAGCTAATTTAAAATTGAAGAAACAAATCTGGACGAATGAAATATTTTTAATGAAATTTTAACTAGAGACTAAGGATCGCAGATATACAATTCCACCGTTATGACCAGCTGAGCTCGTATCTCTTTCAATAAAGGGGGGATAGTATGGTATAGGAAAAGAAAGGGAAAATTTTAAATTACCTCCAACCTTTACTCTAAATTTTAATTAGACTCCCAACCTTTTTAAAAAATCAATTTTACTCTCAACGTTATCTTCCGTTAATCAAAACGCCCCCTTCCGTCCAAATGACTAATGGATTTTGTTAAAGGCTCCGTTAATAGCGTCCCGGTCGAATTTCGATGATCCGAGCCGTTCAATGTTATCAGAACGTGATTTTAAGGATACCCATGAAAAATCAGCAAAAAAAATGATCGGGAGTGACTTCACCTGAACAATTTTTTATTGAACCCTTTCCGGTCATTTTTTTTGCTATTTTTTCGCGAATACTCTTAAAATCACATTCTGATCATATTGAGCGGCTCGGATCATCGAAATTCAATCGGAAAAAGGGAGGTGCGGACCGATCCAGATTTTGTTCAAGTCAGGATGTCTGGATTTTGCTTCAGTCCGCACCTCCCATTTTCTGATCGAATTTTGATGATTCGAGCTACTCAATGTGATCAGAATGTGATTTCAAAGGTACCTGCGAAAAATTAGAAAAAATAAAAAATAAAAAAACTGTTCAGATGAAACCATTTCCGGTCTTTTTTTTTGCTAATTTCTCGCGGGTACCCTTAAAATCACTTTCTAATCATATTGAGTGACTCGAATCATTGAAATTCGATCGGGACGCTATTTAACGGAGCCTTTAACGAAATCCGTTAGTCCTCCGGACGGAAGGTGGTGTTTTGATTAATAAAAGATAACATTGGGAGTAAAATTAATTTTTTTTTAAAGATTGGGAGTCTAATTAAAATTTAGAATAAAGGTTATGAGGTATTTTAAAATTTTCCCGAAAAGAAAACTTAAAAGTGTCAATTTTTTTCACCCTCCTTAAAAGAGGGTGAACATTACCCACCCTTTCATTGGTTGAAATGGTGTGGACCCCACCACAAAGTGATGTCATGCTTACTATGCAATACACTTTTTGATAAGCATGACATCACTTTACAGTGGGGTCCATATCATTTCAACCAATAGGAAGGAGGGTAATGTTCACCCTCTTACGTGGGAGATGAACAAAACTCAACTCCCAGAAAATTGGAATGATCGTTCAATTCACCCTACTTCTCCATTTCTCACGATTAAAAAAGGGGATTGAGGGCTTTATAGTCAAAACCCAGAACTTTCAGATTCCTCCACGTCTCCACAAGAGGGAATCTGCAGTTAACCTAGCACGCGTTGGCCACACTCCCGCCACCCTTTCTTCTTTACTTTTGCCCAATATTTTATGGATAGTAATTTTTGCACCCACTTTCTTAATGTACTCTCAGATTTGTCCTTTTATGGATTAAGTTAAACACAACATAAACACTAAAGCTATGGCTGTCACGGTCCGAATCGAATTCGGATTTCTATGAATCCAATCTTAATATGTGAGTCAAGATTCCAGATTCATTCCATACATTCATCATTTCAAATTATCATTCAAGGTTCAAGTGCAATATAGTGCATACAGGGGCGGACCCACGTTGGGACACGTGGGGTCACGTGTCCCCAGGCCTTTTTTTAAAAAAAAAATTAAAAATTGATATAAATATATAAAAGTTCCCTACAATTATACATAACATTAACGTGGTGGAGTGGCTATGCGCGCTGAGCAAAGGATCAGGAGACCTTAGACCTGGGTTTGATTCCCAGACTTCCCATCCCCTGTTTTTTTTTTGTTTCTTTTTATTTTTATTCTATGTCTTTCCTTTATTTCTCCATTTTTTTTTGTTATACCTCTTTTCTTTATTTCTCCATTTTGTTATACCTCTTTCCTTTATTTTGTCATTTTTGTTCTACCTCTTTCCTTTATTTCTCCATTTTTGTTCTATCTCTTTGTATTTTCCTCCCAATCCAAATTTTATGAAAATCACATTTACTATATTCTTTAGTTTACTTTCTCTTGACTTTGGCATTAATTTTACGGTTACCACCGTAACAGTTGAAAGATATTTTCAGCCATAAAGATTGTCAAAAATCAGTTACGGAATAGAATAAGTGATCAATATTCAATTATTGAGCGATAATTTAGTAGTATACATACAGAGAAATATTTTTTAAGATTGTGAATAATATGTGCCCCAGTATATGGAATTCCTGGGTCCGCCACTGAGTGCATCACATTACAAGGCAGCAAGTTCAAACCATCAAAGTTGGGTTTAGATATTACGTATAATTTCATAAGAATAACACTTTACTCACGTATAATTTGATAAGAATAACACTTTACTCTCTAGGTTTTTTATGAATATACACTATATCACAATACGGTAAAATACTAAAATAGTTAAAAATATTTATAGTAGTGGTAAAATAATTTGTATATGCATATACGTATATGTATTAATTTTTTTTATTTATGTAGAATAAATATTTTACATTCTGATTCTGTTAATCCACAATTTTAAAATGAAAATCTATGTCCGAACCGCAAGTCACGGTTTTTTAATTTTTAAATTCGTCTCCAGATCATTAATCCATAGATTCAATCTAAAACATTTGAATCGATTCGATTGGATTCAAACCGATTTCACGATTCATCCGATTTTCTACACAGCCTTAATTGCAAGAATCATTATTTCTTATTTTAACCCTTAAACCCTCTCTCCAACAGAGGTATTCTCATCCTCTGTTTCAATCATCAAACTTCAGCTTTCGCTTGTGATCAAGTATCCCCTTTTCGTTTTCTCTCTTTTAATGTCCGGTACTTTTGTCTGTTTCTTTATCGTGTGTTTTGTAAACTCATGGCATTTTATGTTTTATAAGGACTAAGGAGTAGGGTTCTTGCTTCAGCTTTTGATCTTTTTATATGGTATTTGCAAAGAATCATGGGTTTTAGCTGTAATGCTTTTTTTGGGGTAAAACAGCTTGAACCTGACAAATAGGGAAAGAGATTTTTCAGATTGTTTGGTTGCTCGTAATTGAGGGGGAAAATGATGCCCTGGTTGTTTGCTAAGGATTGAAAAACGCCTTCACGTTCAAACCAAAACGTAAACCTTTTTACGTCTTCTTAACAGAAAATGTACACAGTTTTGGACAGTTCTATCGTATATCAAATGTGGGAAGGAAACTTTGCAGTACTTTGGCGTAAATTGGGCTCCAAACGAGCCAAATCAAGCTGAGCTTTCGAATGTGGGGGTTCGTTCGTTAAGTTTTTAGCGAACTTGAGCTCCAACTCAATGAAATTCGTTAAGTTTTTAGCGAACTCAAGCTCCAGCTCAATGAAAATTTGACGAGCCGAGCTTGCTTAGGTTTGTGGAGCTCAAGCTTGTTCGCGAGTCTTAACGAATCAAAAATATTATATATTAATGCTTTTATACAGGTCTAGAACAGCAAATAAATTTTCTTATTTGTACATGAATAAGTTCATACCTATATAAGTTTATAAAAATTTGAGTTTATAGTACTTTATAAAGTTTATTGATGTACACGTAAAACTTTCATTATGTATGAATAGAAGTTTGTACCTATTCAGGATACTATCAAGTTTAGGTTCCGCTCATTTACTAAACGAGCCTAAAATTGAGGCTTAGGTTCTGTTCATTTAGTAGACGAATCGAACTCAAACGAGCCTTTACCGAATCCAGTCTCGAACATTTCACTAATGGCTTGGTTTGTTCGCAGCCCTAGGCATAATCTGCGGAATTAGTGAGTTTTTCTTCCATATGTTATTGCAAGCTTTAAGTTATTCTTCTACATAACCTGTAAACTTGTGCACATTGTTTTAGACGAGTACTTTCTACATGAGCATTTGTCATCCGTGGGCAAGTTATGGAGTAGCTGGATTCGTTGTCTTATTTCACTATGAGGGTGTCCGGGCCTAATCGCTGGGGTGAGCCTCAAAGAGGGAGTGGGGAATGAAACGTTGGATCACCCCATCAGGTCTGACCTCATGACTTCCCACTTGGGAGTCATAAGCCCCTGCCAACTGGGACAACCAGTCAGTTTTTATGACTTGTTAATCTAATGTAGCACACCGCTGCACATTAAACGATTGGTGGAGTTGTGCTTGGTACGTGCAAATACTCGGTAGTTACTGCAGATGTGTGTGGACCAGCTTTTTTCAACTTGTCATTGCTGGCGGTCCGGTTCTAAAATTTTCTTTTCAGTTTAAATTTTCTTGTTGACAAAAGGGAATCAATTGATGGATCTTATGGAAGTTTTGGAACTTGAAGTTTGAAGATTCATTTTTGGGATTAATCCAGGGTTCTATTTAGATCCGCCATGTTGGTAATGAAGAATGGCTCTATTTTAAAAGACAAAGATCCCTATCATCTGATAGTTTATCCAGTTAAATCCGTATTAGCATTTCTGATAATACTTGTAACTAGGTAGTATAACCTGTTCATCTTGATGCGTAAATGCTTTTAATGGTTTCCCATGAAATACGGTTCTTTAATCTCATGAATCATAATGTCTCTGCAACTCTCTAAGTTGTTCATGTACAGGTTGATTACATTTTCTGGTGAATACTGGCATATAGATCATAGATGACGTTGGGTGCATCTTCAATTTGTGTGGTTACTCGCCAAACAGCTAATCCCAGAGATTTGACATCTGCCAACTTTTGGGGAAAGTTCACTCATTTCCATGTAAACTTCAGTTTAAAAGGCCAGTTTTGGCGGGTAAAAGTGCTCACCTCATAGCGCTGCAGAGAAGAAACCCAACTCGAGGGAATGTAGTCTTTGTTATTTCAAACGAGAATGATGAAGCTGGAGGAGGTATTTCACATGCTTGCACTGATAAGAACTCCAATCCTGGGGATGAAGTTGTTTCTCTCTTGTCGCAGTCTCTATCAGGCTTCTCTCAAAGTTCTTTTAATGTGGGAAACCTTCTTGATAAGCTAAAGGCTGTTCTGCTACATGTCTTATTAATGGAACAATGGAATGATTCTCGAATTAAACTGTCTCACAGGTACAGCTATCATCTTTTGGTGACTGTTGGGTAATTTTGATGGAAATATATTGTTATGTATATTCTCCAAAGAAACTTTTTGCTGGAATATGTTAAAATCATCTAGCATTCACCACCATCAATTGACGAAACCTGCCACGAAGATGCTTTAAGGAATATATATATATATCGGGGTGGTTCCGGGGACCCTTAAAAATACCTCTAAAAAAAATCCCCCAAGTTTCCGATCGAATTTTGATGATCCGAGCCTCTCAATGTAATCAGAACGTGATTTTAAGGGTACTTGAGAGAAATCAGCAAAAAAAATGACCGGGAAGGGCTTCATCCGAACAGTTTTTTATTGAACGGTTCAATAAAAAAATGTTCAAATCAAGCCCTTTTTTGCCAATTTCTTGTGGGCACCCTTAAAATCACGTTTTGAACACATTGAGCGGGTCGGATCATCAAAATTTGATCGGGAACTATGAGATTAAGATTTGAAGGGTTTTTTTAGAGGTTGTTTTAAGGGTTCCCAGAACCGCCCCGTATATATATATATATATGTGTGTGTGTGTGTGTGTCTTAAATGCTCTAGTGTTGAGTACTATGAGATCAACTTGTTTATTTGTCTATTGTTACATGCTTCATACATGCAACTACAGAAATTGTTTGATTGGTGGTTATTGGACCCTTGTCGATGAGTTTTGGCCTCAGAATTCTACCAGCTGTCAGACCGTCGTCCATGTTGGTAGTATTATTGGGTTCATTACTTAATTTCCTTACTATTCTCACTTGATTTTGATATTGTTGGAAAACCTATTGGCCATAAAAGGCATTTACTGATGCAATGCTCTTTACTTGCAAGTTGCAAACATATGAATGTTTGGAGATATGTAATGCTAGCAGCCAATGTCTTACATTCTATGAACCATGTTGTCATTAATGGTTTGAAATATATGGAGATGACGACACTAGATTGCATTTATTGAAGCAGAGTCCCAAACAACAGTAATATAGTTTTGCCTTATTTTTCTGAGATGATTCATATCTACGTGTGGTTGCAAGTGCCTAATCTGTGGTTTCCTTGTAGCAGAAAATATTGGCTGAATGCAGCAAACCTAATACATTATTTAGCAGTACAAGACTTAGAAGTTGATCAGCTTAAAGCTGATCTTTCTTCTATTGGTATTCTAAGTCTAGAGGCCATCTACTCTGATGTCTTTGCCGGTCTTTTTGCTGGCACCCAAATCTTAGAGAACTTGAAATCTAACTCTATAAACAGTCAAGAGGGTGTGTTGGAAGGGATTTCAACTCAGAAGAGTTTTGAAAAACTAAAAACGGGGGAATTCAAAATATTTTCGATAAAGAAAGACGTATCATTGAGGAAAGAGTTACTATTGCGTCCACTTCAAGGCAAGAAATCTACTCATCATGGTAACAGTTGGCCAGGAAGTGCTTGAAACCGGAACACTTATAACTGATCTTCTCAAAACCGGAACAACAATAATTCGTATCAACTGTGCGCATGGAAATCCAAGTGTTTGGAGTGAGATAATCAAAAGAGTGAAGAGAACTTCTCAAATGCTGGAGAAACCACGTCGAATTCTCATGGATTTAGCTGGACCAAAGCCCCGAACCGGTAAGCTGAAGCATCGTCCATGTGTGATGAAAATATCTCCTAAAAGAAATGCTAGAGGGGATGTGATCTTCCCAGCCCAAGTTTGGCTGTGTCACAAAGGAGCACATCCACCACCTTCTTATATTTCTCCTGATGCTGTTGTCTATGTAAAAGGCCTAAAATTTCTCAGTATGCTTGAGATAGGTGATGGTCTTGAATTCTATGATGCTAGAGGAAAGCAAAGGATGCTAAAGATTGCCGAGGAGTATCCTGTTTTTGGTGGTGTTGGGTACATGGCAGAGTGTTTCAGCGCTGCTTATGTTGAAAAGGGAACAGAAATGTATATCAAGGGAAAGAAAGGGAAACACGATGTTGGACTTGTGGTGGATATCCCTGCTGCAGAGAGATTTATCAGGTTGAGAGTTGGAGACTTGTTAACAATATCACGAGATAGCTCAAAAGGTAAAAAGAAATCAATGGGAGCAAAGGCTGGTGCTCATTGGATAACTTGTTCTTCTGGATATCTTTTTGATTCTGCAAAACCTGGGGACCCTATTGCTTTTGATGATGGGAAGATATTGGGTACTATCCAAGGCACTTGTATGTCGGAGATTATTGTTTCAATCACTCGTGCGGATCAAAGAGGTACTAAACTTGGCTCAGAAAAGTCCATTAATATCCCAGAGAGCAATATACCATTTGAAGGCCTGACTTCCAAAGATCTTAAGGATCTTGATTTTGTTGCTGCTCATGCTCACATGGTGGGGGTATCCTCTGTGAAAAATGTTCGTGATGTAATTGTGCTTCGCCAAGAGATTGAAAAAAGGCAGCTTCGGAAAATGGGGATTGTTCTAAAAATTGAGACAAAAGATGGGTTTAAGAATTTGCCCCTATTGCTACTGGAGGTCATGAAGTCCCCAAATCCTGTAGGGGTTATGATTGCCAGAGGAGATCTCGCGGTGGAGTGTGGGTGGGAAAGGCTGGCTGATGTACAGGAAGAAATTTTATCTATTTGCAATGCTGCTCACATACCGGTCATCTGGGCAGCTCAAGTGCTGGAGTCACTTGTCAAGACTGGTGTGCCCACAAGAGCTGAGATTACTGATGTGGCCAGTGGGAGAAGGTAATAAGCAAATGAGAGTGGGAAAGAAAACAAACTAAATATTTTGGAACATGAGATATCTTAGTAGGTTGGATCACAGCACAACCCACCATGCCATTTTCTGTGTTACAAAAATAAAATGCATAAGATCTTTAGTTTTAAAAGTACATAATCATAAGCTCCAAATGTTAGCTTCTTCGTGTTCTTTGTTTTGGTCCAGAGGACTTATTCCGTACAAGCGTGCAAATCTGTTGATTCTTATCATTGCAATTTGCAACCAATTATTTGACTCTTTAACAACAGCCACTTTTGGACCAATAATGCATAGGCTAGTTCTTTACGTCGGGTTGGTGGTTACCCCATGCCCCTGATTAACTGGCACAATACAGGTGATACCCCCCTTTAGTTCCCATTGGTCTATGGCTAAGCAGCTTTTCTTATTTTGCTCCATCTGTTGAGAGGTAGACACTTGCTACATTGCGTTCCAAATGTTCGGTATTGCTGTTTCGGATTGTTTGGAAACAATCTACTTCTTAATTGCTGAATAAGGACGTTTTCCTCTTGGCTTTGGCAGGGCAAGTTGCATTATGTTGAACAGAGGGAAACATATACTCGAAGCTGTATCAACATTGGACAACATTTTGCATGGTAACTCTACAGAGGTGAAAGCAGAATTGAAGCCTCTTTCGTTGTCCAGTCTCAGTTAGTTCATTCGCTCGTCTCTGGCTATTTCCCAACTGTATGTTTTCCATGTACAACAGCACCGCGAGAGTTTGCCGCCTGTCATCAGAGAACATCTTACAAAAGATTTTGATACCTTAGGTTCCATACTATTCCATCAAATTACTCTTACCATTTTGATCGCAGTCAATCTGCTTTTGAATGGGTTTGAGCTAGGTTGCATGATATATAATGTGGTCAAATACAATGTTTGTTTTCGGTAACCCTTCTGTATTAGATTTTTAGACCTCAGAATGGCGCGCGGTTATACTTTGAACTAACATATAACACAAAATGCTGGTGTTAAAAAATGATCAATAAACAGCCCAGAATCTTCCATTTCAGAATTCAGTGAAATATTGGTGAACTAACATATAATACATACAAGTTCGAAAAAAAACCCAGTAGTGATACTACGACGGGAACGTGATCCAGTGGTTCTTGAATTGAAATATTGCCTCTTGAATTGACCGGGCGACGGTAGTCCAACAGCGACGGTGAAGGCGTGAAGATGCAGATCCAGTGGTGATAATACGGCGGGAACATGATCCAGTGGTGATCCTCCACCCAGCTCCACGAGTGGAGTGTTGGATCCTACATCGGAGCTGAGCAGTTTTTTCTTTTGTTTTTTGTGTTTGGTGTGTTTTATTTTGTTTAGTTATACTTGTTCATGTTTTGATATATAGGATGATCTTTGTCACGAAAAAATAAGTTCGAAAAAAACCACATAATAATTAATACATACAAACAAATACCTGATTCACAATATAGACTATTGACAAATTAATGAATTAATCAGGCTATCAAAAATAGAAAATAATTTTTTTATTTTAAAAAATGAATTTAGTCAAGTTTGTTTACTTTCCGCTATAAACCAAGACAGCAAAATGTAGAACAAGTTGAACCGAACTGCCCACTATCTTTCATCGGTAAAATCAGTCTCCGCCGGTTTCCGAAGCACCAACAGCGGCACTCTCTCCGCCACCCTCCCTCCTCTCCGACTTCCACTCCGCCGCAAACCATGCAGCGCATTTGCTGCAAACCGCGACGCATAAATGGTGGCCCCTAAACTCGGCGGCAACCTCCCACCGCCTCCGCCACTGCGTCTCGCAATCTACTCTCCTCCTCCCAAAGCGCCTCCTCCACCTTCTTCCTCCTATACCGCCGACACGCCGCTTGTACAAAACATGCCGCCCAAGTCCTCCACTGCTGCGAGTAAAACCTAAAAGGCAAGGGTGATAAACGAGTCAAGCAGGTGGTTGATCAAACTTGATTTGTAAACTTAACGAGCTTCAAAGAAATGTTTGAGCTTAGCTTATTATGAGACGAATTCGAAGACATGTTTGAGTTTAGCTTATTTATAAAACGAGTTGATCTCAAACAAACTTAAATCAAGCCAAATACGAGCCGATCTTGAGTAGCTTGAATTTTTTAATTCTCCCTCGTGCCACGAAGATTCTCCATTTTCTTTCAACTATCCGCATATTTCAAAACCGTTCTTTTAAGTAAAACTAAGTTAATAGTATTATGAATTATGAAATATAGATAGTTTTTTGAAAGGTGTGGATAATGAAAAAAATAAATAAATAAAAACCATCTTTGTGGGACAGACAGAGAGAGTTATGATGAGCCGAAGGAGTCAAGTAGTAGGTTGTTCCATTTTGATTTGAAAACCTTAATGAGCTTCAATAAAAATATATTCAAGCTCGGTTTATTTACATAACAAACTAATCATGAATATGGTTACAACAGATTTACTATGATTTACAACAGATTACAACAGATTTACTATGTTTCGATCTTATAGCTCTGAATTACAACAGATTTACTATGATTTTTCCAAAATGGTTCAAACTCAATTTTCACGCCCAATCAAAGTTTTTCATGCTGACAATGCCATGGAATATAAAGAAACAGAATTTTTGAAATTTCTTCGCCAAAATGGAACCTTAACTCATAGGTCTTGTCCTGGCACATCTCAACAAAATGGTCGTGCTGGGCGTAAGCACAGACACATTCTTGACACTGTCCGTGCCCTTCTTATAGATGCATCTTGTCCGGAGCGCCTTTGGGGGGAAGCTGCTCTTACTGCTATTTATGCCATTAATCGTGTCCCTTCTCCAACCATTGGGAATCAGTCGCCATATGAACGATTATATGGTATATTGCCCAACTGTAGTCTTCTCGAGGTTTTTGGATGTGCTTGTTTTGTTCTCTTACAACCCCATGAGCGTACAAAGTTGGAGCCACGCGCTCGTCTCTGTTGCTTCTTAGGGTATTCAATTGAGCATAAAGGTTACAAATGTTGGGATCCTTCTTCCCAACGTCTTCGCATTTCTCGACATGTCATATTCTGGGAATACAAAATGTTCTCTTCTATGTCCAAGTTTCATTTACCAGCTGTGCCTACTTCATCTTTCTTCACAGATCCTTCTACAAATATATTTCTAGATGATGTTGATACAGGTTCTTCTGAGCTTCCTACTATGGTCTATCCCGAGGAACCGGTTCTGTCTGCTGATCCTACGCCTGCACCTTTTGGCTCCTCTATTGTCGAGCCTTCACATTTTAGCTCTACTCTCAATGAGCCCCTTTCATCACCCAACTCTCCTCTTGCAGAGCTTCATGCACCACCTCTATCTGATGATTCATCACTTCGTCGCTCTACTAGGGTAAGGGAACTACCTGTTCATCTTCGTGATTATCACTGCTTTTCTACTATCCTTTCTCAGCATGAACCTCACTCCTACCGTGAGGCAAGTTCTAATCCTCTTTGGCAGCAAGCAATGGAAGAATTCTTACCAGACTTGGAGAGCAAACCACAATTAGAAAGAATAGAAAGAATATGTGTAAATACCGATGGGAGATCGCTGATGGGAATACATGTAGAAGGAGGATAATTTTTTAGACCGTCCAAGATTGCGTGAAGATATTGAGCCATGTCGAATTGCGCCATGATAATGGTAGGTACTGATAGGTATTGATTATGGTAGGTTGTGGGGCAGTAGATGGAAATGGTGTAATTGGATATAATGGTGAAAAATTAAGCTCGGCTGATTGGGCTAATTGAGGGTTAAATGGGATTGAGCTAATTTAGTGGGCTTGGTTAATTTGGCTATTGTAGGCGCGGTCAAAATTATTGACAGATCATCAAAGAAAATCTTTTGACCAACCAATTGGCCGTGGACACGTGGCGATTAGGTCCACGCGGGAAGTCAATCTTAGTCGAAACACTATTTCGAGAGGACGTTTGACTGACCAATGGAAAGGGGACACGTAGCCCGTGAGATGGACGCCCGCGGAACTGAAGACTTACAAGAAGACCCCGGGATCCTATTCGGACCTAAAAGGCAGGCCGGAAGGGACCCCGCGGAAGGCAAACGATCGCCGCGGGTCGCGACCTTGCACGGGAATTGGGAAAGCTCTTGTGGCTTGGTGGCTTGGGATGGAGGTAGCGTCGCGAAAGCGCGAGTTTCCCCGCGGAAGTCCTCCGCGGGAGGACGAGTCTTCCGCGACTGGAGGTACGGGAGGGACACGTGTCGGGTCTTATAGGAGCGCCGTCCTGCGGACCTAGGCCCATGTGCCCTATAAATACCCCCGACATTCCCAATGATTGAGAGAGGCTGACTTTGATTCCGAGGAAGGAGAACATTCTTCCCCGGAGAGAAGGTGACCTCACTCTTTCGATCCCAGAAAAGGGCAGACGTCATTCCCCCCCGCAGAGAACAAAAGGAGACACGTTGCCTTTGTCTTTTCCGTACCTCTTGCTCTGGTCCTCACCCCACGAGATTATTCCTCTTTTCCCCTCGGTACTAATTATCGACCAATTGCACCTCTCCAGCTCACTTTTTGTACACGTAAGCGACCCATAGAACCCGCTTCCACCCACAGCTATTAAGTCGGTTTTGGTCAAATATGGAAATTCGAGGGTCAAATTTAGCAGTAAAGTGGGTTTGGGGTTTAGACTTTAGAGAGAGCTCCTTCCAACAAAAAAACTGATGGACATATATACCGATTTGTGCGATGTGAATTTTGGTGGAGGTGATGGTTTGGAAAACAGACGGCGGCAGTGATGAATTTTGTTGGGGGCGATGGCTCGACAAAGATTGCTCCGGGTGAGGATTTTGGTGACTGAAAAGCTAGAGCCAAGCGAGATTGATGATCTGAGGGCGGCTACTAGCTTCGGAGAGGCACGACCGGTGGTGTGTTAGATGATGGTGGCTAGTGATGCTGATGTAAGCAGCCCGGGGGTTAACTGAGAATATGGGAATGGGTCTAGTGGTTTTGTTTGAGGTGGAGGCAACAGTAACAACGAGGTGGGCGAGACGGAAGCGATGGCGATGGAAAAGCTAAGTATGAATCCTTAGCTCTGATACCATGTTAAGAAAAGCGAAAGATGTATTATTGATTGTCAAACCATAATCCTAACATGCCTTTATATAAGTTACAATGTTCTTGGTCACTAAGAAATCTAAACCAAATAGGAAACATGCATTATAAAGAAATCAACCCAACTAGAAAACATGAATAATAAAATAAACCCTACAAAACATGGTAACATAATATTTCTCAATATTATTATGTTAACAAGTTTTTAACAACTAACACGAGATCAAATTTAAGTACCTGAAAGTATGGCGGAGCTGCTTGCTGTGTAACCGCCAGAACTGTGAGGCAACGAATTTCAAGTCATCGTAATTTAGGGCGAATGATTCGACTTCGGTTAAGGCTTCGACGGTTCGGGTGGAGATTGGGAGGTTGGTATTGGAATTAGGGTCTAGAGCCCATGTGAGAAGCTCTTCGCCGCAAAAGTCACCGGGTTTGAGGTGGTCAGAGTTGAAGAAGCCGGTTCGGCCGCCATTGGTGGTGAAGCTGAGGAGTTTTCCTCGGATTATGAAGAGCATTTCGTCGACCGGGTCACCCTCCCGGACTATGAAGCTGTTTTCAGTGTAGAGGGCAGGTTTTAGACGGTCGCACATTGCGTCTAGGAGTTGCTCCTCCGATCCTGAGGTCCTTTGGAAGATTACGGATCAGATTATCTTCGTCAACACCTCTAGTTTCCTGCCATTTGTACTGATCGTACCTCCTGATTCGCTCCCTCAGATTCTCAGAGAGAGAACGGTGGGACATCCACTGCTCTGCATCTCACCGCTTTACTCTCATCTCCTCCAATCTAATTGTCGTCGACTGCAGATACGTCTGTTTCGAAGAAAATAATCGTGTTGGTAATGTTGATAATCAACACAAAATGGGCACACTCTACATAGAGATTTCCTTCTAGGCAGCGTTCAAATGAAAATAGTGAATTGAATACAATTGCGGCCAAGAGTAATTCTTTGCGGTTAAGAGTAATTCTTGGCGGTCAGGAGTAATTCATCGCGGCCAAGAGTAATTCCTTGCAGCCAAGAGTAATTTTTTGCGGCCAGGTGTAATTCTTCGCGGCCACGTGTAATTCTTTGCGGCCAAGATTAATTCTTTGCGGCTAAGTGTAATTCTTTGCGGCCAGGGGTAATTCTTCGCGGCCAAGATAAACTTATGGGATTTTTCATGAAAGAAACATCAAACAGGTTTTGCAAAGACAATGCCAAATGGCAGTCTCCTGGGTTGATTTTACAATTCATTGTCCTGCTGGAGTGAGTGATGCCGAAGCAGAAACACTTTTCTTCAGCATTTGAAGAATAGGTGATGAGTTTATATCGCCATTCAAAAAAAAGGTGATGAGTTTACATTGACTCAATTTTTAGGTTTCCTTTGTGAAAAAGACACGAGCGATAGAGAACAAAAATGCTAAAAACCAACCTGCATATTCCCGATGACAAATGAAAACAACACCAGGCCGGAGATGGAAATGAAAACTGCAAAGCCAATTTCCCATACAAAGGTACTTGTTTTGAGGTTTTGGCCAAGAGAACTGCAGAAGTAAACAGGTAAAAATTGGATCGCAGGCTATGTCTACAAATAGCAACTCCAATGCAATTCTCAAAGAATACGAATGGTAGATTGTGTGTTTATCAACTAACAAAACACATACCGCAGATTTTGCAGGCCCCGCCAAAAACAATAAGAGAACTTCTGTGGAAAATCTGTTGATTCCACGACGCCAGACTGAAGTGCATCAATGAAAATTCCAAAGTCAAAAAGCGTAGCATTTGGTGTCTGTATCGGGCAGGATTCATTCAAAATGTCTCTATATCCATCGCTGTGATGACAATACACCGAATGATCAAAACATTCAGCCTGATTTCCACAGGCTTTCTTCCAACACGTGGTTTCTCGTTCGATAGAGAACAAGTACCAAAAAGCTCCCAGTATCTGGAAGGCAACAAAATCACTTAGTGATCAGAGAGACTGATGAGAAGATAAAGGGTATAATTTTATGTAGTACTCAATTGCTAATGTCTTCATGAAACAGATTGTTACCATGGGATGTAAAGGATATACACAGCAAAGTCAATACTACAACGGAATTTTACTTAAGCCTTCAACGCAGGAAACACGAAACAAAACAAAATGCGTACGATTTCTCACAAGAAAATGTAAAAAAAGGTTGTGACCAAACTTACATGACCGGCAAGCATGTAAAGGAAGAGATTAAATGCCGCTCCAGCCCATGCAGTTTCTGTGAGTATGCCGGAGGTTCTTGTGACTTCTTTGTATAGTGGATAAACTCGAAGAATCCTCGGTATGTATTGGAAGAGAACAACAAGCTTCAACAAGTTCTTTGACTAGGGTTCCGGCGAGGCGCTAGGGTTCCGACAAAAGGGCACGGGTAGCCGTTACGCTCTTGTGCTGCTCATAGCCTCTTTCGTTTTTCTGCACTTACAGTATGGTGGATAAACTCGAAGAATCCTCGGTTTATATTGGAAGAGAACAACAAGTTCTTTGTATTCAAAGAGCTTGACCCTCCCATTTCTGGAATAATAACTAAAATTACTACCTGGAATGACGACAACATTCGAGATGCATAAATATCAAGTCAGGTAAATTAACGTTCTTCGTGCAGTTATACAGATGCAATAGGATATCACCATTTCCCCGAATGTAGCACTCTGAAGATAAGAAAGCAGAAGGTATAACGTAATGCCGTTTACTTGGCCACCGCTTATTTAAAGCAGTTTGGCCAGGTCAAGAGCAAGGTATAACCTGTTATTGCATCAATTAGTTGCAAGTTGATCTGGAACCAGGCATTACTGCTCTGGCAAAAGGCTCAAACATTTTTCTATACAATTGAACTTAATTAATAGGACAATATGGAAACTCAATTTGGCTGCAGGAGGTCTCCTACCTGTGGCACGGGAAGAACTGCAAGAATGTCAACGAAGAAGTATGAGGACAAATATCTCTTCGCTATTGCCAAAGCATCTTCGACCAAAACACCCAGTCCAAATACTCGGGAAGAGGGAGCAATAAAGCCAGTTCGGAATTGAAAGATGATATGAAGTATATAAAAGATAGCAGTAAAGGAGCGCAACACAATGGACGTGACCTCCAACTTCTTGCCCAATGCAAGGCACTTCTTTTCATCATTAATCACCGGAATATAAAAGAACAAAGGATCAAGAGAAAGAGCGAGCGCACATGACAAAACAAATATCTTATTCCACTTCCGAAGAAATTGCCCTTGTGGGTCAAGAGTTTTCTTCCTTGAACCCGGGCCTTTAACGGCAATGCTACTTAAAGAAGAGGATTTGGATAATGTTAAGCTTCTAATTCTTTCAGAAGTATATTCCAAGCCTCTTCGGAACTTATTGGTAGCTGAGTTTATCGTTGTTTTAAAGCTCCCCAAATGTGCTCCGTGTTTTGTAGATCGCTCCTCGTCACTTTTCTCTGATTTCCAGTCCGGAAACCTATAGATAGAAAAGCAATCTCAAAATCAAGCCAAAACTAACACAAATGGAGCTATAGAGAGCATAAAGAACATCAACTTCAAAGGGAAGAACACAGAACCTAGTATGCTAAAAGCAGTTACAGCAAAAATACTTAAAAGATGCTATCAATCAACGAAGAATAAAACGCGTTGGATTTAAAATAAAAAAAAAACTGTACAGGATATCAGCAACCAATACAAGAGACAACCTTACAAACTTCTCTTTTGTGTAATTCATAGCTTCAGCTTACATATAAGGTATCCAAAACTGATTTGCATAAAAGCAGGGAGGTCTTCACATACTGAAATTGCAACTAGTACTTGACACCATCCACAGACAGCCAAATATCAATCCCGAATTACGACAAAAGGTTCCGAATTAGATCATCTCTATTTTTGCACAACCGCGATCTAACTTGTCATTCCACACAGCATAAACACCTGATATATAATGACATATTCATGGCAACTAAGTAGACACGATGACACTAATAACCTTGGTCATCTCCTTGCGAAAAGTAGTATGGGAATGAAAAAGTATATATTTTTACGTATAGGGTCGATTAATAAGAAGAACACACATGGTTAAGCAGATAGCCGACCAATACTTACATTTGTAACGAATGGCAAGTAGATGAAGCTACATCAAGTAGTCCTAAAGCATAACTTGGACAGTAAAACCGACTGGTATATACAAGTACCCAAGGCTCCAATACACGCAGGTCAATGATATATGAACAAAAAGAATTCCAAGTTTCAACAGCAATGATACCCCGGTGGTTAAGAACAAAGTAAACTACATAGACCAACAGATTAGTCGTGGCAACCAAGCAGACACGACGACACTAGTAACCTTGGTCATCTCCTTACGAAAAGTAGAACGGGAATGAATAAGTACATGTGTTTACATTTAGGGTCGATGGATAAGAAGAACACACGGACGACTGGTTATGCAGATAGCTGACCATTACTTACAAACGTAACAAATGGCAAATGGATAAAGCTACGTCGAGTAGTCTAAAGCATAACTCGGACGATAAACCAACTGGTACATACAATAGCCAAAGGCTCCAAATACAGACAGGCCAGTGATGATAGAACAAGAAGACTTCCAAGTTCCAACAGCAATACCTCAGTGGTTAGAAACAAAGTAAACTAACATAAGTAACTGTTTTCCTTTTTCCTCGAAACTTTCCTTTCACAAAACAGAAACAAAACTTGATTAAAGAAACTTCAAGTGCATAAATTCACTTTTACAGAAACAATCTGATCCTTCTATTTTCCAACCCAAGGGGTTATCTAGTGGTCAAGGTCTGGGACTTGGGGGTTTGCTCCCTCCGAATGTCGCATGTTCGAAACCTCGCAGGTGCTATCAACTCTTTTGGGATCGGTCCATACCGAGCTTTTCTCCGGCTTTAATTGCACTCCCCTGCAAGTGGGTGGTGCGATTAGGCCCCCAGATTAGTCGGAGTGAGCGTAAGCTGACCTGGAGAGTTATAAAAAATAAAATCTTATACTTCTATTTCTGGTTTCATTCTCACTTTCAACATATGTGGGAATTAATATAAACAATCCCGATAACGCAATCAAACTCATTTGCGTATTTGCATCACTTGTGGAAAAGGGGAGAAATTGAGAATAAAATTTCACAACACATGCTGTATTGCGAATACAATAGTCGCTTACGGCATTCGCACACTCAAATGCACAATTAGGCCGGGCAGTCAAATCTAAAGAAGAAGATGCGCAAACGACTATATAAATTTGCCAAGAGGCCTTCGGCCCAACGGCATCAGCAGTGGAAGTCAGGAGTTCAACCCTTCTTTTAATGTGTTCAACCCTTCTTCCAATGTGCTAATCTAACTGTTGTAACCATATGACTTTCGCCGGTCCAAAAAAGCGACGACCATATAAATTTTTGAAGTAAAATCAACAACAAACATAACTGAGAAGTACTATTATTAGATCAAATCAAACCAAACTAAGATATGATATGATATGACCATATTTTGAGTAGCAAATGGTAAATGCGTAAACCAAGAGAGAACACTCGTACCAAAGCAAAGTGCCATAGAGATGACTCGAAGATTGTGAAGACAGAGAGAGAGAGAATGATAACAGAGTTTTGAAAGAGGAATGGTGCTTCGGGGGATTATGGAGGGAAGGTTCGCGGAGGCTTCTAGGGTGGTCGGAGAGAGAGAAGACAGAGGAAGGAAGGAAGGAGAGAGAGAGAGAGAGGTGTTGGGTCCCAACTCCAAGGGGGGCTTTCCAAATTTGGGGTGCGACTGTCGCCGATTAGTGCAGGGGTCCGGCCTTTCCGGTGTCAAAAGTAAACGGGGAAGGGAATGGTAACCGTACTTCTTGTCCCTTTGCCGTACTCCTGCCAGCAAGGATTTAAACAAGCATTAAAAAACATAAGGGCCTGTTTGGATGGGGGATTTGGCCCCGGATTAGCCAAACCCCCAGACTTGTTATCCCCCTCTTCCTCTTGTCCGGTCTTTGGCACAACAATTTCAAAGGGGGATTTGAGCTCCAGCCGGATTCCATCTCCGGCTGTTCCCGTGTTAGTTAACGACAGGGGTACCCCCTGTCGCTAGTTAGTCCGGGTGGATTTTGACACCCGTTCAAACGGATTAAAAATTGAAGCACTTGATTTTTTAACTATATTTTTTAATATATAAAGTTCGGTTTTATTTTTATTTTTGAAAAAATCGTAATAAATACTACTAAGATTTCAACATTTAAAGATAAAATGAATTTATTTTACCCAAAATTAATGATAAATATGTATATATTCTAATATGTATGAAATTAACATTTATTATCCATAAAATTAATAAACTGAGGGCAATTATGTCATTTGATTTAAACAAGCATTAAAAAACATAAAGAATAAGGGCCAAAGAATTCATTATTAATTTCTCATAATGCAGCGTATAGATGTCAACGTCAATTTTTCGGATTAATCATTTATTTTAACGAAAAGAGTTTAAAAGATTAAAAAAAAAATTAAGAACCAATGACTAAAGAAAAAGAAGTTTGAAATACTTGTCTTGTAGTTTGTCCGATCTGTGGACAACTACTTTGCCTCCATGGGGTTCCTCTCTCTCTGATGTTTAGGCGTTTTTTCGCCTCTCAGATTTATAAAATCTTCTCCTTTTTGTCAAAAAAAAAAAAAAACTTGTCTTTCATACTTCATAGTGTCTAGTTCTCTGATTTTTTTTTTTAATTTTGATCTATGCTTTTGATTTTTTTTTGTCAAAAAAATTAATTCGATTACAAAATTACGATGGAAAAAATAAAATAATTTCTTTTAAATTTTGATCTATACTTTTGATTTCTTTCGTCAAAAAAAATTATTCGATTACAAAATCACGACGGAAAAAATAAAATAAAATAGCATTGGAAGTAAACTAAAATCTTTAAGAGAGATTAATTAAGGCCAAACGTGCTATTCACTGGTAAGATTTTTATGGTAGGTGTTTTCAAGAAATTAGTCGTATTTGTACCGTTGGATCGGCTTATTTAATAGGTGGTGTCTTCTCATTAAAATTCTCACATGATCAGAGGCATTCTCTCATAGGAGATCGATCCGGATCCTAATCATGTGCTTGTTCAGTTTGGAATTTGGGATTTGGATTCTCTCTTTCTGTGCAGGGTCCTCAATAAAATATTCTCTCAATCATCATTCTCATTTCTCTCTCCACTCAAAATCCAAATACCAAAACGAATAAGCACCCAGATGGACGAGTTAGAGCATGTTTACCAGCACATGTAAATAAGAGAAAAAGCTATTTTAGCTCACCAAAAAGGGCAAAGTAGCCCCACAGCAGACTAGTTAAACAAAAAGGTAAAATGTGTATTTGAATAGTGCTTCGGCACTTTTAGCTCAGCACTATTCACCAGGTATGGATTTTTGTAACATTATTTTCTCTCTCCTCTCTCTGTCCCTCTCTCTTCCTCTTTTTTCTTTTTTTAAAAAACTGTCCTTTTGGAAACTGTTGGAGAAAGAAAAATATATATATATATATTAATAGAGGATAGGTTAAATAGATCGTGTTGGTGTAGTGTTGAAAGAAATGTGAGTAGGTAAAATAAAAAAGTGCACTGTTCACAAGTTTTTTTTACCTTTTTTTACCTTTTCATTGATAAACTTGCTCTTAGGAAGACTAGCTTTTCTGCACGTCCACTTGTATCAATTTCCTTGTGAAGTTAACGTGGAAGCTGATCAATAAATGGATTTGGTTCAACCCATGACATGAGTGTTGTTTGAGTTTGAAAGTATTCAATACACACCCTTTTAAGGTGTGTATCATATGCATTTATTGTATGGTTCATATTGTGCCACCTCGTAAAAAATTACTTTTAGGACCGATTATTTACAACATTTTATTTCGTATCATAACTTTTATACTAAAAATTCGTAACTTTTCATCAATATGATTTGTAACTTTTTAGCAATAGATTCATAATATTTTGAGAATCACAACATTATGGTGTGTTTTAATGAGGGGATATATGATACACACTTAAATAAAAGATGTATATTGTAGCACTTCCCGGAGGAAGAAATTAAGAGGCAGTGGTGCTTGTTTGGGCTGTTGTGTTGAATAATCTAATGATAATGAACTCCTGGTCAGATTACAGCCATAAAAAATGAGGCGGGGCAGCTGCTGTCGCTTTAAGGGGTTGCTAGCCTGCTGTCCCAGCTGAATGGGGTCCGCTTCGGTATTTCTTTGATGATCGGAAACCTTCACTTTGTAGAGCTCGTCGAGTAGAACAAGTGTACCGAAAATCAGTTTGAACGGATATCATTAAGAGCCTGATCGAAACAATTTTATTTGGAAAAGAATGGATCCGAAACACTGGATGAAATCCACTGGAACCCATTATTGGCAAGTTATATGTGTTCCGATTAGACACTTAGAGGCCGTTCCAGTTTTATAAAAAAGTAACTTTTGGAAAAAGAAGGTAATTTCAAGTTCAAAAATCATATGTTTACGTAAATAATTTTCCTACCACTATGGATCTTGTTTGATAGATTTCATCGAGATCTTTTATACGGTGCAAAAAAAAATTAAAAAATTATTTTTCATTTTCATTATATTTGAGTTTGAAAATTGAAGAAAAAGAACTTTTAGAAAAAGTGGGGAAAGTGGAACGGGGCCTAATGATATCCGATCGAGCTAATTTTCGGTTCACTTGTTCTACTCGACAAGCTCTACGAAGTGAACCTTTTCGATCATTGGAACGAGACCGGAGTGAGCCCCGCTCAGCCGGGACAACAGATTGCTGCCCCTTAAAGGGACAGCAGCTCCCCCGCTTCCATCAAAAATGGGAATGAGCCACGTTACTGCCTGCGGTGATTTTCTCACTTCTATTTTTCCTATGCGGTATTCCGAAATTACTTGGAAGTTGCCGCAAGTCGATATCATCTTTGACATTTCTCTATTGTCCTTGACACCAAATTCCAATTCATGAGTCATAAATACAGTGTATTATTCCAGGTATTCGCTTACAATTTGCTCATCAAATTGACGCAGACTCGATGTCATTCTCCTGCGGACAATTTGAAAAGACAATTATGCTCTTTGCGTCATAAAATAGGTGAGTCGCGTGGAATCCGCAATGATTTAGCTCTCTGAAATTTGGAAAACACATTTATGCCTAAGAGTCATCATTTAGCCCGAAGGCCCGCGACCAGGTCTGGCTCGTGAGCCCGCCCAGTAGCTCGCCCGTGGTACCCGCCCATTAGCCCAAAATCCTCTTTTTTCTCCCTTGATTTAGTTTCGGCCCAAGAAAATTTAAGCCCCGGCCCGATGATGACCCTTATTTATGCCGTTTGCATCATCAAACGAGGCGGGTCATGCGACTGCATCGATTGATTTTTAACTCTCCGAAAACCTAAAAACATAATACTCCATACCCTTTGCATCATTATACGAGATATCAAAAATATCATTGAACGAGGAGGGCCAAGTGGGCTCCGCATCGATTAAATTGGCTCTCAAGTAAGAGTTTGAAGACAATTTCATCCTTTTTATCCTCAAAAAATAAAGTGGGCCGCGTGGGACCCTCATCGTTTAATTTCAAATTTAATACTAAAGACTATCATGCCCTATTCCCGTTTGAGTTAAAACATGGGAACGAGTTAATTATATTTCTGTATATTGGAATAAAAACACTGGGACCATCGAATTTAGTTAGCATATTTCACTTATTGTTCCACTAACAACTTACTTCACTTTTTTCGTTTTGTCCTTATTTGAATTTTTTTCTTGTTTGTTAGTTTTGCATCAAATTTTTTTGACTTTTAGACGAATCGAAAAAGTTAAAAAAAAAATCCTTTTACCCAAATATTTTGAATAATAACCACTTTTAAGTAAAAAAAAGCTGATATTTTTTTTACTTAAAAGTGGTCATTGTTCAAAATATTTGGATAAAAGTAAAAAAAAAATTACTTTTTCGATTCGTTTGACGCAAAATGAACAAATACAAAAAAAAATCAAATAATAACAAAACGAGACTTTTTCTAAAAGTTTCAGTGGAACGACACCTAAAACTCTACTCGTTAAGCTTTGTGGACCCGCAAGGCCAAAATATTAAAATTAAAATACAATATAGTTGTGTATAATAGTATTTTGACCCACAAAATTCAGTTTGATGGTTATCATAAAGTAAGGAATGATGAAAGTGACCGACATTGTTAAAGAAGAACTTTGAAAATATTTACAATTGAGACTGATACGTGGAACTCAATGTTGAAACATAGGTGCCAATAAAAACAATTAAAGGATCTAGAATTATTTTTCAGGTTTATGAGGGCAAAAAAGGAAAATATGAAAAAGGACATTGACTCTGCTCCCCCAATTCACTTTGATAATCAACAAAAATAGTTACTGTATAATTTTTTAAATTGTTGTATGTGCAATATTTGCTTCCAAATAAAAAGTTTAATATATGATGGTAGGTGTTGAGCGAGTGCAAAGCACGTGCCCAATGCTAGTATCTATTTTATAAAATAAAGAGTATAATTGCATACAGATAAGATGCTGAATTTCTCGACACCGATATTGTTTGGCTGCTTTGGCTTTGGCATCAAAATCGAAGATTGATGCCCAATTCACGTACAATTTACACCTTTTTTTTTTACATCTACCTTCCCTTGAGCCAATAGTGGGGGTCATTCATATGATTGTGGCCATATTAGATTTGAAGTCAAGCTTTCTTTATTGAAAGTAGTACGTATCAAGTTTTTTTTTTTCTTTCTTTTTTTAAGCCCGATGTAGCAATTTGACACTTCAAATTTGACCCAAAAAACATTTCTGCTCTTTTATCACGGTGTCAAATTCGCTCTCATGATGATCTTAAAAACAAAATCCAAAACTATTTTCTGTATCTCCAAAAAGCCACTTATATGAATTCAACACTTATTATTCTCCTCAGCTTTTTTGGAAGTTTTTTGAGTTTTGTTCTTTATTCAATTTTTTGTTAATTATTGGTTCTTCCCGTCAAGACAAATCAAAAAAGTAAAAAAATTGACTTTTATCAAAATACTTTTAGAAATATCCAAGATAAAACGCAAAAAAAAAACCCCAAAAAGCTAAGAATAACAAAAGTTTGGCAACACGAATTAATAACCAATAAAGCTTAACGCAAAACTAACAAAACGCAAAAAAAAAATTGAAAAAAAAAACTCAAAAAGCTAAGAATAACACTGCCTTAATGCCAATTTTAAACCCAAAATGGAGCATGATTGGATGATACTCACAATTCTTTTTTTTTTCCCCCCCCTGAATGAAACTTCTTATTATATATGTAGATAATGATAATGAAAATAGAGTCAACCAATCATCTCTCCAAAAAAATGAAGCAGAGTGATGAGATATTTTTTACTACTTTTTTTAAATAAGAATTTGAAGAATAATAATTGAAATTTAAAAGTATGATTGGAGATGCTGCTATGGTATGTCGAAGATATCTTCGAATAGATTTCCCTTTTGTCTGCAATTATTTTGAAACTTGGTTCAACCACTCCCAATAACCCACGTCAAGATCCACAAATCATGGGGCCTCGGGTTAAAATACGTGGCGTCCGATCACGGCCGCCGCCTACAGAGTAGCACAGCACGTAGGTGCAGGCGAAAATTACCCCCGCCCCAAACCGATGCATGAGCAATGCCACGTTTCTCCTTCTCTTCCGTGACAAGCCACTCACCCCCATCCCCCTCTCTCTCTCCTCTCTGTCTCTCTCTAAAAACATATACTTTCCATTAACGTTAGATTCATCGGATTGACAACGATACCTCTTTAGTTTTATTTTCTCTCTCTAGGGTTTCAGATTCCTAACAGAGAGAGAGAGAGAGAGAGAGAGAGAAAGCTTCTCTCACAATCAATCATGCGGAATTCGAGCTGATTCTCTCACTTTATTACTCGGATCTCAGATTCGGATCTTCTCCGAGATTTCCCACCGCTCCTTTTCGCCGCCCCGATCGGATTCCAAGCGCCGATGTGTAATTTGCCTGAAAGATTATCTCTTAATTAATTAAATCAGCTCTGAATTTTATTGATTTTTTTCTTTCTTTCTGTTTTTAGCAGGATTATTAGTGGATCTGTATTTCAGTATCTGATTGCGTAGGGAGAGCAGAATTATGTTTTGTTCAACACTAGCTGATTGGGTTGCGTTTGGTTATATATCTGTTGGAAATCTCTGGGTTTGTTTATGTCAATGAGATGTTTTTTATAACTCACGTGTCTGGCCAACTCACGCGCCCCTTGACTCATCCTGGGGACCAATCTCACCGCCCACTTGCGGGTTCCAATTAAAGTCAGAGCAAAGCTCTGTATGGACTGGCCCTAAAGGAGTTGATAACACCTACAAATCTTTGTATAAAATTGAGATGTCGCGTTATGCGCAGTTTTATCCACTGTTTGGTTGCTCAGAGAATGCTGGGACTTGAATTTTTGCGTTTAGGAAAACATGTTTATTGCGACCAGCAAATTTTCGAAAGTTGAGTTAATGTTTTTTAAAATTCGAGTTTCACATTGGTTGAGATCCTAGGAGGCTAGGAATAGTGAATCAAAGATGAGTGCTTGGCTTAGTTGAATAGAAGATTTGTATTTTTGGAAAGCCGAAAGAATGCAATTGTGTAATATGGAAACGTGCGAGTGAGAGTGACTGGGAGGGAGGAATTGATTAATTTACCCGAATCGGATGTTTGCTATTTCCGATTAAGGTTATGTTATTTAATGCTACTTTCCTTGAGTTCCCAGTGACATAACAGAGAATTAATGAGCATATGAGTGATGGTGTTAGAAATTGTTTTGGTTTCTCAGGGTAGATATCTTGCTGTTTAGGCGGGGGTCGTCCTTTTTAGATGTTCTGCGGCAGTTGCTTAAGGTCTGTGATTCTTCAAGCTGGGTTTATAGGGAGATTTACAAAAGGAAGGGTTCTACTGAGCAACTTAGGAAGAAGTTTGAATGCAACTTGGGGCCAGACGTATTGGTCGAATCGCGTATTTACAAAGACAGCAGAAATGATGGTTGATACTGGCGCAACTGCTAGTCGAGGATCCATTGTTGATGTTTTGCCAGAGAGAGATGATGATGGTGGCTATGCTAGTGGAGGGTGGAGAAGGTGACAAATTTTCTTTTGGTTAAAATTTTTCCATCACGTTATGTGTTTTTGAATGTTTCGTTACCATGCTGCTGCTGTTACAGTTCCTGTGATGTATATATGTGATGCCCTTTGCTGTTTGTAGTCCTCATCTCCAGAATTTATTGTTGTGGCCACTTGTAAATGTACAATGTAGGATGCGAGGTCGGCCAGGTCACTTTCTAGAAGTGATTTATCATCGTTGTCACTGTTGGTGCCTTGTTTTACTCTAAAACTATGATATTTTGTCGTTCTAGTATAATAGAATTTGTCAGTTGGTGTTTAAATATTAAAAGGTAGTTTTCTTTGCAAATCAATATTCTTGTAGTAAGGTAGTTAAGAAAATTTGGCTGCCACCTTTCCTGCGATAGTGGATGACATCCTGTCATGGGTCCAAAATTGACCTTATATACTTACCAATGGCCATGGTGATGAATTTAGTGGTTTCTTTGTTTTTCTATGGTCACCCCTTGGACATTGAATTTGTCTTTGGAAAGGCAACAGAGCTATTCTTCGTGCATGGAACGTCTGCATATGCTGTAGTTGGGAAAGTAAGGTTCTCATTTTGTAGAATAGTTTGTATTTGTTTCCCGATAGGTAAATCCAAGCATTGAACTGCATCATGGGACATTGCTTGGCTTTATGGTCAAAGCTTGGGTTTGGGCCACCATATTCTATTATTCTGCAGTGCAGGCAGATGTTGGGCCTCTTTCATGTCAAGTCTCTAGTCGTGGATTTAAGAGGATCAGTGGTGGATAGTTGCCTTTTTAATAGCTTTACTATCCTTTCCTGATGGGAAATCGGGGGGGTGGGGGGGCGGTTTCTCTGTTTGGAGATAACATTTTATTCTCACATGTTCTTGTTTATATGTATTTACTTCCACTATTCTCCCCAGAATCGGAGGAATCAATTTCACTCTCCCCTCCAAAATTTATTTTGCTGCAAATTCTCTCCCTCTAGCTCGTGTTTTGAATGCTCTATCTTCGTCAATGGTAGTTTAACTTGATGCTATTTACTTATTTGCTGACAATTATTCTGTTTGTATGCTTTGCTTACTGTTTGTTTCCATTCTGATTTTACAGCGAGGATGGAAAATTGAGCTGTGGATATTCAAGTTTTAGGGGGAAGAGAGCTAGCATGGAGGATTTCTTTGATCTGAAAACTGCCAAGATTGATGGAGAAACGGTCTGCATGTTTGGGATCTTTGATGGTTAGCTTTCCCAACAATCTTTATGCTGATGCATGAACAGTGATGTAATTTCAAGTGTGATAATGATATCAAATGTTAGGTTCGCATCATTGTCTTCTTCGAGGCTGTGATAAAGATACAAGTTGTGTCTAAGTGTCAAGTTTCTTTTTGGCTGGTTGTGTCTAATATTTATCCTAGAAGTCCAACATGGTAGACGATGAATATAGGAATTGCTCTTGCGTCAATTTCTAATATCAGTTGAACCTGTATTCTTCTGATAGAAGAAAAGGATTGGAGAAATAGTAATGTAATTATCTCGTAGGATGTTACCAGCTTATTGTCATTGGTGAATATGGTAAGATACTTGAGCCAATCAGGCAAAGATACGATTCTGGGTTTTGGTTATTGGCTTTCCCAGACAGATTTCATGTTTCAAACAGTTGTCAATGCATCTTTTTACCTCATTAATTATGATTTATCATGACTTGTCATTGTCGAGGGGAGGATTAGTGTTCATCCAATGATCAATGTTAGCTAGCAAAGCCTTCTTGATTATAGAACTCTTCAGTGCCATCTCATAAACGAGTCGATTTCACCTTGTAATTATGCTTCTTTATGAATTATGATTATGTGCACTATGGCAGGTCATGGTGGTTCTCGTGCGGCTGAGTTCCTGCAGGAACATCTCTTTGAGAACCTAATGAAGCATCCACAATTTCTAACTAGTACCAAATTGGCTATAAGTAAGTGAACTTTCTAAATCTCTATATCTAAGAACCACGTTTTTTTGGTTGTTCTAGGGCAAATTATTTGGATGCAGTGCAGGATCTCATGCTGCTGAAAATTTTTACGTTTGTAAAGCGTGCACAGGACAGATTGGAATTGTTAAAATGGAGTCAAGTCCTTGTCATACTTCGTTTGCAGGGTGTGGAGCTTAGAAAGGTGGCTTTTGCGACCATTAAGATTTGTTTTACCTTGTGACCTGCATAAACTGGCGGGTGAAACCTATAGAGAAGTGAACTTATCAACAAGTGAACAAATTCCTAGCTTGAAAAATGGCATTTGAGCTCATCTTATATCCTGTTTTCATGGTGTTGAATCCTGGGCAGATCACTGTTCTATGTAGTAGGATGTGTTTCACCTGGTAATGTGTATACTTGCAGGTGAAACTTATCAACAAACAGACGCAGATTTCTTGGACTCTGAAAAAGACACGTACCGCGATGATGGTTCTACTGCTTCCACAGCAGTTCTGGTTGGCAGTCATTTGTATGTTGCCAATGTTGGAGATTCACGGACAGTTATATCCAAGGCTGGCACAGGTACTTTTCACATTATACAGGGTTTAAGTTTGGTGATTACTCATGGCATTCAACAAAGTTTCCAAGTGGGGACTGACTAGTGGAATAATGATGTAATAGCTGCTATGGAAGGAATTGCATGGCGTCAATTAGCGGGAAGAAACATTAGGATGCGTTGGGTGTCTGATGGGCCTTGATTCAAGTGGAAACTCAGTGCACTTTCTTTTTGGTTTTGTTGAGTAACTAAGGATTAAAATGGTTTATTCAATTGAAGAGCAACTCTGGATGCTGCATCTTATCCAACAAATCGTACTTGTTTCACTTTTAAATGTATGCATCATTTGTGGGTTGATTTTATTTTTGTGGAGATTTAATGTGTTACCCTATTGTGGTTAGTTGGTACTCTTGTGGCTTTAATGTGATAGCCAGTCTTTTTACGACATTTTTTTTGAGACGAGATTAAAGACACTCATCGTAGTCTTAAGTACCAGTCTTATTCAGTTCACAAAAAAAGTCACAGTCTCATTGTGATATCTTTCTTTCGGATAGTTGGGTTAAACTTCTATCCTTATAAACACTTCCTTCTTTTGGACTTCCAACATTAAGAATATCCCGAACCTGGGTAGTCTTCTGACTAAAAGTATTATGGCAAAAATACTTTAGTAGGAGAACAAAGAACATTGGCGAATAAGGAGAAGAGTAATATAAGCTACTAGACAAGAAAATAACTTGTTTGTTATGGCTCAATGGGATTCATTCCTCGAAGAAAGTTCTAGCAACGGTGCACATGTCATGTGGGTTTGTGTCTGGCACTGTCTGCTGATTCACCTATTTTGTAAATTCTCAGTGTATTTCCTGCAATCAAGTAGTGTTTATATTCTTCATGGGTCATTAAGGATGGGTCTTTCATTCATTGAGGGGAATCCACATCAACAAGAAAGAATAAGTTTGAACTAAATGAATAGGTAGTTTTATCTGCAGCTACATAGTACATTTAAATTAACAACAATGCTTGATCGGTCCATTCCAACTAACAATCCAGATGTATGTTTGACATGAGAAGTTACTAGGTTGCCTAATCTGTGTGTGTAGGGTAACGGACTGGATCTCAAAACCCGATTTTACGAGAATTTTCAGAATTTACTGAAAGTTTGAAGTTAGGTTTCGCTACTTCGCAAACTTACTAGCGGAAGTTGTGAATCTGGTATTCCTCGAATTAAAGTGCTATGAGTGGCATATTACTTGCCAATTGCCATACACAAGTTGCTGGCTGCTATTTATTACCTTTCCATGGTCGGCATTGTTCCCAACGTTCTAAAAGTCGCTAGGTGCTAGTCGGGCGGTCGGCCACCTTCGAGCTTCAAGGCCTAGTGATCGGCGATTAATCGGCCCATAGCAATTGGTATTCAACAATTAGTCAGCGCATGGCAATTAGTCGGATCTAGTCGGATAGGCCCCGCCAGCGATTAATTGCTGATTAATTCCTATTTTTAGAACACTGATTGTTCCCCTGGAACTTATAGTCCATGTGTTACCATGCCAGCGTCCAGCTGTCTTCTTGTCGCTTTCACAGGTAGGTCACAAATTTGTTGCCCGAACTCATGAGGTGTAGGAAGTTGTAAGCTTTTAAGCACTAACTGCATTAACTTATTTTGTATTCTTCTGTGTTTGTAATTCAGTTTGAGTAGATCACGTTGGCACAAAACAATAACAGTCATTCGAATGTACAAAATCATGGAATTGTAAGATAATCAAAATTAAATATTAGGTGTAGCAGTATGGCTTATATAGACGTCGTTCTATGCATTTGCAAAATTGGTGCTCCCCACTCCCCCTCCTGCTCTCGCTCCCGTCCACACTGCATGAAGTTGTGGCTTAGAGCACTTAACCAATTTAGCAGTGTCCTTTTAACTATGTTACCCTATTTAGTCGTGTTATTTTAGCATAGATATTTAATGCTCTCTCGACATTGTTTTAACAGTGGCTGTATATTGTCTTGTATGGTTGAACTGGTCTTGCATGTGATTTCTTGTGATGAATTTTGGCTGTGAGTTCTTATAGAAGTTTCTTGCTTTATGCTTTGCAGCAATTCCTCTTTCCGAGGATCATAAGCCAAATAGAAGTGACGAGCGCAAGAGAATTGAAAGTGCTGGGGGCGTTGTAATGTGGGCAGGTTAGACTTCATGCCGTACAATCCTACTCTTTCTCATTAGAGAATCTTAGATTTGGTGTTCGTCAACTATGATGACATCTCTTTTTGTCAAAATATTTACCTGTTGGGGCTGGCTCAATATTAAGCAATCGCATGGGTCTTAGCTCAGAATTCCCTCTTGTTGAATAGATGGGGACATATTGATTCGCATTGTTCCTTTTTTTGAGTGATAATTCGAAGTTTGTACTTCATAGTTATAGCTACTTCATATCTCTTCCACAAGCCAGTTGGGTCAGTGCAGTTGTCTACTGTAGATATTACAGTACTTCAAAGGCTTGTTTTTCTTTCTGCATTAGTTAATTTCCAGGTCTTCATAAGACACTGATGATTCTGAGTATGGGACCAGGGATGGATACAAAAATGTTTCAGCTTAGATGACTGGACCTGCATTGTGACTGATCAAAGTCTACCCTGCTATACTTGCATCAAACCATAAACTTTGATGGGTATCTAGGACTAGAGAATCTTAGTCATATTATCCCCGAAATTGACAATGTTTGTTTGTTAATAACTTAATGCAGTATTTAAGAGTATTTATGGTAGAAACGCATCCATATAGGGCAAGATCATTAGGTGGTGTTGATGACCCCCATTTTCAGTACATATCTCACAGTTGTAAGATAGTATGATTCCATAAACAAATTGCTGCCGCCCTGCGCTTCAGCCTGCAATGTACCGAAAAGAACAAAATGGGTAGTACCATAGTTTGAAATCTCGGTTTCGGTAACGAAAAGAAACACGACATAAAACTCACAACCAAAATCGCTGAAACCATCAAAGCACTGATGCAAAGAATATCTGAAACCATCAAATCATTCGATAAAGTTGATGCTTTATTGATTCTAAGGTCCAATAATGATATTTCTTTACTCCTTTCCCGTCAATTGTGCAAATAAAACATATGCACATCAAAGATTTTGGCCATATTTCATCCATAATAGCCCGTATCGGTCATATCGGACCGATACCACTGTTACGTATCGGCTGATTCCGTTACGTGACTCACTGATATGTGTGCGATTTTCATTCACCCCGCAATATCAGCCACATCGGGTATCGGTACCCACCGATACCGATACGTGTCACTGATATTTCAAACCATGGGTAATACTCCCTCCGTCCCATTTTAATAGTCCCTTATTTCATTTTGGGACGTCCCAAAATGCATGTCCACTTTCCAAAATTAACTAAGGAACTTGGGAAAAATCCGTTACTACCCCTATGTGTAATTTAACGTTGCTATCCACCTCAATCAAATTTGAAATGTTAAGGGCATAATTGGAAAGTTAAGTACTTTTTGATGTAATCATTATGTTCCCTACTTCCCTTAAAATGATACGGAGGGAGGATAACGCATCAAACCAAAACTTCAGTGGGGATATATAAAAACCTTGTCTTCATTCTCTTTCAGGCACTTGGAGAGTAGGTGGCGTCTTAGCAATGTCCCGTGCTTTTGGTAACCGCATGTTGAAGCAATTTGTTGTGGCCGAGCCTGAGATCCAGGTAATTTTTCAAAATCGTTGAATTTAGAGTCTATTTGTTTTTATTTTTATGAACTTTGAGATGAAGTTTCGCCGCATGCTCTCTCTCTCTCTCAAAAGTTTTTATATATAGGTGAACGCTTTTAAAGTCTATAGTTGTTGAATAAGGATTGGGTGTTGGGAGATGTATGTATTAATAAAGCTAGGGTCCTGATTGAGCAAGATGCAGTCCTATCGGAAAACATTAGTTGAAAAGTTCGTAGAGTTGGTAATTTCAATAGGAAGACTTTTAATCAATTATCGCTCATAATGGGATTATCGGACAGTTGGATCAATTATCATTTGACGAGTACGTATTAGATTCAAATGTTTTAGGAGGCTCCGTGTTATGGTAATTGCGTTACTATATCAAAGTTTTGCATGATTTCTGAAGACTATCAGCCTAAAAAGAGAGCTTATGATCCTGAATTTCATTTGATTTCACATATTTTTCAGGATCTAGAGATTGATGAAGAATTTGAACTGCTTGTGCTGGCAAGTGATGGGCTATGGGATGTGGTACCCAATGAGGTAATCCCACCCCCTTTTGATGTACGATGACTGGCAGGCTAGCTTGTAGCCTGACATTTGTTATGACTACTATGTTTATTAGTTAAAATGTGGACTTGCTCGAGCCTGACATCTTGAGAGTAATTTCGGTGTTTTATAATATGTAACTGGAAAAGTAAGACTCTTTTAGAAGGAAAATCATAGAATTTTGGAACAAAAATGAAACAGAAAAGGAAGAAGATACGGGACAACCTCTTTAGTTCGTATAATCTTTGTCCGCTGATTCAAGTGGATCCAATCATGTGGTTGATACTTGGGTCTAGGATGAGATGGCTATGTTGGTGATTTTCATTGTATTTTGTTGAAATCCTGCTAGTGTCTTTTGGCTGTTTGAATGAAATTTCTGTTGTTCAAAAAGAATCAAGAGGAAAGACTACAGACGTTAGTTGGGGTCATGGAAATATTGGCTGATCTAGGATCTCCTGAATATTGTTGCTGGCAGAGTATCCACAACATTCCTTAGGCTGTATCTGGATGAAGGATTTGTGTAGGCAAATACCCCACATTTTATTTTTCCATCCACAAGTCCTACAAAAAACCTAGTATGATGTCCTGTGTAGTTGTTTGCTTTGGTTAATCCAGTGAGTGAAGGGAAACCAAATCGATGATAATAAGAGATTTTTTGGGGGGTTTTAAGCGCTATTATCTGTTGATACGTCATACACGTTGTAACCAGGACGCTGTGGCACTTGCACGAACGGAAGAAGAACCTGAGGCGGCGGCACGGAAGTTAGCGGAGACTGCTTTCACACGTGGCAGTGCTGACAATATCACCTGCATTGTGGTGAAGTTTCACCACCGAAGGGCAGATCCAGCTGATCCGGAGCACGAGTAAAGGCATTTGAAGGACATTACCTCCCCAAACGTTTTGGGTAAAGCAAGCCGGAGATGTTGACATTGCAATGCCCCACTCGGCAAGAGGAGATTTGTTTATTCATTTGTTTGTTTCTAGTTTTGGTATGTTTTGTTCTTTTGTTATTATCAAGTGAACATGAACATGTAACTATGTTTATTCCAGCACATGTTTATGCTCCTGTTATCTTCCTGGCACTAGTTTCATTTGGTTAATCTAGTTGTATTCTCAATAAAATGATGCTTCTATTTTATCCACAGTGGGATCAGTTGCCCAACACCCATCATAACTTGCGTTTCTCTCCAATGATGCCGCCTTCTTTTTTGTTTCTGCGATGAAATTAAGCTGGGTGTTAGTATCGATTCTAACGAAGTGTCGTAACTTTGGATTCGTTGAAGGAAAATGGAAGACCGTGGAAGGGAAAGGAATTACGGTAGTGGATGAATAGTCGCTCATATTTACTAGTTGCTTATTTGTGAATGTTTTTGTAGCTCAAACCACATCTGCTCCAGAGTTAATAGTTTTCTCAATGATGTATTAGTGCAATGCAGGAACTTGGAAGGTTTGCCCCGCAGCCCCAGCAGTAAGAGGTCTCACAACCCCGTTCATTAGTTTGGGTCAGAGACCCCCATCCCGTCCCTTTCTCCGGGCGTGTTTGATTGCAGATTTCGTTTTGGGGGGATTCGTAATGAGGTGGGATTAGGATTGAGAATGAGGTGGGATTATTAATGAGGGGATGAATTATTTATTCATGTTTGTTTTGCACAGGATTGGGATTGAGAATGAGAATGAGTGAGATTGTAAATAACATGTTTGTTTTGGCTAGGATTAGGATTGGGATTGAGGTGGGTTTTTAAACTGGTTTTGCTCAATCCCATGGGGATTGGATTCGTAATATCACCCCCCCATGGGTTGACTAATCCCATAAGATGGGGGGATTGGTATTCCCATGGGATTTGTAATCCATGGGATAAAAATCCAATCAAACACACTTCATGGACTACACTTCACTTTCGGAGTCCCATCCCAAGCTCCAATCCCGCTATCAAACACGCCCTAAAAGGAGAGACATATCTTTCACTTGTACTCGATTTTAGCAAGGGACGACCAAGTTGGCCTAGTGAGTACTGAATACAGCCCGTGATGCTTCTAGCGACTAGGTTCGATTCCTATTGTTTCCACACGCTTCCCTCCCGACTAAGTTGGAATAGACCCAGGCAAACCGAAACCGGTGATCCATGGACGTCGTCAAATGCAACTGCAAGCGTTCTATGAGTATTCCACTCGCACTCGTGGTTTATGTGCACAGTGAAACCTCAAAGTGGAGACCAATGGACCATCCTTGGCTAGGGCTTGTGCCTCAACTAGGATCCCCAAGGAAGGATGGGCTTGTGTTCCTTGAAGACCACTCTGATCTACGTTCTCTTTGGATGCAAATGTAAAGATTGTTGGATTCTGAACAAGGTGCGTGGCTCGACCATAACTCAATTACTCTCAGCCCATGAGCTTGACATGGTCTAAAGATCTACAAAAATGGCTCGGCGCCAAGATTCAAAATTAGCCCAATCTTAAGAGTGTTTAGAGCAGGACATTGATCTGTTTTCCATGCCTAAATTGTGCTACTTGAAATCCAAGTATGTGCAAATTTCTCTTTCCACACATATATATATATATATACCAGTCAGGATCCTATGATGGATCCCTTACGGACTTACCGTAAGGGATCCCTCATAGGATCCTGACTAATATACATATATATAATGTCGGGGTGGGAATTGAATTTTGGTGATGACCCGTTAAGTTTTTAACATGATTCGAACCAACATGAAGTTAGAGAGTTTGGGTTGACTATTTTTTGACATTATCCACCAATATGAAATGTAAAATGGACGAATATAGGTTAAGCTCGAGTAACTCGAGAATGACACGGGTAATAGCTTAAGTCATTGTCGACTCGTTAACTTGAATAACACGATTCAAACACGACATGCCATTAAGCCTATTATTTTAGTACGGAGTACTTTAGTATTTATATTGAAATTCCCGTATTGTTGGTACTTTTTTTATTATTATTTTAGGTAACTCAAAAAAAAAAGTACACTAATCGATTTTGAGACTTACGTTTACTCATGGCTTCAGGCATTTTTTTAGTCATAATTGCTGGTTACATTTTTTTCTCTTGATTTTATACTTTATGATTTTAATGACAACCTTGAGAATGTCTTTTATTTTTTAGAATGTCTTTATTTTTTATATATGTACTCGTGTGTAACATTTTTACTTGTGCTATAATTCTATCCGTACCAGTCAACCAAAAATAATACTACGATTTTAAACAAGTCGGATTAGTATCTCCCATATTTTTATCAGTTATTTTGACACGAACTTAAATTGACACAACGAAATCTCAAAATGACGCGATTCGAACACGACACGCGAAACCCTATCCCTCATTTAACGAGCCATTTGCCAACTCGACGTTAAAAAGTAACCCTAGTTATAAGGCCCCAAGTTAGGGTTGACAAACACTAGTTGGTCCGTTGTTCATGGGGCTTTTAGGAATTTTCATTTTATTCACAGAGCTCTCATTTTCCGGTGGACTGGAGTCTCTGAATTTGGTGGGAAAATCAGGTCAACGCAACGTCAAACAAAATACTCCGTACTAATGTACAGTTGCACCGAATCTGAAGCGACACACCCTACCCTACATTAATTCGCGAAACGGATCAAATTCTTCGATTTTCTATGTGGTTTGTTGAGGAGTTTTTAAGTGCCGAGCGGGTATTGCCGACATGGCACCCGCTCAGCGTATCTGAGCCGTCTGATTCACTTTTGACGGCTCAGATCAAACACGTAATGGACGGCTCAGATGCGCGAGCGCACACCACATGGTACCCGCTCGGCACTGGAAAATTTTCCGTGGTTTGTTAGTCTCTTTATATCCCCATTTCCTATGCTGCGATCAGAATCTGAAGCAGCACGAGAAACATCTTGAATCGAACAGGTACCTCTCTCTCTCTCTGTTTGCTGTTTTGTAGGTATTTCAGATAGATGCTTAAACAGAGTAACATGTCAATCCTAGAGGGTTGGCCTAGTGGATACCCAACTCCCTCGTGAGCATATCCTAAATGCACTCTCTACAAATAGTAGCTCCTAAATTGAATCCTAAAAATGTGCACGTAGTAACATAAGTGGGTTCCAAATTTCACTCCTAAGAGCTTGTTAATTTAGATGGTGTATGTGCACTCAATGGAGGACTAGCAAGAGCATTCTCTGTTTTGTGAACAAGACCCTTTATCTTTTGGAAATATGTACAAAGTCTGGTAAATAAACACTCCTCCTGGAGTAGGATGTCTGATCCACACGCCACGGGTGAATCAACCTAATGCATTCGGCATTTCTTTTGGGGGCTGAACCAGTGGGTTTCTGGGCTTCTGCCCAGGGCCAGCCCTCAACTGTGCTTAGAGTATAATGTTGAAATTTGTAATTCAGTTTATCTTGTAGTAATGTTGCCAACTGGACTCTAAATCATGAACAAGGCGTATATTTTTTTTTTATCAGTACCTTTTTGGAACAAGTGATTTTGAGGGACTCAATTCAATGAAGCGGGTGGAAATTTTTGTTTTTTCTATTTGATTTTTTTTTTTACGACAAAAGAGAGTTATAGGAGTGAAATCATATGGCTGATTTGCTGAGATTTTCCTGCTGATGAACATAGTCTGTTTTCTTTCATAATCTAAAGTTGCAGTATCTGAGGTCTAACAAATGAGGAATGTGTGCGCAAACCGATTTGTAGAACTGGCTGGTAATGTTAAATCTGTGAAACATAGAAGTTTTTAGGAAATAATGCATGTGCGCACACTTCCCAAACGGCCAGAGGATATGGTAACTTCGCACCCTGCTAGAACGATCTGAATTTGATATTTCTGTTAAGAAGCATGAATCTTCTTCCATTCGTGTTAGACTAGGATTTTGTTACCAAATTACACACTGAGTTGTTGAAACTGAAGAGAAGAATTGGATTTTCGTTTTGTATAAAAGTTGTCAAACGGTCGATATTGTTCAAGAGTTCACATGAAGCATGGTTTGGTTAAAAAGTTTATGTTTAGCAAGACTGCATGAAACACATTTTTTTGAGGTTTAGAAAATCTAATTGGAGTGAATTCTTGCAATTTCTCTAGTTCAATGAGTTTACCCAGCATTGTTTTCTGTTTTGCTTCAGGTAATCAGGTATTGCCCTATTGGCCTATTCATGGGCCTCTGTGCTCAAAACATAGGAGGTTGTATTTTCATCTTGTGCTTGAGTCGTGGCTTTTTTTGTGAAGTATATATTATTGGCCCTAGTGAACCGAGAAGACAAATAGCCAGGGGTATTGAGATTCACACTACATAGGATGGAATGCAATAAAGAAGAGGCCATCAGGGCAAAACTAATTGCTGAGAGAAAGATAATGGAGAAGGATTTCGACGGTGCAAAGAAATTTGTCCTGAAAGCCCAAACTTTGTACCCTGGGCTCGAGGGTCTCTCCCATATGTTGACTACTGTTGATGTGTATATCTCTGCTGAGAATAGAGTAAGTGGGGAAGTGGATTGGTACAGGGTACTTGGCATAAACCCCTCTGATGATCCTGAGACAGTGAGGAAACAGTACAGGAAGTTGGCTCTCATGCTTCATCCTGATAAAAACAAATCCATGGGTGCAGAAGGCGCGTTTAAGCTCCTTTCAGAGGCCTGGAGTTTGTTATCTGATAGGGTCAGGAGGTTAGCATATAATCAAAGGAGGGCTTCACAAGGATTCCAACAGAGATTTCCGAACAATTGCAAGGGTCCTCCTTCAGCAAATTCAAAAGCAAATGGTTTGCATAACTTCTCAAACATTAAAACATCAAACGCAAAGACACAAAACAATTGGGTCCCTCAATCTTTCCAACGAACTGATACTTTTTGGACTATATGCCACCGGTGCAAGATGTATTATGAATATCTTAGGGTATATCTCAATAATTTGCTCCTTTGCACCAATTGTCACCAGGCTTTTCTGGCATCAGAGACCCGGCCACCTTTGAACTTCTCTGAACCACCAAATTCATCATCTCGGCAAAGGTATCAGAATGTAGGCAGCCCTCATGCTACTAATTCTAGTAATACATCTTTGAACCATGCAAACATGCAGCAAGCTCCATTCGCTGGAACAGCAGGTAACACAGGATCACTACCTTCTGTAGCTTCAAAGGCTGGATATGTTGGTCAGCAGGCAATTGATAAACTGAAACGACATCATGAGGAAGCGCAGGGTGCTGGTGGCTGGGGGAGGTTCGTGAAGAAGACAAGAGGATTAGATGACAATGGGAATGGGAGTAGAGGCAACACGACTTGTCAAACGGCCATGGGTAGCTCATTCGGGCTCTATGGTTTCTCTGGCCTTAATAGAAAGCCTAACAGCATCAAAGAGTTGATGCCTTTTGAAATTCAGAGCATGCTGATCCATAAGGCTAGGACAGAGATTTTCAAGAAGTTAAAGGAATGTAGCTTGGAGACCGTAACCAAGGCTGCAAACAAAAAGAAAGAAAAGGCCAATGGAAAACAAAAAGAGAGAAGCTCTGTGAAAGGTGCTACGCATGAACTGAATGGGCATGGAGTGTCTTCTGGTACTAAGTGTTTCACTAGAACTTCCTCTAGCGTTAATGATAAAGAAGAGGTAAAACCATTGTCAATCAATGTACCGGATCCAGATTTTCATGATTTTGACCAGGACCGAATGGAAAGTTCTTTCGGCGATAACCAGGTTTGGGCTGCATATGATACTGGCGATAGCATGCCACGTTTCTACGGAATGATTCACAAGGTTATATCCTTGAACCCATTTAAGTTGCAGGTAAGTTGGCTTGAGTCAAAAACCAACAGTGAATTTGGTCCAATGAACTGGGTAGGTTCTGGTTTCTTTAAAACGTGTGGGGATTTTAGGGTCGGCAAACATGAAATCAACACATCTCTTAATTCCTTTTCACACAAAGTTGCATGGGCAAAGGGTCCGCGTGGGACCATATGCATATTCCCTCGAAAGGGAGATGTGTGGGCTCTTTACAGAAACTGGTCTCCTTATTGGAATAGGAACACCCCAGATGAAGTGGTACGAAAGTATGACATGGTGCTAGTGCTTGAAGATTATAATGAGGATCAAGGTGTTTCTGTTGCTCCTCTCATCAAGATTTCTGGTTTCAGGACTGTATTTCGTAAAGATATGGGATCTGACGCAGTCAGGAGAATACCAAGGCAGGAAATGTTCCGATTCTCTCATCAGGTTCCAAACTACTTGTTAGCGGGCCTCGAAGGTCAAAATGCTCCAAAGGGATGCCTGGAGCTGGACCCAGCAGCTACCCCTTTGGAACTTGTTCAAGTTGTTGCTGACGCTGATGTGGCCACAATGGGGGTGAATGTTAGGAAAGCTGGGGAAGAGATGTTTCAGAACATTTCAAAAATTAAGGTGGATGAGATTGTAGTGAATACTGCAGAAACCAATTAGGAAAAGACAGTTGATGTTTCAGAAACCAAAAGAGAGGGGTTAAGCATATCCCAAAGTAGCTGAGGAAGTAGCAGCAACTCGTCGGGTTCTAAATTACATTGACCAAATTAAAAGAGAATTGACAATATGGTGCATCAGATGATTTAGAGGTGACTGTCGATATTTTTGGTTTTGTGATTTTTGGATATAGTAGAACCATGGATTAGCAATTTAGCATCAAGTCTAACCGCAGTTCGAGCGTGGAAATTGAAAATAGATTGCAAATTTGGTTATTTGATTCTTTTTGGATTGGTCAATTTTTGAATCTCCTATCTGTTGGATCTTCCTGTAAGATTAGGGGCTACTGCTTTATCTCTTTGGACATTGTAATTTTACCCAACACAACCCACAAAACTGGGGAAAAAAAAATGGCTGTACACCAAGGAGCATTTGTCAATTGCTTTTTTGTGGATCAAATATACTAATGAGCTGCTTCTCTCATACTTGTACCTTGCATTGGTGATATTGGTTGATCTGTTTTTATTTTGAGAGCCAAGTAGAAACGGTCCGCTGACGAATGGGTTTGTGATTCAACTGCACATGAGTTCCAAGTTGATTTGTGGGGGCTATGTCTTGTAGTATGTGTGATCATCAACTATTTCTCTTCCCTCGTGCTACCAATTTAGTCCATAAGAGACTTTGTCCCAGTTTTAATTGTCTCCCGTTAGTCGACGCCAAGACTTTTCTCTGTCCGACTTTAGGACAAGATAACCATACGTCCGGTTGTATTTCCAGCCAAACAAAATTTGCAAATGTCTATATTCTGTTGGTAATTAGAGGCTTAACTGTAGTCCAATTACGCAATTTGGGACATCGTCACAAGCCTCATTTGAATGAACTGATCGGTTCATTTTATTTTTGTCTTGCTTCGCCAACCGGTTGTATAACACAGTTTTAAATCCATCTAAGTAATGTTGCCGCAGGATTATACCCTTCATACTTTTTCTTTTTTTTTTGATAATTGAGGAACGGCCCTACAGCCGAGCTACAATTGGACCCGAATGTGCAACCCAAACCTCGGAGGGAACTAGCGCAGCCACACCAGTCACGGCTCTCTACTTACTCTCAGGTATTCACCCGGTGGGAAATCAAACCCCTGATCAAGGGAAGTACTCCCAAAGTCAGTTATTCGCCCTTACCACTGGGGCAACCCCTGGGTGTGTTATACCCTTCATACTTGTTTTGTAGTATATTCACAAAGTCACCCATCATCCAATTTTTTAGAATTAATTTTGACCAAAATTCTGAGATATCATAGTTTTCAGCTCGATCTCTTTTCTTTTTCTTTTTACTGATGACTTAATTAAACATGGGAATTAGAAAATGAAGAGAATAACCAGTGATGATCCCATGCCCACTTGACAATATGCTCAAGTCTATGTCAATGGATACAAGTCTCTCCCCTTTGTATAATCCTCCACTCCAATGATACCCAAAACGTCCACGTTAATGAAAAGAGGAATTTTGATCAGTTCAACTAGCCCTAGAATGAGTAAAAACCTTTGGGCTACCAGCCTATACCATTAGGCAAGAAAAAGCTTGTGCGAAATAGCTGCAAAAAGGGATTCATTCCCCTTTTAAGGTTGTGGCTGTGACATAAAATGGGACTCACCACGATCCCCACCTGATGATTCAAGCCGTTCGTTGTGCAAGTCTAGTTGTGAAAATATCCATTCGAAAAAATCAGGTTGATCGGACATCGATAAGGTCTCAATTGAATCGTATTGGTCGCATGCCGGAGAATGAGCCATCCGACATTGATCATTCATTTCTCTCATAACAATTACGCTTCATTCAGGAGGACAATGACGTCCGAATCAACCAATATTTTGGCGTAAACGACGAACGCGCTGAAGCCTGCGAAATGAACTTTTCAGATCGTCAAGCAAAACCGTCGCGGTTTCCGTTTCGCATTGCGCGTCGGCTCACACGAGAGATGCCTCCAATAAGATCAAACACACATGCAGTACCAGCACGGCAAATTTCCCGGCAATTTCGCCGCTGGAATTTCTACCTAATGCATTTATATACGATGCGTTCCCATGGGAAAAAGTATGTTCTAAACAACATTAATTAATTAACAAACGTACGGCGGTCAAGACTCGAATGAGCCCAACTGCCCAAGCAATGAAATGGGAGCAGTGGAAAGTCGTCTCGTCAGAGATTGTTAAATGCTTCTGAACCGTTGTTTTGAGGACTCTTCGCCCCCGGAATTGGATCCTCTCCGATCGTTAATTTGAACTGAACGGGACAATCTAAATTTTAGATCGTCTGTTGCTACAATTATTGGTTCGGATTTGCTCAGATACTCTTACTGATAAAAACTGATAAGAGACTCCGATACAAAGGTATGTTTACAAATTTGAACTGTCCGGCCCGTCTTGTCCAAAAAAACTTGGCCCGGGGAGAATCCGATTCCCTTCGCACCACACGTGGAAATGAGATTTATGAACCTTGTGTTGGGTTGCGCAACAATGTAGTGGAAAGAGTCAACTGGGTAATTATTCAGCCTTACAGTGCACTTTGAGATTTTTCCTTTTGTTTGACGGGACTAATAGTTAACGGATGTATAATTTCGCCGGATTAATAGCGATCGGATAGGTAGTATCGCGCTTCTCATCGTATATGGCATAAATTCGGATCATGTTTTTAACTAAATACAGAATTTTTGGTCACCTTAAATATATAGTTTAATTCGATGCTGATATCCAGCCAAACAAACGGACCGAGAGGATGGAAGCTTCTTCTGTGTTCTTGCCACATTAATTACACGGTCAAAATTTCGTAAATGACTGGCCAAAAATAGTCATGTCTTTCTAGAGAGGGAACAAAAGTTTTCTTGGGGAAGCAAACATCGAATTTTTCCTAATATACAAAGAAAAATACTCAAAAATTTCGTAAACCTACAATTTAATGATTTACTAAATCAATCACAAGATTGCAAGATATTTCTGAAATACTTCACTATCCTTTTTTAAAGAGGAGTTAATTCTTACGTTTAAGTACGTATCCATTACTATCTGAAACAAGATATTAACCTTGTTTTATGTGTTGCGCGCGAGCAACGCAGCATCGTATGCTGCATGCGCTAGTATATATTATCTTTTATTTGCTCATTAATTATTTCTCTAATGATTTTTTGCAGGTACTAGAAGGGTCTAGAAAATTCCAGCATGTGCTCGTTAAGTTTCGATCCTTTGCAATCCTACAGGGAGTAGGCATTTTTTTGTTGATTTTTAATTTATTTTTGTTCTGGCCATCTCCATATAAGGTTTGTTTCCTGTATTTTTAGTTTTATCAATAAGTTCTTACTCTTCCAAAAAAAAAAAAAACTAAATAATAGAGTCAGTTGACTTTGAGAATGAGATCAAAAGGGCCAAGTAGTGGACCAAATGCACCCTAAATATAGAGTAATAATTTTCTTAGAACACGGCTTCTCGACAGTTTACCGAGATATTGCACCCTATGCAGTTGGCTTTTCCGGTCACTTGCCGGACCTAATTCAATGACCGGCCGTCCATATTGTAGATCTCGTCGAAACAAATAAGTGAGTTTCATAATCATATTAGTAATTTGATACCGTGTGGACGGAATTAAAAAACATATTGAAACTGAATTTTCAATGTTTCTGATCCAGTAAGTGCATAACACTATTTTGATTTATTTTTTTTACTTCGTTCGCATATTATTAGGTCTTCAATTAACATGATCTTAAATCGTAATTATGCCTTTTGATGAGATCTACTATACAGACGAAACCGATTATTGAACTAGGCCCGGCAAGTGACCGAAAAAGACCCAGTTGCACTCTCAACAAACTGCTAAAATAACCATATACTTTAGTCAATAGTTGCAAGGGTTTGAGTGTTCTGTAGGAAAGGAGGAGGATGGAGAAAACCAGGCGAGAAGTGTCTTTGCGTGTAAAAGGGTATTTTGTGGCAATTCACCCATTCTATTAGCAACAGAGTTAAGTGTCTCTGCGATTTTCCAATAGTTTTGGTGGGTGTCTAAAGTCAAGTTTTTTTTTTTTTTAGTTTGGGGGGTGTTAGTAACACAAGGTGACAGTTTAGGGCGTGTTCACGAATTTTGGCAGCTCCGTGTATATATATCAAAAAAATAAAAATAAAAATTGGTGCTTTACATGCAGTAGCAGAAGGCTATTTTAGTCATTTAGTGGTGGCTATATTACAGGAATCTAATTTTAAATTCCAGATTTTCGGTAATTATTTTTCAATATTACCCAATAAATGCAAGGGTACGGTTCTCGTTGCATTACCAATTTTCCCAACCCCTAATAAAACCCCCCTCCTCCTCCTCCCTCAACTCTATAAATACGCATCCCTTTCTTCCCTTTCCACCTCTCCCCCCCTCTCTCTCTCTCTCCTGTTTCTCTTTCTAAACCTCATATCTCTCTCTCTCTCTCTCTCTCTCTCTCTCTCATATTATCCTTCTTAAGCTTTCTCAGCTCTCTTCTCCTTCCGCCTCAAGTTCTTTCAAGCAATCACAAGCCGGCTGCAAGGTGCACCTCTCTCTCTCTCTCTCTCTCTCTCTCTCTCTCCATATATATACATATGAATGTATATATACAAGACTATATATGTCTAAAATTTCTGTTACATGCATCCAGTTTTTGCTCTGCTCTCTTATTGATCTAAAAGTGCTTGCATTCATCTTAAACTATATATCTCTCTCGTTCTGCGTCTAATTCGAAGCCTCATTTTTGCTTTAATTTATTTTTCCTCGTATCCAAATTAACGGTAAATTGAAAGAAAATTAAATGTATTACCATTTGCGCCTTTCTTTCCTTTTTTTTTTTTTTTGGCGGTGATTAATAAAAACGCCTCTTTTCACCTGCTTTTGACATTCCTCGTTGCCTTTTCCCTTTCCCTGTTTTAGTATTAAACACGATAATTAACAGATCGATTCGATCGGCATTTCCGGCGGGAGCACTGCCTGAGCCGGCTGCAGTTTCTCGATCCTTGGAGTAGTATTTATCTTTTCACATTTCACGCACGTTCACCGGAGAAAGCGGTGGACCGGTCCTCCTATTAATTAACGGTCGCCGTTATTTTGTTTATCGGCGCATGTTAGCGGTTAGCGAGAACAAACGGAAAAGCGGTTGGAGTTCGTTTTTTTCTTCCCAAACCGGACTACACGGTGTAAGCCAACGCTAATCTTAGGCGCGTGTTAAAAGCCTTCTCCTAAACGTACACCACTTTTTCCCGATATCCTTCGAGTGTGGAACACGCAACGGTCCAATCGTGTCGGCGGTCGTTTCGGTTACAACTAAACGTACGCTTCCTTACATTGAAAGGTTTTTTTTTTTTAAAAAAATAAGATTTTCTTACTTTGAAAGTTTTGTTTTTTAAAGTTACATTGAAAGGTCTGTTTATAGTGTGGTATATGCACCGCACACGTGGTTGTTTACCCTTGTCCACTGTCGATTGGCCCAGAGTTGTTTGTTTGACAGGATATGAGCGTTTTGGACGCTATATCTTTTTGATAGAACACATATATTTTGTTAGATAGTATTAAGGATTGGGATTACGTATCGATTCAATATTTTTTTAAACGAAAATGAGTGTGTGTGTTTAATTATTTAACAATGAAGACAGTTATTTGTTATCGGTAACGAGGAAGACACTTATTTGTTATTAATGGGCTACATCACTTTTTATTTTATCTATTTGAAAAATAAGGGATACGTCACGTAGTAGTGAAGAATTTATAATACTGCATTCATTATGGGTATTTTATATGATCCACATAAAATATGTAACAATTCAATCAAAACAAAATATTTGATCTCATAATATTGAAATTCAATACTCTTACGCAGTCAAACAAATAAGCAGATCTATAAGACAAATACTTTACCACGAACAAAATTAGTCTCATCTTCATTAATCTTTTAAATGAATATTCACTTTACAATAGTTTTTGATAACTCGCGGTGTCCAGGTTATCCAATGAGCCAATTACACCTTCTATTAGCCTGGATTCATTTAATATTGAGATAAAGTCCGGTTCATATCGAGTCAGAATATCCCGAATTTGTAAGCGAAGGGAGAATATTAATATACCTCTTAACTTTCAAATCTTAGCCACGAAACTAACACTTTAAGATTTTTTATATTATAGACTAATAGTCACAATTATATTACACAACGAGACGAGAAAGATTGGATTCAGAACGGCTACGATTGAAAGTGCAGCGTTGGAGATGACAACGTGCCTCTTAAGGCCACCGACTCACCGGTGAATATTTTTTTTTTTGGTATTTGTCTTCTAGTAGCTAGAATGGTTGGATATTTCCGTTAAACGTCGCTTTTTCAAAGACGGTTACAACACATCGGGCCTCGGGGGGCACAAGTGTTGGTTGGTGGTGACAAAACTAGCCATTCAATTTCACGCGCTTAACTACTCACTCTGTCTCTATGCTTTTCGCCCTTTTTCTTTTCACTTTCCCAGAAACTGACACCAAAAAAGTCTTCGAATTTTCACTTTTCTGAATTTCTTCCATTTTACTACTATGGAGTATTATTTACAATTTTTTTAATTTGACGGTCAAGAATGTCCACGTCAATTTTATGTGTACTAATTTTTGTCCGATTCGGTCTATGACAAGACTATGAGATCCACGAGCTTGGATGCACTCCTATTTTTTTGACACGACGTACTAGTAATATATATTGCGTCAACATCATGGGTGGTTTCTTTGAACTTGGGAGCCAAGTTTGAGTGCCTGTCTGTGATTGGGGCCTTGTTTTTCAAAGTCGCTTTCGACACCGTCCGAGATGAGGTGTGTGCCGTGTTAAATTGTGTCTCTCTCGATGATAGCCCCCTGCTTCCGACGCGTTACCTTTCTCAGCTTCTACTTTAAATTTTTTTAGCCTCGGACAGTAAACAATGAACAATAAATTAATGGAAATAGCCCATGTTTTTCCTTGGTCTTCACACTTTCGGTTTCACTCGCCAAAACTTTACTACTTTTACTCTCCCAAGACTTGTCTCGAGCTTTACAAACAGTCTTTGGGAAAAAAGAGAAGTGGCCATAGACCGTACATGTTAATTTGGATCTCTAAAGTCTGCTATAGGGTCTTTAGAAGAAGGGAAAAAAGGTCACTCAGGATCCGTGATCTGAATAGGAAATAAGCCGATCTCAATACTTTGTGCGTCAAGATCTCTAGAATATTCAATCTAAACAAGTAAAATAGTTCCTGCGGGGACTTCACAATCACCACATGATAGATCGATTCTGCACAGTATATTGGAAGAAGCCCATAATAGATCGATTCCACGTACTAGAGTCTAGAGTAGAGAGAAGTCATTTCATGTGTTGTTGAGACATCGAATTAAGCTGATCTCAATACTTTGCGCGTCGAGATCTCTAAAATATTCAATCTAAACAAGTAGTAAAATAGTTCCTACGTGGACTTCACAAACCACCGCATAATACATCGATTCAACGTATCACTAAGAAAGATGTTTAGCGTCTTCCTAGGATACACGTGTGTATATAGTTCACTTATGGGCACAACTCTGCATTTCTGAGGAACTTTTTGTTTATCTGTTTTTGTACAATGCATTGTGCGGACTGTAGGACTTGTCTTGCTTCTTGTTGAAGGGCTCTGGTCTTAAGGTCCTCCTAAAATAAAATGAATATTTTTGCCATCTTTACAAAATTCTACAGTAATTTTTTTTTCCCTCTTTTGATAGAAAATACTACTAGATATGTATTTTTACAGGGTGACCTCTTCGAAAAAGCTGATCTAATTTGTAACTGGTGGCAGGTACTCGATCTTTGAGTCATAGGAAATTACAACGCATTTTACAGTCAGGCCATACCCTGCCTTAAATCTCTTCGAGGATTTTCCCCCCTATTTTAATTGGGTGAAAACTTCAGAACCTTGACAGCATCAAGCCACACATGTGTGTGTGTACGTAAGACATTCAGCTAGTAGTATATCTTATTATAAAAACGAGGCCAACTTGCCTAGTAATATAAAATGCTTGGTTTTGTTTATGGTCACATGACTCACATGTATGAGAGAGAGAGAAGCTTGTGTTAGGAATCGAACTCCTTGTTCAACTCACAACGCCTTACGGATCTTGGAAACTAGTATCACAGAAATCGCAAGCAAACAGAAATAGTGTGTAACGAACAGGAAAAGAAAGAACACAAGATATACGTGGAAAACCTCAACGCGAGGAAAAACCACAGGAGCCACACCAGTCCACAATGAAAATCGAATCAAGAGTACAAGTCTTCTCGCAATCTCTCTCTGAAACCTGCATTTTCTCTCGTCTCTCTATTTTTCTCTAAAAACTGATTACCCTAATTACATACAGACTGCAATATAATTAGGTCAGGTTCTATTGCCGAAATTACACCACAAGTCCTTGAAATATCGTTTTCGCTACAGTTCGGTGTGCTCCTAAAGTCGCACTCCGAACTGCGGCACTTTAGAGCCCCCACACTCCGGACTAAACCACTGCTGAAGATTGTCTGCGCTCCTAACGGCTTGCTCTTGAGGGAGGTTACAGAATCAGTTGGCAGATGTTGGAAGGAGGTAAGGCGGTAGTTGAAGTGGTCCCAACAGAAATACAACTTCTAACGTACGTGTCTATTTAATTACAGTAGGAAAATTATTAGTCTCACGTATGTTTGACTATTGGAACTTTTTCCATCCTGTCGGTGCATATTGTTAAATCAGTTGTTTGATTGCAACCCTACTACTGATGCGAAACTTCTGTTTTTTTTTTTTCCCCCGGTAATCTACTGAGACAACCTTTGTCCACAATAAGCCTGCATTTATGTTGAGTCATCGAATCAATCAGGAATGGATCCACTGGACGGTCCCATCCGGATCGTTTCCGATATTTAGACCTGATCAAGAACATTAGGCATGTAAAGATTCACGTTGATCGGACATCGTTTAATGATGTATTTTTGAAACACATTTATCCCGAGAAAAAAAAGGGTCTAGTAAACATGAAACACTAGATAAAAATTCGTTTTTCTAGAAATAAATATGTTTTGGGAGTACATCAAACGATATGTAATTAGCATGATTTTTTTGGCATTCCTAATGTACCTGACGAGTTCTAACATATCAACAGTCTCGATCATCAAAATAGACCCGGAGAGAGCCCGAAAACGACCCGGACTGGACCGACCAGTCCCTTTCCAAATCCCTCCCCCATGTTTCTTCTCTCTCTAGTATACTTGCTTGAGAAAATGGTTTTGATTAAAATTATGATCAATCACGCTTTTAAACGGAAACGACTTTTTTTTTTTAGTTTGGTTGTTGGTGGACCCAAAATCCCAAACCGCCCTTTTTTCTTAAATATTTGTTTCATACCCATTTCTTTTTTTAAATTTGATGATTCGTTGTGATTACAAGGTTAGTTCGGCTTCGTGGTAGACTTGTTCTTTGTGATGTGAATCATAATACAAAATATAAAAATCTGGGTTACACGTACTTGCTCCAGTTTCCCGGTAAAATATGTGCTATAAACCCTTAACCAAACATGGGTGGGGAATTGAGTCCGATTAATGAACAAGTCGAAAAGAAACCAAGGTGTTTTGTTCGCTTGAGGTTCTCCCAGAATTACTTCCTTCTCTCCCAACACGATTTTTCAAAAGTTTTGTTACTCGCATTTCTCTGTGTATCTCTCTCCACTTTATATCCCAAAATGTTTATCGAACAACCTCTTGTTATCGTATCGCCCCATATAAAATATAAACTTGCAAATCACATAATTCGCGCAGAAGGCTCATACAGTACTAAGATGAAAATAGATTAAAACTGCTCATGTGCTTCTCACCCTCGAGTGGGACCCACAGACAATGTGGGCCGAACCCTATTGGTTTGGGCTTTGACAGTGACGTAGAGGTTGTTTGCCCCCAATTCGTAGTACTCCGTTAGTTTTTCCCAATTAGCATTTGTTTCCAAAACTGATTATAATCATTGAATGCTCCCGAAACACACGGTCACATGGTCTTTCGTGACACTTCAATACCGACACATTTTCGTGGAATCCACGATTAGTTGTGAGAACCCCAAATAAATGGGTGGTGCTTGAACAATCCGGAGTACCACATGGTTGTGTTCCGGGATTGTTAAATAATTACTCGTCAAATGACCTTTCTTGTACCTAATTACTAACATTTTGGGTTTGTTTTACCGCAGGTTAATACCCCGGCCAGAAGCGGCAGAATAGTTATTTGGGTTTCTGTTTATTTTCCTTTGTCACAAAAAGAGTACATACTGTATAATATAAGAAGAAAAATGAGGGGGAGCTTGGCAAAGCTATACCAAGCAATGGGATTTCAAAGAGCTGTGGCGAATGTGGAGGACATTGAATCCATCTCCAAAGCAAGGCATGATAGGGATGGTGCTGCCTCTCTCACTGTATTAAACCCTAGTGATCTCACCACCGATGAACCCTTGAATGCTACCCACACAAGTTACAGCTCTTGGTTGGTGAGTTTTTTTAGTTTTTACTACTTCCTTAATTGGTCTCTTGTTTTTTCCATAATTCACGTGTCAGGTCAGCTTACGCGTACCTCGACTAATCCGGGAGTCAATCCCGCCGGCCACTTGCGCGGAGCCAAATTAAAGTTTAAGCAAAGCTCCGTATATCAAACTTGAGACCGTACGACGAAGCAAACCTCCAACACCCAGGCCTTGACCACTGGGCCTACCCCTTGAGATTCTTCTTTTTGTTTCTTGTCAATCTAAGGCTAAGTTCCGCCAAGATTTTTGAATTTTTTTTCTTTGGCAATCGCCTCTAACGCGAACGAAGTTATTGTTTAGTAAACTTGGAAGTGATATTTGACATATGATTGTTGTGATTAATAGAATGATCACCCTTCTGCATTGAGATGCTTCAAGGGGATGTTGAGCAGTGCTAAGGGGAAGAGGTTTGTGGTGTTTTTGGATTACGATGGCACTCTCTCCCCGATTGTGAACGATCCCGACTGTGCCTTCATGTCTGACCCGGTAAGTAGCTTTACTTTACTTGGGTGCTATATTAATGCTTGAAGCTTGATGAATGACCACATGATATTATGTGCAGATGCGATCGGCTGTGCGCGAAGTTGCTAAGCGCTTTCCAACGGCCATAATCAGCGGCAGGAGCCGAGACAAGGTAAAACCCTGCTGCTGCCACAGAACTCTTTGCTTCAAGATTTGTCTTCCAATCTTAAAATGTGATTTCAGTTACAACAATGGTGTCTCAAACTTCCACCCCTTGATGTGATTGGAATTGCATTAGACGCAGATCCTCTCCAATCCTGTTGGCTTCTTTTGGACCCTTCTCGAATCCACTTTGATGATTAAAACCATTATTTCCTGAACTCGTCAAGACCTGGTGATTTACGTGCGTATTCTGCATTTACAGGTACATGAATTTGTCAAGTTGGACGAGGTATACTACGCGGGTAGCCATGGGATGGATATAAGAGGTCCACCGCAGCAGGTCAAGACTTATGACAGCAAGTACCAAACCAAAGCCCTCGATAAAAAGGTAAGTTAAGATCACCCTAAAATGACTAATCCGATCCCAAATGCAAATTTCGTATACAACTAATGAAGAAACTGGAAATTCAATGGTGTCGAATATCTTAATCTTGTAGGGGAATGAGTTCATAATCTTTCAACCCGCGCTGGAGTTTTTGCCTGCAATCAAAGAGGTATAATTATATAATGTATGAATTTGTTTTATGGTACTTCGTATGGTACAATTCTTTTCTTTGTGGGATCATTTTCCAATGGGAGGTAATGAGAAAAATTATACAAGGGATTGCTACCTATGCCTAGATCGCGATAAAAGCGAAATTGTATGTCTATACTTCGTTATCTTCTCGGAAGAATTACTAGCTTCCCATTGAAATTCTTTTTCCCTTTTTTTTCATGATTTTCATGAATCAAAAGTCCTGTTTGTTTCTTTATATTAGATGCTAAAAGAGTTGGAGAAGCAAGCCAGGGGAATACAGGGTGCGGTGATAGAAGACAATAGGTTCTGCGTCTCTGTACATTACCGCCACGTCCAGGAATCGGTAACTCACCAACATATTACTCTGAGGATTTGATTTTCCTCATTTTTTGTGTCCATTTTTTCAGTTTTCGAAACAAGCTACGAACTTGTTCATGTGTGTGTGCAGGATTACGGATTGTTACACGAAAAAGTGCAGTCTGTGCTTGGGAAGTATCCGCATTTTCACCTGACGAGAGGCAAAAAGGTGATGGAAATCCGGCCGTCAATTAAGTGGAACAAAGGTCACGCTCTTGAGTACTTACTCGACACTCTGGGTTTTACGGGCACGGATAACGTCCTCCCAGTTTATATCGGTGATGATCGGACCGATGAAGATGCTTTCAAGGTATCCCAAATAGGCTTTTTGCTTTCTAGTAAGGTTTTCCAGGTTTTTCTCAAATAGCTGAAAAGTAAGAATAGAGTGACGGGTTACGTTGCTCTAACTATGGAGTGCAATTTTGTTCGTCCATCAAAGGAAATAGGTGGACATTACGCACCTTGTGCAAGTCCATATCGGAACAGAGACATTCGTTTCCCAGACCTCAGAAATTTCCATTTTGAATATGCTAGAGCCTAGACCCATGTCGATTTTTCAACTATTGACATTGGTGTATTTTGATGGCGAACCCATTGCAGGTTTTGAAAAGCAAAGGCTTAGGGTATCCAATCATCGTATCATCCACACCACGGGACACCATGGCCGCATACTCGCTACGTGATCCCTCCGAAGTATTGTTGTTCTTGACACGATTGGCGAGATGGCGGGAGAATTCTTCTTTCTAGGAGTACTAACTGATTAGTAGTGGTTACATTTGAATGTACAAGAGTTTTGGTACACAACCATATGCCGAGAGCAATAGGATTGATTTAGACGTAGGTCGATGAACCAAGAACTAGTATTTGATTACGACCTTTTCAGTTTTACATTCAAATCTGGTGTTTTTTTGAATCGCCATGTACGCTTCTCTGAAGCAAATCGACTGTTCTGATATTGAAAAATACTTATGTTGACATCTCACAACTGATGATCCCCTCTCTCTCCCTCTCTCCCAAACATCTGAAGGTTTCTCTCCAAAGACGAAAACTTCTACAACGATAATATCGAACATTTCAGTACACGGTTGTTACCTTTTTTGTGCAAAAAACGATAGCGCGAAAGAGGAAGAAGAAACATAACGTAGCAAAGCAAAGCACTTGGTAGATGAACCAGAGTAGAAATCCTAACTTTTTTTCATGGGATACAGTCGTAATCCCATTGGGGGATCCGGATTTCAGAAACCCCCCACGCGAAAAAGATGATAGATCGATCCTGTTTCTTCTTCTTCTCCTCTGAGATCAATCCCAGTCCTACGCCAAGTTAAAACTGCTATCCCGCGATCATCCATCGTCACCAATACATTGTTGACATACGGCTTTTCTTTTACCAGACATACAAGGCGTATGCTGTTATATAGCCGTACGTTATTTGTCCAGACAGTGAAGATGCAAACAAGTACACCAGCACAAGATCAAGATTCCTCCCATCTACGCTTCTTTTTACGAATCCAGGAGGGGGACGAGGGGCCACGTTTTTAAACTTATAATTCCATTCTGCTGTCAATCTGTACACCAAAAATCCCACTTTTACGATAATACAACAGGATAACCGCGATTCCAATCAAGTTCAGGACAAATATACTAGAGAAATGAGGACGAAATGACCTGCTAAGAAACATGACTTTTTCACTAGACAAAACTCCATGCTCGGGCAGTGCAAATGCTCATGGCTCTAGACCATGCCAGCAATGACTGAGGCTTAGAAAAGTTGGCTGCACCTATCCAACAGACCGCCTTGGATCGCCGCCTTCGATAAGCAACAAAAACAAATGAAAATCTATGAAAGTTAGTGGCGGAGATAGGCAAAAGACCGGTGGGGGCACGGGACCCTACTGGATTTTTGTTTTTTACTTATTTATTTATTTATATATTTGTTATATTTTAGTAACTTTAGTATACCCACTTTAAACAAGAAAAAATTATCAAGTACTCTTGGGGTTCCGCCACCATTCTCCACCACATGTACGTTCATGTGGAATCAAGACTAATGTATGAGAAACCATCTAAATATGTGAACTTTGTGGTGGTTACAAGCAAGCTTTCATTCACTTAACTTTTGCCTTCAAGATACAACATGTTTACAGAATTACAATTATTAGTATATATGATAAATAAATACAAGTCAACCCAACCCCTTTTTTACCTGCTTCTTTATTTCTCTCTTTCTTGTCTAAATCAATCAATAATTCCTCTACTTTATGTTGAAGCTAGATTATCCCTTTAGAACTAAATATCACAGTTTGTCAGCAGTGTCGGCTCATAATTTTTGGAGGCTGGAAGCGAATTTCTTAAAAGAGGTCTCCCTATATTTTTCATACAAAAGCTGGTCTACATAGAGTTTCATAAAAAAACACTATTTCAAAAGATTTACCATCACAAAATATAAGCATATAGTTATTCCAAAAAAATACAATCATTATAATATCTCAAAATCCGTTATTTGAAAATTTCTTGTCGCACTTTTTGCTGCAAACATACTAATTAAGTTGGGGCCTCAAGGTTTGCCGTAATGCTGTCCACGGCTGTTCGTCGTCCCTTCCTTCGAGTATTCAACGTCGAACAGCTATGGGTAATGCGGTAATGGGAGTGATCAGCTATGGCCTGTGGGTCACCCATTTTCTAATTCTACCGTTTCTATCAAATTGGGCCTATTTTATGGTCCCTAAATTTCAATTGAATCTATTTTTTTTTAGAAAGATTAGTCTAAATTTATTTAGGCCATATATATATATATATATAAGGGTCCTAGAATTTTGGAAACCTCATTGTTAGCTTTTTTTTTGGGACGCAAAGCACATGCTTCTTGTGCTTCCCCTATCAACCGGCCTTGTGTGACAGATCTTTACAACAAAAAAAAAAATGGATGGCAGGTGTTGGAATGTGCCCCGCTAGTACAATTTTCTAGTTACGCCTGGGCACCCACCTACCATGTCCGAGGGCCACAAAATAATCACTCCGTAAAGTGTGTTTGCATCAAAAAAAAGAAAAACAAAAGTGTGGACGCATTTACGGAATTGCTCAAAAATGCATGGACTTGGTTATCTTGGAGGGCAAAGGGAAGGGTTATTTGAGTCTTTCCATACTTGTGATTAAAGTACGCTAGCTAGAAACAAAAGGCGAGGACGAGCAAGGAAAAGGAAAGCTACGGAGTGCATCCGTTCTCCGAAAGGCGAATATATAGTAGAAAAGTTCACAACGACAAATCACCTTGAAACGGACAGCTGAAAACACTTTTGGACGGCTGTCATGGCTTGTTACACATCTTTTAATAACTTTGTTCATACTACAGGCAGGGGCCAGGCGGAGGCACGTGTCCCCACTTGAACGCGTGCCCTCACTCGAAATTAAAATACGGAGTTTTTTTTTAATATATCTACCTAATAAAGCACGAGGGTGTGAGCCTCATACAAACACAAGTTGATCCAATGGCTGAGATTTATTTGATCCAATGGATGAGGTGTGCTCTTCAATTCTCTTAAGAAAACACCCACACTCTTACAAATATATTACAAAAATAGTACCATCGGTTCTTTATACCCACTGCTAGGCTTCTGGCATTGGCATAAAAAAACAAAAATATATTACAAAAATGTCCATACCTACAACACGGGGTGCGTAGTGCCGTAGGCACGAGCAAACACTATTTTGTATAAATTAACATAATTATGAAATTTTGCTAATACATAAACATACACACTTGCATATATCTCGAAAATATACATATAGAATTAGTTTTATACCTGAATTTCATCATATAGTGCATTTATATTTGTTGCTTTACGAGCTGTTTATCTATTTGGAGCTATTCTTTTTTTATTCTCTTTATTTTTAATTGTCTTAGAGAAATATTTTAAAATAAAGTCATTAACAAACCTAGCTCAATCTTTCTAAAATTTGTCGACGTTCATTTAAAATATATATTTTAAAATTTTTGTCTGATATTTTGTGCTCATTTTTACCTAAATTAACTTAAAGTACCCATTATAAACTTTTGTAGTTAGTAATGCATGCCTTAATTTTGTACGATCTTATTGTAGTTAACTAAAAATAAATAAACTTTAGCCATTATGATTAACAGGTGCCCTCACTATGCTATATTCCTGGATCCATCCTGACTACAGGGTCCCCGGATCCCTCCGAAGCATGGCGCACAAGCCACCCAAGGCTGGAGGAGCGGCGAAGTGATTCTTCGTATGGACATAATAGCTAGAGGAGCTAGTTTTTTTTTTTTGGGTCATACGATATACATCAGCAGGGTTAGCGGTGTATTAATATGTTAATCAACGGGAGGTTCAGAAGCTATCCATAACTCAGAACCCCAACCATGTTCCCCGTGGGACTCGAACACAGGTCACCACTGGGAAAAGAAATAAGACAACCAATTTGACAAGTTTGATTTCTCTAGAAGAGCTAGTTAGAGGGAGGGAATTACTGTGAGGTTCAGATAAAACAAAATAAAAAATAGAGGGAACTGTTCTTCATGATTTGAGAGGATGCACAAACCAATGGTTGCGAAGTGAGAAAAAGTTGGAAATTCCCACTTGACAAATTAATTGGGGGCGCCATTGGATAAATACCATAGGGAAGTCATATCCACTTCTCTATTATAAGTGTCGGCAAGAACAAAGCCTACTAGTACTTTAGTAAGTATCTCTCTATCTGTGATTGCATTGGAACTTTGTGAGGCCAGAAAGAAGCAGCTAGTGGCTCCTGCTTATGTAATGGTTCCATATTGGAGTATTCAATTACGCTTTGAAGTTCGGTGGAGTCGTCTCAGATTTGGACCGGCGGTTGTTATGATCTGTTCCTCTGTTTTAGTTGGTTATCAGTTGCCGTTGTATGACTTACTCTGTAATTGAATTATCTATAGATAAAGTATGACAGATATTAATGAACTGGTTTGGTCTTCTGATCGACAAAAAAGAAAGAAAGAAGACAGTGGCCGAAAAAGAAAAATTAAGATAGTGGCCTTTTGTTTTTGTGCCTTTATATTGTTTTTGCGACTTGGTTTACTCCCAACTGTGTGGTCCTGCGTGACTGGGTAGGGAGAGTTTTGGTATCCCTTTTCGACCCTGTTTTGTATCTTGTTTGGGATTACCAACTAGTGGTGGTTTTTAGTCTGATAGTGACATGGTTTTACCCTTTAGGATATAGTATCTTCTTGTTGAGACTGTAGGGCTGTAAACGAGCCGAGCCACCCTTAACGAGCCAAGCTTTTGTGGAACGAGCCGAGCCGAGCTAGGCTCGCGAGCTACGTACTCACAACATGTACATTCAATCGACTCAATGGCGGACCGAGGATTTACACAGAGTCAGGGCACATAATAGTAAGAAAAAAAAATTCAAAATCAAGCATGAACATGTAATACTAAACATATATGGCCATCATTGACTAAAAACAAGTAAATAATTAAAAAAATTCCAAATTCAAAAGATAAATCAAGAGCCCTAGTCTATTTAACAAACAAAGAGTAAAAAATAAAAATAAAAATCCGAAAGAGTAAAAAATCCTGTTTTATTTAGTCAAACTTTAACAATGTCGATTTTTTCGAAGGTAAATTTAACAATACTATAGATACAAAATATTTTTTCGGTATCATTTCTAACCTGATCATGATAATAGAACATTTTAATTTCTAATTGAAAGTCCAATCAAAAGCCCTTATGGGTGTGTGTGTGTGTGTGTGAGAGAGAGAGAGAGAGAGAGAGAGAGAGAGAGAGAATTAATCATCAATCCGAGGTTCAATCAAAAGCCTTTGTGCAAGGTGAGTCACTCACCCTGAGTGTATGGAGAGAGAGAGAGAGAGAGAGAGAGAGAGAGAGAGAGAGAGAGAGAGGGGCCTAGCAGTAAGGTTGCGGAAGTGTACTTAACGTTTTTGTATCTATAGAGTATACGTTTTCTAGATTAAGGTTATTCAACTAGGTTATTGTGATATTAGTTTCATGTTAGCAAGTTCACTGACGAGCTTGGAAAATATTGCTACTGCCTATCGGGTGTGTAAGCAAAAAAACACCAGTTCAAATTTTCGCGACCGGTCCTTCATTTCTTCTAAACGTCAAAATGAAGATTTTGTCCACTCCAAACCGTACTTATTTAACGAATGACCAAAAAAAAAAAAATATATTTATTTTCTTTCTTCAAAATGAAGCATCAACTTTGATTCTGCATTTATGGAAAATCATCTCTGGATTAGAGATTTGTTGGTTTCTTACCAACTTTTGGGTGTATTCTTTTCTTTTTTTTAAAATAATGTGAGGTGAGATGTAGTGATAAGTTGAGCTTGTCATCTTTGTATGACACTCCCTGGTGTATTACTACAGGTTTTTCTTTCGTATCATTGTTTCTTTTGATTAATGATATCAAAATCTCTTTTTTGCCGATTGAAAAAAAAAAAAAAAAGAATACTTGGAGCCGTAGCCAACCACAATACCAATTTCTTTTCTTTTTTGGGTAACCACATTACCAATTTCCCGACCCCCTAAAAGGCTAAAAGCCCCTCCTCTCCCTCACTCTATAAAAACGCCCCCCCTTCTTCCCATTAAATCGACCATCAGCCTCTCTCTCTCTCTCTCTCTCTCTCTCTCTCTCTCTCAAATTATAGTTCTTTAGCTATATATCTCAGTTACTCTCCTTCCATCTCAAGTACTTGCAAGCAATCACAAGCCGGGTGCAAATTGGACGAGAAAAGTAAGTCATTCTGTCATCCTCTCGTGCAAGCAATCTCACATATATACATATATATGTATGTATATATATATATTTATGATAAGTATTTCTGTTACATCCAGAATTTGCTCTTTTCGCATTGTGGTTAATTAATTTACACCTACTTACATTAATTTTTTTTAAATACTCTCTCATTCCGCATTCCTATAGGCCTCATTTTACTTTGATTTCTTTCCCTTGAATCAGACTAATTAATAGTGAATATATAGAAATAATAATAATAATACTCCGTAATACTTACTTGCATTTGACATTCATCCTATTTTAGTTATTTATTTCGTTCGTCCTATCATTATTATTATTTTTCGTCAGACGATAAGTTTATTACGTATGTTAGTAGAGTCAGATTACTTGAACACGAAATCTCCTATTATTGTTCTCCGCTATTGTGTTTATCGACATATGTGCATGGTTTGGTGTTCGTTTTCTTCTTTCCGAAACCTAGACTACACGGGTCTAATCCAACGCCGCTAATCTTAGGTGGGTGTTGAAATCCTTTCTATAATCCTACGAGCGGAGCGGTACGCCGGTTTTTTCCGATTTATGTCGACTGCGGAACACGTACCGGTGTAATCGCGCACGAGGTGGTTTTTCCGATTCCAATAATCCGATAGCTTACCAACCCCACTATAGGGAACATTGTTGTGTGGCCCACCTCAAGTCTTATATAGTACAATTTTGAAAAAAAATTTAAATAAATAGATTAAACTTTCAACAATATCCGATTGATTTAAATTATTATTTTTTACAGAAAATGTACAAAAAAAAATTTCTCCGCATCAACTTTTTTTTAACATCAAGGAGTTGGCAAAGTAGGCATAAGAAAATAATAAGTGTTTGACCATGAGGTCGCATATTCGAATTCCACGTAGGCCAACCATCTCAAAGCTTGGGGTCACTGGGCAAGCTGGCTCATACATCCGATTGTTAAAAAAAAGCATTTACTTTTTTTTTCCCCAAATCTCCAAAACATAAACAGCCCCGATCATTTTACAGTACCCGTGGTGGACTCACACACCAACATCTGTTCATTTTCTACACACAATTTCTTTCAAAAAATTGAGTAAAAAACTAATCAAGCGGCCTTACTGATATTTGACTGAGCTGGTTTTTTACATGAATTCTTAAAAACATATTTTACATGAATTCTTAAAAACATATTTATTTTACATAAATTGAGCGATTTCGATCATTTGTGTAGAACTCCAATATAGGTCCCACATAACACGTTGTGCATTGGATGTGCACCAACTTGTGTACCCATAGTTCTATTGTATAATAAAAAGGGTGGAGAAGATATTTTATGGTTTTTTTTTTTTTTTGTACAGAAGATATTTATAGGTTTTTTTTTATAGAGGGAGAAGATATTTATGTTTGATGGACAGAGAAGCAGAGAGGGAGAGACAAGAGTACGACTGAGATACTTTTTCAAATAAGTAAAATAAGTATTTATTATTTTTTAATAAGTATTTATTTTTTGAATTAAAGGTGATATATTGTGAATTTGTAAAAAAAATAACATGTATTGTAAAATAAAAAATAAAAACTTTAGCAAAACGGGACTTAGTTTCTGTGAAAGGGTAATTACCATTCTTCCCTCCACTTAAGTCGCCAATAATCCTCTAATTTGCAATTCCCATTTTTCTTTTCACTTTTCGACAAATTCACCGGGACAGATTTACACAAAAAGTCCTGATACGAATTTGCATTGGTCCCTTCGTTTCCACTCTTTTTCCCCCTCCACCCAAACATTTTATTATTTCACCCGTCCTAAAATTACAATGTAATTTTTGAAATTAATGCTGAAACTTGCTGATTAGTGTGAGCGAAATACAAAAAACACTTGATTTTTTTTTTTTGCTAGTGAAAACACGGCCTTAAGTCATTACAAAATTTGTCGTTCCTCCTTTATTCCATTTTCAAATTTACCTTATAAAGATCGATATGTTTGGCGCAATGTTAGTGTCCCCTTTAAATATTTTATCAACACAAGGATTTCTTCAATATTTTGGGAGTCACAACTCACAAGTAGTCCACTAGAATTGGTCCACATCATGGGGTAGTTTCTTGGAACCTCACATCCAAGGGTTTTTTTTTTTTTTTTAAACGGAAGAACAGCCCTACAGTCAAGTCAACCCAAACTTCCGGAGGAACTAGCCCGACCATACTAATTACGGCCTCCCACTTACGTTAAGGTACTTACTCTGTAGAAAATCGAACCTCAAACCTTAAAAATATTTCCAAAATCTGAGTATCCGTCTGACCTACTGGGACAACCTGAGTACACGTGTACTCACAGCTAGCCAAGTTGAGTATCTGTTTGTGAGTGGGGGCCTTTTTTTTCAAAGTCGCTTTCGGATTTGTACGAGGCGCTCGTCGATCGACGATACCTGAGCCTCCTGCTTGATTCCCAAACGTTATTTTTGTCAGCTGGCGTGCCCATAGTTTTTCGGAAAAAATATCCGTTGCCCTTGGTTACCATCACGTGCTACTCCAAACTCTTTTGTTGCTACATATTTGTGTGGATCCATAACAAAATGTATGGTAGAGAAAAGTTTGAAGCACCGTCACATAACATCCTAGAAACATTGATTATATAATTATTCGTTTTTTGCTCTTTGGGTTCGACAATCACATGATTTGTGGCCCCCACACACAATTACACACTCAGCGTGTGTGGGAGCCACAAATTATGTGAGTGGGTGTGTATTTATGTGTGTAAATTGAGTGTTGTTGTAGCATAATTGTTGGACAATAAACAGAGGTGCTACTGGTACATATACCCCTTTTTTTGTCCCGTTTTCTATCTCAAAAAAGAGTTTGTACACACTGTTGGACAATAAGCAAAGTATTTTAAACAAAATAAACGGCTCCGATCATTTTTTTTAGACCCAAAAAAGAGTTTGTACACACTGGTAAGATATAAAATTAATTATATCTGTACCATTAGACACAATAAACTACTCCAAGGGTTTGTCTCGAGCTCATTCGGTGCGCTAAACAGTCATTAAATTCTGGATACATGCATCATGTATGGTAGCTCATTATTATTTTTGTTTCCTTAGAGAATTCTCTTTTTGTCTCTCTTTTAGTAGAAAATACTACTTTTGTTTACGAAGTATATATCCTCGTCGAAAGAGCTGATTTATTAATTTGTAACTGATGGCAGGTACTCTTGTTTCGTAAGAAACCATTCATTTTGACAGTTAGACTGTCGGTCCGCTTTTCCACCGTCTCTTTCTAAAACCAATTGGTGTTAGAGAAAGTTTCGATTAAGCCTTTTAAGGCATTGGACGTCGCACTCGCAAATCTGTTTTTAGACCGGTCGCAGGAAGTGTTATTGGTTAACCAAATTCGTGAGCGCACTCCGGGCGCCCCAACACAGACCATGTTTACTCCAATTTTCTTGACATCAAGAGAAACAGGAAACTGCATATACATGCATGTAGTACGTACGTACGTACCCATCGTCAATTTTCAGTGTCAGGCCGTGTAATTTATGCTCCCATGTATGTGAGTGCGTGTTTGTATGTGTGTGTGTGAGAGAGAGAGAGAGAGAGAGAGAGAGAGAGAGAGAGTGGGATTACATTTTACTGCTGGGGCATCTTGTTAGCCACACTGCTTGTATATTTGGATTCAACATAATCCAGTGTTTGTTTCCCATTCCTCCTTCCACCTTATTCTTCTCTTTCTATCAATTCCCATATTCCTAAAAGTTATCCCGATAACAAACATGTTGTACGAGGTGCCCCTGCCATTGGACTACCACTCCACTTGCGTCACACTGTTGAAAATTCTCCCCTTCTCGGTGCATATATGTGGTTAAAACGCTTGCTGGTTGCAACCCTAGTGAGACAATTACCATTGTCAGAATAAAGCTGTAATTTTTATTTTTATTTTGATCAGCTAGAATAAAGCTGTATTTAAGGAGTATGTTTGAGTCATCGAATATCAAGACTTAATTCAAAATCCCTGCCCTTCGTTTTCTTCTTGCTCTATTGAACACTCGCCTTAATTAGGAAATGGGTTTATTAGAATTATCATTGGATTGATTGAAGCAACTTTGTTTTAGATTAGTTGTTTTTGGACAATATATACATCGTAAGCTACCTTTTATCTTGAACTACTTGTTATAGAGAACCACTGTTTTTATTAAAAATCATAAACTATAATAACAGCGTGCATGGTGGGACCCACAATGGCGGTGCCATGCAGGAATTAAACCGACCGTTTCCAATGCCGGCAGAATTAAAGAATCTAAACCCTAAATTTTAACTGGTGTAGGGTTAGAATTCCACATTTCTTAAGTTGGTGTCCGGAAGGGATTAATTGTGAGTTGAATTCGACCCGTTGTGACTACAACTTTGGTTCGACCTCATTATTAACTTGCTCTGTTTATTTTTAATATGAATTACGATAATAAAAATAAAAATAAAAACTGTTTTAGATGTACTTGTTGATCCAGGCTTTCGATAAATAAATAAATAAATAAGGATCGGAATAAATCAGTAACCCAATATGGAACAATTGGATTTCGTATGGCACCATGTACACTTGCAAATTAATCACATAATTCGTAGAGGTTTTTATAAAAAAAAAAGAAAGAAAATAAATTAACTCTGCTCATGTAACGTTGAAAAGAAAAGAACCTTGGCAAAAAAGAATTTGATTTTTGCATTCTACTTTTTTTATGAATGCATTTCAAAAACTTGTTTAATTTAGTGCTTAAAATTACACATAACATAATTTTCAAAGCACAATAAAAGACGAATTATGTCCCTGACAAAAAAGATGCAATAAGCAAACCCAATCGGATCCGGGGGTGTTATAGTGCGCACCCTTATGTAGTGCGAGTGTAGGGCGACACACAAACGTCGATCTTATCAATCAACGGTCCAGATTAAAAACCATCTTTTACCGGTTAAAGATATTTATTACCGGTCAAAATTAAAAAAAAAAAAAAAAAACACATCGCAACCGTTGTTGATGAGATCGACGGTCCGTGTGCCGCACTTCACCCGGGTGCACTAAAGCACCTCCGGTTCCCGATAAAATGAATGTTGTACCTAAATTAACATTTCACAATTTGTTTTGGGTTGGTTTTACTGCAGGTAAATTCAGTAGTACAATAGAAGCAGCGTAAATGAGATGTCAAGGAAAAGTAGCGAATGTTAACGATACTGAGAAATCAATCTCCAAAGCAAGGCACAACAAGGATGGCGATCTTGCTCTCACTGTTTTAACCACTACTTATGATCGTACCACTGATGAACCAACTGCAACCCATACGAGTTATAAGTCTTGGTTGGTGAGTTTTTACCGCGAGACTCAAGGTTGTTAAAATCCTACGATACGGATACGTGTCCTATGATTCGTATCGTCACCTTTCAAAAATGATACATATCGCACCCCGTATCCTTTTTTATAGAAATCCTACGATACGGCAGCGTATCCTACGATTACCAAACCGAGCTTTATGTCTCAATCACTTGGGGTCGGCTACGATTACTTACAAAAAAAACAAATCATAAAGTACCATATTTTAAGAAGTAAAACACCAAATGCGTTCTAATCTTTTCATCTAATTATGGTCGTATCCAAATCATCTAAAGAAAACCCAAACTCAAAGCTCAAATAAAAGAAAGAACATATTTCGATAATGTTTTGCGTGAATTAGATAAGGGCTCTTTTTCTCTTCCCTTAACTCAGACACCAGAAAGCCTCAATGCGATAGACCCTACTTGAGAAACTTGGATTTTTTCTTCCTAAAATAATTTTTTTCGTATATAAAACACTTATTTCTCAAATATACACTGGATTTTTGGATTATAATTAAGTATTAAGTATTATTTTATTGTATATTGGCTTCTGTTAACGTATCTTATGATACACGATACGTATCCCTATACGATTTATAAAATGAAATAAACGATACACAATACGTATTTCGATTTGAAAACAGTACCTGGGTTATAAAAATCAAATATTACAATTGCATTCAACGCAAACTCAACTTATTAGTGATGTTAGTAAATTTGGTAGTGATATATTTGTCTGAGCTTTGGTTATTGTGAATAATAATAGAATGAGCACCCTTCGGCATTGAGAAGTTTCAAAGGGATGATGAACAGTGCTAAGGGGAAGAAGATTGTGGTGTTTTTGGATTACGATGGAACCCTCTCTCCAATTGTTAATGACCCCGCCCATGCCTTCATGTCTGATCCGGTAAGCATCATTTTTCTCACTCCCGGCCGGCCGCGCGACCCCACTTTTTTCCACTATTTTATTACCATTGGGTATTTGAAGCCTGATTCTACTATGCCGACCTCGCCCGGGCCGGTATGACATGGGGATTTGAGAATTAATAATTGGTGATGTAAATACAAATATAAATTGAGCAGTGTGTTAAATAACAACCATAACGTAAAATTACTAGTAGTAAATTTTTCATTTACGAAAACAGAGTTTCGGGTGTTCAGCCCGCCGCTGGATGAGTATATATATATATATCTGAAATTCATAATCAAGGCATGGTCGTGCACTAGAGATGGTTACTATATTGATGCTTGAAGCATGCGAATGAACGAACGAATGATAACAAGAAATTACGCGTGCAGATGCGATCGGCAGTACGCGAAGTTGCAAAGCGCTTCCCGACGGCCGTAATCAGCGGCAGGTGCCGAGACAAGGTGAGAACAAATCGAAATTCTTTGCTTCAAGATTTATCTCCCTATCGTAATGTTTATATCAACCACAACGATGGTATCTCAAACTCGCACCAGTCAGTCGTCCTTTTTTCGGAGCCCTTTGATGATTAGAATCGTTCATATTTTTAAAATTCTTTGAGAACTGGTTCGTCTGCATTTTTTTCCAGGTTTACGAGTTTGTGAAGTTAGACGAGGTATACTACGCGGGGAGCCATGGCATGGACATAAGGGGTCCGCCGCCGCAGCAGCAGCTCAATTCATACGATGGCAAGTACCAAACCTGCAGAGCCCTCGATAAAATGGTCAGTTAAATTGCCCTACAATAATTCCCACACTTTTTAATTAAACACCAGCAATTACTGCCCCCCACGATTGGGTAAATTGATCCCAAATGCAAAATTTGTGCATCATCGAAAAAGGTGGGAATTAATTCATTTTTGAAATTTTCTTCATCTTGCAGGGGAATGAGTTCGTAATCTTCCAACCGGCGCAGGAGTTTCTGCCTGCAATCAAAGAGGTATGGCTTACAGAGTGTACGAGTTTGTCCCTTTTTCCTTTTTAATAACTCTGAGTATACTGGTCCAGCTTACAGACGCCTCGGTTAATCTCTGGAGACTAATCGATCATCCGTCCATTATATATGACTACCCTTCTGAGAAGAATTGCTAGCTTCCGATCGAATTTCTTTTCACCTTTTTGTCATGATTTTGCATTGTTACCAAAATTCATGTTTGTTTCTTGATTAGATGCTAAAAGAGTTGGATAAGAAAACCAGGGGAATACAAGGTGTGGTGATAGAAGACAACAGGTTCTGCGTTTCTGTTCATTACCGCCACGTTCAAGAATCGGTAACCGATCGATACTCTCTCATCTGATTTCCTCATTTGTGTTTCCAGTCTTTCATGTTTGGAAACAAAAAAAATGAACGTGCAAATGTCATATGTGTGTGCAGGATTTTGCATTGTTACACAAAAAGGTGCAGTCTGTGCTCGGGAAGTATCCACAATTTCACCTGACGAGAGGGAAAAAGGTGATGGAAATCCGGCCGTCGATTAAGTGGAACAAAGGTCACGCCCTTGAGTACTTACTCGACACTCTGGGTTTCATGGGCTCCGACAACGTCTTCCCGATTCATATAGGCGACGATCGCACCGATGAAGATGCTTTCAAGGTATCCCAACTAGGCTCGCTTTCTAGTGAGGTTTTTTTTCAAATAGCTGAAAAGTAAGAGTAGGATGATAGCGTTATGTTGTTCGCTCCTTGAAAAAGAGAGGTGAACATTACACGCTTCGTGGAGTCCATATCGGATCGGAGACATTCCTTATCCAGACCTTGGTAATTTCCATTACAAAATGGCCAAGACGTACCCATATTGATTTTCACCTATTGACATTGTTGTATTTTGATGGCAAACCCATTTTGCAGGTTTTGAAAAGCAAAGGCTTGGGACGTCCGATCATCGTATCGTCCGTACCGCGGGACACCATGGCCTCGCACTCGCTTCGCGATCCCTCGGAAGTATTGTCGTTCTTGAGACGATTGGCGAGATGGACGGAGAATTCTACTTACTAGGAGGACTGCTTTCTTCTTCCCTTCCCAAGACTAATAACTGGTTGTTGCGTAAGGGTAATCCGGAGTATCTGTACACATAACCATCTGCTGCGGAAATATAGGGTTACGAATCTGGTGTTTTTTTGAATCGCCATGTATGCTTCTCTGAAGCAAATTGACTGTTCTGAAAGTGAAAAATCCACTCTCTAAATAAACAGTCATCGTGACCTCCAGTCATGTCATTCCTGATGAATTTTTGTAATTCTACCTCGAAATTTGATTTCAATAAACCGACTAATCTCATTGTCCACTCACAAGAGGAGCAATAAAGTCTCGATAACACTCCGTATTTACTAGTCCAACGCAAGAATTGATAGTACGGGAGTGTTAATCGAACCCAAACCCAAAGCTTTGAGGCCCTTGGTTGCAGCTACCACGTTCGCTAATTCTTGCTTGATGAATCAAAACTCTAAAATCAACGCAAGCAGATATTTTGTGAAGTTTGGAGCGTCAATCAATGAATTCAGTGCATAAGAACAAACCAGCCTACGCCACCGAGATTTTTCATTCAAAATGGAAGAACAATCTTTTAACAGCAAACACAAAGTCCCAAACTATTAGGCCATCGTCTAAACAGTGCTGCTGGAAAATACAATCCAATTATGCAACAGACGTCCAAGTCTAATATCGTCGGCTTACATTAATCAGGTGCACAGAGGAATAACAGTAGTTAAATCAATGCGTAAACCATCTTAATGACATGGTACATTGTCGAGGGCGTATGTCAAATCTGAAGGTTTCTCCCCAAAGATAAAAAACACTTCTACAACAATATCGTACATTTCAGTACACACAACACAACCTCTTTGTGCAGAAAACGATACCACAAAAGAGGAAGACGAAAAATAAAATGTTGCAAAGCACTGAGAAGATGAACCAGAGTAGAAGCCCTAAATTTTCCTGAGACAAGTCGAAATCCCACTGTGAGATTTCAGAATCCCCCCACGCAAAAGGAGAAATGACAAATATATCCTCTTCTTCACCTTCGCCATCCATGCCTACAGCAGGGAAAAACTGCTATCTCATGATCATCCATCATCACCAATACAGTGACGTATGACTTATCTTTTACCAGGCGCACAAGCCGTATTCTGTTATAGAGCCGTTATTTGTCCAGAAAGTGAAGGAGCAAACAACAGGAGCAAAAGATCAAGATTCCTTGCATGTGAGGTGTGCCGAGAAAGTTCTCGTAGCAGGAGTAGTTACCATTATAGTTGCTTCCATCGACATATCTTCTACGAAAACAGGAGAGGGATATCCACGTCTTTTAACTTATAAGTCCATTCTGCTGTCAATTTGAAAACCAAAAAATCCCCCTGTTAAGATAATACTATAGGATAACCACACTTCCAATGAAGTTTAGAACGAATAATAGAGAAATGTGGATGATATGACCTGCTAAGAAACAAGACTGTTTCACAAGACAAAATCCATGCTCGGGCAGTGCACATGTTCATGGCTCTAGACCAGCAATGACTGAGGCCTAGTCAAATTGACTGCAAGTGGCCAACTACCCAACAAACTTGGATCCCCACCTTTGATAAGCAGCAAACTATGAAAAGTCCAAACACTCTGGAGAATATGGGGCAACTTTGAATAACATCTATAAAATCTCTTTTATGTTCTGTGAAGCCCTAGGTTGCAAGAAGCAAGCATCTAGTGCAAACAAACTGATTCCGTGATCCAAAGGAAAATGGACGAGCAATTATCTTTGAAGATTGGGTGAGGAGGGCATATCTGGCGAAGACTCAGCAGAATCTATCCTTAAATTCTGCTGCACATTGATACTGTTCGATGAACCTTCACCAAGCTGCACTTCATTTACACCACGGAAATGCATTGTTCCAAGAGACCCAAATTCAAGATGCTCGGCAGAAGAGCCGGAAGCCATGTTTTGGGCACACTGATATAGCATAAAGACAGGAGGTCCAGTTGTCCCAGGAGAAACTCCATTAGGGTTCATGACTGGTAGTGGATACATGCCGTATGCTCCATTTGAGGATCCATTATGCATGGAATCTACAGAGTGGATTGGGCTGTTATGAGATTGGTTTGAAGGAACAGAGTCAGGCCTTTCAGATCGGCTATTGCTTGATATAGTTCTATCTAATCTGACATTCTGCTTCTCAAATTGGTTGCGACCGCGGCCACGACCACCAAATCTATGCTTTGAATGGGCATTCCAATTGCCTTCTCTGTCACCAGATTGATCATAACGGTCATAGCTGTAATTCCCCTTGTTTCTTCCATTTGAAGAGTGTCTGTCTCTAAAAGACATCTTCTGGAAGACGAAACACATAAAAACGAAAAACAGAAATCAAGTCCCAAATTTAAATGGATATCAAAATTTTAATTTTATAAGAACAAGATTTACAAGCATAGAGCTCGTTGCAACTCATTGGGCCAGTTGCTAATTTCCTTGACATTCTGGCTACGTCTTTGACCAAGCATTGGCAGACAACTGCTGGAGGGAGGTAGCTTCAAGGGTGCTAAAATTAAGCATGACTATTAATGGAACGGCCACTTATACACTGTTCCCCATCGGTAACTTTTGACGACTGCAGCTCTTGTGACAATTGCAGGTGTCTAATGCCACAAGACTGCTCCCATAGTTAGTAATTGACGCGACACCTGGTGCAATTGCATTGTACTGGGATTACGTAATGCATCACCCATTTTTGGCTTATGTAGAGTGCTTTTCGATACACAGGGAGGTGTATAAGTTCTTTTTTGTTGGTTTAGGTGGGTGGTATTCCCACAATGTTTTCTTGTCAAGTAAAACTATAATTCACATATCAAAGAGTTATCAGAACACCAAAATATTGGTCAATGTGTCTGTAACTCATTCAGCTTTGCTCTTTTACGTCATTCCTGCTTTTGGAGATTCCAGACAACTTCCCTTTATCCGACACCTTCAACTTGAACTCGACTCCTTAGTATTGCAGTTTTTTTTTGTCTTTCTTTACTCGTATGATGAAAGCCTTCAGTCAATTGTCCCATCTTACATACAATTCGAGGATAAGATTCCCTTCTCAAAAAATTCCTGACAGAAATCAAGTCAAAGGGACTACTAAGTCCTATCCTAGAGGCGAGAACTAAATAAAATATCTAGTATCTAGTCTCTCCTATTAGTCATGTAATACGTAGTATATAAATGTTGTTTATGTATTCAATCAGGATTGTAATTAAACTACATAGTGGTGCTTGGGGACACTAAGCACTCTCTTTCATATCCCTTAAGCATAGCTTGACTACTAATGTTCATGTAGTCGGTCACGCAAAAATTAATAAACGCTCCCTAAAATCAATAAAGCTATGGGTACATATGAAATGTACATACCATATACATAAGTTTTGTGGGGCCCACCTTGGGTCCCACAAAGATAATTCGAACCACCCATTATTTTTAAAACATTTTTCTATGGAGCCCTGTAAAAAATCAGCTCAACCCGATATTGGTAAGGATTTTTTCTGAATTTGTGGGGGCGAAACTATTTAACTGCTTAGTTTCGCCCCTACAAATTCAAAAAAAATCCTTACCAATATCGGGTTGAGCTGATTTTTTGCAGGGCTCCATAAAAAAATGTTTTAAAATAATGGGCAGTTCAGATCATCTTTGTGAGACCTGAGGTGGGCCCTACAAAATCCATATGTACATAGTATGTACATTTCATATGTACACATAGCAGCACTCCCCCCTAAAATTAATGGTTACTAAGCAATACTTAAATCTTTCAAGTGAAGTTAATAAGATCATTTCCCTGATTAAAAAAAAAACCATCAAAACAGGTATTGTTCCAAAATTTGCAGCACTAAAGTCCCAGAAACACATGCAGGCTATTCAACACACGCCAGAAGAACATGCTTCAAGTTTTGCACCACCTCTAATAAATAACATAAGTAACTCACTGACTTATTCTGCTACCAAGGAAATCACATCAATCAACAAATAGAAAGTTAAATTTATGAAACTCATCTTACAGGATTAGGCAGGTAAGTCCCAGTCCCATTGCGACCTCTACGAATTTCATCACCATAGTGTCCATAACCACTCAAAGGCCTATTAGTACCAGGATGCAAAGATGAAACAGGAATCATGGGGGGCCCATAACCCATAAGTTGTGTGAAAAGGTTCGCATTTGCATTTAGAGGTCTCTGCATGTGCATTGGCGGCGCAACAGGAGAGGATGGATAATGTGTGGTTCCTTGATCTCTCGGATTCTGGCATAACCGTCCCTGCTGGAGATTCAGCCAATGGCTTTCAAAGTCACCATTCAAAATATCAGAGGTGTGCGCTTCAGAAGGCTCAGCAAACGCGTCCCGTTTTGCAGAACTAGAACAAACTAAAATCTCTGGCTCATCATGGTTCTCAGTAGAATCTAATCTTTGATCAAAATGGTTTGTGGATGAATCAGAAGTTCCTTTCTCAGGGGGGTAATTGTAGAAAGGAAGCATAGTAACAAAAGGAATTGGTGGCCCTGTGGGATAAAACGCAAAGGGTAACCCCCCATTGTTGTCAACAAGTCTTTGCCTTGACCCAGGATGCACAAAAACCGGAGCAATAGGAAACATTGGCTTTGATCCACTGAGCTGTGCTGGTTCATAACCTGGTACTTCATGGGACTGCACGATTGAAGAAGTGTTTTCTGACACTTCTGTATGAACTGTTGACAGTGGACTCCAGTCTCCATTGTCATCATCATTCTTCGAAGAAACATAATCGACCGACTCAGAGTCATATTGCCACCCATTTACATACAAAGCAGAACGATCTCCAGAGGGAGCTGATTTCCTCCCCCGTCTGTCCCTTGTAGACCTTGAAGTTCTCATAGATGATCCATCCAAGGAATCTTCAGAAGACTGCTTCATTCTTGAAGTAGCAAGGGAAAGTGGAACAAATTTATCACCAAATTCTGCCCTAATGGGCCCTCTGTCATCATTGAATGACATGTGAGCTTTTGTTGGATAAATGTCCAAGCTGTTTACTGGAGACGAGGGAATGGGATACCCTGGTGGAGTGAAATTTTCTCTCTCCTCTGATGGTTGTACTTGGAAACTTCCATTATTAACATCAGACCCTCTGAGGGAATCCACATCCGGCTCAGACCACAAACCATGATCACTATTCCCCTGACATGTTTCCCTACTTACCACATTGTCAATTGGCTCAAGGATTTCTTCTTGATTTGAGGCCAACCCCATACTTGAAATATATTGGGATATTGGCAGAGACACTAAACCTTGTGAATAAGGCATATTAGGGCCACCCCAAGGGACCTCATAGGAAGAAATGTTAGCCGGGGAAATACCAGCTGAATTTCTGTGAGCATATCCCAAAGAAGCTAAAATAGAAGGTGATAGTGGGATAGGCAGATGACCAGAAGCAAAATTCACTGGCCTATGAACATGTCCATTATAACTAGGAAGAGTTGAAGCAGCCATCATGTTAACAAAATCTTGCTCTTCCTGTTGCAACTGCATCGCCTCAGCAACAGAAATTCTGTCATCTCCAATATGACCTAAACCAGATTCACCGTGGTGACCATATGAATCGCCGTTTGACTCAACAGGAGCATGAATCAAATGATGCCTTGAAGCAGGGAGGCCTTCGGTTGAAGATATTGCATTGCTGTTCTCTGAAACCTCTGTGGCCAAGTTTCTCCTATTGTTGTTATCAAACCTGGTAGCAGTTGGCTCTAATGTTTCCGATGCTTTGTTATGCCGTCCTTGAGTTGAAATTTGACGAGATGTATCGGTAAGCTCAGGACTAGAATGGGTCCTTGCAAACTGATACCTGCCGTGTATTTCATTACCAATGCGATCTGGTCTAGAACTTCTACCATTAAAAGCATGTGCATTCGCATTTGAATTACTACTATGCTTCAACTCATGATTCAGATCAGAGGCCATAGGGCTAGTAGAGGTGGTATATTTATTTTGGCTGTGAGTATGAGAAACTGCAGGAGTTTGTGTATTGGGCCTAGATTCTCGTTTCATTAACTGATTCTCATGCTGAGAGAGAACACTATGAGAGGCGTGAGAAGCACCAGTCATCTCAACTTCAGATTCATGACTAGCAGAATTTTCTTTCACTATATTCTTGCTTGAAGAATTTCCAAGATTATTAGACTTTCGAATGCCATTCCTGTTAACAGGTAGCAATCTAGGTGCATCATGGCGAAGCTGCTTCCCATGCCGGTCCAATGTGTTCATGAAAAACTGGTTGACTTCAGCAACTATATTCTCTTTTGGGCAATCAAGTAGTCTTGCCAGGCGTTGAGCCCCAAAAGCAAAGGCACTACGAATCCTGAAGAAATTACCTGAAGAAAACACAGAAGTAATCAGTCTGGCAATAGAAAAATACAGATACGGGTGCATTGCAGAAGAATTAATACAGTAATCAGTCATGCAACAGCTTGCACAAAACAATTAATGCAATTTCAATATAGAATGTGTGGCATTCTGTGCTCCATCAAATCAAGTATGTACACAAGCCAAGCCAAACCAAGCTGAGCCAGGTAATGGCTGTCCATGCTCTCCTGAACAGATATAAAGGCTTCTTCAAGCTTGATAAAAACTCAAGCTAAGTGTAACTAGTCAGTCTTTGAACTTAGTTCAGTTAATCTTGAGGAGTTGAGCAGCTGCTCATTCTACGCCAAGAATCTTAGAACGCAGGGTTACCATGAGTCAAAAAATGTTTAAGTCAGCACATACTTTAAGATAATTAAGACATCAGATAGGAAGGGTGCAAAAATCAAATTACGTGATTACTATCTCAAAGAGCAACTGAAAATATCGTATGGCATTACCTTGTAAGTCGATCTCACTTAACATCATAATTTACTAAACTACAATTTTATGCGAAATGGAGCACAAAAGGCACATCAACAAGCGGGCAAAACATGACTTACTATGTGAAGCAAAGAAAATTATGAAAATATAGAAACAGAACCGCATCCAGCTTGAGCTTATATAGAAGTACCTTTACTGACACTACGCCCAAGGTTATTGTTTGCTCGCAAAGGATCTATGACGTTGAAATGTTTGGACATGAAAGGTAACTCATGGTTTTCTTGACCAATAGGAAAAGCAGAGTATACAGAGCTACAAGCATTAAGAAAAAGTTTGCTGAGTAACAGCTCTCCACCATCCTTCCGAGGAGGATCAGCTGCCAGATATTTGAATAGGAAAAAGAAATCAGAGCAAATAACCGCAAGGAAGTTGCAGGTATATCATCCGATAAGAAAATATAATGGATATGACATCGGGAATCCCATTGTACCTGTCATATCAGGAAGTGAACGAATGGGAACTGGACCCCAAAGGCCAACACAAAAGTTGTCCCAGTCAAACTTGCTGAAGAATTCAAGAAAACGATAAAGTACCTGCACAAGTAGAGCAAAGGTCCTGAGGTGAAAGATTAAAATCAGCACAAGTTGAAAGAGATCGAAAGAGAACCAACTCACCTCTAGTGGTCCCGCAAAGGAGTTATTGAAAACATGGAATATGTACAAAACCAAGGTTTCCAGAGCATAAGTTGAAATAAGTCCATGATGAGCACCCAGTATCCGGCTTTCGTAGTAACACCAAGCTTTAATCAATATAATGCTGCGCTTGAATAGATGATTTTGTCTTACCAATCTGTCAACCTTAAAAAATGAGAATCAGCTGTTAGTGACAAAAGTTGTAAGAGAAACAAAGAGAGGCCATGTACTTCAAATATCCACAAGTACAGTTTTTTGTACCATCAACTTAGTATTAATAGCTTACCTCCTCAAGGAAGCACAGAGTACATAAACCACCAAGCTGGTTAAAAGATATGTCCACTACAATGTCATCTACAAGGCACTTAATTATCTTCACCTGCAACAGAAAGGGGCACAAAGGAAGAATGCCTTCAGTTTATGTTAAAGGATTGTCAACAGATGTGGGTGTCTGTGTGTCAATGTAACAAATACGTGACCCCTGACAGAACACCAGAATTATCAGGTATGTACATAAATCACACATTTAACCCTACGTGATTAATTAAAACCTCGAATAAAGCATCACAAATGGTGATATACCCTAACAACATGGCAGTCATGCTTGCGACACATCATATGCTCAAAGACACGGAAAATATCTTTCTCAACCATGCAAAACAGATATGGAAATGGGGAACTAAAAGAAGTTTTGTGATGCAGGACAGCTTTTTACTTATCCATGGAATCATGAACTTTTTATTGATATCAAATAATCATCACAGTACGGCCCTGGTGTTCAAGAAATGAAGGAAGTAGCACGCTTGGCTTTTTTGGTAGCACATGTGCGCCTAGCAGAAAGTATTTACTTTCCATTTAAACAAGCAGAAAGTAAACTTAGAATTGAGTACACTGTCAAATCTACAAAACAGCAAGAAAATAATATCCCATCCCAACAGCTCAGTGCTGGCACTGGTAACCAATTTATAGCAGATATCACATAGCAAGTGAAAGATAAAGCACACCTTCAGAAATTTCAAGCGACTATAACAGGAAAATAAAAAAATGGTTATTAAGTAGGTCTGACACACCTCTGCCTGAATGTACTGAACTTCCTTTACACAGAATTCAGCGTTCTCATTCTTCTCTTCGCTCATTAGCATATCACGAACCTCATTTGCCCAAGTGTCCTTTGAACTTTCATTGTTACCAAATGCAGTTAAATCGATGTCCCCATCAGGTAGATATGTCTTGAGCGGAACTGACCCAAACTTGAATACCTATGGTGCAAAGAAAAGGAGCAGTAAATACATGCATAAAAGGCAACGCTGTCCTCCATAGCCTTCCAACTCTTCTTCTACCCCATGTGAATCAAATCACTCCTCCTTGAATGGACATTCTCGTTTCATATTTTGCTTACCATATTATCTTCTAACACCACACACTCATCGCAATATTATCATTTCAGCTCCGTCTATGTTCTCAACACGCCTTTTTTAGTTGCCTAACAACTGATAACATGCTGTGGGGGCTAACGTTATTGAATAACCCAAAAACAATTATAGACGACAAAATACATAAGCCTGTCAAACAACAATTATTACTAGATTATGATGACATGCTACATGTATTGGTATAGCATCTAACAACTCAAAGTCCTAACTGATCGTTTCATAGTTGCACTTGACATTAAAAAACAATGCCAAAGTGAACATAATTGGAACAATAAAACAAAACAAATCTGAAGGCCTATACCTGACATGAAATACAACTGGTGATGAGTCGCTGCACATAAGATGTGACAGCACTTCTGCGCTCCTCAGATAGTTGATTGGGCTGGATACAGGCAATCAGTCCTGCAGTTCTTTCCTCCGCTATTGACCATCTGTCTGGTTCAAGAACTCGGGTGACAGAGGCCACTTCATCAGGAGCAAGACCACTAGGATAGAAGTCATTGGGGTGGGCGTCGGTCCAGCCCTCATAACAGCCCATGTGATATCAATAAATGCCTTTTTCACTCCAACGCTATCAAGAACACCTTGTCTACTTCCCTTTTCAGAAGATGGAGAAAGAGTAAGTAATACGACCGAGCTATTGAAGGGCCAACACAAATCGAATCCTAAGAAGTACCCATAAAAACAGTATAAAAACTTTGACATTTCCATGCCTACTTGATTAGGATTACTATAATTGACAGACTGCTTCCATCGATTAAACTAAAACGGCTGCGGTAGGGTCAGTAAATGAGGATGTTATGACCCAATCTCACAAACAAACACAACTTAACCACGGTCCATACATCCACATCCATTAGTTTCCTGCAAATTAACGGCTACCAAACCAACCATAAAAATCACATCTTTACGGGTATCTATCGTCGTCATATCAGTGTACATTCCCAACACCGTCACGACACGAAGCCCTTCGAATATCTACCACGTTTTCACCCAAACACTAAACAAATTTCCATAAACATACAACAATGCTTGTCTGTATCTGCATCTATGTTTGTATGACATCATGGAAAATGAAAACCACAACCTAATTTTTGTGTCCTTACGCGTAAAACCCATGAATCCCTCAAAAGCCCCAAATGAACTGAAAAGTAAAGTAAAATACCCTAAATATCTCAGGAAACTAAACCCCGGTGTGGCTAAAGACTAAATAGGCATGTAAAGATGATTTCTTCACGATAATTAGAAGAACGGGAGTGAGTTATTAAACCCTAAAAAGAAACCTCCTCAGCAAATTAAGAACTGAAGAAAGACACTTTCAAGGCCGCGTAGACAGTAATCAGAATCGAATATTTGAGAATAGATTGAAACCTTTGCAATCGCTAAGACTTGTTTGGGATTCAGTGAATCGAAGGGTTAGGGCGATCGACGGAAGCAGAAGCAGTGAGGCGGATGAGGAGTACAATGTAGTAAACGAGAAATAATGAGAGAGAGAGAGAGAGAGAGAGAGAGAGAGAGGGATTTTTCACTCTGTGTGTTTTGTTCTGTGTGTTTGTTGGTTTTTTTCCTGTCAAAAAAATTTACAATAATCTGCAGAGTTTATATAATCTCAATTCAATTCATCAATGAAAAATACCACCTCCCCAAAAAATTTGTCCATCACCAGAAAAGGAAATAGGGAAAAAAAAAGTGCTTTTGCCAAAAATAAATAATTAGTAGATATTCATGGGTTCTTTAATTTGTGACAAAAGACTTTTTTTTTTTTTTTTCAACAAAAACGCATTCCTTTTGAATTTTTCATTTTGGGTGATGGGCAAAAGTTTTGACAACGAGGGAGGATCAATTTTTTCTTTATATACGAAGTATCAATTAAGTTCACAATGTTATTGAATCTAAGTGCAGCTAAACTATCATTAACCAGCCAACTGTTTCGTATATCACTGTGTCATGTCACTATTGGCGCGTGATATTATTGACCCCTTTACTAATTTTTGTTTCGGATATCGATCCATGGGAATTGGCAATTCAATATTGTTTGTGTTGTTTTGTTATTGAATGACTACATGTCAATGGTAGTGTGATATCACCCTTTTGAAAAAATAAGTGTAACTAGATACATACAATAGCGATGTGTAAGGTTTGATTTTACCAGATCAGTTTAGTAGAGGTAGTCGTATGTTTTGAATATCGGCATATCGCCCAAAATGTATAATCTTGACAACCTAACACAACCATTGGAGATGATATATTCTCATTTTCAAACATGTTTTTTCTTCTTCTTCTTCTACTCCGCCTTCCTGCTGTCTTTGCATTTCATATTTCAAAGTTCAAACATGTTGCTTTCACAGTAGCTTTATGATAATAAAAAAAAATTGCTTTCCCACTAATCAAACACTTCCACTGTGGCCAAGAGACCTTTGGCCCAACGGTATTAGAGGTGCACTTAAGTGTCAGGAGAAAGGATATCAGGAGCTCAAATCTTCTTCTAAGATGCTAATCTAACTATTATAATTGTTAGACTTTGTCTCACATCGCTCATCTAAGCCACTCAAGCTTGGTTAATATATTCTAGAGGCTACTCCACCTATCATCAATTGATTTTAGGTAAAAAAACCCTCCAAGAAATCTAACATGGTATCAGAATTAGGTCTTGGGTGACCTCACCTTTTGTGGGAGTCTCTGTCGCCCAAAGCAAATCTCTTGGTCAACTCAATTCGCACCTACACGCGAGATTCGGACTACACGCGAGGGAGAGTGTTAGACTTTGATTTTAGAGGCTACTCTATCTATTGCCAATTAATTTTAGGTTGAAACCCTCGAAGAAATCAGACAATATTGACTTCTACTGATTTATCAAAGCAGCATTCTTTCTTATTATGCATGTTTAGGAAAGATTGGTCCGGAAGCCATAGTCCCAAGGGCGGAGACGGGCCTTGGCCCCAAATTTTTTGTGACAGCCCAAAGTAAAGCAGTAGATTCTAAAGGGCGAGGAAGGCATCAGCAAGACTGCTACTTGACATGTTTGGCTTGAGATTTTCTCTATCCACTCTTTGAAAAACAGAAGTTGACCACAACAACATTCTCCATCAATTCCTATCCTAATTTCTTTGACTATTTGATACTCCATTAATCACCGCGCTTTGAAAGCTTGCACGATGTTGACTGGTGGGTAGAGAGCGGGTACGTGCAAGCTGGCCTGAACACCCCTTACCGTCGGAAAAAAGAAAGAAAGAAAAGATTATGACTATGAACATTACCTTCATGCATCAAAGTCAACAGCTTAGAACTGAAGTCTGTTGATGTGGGGTCTCGTTCTTTCATAATGTAAAGCTTTGTGGAGGTTCTTACCTAAATATACGGTTTTCCTTGTGCGAGTTTGGTGCAACTTTTATTGTTTTTCTAATTTTTTTTTTTTTGGCGTGGGAATTTTACAATTTGATTCTGTTAACATCAAACAGACTTTGCTTTTAAAAATGTGTTTTTGTGATATTTTGTTCGCCATTCATTAGTACAACATATATCCTTGGAAGAATTACATCTTGTCTACCCTTCAAAATGGAAAGCAACAAATTGGTCTAAAGTCCAAAAGAAGAGGTCACAAAGCAGATTTAGTCCAGCTTAAGTTTCAATGATGTGTAAAGTCCATTAATGAAAATATTTTAGAGTTTAAGATCCGTGAAAAGACCAAATTGTCTTTAATGAGACAAAGGCCTTGTTTGGCTAACACAAAAAATATCTTTTTTCATTTAAATTGACTTTAATGAGACAAGGGCCTTGTTTGGCTAACATAAAAATGTCTTCTTTTTTTTTTTGACCGGTGTTACCGGCGTTGACTGGTGTATCTGTTCATTTTTGCTGTATCTGTTCATTTTTGCTATATCTGTTGATTTTTTTATTTTTTTGACCGTTGACTGACGTATGTATTCATTTTTGGTGTATCTGTTAATTTTTTTATTTTTTTGATCATTGACCGGTGTTGACGTCGACCAGTGTATCTGTTCATTTTTTGTGTATCTGTTTGGCTAACAAAAAAGACTTTGTTGTGGTTGTGGTTGTGGTAGTGGCGATGGCTGAGGAGTGGTGGTGGTGGTGGTGTGGTGGAGGTGATGGCATGGTGGTGATGGAGGTGGTGGTGGTGGAGTGGTGGTAGAGGTGGTGGTAGTAGTGGAGGTTGTGGTGGCATGGTGGTGGCGTCGTGGTGGTGGTGGTGGAAGTGGTGGTTGAGTGGTAGAGGTGGTGGTGGATGTAGAGGTGGTGGCATGGTGGTGATGGAGTGGTGGTGTAGGTGGTGGTGGAAGTGGAGGTTGTGGATTTGTTTTGGTATATCTGTTGTTGATATATCTGTATCTATTTTGTGTTGGTGTATCTGTTTTGGTATATTGGTATATTTGTATCTGTTTTGTGTTGTGTTGGTGTATATGTTTAGGTATATTTATATCTATTTTGTGTATCTATTATTGGTATATTTGTATCTATTTTGGTACATCTGCTGTTGATATAAGTGTATCTGTTTTGCGTTGGTATATCTGTTGCGAGTATATCTATAAGTGTTTTGTGTTGGTGTATACATCTTGGTATATCTGTATCTTTTTTTGTTGGTATATCTGTTTTAGTATATCTATATCTATTTTGGTGTATTTATTGTTGATATATTTGTATCTATTTTGGTACATCTGCTATTGATATATCTGTATGAAAAAATTTCATATTAGCACCTGACTTTTCACGCAAATCACATAAACACCTGACCTTATCAAAATATCATATAAACACTTGAAGTATTAAAAACACTCATCAATTAAACTCCTACTGTCAACCTTCGTCCAAAAATAAACAGAAAACTTATTTCTCTCTCCAATTTTGCAAGAGAGAAGCCGGAGCAAACTCCAGTAGATATTGTTGGTATATTTGTATCTGTTTTGGTACATCTGCTGTTGATATATTTGTATCTGTTTTGTATTGGTGTATCTGTTGTGGTATATCTATTATATCTGTTTTGGTGTATATGTATCTGGTATATCCGTATCTGTTTTGTATTGTGGTGGTGGTGGCGGTGGCAGTAGTAGTGGACATGATTGTGGAACTGGAGTGGTGGTGGTGGAACTAAGAGGTGGTGGAGTGGTTATGGAAGTGCTAATGGGGGTGGTGGAGTGGTGGTAGAGGTGGTGGAAGTGGAAGTGGAGGTTGTGGTGGCATGGTGGTGGCGTCGTTGTGAAGGTGGTGGTGGCATGGTGGTGATAGAATGGTGGCATGGTAGTGGTGGAAGTAGTGGTGGAAGTAGAGGTGGTGGTGGTGGAAGTGGAAGTGGTGGAGGTGGTTGCGTGGTGGTGATGGAGTGGTGGTGGAAGTAGAGGTTGTGGTGGCATGGTGGTGGTGGTGGTGGTGGAGTGGTGGTAGAGGTAGTGGTGGAAGTGGAGGTTGTGGTGGCATGGTGGTGGCGTCGTGGTGGTGGAAGTGGTGGTTGAGTGGTGAAGGTGGTGGTGGTGATGGAGTGGTGGCATGGTGGTGGTGGAAGTGGAGGTTGTGGTGGCATGGTGGTGGTGGTGGTGGCGTCGTAGTGGTAATGGTGGAAATGGTAGAGGTGGTGGCGTGGTGGTGATGGAGTGATGGTAGAGGTAGTGGTGGAAGTGGAGGTTGTGGTGGCATGGTGGTGGTGGTGGTGGAGGTGGAGGCGGTGGCGTGGTGGTGATGGAAGTGGAGGTTGTGGTGGCATGGTGGCGGTGGCAGCGTGGTGGTGGAGGTGGACATGGTGGCGTGGTGGTGGAAGTGGAGGTTGTGGTGGCATGGTGGTGGTGGTGGTAGAAGTGAAGGTTGAGTGGTGGTGGTGGAGGTGGCGTGTTGGTGATGGAGTGGTGGTGGAAGTGGAGGTTGTGACGGCATGGTGGCTGTGGTGGTGGCGGCGTGGTGGTGGTGGTGATGGAAGTGGTGGTTGAGTGGAAGAGGTGGAGGTGGTGGTGATGGAGCGGTGGTAGAGGTGGTGGTGGAAGTGGAGGTTGTGGTAGCATCGTGGTGGTGGTGGTGGAAGTGGTGGTTGAGTGGTGGTGGTGGAGATGGAGGTGGTGGCGTGTTGGTGATGGAGTAGTAGTGGAGGTGGAGGTTATGGCGGCATGATGGCGGTGGTGGTGGTGGTAGAAGTTGTGGTTGAGTGATGGAGGTAAAAATAAAAAATCAACAGATACACCAAAAATGAATAGATACACCAGTCAACGCCAGTCAATGGTCAAAACAAAAAAAATTAAAAAGTCAACAGATACACAAAAAATGAACAGATACGCCGGTCAACGTCCGGTGACTTCCGAGGGTATTTTTGAGAAACTGATTGCCAATTGTCCTGGAGACTATATGGAAAAAAGTAGATGGAAAGTTGTAGCTTGGAATGATCAGAGAGCCCAACCTGAGCTAACTAAACAAACTTGGTCAAAAATAGACTAATCGAACCTCGATAGCCATACGGTTCGATCAGATTTATTTACAATTTATTTCGTTTTAAAAAATTTAAGGTTACTATAAAATGATGCACATGGTGCATATGGGTTAAAATTTAAATCAATTAAATGTTGAATAGCTTATTCCTACTATAATATGGGCATCTATTAATGTATTGCCCATTTGCCGACGGGATATAAGGGGTGGATATGTTATCACCCCGGATAGTATATCCGAAGTGTTTATATCCGGTGTTTGTCACCTGGATATAGAGCATAAATATTATATCCTCCTGATCAGTGGCAGAGACAGAATTTTAATCCGAGGGGGAGCCGACTTGATAGACACATATTTTTTATCAGAAAATATATTTATTATACCATAATTTTTTGCTTTTCAATACATTAAATTTGTACATTGAAATGATTTTAGCCTAATACAGTTTAAGTATATCAATCATTTTGCTTTTTTCTTTAGGTTACTTCAACAGTCACATGTTTAATTTTTTTTTATGAAAAATTTTGAGAAATGAGAATGTAAAATAATCAATTTTTTTATCAAATCAAACCAAAATTATTAAGATTATAAGTACCTATACATTAATAATTATTGATAATATTTAAAATCAGTCATATAAAAAATACAAATTTGAACACTCAGGGTCGAGGTCGGGGGGCGCGGCCCCCCGGGCCCCAACATAGCTCTGCCCCTACTCCAGGATATTATATTCACCCTCTTAATTACAAAAATATCAGCGTTTTCTTTTAATTTTATATCCACCGATTCATATTCATCCAAAAACAAATCAAGCATATATATATCTGTACGTTCTTCTATAAATTACTCAAACAAACCATATATCTTATATTCGCCCTATATATATATATAGGTGCGGGCGCCCGCATTCAAGCAAGTTGTGGACCACCCCATTTCTCCCCTTTTCCGATTGAATTTTGATGATCCGAACCGTTCAATGTGTTCAGAACGTGATTTTAAGGGTACCATCAAGAAATCGGGAAAAAAAATGACCGGGAAGGGCTTGATTTGAGCAGTTTTTATTTGAACGGTTCAATAAAAAATAAACAAAAACTGCTCGGATGAAGCCCTTCCTGGTTTTTTTTTTTGCTGATTTCTTGCGAGTACCATTAAAATCACATTCTGAACACATTGAGCGGCTCGGATCATCGAAATTCGATCGGGAAAGGCAAAGTTCGCAAAAACTTGCTTGAATGCGAGCGCCCGCATTAGAAGTACCCTATATATATATATATATATATCCACCATTTTATCATATCTTCTCTCGTATTATATTTGTAACGCCCCGATTTTCGGACACGTTGATTAAATCATTTTTAATTGATTTAATAGTTCATAAAACTGATTTAAGAAATAAATTTTACTGGAGTATTAAACAGAGTTTAGCAGTGGAAATCTCAAATACCAAATTCAAAACTACTTAATTGTCTTACAACCCAACGAAATAAAACAGAGTTTGACAAATGTGATAACACTTTTGGAAAATTCAAATAACAATATTTTAAACTAACAGAGCTTCTAAGGGTAAGGCATCCAAGGCTCGACAAACTCTCATTCCTCAGCTGGGAGGTCCTCACCCTGGTACTGATCATTTTGAGGAGGATTCTGTTCTTCGGTTTCTTGATTACCTGGCATGAAACGCCAGCCCAATGACACTATGATGAGTTTTGAAACTCAGTAGATAATCCCAACCCTACTAACTCCTTACTCTACAGTTAGCAGTTCAACAATATAAGAATTGGTAATTCACAGAAAGTACAGAATAATAACACATCATCATTTTCCTTACTATCCATTAACTTACATGAAATCTAAGGATACTCTCCACGAGATCCTTTCCTCCCACATCCACTAACTACAACCGTCTCATGGGTCCACCCTTCCTCTTGCTTGTCCTGCACCAGGGTCCTAGGTGAGCGCACCTAAGTTATGTACCGAGTATGTTCTCACTTAAAACCATAACAGGAGGATCGAGTCATCCCATGACGCATCGTACATTAGGGTCGGACATCTCCTACCACTAACTATAACCGTCTCATGGGACCTATTCCCTCTCGAACAAAAGAAGCGAATTTTCCCATGACGCATTATACATTAGCGTCACAACATCTCTCAACACTGGGCCCCAATGGTTACCCATTTCAACACAGGGCCCCATTGGTTACCCTTGCCATCGCCATGGCTCAAATCACAATCCACACAATCACACTTCCAACACTTTACCAATTTCCATTTACTTAACATCGTCTACGTGAGTCACTACTCGTAACCACCCAGGTAAGCCTAAGTCCATTCTAGCACGTACAACATGATACAATCAATAACAACTCAATTCATAACATAATACATTTCAATGAGATAAAAAGTACATATCAAATAATATTGTGCGAGTAAGTAAACACATAATATTTTATGCTTTGGGCCGATGCCCTTAAGGTTCGTTGAACAAGTAAATTTATTAAAGTTTTTATTAATTTCAAAGGTGCCGTTAGCGATTTCGTAGACCTAAAGGCTCTTTTAACAACTCTTATAGACTAACAAAAAAAAAAGTAATGTTGTTATTATTATTATTATTTTTTAAACTAGAATATTTTACTAACTAATTTATCACGTTCACCGTTTTACTTAGTAATTAATACACACTCCATTTTTCACATTACATGGCATTATCATTTTGTTCACCACAAGCTTACCTATTGATCATTAACAAGATGTAAAAATCTATAGTTATTCTACTACAGTCAAGTTTAGTGAATGTTTACATTAACATACTAACTTTACATTTGGCACAAACAGTTAGGGTACAATCATTTTAAACATTGTCGTGTCACCACAGTAAATATAAATATCAAGACAAAACATTCTAGGGCCAAATCCGAAAACTAAAAACTTACAGGGGTCAATGTGTAATAACAACCTAACATGTTATAACCATTTCGTCATGCAACAGTGGCTTCCAAAAGAAAACAGAGTAAGAGTTGGGTTTCTCAATTTCGATCCGCGGTTCAATTCACTCCATTATAACTAGTTTAAATTAATAAGTAGGAATAGATAATTAGGAGTGCTTAAGCGATCCCAATAATTTTAAACCCACTCGTGGGTTACTGTTCATTGCAACGAAAAGCAGAGGAAAAATGGTCAGTCTCGACCACGCAACGTCAAGATTGATTTATTTCATTCCCGGATCGTAAAATCAATACGTATTCACATAATATACTTAGGAGAGAGTAGGGAAGCGATTATTCTACTTTGAATCCGGCCGAAAAAGCGATTAATGGGTTCGGTCGATTTTTAGCGATTGGAGAAGATGACGGAATCGGAGAACTCCGGGGCTGCCTCGGAACGAATGGAAGGTGGGCTGTGGATGCTTGATGATGTAGTGGTTGATTGGAAATCCGAATTTGATGTATGGAGTAGTGCTATGTAAGATCCCGTTTTTCTCTCTCTCTCTCTCTTAAAACTCCATGGATGAGAACTCAAGTTCTCTCTTTCTCTTTTTTTCTTTCTCTGGACTGAGTAGTAAAATGGAAAGGAGTAACTTTGGTCTTGATTTTTGGAATTATATGGGTGTGTATAATGGGAGTGACTATAACTTTGCTAAGATTTGTAATAATTACTAGTATATGTAATTAAAATAAAAAATAAAGCTAACAAAGAAGCTATTTACTAACTATTATAATTAAACTAACTAACATTATTTGAATTACAATAAAAAAATAGGGAGAAAATTAGGGTCGTTGCAATATTCACCAAAAATTTATCCGGTCGGCAAACGCCCCGTTAAGACATACTGTAGCTATGATAGCCAACTAAATTTGTCTTATTCCCTCCACAATGTAACTCCTTAATTGTTGAGTTGGTCTCAAATTAAAATTCCAGTGAGCTTATTGGAGCCGGGTGGATCCTACCGAGTTGGGGGATCGAGCTGCTGTCCCATAAAGGGTCAGCAGCCTGTTGTCTCAGTCAAGGAAGCCGTGCTCCGGTCTCGCTCCAATGATCGGAAACGTTCACTTCGTAGAGCTTGTCGAGTTGAACAAGTAAGTAAAAAAATCAGCTCGTTCACTTCTTCTAAGATGTTAATCCGACTATTATAACAATACTGACTTCTACTAATTTATCCAACAGCATTCTTTCTTATTATGCATGTTTATGAAAGATTGGTCCGGATTCCGGAAGGCCCCAAAATTTTTGTGAAAGCCCAAAGCAAAGCAGTAGATTCTAAAGGGCGAGAAAGGCATCTGCCCCTGCTAGACTGCTATACTTGACAGTTGACATGTTGGCTTGAGATTTTCTCTACCCACTCTTTGAAAAACAGAAGTTGACCACAACATTCTCCATCAATTCCTATCCTAATTTCTTTGACTATTTGATACTCCATTAATCCCCGCGCTTCGAAGAAAGAAAATATTATGACTATGAACATTACCTTCATGCATCAAAAAGTCAACACCTTAGAACTGAAGTCTGTTGATGTAGGGTCTCGTTCTTTGATAATGTAAAACTTTGTGGAGGTTCTTACCTAAATACACGGTTTTCTTTGTGCGAGTTTGGTGCAACTTTTATTGTTTTTCTAAATTATTTTTTTTTGGCGTGGGAATTTTACAATTTGATTGTGTTAACATCAAGCAGACTTTGCTTTTAAAAATGTGTTTTTGTGATATTTTGTTCGCCATTCATTTGTACAAGATATATCCTGGGGAGAATTATATCTTGTCTACCCTTCAAAATGGAAAGTTGTAGCTTGGAATGATCAGAGAGCCCAGCCTGAGCTAACTAAACAAATTAACTTGGTTAAAAATAGGCTAATCTGTAACGACCCGGATTTTCAACCCAATTTTTTTCGAATAAAGAATTTATTTTTAATCAAATAGTCTATAGTAGTGGATTAATTATAAAAGTATAATTCGATTAAACTAGAACCTAGAATAATTTTTGGTGATTAAAATTAGTTTAGCTTATATATTATTAATTAGCTTGTAATTATATTTGTGTATAACAATCCGTAATTTCTATCCTTAATAATATAATTAAAAAGTATAATTAGTTCTAATAATATTATTTTCCTTATTAGATAAATACTAGATAATTACAAAAAAATAATTATCCTATCTATTTATCTCCTTATTTTCTTTTAATTGCATGCATGCATACCAAACTCTTCCACCTCCCCATCTCCTACTCCTACTCAATCTCTACCACTCTCCTAGTCTTAATTTCGTCCATAATTCCCGTCCATATTAAGCCAATAATTAGAATCCTATTCCAATACGATTTCCTCATCCTTATCATCGAAATCCTCCTATATATACCTCATAGCCCCGACCCTAGAACTCACCACAAAATTATTCACACCTCACCAGTCCAGAAAAGAGAGAAAATTCAATAGAAGTCGGACTCCAATCCATGGAGTTCTAGAAAGAGAAAGTGAGAGAGAGAAAAGTGGGTTTGCGTTCTAGAAACCCCCGAGATCCGAATTACCCGTTCCAACCTTCTTCTACAATCCCAAGCATCCACAAGCATCGTCCAATTCGATCCCAAGGTCCCCCGTTCGCTCCAACCGAAGTCATCTTCTTCAAAAAGTTCAAGATCCATTTTTTTTCAATTCAATCCGATTCGAGGTATTATAATCCTATCCAATCATCCCTCTAAGTATATTTAATGTTTCTAAGCATAACCCTATGCCCCTTATGGTCCCATGCATCGAGAACAGTAAGAAAAACCAAAAAAAACCGAAGCTGCGTCTAACCTTGCGGCCGCAACCTGAGGGCCGCAAGAACCAGATCATAGTTCGCGTCTGGAGGCTCCACCGCAAGGTCAACTGGTCAGACCTTGCGGTTTGGACTGTTTCGTTCCGAATCGACTTTTCGACATCCCGAACTCGATTTTCAACGCCCGATCTATTTTTCCTAGACTTCTAACACCTCAAGGATCATAACTTGTTAATATCATATTTTTTTTATTTTAATATCTATTTAATTAATTGTTTTGTCTATTTTCAATCAAAAGTTTCAAACGAAAAATCCTTACGACCTTATAAACCATTTTATAAATTCCCAAAATATTTTTTTTTGATTCTTTACATCCTAAAGATGATATGTTGTTAATCTCGACATATTTTATTTATTAATTAATTTATTATCTATTTATGTTACTTTTGACAACTTTAAAAATCATTTTTATTTTAAAAATAAATTCCATAACTCTCCGGACCCACTTGTTGATACTTTAATAGATTACATAGGACCTTAGGACTCCTTTTAGAGCCATGCTACCTATTCTAGTGTTATTAATTACTTATTGTATTTATTATGATTATTTATCAATTTATTTTCTTAATTAAAAATTTATACAAGCCTAGATTATATTCTTTTTATTAAAACTTTTATTTAATAAAAGTTCCTACCTTATTAACAACTTGTTGATCATACAGAACTAAGGGCAACGGCCCATTCATAAAAAGTTATGTGATTTTATGCGTATTGTTTATTTCAATTTTTATTCTGATTGCCTGTTTATTATTTCAACTTCTGATTGATATGCTAGATTGGACCCTAGAGATATGGGGTGGTATGCGAAATAGAAATCACCTAAACGATGTTAGTTAATGGATGAATTGGAAAGTTTTTGTTTTAAATTGCCTGTAGGCGTGATTTTGAAATATGATGAGATTGTGATGAGAATTGAAACTGGTAAGAGTCCTGGCGAGAGTCCAGTGGAACATCCAGAGTCCTGGCGAGAGTCCAGTGGTAATTTGAGAGTCCTGGCAAGAGTCCAGTGGAACATCCAGAGTCCTGGCGAGAGTCCAGTGGAACATCCAGAGTCCTGGCGAGAGTCCAATGGTAATTTGAGAGTCCTGGCGAGAGTCCAGTGGAACATTAAGAGTCCTGGCGAGAGTCCAGTGGAACATCCAGAGTCCTGGCGAGAGTCCAGTGGTAATTTGAGAGTCCTGGCGAGAGTCCAGTGGAACATCGAGAGTCCTGGCGAGAGTCCAGTGGAACATCGGGAGTCCTGGCGAGAGTCCAGTGGTAAATTGAGAGTCCTGGTGTGTTCCAGTGATAAATTTTGATGATAAAACCTGGCGGTAGTCCAGAGATGTTTTCTGTTGATAAAATCTGGCGGTGGTCCAGTGATGTTTTGCGATGATAAAACCTAGCGGAGGCCTAGCGATATTTTGTTGATAAAACCTGGCAGATAGTCCAGTGACGTTTTGTATTGATAAAACCCGGCGGTGGTCCAGTGATGAATTTTGATGATAAAACCTGGCGGATAGTCCAGAGATGATTTGCGATGATAAAACCTGGCGGGTGGTCCAGTGAAATTTTGTGATGACAGAACTAACGGGAGTCCAGTGGAAATTTTGATGTAGTGATTAATATAGGCAGACCCTAGTTATGGTCTGGGCGTGAATAGTTTTCTCTTGTTGTTAGGCTATTGGACAGAAATGAATAAATTCATGTGTGATACTTCTATTTTACTTTCCTGCATTAATAATATACGGTTATCTGCTAGCTGTAATGTAAGAGGGGTGGTTGGGTTGGATTATTCTACTGGGTGATTTATCACTCACGGATACGTCTGTATCCTAGTAAATCGATTGCTTCGGCGATCAATTTGCCAGAGGGCGCAGGATTCAATGGAGAGGATTCAACGATGGTGCAGTTCAACACAAGAAGAATATCAGGAATAGAGATCGAATATGCTTGGGATTCGTATCAAGCCTAGAGTCAGCTCTGAAGTTAATGTATTTTGAATCGGTAAATTTATTTTGAGATTGTAATAGACCTTTATTTTGGAAAATTATATTTATTTAGCAAAATTTTCTTAAGAAATTATTTTATTTTGCTTTCGAAAAATCGGGGCGTTACATAATCGAACCTCGATAGCCATACGATTCAATCAGATTTATTTACAATTTATTTCTTTTTTAAAAATTTAAGGTTACTATAAAATGATGCACATGGTGCATATGGGTTAAACTTTAAATCAATTAAATGTTGAATAGCTTATTCCTACTATAATATGGGCATCTATTAATGTATTGCCCATTTGCTGATGGGATATAAGGAGCGGATATGTTATCACCCCGGATAGTATATCCGAAGAGTTTATATCTTGTGTTTGCCACCCGGATATAGAGCACGAATATTATATCCTCCTGATCAGTGGCGGAGACAGGATTTTAATCCGAGGGGCAGCCAACTTGATAGACACATATTTTTTATCAGAAAATATATTTATTATATCATAATTTTTTGTTTTTCAATACATTAAATTTGCACATTGAAATGATTCTAGCCTAATACAATTTAAGTATATCAATCATTTTGCTTTTTTCTTTAGGTTACTTCAACAGTCACGTGTTTAATTTTTTATTTATGAAAAATTTTGAGAAATGAGAATGTAAAATAATCAATTTTTTTATCAAATCAAACCAAAATTATTAAGATTATAAGTACCTATACATTAATAATTATCGATAATATTCAAAATCAGTCATATAAAAAATAAGAATTTGAACACTCGGGGTCGAGGTCGGGGGGCGGGGCCTCCCGGGCCCCAACATAGCTCCGCCCCTACTCCGGGATATTATTTTCGCCCTCTTAATTACAAAAAAATGTCAGCATTTTCTTTCAAAACTATATCCACCGATTCATATTCATCCAAAAATAAATCAAGCATATACATATCCGTTCTTCTATAAATTACTCAAACAAACCATCTATTTTATATTCACCCTATATATATATATCCACCATTTATCATATTTTCCCTCGTATTACATTCACCAAAAATTTATCCAGTCGGCAAACGGCCCGTTAAGACATACTGTAGTTATGACAGCCATACTCGAGTCCCCAAGCCGTCGGATCATAAATTATCCTGAAAGTTTCCACAACAAACGACGTTTACCCAAATTTACGCAAAGAGACAAAAACGGTCCCTTTATTTAACGGTTTGGATTTTTACCACCACGAGACAACCGCAAAAAAATATACGTGTGGTGTGAAAGTCAGCTGAAGGGCATTTTCGACAAATACTTCAACGCACACAAACAAATAAAGGCCTTGTTCCGCTAAGTTTTTTTATTTTTTAAGTATTTATTTTTTTTATTTTACGAGACATGTCATTCTCTCACAATACATCGTTTGTAATTCAAAGTGAAACACACCCAAAGCAATGGCACAAGCGTAAAAGTTACCACTTCCCAACCGATCCAAAACCATTCAATTGGAGTAATATTTAACAATTTGGAAGTGTGAAAATCACTCTCCTACACAAAGCAGTGCGTCATGTTGCTAAAGCTACCTAACTCAAATAAAGCACATGCAAGTGAGAAAATGCGAACATGAATGCATGAGTGTCTTTTAAATATATCATCAACTTCTAAAGTCTTTGAGAGCATGAATTAAGAGCTTTCAATTAGTATTTGACAATTTGGGGAATGCGAAAATCACTCCCTTATGCAAAAGCAATTTCTCATGTTGCTAATGCTACCTAACTCAAATAAAGCACATGCGAGTGAGAAAATGCGAACGTGAATGCATGAGAATGTCTTTTAAAAATATCACCAACTTCTAAAATCTTTGAGAACACGAATTAAGAGCATAAGCCCGAGCCTTAATGAATAATTATGTGACTAAAGTAGCGTAAACACGTGCATGAAAGTACCTAATTATTGTTTTACTTTTCCGATTCATCTCGTTGAAACAAATCAATAATCCACAAAAATATGGCGCAAAATTAATAAGAACAAAACGTGAATTTTTTCTAAAAGTTTTAAAAGTGTAGTGCAATGTGGCAGAGCGATACAACACTATCAGGCGCCATATTTTTTTGGATTCAATATATAAGGGGTTTTACTCCGATTTCAATTGGGTTCTTCGCAAGTGGGCGGTGGAATTGCGCATCCAAGATTAGTCGAGATGCGTGTAAGTTAATTCGGACACCTGAACTATAAAAAAAATTGTCATACAACAAATAGTCATGTTCGGTTTGGATTCTGAGGGAGATTTTAAAACATAATGAGCGAAGAGAGATAAATAAATTTTTTTATTAGAAACCATGTGCAAGAATTTTGAATACTCCGAACCCATGCGGACAACTATGGGGGGCTGCACACGGACATACTCCTGTATGCATACAGATATTAAGACAGTATAATAAAATAAATAAATGTGCAGATGAAGGGGCAATAATAATTTTATATTCCAGGCGATGAGATGATAGAGAGAGTTGAGGCCGTTTTTGGTAAACTATAGCTATTTTTGGTAATGGCGGTGGGTTTCGGAGGTTACAGCTGAGTCAACTCTCGGGGTCGGAGGAACGAGTTCGCCGGAAAGTTCTTCGCTGATCGGAGGATTAATCCGGGTGAGGCGTTGCGGTTTGGATGTTCGATTTCTGGCTCTGGTACAAGTAGTGGGAGAGATGAACGCGAATGGATTTAGCAGTGCGGAGACGGAGTATATAAGGAAGCACCACAACAAGCAACAGCCTGGAGAGAATCAATGCGGCTCGGCGCTCGTCAAGCACATCAAGGCCCCTGTCCATCTCGTATACACATACAATCCCCTCCCTCTCTACTTTCTCCTAATTGTTCGTCTAGATATTCGTATATGTGTTAGATTATTGTTGTTTAATTTGGTCTTGTATTTATGCGCTTTGGATTGATCGGTTAGTGTGTGGATTTTGTGGAGATTTGATCGTTCTCGATGAAATTCCTACCAGACTGTTGTTTAGATTCGTGATTTTTGAGGATTTTTATAGTTTTTGTAAGGTTTGACCTTTTTTTTTTTCTTCTGTTCGATCCGCACTGGAGTACTTCGATTTTGTTTGTGATGATTTGTTCGTTAGGTAACAAAATTCAGCCGGAAGTTTTGAAAATCTTATGCTTTTATTTGGCATTCTTTTGCAGATACAACCAAAGAGTTGTTTTAGGGCAGCGCATAAGCTGGCCCGGACGTCTGAGTTATATAAGTAAATAAAGTTGTTTAGGCCCAGCTGAAAATGGGAAAATAAAACTGTTTTCTTGTGTAATAAATTTTGGTTGTTTTGAGCTATGAGAATTTATCTCATTCTTCTTTTCGTTCCTTTATCTCGACCAAAAACAGAAGCATATTTTTAGAGCTATCATTAATCAATGGTTGTTATTTTTATTGTAAGGTTTCAGGGCTGGACTGTGCGTGCATTTGTTAATTGGTTGGTTGAGAAATTTCCTTAACTTGGAAAGAAAGTTGAGTTTCTTTATTTGGAAATTTTTGGAAAAGGAGTCAGTTAGTGATAAGTTCATATAGTGATCAATAAGTAACTCTGTGATGTGATCTGAACAAAAGAAAAATCACTTTGTTCTCTAGTGAATGATGCGCTTGCATTGGTCTGAAGCAAATGTGAATCTCAAACCTCAGCTCTATGTTTCCGTCGTCATTTTTGAGATAGTTGAACTACTCTTTAACAAAGAATTGATTTCATTTTTCATTAGGTATGGTCTGTGGCGAGAAGATTTGATCAACCACAAAAGTACAAGCCGTTTATCAGCAGGTGTGTTGTGCAGGGAAACCTTGAGATTGGAAGTCTTCGAGAAGTCGATGTTAAATCGGGCCTTCCTGCCACAACCAGTACTGAACGATTGGAACTTCTTGATGATGAGGAACATATCCTTAGCATCAGGATTGTTGGGGGTGATCATAGACTCAGGGTATGAAAAGTTGAAAACTATTTCTTAACTCAGTTCTTGCTGATCAGCTTTGAATTTTGGCTTTCCTTTGATGGACAAAGTTTATGAATTTGCGTTTTTCTTGACGAATAATTGGCTTCAGTGGAAAAAAGCGAATTCCCAACGTCCTTTCTTTTCAGCTTAGCACACGCAAAACAATGAATGGACTTAAGATTTACGTAATATGAGTTACCTAGAAGCTGTTCTTCCCGGTAGACGAAAATACGACTGGTTGAAAGGTAACTTGGGTCATGACAAGTTTCTAACCTCAGAATAGGTGCACCGGTTGTAACAGAGGGCACAACATGATCTATCTGGATGGTATCATGGAATGTTTACCTAGTTGGATGGTCTGATGGTTGCACACGTCCAAATGATAATGGATTTACTGCTGTAGATTGTGAATCATATTCTCTGTTAAGGAATCACGTGCCGTCTATGATTTCGTCTAGGAACTCCAGCTTTGCTGTCAGCATACCTTCGCCTGTGATTTTGGTTCGAATGACTGATCTATGACTTGAACCAAACTGCTAGACTGAATCCTGCGAATTTATTAATTTCCAGAGTTTGCCGACGTCATCTTAATTTCCAGCGTCAGTGGTGTTCCCTCCTCACAATTGTTTATGTTCCTCAATGCCGATAATCGAGTGTGCTCCCGTTTATGGTGAAATTTATTGTCAGTCTTGAGGTAATATTGGAACATTGTTTTGTTTTAGCGTTCTTCTAGATATGTAAAAGTTAGGGTGGATATCCAAGAAATTAGCTTCTCGGGCTGCTTTTATTGTCCTGCATTGTAGCACATGGTCGCCACCGTGCGCGGAATTGTTTCTAGGATTTGACTTTTGTTCTTGATTTTGAAGGACAAAAGAACAGGAAGGGATTGCCTATTTGACTTTTGTTCTTGATTTTGAAGGACAAAAGAACAGGAAGGGATTGCCTTCATTTAGTTGTGAATGTGGACTGTCCAAGGCCTTCCTACTAAATGTGGCACGTATATGCTACGAATACTAGACATGCACTGGAATGCAACTTGTTATACTAATGAAAGCATCTGAAATTTCGGTATTTACATTTATTTTGCGTTTATTTTGCGTTTGTGATGTAGTTACTTGTTATACTACTGCAGCCTAGTATTTATCTCTTACAGAGCTTTGTAGGATGTATTGAACTGAATTTGCTTTTTGGTTATATATGAACGTTTCGATATGCAAGTGCTGTTGATGTTGTGTTATCTCTCTAAACCCATTTGACGTTGTTTACTTCGTCATCATTTCTACGTTTCAGAACTATGCTTCAACCCTTTCTGTCCATCCAGAAGTCATCGATGGAAGACCAGGGACTCTGGTGATCGAATCCTTTGTCGTAGATGTGCCAGAGGGAAACACAAAGGACGAGACCTGCTATTTTGTTGAAGCCTTGATCAAGTGTAATCTGAAGTCACTTGCTGATGTGTCGGAGCGGTTGGCAGTGCAGGACAGAACTGAGCCCATTGATCGCGTGTAGATGTGGGGTCTGAGGATATGTAGCAAAGGTTGTAATTACCCATGGATGAAGCTTCTCTTTGGCTTTCGATTCCCAGAGGCTATGGAGGTGGACGGGTATTGGCTATTTTCCACATTCTGGATACACATGTGCTATTTTTTCTCTGTTTGCCACCGTCAGTGCCTTGGTTTTAAAATTATGCTGGCCTTCCTGTTGTTAGGTTAAGAACCACAGCTTTGTCAATGAAAGGTGAAACATAAAGACTAGGTTCATTTTCTATCTGATCTTTCGGGTTTTGGCCCTGTTGTATGCCACATTGCCACGGTTGATATGTGTACATTTATTCATGTCACAAGATTTGGTGTTTGTAGACCTTTTTTCCAAATCCATGTAGCTTCTGTTACAGTTGATGTATGTCGGAAAAGGTGAACTATATACGCATGCAATATAGAGAAGACAGCCTTGTATTTAGTCTATCCCACTTCTTTAATTATAGTTCTGTTATCATTTGCAAGCCATCATGTGTTGAAACTTAAAGGAATAATTCAAGGCTTCTGGTTTGAAAATTTGTTAAGCCTCATCTAGTTTTACGCAGCATTGGCAATTTGTGGATGGAAAATTACGTTGCATTTGGTAAGTACCATTTGTTCATTAGTCAAACTCCAGTTTGTTGGTTCAGAATAGTAACAAAATCTGTGAAAACAAATTTGCCCACCATTGGCTACAACAATGTTGTAGATCCCACGGGAAAAAGTTTATTCTACTATTTTATAATCAATGGCACCAAGAAAAACTAATTGGCTAAAAGCCGAGACCCTCAGTTGATATCCACAAAAACATAAAAACAATTTACACGTTCGAATAAGGCAAGGGTTTTTCTATCACAGGCTGTGTGAATGTGGAAAACCCATTGAGGTGCCCGTGCCTAAAACCTATGACGTTACAACATTAAAAAATCGGCTGAGGAGAGAATTTAGAAGACCCGCCAATAAATAATTCGACTGTTGCGCTTTGTATATACTGTACAGAGCTCACCTACTGCAGCAGAGTAGGGTTACACAGAATAGAGCCGGCCTTATGCCAATGCAAGCTCCTCCTCCTCTACTTGTTGCCGTTGTTGCTCAGACATCTGCCCTTCCATATAGGGAAGAAGAGTGCGCTTGATTTCTTCCGAAGTAAGGGTCTCATACTCCAACAGTGCATTCGCCAATGCGTGTAACTCCTTCTCATGCTGGTAAAAACCGTCAACAAGTAGTTGGTCAAGCTTGAATCCAAGAAAGAAGCATCTTTGATAGTTCTATATATTCTCTCTTAATTTTTTGACTAAGAACAGTGTAAAAGCTTGAGATGAGTCCAGCGAATTTTGCAAGTCTAGATGAGAACAATAGCAGGATCCACAAACTCAGTGGTTCAAGTTATAAATGATGACCTTGAGCACGTACGTATATTGGTATGTTTTCCTCAACAATACACATCCGAAATACTTAAATGGGTTACTGCATGTCTCTTGTAAAAATCACAACTACAAAAAAAACTGCAGAACCTGAAAAAGTCTTTTATGACCAGGATGCCTAAAGTGAACATCACACAGAACAATAGTAAATTACTTGAATACCTGAAGCATGATATGAACACCTTGGATGAGGAAAACTAAATCAGATACTTATACCAGGAATAGGAGTAACAGTACTTATCAAAAAAATTCCACCCACAACAGCTTTAACAAAGATGGACTTAACAAGCAGAAAAACAGAAGCAAGACTTCAATTTTCAAAACACAGCCCCATTTAGAACCATGCTTCTTAACAACTCTACCACAACACTCCCCAAGTACATGATAGGGTCAAGGTGCATTTCGTCGAACAAAATTTCCCACGTCGGACAATAGTAAATTACTTACAGACACACGTCATTCCATGTGGTGTCTTTAATCAGTGAACAGCTAGATGGAAAATTCATGCACGTACCTTCTTAAGCAGGGCTTTCACGCGATCATATGCTTCTCTTAGAAGCTTTACCACCTGCACAACCAGTAATATAAATTACTTGAACTGTATCATAGCTGTATCATACAACTCCAGGTTTCAAACACATACTTCCGCATCAATTCGTGATTGCATTTCTGAACCAGAATGTTCTTTGATATGAACAGGCCCGATTGTATCACTCATCCCACAGGCTGATACCTTGCAGACATAACAATGTCACAGAATCATTCCAAAACAATAAAGCACCAAATCACGTCATGCATATGAAGATACGATGGTAGCCATAAATCGGTTGCAAAACCAAGGATTGAACGATAAAATTCTTTAATAGGACCAGCTAAATTCTTACTTCTCTCACTAATTGTGTCCAATGACTAGAAGGTAAACCAATAAATTTTCAGCAACTTAAAGGTCAAGCCATATCCATTGTACAATGAAATCGATATTCTCATTATATGAGCAAAATTTTGAATTAACTGTCGATAGAACCTGGCAACGCCCATTCATCTACCTATCGCCAAATCCACACCCCCTTACAACAAAGGGGGAGAGAGAGAGAGAGACATACAGATAGATGTTATTTTTGCAAATTATGAGCCACCATGTCCGGAACAAAAAAATGTATGTGAAGGAACAAATAATACCATGTACTGAGCAAGCTCTGTAGCCGTCTTAAGATCACTACTAGCTCCAGTTGTGATCTGGTCCTGACCAAAGATAAGCTCCTCTGCAACTCTTCCCCCCATGCAAACGTCAAGACGTGCTAACAACTGCTTCTTGCTAATTGACGTTTCATCATCTGAAGGGAGCTGTGTAACCATTCCCAAAGCAGATCCACGTGGCATGATCGTTGCTTTATGAATTGGATGTGCACCATCAGTATTGAAGGCAACAACAGCATGCCCACTCTCATGATATGCTGTGAGCTGGAAACATATGTAGGTAACATCAGCTATGGCTAACAGAATGAAATCCTACAAATAAAAATAAAGAACCCCATAATCGCAAGCAGCATCTGAAAAGGGAGACTGACATCACTTCATAATAACCAGACACTGCAGAACACTTCACATTAATGAAATCTAGACCACAGTAGGAATTCCATCACCACGTTTCACTTTTGGCATGATATAACCCGTGGAGCATTTACAACACCCATAACAGTACGGTCAGTACCCTTGTAATCCAATCAGTGTGGGTATGGGCGGGGGAATACTCGAGACAGACCTACCTTTGGCAATAATGCACAAAGTGGCTGCCCACAAAAAGTTTAAACGCTAAGATAGCGGCCCCCCATACCTCCATAAAATCGAACCTCATTCTCTCTTCGCCAAGCAAAATTTTAGAAATACAAGGGAACAGTGCAATGACAAATTGAGACTTTGAATTTGCGAGGCAACAATTTTGAACTAACACATCAAACCAAGCGAGACAAAGATTTCCCGTCGATGATATGCGGCACATGCCTTACCTTCTTTGACTCTTCAGAAACGAACATCGTCTTCCGCTCTGTACCCATCATTATCCTGTCTTTTGCAAACTCTAACTGTGCTGCTGTTAGCTTCTCAGCTCCATCTACAGCAGCCTTAATAGCAGCAATATTTACCAAATTTGCCAAATCTGCTTGAGGACGAAGTTAAAAGGGCAAGAAGATTTCAGTCCGGATCCATGCCACACCATTCGTGGGATAAGCAATCTAACTTAGTAAGACATTTTGGTTTGTTTAGCCAAGAGGAGAGAACAGATGTACCGGCCCCGTTGAACCCTGGTGTACCACGAGCAATTGCTTTCACATCTACATCATCAGCCAATGGTTTATCGTGAAGATAGAGATCCAATATCTCTTGCCGACCCCGCACATCTGGATTAGGAACAACAATCTAGAAGCAAAGTTCTAGTTAACAATATGGTTTAACAATCTAGATCAAAGTTCTAGCTATTTTTTAGATGTAATAAGAATATCAATAAATGGTGACAAAACAATTAAAAACACAATAGGCAAAGAAAAACTCCAGTTAGTTGAAAAGCTTAAGACTCGCATGCAGCAAATCTGCAAGTTGGAAAAGTTCAACCAGGGGAAATGTAGTCAGAGAAACCATTTAAGTACGCAGACTTTTCACAGACAAAAGACCCTGGTTGACGATTTTACTGATTTGATAAACCACAAAAGCAGAGCAAGCTAATGTAGGGGCACGGGCAACGAAAAGTTTCCAAGAAGTTGCACAATGTTAGAATAGTTCCTGAGTTCAGTCATTGAGCTCTGGCACAATCCAGGACCACTGAAGGTAGTTTTTAGTGATTCATTAATCAAATGTAGCATCGTAATGTTCTCGAGAACCTTCACTAGTTCGCTGTGTCACAGAAGGATCCTGGTGCAAGCAAGTCTGCAGAGCCTCTAAAGGTAGCACCATATGAACACACTTAAATGGTTACTAATAATCCACCAAACGATACTGAGCACTTGGAACGAAAAAACCTTGTAACAATTTGTTACACCAGCAGAGTTCACCCAACTGGTCATATGATCAAACTGATCAAGGGAGTAATATATTTATGGTACATTCAGCATGTATCAATGATGCAGGACAGATTTGGAATAGGGCTAAGTATGATCAAACACGAGGGAAAGGGACTGTTTTTTGGGGCTGTGAACAGTATTTTGTAAGAAGGAGAGAAGAATTAGAGAAGGATAGATCTAGGCCTCACACCTAGGTTACCAAAGGCATCACACCTAAGGCCTCATTAGCATCACACCAAAGAATGAGATTGCATCACACAATCAGTAAAGCTTAAAGCTAATTTTTCATTCATTCAATCATAATTTGCCATAAGGCTTACAATCTTATTTATACCCATTTCAACTTGACTCTAGAACTTCCCAAAAATAAAAATCTTCAACTAACATTAGACTTCCCAAGACACGATGAACATAGACTCTTTTACTGCATTAATAACATGGAAAAACCAAAAGACTCTTTGATTAACTAATGGACTCTAAAGACTTTGACTATAAATTAAATAGACATTTGACTTGACTAAAACCCAAAAGACACTCCTAAGAATCCAGCCCATGTCTAGCCAATATCCCAAGTAGACCCATGGACAGTCTTAACCCTCAAAAACCGGATAATGGTTAAATTACTGGAATACCCTAGGCCACCTTTTCTGGACCGCATCAATCAACTACCTAGATTAACAGATAGTAACCATTTGTCCTCGCGAGCCCCGCAAATTATTGTTGAAAAAAGAAAATCAACAGCTAATAGATGTAAATGTAAGAAGCAGTCATGAAGTATCAGAAAACTTACATGCCTGTCAAATCTACCAGGCCTCGTCAAAGCTGGATCAAGTATATCAGGCAAGTTTGTTGCAGCCATCAAGATTATACCCTAGAAGAAACATAATATGCATAAAATGAAAATCTCAGGACAGTAGTTTCATTAGATTGATGAACAACTCGTCTATATGTACCTCATTCTGTTCAAACCCGTCCATTTCAACGAGTAACTGATGCAATGTTTTCTTTGTGTGTCCTTCCCATTGCTTCCGTGTGGAGCCAACAGCATCAATCTCGTCGATGAAAATGATGCAAGGAGCCTTAAAAACAGTAATGGGTAATGGAAAATCAGAACAAATACTGAAACGAAACAAATGTCTGAAATGGCAAAAATTGTGGGGAGATCCAGTTGTTGCAACGTCTTAGGAACCAAAATACCCGATTTAAAAGCAGCATCACACGTGTTTTCCTCATGTTAACTGTTAAACCCTTCTTTTGATTTCTTTTACATTGATATCCATTTCAACTTAAGTAAAAAGAAGTACAAATCAATCAAGACCGGGAGAATGCTTACCCACAGGAACCAGTCAACCACCTCCTCTTTCACTTTTGGTGACTCGATCTAACTATCTAGTTCTAAGGATTTTTGGACTCGTGCAGGTGTTCTGTCCGATGGAACTTTTTTAAAATTTCTTATTGGGAGCAGTGGGTGGAATGTGTCTACACGTAAGCAGATTTCTTAATGCGCTGTCACCACTGTACTTTTTCTTATCAAATACAACTCTGTAGCTCGGTTTTAATTTCGAAGTTTCTATTTCTTTGTACTTTCAAAATACGAGTTGAATTTTCAATTCTCTTGGTAAACTGTAACTCTAAACAAAATGTGCTTACATAAGAAACATGCTTCTAGGAGTAATAATTCATTTCTCTGGGTGAAGAGAGACTAGGAATGGTGCCCGTATAGTGCTAGATCTACCAGACACAATAATCACAATATATAAGCCATGCAAAAACTCTGTAATCATCAAAAAGTAATCAAGAGAAATAAAATCTTCCTGATTGGAAATTATCACAAATTGAATAAGAACAAACCTTCTTCTTAGCTGCTTGGAATAAGGATCTTACACGCCGAGCTCCAACGCCAACAAACCTAGCAGACAACATGGCAAGTATTTCAGACTGAAGCTATACAGCATCTAGAATATAAAAATAACATCTCTACTAGAAGGATACTTGGATCCAAAGGCCATTTCAACGACTAAGATAATATACAATAATAATTTGACAATGACAAACTAATAATAAACGGAAAATCTGTACCCTCTAGCCTCTGAACATAGCAATTTCTCGTTAATTGCTAGTAGCTAGTTGCGCCTTAACACGGAGTTAGTTGTGCGTTAACTCTAACGACATGTACATTGTTGAACTCATCTAGAGATATTATAAAATGAATGGAAAGATGAATGAAGTAAGACTCTTTGAAAACCAAACATTCTCCAGTATGAACTCCTCAAAGAAAAATGCACAAAAGGTTTATCCTTGCGCCATTGAGTAAACAACTTAATATTGTGGCACTATAAAAGAAATCATACACTAGCTTAGAATATGGGGATAATTTGACAACCTTGGACCAAATTGATGATTTTGTAGGTTCACTGCATGGGTGACTGCCTTTAGCCTTTGTGCTTTCAGGCCTTCGAATTTGGTGTTGTTTTGTTTCAGTAATTTTGATTTGTGCTAAGCCTTCTACATAGGCTGCATTCCAGTGAGACCCTTTAATAAATGTTGACATGCAAATGAAAATTTCCTTACACCCCTGTTATATACGACAGTTTTTTTTTTTCGCGGGTGTCCGTCATCTTGTGGCAGGCGGAAAGGCTTTCAGCTACAAGTGACAAAATAACATGACATTCATGACCATGACCTAGATTGGCATGACACAAAATGAGAACAGGCTCAGCAGGCCAACAAGAGGTTAAAAATCCCAAACCATCCTTCAAAAGTGGTCTGATAGCCTCAGAAGAGCCTTAAACGGTTTGAACTTAGAAGAGAGAATAGGCAGTAAATGGCTTATTTGTGGCCAAAGCAGTAGCCAGCAACACCCTACAAACAGCCGTGCCACCATAATCCCATGGAACACTCAAAAGTAAATTTCTTGCAACAATAGGGCACAGTCAAGCACGGGCAGCTGCAGGATTTTAAGCCAGCAGTGACAAAGAGGTATAACAAAATATTTTTCATACACAACACTATACATAATAAAGATACTAATTTTGGTTCAGACTTATCAGGCATAGTTTAGTATGTTTTGTTGAGCTATCTGATCTATTTACTCATAAATATTATCAAATTCATTCAGTGTGGTTGTTTCGAATGATCCAGTGCAGACAATATGAAAGAAATATCAAATTATATCTAAAACAATATAAATTTTGAGTGCATTTTTTTATCCCAGGGGATTCGCTTGAACCCTCTGAAAGTATAGTGCAGCCGCCCATGTAGTCAAGGCAAAGGCCGGGGACAAGCTTCAGATGCAAGTTTAATGCATGGGAAGGGAATCAGACGGAAGAGCATCATCCACAAGAGATCAGGGGATAAGCATCATATTGACAAATTGGACAAAGATCACCCTTCTCCAAACCAATCTTAGATACTTCCCAGTGAAAAGAAATTACTTTGAACCTCCAAAGATTCATATGATGCAAAATCAATCACAGATTCAAGTACACGTATTGACTAGTTTGTTACTTATTTTTTGTAACTGCCCCCTTTCAAATGAAGCAGAAGGTTTTCCCGTGATCTAGATTAAAATTCCACCATTCTGCAAGCAGGCCTAAAAGTAAAGTGCAGAAGATTGAGATGGAAAAAGAACCAGGTGTCACCATTTTTAATCCTACATAAATCAAACAGCGAGACACACTATCGGGGGAAACAACTAAGATCACCTTTTACCATCAACAAATGAACATAGCTAATGACTCAAAGGATAAATATCAAAATCAGCAAAAGCACTGCAGTCTGCAGATGGTATAGTTTGGCAAAATCCTTATTCCTTGAGGTGTTAAATAAGTTCAACCAAAAGTAGCATTGCCTTACATTTCCTCAAACTCCGAACCTGCTCTGTAAAAGAAAGGAACCCCAGCTTCTCCAGCAATAGCCTTCAAAGTTCCATAGACGCTAACCAGAGTCAGAAATGCATACAAATATTATTGATAATACACCCTGTAATAATTTCAAAGATTAATAAAAAAAATTCCGTTAAAAAAAAGAAGATAATACACCCTGTAATAAAAGCAGTGAAAAATAGAGAAGGTCGAAGAAAAAGTACTACTACTAGGGAAAGGAGTCCTCCTTTTGCTTGGTTGAGCAGAAGGAAAAGGAGGCAGGATGGGAGTGTACTGTGTTTGCATCCTACTAAGACCACATTGAACCCACTATCCTATTGGATGTAAACAAGCTTCATCACTCCCCTCTTCCTTTCTACTTGCTTTTTGGCTGATACAATGAGCTCAAACGGAACCATCACTCTTGTTCCTTTCCGAGGGAAACTCCCTCGTATCCCCTTTTCGTTTCTCTCACTCCACCTTTGAACAAAATAGACTAGAAAAAACAAAGCCAAATAACTCTAAATTAAACATGAAACTAAAGAAGTCACCAATTTGAATTAGATTTAGACCCACTCACTATTGAAGAGCTAAATAAACCATTAAAACCTAGAGCTATCATAATTACTGATCACTTCAGAAGATTCATTGACAAGCTAAATCCAGCTGTGATGATGAAAAAACATCAATTTGAGTAGCAGGCAACAATCTCCACAGAATTCCATGGCCTAGCAGTGTCAAACAGCTTAATTACATGCATGCGGGATGTTGATTAATAGTTGTGATTGAAAGGGAAAAAGGAAAAGAGAGTCAAAAAAAAAAAACATAACACAGGTATTAACCCGAACCCCATCAGCTTATCATCTGTCACAGGGGCAGCTCCACATGGGATTGAGGGGGTTCAAAAAATGTACTAAAATTTTGTATATTTGTGCATATAATTTGATATTTCTTTCCTATTGTCGGCACTGAATCAGTCATGCAAAGCAGAGTAAATGAAAATTTACTGAAATTTGTGAGTAAATAGATCATTTAGCTCAACAAAATAAAAAAATTTAGGCTCAATAAGTCTTCAAGCAAAGTAAATATAGTTATCTTATAAAGTGTTCTGTATGCAAAAAAAATTGTATACATTTTCTCACTGCTGAGTTAAAATCCTGCAGCCACCGCTGATCTGTCAAGTATTTACTTCAAGTACCCACATACAGACAAGACCATGAAACAGGCTACGAAGAATTTGCAGGAATATGAAAAAACTTAATACCTTGGCGAGCAATGTTTTGCCAGTTCCAGGTGCTCCAGTCAAAAGGATTCCCTGAAAATTTATGTACAACTATTAACAAAACCGAAGACAAGACACTAGAACATTTCCAAAGAACAATCATTTTATCAAAGTAGAAACGGTAGGCTTTCAATTGCCGTACAAGATGACCCAACCAAAACCGCAAGGTAAACAAACAGATAAATAAAGAAAAAGGAAAACAATCCCATGACAAATAGTTTGGGCAACAATGGCAAAGGGTCTCAACAGCAATGTTGATCATAGATATGAAGGGGTAATGCTATGCCAGCCAAAGCACCGTAAGCGGTTAGATGTCTACTTCGGCAATTATTTGCTTTGCCAACAGCTTAGACCTACAAACGTACATATCAAGAACTACCTCCAACATTTGACTAAACACCAAGGGCTCCACCAGGAGAAAATAGCATTTTGAGGAGATTATATGCATTAGAGGAAGAATTGATGCAAGTAAATTCATTCCCAAATGGCTGCATATCATAACAAACCTTAGGCAACTTCCCCCCAAGTCTGGTAAACTTTGTTGGGTTTTTGAGGTACTCCACCACCTCCTCTAGTTCTTGTTTAGCATCATCACAGCCTTTGACATCCTTAAAAGTTTTAACATTCTGCAGTGAAACCAATTCATCAGGACAGGACAAAAAGCACAACAATTGTCCATTAACAAGTGGTCAATTTGAAACCCAAGAATGATCCATTAGGGGCGGTGTGAGATACATTTGAAACAATAGGTAAGAAAACTTACAACTAATGCATTCGAATAACTCTATTGTAATACTTTAAAATGTAAAACCGTAAACAAGAAACTTCAGAGTTGTGACTGCAAATGGTAAGGTTAAAGATCATTGTAAGACTTCATTCAAGAAAATTGGAAGGCCCCGATGGACGTGACCAGACAGGTAAGTTTAAAGAGCCATGTAGGACTCCCTCATCTTGCTTCCAAAACAGGGACAAAATCCAGAACAGATTTTATCCAGTATCAAGGATTTAACGTTTGGTTAAGCGCCATCATTTGTCTGAATCGGAGTCAAAGAACTTAGAAATTTTCTAGGAAATTTGGACATTACAGAACTTTTAGATGGGCGAAAGGTTGTTCATCCAAGATGAAATTTGAATTTAAGATAGTGCCAAGGCCACACCACCATTGTACGTTTTTTGTCCATAGAAAGCTACATGGCTAGTTACTCGCATAAAAAGTGCAACCAGTTTACAATGCAGATTCCAAATGTTTCATTTACCTTGTACTTTGAATCTATTAGTCTATAACAACTCCATGGATGTAAAGTTATAAATGGTAGGAGAACAAACAACTGACACATTTTAACTTGGTCATGGTCCATGACTCCCATTGCATCCAAAACTGTAGGTAATGCCAGAAGCATCACACTCATAGTAAGAAGTGCCCTATATTTCCATACTACAGTACTACTCTACTAGTGTCCCCGTCTGAAGATCTTGCACATATAATATTTGAGAGCACAAATGTGTGTTTTTCCGCATGGTTCTGGAATGGAGTTTCTTTGACTTGAATGACGACCATAACGGATGTCAAACAGTGACTCAGTGGATAACAGATACAGTTTAAACTAATACTCAGGGGAACCATTCTAAGGTTCATAATTCAAAACTTGCTCTCTCCTTGAAACAGATCAGGGTTCTCCAAGTGAAACGACCTTTAGCAAGGAGCCAGATGCCAGTGCCATTTGACTATTTTGAGGATGATGCTAGAGTATCGCGTTTAGGTCCACAGTCAAATGGATTCTAAAACCGTGCTGAAACAGGTTGATACATTCATATTCTGGTGTGTCGTTAAATCACCTTAGATTCCAAATCCATGCAGGACTCTTTGCAATCAATAACTACTGAGCAATATATTGTGCCAAGTAGTGAACCGTGACACCCTCTCATATCCGCAAGACTGTTAACTTAATCAGTTGCTCCAAAATAAGATGATCCATTGAATATATATACACACACACACACACAGTCGTTTTCAGGTCCGGACCTCCCATTTTCCGATCGAATTTTGATGATCCGAGCCGTTCAATGTGATCAAAACGTGATTTTAAGGGTACCCGCAAAAAATCAGCAAAAAAAAATGACCGGGAAGGGCTTGATCCGAACAGTTTATTATTGAACGGTTCGTTAAAAAACTGCTCAGATCAAGCCCTTTCCAGTCATTTTTTTTGCTGATTTCTCGTGGGTACCCTTAAAATCATGTTCCGAACACATTGAGCGGCTCGGATCATCGCAAATCGATCGGGAAATGAGAGGTGCGGACAGTGTGGACCGTAAGAGGTGTGGATATATATATATATATATATATGTATATTGGGACGGTTCCGGGGACCCTTAAAAAAACCTCTAAAAAACCCCCCCAAGTTCCCAATCGAATTTTGATGATCTAAGCCGCTCAATGTATTCAGAATGTGATTTTAAAAGTACCCGCGAGAAATCAACAAAAAAAGTGACCGGAAAGGGCTTCATCCGAACAGTTTTTTATTGAACGGTTCAATAAAAAACTGCTCAAATCAAGCCCTTCCCGGTTATTTGTTTGCCAATTTCTCGCGGATACCCTTAAAATCACATTCTGAACACATTGAGCGGCTCGGATCATCAAAATTTGATCGGGAACTATGAGATTAAGATTTGGGGGGTTTTTTTAGAGGTTTTTTAAGGGTCGTATATCTATATATATTACTCAGAATAAATGTAGCATCTACTTCAACCCAGAATAGAGAACAATGAAATGAGGATGCCACTGCCAGCAGATCCTAACGATTGATATGTAAATACAAAAGCATAAACCTACCTTCTCAGGCATAATCTCTTTATTCAGCTCCTTTGGGGCATAGGAGGAACTTGAACCCACACCTGAAGCTCCTATCCCACCCAAGGTCCCAACATATTTTTGAAATCCAGCAGTACGCACAAACCTGAAAACAGATCGACATGTCAAAAGTATAGCTACAGAAGCCAACAAAGCAGATATAACCTTAACTAGTGATTCTGCATAAATGAAAAGTGGAGAACGGAGGGGGGAACATTCAGTGATCCAACTCCTTGTTCTCTTTCTTTTCTACCATCATTTCTTAACTCAATGTTGCTCAACCAAAGATGAGACACTGACTTTACTACTAAAAACTACTCCATTTTAGATGAAAGAAAAGTTCGTACCACATCGCAGATATGCCCAAAATCAGGAAGAAGATCACTTCTTGAACAATGCGTGATTTTTTTGACATTTTTCGGTCAACCTAACAGAGAAAACAGCATATGATGATATACAGAATATCCACATGCGCTAAAACTCACCACTTAATCAAATGATGACACAAAAAGCAGGTAAGGATCATGAATCCAAGTCTTTATGTATACAATACACATCAGTACAGGAAGTTGATTGTCCTACTAGGAAGAGCGCCTGGACTATAGTATAGAACTCCTTACCATCACCACATGCAATGGCTGCTTCATAGACACGCCAGGGCTCAAAAATGGCCCATCCATGTTCCCTGATGCACGGTGCTTCAACTCTTGCAACTATATTAAGATTTCTCTAGTTAGCAGAAACACTACCACATCGAAAATAAACAATATGGCTAAATAAGCCCGCTAACAATTATCCAATTTCATGTTACCAGGAAAACGAACAACAAAGATGAAAACATTGTTATGAATGAATGAGAAGAATTTCACACCTTAGCTACCAAATTTCACTCCATACATGGGAACAAACATAAGTAATGACATAAAAACAGGAATTAAAAGAAATAAATAAAAAAAAGGGCAAAAAAGAGAACATTTATTAAGCCTCTGACATTCTGTCACCGACTGGAATGACATAATTCGACAAAAAAAGGAAGTCACTTTAACTATTGAAGGTCCACGTTAACAGTCCATCTTTTAGAATACCAATAGTCCATCTAATTAGTAGAATCTACTCGATTTTCAAACATCTATCAATTATTTGGTAGATGGGACCATTTGTTATGAATCATAAAGGAAGTTGGTTTATGCAGACAGTTAAAGGATCTGGGCTTAAGAGTTGGCTTTTGAAAAGTGTGTTTGCTGCTTGTGTCTATAACCTTTGGATGGAGCGGAATCAGAGGATTTTTCAACACAAGGTTTCTTCTCGGGATCAGGTCATCCTCAAGACTATAACTGCAATTCGGGATTTGCTGAACTTGAAAAGGGGTGTTAAGAAATCCCATAAGAACATAGAGTTGTGTTGTAGTTGGGGCCTCTCAACTAGAGTTTTTGATCCACACTGTCGAGTATAGGAGTACTTTGTATAGAGTTGTTTGGTTCTTTTTTCTTTCTTAAAAGTCTCTTGTGGTATGCTGAGGCTTGTCTCAAGTGCCTTGGTTTTTTTCGGGGGAATGCCCCTTAGAGTTTGTACATGAGTTTGAGCTTTTTTTAAAAGTAAAGTGCTTATCCAAACAAAAAAAAAAAGTTGGTTTTTCAAAAGGTATTAAGAGTAAATAACATAAAATACCAGCATTTATATTTATTGGGGTTGACCTTGTGTTCTAACATTCCTGGGAGGTCATTCTTTCTGCGTTCTTTAGTGTTTCAGAGTGTATTGGCTTGCCAACTTGTATAGGGACAAGGCAAGGCTTAAACCCATAAAAAGGGAATACATCCAAAGTAAAACATATTAAACATTGGACAAAAGTTTATTACCAACGACGGCAGACTAGAAGGCCTTCCGGATTGCTCATCGGGAAGATATTCAGCAATAGCATTAGTGACCACGAGAGCTTTAATATACTCCGCAACTCCTCTGCTGTCTACTGCATGATCCCTTTCCTCAAATCGCTTGATGACACCCTCAGGACTAGAGAAAAGAATGAACATAACCACGTATTCTACATTTGCTACTAAAACACTCTACAAATATTATAATTCAGAAAGTAGTAGAAACACACCAGTTTACCATAATCCTAAGGCTTTCATTGGTTTGCGCTCTAATATGTCTGACTTTTAATGAGGCAAGACACCACAAAAGTCTAGTATTTGTGTTCATTTACTCTTTATATTTTCCAAGCAAACAGCAAAAACATGTTTGGTGAAGTGTTCTCAAATACAAAAATTGGGAAAATTCTGTAGACGACCTACTTCTAAGGAATCACAAAACTGTTGTTACTGAATTCTCAACAACTATTTTTAAACAAAAATAAAAACCCCGGGTGTTTTAGAACGTTTTATGGTTTTGTTTCCTATAACATGACAAGATGAACATAAAGAACACAAAGATGATAACAAACAAGCTCAGCAGTTGTGAGTTGTTACCTTGAAATCAAACTACTTCTTTGTAACTGATAAATCTCAATGCTAGTTACATATGATTATCTGAAGCATCCCGGTATTGGGAACTGTAAAATATGCCTTGTCACTAAGATAGGTCCTCAGAGCAATCATTCAGTGGGTAAATACCACTAAATGACGCGGGTGAATTCTCTACAAACAGGTAGAAGGTGGCCATGAGCTATGTAGCACGGACACAGATACGGACTCGGACTCGGACACGGATACGGACTCGGACACGGACACGGGACACGGGATTTCTTAAATAATGGAGACACGGACACGGCAAAAATAAATAAATAAATAATACTATTTATTGTATACCATTGAAAATATAGTTAGGTGTATAAGCTTGAAGCTTCAATATTTATAAGCAAGCATCATATATACATCGTAAAACAAAATATTTATTCCAAAATATTTGAAGTAATTACATATTTACACCCCAAAGTTTTAAAAAATTGCATATTTAACTCTTGCCAGGTCCCAATATGTGTCCCTCGTGTGTCCCCCATAAAAAAAGTAATTAAATTTATCGGACATGCCACGTGGTGTGTCCCATAAATATTTTGCCGTGTCCCTTGCATGTCCTTGTGTCCAGTGTCGGACACGGGGACACGCCGGCCTCTAGGAGTGTTGGTGCTACATAGGCCATGAGTGAAACCAAGATAGGTCGAAATTTTCACATATTTAAGAATGCCATTCAAGACAACCGTCCCTTAATTTACAGTATCATTAAATATAGGAAAATGCTAACCTCAGTCCTAAGGGCAGTGGATAATATGTAAAGGGTGCATCAATGCCCGATAAAAGTGTATCGATATATGTGAAAGTGTATTAAAATCAATGAGATAAGTATTGAGATCCAAACTTGTTTGGCATTATTCCTTTGCCTACTAGGCGGAGGTCAGACCCTTAAACATATTTTAGCAGTTTATACCTCGTACCTTCATATCACCAAAATCAGCTTAGCAGTTTATACCTCGTACCTTCATATCACCTAGCAAAAATGCTTTATACCTCATTTTATTTGCTCGTTTAAATGAAAATAAAATCCATTTTCCGTAGAACAGAAGCGTTCCCGAAACGACAACTAATTTAAGTGCTCGCTTGGTTACCCACCTTATTGCTTATTTAACATGGTTTTGGCAAAACAAACAAATAACCTAGATTACCATCACCGGCAACAAAAAGAAAATAAACGAGTGATAACCAAACAACCTTATCTTATTTTGTGCCATGCTCATTTGCTTATATGCTAGGTTACCAAATGAGCCCAGCATCTCCAGCCGTTGACCTTTTTTTTTTAACTCGAACTCAAAATTTGAGAAACCCCCCCTAAAATTCACTCCACTACTTCACTCAAACCCCTGCCAAATTGAGTACTACTCAAACTTTTACTGAAATCAAAGGGGACTCAAGTTTTGTAAGGCTATTTTCGTCCTCTCAAATTACAATCATGCCATTAATGAAGCTTTTACTCAAATCTGTCTATAGGTTTTGATTTTTCCATGAAGCTTTTACCCAAATTTGAGTAGAACTATACAAGTATTGAAGAGCAATGAAGAGCCTATGCATACCTGTGCTTATTAAGCTCGGCCAACAAAGCACTCTGCTTCGCCGCGTCCCTCGGATTCGCATCAGCTTCCTCGACCAACCGCGCCAACGACATCCTCTCCTGCCGCCAAATCCGCCACCAGCTGAACCAATCCGACGCGAAAAACCTCTCCAATCCCTCCCTCGCGCGCGCCAACAACCCCATAGCAAACACCACCGCCGGAAGCATATCCCCTTTCGCTACCGAAACCTCCGCTTTTTTCCTCTCACCATCAACTGAATTCGACTCGATTCTCGCGTTATCTCCTGAAAATCCATTGCCAACTCCCTCCGTTTCCCAGTCCGAAATCGAATTGGAATCCGAAAAGGCGGATTCTTTGGGGCTTGAATTGACGTTATCGGGGTGCAATGTGCAATTGAGAGATAGACGGCGGCGGTGGAACTTATTGAGGGGAGAGAGAGAGAGTGGGGAGGAGGAGAGAGGAATATCGATACGGGTGCGGCGAGGAGAGAGAGGGAGGTGATGTTTGCGGTGTGGGGAGTAGGAGTGAGAGAGTAGTGAAGGTTTGTTGCAGATGAGAGAAGCTTGGAGAGCAGTCATGACTTTTTTAAGTTAGGGTTTATCGGAGATTCTTTGCAGTGAACTCGCGCAATCTCTCTCTCTCTCTCTCTCTCTCTCGGTCTATTAATCCCTCTGTTTCTCTGGAACAGTATTGCGTGAGAGGGAGAGAGAGGGAGAGAGAGAGGAGGAGTAGGACTGGAGGAGGAGACCTTACCTTATCACGATTGAAATTGGCGCTTTGGTGTGGCCTTTGTATTCCCTTGGGCCGTCCATTCAGATATACATATCTCCAGTCAATCATTTTCCTAGTATACTACTCCCTCCCTTGCCAAATTATTGTACAGTGTTTTTCTTTTTTAAGATCCCTCAAAAAATCGTCTTTGTTTCACAAATTATAATATTTTTATAATTTTAAATTTTTTATTTGTTAATTGAGATTCATCAAATAAGATTTATATTGAATAAAAATATTATAAAATAAAAAATAGATAACTTTGAATAAAAATATTATAAAATAAAAAATAGATAATTTTTTACAATGTCCCCAAACAAAAAAAAAAAAAAAAAAGACAGGCACAAACAAATTTGACGTTGTAAAACCCTCCTCCACCAGTCAAAATAATTAATAGTTAGTAATTGGTAATTTTTGGGTGCCATGCTGAGCAGGCACCATGTGGTGCCCGAGCCGTGCATCCGGCAATACATTTCAATTTTGAACGGCTCGGATTTGAAGAGAGAAAGAGGAGAGAGAGCGGTGGGGTGAGAGGAGAGAAAGAGTTTTAATCTGAGTCGTCCAACACATTTTTGGACAGTCCGGATGCACTGCTTGAACACCACGTGATACCCACTCGGCACCCAAAAATTCCCCGTCTAGGAGGCTTACTTAAACATTCATTCTACTACTAAAATTTAACAATTTTTCAATCATGATTTCGTTTTTGACATTAGCATGCCGGTCCAAATGAGATCCATCATCTTGGTCCAAACAAAGTGACTGGTTCTTGCTCGTAGAACCTCCATCTTGTTCCTGGAGTTGACATTCCAATGCTGAACGTACTTTCTTTTCTTATAAGCAAAATATTTAAGATACTCTTGCAAGAACTAGTCAAAACACAATGAAATGATCATGATCAAGAGTCAAAGACTGCAAAAAATACGAATTTATCGAAGTCTAGAGTTAAGTGGAAGAGAATGGGAGAAATCAAATCAGAAGTACACACGAAGAAGTACCAAAATGAAAGACAAATACGATGTTAGAAACTGCCCGAAGAATCGAAGGTTATACTCAACAAAACTTCAGGGCTGGCCAATAAGCACATCCTTGTAAGGAGTAGTTGGAGTTGGAGCTACTGCCAACAATTTTTCTTCCTCCTCCAGATGATCAGCAGGTCTTTTTCTCCTCCTCTGGTCCTCATCTGGAATGAGTGGTATTCGGCCTTCCCGCCCTCGATCCAATCGCTCTTGCGCTCCTCGTCTCAGTTTCTCGAGCCGCATTCCGTTTGCTTGTTGCATCTTGAATACTTTCACCGCATTGGCTAATCCCCCAACGAAAAACAATAAGCTCCCAAAAATACCCAACCACACCCAACTCCTACCCTGCAAAAACAAAAGAACAAATTAACCTTCAAGTTAGCAACTGTGTCGTATCTCTATCCCATACCCTGTGGGCTTAATCAATGCGTCCGGTCACTAAGGCCTCTAAAATCTCTTATTACATCATCAAACGGGCTGAAGGGCTATGAAAAGCTGATTTAGAAACTTTTCCTATACAACGGTTTCTGCACGTAAACAATGTTTTCAAATATTGCAGTCAAACTTTATGTTGATGTAGAAGACCTATCCATTACTTGGAAAACATACAGGCCGTCTTTTTTCTTTTATCGAATTAGAAAAGCATAACTCCTCATACCGCGTTAGGAAGAAAAGAAAAGATCGTGGTCCATAAAATCTACACAACCAGTTTGGTTTTCCAGAAAATCACCGCATTTTTGTGGCAGAAAAGAACTTGAAACATAAGAGAGTTTTCTTTCTCATCATTTCTCCCTTTCTCACCTGCTGTGTTAACCAAAGGTGTAAGAAGGTTACATTTGTCATCATCTCTCACCAAATTGCTCATACCAAACAGGGCTGTAAGAAAAGCACCAACTATTTCCATCAAGGCTTAGCGCCTTAGCCAGAAATTAAGATCAAAATGGATCCGCTTTCTACTTATTTCTGAAGCAATATCATTCACTCGCAGTTGATTCAGACCATGTAGCCGTCGTTGAAAACCCAAATTATTGTGCCAATTCAAGATCACTTACCAATAACTCCAAGCCGTGATGGACAAATCCAGTCTTCTCTTTGTAGTTGATAATTGCACCCACCAGGAACAACAGGCTCCCCATCAAGAATGGAATGTGGACACTTTGTTGCAAGATTTGGACATGCCCATCTGCTCTTTCATAGATCTGGCATGAGTTGTGAATTGAACCAAGAACCCATAAAACAGGCCCCGCTATAAGCAGGTTCAACGCATGCTTCTCTAGCTTGAAGTAGCCGTAACTCTTTTCTTCCTTCATTCAGATTATTGCAACAGACAATAGATATTGTTATGGAGGAGCTTTTAAGTCTCTACATAACAATTTACTACTTTGTAACATGAGATGTACTGAAAGTGAATTGGTGTGTATCACATGTGTACTTAAAGGTGTGCTTAATCTGAAGTTATAATATCGGGGGAAATGGAACACGCATGTCTTTGGATGTAATAGGTTCCCTTCGCCTATTAAAGGAACGGACCTTTGCGAACAAACCCTTATGTGTTGTTGTAGACAAGTCAAGCCAAAGTGCATAATGTACATAATTAACTTAGCGAGAGATTGCAAAGGGTCATAGAAATTGTACTACCATGTTAGAAGTATAGAGGAGTGCATTAAACCACAACCAACTGGTTTTGAAGTTGTCAAGGCCTTGTTCGTTTGAGGGACTCAAAACCCCTGGGTTCAGTCTCTAATAAATTTTCACTATTTATCTTTCTCCACTCATTACTCTTGAAAAACTCCCTCAAAACGAAAAACGAATAGGGTCTAAGTGTTTGATAAATTAATTGTCACCTTTGTTTGATAAATTTATACTAGTAAGCTAGCCCAAATATCAAATTAACTATGTACAGTTTAATTTCCTTAAAACCAGATAGCTTAATGTGTGGTTTATTTTTTTCAGATTCCCAAACAAATTTTTCATTGTAATGAAATGGTCTGAATTCCCTACAATATTTGATATCCATTAAGGACCTGTTCAATAAATTAATTAAACAACCATATTGAAGAGTACTTACTATCCACAAACTTTACTTATAAATTCCAAATTCAAAGTTGGGGAAACAATTAATACATTTTGGTAGTGATTCAAATCCCTTTTGAGTTAAAACTAGGATGCATCACATGATCCATAGTTCAGCCAATCTTGAGATTCGAATGATAGGTAATTACTGGTTATATGCTTTGTCATAAAACCCCTCATGTTTTGGATTTCTAATGCATATAGTTGTGTTGCTAGATAAGACCCCAGAGCTGATTACAACAAAATCCAGAATCAAACAGTAACGCCACACAAACAACAAGCGAACAAAAATTCCAATGTGCTCAAATTGGGTCAATCCATGTACATGAAAACTACCTATCAATCCAGGGCAGGACCGGCAAAACTACATCGTTATGTATAAATAAGCTATGGTTGTAAGTATTACTTTCCTTTCCGAAGGGTAACACCCATATTCTCAACCCCATTGCGGTAAAATGAAAAAGGCCACTTTTTGTGGGGGGGCTACACTGGATCAAAGTATCTCACTTTGATGATCAAAAACCGTTCATTTTGTAGAGTTGGATTTTCAAAGGAGATTTACCAAACAATTAGTAGCTCAATCCCATATCAACAAGTATTTGCTCGGATAACACTCGTGGTGGTTCAGAATTATAGCCCCAAATCCTGGACCATGGATTGAATGATTTCTATTTTGATACCTTGAAAAACAAGCACTAAAAAGTCATCAAGCATGAATTATCAAAGCGGGGCCGTGTTGGTCCACACCTAATGGGTCATATTCTCACTTTCTTTATAACTCACATGTGCTTACGCGCACCTCAACTGAGACTCAATCTCACCGCTCACTTGCTGAAAGCCCAATTAAAATCGGAGCAAAGCTTCCTATGGACTAACCCCGAATGAGTTGATAGAATTGGAGAGATCTCGAACAAGAGACTTTAGAAATGTGTAAACTCCTGTATCCCATGCCTTGACCACTAGGCCAACCAGTAATATTCACTTTTTGAACAAGATTATACCCATTTTCACCGACCATAATGTGGTTGATTGAGATAATAGACTCCCCTGCTAACTATTTCACGTTTCCAATACATACATTTGTGTTTTTGGTGCAACGGAAATTCATTTCCAATAGCTACTACATACCTGGAGAAAAAGAAAGAGAATTCCCAAGGAAAAAAGGAGTGTCCCCATGGCCTGAACCACAGGCACCGCAAACTCGACGAGGGCGAGCTGGGTGTCGAACCCCATCAGCGGAAGCTGGAAATCGATGCCGGCTAGGTGGGCGACGAGATCGTGAACGTTCACCACGATGACGAGGGCCGATGCTATGAGCAGAACGACGAGGCCCGATTTGGGCTCCTTGGATAGCTGGGCCGCGAAGCCACTCACGAGCATAATTGTGGCTAACACGTATAGGCCCGCGTTCATGTACTCGGCTCTGCTTCGACCCTGTCTCGGCCCGTACATTCGGCTCTGGCGCGCCGAGGCTAGCTTCACCATTCTGAAAAGTGTCAGGTAGAGAGAGAGAGAGAGAGGTTGGACAAAGCTGTTGGAATTGGGATTGGGTGAATGGGGATGTGGAAAGGTGATTGAGGGGGGAGAGAGGGGTGGAGCGAGAGAACTAGTCCAGAGAAACTGACGAGAGAGAGAGAGAGAGATGGGGTTACGTGTCTTCGTGCATGAGCTACAGGGAAAGGTCATTTGAGGGAAGAGAGAGAAAGAGAGAGGCGGAGCGAGAGAACTAGTCAAGAGAAACTGAAGAGAGAGAGATGGGTGTACGTGTGTTCGTGCTATGAGCAATTAAATTTTGATTTATAAAACGGTTTGGATTTTGTCAATAATTTTTTAAGTTCAAATATGTATGAACGTCGTTTTATAAATTAAAATTTAATTTTTGATTTATCTATGAATATCTGGTAAAATTGATTTTTTGCCTTGATACACTATTCAATATAAAATTTACTTCTATACTGAGCCTGATGTTGAGTGTTTTCTGTTGATGCTGATGTTGGTTGAATTGCATCTGAGAGGATTATATGTTGCTGATTTTCTGCTGATATACAGTTGGAGTTTTGATTTTGTCATTTCGTTCACTATGTTGCTGCTGCTGCTGAATGCTGACTGATGCTTCCCAAAGGGTGTTATTAATTCTTGCTGGCAAGTTGATGCTGGTCTTTTTGACAAGTGTTTAATTATGGGAAAGTTGTACGTCTAGAGCTAGTCATTGGGCTAGGCCTGTCAATGGATCGGATCTGATCCGAAAAATCCGATCCGAATCCGAATTCGATAACAGAAATCCGTAATCCGGTAATCCGAATCCGATTATTACGGATCGGATCGAATCCGAACTTCTTCTTTTTTTTAACTTTTTATAAATTTTTAAATTTTTAAAAAAAAAACAGTAAATTTTTTATTTTGAACAAAAAATGTTTTAGAAGTTGTATTTTTATTTTAATTTTCAATTTTTTTTTTTGGAAAATAATTTTTTTTTGAAAATAAATTGTATTTTTTAAAAAATGTTAAAATTTTTGAAGTAAAAAAGTTTTCGGATCGGATTCGGATTGGATTCGGATTGGATTCGGATTTTCGGATCGGATCCAAATTTTTTGGAGTCTTATCGGATTCGGATCGGATCCAAGTCTTATCGGATCCGGATTCGATCCGACCCGTTGACAGGCCTACCTTGGGCATGTCCTAGGGCTAGCATTTTGATTATTTTTACAGCGGTTGGATGACTCCACCTTGTTTGTGGATCCATTCAACTTCGTGTTGGATGTATCCTTTTCCTTTTTCTCTTTCTTTTGGCTATCTCTATGTTTCAAGTTTCTCTCTTGAAGATAGAGTTTGGCCGCCTCGATGTATCATTTGTCGAGTTCTAAAAAAATCTTGTTACCTATCAAAAAAAAATTTATATGTTAGGGCCTGGTTCCACATGCTCAAAAGCTTTTGACACAAATTTTACACAAGTATTGCGTGGAACTCATTTTGGAGTCGCACGCAAATGAGCGGAGCTATTCAATTTGTTTAAAATATACTGTTAAGAGTTTCCGTAAAAACGTATACAACTCATTCGAATATCGATAAGTGTTTGATCGGTATATGTCCCCACATTTGACATGACAAAAACAAAATGGATCGATCAAGACTTTACCCATATCCGGATGAGTTGAATTTTTCCGGGAACTTTTAAAACCATGTTTTAACTTTGGACATGCAGATCTTTTAATATGTTTCGTGAACAAAGACAAATCTATATCCAAATCATCGAATTACAAAACCCCCAAAACAATATCTTTCTATAAACCAACTAGCAATATATGGTATTGGAGCTTCTATATGTCAATATTTTGTGCTCAACAAAAGGAAAATTGGAAGTTCAGGCTGAAAAGCAATCTTTTGCAATCTATAGCAAAACCCAGTGCTCATGAAAGAGTATTTCAAAATCATTCCAAACTATAACAATACGCGCGAGCATAGAGCAGGTTCGATCGTTCTTATCCTCCCTTCTTCAAAAATGATTGTTTTTGCAGATTAATAGGTGCAAAAACACCATCAAGGGATCAAAGATAAATTCCAGTGACCACGAAATCCCGTATAAACACAATTGTTTTTAATGTGCGATAATGGCAAAGAAAAATGAAAGCTATACAAAATCAACATCAGCTGAATGGAAGATTAGAAGACACCTGTTTACGATGGCAGTTAGACCAGCCCCATCACTTCCTCTGCTCTGCTGAACAATCTCAGATCTCTCTCTCGGTCGCTCGCTCGCGAAGTGAATTTGTTCGATAATAAGATGGGTTTAATCCAATGTGGGCAAATCCATTTTCATAACAACAAACTCACCTTGATAATCCCCGATTACGTACTAATTTGTGTTCGATTGCCGTGCACATCATTAACACGGTTTATCTTCTCGACAAGATCTACAACTTGAAGAGTTCCGATCAAGAAATAAGCCAGGAATGGGTTCACAATTTATCAATTACCCGCTGGATTGTCATTGTGAGCAACCTCGCGTGTATGGGTTTCATCCAATGTGGGCAAATCCATTTTCATAAAAAAAAAAATCACTCCGATCATCCCTGATTATGTACCAATCGGTGTTCGATTACCGTTATCATTACCATGATTTATGTTCTTGATAAGATCTACAAATTGAAGAGTTTCGATCGAGAAATAAGTCAGGAACGAGTTCACAATTTCTCAATTACCGGTTGTTTGAGGTTTTGAGAAACTTCTCATGTTAAAACTGCGAAGTGTCTATGAGTTTCGACCGACGTCGTTTTGACAAACTCCTGTGTTGAAGATGCGAGGTTACAATAACATTGGGTTTGATCCAGTGTGGCCATATCTATTTTGATAAATATAAATTCACTATAATCATCTCCGATTACATATAAATTGGTATTCGATTGTTATGATCTTTTACATGGTTTGTCTCTTTGACATGTTCTACGTTTTTAACAGTTGCGATCAAGAAATAAATCTGGATTGAGTTCACAATTGACGAATTACACGTTGCTTCCCTAATAACAGGAACTTTTCATGATTGCGACGTCGTTTTTAACAACTAACTAATCCCGTTCCGCTTGAGTGCTAGCCCGTGCCTACGGCACTACGCATCCCGGTTGGAAGGGGATGACAGCTGTGTGATTTAGGCGAAAACCATGGGCACTTAACCGGGAAGTGGGAGGATGCACTACAGCCTTTGGATCAAATGAATCTAAGTCATTCCAACAACTTGTCCCCACACCCTTCTGTTTTATAATAGAGATTTTTCCGGGAACTTTTAAAACCATGTTTTAACTTTGGACATGCAGATCTTTTAATATGTCTCTTGAACAAACACAAATCTATATCCAAATAATCGAATTACAAAACCCCTAAAACAATATCTTTCTATAAACCAATACCCAGCCCAACGACCATCAAGTGTGTTTGCATCATATACTATTTTGCTAGCAGGATTGATTGGAGTATTTAACAAATCAACATAATTTACCGCCCCAAGCAAATTGAGAAAATGAAAAAAGACTAAGGGTTGAAATTGGAAAACGAAATTGTTTAGAGTCCTTGTGAGAATGTGAGGTGGTGCTTGATCGTCTTTTCCTTGCTCCTTAGACCGGTTGCTCCTCCTTGTACCGGTGCCTACAAGGTCACAAAAACACCGTTAGTGCCTTGGTCCGGTCTGGATTGATCGGGAAAGGCACTCTAATGCTTAAGTAAGTGAAGGAAGACAGTTGACGGAGTACAAAGCACTTAAAATGTGAAAATAGTGTATATGGCGAACCTTCTAGAGTTACTGCATTTAAGCAAAAGATTAGGAGGATCTAACTCCAATCAACCCTAGGATACTACTAAAATGGTAAGAGAAATATTGTAGGTAAGGCTATTGCCTATTGGTATAATCAAAAGTTATCACATCAGTTTTTCATTATTCATTTAAGAGATTGTTAAAGTTAGCAATGTATAGATTCACAATGTTATAATCAAAATTTGCCACATTACATTTTCAAACTAAAAACCTGTGAACATAGAAAATTTTTTTTGAATTAATGTCGAAACCCAAAACTTGTTCAATAAAAACGAAAAAAATTGACTTATTGGCTTATTTTTGTCTTTATTTAAAAAAATAGAATTTAAATTAATTTTTTTTCTTTTTAGATTCCTCTCATTATGATGAAGCAATAATCTATCTTCAAAAAATGAAAAAAACTAACAAATGCAAAAAAGTTTGAATAAGAACCCAACAAAAAACAACCCCAAATGGATTATCTATTAAAAAATTTGGAACACCAAGAAGAGCATTCAACAATTTTTCAAATTTTTTCCGTCAGCGGGCTTCATTCTTTTAAACTTAATATTTTGTTTTGTTTTGTGTGTTTTGCTCATTTTTTTTTTTTGAATTTTGGTTAGATTTGTTTGATAATTTTTTGATTAATCATCCGCCTCGACGAGAGAAGTTTAAAAAGTATAAAATTATGACCGAAAGTAAAAAAAAAGTTCACTAAAGACAAAAAAAGTATTAAACGTACAGTTGTTTTATTTGTCTAAAGTGTTATCTTATTTAATTTTTTTCAATATCGGTCCATATTTTTATACTTTTCTGTTTCGTCAATCAAGACAACCACAGTCATTTTCAAATGAGAATGTCTTTATTTTAGTTAAAATAAGGTCCTCCCCATTTCTCTTATTTTCCGTTCGAATTTCGATAATCCGAGCCGCTCAATGTGTTCAGAACGTGATTTTAAGCGTACTATTAAGAAATCGGCAAAAAAATGACCGAGAAGGGCTTCATCCGAGCATTTTTTGTTTGAACCGTTCGATAAAAAACAAACAAAAACTGATTGGATGAAGCCCTTTTCGGTCAATTTTTTTGCTGATACTCATAAAATAAAGTTCTAAACACATTGAGCGAGTCAGATTATCGAAATCCTATCGGAAAAGGGAGGTCTGCTTTTTAATAAGTTAAGGTAGTTCTTTGGGAGTGGACCACAAAAAGTTGCGAAAAATAAAAAGTATGAGACACAGCCTAAGGTATTGTACCACGTGGCGGATCAACGCTGACTAGGATAATTCTTTCGCTTCGTGCCAGAAACGCATCTCTCTCTCTCTCTCTCCTCCTTAAATCCTAATGAGATCCTCGTTCACGAAAACATGGAAGCATCGCCGATGGAAACACACCTCCCCATCGTACTCAACCCTACACTACTCCACTCCACACAATCACCCTCACTCCAACATAATCTCTCTAAACAAATCCATTTCTCACAACTCCAATCTCGGCCAACTAGACACTGCACGCCACATATTCGACCAAATGACCCAACGAACAGTCGTCTCTTGGAACGCCATGATTTCTGCCTACTCCAACTGGGGACAACTCAACGAATCTCTCACCTTAGTCCACGCAATGCACCGTAACTCTGTAAGGCTAAACGAAACCACATTCTCTACCATACTTAGTGTTTGCGCCAAGTTACAGTCGCCGATCGACGGTAAACAGGTCCATTGTCTGGTTTTGAAATCTGGGTGCGAGGGTTTTAAGTTTGTTGGCAGCGCCTTGTTGTATTTCTACGCTAATTGTTTCGAAATCGAACAGGCGAAGCGGGTGTTTGATTTGTTATGTGAGGAGAACGAGTTGCTGTGGAGTTTGATGCTTGTGGGTTATGTTCAGTGTGATTTGATGAGCGATGCTTTGGTTTTTTTTAATAGAATGCCGATCCGTGACGTGGTTGCGTGGACAACACTGATATCGGGGTATTCGAAGAGGGAGAGTGGTTGTGAGAAGGCTTTGGAGTTGTTTTTGTTGATGAGAGAGGAAGGTGAGGTGGCGCCGAACGAGTTTACTTTGGATTGCGTTTTAAGGGCTTATGGTAGAGTCGGAGCTGTGGATCAAGGGAAGGTTGTTCATGGGATGGTAATAAGGTACGGACTTGAGTTTGAGCACTTGATTGGTGGTGCTCTGATTGGTTTCTATTGCAGTTGCAACGTCATGGGTGATGCCAAAAGAGTTTATGATAAACTTGTTAACCCGTGTTTAAACGCCTCGAATATGCTAATTGAAGGGCTTTTCGTGATGGGCGAGGTTAATGAGGCAGAAATGATTTTTAATGGACTGGTTGAGAGGAATCCAGTTACATACAATGTGATGATTAAAGGGTATGCAGTGAGTGGTCGAGCTGATGATTCAGAAAGGGTGTTTCTTGAAATGCCACAAAGGACAATAGATTCATCAAATGCTATGATTTCAGTTTATTCTAGAAATGGGGAGATTGGTAAAGCTTTGGAACTTTTTGAACAAACAAAAGGGGAAAGAAATCCAGTGACGTGGAATTCAATCATTTCAGGGCACATTCAAAGCGCTCAACATGAAGAAGCGCTGAAACTTTACATGAGTATGTGTAGGTTGTCTGTTGGCCAAACCAGATCAACATTCTCTGCTCTGTTTCATGCATGTTCATGCCTTGGATCTCTTCAACAAGGACAACTACTTCATGCTCATGTGGCTAAAACGCCTTTTGTATCTAATGTTTTTGTTGGAACAGCACTTCTAGACATGTACTGCAAATGTGGGAGCATCACTGATGCTCATAAATCATTTATGGAGATCTACTCTCCGAATGTGGCAGCTTGGACAGCTCTGATTCTCGGTTATGCACATTATGGGCTCTGCTCTGAGGCACTCCTGCTCTTTGAGCATATGTTGGACCAAAGAGTAGATCCTAATGCAGCAACTTTTGTGGGTGTTTTGTCTGCTTGTATTCGAGGTGGTTTGGTAAATGAAGGGATGAAGTACTTTTCGTCCATGGAAAAGCATTACGGTGTAACCCCAACATTAGAACACTATGCATGTGTTGTAGATCTTCTTGGTCGATCAGGCCATTTACAAGAAGCCGAGGTCCTTGTTAAGGAGATGCCTATTGAAGCAGATAAGGTGGTTTGGGGGGCATTGTTAAATGCTTGTTGGTTCTGGATGGAAATGGAAATGGGTGAAAGGGTGGCTAAGAAAATTCTTAACTTGGATCCTAAGAATATATCTGCTTATGTTATTATGTCTAACATATATGCAGGATTGGGGAGATGGTTGGAGAAAATGACGATGAGGAGGATTTTAAGAGGTTCGGAAGTGAAGAAGGATCCAGGCTGTAGTTGGATTGAGCTAAATAACAGAGTTCATGTGTTCTCTGTAGAAGATAGAACTCATCCGTATTGCGATTTGATTTATTCAACTTTGGAGCATCTAACAGCAAATGTGAACTGTAGTATTCAATTTGTTTAGAGTATTTCGGACTGAACATATTAGGCTCTGTTATTGGTTTCTTGATTCCAGTTTCTTAGCACTGATAAATGCTTAGCTTCGGAATCGTAAACCACCTGACGTAAGTGGAGCATCAGAGGTTCATCTTCCCTTGCCAAATATTTTCATCATATATGTTTTTGGGGGTTCTGCGTTTCTTGTAGTATATCACATGGGAAATAGTGGTTGGGGCGTGTATTGTGAGAGCGACTCTTTTGAACTGATGGTTAATGACCAACTTGGTTGCTGCATGAAGACGATTGCATGGATCAAACAGAAACATCCTAAAAACATTGTCGATGAGAAATTCCACACCATACTCCTGCTCATGTCTTTCTTTATTCTATTCTGGTTTGGTGGGCTTTTCCACACGGGTACCCTGTGTTTTTAAACTAGAAGATCAAGGGGACCTGAAAGTACATTTGGACAACATTGGTTAAGCAAATGGAGTTCGAAGTCCCAATGAATTGGTGTCGGCTGATATTCATAATCGGAGTCATGTCATAAGGTGATTTTACTTCCGTTGTGTCACTGTGTTAGGACTCAGGTGTTATCAGCTAGCCTCAGTTTTTTGAAGCATTCTTGAACAGATGGATTTTATTCTCCTGCTTATGCTTTGTTCTACAGTTTAGGAGCTCTGTCTCTGTGTGTGTGCGCGTGCGCGCATTATCATGTCCAATTATATCATGCGCTAGACTGTCAAGTGGGACATCAACAACGATTTTACTTGTGCAGTGCAATCAAAAGTTTCTCACTGCTCTAACTTGTCTATTTGTCGTATAGTAGAAAATTCAGTTGCTCTTATTGCATAATTGGACACATGAATTGCATGATAATTGCAGACTGCATTATCTATCCTTCGTTTATTTGTAGTGAACTGTGATTTCCAGCAACCCTAACTCTAGGGCACGGCTAAAACAAGGGATCCAAATAGACCTTCATGTAACCAATTCTTCAAATCTTGCCATTATTATCTTCAGTAGCCATGAACTGCAACTGCTGCTTGGTTTTTTCACCATTATTTTCTGCATCTGAGCTGTGGGCTTCTTCCATAATACCCTTGTTCCTGTATGTAAAGTAAAGCACAAGCTGGAGAATGCCTAAAGGGGTTCCAACAAAATTTGGAGACTGCATATATGTGCAAATTAGAGTTAGAAAATCAAATTTAGAAGACTTTCAATGTGATATACAAAATTAAGGTTTAATTATCACACGAACCGCGAGAACTACGTCATGGCTCAGCAGTCCATAGGCCAACCAAAGAGAACTTGCTAGGAATGAGAAAAATGACAAGTAGAATGGCATATATTCCACGCTCTTCGTTTGTATTACTTGCTTCTGCAATATGAATCATTTTTAGTTTGTGAGTTATATACGCATGCATAAGCTTTCAAAATATGAAGTAATGTAACTTATTCACTTTTGCCAAATTAGGAAGTCATTTATACTGAACAAGACAAGTGTGGGAGTGATCGGTGGAAGAGAACTCACCATGACCACCAAAGGCGAGCTGAACATTGCGACGGTGGCTACGAATACAACACTCCCAACAAACACCTTGCGGTGGTGGTGATTGTGGAATACAAAAGCTGATATCGTTGTCGTGATGCAGAAAACTGGAATAACAGGTACTATCATCAAAGCAACCTTCTTCTGCACCATATGGTGGAAACACATGTTTATATCTTTCTCTTATAAGTTATGTGGAAAACTGTTGATAATCTTAAGATTTCCTTAGCTACTAATTACTTATCATCTATCACACTTACATAAAGGTGAACGTCAAATGTGAACTACATGTATAGATCGCTTTATAAAGATTTACATGAATGGTATATATTATAAACACATGAAATTTCTCATGCCTGTGAACCTACAAGGATGACTTGCAATTGAAAAAAAGAACTTGCTAATGGTTTGGAGAAGTTTATAGATATATATAGCAGCTTGCCTTCTCTCTGGCCGAAGAGAACCAGAAATATGTGAGAATGTAGGAGATTTCAAGAAGAATGCCTGCGCCATTAACAGGGACCAGGGATAAATTTTCCCACCTATAGCTTACAACAGGCAAGCCATACCAAGTATAAAGTAAGCAATCCAGTAGAGTAATGATGTAAGGAACACAAGAAAACTCCTCGGTGCTTTTCTTTCTTATGACCCTTGAAAAAGTTAATCTGGAAAGAACAGAAACATAAAATTAGAGATAGATTATCACTCTCAAACCGTTGAGGTAAAATAAAATAGGAATAGACATTACATGGGTGCAGCATAAAGTAAAATCAAAGCCGCATTCCCTGCAATAAAAATCATGCAACTTTGTTCGTCAGGGAATGGTTTTATCAAATTTATTTGATGATAAATAATGGGAATATGTATCCCACAAGGAATGATCAAATTAGCAATTAGGTACCCATCACTCCAACTGCCACACGAAGGCTATCTCCCATTGTTTTGGACACAGAAGTTTCAGTTACCTAAGAATGTTTGGAGTGTAGGCAACCTTCCGCTGGTATAAATAGTGCGGAGATGGGTAAGAAGGGAATACTTGAACATTGAAATGGCGTTGAGAGAAAGTGCTGTCTACATCTTGATGAACTTGTAGGGCATTTACTTAAAATGTATTATTGGGCAATGGTCTCAAAATTTAGATTCATTTTTATGATAGTCCATAGGGAGACACTTAAGGAACTATATTTTGTCATGGTTCTTTTGTGAGGGGTACATATCACAAGACTTATCCACATGATAAGATCATCTTTAAGATTGCATATCAAATGTAAGAATGTCAAAATGATTATATATTAATATTTGTTGGATGTTTATGGATAAAAATCTTGCGATTTTCCTCTTGTAGCCAAAGTTTAGTAACGTTTACTATATAGTTGCATGGCGACTTTTCCTTAGAAGATGTGCAACAGCACAAAAAGATTGGATTTTCATTAAAAATTTCAAGGTGAATTACATTTGATAAGCATATTACATTAGGAATTTCAAGGGACACGTGCATGTTATCATGTGACAAGCATATTACATGATGGTTTTTCGAATTTGAAACTCATAAATCTTGCTTTATTCCATCTCTAACATCCTTAGTTCTATAACAAAAACAAAACTCTTTAAATAGAAATCTTTGAAGTTATCTATGTATATTCTACAAGGGTAGTGATAATGCCAAAACTGTTTTTGTTGGTGCCAAAACTCTTATGCATAAAAATCTTGTACATTGCACATGGTACAAGCCTTTTTTACACAAGAGTTTTGGCACCAACCGAAACAGTTTTGGCATTATCATTTCCCTTGTACAAAACATCCTTTGTTATATATCTATATTTCAAGTTATCCATCTCTAACATCCTTAGTTATCTATGTATGTTGAATTTCCTAGATTTTTTATTTAACCATTTTAGTTTGGCTAGGTCATTTACATATGAAGATTCAAATTAATTCGGAATTGTTGAGTGATATCCTGTGATATATGGGATAGAGCGAAAAGTCTCCTACTCTTCCTGCCTGTCCTAAAATAAAAAGCCCCTTGCTGATAAACAGAAGTAAATCCAGCCATCGCAATGAGAATATCACCCTTTCTCGTTATTGTCCAAGCTTTGGAGTACTGTTGGGATAATTAGGTTTTATATGCCCAAATGAAATATATCTTGAAAAGGAAAATCATTTTAGGTCAGATGGGAATGTGAGTCAATAGAAGAAAGAAGAAGAGTAACCCAAGGGCTATGTAGCATCGACACTCCAAAAGGGCGCCGTGTCCACGTATTGGACATGGGGACACGCGGGGACACGTATTGGACACGCCATGTGGCGTGTCCAATAATTTTTATTATTTTTGATAGGGGACACGGCTAGGGGTCAAAATGTAATATTTTTAAAATTTTTGGGGGTTAATATGAAATTATTCAAAACATTTGGGTTAAACTGTAATTTTCCCTTGGAAATTTTTTTATACAATTTGTGAAATTATTCATATACAATGGTTCATAATTTTTTATATATATATGTACATATATTTATTTATTTATACACGTGGCGTGTCCCCCGCCGTGTCCGTATCCCCATTTTTTTAGAATTGCCGTGTGCCGTGTCCGTGTCCGTATCCGTATCCGCGTCCGTGTCCGTGCTACATAGCCCAAGGGAGCATATACCCTGAAGAATTGAAGTAAACTAGACCAGCAGGGGTTGAGTTGGTTATCTTGAGGTCTAATTTTGTGTTTTTGAGGTTTTAGGAAAGATTAAAAATTTCTTCTTTTTCTTTTTCTTTTTCCCTGAACGGCGATAGGAAAAATATGTTATGTGAGCAATTGGTTGTGTCTAAAGCAGAATTTTGCTTTGTCGTCTTACCACAAAGTCACCAAATAAGGCTAGGATTTTCTCTCTTCAAGTAAGGCATATCTAAACTCCATTTTAGAAGAATAAAAGAAAGGTTCTGCAATTTGAACGATTACCAGAGCAAGGGAGGAAAAATATCAGCTTATAGAATCATATCATTCCGTCTGAGGTTATTGAGGTGTACGAATTCTATTTCCATTATGTCTTGGGTACAGAGTTGTATATTTTGTTTTCTGATAACTAAGGGTTTCGAGGCCACTTTACGCACACTCATTTTTGGATGACCAATTTCACCATCCACTATCAGGGGCCATTTAAAGGTACTGAGTTCAGTTGTACATGGCAATGGTTGTAGACATCTATCTGAAAAAAGAGGACCCAGGTAGCAGGAGATTTACCTTGTCAATATATGAAAGTGGGTTTTTTTTTTTAATGTGCTTTTGGTTAAAGAAAAGTGGCCTTTGAGTGCTTCAATACACTATTCCGTTAGCTATGATGGTGATATCAGCATTGCTTTCTGTTGTCTCCCCCTTCATCCTTCCTTGCTTCAACTATTAAAATTCTATACCCTCAATCAAAACAAGAGATGTTCTGATGCCTTATTCTATCATTTTGTGGTACTTGATTATTCCTACATTATGGCCATTTACTGTCATTTCATAACATAAGCTACTCAAATTCTATTCCCTGATTGGAGTTTGAATACGTGTTTAGATTTTCGACGCTTGCTTAGACATTATCCTCTCTTTTTTGATAACTCAGTGTAACCGGGTCAACTTAACGTGCACATCACTAATTTCTGGAGGACAAATTCCACCTTTCCTGATTAAAGTCAGGACAGTTTTATATGAACTGGCCACCCAATAGGTTTTGTAGCGGACCAAACCAAATGATTCGAGCCCACCGAAAAGTAGGCCGCGACCGAAGACAATGGCCGTACGTCATTCCACGTTCGGCTACAATCGAGGTCCGGGAGCGGGCACTGATTCGTCTTACCGACGGACGATCACCGTTGCCCACGTTCGGCCACCTTCGAAGAACTTCTCAAGCTCGGCCACCCTCCGGAGGCCGGCTCATTCATCAGGCTCCTTCCCACTGGTCGCCGCCGTATTCGGCCACATGTCAAGCTCGGCCACATGTAGGTCTCAGCCGAACGCTGGGTTCGGCCACCCGTCAAGACACGTGCTCGGCCACCTGCGGAGCACGGCTGACTGCCGACGACGGCTGACTGCTGAGTCACGCGTCCCCCCACGTGCGGAGGCGGTTATAACAAATGGTGATCACGGGCGCACATGGGTGTGCCAGCTCAGCCCCAAAAACGGTTACCAGATCCATTCCGTGATGTCATTGTGACGTCACACGGCCCGTGGAAGGCACGCGATCGTACTTGGAGAGCAAGCCAGGAGGCACTATATATACCTAGTGATGGTAACCCTAACGGAGGGTACTCCATACACGCTACTCTATACACACACTTACTCTCTTTGAGATTTCTGCTTCCTCTCTCTGCACTAGACTCATCCTCTCGCCGGAGGGCCTTGCCGGGACAACCCCCGGCCAGGTCTTAGTCGTGCGTTCCTTGTGCAGGCTAGGAGAAGAAAGTTAACCCATCATCGAACCACCAACGAAGGATCGAGGACCAAAGGATCACGGGCCACACAATTGGTGAACCCGACGTGAACTACTTCTGATCTAAACGGCTCTCTCATCCTCGATACCCCCCTCACTCCTTCGTAAAACAACCACCAAATCACCTACCATGGGCGGAGATCTAGCAGACGCAACCGTTTCGGGGGCCAAAGACGCAAGTGGAAACGTCAATTCCACGCCAACCCTCGAAAGGCACATGTCCCTCTCCCTCGCCCCTGGGTCCGGGCTCTCGCCCGTCTCAGACGACGTAACTTCGGCGTACATCCGCCTGTTGCAGCGTCGCGACGATGAACGCGACAATGAACTGGCCGCGCTAAGGGCAGAGGTGGCCCAAATGAAGCAACGCATGCAGCAGGACGCCACCCCTGCCGCATCAAGATCTGGCGGAGACAGGGGTAGAGGAGGCCAAACACCGCCTCCGCCTCCACCTCCACCACCGCAAGGGCGTCAGAACGAAGGAGGCCAGCGCGGATCCGTGAAGGACCGCCTAGGCTTCACTCCAGCACCAGACGACGCCAGGGGAATCATTCTCTATAAGCAACCCGCTGTATCCGGGACACACCGTTCTAGAAGCCATCATGATGGAACCAGAACAAGGGACACCGAGTCGTTTACAAGTACGTACTCGACTGGTCGCGCAGAATTCTCTCGCACGACGGCCTCGCACCGTAGCCGAGAATCTGCCCGAACCAAACCCCATGTCTCTGAGCGCCTGGGGAACATCCCAATGGAAAACAAAGATGATGAGCACTACGCTCGGCGCAACGGGAAAGACGTACGCACCGAGGGTGCAAACGAAGACAACAAAACCCGTCATAACAAGGACAAAACCGTCGACGGCCCACGCCGAACAACGACGGACCTACGAGAAAAGCTTCGACGCAGGGATGCAGAGAAGGCATCAGCAAAGGAGAACAAGGAAAGGGATTCCAAGAGATCAAAGACGGACGAGCACGGCAAACCGCCGCGCCCAGGTTTTGAAAGACAACTGAAGGATTTCAGCGTCTCTCCCTTCACCTCCCACATCATCAACACGCCGCCGGAATCCACTTTTCATCTACCCAAATTCACGAAGCTAGACCCGACGACCTGCGAGGCTTACTCAAATAGCTCACCCTCGGCACATCTGCCAAACACAAACGATGACTTCGGTCACACCTATAAACGGCTCTTCAGCCTTTTGCTTCGGCCACCATCGCCGCCCAAAGAAGCAAAAAACGGACATATGGTCCGCCGAGCCTAAAACACACATCTCTGATGAAACACAGGCTTCGGCTCGGATTGGCAAGACACTATGGTCGGCCACCGAAAGGTTACACTCGCAATTTGGCGAGCAAACCACCCACAAACAATCACTACTCTCAAACGTTCCTCTACCATGGCCAGGGGCTGACACTTTGGCCGAGCCCTATCCACTGGTAAAGGGGCACTTCACACTCTCAAAACTAGTCCAAGGCTGGATCCTGTCAGATTACAACACATCCATGTTCGGCGACCTATTACTACGGCCATACTACTCTGGTCAGAGCTCGGCAGCAATATCTATACTTAACCGTTTTTGATCATGAAAAACTTTCAACTATTCTGCCGAACCCAAACCAAAGTGGAGGCTACGGACAACCACACAATATCATATGAAGGCGTGATGGCAATCAGACAAGCTCGGCATCGACAAAAACGTTGCAAAGGAAGCCATGCATTCATCTAAAAACTTCGAAATAAAGACAAGTGTTTTGAAAGATCCTAAGCTGGGAGGTACGGCGTAGTAAATCGTTCGGCGCCGACCCCCCGTCAACTATTACATCTGGTACGGCAAAACTCCCATGCTCGGAGCCGTCCAGTCCAACAAAAGCTCATTCAAAATTAAAGAGAGATACCTACTTCAAACTTGAGGGACATCCTCGAGCACAACATCTGCAGCAGCCTCGGGGACGACATCTGTAACACCCTCGGCGCCTTTGACACGTTCAAACGGCTCCTACCCGGTATTCTCAAACCTTCTCTCCATCCCCAGCTGCCTCCTTACCTCCATCACCTCCCTCATCTTCGACGTCAGAAATTTCCTCAATCTCCTCTTCACTCTCGGGAAACTCCTCTGGAGACAGAGGTACACAATCCTCTTCAGTGTATGGAAAGACGAGCTCGGGTGTGGCTGGGGCTGGAATCGACTTGGTCATGTTCAAGTCGGCCTCGAGATTCAAAACAACACCTGCCTCCTTCACCTTCCTCTTCTCCCTCCTCAACACTCTTCCCAACTCACGTTCGGCCTTCTTCAAATTCTCGGTCGTCTCCTGACTCCTCGGCATCCTTCAAACTTCTCGACCATCTCATCTTGCTCCTTCTCATGCTTGACCGCCCTCCTGAAGATTACCCAGGCTCGGCCACCTTTAGATGAGAGACCCTCGTCGGTATGGTCTCCTCAAGAGTGGCACGTTGGGCTCGACCAAGAATGTTGTAACGGACCGAATCGAATAGTTCATACCCACTGGCGGGTAGGCCGCGTGCAAAGACGTGGCCGCACTCGGCTCCACGTTCGGCCACCTTCAAGGATCTGCTCATGCTCGGCCACCCTCTGGAGGGCAGCCTCAACGGTAGAAGTCTCCTCACGAGTTGCCCGCCAAGCTCGGCGAAGCATGGGGCTCGGCCACCTTCGGAAGAGATACCTCCGTTGGCATTGTCACTATACGAATCGCCCATTGGGCTCGGCCAAGCTCGTGCTCGGCCACCCGCCAAGTCATGTGCTCCCCCACGTGCTGAAGCGGACAGTCGTCTGATGTCTCTCATGTTCGGCCACCTTCGGAGAATTCCATGAGCTCGGCCGCCCTCTGGAGAATGGCTCCTTCGTTAGAATCCTTTTCGCGGGTCGCCACCATGTTCGGCCACATGTGGGTCTCAGCCACATGCGGGGCTCGGCCACCCGCCAGGTCACTTGCTGCCAACACGTGCTGAAGCGGTTATTGTAGCGGACCAAGCCAAATGGTTCTAACCCATTGACGAGTAGGCCACGACTGAAGATGATGGCCGTACGACAACAACCAAGGTTCGGGAGTGGTCGACTAACGTCTTACCGACGGTCGTCTAATGTCTCTCATGTTCAGCCACCTTCGGAGAATTCCTTGAGCTCGGCCGCCCTCTGGAGGATGGCTCCTTCGTTAGAATCCTTTCCGCGGGTCGCCACCACGTTCGGCCGTTGGTTGGGTTCGGTCAAGTTCATTATCAATCCCCACCTCGTGCTCGGCGTCGGTGAAGATTGAGGGGCTATTGTAGCGGACCAAACCAAATGATTCGAGCCCACCGAAAAGTAGGCCGCGACCGAAGACAATGGCCGTACGTCATTCCACGTTCGGCTACAATCGAGGTCCGGGAGCGGGCACTGATTCGTCTTACCGACGGACGATCACCGTTGCCCACGTTCGGCCACCTTCGAAGAACTTCTCAAGCTCGGCCACCCTCCGGAGGCCGGCTCATTCATCAGACTCCTTCCCACGGGTCGCCGCCGTGTTCGGCCACATGTCAAGCTCGGCCGAACGCTGGGTTCGGCCACCCGTCAAGACACGTGCTTGGCCACCTGCGGAGCACGGCTGACTGCTGAGTCACGCGTCCCCCCACGTGCGGAGGCGGTTATAACAAATGGTGATCACGGGCGCACATGGGTGTGCCAGCTCAGCCCCAAAAACGGTTACCATATCCATTCCGTGATGTCATTGTGACGTCACACGGCCCGTGGGAGGCACGCGATCGTACTTGGAGAGCAAGCCAGGAGGCACTATATATACCTAGTGATGGTAACCCTAACGGAGGGTACTCCATACACGCTACTCTATACACACACTTACTCTCTTTGAGATTTCTGCTTCCTCTCTCTGCACTAGACTCATCCTCTCGCCGGAGGGCCTTGCCGGGACAACCCCCGGCCAGGTCTTAGTCGTGCGTTCCTTGTGCAGGCTAGGAGAAGAAAGTTAACCCATCATCGAACCACCAACGAAGGATCGAGGACCAAAGGATCACGGGCCATACAGGTTTCGAACCAGAGATCTTGGGAGTAAATCCCTAAAATCTCATATCTCGATCACCAAAGCCAATCTCTTGGGGGTGCTTAGACATTACTAATCAATGGCACTGTAAGTAATGTTTCAAGCCGGGATTCGGAACCTCGTTCTTTGGACAACTGATCTAATAGTATGCTTTATAACAGGACGTGAGAGAAATTATTCCTTTACATGGTTGATAAAATGGAGGAATTTTTTCCCCCCCCTATCTTACGGTCCAAAATGAAGTTACTATTTTATCATTGTCTTGTTGATTTGGACAACACATCAGGTGCTGTCTAGACTGTTAGGCATTTGATGAAATGATTGTGAATGTGTTTTGCCTTTTTCCATTTGATCATTTTTAGGGTTTCGAAATTTGGAGTGCTTATTTTAAGTCCGGAAAGTATGAGCTTCTATATGTTCTATTTTTAACTCAGCCAAGGTTTAAATTTGACAAGTCTCACTTATAATTATTCTCATTTACCAGTGTTTATCAGCAAGCTAAACCCCCCTACTACGAACCATAGTTGTCAAAGGCGCGCTTAGACGCGCGCCTAGGCCCAAGGCGAGGCGAGGCGCACCCCCAGCGCCTTGCTGACCCCCAGGCGAGGCGACTTGAAAAAAGCGAGCAAAAAAAGCAAAAAAGCGACAAGGCGAGAAAAGTGACCAGGCGCAAAAAAGCGCGCTTCTTTCAAATCAGTCAAAAAAGCGAGTTTTTTTTCAAAAAAGCACACATAACACAATTATTTTCAGAAATAATTATTTTTTTGCATAGTTGCGCCTCTCTTCAAAAAGGCGTGCGCCTCGCCTTGCGCTTCTCGCCTCAGGCCCAACAGAACTTTGCGCCTCGGTGCGCCTTTCGCCCTTGACAACTATGCTACGAACCAACCTTCTACACCTCCGGAGTGGGAACGTCCAAAGCAAGGGTTTGAAAATTAATGTGGATGCAGCCATATCAAATGAGAAAAAAAGCTTCTGGTACTGGTGCTGTAGTTTGGTGGGCTGGCTCTAAGAGTTCTCCAAGGTATCCGGTCACCCTAGAGTTGGGGAAGCTGCTGCTATTCTGGAAGGTTTGATTTTAGCCCGGGCTTTAAACTTTCGGCATGCAATTTTGGAATCTGAAGCTGAAGCTATTATCAAGTGTTGTTCGGATTCAAGAGTGCAATATTGTACGGCTTTTGAAGAGTTCTTTTTTATCTTGTAACGACGCTGAAGCATCCGTCTGGAATCCCTTGGTCCATCATCGCCTCTCTCTCTTTACTTGTTGGCACATTTGGAATCATAGAAACAAAGCCTTGTTCGAGCCCCAAACCTATTCCCAACCACCTTATCAAGTTGCTAATATGATTCTTGCTAAGCCGACTAAAGTGATTTTACACCATACGTACATGATCACAAACATAAGGCGGAACAAACGATTGTCGTGGGCTGGAAGCCGCCGCCTCGAGGCAGAAACAAACGATTCTTGTGGGCTGGAAACCGCCCCCTCGAGGCATGCACGGCGAAGCTTTTAACACTCATGGTTCATTCAACAGTGATACTACGAGAGCCACCATGGGTGGAATCATTTGTGATCATAATGGGCAATGGGTTACAGGTTTTCACCTAGGTCCGAGAAATGATGGCCAATTTTGTAGTACAAGGCCGAACGTTGGCATTGAGTGAGATTACAACTTCTTCTTCTTATGGAAAGTATCAAATTATGGAGATAGAAGTGGATCAATACTCGAGCACATTGGAACAGGAGTTTGGAAATGTATTCAATGAAACGTGAGGTGAGAAGATCATTTTGAATTGCTTTCATAATTCCTAGCTATTTGACAGGGCTGCAAACGAGCCGAATCGAGCAGAGATTTAAAATGTTCAGGTTCGTTCGTTAAGTTTTTAAACGAACTCTCCGAGCTCGAGTTCAATGAAAATTTGACGAGCCGAGCTTGCTTAGGTTTGACTTGAACTCGAACTTGTTCGCGAACCTTAATGAGTCAAAAATATTACTCCAGATATTTATGCTTTCATATAGCTGGTTTAGAACTGCAAATAAATTTTTTATTTTGTACATAAATAAACTCATACATACTCCTATATTTTTATAAAAACTGTATATAGAAAATTTAAGTTTATAGTAGAACTTTTAAAATTATATATATATACAAGTTATAAAATTTTATATTATGCGCATGTAAAATGTTTATAAATATTCATGGTCGTGTAAAATTCTCATGAGTTATCTATATTACAATACACAACGGTTTTGCAAAATGTCCCTCTCACAACTGTTCTCCGTGGCAAGTTGAAGGGTTGCGATTGATTTGTGTTATAATCTTTCGTCCCTTGTTTATACTGTAGTTTTTTTGAAGACTTGAAGTCGTTGCAATGGCCGGGATTTCTGGCACTACAAGAAAATTGTTCTATAGCAACGGTCGAAAGCGTTGCCAAAAAGCTGAAAAACCGTTGGTAGAGACCCATTTAGGTTATACCAACGGTTGGTCAAACCGTTGCAATATATCCGTTGCTGTAGGGTATAGCAACGGTTTTGACGAGCGTTGGTACAGATTTTTTTTTAGTAACGGTTCCTTTAGCAACGGTTACAAGCGTTGCTAAAGGGAATTTTTTTTTATTTAAAATCTGGGGTAAAATATGACGTCAGCAGCCACGTGGATTCCACGTGTCGCCATGACGCTTGCGTGGCAGCCACGTGTCGCTCGCGTGGCATGGAAGGCAACACAATTTTGTGTCTCCTGGGAATCGAACCCAGGACCTCGCGCATGCACGCGCGAGTGCTTACCAGCTGGGCTAGCCCAACACTTGTGCATTGTAAAGGAACAACTAATATTTATATTATGCGAACTGTCATTAGAGCATCCATAATGTGATAATCAAAAACCAAAAAGTTGTTAAAGTTAGCAATATTTGATCAAAAAAGTGCTCACATTGTAATAACCAAACTTAGCAATCTCTTAATCAAATCAAATTTTGGCTTTTGAATAATCAAAATTAGCAACTTTTTTGCCAATAATCAAATCTAATGGTCTCCACATTTTTTTAATCAAATACACCCATCATTACATAAAAACTTTTTCTCTTTCTCAACAATGTTTTCAGAAAATTATTTTTAAATTATTTTTTTTTCCAGAAACTTTAAAAAAAACAGTATTTACAAAAAACTTTTTTTTAAAGTGTTTTAACACAAAATATATATATATTTTTTTAAACGGCTTTTAACAAATTTTTTATAAAAAGAAAACTGTTTTTAACACAAATTTTTTTTTTAAATGGCTTTTAACAAATTTTCAAAAAATAATTTTTAGCAACGGTTATTGGAAAACCGTTGCTATAGTCAGGTTTTTAGCAACGGTTATTGGAAAACCGTTGCTATAGTCCGGTTTTTAGTAACGGTTATGAAAAACCGTTGCTATAGTCTTGTAATCTAGTAACGGTTGCATGAAAACCGTTGCTATAGTCCTGTTTCTAGTAACGTTTTGTAAATCGTTGCTAAACACCATCTATACCGACAGTTTTTTGAACCGTTGCTAAAAAAACCGTTGCGAGATCCCAAATTTCTTGTAGTGTGGGAAAGTGAAGCGAAAGACTTTTCCCACACCAGGTCGTTTTTTTGAAGACTCAAGGTCGTGACAAAGGCCGGGATTTCTGGGAAAGTGAAGCGAAAGACTTTTCCCACACCAGGTCCATTGTTTATACTGTAGGTTTTTTGAAGACTCAAGGTCGTGACAAAGGCAGGTCGTGGCAAAGGCCGGGATTTCTGGGAAAGTGAAGCGAAAGACTTGGGTCCCATAATATTGGTCCCATAAGATTTGCTTTGTTATCTATTGTTAATAGCTGAAGCAAAAGATTGGTACATTGCTACATGGTGCTAAGGCATTTAAAATAGACATAGTTGCAAATCATCCACCAAAAGATTTGCTTTGACGTCTATTTTGCTGAGATTGCTTGATGGCATTAGATGGGAGCATTCTTTCTTGTGTTTGTGTTCCAAAAGCTGTTTAGATTCATCTTCTTCCATGTCGTTGTTGAATGTTGATGAGCTAATTACTTTGGAGCTTTCTTGTGGGGTGCGCTTCCTTGTATATATACACACTACTAGGTTTGCGAGTCTAATCGAGCCGAATACTATTAAATTCAGGTTCGACTCATTTATTAAACGGCTCAGGTTCGGTTCGTTTAACACTTGAATTGTACTCGAACAAGCATTTATCGAGTCGAGCCCTGGGCAGGTCACAGGTCACGAATGGCTGGCTCGGTTAATTAGCCGCCCTAAGTACAAACATATTGCTTGCTGATCAAGACAATTGATCCAACGCAGGTAATCTCGAACTCTAGTGGATGAAGCAGCATATTATAATATGGTAGTCAATAAAATCCTCATTATCGGGAACGTGGAAGCATCGCCGGTTGAAGAACGACTAACCCTACGCCGAATCGTCGTAACTCCAACGTAACAGTCTCTCTCTCTAAACAAAACCGTAACTCACCAATCAAATCTAAGCTGACTCCCCACGCGTTCGATAAAATGTCTGAACCAGCGATTGTCTCATGGAACAGAACTAGATATTTGCCCCCACCAGACCGAGTAGCAGCAAAATCTCCAGAAGGTTATCTCTTTAACTGATTTATTTATTCCTCTTGCTTATGATTCGTTCTATATATACTTATTTTACCAACCGGGTGTCTAGGTCAGTTTGCGAGCACTTCAACGAATTCCAGAGCCTGGAGTTAACAACTGGGCAAACGTCCAGTGGCCCCAAGTTGTAGAACCTTTGGTTTTCGCGAGATTGCGACCTCTTGTGAGGAAGCGTTTCGTTGCTGTCTCTTGCCACTTGGCCAAACCCTTTGGGGTTTCTTATTGAGAACTCTATGGTTGAGAGCTCAAGAAAGTCATCTCTCTCTCTCTCTCTGCATTTTTATGTCCAATTAATTATGCATGTGCTAAAATGTCAAGTGAAACGTCAGCAGGATTTACTTGTTTAGTGCAATCAAAAGTTTCTCACTGCTCTAACTGATTCTATAGAAAAACTCTAGCTGTCTTAGCAATACAAAATTTATTTGCTCTAGCTCAGCGCATTATTGGACGCATGAATTACATGATAATTGCAAACTGCATTATCTATCGTTAGTTTTTCGAAGATTTCTAATGGACTGTGACTTCCGGTAACTCAAAATCTGGGGCACGGCTAATAAAGAGAGAGATCCAAGTACACCTTCATGTAACCAATTCTTCAAATCTTGCTATTATTATCTTCAGTATCCAAGGTCTGGAACTGCTGCTTGATTTTCTCACCATTCTTTTCTATATCAGGTTTGTGGGGTTCTTCCATGATGCCCTTGTTCCGGTACATAAAGTAAAGCACAAGCTGGAGAATGCCCGAAGGGGTGCCAACAAAATTTGGAGACTGCCAATATGAGCAAATTTGAGTTAGAGATTTAAATCGTAACATGGAATGAGTAATTGTTTGAACTTCAATGTTGTCTAAAAAATTAAGATTAAATTATCTCACATACCGCAAGAACTATATCATGGCTCAGCAGTCCATAGGCCAACCAAAGAGTACTTGCTAGGAATGAGAAAAATGACAAGTAGAACGGCATAAATTCCACGCTCTTCGTTTTTATTACTCGCTTCTGCAGTATGAATCATATTTGGTGCGTGAGTTATATATGCATGGATGAGCTTCCTTATGTGAACTAAATATAACTTTATTTGCTTGTTGCCAAAGTAGAGAGTCGGATTATTATATTGGAAAAAGACAAGTATGGGCATGATGGTGGGAAGAGAACTCACCATGACAACCAAAGGCGAGCTGTACATTGCCATCGAGGCTATGAGTCCGACGCTCCCAACAAACATCTTGCGGTGGTGGTGACCGTGGAATAGGAAAGCTGATATTGTCGAGGTGACGCAGAAAACTAGAATAGCAGGTACTATCATCATAGCTACCTTCTTCTACACCATAGGATAGAAACAAATGTTTATATCTTTTTCTTTTAAGTTATGCGGAAAATTAGCGATAATCTTCTTTTTTATTTAGCTACAAATAACTAATCATCGTAAACCGTATTTGCATAACATTGTACGTTAAATGTTTAACTACATGTACACATGCGATCGAAATGATTTTTATGGATTACAGTACTTCATAAGGATTTACATAAATGTTAAAGGAATCAACAAATGAAATCTATAATGCATGCGAACCTGTAAGGGTGACTTGCAATTGAAAAAAAAAACTTGCTAATGGTATGGAGTGTGGAGAAGTGTACAGAGATAGAGATATAGCTTGCCTTATCTCTGACTGAAGCGAACCAAAAAAATATGAGAATGAAGGAGATTTCAAGAATAATGCCTGCGCCATTAATGGTGACCAGAGATAAATTTTCCCACCCAAGGCTTACAACAGGCAAGCCATACCAAGTATAAAGTAAGCAATTCAGTAGAGCAATGATGTAAGGAACACAAGAAAACTCCTCGGTGCTTTTCTTTCTTATGACCCTTGAAAAAGTTAATCTGGAAAGAACAAAAGCATAAAATTAGAGTTGAATCATCATTTTTCTCAACTTGTCGAGGTAGAATTAAATAGAACTAGATTTTACATCGGTGCAGCAAAAAGTAATGACGAAGCCACATTCCCTGCAATAAAATCCATGCAAAGCTTTGGTTAGGGAATCATTTTATCAAATTTTTTTGATGATAAATAATGGTCTAGGTAGCCTTAAGGAATGAGTAAATCAGCAGTTAGGTACCCATCACTCCAACTACCACGCGAAGCCTTTCTCCCATTTTTTTGGACGGAGAAGTTTTAATAAGTAAGAATGTCTGAAGTGTGAGCAGCCTTCTGGTGGTATAAATAGTGCGGAGATGGTAGGAAGGGAATACTTGCAAATTGAGAGAGAGGGAGAGAGATGTCTACATCTTGATGATCTTGTGGAGGAAAATAACTTGGCTCTAATGCTGGGCATTTACGAAAAGTGTATCCTGACATGGTATCGAAATTTAGTTACATTTTGATGATATTGAATAGGTCAATACGCGGATCAAAAAAAAAGAAGAAAGAATAGGTCAATACTGAAGGTTTATAGGTCAATAGGTCAAGAGAGCTGTTACTTGCACCCCTGTGTCAGGCCCCTCCTGACACGGCCCCCCTTGAAATTCTCATTTTACCCCTGATTGCCCATGCTCTCTCTCTCCCCTCTGTCTCTCTCCTTTACGGAGTATTTTATTTTTTGTTATAAAATTTTAAATGTTAACAACTTTTTTTTCACGTATTTTTTTTAATAAATTTTATAATTTTGAAATCTACTCAACGAAACCTATCAAATGAGCCTAATATTGATGGTGAAATAATGTAAAACGGGAAAACTATATTTTTGTGGTAGTTTAAATTGTCTAAACAGGTTGAAAAATTAAGTGTTCTAAATTTCAATCTGTTTGAACCAGTGGAAATATTTTAATTTTATGATCATTTTGTCCTAAATGTTCATAATTAAATTTTGACTCTAGGGCTTCCGTTGAGTAACCCTAAGAAAGTCGTAGAATCAAATATCTCTTAGAGTTAATCAACGAGAGCCCTAGAGTCAAAATTTAATTATGACCATTTAGGATAAAATGATCAGAAAAATAAAATCTTTCCACCGATTCAAACGGATTGAAATTTGGAACATTTAATTTTTTAACTATATTTTTTAATATATAAATTGTCTAAAGGGGTTGAAATCACGTACTGTATTTTTTTAAAATAAATTTTATATTTTTAAAATCTACTCAACAAAACCTATCAAACAAGTCTAATATTGAATATGAAATAATGTGTCTAAATTAAATTGGAGTATTTTTTTGGGCTCAATATATTATCTGTTTGTTTTTATTTTTTTGTCCTTCATTTTTTTTAAACTTCTATATTTGAGTTTTCAAGTAAATTATGTATGTTGAATCCACTTAAATTTACTTTATATTTCTCTGAACAGTCAATAATGCCAACTGAAATCAAACTTCATTTAATTATAATTGAGTATATAGAACCAATACATGAACATCATTCGCAACATCGTTCCCAATTGACCAACTATCCAAAAATAAAAAATTGTACTGATCCATAATGTTCTTTTATGAATTACGAAAATGAAATGAAAGTTGAGAAAAATTGTGAGGATGTGATTACTCAAAATTGCTCTCAATCTCAATATATGCAAGAGTACACCATCATCAGATTATATAGCCAAGGGAAATGTTCAACCATAGACAAGTTGTTCTGCTCTGATCTGCAGTTGCTCTAAATTTGCAGCTGCTCTGAAAGTTGATAAGGTGCTCATCTCAAGATTTTTTTTTCTCTGCAGGATAACTAATTACTCCTACTTTCTACCCCCACTATAATGTTTAGTCATCAAGCCCCAATTCACCTATGTGCTCCACGTTCAAAACTCTTCAAGGCTCACATGCACACAAAAGCACCACGTGCACTACAAGGCACCGATTGCCTCTCTTTTTTCTTTTTTTTTTTTTCGTTTCAACCGGTGGAAAAATCTTAATTTTTTGATCATTTTATCATAAATAAATTGTCATAACTAAAATAATCAGAAAACTTTTTCTCTTTCCACTGGTTCAAACGGATTGAAATTTGGAACACATTTTTCAACCTCGTTAGACAGTTTAAACAACGAAAAAAATATAATTTTTCTGTTTTACATTATTTCACTATCAATATTAGGCTCGTTTGATAGGTTTCGTTGAGTAGATTTCAAAAATATAAAATTTATTAAAAAAATACGTGAAAAAAGGTTATTAACATTTCAAATTTTATAACAAAAATCAAATGTGAGAGAGAGAGTGCTTTTGGGGGGGGGGGGGGGGCGATTAGTAGTTTACATAGGTCAATACTTGCAAATTGAGAGAGAGAGAGAGAGATATGTCTACATCTTGATGATCTTGTGGAGGAAAATAACTTGCAAGAGAGAATTACTCGATCCATCCCTACTTGGCTCTAATGTTGGGCATTTACGAAAAGTGTATCCTGACATGGTATCGAAATTTAATAGGTCAAGACTGAAGGTTTATTTTTTGCCATGTTCCCTAGCTTGGAAGTGGAACAGGAAGACTTCCACAATATACTTGATTGCAAATCAAATGCGAGAATGTAATGTTTGGATTTTGGATGCTTACATATATGCTAATCCATGTATAATATACAATGTATAGTATTGCAGGATGGGGTTTTTTTTTTCCCCCCCTCATGAAAAGTCCTGGAAGCATCAACTAGCACGAGTTAATTGTAGGTCGTTCGTGAGAAGAGCCCTAAGAGCATCTCCAATCCAATACTCTATTTGAGAGTATCAAAATACTCTATTTTATTCATAAAGTGATTTTAGAGGAAATCACTATTCCTATTTACTCAAACCACAAATCCTCTATTTTTCCCTCTAAAATAGAGGAGGCTTGAGAGGATGGGTTGGAGGAGTTCCATACTCTCAAATGGAGGAATAGAGCATGAGTTGGATATGCTCTAAGGATACAAATGTCATTTTAAAAGGTGAATAGTATTATAGAGGAGATCCTCTATATTTTCTCCCATCCTCTAAATATGGAGGATCAAAATCCCATCCTTTCAAATAGAGGAGGCTTGAGAGGATGGGTTGGAGGAGTTTTATACTCTCAAATGGAGGAATAGAGCATGGGTTGGAGATGCTCTAAGACTTCCAACTAGAACGAGTTAATTGAATTGGTAATTTTTTTCCCAAGCGACACCTGTGACATAATCTATGTGTTTTCAGCATGTGTCATGCTTTAAGTCTTGCATACATCTTACACAACCAGTCCCCCAACCAAAGGGGAAAAGCCGCAATAATTCTACCACCACACCCATTCACACACCCATTCACACACCCACACTCACAACAAGGGTGGGGCCCACACACATTGGGTGTGTAGTGTGTGCGGACTCCACCCTTGTTGTGAGTGTGGGTGTGTAAATAGGTGTGTAAATGAGTGTGGTGGTAGAAAGACTTGCAAAAGAGGGGGAAAATCAGCTTGTAGAATTAACTGATTCTTGCTGAAGTTATTTAGGTATAAGAATCTATTTCCATAGTGTCTTGGGTACTGATTTGTATGGCACTGGTTCTAGCATCTATCTGAAAGAAAGAGGTAAAGAGGACCCATTCACTACTACAATAATAGATATGGGTCACATTATGGAGATTCACAGAGACCACGGTTTTCAGTAAAAGCGAGATAAAAAGTGGTGCTTAAATTTTTTTATCTCAGTTTAAGTCCAAAGCTGAGATAAAAAGTGGATTTTAGCGCGGAAATAAAGACCTCGCTCTTGCAGCGAGATAAAAGAGAAACAACCTCGCCCTTGTGGCGTGATAAAAGATTTTAGGACAGAAAAAAATGAGATAAAAGATCTCGCTTTTATGGCGAGATAAAAAAGAAAAGACCTCACCCTTGTGGCGTGATAAAAAAATTTAGGGCGAAAAAGAATGAGATAAAAGATCTTACTCATGTAGCGAGATAAAAGAGAAAAGAAGGTGGGAGGGAATTTTCAATGTTTTATGGTTCAAAGGGGGCATAAGCCCAAGAAGTTGAAAACTGGGGTGGCTTCAAAGAGGACATGTGAGTAGTGTTTTCCTCTTTCACAGCTAAATAACTGTTATACTAGAGAAAATTAATGAACTTGGAAGGAAAAATGGGCTGGTAACCAGAGGACGAATCAACAAATGTCTTTAAATACTGGGACATGGTAAGGTACGATTTGGAATATTTCTGGGATGACACTATTACAATAATAAATATGGGTCACATTAAAGAGATTCACAAAGATCATGGTTTTTAGTGAAAGCGTGTAAAAAGTGGTGTTTAAAATTTTTTATCTCAGTTTAAGTCCAAAACTGAGATAAAAAGTGGGTTTCAGCGTGGAATAAAAAATCTCGCTTTTGCGGCAAGATAAAAGAAAAATAACCTCGCCCTTGCTGCATGATAAAAAATTTTAGGGTAGAAAAAAATGAGATAAAAGATCTTGCTCTTGTGACGAGATAAAAGAGAAAAGATCTCACCCTTGTGGCGTGATAAAAGATTTTAAGGCAAAAAAGAATGAGATAAAAGATCTCACTCGTGTAGCGAGATAAAAGAGAAAAGAAGGTGGGAGGGAATTTCCAATGTTTTATGGTTCAAAGGGGGCATAAGCCTGAGAAATTGAAAACTGGAGTGACTTCAAAGAGGATACGTGAGTAGTGTTTTCCTCTTTCACAATCAAATAACTGTCATACCAAAGAAAATTAATGAACTTGGAAGAAAAAATGGGCTGGTAACCAGAGGATTAGTTAACAAATGTCTTTAAATGCTAGGACATGGTAAGGTACGATTTGAATATTTCTAGGATGACACTATTACAATAATAAATATGGGTCACATTAAGGAGATTCACAAAGATCACGATTTTCAATGAAAGCGTGATAAAAAGTGGTGCTTAAATTTTTTTTATCTCAGTTTAATTTCCAAGCTGAGATAAAAAGTGAATTTTAGCGCGGAATAAAAGACTTCGCTCTTGCGGCGAGATAAAAGAAAAACATCGCCCTTGCGGCGTGATAAATGATTTTAGGGCAAAAAAAAGAAGAGATAAACGATCTCGCTCTTGTGACGAGATAAAAGATAAAAGATCTCACCTTTGTGGAGTGATAAAAGATTTTAGGGTGGAAAAGAATGAGATAAAAGATCGGGAAAATGACGGCCCAGGACGTGTTTTGATAATTAATACCCGTCAAGGACAAACTAATAATATTTGTTAATGCTGAAAATGTCCTTGGCGGGTATTAATTATCAAAACACGTCCTTGGCCGTCATTTTCCCTAAAAAATCTCACTCGTGTGGCGAGATAAAATAGAAAAGAAGGTGAGAGAAAATTTTCAATGTTTTATGGTTCAAGTGGGGCATAAGCCTGAGAAGTTGAAAACTGGAGTGACTTCAAAGAGGACACGTGAGTAGTATTTTCCTCTTTCACAATCAAATAACTGTCATACCAGAGAGAATTAATGAACTTGGAAGAAAAAATGGGTTGGCAACCAGAGAACTAATCAATAAATGACTTTAAATGCTGGGACATGGTAAGATACGATTTGAAATATTTCTGGGATGGCACTATATTACAATAATAAATATGGGTCACATTAAGGAAATTCACAAAGATTACGATTTTCAGTCAAAGCGTGATAAAAAGTGGTGTTTAAAATTTTTTTTCTCAGTTTAAGTCCAAAATTGAGATAAAAAGTGAATTTTAGCGCGGAATAAAAGACCTCGTTTTTGCGGCTGAGATAAAAGAAAAACAATTTTGCCCTTGTGGCGTGATAAAAGATTTTAGGACAGAAAAAAATGAGATAAAATATATCTTGCTCTTGTGGCGAGATAAAAGAGAAAAGACCTCATTCTTGTGACGTGATAAAAGATTTTAGGGCAAAAAAGAATGTGATAAAAGATCTCGCTCGTGTGGTGAGCTAAAAGAGAAAAGACATCACCCTTGTAGCGTGATAGAAAAGAGAAAAGATCTCACCATTGCGGCGTGATAAAAATGAGGAAAGATCTCACATTGTGGCGTGATAAAAGATTTTAGGGTAGAAAAGAATGAAATAAAAGATTTGGCTCTTGTGGCGAGATAAAAGAGAAAAGATCTCACCCTTGTAGCGTGATAAAAAACTTTAGTGTGGAAAAAAGTGAGTTAAATGATCTCACTCTTGCGGCGAGATAAAAAATCTACCCATTTAGCCGTGCGGTCTGAATTTTCACGTGGGCAGGCTGGTACCCATTTAGGTGAGTTTTGAAAAGTTATGTGAGAAAAACGATGTCGTTTAAGAATTTTGAATTTTTTTATTTATTTACAAAAAAGTAAGAAGATAAGCCCTAATTACACTCTCTCCAAAAAAATCTTTACGTTTCATCTTTATCTTCACGCCCAAAAAGATCTAGAGAGAGAGAGAGAGAAAGCAAATTCTACGACTGGGTTCCACCAGTGCCCAGTTGTTTCTTCAACGACAGATAGGGATGGCAATTTGGACCGAACCGATGGATACCCGAACCGATAACCGAATTTTCCCTGAACCATAACCGAATTTTTCCCCGTGGATATGGGTATGGTTGAGGCCTTGGATAACCGAACGGGTATCGGTTCGGTTATGGTTCATCTGCTACCCGAACCGATACCCGAACCGAACCGAACCGAAATAACCAAAACATGGAAATTACAGAATTACCCCTTTATATATATAACTAACACATGTTAGGGTTTGGTCTCCACATATCATTATCCCTCCACTCCACGCAGCCAACAGACCCAACACCTCAAAACCCACCGCCTACTCTCGATCTACGACGACTCACGGCTTCACCCCTCCGCCGATCATCACCCCTCCGCCTTCCCTCTGCCGTCGACCATCATGGCCCTCCGCCATATTCTCTCTCTCTCTCTCTCTCTCACACACACACACACTCAGTACCCATAATCTCTAATTGGTTTTCTTTTATGTTTGTATGCTTCTTTTTGATTAATTGCATCTGTTTGTTCTGAGCTTAATTAGATCAGTGGATAGTGGATTTATGTTTATGGGTTTCATTCTCTTTTTACTGAAGACAGATGTTGTGATTTTTGAAGCAAAGCGATGGGAAACTGTTCAGTGAAGAATGGGGTTTGCTCGTCAGAATCTGTGAATGGTGGGGAAGATTTATGGAGTTGTGAGAAATCCGCTGCTGCTTCAGCTAATCATCTGGCCGAATCCCCTCTCTCTCTCTCTCTCGGTTACCCATTCGGTTCGGGGATTACCCGAACCCCGTTTGGTTCGGTTATGGTTCACCACTCCTCTACCCGTTCGGGTATCGGGGCGGATATGGGTAGGGATTCGGTTTCGGGGATCGGGTACGGAATTACCCATATCCGCCCCGAATGCCCCGATTGCCATCCCTAATGACAGACGGGCTATTTCACTAGTGCTCGATTTTTACGTAGGCAAGCTGTGATCTTTATGGTCTATTATAGTAGTGAAATTTAGTTATTTCGAATGTCTTCCAAGTGTTTGACACATAAGGTAAAAAAATAATTATATTATTATGGTTTAACCTTATTTGAAAATGATTAAATTCCAATTGGAAAGCCACCATTGAAATTGAAATTTTAATATAAACACAAAATCCATGTGAAATGGTTAGTTTATTAAAAAAAATATATCTAAAGTTTGTCCATCTCTATTATAAAACAGAAAGGTGTGGGGACAAGTTGTTGGAACGGCTTAGATTCATTTGATCCAAAGGCGGTAAGTGCATTGATGCAGGACACTGTATGAACTACGGAATAATCGTGTAACAAAGATGAACACAAACTGCAAAGTTAGAGAAAACGCTTTCTAGACTCTTTTAATTTTAATAATAATCAACAACCATTCAGCCGTAAGGCTTACAACTCCTTAAATAAGACGCAAACCCTAAACCGACTAGGAAACGGGAAAATTACCAATTTCGGAAAATTCCGAAATTATTACATATTCTGAAAATATAAGAAAAAATAAAACTTCTCCAACAAGAACGGACATTATTGGATTTTCCTACCAAAAGTTATAAGTAAAAAGATTATTTCCTAAAACGGCAAATTTGACCTTTTGGAGCCGAAAACGGCCAAAAAACGAAGACCACATGGCCAAAGGCCATGTATCATGACCGTTGGGCCGTTTCGGATCGAACCCAAGTGGGGCCGAAGCTAAATCCTTCGGTCGGTTAATTACGAAAAAACCAACTAGTAGAAATCAATTTTGGAGTGCTTGCGGTGGTACTCCTCTGCTATGGTATCTACATCATGCAACCTCCCACTTCCTAGTTAAATGCCCATGGTTTTTACTTAAATCACATAACTACCATTTTCTTCCAATCGGGATGCGTAGTGCTATAGGCACAGGCTAACACTATTAATGTTACAATTCATAAAAATACAAAGCGCACACTACAACAAAAAACACTATTGTCTACTAAATTTACTGGCTAATTAAAACTAAAATTTCCGCCCTAAGAAAATCCTTTGGTGACTCACAACTAATTTTGATTGGCAAAAGATCTGTTGTCATATTTTTAAAATTTTTTAAACAATGTTTATATATGTATTTTTATATTTTTTAACATCATGTTAATTGCATTTCAAAAAATTTAGCAAATTTTAAGGGAAATTTTTTTTTTCTCACTTTAGGAAGTAAGTATAAATATTTTTTGTTTTCCTAATGTAACAGAAGTTTTTAGCTAGCTTAGTGGTAAGGGCTTGGGAAATCAACCAAGGGTGCGTAGGTTTGAAACTTGGCAATGACAAGAAAAGATGGTTTAATAGATACAACGAAAAGATCACGTGTAATGGTTTTTCATCTCAGTTTATGGTATTGATCATTTTGAATTTTCAATCACGGTTATAGATTGTGATCTAAAGTGACATACAATCACACCCAGAAAAGAGAAACAATCGCAACTTGTAACCGTAATAAAAGTGAAAAGATCACGCCTTTTGGCCGTGATTGTTTCTCTCTTTCAATCACGGTTTATAACCGTGATAAAAGAGAATGACTTACAATCACACCCAGATTCACCACGGTAGCAGGAGCGTGATGAAAAACTTACAATCACGGTCAATAACTGTGATTTTTATGGTTTATTGTAATAGTGATTTGGGAGGAGTGTTTATGAAAGCTGATTTTTTTTTTGAAGAATGTTCTTTTCACCGAAGAAAAGTGGCTTTTAAGGAAGAATATCATGAACTCTGATAGTGATATCAGCATTTCTTTCTGTTGTCTCCCCCTTCAACCTTACCTGCTTCAACTATTAAAATTCTATATCCCCAGCCATGCACATTCTGATGCTTTATTCTTTCGTTTTGTGGTACTAGAATGTTCCTCCACTTTGGCCATTTGCTATCTTACGTGCCCCTTGACTAATGTCGGGGGACCAATTCCACCATGAAAGAGTGGAAGGTCAGATTATAGTCAGGCAAAATTCCATGTGAAGTGACCCCACAAGAGTTGATAGTACTACAGAAATTTTGAACCTAAGATCTAGGAGGAGATAGCCCCTAAGTCCCGTCTTCACCTTGAGACTTGCTTAGACATTAGTCACATTACCCTTAATGGCACTGTGCAGTAAGTTTCAAACCAGGATTTCGGAATCTCATTCTTTGGAGATCAGATCTAATATGCTTGTTATTATTCCTTCATACATGGCTGATAAAATGGAGGATTGTTTTTTCTTACGGTTTAAAACAGAAATTACTGTCTTATCATTCTCTTTTTGATTTGGACAACACATCAGGTGTTGTTTAGACTCAGAATCATTCTCTATGTGATCGGAAATTGAATGTTATGGCAGGGGTAATGGCACGTATCCAGAGATTCCAGGGAAATGAAATGCAAGTGTTAAGAATATATTGAATGTTTTTTTTTTATCGGCAAAAAGATAGTTTCATTAACTCATAAACACGAAGTTTACAGAGATAATAGGAGCTTGGATACACCGGCCTGACCATCCAAGCCCCTCTTCTCCAAACCACACGGAGGAACTGAGATAGGCCCAACAGGCTGAGCCTAAGTCAGGAAAAACACCCATTGGAACAAAAACCACACCTAAAAGGCCTAAAAGCCCAAATCAATACAATTTAGCCCAAACCTAACCCTAAACCCAACCATTGACCAGCAGGAATAGAAATGCATTAGCACCTACGTCTGGCGAGATCTAAACCTAGCAGGACCCTGGTGGGCCACCGGGCCCAAACAAACTCCATCACCAAACTGAGCAAAGCCCAAAACCTAAAGCCTAAACAACAACCCTACCCGCCTGCCATCAGCATCACCGACCAACGCCGCCGTCACCCACGCCCACCTCAGAACACCTCGTGAAAACACATCCGCCCAAATGAGCCCCAACCACCGCCCACCACCAACAGCCACCACCGGGATGGGGCCCAACACCAGCAGCCACCCAAACCAAACCCTACATCACATCCGCCTAGCCACCCAACGCCACCGCCGCCGTCACAATCCGCCGTCACATCTGCCAACAGAAAACACAAACAGTCCACAGCTCCGATCCAGATCCACAACACATGCACAGCCGCCCCATTGAAACCTCCAACCACCGCCCGCCGCCATCAGCCGCCACCGTCATCACCGATTGGGGAAAACCCAGCGGTTCCGCACGCACGCTCCTAACCGCCAAAGCAAACCAAGGTAGGGCCGAAAACACAGATCTGAAGCAAGAACATGAACTGCTGTGCTCATCAGCAGAAACGGGAGAACCCCCGGCCGTTAGGCGCAGAAACCAGTCGGCCCAGATGTTACCAACCGGCGGGATTCAGACCGCCCCAGCCCACCTCCTGAACCGCCGCCCCACCATCGCCGTTAAGCATGAAACCGCAACCACCCAGGAGAGGATCGGTCGGTAGAAAACGTCGGTACCAGGAAGGGGAGGAGAAAAACGACCACGGAAAGCACACCGGTGAGAGCAGTCGAGGAAGAGGAACTATCTGGCGCAAGGTAGGGTGAGGGGGAGGAGAAGACAAAGCCCGGGGGGAGGAGGGGGGAGGGGCGCCTCCCCCCCCCAGGCGGCGGCAGCAGAAAGAAGACCAGAATATATTGAATTAATGTTAAGAATATGTTTATGGCAAGGTGTACTCGGTAGAGGATTTTAAGAGTTTTCTAGGAGGAATTCGTAAGCCGAAACTCTAACTATGGATTTGAGGTGCGTTACATCCAACCTCCGGCTGGATGTTGTGTTTTTGTTTTTATGTTTGTTGTTTTGTGGATGAGCAAGTTTTGCTTATCTTTCTCTCCCCCTCGATGTAACCCCTTTCGAGATTTATAAAATTGTTTCGTTTGCCGAGAAAAAAAAAAGTGTAAAGAATATATTCTCCTGCCAGAGTAGGCGAAACTTTCTCAATCTATTTGTTAGATTCAGGGGGGAAAAGTGGGTCATCAATATATCTAGATTCATAAGTAGTTTTCAAAAAAGTATTACAGAAGTTTTAAAAATGATCATTCAAAGATTTTAATCCCATTGTCTCTTCAGTTACTTCACTTATTACTTGTCTAGTGATGTAAAAAATTACCCAAATCTAACTTCGTGATTTTCATTTGACTGAAATTACAACATTAACTTTTCCAAGTGTTTGGGAGGAAAATTCTACCAGATCACCTGTACCAAAAAGTGTTTGTAACTTCATTCCCGGGAAGATAACTCTGTGCAATCGTGCAACTGAAAATGCAAGGGAACAGAGGTACAGAGAATTATTCAGTACAGAAGAAGATTTGACCTCGAGGAAAATAGAAAAAGTAGCTTAGCTTAACCTACCTAATCCCCTTTTGTGTTGCTATTTCTGTGGACGAAGATATGTGATTTATCTCGAAGAATAAAAAGAAGGCATTCCATTCCATTGTTGATTACACGATCAAGCCAATTGATCCAATGCATAAAATCTTGAATTCAAGTGGATGAAAGCCGCATCAAAATGCTAATGAAATCCTCATTCTCGGTAACGTGGAGGCATCTCCGGTGGACAAACAACTTCGTATTGTATTCAGATCATGGAAGTATTTGCCCTCACGATAAGGTGTGTGTCGGGTAACAGCAAAATCTCAAGAAAGTCATCTCCCTCTTTGTTAAGTGCACACATGAATCACATAATACTTGGAGACAGACCATGTTACACAACCAAAATTTCGAATCTTGCCATTATCATCTTTAGTAACCGTGAACTGCAACTGCTGCTTGGTTTTCTCACCATTCCTTTCTGTATCGGATTCTTGGGCTTGTTCCATAATTCCCTTGTTCCTTTACAGAAAGTAAGGCACAAGCTGGAGAATGCCTAAAGGGGTGCCAACTGCCAACCAGATTAGCTAGGAGACTGCAACATGTCCAAATTCTAGTTAGAGAATCAAATCTTTTATTTGGTAATCCTTTTTTTCGTTTTTTTAAACTCCTACCCTTTGTGGGCTTCTGCATCCGTAGGGATTGGGGTAATGTTTGTGGATTTCACATGGACTTTATTGCTTGGTTTGAGCTTCCCATTTTCTGGGTTCCTTACCACCTCACGCTAGAGTTTCGTTACCCTGAACTCGTTTTCGGACTGCTTTTGTAGTATGTGTTAACAAGCATGAAGCTTGCTTCTAGGTTGTTGGATGGTAGTCCTGACTCGTTCGAGTCTTCTATGATGAAAACTTGTAATGCCGTTGGGCTTTTGAAATGAAATTTTCGATAATCAAAAGAAAAAAAATAATCAAATCCTGACTTGGTATGATTAATTGTTTGACCTCAATGTTAATTATCACGAAAACCACGAGAACTATAGCATGGCTCAGCAGCCCATGGGCAGACCAAAGAGAACTTGCTAGGAAATGAGAAGAATGACAAGTAGAATGGCACGTATTCCACGCTAGCTGTTTGTTTGTATTACTCGCTTTTGCAATATGAATTGTATCTAGTGTGTGAGTTGTATGTTGTATGTGCATGCACGAACTTATACGAACTAGGCACAACTTTTCCACATTTACCAAATTAGGGAGTTTTATATTGAACAGTCAACTGTGGGTGCGATGGGTGGAAGAGAACTCACCATGACAACCAAATGCGAGCTGTACATTGCTACCGAGGCTATGAGTCTGACACTGCCAACAAACACCTTGCGGTGGTTGTGATGGTGCAATACGCAAGCTGATATTGTTGCCGTGATGCAAAAAATTAGAATGACTGGTACTATCATCATAGCAAGCTTCTTCTACATGCACCATAGGTTGGAAGCACATGTTTATATCTTTCTCTTATAAGTTAGGTGGAAAACTATCAAACTTTCCATATATTTCTTTAGCTACAAATATCTTATTGTATACTCCTATCACATTTGCGTTAAATTTTACGTAAAAAATGTGGAATATGTTCATACATGCAAAATTATCTTTATGGATCACTTTATAAAGATTTCCACAAATCCTATATGACTATAAGCAAAATGAAATTTCTCATGCATGGGATGACTTGCGATTGAAAGGAAAAGACTTGCTAAACTTATTGAGAAATGGTATAAAGATATAGCTTGTCTTTCCCCTTGCCAAAGTGAACCCAAAATAGTTGACAATGAAGGAGATCTCAAGAAGAATGCGTACTCCTGTCACATTGACCAAAGAAAATTTGGAGGTTGATCTAAGGGGCAGTCATGCGTAGAGATCAAAGATTCGAGTCTTCAGAAGAAGCATCATATTGGAGCAGTTCACGAGGATTCATCAAACAGCATCTAAACCAACATTGAGGAACCATGTTTTGGTTGCGAGAAAGTATTCATAGCTGTGTTTAAAGTGTGTGCCTTACTCCCTCCTGCGGGTTTTTCCCGCCTTGCAGTGTTTCACGTATATCCATGTGTTATTCTTGCTTGCTTTAGTTCCTTATTTGTTGTTCATGCATAATCCCATAAATTAGGTTGATAGATTTTAACTTAGGGTGGTGGTTGAGTTATTCTTGCTTCGCTCATGGTTTTTCAACCTTCTTTTGCTGACCATCTTCATCATAGATGATTTTTGGTTCTGCGTTTCTTGTGGTATATCACAAGGGAGATATATCGAGGCATGGTCAGTTCATTACCGTAGTGAATCTTTTATGCTGATGGTTATTGACAGACTTGGTTGCTACATGAAGACCATTGCAATGGAGAAAACGATTAAAAACCATCCAAAAAGACATTGCGAATGAGAAATTCCCTGGCCACACTCTCTGATTTCTTTGTTTATCCTTTTCCGGTTCAGGTACTTTTCTAGGCGGTAACCCTCGTTTTTGAATTTAGAAAAGATCAAGGAACCTGTAAATACAGTTGGACTACATTGATTGATTACATAACCTTACTTCTTCCAAAGTTTCTGGTGTTATGTCACTCTGTTCTGTATATCAGATTAGCCTCAGTTTTTCATGTATTCCTCCTCCTGCTTATGATTTGTAATTATATAGTTGGGTGCTCAGAAAAGCTTACAAAATAGTGATAATCTAACAAAATCTAGTTGGGCCCACAGATATCATCCTCCAACCATAAGTCGATGGATACTGGTTGGGCTACCTTCGAAGGCCGATGCTCGTGGAGTCGTGTGAATTGGGCTTGGGAGCTGGTGTACGCACCATTCTGCATCTGATTTGTGGGGTTCTTCCACAATTCCCTTGTTCCTGTACTTGAAGTAAAGCACAAGCTGGAGAATCGCTAAAGGGGTGCCAATCAGATTAGGAGACTGCAAATATGTGCAAATTTGAGTTAGAGAATCAAATCTTGACCTGAAATGCTAAATTGTTTAAGATTTATGTTAAATTATCTCACAAACCGCGAGAACGAGGTCATGGCTCAGCAGTGCATAGGCCAACCAAGACGAACTTGCTAGGAATGCGAAAAATGACAAGTAGAATGGCATAAACTCCACGCTTTTCGTTTGTATTACTCGCTTCTGCAATATGAATCGTATTTAGTGTGTGAGATATATGCATGCACAAGCTTTCTTATACGAACGAAATATAACTTATTTGCTTGTTGCTATATTAGGGAGTCGTATGTATTGGAAAAAGACAAGTATGGACATGATGGTGGTTATAGAACTCACCACGGCAACCAAAGGCGACGCATACAATGCCGCCGAGGATAAGAGTACGACACTCCCAACGAACAGCTTGCGGTGATGGTGATCGTGGAAAATGAAAGCTGATATTGTTGCGGTGATGCAGATAACTAGAATTACAGGTACTGTCATCATAGCTACCTTCTTCTGTACCATAGGGTGGAAACACATGTTTATATCATCCTCTTAATTAGGTTATATGGAAGGCTGCCTCTAATGCCACGAGCATTTTTCCTAATGCCACGAGCATTAATTATTCTGGTGGATAAAATGACTCTTTTGTTCTGTTGTGGTCAAAAACTTTCTGCCCATAAAATTTGTTACCCATATGGAAAACTAGTGAAAAGGCTCGTGGCATTAGAATTTTCCTATATGGAAAACTATTGAGTATCGACAATCTTCATAGCTACGAATAACTAGTCATCGTATACCATATTCACGTATGATTCTTGTCAAATGCGAATTACATGCACACAAGTAAATTGATCTTTATAGATCACTTTATAAAGATTTACGTAAATGGTAAAGGAACCAACAAAAGAAATTTATCATGCATGTGAACCTACAAGGATGACTTGCAATTGAAAAAAAGAACTTGCTAATGGTATGGAGAAGTTTATAGATATACAGTAGCTTGCCTTCTCTCCGGCCGAAGCGAACCAGAAATATGTGAGAATGTAGGAGATTTCAAGAAGAACGCCTACGCCGTTAACAGGGACCAGGGATAAATTTTCCCACCTATAGCTTACAACAGGCAAGCCATACCAAGTATAAAGGAAGCTAACCAGTAGAGCCATGATGTAAGGAAAACAAGAAAACTCCTCGGTGCTTTTCTTTCTTATGACCCTTTTAAAAGTTAATCTGGAAAGAACAGAAAACATAAAATTAGAGTTGAATTAATCATCGCTTTTTTTCAACTTGTTGAGTTGGAATTAAACAGAGAACTAGATTTTACATGGGTGCAGCATAAAAGAATATTGTAACCACGTTCGCTGCAATAAAAATCACGCAAGCTTTGGTAGTTAGGAAATCATTTAATGAAAATTATGTGAAGATAAATGATGGTATAGGTAGCCCATGGAATGAACAAATTAGCATGCAATTAGGTACCCATCACTCCAACTGACACGCGAAGCCTATCTTCCATCTTTTGGACAAAGAAGTCATAAGTAACTAAGACTGTACGTGAAGTGTAAGCAACCTTTTCACGGGTATAAATAGTGCGTAAGCGGGCCCAGACACTTGAGTTATGAAAAAATAAAAATAAATAGTGCGGAGACAGATAGGCAGCTAAGGCAGGGAATACTTGAAAAATGAAAGGGCATTGAGAGAGAGTGTTGTCTGCGTCTAGATGAAGTTGTGGAGGGCAATAACTATGGCTGTGCTTGGGCGTTTACTTTTTTTTTGACAAAAGTGAGAGGTATTGTATTGATAAAGCCTAACGGCACTTACACAACGAAATTCATTCCAGATAACTTAGACAAAGCCAAACTAATCATCTAACTGATACAAAACGAGAAAGAACGAGGTTGGGCGTTTACTTACAAGTGTATTATTGTGCAATGGTCTCGAAGTTTAGTTACATTCTGTTGATAGTCAATAGGGAAACAACGAAGGAATTATTTTATTCCATGGTTCTCTTGTTACTGGAATATGAAGATTTGCACTGTCCACTTGATATGATTTTTGATATTGCAAATCAAATGCAAGAATTTCGTGTTTGAGACCTTGTTTTCTTTTGTCGCCAAAGTTTGCTAATCTATATCTATAATGTATAGTATTGCAGGACGGCTTTTTCTCACCAACAATCGCGGAAGCGTTGACTAAAACGAATAAAGTGGGTTGGTATTAAAATTTTCTAGCAACTTACATCCAAGGTATGTCATTGTTTCGAATTTAAATCCAGAAAGATCTTGTTTTATGTCATCCCAAGCATCCTTAAACATATTAGTACTAGTGGTTGCCTATGCCTACGGCACTACGCACGGGCATTTTTGTAATATATTTTTGTTTTTTTATGTCAACGTCAGAAGCCGAGCAGTGGGTAAAAAAAACCGATGGCATTTTTGTAATATATTTGTAAGAGTGTGGGTGTTTTTTTAAGAGAGTTGGAGAGCACACATCAGCTCTTGTATCAAATGAATCGATCTCAGCCCTTTTTTCAACTTGTGTTTGTGTGGTCCCCATACCCTTATGTTTTATTAGGTAGATTGCAAGCCGTTCGTGTGAAGAGCCCTGATAGTGACAACTAGCATGAATGAATTAATGAACCGGTAATGAAACCAACAAATCTTGTTTTATCCGCGGGCTCCGGTAGAGTGTCCTGGTAGAAGTTTGGATGGGTGGTCACAAGTCCCACATCGTTTGGTGAATACAAATTTCGGTGCTATATTAACTTAAACGGGGCCTTGTAAAGCCATAATGGCTCCAGAATCTTTTGGAACTTCTTAATTAAACATGATCATCCTACATAGATGCTAAGATCGATGGTGACCTACTAAGAAGTTCATGGAGTTTGGGTGCTCAAAAGTAGATAATTGTCACGACCTGGATTTTCAACATACTTAAATAAAGCATTTTCACTTCCAAGCACGCAAACATGAAAAGAAAGATTAGGTTGAGCTATACTAGCCTAGTGAATACGGTTCAATCAATGGTAACCATCTACAAGAGAGTGTAGCAAGTGGGGCCGGGCTCCGGTAGAGTGTCCTGGTAGAAGTTTGGATGGGTGGAGAGTCTCCGTATTTCCACCCTTTGCGTTACCATACAACACTTACTATCACATTCATAAGTAAAACACCACACGACATGCCAGCCATGTTTCGACGATACCATAGACATTTCCAAGAGTCAATCAATAGATTGACGGAAGGTCAACGTAATGAGCACAAGGTCATTCAACCATAGGAATTCAATTGGACAAGCTTGAGATAGTGTAGGAGGTGTTACAAGGGTGTTAGAAGTGTCCGGGGGCCTTGTAAAGCCATAATGGCTCCAGAATCTTTTGGAACTTCTTAATTAAACATGATCATCCTACATAGATGCTAAGATCGATGGTGACCTACTAAGAAGTTCATGGAGTTTGGGTGCTCAAAAGTAGATAATATTGTACAAGGCAGAAGCGGATTTAGCCTTGGATGCGCCAAGCGGCAAGAATTAATGGAATTGCTATTAAAAGTTTTCAAGCTACTCATGTGGTATAATAATACTAGTGCTTACCCGTGCCTACGGCACTACGCATCCCATGTCGTAGGCATGGACATTTTTGTAATATGTTTTTGTTTTTTTTATGCTAACGCCAGAAATCAAGCAGTGGGTAAAAAGAACCGATGACATTTTTGTAATATATTTGTAAGAGTGTGGGTGTTTTCTTAAGAGAGTTGGAGAGCACACCTCATCCATTGGATCAAATGAATCTCAGCCATTGGATCAACTTGTGTTTGTGTGAAGGCCCACACCCTTGTGTTTTATTAGGTAGATTTCATCAAAGATATGTCTCATATCTTTCTGGAATTGGAATTCGAAACTCGTATCTATTGCTTCATTCCATCTCTAGCATCCTTAAATATTTCCATAACAAAAACAAATTCGTTAAATGAAAACCTCTCAAATTATCTATCTATAAAACCTCTCAAATTCTTTTTATTTAACTATAAAACTTTTTACTAACTCTATATATTTGGCATGATTATGTAACCGAAGGCCCGATTAAAGACTTGCGAATCTCCGTGTGAATTGACCCCACAAGAGTTGATAGTATTAAAAAGATTTCGAACTTGAGGCAACCTAAGTCCCGCCTTCACCACGAGACTTTGCTCAGACATTAGTCACATTAGTACATTACCCTTGATGGCACTGTGAAGTATGTTTACCAGGATTTCGGAACCTCATTCTTTGGACATTTGCAGATTAATATGCTTGCTATTATTCCTTTACGGTTCGAAATGAAAATACTGTTTTATCATTCTCTTGTTGATTTGGACAATACGTCAGGTGTTGTCTAGACTCGGAATCATTCTTTTAGAGGGCATTTTTTCTATGTGATCGGAAGTTTAATGTTATGAACAGTAGTATGGCATATATCCAGGGAAATGAAATATAAGCATTTAGAATGTATTCTCCAATCCCGCAGGTGGGTCTTGGATTGGGCTCTTAGGATTATTTGAAGTGCGCGTAAACTGGCTCGGATACCGGTTTGGTTGGGTTGGGTTGGGGGGGTGGCGGGTTGGAATGGGTCATCAATATATGTAGATTCATCAATAGTTTTCAAAAAGTACGGAAGTTCCAAAAATGATCATTCAAAGATTCTAATCCCATTGTTTGCTGTAAATATGTAACCTACTCTTCTTCAGGTATGGTGAGTTTGGACTAACTTTTTTGGGACTTTTTCGCACGGTCGTTTTGGTTGTTTTATCTTATCTTGCCAAAAAGGCCCGTGCAAAAAAGTCACACAAAAAAATTAGTCCAAACTCGCCCTTAGTTGTGTAGAAATTACCCAAATCCATGTGTACTGTGTTTAAGTACATATAGCCCCAGCTGTACATAGGTTGGTGATTTTCATTTGTACTGAAATTACAACATTGTGTAGAGTAACTTTTCACGAGTTGAGCCACCCGTTAGATTACCAAGTGCACGAAAATATTGGTTGGATTTACCTTTTAAAGTTTTGACTTTAAAAAGTATTCATAAATTTCCCCTCCCACAATTTTTATGGGATGGTACCGGTTTTTTTTCAAAAAAAAAAAGGAAGCTCGAATTCTCTCCCTCTTACATCATTATTTAGGTATGCTTCCTGATCTCTCTCTCTCTCTGACTCTCTTATTATTATTATTTTATTTTTACAGCTTCAATGATAATAAAATCTTGACCTTAAAATAATTCATAAACTTCCTTTCAGTCAAGGCAATCCATAAGCTATTAAATTTTAATAATTTTTATAGGAATCATATCAGATACATATCCCATAATTTACTAGAATGTAATATTTACTATTAAATAGAGAGCTTTGACATTTATTTACCTTCAAAAAACATAAATAAATTTTTGGTGGCGGGCCCATCGACTTGAGTTGCTGACGGATAAGCTACAGCCAAGTCCGGTGTGCGAACGGCGGGCCGGGAACCGTGACGGCCGTTACAAGGGGTGAGGATGAGGAAATGGGGGAAGTGGGTGGCGGAGGTGCTGTCGCGGTCGCAGATCGAGGTGGCGGCGTCGAGGCACGAGCAAAGGGCGGCGGAGGAGGAAGGGGAGTCGAGTGGTGGTGGTGCGGTGGGGACATCGGAGGCGAGTTTTTCGATGGCGGCGGCGGAGGTGTTTTATGTCGGAGAGTTTACTGGTGGTTATTTTGGTGGTGGGGAGTTGATGACGACAAGAGATGAAGAAGGGTTTGTGGTTACTCCTAACACATTTATCGGAATGATCTTAAAATATTTATGGGGTCAACTGAGCATGCCGTACGGCTTTTATTGGGCCCATCCCAGATTTGTTTATGGGGTCAACTACTGTTGTTGTGTTGTGCAGTTTTCATTGGGCTTGCCTTGGGGTCTGTTTATTTGATTTGAACCTTCTCTTCTTCTTCTTCTTCTTCTTCTTCTTTTTTTGTCTCCTAGGTGACCCATGCAAAAATTCAAGTTTGCTGGACTTTTTATCCCGCGCACATTTACCTCACAATTTACATGCAAAAACACAATTCTACGTGTTTTTCTCAATCTAAATGTGTTGCGATCATACAGCTAAACGGGTTTTTCTACAATTTTCGATATCACTTCAATTTATCCACAAATCACTTGAGTGACAAGATGAAGAAAATAAACGGTTCAAATCTAACTAAACCGACTCGGAGAGGCCCCAATGAAGACTGCACAACACGTGTGTTGTGCCTAAATGCACCACCACACACACCTACGACCCCAATTGTGAATAATCCTGTGAAATGAAGTATTGAAATCAGATGAAAAAGACAAATTAAGTATTGAAAGTGTATTGTATACTATTAGCTGTATAACGCATCTTGTTACAAAATGGACAGGAAAAGAAAATGGGAATTACAAGTTCTTCGTAGTTGGTAAGTCTCCAAAGCATAGAGTGAATGGTAGTAGGAGTGTGTGATTTTCAAGATCAAGCGTTATAATATGGGGGACAGGGAGTACAAATGTATACATATAACAAATGTATATACATATACATATACACGTATGCATAGAAGAACAAGAAAAAAAAAAGAGTAGAAGTGAAATGCTTTAGAAAGCATAATGACGAAGATAATCGACTCGGGCCGGGTGCTTGAGCTTCATCATAGCTTTCATTTCATGTTTCCGAACCATTTCTCTTGAGATATTCAAGTTCCCTGCAATTTCTCCCAATGTCCTATTACCTTTGCCATCGAGCCCGTATCTCTGTCTGATGACCAAGCTTTCCTTGGGCTTCAGAGAATCAAGCTGGTTTAGACAAAGTCATGAATTAGTTCATGCCCACGCTTCGGACAGCAAATGGAAAAAATACATATTTGAGGATCGATTATCGTATATGGGAGGTATTAAGCTGTAAAGACAATCGAATTCGTAAGATATGTTCCCAAGGGGGACCATTCCATGATTCAATGGTAATAAGAAACAATTTTGTGACTGAGAATACGTTTTGGGTGCCATTGATAATGCAAATTGGTTGCCACTGCCAACAATCGTCATAGCCAAACTAAATGTTTTTCCAGGCTCTTCTTGGTTTTATCTTGGTTTTATGCCAGGGTGAACAAATAGGACCGGGGTGGGACATGCGTGTCGAGACATGCCTGTTGTGCGGGTAGTGCCGTTCATTACTGATTGCTTCTAGCAGGGCGTCCCCAAGTCAGTCTACCTTTCTGTAATCCAAATTCATTTTGTATGGCTTGTTGATGACATATGTAGTCAAGAGTCTGACAAATAAAGAAAGAATGCAGTTTAACACGGAGTGCAAGACCAAAGAAGATAAGTGGTTACCACATCATCGAGAGCAAGCCTGAGAAGAGCAGGTTGCCGCTCATCACCCTCAACGCCTTCGGTATCAGTAAGTCCATCAATGAGCTCTTGTTGAGTTTCCCTGTGCTTAGCATTGAGAGAGGATACTGGTTTTGAAGCCCTCATCACTTCATGATACCTAGAAGGAGAGATTCCTACTTTCTTTATAATCTCTTCTTCTGTCGGTAATCTGTTAAGCTCAAACGACAACTCTAGTTTGGCTCGTTGGATTTCTACCCTAACCTGCCAAAATAAAGCAGTGAAAGCATCCATTAAGAAGATGGAGTCTATGACTATTACTCAAAACTTTGAAAAGATACAAGATGTTCAAGATTAGAAGAAAAACATACTGACTCAAGGCCAAAGGGAACATGCAAGAAGCTTGAGACGGTCAATGATCGAATGATGGCATGTCTGATCCAAAACAGACCATAAGTAGAGAGCCGAAACTTCCTGTTTGGCTCAAAGCGGTCGATTGCTGTGATAAGACCATTCACCCCTGCTTGACAGAGGTCCGAAAATTCAGGGCCATTGGCAAACTCTCGGAAATATTTTTTTACCACAAACAAAACAAGCCGGAGATTGTGCTGCAACAACATTTAAGAATTAAGACAATCCGTTAATATTATCTTCCCTTATAGGTGCCACAAACCATTACAGGACTAATACTATTGTTCTAAAGCTTATTACGATGAAATTTACAACTGTTGATAGAATTTTGGACCAAAATGACGGTGATGAAGAATTGTTGGTTGCTGCCATTCTGGCACTAAAACATGCACAGGCAATTAATGCACCCGTAGATGAAAAGCAATTCTGAAGTCGCACTTAATACATTTGCCAACCCTTTAGGTAAGTACCCTAGTGTTTGCTTAAAAATTGATTCAAGGCCATAAATAAGCGTGTTACAAAGTGAAGAAAAATTGACCTCAACATCAAGTTAACTAGGATTTGACAATCCCGTCAAGGCTGTTTCGATCTTCATGATTGAAAGATCTTTTTCAAATCTCATGAGCGAGAAGGCTAACCCAATTACAAAGAAGAATGATATATATAGTTTTGCCAATTTTCAACCTAATTGCAGAATTGCAGCTACAAGGATTGAAACTAGCCTAATAAAATTGGAGAATAACAGACAACCTTTGTCAAACATGTTGTATACTTGTATCAGGAAGCATCAAAATTACCACATTGGCATACAACACGTGATACTTTAGAACACATTGGGCACATTATCCAAATACTACCTTGATGAGTTCATTTTCTATCATTTCTTTTAACTTTTTACATAGATGAGTTAATCCTTTTTTCTTCTCAATCTATTTTTTCTTATCCCCAGCTAGATAAACATGTACACCAATTTGATGCTAGAATCACTTGACACTAATTCTATATTGAATCAGAAGAATGAATAGCGTATAGATACCTTAACCAGCTTATTTCTGGCCGCTTGACCAACCACTAACGTCTTTCTTAGCTGTACTACAGTCATCTTCATTGCCTCTGCCAAATCACCATTCCTTGGCTCTTGCCCCAAATCTTGCTCCAAGTTCCCCTTAACTTCAAGAATTTCCTTGATAAAATCAAAACAAAAGTCAGCATCTCTCATTGAGCAAAACTCGCAACCAAATTAATTGAACCAAGTAATCAACATTTAACAATGTCCCAAGGAAAAAAATAGCGTAGGGGGTGGCTCTACTTGTTCTTAAAACTCACCTTCATAGGCTGCATCAACTTGAACAGAAATGAATGTTCAGAAGAAGGCAGAACTGGCGGAATCTTCATCTTCTTCCAGTCATAGCTAACCAATTCACTCCACACTGAATACTCCCTGATAAGCTTGTGGATTCTGTCTTCTTCGTTCTTGGGATCTTTCCTCCTAACAGAAGAAGCCATTTCACAATCTTTTGTATTCCTCAATGAAATCCTCCCAGCAAGATTCAATCGTATTGGCAACTTCCGCCCACTCCTCACTACATTACTACCAATCTTGTACTCTTCATCCGCCACTTCCTTAGTTTTTGTCCTCCGCCACCCTCCTCTCCTCACAACATGGTCTGTATCATCGACATCAGAGGGATGGCGTGTAGGGCTAAGTTTGTATAGGCTTTCGAGTTTGGCAGCAGCTTCATTGTAATCCACTTCAAATGTACACGATGGGGCCTCATCTGTGGAGAGGGCTTTCAATCTTTCTGAAGCCTTCCTAGACCTTCTTAGTTTTTTCTTGTTCTCTTTAGGTGTTTCAGCAGGAATCGAGACCAGCTCTGCGGGTGCAACTAAAGCATTGTTTTTCGTTTTAACCGTTTTAAATGCCAAAATTAAAGGTCTTTCTGATGGGGATCTGTAAGATGAGAGAGTCGCACTTAATCCCAATGGTGTCCTCGAAGCTGAGCTAGAAACAGTTACAACTCCCATGCCAAGTCGTATAAGCAAACAAGAGATAAGATGAGCAAGAAATTTATAGCCACGCAAATCCTGCAATAGGAAGAGGTATGCATATAATCCGTCATTATCACCCCACATAAGTCACATTTCCTTTACTTGACAAAATAACTTTATAATTTGTTTCACTGCTAGTCAAGGGAGAATAGTTTCACCATGAATAGAAGATAAAATGCTAACAACCAAAGCATTAGCATAACATGAGATAATAGAAAAGTAATTGCATAACATGAGAGATAATAGAAAAGTAATTGCATAACATGAATGGAAAGAGATAATCTCTCCTGAGTCTCCTCTGAGTAATGGTTAACTTATTTATACATGAAACAAATACTCAAAGCTACTTCACCACAATCCCTTGCAAGATTATTCCCTGTTCAAAATCGTGTCGCAGCCTGGTTTAAGTTGCATAAGTTTCACGACAATAAAGAGCAGTAACAAGATAATTCGAAGATCATTTCAAACTAAATCTAGAATTACAAGTTTTTCTTGGACCCAAGGAATTGCTTTCTAAATACTCTCCATCAGACCGAAACAATTCAATTAACAACCAACTGATTACTTGTTTTCATCCGAATAGCCGATTAACACCTAACTCCCAATGCTTGTCTCTCTAAATCGAATTGGATGACTGATAAGATAGTCACTCGACTCTAAGTCATATAATGCACTCGCACTCGCGCATGAGTGAATGAAATCGGCTCTTAAAAACATTCCAAACTAGTATAATTATAATTCGCGAGAGCAAGAATTGAAAGCCTGAGCGGAACCGAAGAACTATACGTGACTAAGACTCGACTCACTACCTCTGCTTCTCTCGATCGAGGCGCATGCTAAATTCCTCACCCAAATCATTCAAACCATAACCTAAAATCGCGCAATTCACGAAAAAACTTGAAGCGTATCTATGACAATGTCCACCAACCACAAAACGAACACCATAACACATCACAGCGAAAGCAACAGCAGAGAATCGCAGTTCGTACCTCTCAAACCACAACAAGCTTGCGGCGAGATTCGCCGAACACGAGACCGGTTTTCCGGCGTAGCACAGGGCGGTTCTGGAAGATTCTCGACACAGGAAAATACTAGAGAGTAGAGAGAGAAGTTGCTCAAGTAGACGAGAAAGGAGATTTGTGCGTAGATATAGTGGGATTACGATGTCCACAAGCTTTTTTGGTCTGCCGAATCGACGGCTGTTAACGAAGTCTGACGGGATCCGACGGGCGAGGAGGCGTACACGTAGGCGGTGAGAGAGTGATGGAGAATGGACGGGAGTGACGTGGCCAGTCGCGGAGCAGAGAACGATTTTAAGTGAAGCGCTTGCGTTCGTCTCGGTCTGAGGTTATTGTGGAGTATCGAGGTGCCACGTGGTCGGGTTTTATCGGGAGATTTATGGTATTAAAATATATTTTGATAATTTTGTCAGAAAGTCTACGGCCACCGAAACCAAAGTGCGGTGGCCGGCCACTACACGCCGTGAGAGCCCACTCTGGGTCCCGTACGGATGATCCAAGTCATTCAATAATTTTTTTTAAAAAAACCGAGTGGGTGTCGTGAAAAATTAGCTCGATCTGATATGTTTAGGTGCTCGGATCAAGCTTTTCATCTTTGAAAAATCGGAAAACCAATGTTTCCATTTTTTCCAATTTTCCAAAGATGAGAAGCTTGATCCGAGTACCTATACATATTGGATTGAGTTGATTTTAGCAAGATCCACTCGATTTTTTTTTTAGAAAAATTATTGAACGGTTCGGATCATCCTTGCGGGACCCGGAGTGGACCCCAAATGGCGTGCGGTGGCCGGCCACCTCATTTTACCTTCGGGGGCTGTAGTGCTAATTTTGTTGGGTGGTCTGGTGTTGCTTACGTTGCCGTATTGCAGCCATTTAAAACACACATACACATTTTTCGTTTATTTTTGTTAAATTTATGTGATTTGGGGGGAGTTGAATTCCACTCTGAACATTTTCCTTCCTTTCGCTTGAACGGTGAAGTTGAACGGAAGTGAGCTGGACACCTGAAAATCAGTGGATGGTGTACCTCCGAAAAGAAGCTCCGACAGTCTAGTTAGTAGGTGATAAGAGAGGAAGGTTTTTGGAAGAAAAGTATGAGGAGAGCGAGAGAATCAGTTTTTTTACCTAGGAGGAGTGGCTCTCTATTTATAGGTAATCTTGGAGTACCAAACAAGCTTCCCTCCACGTGCGTCGTACTGCTCGGATGACGTCACATGTCAGAAGTATTTAATGAACGCCGCCCCTCGAGGATGGCAAAGCCGCGTTAGTCAATGTTAGAGCTGTTATATCAGACAGAAACGTCACCTCGGTACAAAGCGGTCACTTCACTCTGACATCATCGACCGTTGAATGACCGTAGACGAGTATACTGACTGTCGGGTCTAGCGGTTTCCGAAGAGAGAACTTCCCAAACAGTTCTCCACCGAACGCCATCCGGACGACGGGAAAGATTCCCGAACGTAAGTCTCACCGAGCATGGGAGGTTAATGAGCCTTGCCGAAGAACTCGAGGTGACAATGTCGATGGCACAATATCTCTCGGTGACGATTACGCGAGTATGGCAACGCTCGGCGAAAAGGCGTGGGTAAGAACAACGAAGCTTCAGCTCAGACAAACTGAGACAGCTGAACTATAGGTCACAATACTGCGCCTCTTTGACTCTTCTCAACCTTGGTTATTTCGGCCCACTACAGAATGGGAAAAAAAATATTTTTTTTGTGTCTATTCATGAAAAATTGAGCATGGCTTTAATTACTTTTCATCTATCGTTTGTACTTTCTATCAGCGCAAAAGTTGAAAGATAAGGTCATGTTTGGTAGCCATTCTATTTTCTGTTTTCTGTTTTCATTTTCAGAATTTTCAAAAGTTAACTTTGAAAGTTTGTTTGGTGCACTACTTTCACTTTCAAATTCTGGAAATCACTTTCACTATTTTCATAATTTGAGGAAGTAACAAAACTCAACTTTCACTATTTTCAGAAACAAAAAACAGGCTACTCCGCTACAATTCCTTGGAGGTCTTTTTTCATTTCCTCTTCCTCTCTCCCTCAAACCCAGGCCATTGAAGATATTCTCTCTCTCTCGCTCCCTCCCTCCCTCCCTCTTATAGTCAATAAAAGATACTTATCGAATGAGAAAACCTTATAGTCAATAAAGAACCGACTTTGAAATTAGAAAATTTCACATGTATTTCATCTATATATATATATATATATACTCTCTTAACTTAGAGATGAGAGAAGGCCGGAAGGGATACATTGGGCTTATGAAGCCATCATTTTATGAAAGTTGATATTATAACTTCGGCCTAGGAAAGAAGAACCCAATCACCTGGACTCAGTGCCGGCTCAAAGATATTTGGGCCCGAAGCGAAAGTTGCGCGCAATAGGGGGGCCATTTATCTCCTCATCTTTGAACAAAATTTTGCGAAATGTTGAGGAAAACTAAGAGGTGGAGATTCGAACCCAGTTTTTAAAGCATTCAAAGAGTCTAAGTTGCCACATGACCAAAAAAATGTTACTCAAAACAAGGCAATTGAAACTTCTTATTATTTAAAACTAAAAAATTATATTTTTTGGAGCCATCTTAGGGCTAAAAAATCGGGGGCCAAAAGCAACGACTTCTTCGGCTTCCTCTCTAAGCCAGCTATGCCTGATCTATCCACCTGGCCCTTTATTTCAGAATATCAAGTATGGAATTTGTTTCTAACATGATTGCAAAGGCTTGGATGATTCCCTCTCTCTCTCTCCTGTATAGTTTGAGAACTAGTGGAGAAATTGCAAAAAAGACCATTTTAGAAAAAGTAAAAACTAGTTTCAGAAATTGATTTTTTTTTAAAAAAAACAGGTTAACACAAACATGTTTTCTGTTTTCACTTTTTTTTAGGAAAAGTAAAAACTGATTTCAACAAATAGAAAACAGGAAACAGAAAAGTGGTAGTGTTACCAAACATAGCCTAAGTGTTCCACTTTTTCTAAAAGTACTTTTTTTTCAAATTCACGTAATTTCAAACTCAAATATAATGAAAATGAAAATGAAAAATATTTTTTCAATTTTTTTTGCACCATTTAAAATATCTTAATGAGATCTATCAAACAAGATCCATATTGGCAGAAAAATTATTTGCGTAAACACATGATTTTTGGGCTCGAAAAACCTTCTTTTTTAAAAATACTTTTTACTGTTCATTTGGAACACCCTCAAACCATCTACTACTAATTTTAAACACTCCACAAATCACTAATTATGCAGAACTTACATGATGTTCCACTTTTAGAAAAAGTACTTTTTTTCAAAAGAATGTAATTTCAAACTCAAATATAATGAAAATGAAAAATATTTTTCAATTTTTTTTGCACCGTTTAAAAGATCTTAATGAGATCTATCAAACAAGATTCATATTGGTAGGAAAATTATTTGTGTAAACACATGATTTTTGAACTTGAAATTACCTTCTTTTTCAAAAAGTATTTTTTTTGGAGAAAGTGGAACACCAAATTAATCGTGTTTAAATGGGAGCATATGTTTACTGACTCACACTTATCCCTGTATTTTGGAGAGTGATTATCGCACTCCTCTCTTTATTATCCACATTCCTCATTTTTTTTGGATGTGAAATTACCATATGTAAGATTCAGTTGTATTGCAATTTAAACTGAACCAAAAAATCTAAGATGATCGATGGATCAACGTTTAAACTTTAAACCAAAATTTTTAAGTCCATGGATCAACTAAGGGAGTCCCATACTTGGGAGTTTGGTTGTCGCAGTGGTGCACAAAGGAATTGTGCAAAGGAGACCTATGAGAAAAATAGTTTGACTTCTCAAGGTATAAAGGTAAAATTATTTTAGGTGAGAAGAAGTTTATGCACCAAACCACTAGTAATTATTTTTGAGGGGTCAAATGCTATTTGTACACATATGCCCAAATATATACTGGGTCTTGTTGAATTGTATACTGGGTCTTGTTGAATTATACAATCAGATTTTGGGCCAGGGGACAGCTAGTGCCTCACGGTTGTAGCACAACCGGGTTCGTAAGAAAAAAACTACTGTATTCGGTTATGATTCACAATGGTTCAACCAAACTTAGCTACCCATAACCGATCGAACTAGTGGTTCGAAACCGATCGAAACCCTTCAGGTCGGGTCGGGTCGGGTCATCAGGTTCCACGTTTTTTTGCTCAGGCCTTGCATTAGCCAACAAAAGAGAGGCCAATTATTTCTTGTTGGGGCTACTTTCGAGAAAATTGAGCATACCCTTTACCACATTCATTTATCTTATAGACTTATTGTTTACACCATATATTCATCGCCTGTCGATGATTGACCAGAAGGTGGTGATTATGAGAATACTTTCTATTTTATTAATTTGTATTAATAATATAACTAGTGTTAGTATTTCCTTTATTTGCTTGTATGAAGTGCAGGACACTTGGTATACTTTTACACATTTGGAAGTTAAAAGGACACTTGACATGCTTCTACACATCCGGAAGTTGAAGGGAAGTGGCAAGTTATTTTGACAAGTGGAAGCAAAAGATTGAATGAAGACTAGTGGAGAAGTTAGAAAGTTATTTCCTACGTTTGTTGTTTTCTATAAATAATCTTTTATGACTTCATTGTAAACTCTCTCCAACAAATCGAAGTCTTTACTTTGTTCTTAATTTTTGGCACTACTAACCCATTCGGGTTATAATTAGGAGTAGGTTTTCATATTCTAAGCTTAACTTAGGATCTTCGATGTGTTGCTCACGGCGATAGATCGATCGTTGAAGATTGATGGAAGAATCTCTTCCATCCTTATTCTTTCTTATCATCAATTTCACATTTGACTCGACTGCCATTCCTCTTCCGGTGAAGTCCTAAAATACGGCGTGGAACCACGAGTCTGCCTTTGGAGACAAGCCGCATTCGCCCTTTTCTTTTTATTGTTGGCTTGTTGCTTTTGTTTTCGTTCTCTGTCGATTCGCTCCGGAGAAAGAAAATATTGGTAAACAATTTTTGGCGCTAAAAGGAGGGCAATCATTACTAATCGGAAGTGGCAATCATTACTAATCGGAAGTAATGGGAAAGATTAAATGTGAAAATGAAAGCCTTTTAAGGCTTGAACATTTTGCGAAAATGGAATAACGGCCATTTGGTGGCCGGCCAACTCTTCAATCATTCTGGAAAAAGAGACAAACCGACAGAAATGGATAATGGCTATAATGGCCAATTCTTGAATCTGTTTGCATATATATGGATGATATCCAGAAGAAGCAAGTGTAATGTGAAACGAAAGTCTAGAAAGAATTTGAAACAAGCTAGTCGGCTGTTTATAATCAAAGGCCAACATGTGTGATTACACAAGGAGAATGACTAGCTATGTCGATTACAGGCCAAAAGACAAGTGGCTGAAATTGTTTAACATGTGTCGATTACGCCATGTGTCTTTTGATTTTCAATAGGTTAACAATTGACATAAGTCGATCAAGTATGACAAAACATCAGCTTCCATGAAAGGCTTGAACTGATTAATTAGGCCATTTGTAAAAATACAACTTTAATGGGGCCATGAATTAGAATCATACGTGAACCAAATCTAGATGGCTCATAAATAAACAAGTGAAAGAATTTCAGCCTGGTTTGAAGTGTTTATTGATTTGTAATAAACCGTGCAGTAAGAATTTTGGCCACAAATTGGACAAATGGGTGGCCATTGCTTTCTCATAAAACCTTCTTTTTTTAAAAGAAGATAATTTTAAACTCAAATATAACGAAAATGAAAAATAAATTTTCAATTTTTTTTTGCACTATTTAAAAGATCTCAATGAGATCTATCAAATAAGATCCATATTGGTAGAAAAATTATTTGTGTAAACACATGATTTTTGACCTTGAAATTACCTACTTTTTCAAAAAGTTCTTTTTTAGAGAAAGTGGAACTGCCCCGATAGGGATCGAAAGGCCATTGTTCAAGGCTAAGGCCCCGTTTCGCTTTCTTTCGTAATTTCAAATTCAAATATAGCAAAAATAAAAAACAAATTTTTAATTTTTTTTGCATCGTTTAAAAGATCTCAATGAGATCTATCAAACAAGATCCATATTGGTTTGAAATTACCTTCTTTTTTAAAAAGTTCTTTTTCAAAGAAAGTGGAACACCAGTATTTTCAACCATATATTGGCCATTAATTCCCGATCAGGATTTGGAAGGGATGAGTTTTTGATATGGCCAAATTATGGAATACGAAATAGCCCTCTTTTGATAACAAATTTGCATGGGGGAAAACTCATCTTTATCTTGGCCAAATTATGCAAAGAATTCGGCTTTGACGTTGAAACTCGAAGCGAGTAGAATAATGAAAATAATTCGATAGAAAAATAAGGCCACTATCATCGACTGTAATCAGGACCTGTCGACTGTAATCAAGGCCTGTCAATACCATCTTTGGCCTTCTATTAAGGCTGTGGCCGAATTATGAAACGATAAATAGCCCTCTTTTTGATATGGAATTCGCATGGGGCAAACTCAAGTCAAATTATGTAAAGAAAGTGGCTTTGGCATTGAAACTCGAAAAGAGAGTCATGAAAAAATTTGATCAGAAAGCCTTGCAAGGCTTCTGACATGTTATTCGTTTGAAGAAAGCCATTCGTTTGCAATCTTGGAGCAATCAGTTACTGGGGTTGAGCAATCCTGGGCCATCATCCACTTGAATTTTTAATCTGAAAAAAGATTGACCAATGGAAACAATCTCTGAGATTTTACCATGCACGGAAAGTAGTAACACCACAGGTACATGTGGGAGGCTATGGTACATGTGGAAGGCTCTCATAAAGGCTTTAAAATGCTTAATACTGTAAAATGGATTGACAGGTTATGCTCTTGTCGATTTGAACATTCCTCTGTCGATAAGTCGCAAGGCTTACGACCAACACTTTTGAAGCACGATTCTTATATTATTGACCATTGATTAAAAACTTTAATCATGTTTATGGGCCGAAAGAACCCTTTGAAAAATATGTGAAAATTGATGGTGGCCCAGTTTTTTTTGGTTTTGCCAAATGAACTTGAGGGGCAAAAATTAACTTAAGTGGCTCGAAAGTTTGAGACTCAAAGCAAGTCGAATCATAAAATAATTCGACTAGATCGAGTTTTTCAATTTAGACCATGAATGGTCAAAGTAGAAATGATCCCTCCGCTCTATCTATAATGGTTAAGAATGGTGAAAACTTAACCGTGGAAAACAAGTTCAAGCCAATCATGGCTTTGACTTATAATCATGTTTACACTTGTAGAGCGAGATGCATCTAATAATTTTCCTATGGGAATCAGTTTATTAGAAGGGAACTCCATTGTTTAAAACTGGTCCGACGAAGTGGTGGAAGTCCAAAATGACCCAAGAAGTGGGGTAACTGCTCGCAGTTTCTAGAAGGAAATTAATAAGGCCAAATTAACGGTCAGAATGGCCCCATTATACGATGATTTATGATAAGAGCATCTCCAATGGGAGATGTCAAACATGACGTGGACGGTGCAACGGCTACTTTTGGCATCAACTTACCTTCCAACTAGATATGGCAAATGGGCGGGTCTGGGCGGGTTGAAACGGGTCGCGGTCAAATATGGACGGGTCAAATATAGGTCAAATAATAAACGGGTTGGAACGGGTCGGGTCAAATATGGGTCAAGTCAAACCCAAACCCGCCCGACCCGACCCGTTTTCCTCCTCCTCTTCTTCTTTTTTTTTTTTTTCTCCCTCCCCTCTCTTCTCTCACCCCCACCCCTCCCCTCCCCTCCCTTTTTCCTCTTCCTTCTGATTTGTCTCAATAAAATGAATCAGAAAAGTAAAAAATTAAGATTAAAACTCAAATTTTTTTGAATAATACTGGGTCTTTACAATTTCTCTCACTGAATTTCGTAGTATGTCACAATGATAACCCTCTGTTGATAGTGCTCCAAAGAGCCGAATTTGAAAATGTTCGAACTCGGCTTGTTCACTGGATTACAAAAATTGGAGCAGAGCTGCTACTATTTTGACCAAAAAAAAACTGGACCATTTTTTGCAAGATTTGATCGACTTTATCATTCAAAAAACGAAAAAGGAAAAAAAATTTGGACCATCTTTTACAAGATTTGATCAACTTTAACATTCAAAAAACGAAAAAAAGAAAAGAAAAAAAAAACTGGACCATTTTTTGCAAGATTTGATCGACTTTATAAGTAAAGTGGATCCGGATCGTAACTGTACGTGACACTTCCCCTGGCTGTGCGGAGTGGGTATTTTTTGGACGGCTCGGATTGAAATCATCTCTCCTCTCACCCCAACACTTTCTCTCTCTTTTTTCTCTCTTTAAATCTGAGCCGTTCAAACACGAAATGAACGACTCAGATGCACGAACGGCACTACAACAAAAAACACCAATGGTGACACCCTTTAACACCCTTTGGTGACAAAAAATTGGGGTTGACACTGAATGTACTCAACGGTGACAAAAAATTTTACTACCTGTCACTGAAAACTTTTGGCTGGCCAGGGTAAATAATGAGGAGATTTGGTGACAAAATATTTGTCACTGAAAACAAATTTCGGTGACAAATATGAAGTTGTCACTGAAAGATCATTTGGTGACAAAATATTTGTCACCTGAAGACAAATTTCGGAGACAAATTTAAAGTTGTCACCGAAAGATCCCAATTTCCGCGCTCCCGGGCTCCAGCTCATTTACGCGGGCTATCAAAAAGTGAAATGAAAATTTTTAACAGCAAAACGGCGTTGTTTTGCTTGTCCCCAAAACCCTAACTTTCCTCCTTTCCTCTGTCCAGTCTCCACTTTACTCTTCCTCTCGATCTCCACTCCCGCAGCCACGCTCCTGCCGAAGACTTCCATCAGCCCATAAACCGGCGGTCGTCGCTCCGATCAGCCCAGGTCATTTTCTCCCCCTCTTAGTATCTCACCCTGTCGTTCTCTCTCTCGATCGCAGAACGCTTATGTATATGTGTGTTCACGCACTCTCGATCTCTCTCTTGACTTCATCTAGCTAAACATTTTTCTTTTTTGATTCTATCTTCAATGAAAAGGCAGCACACTTCATCTCCGCCCTCTTCCTCGCCGGCCGGAACTCGCCAGCACCACCACCACACTCTGTGATTTCTGGTATTCCTCCACTCTCCAATCTTCCGAATTCATGGATTTTTTTGTTTTGCATGTGAGTTTTTAATTCGATTTTGTAGATTTAAAGTTTGAATCGGAAGCTAAGGTACCTCACGATAGTCAAAATCAAATGTATCTATTTTATTTGAGATGTTCAATCTTGAAGATTTCGTTTTCAGTATGGGTTTCGGCTGACCATTTATTTTGGAAGAACGAGGTTAAATGTGGTGAAATTTATTACTTATTTCTGAAATTTTAGAACAATGAGGGCCACTCTTGGTAAGATATCTGGTCTTTGGCTGCTTTTGTAGTATGGCGATGTTCTAATAGACTTTGGTCCTTGACCTCTTTTTTTTTAATCAGCAAACAGAAACGTCATTCACTATCTTAGGGGTTTATATAATGATGGAATGTCTGGAAACTATAAAATTTAGGACATTCAGGAAAGATAATAAAGCATATCCTGCACTCCTTATGTCAAAGCCCTGTAACACAGTGCCCTGGTGCATGCCAACAATGAAAAAGAAAGTTGTGTGTCTTCCCAGTGTTTACTTTTTTCTTCCAATTATTCCAAGCAGAAATGCCTGCTTTTTATTACTGAATCTTTTGTCAACTTTTCCCAATATCTTTGTTAGGAGCCTTGGACTTGTGATTTCTTTGTTTGGAAATTTCTAGAAATTGTTGAAGCTTGGATTATTGCATGAGAAATGTATTGTACTAGACACTAGTACCTTTTATTTGATAATGTTACACGATCTGATTGCAATAACATTCAGAATTTCGTGTCAGCTTTATATTGTCCTTTTATTTCCCCCCCTTGGGACTGTCGGTCTAGTGGCATTATCTGATCTCCGGCTATACCTTGGGCATAGATTTTTGCACTGTTTCCTTCCACCGTTCAATTCCAGTGCACCTGCCCAGTTAACGTGATGGAGCTGTTTGACTCTAGGCTTGCCTTGGCAGCTTGTTTGACAAATGAGTTAAAATAGAAAATGCACTTGATAATCATCTTCGAATTTCTTGTCAGTTTCATTTGTAATTGATGATTTCAAAAGGAGTGATACTTGATTTATACTCATACAGGGATTTTTTCTTATCTCAAGAGTTGCAATTTGCTAGTTTTTTTTTTTGATCAACATGCGATATGCTAGTTCAACTCCATTATACATGTTTTCGTGTAGAATACTCCTATCTAAAACACCTAATCATGTATCTCGTGCACCACGGAGTGTGATTCAAACTATCCTAAGAGCAGCTTTATCCCCGTGAATGGACATAAGAGCAGCTTTGATTTCATGCTATGTAACTGGAGCAATCAACTGAAATCTGAAATGAACTGGAACCTTAGATTGAATGGCTAGATTAAGAGTAGGCAGAGCATCCACTTTTCTATCGAAAGCAGTCCCTAATAACCCAACATAGTAACCCAAAATCTCTTGCTTCACGGCCTCAGGATCATCAATCAAACAACCACTAGAATCAGTAAGACTTAGAATTGTATTTCTAGCTCTATGGGAACACATTTTCTGGTGAAAGTACTTAGAGTTTTGGTCTCCTAAAGCCAACCATTTCACTCTAGACTTCTGTTTCAGAAAAGATTCTTCAGCTATCCTTAGCTCCACATATTTATTCAATATCTCTTTCTCAGTATTAGACAAAACAAGATCAAAAGGGGTTTTGAAAAGCTGTTCCTGAATCACATCCAACTCTTCTTTGGCAGCATAAACCCTTTTACTAATATTGGAATAACATTCCAAGTTTAGCTTTCTAAGGACACTTTTCAATCTCTTCAATTTTGTTGATAACACAAACATAGGTCTACCAATAACAGGCTCAGCCCAAGACTGAATAAGAGTATCTTTGAAGCTTGGATTTTGTAGCCAAAAATTAAAAAACTTGAATGATCTTCTCTTCTGAATACAAGGAAAAACAATCATAATCAGAACGGTTTTGTTCCATACTGTCCAGCTCTCTGTGGGCATATCATTTGTTTCATACTGTCCAGCTCTTTATAATTTGGTTCTGAATCCTTGATTTAGCATGCTGGTCTTTGGGTAAATAGAATGGTATTTGATTTTAGTTCTGTTTCTAGTTCAGTTGTTTTGGTTTTTTGGAAGCTATGAGCAGCATGGGTTCTGTGTGATGTGTCTGCATTGCTGTTTTCTGTTTCTGCAGTATTTTGTAACTTGTATACTGCTGGTTCTGAAATTGCTATGACTGCTATTGAGCTGCTTTGAATACTCTGCTGCTTTGGATGTGTCTGCTACTGCTTTCAATGCTCTGCTGTTTTCTGTAGGGCTGAGCAAACAGCTGTTTTATGATGTGTAACAGTCAGTCACTTTTAATTCATTGTAACAGTCAGTTACTTTTAACAGTCAGTCAGCTATTTTATGCTTTCAATACTCTGCTGCTTTGATATGTGGCTGCTATGGCTGCTGCTGCTACATTACTGATGCAATCTGCTACAATTTGTAGTTCTGCTGTTCTGTACTTTATGTTTTGGCAGCTGCGATCTGCTATCTGCTACAGCCTCTAATCAAAGTAGATTGGCAGCTTTGTGGTGCTAGTCCCTCTCGGTAGCTGAGTTCTTTTGAGCGAAGTTCCGTGTGTTTGCTACCATGACCCAATCGGTCCATTTTCCATTTAGCCTTGGCTTAGATCAATGTAGGAAAGTAGCCTCACAAGTGGGGAAGGAAACCAACCAGTGAGTATTAGAGAACACCCTATCAATCCTACTCTTATTATCACCTGAGCCTCCTCCCTTGTTAGACCATGTAAACCAAAAACCTTTAGCAGGTAGGTCATCATGGAGAATATCAGATAAACATTGGCTTACCAACAACTTGTTTATTGCATTGACTCTTTTTAGTGAAATTATTCTTCTTTGTTTGACATCAAAGCTTCTTTTCGTTCTCCTTTTATGCTCACGTGCTATTATGATCTTTGCTAATAAATGTTTCATTTTAATTCAACGCACCTAATTGTTTCAGCATGTGTAGTGTAATTCCTGCACCTAATTGTTTCATTTTATCATCTTTAGGATTGATTTCAATGCTTTGAAAATCAAAACTTTGGTCTAAATGTTTTTATAACGGGGAGGTTGTATTATTCTTGACTTTTTAGGTGAAAAAATATGGACAAGAGTTGGATGACAATTAAGAATAGACTGAGCAAAGGGTACCGAGATGGGGTAAATTCATTTGTTGACTTTGCAGTCACAAATTTAGGTTCCGATGATCAGATTCGTTGCCCGTGTTTAAAATGCGTGAATGTGGAACGCCATTTTAGTATTGTTGTTGCGTTTCACCTAATACAAAATGGGATAGCTCCTTCTTACAAGACTTTGGTCCACCATGGGGAAACTATACCTATGAATCAACAATTTGTGTCGAACGAAAGCCGTCAGCCTAGTGGAGAAAGTGTTGGGGGTGGAGTGGCAGCAGATGAACATGAGAATCAAGACGACCTGGAACGCTTAGTTAATGATTACTATGCAGCAGCAATCATGAATGATGAGGAACTAGATGAGTTGCCTGACAATGTTGAGACGGAGAATGTGCGCAACTTTGATAAATTAATGAAGGATGCCCATCGAGAGTTATACCCCGGATGCAAGTTTACTTTACTATCATTTGTCATTAAGCTACTTCATGTTAAGGTGTTGAATAAATGGAGTAACAAGTCATTTGATGCGCTGTTGGGGTTATTGAAGGAACTCCTACCTACAAGTGATCAAGACATCCCGGGCAACATTTATGAAGCAAAGAAGTTCTTACGTGACTTAGGCTTGGGCTATGTGCCCATTCATGCATGTAAGAATGATTGTGCACTTTTTTGGAAGGAGAATGCTGATCTTGAAAAGTGTCCTGTTTGTGAGGAGCCTAGATACAAGCTAAATGATAGCAAGGGAAAAAAGATTCCCCATAAGATCTTGCGATATTTTCCGTTGACCCCTAGGTTGCAGAGGTTTTATATGTCGAGCAAAACTTGTACAGATATGAGGTGGCATAAGGAGAAACGAGTTGATGATGGAGTATTAAGGCATCCGGCTGATGGTAAGGCATGGAAGCACTTTGATCGACATTATCCTGAGTTTGCTCGAGATGCCCGAAATGTGAGGTTAGGACTAGCTACTGATGGATTCAATCCCTTTGGTAACATGAGCAACTCCTACAGCTTATGGCCTGTGATTGTCATGCCTTACAACCTTCCTCCATGGAAATGTATGAAACAACCTTACTCTATAATGTCGTTGCTTATTCCTGGACCAATTGCACCGGGGAGAGATATTGATGCTTACTTAAGGCCATTAATTGACGAATTGAAGGAGTTATGGGAACGTGGCGCAGTCACCTATGATGCCTCAACTGAACAAACTTTTCGAATGCATGTAGCTGTTATCAACGATTTCCCTGCATATGGTAATTTGTCCGGGTGGACTACTAAGGGTTACTTGGCTTGCCCAATTTGTAACGAACATGCATCATCGCAAAGGTTGAGAAGTAAGTTAGGTTATGTGGGAGCTCGTCGATGGTTACCTGAAGACCATCCTTGGCGAAGGAGTCGCCTCTTTGATGGTAAGGTGGACCATCGGGAGAGGCCTATGGACTTAACGGGTGAACAAATATTGCAGCAAATGAGTAAGGGGACATACAAGCCATTTGGCAAGCATCCAAGCAACAAAAGGAAAAGAGGAGATCCAATATTAAATTGGACCAAGAAAAGCATTTTTTTTGAGCTTCCTTATTGGGAGAAACTCTTGCTGCGACACAACCTTGATGTGATGCATATAGAGAAAAATATATGTGAAGCTTTGCTTGGAATACTATTAAGCATAGATGGGAAGAACAAGGACACAGAAAAAGCACGTCAAGATTTAGAGGATTTGAGAATAAGGCTAGAACTGCATTTAAAGAGGCGTGCAGATGGGTCCTTCGAAAAGCCCCCAGCATCATACACTTTATCTCCAGAGGAGAGACATGGATTTTATGAGTTCTTAAAGTCAATTAAGTATCCCGATGGTTATGCTGCAAACATATCAAGATGTGTGAGTACAAAAGGAGATAAGTTAACGGGCTTGAAAAGTCATGACTGTCATGTACTTTTGCAACGACTTCTTCCCATTGGGATGCGTGGCTACCTTCCGAAAGAAATATGTATCACCTTAACAGAGTTGGGGAATTTTTTTCAAGAGATATGCTCAAAAACACTGCGAGTTGAGGATTTGGAGAAACTACAAGATCGGATAGTGCTCATATTATGCAAGATGGAAAAGATTTTCCCTCCGGCATTCTTTGATGTCATGGTTCATCTTGCTATTCACTTGCCTCATGAGGCCATGCTCGGAGGGCCAGTGCAATATCGATGGATGTATCCAATTGAAAGGTAATTTTTAGCATAAATTTAAATAGATGATATTAACATAATGTAGGTTTAATAATATGATATTATTTCTTAAACAGGCTTCTTGGTACCTTAAAGGGATTTGTCACCAATCGAGCCTATCCGGAAGGTTCCATTTCTGAGGCTTACATTGTCAAAGAGTGTCTTACTTTTTGTTCGATGTATCTCGGTAATATGGAAACAGCTTTCAATCGGCCAGAACGAAATGTTGATGGTGGTGACTGTGGAACGGGGTTAGCTGTCTTCAACCAAAATGTTCGTCCTTTTGCCAAAATGACGAGGGCAAGTAATGTGACGCAGGAGGAAATAGATAAGGCTCATTGGTTTGTCTTGAATAATAGTCTTGAGTTGGAACAATATCTAGAGTATGTTAATACTTAATTTGGTTTTTAGTCATAGTTATATTTAGCGTTCGATCTTTTTTAACCATCACTTTTATGTATATGTTTGTTACAAGGGAGCACAAAAGTATACTGGCAAATGAAAGTGCATTTGACATCTCGAAGAGACAACAAGAGAAATTTCCAAAGTGGTTTAAAGAACGTGTAAGATAAAAACTATATTCTGATACATTAATTAGTGGCATATATCAATATTAATAACATGATTACCATGCATTGTTCTGTAGATGAATCAACTACGAGACGAAGGCTCAGTAGATGCAACCGAGGATTTGTGGTCATTAGCCAATGGTCCACTTGTGAATGTAAATATATATTCAGGTTGCATATCCAATGGTATCCGATTTCACACCAAAGACCGGGATAGTCATCGTAAAAGCCAAAATAGTGGTGTCATGGTGGAAGGGGACCATGAAGGCAAAACAATTGGCTTTTATGGAAACTTGTGCAGAGTATGGGAGCTGAATTATATCTGCGGACGCCGTGTAGTTCTCTTCCAATGTGAATGGTTCAATACCGGTAGAAGTAGATTCATTAAAGCCGATACACATTTCACAAGCATTGATGTAAGAAGTAGATGGTATAAGAATGATCCATTTGTCCTCCCAATTCAAGTGAAGCAAGTCTTCTATGTCAATGATACAAAATTTGGTGACCATTGGAAAGTTGTAGAACGGCTCCAACATCGAGGGATATGGGATATACCTCAGAGGGACGATGGTTTAGAACCCAGCGATGTGCCTGCTACTGATGTATTCCAACAGGATGAAACCACCAATGCCGTCCCTAATATTGTTGATGATTCAGTTGAGGTCCGGCTCACTAGAGATGACTTCGATCCTGAGATTATTCCAAGTAATGTGGTTCTAGAGTCACACAGCCGACAAGTTATCAGCAGTTTTCCTGAAGAAGATGAAGATGAAGATGAATCAATGGGAGAGCCTAGTGATAATGAGGAAAATGAGTTTGCTATTGAATCTGATTCAGATATAGATCCTGATGTAGAACCTTGATTTTGTTTTTTGTATTATCGTCGTTTTTGCTTCATGAGATTCCGAATTTGGATAGGACCTAGTTAATCAAATTTGGATATTATCATCTATGGATTTAGCTTATCTACCTTTTATCTGCATGTTTGAATATTTATTGAGTGCAACCTATAGCGTATTACTAGTTGTTTCTGGTTCATTTTGTTTAATGTTTGGAGCTAAAGTTGTTGCAGGTTTGAGGTACCTTTCATTATATATACAACTGACTCTTCAATTTACTATGTTTTAATGGAATCCAAATGTTTTTTCTTATAGGAAAGATGACAAATAACAAGGTAAAGTATATCAAGCCCGGAAAGATGGCCCAACAAGTGCCTGATTATGAGAGGGAAAAGCGTGAAAAAGTGGAATTGAACCACATAAGAATGGTTGAATTAGGGTATCAGAAGATGGCAGATGCTTTATTTGGTTCAAATAAGAAGAGAAAGATGAAAAATATTGAGGAGGCCCGGGGTAATTTGTCCGACGAGGATTATCAGCAACCTGAGGATGCACCTGAGGATGAGGACAATGATGATGACACTCTCAGTTATACTGATGATGAAGAATTGGTAAGTCATATTAGTTTTATCAGAATTGTATTATGAACTCAATGATTACAAATATGTCGTTAGTTATATTAGTTTTGTATAACATGGTGTTAGATTGATTCTATGAACGCACGAAAAAAGAACGCTGTTGCATCCACTCTTCAAACTGATCAGCTGCCTCCTATCGAGTCTACTATGGCTCTTTCCCTTGCCCAAGGTTCAAGGCCTGCCCCAGTTACAGCCGCTCCTACTCCTACTCCTACCCAGGAGTTACCGGTTGAACAAGATGGTTTGTCTACTACACCAAGTTCTTTACCACAGCAGATGGTTAGAGGTATATTTTACAACAAAAAAAGTAGAAAGAAACTGAAATTCTTCCATATTATAATTGTAATATTCATACACAATACTTTTTTAAAACTTTTCAGCTTCTACCTCGAGGCGTGTCCGGGGTGCTAACCGTGGAATTAACACAGAACGCTTAATTGCTAGTGGTAGTGGCAAGAAACTTGATGTAGAGATTCCTTTGGAGGTAGGAGCACCCATAGGTGCAAATGCCACAAGGTTCGCCACTTGGCTTGGTATACAAATTAGGATGGCGGCACCATTGAAGAATGTGGAGAAGTGGGATGATATTCCCTTTCATGTTAAAGCGCCCATCATACAGGCTACACGAGTAAAGTTTTCTTTCTGTTATTATTTTAGTGCAAGTTCAGTATTTTCCAATTTTTCCCCTGTAATTCTTGCACTTTTAGACATAGCTTATCAATCAAGAACATTAAAAGAAACAATTGAGAGTAAAAGATATACATGGCTTATCAATCTAACTCCTTTTTGCTTATACTAAAGTTCTATAATATATGAATGAGTGCAGGATAAATTTAACATAGTGGTATATGATGAGAAAGAGCATGTGAGGTGTGGCGTCGACCGCAAGTGCAAAAAATTGTATAGAACCTGGCGTCACAATACGAAGGACCACTATGAAGCATTAGTGGAAGCTGGTAAGGATCCGTATGTCAATCCATATAAAGGAGTTAGTGGTGAAGATTGGGCATGGATGATTGGTAACATCTGGACTAATAAAGATAAAGAGGTAAAATTCAATTTCCAGATTTGCATCACTTATCTGCTACTGCATCACTTATTACTTATCTTGCTGTTGTTGCTGTTATGTTGTTGCTGTTGGTTCATATAGTTGCTGCTGTTCTATTATTGTTCTTTGTTATGGCTATTGGTCCTGCTCACTAGGATGGTGTATGCTAAGGCTGCAAGCTGTTGAATCCTACGGCTGATGTTGCTGTTCTGTTGTGTACCATATAACAGCTCTGTTATGATGATTTGTTCTGCTATCTGACAGCACTGTTCTGTTCTGCTGTTTTGGTCCGGCTCTGTTCTATTCTGTTATGTTCTGCTGTTCTATTGTGTGCCTTATAACAGCTCTGTTCTGTTCTGTTGCTGCTGTTATCCCATGGCTGTAATGGCGGCAGTTAGCTGCTGATCTGTTCTGTTTTGCTGCTGAACTGAACTGTTCTGTAACTATGGCAACTGAACTGTTCAGTTGCTGCTGTTCTGTTTTGTTGCTGTCTTTACTCTGCTGTTTAGGTATTGGTACTAAAAAGGAAGAAAGCTCGATCAAAGGTACCTTTCAACCATACTATGGGGTCACAATCTTTCGCATCAGCTATGGCAGCTCAGTCATATAAGCATGGGGGTCAACGTCCCAAAATTGCAGATTTTTATAGTTCAACCCATTATAATCAAAAGAAGAAGAAATGGGTAGCTCCGATATGTGAGCAACTACATGTAAGCATTGTCATAGAAGTTGCATCCCTCACTTTGTTTTTTTTATTTCATGAAATTTATTCAATCCATATTTCCTTTGCTATTAGCTACTACTTGAGGCACGTCAGAAAGAGGATGAGGCACGTTGCCAAGAGGCTGACGCGCTTGGGTTACCAATCACCATGCCACAAGAGGAGATGCCCATAGAAGTTCTTGGTAAGAAGTTTTACGTGAAGGAATATGGTGTTAGTTTGAAGTCATTATCATCGAAGCGGTCTAGTGGTCAATCACATGAAGAGGTGCGAGTTCTGAAGAATGAAGTTGAGACACTCAAGGATGTGTGCAAACAACAAAACGATCAGGTTGATACTTTGAAGGACTTGTGCCAAAAGCAAAAGGAGACAATCCAAATGCAACAGGAGAAAATAAATGCCTATGATGAAAAGTTTGCACGCTTCGAGGCTGTTATGTCCGCTTATATGCATGGAAATCCTATTGGGGCGGGCTCTCATTGTCAGTAAGTAACTTTCGCTTCATTAGCCCTCAATCTTGGATTTATATATTTATAAGATTTCTGCAAAAGTAAATTTCTTGATCCATATCAAGTTTCAGAAAGTCTGAACATCGTGTGATATGACTTTTGGGACAAAAACTGATGACTATAAGTGAACATCGTGTGATTAGAATTAGGTAATGATAGCATTTTGTTGTGGTCTGGGTGTGATTTACTAGGATTTAAGATCTGACATGCTATGCAATGAACATTTTATAGTAGTCTGGGTGTGGTTTTCTGGGAGCTTCTGAATTTTTGAAAATACCAATGGGCCAATCGATACTCCTTCATTCTCCTTGTTCTTTCTTCTGATTCCTTCTAAGAAGTACCCAAGATACTGAACCATGGGCAGTGTCCATAGCTAAGGTCAGGGAACTAAAATGAGAAAAAACAAAATCATCCCTCTGAAGTTGCTAGACTGCTGTCCAGAAACAGCGCATTAGAACACCAGTACATGATTGATCAGAACTCTTAACTAGACCCCTTAAGAGCACCACTCCCTAGCATTTTGGAACATCCTTAACCACGGGCTTGGGCCTTTTTTGTCCACATTCCAGTGTTTTGGGTACCAAGGGAACTGCCACCTCAAGAAGCATCGCTCCGGATGAGGCATCAAGGCAAGATGCCTCCCATCAGGAGAACAAATCGCAGCAATTCCCAAGGGAGATCCATTCAGATTGAAAGGGTAGACTTCAGTTGGTTTCCCATCGTCGTCACAATATCTCAGAGGCGCCAAGTTTGACCCAAGTACCCTGTCCAAGACACCCCCATCAGGAAAATAGGCCCGTCCTTCACCATGTGCAGCCCATACACCTAGGGTACTTCCTTCCATTCCTTTGAACATTAGAGCTGGGGAGTCCTTTATTTTCACACTAATGAACCGACATTCAAACCGTCCAGATTCATTGTGAACAAACCTCGGTTGTGATGGGTCACCACCGACCCCAAACACACCTCCAACTTTAGGACCTGGGACCCAACCCAATAGAGCCATGAGCTGGCACCCATTGCAAACCCCGAGACTGAAAGTATCCGGTCGCTCATAAAATTCCTCAAATTGCTTTAGAAGAGGCTTATTGAATCGGATAGAAGCGGACCAACCTTTTGCAGAATCAAGCACGTCAGCATAGCTAAAACCCCCAACAAATCACAGCTACTTTTGGCTTTGAAGTAACAGTCATATATTTCTCATCTGTAAAACTTGGAGTGAAGGACAGTGCCCAAGAAGGTGCATGCCTACTCTTCAGCCCTTCCTTTTCTAAATCCACACAAGATGCCAACCTTTGGAACTTTTCGAGCTGAAAACTGGTTTCTTCCCACATGTCCCTGAGGTCGGAAGTTTTCTCATTCAAATAACCTACCCCATTAAACTAGCTGCTATTTTCTAATTTGACTGTATGACTTCTTGTGTTATGGCTCGTTAATCCATATTGAACACCTCTCATACCTCCTTCTTGCCTTATGATGTTTTTAATTTACTTTGGGAAAAAGAAATATGTAAATAAAACATAGCATTCGTGCCTGAAAAGAAGTGATTTACGTGGTTTAATTGAATTTGTTTTTTTATGTACAATCTAATTATCATGCTTTTTGGAATCAGGCTTTAAAAGTGTGATAAAGCTTGAATTAATGTTGTTCATGTGTCGGACACGTGTCCGGAGCGTGTCCATGTGTCGGACATTGTTACATATATAATTACTTCTTTTGCAATTTTGTACAGGTAAGTAAGGAGATGGAGTTGCTTTTTGGAAGCTAACAAAGATGGAGTTGAAGATTTTTTGGTAGTTATTTTTGGAAGCTAACCAAGATAGAGTTGAAGACTTTTTAGTAGTTATTTTTGGAAGCTAACCAAGATGGAGTAAATGGAACACTTGTTTTGAGTTCTTTTTGGATATGGATGTTTTGTAGTTTCGGTAATGTTAAGTTTGAAGTGGTTATTGTTGGAGGATGAATGTTTTGAAACGTTTTGAAGTTGGATGATGAATGTTGACTTAATGGATATTTGATTTGAATGATATTTTGCTTCTTCGCAATTTAAGTTTCGTTAAGTTGAATTATAAGATACAAAAAAATCTGAAATTTAATTTGTAAGCAGGTGAAAACAATATATGGAATAAATTGTATTGCTGCTAAAGTCCTCTTTTTGGTGACAAAAGAAATTGTCACTGTTGTGTGGTTACTACTACAAAAGGTTATTGGTGACACATGATCGGTTGTCATGGTCGGTACTTTTAGTGACAACTTTTGTCACAGAATAATCTCTCTTCCGTGACAACATAGTGCTGTCATTGTTACTATCTGTGACATAATTACTTTTGTCATAGAAAATCTCTCTTCCGTGACACCATATTGTTGTCACTGTTACTTTCGGTGACAACTGTGTCACGGAAAATTTGTCTTCGATGACACCAAATTTTTGTCACTGTTGACAACATTCCGTGACAACTACACAATTTTGTCACCTTTGACTTTCAGTGTCATGGATGTAGTGACACCTCTTCTTATGTCACCAAAGACAATAGGTGACAAATTTTGGACATTTGGTGACATTTTTACATGTCACCGAATGTGTTTTTTGTTGTAGTGCGGGCACCACGTGGTACCCGCTTGGCACTGAAAATTTTTACCCCTGGCTGTTTTATACTGATAAAAGTTAGAGAGAGTTTGTGTAAGAGAAAAAGTGAGAGAGAGAGTGTGTGTGTGAGAGAGAGAGAAGAGGAGCATGTGTTTTGTGTTTTGTGACTTGTATTTTGTTTTGTGAGGGCCGAGTGACTGTCCTCTTTATTAATGGCAATTTTGTAATTAGTTTGACCTTTACTTCCCTTTTTTGTGTTTCCTTCCTTGTTTTGACGGGCTGTGGGTGTTTTAGTCTCAACCCATATTGAACTCATTTTTAACCCATCTAAACTCATATAAATATGGATATGGGTTTATATGGGTTGAACCCATATAAACCCATTATATAATATGGGCGGATTGGGTTGGGTTATAAGTGGGCAGGTTAAAAAAATATGGGTTGGGATTGTCACCTCTACTTCCAACTCATCTGTCTTCACTCATGTCAAAGCTGATATGGCTTTGGCATGAACCTCGTGCATGCCAATTTTGGCAGCTACCCTCCCCTATGTCAAATTTCAAAAAGTAACCGTTGAAGGTAAAAAGCTATTGTTAGAAAGTTTAAAACCTCTCCGTACTATTTGTTTGAGTTCTTTTTTTTCCTTTTAAATAAATAGAATTTGGCATAAGGGTTAGAGATGAGGTTTTAATGTCAAATTTGAGATGCCAAAATGGCACATAAGCCTTCAAAAAAAAATTTGACATCTCCAATTTGAAGTCAAGTGTTGGAGATGCTTAAGGCAGTGGAGTTCATGGGTAAACTATTTTTGGCTCCCAAAAAAAAAACGTGTAAATAGATTAAAAAAAATGTCTAGACACTGCTCCATGCTTTTGTACAATCGAGGGCGGACGATTCGACCAAAGTTTCCGTCAAGGGAACTAATCGACAGAGCCATGTTATTCTCGACAGTGGTTATTAAGCTTTGAAGACTTTGTTGTACCAGTCGAAAAGTGAAAAGATTGGTGTAAAATTTATCTAAAACTCTTCGAGAGTTGGGGGCATAAATGTTTATACCGTAAAAGGTTATCACCCGTCGATATCGACAAATGGGTGATTTAAAACTAATTAAATTATTCATTTGGGTTACATTAGCCCTTCACCCAAATGAATAAGGGGGGCATTGTTTACACAATATATTCACCGCCTGTCGATGATCGATCAAAATGTGGCGATTATGAGAATACTTCATATTTTATTAATTCGTATTAATAATATAACTAGTGTTAGTATTTCCTTTATTTGCTTGTATGAAGTGCAAGACACTTAGCATGCTCCTACATATTTGGAAGTTAAAAGGACACTTGGCATGCTCCTACACATTCGGAAGTTGAAGGGAAGTGGGAAGTTATTTTGACAAGTGGAAATAAATGATTGCATGAAGACTAATGGAGAAGTTATTTCCTACCTTGGTTGTTTTCTATAAATAGTCTTTTAAGACTTCATTGTAAACTCTCTCAAACAAATCAAAGTCTTTACTTTGTTCTTAATTTTTGGCACTACTAACTCATTCGGATTATAATTAGGAGTAGGAGTACGATTTCATATTCTAAACTTAACTTAGGATCTTCGATGTGTTGCTCACGGCGATAGATCGATCGTTTGACTCGACCGCCATTCCTCTTCCGGTGAAGTCCTGACATACGGCGTGGAATGCTTAATCCGAAAAAGACCTTTGCCTTAGATACAAGGTTTAAAATCTCAAGCGTAGGGCTAGATCGTGATAGCATAATTTTCGGAAGTTTGGGATCGTACACACAGAGAATCGAATATAGCTTAATCGGATTGTAGGTTTTAAATGGTGGATTTCGGCGTTTAAGACGGCCAACTTGGCTTTGCTTTAAACGGTGGAAGAACTGAGTAAAAAGACTAGAAACAAGTTTAATGAACTAAAAGCGACAAGTCTAGGGATCTTCTAACCCTTGACAAATGTCGTTACCGGTTCTCGATTATAACTCAAGCGAGAATCACGACTGCGTGCTCACACCCGGAGGATTTAGCTTTAATGACTACGTTTAACAAAATATGTGATTATAAATGGAACTAAACCAACCTATTTTTGCTAATGTATCTAACACGTAGGAAGCCACGAGCCATCGGTATGCTGCTTACCAAGACCGCTTGACTAAATACCATACCAAGGAGTTAACACCCCTCGTTTAGACCAAAATGGCTAGGTTAGTTCAATTCCGAAAACCATGATTTTAAGTCCGAAGGTTTGAGAACCAAATAACCACCTAAGTTATTGGGAAAGAATAGCCCAAGACTTAGCCAAATAATTACTCATACATGGCTGGGAAAGAATAGCCCAAGACTTAGCCAAATAATTACTCATACATGGCTAAAAGACTAGAAAGCATGCTAGAGAAAGAAAACATGATTAACCGACGAAAATGGAAATAAACTTGATATTAGTAAAGATCTCAACCGTAGTTACAACATTAACAAACGGAAAATTAACGTACAAACTAAACTTACTTGAGTTCTTAAGAAATTAAGCTTGAACAACAATAGAGATCTCTCCTAGAGAGAGAACTAAAGCTACAACATAAAGTAGATACTTACATATTGTGAAGGAGAGAGCTATATATACACTTTTGCTTCTCTCTCTACAAAATATCCAAAAAACATACCAAAAGTAGAAAGTTTTCACTAATGGAAGGTCTTAAAAAGCAACAAAAATATCTGCAGGAGACAATTGTTATTGATACCTATCAAGAAAGGTATCGATAACCTCAGACTGAATTTCCCCGTAGCTGACTGGTATCGATACCGTAGGCAAAAGGTATCAATACCCTTGGTTCTGGACAACTTCTTGACCAAAATAGGTCAAATGGTATCGATACCATTGAAGATGTTATCAATAACACTCTTCAAAAATTGCAGATTCCAGGTTGAGGCTTCAGCTAATAGCTCTCAGCAACTTCACAGCTCCTCAGCATCTTATTTTCATTCTCTAAACTTAAGTAAATACTACATTTTAAACCTTTTTTTTACTTTAATTTATTTAATGAAAATAAGAAAGTAACCCCATTTGAAAACAATGGCATTACCAGAATATCAAGATTCCAATTATTATATCAAAATGTCAACACCCCACTTTTAATGTAAAATGAAAAACTGCACATTTTTCTCTAGAGGAAATGGCTCAAAACATGACCTTACTCTTCAACTCCTAGAAAAATTCAAAGATCAATTACCGTCATTTTTTATCTCGAAAATCAATACTTTTCCAAAAAGTCAATTTTCCAGACTTAGATAGATTTTAAGGGGCCGACAGGGTTTTCGAGTACTTAGAAGCACTTGGGCCATGCATGAAGTTGAAATGCGCCTTATTTGCACGTTTTACCTGAAAATACTAAAAACACACCTTACGTGCAATATCACTACAAAAGCTAAATAAACGTAAAATAAAACAACATAAAACGGAACTAGTCGCACCAAATATCTACAATATTGGGTGCTCATCACGGAACTACGGGTCTGCCTTTGGAGACAAGCCGCATTTGCCCTTTTCTTTTTGTTGTTGGCTTGTTACTTTTGTTTTCGTTTTCTAGGATCTGTCGATTCGCTCCGGAGAAAGAAAATATTGATAAACACTTATACACATTTTTTTTCTCTTATTACAACTCACAAGTATTTGAAAGACACGCAATTACGCAAACATCTATTTTAGTCGAAAACTCCACAAATCAATTGTTTAAAAATCGTGTTAGAATATCCGTTTACTTACTATGATTTATCTTGTACTAGCGGATGCTCGTGTCTAAAGGTATATCCAAACAAAATACAGTTTCAACTTAAATAAGTTGTCTGCTCTAACCGTTCAATATAACCTACCCACTCTCTGCCTCACTTTAAAAAGCTCATGCCAAAGTAAAAGAGAAAAAATAAAAGACAATAATTTAGTGGTTAATTAAAAATGGAAAAAATCAAAAGTAATAAATTGGAAAGGAAAGTGTGTATATTACCACAACAGCAGGTCAAAATATAACTTAAGGAAACATTTTCTTAATCAGACGTTTACGATCTTAGCTTGAAGGTAATCAACGACTGTAAATGTGCTCATATTTATATGTGTAAACAAAAATCGCTCTGTTTTATAGTAGTAATATAGATTTCTCTTTCTCTCCACAAACTGACTGAAAGATACAAATTACATCAATCATTCTCGATCTTTGGATCGCTCGACAAATCAATTACTTACTTAACATGAGAAAATAACAAATGATTCTCTTTCACAAGGTCTCATGTTCAAATCACACGAAAGTTAAACATTCCAAATCTTGAGGCCACTAGCAGGTTCGTCTGATCATTAATTTCAGGATTCCGGAATTAGTCGAGGTGCGTGCAAGTTAGCCCAGACATCTGGTTACAAAAGAAATTACGTGTTTATTTTTGGGAAATGATTTTGCCACTCCCTTTTTTGTTAACGTCACTCCCCTGCAAGTGTATTTTTTGTGTGCAAAAATACACTTGCAGGGGAGTGACGTTAACAAAAAAGGAAGTGACAAAATCAGCAGCCTTATTTTTTCTACAAATACTTAAAAATACTTGGAGACGATAACGGAAACACAAACACGGAAAGTTCTGGTCCACAAGAATTTCCATCTGAGTACCACAGGGCCAACACAACACGATGTAGTATTTTGCCAGGCAGGAACCTAAAGGAACGTTAGCGTATTTCGTACCCCTTGAGTCCTTGACTCGGTTCAAGCTGGAGTAGCTTTCTTCCGTTTTACTGTATTAGTCTTCTTGACCAAGTTCAAGCTAACAATTATGAAACGCGTGGTTCAAAGCATGGGTTCCAATTCCAATTGCGGCGCGCCCAAAACTCCACTCTCGTTTCCACTTTCCGCCCGACACAGAGCATTTTTCCCACCCAAAATCCACATTATGTTTCCACTACACCAGCAGCTTCTCAGAATTGCAAATCTGCGGTCACGGGAGATTTGCTCAATCGTTAATTTTTGAGTTTCAAAATTAGTTGAGATGCATGCAAGCTGATCCAAATATCCGGTCATAAAAAATAATAAAAGCGTGCCTCTTGGAATTGAAATTTATCTCCTCTATGTACCTAGACAAACATAAACATATATGTCAGGTCAAGTAGACCTCAACTAATCTCAGAATTGTTAAGGTAATGATCGGTCAAACTCTAGTCGCCCTGCAATTTTCTTACCAATCATGATAAAGTTAGAACTTGCAAGCTCGAAATAACAAACGCTAACTTTTTGCCGTGCCCTCGCTCGATAAGTCTTTAGAGTTCAAACACAAACATACCTAACACATATGTATTGAACGACTCCAAAATCCAAAAAAGTGGTAAGAAGCAATACAGCATGGCTTTTCGTACATAGAAGTGACACTTCTATTGATCCTGCAATTTTATGAAGTAAAATTACGTAAATCGAACAACAATAATAAACGGAACATATGAGTAATGGGAGTACCGTACGGTAGGACGAGATGGGGAATTGGGAACACATGCATATACTCCGGCCACTCCGTAGTACTCTTTCCGTACGTAGTACGTTCTACGGATTACTGTGCAATTTTATTATACTCATATATACTCCGTTGTCTCCCCAAGCCAAAGTGGGAGTCACCATGTTCGCTAATCTGCTGTTTAATATGACTACTTCATTAATTAATTACTCCATCCGTCCCAATTTGTTTGTCTAATTTTGAAATTTCAATTTATTAAGGAAGCACAATGATTACACTCAAAATATTTTGGGTTTTCAAAAATACCCTTACCTTTTGGGCAATTAATGAGAGTGCACATTTTCTAATACATAAATTTTGAAAAAAGTGAAAGGGCATTAAGGACTTTTTCTCTAGTCAACTTCTAGTTGGACAAACAATTTGGGACAAGTTAAAGTCAAAAAGCAGACAAACAAATCGGGACGGAGGGAGTAATTAATTAGTACGTCCCTAGCTATCATCTCAACTCGGACTTCAATGATCTCTACTCCTTAATTGTTTTTCACAAAGTGGGCATCACAGCGTAAACAATATGTATGAATACTTCATTAATTAATTAATTGCATCCCTATCATCTCAACTCGGACTTCAATGATCTCTACTCGTTAATTGTGTTTCACAAAGTGGGCATCACAACATAAATAATATGGTTAAACAGAATAAACAAATAAATCAAGTTCAAAAGAAGAAGAAGAAATTAAACAAATGCCATGTTGCATTTATTATTAGGTCTCGTTCTGTTAAGAGAAATAAATACTTATTTTTTAAATAAGTATTTATTTTTTGAATTAAATGCGATGTATTATGAGAGAATGACCTCTCTCGTAGAGTGAAAAATAAATACTAACAAAATAATAACTTTAGCAGAACGGGACCTTAGTAAATAATACAGTATTCTTTAAATGGACAAGGAACTGACTCTTTCTTTCAAACACGTACGCAACTTGGATACCACCTTATCATTTTTTTAAGAAGCAAATTCAAGGAGGTTATAAATGGAAGAAGAGAAGAAGAAATTTCATAAAAATCAAACGCGAAGATATTTTAGAGCATTATTTCTACATTTTGCATATGTGTTTTTAGATTTTGATCAAGTATTTAGGAGTTAATTACGGAATGAATCCTGTCAAAACGCATTATCAAAAATGAAATAGAGACGTAGAATTCAAAAGTCACATTCCGAAGGAGTTTTTTGAATTCTGATTAGACTTTCCCTTCAAAAATCCTATTACAAAATTTATTGTGTCCGTATCATCTAAACACTTCAAAAAATGGTGTGGCAAAATCATTTCCAAAAAAATGAAAAGACCGCAAAAATACTCACCGTAAAAGTTAGGCGAGGGGCCGTAATGAGATTAAAAAATTCCGGCGACACACATAGAGCATGTGAAAACCACGTGTGTAGATCCAAAGGGGTGCCGCAAAATACGTATGCACAGGTTTCTAGCCGACGTCACAACGCGTCTCATCTCTCTCTCTCTCTCTCTCCTACATGGTACTCCTACATCACAGTAGTAAACTTTTAACGCGGAACAAAGGTTTGAAGATTCTCGGTCTACTCCTCTTAACCCCGACTCTGACTTTCTCCTTCTGAATCTTTCTGTTATTACAAGAAGTAGTAATCATATACAGCACTTCATTAAGTGATCAAAAAGGTTGAGAGAGAGAAAAAGAAAAAGAAAATTGTAGAGAGAGAGAGATGGTAAAATTCTTTCGGTAGAAATGGTCAGCAACAAGACTTCTCCTCCCCACCAAAACCCAGTTCCATAGACCATAGACCGGTCTTCCTGAAGAAAAAGCACTATTGACACATTTCTCAGTCAAACTTCCTCTCTCTCTCTCTCTCTCTCTTTTATATCTCAGTCAAACTTCCTCTCTCTCTCTCTCTCTCTCTCTCTCTCTCTCTCTCTCTCTCTTTTATATCTCCATCTCCTTCCCTCAAATTCTCCAATTCAAAAAAGAGACAGCTACCCTTATATATCTCTCTCCCTGACATGCTAGAGTCCTAGACCTCAACCTGAATTATATTTCTTCTGTTCTTCAGGTTTAATTCACCCTTTTCGCCCTTTCCTTTCCTCTTTTCCCAGTTGCTCCAATCATTCCAAGAAACCAAATAACTGGTCACCACACAAAACGTTACCAAATTTTGATTCTTTCCTTCATTTTCGACTCGAAACTCAGCTCTTCCGAAAAACCCATGTTCTCAGATTTCTTGTTCTTATCTTGTAGTCTCCTTTGGTAACCTTTTTTTTTTTTCTTCCTGAAATCACCAGCTTCCATTTTTGTTGCGGGTATAATCAGCAAGATAGCCTTTTCCACTCTCTACTTCTAGCATTTTTTTAAAACACAGTCTTTACTGCCTGATTAGAATATAGTACACCTTTCCTTCTTCTTGGCATAGAAATTGATTTTGGTGGGCATAAATGGAAAAGTCAGGAGATTGGGAGCAAAAGATTAACCTGGTCAATGAGCTAACAGAAGGGATGGAGCTCGCTAAGCAGCTCCAAATGCATCTCAATGTCACGACTACGGCTACTTCTTCTTCTTCTTCCTCCAACGAAATGCGTGAGTTGTTGGTTCTCAAGATCCTGAATTCATACGACAAAGCACTCTCAATGCTCAAATGGAATGGATCTTTAGGAGACCATCAACAGACAATCGGAAGGTCTGAATCGCCACGGTCGCTTAGTGGAAGTCCACACAGTGAAGATTCTGACCTGGAAAATAAGGATCATGAACATAAAAATGGCTCTAGAAAGAGGTAAAACATATGCATTCGATCAAATATGTATTAACTATATATATGCCTTTATGTTTCTGTGTTTTTTTTTATCTTGATTAGTTCGAGTTGGTTCGTTCGAAATGGTGCTATACAAATTACAAACAGAACTTTCGTACAACATTTTTTCATATGGTTTTTCGCATGAGGATTCTGAATCTGATAACAACTTTGCGTGCGTGTTGTAGAAAGAGTGCTGTGCCGGGGTGGACAAAACAAGTGCAAATATGCCCGGGGACAGGGCTTGAAGGGCCTCTTGATGATGGCTTTAGTTGGAGGAAATATGGGCAGAAAGACATTCTTGGGGCCAAATATCCCAGGTATAAATAATATATACAACTATTATGCATGGATAGAGCTTAATCTGATCATTTCATGATTTTTACCCATTGTTACATTTTGGGAAAAAAAATTCATAAACATATTTATGGTCCACGCATCCACTTGAAAGAACCCGGGGACCCTAAGGGACAACAGTACATGGTATTGTCTCCATCTAGCTGAGCCGTCCAATTTTGGCAAGGGACGGTTCAGATTTCATCTCGGCAATGCACGAATGAACGGCTGAAATATATTCGGCCGAGATGAAATTTGAGTCGTCCATTTCTGAAATAGGCGTGGGGACGAGAGTTGTCCCCTAAGAGACAGCAAGGTCCCCAAGTTCTGCTTGAAAATAATTAATGATCATGAATGTCCTTTTCTCATAACATGTGAAGTAGGAGTAATCTGAAAAGAGGAAGAGGCCTATTTGTGGTCATGTCCCCATGCATTGACACTTGCGTATTGGTGAAGTTGACAAGGACATAGAAGCACATACATGTATCTTAATTAGCACTTACGCACGCAAGTGAACAGTGAGATCGGCCTCTCAAAATTAGTTAAGGTGCTCGTAAATTGACACGAACACATGAAATTATAAATAAAAAAAAATATGTATGTGCCGGTACGTGTATTGTATTTCCATAATATACTATACTAGAAAGATACAACTAACTACATCTACGGGTACATAGAAAAGGTCAATGCATGCCTACCTTTTCTTTTTTTTTTGAACAGACTTTCATGGATCAAACTAGTGACTTGGTCCCGTTCAGAGGGAAAAATAAATAAAAAATCTAGTGGCTTAGGTTAATTACAAGACTAATCCAAACCACACATTAATTCCTGATAAAGATTGCATAACCTAGTTTTACGACGCATCGATTTCGGAATATTTTTTTGTCAATTGTATCTTTGGTACCCATATAGGCTTTTTCAATCTCACCATCCGTTTCGGCTATTAATAGTCTGGATAGATTTATAAATCTGGATCGTCCAAAATAATGTTGGACGGTGAGATTGAGTGGGGTGGGAGCCGGGGAGCGGTGAAAGAGAGGAATAGGCGTAGACTTTTGGATTGTTTAACAAGTGAGGAGTTCATGATTTTCTTCATTTATTTGGTGCAGAGGCTATTATAGGTGCACCCATCGAAATGTCCAGGGCTGTTTGGCAACCAAGCAAGTGCAAAGATCCGATGAAGACCAAACAATTTTCGAAATCACTTACCGAGGAAGGCATACCTGCACCTCAGCTGCAGCAGCCTCCCACTCAGCTCCGCCCTCTTCATCCCCAGAAAAACAACCACCAAACACGCCCTTAAACAGCCAATTACCGCAACAACACCACCAGCAGCATCCACCTGAAACCCTCTTCGACTTCCAGACAGGCCTCAGAGCCATAACTTCCGGCCTAGACACCGGAAACCAGTTGTCGCTTCCGCCGTTGTACTTCTCCCCCACATCGCATGTCGAGGCCGAAGGAAGCTACATCCGGTCTCCTTCGGCTCCTGACAACAACTTGATCATGGGGAATATTCTTTCGCCTTCGTTCATGCCTCCGGCGACATCTGCATCAAACTATTTTCCGGTGTCGCCGCCGAATGAAATGACCGGTGCGTTTGGAAGGAACCAAACATTTCAGGGTCTGGAGTCCGAGCTCACAGAGATTGTCTCGGGTGGTAATTCTGCCACCCACTCTCCAACCGCGGGTTTGAATTTCCAGTTTGGTGGTTCGGATCAATTCGAGCCATCCTTTCCATTCGACAATCCAGGATTCTTTTAGCGATTTTAGCTCCGAGAAGTGTTCAGAATGCTATATTGATTAGATGCCGTACGTACAGTATCGAACTATCGATCCATTTCAAGGCACGTGCGGTACTATCAATATAGCATTCTGAACACATTCAATCGAGTGATTTTAGGGCTTGTAATGTAGTGATTTTATGGTGGTCCTATATATACGTCTAAGCAGAGGATGTGTGGAATAAACCTCATGTGGTGAAGACCAGGAGAATTTTGTGGTGTTAAATTAAAGGTAGGTAGGAATGAATATAGGGCATTACAATATCATGGAAATGAAGTGTTACGATTTGTTGTAGACTTCTTGTACTTTTTTTTCCTTTTCTTTTTTGACTAGCCTTTAAATAGTAAATTTATTGAAATAAAAAAATATGCAATATGAATCTTGTTTGATAGATCTCATCGAGATAACTAAAAAAATTTAAAATAATATTTTTAAGCTTAAAAATAGATCTTTATTTTTTAAGAAGGTAATTTCTGTTAAGTGAACTCGGTCAACTATCCTCAACTGCCTCAACAGAATCTGCTTGTGATGATGTCATCCCAGCTCCAGCTGATGTAAGCCATGTGCCAACCAAGGCAACAAAACATAGCCCCAACACTTAAAAGGCCTTAAAATCTGGATTAAACAGTTGCAAACAAATGGGACGCAGCCCAAATATCCAAAAGGCTTAAAAGCTTGAATAACATGGGATGAGCCCAACTAATAAAGCCCTAACAAACAGCTAACCCTAGCAATTAGGGTGTTTTGGATGAAATGAATAACTTTTGAATTGGTTTTTTTTGAATGCTATTTTTTCTCACCTTTGTTAATTAGTTTTGTGCCAATTTTTCTTAGATTATTGATTCGTCTCAAAGAGAAAAAGTGAAAAAAGTATAGAATAGTATGGAGTAAGAAATAATCCAAAAAACATGTCTAGTTTGAATTATTTTTGCCTTTAATGAAAATTTTTGAGGTTATAATCATAATTTTGTACGTTTTATATTCCTTTCGTTGAGATAAACTACTAATTTTAAAAATTAACATAAAATTAACCATGATGATAAAAATATTCAAACATATATCGTTACAAACCAAGCCCAAAGAGTCTAAATACACACCAATTTCATCTCAGTACACCCCGTCTATGGATACACGTTACACGCCTACTGCAGTATGAAATACGAGGGGTGCACTGAGATCAACATGGCGTGGATTTAGCATAATGAAAAGTCGCAAATCCTTAATTCTTGCCTTCGTACCTAAGCATACAGCCCGCGATTTCTCTGTTTTCTTTCTTTTTTTGATCTGACACCCCCCCGTAAAACCCTAGAGTGCTTCTACACGCCATTGCTCTCCGATTAGGTATTACAGTAAGTTCTATTCTGCATTCTTCTCCGTTCTTGCATTAATTAAATATCTTTCATTCTTTTGTTTGGTTGCCGGGAAAGAAACCTTGGACAAAGAAAGTGAATTTGCTCCCCCCACACAATTGAACATGATTCAATTCTTGGGGTCAGACCGCTAAAAATTGTTTTTTGTGAATTCCCTAGTTCGAAACAAAAAAGAAAGAAAGTGAATTTGAACTCAACTTCAAAGGCTTTTTCTCCTTTTCCTTTCTTTTTGCACGAATCGAGGGTGCAAATTTGGTTTTTATTGGATTTGATTCGTGGGTATTTGTTAAATATCCCCTCCTCATGCCAATTTGTAGAAGTGTACTTCTTGCTTTCCGACTTGAGTATGATTTTTATCTCTATGTCTGAAATTAGGGTTTATAGTGGCAGGTCTCAAAGTGTATCTTTTTACGTGAGAGTTGAATGATGGATGTAGATAACAAATGCAAAGAATTGGAGGAGAGGAGTGAGACGGATGGAGAGAGGCGCATACTGCTGGAATTGGAGATTGACAGGAAGAGGAGTAAGTTTGATTTGCTGGAGAGTAAGTTTCGTGAATTGGAAGTCGAAAAGATCGGTATGCAAGACGAGGTTAAGGATTTGAAGAGAAGGAATGTTGAACTCGAAGAGCGAATTAATCAGGTTGAAAAGGAAAATGGGGTTGTTAGTGAAGAGGTTACGGAGTTGAAGATTGAGAACAACGTATTGGAGTGTGAGAAGAAAAGTGCTGAACGTGAGGCTGAGGTTTGGAAGTTGAAGTGTAAAGAATTGGAGTCGCGGGTGTTGGAGCTTGAGAAAGAGAATTTGGTCTTGAGAAGTGGGCAAAGTCAATTGGCTGGAATGCCGGAAATGCAGACAACTAAAGCAAGCAACCTGAAAGAAGAAATTTTCTCTGAACATTTGGACACAGAAGACAGAATGGTAAATAGTTCCCCTGTCAAAGGCATTGGAGATTTGCACGCTGCAGGTCCGAAGAATATACTATATGGTTTTAGTTTCTCTTTAGCTTAGCAAGTTTTTCCATTTGATTCTGGTTTTAAGTCTAAAAGGCTCTGGAAGTTCAGGCCCAAGTATTCCAAAACAAAGATTTTTTCAGTTTTGTTTCAGAAAATGTATCCCCTTTTGCACAGGCATGGGCAGTCTTCTCATAAAACTTAATATTTTGATCCGTTCTCATGTGCATGTTGATCAATCTGGAATCTCGGATATCCAAACCATTTCCCCTGAAGGTTGTTTTGCATTAGTTGGTTTCCTTTTATTTTCTGATTAATTGCTTGGCTTACTGGTAATGTATTGGGACTTGTTGCTTGGTTAATTTGTCATTATATGAGAATTTTGTAGCTTTTCCTTTCTCGAATTTTATTCTTACACCCCACTCCTAAGATTTGTGTCTCATGTGTGCAACAGTGCAAAGATATAGCTGTAAAACTTGGCATTCTGTTTAGGCGTCGTTTCGTATTTAGGGTGAATTTTTTAATGTGGTATTATTGACATTGCATTACCTGATATCAAGTCCCCTTTTGTTGAGTAATTTCACATTACATCATGAAATTTCCCGTTTCAGTGTGAATAGTTAATTCACATTTCATTGTCATGTTTTTTTTGGGGGGGTCTACTAGGTACTCCTTTTATCGACGTATCAAGTAGGCAGTTCGTGCATGCCAATGCAAGGGAAAGAGGTTTAGTTTCCGAAACTGAAAAGAACCATCATAGCGGAGTGAGAAAACAGTTGGAATTTGGTGAAGGACGAAGTCTCAACATGAAGATGGCTCCATCGACGCCTGGTGTTGCTAGACCTTCTTCTTTTGGCATCATTGATATCAGTGACAGCGAGGATGAAGTAGCCACTATAAGTGTTGATACGCCTTGTGATGTAAATAGAATCATGGCTCATGTTTCTACTGATTTTTCACCGGGGGATACTATGGGTGATGGAAACAAGAAGACTTCTGATGGTAACTTTAAAAGGACTCTTTCCTACCAGAGTAATGAGGAAGATATGAAAGATTGCAAGGGGAGTTTCCCTTTCATTTCAACTCCCAAAAGGAAAAGAGCTACCAACATTGTCACTACTGATAGTGAGAGTGAGAGTGATGATAATATTCCAATTCGTAAGCTCAAGACGAAACATCTCAGGGAATCAAACCGTGATTCTGTGGATTCTCATTTGAACACCTTTCCGGTGAATGCAACTCTATCTGAGGAGAAGGTCAGAGAATCTACAACTCCTAGGCGGCGCTTAGTGGCATTGAGAGAATGCAGTGCAAAAAATGAGCCAAAACAAAAGTCTCGCAGCAACTCCAGTACAGGTGGAGCTAATTACGATTTCGGAATCCCTACAAATGGTTGTGTACAAAATGATGAAGTGGAAGAGGATGAGTCGGAATCAGACACTGAGGGTGAAAATTTGGGTGGATTCATCGTAAATAGCTCTGATATTTCTGAGAGTGATGATGGTTCTAATGTATCAGAAGATTTATCAGATGACAATGTGGACTTTAATGAAGTTCTATCTAAACTTCGAAGGACCAGAGGCCACAAAGTAGAATGGGAGTTTGAGGCAGACATGCTTGCAGCTTTTGGTAAGGATCCTGAACTGTGCATGAAGGCCGTCTGTGCTCTTTATCGGAAGCAGACTGCTGAGGAAAAGATTGGCAAGTTTACGTGTTATTCCAATCGGCAAGGGTTTAGCCAATGTGATGCACTCAGGTACGTATCATGTAGGTTCAATATTTTAACCATATTTATATGGGTCTCTCTAGTAGTTGTTGTCGCTGTTAAGTGTTGGGCCGCTTGGTTTGAGAGGAATAGTTTTTCTTTGCTATATATTTGTAGCAAGCATGTTTATAGGACTTGAACTCATCCACACATAAATCGCATGCATCCCAGAGAGAATGATGATTTTGTTATGGTACTTTTACCAAGTATGGAGGGACTGGTTTCTCCTACGTATTTCTCCTATTTGTGATTCGAACGGGAGTATATGTTTCCTCTCTCAGGCTAGGAGAAGAATTGTAAGTGGAGTTAAGTGATAGAAGAGCAACGTATTGATTATAACAGTACCTTGAATAATTCTGAACTGAAAAGCTGTTACTGTCATTCTCAAAAAAAGAAAAAGAAAAGAATAGCTCTTACTGGACTTGTGTTGGGAGTTAGGACATGATTTCCTGCACTCTTCTCAATTTGCTTTGTAGCATGTAAAATATGACAAGTTCACTTCACCTACCTTTCCCATGGGTTGGATGAGATATTGCATCATTTCTGAATCTCTGATGTATCTGTATGACTGTACCCATCTTTGTTTCTCCTGGATCCCAGGTTCCTTTAGTAACTAAAACACTAGTAATTCTCAAATTTGTCATTTTACATTCTGATTGTACTTGTGGTTGCCTATTGTTTGATGGTTTAATGGGTTCTGTTCGTTTAGCAAATATACTTTGTAGTTGTAAGCCGATTCATTCTCTTGTAGGGGAAGTATTTTGGCCGAGTTTCTTACTGAGGGAGATCCACAAGGTGAAGTGAAGAAATCTGTGGAGGAGTTGCGGGAGTATGATCCCAAGGCGCCAGAACTGTGCAGGACACTTGCGACTCACTACTCTAAGCAACTGTTTGCAATCTACAAGAGCAAAGAAGATCCTCTTTTCCTCCCATCTTGACATGGCCAGCCCTAGATTCTATGGCAAGGACGGTGGAATTTGTAGATAGCCTGACTTTTAGGTAAGTTATAGATTTCGATGCTTTGCGAGGTATGATCAAAGCTGTATATTACTGATAATATGTTATTCCTGATGATGTTGCTTTTAGAGGGAGACCAAACTGCTTCCCTAGTTTATAGCCAGACAGGAGACTGTCCCAAGACATGCTAGTTCCATCATTTTGTAAAACATGCCCACCATGATCATCTATACCGTTAATATTGTTTTGATGCCTGTCCGTTCCCCGGATAATAGTATTGTGTGAGATACTGTTAGTTGAACACTCAAAAGTCTAAGCAATGGTCATGCGTGGCAGACATGTTGCTGGAAAATTGAAAAGGCCTTTGTATTTGGTGACCTTCCATTCTCCCCAGCTTCGGAGGTTTTGGAGGTTTTATACTGGGAATAGCGATATGGGGTGGGTTCATGGGTTGGAATTCGCCACCTCTATGCATAACATTGCAGAAAGCTCCTCTAGTTAGTGGAAATTAGGTTAATACCATATGGCTGGTGCACGCCCTTCTTTTTTTTCCCTTCCCGTTTTGGGTATCTTTGTTTCAGAGTTTATGCAGGAAATATTAGCGATAAGGGCTTCTTGTACATGTATCCAATAAATTGGATACATGCATCTTCTTCAGTAAGAAGAATTCTCATGAATTCTAATGGCATGTACGTGTCACGACGTATTTATGAGACTTCAGAGGGTATTTAGACAATCTCCATTCTAAAGATAGCCTTGTGTATTCTGTTAGTAGAAAGTTTGGGACTATTAACCTTTCGTGGAGTTGGAAGTAGAACGCTTCGTTTCCCCATTAATGAATTGCTGTCCATTACCAAGTCCGAATACAAGTCCCCAGGACACCCCACCTCTCCCTCTATAAAAGGCCACTTCTACATTCCAGGAATTTAATGAGAGAGAGAGAGAGGTGGCATGGAGGCCATTAGAGGTCCTACCACGTCAGAAGTTGGTGGCGGTGGTGTGAACGGCAAACAAGGGAGGGAGAGAACATGTGAAGGGTACTTTAAAATGCCATTGCACTACCCCAAATACTCGAAATCCGACTATGAAACCATGCCTGAGTGGAAACTTGATTGCCTTCTTTCGGAATACGGAATTCCTGTCGCCGGTGACATTGAGCAATTAAGGAAGTTTGCCATGGGATCCTTTCTCTGGTCTCATTAGTCATTAGACTCTCTCTCTCTCTCTAGAATGGGAGTATTTTTTTTTTCATGATCGTTCTAGTCTTCCACATATCATGTGCATGGCTTTCATGCAAGCAATTGCTTGTCCCTACTTCTTTTTTTTTGGGTCCATTTCTTTGATTTTAAAATTCTACGAACAAGATCATCCCGGTTATATTAATACGAAAATAAAGTACAACTAAATCAACCAAACAAAAAATAACGAAAAGCCATGCAAATCCAAACGCCGAAGCCGGACCCATCAATCACACTCGTGAAGGTGGATGGAGTGACCAAAATCCGCAACCAACTTAAGCTCATTCCCACACTAAAGGACCATCACTGAATCCTTTTATACTTTGTTGTTAGTGAGAGTATCAATGTTTGACCACCGATGGTGGTAGCCTGGATGGTAAAAGCCTCCTTCATTTTCAAGCAAGACTCAAGTTCGAGTCTTGTCAGTGGCAAGGGAATGGGAGATTTGTTCTCTTGCCATCCTGTACCTAAGTGGTGCTGTGGTGACGGCCAGTCCTCACACAGATAGTAGCTATGGCTCGAACCAGACATTCCACAGCGGGTAGGAGCTCCTATGGTCACGCCCAAGGGGGTTGCTACACTGGTCGCCCCCTCCCACCATTTTTTCCGGTGAACAAAAAAAAAAAGAGTATCAATGTTTGGGTGCATGATGCAGATTCGGCGTAAAAAAACTGCACCAAACACCTCCTAAAGCCTTTTTTGTTTGGGAAAATTTTACGATGAGCTTGGAAGCGGTTGTGCATGGATGTGAGATGTATTGAGATGGGCCTGTATTCGAAAGTGGCCTTTAATTTCCTGAGCTTTCTTAGCTGTACTTGCGTCTGGGCCGCAAAACTAAACTCTCCATTTGGAGCTTATCAGCCCACCACAGATGTCAGAAAACGAAATTTCTTTCTTGTCTATTTTTTCAGGTGAAAATATTTCAGAAAATTACCAGCCGGTCCAGTTTTTTGACATCTAATTCCCACTAAGGATGTAAAAGCTGTTTAATTACGTGCAAGGATAAACAAAAGCTGAAGTTACCATTCTACCCTTATTTCATTTATCTTCAGATCATGTTTCACACTTGTTCCCCGTCTCTCTCTCTCTAGCAAGTTCTAAATCCAAACCCACACCCCATTCCTCAAGGCCCCGTCTACTGCCGCCTCCACACTGGCTCTCCCAACCATGGAAGCTTTCAGCCTACTCAAGTTCTGGCGACTCAACCCCACCGACAATCCTTCGCCCGCCGTCGACCTCGACGCCGACGCCCCCATCCAGCTCGTCGAATCGGACAGCGAGTCCTCCTCCTCCGAGGACTCCGTCTTCGACCTCGAATTCACTCTCTCAGGCCAAGACTCACGCGATGACTCACCCAAAAACAACGACGTTGACTCCGCCTCCGATTTCCTCGAATCTCCCAACGACGGCTTCTGCAAATCTGACCGCAACAGATCGCAGCAACACTGCGAAATTTCATTCTATTCGTGGTTAATTTAAGAGAGTCAAAATTGGATAGTGGATGGAAGCAAAAATAACATAAAGCCCTATCGTAGTACTTTTCCGGAAATTTCACAATTTCGCAGTGATTTTTTGGAAATTTCGCAGTGTGAAATTTGGAATTTCGTATGATTTTTTGGAAATTTCGCAGTGTGAAATTTGAAATTTCGCAGTGATTTTTTGGAATTTTCGCAGTGTGAAATTTGGAAATTCGCAGTGCAGGAAACAAGCTAAATTACGCCTGGGAGTTGACTCCTCTTAAATGTACTCCCCCAACCTTCTCCGACACTCATAAAACTCATCAAAATTACAATAAACCTCAATTCCATTTGCAGTTACGCCCCCCTCCCCTCTTCGGTAACTAAGAACCCTTTACCAAGGGCCACCGTGGGTTGGTTCCCCATCGAATCCGACACGCTGGAGTCGTCGGAGGTGCCGTGGGGGTGACGCTGATGCCGTTCGTGGTGCGGGACGAGAACGGAACCCCCCGGTGTACGGATCCGACGGCCACCTCCTGCTGCGGTGTGAGAGCTGCTGGGCCTACTACAACACCTTCTGCGAGCACGAGCAGTGGGCCTCAGTCTGAAATTCGCTGTCAAACACTTCCTCCAGGAACTTGACTAGCCCCTTGATTAACTCGCAGTGAAATTCGCAGTCAGCAGCTACCGTACCTCAGCCGCGCCCAGCCGCGTTCATCGGACACAGTTCGTCGGAGAACGCTACTTCCGGCAAGTGCAGTGGACCCTCCGTCGTGGAAGGGAACGGTCGTCGTGGAGTCGTGTGTTGTCAACACCTGAGGAAGGGAACGTGGGCAGAGAGATTTGAGGGAGAGGGTGTTTTTTGGGGAAAAAATTTGTGAAATCCTCAGGGGTGCTTTTTCAATTTGGATTGGAGTGGAAGGGAATTAGGAGTGCTAAAGTGGACCGGCCCGTAAATGGCCCAAAATATTTTACAAAACGCCGGTAACGGGTATATATTCCCTCCTCCCACAATGTAGTGAGGACCACTTACTAGTTCCTATGTCCTACTGCATTGTGAGAGGAGGTGGTATGCTCCCGTTACATGAAACACCCCATCCCATCACGTGGAGATCAAAGAAAATTAGTTGGATCCGATAATAACTTCTAATTATGTTAATTTATCGGCAAATTTTTTTTCATCAATAAAAATTAGTTCCATATAGGCGGATCAACATTCATTTAGTTTCCTAATTAATAGTAATAGATTAATCGAGTTACACGTAAATTGGCTGGTACATCTAAGTTATGAGAAAATTGAGGAAAGAATTAGGAAGAAAAAATATTAAAAAAGGAAGGAAATAGATAAAACAAAAAACAAAAAAAACCCACCAACAATCCTTGGCTAGGTACTGAACTCCCGATAATTACTCCCGCAATAATTTCCCACAAAACTGAGGGATAGTTAATTTACCCATGGGGGATGATTAAGAAACGAACGAATATGTGCTGGCAACAGCATGCTCATGTTGGGAGAGAGAGAGAGAGAGAGAGAGAGAGAGAGCAAAAAAGGAGGAGAAAAAAACGAAAATGAAAGGGAAGGGCACATGGGTGTGTGGTGTAGGACCCGAAACCTGCGGTTGGTTTTTGTGGCCTCGCCGTTCTCTTCTCTCCTCCTCCAGCTAGCACTCCCGCCTTTAGCCATTGTAGGCTAGTATATATACCACCTATATCTACGTCAAGGGGACTCTGCCTCCTCTCCACGTTCTTGCGCCAAGCGTTTCTCCCCCCTCTCTCTCTCCTCTGCTTCTCCTCTCTAGCACTCTGCGCCGGCCCCTCTCAGGTGCCGCGTGCCAGAGTTAACGCACTAATTTTCAAAGGAACAGGCTAGAGAGAGAGAGAGAAAAGGAAAATGGAGGTAACAAGGGCTTCGATGGTGGCCGTGGTGATGCTGGCTTTCGTCTTCGCTGTCTTTTTGCCGTCTGCTTTTGCTCATTCTGCAGCTCCGGCCCCCGCTCCCACCAGTGATGGTACGTCTCTCTCTGTCTCTCTCGCACACCCACTTCTTTAATTTCACCTATTTGTTTGGATCTCTGATTCCAATACACAAATGAGAGAAGTTTTTCAGTGTCGGGTGGGTATATTCCACCTGTGCCCGCTCATGCATCCAAACCGACGGTCTGGATTTAAAAAAAAACTTTTCCAAAGAAGAGTTAAACTTTTTCGGGGAATTTTTTTTTTAAAATCTGGACCGTCCAAAACACTTTTGGACGGTCTGAATGCACCGAGCGAGCACCATGTGATATCCACCCGGCAATGAAAAATTTCTCCACAAATAATGTGTTATGAGCCATTTGATCAGTGCCGGCTTTGAGATTCGAAGGCCCGAAACGAATCCCTTGAATGAACGGATAAAAATTGTTCAAAAAAAGTCTTTATAAAGAAACATACTACTACAAAAAATCTTACTCCGTAACATATAGCTACCCAAAAATAAACAAGCATTACAACAATCCAAAACCTATCATTTGATCAACATTAATCTTCTTGCATTTTTTTAGCCGCGCTAATTAAGCCTATATTATGTGTAGCAAGCTTAAACAAAAAATAATTTGACCTGATATATATATATAATGGCCTTAAATATTTGGGGACCCTATTTTAAATTATTTTTTCAAAGCCAGAAGCCGCGGCTTTCTAGGGCTTGTGCCAAGAGCCGGTTATGCGTTTGATGGTACGATCCCACAAGATGCATATGGAATTTCCACACAAGGCTCCAAACTATCCGACCATAGACACATTTGTGTATGGATCTGTGTCCGCTTTTGTATCCATTTCATAATTTAGTATGGAAAATGTTGGGGACTCATATTAATTTAGACAAACATGTGTCCGGGTCCGCTACACATGGACCCTAATAAATGCATTTAAAATCTACTCAAATCGGACAGTTTCAAACACATCCGTATCCGGACACATTTTTACAATCATAGTTTTTTGATGAGTATCCTTGAAATTTAAAGAAAATATCGACGGGTTTTTTCAGATCAATTGAAGATGGTATTAAATACAAACGAGGAACAGATTAATTTGCTGCAGATGTGACTCAAACCAAATGTTTCTGTTTTTCCCCCTCTGCATACGAAATAAAGCTAATATCAATTCTGCTTATTTCATTGCTTTGAAACCTCGAACTGCCTTTCTCATTCATAGATTTAGAAAAGTGCACACACACAAACATACAATATTTATATAGGGATACTTTTTTCGGAAATGATTGGGACACCAATGTGTTCCTCCAACGAGTGTGGGTCCCACGTCGTGAGTGGGTCACGTGCATTGAACGATTCGAGACACATCTATATGTCTCGATCCGTGTCTGTAGCATTACTTAAACGTTTATATTCCTAAGCATTATGCGACACTAATTATGACGTATTTGGGATCTGATAAATTGCAGGGACAGCGATAGACCAAGGGATAGCATATGCGCTGATGATGGTGGCTTTGGCACTGACATATCTCATTCACTAAACATCTTGTGGCCCGATCATCACTTAAACCACTGTACAGAGTGTTTTTGTTTTTTGAACCAATAAAAGAGAGAGCCGAGGAGAGCACATAATTGAAGCAAAAAAACGCGAGAAAAGGCCGATTCAAATGTCAAATGTGCAACAATTTTTTCTAAGTTGGCAAGGGAAGGTACTGAACATTGTATGCTTTCTGTAGGTGGAGGTGGTGGTTGCGTTTGAATTTGTTAATGGTGTTGGATTTATTGTAGAAATCTCATTTTCGGACGATGATGTTCTTGTACATTGTTCACTTCTTTTAGATGATGGTGGCTTCATTGGTGTCAAACTATCGAAATCCGGACACAACACAGGTCCTAAGAATGCCTGGGGAAACATCCTTCCGAAAGGGTTTTCTCATTTTCGCGTGATCTTGATTTATTTTGCCATGGCAATAAATTGGAAAATTGTTTAGTGGCGTTGGGACACCGTCACTTGGTGCCTCAACACCCTTTTCCACCACACGTTCTTGTGAGGCCCAATAGTAAATGTATAAACTCCACAGGAATGTACAGTAAAGAAGGGTGTTAGGGCACCACGTGGTAGTATCCCAATTACCAAGCGTATTTTAGTTGATGTCTAGCTACGACACCATTCTGAATAAACCGGCCTATGTGATGTAGAACAAGCAAGCAAATACCTACAATGAAAACTACTTGTGAACGGGTAAACCAGGTCTCGAACAAGGCAAAATCATAAACAAGGAGAGATTATCTATATATGCTCCTGAAGCAATGCTCCAGGGCCCTTTCTCACCACAGGTGTCAAGTCCACTTGTTCTTTTTTTTGTGAAATCCACAAAAATGGTTTGCGGGCAGTGCCTAGCTAGATTAGTTATCCCCTAAATAAGTCCTTCAACTTTTGGAGAACATGTTGGAGAGAACTAGCATCGACATATTTACTTGTGTCCATTGGAGTCCTGTTTTGGCTGTAGAATGCCAAGACCAACAAAGAACCATCTACTCAAGTAACCAGGAACGGATCTAGAAATATATCCTAGTAGGAGCACCTGTTAATCATAATGGCAAAAGTTCATTTTTTTTAGTCAACCATAGTAAGATCGTACAAAATTAAAGTATGCATTATTAATTACAAAAGTTTATAATGCGTAATTTAAGTTAACTTAGGTAAAAAAAAATGAGCACAAAATCATAGACAAAATTTTTGAAGTATACTTTAAACGAACGTCAACGAATTTTAGAATGATCGAGCTAGTTTTGTTAATGACTTTATTTTAAAAAAATTCTCCCAGACGATTAAAAATAAAGAAAAGAAGAAAAGAATAGCTTCAAACATAGACAAACAGTTCGTAAAATAACGAGTATAGAACCACCGTATGATAAAATTCAAACATAAAATTAATTCTTTATGTGTATTTTCGAGATATATACAAGTATGTATGTTTATATATTAACACAATTTCATATTTATGCTAATTTATACATAAATATTCTTAAAAAATATTTTAATTTCAAATGGGGGCACGCGTTCGAGTGGAGGCACGTGCCACCGTATCGATCCATCCCTGCAAGTAACTCAACTAACCTATGAATCGAATTCCACGCAACTGTAAAAGAAGTTTGGAGCTAGATCGAACAACATCCATTATTCTCCGCATAATAAGTTAACAGCGGCAGATCTCGAAGCTTTGGAGTTTCGAAAGAGTCATAGAAACTAGCTAGGGTAACGCTTCGGTGTCTCCCTCTGATTTGGAGACACCGTAAGAAATGGTATGACGGAAACCACTGGAAGCATAACGTTAACCACTGAAAGCATAACCAAATCCAGTGAATGTGTAACTTGAGGTATAACAAAACAAACTTGTAACCTAAACAACCGGTAAAAAAAAAAAACCCTTATTACTCCCCTCCAACCCCCACTACCTTAACCACGGTTAAGAATATTATTCTCTACATCTCCTCCATGTTTACAAGTCCATCCATCTGCACGACTCCTTTATCCCACACGGATACATACGAGCATTAAATCATCTCTATCTCGCATCCCACTCCTCTTCTGTCCCTCCTCTTCTCTTGCTCCGTCGGACCTTACGTCGACCGTGTACGTCCGCGCCGCCCTCACCAGCAACACCAACGACGCCGACCCCATCAGCAACGCCTTAGATCCGCAGCCCAGGTTCGACGACAAGAAGAAGGGCGACACATCTCGCGGACCTGAAACCGAAACCGAATATTTGAGTTTGGGTAAATATTTATTCGTTGAAATGTGATAATTTGTGTTAGATCTCGTAGGTGTATTTGTTGGAATGAATTTATTTTAGTCGCGATTTTTGTTGTTTGAGTGCGCATATATTTTCCCGCTAGATCTTCTTGTTCGTATTTGTTGAAAAACAACATTCACGTCTGATCTTTTATTTTGTACTGCCCATGCTGGAACCTTGTCGCCATTGAGTCAGGAAGTTAGGGTTTTGTTGTTGTTGTTGTGGTATTGTGTTTTGCATGTGCTGGATTCATGTTTTGAGAGGTATATTTGTCAGCATCTGTTGTTTGTGGGTCAGTGAAGGGATACAAATATTTGGTGTATGTTGGAAGAATTGTGTGGTTGGTAGATAAGATATTGAGAATCTGTGGGTTGGGGTTGTGGTAAAAGTTTTTGTAATAGGTAGTACTTTGGGTAGTACTTTGGTTTAAACATTTGATTACTGTGTTTATGTGATTCAAAGGTATGTAGTAGTAGTAGTATGGAGTTTTAATTTTTTCGTCCAGAACAGCCATAGCTTAGCCGTAGTACATGGTGTGGGGCTAAGTTATTTGGTTGTGGTGTGTACCACCTACTTGGCATATTTACGGTTTTAGGTTCATGGGATGGTGTTTTGCGTACGATTCCTGAAATACATTCAATGTATGTCATAACTGATAAATGATTTTGTTGTGATTGTATCCAATTCTTTGGACTGGAGCTTGCGTCCATACAAGTTTGTTGATCACTTTAGTTACAGGTCATGTGAATGCAACGTATTTAACCCGAACAAGTGGAGTAAAACTTGTGGCAATGTGGTTTATTATTTAGGTGTGATGGACACTCCCAATAGGAGTACCAACAGCAATGGTGTGTCGTATGATTGGGAATCCAATTCTGAGTCAGACTCTGGGCCTAGTACGGAAGATTCGCACAGTAATAACTTTGGAGGTAATGATGTTGAAGGGGAAGGGGAAGGGTCAGTTTCTAGTGTAGATGATAGTCTTCGTTTGTTGAATGATATAGAGATTGTGCAAATGAAATTTGTTTCTGAGGAAGAGGCTGGTCTATTCTACAATGCGTATGCCAAGGCAATGGGTTTTAGTGTACGCAAACATAAAAGTAAACCACATAGGGGCAATGAAGGGTATGTAAAGTGGAGGGCTTGGGTTTGTTCTAGGGAAGGTAAAAGAAACAAGAAGCACTTAGAACGCACTGATCGGAAACGACGTCATAGAGCAGAAACAAGAACTGGTTGTGGTGCTAAATTCCGGGTCTGTTGTATGAGCAATACCATCGAAAATTATGTTGTTGTCGAGTTTGTGAGTACCCACAACCATCCCTTAGCAGCACAGCAATGTGTTCCCTTTCTTCGATCTCACAGACACGTGGGTGATGCAGATGTAGCTCAATTAATGGCCATGCGGAATGTAGGCATGAAGCCATCCCAAATTATGGACTATATGACAAGTCAGTCTGGGGGATTCCAAAATGTTGGGTTCACTTTTTCAGATTTGCGCAACAAATTGCATAGGCAGCGTACACAAGAAATAAGAAACGGGGATGCTGAGGGTGCACTGGGATACTTGTCTGCACAGGTAAGTAATGATCCGCAATTTTTCTTCAAGTATAGTGTTGATGAGGAGGACCGGTTGGAGACACTCTTCTGGGCAGATGGGAGGTCTCAGATGGATTATGCTGCATTCGGAGATGTTTTAGTTTTTGACACGACATATCGGACCAATGCTTACAAGAAGCCATTTGTCATATTGGCGGGAGTCAGTAATAACTTTATGACGACCATATTTGGGTGTGCGTTGTTGTCGAAGGAGACAGAGGAGTCGTACAATTGGGTGCTTGCAACATTTTTGGAGGCCATGAATGGTAAACGGCCGATCTCTGTGGTAACAGATGGTGATTTGGCGATGCGCAATGCAATTAGGAAAATTTTCCCAGATGCAAGGCATCGATTATGTTCGTGGCATTTGGAGCGAAATGCAGCAAAAAATGTTCATATGCCGGGATTTGTATCTGACTTTACCAAGTTGATGCAAATGGAATGTGAGGTTGAAGAATTTGAGAGTCTTTGGGCTGACATGGTTTCACACTATGGAGTAGAGACAAATGCTTGGGTGGTAGAGATGTATAGGGACCGGAAAAGATGGGCCGAGGCATATCTCCTCGGCCATTTCTTTGCCGGGATGAGGACAACTCAGCGATGTGAAGGTATGAACTCTTATATGAATCAGTTCTTAAAAGTAAGGTTACGACTTTTTGAATTTGTCCAACAGTACCATCGAGGTCTGGCTAGGATGCGAATTGCCGATGCAGGGGCAGAGACATCAACGGAGCACAGTACCCCTGTATTGATAACGCAATTGAAAACCTTAGAGAAGAACGGAACTGAGGTGTACACACAATACATATTCAGATTGTTTCAGGATGAAATACAGCGCACGTCTGCATTGATTGTGGCGCGTCGTGTTGATGAGGTGGAGCGTCGATTGTACTTCATTGAAATGTACTCCCATCCCGAGTCCAATTGGATGGTTGAGTATTATGCAATGGAAAGCAGAATGAATTGTTCTTGCATGATGTTTGAGTCATTTGGTCTGCCTTGTTGCCACATGATTGTGGTCATGAAATATGAACACCTACGGACCATTCCCCCGAGTTTAGTCATGCGAAGATGGACAAGGTGTGCTCGGCCTGTGGCCCAACAACGACAGCCTGGCCAAATGTGTCGCACTGCAGCCCAGACGGCTAGGTATGGGATATTGAGTTCGGGTTACAATTTGATGTCATTTTATGCGTCACACGGGCAGGACTCTTTTGAAGATGCTAGGGAAGCGGAGTACGAAATGACATCCTGGATGAGGAAGCGTTGGGAGAGGGAAAACAATAAGGACAACAAGACCGACATTGGTGAAGCAAGCAATGGCCAATTATTATTTGGTGTGGGTGATCCACTTGTGGTGAAGACCAAAGGCAACCCAGGAAAGAACTCATCTGCCCAACATTATCCAAATCCTAGGAAATGTAGCAATTGCAAGTGCCGAGGTCACGATAAGAGGACATGTCCGAAGTTGTCATCCGGGCATCCAATTGACGACCTTCCTATGTAGTGAATTTTTTTTATTTCGAAGAAGTTAATGTAAAAGTGTACTGTTTGTGTAACATGTAAATGTAAGGCCTCATTGTAATAATGTCAAGTATCCTGAATGTTTTTACATTTGTGTTGTAGTAGTGGTACTTAGTAAGTTGAATTAGTAAGTTTTATTCTGTTTGAATATTGGTATATCATATGTTCAGATTTTCAAACAACTCATATTTGGCCATCCGTTTCCTATACCTAACTTGCATGTCATACGATACAATAGTTTGTCTTTACATATGAAATATCATGTTTCATTTGTTTGGAATATGAACTGTTATACTAGTTTTCGATAGCCAAAAGTTCACATACATATTATTTGGACTGATTAAATTTGTATGATGTGCTTGTTTTGCAGCATATTGCAATTATGTCTACGAAAAGGAAAAATCTTGATTCGGCTTCGTCTCCTTCTTTACGAAGATCTAAACGACTTGCAGCACTATCAGTGGACCAATCCAGTGATGGTCGGGATGACGACGAATTGAATGTCCCCTCTGGTGGTGACAATGAGGATATGAGTACTAGTATCTCCCATGCTGACAATGACAGTGATGGTGACAGTGATGGTGAGAATGATGGTGACAATGATGGTCAGAGTGAGAGTGATGATGAGAGTGATGGTGAGAGTGATGGTGAGAGTGAGAGTGAGGGTGCAATCAAGCTGCCAAACCTGTCGAACTTTGTATCACGCCCAGTAATTGAGGAGAGGAGTGTGGCGATTGGGAAGTTGAAGAAAATAACGTGCATTCCTGACCTGTTGAAAGATTTGGGATTAAATCCTATTTGCACGTATAGAGGGAAGGCGAATTGGACCCTGGTCCGGGAGTTCTTTGTCGGAATAGATCCCTTCAACATTGACAAGGAGAAAAGGGTATTGGTGTCCAAAGTACGGGGCCATATTATTAAAGTAACTCCGGACAGGCTGGCCCAATATAAAAACATAAAGCGACCTCTTGAGACAGAAAAACAATACCCATATCTTCCTGGGGTTGAAATCCCAAGTGTGCATGACATCTGGAACACCTTGTGCCATGGTAGTTGGCCAGCCGACGACAATCCCATCATCCTTTTGAATGGCTTGAAGAAAGACTTTGTGCTCCTCCACCATATATTTTGGTGGAATGTGAAGCCTAAGTCCCCACGCCGGGAGCTTAATGCTAACCAGGCGATGTTGCTCCATGCGGTTTACAATGGGTTCAAGCCCGATATTGCAAGTATATGGTGGGACACAATATATGAAGCATGGTCCAACAACCATCCGAAAGCATCCCTTCCTCTTGGCCACTTGCTGACTGGTTTTGTGCATAAGGGACGTAAAATACCTGACCTAATGCAGGACAAGTTTGGAAAAGAAGTTACAGTTATAGGTCGTGGTACGATTGGGAAATCCGAAGGGCAGAGTAAGTTGCATCGGAAGGCTAAGAACCCTGCAACTCTGGAAGGCATTCAAGATTTGTTGGAATCTATTCTTGAAAATCAATACGAGTTCAATGCAATGTTGAAAAACGTCCAGCGTGTTGTGTGCCCTCCTTTTCCTTATTCTGATGAATGATGCAGACGGGCCTCATAACTTTTGTGACTGAACTAAACTTAATCGTAAGTGAGAACTTTTGTTGTTTCGTTCTTTGGACTATGTTGGGTACTTCGTATTCTGTACTATGTCTATGTCGTGCATGGATGGTGGTAAGGTTGAACTAAACAAATCTGCAGGATAGGTGATTATGACTTAATGTTCATTTATGATCTCGTTTTGTTATGGTTTTCGGATGTTATCGTAAACTTCTGCGTAGTTTGGTGATAATGTAATGACTAACTTTTGTTGACATGGTGCACGTGTACTCGTGCACCTTTATTGGTTGTTCAGAACGCTGTGATTGTTGTGTGTGGTTGTTTACGTATATGTACATGCCACTGTCAGTATATAGAATGTGATTGATTGGGTGATCGATTGTGGTAGGTCGTATATTGTTGAATGGTGTTAGTATAGCCCCCATGCTTATTGCAGTGTTACTGTGATAGCCCTAAAATGGATATAGTGATGGTGACATCTGGGTTGTCTGGCAATTTTATAATGCAGTTTCAATTGTGTTATAACAGGTACAAGTCCATTTGTGTTCATCCCTAGGTTTGTCCGTAATTGTGCTTGGAAACTCCCCGGTCCGGTCCAGTTCTTGGCCATTTATAATTACCTTTATAATATCGTGTTTGACTGTAATTTTCAGAAATCATGAAAACTGAGTACATACAAAAAACATTGTCCGGCAATCACAGATTTTGGCTTTTCGGATATTTTCATTTACAGTTCAACAGTTCAACAGAGGATAAATTAAAGGCAAGGATTTTGTTGTACCCAAAAATAGCAACGAGGTTATTTTTTTAAGTTTTGTAATACCAAGTACGTCCATAACGACGATAAAGGTATATAACGATAGATTCTGCATATCATAGAAAGAACATACCATATGCCGTGAGCAATTTTTATTATTTACTTCCCAATCTTCGTTTGACCTTATATATGACTGATTGGGTTATCGGTTGTCGTTGTAGGTCCTAAGTTCTATGTCTGTCAACGTATTTTCCGTACACATCGATAGGACTTACAGGTTCATGCGAAGTAGTTGGAAAATCCTTAAGTCAAATGTTGCGAATTAGAATAAATAGGTGTACCGCTTCATAATTGCAGTCATATGATTGTCAAATGACATATTTCAACAATATCCTTCAATTTGGATAAATACAGCGTCATGCGAATCCGTTCGTAAATCCTGAACTCACATATAAGTTATTAAATAAAGGGATTTCAAAGTTTTCACGCCTATATTGAAAACTTTGTGTTCGAAATTATGATGTATGCTCCAAATGGGGGGTCTTCGGGAGGACCTCAGCAGTAATCCCATGATGGAGCAAATCACTACGTATACCATCCCTTCTCTACTAGTATGTCACGTGCCACAATTAACCAAACCCTGCATTATAGTATAATGTTACGATATCAACATACAGAGATAGAGAGCAAATTTACAACAATGAATGTATATATACGAAAACAAAATGGACCATGCAAATGGAGTAAGGGGGGTTAGAAATCAGTCGGGAATTTGGATGGATAAGGACAGCCTAAGGACATAGTTAGGGGTGCCTTTGTTTTGACAGTGATTTGGTTGGATTTGGTTTAGTTAGTGGTTGGGGAGACGGTTTCCACATGAAGTGTGTGTGGTCGTCCTTTACTCTGAAATATTCTACCTCTCCACAGTTCTGAGTACTGTGCTTCTGACCAAGCCACGTTCGTCATAAGGGGTAAGGCCTAAGACCGATTGAACGACCGATGGGTTGGCGGTTGACCGATGGGTATCCAATTGTTTGTACAGATGAAGACATAATATGACCCTCTATTGGGAAGGTAAATTCACCTGAGTGGCTTTTTCGATTTTCAGGTGAGTTGGAACGAGTACTATGACATAAAAATACCAAAATAAACTAAACCTTGTTATTTACTTCCTTCATTGCATAAGTTGGGAACAGCAAAATGAAAATAAGTATGGGATGGAGAGTTTACTTTACCTTATGGTTATGATTGAACAGGGCACGTGACATGACAACTACGATGGTCCAAGTGATATGACATGAGAACTACGATGGTCCAACTACGGATCACCACCCCCGAACCATATCACACTTACTTATTATACTATAATGGCCTCCTATGGATGGATATGTATGGGGTTGTGTGTGGTTTCAGTGACAAATGGTAAAGCCTTTGATGGGCCGTAATAGTATGGTCTTGTAGACAGAGAGAGAGCGTCAGAGAGGGAGGGAGATAGAGAGGCGTTGTAGTGTACAAACTCCAAACTTCCCGATGGTATTAATAGGCAGGATTGTGGTCATATTTTCTATCCTTTAGACGGTACCGATGTGACTGAATGGGCCCAACCCACATGCATTTTTACAGCATGCCTCCCTCCACATGCAGCTTTGTCGAATTGCAGGCCTAAAATCACTATTTCCCCTATGACCGAATGACCGATCGATTAAGACATCGTCGTCTAGTTATGTCATGTAGTTCACGTGACCCAAAAATTCCACCTGTACTCAATTATTCGCGGGTGAACTGAGCGTCACTCAATAATTCGCAGTTTCAGATATAGGGGCCGTTCGGCTAAATAAGGCAAAGTGGCTTGTTTTTGGTCCTTATTAAAATATTTTATCGTATTACTTGGCTTATCAAATGTCGTACTTATTAGATTCCTCTTGAAATGATGATGCAATCATCCCCCAATAAAATGCTGATAAGCCAAGTGATACGGAAACAATTTTCATAAGGACAACAAATGAGCAAGTTTGCCTTATTTACCCCAACGCCCCCTTACTCCCCCTATCCATATGCCACTCACTATAAGTATGGGATGAGGGTTGTTTCTCATGACCGAACCCCATACAACCATGGCCTCGTATCCTTCTCTTCATCTCCCCTTACTGAAGTTGTTTTATTGGCTTGTGTGGGTTGGGACAACATTCATTTACTTTGGAGCAAGGGTTGCTATTGTCGAAATGGGAGGTTTTCGGGAATACAACAACATATCTACCAGGCTTGTCATCAGTAAAATAAGGTGATTGCTGCCAGCTAGTCAAGGTAGATGATGGGAAACCATCTATTCCGGTGTTGGAATTATAGTCACGTCGTCACTAGTGAAACTGTGAAAGGATCATCACTTCCATCACGATTATTTGCCTATATACTTTAGTATTTGCGTTTGACATTGACAATATTACCATAAGTGGTGGGTAATATTGAATTGTTATTAATGTAATCTTGGTTAGTCATTTTTGTAGGTGACTTTGCCCAAGCCTGCTATTCATTTACTCATCGTGCATTACATATTTCAATTACATTACGTATTGCAATCCCATTGCAATAACATTACATGAAAAATATTGACGAACATGGGAATATTAGAAATTAGAAATTCTATACGGACGGTCCGTGTATAATAAAATGCGCGCCAAGCCTGTATGGATACTGAGAGGTAAGTAAAAGCATTGTGTTCCAAACATTATGCATATAAAATAAGGATAGTACAAAATACAGTTGAACGGGCATACATAACGTGACGGTAAGTGACAATGGAACTTGGGTTACGAACTACACAGTAGTTATACTTTGTCAACCGATCATAATAACAACAGATATGACCACGATTGCAGCAAGTAAACACCAAACCAATCCACGATTTATAGTTCTCATGACCCGAGCGTGGTCTTCTAGCATCTGAACCTTTGTTTCAAGAACAGCAACATGGCTCCCGTCTGTCGTACTAACTTCAACGTTTTGGGATATGGGCAAACACCACCTAAAGAATAAACACCTTCCATTTCTTTTTGAACATGTATAGTACAAGCTCCCCGGGTGTTTTGAGTTTGGCCCTGCAATCCTCAAGTTTGCCCACATCCCACAATCACAGTTGGGTGTCGTTGGGTCATAACGAGGACCGAAAGGATCGTCACCATCACCACCCCTCTGATTACTGCTCGAACAGGACATTTGGGGATCTTTTCTTGAAGACGCGGAGAGAGAGAGAGAGAGTAAAACGAGAGAGAGAGAGAGAGAGAGAGTAAAACGAGAGAGAGAGAGAGAGAGAGAGGTACAAAACAGGTATTTATTTATAAATGGGGGGGGCCGATAGAATTCAAAATTTCATTAAAATGTTCTCCGGCGGGAAACTGTTCAGTGATCCAGTAGGGGTACAGTTGGTGGATGTGGGAGTAGTACGACCGAAGTTTCCCCATTCCACAACCCCAAACACAATGGTACACATATTTCATACAGGAGTACGTGGCCAATTTTTGTGGGGCCCATTACGGGTCCCATACAAATGTTTCGAGCCGTTGAGTAAATGTGAAACATTTTCCCAACGGCCCTCGCAAACATTCAGTTGCGTCCACTACGTACAGATATTCGATCCAATCATCTAAGTTTTTCATATCCTGAAATCAAAATGAGAAATTAAATTACATGCTTGGATTGAACACCCAACAGTATCGGATTGAGCTGTATTTTTGTAGGAGCCCTAGAAATAATATTTTACATTTCATGGTCGGATGGGATCATTTGTGCGGGAGGGTCCGTAGTGGGCCCCAAAAAGAAATCTATGTAGAAAATGTGTAACGACTGTCTGTACCCATACACACTTTTTGTTTCCCCAATTACGATTACGGTGGGACTATAAGTTCAATACGTATGTATATTTATGTACTACCTCCGTCCGAAATTATTTGTTCCAAATATTAATGTAATGCAAGGTCATGAAATGGTTTGTTTGGATTGTGTTTGAAAAATTTTTCCGGATAATAGTGGAGGTAATAAGGGGGAGGAGTTAAGGGAGTTTGACAATGTTCAAATCAAAACATCAACCATCGACCTATCTTCAGTTCAAACGATTGTCATTCTTACAACGCAACAATTTGTACGTGAATGGAATGTAATGTAAAGGTAAATTAAAACGAAACCAAACAAATACTCCCTCCGTCCCAAAATGATTGTCCGGTCCGCAAAACGGAGTGTTAAAAAAAGTTTGAATTTTTTCAAGAAAAATTTCAAACTTTTTTCATAAATTAAAAATACTCATTGATATCTAGTAAGTTGTTAAAAAACTTTTGATTTTTTCTTGCAAAAATTGTATTATTTTTAGCACTCCGTTTTGCGGACCGGACAAGCATTTTGGGACGGAGGGAGTAGTTCATAATACATCGACGAGTACTCCGAATACATCCACATTGTTACAAAACCTTCAACATAGTCGGACTACTCTGTCCATTCAATCAAAACAAAACAGGGAAAAACAACTACCAAACAACTGACATTAAACATCAACAAAACAACAGCCACACATTCCTACTACACACACACCCAAACCAACCAACCATTACCCTTAATAACCAAACATTGTCCACATCAAAACAAAAAACATAAGGTACCCAAAACATAAACATACCTACACAGCCCAACAAACCATACGAACCTAAGTAGTACGTAGAAGAACCCACATCAAACCTCGTAATCTCTTACCCCTCTGCCTCGTTTGCTAGGTCAGAGGTCAGGTAATCGGCCAAAGCAAGGTGTTGGGCCTTCAGTTTTGGCTTTCTCCACACCGCACCTGAACCCACACCAGCAGCATGTTGCAAAAGATCCCTGTACTTGAACTGTTGTTTCTTCTTTCCAGGACAGAACGGACACCTGAGTGAACCATCTCGATTTTTGACCGTGTATTTCCCTGTCTTCAAATCGTCATACGGCTTCTTTTTGTAGTCGTTGGTCTCTGAGTCACTAATATCTGTGGAGGACTCTGATATGTTTCCTGTTTTGTTATCCATGGGACAGCACGACAAAGAAATCTTGAAAAAATATAAGGACGGATACAGGAGTTGAGGGAGAGGAGTTGAGGAGTTGAGGAAGAGGAGTAAAGGGAGCGAGGGGGGAGGAGTATTATTTATATATGACATGCACCACCCCAGATGGCAGGTGGAAAGATGGGGGGGGGGGGTGTTTGGGAACCGGAAAGGTGGGAAGCAGTTACGAAATATTTCTCTTCCAATCGGTGGTGACAACTGAAACGATCTCGTTCCCTTTCGTAAGTCGTGTCCCTCTGTAAGAGTATACCTACAGTCATGTCCCTCTATATTCCTTCCCCTCCGTAACTGATGTCCCCCTAAATACGTTCCTGGTTCCAATGATGTATGGTTTTAGACGAACAAAACCAAACCGAATGCCCTGCTCGCCCCTGCACTGCTATATAAAAAGCTACCTAAAAAGCATGCATGATGTACCATGCAGTTAGGTGTTTACGTTATACCAAGTTGGTACAAAAGCCAATCACAAAAAAATATGTAGACTTCCCAGGAAATGTACAAAGTCAAACCATGTTTTAGTTCGTAGTATTGCTCTTCAATAGTCCTAACTTTATTGTTTACGTTAATTATTGAGGCGAAACGGATTCAATATGGGTCAATATGTATCATTAAAATGTTTGTCTTCATACGTTTCCGTCAATGCCATTGTATAGCATTCCGGCAAAATGAAAGACACGGATTTTGAAATGTGTGACAAATTCCCACAAGTGGATGGAATTTACAGTACAAGTTGGACAATGTTAACAATACAAGGCATCGAAAAAATTTACGAAATATTCATATCATGAACAAATTATCATGGTACTTACAACCCCACAATCAGTAGGTGAATACTTAGTATTACAATACTTACAAGCGGACAATCAATAGAGAAATCGATTCTAAGTCAAACCAAGTCATGACAATGAAAACCACATTTTGGTTAAATCCAGGCGAACTACTTCCAGTCAAACTAGTCCGACAAATGACAGGTCAGTCCAGTTGCAAATCCAACCAAAAGTCATACACTACGTATGTACACATTCGTACCCTTTACCCTCCCATGGACTGGGCAAGTTCCTGTCTTGTTTGTACTTACAGTATTTCCAATATTGGGTACGTGCAAAACGTTAGAACAATCTAGCCCAACTACTTCCAGGCAAACAACAATGACAAACTCCCACTCCACTTGACTACCCAAATACCAAAGTAATGGACGTTCATGGTCACACTGTTGTTTAATATTAGCCTCCCACATAATATGAAAGTTCCTGTCTTGTTTGTACACAACGAATTTCAAACACCTTTACGTGGATAACATTGTCACAACTCTGAAAACCCCCAGAGGACTCAAAATAGATTGAAAGGTAGCCATTTGTCTGTTTCGCAGTTGGATACCATGTAATGCATGGCTGTACAAATGGACGACGCACCCCATCCCTGTAAACTGTACAACATAGTATACGTTACGTAATTGGTACTTGAATGAATTGCATAAAACAAATGTTGGTAATAATTGCTGGTTGAAATGATACCTCTTTATTGGACATATTGGCCACTTCCAGATTCTATTGCAACAGTAGCTCCCATACCACCTCCTCTTCCTGTACCACCAACTCGTCCCCTACCACGTCCTCTTCCTCTGGCAGTTGTGTTTTGTCCACCCCGTCGCCTTCCTTGACCAGTTGTGTGTTGTGCACTTATGTTTGGTATCCCCCGTTCACTTTCACTGTCATCTGACCATAAAGGGTCATCCAAATAAATATGTATTTGAGCCTCTCGCCCATACAGGTCAAACATTTCAGCCAAAGCCACATCTCCGTCAATCCGAAGTAACCTTATCTCTCCATCAGTTGCTGTGACTTGGTAAACTAACCTTACTAGATTGGAACACCCAATTTCATTGATTACAGCCCGGAGTTCATAATAGGACATTCTACCACTAATAGGCATACATTGTCCTACCTGGCCACCAATATAACTGAAAGGTGTTTCCACTAGTTTTCCCCCAAAATGAATAAGCAAGGTTACTTTGCATTTGCGTTGCACAATTAACTCTGACATAATAATGCATCAATAAACAAATAATGCATCAATAAACAAAGCTGTATCAGGACACTTGAACAATAAATAACTATAGAGCACAGAGTACTACACTAAATTCGTAGTTACGTTCGCGAATGACGCACCTATGACCTATGTTTGGCTGTTCACATGGTCTGTACGATTTATAGTTATAGAAAAGTCAAGTTACGTTCTTGTGGTATGACAGACGCCGTGTTTTTTTCAAACTACTCCAAACAATGAGCAATGGGAGGTGTCGTGCAGAGGATAATTGTTACATAAACACAGTTGTACCTCTTCCTGCCTTCCATGCCTCAAATTTGTTCATCACCTCCAACGCATCCCGGTTATTTTCGTCACCACACAATTCCAGCAACAACCTTGGCCTTTCAGTATCGTCCATCTACAAAACCAAAACGTAGCTTACGTTTACTACACTAACACAACCAGAGAAGCACAACATTACGATGGTTGCCAAAGTACAAGTACTAACCGTGTGTACACCTGATGAGTAATTAAACCCTTGCATGAATTTTATCACAAACATGCCACAATAATACCTACAAATGTGCAGACACGATTGAATTAAACGACTACAAAGCCAACTACCACATTGTAGACAATCATATATGTTTCAAAAATTACCCGTCCGTATCTTGCTGCATGGGTTGCCTTTGAACATTTGCAATGTTAAACTTTGTCACATCAAACTGATAGAGGTCTCCATATTGGAAGACCAACGCGCGGTGTAATCCCTCCAGCTAATCGAAAAAACAAGTTGTTAGAATACAAATCAGGCATACCATAAAACATGGTCTATGCGAGGTGCGCCATACCAGTGCCCTTGTCAGTTTCTTACGGTAGCTATTGGATCGACTTGCGGGCTTAGAATCAAAAATATAGGCCATCCGAATACCAATGTCTATTTTAATGCAAAACCAATGGCTCCCACGATCATTAGTTGGTATGTATATCTGCGACCAAAGGCAAACAATCATCATTCCCCTTCAATTGAAAGCATAACATATAATTTATGTACTACTAACTTATTGGAACTTGTATTTGTTTACCATCGAGCATGAGCGAATGTCACCAGTAAAATTTGTATCTCCGAAGTAACAATCGCATAACTTCTTGACATCACAATCTGTCATGTTCGGATTGTCTAATATATGCCTCTGCAAATGAACGACGCTATTAGCTTGAAAACTAGTAGTACAAGTACAACTAAGAAATGGGAAATTTATTAAACTCACCGATACAGTCACCGGCAAATACCACATCAAGTGCCGCTTGTCCGGATATTGCAACCTTTCGGCATTTGTCATTTGCACGGCAACCAAATTTAGAATCTACCAACCATACATCATACGGTACATCATATTCTAAGACCACATTTGACAAATTTGCAAAACATCATAACAAAATAATAAGTTCAACTTTAAGCAAATGAGAAAATCATATGACACACACCGTGTCTAGTATCCAAATTCGGGGTTTCAAGCTGCACAATTCAAATTGGGTTGCGAATAATCTTTCGGTGCCAAACAATTTCAGGTGCACATAAGATTCCCTACAAGTAGGATTTCGATTAAACGACCATCGTACTTGAGTTGACATCAGAAAACAACATATACAGGCATGGTAAAAAAAATGTACCCATTAGCTGGATCACGATTATCAAAAATGAACTCCGTGAACAAGGCCTCATGGTCAGTTAAAGGTTCATAGGTTGGGTTCATTGCATTGATTGCATCGTCCGCCATTTCTTCAATATATGCCTTAACAATATACGAACGGGAAGGAAGTAAAGGTTAGCATCAGTACAATAGTGTAGAGAATATTTGGGAATGACTACTAACCATGGTTTTTGGAGGAAACTGTTCAACACCAACAGATTGCAAACCCTTCTTCGAAGCAAACCGTCCACGGAACTGTTACATTGGACAGCAAAAACTATGTAAGAGACCTCAGGTGGTAAATAGAAAATATATGTAAATGGGGAAAATATACACACAGTGGGAACATTCACATCCACGTTGTCCAATTTCTCCTTGACTGGTTGTTTCTTTGGAGGGTTCCTCTTCTTCACACCATCCTTGGTAAAGGGGGAACGCTGGAAGTGGCTTTTCTTCAACTGATCATCCTGGCGCAACCGCGGTTCTTCCTTATGCACGTCCACATTTTCATAACCACCAACAGACGGGGCAGGGTTCCCATTTTGCAACTTCCTTTTCCGACCTCTACTCAATCCTCCAAGCGACCTAAACCCCTTCACCGGTGAAGGTGAACATACATCCTCGTCCCCGTCCACTTGTATCCTCCTTCTTGCAGCACTTCGAGTGGAAGGGCCCTTCGATTCTTGAACCACTCGTTGGGGGGTATTGAACAAATTGGTTGTTGGGGTTTTACTTAGATTTTGTGCCGTTACTTGGGGAGAGGAATTCGCAAAAGGGTGGACAGGGTCCAAGTCAATTTCTTCGCCCATATCTTCTTCCAGCTTAGACCGCGCCGGCATTTCTAAGCCAATGTCCCTACCAAGGCTAGGATTCGTTGACAAGCCCTTCGATTCATTCATCGCAAGATCAGGGATTTCAAATACGGTGGGTGGTGAACTTTGAGAACTATGTAATCCCTTGAGGAGGGTTGCCGCTTGTCCCATAAGTTGGACATTGTTTACGTCCACTCCTTCACCCTTTTCTCCGTGCGGATTACTCTGAAATTCAGTCCCAAGAACCTTTGCCATGAACATATTTTGCCTCAACAAAAGACCTGCCACAGTTACAAGTGTACTTGTCATGGTCTTTACATCGGTACTTGAAATATGGGACACACCACCACCTTGATTGCCACGTCCTTCCCCAACCTCTGTGAAATGCACCACCACCCCCTCCATATCATAACCTCCTATTTTGTCAAAATGGTGCAACACGGTTTTCATTTCAGCATCACCCCAAATAACCAATGCGGGGAATTTCCGAATGGAAGGCTTCACAATTGGAGAGACACGTTCCAAGTAGAAAACCTACATTGTGCGATGATCAATTGAATAATGCATAACCAAAACATAACCACAGTCAAATAAAACTTATACTGCATATAAACACCATAAATGCATAATCACACATACGTACCACCAAAAGGAATAGGCAACCAGTCGGTTGTACATGATGCTTATGACGTTGTTCTTGTATACCCTTACATAAGAAATGTAGGGTTAGGTTCGCCCAATTAGAATTGCCCATTGCCTCAACATCAGTAACTGCATTGACAAGGGATCGACTAACACCCGCTTTTGTGTTTGGGCATAAAAAGCATCCCAATATATACAACGCAAATTTCCTCTTGAACACATCATTTACTTCCTCAGTTTTGTCCAAATACTCTCTTAGCTCTTTTAGTTGGACCACCCCATTCCTCATTCCTAGGTTTTCACATACTTCTTCACATGCTTCCGACGTAATCCCCTCCAAGTCAATAACGTTGCCTTGGGCATTAATGCCCAAGCAGTCATGAACATCGGACTCATTGACAACAAAAGTACGTCCATGAACAGTTAGTTCTCGAGAAACAGGATCAAATTTTCCAACCAACCATTTACATATCGCATGGTTCATCAACGTACACCTCAATTGTAAGATTCCACCCAACCCAATTTCCTCAACTGCGCGGCGTTGATCTACACTTAACTTTTTCACTATTCCAACAATGGACTTCAAGGAGATACGGTTTTGTGGCTTTCTCTACAATGTTAAAACATAGGCACATAATTACAAGGGCACTCCAATATCAGGTCAAATAATGTTCACCTACTTATACAACTTCGAACAATTTGTACTCACTTTTACTTCCTTCGTTTCGGTCGGGAATAAATCTTTATGCTTCGCAACTTCCTCTTTCGCCACCTCAACCAAATCTTTGTACTTTTGTCTCTCCTCATTGGACAGCCTTTTCCATTGCTCACCAATGTCCCTCTTCGTCTGCAATACATACCAAATCATGCAACTTTTGTCATTCGTCACCAACAACATTACACCAAGTACATGGAACTACATCAGAATTTGTTCAGTTGAAACAAATCAAAGAAGGTCAAACAAACATAACACAACGGTTAATCGATTATTATTTCACCTGATTTGTTATTATGGTCCCTGCGTCTTTTAGCTTTGCTATGACTTCATTGCTACTTGCACAAGCAAAAAGTAGTAGTCACACATTGGCATCGAAAAAATTCATAAGTAGTCTTAAATCAGCATTAAATAAATTTAATTTCCATGAACAAAGAATACTTATATAGAATGAAGGCCGATGGCACCCTCCCTTTGAAAGCAGGGGTCTCAACGATCTGGTCTGTCATCGTGACTCGTATGCGTGGTGATGTCGGTGGGGGCTGCGGACAGTTCAAAGCCGTCAATGGTGTGGAGAGTTGAGGTTTTGGGAAATTTTTGGCCTGATCGTCAGTTTAGGTACTTCGTTTCTGAATGGGTTCAGTGGTGAGGGGATGGAAATAGAGTTAGGTCACAATAGCTTCTGCGAAATCACTTCGTCTGGAGATGGTCCTCACGGCGGATGGTCGCGGCGTCGTGCAGATGGTCGCGGCGTCGGCGTCGGCGTGGATGGTGATGGCGGTGAGGCGTCTGTACTGTGAAGGACCCAATCGCTCCTGTGCTGGGGAAGATTGAGGGGTTGAGGAGGGAGTCGGTGGTGTGCTGGGGAAGATTGACGGGTTTGAGGCGGTTAGAGGAGTAGAGGACAGACCAGGTGGTGTGCTGGGGAAGATTGGGGTTGAGAAGTTCGAGAAAATTTTTTTGGGGGGAACGACAACCTTTTTCTCCCTCAAGTTCGGCGGGGATAGTTAGTCCACGTGGTCCAATTTTTTTTTTTAATAGGTCATTTCTATTTTTTTGGGATTTTCCTACAGCAACATACATGGGACGAAAAATATACTTAACTCTTGTCAATACATACTTCATCAAATGTAAAATGTCATTCTAATAATTAATCTACGTCCGAATAATGGTGCATTCTAAACCAAGTACACCATAAAATTTGAGAGAACAATTACAAGACCAACTAAAACCGAACAATATGGACGGTATCGATCGTTGTCATTGTGTTTCGATCATACGAGTACTAAAGCAAAATACCTTAGTTCATGAACTATAAGGTTGGACATATAAATGTTCAAGGAAAGTCTTCAATATTTTTTCCTGCGGACCGATCTAAATCGTTCAGATTGCACATCTTATCAATTAAGTGTTTGTCACCAACTTCTATGATAATCGGATGTCAGCAACCACATGATCATAACACATTATATGCTTACGTAGGTATTATAGTCCTATAGTTCAAAACTCAATGACCACTTTTTCTATTCCTTCAAAATCAAAACCGTCTATCTTGTGCGTACAAGAGATTACATCATTCTGCCAAAATTAAAGTGAATGGCTTTTCGTTACAAGCTTTATCGAACATAAGTTATCATTCTTATGTTCAATTTCTGTACAAATCGATGAGCTTCATCAACCAAAATAAACTGGATGTAGCCCATAATTTCAAATAACAACCAAATAACCAATAGCAACCGAATCTACGGACTTGATTATTAAAATTAATAATTTATTGAGGTCCGTTACATTTTACTAGTCAACATATTCGCAAAACACATATACATTTTAACATTTTTTCCCACTTAACCGGGGTTAAACCGAGGTTCAAAATCTGAGAATTAAAATTAAACAATTACCAAAAGGTGACAGGCGTGCAGGCGGTCAGGCGGAACCGACAGGTGGGACCAGGGGCGGGGCTGGTGGTCAGGTCGTACTGTTACGCTCACATGTCGTTTTGGTCATGCCCTTCAGTGGTTTCCGTTATACTATTCTGTGGTTCTGTTATTCGTTATGCCTTGTATGGTTTTAGTTACGCTAACCGTGGTTATTTGGTATGCTTTTCAATGGTTTCCGTTACTCCAATGTTGGCATAACTCAACAGTTACGCCATTTCATGGTTTTGTTATGACCACATGGGGTTTGTGTTATGCCCTTTTTGGAAACTCTTATGCCAATCAATTCCTGCATTATGCCTTCCCGGGTTTCTTGTTATGCCCTTTAATGGTTTTCGTTATACATCCACTTTTTACCGGCTGGAGTTACCGCTTTGACCGGTCACTTTTGGTCAAACTTCTGGCGTGGCAAAATCTGGTCCGTCGGTTTGGTTATGCAACTTACTGGTTTTGTTATGCCTCATTATGGTTTGGTCATGCTCCTAATGGGTTTCGGTTATGCTAACAATGGTTTTGTTATGCCATAATTACGGTGTCTCCAAATCCGAGGGAGACACCGAAGTCATTACCAACTAGCTAAGGTGGTGGAGTAACAATTTACTGGGTTGGGCTGTAGCCCAGGTGGGGTTTCAAAAAATCAAAAATAAAATAAACAGAAAATTACCAGCCGGTCCAGTTTTTTGACTTCTAATTTCCATTAAGGATGTAAGAGCTGTTTAATTACGTGCAAGGATAAACAGGAGTTGAAGTTACCGTTCTACCCTTATTTCCTTTATCTACCCACGGAGAGAGAGCACGGCCTCCTCCCTCATACCGAAGCTCATCTTCACCGATCCCACCCAGATCCTACTCTCCTTCAAGCAAACCCTATCCCACCGAGTCGACTCGCTCGCCCTGTGCGAGGCCCTCCAGATCCCGCCCGACCACGCGCGGCTCATCGTCGACACGATCGCCGTCGTCCATTACTCCGATTGCGATATCGAGGCGAGCGGCGGAGTTGATGTGTGTGTGTTTTGATTATGTTTTTGTATGTTCAGTCGTATAAGAGGTTGCTGCCGAGGACGCACAAGGACTCGGCTGCGGTGGCGGACATGTGGTCATCGACGTCGTCGTTCGATGGCTATTTGTCGGCTCTTTCGCCATTGCAGGTGACTAATTGAATTCATTTTTTTTTTGTTCAATCATGTGTGAGAGAATGATAAATTGGAAGCAATTAATGTTTGTGTTTGCTGAGAATTTCACACTGCGAAATTGTTGATTCGAGCGTTGCGGCGGCGGCGGCGTTCCTTGGAGATTACATAACTGGTTGGAAATTGCTGATTGTTGTACAGCCACCACCACCTCCCCAATGTTTATCCCCCCAGAGACAAAGATGTGAATTTGTGTTTCACTGCAAATTTCACATTTCACACTGCGAAATTGTTGATTCGAGCGTTCGGCTTGCATTCTACACGCCGTGGACGGAGCCGAGGTCCTCAAGGGCACGAAGGACGTCGTGGAGGTTGGAATGGTGCGGCCGGAGGAAACGGCAGAGGCGATGGCAGACTCTGCCAGGGCGTAGAGGTACCTGAAGGCCACGTCCGTTGTCGAGGGATGAGCGTTGGGTGGATGTGAGTAAACCCCACCGATTGGCATATCTGTGCCGCCGCAATTCTTGTGACGGTGAATGCGAACTTGGTGGATCGGTTTCCAGTTTTTCCGTTACTGGCGATGGGATTTCAATGAGTTGATTTCTTTGAATTCTGTGGTGATGTTGACTGAAGTCAATGAGCCGAGGTCCAGTTTTTTTTGTGCCTACATTTCTATGGACACAAATAGTCGTTCTCACATCTACATGTAAATGCTGAGTTGAATTCAAGCAGTTCTTAGAGAATTATTATTTTTGGTTAGGTGTTCTAGAAGCGAATTTTATTGAGCCTACCCACAATAAGCAAGATTTTGAGAAAACATCTGTTTTTCAAAAGCTTGAATACCGCTTGAAGGAGATGACATGGGAATACTGGTAAGCAAATTGTTATGCATAGATTTACACTTCAAGGAGTTTCATTATGTCTCTAGTCATGGAAGCTTGTCTGGTTAAATTAGTTCTGAACTGTTTGTCTTTCAAAATATTTTTTTTGGTTTGCATAGCACGCTACATTGTGAATTGAGTCTTCATAACTGATCGGAGTTTTCTCATTGCTTTGTAGAGTTAGCTCAAGAGCTTTCTTTTCCCTTCATTTTTCCTTGCCAGTTTATATTTGCAGTGTTTACTAGTGATGAATTTTTTCTGTTCAATATTTGTATTTTCTAGGGGGGGGTCTGTGGAGCTTGTCTTTTACACTGTGAAATTGTGTTGGACTGTGAAGAAGGTTGAATTTGTGTTTTTTTTAAAAAAGTCGCCGGAAAAGTGAAATTGTATTGGATTTGTATTTTTTTTCATAAAAAAGTCGCCGAAAAAGTGAATTTCACACTGTGAAATTGTGTTGGACTGTGAATTTCACACTGCGAATTTGTGATCGTCGGAGTTCCATTGCGTTGGACAAATCCTGAAACTCTTTCAACGAAATCTCCTTTGATGATTCAATCTTCTTCCCAGATTTCTTACCCATTGCTTTCTATTGTTAACGACAAAGAATTTACTTAGATTTTTCTTGAATATCGGCAAATTTAGTTTCGTAATGCTAAGAGGGTAAGAAACGAAATGGTTGCTTGTGAGCTATATGCCATGTTTGATTGGTTGGAATAGTAATCCTACCGGAAGAATTATCACACCAACAAATAGTGAAGGCATATTAATGTTATTTTCTTATAGTATTTTACATCTCAAGCTTTGTGGGATTTAATAATCAGGGGAATTGTAATCCTGTAGGCCTTGAATTGAGCAAGTAATTTGTTGTACTAATAAAAAGTAAAGGCATGACCAGAAGAATTATGTGAAGTGAGTGAATTTATCCGATTGAGGCATGATTGGTATACATACTATATTCGCCATTGTTATTTTGTCATAGAAGCTTTGTATGCTTAGGACAGTCCAAGCTTGATCCAGACATAGCTACGGAGAGAAAATGTAACTCTGAGCTCGCATTGACCTGAATTAGGCACACTCATTTGAACAGAACTTTGGTTATGATAGGTTCAGTCTTTTGCTCTTGGCAACAAAACTGGCTTATGTTGTATGTTGTTTTGTATGTCTCGACTGTTCGTTCTACTTGCTTACAAGATGTTTTGAGGTTGTTAACCAAATTGGACATGTTTAATCTGCCCTCTGCATGTCAGATTGACTTTTTCTCCACAACGTCGTGCAGTTGTCAATATCAGCTTCAAACTTATGTGATCGGGATGTGCTTTCCAAGGTTTGTCTTTCTGCAGATACCTTTCATTGCCTTTTTATATTCTACGGGGTTAGTCTATGATGTGTGCTTTCCTTTGGCAAGATGAACTTGGCAAAACTAACGAGAAACATGAACTTTACCTTCTTCCCCCCCCTGTATTTGGGAGTAAGAGACGCTTATTTTGAGAAAGAAATGGAAGTACAGCGGGAGAGAGGTCAAAGCTATTGGAAATTTCTAGCTGTAACCTTGAGATGTTTTTTGAGGGTTTCAAGGTGGATACTGAAATTCCAAAGGATGAGAGGAAATCCCTGATTTTATATATATATTGCTCATATTGTGCGGCAATAGCATTGTCAACATGCACGAGCCATGGGTGCATAGTAGAACCAATTTCCTATTAGTTTAGCTTTTGGGATAACTGGTGATCTAACTAAACAATTAAAAACTCTGAGAAGTGAAATTTGTCGACTACTAAGCTGGCTCCACATCGAAACCCGTTCACTTTGAATATATATAATGTTCAGATTACCATGTTGTTATATTTCACTTGTTGATGCTTTTTTAAAAGCTCAGTTTCTTCTTTTGACATCTGTTACAAGCTCATATCTTTAGGTGCCTTCAACTAGTTTCATAAGTATATTTTCCGTATGAAGCTATATTCCAACTTGGTTATAGCAGTCACCTTTAGAAGGCTTTTGTTTTTTCAGAGTGATCCTATGGCAGTTGTTTACACAAAAGGAAGATATGGTACGCTTCAAGAGATTGGCCGCACTGAAGTGGTGCTAAATTCATTGAATCCCAAGTGGATCACAAAGCATGCGGTTACCTATCATTTTGAGGTGGTGCAGACTTTGGTGTACGTTTCAATGCTTCCATCTTTGCTTTTTACAAAGTCAATACCTATGTTCCGAGTTTCATGTAACTTGAGAAATTTTCTTCTATCCCAGGTTCTGTGTCTACGATGTAGACACTCAGTTTCACAATCTAGATGTAAAGGTAAACGCCTACTTGAATTTGTAAATTTCAAACCCCATACAGCCTCGCAAATGTGGGAGGCAAGTTTTTTTAATTTGCCCAAAGGAAAATTAAAAATTGGACAAGTCTGTTGTTTCAAGAGCAATATAAAATTACTAAGGTTTAGTTTCGATCTATGGAAATGAGGTTTTCTGCTTGTTCATATCTAAAATCCAAACTGAAAAAAGTCGCCTGAAAAAATGAAAAAAACACTGCGAAATTGTAAATTTTACACTGCGAAATTGTGTATTTCACACTGCGAAATTGTGTATTTCACACTGCGAAATTGTGAATTTGTCTGAAGGAGGAAGAGAGCATCCAGCCAAACACATCCTCCCACGGAGGAGGGAAGTGTTCGGCCAAGGAGAGTCCTCCCAAGGTGCTATTGAATGCCTCACTTTCCATGATGACATCCTACGGAGCATTCTCCCTAGGTGCGAATGGGTGCCTCGCTTTCCGAGGACTGACCACCTCTTATGGTGCTCTTCGAACTCCTTTAGTTCACTACAAATCATCAAAGGCGACTCCAACACCACCCTGGGCTGGTAGTAGAGCCTAGTACCTTACTTGGGACATGTTGGGAGGCTAATGCAAAAGATTGTCAAGAAGGATGAGCCTGCCCTCGACGAGCGCTGACATCAATCTGATATCTCGAAAGATGCATCACACCTACCATGTGACATCTAGAAGCCTGTATCATATCTACCACCCTAAATAGCCTCTATTAGTTCATGATACAAGCCCCAAGGTCTGAAGTTGAGGCTCATAGAGGAAGCAATGTTAATCTCCATCTTGCCCACCAGTGAGGATGAGTCTGACCATTGGCTCTATCCTCTCCCAAGGCTCATAGTATAAAGGAGGGTTGACACCTAGGGGAGACAAGATTCAATGGACATTGAGAACTCAATCTCTGGTTGACCACTCTCCACTGCCATCCCCATCTCCTGACTCTCTTTGTCTCTCTCTAGGGGGGGGGGCCTGTGGGGCTTGTCTTTTACACTGTGAAATTGTGTTGGACTGTGAAGAAGGTTGAATTTATGTTTTTTTCTTTTTTAAAAAAGTCGCCAGAAAAGTGAAATTGTATTGGATTTGTATTTTTTTTCATAAAAAAGTCGCCGAAAAAGTGAATTTCACATTGTGAAATTGTGTTGGACTGTGAATTTCACACTGCGAATTTGTGATCGTCGTAGTTCCATTGCGTTGGACAAATCCTGAAACTCTTTCAATGAAATCTCCTTTGATGATTCAATCTTCTTCCTAGATTTCTTACCCATGGCAATACAATTTTCTCTCTATAATTTGTATAAACTGGAGTTACAAACCAGAGAGAGATAGAGTTTCACAAATTGACATACATCTGTGAAATTCACATACCGCTGTGAATTTGTTTAAAACACCACCCACGGCTATAAATTCACAAATTCACATACTCCTGTGAAATTCACATACCCCTGTGAATTTGTTTAAAACACCACACACGGCTGTACAAATTCACAAATTCACATACTTGTGCAGGTTTTGTCCCTTCTGCGTTCAGTTTTTTGCTTCCATTGGGGGGAGAAAATTTCGGTGGTCATCTGAAATTGGTAGTTCGAGGCTTCATGCTTTCAGTTGATCAGATTTGTTTATTGAATTTCAGGGATTTGCAGTTGCTGTGAAAGCTGGGTTGACAAAAGATGATTTGCAGGGTAAGGATTCTGAGGTTAAGGCTGCAGCTGGGGTTTAGCATCATTCCACATGCCTATATTGGGTGAGAACGGTCGCATAACTTCTATTTATACCCTTCATTACGATTATACTTTGTTTACTGTTTCCCTTTTGTTTAAACTATTCAAACACTGGGGAAAGATCTGCTCTGTTGGTCTCTTGAGGAGTTCATCTTGCCTGACATGATTCCTGTAGAGTATTTTGTTCTCATATTTGCTTAAATAACTGAATCTTATAATGGTTGGGTAGGAACAGTGTAGCCTCTGAAGCTCTATTATTCATTTACTAAACTTAATATAGACTTTCAGAAATTTTGATTCTACAATGTTTTGCAGGATGACTTTCTCTGGAAATCCTGTTGAGAGTTGAATGGTTTACAAAAACCTGGATGTGGACCTGCAGTAACAATGGACCTCTCTTTGAAGGAGCGTAAAGAGAATGGCATATGGATGAGGCAGTTGATGAACTCAATTCACAGGGGTATGTGAAATTCACAGGGGTATGTGAATTTCACAGGGGTATGCGAAATTCACAGGGTATGTGTTAGAATTCCATTTTCAAGCAAAGAGCGCACAACTATATATTGGAAAAATCAAACTAGACAAGCTGGACATATCCTAGTCAAAACACCATTTCACATGTACTCCGTATGATACATTTTTTGTCACATATATGTCCAGCTTGTCTATTTCACAGGGGGTATGTGAATTTCACAGGGGGTATGCCTCTACTGGTATCATACCGTATCATTTATGTTTTTTTATCCATAAGATGCCTTCAATTTCTGTTCTGGTGATAAATTTGTTGTTATTTCTTAGGTGAAGTTCGATTTTGATGCAATTGACGAGACTGATCGCCTTGAAGAGGCATTGAAGCCTCGTGTGGAGTCTATGGGTGGAACACTAGAGAAGGTTTTACTGACGGGGAACCATGTCACACCTTGCATACAGGTAATTTTTTGATCGTTATCATTGTATGGTTTACATTGAAGCCTCGTGGTGTTGATGTACAATGTGTGAGTTTGAAATCAACATCCCATCTCAAAGCCAAAACCATAGATAAACATTAAGCGCACGCATGCTTTATGTTTCCACCATTGCATCTGAAGGAAATTTAGTCTGCTTTGCTAGCATTCTGTAGACATCTCAACTTGGCTCCGTAAATGTTCGGGAGTTTGGATTGGTTGAAGATCACTGGTGTTTGAATATTTTCGGAATATTCTCTAGAATAAAAAATTTTGGTCCCAGAAAAATGTTCATCTTGGTGACCTTGATGACCTCCAAAATAGCCTGCTTGCAACTCACTTTCCATTCTTTTATTACTTTGAAATGCATGCTTTTCAACAATTAAAATGGTTCTCGATCTGATCTATGACAAGGGAGATGCAACCATTTTACTAAAATCACCTGTTTTCTGACCTTTAAAGGGTAAAATGGCCATGTCTCAAAATGTACAAAAGTAGCCAAACCGCTTGGATTAGATAGTGTACTCAAATAGCTTCCAACGGTTCAACTACGCAAAATTGGAGTTTGGTGTATGGCCGGGATGAGCTTGCAAAGTTTGGCCGGTTTTGCGGTCTCGACTACGCGGCTGCAAAATCATTTTTTTATCAAGTGGGCGCCTGATATAGAGCATTTTTTATTATGGTCATCCATCCCTACCAATTGCAATCTTCACATTTTGTTTATGTTTTCTGTGTGGTTGGCCTTGCGTTCTGCATGACCAGGAACCAAGATGGCAACCGGGTTACTTATACACTCCAGCTGATGCTATTGCTCAAAGGCTCAAAACCCTTACAGTGAACGACACTAGAGTCCTTTCCAGAACCATCTCCAACTGGTTTAGTCGTCTTGAAGAGAAATAATGCAAGTGCCACGGTTCACCAAAAATAAGCGTGACCGACTATTATAGTCCTACAGGTTGCATTTGGATGTCGCCGTCTTAGCCTCAATCTTGAGGTATTTGCTTTGGATTGCTCATACATTCTGCAAAAGTAGTTCGAAAACCTCAAATTCTGCAGGCATACTCCAATCTTATGACTTCAGCACCCACCAGCGACGCATACAGGAGCAGGCACAGGCACTGGGGACCTTATCACCAACAATTGTAACAATTTTCATAGCAGATAACAATTTGTAAGATGGTTTTGATATTGTAAACGTTTGTACACCCAAAATATAACTGGTAGGGTTTGTGTACGGGGGGTATGTGAATTTCACAGGGGGTATGTGAATTTCACAGGGTATGTGTTAGAATTCCATTTTCAAGCAAAGCGCGCACAACTATATATTGGAAAAATCAAACTAGACAAGCTGGACATATCCTAGTCAAAACACCATTTCACATATACTCCGTATGTGTGAAATATGGAGGAGACCACCCATATTCTATGTTTGAAAGACTTGGAGGCATGGCTTACTGATGTTAGATTTCCAAGTTACGAGCATTGAACATTTGCATCGAAGCAGAATGGAGAAAAAAAATCCTGCATCGGCAACCCAATTCATGAGGAACAAGGCTTTGTCAGGTTAGGGAAGTGAGAAAGCTGTGTATGACCATTACTATTGTCCTCTTGGTTCTTTTTTTTTTCCCTTTTCTATGGAGGTGTATATGAAAGTCATCTCTACCATGTCCATCCTAGTGCGTAATCTGAACTAGTTGTCTGGGCTTTTTCGTGTGAAATTGAGAAACACTGTGAAATTGAGAATTTGTTAGGGCTTGAAGATCAGTTCAAACAATATTTGTGTTTGAATACTGAGAATTTGTGTTCGACTACTCGTACTTTTTGAACCAGTTTACATTTCATTCAAAAGTGATACATAGTGAGATGAAGTAGTAAAAGATGAGGTGAACTTGGAAGAATCTGTGTTGGAAGAATAGCTTGAGTACTTGTTTTGGCTGGTCATAGAACTAGTACTGGTGCGTTGGAAATCAAGAGAGGCATTCACATATTAACAACTCTACTTTTATTCATTTCTCAAACAGAACATACAAATACATTTCACTCTCACTCAGCTCTCACTCACTCACAACTCACACACAAACACTTAATCTGGTGGGGGAGACCCCCTCAGGGGCTCCCTACGTCTCTCTCTCTGCTCTCAGCTTTCTCTCTTTTCTCACTCTTATTCCCACACCAATTGCACACAGACACATACAATACATATACACAAAGAAAATGACTCCCATCCACAACTTAGATCTAGCACACAAACACTCCACGTACTCCATTTAATTCCACCGAATAATGCAGCTAGCTACTTGGCCCATGTCCATTATCCTCATTTCCTCTCTCGTTTTTCTGTCTCTCAACTCCTCACATAAGACCCCACAACTAATTAAGTTTATAATTCAACACGGTGGAGTTCAATGGAGGAGCAAAAAAGGATAGTGTGGGCTTTTTTTTCTGGGAGAATGGGCAGAGGAGCTTTAAAATTAAGCACATAAATCGCCTGTCTAATGTTATCATTTAATTTACATACCCTGTGAAATTCACATACCCATGTGGATTTGTTTAAAACAAATAATCTCGGCTACAAATTACCCCTGCGAACCACCACCCACCACCCTACGGCTACAAAACACACCCACCCACCTGGCCCTCTCTTCTCGCATAATTCTTCTCTTTAACAACGTACATTTCCATAATAACAACGATTTTACTTACTCTGATTGTGTAATTTTCCATTCTCTGTTGCTACATTTGCAGATGGGGGCTCAATCGGGGTGAACTACGGTCGCCAACAACCTTCCGTCCGCCATCAAACACAATATTCGCAGTGTGAAATTCGCAGAGCAATACCCAACAAAATAGCGTTTCAGAACAAATCCACAAAACATAGAGCCTAGAATATTCTCCAGATGATAGGAAATCCACAAAACGAAATGTTGCACGCCTGCACTCATTTCTCAGAAAAGATATCAAAGATCCCACACTGCGAAATTCTGACGTACCCAAAAAAAAAGATCCCACACTGCAGATTAAAACTACACCCGACTTTGAATGAAAACAAAACGCAAAAAAAATTGATTTAAAACCGACCCCGTGTGCGGCGCCGACGGCATGACGTACTGGTGTGGCTGCGCCGACGCCGCTGCGCGGGACGCGTGTCGCCAAGCTAGGGTTCTGCGAGGAACGGGGGAGCGGCTCGTTGTCCAGTTAGGTGTTCCTTTTGATTCACCGAGGAAGTGTCGGGTTTCGAGAGCTTGGAGTACTGTGGAGGAGGTGGAGTAACCGGTGCTGAGGAAAAAAAGAGTAGTGGTTGACGGCGTGGATGTGTATGCCAGAGGATGTCGCCTTTTTGCCGGAGTTCATCGACGTGGTGCTGTTGACGATGTCGGCGACGCCGCAACGGGGCTGGATGATTTGCTCCAGCGCCGGCCCGTCGAGCTCGCCGGTCGTGTTGAGGTTGAAATAGAGCTGATAGGTCTTGATTGCCGATCTCAAGTGATCGTCGGGAGTGGTGGGAATGAGGGAGGGTGGGATTGAGGATGAGTTTCGAAAGAAATGGGGCAAAGCGGAAACGGAATTGGCCTTCGACATCTCTGTCCTAGCACACAAGGGGTATTAATGGCATAAATTTGATGGGAATCCTAGACGGTGCTTTTTAAAATTGTGCTAGACTTGGACGTGTATTGGTCCACAAAAGTAGACCGGCCCGTAAATCACCCTAAAATAAATTTGTATGTAAAGTTTCGGTCCACAAAATTTTAGCCCAACTCTTTTCTGTTTTCAGCCCAACCCACATACCATTCAACCAAACTCAACACTCAATAGACTCAAACCTCGCACAAACTCGCCCCATTGTGACATCGTCTTTCCCCTTATCGTCGATTTCCACAAACCTCGCACAAACGCAGCCGGTGATTTCCGCCGACGATTTGTGGCTGTGGCCAGATTGGACTGATTCTCCAAACTCGACTCTGATCGGTTGTTTGCGACTGTAACTGACTCCGCACTTGACATAGCCCTTCATTGGTTCCGCCCTAAATTGCGACTGACTCGATCTCAGTGAGTTTTTGTCTAGGTCCAACCGACTTTGACTTATATAGTTATATGCATATTTATTGTTTATATTCTCTTGCCCAAGACAGACAATATGTTAAGCACAATAGTTTTATTACATTTCGTTTGGAAGTATTTATTAGTGTTTTTTAATTAGGACTTTTTGATACTATATTTAGGGCTTTTTTAATTTGGTTTTTAAGCTTATTAGAAATTGAAATGCAGGACCATTGGACCAATAACACACAATCAATATATAATACTATACACTGCGGAGTCTCATAAGTATTCATTTATTATGGAAAGCACTGGCTAGTGTGCTTAAATTTTTTGTTTAAAATGTTGTTCTTACAATCTTACTCTTTTAGGTTTAGATTTTAATGGAACAACAAACAAAAAATATTTGACACAAAAGGTGGAACGCAACTGAACTATATTATTGAACTATCAACTATCTAAATTAGATGCATGATGAGCTTTACGGGAAAATGATGGAACACAACTGAACTAAATCAAATAATGTGTTGTGTTAGCGGTTGTTTTGATTTTTGTTTCGAAATGGAGTACACCTTGATTCGGTTTCAAAATATTTGAAACTATTGGTAAAGTATAATCCCTACTTTACGACAAAATCAAATTCTTACTCACTGATGTGAACTTAGGATTTTTCCGTTTCACGAACCTCCAGTGATCACGCGAACCATATGAAATCCTCTGTCACCATCTACACACTACAACAAATTCGGTCTTTGACGACGAGTACAATTCGTCTCCGAAGACACAAAATCCGTCACTAAAGCTTCTGGCGATGAAAACTCTCGTGGCCTAATTTCGCCGACCAAAGTTTGAACAAAAAGGTGTAGCGGGCCGGAATAACACTCTTAGCCCAATGGGCTTGTCAGGCCCATTACCCCTTAAACCCACGTATAGACGACAAGGATCGTGAGCATAGAGATCCTCTATTTCATTTGGGAGACAGCCAGGTCGGAGCTCTGGCCCTGGTCACGCCAGAAACTGTAGTAGACTGTGTTTCAGAACGGAACGGATCGCCCCAGCCACGCTCAAGGCTGAACTCCACCCATACCGAGCCAGGGTGGACTTCATCCATGAACGGTCTTTCTATTGTCAATCCATTGGGCTGACGATAAGCATACTAGAAGGTAAGAAAAATATGTATTTCTGTTTATTTTTTACACTCTTTAATACACATTCGTACACCTACTATTGTCAACCCATTTAGCTGATTTTAGAATTTTCCATGAACAAAAATTCTTAATTCTTTTTCTTTGAAAAAAAACCTTGCTAGTCTAATAAAAAAACCCGAGAAAAATCCTTCTTGTTTTTTTTTAAAACCCCCAGACTCTCTTTTTACCCAAATAGAGATCTAGAACATCTCACATGATAATTACCCATTTTCCACCTGCATGCACTCTATTGGGTAAAAAGACAGATACTTATTCACGGTGCGCGATCTCGCCCGTTCATTTAGGTATTAGAAGGTCCGGATAACTCTTTTCTGGAAAAATTACATTAGTTAAAACTCTTTTTCGAAATCTTTTTATTAACATCCAGACCATCTAAAATATTTTTAGACGGTCGCGATTTACCTCCGTAAGCCCAACTGTTGACGCCGTTAAAAAGATTTTCTCACGTAAAAACCCTTCCGAGACGACCATCTAGCACTGGACCGAGGACTCCCTGATCAGCAAGGGCTTTTATTTGACGTGCTCTATATAGAAACACAAACCTTTCTTTCACTCTTTCTGCGCAAAGTCGCTTGCTCACTCAGTAAAGAACACAAGTTTCCCCCCATTATTAACCGATCCGATTCCCTCAATCTTCACTCTCTCTCTCTCTCTCTCTAAGTGCTTCGATTTGTAGGGAGCGGATTTTCAACTCAAGCATGGAACTGCTGCGAGCGAACCTCTCTCGAGTTCGAATCCCAGAGCCGACTAACCGCATCTACAAACACGAGTGCTGCATTTCCTTCGATACTCCGGTATTCGCTTTACCTTTTGCTACTTCTCGTGAAATTGTCCTCTGTTTGGTTGTTTATTTATCTATTTATATTTATGTGTTTTGTTTCTAATAAGCGTTTGAGGAGTAGTACCTCGTTAAAACTACTTGGCCTTATTAGTCATAATTCTCATGCGGGTGCGCGAATCCCAAACAGTTGAAATCCGTTAGAGTGGGATTGAGAGCGCGAGCAAGCGCAAGGCATTTTGATGGACTATGCGACTACGGTCGTCACATAGAGCCAAGCTATGATGTGATGTTTCACTATTGTGCGTGTATATGTACCTAAATTTGCAGCTGTATCAACTTAGGTTCTATAAATCCATGCATATCAGATTTTAACTGAGGTCCTGAGGAGGTGCATTGCTTTGGATACTCTAGCGAGTCCATTTGTGACTTTTGTTTGCATCTTCTTGCGAAATTTTCACCTGTGTGGTTGCTGATATTTATTTTTTTTAGAATTAAGATACTTTACATTGACCAATTTTATCACCGTGAACGTGAAGTGAATAAATTTGAAATACTTTCACTTAGTCTGTTTTTAGTAATTGCATTGCACCTTGTTAAAGGCTTAAAGCTAGTGGGCTTTATCAATCAACAAAGAGAGCCGACTTATGAGATGAAGTTTGTGTGCGTGTGTATTAAAACTTATCGGCTTTATCAATCAACAAAGAGAGCCAACTTAGGAGATGGAGTTTGTGTGCGTGTGTGTTAAAACTAGTCAGCTTTGTCAATCAACAAAGAGAGCCAACTTATGAGATGAAGTTTGCCTTGGGGTGTGTGTGTATATGCATAAGTTTGCTACATCTGTCCATGTTTTTGAATTCGTAAGGAACTTAAGGTACTTTGCGTTTTTGCTAATTTTTACAAAGATGAGGTTCTTAAAAGTGAGATGAACATGAAGCTTACTTTTCCTACAGTTTTTTTGTTTGGCAACTGAAATGAGGGTCACTTTCTGTGCATTGAAACTAATGTTTTCTGGTGATGATGTATTTGTGCATCTTTTAGAAGTCTGAAGGTGGGCTATATATCGACATGAACACATTTCTTGCCTTTGGGAAGGATTGTGTGGGTTGGAATTTTGAAAAGACTGGGAATCCAGTTTATTTGCACATAAGGCAGACAAGAAAGCTGGTTTGTGAAGACAGGCCTTTGAAGAAACCGACACTTTTGGCTATAGGTAACTCAGTTAACATGGTAGATGCTTGTGTGACATAAATATGTGCTAGTATCAATTCAGAATTTGATTGTTGATTTATCTATTACTCCTCCGTCCCAATTTGTTTGCTCATTACGGGAATTCTCCCATTTATAGACTCAAAGGCTTTGGGTTGGAAAGTGTGTAGATTTCCAAAAACAAAACCCTTCAGGACAACACAATTACATTAATAGTTGTGTTAGAATTTTATGTGCATGGTAATGTGCACATAAATTGAATTGGGTCTCTAGGTCTGCCCTCTCTGATGCCATTCGGCTTTAATTTGGGGGCATGGTTTCGCAGCAAAACAGGTATAGGGGGCCACTGTTTCAGTGGCATTTTGAGAGCAACCACTTTGTGCATATTGCTAAAGGTAAGGTCTGGCTCCAATCCTCCCCCGCCCATACCCCAAATGATTGGGGACTACATGGGTTCTCTGTTGTTGTTGTTGTTGTTAGAATTTACACTAAAAGGGTATAAATGGAACTTTGCCCTTTTGGTGTTTTCTAATTTTGGAAAATTGCCAACAATTTGGGACAGCCCAAAAAGGAAACGTGAGCAAACAAAATGGGATGGAGGGAGTATCATGTTCTGTAAGTACTGCAATAACTGTTGAATCACTGTATGAATTATTTCAAGTGTTCATCCACCGAGGTGTGTCGTGGAGTTTTTCCTTCGCAAGTTAGCCAAAGACGTGTAGATGGCCATTGCATTGATGAGAGTATGACTAGTTCTAGAAGCTCATGCAATGATGTATAGGAGCTCAAATGAATAGGTGGAGAATATAACAACTCACATTCTATCAGCTGATTCAGCTCCCCTTTACAGGCAATCTATTTTGCATGTAATATTTGGTAATCTTCACATATGAGGGAGGGAACTTTATTGGTGGTTATTTCCACAAGTACTAGATATCATTTGCAAGAGAGAAAAGGGAGACATTTGGTATTTGACAGTTTGGTGGTGGAGACATGTAAATGATTAACTAGTTGCGCACAATTTGTTCCCATAGGCAAGTGGCGTACGATATTCTGTGGTTACTTCCAGCAGTAGAAAGCATTGAAAAAGAAGTGAGGGAACTGGTGGTCTATGGCTATTTAGTGGCTGAGAGATGTTTAGCTCTTTCAAGAAGCCTGTTGCGGAGAATATGTTATTTTTGTATGGTAGTACAGTTTCTTCTTCAATATCTACTTATTATTTTTTCTTATTGAAGTTGCAGTTCTTGTTCGTAAATGGTTTTGTTTCGTGTAATTTTTGGGATTCGATAATGTGGAAATGACTTGCTTTTACTATTGTCTCATTTCCAGGTGTTGATGGAGGGTTTGACAACAATGAAACTGAATATGAAGAAACAAAGAATATAGTCGTATTACCAGATTATGTTACTCTTCCATTTCCTTCCGTTGAGTTGCCAGAGAAGGTACTTTTTGGTTACACTTTTTGTGTATTCTACTATTTTTTTTTACATTATTGTTCACTTTTGTCTTCTGATTTTGGTTCTAGAAGAAAGCAATAATCTCAATAAAGGGATTTGTTCCCAATTTTGTCCATTATTTTTATTTGAATTGGCAGGTAAGGTTGGCAGTTGATGCTATTTTAATGGCTGAGGGGGCTGAGCGGAAGGAGCAGGTTGCATCATGGACTGCTGACAAGAAACACATCAGTGAATACACCTTGAATCTGCAGCAGCTTGGCAATGGAGTTATTATTCCTCCCTCCGGGTGGAAATGTGCCAAGTGTGACAAGACTGAAAATCTCTGGTTAAATTTGACTGATGGAATGATCCTTTGTGGTAGGAGAAATTGGGATGGCAGTGGTGGTAACAACCACGCCGTTGAACACTTCAAGGAAACAGGCTACCCTGTTGCTGTAAAGCTCGGGACAATAACTGCTGATCTAGATGCAGCAGGTAATGCAAATGTGTTCGTTTCATGTTTGAGTCTTAAAAGTTCCCTTCAATCATAGTGCCTCTCTCTTACTGCGTGGACATTGATTTCCAGAAGTTGTGGGTTCTTTCACAATTATGTACGTGTCACAGGCATTGTTTTTTGGACTGATGATAGGAGAACGGAAGATAAACAGAATCTCCTAATTGTTGTGAGCAAAATTGGTGCTGTACTGCTGTAGTTATTTGAAAAGAATCAGTAGTCTGATGCTATTATTGGTAGAGGAGGTGTTCTCCAAAAGTAATTTGTTTTGTGTTTGTTGAATACACTGTGCCTGGGAAACCTTTGAATCATGATGTAGATAAGAATAACGGCTTGAGATAAGCTGTTGAATCATGATAATTGATATGCAAAAGAACACGAGAGCTGTAAATTTGCACGTCAAGAGACTCGTTACAATGAAGATAATGTTATCGTGCTTATATTGTGTCCCAATTTTGCCACAGGGACACGACTTAATGGAAAATCGAGGAGGTTTACTTCTACATGCAGATGGTGTAGTGCCTAGATACACCTTAGTTTGATGGCTTGTCTTTGTGGGAATTCAAACTGAAGTGTCATATTGGCAATATAGAGAGGAAAAAAAGAACTTAGAAATCAAAAGATTGCGAGAAGAATTTTTTGACTTGCTAGGAAATGTTTAATTTTTTTTTTTGTATCTATTTAAGAAAGGGAAATGTTGGATAATCAAAAGATACAGTGGTGGCTTTTTTTTTTTTTTTGAATTATTATACTGCACATTATGTGTCTTTTGTTTGAAGTACTAGAATTAAATTAGTCACTTCATTTTTGTGAAAGTTTTATTGCAGGAGCTCTCTTTTTCTGCATACTAGTGATCATGTGAAATAGACTTGGTGTTTGCTGATGAAGTTTAGGGAGTGGTTGTGAGTAAAGACTAAAGATACATCGTCCCAAAGTTATAGGATGTCAACAGAGATGTGAGGAGTTATTTGGTCTAGAATGGGAAGTATATTTAATAGAGTACAATTCTAGTTTTCAGAGGCATACAGAATTCGGATCTCAAAACTGTCGAAAGGAAAAAAGATTATCTTGCATACTGGATTTGGGAAAGTGCTGAATTATTTCATCTATTTCTCTCTTGACCGTGCAATTGGTTCTTGGATTTCATTTGTACTATCCGATTATATGATGTAGTTGAAGTAATGGTGAGCTAACAATTGTGGCAGCTCAGATGTTTTTTCTTACCCGGAGGATGAAAGTGTTTTGGATCCACTTCTTGCCCAGCATCTTGCATTTTTTGGTATTGATTTTTCCTCCCTCCAAAAGGTTAGTTATATCTATTGCTTCCTGTTTATTCTAAATCTTTTGAAAGTTCAATTTTGCTATTGCACGGATGGGAAACATACTCTTTAATATGTATCCATGTGACGGTATGCCCGGGAAGGATTAAGGATGTTCTGATAGAGCTTTCTAGAATTTCATCTTCTACCTTAGCCTGTTACCAAAACATTTTTTTTATCCTCTGTTACTAAGATATTTGAGTTTCACCATTTATGCATATAAAAATGGACTCTCCTTGATTTTGTTCTACTTGGCATACTGTTGATTTGATGAGATTACCATATGAGGGAACATCTGAATGAAGTCAGAAAGTGAAACATCTCTGTTTGTAAATGCATGCTTATTTAGAGTGACCATGCAGATCAGAAACACTGCTCAATGTAATCCTCTTCTTTTGTTTGTGAGGTGTGCTAATTACTTATGTGAGTCTTTAGGAGGTGGAATAAATGGGTTTGTATGTACTTGGTTGTACTGTTATGTCGTGAAGTTGTCGTTCAGCAGGAGGGATACACACAATTCATCCTTGAGGTTTCTGAGCTGCCCAGGCGACCTGCCTTGTGAAAATTATAAAATCCTTTGACAGATTTTGCCTTCTGGGTTTTGGAAAATTTGTGGAAGAGTTTAAACAGTTAGAGAGTCTTTTGAAAATGCAAAGTTGTCATCTTAGGAACAAAATGATTTGTGGAGGTCAATCAACTCACTGTGTTAGGCTGTTAGCTGACATTGATAGATGATTGACAATCATGATTCTTCCTCCTTTGGCTCATCATAAACAGACTTGGAAGCGGTTGTGTTTCTTAAATGCAACAGAACATTCTAAATAGATTTCACCATTGCATATTACACTGGATAGTGCTTTTGTGATGCTAGATTCCAATGTTTATGCAAATATAGCATTTTTATTAGGAAAAATGCGATAATTACCATAACTACTGTGTGGCATGTAGTCAGAGGCTTAGCTTTAGTTTTGCTTCTTTCTTTTCTGTTTTCTTTGGTGGACTTGTCACCCATTCTCTTGCACCGTTCCTATATTCAGATACACATACCCTAGCCTTAGTAATTCATGCACTCGTATTCGATGTTGATTATCCTTCCGCTTGGACAAAAATAGTATTTCCTTCTTATATCATGCAATTAAAATCTCAGACTGAAATGACGACTGCTGAAAGGGAACTTGACCAGAACACAAATTTTGATTGGAACCGAATTCAAGAAAGTGGACAGGACAGGGAACCACTTTTTGGATCTGGTTACACTGGACTTGTCAATTTGGGTAACAGGTTAGAATGCTGCTAGGGACAATGTCACTCATTTCTGTTTATTTGCCATTGTTACTAATTGGTTTTATCTGCATATTCCATTTTAGTTGCTACCTCGCTGCAACTATGCAAGTTGTGTTCTCCACTCGTTCCTTTTGCTCTCGGTCAGTATATCATTCTTCTATATTTTGGATGTTGTAGTTGCCAATCTAGCATGGAGATACTCTTACTATTTTTATAGTTTTTATTCTCTTATTTTGATTGTGGAGTCTGTTATATTACTTCATCAGATACTACATGACTCAAAGTTTGAAAAAGGCTTTTGAGGCTGCTCCGGCTGATCCAACTGTAGACCTGAATACACAATTGTGAGTAATTAGCTCACTGTTACAATTTAATACTTCTTTAATGTTCTAGTATGATACTTTAAGCGTTAATGGTCTGTCTTGATTCCATAAGTCTTTGAAGTGGGAGTGTGGGACTCATGTTGACCAAGAATCAGTAGCCATATCTATTCTCTGTATCGTTTCTAAATGATGATCGTTTGCTTAGCAACAAGCTATGCTGAAGGCTGACCTAGGTTTTCTGTTTGGGATCCGTAAAGGACTTGTGGATGATGGATTAGAGTTGAGGGCCTGAACATCTTATTTAGGGTTGTCAAGGTTAAAGTAAAGTAGGGAAATGTTTTAAACTAGATTGACAATGCTTTTGGGGATGAAATTGAGGTATTCTAATGTTGTGAAAAGGAACTCGCAACCAAGGCTGTTGTAATTTACAAGAAAGGAAGCTCTTCACCCTCAAACAGATGAGACATTTAACCGAAATGCAAAATCAAGTTATCTTATATTCAACTTGATAGGATAGGAGAATTGCGCAGGTATGTACTAGCTGGTGAGCTTCCTTATCCTGTTACACATTTAGAACCAGAATTTAGTTCTGTTACTCGAAACTAAGAAATTTTGACCTGGTAGAATGTTCTAGACCTAAAATAGGCTGTTGGGATGTCCCCTCAGGGATTGTAGCTACTACAATACCAATGAAGGTAATTGCTAATCATATCAATTATCAAGTACTGATTGCATCTTGTGATAGTATGGATTAGTGATTACCGATAGACCAACTTGCATTTGCATGCTAGCTGGAGGTGTTGAATTTGACACCACTACCTAAAATAGGCTGTTGGGATGTCCCCTCAGGGATTGTAGCTACTACAATACCAATGAAGGTAATTGCTAATCATATCAAGTACTGACTGCATCTTGTGATAGTATGGATTAGTGATTACCTGTAGAGCAACTTGCATTTGCATGCTAGCTGGAGGTGTTGAAGTTGAAACCAGTCAAGTGGTGTGGTACTGTGGTCCAAATTTAACAGTGATGTTGGCACGTGGAGGCTAATTTTGTGGTCAGTTTGTGACTGTAGGCCTAGACTGATGGAATGTGGTGCTACAGTCGTACTGATGTTGGCTCCAACTAGCGTATTCAGCGACGCAAAAATGCCATTCTGATTTATTGATCTAGCTTTTCTATGATTTTGAAAACATTCTGTACCATTTTGTAAAAGCCTTTTGCATTCTGAAATCAACTTTTAAAGTGAACGTGTGAAACTTTGGATATTATCTTGCAAATATACACTTTTTTCACTTGTAAAAGCCGAAGTGGAGGTTAATGTTACTTTTCTGCGTAAAATAGTCATAGAGAATACGTTCTCCATTTCAAGTATATCACTGGGAATTAATTCGATCTTTTTCGGTATCAACTGCAATGGTGTGTGGTCATCACTTTTCAATGCCTCTCTTTCTTGTAGAAATTTCTGTGATAGAGCATGGAAAACATTAATTTTTCTAGCATGGTGATGTGTTCTGTCTTATGTTTATTTTTCCCTTTTTGTCATCTGTTATATTTAATGTTGCAGTGCATCTGATTGTAATATCATGAGCTGAACACATAGTAATTGCGGGATGTAGTTTAGTTTAGCGTTATTTTATTCTTTTGATCGGCTTTAGTTTAGCATTATTCAGGACCTCTCTTACACATTTGTTTTGTATGTCAGAGCTAAACTGGCACATGGCTTGTTATCTGGTAAATATTCAGTCCCAGCACCAGAGGTATGCATATTTCAAAACGGGGTCTATTCAAGCTGTTGGTCTGTGCTTTATTCACTCACATCGTGCTTTTTGTTTGCTATCTAGAAAGAAGATTCAACAAATGTTGCAAACGCAACTCCAATTGATGTAAGTTTCCAGCTGGACTTCAAGCACGTTATGTCTTTTATTGCTATGGGCATGTCAAAATCACTTCTTTTAGTTTTTATATGCGGTTTCTTATTTCAATCTGTTTCGGCTTGGATCTTAGAATTTTATGTTGACTTTATGAATTGAAGTTCTAAACCATAGTTTCTGTTATATACGTAGCTTTGCATTTTCTTCATCCTTCCTTGGAAGTATCTATTTCGTATGCATCCTTGCATTGGTCAGCAAGGCATCGGTTCATTCGTTATAAATCTTTATGCTTATTTGCTTTAATTTTCAGCTGCTTCTTTGCTGTTATTTTCAATATACTGTGTTCAATTGTTCTGATTTTTCCTTGTTGCATTTTGCTTTTCGTTCTTTTGCCTTTTAACCCTTTCTTTTGTTTTGCTATTGTGTTAACTCTTCAAACTTGCAGAAACAGGAGGGCATACCTCCTCGTATGTTCAAGGGAGTCATTGCTGCTAGTCATCCTGAATTTTCTACGATGAGACAACAGGTATCAAATAGATCAAAAGCGATTTGAATAAGACTGTCGTCCTGTTTACTTGTTATTTTGATGTATAAGGAGCTGATTTATTCCTTTCTATATGTATGCGGTTTCTTTTCTTTTAGTGCAGAGGATGACCTAACTATCCAGTTTAATGCTTCAATGTTGAACACTGTTATTGTACTAACCTAACCTAACCTAAAGACGTAGTGTAACCCCCTCATCCTCTTGCCCTTTCCAGTTGTGGGTGATGATGTATTTGAAATGTCCTAATCTAGGTTTTCTTGAGAGGATGGGGGTTAGCGTAAAAGTTCTGATGATTCCCGCCCATGATTTTTAATTTCAGAGTTTTTATTTTACCCTTTTATTGTTGGGGGCTATTATGTTTGTTTTATGACCATTAAATGTACCATTTTGATAGATGAGTGGAAGACTGAGTATCTGCTAAAAGTTGTTCCTTTTCTTTTGTCCAGTTGTATATATGATTATATCTAATGCTTTTTAGCATTAGCACTTATCTTTAATTGCATTAACATAAATTTCTTTGTGACATTTATCACAAGGTACTCAGGTGTCACATAGATTCACAAGACGCTAGCTACTTTTAGCAGCTTGTTGTCTTGCAAGCTGGTACTAGGGTTACTGGATTAGCCTGTAGATGTCTAGGTCTAACAATGTTGGGTAACTGCATTGGTGTGCATTCCCGAGGCTTAGTTAAGGGAATGTGGTTTGACCAATAACTGAACCACCTGGCTGACCCTTTTGTTGCCTTCCAAGACGCGTCGGGTTTTCTCTACTATAACGGCTGTTATTGTTATTTTATGTACTTAAATAAATCATTGACACTATAACTTATGTCTAGGATGCCTTAGAATTCTTTCTCCATTTCATTGACCAAGTTGAACGAGTCAGTGCCGGCAAGCCTGAATTTGATCCGTCAACGAGTTTCAAGTTTGGTATTGAAGAGAGACTCTTATGTCCATCTGGAAAGGTTGCTTACAATAGAAGGCATGACTATATTCTCTCTCTAAGCATACCACTACACTTAGCTATCAACAAAGGTAAAGCTTCTCTACCTGCTATTTGTCTGAGATTTCCATTCGTGCTTTCTGATGCTGACGTGCGATATAATCCAGACGAGCTTGAAGCTTTTCATAAATCCAAGGCTGAAAGAGATACACAAGGGAAGGAAGTGTAAGTACAATTTGACTTTTTTCGTGCATTTATTAGTTTTCAGAATTCTCTTGATTCAGTATGTTTCATTGTAGCAGGTCTACTGATGAAATTGTACGCCCAAGGGTACGTTTGGTCGACTGCTTAAGGAGCTTTGTAGCTGAAGAAGAGGTGCATGATTTTTACAGCAATGAATTGAAAGCTAAAGTTACAGCTACCAAGTAGGCTTCCTGATCTTTGGCACAAATACCTTTCCTCCCTCAAATTATTTTTGTATAAAAGTGAGAAGGAAATCTGCCCCATACTGGGTTGTAGATTGTCAGATCACTGTCTTGTCAATTCGGCTCTGAATATGGTGGGTCAGCTGTTCTTGTGGTTGTAGTCCTAATTATTTTTTACCATTCTGAAGCTGAACAGCTGACATTTGCTAATAAGTTAATCCTCCCTTGGTTGCAAAATGCTAGTTACGGCTATTAACTTAACTTGTAAAATGTCATAAGAATGTTAAGAAGCATGACTAAACTTTTCAAGTGCCATTTCGTTCTATTTCCAATCCGTTTGTGTTGTCTATCACCACAGAACTGCCAGGCTTATTTCATTCCCCGATTATCTCGTGTTGCACATGCGGAAATTCGTGATGGAGGCAGGCTGGGTACCCAAAAAACTTGGTATTTTCTTTTATGGTTTTACTTAATTCCTTACAAAGCAAATACATTAGAGGTAGTTTGATAATCAGTTATCCCATTCTTTGCTTTGTTTGTCTTTTTAGATGTTTATATAGATGTTCCCGACACCATAGATATTAGTGACATGCGCAGCAAGGGTATCCAACCTGGGGAGGAGCTGTTACCTGAACCTGGTATGTGGTTCTCCATACCTTTAGTAAGTTCTTGATGGGTTTTTTTTTGGGGATAAAATGTTCTGTATGGAATTGTGCATGACATACGCATATTTTGGCAAATTATTAGCAAAGGACAGATAAGTCCTAGAGTTGTCGATTACAAAGACAGATATGTGCTATCTTTGGATATTACTCACTCTAGTGGTGTCGATTAGATACGTCATATATCCTGTGGGCCATTTCACCTGGCATTAATAGACTACTGGTTATTTGATTTTATACTACACAGCTGCTGAGGATATGGCAGAACCAAAGCTTCTAGCTGATGATGATATAGTTTCCCAACTTGTGTCAATGGGATTTAACAATCTTCATTGTGAAAAAGCTGCTATCAACACCTCAAATGCCGGGGTGGAAGAGGCAATGAATTGGTTACTATCTCACATGGATGATGCTGGTATTTAGCTTACATGATATTTTTTACAGCAGTTACATTCGAAAACCACATAGCTTTGTGATGTCATCTTAGAATGTGGAAGCTACTAATGCACTCTTTTGTGCCAGACATTGATGCACCAATCTCCCAAGAGGCTCAAAGTGTTGATCAATCGAAAGTTGATACTTTGGTTTCATTTGGGTTTCAAGAAGATGTAGCTCGCAAGGCACTGAAGGCATCGGTAGGATATTCTCATTGAGAAAATCTCATTCGACAGTTTGGTAACATAGGCTGCTGGAACTTCTATAACTTTTTTTTTTGCATACGTAATTCTCAACAGGGTGGTGACATCGAGAAAGCAACAGATTGGATATTCAACCCTACTAATGTCTCTAGTTCATCAAATATGGATGTTTCGTCAAGTTCCACATCCATTGCTGATTCTCCACTTCCTGATGGAGGAGGAGGTCAGTCCCCTGTAGTCCTTTATAATGTCTTTGTTCATGGAGATGATAACTGCTACTGCTACCACCACCCCTCGACTTTAACTACTCGTGCAATGAAATCTCCGTGCGTTTCAATGGAACCGGCCGAAAGGTTTACATTTCCTAAGAGACCGAAATGGAACACTAGTGGAAAACGGAATCGCAGTGTTTCCAACGAAAACCACAGAATATAGAAAAAGCTTAGGAAAACAGAAATATAGCAGAACTGCAGAACAAAAGTTTTGTCAACATGGCTTTAATTTTTTTTTTTTACTATGCTTGACAATTTTCATGTCATAAAGACGTTTACTTTTGGTTTTTTACTCATTCTTTTTTCCGATGAAAGTTTATACTCATTCTTTATTGTGAATTGGTGAATTAAACTAATTCATGTTTCCAAACAATTCCGTGTTTGTCTATTTTGAAATGCTTCCGAAATAATTATAAAACATTTCTGGAATGTTTGTGTTTCTATGCCTGCTGAAACACGAGGGAACAAAAATTTGATCCTTGCTATGACTACTAGTACTGCAAACACCATTTTTGCATGGTTTTTAGGCCGTGGATGTGTTCCGAGTAGTCATGGAGTCTCACTTCCCATGAATTTTTAGTCTTATTTAGTATGGTCTAGGGATATTTTTTGTCAGGAATTGTGGTTTAGAATGATGCTATAGGTTTATGTAATGGTAAATCTGATCTAATTGTACTTTTCTTTTCCTCCTCTCTTCTGGGTCATTTCACAGCTTACAGGCTTATGGGAATAGTGAGCCACATTGGTACCTCTACCCAGTGTGGTCACTATGTTGCTCACATCAACAAGGATGGGCAGTGGGTAATCTTCAATGACGAGAAAGTTGGGGTTTCGAAAAACCCACCCAAGGACATGGGATACTTGTATGTTTTTGAGAGACTCAACAGCTGAAAGCTTATGACAAATACTACAGATGAAAGACCAAATTGATTAAACAGTTAGAAAAGCAGCAGCAAGCCGTCTCCTGGCATCGGAGACGGCTTTGAATGGCCACAACCACAACCTTGGCTTGTAGTCGTAATATTTTGCCTTGCTGCTTGACTTGTATCATTGGGTTCAGGCACAACAATATTTGATGAAACTTGGTGGATTAAGTTTCAGGAATGGTATGATGATGGTTCCTTATGAGAATTTGTATAATTCACATTTGGCTACAGGAAGGAAAGGTACAATAATGGTTTAGGTTCACAATGAGGGGCTAAAAATGTTTAACAAGACTAGGTAGGTATTCTTGTGCGGTCAAATAGCTAATCACTTTTTTTTCTTATGCTGATATGAGATCAAAAGCTGAACTATGCTATGGGATTTCACATTTTAGATGTGTGATGAGATTACTTTGTTGCGTTCTTCTAAATCTGGTATTTAGCGGGTGGTGTTCTCCATTGAATTGTGATTTGCCTTCTGTTTGTCTCCATGATGTGTTTGTTCATGAATCTATTATCACATCATTTAGTTAACGAAATCTTCAATCAGGTGACATTGTCCAGTGCCGGTCGGCTTATAGGTTTGCTTTTCTTAAATGTCTATGCAAGTGAACCTAAGATGTTGACTTGAAATACTCAAATCATTGGGACAAAATCATCTATATCTACGGTTACTAATACGTTTTGTTCCTGAAAATTGTACGTGTTGTTTTCATATTGCTGCACATTGCTATCACATCATTATCCTACTCTCTGATATACTACTTTGTAAGAACACCCAAAATTATGGTTTGGCAGTTGTGTCACTACTTCTACATAGGGTTTCCTTCCAGTTCATCTTCTTCCTGCTGCGGCTGTTATTCTTGTCGCGGTGGTGGTCTCGGCGGCTCATCAATTTGAGCGACTTGAGGCAGCTCCTCAATTTGAGGGATTTCAGCAGCCCATTGATTTGAGGCATGACTGCAGCGTCCGCGATCTCTTCTGCCCTTATCATATCTAATAAATTTTGGTAATTTTCCATCTCATCCTAAAGCCACAAGCAGTGAAATGTAAAATCGTACAAACCGAAATCATATTCAGACATGAGAGCGCCGAACCCTACAAAGAATCTGAAGAAACAAAGGGTATTCGTTGCTTCTTCTTTTTGTTCATTGGAACCAAGAGGTAAGAGTGGGCACACGGTGCTTATGTGAATGAGCAACAGATTGATTTTGTGAACGTTTTTAAGGTCTAGGTTTCAGCAAAGCCAGCCAAAGATTAATTGACCGGTCAGGTTTCCGAGCAAGGAGACTCCAACGAAGAAATGATACGCCCACCGCACGGATGATCCGAACCATTCAATAATTTAAAAAAAATATCAAGTGAGCCTGTGAAAAATCAGCTCGATTCGATATCTATAGGTGCTCGATCCAATCTTCCTATTTTTGAAAAATTGAAAAAAATGTAAAGATTGGATTTTCCGATTTTTCAAAAATGGAAAGATTGGTTCGAGCACTTACACATATCGAATTGAGCTAATTTTTAGCAAATCCCACTCGGGTTTTTAAAAAAAATATTATTGAACGACTCGGATCATCCATACGGGTCCGGAGTGGACCCCACACGGCGTGCAATGGCCAAATATGCAATGGGCGTATCATTTTTGAACGACGTCGTTCTCACACTACATACCAAACACCTAGATCCACTTTGACTTTCCTCAACACGAAAAAGTCCGCCCAGTAAACTGCAACTTCTTCAACAACCACAATCTTTGCCGAAAACCTACAAAATGGATTCTAGAAATGCCAACGGAATCCTAGCTGCTTCCAGGAATGAATAGAAGCAGAACCAGAAAAAAGGGAATGAACAGAAGTAGAAATGAAAAGGAGGAGCGGAATGAAGGTCCCAATCGGCATCAAACATTTCCAACACATTCTGAAGAAGGCTGCAATGATGGAAGGATAGGGGGTCGGAGAGTCGCAGTGATAAAGGCAACCCAAGAGCCCTGGAGATGCCGAACATGCCATAAGCATCGTTCAAAGTTCAAACACCCAATCCCAGCTATTAAAATGGCATCAAGATTGTTGCCATCGAAATGGACGATTAAAACCAGATTTTGGGTTGAAAGATATTAGTGAAGGAGGTTGTTATTCCTCTGCCAATCAGTTTGTGTAAATAAGTGTGAAAGTAAAAACAAAAGATAAATAGTATTTAATAATAACCTGAGATTAGGCACACATCTTTGATAATTCCAAGCGGATAAATAAAGTCCTATCTCAGCATATAAACGTGTTGAGGAAGTGTCGCCAACAAAACAAAACAAGGCAGAAAAATAAAAATGCTTATATCCCCATATGAGACTTGAAGCTACATGAATAAGCAAAACTGAGATCAACTCAGGAAAAAAATTGCTTATGGACGACGATTATGCTACAAAACTTTGTATAAAGTTAAGGATCCATCGAGTCTCTTGGATTTCATGTCATGGCATGAAAAGAGTCAAACAGGCAACAGCCAAAGTTCGAGACAGACGGAGATTGTGTGTGTGTGTGTGGGTGGGTGGGTAAGAGAGAGTTTTCTGCACTAGGACTTGAGAAGAGCATCTACCATGTCAAAACTGCTCCTCTCTGTATGCTACTGTATCCACAGAGATGCCACTAGATCTTCCTCACGGTACCAAGTGTTTCTGCCAAGGAACGGTGAAAATTTTCCACGAAGGAGAAGCTAAACTCGGAAAGAAAACAGCTCTGCGCATCTTATCAAGAAGTTGCATAGCTGTGATGTAGAACATACTTCACCACTTCATAAAAGGAAACTACAATCCCAACAGAAGGGCCTGCACGACCGACACGAGGACCGGCGCCTGTAAACAGTCCCCTCATCCCTCCATCTCTGCAGTAAACGAAGTTTTAGGGATTTCATTAGGGAACAGGATAGGATGGTTTTTGTGAAGATTTTTCAATAGCTTTAGCTAGTCAAATTTGAACTGTGAGCTGCTATGTGCTTGACGTCAATCTTTCTAAAATGTAACATACATACAAGATAGGGGCCTAGTGGCTCGTACAGATGCAGATACTTCGCTATATATGTGAAGTAGAAATATACCTCCAAATCTCCATCAACGTTAGTCTTGTTGTCATCCTCAATGCCCTAACCGGATCCTTCTGAAAGCAATAGAAGGAAAAAGATTAAGGGAAAAATGTTAAAAACAGAACACGGTTCAAGACCTTACTGAGCCTTAAGTTAAATATAAACTAGTAAAAAATCATTTATTCCTTTCTAATTCTGATAGTTTCCATGGTTTCAAGTATTATAGTTACAGTGTAACTACATCACAGTTTAATTGTTAATTTGTTAGTTACAGTGTTACAACATCACGTTTTAATTGTCCATTGATTCTTTCTAATCTGCAAAACCAACTCATGAGGACAAAACATACATCACGTGGGACATGCCTTGTGTAATAGACTAAACAGATGCACAAAACAAGTTGCCTTTGCTTGTGTGCATATTTCCACCTGACTGGGTGAACAGCTCATATATCTTCCTAGATAACGTATGTTACTTGGTACATGCCAAATGTCGGATTCAAAGTGGTTCTTATTTTCGGTATGCTTACTTAAGAGTCAAGACCGTTTAACATCGCAGATAACTTTTGTCCGTAGCCCATACAGGGTAAATAGAATAGTAGCTGTCTAAAATGCATTTACTAAACCCCATACAGAGGACAGGACTCAAAACTTAAACTTCTTCATTGACAGACTAAATGCAGAACTGTAGATGTTATTCTAATAAATGAACATTCTCCACATTCAACTAACGCAAGATAAACGTTGAGTTTGCAAGTGGAAAAAACCTCAATCTGCCTCCGAGTTTTAGCAACATCTAACGGACATGTTGCCGCAGCAGCAAGGCTACCTGCAACAAAGCCAGCAGAGAAATTTGCCCCAAGGACAGTGACTGCGTTGGATTCGTCACCTGTTACACTAAGAAGTCTTCTTCTGACCTGTCCAGAAATTCAAACAAAAAGAATGACAAATATTAGAATTTGAGGAAATGGGGAACAACCTGGAAAAAAACATTAAGATAATGAACTCTCACTGGCTCAAGGGTGGACCAGCATATTGCAGAGAAAGGAACATCGCGAGCAAGCTGTGCCCCGAGGCCTGTCCAGAGGAGACGGTAGCTCGGTGCTGCAATGAGAAGAATAGGTAAATCCCGTTGAGAGATTGCAAGACCAATTGCTACGTGAAAAAAGGAAAAAATCCAAGATGTTTCGGTTTTAATTTTACATTAACGACAGAAACCTACCAAATAGTTCAATCTTTTAAAGGAAAAGCTAGAGCTTCCATGCACAAATACAATGAGATGGATTAAGATACGAACTCCAAAACGATGGTAATTCCTTTACTATTTCTTTTCTTCTTTGTTCATAGTTCCATCACTATTTCTTTTGTGTATGACACTAGAACACTTACCTAGTTATTCCTAGGGTCATGCATGTCTAGTACACTATTGAAATATCCACAAAGGTATCAAATAAATAATCATCTTACAGTTGTTCTGAAGGTTACTTGTGCTCTTGACATGAGAGACAACTTCGATTAAAGTCTTCCACACGCCAGGAGGCTTCTTACCTCTCTGAAACTCCTTAAATGCCTATAAATGACATCAAACCATAAAAAACAGAAAGGACTTAGAAGCTACCACTGAAGGCAATAAGAGAGACAGTAAGAATAGATTATTTTTTGTAGCTGTCACTTTTAACAAGCATGGAGGGGAAATGACTGGGAATACAAAAAATACGTTCCACAGAATAACATATAAAGAACAGAGATAATGGCAGTTCATGATCTATTGTGTCATGGTGCTGGGGAAAAAAACAACAGGGGGCCACAGGTTCTATGGATAAATTTCAAAAAGCTAACCTTGAGGTTTAGGGTTCAAGCCTAAGGACAACCGCTTTGTGCATACATTGCCAAAATGTTTGATTTGCACCCAATCTACCCTCCCTTACACCCATTAATGGAACTAGAACAGGGCATATACTTTATTTAACTTTTACTAAAACAATTAAACAAAATATAAGGAAGCCCAGACGCACATTGCATGTATGGGCGCACACAAGCAAGCAGTGTGTGTGTGTGTGTGTGTGTGAGAGAGAGAGAGAGAGAGAGCTGCTCCCCAGTAAAGAGAGAAATCACTCTAAGGGTATCTAAGGTAGACTGGGACATTTAGTATTGCCTACTGAGCCATCTAAACTAAATCCAGTGAATCCTACAGAAGCTGCTCAAATTTTATACCTGACACATCTGATAAAACACAAAAAAAAAAATAATAATAATAATAGCAAGAAATATGTTATGGTACCTGCATGCGCGTTCTAGCAAGTTCAATGGGGTAACAAGTTGAGCAAGCCAATGAGCGTGCCAATGCCCCCGCCACTAAAGGGGCATATGCTGTCATGCTTGGGGCATTCTCGGCCGTGAATGCCTCCAACTGGTTTCGGAAAATGTCATAACATGGCAGGTAGATTCCAACCTACTCAGAGGACAAGAATGACCAACCAATAACCCACAATATATATAGTAGAGACTGAATTAATGTACCAAACCAGAGCAATTGGCAATAAATTAAGCCTTACAGTAACCATGGAACTTACAGTTGGTACAGCAAGCGCTAGACCTGCATTTGTGCCTCTCCATAGCCTTGAAAATCCTTCCTGCAAAAGGATGGAAATGGATAAAAAACACAGACCGAAATGCCTCTAGTCTGCCCAAACAGCCGATTAAGCATAAGTAAGGTTTCGCACCAGAATCACTACCTAACATCATCTGCCATAAATCTAGAAATACTATTAAGTATTAATAGGTGCAAAAGTGATGACATAACGTACTAACCTGTCGAATGATTTTGTAGAAGACATCTAGAGTCCCTTTGTACTGGAAACAATCAGGAGGGCAAATTGACACAGTACCTTGAATGCCAGCACGGGCGCATGACGGAGAACACCTTAGATCTGCAAACATCTGAATAAATGTATAGCAGAGAAATTAATATCATGTAGCACTGTGTCAGTAAAGCCTAGAACTAATGGTTATACATCCCAAATAAGCCCATATGAAAAGTCAAAAGATGGATAACTAAGTCATTTGAGAAAACACTTGACGAAGGTATTTCGAGAATGTACGATGGCTGAGAGGAAATACTAGTACAGATGGACACACTGGTTTTTGATCCATTATTATGCATATAGTAGGGCGCATGGATAGTACAACTGTGTCTCACAAATCCGTCATCAACTTCAAATAATCAGAATTCAAAAAGTAACCAAATGGAACAAAATGTACAGATTGAGGCACAAAGGTTTTCATCTATATGAGATATGAAGCATAAATGGATTGAGTACAAACCATGTTTGGTCCGAAAAAGGCCATGCGACTTGTAAAATTACTTAGCGGATGAGAGTAAGGAACTCCGGCTGCCTGTGCTTGCAACCTTGTCTGCAAAATAGGGTACAAGAGAATGTAAAGCACACATTAAGATCTTAGAACCTGCTCACAGTTCTCAAGAGAAGAAAATCGCCTGAAACGTTGACCACGACCATTGCACCAGAGTCAAAATCCAAGCACTAAGTACACCCAGGAAAATAATGCTATTCAAGGTCTCCAGTCAAGCACTAATATATCAGGAATTTCACCATGGGTATAAATAATCAAACAAATACCACACCAGAGGTGTAGAACAATGTGATCGTATAGTTGAAACCAAAAGGACCCTTCCATATGCATAAGCAATTAGGCATAGAACATGTTTACATGCATCCATGATTTAAAAAATCAAATCAAGTGGAGAAAAATAACGGCCATGTTCGTTTGGGTTATTTGGGTATTTTAGTTTTGGTAGTGGGTGGAGAGAGAAATAGGGTAATGATTGGAGAGAGGGGTAATGAGTGGAGAGAGATAGAGAGAGGAAAGAAATTAATAATTGGAAAAATAGGGTAATGATTGAAGAGAGATATAGGGTAATGATTGCAAAACAAAGTTAAAACAAAGTAAAGTATGGAAACGAACAAGGCCGACATCTTTTTTTCTTGATAAGAAGCTGTAAACACATGTTTGGTAGAAAGGGAATAGAAAGCAATGGGGTACGAACCCTTGGGTAGTAAAACTCCTCCTTGGACATGGGCTTGAAATATACTTGAATACTCAAGGCCATTGGTAACCAATGTGGAGCGCAACACACCATCACGCTCCGCAGCCAATGTCCCTAGTGGCCCACCCTATCGTCACTGACCTGCTAGTAACCCTTTCCCTTTTAGCAGCTTCATTCAACGATCATCATTCAACACCCAAATAGTATGCTTACACATGCCGTGGATATCTTAATCCAGCCCATAGATCACCCCTTTCTAACCAATGTGCAATCATAACATTATTACATTAACGGCAACCTAAGAATCTAAGAAACCCAGAAGAAACACAAAACCAAGGGATAGGCAACTACTAGCATGCCGAAATACCCACAAAACCAATGCAAAATAGCTAACTATAAGCACATGTAAACACAATAGCTTGAAGGTATCAATGAGCATAACTAAAAGATCAAAAGAATACAAACAGCATAAATGAGCAACACAAAAACACAATATTGTGCACCCCATAAATTTAAATAAAAAACCTTAACAACGTCAAGTGGGTTGACAATGATTGCCGATAGAAAGGCGGCACCGGCAGCAGAAAATGCTCTCTCTGTGACACCCAATTGGTCATTTGATGTGGTGGTGGAACGGCGCGGTTGAGGTTGAGGTTGTGTAGCACCAATGCCCTCTGTCACCATTGGCTCAGTCATCAATGAAACAGTTTTGTCAATTTCAACTCTTGAGGATTGATCTATACTCATCCATTGATTTTGGGTCTGCTCAGATTCTTCTACCATTCTTTACAATCCCTCGACCTGAACCCCTTTGATCAAAATAAAATACAAAATTCAGACCTAACTCTTTGCATATACTTTATCAGGTAATTATACACATACATACATATATGTTGGGAGTTCATTTTCGCACTCCCCAAATTGTTAACTTCGGGGGTTGCGAAAATCAGTCCCCATCAAGATATGACAGTTTCAAGTGCATTCAATAAAATGATACACACAATCTGGCAATTAAAGCAAAATAATCATGAAGTAAATATCAACGTTTTTTTTTTTCCCCCGGAAAACCCATGTAGAAAAACGTCCGAAAACGAAAACACGAGCAGAAAAAATTTACCTTTTTTTCCTGATCTGAGCTTTTGGTCCTTCGCTTGTGAAACTAAAACATGGTATTTTTCTGAAATTAATCCGAGCGGTTTTCCGAATTACTTGGGGAACAGGAAATACACTTCGACAGAGACGGGAGCGTAGAAGTCTCTGGAATAGAATTAGGGCGCCGTTTGGTAACGCCTACAGGAAAGAGAAGAAAAATACTCCAGTACATGGGAAAAAAAGGAGCTTTATGGCGGCCAGTTTGTGGAAATATTATGTGTGATTATTCTCATTTAATCCTTTCAAAAAAAAAAAAAGATTATTCTCATTTAAGCGTTTTCCACCCGCAGATGGAACACCGGTCCCACGTGTGTTTAGGCCTTCCATTGGTTTGTTTAGCTTAGGTTAATTATTCTGCTCCATTATTTGGACTAAAAATTGTTTCATGAAATGTTTTCCTTTTCCATTTCGATTTCGGTTTAGGTGATTTTCGCATTTCCTTTTTTATAATCCACTTTTTTTTTTCATCTTTAACCACTTAAATTTACTATCTTACCCTTTTTCACAATACACTTTTTCACACATCCAAGAATAATATTGTAAGTTCGCGTAGATTAAAAAAAGAAAAGGATAATGGATTGTGAGAAGAGGATGTGAAAATCATTTTTTTAATTAAAAATTAAGAACTAAAAAGTGTACAAATGGAACTTCTGGAGTCTTCGAATATACATTTTGCACATACAAATTGTGCACAGATCACGGTATAAAACCCATACAAACCACACGAGTCGTTTAGAGTGCGCAAAATTTGAGCACATAGTCAGGGGTGGTGGGGTTTTGAAACTGAATAAATGTTTTCTTTTATAACATCAAGCTGAATAAAAATGTTGGGGGTTTTAAATATCCATCCTCAAATTTTATCCCTCGTAAGTTTTCATCTTGCACTTTTTGAACAGTTATATTTCCATCCCTACTTTTAATTTATTCCAGGATTGCCCTTTTTATATATAATATATGTATATATAGGCAGAGATTTTTGGGACTAAAAAATAACCCAATCTTCCATTTCCCATTTCCAGTTGGGCGGACATTTCCCATTTCTAGTTGCCTCCGTCCAATCTCTGGAATTTCCGAAATGATCGAGCGATGAGTGATGGGAGTCGCGCAGGGGGAGATGCACGGACTACGCATGGCAAAATCTTCTATTTCATTTTGCAAGTTTTGGACGCGGCGAGCGGCGGTGCAATAAAATGGCGATCAACAGTGAGCAGCGTCGAGCGGCAAATCACGCGAGGGTTGTGAATCATGAACAAACATGGTGTATTTATGTGTTTTTATTATTTTCATGATTTTCATGTTTTTTCATGTTTATTTTTGTTTTTCATGAATAAAGTGTATTCATGTTTTTCATGGTGTATTCATAAAAAACATGGCCAATTAATTTATTCATGTTTTTCATGGTCGATTAAAAACATGGTGTATTCATATTTTCCATGTATTTTGATTATTTTATTCATGTTTTCATGTTTTTTTAATTAATTTATTCATGTATTTTTCATGAATAAAAATGGTGCATTCATTTTTTTAAAATAAATCATAAATTTTCGTGAAATTGGTCGAACCATATTTATGTAAGTTTATAATTTAATACAACCAATTTACGAAAATTCAAAAAAACTAAGGATTTGAAAATTCACAAAATTAAGTAGATAGAATATATCCATTAAGGATTTAAAAATTGAAAATTAAAAATTCACCCTTTCTATCCATTAATCAACCCATGATTTTAGGTAACTATAATTACTAGAATCCCACTAATTTAGGAAGTAAATATACACCTACATATGAATATATATTATTAAAAGGGTAATATAGGTAATTCACCATCTAAAAGGATGAAAACATAACTGTTCAAAAAGTGCCGAATGAAAACTTACAAAGAGTTGAACCCGAGGACTATTTTTTAAGTCGAAGTCATTTACTTTCAGTTTGTAGCCAAACAAAAATAAGGGAAAATGGAGTTGAGTTCGGTTTGGTTCGAGGTGAAATTTTTGAAGATCGATTCGGTTCGGTCCAAATATTTTCAGGATCGATCCCAATCGGAGTTGAGTTCAGTTTGGTTCGGAGTGGGATCGGTCCGGTTGGGAATTTCGGTCCGCCCGAAACATATAATTTTCCATCTAATTTAAAGTATATATATGTAAATATATATAAAATAAAAAAATCTACTTGGTCGGTTCGGTTCGGTTCAGTCCAGTCTGAAAAAATTCCCTAACTGATCGATTGATTTTTTCTGTCCGTCAGATTTCGTAACACCCCTACCCAGAATCACTCCTCTCACAACACACGATTTTCAACAATTTTTCTCTCTTTGCTCAAAATATAAACCAAACAACCTTGAAATTTCTCTGACAACAAAACCTGTGCGCATTCTGGTTGCGGGTAGACTTTCTATTTGGTGGTTTGTGTGGGACTTGGAGTGGAATTTGATTGGTTTGGTGGTCAATGTCTAAGATTTAGAGATTTGTTTCCTCCTAAACTTTTAGGTTTAAAAAAAAATTCAATTATTGTCAACTTCATTGGGCCAGTATATACGGAATTTTGCTCTAATTTTAACGAAGCTCCATGCTAATGCATGATAGGAGTAATTCCTAAAATTATCGAGATATGTATAAGCTAACTAGGATAGGTGGGTGTGAGCGAAAAATTAATTTGACGGTTTTTTAGATTCTAGGTTCTTAAAATTAGTTTAGAATGTTTATAAAAAATTCTACCTAACTGAATTATAGAATCTACAGAGAATAGAACCTGAAAAAAGAAAAGAAAATTTAAAAATTCCAAAACTAGGTTTGGGTAGCTTTTAAAATTATACAACACAAATTCTTAAAAAATGAATGAAAATCTCATAATCTCATAGCTGCAACTGTTGAATTTAGGAGAGCGAAATATTGAGAGAATATTGGTTTATTTCTGAATGAATTCTTTACAAAGATACGTAGCTCTTTATATACAGAGAATCTAAACTAGGAAAGAAGTTGAACTAGGAAATAATATATATACAATATTCCTATGCTACAATCAAGGATCTTCAGTCAATCAATTAGGCAATCAATCAACCGGATTTTCCTCTAACACTCCCCCTCAAGTTGGAGAGTGAATATCATGAAGTCCCAACTTGCCACTTAAATATTGAAATTGTTCCTTTCCCAAAGGTTTGGTGAAGATGTCTGCAAGTTGAGATTTTGACTGAACATAGGATGGGGCAATTACTCCAGCTTGCAATTTTTCCCGAACAATGTGGCAATCAATCTCTATATGTTTCGTGCGTTCGTGAAAAACGGGATTTTTGGCAATGTGGAGAGCTGTCTGGTTGTCACAAAATAAGGATGCTGGCTGGCTTTGTGGAATTTTGAGATCTTCCAAAATGTGCCGTATCCATGTAATTTCTAAACATGTTGCAGCCATGGCACGATATTCAGCTTCAGTGGAAGAACGAGCCACATTGGTTTGCTTCTTTGATTTCCAAGAAATCAAAGAATTTCCCAGAAAGACACAGAATCCTGTAATTGAACGCCGAGTTGTCTCACAACCCGCCCAATCTGAATCACAATAAGCCTTTAACGTAGGATCATTGAACGAAGGAAAGAATAATCCTTGACTAGGATTCCCTTTAATGAAACGTAAAACTCTTAGAGCAGCTTCCCAATGTGGTTTCCGAGGATCCTGCATAAATTGACTTAGGATTTGCACAGAGTATACTAAGTCTGGCCTTGTTACTGTTAGGTAAATCAATCTCCCAACCAATCTTCTGTATTTGGTTGGATCATGTAATGGGTCGCCGTCGTCGGGATTCAATTTCAAATATGCCTCCATTGGGAAAGAATTAGGACGAGATCCTAATAATCCCACATCATTTAAAATATCCAATACCTAGTTATTTTTTCTTTACCCACCGTGGTTATTTTTTCTCCATCAATCCATTTTTAGCTTTCTGCAACAACTATCAAATCACCACTTTCGTATCATCCAATTATTTTATCAACAATCGATTGAACAATCAGTTCGATTCAAAACTGGATACAGTTTTTGATTTTTCTGAAGCCTTATAATCCCATTCAAGGCCAAATACTGCTTCTGAAGCTGGTACCCGATATTCGGGAAGCTTATAGCATGATGACCCAGGACGAGAAACAACGAGAGATAGGGAACAATTCACTCGCCAAAATTTTTTCAGTTACATCGGCTATGCGATTTCATAAAGGTTTCAACCCAAACAACAAGTTCACTGTCAGGCACCCACGGCATGATCCCAACTTTAAACCAAAATATGATCCCAATAAACCACCAAGCAAATGTCCGAGACAGCAAAATCAACAATATGGTGCTCGATCTAATCCTACTGCTGCACATGCCGAATCTCCCAATGGTGCCATACCGCCTCTCCCAGGGCTTTCTCCCGAGCAGTATCAACAATTGACCACTACCGTGGCAAATGCGGCACACTTATCCAAGGGTAATAATGATGTTTATGCAAATGTCGCAGGTTTGTATAATCATCCCTTGGTTAATTCTACCTCCTCAAGTTGTTGGATTTTAGATAGTGGTGCTACGGACCATATTGCTTCTGATTCTTCTTTATTTTCTCACTCTCATCCGCCCCACGCACCTTGTGTTAATTTACCCAATGGCTCCGCCGTACCTATTAACTCTACTGGCACACTCCTCTTCAACAAAGATGTTATTTTAAAAGATGTTCTTCATGTGCCTTCCTTTCGATTAAATCTTTTATCTGCCAGTAAAGTTACTCAATCCTTAAACTGCTGTGTGATCTTATTCCCAGATTTCTGTATTTTGCAGGACTTGGCTACGGGGAAGATGATTGGATGGGGTAAGCAAAGTGGCGGCCTCTATTACATGTCACCAGATCGCACATCGCCAACTGCTTGCCATACTACCCATCCTGATTCTACCTGGCACCATCGCCTTGGCCACCCATCACCTACCTGTCTACGTATCATCTCTAAGTCCAATTCTTCTGTTTCTGTTTCTTTAGACAATTTTTGCAATATTTGTCCTTTGGCCAAACAGACTAGATTACCATTTCCGACAAGTTCTATTTCTTCTACCTTGCCTTTTCAATTAATCCATTGTGATATTTGGGGTCCCCATAGACATCAAACACATTCCGGTGCTCGTTATTTTTTAACCATTGTGGATGATTTTACTCGTTGTACATGGTTATTTCTTATGTCTCATAAATCTGATGCTTCTTCTTTACTTATATCTTTTTTTACCTTTGTTCACAACCAATTTAACGCACACATTAAAATCTTTCGGAGTGACAATGGTAGTGAATTTCTTTCTCTTCAATCATTTTTTATAACCAAAGGTGTTGAATTTCAGACCTCTTGCGTCTCCACTCCACAACAAAATGGGGTTGTAGAACGTAAGCATGGTCATATATTGCGAGTTGCTCGTGCTCTCCTTTTCCAATCTAATGTGCCCATTCGTTTTTGGGGTGAGTGTGTTACCACCGCAGTTTATTTAATCAATCGATTGCCTACTCGACTCCTTTCTTCCCTTACACCTTTTGAGCGCTTGTATGGTCGTCCACCCCTTATGACCACCTTCGTGTTTTTGGAAGTTTATGTTATGCTACTATTGTCAAACTTGTTTTTAAATTTGCTCCTCGTGCTAGGCGTTGCGTTTTTTTGGGTTATCCTACAGGCCAAAAAGGTTACAAATTGTTAGATTTAGATTCCCACAAATTTTTGATAAGTAGAGATGTTCGTTTTCATGAGCATATTTTTCCCTATAAAGGGACATCTTCTCCTAATTTTCACCCGGTTCCTGCACCTGCACCCGACCTCAACTACACCACACCTTTACCCAATTCTACTACCCCACTTACCCACGATATACCAACCGATTACTCAACCGATTCACCTACCCCATTTACTCCTCCCAACCCCACCGATCCGCCAACCGATTCCTCAACCGATCAGTCTACCCACATTTCATCACCAATCACTCAACCGATTCTACCAGACCCACTACCTTCCGTTACTACTTCCACATTACCTGATGCGCCTCGTCACTCAACCCGACCTCGCGCCCGACCTGCGTGGCATGCCGACTATCAAATGCCCTTTGCCCATACTGCTTCCCCACAATCATCCATTCCGTCGCCATGTCCAACCCGAGGTACAAGGCACCCTCTTTCTAACTCTCTCTCTTATTCACGTATTTCTCCTTCCCATTATTCTTTTCTTGCTTCTATTTCTGGTCTCCGTGAGCCCACTAACTATGATCAGGCAATTCTTGACCCGAAATGGAGGGATGCTATGCAAGCTGAACTTGATGCCCTTGCTCGCAATAATACTTGGTCTCTTGTTCCTCTACCTGCTGGTCATAAGCCCATTGGCTGCAAATGGGTCTACAAGATCAAGTACAATTCAGACGGGTCTATTGAACGTTATAAGGCCCGCCTCGTTGCTAAAGGTTACACTCAAATTGAAGGAGTTGATTATTTAGAGACTTTCTCTCCCACTGCCAAGCTGACCACTGTGCGCTGTCTCTTAGCGGTGGCTGCTTCTCGCAATTGGATCCTACACCAAATGGATGTTCATAATGCCTTTCTGCAAGGCGATCTTGATGAGCTTGTCTATATGGACCTTCCCTCTGGTCTTCGCCGACAGGGGGAGAATATGGTATGTCGGCTCAATAAGTCATTGTATGGTTTGAAGCAAGCTTCCCGTAATTGGTTTGCCAAATTTTCTTGTGCTATTCAAAAGGCAGGTTTCACTCAATCAAAGGCCGACTATTCTCTATTTACCAAGTCCGAAAGTAACACATTTACTGCAGTACTTATTTATGTGGACGACATTATTGTCACTGGCAATAATGAACAGGCAATCAAGTCTCTCAAAGACTTCCTTTTGCAACAATTTCACATCAAAGATCTTGGCAATCTCAAATATTTCCTTGGCATTGAAGTCTCCCGGTCCAAAAGGGAATTTTCATTTCCCAACGGAAATATGCATTGGATATTTTAAATGATGTGGGATTATTAGGATCTCGTCCTAATTCTTTCCCAATGGAGGCATATTTGAAATTGAATCCCGACGACGGCGACCCATTACATGATCCAACCAAATACAGAAGATTGGTTGGGAGATTGATTTACCTAACAGTAACAAGGCCAGACTTAGTATACTCTGTGCAAATCCTAAGTCAATTTATGCAGGATCCTCGGAAACCACATTGGGAAGCTGCTCTAAGAGTTTTACGTTTCATTAAAGGGAATCCTGGTCAAGGATTATTCTTTCCTTCGTTCAATGATCCTACGTTAAAGGCTTATTGTGATTCAGATTGGGCGGGTTGTGAGACAACTCGGCGTTCAATTACAGGATTCTGTGTCTTTCTGGGAAATTCTTTGATTTCTTGGAAATCAAAGAAGCAAACCAATGTGGCTCGTTCTTCCGCTGAAGCTGAATATCGTGCCATGGCTGCAACATGTTTAGAAATTACATGGATACGGCACATTTTGGAAGATCTCAAAATTCCACAAAGTCAGCCAGCATCCTTATTTTGTGACAACCAGGCAGCTCTCCACATTGCCAAAAATCCCGTTTTTCACGAACGCACGAAACATATAGAGATTGATTGCCACATTGTTCGGGAAAAATTGCAAGCTGGAGTAATTGCCCCATCCTATGTTCAGTCAAAATCTCAACTTGCAGACATCTTCACCAAACCTTTGGGACAGGAACAATTTCAATATTTAAGTGGCAAGTTGGGACTTCATGATATTCACTCTCCAACTTGAGGGGGAGTGTTAGAGGAAAATCCGGTTGATTGATTGCCTAATTGATTGACTGAAGATCCTTGATTGTAGCATAGGAATATTGTATATATATTATTTCCTAGTTCAACTTCTTTCCTAGTTTAGATTCTCTGTATATAAAGAGCTACGTATCTTTGTAAAGAATTTATTCAGAAATAAACCAATATTCTTGGAGGGTTCCAACCTAAAACCAATTGGCAATAGGTGGAGTAGCCTTTAGATTTTATTAACCAAGCTTGGGTGGCTTAGATGAGTGATGTGGGACAAGTTTTAACACTCCCCCTCACGTGCAGCCAAGATGCACGTAGAGGTACGAATTGAGGAAACTAGAAGATTTTTACTCGGGCGACCCCTCACATGCAGCCCGGATGCACGTGGAGGTATGAATAGGTATGAATTGATGAGGTGAGATGATAGACTCGGGCGATAGAGACTTGACCACACGAGGTGAGGCCATTCAAGACCTTGCTCTGATACCATGTTGAATTTAGGAGAGCGAAATATTGAGAGAATATTGGATTATTTCTGAATGAATTCTTTACAAAGATACGTAGCTCTTTATATACAGAGAATCTAAACTAGGAAAGAAGTTGAACTAGGAAAGAATATATATACAATATTCCTATGCTACAATCAAGAATCTTCAGTCAATCAATTAGGCAATCAATCAACCGGATTTTCCTCTAACAGCAACAAACATGTTTCTTCTGAGCTCCTATTAAAATTCAAAATCTAAAATCTGTAGCTGAATCTGAACATAAAGTCTAAAATCTGTATTTACAGCTAAAGCAAACACGTCCTATCTGAGTTATCGAGGGAGGGAGAGAGAGAGAGATGAGTTTTTGAGAGAGAGAGAGAGAGAGAGAGAGAGAGAAGTACTTTTACCAAAGCGGAGTTACCCAATACCGTTTGAAACGCCCGGGAACTGCCAATCCAATTCCCGCGAACTAAATTCCAATTCGCGAAACAAACGCCTTGGGCATTGCTTGGCACACACAACTAACCAAGGCCCACTCCCTTTCCCTCTCTCTCTCTCTCTCTCTCTCTCAATCAAGCCCTAGAAAGTACTACTACAGAAACCCCTCTCTCTCTCTCTCTCTCTCTCTCTTTTCACTCCAACAAGTTTCGCATATACTTTTCCAACCCCACTCTCCTGAATGAAATGTGGGAAATGGAGATCGAAGAGATCGAATCAGTCCTCGAGAAGATCTGGGACCTACACGACAAGCTCAGCGACGCGATTCACTCCATTTCCCGATCTCACTTTCTCAGCTCCATCAAGTCCCTCCGCAAATCCCACGACCTTTTCCTCTCCCGTAAGAATAAACCCCCCTCCTTCAACAACAACAACCAGCACCACGGTTCGGCAACAGATAAAAACCAGCAGACCGGGTTCGTGTTCGTGAAGGATTTCCGGTCCGACGACGAGGACAACGACTTCTTGGCGGTTCAGGAGGCCAAGAGCCTCAACGCGATTCGCACGGCGCTCGAGAGCCTCGAGGACCAGCTCGAGTTCTTCCACGTGAGTTTAATTTTGCTGTAATTCGGGGTTTTGATTTCTAGGGTTTCGTTTTTATGTGTTTTTGGTTGCTGTGAAAAGTGGAGGACTGGTGAGAGTTAGGTTGCTACTGTTCTAATCGCGTTGTTGATGGAAATAAGGGCCCTACTTATTTGCAAACGAGCCGAGCTTCATCGTGTTCGAGCTCGGCTCGTTTACTAAACGAGCCTAAAACTCGAGCTCCTTAACGAGCCGAAATAATTTACTTAACGAGCCGAGCCGGGCCAATTTACTTAACGAGCCTCCTTAAACGAGCTGAGCCTAATCAAATGAGCCAAGCTTTTGAGTGTCGAACGCAGCTCGTTTTGTAAACGAGCCTAAAACTCGAGCTCGAGTTCGGCTTGTTTACTAAACGAGTCAAGCCGAGCCGAGCAGCTCGTGAGCTGCTTGGTTAGGTTCGTCTAGGCCCAAGTTACATATAGATCTAGAGAATTAAATTTATTCAGAATGAGTCTAGTTTTGTTTGGTGTCAGCGAAAAACAACCAGATGTGCTCACTGACTTGCTTCTTGGATACTAAAGATCCTAATTTTCAGTTTTCTTTAGTTGTGTTGCCACCTGAGCCGAACTGCTTGGATGCTCAAGACGGTTTTGGTTTTTATAGATTATCTTTGCAAAAAGAAAGCGAATACTTTTAATTTTGGAATTTTATCTTTATCTTTTTATCATTTTGCTCGTGAAATATATGAAGGGCTCCATTTTTTTAGTCTGTCTTGGTTCCCAAAATGTCGGGACCGGTCCTGGTTGTGTTTGTTTTGCTCAAATTAGTTGATTTGTAGCTGTGTAGAGGATTGTGGGGATTTATTACTTTCTTTGCCTTTCCCTGCACTTTGTCACCAACAAAATTCTGGCATTTTTCATTCCTGATATTTAGATTGCATTTCTTTGGAACTACTGCTCTTCTTTATACTTGTGGGTCATTTTCACTGCATTGGGGATAGTGGGAATCTGTATAGTTTATCAATTATCTTGTTCTTTCATTGCATTGACAAGATAGCAACCCGTTATAAGGTTTTTGATGGATCAGAAATGAAGGGGGAGAAATCCATGGAAGAGAATACCCAAATCAAACTGGGCCTTAAGTCCCTATTAAATGAGGTTGGCTAAAAGGCTGCAAGGATGTTATAAAAATAACTCGATGAGTTAGTGGTTATGGGCTTAAAGTGCTAATTAGATCTCAATTGGAGAAGATTTGTGGCATTGTTGTGTTTAGGAATTGGAGGTGGAACTTTTTTTTTTTCTTTGGTGGGGGGGGGGGGGTGGGGGGGAAGGGATCAAGTCCCTGGCTGGTTGGTCCGTACTGCCATTTGGGGTTTCTTGCTGCTGCCAGTTTTGGTGTACTTGGATATTTTTCAAATTAACTTGTCGTGTGCATGTTCCATATTTTCAATTCTAGGAAAGTAGTGTCTGGTCTTTTCCACTGCTATTGAGTGTTTCTAGACCACTTTTTCTTTTCTGTTTTATGCTTCATGGTCCTTGGATTCAGTTGGAGAATCGGTGTGCGGAATTCTTGTTTTATTGTGGTTACAAGATAACGTGACAGTTGTGTTTGTCCTGAAATTACACTTACGACTGTGATTTGAAGTGCACTGTGTGAACCACCTGTATGATCCGTTTAAACCTAGATGTGTGCCTTCCTTGGAACTGGTTGCTATATTCTAGTCTCCGATGTCTTATGTTACTCGCTAGAGGCTTTGTATTGAGCCTTCTTCTAAGTTTAGTTGCTCTGTACCTATTATACATAATTTAATTGCTGAATGGACGATTAAAGGCATATGTCAAAGAAGCATCGCCAAAGTGTCCATATCTTAGTTGCACGAAGTGGGAGTGGGTGCGGGAGAGGGAGCGGGAGCGGGGGAATATAGAAGCTCCCAAGGTTGGGAGCGTGAAAGGAATGTGTTCATATTTTACAAAAATAATGTAGCATAGTATATTCACTTTTAAACTACAATCATTTTAGGGAGTAATATATTAAGTGGGCTAGTGTTAGAATGTATGATTTTCTTTTCAAGATATCATGACTTGGGCTATATATTTGAGCTAAATCGAAGACCAATTTATGAAGTAAAGTACTATATTACCGTTTTTCTATACCAGTGTCGTACAAAAGCTCCCAAGTTTGTAAGGAGCGAGCTCCCATCTCAGTGGGAATGGGCTCCCCTCAAGCTCCTTAGTTTGGACTTTGGAGTGCAGAATCGTGCTTCTAAGGTGGTAGCGGCACCACTTTAGTATCTTCCTTCTACTATGGTCCATATTGTTAATTGATGCTTTTCAGGTAGCCACAGTAACCAAGTGTTGGACATGCTTTTAGGAGTGTCCATGACTCCATGATGTGTCGGTTCAACACAATTGTCTGGCACGACATATCCCATGTGTAGAAGTGCTCATGCTTTAGGCTAGGAACATTGAGAAGGATTTTACTGACATTGGATAACCATTGAAGCAGACTGGGACAGCTTGGAAACACAGCTAGAGACAATATGGTCAAGGACTCCATTTGCACCAAATGTGGGAAGTGATTTGCTCTGGTGTTACTGCCAAGACGGCGAAACCAGCAAGCTTGTGTGATTTAGGGATTTATTCCCTTGAACTAGTACTTATCATCCAGAATCCAGATATTTGAGTAGGGCTTCGTCCATTACAATTCCAACTGAAAATGTCATGTGTAAAATGCATTTATGTGCAAGTATGTAAGAAAATTCTCTAGTGGGTGGAGCTCTAGAAAGTTGTTTACAATTTTCGCAAGTACTAGTCCTTTTTAGTGACGTCTATGTTATGTTTCCAGACTGTACAAGTGCAACAGAGGGCAGAGAGAGATGCTGCGGTTGCACGCCTAGAACAAAGCCGAATTGCTCTTGCAATGAGATTGGCTGAACACCAAGGCAAGAAGTACAGGGTCATTGAAGAAGCTGTAGCTTTTGTGGGTGATGTACGTGATGCTTGCCATTTTGTTTCACCAGAAAATCTGTATGCTTCTGCTCCATATCCACCTGGTGAGAACTTTGTGCCCCCTGCAGGGAAGAGATCGAGCAATCTCTTCAAATTTCTCTTAACTAGTTTCAATTTTGCCAAGAATTCCCTTAGAATGGATCAAATGGGTGGGGTATTGGGCAACGCTGCCTTGGTGGCAATCAGCATGCTTGCATTTCTGCAGCTGCATCAAGCATCTTGTAATAACAAGTACATCTTAGACCTCCCACAGAAGCAAGACGACGCTTTCAACAACAGAAGAAGTGTATCTTCATCCGGTGGTCGATTGACCCACCTGGATGTGATGCTGGCTAGGGGCTAAGGTGAAGATAGGCTACTTTGGCAATGTTTTCGGTAAATGAATTTGTCTTACATTGTTAGATGATGAAAGGGCTGTTGTTGTGATGATTGTGTGATCACAAGAGCTTCACTGTTTAGGCAATTTTATACCACGAATTCGGGTGAGTTACTATCTTCGCCAGATGCTTTCTGTTGGTCTTTACCTAGTTAGTGTGTCTATCCTTTAGAAATTTGATTGTATATATGGAAAAGGGCTCTATGGCATATGTTACGCTTCCGAGTTCCGACTGATAATACGGTTATTGTTTACGGCTTCATTCTGTAGTGTTGTCAAAAAGTTTTGAAGGTAATGAATGTCCTGTTGGATTGTTATATCAGACTGTTGGATTCATTTTTCAGCTTTTCACTCAATGAGAATTTTTTTCCCCATGTCATAATTTACGCACCCAAGGCCTCTCAATCCTCAACTCCATTACGAATATAGAAGCTGGAACAAATATCGCTTTCCCCCCTTAAAATTAGATAATTAGGAATTGGTTGTATGGGATTCGATTATAGCTCTACTGTTGCTTCGTTGCATCAAAATTGAAAATTCAGTGGTCTCTCACTGGGGCGAAGTACAACAACATAGGGGTCCTTAACCCGCATCCTGAATCGAGGAACTAATGACGTTTCAGATACCGAAAGCAGCGCCCATTGAAGCAATTGTAGCAGCTCTGGCACCTCTTGATTTTGCACTTTGTTCTTTCGATTCCTCTACCATGCCTAATAAGGCCAGAGGGAAGAAGCATTTCTTGTGGAATAGGTTTAAAACCTTCTACTTCTGATGATAGGGACGAAAGCTTGTAGACGCAATGGAGATTACGCGAGTCAACCTGGGCGACCATACCTCATCTTGAACTAAAGACTTTCTTTTTTCTGCAACCTTTCTTCTCTGTAACTCTCAATAACTGTCAATGTCATTTTCTTCAAAGCGACTCTGGTGGCTTCTCCATGGCCTTCAACCTTAGCCAAGGAAATTTCGGCGAACAACCCCGACCTCATCATTCAAGAAACCTTAAACGTATGTTTTGCTCGTGTTTTTTTGGACGTCATTTCAGATGCAACTCATACTGTAAGTTGGTTAACACATACATTATTAATGTTGAAGGCCGTTAATCCTTATGGGTTCGGACTCTTATGGCTCCTATAAGCTCACGTACGCTTATTTGAGAAGATATTCACACTGCAATAGTAGCCTGTCAGTTCTTTACTTCTTCTTCTTCTGGTTTTCCTTGATTTTTTAATTTGGTAGAAATTTAATATGGTTTTTTTTTTCCGTCATTCGTTAAACTTAATCTACTCTATCCTAGGGGACTTGGAGAGAGGGATGGGTGCTTACGAGAATAGAACCTTGCCCATGTGCATGGAGTATGAGGGAGGTGCACCAACTGCACTCCACTCTACTTGCGAAATTTAATATGGATTTCACGAGAAGGCCATCAAACCTAGGTGGAATACAACTTGGATTTAAAGATTTTAAGGCTTTCAATTGTGCCCTTTTCGCGAAACAATTCTGGAGAATGGTAAAAAATCCTAGTAATTCATTTTGGGTTAAAATCCTCAAAGGCAATGGCGGCTGCACGAGAGTTTTAGGGGGTCGCGCGAGCCCCCAGGATTTCAAAAATGCACTAAAATTTAACATTTTCGTTTTCATATACTAGTTTAAATATTGTTTGCACTGGATTATTCATACAAAACTAGAGTAAATGAAAATTTACTTAAACTTGTGAGTAAGCCGATCATATAGCTCAGCAAAACCAAAAAGAATTGGCCCGATAAGTTTTCAACAAAATAAATAGTATCTTTACTTTTATATGTAGTGTTCTGTATGCAAAAAAAAATTTAAAAATTCTTGTCACCGTCAACTTAAAATCCTGCAATTGCCCCTACCCAAAAGGGCTCTATTTTTTTTTTTCGACAATCGAAAGATTTAATAAATGTGAAAAATGAAAAGTCAAGAACCAAAAAATGTCAACACAATCAAAGAGGCCGACGCCCAGCCCCTTTTGTTTGGAGGAATGTCGGAAGAATTTGTCTTTGTATTGTTAATTTGTTATTGTTCCCTTTTGGCAAAAGGGTTACAAGTGGAAGATATGAAAACATTAATAAGAGTGAGCCACACCCATATTTATTAGTTTCAAATACAATCTGCGTGTGTGGACAACTTTCTTTGAATTCCAGATCCCTACTGGATTCGACCGACCGAAATCCCATTTGGAAAACACAAATGGGAATCCCTCTTTTCAGGAGGTTAGAAGACACGACCGAAACATCATTCTCGTGCTGTCTAACTAAGGAGTTGGCCTAGTAGTTAAGACCGCCAGACACCTAAAGTGCTATAAACTCTATCGGGTTAGCCCATATGGGATTTTGTCCCACTTCGAATGGATTTCCTTGTAATGCACTGCGAGATTGGTCCCCTTAAGTTGCGTGTATACGGGCCCGGACATCCTGAGTTATATATTAAAAAAAAGTTTTCCTTATGCACACCATTTCGTAATTGTAGAAGAGTACAAAAGAAATGTGCCGGCCCCGACATTTGGGTTGCCCTAGCCCAACCTCATGCTTTGTTGTCCATTTACAATTAAGTCATACAAAATAAAAGAAATATACAAGTACAAAAAAAAAATCAAAATTACATTGTTATTTTAGCTTGAATAACATAAAAAAATCAACATCAAAATATAAACCCCGATTTTAGTGTTTTATGATTAGCACAATCCGATTCAAAGAAATTAAATTCTCCTTATATTTTTTAAGCAAAATTTTCAATTGAGTTATCATTATCCAAGAACTCGGGGCCCGTTCCGCTAACTTTTGATTTTTGGGTTTTTTTAGTTGATATATGTTAGGAGAATGATCTGTATCGAATAGTGTACAAATTTTAAAAAGTCTCAAATGCCCAAAAATGCTCTTAGTATAACGGCGCCTCATTTAGTGGCGGAGCTAGGATTAGGACTCCGGGGGGACGAAGTTGGGGCCCTTACATAGCTCTGCCCTTGGCCTCATTTCACTTGAGAATTGAGATCATAGCAAATCTCTTTAATCTATCTTGCGAAATGATAGTTTGAAGGTAAAAATAAAAACTGTGTTAGCTCGCTTGATTTGTTTTAGCTATGACTTTTTTTAATCAAATGTAAGAACATATCACTTGTACATTACTGTTGTGTTTGTTAAATCGAAAATTTTCAACAAAGTAATTTGATTTTCTCAATGTTATGTATTGGGAGGGGAAAAAAAAGTAGATCAAAGTGGAGGAAAAAAAAAGAAGTGAAGGGGGTAGGAATCGAACCATGTCCACCAAGAACTGCAACAGCTTGTGATTACCACTGCACCAAGGAAATCAGCTACGGCACTGAGGGAAACTTTTAGAAATATATATGTTACTGATTTTTTTTTTTTTGGTTGCCCAAGCCCGAGGGCTTGCGGGGCTTACCTGGAGCCGGCCCTGCTGCCCTGCCCCGCCCCCGCCCCCCGACTAGGGCAGTTAGTCCAGAAAGTCATATGGTAGCAATAGCACTATGAGGTTGCGGGCTCAAATCTTATGAAAATGGAATTAATATCCGTCGTGATTATTATTATTATTTTTTTTGCCAAAAGTTGAGAGGTACGTAGTATTTATCAAAAGATCCCCATGGGGGCAGGTTGGGAGTCCACAGATCGAACACTCCAACAGAAAGAGCATATAAGCGCATAGATGCGCCGCCCTACAGAATAAGAAGAAACCCCCCAAAGGAGGACGAAACCCCCCGAAGGAGGACGAAACCTCCCGAAGGAGGACAAACCCCCCAAAGAGGGGACATTATTAAAATAAATAACAAAAAAAAAAAAAAGAAGCACCGCCGAGACATCCGCCGCCACTTTTTCGCAACTATCTTGATAGACTCGTAACCACCACCTCTGCTTCACAAAATAGGAACACATCGTTGGGAGGTGGTCGCCCAACAAACGTGGTAGACAGCGTCAGGTCACAGATCTGAGAAGATGGAGGCTGAGAACGGTGGTGGACAATATCTTACCCGCAACCACTGAAAGCGAAGCTCCGGAACGTTGCTGGAAAACGATCTGGCTGAAAAGTTCCCAATGGACGCCCGAACTTCAGTCGCAGAATTGAGGGAGGATACGGTTCGACGGTGGGGAGAAGGGAATAGAGGGAGAGAGATCGGAGGGGAATGATCCCTCCCCTCCCGCCGCCTGAGAAGGGGGGGAGGGGAAGGGTTGTTGGCGGCTAGGGTTTGAAGTTTTTTAGAGATAGAGGGAGAGAGTCGTGATTATTGAGTTGGGGTTATATTATATATATGGCAAATGCTAACCAATGCTTCCGGGGTACAAGTTAAGTTGTAATATTTATAGAATATTTCTCAATATTTAATGTCATCTTCTAAAAGAATCTGGCCCATTTTGCAGTTTGCCATTTCTGAAACTTTCCAAAAAAAACAAGGGCAAACATTCCTAATCTATAAAGATGTATGTAACACAAATTTTTATTTTCCTAATGTTTGCCCTTGATTGTGGGCAAATATCAGAATCATTCCATTCCTAATCTTCTTTTTTCACAAATATTTTGGAAGAAAAAAGGGAAAAGTAGAGGATGAAGGAACGATTCCCGCCCGACGAATGTGTAATCCATTGTCCCATGCACGTTTTCTTTTCGTTTCATTTCTTTTGATTTTTTCTTACTCATGTGATCACCTTGTTCTTGATCTATAAGAGGAACTTATTTTCTCTTGTAGAATTTCGCAAAAAATTGAATTATGAACGTCTCAGTTAGTTTATGTCGTGCCATGGTATTGGGGTAAAGCAAAACTATGGTTTACGTTTTGTTCGCACAGTTTGATTGGATATCTGTTGTTTGCAAAAAGTACCAGATATATCATCATGCATGGTAAGATATTTAATTACATGCTAAAATAGTGGAGTAAGTATATGTATTTCTATTGTTGTTGACTTTCTTTATAGAAAATCACATTAGTAGTAATGAAATCTTATTGTCGGAGAATATTTCATATTTAATGCACCTTAACTTGTGCCCGGGGGCACTTGTTAGCATACTATATTAGGTACTCATACGAAATGGATTTCTTGATTAAAATCCAATTCATAATAAGACATAAAACAGACTAAGACGTGAGAATGCAAATTTGATTTTTAATTGCTTCAATCAACTTTTAGAAAACCATCACCTACCTTTTCCTTGACGAAAGGTGCATAATTCCACGTTTTGTGGTAATATAGAAGACACTAATTCAACGCACCAAAGTCGTAACGCACCAAAGTTGTAGGGCATATGTTTGGATCACACCGCGACTAATCATAGAAATCAATGTCACCAGAGTTGATACTCGTTCTTGAAGCCCTTTCCCCGCAAGTTAAAAGGGAAGTTCAACAGTGGCCAAAGATAGCAACACTCCTTGGGCGGGCTTTAGGGAGCCCTTTTTCACAAATTTTAGGGATGAATCGGTGTTACAGACACAACAAGTATTCGCAATGCATAATAAACCACAACTACGCCACCCAAAATCTAATGGACTAGCAGACATGTCCGCTGGATTCAAAAAATCCGAGGGTAGTTGATAGCTTATCACTCACGTAATTCCTCAAAATGCTCTGCGCTCGTGCTATTAATTCTCGCATACAATGCTTGCTCGCTCAAACTTTGCTCTCGCTTTGTAGTTTGAAATGCTATTCAAAAAAAGTTTCACGCTCGCGCTCTCATTCACACACGCGGCCGCCAACTATGTGACTTTTAGGACTTGAGAGATAGCAATTCTAGTTGACGATTTTCGTGGTAGGCCGTGATTAGCTATCCAACGTCTTGTCGAAAAATAGAACTACAACCTAGAGATCCACTATCATAGCCACCGCCAGTTTAGAAATGCCCCATCGCCCGCCCAAATTGTCGGTCAGTAGGTACCCTAATGGGCCCTCCATACTGGGCTCCAAGATCCAACCCACTTTATTTAACTATTTCTTCCTCAACCCACTATTAACGTGCATGAGCTATTTCTGTACTTTCAACATGGGGAGAAATTTTTCAGTGCCGAGTGGGTATCACGTGGTGCTCGTTCGGCACATCCGAACCGTCCGATGCGATTTGGACGGCTTAGATTTGGAGAGAAAAAAAGAGAGAGAAAGAGGAGGGGTGAGAGGAGAGGAATGTTTTAATCTGAATCGTCTAAAAGTGCATTGGACGATTCGGAAGTGCCGAGCGGGCACCACGTGGAATATATCTGCTCAGCAATGAAAAATTTCTCCAACGTGGGACTCATTGCCGGACCAGAGTCAGCCAAGGTGGCGTGGCTCATCATAACAGCTTGGTGGATTCAAAAACGTAGGCCATATATGTTTGATTAGGAAGAAAAAAAATTGAAAATATAGTAACAAAGTTAAGTGAAAAGACATGCTGAAAATCGGTTTTAAATAGTACCAATCAGGATTATTTTGCTCGGGATATTTAATTGAACGACCCGGCTTTTCTACAGTCTAACTGCAAGGAAATTTCAACGTTCATCCGATGGTCAATGCTACAGATTTGTTAAAAATATCTTGCAGGTAATATACATGTAGGATACTTAGGTTGTATTTGCAGTAGATATGGATACTGATTTTAGATTTTAGCTTCAGATTCTGCTACAAATTTTAAATTTTAGATTTTAGTTGAAGTTTAGAAACTTATATGTATCTGCGAGATTATGATAATTTCCTTCCCTTTTTGAAATTTATTTATTTTTTTGTTTTTCAGAATCTGTAGAATTTGGGAATTTGTTATCTAGAATTTTTGGCGCACACTCCATACTGATTTTGAAAAGCTAGAATCTAAAAACGTGCAAAAAAATTCTCGCAAACATGCACTTGTAGGTTACTTTCACCAAATCTGAATCATTGAAAACACTTTTGAACGGTTGTGATCACTTAGGCTGACCTCTACAATATTTCCTTAATTGAGTGGTACCGCCCAATATGTAAGTCTTTTGAGTTTCTTGATTTTGGGAGGAGATAAGGGGGGCATTATTTCAATAATAAAACTTTCTGAAAGCAATCAATTTGTGCATGTATTGCCTATGTTAGATCTGTGTTCAATCACTCCGCAATATCCTTATTGATTGGGAGGTTCTATTATTGTTGTTGTCAGTCCTGCCCAATGGTAAACCAAAAAAGCTGATCCGAACATTTTTTTTGTTGACTCAATCAATAATACTAAATCACATTAAATTTCTCTTTACTTTGTTATCAAAGAAGTTCAAAAATTACCTTTAGTTCTGAATGTCACACAAATGTGTTGTTACGGAGAAAATTGGGATCACACGTGACAGTGTCCCAAAAATGCGTTGCAGCCACAAATCTGACATTCAAATGAGGCGGGTGGTTGGGGCTGGTCTAATTAGCTCATTTAACCAAAATGCGGCACAAAGTGAAAGTAGTTGGGGAAACCCCAAGGGTAACTCAAGGGGTAATATAGATGAGCTGTAAATTCATACATCATTTTGAGTTCGGAAGTTGGCGGCAATGTATTGTGTTTCAGGTCGTAAAAGATAAATCTGTTGTGAATCTCTTAGTTCCGGCATGGATAGCCTGCCTTTTACCGGACCGGCAAAAAGAATAATCAATGTGCGTGTAAGTTAGTCCAGCGACCCTGACTGTCGGAAAGAAAAAAAAAAAAGAGAAGACAAAAAAATGTAGTGGGGGGACCGAAACAGAGAAAGGCAATGGTAGGGTTAAAATGGGTGCTGTGGTTGGGAGTTCCTTAAATTGCATTACCACACCACTTGTTTTTATCAGCCTTTCAGAAAGAGAACCCCAGGCGGGGGCAGCAGACAGACAGACAGACTTATTAATGATATGCTAGTGTAATGCACCAGCTATGTGGTTGATTGATGCATCTCTTTCAGCTGTTCTCTGCTACAAACCCAACTCCACCAAACACACACACATTCCTCTTCCCTATCTCCGATCCATCTTTAAAAGTCTAAAATGGAGAATGAATGTGACATAATGGAAGGAGATTTTATAATTTATTCCATCTTTTTGCACTTTATGAGAGAATCTGAGGGACCCATTCTACTTTTTAGATATTTGGATCTCCAAATTGCCTTTGGTCCCCAAATGTGGAGACTCTACTCCCATTTTGGAGACAAAATCTCTAAAAAATACAATGGGTCCCTCTTATATTCTCTTATAAAGTGCAAAAAGTGGGAATAAATTACAAAATCTTTCTTCAATATGTCACATCCATTCGGCTTTGCTATTTGCAGGAAACCACGCAAGGAAAAATGTATTTGGATCCATTTCGGGTCCCACAAAATTTAGAAAAATATCCATAAATTTTTGAATATTATTTTATGGGGCCCTGTAAAAAATCAGCTCCAATGGACATCGGTAAGTATTACTTTTGGATTCGTAGAAGCGAAACTGCTCAGTTCGCCCCCACGAATACAAAAGTAATACTTATTAATGTCAATTGGAGCTGATTTTTTTTACAGGGCCTCATAAAATAATATTCAAAAATTTATAGATATTTTTCTAGATTTTTGTAAGACCCGAAATGGACCCAAAAGAGTTTTTCCTTGCGTGGTTCCCTGTAAATCTTCCTTGCGATTAGAATTTCCCGAGGACGAAATTGTGGGTTATTGTGAACAACATAACAAAATGTAATAACTTGTAGTCCAAAATTTTTAGTGGAAATGCCCCCTTGATTCAAAAAATAAATAAAAAATAATAGTACTCCATTAATTTCCACAGTGAGCTTCAAACTCTAAAACATCTATACTCGTGTATTATCTTTGGTTCCATTCATTAAGAGCTAGCCCGATTGATTTCCGAATTCAAGCATGGGATTAGATTCAAATTAATGTGAAATTGAATCGATAGCGTTCGGATGGATTTTCGTTCCAGAACTTCCAATCTCATAATGTCTTATTGTAGTATTTTACAGATCTTATTGTTTATTTTTCCGTAATTTGTAAACAACAAAAGAATTACGTCTCATGGGCCATAGACAAGAAAGGAGGCAAGATTTGTACTTGGTGTGTAGACAAATGGAGTACTTACAAGTCAGATGTCTTTAACAATTTTGAACCGTTGATTGTCAAGATAGAAGATTGAGTTACGGCTCATTCAGGCCAAGTCTGAACCAAAGTGAAGTCGAAAGAATATCTTCTTCAGGGAGCTTTCCATGATAATTGTTTATGGAGGTGAATCTCGCTCGTCCAGAGTGTTTTGGACGGTCTAGATTTTAAACAAACTTTTTCGGAAAAGAGTAAAACTTTCACTAAAATCCAAATCGTTGATTGCGGAGACGAATGAATGAGATTGTCCGCTTTCGTAAAAATCCTGTTTACAGCGGCTCATGAAGCCAACCTCCCCATCTTTATGACTTCTTTCTAATTACGAAATCTAGTCTCGATCAGTTTATGTCATGATTACACCCAACTGGCATCCCTGACCGTTTGATCCACGCATGGACCACTTGTTAGTCATTTCGAGCTATTACAGCTGAAGGGTAGGAAAGGCAAGAAAAAAACACAATAACTAAAAAAAAAAAGGGAGAGAGAATGTCATGAAAATGAAACCTAAATAAAATTAGCACTGATCAACATTTAAGAGACAGGTAAGTGTATTAAATAATATGTAGACAGTACCAACAATGATCACCAAAATCATTTACACTCTCCTGGTGTGTCTAGGCAGTGGCCAACACTACCCTTGTGGTTGCAGTGAATTTGGAGTGAACTTTAACCAAAGGTGTGGACACAGTGCAGGGGAATTTATTTTGGATGTTTTGTTGTCATATTAATTACCAGCCTTCCGATTATACGGACTGAGGGACTGTGTTACGTAGTCCTATGCTGAGCAGCGTGTTGTGCGGGGCAAATCGCCGCCGCTCCGGTCTTACTTCGATGATCGGAAACATTCACTTCGTAGAGCTCGTCGAGTAGAACAAGTGTACCAAAAATCAGCTCGATCGGATATCATTAAGTGCCTCATCCGAACATTATTATTTTGAAATTATTTCCAAAAAAATAGTGGATTTTAATATAGTGTTTCGGATCCATTCATTTCAAGATAATAATGTTCGGATGAGGCACTTAATGATATCCAATCGAGCTAATTTTTGGTACACTTGTTCTACTCGATGAGCTCTACGAAGTGAACGTTCTCGATTATCGAAGCGAGACCAGAGCGGTGGTGATTTGCCCCGCAAAGCACGCTGCGCAGTACAGTCCCTCGGTCGCGATTATACCATACCTTTTTTTAGTTGTTAATACTTTGATTTCCATCATCTGGATCTTATCTTATGATTTCTAAATGCTGGAAAGTCTGGCATTATCCGATCAGAGTACACCTCTCTATGCTCGGATTGAGGAGGAGATTAGCTGAAATGCATGTCGTTTGGTTCAGACATCCCTGGCCGTCGAACCAAAAAGTATCACATCAAATAGTAAAGAGAGAGAGAGAGGGGGGCTATAAATGCTTGGTTGGTGGTCTAATATTTCTCCAAAATGAAACGAAAATGCTAAGGTCACCGACCGCCAGAGCACCGATCGGGAGCCGACGGGCATGCGAGGCCTACTCCGGGTCCCGCATGAATGATCCAAACCGTTCAATAATTTTAGAAAAAAAACCAAGTGCGCTCGAAAGAAATAAACTCAATCAGATATGTGTTGGTGCTCAAATTTTTTTGATTGAGCACCTATTCATATTGGATTGAACTAATTTTTTATGGGTTCACTCGATTGTTTTTTTTTAAAATTTATTGAACGGCTCGAATCATCTGTGTAGTACTCATAGTGGATCCCTGCGTGCCTATTGGTGGCTGTAGCAGTGTTGTGCGAGTTTTTGAAAAAAGTTTCACGAGTCAGATACACATTTAGCTGTGGAAACACAAACACAAAAGTTTTCGGAAGATTTAGGGAAATGATTTCTAAACTCCCATTTTTGATTACGAAACTTTTTTTTCTTATCTTTTAGTAAAAAAAATACGCACAATAGGTTCACTAAAAGACAAGAAGTGGAGTGTCACCATCATAATAAAAAAAGAAAGTTTCGAAATCACTTTCCAAGATTTAGGGCAAATTAAAAGGCAATTACTTGGATCCTCAGGAATGAAGAGAAACTCCCTCCGTCCCTTTTTTAGAGTCTAGTATTTCATTTTAGGTTGTCCCTTAATAAGTGTCTATTTTGTAAAGTAAGTGGGTAAAAGTTAGCAAATTTTTCATTTTGCCACTAAAAGTAGATTCCATTTTGAAAAGTTAGTGAGTAAAAATGTAATGATGATGTTTTCATAGAGGGTAAGGAGGGAAGTGGAGGTAAAATTTGATGTGAAATGTGTAATGATATGTCTTTTTAATAAGTTGAAATTACGAAACAGGACACTTAAAAAGGGACGAAAGGAGTAGTAATAATAGCTAGCTAGCCAGGCTGTTCTGGTTTTGGTAAAGTGGCAAGGTTCTTTGACCCAATTGCAAACAATGGCGGCCCGTTGGGGCCCAATGAATTATTCAGAGTCCACTTGTTTAATTACTTTTTGTTTTCTCGTCTGACTTGGATATGGCGTTTTTCCAGATCTTCAAGAAACTCTTTCTAGTAGTTGTCCAGCCGCGTGTGACAAAAGGTGCCGAGAGTTTCACATTTTCCCATCAGCCATATTATGAGAGGGGCATGCAAATTTTGTCTCAAACATAAACGAATCATGCGCACCTCGACTAATTTTTGGGAGATCAGTCCAATCATTCGCTACTTGATATCCAATTAAAGTTGGGATAAAGGATAAAGTCCCGTATGACTAAACCTCACACAATTTGATATCACTCGAGAGGTTCTGAACCTGAAACTTAAAGAGAGCGTAAGGGCCAATGGCTAGCCCCAACTCAAGCTCAAACACAGAGGAGTCAGGCTTTAATTTCTTGACACATGCGATGAAAGACGTGCTTATACTACCAGATTAAGTCGATTTCTCTTGACGAAGATAGTGACAAAAAAAAATTGCCACTTAATAATTTTAACTACAGACTTTTAGTGACAACTATTTTCGAGTACAGGATAAAGGGAGTGCAGATAAAAACCAATTGGAAAAGATTAATTACTACTTGCTTAAAAAGTGGTACTAGTAATTGGGAGAAAGTGAAGTTTAGTTAAAATACAGGATCCTGTCGAAAGCGTGGAGTACTCGGGGACGGGGACTTCAATTACGACCACACTGATAAGTGCATGGGACAATTGTTTAATCCGGATTAGTATTAGATTTGCACACATAATTAGGGAAATTAATTAGATCCGCTTCTCCATTAAACACGTGGACTGAGCGTGGGATTAAGCTTCCCATCCCAAACTTTATCATGGGTTTAAGGATCGATAAGATCCTTAATCATTTGGTTGGGGACATAATAATTGAGGACATTTTTGTTTGCAATTCTCCACAGTACTTGTTTGAGTGATGCTTAAGTTTCTTCTGCTACTAGTAATTGCTGCCTCGCCCACATGCTTCTCCTTCTGAGCACAACCACATTAAAAGGGCCCCCCTAACACTCATCAATGTCTGATTTTATAATCGGATGTCCGGACCAGCTATTGTGCATTTAGTTGTGCACTTTCAACTAATTCCGAGACCCTGAAGTTAATAATCACGCAAACCTTACATTGACCCCGAGTTTGAAACGTTTGGCATCCACTGACCCCAGACACTCCGTTTCCCGTGCCCACTTAACAAACCCCTTTGGGTTTTCATGAAAACCTTTTTATGGTCATCTAATTTGAGACGTGGTGCCTCGATAATCTAGCACAAAAAAGTAGAATTCCGTTCTATTCCACAAAAGACATTTTCTCTTCTAATTTTTGCTAGCATTTGGCCAGGTGATATGCACAAGCTAAATACTGGTCATCAGATGTTAAATTTAATTGTCAATAAATTTAGAGCTAGCAGATATTACAATTATGTCAAAAGCTAACGATTTAAGTATCATGCAATAATTGTATACTGCTAATTACGGTCAAGTTTGACATCATCTCCGCATCTTTGACTCCGTTACTGACATTTAAAATATGGAGATAAATGGTTTTTTTATTTATAGATACTGTCCTACGTTGCAACAAATCGTAATGAACATTGTCGAACACGCCATAGGTGTTTTTTTTTTTTTTTTTTGGTGATAGAATGACGTGCTTTTGAAAAACATCATTTGCGACATCCTCGATCAATCCCTGAATATTAAATTTGTGAATCTTGTTTTACCATTTTTGGTTGGTTCTATCATGGAGTATTTTCGAGTTTTGTATTGAATAGCATTGTCAACTTCCTCCATCAGTGTCGGTCGTCCATCATCATATATGTCATATCTATGTAATTCATAAATTAGTCGTATATTTTAGTGATGTTGCGCTCCTTAATCTCTAATTTCTCGATGGTCAATTTCATATGGAGATCATCAAATTTAAAAACTATGGGACTTACTACCATTGAATAAGATAAATATTTCATGTAAAATTCAATGTTGCGGTCCGATGTGTTCTATTTGATTGGCAATTAATAAAAAAGATCCATTTTATTAAAATTAAAATTTGATTATAGATTGAGTAGAATTTGTTTTGTCTTGTAATCATAAAATTAAGTACTTCTTTAGTGCACATTTGCCTAATTATTTATGTATCTTCTTATTCCGAATAAATAAGTAAAAAGGCAAACAAAAATAAGCAAAATCATTTGGAATCTATGTTGCTTATTTTCCCTTTTTCGGTTGAAAGAGAAAAGTTTGCTTAGTCAGATAGAACGTAGTCAACAAACGAGCACTATGTTTTAATTAAATTACCCTAATATAATTTTTTTTAAAAATTGGATAGAAATCATAGCCTAAAGAGCATGGGAAAATGACAGCCAAAGATGTGCTTTGATAATTAATACCCGTCAAGAATATTTTCAGTCTCAATATGTCCTTGGTGGGTATTAATTATCAAAATACGTTATGAGCCGTCATTTTCTCAAATGCTGTGTTTGGTTTGTGTTTTGAATCTTTTTTTAAAAAATAGTAGGGGTAATAAGTGGAGAGAGATAAAAAGAAAAATGTTAAAAGTAGGAAGAATTAATGTAGGAGAATTTTTTTGAAAAATACTTTTTGAAAAACAAAGAGAACAAGGCAAAGAGTTTCATGAGCTTCGACTTGCCAGGCTACAGTACTTGATCAAGATTCTCAAAGACCAGTTAGGTTCGGAGGAAGTTAATGAGCTCAATTGATGATAATAGGGCCGCAACTATACTCGGCCCCACTAGTGACCTAGCTCACCTTGCTAAAACCATAGCCCGTTTTGCGGCTGCCAGAAGGCTAGTTCCACTGTACTTGAGACTTGAGAGTAGGAAAGGAATCAGAATTTCTTAAAAACGAGGGTCCAATTAGGAAAGGAGATCTTTTTAAATGTCTAAACAACACCTAATAAAAAGCGCAATATCTAGGTGCTTTCAACAAACAAGGAAATATTGAAATTTGAAAGAAGAAAAAAACTTCGAAACTATGCGGGGGCCTTGGCCCTGATACGCGTTCCGTCTCTGCTTGAGAGGTGATGTTTAATTGTTGAACACAATCTTAAATTCTTAATGTAACGCACGCGATTTTTTCTTTTTTTAATTAAAAAAAAAGTCTCAATGAAACCTATATACTCATGTTTCGCAAAATCAAATTTTCAATGCATTTGTAGTTTATTTCTCAATGCATTAGTAATTTTCGTATCGGTCGTGTTCAAATGTCAAAATAGATTTTCATGACACTTCCTGCACAGATCCAATAAATTTCGATGGAAATGTTTGTATCTACTCCATTAAAAATGAACTACAGATACACGCAAACACAATAGAGTTCTGATTACAAAACGTTCCGTTACATCATTAATTTTGTGCATACTGTAGAAAAATTCCTAGCTCAGAGGACTAACTGATCGTCACATGCTTAATTTGATCTTATTAACGTGCATTTTAGACTTTACAGACTTCAAATAAAATAAACTACAGCATCAGAAGAATGAAAAAGCCAACAGCCCCAAAAAAAATAGTAAAATGAAATGAAAAGCCTCCGTGCGTGCGTTCGTTCGTTCGTGAGGGACTATTTTAAATCTTTTTGTAAGTGAGAAAACATAAGATATTGTACTGATTTTTTTCACACCCAATATTTTGACTTGACCAGATACACATCCGGACATCGCGCCTGCACATAAACGGGCCCTCGCCGTAACAAATTTGCAGCACTAAACAAGATTAACAAAGACTAATCCACAAACAGCGGCGGCGATGGAGGAAAATACTTGGGATAGGTTCCGAACACACAGATCTGAATACAAAATGCGTCCAGAGTCGTACGATGAGTGCGGGCGTTAGATGCGTTGTGTGAAACTCACGTGCACTCTATCTCTCGAGACTCGAGCATTGATTATAAGGTGAGTTGTAACAAACACTTAACGAGATCGAATAGCAATGCAGAGCAATCTTAGAATAGTACATCAGCAATGAACTAAATTTGGAAGGAAATAAAATCAATACTATCATTCCATAAAAGACATTAAAACAACTACTCCTGCAAAAGCCATTTTATTATAATAATATAATAAAATAAATAAAAATCCTACACAACTCCCACTCAATCTCCGTTAACTTAAACGGAAAGAATTCAAACAAGCCCGTTATAGCCGCCGCCGGTACAAAATTTGCCGGAAAAACTCGACAAGCCGACGACGTTCGGCTCAACTCAAGCAGGCAAAAAACCAGTCATAGCGCCATTAGAGGGTCTGAGGCGAAGAAATCGCCGCCGAGGTCTTCAAAATAATCGTCCACTTGCCAAATCGACGATGAGGATCCGAATTCGTAACTCGAGTCCACAAACATATCGCTGTAATCCTCACTCAGGATGTTGCTGGGCAGAGCCGGAGACTCGTCGAATAGAATCGGGTCGGGCGTCTCGAAGTTGAAAAAATCGTCGACGAATTGTAAATCCATCGGCAGATAATCACTTTCGCTGGGTAAACACGTTTCGTCTTCTCTCTCTTCAAATCCTTGAACTGGGTCTGGAACGGATGAACCGGACATGGGTTTCTGAACCGGTTCTGGCAGAGCCGGTTTACATTCATTAACTTCGCTGGAATGAGTCGTCCTGAACTGCAGAACGGAAGTGGGCGAAGAGAGGATGCGAGACTCGTCGCCGGACTCGTACCCGGACACCGACGTCACGTTGACGTCACTACCGACCGGAGTCACGTCATTGGACGGCAGCGGCGGAGGCGTGACGAAATTCGTCAGAGCGTCCGGCCCCCGCAGCTTAATGGCGGCGTTGTCGTACACCACAGCGGCCTCCTCGGCGGTATCGTAAGTGCCCAACCACAGCCTGACGCGCCTGGCCGGGTCCCTAATCTCCGCCGCCCATTTCCCCCACGGCCGCTGCCGCACGCCGCGGTACTTCTTGCCGCTACCCCCAGCTCCAGCCACCGCCTTCATTCCCCTCCGGTTCGCACCCAGCGCCTCTCCGGTTCCCGCCCCCTTCTTCCTGCCATTGGGAACGGCACCGAGACCGCTCTTATTGCAGGCCGTCTCGATGCGGACTTCGTTGACGTACTTCTTCACGCGTTGGCGGCCGAAGAGCACGCCCTCCTCGTCGCTCGACGAGTCGGTCGCGTCCGGGTCGGTCACCGATATCCGCACGACTCTGGATGTACCGGAGTGATTCTCCGGTCTTTTCGGTGGCTTTGTGAGCTTTTTTGTGAGGCTCTTGTGCTCGGTGAATTTGACTGGGAATAGCATGCTCATGCTTTCGTCCATGGTTGTCAATTTTTTGCTGTGGTTGTCACTGTGGTCTATTAGCATTGGAAAAACATAAAAAGTGGTATGAAAGAGAGAGAGAGAGAGAGAGAGAGAGAGAGGGTGTTTTGTAGGAGAGTAAAGTTGAAGATTGCTTTGAGATGCCTGGACACGGGGGAGAATAAAGAAGGGAGGGGAGAAAGGTAAAGGGAGCAGTCAAAGAGAAGCTTCAAACGCAGAGAAATCGAAGGGATGGGGAGGAGGCACGGGGGCTCAGGAAAAAAATATCAAGGGAAAAGAAACGTTAAAAGGTGGGATTCAAAAGAGATTAAAGTTCTACACAGAGTGAAGAACCTCTTTAACCAAAAAGAGAAGGGGCTTGTTGGCAAAGACGTATGCTATCGATTCAGAAACTAAATCAACCGAAAACGCAGCAAGAACGAATTTTGTGCGATTCTCGGAGGATATTTTACTTGGAGAAATGGGTGGAATAGACTATAGAGTGTGAAGAGAGAGATAACAGAGAGTGGAGAGAGAGAGATAACAGAGAAAGAGAGAGAGAGAGAGAGAGAGAGAGAGAGAGAGAGAGAGAGAGAGAGGCGGGGTGTGAATATTGAGTAGTTGCGGTGCTGGTGACGAGAACACTGAAATCACAGTTTTATAGGATCCCAACAGCCGAAATTGGAAACCCCCCAAAATTGCTGACCATTTATTATTTTTTTCATTTTTTAGTATATATACACTAAATATTGTCCTTATTCTGATAAAATATCTCCCTTTTCGGTCGCGATACATGACTCTAATTTTTTTTTGTACTTCGGTTTATTTGAGTGTGCACGGTATGCTTTCTTTTGGCCCGCTTTAGACATTCATCTCGAAACATTACTATGTTAGTATGAATATCTACACAAACGCTACCAATTTATATACAAATGTTACGTATTTCATACAAAATGCTACTAATTTCTGTACAAAGTGTTACGAATTTTTAAGGGTCAGTTTGAAAAAATTTCTACGGATCGTTTTCGCACGGTGACTGTCTTCTGAATCTTTTAGTTATTTTGCATGATTTTCTTTAACTTTATTATGTATTTTTATACTTTTTGGATTTCCGTCATTGAGACAGAAAATACGATATAAGAATTGCGTGGAAAAATCAAAACCACCATGCCAAAAAAATTCCAAAGAAGTTTGGTCAAAGAGACTCCAAATATGGATGTTTATTATACCTTTTCCTTATATGTTAATAAAACATTAAGGTCCTGTTTCCGAACTCAAAATAAGTATTTATTTTGTAAGAAGGTAATTTCAAGCTTAAAAATCATGTATTTACGCAAATACTTTTTCATCAATATGGATCTTATTTGATAGATCTCATTGAAATCTTTTAAATGGTACAAAAAAAATTAAAAAAATATTTTTCATTTACATTATCTTTTAATTTAAAAATATGAAATAAACTGTTTATTTTTTAAAAAGATTTATAGGAGGGGGCCTAAATTGTCCAGCGCTACTGACAGAGTTTGGGGGGAGACTGGAGAGTCTCTCACCGGTGTTCTCGCATTGGGCCTCCGACATCGACGGCGACCGTTCAGCGGGGAACGATTCGCCACATCTGGACAACCCGTTGAGATCTCGACACGTCACCTGCGTGGGCCTGGGAAAGCGAAGTTGGTCCAATAAGTAAACATCATGCGGGTGCTGAGTCAGCACGTGATTTCGTCTCGAACGCCGAGAGGCCGGTCACGTGAGGCCCAGGATGCCCGGCCCAGGTTTAATAAATATGTCGGTCAAATTTGAAAGCCCTTTTGACCAACCCGAATTCACCACTGACTAAAATTTTAATCTCCCGTCTTTAATTTTCTTTACCACTACTAATTTACTGTACCTAAAACCGACCATCTAATGAGCTGTTAACCATAGGGTCATTAACTGAGAGTTTTCCAGTCATTTTAACTCCGTTCGGTTTGGATTTTGAGAGAGATTTTTGAAAGCCATGAGTGGAGAGATTATTGGAGACTGTGCCAGAATTTTGAGACTTCAAAATGAACAAGGAGGGCATTTCTGCTAAACTAAGGCCCTGTTTCGCTAAGGAAAATAAGTGAGAGAATGACTTGTTTCGTAAAGCGAAAAATAAATACTTAAAAAATAAGAATTTTAGCGGAACAGGCCTAAATAGACTACAGACTAATGACAATAATTTTTTTTTGCAAAATGATACTATATTAGTTGATGTATATGAGGGATGACTTGTCTAAAAATTTGTGAAAACACGGGTTTAAGTCCATTTAATTTAGCAGAAATAATTTCTTAGCGTGTTAATAAAAAGTCTGAGAACATACATACCCTCCCGACACAACTTTGGATATAATTATGTTCGGAAATGTTGAATGTATTGCGAGTCTTTTGCATTGAGCCGCTCTGAATATAGTTGTGTCCAGAATTGTGTTCGTAACATTGCTCCTACGTTAAATACACTTTTACTATTTCATTTTTCCGTACAAGTTGGTTTTATTTTTTACTACTAGTATGTTTTATTTTAGTAGTAGTAAAATTTACTACTACTACTGCGGCTACTACTACTCCTCCGTATATTTTACAGCTAAGGATAACGTGGCAAGCAACCTAGAAGTGGCCGCCATTTACAATTCGCTCTTGTGTACGTCTCTGGTTTTTTTTTACTGTGTTTTTCCTAATTCCGATTCTCGAGACACATTTTCCCACTGCACACTGTGACACGTGAAACACACGCTCATTTATGTTACTATACTCTGCATTTTTCATTTTTGTTAGAATATCGAATTTTAAATTTGCTTCAAGTGTTTGAGAGATTTGTGTGGAATAGGTTTTGCGATAATTGTGTTTGGAAGTATAAATGTGGAAAATAGATTATGAGTTGTTATGTGGCCATGTAGCTCTTGATAGTATTCATATATACTAATATAACAAGATAAAAGAAAAGTGTGTAGTATAATTTTTGTTTGACCGAAAAAGAAGAAGAAAATACTGTAAGTGTGTAAACCCTGGCCTATTTGAATTATCTGTTTCAGCCATGAATTCTTTTTATCTCATTCAAGGGTGATTTTAAGATGGTGGCCTTATACGTGATTTGAAGAATGCATCAAGGCATAACGCATTTTACAATTAAGTTAACTTTGTATTGTGTCATTTATAGGAATTTTTTTGGGACTTAAATTAATGCTTAATCGGGTGATCATCCAAACTGTTCATTCGTTGGATCTCTTCATAATTTTAAGTTTGTCAAAATATAAATGGACTGAATACTAATCACCGTGAATTTAAAATTAAACGCACAAATAGAATCAAAAATAATTTCTTTCAGTACATTTGTAAATTAATCATGGCATAAATGGATAAGCTAATTTTCAGTCTTCTTATATTGGTCGCATAATTCTTCCTAGCTGGTTTTTTATATTGTTTGAGTAATTTTCATTTTTCTTTTTGCTCGGAGGGGAGAAACTATCATGTGACAACTCGATCCTCTACACTTGACGAAATGAAACCATGTGGCTTTGGAAATTTATTTAGTTTCAAGATTTAGGTTGAAAGGATGTGACTTTGAATTTGATCATAATCCCTATACGCAAACTATATATTGGATGGCAATTTCTATACTCCGTATTATGTACTTTAGTAAGTTGAATGGTAACTTATAATGTTTTTTATTTTATCGGCAAAAAAATTTTAGTCACTCGAACACACAAAGTACAATGAGCTAGTTAAAAAGAAAAATTAGCTCCACAACATTCATGAGAGGAGAGTATTCCGAACGAAGGTGGCACAAACCCCTCGCATAAAATGAAAAGCCGAAAACCGAGAAGGGAAATTTAGCAAGATACCAACGAAAAACAAAACAAAACACCAAGCAGCAAACCAACAGCCAAAATAGGGAAAAGAAATATACCTATTGATGTTCAAGAAAAAAAGAAAAGAAATAGAGATGTGAGGTTTGAGTGTGAGTGTGAAAGGTGTACGTAATTTTGTAAATGTATTTGTGTTATAGAAATCAATAAAAGTTGAATTTGTTTAGTGCATGAATTTATTTCGCTTCCGCTTTCTAACACTAATGACAAAATGATGATGATGATCATCCTAGTGGGAATAAGAGATTAGAATTTTCACACAACACTATTATTGCTTTCACAATAATACAACACACATCTGATCACTCTCTCTCACACACACAATATCACACAAACACACTACTTATTTATTGATGCAACACGTGCATGCTAGTTCCAAGTTCCAAATTTAGCAGGATTCATATTATCGTTTAGCAGGATTCATATTTTTCCATTAATAATAGTAGATAACAATGACTGTTCTTAGTATGGTATATATACAACGTATACTTGCCATCGTACGTATTGACATAGTAAGCCAAAGTACAAGTATTGATACAGGAGATCAGTAATTTCCACACCCAGTCGCTCGTTTTAATCAACCCGAAGTGACGGAATTACATTTATCTTGAAAAGCTATATGATTTCCACACCCTCCTTTTAGAAAGCGGATTCTCAAGGTCGGATGGCATGCAGTGGTGAGTTTGAGAGGGTTCAAAACCGTCTAGTGGTGATGGCCAACAATTACGTGTAACGCTTTAGAATTATTGTAAATCGGGGCATTTTGTACTTACTTCAACTTTTTAAAGTGGTTGTTGAGACAAAATGAGGCTACAGAGAACCTTTTTAAGGTTCAAATATAATCTGCGATAGACACAAGGGAACAAAAGTTCATATGAATTTTCATATTTTGACCAACCACAAAATTCACATGTGGAGTTATAAATATTTATATTGTGAACCGCCACAAAAATTCATGAAATGAGCGCAAAATATTGTAAGGGACGTACGATACCGAGAAAAAAAAAACACATGTATCTTGAGATAAAACCTAAATTGATCCCTGTTATGACAATCTATTCTTCTTTTCTTTTTTTCAAGATAAATGCGATTCACAATTACATCAGTTTTAACGATCAACTTTATTTTAGTATCGCTGATGTCCTTGACAAGCTCAAAAGATGATGGGTAAATTACATTAAACCACTGTAATTAAGATTTTAGTTTTTTTTTAATCGTTTTTAGTGCATTTTTATTCATATTTGACTCATTTATACTTTATTTTTTTCGTACATTTAAGGGTGGTTAAATATTTCATTGAATAGGATAGTTAAACATAAAAAATATCTGTAATTGAATGAATTTTTTTTGTTTTGTTTTTGAACAGGTAATAGAAAGAGTTGGAAACAAACTTTAATTGTTTGAATTTCAGGAAGGAATTTTTTCCCGAGTACTGCTATGAGTACCGACCGGCGCCGTAGGGAAATCGTACCGACAGCTGCGCCGGGTGGTGTCTGTCCACCGGACGGCCGATCCGAGTCCTCCAAAAATTCTAAAAAAAAAAACCGAGGAGGCCGACGCGGGAATCAACGGCATCCGATGTGTGTAGGGTGCTTGATCTAAACATCCGATTTTTCGTGTAGATCGGCCGTCCGGTACGGCCGTCGGTACGATTTCCCTACGGCGCCTATCGGTACGTATATCATGATGCCGAAAGGGCCGAAACAAGCGGTGTGTAGGAGTAAATCAAATGGTAACGCATGTATCATGATGCCGAGAAAAAAAAAACACATGTATCTTGAGATAAAACCTAAATTGATCCCTGTTATGATGGCGCCGGTTGGTACGTATATCATTTTCGTTTTTTTCCACCCTTCACACTCACATTCACACTCAGCCAAATTTAGCAGGATTCATATTATTGTTTTACACGACTACGCGTGATCTCTTTCGCGTACGAAAAACTAAGAGTCGAGGTTTTATTATGTCTTTTTTCAACTTCTCAATGAGGGTTTTTCCACTGTTGAAAGAATGTGCATGGGTCCCAACTAAGCAGCATCTCCATCTCTGTAGAGGTCATGATTTGATCCAGAGTGATCCTGAAATCCGAATGAAAAAATAAAAGACTAGATCGAATACCTACGCATAGAGGTGGCAAATGGGCGGGTCTGGGCGGGTTGAAACGGGTCGCGGGTCAAATATGGACGGGTCAAATATGGGTCAAATAATAAACGGGTTGAAACGGGTCGGGTCAAATATGGGTCAGGCCAAACCCAAACCCGACCCGACCCGACCCGTTTTCCATTTATTTTATTTTATAATTTTCAGAAACTAATTTCCCTCTATCGAAACATAGACTTGCTAAAAAAAATACCACATCTACAAACGTTTCGAAGAATACGATCGCACCGAAAATCATTCAGATTTCAAATTATACTCGAATGAAGAAATCTAGAGAGAGAGAATACGCACAGTTGGTTTGCCCCGTCGATTTTCTTTGTTTTTTCGTTTAGCAAAATGTCGACGTAAAAATGGTAGTAAAATTGTTTGGAAGTTGTCTCATAATTTTTTTTATTTCTGGACTTTTTATGTTGAAACAGAGGTAGGGATTAATAGTGGAACGGAGGAATGGGATTGATGAACAGAAGTAGGTAGGAGAGAGAGAGAGAGAGAGAGAGAGAGAGATTTGTTTCTAGAAGTGGGTTGAGAGAATTGATTTGTGTTTACAGAAGCAGAGATTGAGATGAAACAGGATTCTATTTAAGGGGAGAGAGAGAGAGAGAGATGCTGCTTCTCTGGACCAGTGTGAGTTTTGGACTTATGACGGGAGCAATTAAAAAAAGTTTTGGACTAAAGACGGGAGCAATTAAAAAAAACAGGCCAGCATGAATCTTTTCCTTTCAACCCATATTAAACCCATTTTTAACCCACCTAAACCCATATAAACCCACCATATCAACCCATTATATAATATGGGCGGGTTGGATTGGGTTATAAATGGGCGAATTTGGACGGGTTAAAAAATATGGGTTGAGATTGCCACCTCTACCTACGCATATTAGATTGAGCTGATTTTTTACGAGTCCACTCAAATTTTATTTTTAAAATTACTCTACTAAACAGCTCGAATGATCCGTGCAGAACCCGGGATGGGGCTCCCGTGGTCGTCAGTTTCCACGGTCGGTTCGGTTTCCTTAGCTTTTCTGACAGTGGAACCCTGCCAGCGAAGCATGAGCTGCGTGTGGTACATGTACTAGACGCAGTGGCGAGTGGCAGTAGTAAAACAATGTCGTTAACAACAACCTCAGCAAATTGTCAGCCTTCGTTAACGGTAAAAAAAGGAAAAAATAACAGTTCCGAACGCGTCGCTCATGATGAACCGTACAAATCAGCTCATGGGGTTGGGTACACCATTTGGTGTACATCAATGTATACCCGCCGACAACCACTGTTCAGTGCAGTTGGTATGTCATCTCTCCCACTAACCCCCGCTGATGTATGACGATTGAAAAAAAAAAAAAATGTACACCCGCTTTCTATGGAACTCATTTTATGATTCCACACAAATTATCGAAGTCGCTCAATTTTTTCAAAACATTTTTTTAAGCATTCTCATAAAAAATCAGCTCCGTCGAATATCGATAAATGCTTGATCGTTTCTACGCCTGATTTGTTGATAGAAAAACTGGGCGTAGAATTGATCAATCATTTATCGATATGCGACGGACCTGATTTTTTCAAGGACATTTAAAAGAATGTTTTAAATAAATTGAGTGGCTTCGATCATTTGCGTAAGACCATTAAGTGGGTTCAATAAAATGCGGTGTACACCAAATGGTGTACCCATAGCAGGGCTTAGTCAGTATGGGCTTGTTCGTTTGGAGTATTCAAAAATCTCTGCGCACGGTCCCCAATGAATTTTTTCTATCTATCTATATCTCTCTCCACTCATTATTCTTTAAAACATTCCTCAAAACCCAAATCGCGCAAAACGGGTCTATTTGTGCATCTTTTTTTTTTCTTATAAAATATGGAAAATGATATTGGCACTCCAAAAATTGATGCAGGCACTCCAAATTCAGTGTAATTCTAAAGTCATTTTCCTTTGTTTTGTGGAGTGCCTGCATCAATTTTTGGAGTGCCAATATCATTTCCCTAAAATATTAGGGACAATTTGCGTGCATTTCAATTAATTTTGGAACCTTGAAGTTACCAATCGGGAACATAATCCAGTGGCCTCGACTAGTTTCACAATTTGTGCCATCTTACTGTGTAAAGTACATGTAATTCAAATAATCTGGCCTTTTTTAGTTCATAGCTAGATTCACAAATATTTCTAGTTTATTTTGTTTCATCTCTTTGAAAATAATTTCTAAATCTGTTTGGTTTGACGAATCAAACATGGAAATGATTTCTTGGTAAAAGCCTAAAAGAGAATTTATAGGGGACACAATTTTTAATGCAGATTTTTATTTTTGTGCAATAAAAGAGATTAAATTTTAATGCATTTAAAGCTAAAATATGAATACAATTTTTGTTTTCATATTTGTATTCATGATGTTTTTCATTTATTCATCTTTGCTAACGATGTTTGTTGAAAAATTAATGCCTTTAATAGCTTTACCTAGCCTCTCTGCATTTTTTCTCCTCCATCGGAAATGGAAAATGATTTTTTCCAAGCACAGTTACAAAAATTTTAATCACTTGTCCTCTAATTTTCCTATCCGAAAAAAAAAAAAATTTGCTGAGATTTATACTCTCTAGTTGAGTAGAAGCATGATAACAAGAGACTTTTTTTTCCCATGCCCGTAGTTTCGCCTTCTCCACCAATAAAACAAACTCTTGAGACTACTGAAAGTTTGTCTGATCATTAACTGCAAGGCCAAGATTAATTGAGGTGGCCGTAAATTACCCATCACCCCATATAAAATAAATGCTACGATAGTCGATCTATAATCCTGTCACATCATAAAAAATAGCAAGTTCGATGTAAAATCTTCAATTGGATATATGTAATTGCCAACCTCCCTCTTGGATACTACAACATCGATATATCTGGTTTTCCAGATCGCACTTGAATATATTTATTTGCAAATTCCCGATATAATTTTCTCACCATTTTCACCATTGGTACATTGTAAATAATTAATTCTCATTCAATATTTCCTTTGACCAAAATATCTGTACACCGGATTCCATATTAATTTGCTAGGTAAAACTTATAGAAGGAAAAGAAGGGGACTCATATAATGTCACGCATGTATTTTCTTGATTATTTTTTTTCACACATTTAAGCGAAAAAATTAGATAAAATGAAGAATCGGTGAAGAAATAGTTACTTCCAAATTTCAAATCTTTTTTAGTTGAATAATGAAAACAAAGATTGTGAACCACATATTCATAAATTCGTTCTGCCACATTCAAACACACCCTTACGGTGCATCAAATAGGACAAGGGGTACTTTTGTATTGGGCGAATGCACTACTACAATGCACGATGAGAGTGTAGCGCGCATATCTCAGTGTTGTCCTCAAACTCAGTTTTACATGAATTTTCGCAAAATATAAAGTCCAAAAAAGATTAAAAAAAAATTACTCCCCTCTTTCCACCAAGATTGGTTGGAAGGAATATTAAACAAATAACACTGCACTAATATTCAAGTTTGAGTGGTGGCTCTCTTGGACTCCGGCCACCCCATTGAGCCAAGAGAACCATAAACCGGAAAGAAGACAACTAAATGAAACACATCGGGCTCGACAAAACCATTTCACTACTTATATATACTAATATTCATTATGTATCTAATATATATTGGCTGCTCGGACATTAGAAAACAACTAAAGGGCTTGCTTCTAAACAGGTTCCGAGTTCAAACCCCAGGAAAAACAAATATTATCGAAACGTTGGGGCCGCTGGAAGTTTGTTCGATTGTTGATTTCAGGACCTCGGAATTCGTCGAGGTGTGCGCAAGCTGAACCAGACACCCGGTTATAAAAAAGGTAAGTATTTTGTATATAAGCTTAGTTATGGAAAACACAATATCGACGTATCTGGGTTGTTTTGTTATGTGGGTTAGTATCTGGTGGATTGAAAAACTAGTCTATTGTTTGAAGTCAATGAACGTGCACCCAATCCCAGGTCCACGTTTTGTTATTAATTAATTAGTCCTTAATTATTCAGTTGCCGATTAATTTGGTCTTAATCACTAGTACTACTAATTAAGTTAATTGTCATCAGGCCCTATATGGCCTTGATTAGAGTGGTGACCAGCTAGTAATCCTCATATGTGTTCCCATGCACATGCAGTTGGTGCCTCTCTGGTTCATTCATAGACGAGAAGAAGCTAGCTAGCCATGAATTTTTATTTTTAATTCTGCTGTTTGACTGACTAATGGAGGACCATGATATTTGAAGTACTAATTTTATGAAATTTAATTTCTTCCATAATCGACAGATTTTTTGGCTTATTTTCGTCTTTTTTAAAAAAAAAAAATTAATTTTCTGATTCCTCTCGTCGAGACGAATCAATAATCCACAAAAGTATGATGCAAAACTAGCTAACAAGTACAACTTATTTTTGCCAAACTAGGTGATAGTCTTCGGTATAATTTATTTTGAATGGCCATCGACAGATTTTTTACATTCTAAAGTTTTGCATGACAATATCACTTGTTTACTTCCATTTCAATGAACAAAAAGTTTCGTTTTATGGTCACCACCAAAATATCAAGGGAAAGACTACAATACACATCCCTCAAAATGTTATGAATTATAGAAAAAATGTTACGAATCCTATTGCTAAAAAGTTACGAATCGTATAAAGGTTACGAGATACACCAAAATGTTATGAATCATAATGAAAATATTACGAATCGTATTGTTGAAAGATTATGAATTCTAGAACAAAAGTTACGAAACACACTAAAATGTTATGAATAAACCATAAAATAGGTGCATATGATACATCATTTTAAGGGGTGTGTATTGTAGACTTTCCCAAATATCAATTGCGCCCTTTTATCACTATTTCAGTTCTACAATATCGGACACTAGCATAATTAATATGATGATGATAAATAAAATATTTTCTATTTGTACCCACCAAGTATATATAAATAAAATCCTGTTTTGATTCCTTGAAGGTTGAACTCAACTCTGAAATACATGGGAATGAATTAGTAATTTTTTTTTGACAATTAATGTGCCAAAGTAAAGAATAAAGAACACATTAGGAACTCAACTAGAGATGTGTCATTGGGTCATGTTCTAGGCTTACCCAATGCAGATAGTAATTAGTAGTAACAGCTTAGTCTCAGCTAGCTAGTGCAGTTTTTTGCATTTTTTTTTTCTTTCTTGTATGTGAATGTGGGAATGGGAGATGCTGCCAAGCACCCCTTGCAGAGCGGGTGCAGAGCGGACGATGCTCGGCAGCATCATATCCCCCTGTCCCGGACAGGCTGTCCGTGAATGTGTTTCCCATGATCAATTGTTTTTTTGCCTTTAAGTATTAAAATGTAGCAAAGAATAGATACAGAATTCGGTACCATCTATCAACAGTATTTAATCGTATCGAAAACTTAAGAAAGAATAACTGAATTTGTAATGAAAGATCGAGAAAAACGAAAAACGAATAAGAATTCAGTTTATTCAAATGCTAATTAATACTAACAAACAACAACGGAATCCCAAGGAAAGAAACCTTGACTTAATCCCTATGTAATTTCCCTAATTAATCCTCCCTAAATTAATTAATCCCATTAAAAATCCCAATAAGGTACGAAATTTTAATGTTGGAAGATCTATTCTAGAAAGAAGGGCCACTACACCACCACCCTGCAATTGAAGCTTTATTACTCCCAAATTAATTAATTAAAAGAGAGAACAAGTACACCTTAGCTCGGATTTTAATGATCGACCAAATTACTGTAAAAGAAAGTTACTGAATCCAATAATCTTTGAAAAAACCGCATAGTACTCCATTAATTTCTACACCTTCCTTGAGAAGTACTACTACTACAAGAGGTCCCATTGTCACAAACTGCCTCTATTTGAAGCAAAAGATGTTGGTCTCAGAGCCAGCTCAAAACTTGTGGGAGTCGGAAGCGAATTTTTTGAATGAGGCCCATTCTATATTTTTCACGCAAAGATTGGTTGACCAAGAGTTTCATAAGAAAAAAGTATTAGAAAGAATTTACCATTACGAAATTTGAATTGGGCATATTTTGTGCATGTAAGGTTTAGATTAAATATTATATATATGGGCCTAATATATAGGAGTTCTAAGAATTTGGAGGCCCCATTTTTAGCTTCTTGTTTTTTTTTTTTTAGGCCCAAAACTTGGGCTTCTCTCAATGATAATTTTTCATTGTAATAAGCAGTTATTTATTGTTCATCGATCTTATAAGGTTTGATCTCATACTTCCCAATATTTCACGTTAACAAGCACAAAATCCTCCAGCAGGTGAAGAGCTTTTGCACTAACGATATATGAAAGTCGAACATACGAACTTGAAAGAATAAGTCTGTTACTTATTGTTAGTTTTGGGGTCTCTTGTACTTACACCAGCTAGGTAACGAAACTTTTCCGTACTAATGTAAAATAGTAATGGAATCGAATCATACACCTCTTGAAAATAATTTACAGAGTCTCTGAGCAAAAAGCTACTTAAACTTAAATTTACTGATACATTACTTATAGCCTAGCTACTAACTTGATAGACAATTTTACAAGTGAGAAGAAGATTTTTGACTTCGTAGGAAAATGGTATACTGATGCAGCGCAGCCTCCTTTTACGAAACTAAGTGCAAGAAGAGATCACGAACTTGCTTATGTTAAAGATTCTCTCTTTGAAACACAAACACGAATAGAGATAAACTCTCAATTTTTCATTAATTCAATATCAAAAGCTGCCGTCTCTAAGACTTACAACGAATATAAATAGGGCAATAGAAACCCTAACAACTTAGGAAACAAAGGAAACAATTAGGGCTGAAAATCAAATACTAGAAAGAAATCTAAGGTTGCCAAAACAAGCGGCAACTAAAACAGAATTTCCTATCAAAAGTTATTAGCAATCTAAATAAAAAGGATTTAGTTAATATTCACTAAATCTCCTCTCAAAAGGAAACAGGACATTAGTGAATATTAACTATTTTAGAATTAGTGAATATTCACTTTCACTAGTGACCGTTGTCAAAAGAAACAGGACATTAGTGAATATTAACTATTCTAGAATTAGTGAATATTCACTAATTTAGAACTAGTGAAACCCGTGAACATTTTGCCGTTGTCACCCCGCTCCAGTTTGGGTTGGGCTGTGCTCGGTCCAGTCGCTCGAGGAACGTGGACGTGACCCGCTTTACTCCATTCTGCATCATTCTCCCCGTCTTGAAGAAACTCGTCTTCGAGTTTATAAAGTTGGATTCGTCGTAACTTGTCCGCATCAATCTTGTACCTCAAATTAATTTTTCGGATCCCAAATTGTAGAGATGAGTCTTCGAAAATAAAATCAATATTGTTTGTCACAACTTGCTCGAAGTACGCAATCCAAATATCCTTCTCCACAACAGCTTCAATATACTCCCTAAAATGATCCATGAATTGACTGCCCCAAGCAATTTCAATTTCAATTTCATCTGACTTGGGGTTTTTACCCATATCAACCCAATTAGAAAATTTCCATGACACAAAACTCTTATCAATTGACGAACTTGAGTCAAGAGACATGAATTTTGTTTCATTGCTACCATCAATAATCTTACCCACCGTTCCATCTTCTTGAATTGCAACATGAACAATATCCTCAATAACGTTGGCTTCACAAATTTCCAACTCATCATCTGCATACTCATCATCTACATACTCATCAAATCTTGGAGGTGATTCCCAATCAATTTCTGATTGAAACGACGACGTATTATTGTCAAAAAATATTTTATCAGACTCTTCCTCTAACACATCGTCGAGAAAGTCTCCTACATCTCCCTCAACTAGAATTTCTTCTTCTATGATTTTTTTTTCTCCTGCACTAACCTTTAAGATTTTTTCTGGTGTCATATCTTTCTGGAACTCAAGAAAGTTGATCTTCAAACCAGATTCCCAAAGTCGCGAATCATGATTAGCAACCTTGATCGCCCTTTTCCTCCCCGTCGACTGATGGTTACCCGGCAACGATTTGGTGATAGAAACACCATCCGAAAAATCTACCTCCGTTGGAAGGCTAGGTTTAAACGGTTGGCGGCGAGGCAATCTCCCAACTTCTAGAGCCTCGAGGCGTTGTATAACTGATGCAACCCTCCGCTTTAGCCGTTGAAATCTTTCCTTCGCTCGAGCATCCTGAGCAGCATCATCTCGCTCATAGACTTCATCAACAAAGGTTGTACGACCTCCTCTTCCACCTCGACCTCCAGCATGTCCTTCGGCCATGGCCAGGATTGGAACGAGAGCTCTGATACCAACTGATGCAGCGCAGCCTCCTTTTACGAAACTAAGTGCAAGAAGAGATCATGAACTTGCTTATGTTAAAGATTCTCTTTTTGAAACACAAACACGAATAGAGATAAACTCTCAATTTTTCATTAATTCAATATCAAAAGCTGCCGTCTCTAAGACTTACAACGAATATAAATAGGGCGATAGAAACCCTAACAACTTAGGAAACAAAGGAAACAATTAGGGCTGAAAATCAAATACTAGAAAGAAATCTAAGGTTGCCAAAACAAGCGGCAACTAAAACAGAATTTCCTATCAAAAGTTATTAGCAATCTAAATAAAAAGGATTTAGTTAATATTCACTAAATCTCCTCTCAAAAAAGGAAACAGGACATTAGTGAATATTAACTATTTTAGAATTAGTGAATATTCACTTTCACTAGTGACCGTTGTCAAAAGAAACAGGACATTAGTGAATATTAACTATTCTAGAATTAATGAATATTCACTAATTTAGAACTAGTGAAATCCGTGAACATTTTGCCGTTGTCACCCCGCTCCAGTTTGGGTTGGGCTGTGCTCGGTCCAGTCGCTCGAGGAACGTGGACGTGACCCGCTCTACTCCATTCTGCATCATATACTTACTGCATGCAACCTGTATTTTGAGGAGCACCAAGGTTAATTATATTCTTTCTCCCGTGATCGGGGGGGAGGAGCACAAGGTTTGTTTTGTAGTTTGTGCTCGCCGCTGAATGGAATCCGTCAGTGGCGGATCCAGGATTTTATCGCACTGGGGTCAAGCCGTCAAGCATCAACATATAATTTTGTACTTGTACAAAATGACCCGGAAAATAACAAAAGCAATAGAACAATAACCAAAATGAGATATCTATTTATAAAATGTTGATTTCCTTTCCCTTAGGCCTCGTGGCCCTCGTCCATGTTCCAAAAAACAGTCACAAACTCTGATTTTCATTCCCATATTCATTATCCATGTAGAGAGAAAAAGTATTTAGAGAAATAGAGTATTTGTGGCTGAAATCCACTCTATAAAAAAACAAAAATGGGATCTAAACTACTCACCTGTAAAACGGGTATGTTTCCAGTCCAATTCCAGCTGAGCTCGTCGTCGACGGTGGTGATCGATATTCGAGCGTTTCTAGATTTTTCCTTCAAGGGTGATTTCTCCTCCATCCTTCAATTTTTTTCAGGGGGAGAGAGAGAGGAGGAAAAAGTGACTGGAAAGTGGAAAGGGCAACATTGTAGTTTGGTTGCAGTATAGGGGCAAAATGTTTGGGGAAAATATTCTATGGGGCAAATTTACAGAAATACCCCCAAAACTATATTACTTCCTATAGAAATTTTGCACTGAGTGGGCTCAGTGGACCCCCCTTGTCTCAATGTTGGTTTGCCCCTGGAATCCGCTAAGATTAGCAAACATCAGAAGTAATTCATCCATTCTTGACCTGTGCGAAATCATTGAAGATCTTGCTTTCTCTTGAACGCTGCACTCTGAACACGTGTTATTTTTATTTTTAAAAATCGCAATAAAATTTTAAATTTATTGTATATGATGGGGTTATTATTATTATTATTATTATTATTTATTTTTTTTTTTGCAAATCGTTTGGAGAAATTTACCGCGTCTTCGGCCTCTGATTTCAGAATCTCTCTTGTGGAAAGTGACCCAGTAAGAAAGCCTGCAACTAAACAAACCGGACCGTGAGCGGTTTTTGTCTTTGAGACTTTAAAGACGGTGGGGGTAACCGGCCCAGGCCCGTCTGCCCAAACTGACAATTTTAACCCTTCTTCTGGAGTAACTGGTAACCGGCCCCGTTTGCGCTCTTTTGACGGACTAAAAAACAAGGCACGTGTGTGTGCCTCTCTCCACGTGAGGTTGACGTGGCCTTATCTGACATGCAGGCAAGGAGGAGATACTAAGCAAGAAAGAGGCTGCCATTGTCGATCTCGATCTTACGAGAAATTTTTCAGTGCCAAGTGGGTAGGAGGCCACGTGGTGCCTTGTGCAAGGCACCACGTGGCCCTACCCACTCGGCACTGAAAAATTTCTCCGATCTTACAGCTTCTTGGGAGTATTTGGATAGTTTATTGTCTTTTTCATGAATACTTGTCATGTATCGTACCAAGTCCCTTATGTTATAGTACCGCGAGTACGTAGCAGAGCTCTAATCAAGCTGGACAAACAATGGATTGTTTGAAACCATGACCAAGTAATATTAACAAGTATTATAAAATTTTTATACATATGCCTAAGCTTAAATTGTACTACTATATCAAGTAAGTCGATCTCAAACGAATTTTTGTCCAGCGGGTCTCTAGTATTTTGATTTGTGAACACAATTATAAATCGAACGGCTCGAGTTGTAATTTTTTTAAAACTTGTTTTAAAAATTTATCAGTTTCAAAAACTACTAAAAACTCGATTTAATTTGTTTAGATAACGAACGAACATCGCAGAATCAACTTTTAACAAATCAAACCCATCTTCGAATTTGAGTAGGTTGTTCATTTATCAGTCCTCAAAATTAGGGGCAGTCAAATTTCAAAGGAGAGATGACGGACACAAACGAGAAAAAGTTTAAAAAAAGAGTACAGAATTATGAAGCAAACTTGATTTTGTTCTTAAACTTGAAATTCTATTTGACAAAATCTATTAGTATTTTCAATATATTAATTCTACGAGTCCACTCCAATCACATCATTCATGTGCTCTAATCCTAAAGCACAAATTTTAGAACAAAAAAACAGTTTGGGAATTCATTTTGCTGACTCAAAAAGAGAGTTCTTCAATTATGTCCTTTTGTTTATCTCCTACTTGTAAAGGTTAGGAAGACATGGGTTTTGGTTGGGCTGTCGAGCATGATTTTAGATTTCAACTCCTGAAAGCCTTACAAAATGGGCACAACAAAACTCTTTAGTATACCCATGCCAGTTACTACACTAAAACCCCATTATCTTCGCTAATTCCTATCTCATTATACACACTTTCTTTTTTTTTTTTTATTTATCGATAAAAATAACATTTTATTATGAAAAACTTGACCGGACTTATTATACATTTTTAAGGGACAAATTGTCGTTGATATAACATTTTCCTGCACCTTGAATGTATTACTTGCCGGCATGTCCACCTAAGCAACCAGTGGCGGTCACAAGGGGTGCCCAGTCCCATGTACAATTCCAAATATTTCCCACTAGTAGTACTAGTTTTTCAGGTTAGTTTGAAAAACTTCCACGGGATTGGTTTATGTGAGTCACATGAGTGCATACAAATTCTTAAAATTCTCATATGTGTGACAAAATACTCCCAGAAAATTTAAATTATCAATCATTTTTTGGTTGATCACGTAAATTTAAATGACGATTAATTTCGCCTCTTCATCACACTTAACAGATGGCGACATATATTTGTACAATGCATTTTATGTTATGTTTAAAAAAAGGACACGTAGTTCGGGCTCCTGCCAAGTCTCAATCGTGTGTCCGTCACTGGAAGCAACTTCTCTCTGTCGACGTGGAGGCATCCCGATTTGCCACGTCACTATCCACCCGAACATCTAGTAGTGGGAGTCAACTTGTGGAGAAATTTTTCAGTGCCGGGTGGGCACGGGACACGTGGTGTCTGGCACCATCTCGGCCGTCCAATGAAGTTTTGGATGGTCCAGATCTGTTCGGCTGCCGAGGGATATTTTAGTCATTTCACACTTTAAAACAGCCGAACAGATCTGAGCCGTCCAAAACTTCATTGGACGGCCGAGATGGTGCACGGGCACCACGTGTCCCGTGCCCACCCAGCACTGAAAAATTTCTCCAACTTGTGATTCTCAACCTTGTCTTCAGTACAGAGTCCAGAGACAATCAGACAAGCCCTAAAGTACTGGCATGGACTAATTTATGGGTTAGGTTTAAAATGAAGATGAAAAATCTGATTTACAGGGATCATGCTCTCTCTCTCTCTCTGCCCCCAGCCAAGCCACTCGTGGGCACGACCCATTTGCCGGATTATAGTTTATTAATCTTGATCAATACGTTTTCGAATTGGAGAAATTTTTCAGTGCCGGGTGGGTACCACGTCACCCGACTGACGTGATGTCCGATCGGGCACATTTGAGCCATCCAAAAATGTATTAGGCGGTTCAGAATGAAACATTCTCTCTCCTCTCACCCCACACACTCTCTCCTCTTTCTCTCTCTCTTTTTTTTTTTCTCTCCAAATCCGAGCCATCCAAAACTAAAATGAACGGCCCAGATGCACCGAGCGGACACCACGTGGTACCCGCTCGGCACAGAAAAATTTCTCTTCGAATTGGATCATCACTGAGAAGTGGATTCTCAGACACGTGGAATTTCATCCATGCAAAAAAAAAGAAAAAAAAGAGTCAGATACACACGACATGGGTCACCATTTCCACTTGTGATCTCCCTTGTGGAGTGTTTCCTCCCCTTTGCGGGGAGTTTTCTTTTCCTATGTGGTTGTTTTCTGATGGTAGATTCAGATTGTTGGCGTATTATATATTTCTGTGTGTGTGAGTTTAGTTTCGTCAGGCGTGTTGGTAATGGTGCGATTCATTAATTGCATGGCTTGTTGTAAGGGTTTTGGAGGATATATATGTGTTTCTACTTGGGAAAGTCTATCCGGCGCCGTTGTGGCTGTCCACACATTTGTTGAAGGATGGATGTTCTCTTTGTTTGTTTTTCCGACGATTATCAATATATGGTACCGGTTATCCTTTTGAAAAAAAAAAAAAACTTTTTTAAATTGGTTGAATATGAATTTTTGGGAAAACCATACCTTGTTGGGATTCCTAGGCACTGTTGTTTCAGTTCTTTCTTTCTTGGCCTCTTTAGGACTGCTATACCTTACCAGCTGCAGCATTTTGTGACAAAAACAATGCCCCTTGACATTGCACGAGAGCAGCTCACCTCCATACCCCACCTCTCCAGACCCCTCGCCAAACTCGATTTTGTGAGTCTCACTGAAGTCTTAAATTTATTGATTCAAGACGTTCATTTGTAAGACGACGTGAAGAAGAACATACTTGACAAAAATTAGCGTCGTTGATTGGACTTAGATAGACATTGAAATAAATCGTATTTTATTTTCTCAATTAGCCGGTTTGAGTTTATAATTGTATTTACAGTCCAATCCTCTTGAGTTCGCATACCTATCGATGTCCGATTATTTTCTATAAACATTTTTTTTTTTTTTTTGGTAGCATCTCAGAAATAAACAATCTGGATCAATATTTTGGAGGCCTGGCCCTCCAAAAACTAAAGTGAGTTTCGATGGGTCTTTATTGCAAATGGTTTCGAACCATTTCAATGCCGGGGTTTCTTGGCTCCTCCGGTAAGCTTAGTGGCGTCGGGTGGTTCCGGTTTGTTGTGGTGGCTGTGGGCGGTGGAGGAGCGGAGTGGTGGCGTAGTCCGGTAATTGTGGTGACTGTTTGAGGCGTTTTTTTTCTTTTTCTAACGTCTTCTTCTTGTAGGTTTTTCAAAAAATGATAGGCAGAATGGTTTGATCCGATGGTTAGTGGCAGTTTGGAGGCATGGAGGCATGGGCGTGAAGGGTATGCGACCCCAATGGTTTGCTTTTCTTATCATTTTTGTGAGTTGTTTTCTGCCGGCGATCGCTTATGAGGAGCAGCCCGGACTAGGGGTCGACCTGGCGGCTTGGTTCCAACCTCTGTTTCTCGATTGTGATCCTGGGGTCCGTGGAGAGGTGGTGTATAGGCGGCAGATTCTTGTTCCCACTGCCCTCTCTTTGTTTCCTCTCTATCGTCATAGGCCGTTTGCATTACCTTGGTGGGTTTGTTGGGCTCCTTCTTGCCACCGGTCATCTACTACTGGGTGTGACCGGATCTGCTTAACGGCGAGGCAATTGGGTGGTGGTGCTGGTCGGGCGGTGATGCCTACCGTGTTTTGTGCAGTGGTGGTTTGGCTGTTGGTTAGGATTTTGTGGGGCTGGGTCTGTCGGGTGGGTCTTTCTTGGGCCTGTTTGTTTTGTGGGCTTTGTTGTTAATTTGGATTCTGGGTGTGCTTGATTGTATTATTTCTAGACTACCGTGTTAGACCTTAGGGCTAGGCTTCGGCTCATTTGATGTATTGTCCAATTTTTTGTTAGATTTCCCTTTCCCCTCTCCCCGTTTTTAATAAATTTTTGCCTATCAAAAAAAATAATGTTGAATGAGAAATTGTATCGTAAGGATGGGTTGGTTTTTGTTTTTTCTTTTTGACAATAAAGGCCCCGTTCAGTTGCCAGGAAAGTACAGGAAAGGATGGGAAAATCAACTTTCCCATAACTTTCCTAGTGTTCAGTTGGCAGGAAAATTCTAGGACTTACCAATTTAAGTTTTCCTGCAGGAATTACTTTCCTGCAAAAGTGATCCTGCAAAAAACACAGGATTTTGCGTCGCGGGAAAAGGAAAAAGTGAACACTCACAAAATTTTCCAGAAAATTTCTTTTTCCTGACAAACGAACAACTAAACCTTAATTTTTCTTGCAAAATTCTTTTGTCAAATGAACACTTACAGGAAAATAATTTTCTTTTTCTTTTACTTCACCTCACTTCACTTTTTCTGGGAACCAATTTCCCACACAACTTTCTCGACAATTGAACGGAGCCTTAAGAGAACTTCATAGATAAAAGAATTATTATATCCGAAATGTCAACAAAAGATACAAAGGATGGGTTGGTTGAAGAATGGTTCGTGCCTGTTTGCCCAAAACGTTTCACCGAAAGGTCGCACCGGTTCGTGAGAACTGTTCCCATGAACAGTCGCGTCTCATTTTCGAATAGTTGCTTTAATTTATGCCTATTTATAGGTCCCTTCCCTCCTTCCTTTAATTTTATTTTATAACCGAAAAATTCCAAGATATATATATATATATATATATTTTTTTTTTTTGGGGTAAGTAATAATTTCCAGAAATCTTCCTCTTTGCATGTTGTTGAATTATTATTTGTTCGAGAGAGTCATTGCCATTGTTGGTTCGCTAGGCACCAGAGACTGTAATGCCTATTTCTGCGTAACGAGATTCGTTGTATTACAAGAGGCAAACGTCTAAGAACTTTTAACCACCGTGGGAGGGGCGAAATGTCTTTAAGGAAAGCGTGTTTCACGTGTGCCTCGATCTAAACATCAGTGTAATTCGTTTCCATTACGGGTTTTGCTGCAAATATTTCGGTAATTTCTATATATGTCTTTGAATTGAATTGTTTACTGTTTTGTCCAGTAACCAAATTGAATTTGACTTCTCCTGTTGATTAAGATTAAGAAAACGAGAGAATATATAAACACTTGGGAGAGAGTTTTATAGAGATGAGCTTGCAATGTTCGACATTGCAGCGGCTCGAGGATTGAGTTGAAATTTTGATGCTATCGCAATTGTTAATTTTGAATTTTTTTTTTTGGGCACAAGTTTGAGTGCAATAACTAATTTTCGCACAAAATTAAGGGTAATTACTTAACTATTGGCTCTATTAACTCTGCAATAATATGATATCTTTAGGGATTTGTATAGGGGCTGAAGGGCATTATCCAAGCGTCCAAAAATATTTTTAATGGTCCGGATTTAAAATAAACTCTTCCGAAAAAGAGAATATTTTTCTCTCTAAGAGAGAATACTCGTGATGCACTACAACCCTGTAAGGCAGCCCGCCCTACAAGATCCCCGGATCCTCAAATCTTCAGAAAATTACTGTAGATGTTTTTCTCTCCTCTAATAAAGCTGTCTGTCTTTTCTTTTCTTTTTTTATTGAGCATGGAAGGGTTATAAATAAATAGCGAAAAATTACTGAGTGCAAGGGGAATATGTCTAACTTGAACTAGTTACATGGGCAGATAAAATAAAAAAAAAACTAGTTACATGGTAGTACCAATTATTTGCTGATACCCGTATCCGTTATTCTGTGCTTTGGGCCCAAGCTTTATATTGGGCTATTTGGATCTATAACAGCACCACCAGCCAAGTGTAGGCCCATATGGGAAAGTAAAACGTTGAAACAATTGTACAAGAATGAAGACATAAAGTTGAGTTGCGTGTAAGCTGGTTCAGACATCTCTGAATCTTAAAAAAAAGACAATAAAGCTATAGGGACCGACAATCCCCATATCGAAATCGCACCGACGGTAGCGCCGGGCCATCTCCGGCCGATCCGAGCCATCCAAAAATTCTTAAAAAAAAACTAGGGGACCCTCGCGGGAATCAACGGCATCCGATGCGTGTAGGGTGCTTGATTCAAGCACCGCCGTCGGTGCGATTCCGGTATGGGGACCGTCGGTCTCTATAGCACTACTGGAAAAAAAATATATGAAGACATGAAATTATACTTTTTGAACTTTTGCTCATGTTAGTCATCGAGGGATAAAGTTTCAAGTTGGAAGATATCAATCAATCAATCCTTGACTTTGGAGTTAGCAGATGATTTTCCACGTTTTGAAAATAGAAATGATTTTGTCACTCCCTTTTTTTGTTAACGCCACTCACTTGCACAAAAAATACACTTGCAGGGAAGTGGTGTTAACAAAAAAGATAATAGCAAAATCAGCATCCTTTTGAAAATCCTTTTGTTTGTCAAAGAGGATTGGGAAGCATTTAATGCTTTGCTTGTGTATATTTTCTATTGGGTCTTTTTCATTGTCATTCATTTATTTGTTGTCGTTGTGAACTATTTCATTTTCGAACCTCGGTTTTGATTTGCTCTCGCTAAAATCCCAACAATACTCAGTCATTAAAAATGAAATGAAATTATACCAACAGCAAGTGAAGTTCTCTTGATAACCAACAAAAAGGTGTTTCGATTATTTTTGGTCCCACAATGTATATTTTTTTGCAACCACGTACCGACATATGGTGAGTTTGGACAAGTTTTGGTGAATTCTACAATGGTTTGATCTTTGGTGGGTCATTGACTCGTTTGTGACCCAATTAGCTGAATAACTATGACTCATATTGAACGCAGTTTCTTCATAAATAGTGTAAGGATAACTTGTCCATTAACCAAATTACGTATCTATACTAGGAATTACGTATGAAATACGCGTTAAGAAGATTTTTGTATGGAATAGTATTGGTAATTTTTGGTGTCACATTATCGCATTACTAAATTATTGTGTGGCAATAGTAAGTAAAACGCAGTAATAATGCATGTTCAATAGGGGTGGGCAAACAGGTATTTTGTGTCATTTTCGTGTTATGTCTCCAAAATCTTATTTATGAATTCCCATCATATTTTCTCAACTCACCTAATCTTTCGTGTCGTTGTTCGTGTCAAGTCGTGTCATGCCAAAAGTCCTACTTTTAGCTAAATTTTTATTGTTATTTATTAACAGTTCACCAAATTAATGTTTAATGAATAAAGTTACTCATGATCAAAAAAAAATAAAGTTACTCATAAAAATGTTTACGTTTAACTCAATTACTATATGGATTTATTTTATTTTTTGTGTCAAGTATGCCCACCCCTACATGCATGTAGTGTGGCGGTCGTAGTATGTGGCGTCAATGATTAACTAATTATTGAGAAATATAAGTCGTCCAATCTAACCCATCAATTTACAAATCATTGAACTGTGCTACTGGTACAGTAAGAGCTGTACAGATAGCATGTACAACGGGCTTTTTGGCCCGTCTCAGGTCCAACAAAGATAATCGAAACCGCTCATTTTGTTCAAAATATTTTTTAAAGGTCCTTGTAAAAAATCAGATCCATCCGATATCGTGAAGGGCGTTTATGAAATGTCCATATTTGCTAAATTGCTAGCCTAAATTTTGAAGCAAAATTGGATGTTTTGTAAACGCCCTTAATGATATCGAATGGAGCTGATTTTTTACGGAGACCCCAAAAAAAATATTTTGAACAAAATGAGCGGCTCCAATTATTTTTGTTGAACCCGAGACGGGCCCAAAAACGCGCTGTCTGTACAGCAAGTAGCATTTCTGCAAATGATTTAGCCAAATCGGGTTATTAACCTTGATGAACACATTCTCATAAGTGATTCATGAATTTGGGTCAAATTGGCAGATTACCCATTCGAGTCAGTCTAGAGCAGGTGAATTTTGATGGTTCATGGACGTCGTTTAAGGTTTGACACGCGTATTCGCTATTTCCATGGAAGAATGGGTGGTCACTCAGAAGTCACGCCAATGAGAGAGAGAGAGAGAGAGAGAGAGAGAGAGAGAGAGAGAGAGAGAGAGAGAGAGAGAGAGATAGAGAGGTTTTCCTTAACCTGCGCAGATAGAGAAGTTTTAGGCCAATTGTTAATTGGAGTAATTCCCAATATGGAAAGAAACCGTTTCATTGTTTCCCATATTTATACGCCCCCTTCATCTAACCAGGAAGTTGTCTTTCTTTAGAATCCGGGAGAAAGGAAGAGAGAAAGACCTCCGAGTAATGCATTTCTGCAACAACAACAAAAAAATGACTCACATTTTTGTGTGTTGGTTGTTGCTTCTGCTCTCCGATTAATAATTTTTTTTTCCCTGTTTGGTATTTTTAGAGGCTTGAATTGAATTGAATAAATGGCCGCCGTTGGGCCCGACAATCGGGAAGTCGCTGCGGGTACGGAAGAGGACGTTGAGTCTGGCAGCAATGGTGGCTCTGGCCTCAGCGGTCGAAAGGATTCGGTGGGAGACTCCATTTTTGGGAAGAAATACGTGAGCTGCCACAAACAGAAGGTTAGCATAATGGAGTATCATTTTTGTTTTTGGTACGGTAATGCAGGATGTCCCGGGCCAACTTTCACGCACCTCGGAGTAATCACAATAGCCTATTTGAAAGCCATTGCACACGCTTAAGCTTGGCTGAGGTGGCTCCAATATTGATTGGCAAGGAGAATCGAATCGAGACTTATGAAGGGAACAAATCCCAAAATACCAAGTCGAGACCACCAGACCAACTTCTTAGAGTTTATATGTTCTTGTTTATAATCCAAAACCCACTCCACCATCGCCACCTTAGGTCGCGTGATCGCACCATAAACGGAGTATGTGTTTTTATTTTTTTTTGATAATCTGAAACCGATGCCTCCAATCGCAATCTTAGATTGCGTGGTAGATGGCATGGCTGCTGCACTATAAACAGGACTTATCTGTTGCATCCAATTTGCTTGTTGATCTGTTTTTCTGAACTCACAGAGATTAGTACAAGGTTGTAAGTAACAAATTCACATTGTAGGAGTTCGGTACATGGCAAACACTGCTGTTGGCCTACCAATCTCTGGGAGTTGTCTATGGGGACATTGGAACATCTCCTCTCTACGTGATGTCATCGGTGAATTTCAAAGACGCTACCGAGGAGGATTTCCTGGGAATCCTCAGTCTTATCTTCTGGACCTTGACTTTGATCCCTCTGATCAAGTACGTCTTCATCGTTCTTCGGGCTGATGATCATGGAGAAGGCGGTACCTTCGCGTTGTACTCATTCCTCTGCCGGCATCTCAAGTTCAAGTCCAAGCTCACAATTCAAGACACCAAGTTACAAAGTGATGCCAGTATGAGGTATTACACACAAGGAAGTGCCATAAAATCCAAGACCAAGAGCTTCATTGAGGGAAGTCCATCGTTCCAAAACTTGCTCACTTTTGTTGTGCTCCTCGGAACTTGCATGGTTATCGGTGATGGCGCCCTGACTCCTGCGACTAGCGGTAAATTCTCCGTTGTGAAGTGTATATGTCGTATTCTTCTGTTTCCCTCTGCTTGTTGAGATAATTTTTACATACCGTCTTGTTTTCTTTTGGTTACAGTTCTCTCAGCCCTCGTAGGGATCCAATCTCTTTCCGCGAAGATAACACAAAGTGAGCTTTTCGTTATGACCTCTAAAAACTACTCGCATTTTAGAATTCATATATAAAGCCATTTCCTTGACAAAATCTGACCCTAGTTTCTTGTTTGTTTGGCTTTCTATCTTTTTGTTTTTGATTTTATCAATCAGGTTATGTTATTGTCATGTCTGTTGTGCTTCTCCTTGCTCTCTTCCTTTTCCAAAGATTCGGAACCAGCAAAGTCGGGTTCTCCTTCTCTCCAATCATGCTATTGTGGTTTTCCTCAAATCTCATGATCGGTATTTACAACATCTGTAAATACTATCCACCGGTTCTCAAGGGCCTATCGCCGCACTACATGATCATATTCTTCGCGAGAAATGGCATGGCCGGATGGGCAATCCTCGGTGCAGTATTCTTGTGCGTAACAGGTATAGGACTTTTGCTCATGGCAGCGGGAAGAGCAAAATAAAAGGTGTTAAGTTGCTTTGTTTGTAAAGTTTGTGGATTTTTAACTCTTTTGATTTGATGGAACAGGGGGTGAAGCCATGTTCGCTGACCTGGGCCACTTCAATAAGACGTCTATCCAGGTAGTTAACGGCGTAAACTCTATCTATGTCCTATTTCCCTAGAAATTTTGCTTACTCATTTGAGAAGAAATGACTGCGTTCAACTTTCTTTTGTAGATGGCTTTCTCTACATTTGTCTACCCGGCATTGGTGATTACATACGCCGGTCAAACGGGTTACTTGATCAAAAACCCTGGTGATATGAGCACTGCCTTTTATAGCACCATCCCAAAGGCAGTGTACTGGCCAATGTTCGTCATAGCTACCTTGTCTGCAATCGTTGCGAGCCAGTCCATGATATCTGCCAGCTTCTCCATCGTGAAGCAGTCCCTAGCCCTCGGTTGCTTCCCTCGCGTTAACATGAAGCATACTTCCCCCAAGTATGAAGGCCAAATCTACTCTCCAGAAATCAACTATATTCTCATGGTTATCTGCATCGCCCTCGTGGTAGGGTTCAGAGATGGTGTTCAAATAGGAAATGCATACGGTACGCTCCTTCTTCTTGTTTTTTTTAACACATTAAACCTAGACTCACAATAAACTACAGAAGAAGCCATGTGGGTTCAACAAGTTGCTGCATCTCGTGGTTTCTTCTGCCCGTAGATTTATTGTCTTTGATCTCTAACATATAAACTGAGTGTGTTTTGGAACCTAACTTTGGGTGTTCGCACAAAACCTGCAGGTGTTGTGGTTATCTGGGTCATGATCATAACAACATGCCTGGTTACTTTGGTGATGCTGGTCATTTGGGACGTAAACTTTCTCCTCATTATTGCGTTCTTCGTGCCTTTCATAATCATCGAAGGCATCTTTATGACTTCTTTGCTCAGCAAAATCCTTGTGGGAGGGTGGGCGCCGTTTGCAATTTCGTTCTTCTTCTTGATAATCATGCTTTCCTGGACGAGAGGGAGGAGCAAGAAGACTGCCTATGATGCCGACAGGAGACTGAAATCGGCTGAACTGAACGAAATGCTATCGAACAGCAGTCTTCATCGACCCCCCGGGATCTGCATCTTCTGCACAGACCTTGTCAATGGGATCCCTCCAATCATCCGCCACTACATTCAGCACACGGGTTCTGTACGCCAAATTATGGTCATTGTCACGATAAGGACTCTCCCAATCAAGTCTGTCCTCCCGGAGGAACGTTTCGACGTGGGGCAACTGGGGGTCGATGGGGTTTACAGGTGCTTGGTCCAGTTCGGATACAAGGACCCGACGAGTCTGGAGGGAGACGATTTCGTTGCCTCTGTGGTGGCTAAACTCTCCGAGATTGCTGAATCCGCGGAAGAGGCAGAGAAGTTGAGAGGAGCGATGGAGAAGGGAGTGGTGTTTGTGACTGGACGGACTATCCTCAAGTCGAAAGAGAGCAACGGCTGGCTGGACCGCTTTGTCGTCGACAAGTTGTACAGGTTTTTCCAGAAGAACAGCAGGTCTGCGGTTGCATCACTCAAGGTGCCCCCTGGAAAAACACTGCAAGTTGGGATGCTCTATGAAATCTAGGACTGGGAAATTCTAAGAAAACCAAAATGCCAGTTTTGTTGTTGTAGATCAGTTGCTGGTTACTTTCGACACATTAATAAATTAAGCTAAGGCCCTTAGGCCCATAGGCAATTTTGACGGCTTCATTATTTCCATGCTTTCTATGTGTAGACATGTTTTATGCGCTAAGGTATCTTTTCTTTTCTTTTCTTTTCTTTTCCAACAAAACTTTCATCTGTGGGAAGATAGATTTGTTCATCTTAATACTTGTGCGAATCCTCGATCCAAGGTTGCCAAATTGAGAATCGAATTCGCCTTTTCGGGAACCGTGAATCGAATTGAATCGAATCGTGAATCGTAAAGATTCGATCCTAATAGAAAGATGTCTTTTATAAATGGAAAAGGTTCATTACAAAATGCATCTTGGACAATGATTAATGATTCCATAGCCTAGTAGTAAGAACCTTCCTTAGATGGCAACATATATGGGTTGGTCCGAGACTGTGACAACATTGTCACGATCTATGAAGAAGATAACGACAATCCTTAGAATTTTCCATGACTCTAAAGTCTAACCAATTGCATGGTAACCGATCTATGGAGTAGTTAGGAATCTTCACTACCTATATTATCTATATCTCACCAAACAATCTCTCCCGAAACTTTATCTATTTATTTGAAAATTTATTTAATTAGTGCCTCCAAAATGGGAATATAACTATGTTTAAAACAAAATAAAAATGGTTACTAAAGTTATTCACATTGTTTGGTTCTCATTTTTGAAAATTATTTTTGATGTAATGAGTGGTAATGAACAGAGATAGAGAGAAAAATGTATTGAAAAACGTATAGAGAGGAAAATGAGATGAGATGAGATGGGAACCAAACAAGCTGATTTGGTTGGAAGCAACTTTTAGTTTCCAATCGTTTATTATGTTCGATTTAAGTACATTTTATTTTCTCTCATATTTTGTATAATACAAATTTCCAGTTCTTATGATAATATAGATAGATGCACGTCGCGGTGGATCACACAAATTCACTGCTAGTTAAAAACACATATTACATATATCAATCTTTTCGGTTCTCACCTTAGTTTCAGAGTCGAGAACTAGTAATCAAACCAAAAGTATCCGATTTTTTTTCTAGAACCAAAATTAGACCAGTGAACCGCAAAACCCGACCAAAAGAGTACGTTTTGGACCGGATCAGATCGGCTAAGCGTTATTTCGATTTTCATGAGCACCCCTAGACAGAGGGGACACGGCGAGGAGGCACGTGTGGAGACGGCAGGATGGTTTTTTTTTTTTAGTATTTCAAAAGATTTTCTAAAGTAAACATTCATAAGTTAAAAAGCATTGGATAGGTAAGCACAACGATAAAAGCTACTGCACATTAAAAAGATGGTTGGATCTGCCGCCTTTCTTGTTTTTCAACAAGGGGCGAGCTATTTGCAGCCACAAATTTCCTGATCGTAGCCTGTTTTAAACATGGTGAACTGTGCACCTGCAGTTTAAAACAGGTTACGTTTAGAAAATTTGTGGTTGCAAATATCAAGCCCTTTTCAACAATTGTTATGTGCCCTGCTACCCTGTAGGCAGTGCTGGTATTAGCAACGGTTTGGTGGAAACCATTTCTGGTGTAATTGAATTTAACTCAGTCTAACCTTTATATAAAAAATCAAATGATGGATGAGTGAGAAGATGTATGTAAGAGATATTGAACAATTCGAGGAGATCGATTCACATTTCTGATTTATCGACCAATCGCAATATTTAAATTTGTCTACTCATCTCATGTAGTAGTATTTATATGTAACCTCTATACGAAGGAATCAGATAAACAAATGCAATACCAAGAGATATCTATCTTCTTCTTTATTTTTTCCCGATATGGTATCAGAGCTCGGGTTAACATCTGGTGCTCACTCTCTCGAATGCTACTAGCATCTCTTCTGTCATGTTTTAACCATCAAGTGATCATCGCCATCGATCGCTCGTCGGAGGTTGTCCATCTGTGAATCTATTTATGTTTGTTCAACCGGTTCATCTTGCGAAGTCGAAGTCGAATCGAAGAGCCTCGTTGAACTAGATCACGACTACATACCACTCTCTTAGTCTCACCAGGCCGGCCACCACAAATTGCTTCCCGACGGGATCATCACAAAGCCTTTGCCCCATTTGTTGCCTCTGGGAATTCATCCTCTTGCAGAAGCCCTGTTTCTTTATCTTGCCGAGTCGCAGTCAGCTAGCGCCTAAATCTGCAGCACCAGGTTCGGTTTTCGCTGTTTGAGAATCTCTTCTCCACTTCTTGGCCTTTGTTACTCTCCCTCACTCCAAGAAGAAAATCCAAGCAGTCTGTCGTGTCTGCAGAAACTTGAGTTACAAACATTAACTCCTTTTCTGCCATAATTTTCACCCATACCCTATTGACTTAAGACCATTTATCCATCCTTTTACCCACCTAAAAAAAGCCAGCCAACGATTTACCCAAAGCACAGTCACATAAGTAAAGCCGATTCCCCTGACATTTACCCAAATTCAAAAAGGATCCAGCTTGTCTGTAGTTGACTGCAGAGAAGTGTGTGCAATTCAATTTGGACCGTTAAAAACTCTATCCGACAAGTCATTTCCAATAAAAAATGTACTGAATAAAATGTACTGGTCCATTTTTTTCCACTATAGATAATTCCGACATTGTACCTTATCTTTGCATTATCGTAGAAGGCCTCAAATTGTACCCAGCTTCCACATGCTTCAACAAAAGTGATCTTCCATCGGTATACACAATGTTTAAAAAAAAAAAAAAACTATATTCACAACAGTTCTTCTAATTATGGTATTCTCTCGATCAAAGTCTGCTAAGCATTCTTCCACTACTTTTAGGTACTGATTTCTGCATGTTTCAATCGCATGACATCGATCTGATCCTATTTTGTTCTCTTCAAAATCTTCGGAATCTCATACACCATTCATTCATATTGATGATGGTTCTAATTAAGAAGCATGTCACAGTACATATTGGTCATGTTTCTACTACTACAATGTCTCTCTCTGATGCATACTTAGTTCCTAAACACACATTGAATCTCAAATTTGTCAGCTCAATTTATGTGCACTCAGTTTTAACATCCTCTTACCCATTCTACTATTGGTTATCAGGGACTCTAGACGAAGCGGACTCTTGGGGTAGGCCGTAAGGCTGCTGGACGCTTGCTATCAATCTTCATATTCCTCCTTGACTTCAGTACTCTACAGGTCAGTCTGTCGTTTCGACTTCATCAATTTCTTTTGTGAGTCCCTTGCGTTCTCAATGTTAGATTTCTTGGAGGGTTCCAACCTAAAACCAATTAGTTATAGGTGGAGTAGCCTCTAGAATATATTAACTAAGTTTGGGTGGCTTAGATGAGCGATGTGGAACAAGTCTAACACTCCCCCTCACGTGCAGCCCGGATGCACGTGGAGGTGACTGACCAGGAGCTGCTGACTAACTGACTCGGGTGACAGAGATGACAGAGACTTTCCCACGAGAGGTGAGGCCACCCAAGACCTAGCTCTGATACTATGTTAGATTCTTGGAGGGTTCCAATCTAAAATCAATTGGCAATAGGTGGAGTAGTCTCTAGAATATATTAACTAAGCTTGGGTGGCTTAGATGAGCGATGTGGGACAAGTCTAATACTCCCCCTCACGTGCAGCCCGGATGCACGTGGAGGTGACTGACCAGGAGCTGCTGACTAATTGACTCGGGCGACAGAGATGACAGAGACTTTCCCACGAGAGGTGAGGCCACCCAAGACCTAGCTCTGATACCATGTTAGATTCTTGGAAGGTTCCAACCTTAAATCAATTGGCAATAGGTGGAGTAGCCTCTAAAATATATTAACTAAGCTTGGATGGCTTAGATGAGCGATGTGGGACAAGTCTAACACTCATCTTTGTATCTCAATGGTGCTCTGCTCATTCAGGATCGGTCAGGTCAGGTGTCAAGGATGGAAAGTGTTGATTGTTTTCTTGTCAACTTGCTAAACATGTTATCCTATCCTTTTTATGAAGGTCATTCTTTTCCTTCGCTCCTATCGACTTAAGTCACTCTGATATACACTTATACTGATTTTTCAGCAATAGTTAGAACTGATTAATTTCCCAGTACCATCAAAGTTTTTCGTGTCGGTAATGGCACGGAATTCAAAGAAACAGAATCTTTAACATTTCTTCGTCCCTCTGGTCTAGGAACATCTCAATTAGCCTACTTGCGCTCATCTACTCTCTGCTTCTTGTCCCAAGCATGTTTTGGGACAAGCTGCTCTCACTGCCGTCTATATCATTAATCGTGTTCCTTAATTTACCTGTCATAAGGAACTTGCATGACTATGTATGAACGCTTGTACAATATTTCCGATGAGTATAGTATATATGTTCAAAACATTTGGATGCGCTTGGTTCGTGTTACTTCAACCTTATGATGAAGATAGAAAGTTAGAACCCGAAGCTCGTCTTTGTTGTTTCTTCTTCCTTCTTGCAACAACATGTTACTCATGAGACTATTTTTCTTGTCTCTGTTCTATCACGTGATTACACGGCCGACGTTCTACCAATGCACACCCACACAGACGTTCTTATGACCTTGTTTCGAAACTCAAGTTGGTATCTGCTTTACCACCATGAGTTTGAGAGGAGTAGTTAATATATAATGAATGCGTCGAGGAGGTCATTTTACATTTTTCTTCACATCTACCAACATCGTGCATTTACTCCCTCCGTTTGTAAAAAGGTACTCCACCACGAAAAGATGTGCAAGTTAAAAAAAAAAAATTATGCACAAAATTAAGTAATTTAAATTTTTGTTAGAAAATTTGGCGTCTTTTCTTAGGTGACTATCAGGGACGGATTCAAAGGGGGTCACGCGGGGGCACATGTCCCCAATCGAACGCTTGCCCCCACTCGAAATTAAAATATTTTTGTATAAATTAGCATAATTATAAAAGTGTGCTAAAATATAAAAATACTCACTTGCATATATCTCGAAAATACATATATAGAATTAGTTTTATGCTTGAATTTCATCATATGATACATTTATACTTGTTGCTTTATGAGCTCTTTGTCTATTTGGAGCTATATATTCTTTCTTGATTCTCTTTATTTTTAACCGTTTGGGAGAAATATTTTAAAATAAAATCATTAACAAAACTAGCTCGATCATTCTACAACTTGTCGATGTTCACTTAAAATATATTTTAAAATTTTGTCTGAGATTTTGTGCTCATTTTTACCTAATTTAACTTAAAGTATTCGTAAACTTTTGCAATCAGTAATGTATACCTTAATTTTGTACGATTTTACTGTGGTTGACTAAAAAAAATGAACTTTCTCTATTATGATTAAGAGGCACTACAACAAATTAAAGGATTTGGGACCAAAATTTAGGGACCAAATTAGTTTGGTTGAAAAAAGGGCACATTTAGGGACCAAAAGTTGAGGTAGATCTTTACCAACCATGCATACTAAAGTTCGTCCATAAAATTTAGGGACCAAAAGTTGAGGTAGGTCAAAGGAAGGTATTTGTCCCGTTACCGACATGATATCTAATAAGAGGTTGGCACAATTTTCTTAAACCAAGGATCTTCCTCATGGTCCACTAAGAATCACAAAGACTTTTTCCTTATTTTCTCGAACAATGTACAGTAATTGATAGATAAGTTAGCTTATAAGCTCACTTAATAATTGTCGCAGATAAATAAATAATTAAAACCCAGGGTCAATCCCCTTTGTGTATACTACAGGTCCACTGAAACCTAGCGCATGCCAAATGACGATCAACTAGCGAATAACCCTAATTGGACAACTTTCCAAAAACGAGTAGATTATTATACACATACGCAAGGCGGCAGACATGGCGGGGCCCGGGAGTGTTCGGCCCCTGCACAACTCTGAATATTTTTCGCTGCCTATTCAAGTTAATTTGACATACGGTGACAACGTGCATACATTTGAAATCTTTCCTCTTTTTTTTTTTTTTTTTGATTTCTTTTGACGTACATGCGTGTATATAAGTCTTGATAACTGTAACTTCTGTATTTTTATATTACTGTCAAAGCGAGGAAGATAAAATACGAGCTTGTTGAAACAGGCCATGAAAGTGAAATCCCGTGGATAAGTTGTGGATAAGTTGCTCTCTCATGCCTACTTAGATCATTCATTTGTCAGCACGGTTTGGGTTGACTTACCTTCTCTGTGTTTATATATATATATATATATATATATTTTTTAGGGTGTAATAATAAAAAAATCCTCATGGCCGGCCGGGATTGGAGGTATGAATACTCTGGACTATATATGATAAGAAGAACCACATATCACTTGCTTTAATGGAAGGCACCAAGATAATCGATCTCATGGCAGAAGAAGATCTAGAGTACCTTGACATCAATGGAAGCACAAACAACGACAATGGGGCAACAATACCCAGCGACAGAAGTAGTCATGAACAGAGAGTCGCCATTGACAGGTCTTTGAGTTTTACAAAGATATACACCCCCCCTGTTTACAAACCTAAGGTGCGTACGTGCTGCAATTTGTTATTCTTCTTCTTCCAAACCTTTTTCAGGGTCCATTCCATTAACTAAAATAAGTACTAGCTAGTAAGTACTTATTTTTTTGAATTAAAGCTAATTTATTGTGAGAGAATGACATGTCTCGTAAAACATACTAAAATAAATACTACTTAGTAAAAAATAAAAACCTTAGTGGATGGGCTGTTAAAGCAAAAGCTCGGTAGGATGCTTAAGAGCATCTCCAACCAAATGTCCTCCATAACACTATTTGAGAGGATCAAAATAAGGTTTTATATTCAAAAAGTGATTTTAGAGGAGCTTACTATTCATGTTCACTCCAACAATAAATCTCTATATCTCTATTTTTCAACTTCATTTCAAATTTCATCTCACTTTGAGCTAGCCCAATATTGTGTATTTAAATGTCAACTTCAATTATTTCTCTAGTTTTATATTCAAAAAGTGGTTTTGAATGATCCTTCATTTTCTTTCTTCATCCTCAAAAATATGGAGGATGAAAACCAATCCTCTAAAATGGAGGCAAATAGGGAGGATGGGTTGGATTGAATAATTCCTCCAAAATGGAGAAATGGAGGGAGATTTGGAGATATAGAGAATGCTTTGGAGATGCTCTAAGGCCTGAGATTTAACAATTTTCTCCCTCTTAGATTTCAGGTTTGAAATCTCTTACTATGAGTTCTTGTGCCAATCCGTATGTGGATTAGCAATGCCTCTAAATTGAGCCTCAAGTATGAGAATAGTCCCCCATAAATTAATTGAGGTGCATGTAACCTGACCCAAACATCCGAGTTGTGAAAAAAGTGGCTTGTGCTGCCGAAATCATTAAAAGCTTTTGAACAACAATTCATATGAAGTTGACTCAAAGTTTTTCAAAATATGGCTCCAAGGGGAACTAACGAATGGATTTCCAAGTTCATCTACTTGAGTTCTAAGGAATTCAGGCTCAAATAATAGGACTTGGTCATCAATTACTGGCGGAGGTCTTGTAATAAGTGGCTCATGAAGCCTGAGTGGAAAGATAACTTATTAAGTAGGAGACATATATATTTTTTTGGTAATGCACGGTGTCCGGGCCAACTGCTGTTTCACACGCTTACGCGTGGGAATGAGGACGTCCCAAGAGTTGTTCGCTATTAGAATTGACCCTAAGATCTTAAGTTTCAGGCCAAGACCACTTGACGAACTCCTTGGAGTTGGGGACGTATATTTCATTAGAACCAATGTATAACCCGCAATTCTTAGCATAAGGGTCCATTTGGCATCTTTAGATAATTATGATGTTCAAAAATCAAGAGATATGATGCTTGATTTAACAAAAGGTACTATAAGAGATTTAATCATAGGTAACACGTGGTCGAATTGTAACTAAAAAAATGAATCGAAAGAAAAAGAAATATAATTTATCGATGAATGAATGATAACTAAAAATCAGTCCTTAGCATGAATGATAATGTCACCCAATTACATAATTATTTCAAGTCAACTGCAATACAGCTATCAACTTTCAATTTGAGTTGTCCTTAATTGGTTATTAATAATACCATTAAACTATTTGATTTGAAATTTGTACAATTCCAAAACTTGCTATATACAATGACTTTGAATGTGTAGACCCAAGAACATACCGTCGCGAAGCAGTAATATTCGGTGAAGTCGGAGGTCGATAAAACAAGGGAAGAAAAATTTAAAGCACGAGCAATTGACAAAAAAAAAAAAACAAATAAATTGAAGGTGGAGATTCAGTGTAGAACTCAGGATTAACTGAGAAACAATATTTGAAACAATTGCTAAGCCATCAGCAATTCACGCTCAATGTCTGTATGATATTTACTCTGATCGATTCGTTTATATAACTCCGTTAAAAGTCTTACAAAGGCTTTCTCAAATCGGAAGATGAAAACAATGAATGCATTAAAATACAGCTTTCTAAACATAGACCGTTTGTTTCGACGTAAAATATTTTTCTGTAAAATATTTTACCTATTTTTTTGTTTGGTTGGACGAATAAGAGTAAAATGTTTTACTTGTAATTTTTTTTTCCTGAAATGGAAGTAAAATAACTTTTCCTCAATGCATCCGTAAGTTGTTTTCCCTGTCCATCGAGCAAGCCAGCGCACGACCTTATCCCGTCGGCAACAAAAATCAGTTTAAAATCTGTAGTTCGTTTCCCACTTTTCAAAACTCTCTCTCTCTCTCTCTCTCTCTCTCTCTCTCTCTCTCTCTCTCCTCCCCTTTGGATTAAAAATCTCACACACAAAGAGAAAAGCTAGGAGACAAAAAGAGAAAGTTTGAATTTTAATTTACTCCATTATTTTTTCATGTGTCAACCAAACACCGGAAAATAAAAGTTTGAAGTTTATTTTCTGAAAAAATATTTTACATGAAAAATATTTTACATTGTAAAACATTTTACATCAAAACAAACGGAGCCTAAATGAAGTATCAAACCCCACTTTTCCGAAGTTTTTTGTGTGGATACAACGGTTCTCTTTAATGCCATCTCACATGGGGTGAGTCTTGAATATGCGTATGGTCCCACCTCATGCGAGAGTAGTATTACAAATAATCGTGAATTAGAAAAAATTTCCTTCTCCCAACAAAATCAACTTCTCAGAAATTTTCATTTTAAGAATAATCTTCAAACATGATCTATCTAACCAAGTTCATAAAATAGTCTAACACAACAAATGTTACCAAATCTGTTTAATTTCGTTAGTTGCATTTAGGGATAGCATCAGAGATATTAAAAATGTATAATCATACGGAATTCCAACTCGAATTTAATTTTTTGAATGTCCACTTACTCAAAAGTCAAAAGTGACACTCCTATCGCACTTGTTTTTTTAACTGACCTAGAAAAATAGAAAAGCAAAATAGTTCCAAGATTACATATAACCAAGTAAGGAGTAGAGTTTGAAACTCTGTTTACCCAAAAGGCTCTAACAAAATACCTACAATCTTCAATCTCAGACAGATCATGAAACTCCAAATCATTCAAACTAACAGCTCAAGTTGTATTGAACAATAATTTTGTTCTTACCTATTAGTTAAAAAGAAAAAGAATCTGATACGAAGAATTACTATTGGCCGCAAATAATTACTCTAGGCCGCGAAGAATTATTCATGGCCACAAAAATTTTACTCTTGGTCGCGAAGAATTATCTATGGCCGTGAAGAATTACTATTGGCCGCAAAGAATTACTACTGGCCGAAAATTTTTACTCTTGGCCGCAAAGAATTATTCCTGCCGCGAAGAATTACTCCTGGCCGTGAAGAATTACTCTTGGCCGCAAATAATTGCACTTGGCCGCATTAAATTACACTTGGCGGCATCGAATTATACTTAGCCGCTTCGAATTGCACTTGCAATGCGGCCAAGTGCAATTAGATGCGGCTAAGTACAATTCGATGCGGCCAAGAGCAATTCGATACTGCCAAGTGCAATTCGATGCAACCAAAAGTAATTCTCGGCTAAGAGTAATTTTTTGCGGTCACGAGTAATTCATTGCGGCCAGGAGTAATTCTTTGCGGGCAAGAGTAATTCATCGTGGTCAGGAGTAATATTTTGCGGCTACGAGTAATTTTTTGTGAACTTCTAATCTCAGCCATATATTGGCTTCAATGGTTGAGATGAAGAGTCTTTTTTTGTGTCCCTGAAACGCACTCCTATATATATATATTCTTCAAATTAGCACAGAATTTGAAAAGTTTTGATATTTTTCTCTTCTTTTTTTTTATGAAAGATTACAGAAACATTAATGTACAATTGTTAGGAGTAAATAAACCCGCACGGCAATTATGTAATATGTGTAAAAAGTGTGAGTACCTTACTGAAAGGAGGAGAATAAGCCTAGACCATTGGGTCAAAGTAATCATCCATTTCAATAACTTGTCTTTTGTTAAGTATGGATGGGCTCTACACCCTTGTCATATGTACTATAGAAAATTAAGTTAAATAAAAAAAATTAACTCCAATGCGGAAACACATGCACATCTATATTTTCGTTGGCTTTCAACTTTCAACCCAATGAAGGCAAAGATGTAACTATGATTTAGAATCAAGATGCAACAAAATCAATATATTTGCTGCCACCAACATATTGTAATGAATTAAATAACCAAACATATAATTAATCGTTTTTCCCCCTCATTCACTCAACCAACTAAACATTTAACAATCTGAATACATTTCAAAATAGGACAGAGCCCACATATATATATATATATATATATATAGAGGGAGAGAGAGAGAGAGAGAGAGAGAGAGAGAGCACTAAACGTATGTGTGAGAGAAAAGCAGTTTTGGATTCAAAATTGGAATCCGTTTTGGAATTAACGTGAGAGAGAGAGAGAGAGAGAGAGAGAGAGAGAGAGAGAGAGAGAGCCATAGATCACGGTAATCGCTTTTGACTGATAATCGTTTTTGACTGATAACTGTTAGAAAAGTAAGGAAAAATCGAAAATAAGGAATCAGAATAAGATTAGGAAACATCAATTTTAGTTTATTTCATCCTTCTTCCAAATATTCATTCTTTCCAAATATATTTCTAGCCTTACTTCCTATAAATCTCAACCATAGAAAAAATATGTACAAATCTAAGAGTCTAAAATATAAAAAATTCAAAAACCACTGCTTCATATTATATAGATTAAGTGATGAGCCACTAGTTATTGAGCCAAAGCCTTCTTTTCATTGTTAAACAAATGTATTGGGCTTCTTTTTTACACTTTTCTCCTCACTTTAATCCATCCCTTTTAAGCTTGATGCAACATCAACAAGAGTGAGATGGATAAAAGTGAGGCGAAATAATTGACTTATTAACTAGGTTTTAACAACTAAGCATAAATTGAAGAAATTACCATAATAAAAGTGCAGTGGTATCCTAGAATAAGACAATAAATATGAAATTTTACACATTCATCACGAACCCTTGGGGGTTTTAAATAACTTAAATTTAGAAGTCATTTGAAGTCTAAGAAGTCAAAGCTTTCAGACTCAACAAGAGTTGTCTCTACTAGCTAGGAGGTTTGCTCCCACCTTGGAGATGTGAGTTCGATTATCAGGGGGTAAGCCAATCAGTTTAGAGGTGAAAATTCATGTGGGTAGTTTCATGGGAGCGTCTACTGCTCCCACCTCCTAGCTATTTCTAACTGTTTTCCGTGGATGTTGGTTCTCTGCCGCTAACCCTAAGTGGATTAGTCTCATGTTGTTAGGTGTGGAGATAACTCATATGTTGTCAAAAAAGATACTCCATATCGAGATCGCTAAAACCGGACCTTCCAAATCTCTTCATATGAAATGAAACCCATAGGCCATATATTTATTCAAAGAGAGAAACTTATTCACGGACTGTTTACAGCGGGATGAATTCGGATCGTCCAAACGTGTATTGACGGTTCGGATTTTAAACATACTTTTCCGGAAGAGAGAAAAGTTTGTTTAAAATCCGGACTATTCAAAACACTTTTGGACGGTCCAGATTCACCTCCGTAAAACTTATTTACGGATTTTTCTCCTATTCAAAACGGAATCTAAAGTTTGAGAAATCTTTATAGCAAAACAAAATTTTAACTTCCCAGCATTCATTCTTGTAGAGCGGGGACCCCCTGCCATCAAACCATTTGGACATTTCCAAGTAAAATTTCCCAGGTTTGTAGGAGTATTATTTTCCTACACATATCTATATAGCGGGTAGTTACTATCCGTTCCGCTAAGGTTCTTATTTTTCAAGTACTAATTTCTCACTTTACGAGATAAGTCATTCTGTCACAACACATCACTTTTAATTCAAAAAATAAATTTAAGTTGGTGGAACGGGCCAGACATTGATTTTGACATTCACCTTTCTTTCTCAGACATACAATCGGATCCAGACATTGATTTTAGCATACCAATCCCTCGGAGTCGTATACGGAGACCTTGGAACTTCTCCTCTCAACGTGTTATCATCTATCGCCCTCCCACATCCGAGCGAAGAAGATCTACTCGGAATCCTTAGCCTCATTGTCTGGACAACAACCGTTCTCGTGTTGATCAAATACGTGTTCATCGTTCTTCACGCCGATGATCATGGAGAGGGGGGAACTTTCGCTCTGTATTCGTATCTGTGCAGGCATATCAACTTCAGCAGCAAGTTCACCATACGAAACACGAGGCTGGAATCCGATCGAAATATGAGATATTACTCTCAGGGGAGTTGTATCAAATCGACGACCAAGAGATTTCTCGAGGGGAGTACGAAAGCTCAAACTCTTCTCACTTTTCTAGTGCTTCTCGGGACTTGCATGGTCATTGGTGATGGCGCGCTTACCCCTGCCACTTGCGGTATCTTCTTTGTTCCGAGTATTTTCTACGCAAGAACAAAATAAAGTATACAGTAAAGACATTTCTATTCTACATTTCTACATGTCCATCTGAATTAATCAGCATGAAAGACTGAACGTTACGTTTGACAATTTTCGTTGATCTTGAACGAATGTAGAGCCCGTTATGAATATTTCACTCATAGCACGACATTATTTCGTGTGGTTCGTTCTGTGATTTATTGTTCTTTCTCTTAAAACATTAATTTTGCCAACTTCACTTATAGTCTTGAAATTGTTTCAAAGTTACCCCTTCGCTACTTAACTTTTATTCAAACCTCGGATTTAGTTCGCGTTTGAATGTAGCATTTTACGCGCTTATTGCTTTAGCTAGTTGAATCTAAAGCTTCTACAGTAGCGAATTTATTAGCCGTTTGTGTTATTGTTTCAGTCCTCTCGGCTCTTCAAGGTATCCAAACTCGTTCCTCGAAATTCTCACAAGGTAAAATTTGTTTCGACACCGATTGGCAGAGGGAGAAAAATGAATCTGTAATTACAAAACTAAGATGTTATGTCATGAACTCAATTTTGGTGCAGAGGATGTGGTTTTATTGGCTGTCGTGCTTTTAGTAGCTCTGTTTGCTTTCCAAAGTTGTGGGACTAGCAAAGTTGGCTTCTGCTTCTCTCCAATTATGGTAACATGGTTTGTTTCGAATGCCGCGATCGGAATCTACAATATCATCAGATACCATCCGTCCATTCTGAAGGGCCTTTCACCTCTCTACATATACAAATTCTTTGAAAGACGGGGCAAGATGGCGTGGGACATCCTCGGTGCTGTGTTCCTGAGCATCACAGGTACCGTTTTCGTTTCCTGTTTCATATTTCGTGCTTCTTGTTCTTATTTTCCAAAAAAAGCAACGAATCTTGATCGGCGGGGCATGGCAAATTTTTCGAAAACAACTCACTTTTACGAAGAAAGGAAAAGCTATTTCCGACTTGCCGAAACTTATTGTTGGAGGAATGGAAAAGGGAGATTAGCTGAACATTGCTAACTATGGTTCAGGGGCAGAAGCCATGTTTGCTGATTTGGGACATTTCAACAAGAGAGCAATTCAGGTGATCAGTACTGGGGACCCTTCGATAGAGTTTTTTTTTTGAACGGCGATCAATAGGGTTTAGATACAGATGTCAGAAAACAAATCCAGCACAGATGTATCTGAAGTCATTCAATGCGTGTCGATCTCACATCCATCGTGTGGGACCTACAGGCGTCGAACAGCTCAGAATACGTTGTGTCCAAATCTATGTTCGGACATTTGTGTCCTTAACACTACTCATATATATGACAATGGTTGCTTCTGCAGTGGGCTTTCTCTTTGTTTGTTTATCCAGCAGTGATCCTCACCTATGCTGGAGAAGTGGCTTATTTAGTTCAATACCCAGATCAGCTCGGCAATGCCTATTACGCCTCGATTCCTGAACAAATATACTGGCCAATGTTCATTGTATCTACGCTATCTGCGGTTGTTTCTAGCCAATCCATGATATCGGCGACTTTTTCAATTGTCAAGCAGTCTATGGCTCTCGGATGTTTCCCCCGGGTGAACATAATTCACACTTCTTCAAAGCACGAAGGACAGGTCTACTCCCCGGAAATTAACTATATTCTCATGGTTATCTGCGTTGGCCTTGTCGTCGGATTCAAAGGCGGGGTTCAACTATCAAATGCCTATGGTAAGCCTCTTTCAAACAATACAGATTTTTTGAGAAACAAGTTTCCAGAATGGTTTTTCCCCCGGTAAATAAGTGTCCAGAATTTTGCGCTGATAGTACTGTATTTTTCTTTGAAAAGAGGCTCACACTCAACAACAATGAATGCCGTGCGTTGGTAAATTACATTCTGAAAATTCTTTTGTGTTTTTTTCTTGTTTGTTTTAAATTTCAACGTATAATGGAACATTGGTGTGTTCTTGCGCGCGCGTGATGAATACAGGGGTGGTGGTCATCTGGGTCATGATCATAACGACATGTTTGACGACATTAGTGATGCTGGTTATCTGGGATACGAATTTCCTTCTCGTGTGCGCCTTTTTCTTCCCATATATACTAATCGAAGGCGCATTCATGACATCCTTGCTGAACAAGATCCCACAAGGAGGATGGGTACCTTTCGCGATCTCAGCCGTTTTCCTAGTAGTCATGTTCTCTTGGACATACGGAAGGAGCAAGAAGAGCCTGTACGAAGAAGAGAGGAAGATGAGCTTAACCGAAATAGGCCAAATGCTATCGACAACAAACTTGTATCGACCACCCGGGTTCTGCTTCTTTTGCACAGATCTTGTCAATGGGATCCCACCCATTGTCCGGCGTTACATTCAGCACACAAATTCCGTTCGGGAGGTCATGGTGATTATCACGGTGAGAACACTACCGATCAAATCCGTGCTCCCAGAGGAGCGGTTGGTGGTGGGGAAACTAGGACCCGAAGGGGTTTATCGGTGCCTGGTTCAGTTTGGTTACAAAGATTCACCGGGGATGGACGGGGAAGATTTTATTGCTCTAGTAGTGGGGAAGCTCTCTGAGATTTCTGAGACTACCGGCGAAAAGTGGAAACTGAGATTGGCGGAAGAGAGTGGAGCCGTGTTTGTGGTAGGCCGGACGATTCTGAAATCGAACAAGAAGAAGGGGTGGTTTGCTCGGTTCGTTATCGATTACCTGTATAGGTTCCTTCAGAAGAATTGTCGGGCTGCGGTTTCGGCACTCATAGTCCCACCAGAAAGTACTCTGCAAATTGGAATGGTTTACGAGATCTAAAACAGTTTGATGAAGATAGATTGTTCATATGATTGCGTTGTTTTTCAAGCCTCCATTTGGTCATGAAGAGTTTTTTTTTTCCCGTCTATTCTTCCATAGATACAAGGCATCAGTCGTTGTAAGTAATTTATTTGTAACCGAGGGTAGAACTACCCTGCACATAAAAACCCATCTTTGTATAAAAGAAATATTAAACTGCTTGTGTAATCCATCTATGGAATGGGAAATCCCGTAGGGCGGCCCTACAGGGACTGCATGATGGCCGGACAGTTTGGATTTAATCCGAACTCTCATTGATCAGGACTGTTCAATGATCGGATTAAAATCTGAACTGTTTATTGTTGAGATGGGTAAGGCGGGGCGCCCTACAGCCCCAATCTGCCCTACAGGATCACTCGGTCCGTACAAATAACTATCAGTATCAGTTTCATGTAACAGTCATTTTCTGTGACACTTTATTTCGGAGAATTTAAAAATATGCTTTACTGGATTGGTCTCTTTAAAAAAAAAAAAAAAAAACCCTAAGACATACTGGAAGTCTGGAAGGTTTAACCTCCCAACAAGTCAAGTTTTCAATTTTTTTTTTTCCTGAAAAACTGTAACCAAACAAAGATATGGGTGACATACAAAGTTCTCAATTTGTTAACAAAAAATAGTTTTAGAACTTATATTTTTCAAGAACCTAGTGCCGAGCCCTATTCTCATATTTGTGCTCCCATAGTCCCATTTTCACAAATTTTAGTCAGTTTGGAATGTTTTTGAAAGGTTCTTTACCGGTCTAGCTCGTGTTCACGCTCACACTCACATACAAGCACATCAAGTATTCAGTTGGCAATGAGTCAATTTGGCCCGGGTATTTGTTAGTCTCAAACCAAACCCGGCCCGAAATTTGTAAGTGAATCCACCCGAAATACCACAAGGGTGGTAGCCTAGTTGGCCACAGTGAGTGGGATAAGTCCCCTCCTCCATGTGCACGGACCTCGGTTCGAATCCCACCCATGCCACTGCTGGGTCTTTGTGTGGATTTGCATGGAGGGGAGTCGCTACACTGATCGCCCCCTCCCACCCTTTTGGTTTATCAAAAAAAAATCCACCCGAAATTAGTTTGGTTTGATTTTTCCCCCGAACCCGAATATTATTTGTATGTGAATGCATATGAAATTTATAATTGTTGCAACGAGCGGATTAGTTTGGGTATTTCTTGGTACGGTTGAAATTGAGATTATCTTGTTAATATTCCAGCTCATGGTCAAAAAAGAAAGAGTTTTTTTTTGTCTTTTTATCCTTCAAACTATGCACAGTTTTTCTATTTAGTTCCTAAACTATCAATTTAACGATTTCATCCCCTCAACTATCATACCGTTACCTACTTAGTCCAGTAGATAACGGAAATTAGAAATTTACACGGAAAATGCCATGTAAGGCATATTTGGGACCATGTAGAGCAGATACTTGATTATGAGAGTTTTAGAGATAAAAATTAATTATGACCCTTTAGGATAACAAAGTGCTCCAATTTTCAATCTGTTTGAACCGGTGCGAAGATCTTATTTTTCTGATCTTTTTATCCTAAAGGGTCATAATTAATTTTTATCTCTAAGACTCTCATAATCAAGTATCTGATCTACAGAGTCCCAAATAGGGCCTTACGTGACATTTTCCGTCTAAATTTCTAACTTCTGTTATCTATTGGATTAAGTAGGTAACGGTATGATAGTTGAGGGGATGAAATCGTCAAATTGATAGTTTAGAGACTAAAGTAAAGAAAATGTGTATAGCATGAAGAATAAAAAAGAAAAAAACTCAAAAAGAAAAGGAAAGGAAAACTGTGTTTATATTCCAGCTCACCGTCGATCGTCCACCCAGTCACAACCCAATTCATTCGCATCGAGAAAAAAATGAGCCGATTCCAATCCCAACGGCGCGTCCAGATCGACAATGCCCAAGCCACCCGCTTCGACGACGACGAAACCCTAGAAAACGTCGACGGCGACGACGACGATCAAGGACGACAAGGAAGCCTCAGGCTCAGGCCGTCGGACAGCGACGTGACGGAAGATCAAGAGCTCTTTATGGGCGTCAAGGTCCGTAGGAAAGCCTCTCGCTACAGGGATTATGTGGGTGACTATATCGACGTGCCTTCGCGCCCTTACCTCACCAAGATTCTTGATAAACAAGGTGACGTCGGGGGTTCCATTGTTGATTTGGTTTGATGTAATTCTGTGGTTTTTGTTGTTTTTCTTTGAATTTCAGTATGGGTGTTGAATTCTTGTTGTTTGGACGGATCATGACTGAGAAATTTCAGCTTTGGATACTTGCATGTGATGTTCACTTCTATATACACAACAATCCAAATACAACACCAAACACAACCTCTCACATACATGCGGGATCCACACATACTAGTGCGTGTGGCACCACATGTATGTGAGAGATTGTGTTTGAATTGTTGTGTTCCTAGCATTTTTGCATTTCTTATGTAATTGGGGATGATATAGGTTTGAAGTCTGACTAAGATGTACTTATCAAAAAAAAAAAAAGTCTGACTAAGATGTGTTCAATGTTTGTTAGTTTTTTTTTTTGGTTCGACAGTCTGGGTTATCCGGACCAGATTACGTGCACCTCGACTAATCCCCTCCCCGTCTGGTCGAAGCTAGGACTAGGGTATTCACCAGAAATTACTTTCTTGCAGAATGACCCCAAGAATTGAACCCCAGTCAATTGTGTGGAGCGAACCCACCAACTAACTGGACTAACCCTTGGGGCTAATGTTTGTTAGTAATTCATTGCTGTGTTTGGAGTTAAAGCCTAGCGGGTTAGATACAATGCGGCACATTAGTCATTATGCTTTTCCAAAGGGGACAGAATAGAGTAGAAACACAGCCGAGCTAGCCAAATGCAACAAGATGAAACACCCAACTAGCTAGACAGAACACTCTCGCAACTGGAGAAGATGTGCAAAACCACACGTCTCACGACTGGGAGGCAGTAGGTCAAATCTAACGTGTCCTTGAAGACTATAAGTGGGGAGTTTTGTGATTATTGGAGCTGGAAATTTAGAAGTTCCGAAGCCTTTGTGAACCTTGACGCTAAAGGGGACTATCCGCGTGGATTAGGTTTGATTCAGTTAGATTTCAAGTGTTGATATTGTGAATGTTCTGCATTAGATCACCATCTTCTGATGATTAGTTTGTGGTTCAGTCTCTTTGTTTTGTCTTAAAACCCAAACATAGTTGGCATTGGCTCTGGTTAGTTTAGAGGAAGGATAATGAAAGAACAGATCATGATCTTATCTCTTCATCTGTTATATCCAACATACAACGTGTCAATAAACTCCTTTTACATAAAACTTTGAGTTTGGTTAGGTATTTTCTTTTCTTTTTACATTTTTCATTATGGAAAATAGGAACAAGAGCAAACGGAGCTACTGAAAAATGTGGATGTTTGTTTCCATCTATTTCTGTTACTAGCATTGTGAGAACAGGTCGGCCTTGCTAGTGAAAGATCGTCTGATACCACTTGCCTTGTGTAATTTATGAAAGATGGCCTATTTATTGTCTGATGTATCAAGTTGGGCATTATAGGTTGGACTGCAGCTAGCTTCATGAGAACTGGTGTCTGAATTTGAGCTGTTTAGGGTCCTGCTGTTGAAACTTGCATTGTTACTTTGTTTCAGCAGACGTCCCTTTGTATATATTGTATCTGTAGCTGAATACTGGTGGGCCTATTTAAGAACATCTAGACAGTGATCAATCCTGTTGTTTTTTATGTGGCGTTTGTTTTAAGCCTATGGTCTTTGTTATTGTTTGAGTAGGTTTGTTAGTTTTACCATCCTATTTGTTAAGGTCATTTCACGGTAATTAAGTCCTAAAGGCCTCATTGCTAAATTATCAACTTGGTATAGTGGCCTCAATTCTTAGCGTCTCTCGGTCCTATTTAGAGAGTAAAAAAGGTACCGGGAACTTTTAAATCAGACACCTTATTGTTTCTATTGAATATTGGCATATTGCAAGTGCTAATGAAATCTCCTTGTGTGTACATTAAGGATGCTCTCTTCTCTTTGCCCTTAGGATGTGGGTCTCTCTCTCCCCCGACCCCGTCCACATTTGCTTTTAGTTCTTTTAGCATGCACATTTGATAGTCCAGTAGATTACAAGGGTTGGACCAGTATTTTGTACGTGTTAGTGGGGAACTGGGGATTTGTGATTGAAAGCTCCTTTGATTCATTGAAACGTGCTAGATACATCAGTAATACTTTTGGCTTTCTATTTTAGGGTTGTAGCTAATTCTGCTATTATTTTCTGAACTTTTTACTGGCTTCCATATCACAGGCGACAAGAAAGTTCTCTTTGCCGATAGAGTGTTGAAGTTTACTGGCTCAGGGAAGATGAAACGACCCATTCTGTTAATTACTGATTTTGCAATTTACATTGTTGACCCGGACACTGCTGCTCTGAAAAGACGTATTGCGCTGGCTGCTCTCGAAAAGCTTTGCTTGAGTGAACTGAGTGATAACTTTTTTGCAATGATCATTCCAACTGAATATGATATCCTCATGGCTAGTACCCGAAAGACTGAAATTGTAACGGTGTTAGTAGAAGCTCTCAAGAGCACTTCTGATTATGAACTCGAGGTGGTGTTATCCAATAGGTAAATGGCTATCGTGCTATGCTTATAAGTTGTGACATTCGTTTCATACACACATGCAATGCATACATATTTTGATCAGTAAGCTTGCACAAATGATAGGTACACACCACCAAACACACCCCTCTCACATAAGTGTGGGACCCATCTTGAGTGGGTTGCACAAGTAAATGTGAGGGGTCCATACATATGTGAGAGGGGTGTGGTCGGTGGGTGTGTATGTATCATTGCTCAGAAGTTTAATGGATTTCATTGGAGGATGTTATCAACTATGGGCACTTACTTTTCACTATTATCACCGACATAGTTGCAGATTTGCATCACAGATATAGTTCCTTCTTTTTTACTGAGAATTTTCTAATTTTGATTGAGCACTGGCTCTGTTTTTGTGTGCGTGTAGCTATTAACTTCATGTTTTTCTCATGCTTTTGCAGTTTCGAGTATCATGCAGCTGCTGATCTGGTGAAGGAAGTCCAATTTGATGAAGTTGAAGGTCCGTGACATCTCTAGGGAAAGCGGTATTTGGTCCCCTTTAATTAGGTTTTCGTTAAATTGGCGTTTTGCTCAAATCCTTCGGTGTTTCTCGATTTCAGGTGGTGTTAAAACAAGAATTTTGCGGAAATGAGTTGCCCGTTACGCTTGCCGTCGTATGTTTCAACGAATGAGTCGCTTACACCCGTCATATAAAGTTGATTGATTATTTCCAAGTCATGAATCCGAGTCATATAGAGTGTTGTACCTTATATTTTCATCTTCTGTTTGTATTTTTGTGTCTAATTGTTCTTTTGTGTTTTTTACCTGTAGACACATACGGATGTACAAGTTTTGATTAATAAGATGTGTCAGTCGATATGAAAGAGTTTACCATTGCAGACGTTGCTCTAAACAGATCATCTCTTGGTCTCACTTTTCTTCTACTTGCTTTTGTTTGATTGTGTAAATTTATATTTAGGCATCAATTTGAATTTATAAAATAAATCAATTAATCAAAACTAACTGTAGTAATGATTTCGTGGCTTAAATCTATAAGTTTTTATCAATTATCCAAAACTGAAATATTGTAATAAGTAATTTTTCTCGGAGCCGTAATTCTGAAGAACTTCTGATCAACTTTTCTACCACGCAATGTTGGACAAATTAGGCTGAAGTATTCCCTCCGTCCCCTTTTAAATATCCACTACAAGGATACGTGCATTTTCGAAACCCCCTCCAAAAAAAATTCCCGTCTCCGAAAGCAAAGTATAACAAACTAAATTGCTTTTGATTTATTAAGAAAACCATTCAAGTCGAGCACCACACAATTTTGACTTGAATTGAGTTTGTTACATTGTTCTACATAGGACATACTGAAAATAACAGAGACCCCATCCCGGGGTCGAAAAAATTACAGAAAACCAACCTAAATTTGAATGACAGTTTGGATCACGAAAAAATAAGAAACTAATCACAGTCACGTAAAGAACAGAACACATGCCAATTCATTGAACCCCCTAATGATTCCCTTCACCTAATTTCTCCAAACAATATTTTTCACTTGCGAACAGAAGAGGATCCAGCTTCAGTCACTATCGATGCTGTCACTATCGGCGTCGAACATTCCGATGGAGTCTCGAGCGATGGGCGGTTCCCAGTATTGACACGCCTGATGTCCTCCACCCTTCTCACCACATCTGATATTTTGGGTCTCTGCTCTGGCATCCTAGATGCACAAGCCAATCCTATTTGTAACATTTCCACCATCTCTTCCTCTATGTTGGGATACCTCAGCAGCTCGATGTCAAATACTTCAGAGGTCCACTCCTCTCTGACCACAGAATGAACCCATCTCACCAAGTGCACCACCTCATCACCCCCCATGGCTTGCATAGGAGACTTCGCAGTTAGAAGCTCCAGCAGTATGACTCCAAAACTGTAGACATCGGACGGCTGGGATAGTTTTCGGGGGTCAGTCACTTCTGGGGCCCTGTACCCTGTATTTCGCATGGCTGCTGGGGTCATTGGGCTTGTCAGTGTTGCCAAACCGAGATCACACACGCAACCGTATTGTTGTGAGTTCAGGAAAATATTGGACGATTTAATGTTTCCGTGAACAAGCTTCCCGTCCTTTTGGGTGTGGATATGAGCAATGCCTCTGGCTGCACCGATTGCTATTCTTAGTCGGGTTTCCCAGTCAAGAGGAGTTCGATCTCGATCACCTCTTTTAGCTGCAAACTTAGGATGCATTAGAAGATATTTGCAGATCCTACAAACGTAGAACCACTCGGAGAAATTTAAGGGCAGTATGATATTTGATAACATAGGAGAGTGCAGAGCCAAAAAAAAAAGTGGACTATTTTCTTTAAATCTAAGGACAAGGACTAGGACTAGGACTGGCTAGTCCTATATATTAGATAATTTTCATAACAGTTGATATTACTTAAGACTTGTATAAGAACTCTATGAGAATGGCATTGGAGATAGAACATAGAATTTCTTAAATGCTGATGCACTCAATATACTATTTGCAAACTGAATTCCTACATTGTTTTTAATACGAAAAGGAGCCTTCAGCTTTACCCTCTTTTCTGCCTATCTTTCTGTGACTCTTGAAACCTGGTCAGCATATTTCTTTGGTCGTTCTTCTTTGGCTTTTCTAACCTAATCTACCTGTAGTCCAACTACTGGTTATTTATATAGCTCAAACAAAAAGCGATGGAATCAATCTTATGGTAGTACCGCCGTCGGATACTAAATAGAATTCCTATTGGACTCATCTGAAAGCCGGAAGGTGCAGGAGATCAATAGCTTTTTTTCCCTCATGTTGTGCCTGGTTTTGGGGAGAAAGTCTTTGGAATCGAAGTAAGCTGAGTTTTTTCACTAACACAACCTGGCCAAACAAAGAATTCTAATACTAGAGCCAAAATCTAATGCTTAACTACATCCTGATTGTCTCAATGCTTTAATCCTAAATGTAGAAAAATGTGCATTAGTTGTAATGATCATGCACTGCACATGTTGCAATGTGCGATGCAGGCTGAAAACAGATATGCTGCAGACACAAAAAGAAAAACTAAGGAGGCGATGATACTTTTAGAGGACCAAAGTGACATGCACTTGCATAAGCAGGACTGAATTCCTGTGGGAGTCGAAGACACCTAAATCTAGATGCTACATGGCCAACTCGATCAGATTAGGAATACCGCACAACCATCAGGAAATTCAGAAAACCAAAACAAAAAAGTGAGAAGATCGGAAACAGCTGGAACATGCATCTCAATTTTTGCCAACCCAGGGTAGCAGTAAAGCACCAATTTCCTTGAAGCATATTAAAATCACTAATTTAGTAATGGCTGTGTTTCTGCATCGGTAGGGTGAGTGTATGGATTTGATACAAGAGTGAGGTAATAAAGCAAGACAAATTATTGTATGTGAAATTTGTTTTAACATACCATGTAACAGGGAGGATATGCTTCCCTGACTAAAGTAGTCATACACCATGAGCTTTTCATCCTTGGAATAGTAATACGCTTTCAATGCAGCTACATTTTGATGCCTAATCTTCGCAACAACTTCCATCTCCTGCTCAAACTCTCGCTTTGCCACACTCACTTCCTTCAACCTCTTCACTACTACCGTCATTGTGTCTTCCAACGATGCCTTATACGTTGTCCCAAATGTCCCCTTCCCAAGCACCTCAGCAGAAGCCCTCAACAAATCTTCCAGGTCAAACGCATGACTACAGCCCTCAAAAAATACAAGACTTTCACTTGCATCTTGATTCCTAGAAACTGCTTTCTTTACAGGCCCTTCTTTCTTCTTCGGCTTGGCTGCGACCCCATTATCACCCTCTTTGCCTGAGTAACAAACAACCATCAAAATAGCAATTAGCCCAAACCCGAGAGCAGAACAACCAATGACGATTCCCAGTATCGCAGATTCACTAAGTTTAGAGGATTTGTTTGACGGTTGAGGTTGAGCACCGGTCGGAGGAAGTGGAGGGACCGGATTATCAGTTGTAAGGTTGTTACCTAAGAATGCCCAACTTGGAAATCTCTGAAGAGATCTAGGAACAGTACCAGTGAGATCATTGTTGGATAGATCTATAGCTTGCAAGGTAGGGAGATTCAAGTTGGGGATTTCACCAGAAAGTGAGTTGTTCGCAAGATAGAGGGCTGTGAGGTGAGTTAAATTCCCAATTGAGGATGGGATACTACCATTAAACCCATTGTTGGATAAATTAATGATTGCCAGATTGTTCCAAACAGTGAAATCCAAAGGCAAGGGGCCAACAAAGTCATTGGACTGAAGATAAAGAGCAGTCAAGTTTCCAAGGTTGGAAAAATCAGAAGGGATAGGACCTGATATGGCATTGGATCTTAGACTCAAGACCTCAAGTGCCGATAACCGGCTAAGAGTGTTCGATGGGATCGGGCCGAGAAATCCAAATCCAGGTAATCGAACAGCGATCACTCTCAAATTATCAGCATCACAGGTCACCCCAGTCCAGTTACTGCAGACAGAAGAATTCGCGTCCCAGTTGATAGGGCGCCCGTGGAAAATGTTCTGCACGAAATCAAGCAACGCTTGCTTATCTTCAACTGGTTCTGAATTCACCAGCAGAGAGACAGTTTCCAACAGGAAGATTGCCCACAAAATGAACTTCACACCCATCTGCTCAATCAGAAGCCGAATATTGCACACTCCTTGTGACAAAAATGTTTTCTGCGAACACTACCTCATCTGAATGAATTCACAGAGAGATGAATCAGAACTAGGATCCAAAGTAAAATGCTTTAAAAAATAATGAACTCACAGACAAATATCTCATCCCCTAATTCAGCTTTTCTCCTCTTCTTTTTTCCAAAACTTAAAGGTGTCCAGGGCAGCTTACTCGCACCTAATGACCAATCTTACTATCCACTAGCGGGGCTCAATTAAAGTCGGGCAAAAGCTCCGTATGGAATAATTCAGCCTTTTCTATGGGGCTTTGGAAAAACAGTGTAGTACAAGAGAAAGTCAACATACAAACTCTTTGACCACAACTCCGGATATAACCGCGTCCGGAGCCGTTCGATGCATGTGAACTCGTGTAGTACAATTGGGGATTTGATTCAACCTTTTCGTCAAAAGTTCAACAACTAATCTAGAAATGGGAGTTTTCCACCGTCTTTTACTGACTTCTGCTTGATCAAGTTTTTTTTCTATTCTCTGTTTGGCTTGTGAGAAAACGGAACGAGAGGAAAATAAATTCTAGTACTACGCTCCTCTCGTGACACCAATGTGAATCAGATAGCGCTAGAAGAGTAGTATTTAATTTAACCACTCCTCTCCTCGTGAATCAGGTCGGTTGACAATTCCGATAGTTCTGCTGCGCAGACTCCACACCAATGTGTGGTCGCATTGAATAATTTCTCGTTAGAATAGTGAGTAGTGCGTTCCCTCAGAGGTCATAATCACGAAAGTAAAAGAGATTATCAATGCCTACCAAACAGATCCTATTACGAAACGGAAAGTTTGAGCAAGTAAACGGAACTGACCTTAGTTGCCACAGATCGAATGGAAACGAAACTCTTCGGAAGCCCAAACCAGTCAAAACACTGATTGACTGACCTATCAGCTGATCTCTCTCTCTCTCTCTCACCAAACGCAGACGTAACCACGGAGAATTGGCAGTGAATTGAAGTTAAAGGAAAATGTAGCAGAAAGAGGGGTACGTTACAGTTAGAGAGAGAGAGAGAGAGAGAGAGAGAGAGAGAGAGAGAGAGAGGTACACTTGATGGTAGAGATGATGATGATGAGGTTATTTGGTTTTAATCAGGGAACAATTTGACAGTCAAAATTAAACAATGATTGAGATGCTTAGGGGAGAGAGAGAGAGAGAGAGAGAGAGAGAGAGAGAGAGAGAGAGAGAGGTTAGTTGGTAATGAGGAGCGAGAAGCAAGGGGGTTTGCATGTGGGAAGCAAGGGGAAACAGCTAGATGATCGAGAGAGAGAGAGAGAACAGAATTGACGAGGAAGAAAATGCGGGGGACGTGACTGGTTATGGCGGGGGGCTCTTAGCTGGGACGGATTATACAACGCTCTTGGTGTGAGTTGTAGCATCTTTTACGATATGGATTAGGGCGATAAACGAACCGAGCTACTTGAATTCGAGTTTGTGTTCGTTCGTTAAAAAGCTCGTTCGAGATCGGTTTGTTACGTAAGGAAAGCTAAGCTTGAACATTTGTTTGGAAACTCGTTGAGCTTTCAAACCGAGCTCGAACAAATTTGTAATACTCGTCTCGTTCAACTTGTGATGTGTAAAAAATTTAAGCTACTCGAGATTAGCTCGTATTTGGCTCGATAAAAACTCGTTCAAGATTGGCTCGCCTCGTAAACAAGAAACGCTTGAAAATGTTTTTAGAACTCGTTAACTTTTCAAACCACGCTTGAACAATTAACTGCTTGGTTAGTTCGGCTCGTTTATCACTCCTAATAATAATGCAAGTAAAAAAAATCATGAAATACGGTGTAGTGCTCCAGAGCACGTAATAATTTTTTCTTAGTCCGACGATACCATTTCCCACTATTTAGGCATTTCTTAACGGAGGAGAGAGAGAGAGAGAGAGAGAGATTAATTAAAGTCTAATGGAGCCCCTGCTATTGGGTTAAGGCTTTTGACTTTCATATTAGTACTAACTGATTTCTTTAAGGAAATGGATCCTTCACTAATTGTGCTCCACAGTTGTGAGTTGTCTTACAACTGCTTTCCAAAAGAAAAACAAAAAAAAAAGTTGTCTTACAAACATGGGTACACAAAAATAAGATGATCATGTTCGTCGAAAAATCTGTAACCAATTCTGAATAATGAGTAAATTGTTAGATTTGTGAAGATGTCACAAATAGTGCCGAACAAACAACAGCTAGCGGTGCGACGCCCACCGCTCTGTTTTACCACTTAACATCTCACTGTCCATCTCGGTAATTAATGGTCCAGATTTAAAAAAAAAAAACTTTTTTAGGAAAGAGTTTTTAAAAATCCGGACTATCGAAAATGCTTTTGGAAGGTGAAATTGAGAACGGTAGGGGGAGCGGGAAATGTTGAACAATGGATGTCGATTTTTCTGGAAATACAAGCTCCGGTTTTGAAAACTATCGCTGCTCCGTGGAAAGGTATGTAACTTATGAAGTTAGTGTAACAAAAAGCCTACACTCATTGCACGGTCCACCGCATTTCTAGTGGGACCTACTCCGGGCTCCACAAAAATAAAAAAAATACCCATAAATTTTAAAATAATTTTTTTATAGGGCTTTGTAAAAAAATTAACTCAATCGGATATCGGTAGATATATTTTCTGAAATTTGTAGGAGCGACAAATATTTTAAAATTTATTAATATCTTTTTGTATTTTTGTGAAGCCCGAAATAGGCCCAACGTAAGCATGTGGTGGACCATGCGGTGACGTACGTGCGGTGAACGTAGCATAGTTGAGAGTTGAGACCAGTGAAGACTTTAGGCCCCTGTGTGTTGTTGGGGTAGGAATTTACCTACTTTTACTTTGTGTTAGGTTAGGCCGTTGTGATATCAGCTTTTAAGGTTAGGTTTTGGGAACTAATCAATAATTAAACCTATAGTGAAATTAATTATAGATAATGGTAATTATATGGTATTTAACTCATTGGAGAAAAATTTCATATCCTAAGTCAATACGTTTTGTTGGGTGTTTAAAAAAAAATCATCCACATCCAGAGTTTAACCCTCGTATAGTCATATTAGAGCATCTCCAACCCATGCTCTATTCCTCCATTTGAGAGTATAAAATTCCTCCAACCCATCCTCTCAAGCCTCCTCTATTTGAAATGATGGAATTTTGATCCTCCATATTTAGAGGATGGGAGAAAATATAGAGGATCTCCTCTATAACACTATTCACCTTTTAAAATGACATTTGTATCCTTAGAGCATATCCAACTCATGCTCTATTCCTCCATTTGAGAGTATGGAACTCCTCCAACCCATCCTCTCAAGCCTCCTCTATTTTAGAGGGAAAAATAGAGGATTTGTAGTTGGAGTAAATAGGAATAGTGATTTCCTCTAAAATCACTTTATGAATAAAATAGAGTATTTTGATACTCTCAAATAGAGTATTGGATTGGAGATGCTCTAAATGCACGTCTTTGTTTTTCTTGTATATTAAAAAACAATAAAGTCAATGCACCTTAGGTAATGTTGAGAATGCTCTAGAAAAATAAACGCATGTTTATGGCTTGAGTAGGTTTTGATTTCGGAATAATTTTTTTGAACGGCGAAACAAAATATTTTATTGATGAAAAAGGATTACAAAACGCGCCCTTGTTGGCCAGAAACCAACAAAGACAACACCCAAAGGGCCTAGTCCAGAATACCTAAAGGATCTATACAGGTGAATAATTTAACGAGCAATGGATCGATTTCAAAATTGGGATTAACAAAAAAATCGCGTAATAAACTATGCGATTCAAATTTATTTAGAACTCATAATTTATATAAGGAGTAATTATTTTTAGTCATGCTTCTGAGACAATCTTGAAAATTGGTGCTACTCTATTCGATTTACGGTTCTCAATAGAAATAGATATTCTCAAATCCTATAGTCAGACCAGACACTGCCCAGCTCGGGAGTATGCCTGCTCGAACCATACGCGGTAGAGTATGCATGGTGGGTCACTACGGAGACCAATTACACCTTCCCAAAGGGGTTTTAGGCATACAAGGACTCTAGTGCCGCCTTCTATCTCTACAGGGATAGCTAAAAATCGTCCAAATTCTACAGTATTCCTAATCCCTTTAGCTAAGGCTATTGACCCATATGGCGCCACTCGATCTTATATATCTACATCATGGGATCTAAGGATCTAGGATGTAGATAAGTTTGTGTTTCCTCAAAAATACAATAGGGCAGGGACATGACTTTGACACTCTCATTGCTAATGACTTAGCATCGGAAGGACGTTGGTTAGCACCACACCGGCCTCTTTAGTTCTTATTTGTAAGTCGTTGATCGAACACTCTGGAAACTGATTCATTAGTAGGTATGGCGCTTGATGAAAGAGCTGTGAAGAATAGATTTTGGAGTAAATTGATTAATAGTTTTGGAGGTGATAATTTCTCGTTGTAGTTAGTTTTTTTTTTTGGGGGGTTAAAATACAATAGATTATGCGATAGAAGGATAATGCTAATTTGAATCGAAGTTGAACAAAAAAATTGCAAAAGAAATTAAAATGAAAAATAATTGTAGCCAACTTTTTTAACTTCAAATAATGATATTACTGTTCTCTTATAATTTCTTCATCAAGATTAATAAAAAAAATATTACAGAAGTATAATAAGAATTGAAAATAAAAAATAGAGCAAAAATTGATGCACCTTTATTGAACATAATTTAAAATAAGCTGTGGTTTATCACCTGGTGAAAGAGCGCGGATTATTATTAATGCCGACAAGGCACCGCCACAAATACTTAAGTGGCCCATCTCTGGTTTTGTTTTGGATTTTGTTTCTTTAATTGTTAAAATGGACCAATAAATAAGGGCTTGTGTTTGGTGCAACTTTATGATTTTACCTAATTTATTCACCGTTCTGATAAATAAGTGAATTCGAAGGTAAAAATTACTACTGTAATTTCTAAAAGTTGTGGGTTGAATTATTTTTAGGAAAATGATATTAGCACTCCAAAAATTGATGCAGACACTCCAAAAAACAAAGGAAAGTGGCTTTGGAGTTATACTGATTTTGGAGTGTCTGCATCAATTTTTGGAGTGCCAATATCATTTCCCTATTTTTATTACAGTAAAATTGTTTGATGAACATAGAAGGACGTGACTGGCTTACTGGTATATGAGGCAGGCAAATTGGGGTTTATCTAATTTTCGATTGACCGAAAAAAAAAGTGGGGTTTATCTTATCGATGGACAGGTGACGAAACACTATTACGGTAACTGAAATACGATAATTTTGCATGCATTGTCAATTTTAAGTAGTTGGGATAGCGATGTCACGACAGCAAATAAAGGGTTTATTGCTTATAAAATAAAATAAAAGTAAAGGGTTTATCACATATATAAATTAGTGTTTACTCGTGTCTACGGCACTACGCACCCCGGTTGGAATTGTTCGTGCCTACGACACTTGCTAGCTGGTGGCTCAAATACTAAATCGATTCATTAGTGTGTACTATGTGATCCTCTTTTTAGTGGCACGAAAAAGAATTACTCGTGCTTACGGCACTCCTCCAACTAAATTTTTAAGCTAGCTACAAAGAACTATCAATTTGCTTATGGAATCCCAACAAATACCACTAGGGCTGACTCTGAGATTTCGGAGGCCTAAGACGATCTTCGAAAATGAGGCACTTAATATTCTATCACTTAACGTGTAATTCCCTCTTCGTCAGTTCGCTGGGTTTGTTTGCAATGAGAATTATCGTTTACGGGGAAAAGATGCATCCATATTAATGATGCACTCATATATTGAATAATTTTCTCAGAGATCAGCGACCCCGAGGTGTTGTGATCCAACTTACCAAAAACTAAGGCCTCCACAGAGATTTTACGTGGTTCAGCAAGGATACCTACTCCACAGCAGTTAGACGATCGAGGGTTTCACTATACAGAAGAAAACGGATGCCCAAAGGGCTACAGATGAGATCTCTCAGAGAGTGAGTTAGGCAAATACGATGTTAAAGAGACTGATGCAGACGATGAAGACAAAGATGACGCCATGGAGAAGCTTGTTGTGTGTTCTTGACGAAGAAATCTGGACCATGCCGGCCCCGACATTTGGGTTGTCCAAACCCGACCTCACGCTTGGTTGCCCACTTAATATTATTAAGTTACAAAATATAGAAAGACATACAAGTCAAAAACTGGAAGAAAAAAAAATCAATGTTAAATTTTGCTTTTAACTAGCTTGAATTGCATCAAAAAATCAAAATCAAAATATAACCCCGGTTATATTGCTTTATGATTACCACGATTTGATTTAAAGTAAGCAACTTTTTCTTGCATTTCTTGAAGCAACTTCCTTGATTAAATCATCGTACTTTAATTAACTTATTCACGTACTCATTTTTAATTGAGATCACAACGAATTTACTTAATCTCTCCTGTGACATGGATGTCCGAATGTAAGTTTCTACATATTTCAACTAAGAAAAATTACTCTCCACTGAAGCAACTGTAATAGAAATATTCAACTATATTGATAAGTAACCACATACCATTTGGAAACTACCATCTTCCCAATAAAATCTTATCATCACACAATTGAAAAACACATCTGAATGAAATTTGAATAACTTAATTACCCTAACTCTCGAAAAATTAAAGAAGTAAAAATATTTTTTAGCAAAAAATCCTACTAAAGTTAAAATTAAATGAGTAAGATTAATCAATATAAACATTTTAACGTCTATATGAGGTATTATAATAAATAGAAATATAAAAGTAAAATAGTTTGACTAAAACATAAAAAGATTTATTACAATAAAGTTTAATAAACCCTTTAACTTTTAATAGTAGAAATCACATGAAAAAATTAAATGAAAAGAAATAATAGTAGCAGGCTTAAGCAAATTAAAGAAAAAATATCCTATGGAAAGACAAAAAATGAAGATACATGGCCTGACCATTTTCTATGGGAAGATTAAAAAAAAAAAAATAGGAACAAAAGGAAGGTGGTAGGACTCGAACCAAACCATTTCCAATTTCCAATGGAAATACATAGCCTTACAACTGGCCCAAAGACCCTCTTTGTATATTGTGCGCTACCTTTTTAATTTATTACAAACTTCATGGTTAATATATATATATTTTTTGGTTTGGTTGCCCCGTGATGGGGGGTTGCCCAAGCCCGGGGGCTTGTTGGGCCCACCCCGGGGCCAGCCCTGAAATTTATTATCTGGTTGATTCAAGGTGGATCGACGAACAATGGAACTCACGGCCCACCCCGGGGCCAGCCCTGAAATTTATTATCTGGTTGATTCAAGATGGATCGACGAACAACGGAACTCACGCATAATCTATTGTATTTTTTACAGACATATACATAAAAAGCTAGTGATGTACTGATGTGAAAGCATTATTCATTTTACAGACATATACATTACTTCTGTAATTTTAGATCAAAAGGTTTCAAAATGTTGGCCACTGATTCCTTACTCCAAAAACAGTGAGTCAAGCCCAAGCCGTCGGCTGTTTTTCTTTACTCCGAAAAAGTGAGTCAAGCCGGCCATAGTCGTCGATTGGCTGTTTTTCCTGAAGTGCAACGAATTTAGCCTTCTTTGTAATAGTGATCAATTGACCCCTGCAATCATCTCAAGTTAATTAAGTATCTCTTTTAAATACCGCGTATGTGTGGTCCTATATGTAAAAATCACTTTCCCTATAACTTTCAGCGAATATTCGCAGTCCACACACACGACATCAAGAGACCGCAATCAATGGTGGTACTCTATCAAACAGTCATTTGAAACACGCCTACGAAGTGCGACTTGAACCTGTCTCGAATAACCCAAATACAAATCCCCTCCATAATAAATTTGAAGAGAGAGAGAGAGAGCAACACACAGAACACAGAGATTTGGAGCTGAGCTGGTAGCGCCTTGTCAAAATAATGGAAAAAATAAAGACTAGGCAGCTAATCAACTAAAGGACAAGAATCATTGAAAAAATATAAGGAAAACTAAAGACTAGCTAGGTAGCTAATCAACTATACAAGGCTGTAAAGTGGGAAACAAAGCAAAATGTTCGAAGGAATCCCAGGATAGTAAAGCAAAATTATTCTCCATTAACACGCCTTGACCACTATTACTTGACATTTACTCCTCTCTCTCCCCCCCCCCCCCCTTCCTCTCTTTCTCTCCTCACCTCAAACTTCTTTTGTTGTTGCCCTCCTCAACTCTGCAAGCACTACAAAGTTTCCTAACTGACATACTTTTTGGTGCTTAATTATCTTCACAAACCAAGAACAAAGATGGAATCTCTCGTTATTGCTGCAGTTAAGGGGATCACAGAGAAGGTGCTTCCACTTGCTGTTGAAGGGCCTACCCTTGCTTGGGGTTTCAAAGAAGAGCTCGAAAGCCTCAGCAAAAGGTTTGAAACTGCCCAGATTTTATTAAATGATGCTGCAAAACAGCAAAAGATGGGGACAACGGTGGTGCAGAATTGGCTGAAGAACCTCAAGGTGGTGACGTGCGAAGCTGATGACATTCTGGATGAGTATGCATATGAAGTTTGTCGAAGGAAGTTGGAGGTACAAAACAGAATTAGGAATAAGGTACGCAACTTCTTTTCCCTCTCAAACCCGTTGGCATTTCGTCTCAAGATGGCTTATAAGGTCAAGAATATCCATCAATCACTAGATAAACTTTACAAAAGTGCAACTGGTGAACTTGGTCTTAGCCTAGTAAATTTAACAAGTAGCAGTTCCGTAGAAGCTCCCACAGTTGTGCAGACTCACCCCTATATTAACGAATCTGAAATTGTGGGAAGAGGTGATGATGTAACAAAAGTAGTAGAGATGTTACAAAGCTCCGAAAGCAACGATCAGAATTATATCCCTGTAACCGCGGTTGTAGGGATGGGAGGGCTAGGCAAGACATCCCTTGCTCAGCTGGTTTTCAAAAATCAGGAGGTGGTGAAGAGTTTTAGTGATCATAGAATGTGGATTTGTGTGTCTGACGATTTTCGAGTCGAAATGATACTGAATCAAATGGAATTATCTCTTGGTGGAACTAAACTCGACGAGTCAAATACTCAGGGAATGGTCCAAAAGCTTAAAGAAAAGCTTGGTGGGAAAAGGTATTTGCTGGTGCTTGACGATGTGTGGAATGAGATCCCCGAAAAATGGGAAACACTCTTAAGTGCTTTGATTGGAATTAGTGGTGATAAGGGAAGCCGAATTCTAGTCACGACTCGCAATTATAAAGTTGTGAATGCCCTGCAAAATTCTTCTATTTACCGTTTAAGTGAACTATCACCTGATGATAGTTGGACAATGTTTTGTAAAAGAGCATTTGCTACTGGAGGGCCAAGAAAAACTTCATATTTGGAGGAGGTTGGTAAAAAGATTGTGGATAGGTGTGGGGGTGTGCCGCTGGCTGTAAAGGCAATAGGAGGTATGATGTACTCAAAGAAGCATGAACATGAGTGGTTGTCAATCCAGGAGAGTGGATTATGGAATTCACTTGGAAGTGACAATAATGTGGAAAGTGCTTTATTGTTGAGTTTTAATCACTTACCCTCAGCATCTTTGAAACAGTGTTTTGCATATTGTTCACTTTTTCAAAAGGATGAAAATATTGTAAAGGATGACTTAATCCAGCGTTGGATGGCCCAGGGGTATCTTCAGCCCCCTCAAGAAAGTAATCTGTTGATGGAGGATATAGGTAACGATTATTTCTGTGTGTTGTTGTGGAACTCTTTATTACAAGATGTCAAAAAGGATGAGTACGGAAATATAAAAAGCTGCAAGATGCATGATCTTGTACATGATCTTGCACTCCGTGTCTCAAATAATTACAGCATAACTTCAAGGTCTAGAGAGGTGAGCGACGTTCCTGAAGTCCTCCATTTATCATTGTTTTCTGGGACAGAGGAAGGCTTAAGTATTCCAAAAGTAAGAGCTCGAAGACTAAGAACCTTGCGTTTCTCAGGCAATCTGCTCGACTGTGAATTGAGGAAATTAAAGGGCTTACGTGAATTTGACTTGATTGACTTTGGCACTGAAAATTTGCCAGAGTCAATTGGCAAGTTGAAACATTTAAGGTATCTCAATTCAAAGACTCGTATCAGGTTGCCTAATTCTCTATGTAAGCTCTATAATTTGCAGACTTTGAATTTGTCAGACTGCTGTGAATTGAAGGAGTTTCCAACAGATTTTTGCAAGTTGATCAGTTTGAGACATCTTTACATAAAATCTCCAATTTCATTGCCCATAGGAATACGACAATTAACTTCTCTTCAAACATTACCATTTTTTGTTGTGGGACAAGACGAAGGGCGCCGAATTGAAGAGTTGGGATTCTTAACCAACCTCAGAGGCGAATTAGGGATTTGCGGACTTGAGAATGTGGCAAACAAAGCAGAAGCACAGAAAGCAAATTTGTCATGCAAGCCATACATTCAGGTGCTAAGTTTTAGCTGGAGCGATAAAAGAGAAGAAAAGATTAACAACGACGAAGATGTGTTGGAAGGCCTCCAACCACACAACAGTTTAAAAGGCTTAAGCATTGTGCGCTTTGAGGGCAAAAATTTTGCATCATGGATGATGACACCAAGTTCCACGTTGGTGCTTTGTAATTTGGTTAAGATAAACTTGATGAACTGCAACAAATGCAAACAAGTTCCAGCATTGGGGCACCTTCCTTGTCTTGAGGACGTTGTGATAGATGAGATGTTGAACTTGGAATGTATTGGTGCTGAGTTCTATGGTCCTATTAGTGAAGGCGCAACTGTATTTCCATCATTAAGAGTACTCATCCTAATAGATGTACCAAACCTAGTGAAATGGATGGGTGCAGATGAGTGTGCTGCATCCGTTTTTCCTTGCCTTGAGGTGTTGAAGATGGAATATTGTGGGAAGTTGATTACTGCTCCAGGTCATTTCCCATCAATTAAGGAATTGATAATTTCTTCTCTCAGCAGCCAGGCATTAGAAAAGATGAGCAGCACAATTACCACACTAGAGCACGTGGAATTCGATAGTGTCTCAGGGCCAGAGCTCAATTTGGTACTCGAGCGAATGCTGGTAAAAAACAAATTTCTAAGAAAAATTTCAATTTTTGATTGCGACGACTTGTCATTCTTGCCCAGTGGGCTAGGAAATCTTGCATATCTCTCAGAAGCTAGTCTGGTGTACTGCTCTAGTCTGACGTGTTTTCCAAGTGGGCTATGCCTCCCTGTATCTCTTGATCGTTTAAAGATAGCTCATTGCCCTAAACTAATGGTGGCCAACCCTGTTCCTAACAAGCCCATGTCCCTCAAGGAGCTTACGTTGAAGGGCTTTGAGACATTGACAATTGACTGGACCAGGTTCCTGCTCTCTCTCACTGGCCTTAGAAGTTTGGTAATTGGTAAATTCTCAACTGAGCTTGATATTTCCCCTGGCCTGATCCTTTTGTTGCTGCTGCTGGAGAGAAAGAGGAGGAAGATGAAGCCATCACCCAACAACGAAACCACCTTCAGAACCCCTTGGTTTCCCTGGAGTCCTTGACATTAAAAGGGCAGGAAAGTGTCAAATCTCTGCCAGAACACCTTCAGCATCTCACTGCCTTAGAAGAGTTGGTACTGGATGGTTTTCGTGGGTTGGAATCTCTGTCTGAGTGGCTGGGAAACCTTTCCTCTCTCCAGGATCTCACTATTCTTGATGCAGATAAACTGATGAAACTGCCCGAAGCAGAAGTAATGCAACGCCTGACCAAGTTACGCTCTTTGTATTTTTATGATTGTCCGCTTCTCAAGGAAAGATGCAAGAAGGAAATTGGCCCGGAGTGGCACAAGATCTGCCATATTCCATCAATCAGGATAGATGGCGAAGAACTTCAATCGCAAGATCAATTACTAGCAAATTGGTAAGCTGATGATCCCCCAATTTCGTGTGATTTCTTCTTTCCCCTCTCATGCTTTCTTTGTTTCATTGCTGATCTCTCTCTCTCTGCAGATTATGGAGAAATAACCGCAATCCAACCTTTTCTACTTTGACTTTTGAGGTAACCACAACTTCATTCCCTGCCGATCATTTAACTTCTCTTTTGCTCCGACCAGAACAGCAAATTGCGTTTACTTATCCGTAAAAGAATTCCTTTCTAACTTCTGTTGCAGTGAGTACTTCTTTATATTTACTAATTTTGGTAAATGATTTTGGTACACTCCCTCTTTGTCATTCTCGTATACTTTACTGACTTACCGATGCTATATTTGCGATTAGATAATGCTGATTAAGAGACTTACTTAATTTGCACTTCCATAAAAAAAAAAAGGATAGCCATCCGTTGACACTTAACAATCTGTTTTATTCTTTGGCCCAAAGAAACTGTGATTTATATAATCTGATAAGAAAGTGATTTGTCATTGATGTTTAGGTAAAACCTTCTCTGTCAACTTTTTGCAAATTGACATTGACTTCATGGCTAATGGTATCTTTGAATTAAAAGCTTCGGTTAACGTGTTTTAGATAAAAAAAAGATAAATAAATATCATAATTTGTAGCTTTAATTTGTTTATTTTACTTTTTTTATTTTATAATTTTTTCAATTGCAAATTAATTTGAATTTATTTTATTTACACTTCAAATTGTTAATTTATAATAGTAGATATATGTCTTCATGTGCATGGAAAATGGAAACGGTAGTGTGCACGTACATGGAGCCAAAAAAATAAAAAAACTTTTAATCGGCTAGCGTTGTGACCGATCGATATACGGGGGCCAAAAAAAATACCAATGCTTTTTTTTTCGTGCATTGAACGGGCACGATACTAATTATATATACGTGCATGTGTATATATATGATATATCAAAGCTAACCACTTTTTTCTTTTTATCAAAGTTAACCACAGTAGTTTTTATCTTTCTGTTTATCTGTTTGTCTTTTCGAAGAGGAGGAGATAATGCTTTGCTCAGCTTTCTGCTATATGAAGTTTATTATAATGTCTTCAAGTCTAATGTTTGTCTTTTCGAAGAGGAGGAGATAAGGCATTACTAGGTTCTTCTATTTGGAATATGCAACTGAAATATACTTTTATGTTTGAATACATTCGCTCTTTCTGACAATTGTTTTTTTTCTTATGCATTTAAATGCTCCTTCATCCCAATTTCTTTGTCCCTTTTGGGCAGTCGTGACCTTTAATTAGGTCGACAATTGATATCTAAAAGATTTCCCAATCAAAAGATCTCACTTTGCTCTTGCAGACAAAGATTTCAAAATCATCTAAAGAGAAATAAACTAGAAGATATCCGGATAGTAAAAATGGGCAAATAAGCTGGCAGGAAGGGACCATTGCTTCTTGTTGCACAATTTGCTGCTATGTAGTCATCATGTTGATTTTAGAAGCTACTGTACTTAATTATATATAGTGATTGCCTGCAATTTGTAACTGCGAACACCATCTTCCAATTACTTGACTGTAATGGGAACGACTAGACCCTTTAGACTCGATTTTATAATGTGAGGTTATAGTACTAGATGTTTTTTTGTCTGCTCAAGTTATCAGCTTGTGCATGGGTTGTACAACTAGATGTTATACAGATGGCTAATGCCTTTAGACTCGATTTTGTGTGTTTTCTTTCTCCCAGTCATTACTGGATTCGCTGCCGGGCCTATTGCTCATGTTACTGAAGGTGTGAATTCTGCTGATTATGCTTAGTCAAGTGGTAATCTGGATGGCCTCTGTCTCCTGCACTCTGGCTTCTTGATGGTGCTCCACTTGCTGCTTTCCCTGTGCTTCATCTGCTTTTGTTTCTGGTGGTTGCTCCTGTTATCTGCTGCTGCTCCTTTTGATCTTCTTTATTTGATGGTTTTTTGCTTTGCCCTTGCTTTCATCTGGATGTTATGTCGCATTTTCCTTATTGCTAGCTGCTTGTTTCTGCTTCATTAGTTTCCTGGGGTATGCCCCTTGTAGGATGTTCCTTGTTTTTGTGCTCCATTTACTTGCCCTCCCAAAATAATCTTGCACTTCCAGTTTTTCTTTCTACTGCAGAAAACATACACTGATGTGAGTTATGCATCGTTTGTGCTATTGGAAATTTGAAGTACGATTATAGATTGTTTAGAATGCCTCCATAGGCAGAATTAACTTTTGGTGACTTAGCTAGTTTGGACAGAGCGCTGATATTTTTAGTGTAAAACTTTAGAGCTGAACCATAACCGAACCTTTTTTTGCGGCTTGGGTTGATTTGGTTCCAGATATTAAACTGTTCAATTTTGGTCCAAGAACTCTGGAACTGTAGGTACAGGTATACCACCATACCGGTTAAGTTTTTGGTATGCCTAGAACCGAACCCAATCAATCCATCTCTCGCGGTTCTCCCAAAGTCTCGTGTGCCAGTCCCATTTTTCGCAGGATACTTGTATCTGATTATCTGATATACAAACACAACTTTTATCATATTGATATAGTTTCCAGTTGAACTCGAGATCAGAATAAAAGATCCACAGATTAAAAAAAAATATTGGCACCACTCAAGCATTTTACTGTTTGATTTCACAGCCCCCACACTATAAGTTTCATAAGCTGTAAAGACTACATGCCACTTTCATTGCGACAAATGGGTAATTGTCTTTCCCTATTGGATCGAATTAACGTTCAAGTAAAGAAAATTACGCAATCTATTCTTACCGTTAGGGGAGGAAGGGAACTAAGAACAAATGTTTTGAGATTTGAAAGTAAAATCGTTTGGAGATGAAATGGATAGGATAGGTTAAGAGGAGATAGTGAGAAAAATGAGATGATTGGATCGAGCACCTACATATATCGGATGGAGCTGAGTTCTTGAGGGCCCACTTGGAATTTTTTTAAAAAAAATTGAACGGCTCGGATCATCTGTGTGGGGCCCGGAGTGATCCCTGTGTGCCGTCTGTGGCCGGGTTCGGTGGCCACGGTCAGTTGCTCTAGCATTTTCGTTTGTTCACCCTTCTGATAAATAGGTGAACTCAAAGGTAAAAATTACTGTTAAGTTCTAAAAGTCGTGGGTTGAATTATTTTTGTTACAGTAAGACCCCATTCCATTAACATTTTTTCTGTTTTTTTTGATTTTGTCCTTATTCAAATTTTTTTCACGTTTGTTAGTTTTACACCTTACTTTTTTACTTTTCTGATTTGTCTCGTCGAGGTGAATCGGAAAAGTAAAAAAAATGAGGCGTAAAACTCAGAAACGCAAAAAAAAATTCAAGTAAGGACAAAATTGAAAAAAGTCGTAAAAGTTTTTTTTTCGGTCAAACGACTTTTAGGACTTTTTTTTTTTTAAAGTTCTAAAAGTTGCTATTGAAACAAGGGTATAAAATTGGGATTTTGATTTTCACACTCCACTTTTTATTGATGGCGCTCCACTTTGTTCATGAAGTTACCAGTAACTTCACGTTAAAAGTGGAGCGCCATTAGTAAAAAGTGGAACGCGAAAATCACTTTGATAAGGACCGAAATCCAATTTTGTACATCAACTGTAAAGCCGTATGAGATGCAGACCACAAGATTATTTTGGGACTGCACTTTTTTTTTTTTCCATGAACCCAATAGGGACTGCACGTCGAAATCCAATTTTGTACATCAAGTGTAAATCCGATCGATTTGATTTCTTGCAAAATGCTCTGCTCTGATATGCTCTGCTCGTCAAGCTAAAAATCGTCAAAATTCTACAGTATTCCTAATCCCTTTAGCTAAGGCTATTGACCCATATGGCGCCACTCTTATATATCTACATCATGGGATCCAAGGATCTAGGATGTAGATAAGTTTGTGTTTCTTAAAAAATACAGTGGGACAGGGATATGACTTTGGCATTGCTAATAACTTAGCATCGGAAGGACGTTGGTTAGCACCACACCGGTCTCTTTAATTCTTATTTGCAAGTCGTTGATCGAACACGCCGGAAATTGATTATTATTAATCCCGACAAGGCACCGCCGCAAATACTTAGGTGGCCAATCTCTGGTTTTGTTTTGGTTTTTGTTTCTTTAATTGTTACAATGGACCAATAAATAAGGGCTTGTGTTTGGTGCAACTTTATGATTTTACCTAATTCTGATATTCGATTTAATTTATTCACCGTTCTGATAATTAGGTGGATTCGAATGTAAAAATTACTACTGTAATTTCTAAAAGTTGAGGGTTGAATTATTTTTATTACAGTAAAATTGTTTGATGAACATAGAAGGACGTGACTGGCTTACTGGTATATGAGGCAGGCAAAGTGGGGTTTATCTAATTTTCGATTGACCCAAAAAATGGACAAGTGACGAAACACTATTACGGTATCTAAAATATGATAATTGTGCATGCATTGTCAATTTTAAGTAGTTGGGATAGCGATGTCACGACAACAAATAAAGGGTTTATTGCTTGTAAAAAAAAAAAGAGAGTAAAGGGTTTATCACATATATAAATTAGTACTTATCCGTGCCTACGGCAATACGCACCCCGGTTGGAATTGTCCATGCCTACGGCACTTGCTAGCTAGTGGCTCAAACACTAAATCGATTCATTAGTGTGTAGTATGTGATCATCTTCTTAGTGGCACGAAAGAGAATTACTCGAGCTTACGGCAGTACTCCCCCAACTAAACTTTTAAGCAAGCTACAAAGAACTATCAATTTGCTTATGGAATCCCAGCAAATACCAGCAGGGCCGGCTCTGATATTTCGGAGGCCTAAGACGATCTTCGAAAATGAGACCCTTAATATTCTATCACTTAACGTGTAATTCCAGCTTCATCAGTTCGTTGGGTTTGTTTGCAATGGGAATTATCGTTTACGGGGAAAAGATGCATCCATATTAATGATGCACTCATATACTGAATAATTTTCTCAGAGATCAGCGACCCCAAGGTGACGTGATCCAACTTTATTCTCACTTTGTTTTTTCATCCGTTCCATTTTTACTAGGGCATTGGGCCTTATATAAAACATATTCACGGGTTAAAAAATGGGCCATATAGTAACACATATATACTAGGTACTAAAAATAAGTAGAGGTCTTAGTTTTTGGACATTTTTAAGGGGCTTAAGGCTTGCGCCTCATGGGCCTTAGCCCAGAGCCGGCCATGAATACCAAGTAAAAAGTTAAAACCAAGCAGCAAACAGTAGCAACAAATCCAAAGCAGCAACAAACATAAGCATATTTCCAATAAAGAGATGGGATTCTGTCAAATATGGGTAGAGACACCATCATATCACAGAGAAACAAAATTAGCCAAAGAAATACACTCAACATAGAGCAAAAATGTACACCATCAGCTTCAAAGATCTTCACAACACCCTGACAAATTCACTCATTTTATATATAGTGAAGTAACAAATTCAATCTCTTTAAAATTGGTACTTGAATATAGTCAATCTCATCGATTCTGCCATATCACTTTTCCATATACAGGGAAAAAATGCAAATCGATAAGGACCCACTAGATTTTTCAAACCTCTGAGAGAAATCCTCCTAAACCCTTCCCAATCTTTTTTTCGCACTAAGCTTGAAGAGAGTCCACCAAATTTTCATAAGAAAAAACAACAGTGTTTAGCTTTAACTTATAAAAAAAACAAAAACACAGATGTAGCAATAGGGGAAAAACTAAAATTAGTTGCCACACTATTCGAACTGATTCATGCTATAGTTGCCAAAATTCATTTTTTTTCTTTTTATAATTCTCATGCTATTCGAACCACAGTCTTAAGAACTGAGATTGATTAGTTTAGCCAAAGAAAAATGAACAAAAGAAAAAGGAAGATAAAAACTTCTCTTCTTACCTGAGCTTAAAGGCTCCTCACATAATTTGACGTGAAATTAAACCAATTACCACGTCACACCATACCAAAACAAAAACAAAAGAGAACGAATATGGAGAACCCTAGATAAGAACATAACCAAAATAAATTGAACATCTCTAATACAAATTGAAACAAACAAAACAAGGAAATGGAAAGACAACAAAAGAGAATGACTATGGAGACAGGGAGGCAGAGGATGAGAACGTAGATGGCTTACTGCTTCATATTTGGGGATGCAACTGACTTTCTTTTTGTAGCCTTTTGTAGCCCTTCGTCTGCAGTTTACAACAAAAAGTGCTTCCGTATTTTAGTCATGCCAGTGTATTAAGTCTAATACAAATTAAAAGCCAAGGGCAGAAACGCAACAATTGAAGTGCAAGTTAAGGTACAATATACGAACGATGATGGACACATTAACAACTGCATTAACCTATGTCCTCGTCATATTAATATGCCAATCTAGCACAATGTACAAAAGAGTAGAGTTAGGAACGTGTACAACCGCCTAACAACACCTACAAAGATAAATGAAAGAGGAAAAATCCTACAAAAAAGGACTGAAGTTCCCTTGTGTAAGGGGGGAGGGAGAGGAAGTTGTATGCTTGTTTTTTAGCAAATTGACATCTAGTTACCCTACATTAACCAACAATGAGAGATTCAAACTCCAAAACCACTAATTAAGAAGTCCAATGGACATAAGGGAAAGAGGGATTTATGAAAGGACTTGCCCAATCCAATAAGATTTTTCAGGTAAATAATTTTTTGGGTAAGAACATCAATCTGTACTTAAGGAATCCTTTGGGACATTTCATCAAACAGACGGTTAGCTATCAATACACTCCAAATTTTACATTTAGACTAACCATAAAGCATCTCAAGTTAGAAAGCCCTTAGTAAACAAAAAGTAACAAATGTTTAAACCATTGTCATCAAATCTTTTTAAGGTAATGGGTATTTGTGGGCAGCATGCCCTGGAAATTCCGGTTTCCAAAAATGCAAGGGCCCGGATCGAGGGAGCGCGAGCGCAGGTGGCAAGCGCTAAAAAATACAGAGTCGCCACTCGGGTTTGAAGGTCCGACACCCAAGGAACCGTATTTCGAAGCACCTGCCGCGCTGTTTGATTTGAAAAAGTTAAGGAACCAGTCCGTCATAACCATAACTGGGTTCGGGAGCCAGGTTACGAGAGGGGAAGGGTTTTATGGCACCCCTCTCGCCCAATCCGGAGATCGGTCTCTACTTAGGCATTTTGAAAACATTGCGATTCCTCTTTTATTAATCAATTTTAGCCAATTAGGGTGGGGGAACAGTTAATCGGGGATTAAAACTGTGACATGTTTGCAGGATGTGATCAAAATAGCATGGATGGACAGTTAGTATAGGATGAGAACAGACTCCTGTGGGAGTTTAAACAGACTGGAAAGCCCATGTTTTGGAGTGTCGCACGCAAGAGGTAACCAGTATGCACTGATCAAGTCAATGCATGCTGATCATACCTGCGCGCGCTACTACAAGACCTGTGCGCGCCAGTAAGCCTAAGCCCACAGCTCTTATTCTCAAACCTTCTGGGCTCTGGAAGGACCAGTGCACACCCAGGACAAACCAAGCAGTTTAAACTCTCTGGGCTCTGGAAGGACCAGTGCACACCCAGGACAAACCAAGCAATTTATGCAGTCATAATATACAGTTTAAAGGCTGAAAAGCCTAATAAATAAACAAAACACCCCATAAACAGTGTGGGGACAAAATAATAGCCTGAAATCAAGTTAAACATGCAAGGCCAGCCACTGATCGGGTACAAACAATCGCGCGAGGGTTCCAAACCGTCGCGCGACAATGCGCCCGGGCGCGCGATGGTTGCGCCCTGGCGCGCGACGATTGCGCCCTGGCGCACTGATCAAATGGAGCGTTGACCATCGTGCGATGGTTTGGGTGCAGCGCGCGCGGGTTCGAGCCAACTTTCCAGTGTCTGGTTTTTTCACGTCGTGGGTTCTGAGACAGGTCCAGAATGATCCCAAGGGTACTCCAACAGAACAGAACTAAATATTGAAATGTAAAACTAACATTTTAACAAAGGAAAGCAGTAAATTGGTTGTTAGCATGCTTCACAGTGATCTATATACTAAGTAAAAATTACAACAGTCATGCACGTAGCTAAAACAAGAAATGACCAGCCTCCCTTCCCCACGTGGACCAATCTCTTGTTGACAGAACTGTCGCGCGAGTGTTCGGGTCCATCGCACGAGGGTTGGCTTGGCCACGGTTTTTGAAACCTTGCTAGCTTTAGGGCCAAGACTGGTATTGATTACCAGCCTTGACCCTACCAGCCCCCCTCAGGGATCAGAACATAGAGCAGAACAAATGTAAGATATACCTTTGAATTTTGAGGTTTGAAAAGTGTTTGAGCTTTGAGTTTGAGGTTGAACAAGGTGATAGAACTTGCAAAATGAGTGTATGGAAATGGCTAGAGTGATGAAGTATCAAGTGTTTTTGGGTTTGTGTAACCTTTTGTGCTTGATTTTTTGTAACCCTTTGAAAGAGAAACAAAGGGGGCTATTTATAGGCATGGAGGGTGGATCTGGTTGGTGCCAGGAGAAGAATTCAGCCAGCCACGAGGCCTGGCTGAAGTTGCATTGGTGGCCAATTTTCTGCCTCTGAAAAAGTAGGTGGGGAACTGACCATCGCGCGAGGGTTCCAAATTGTCGCGCGAGGGTCAACGGTCAAACTTTGTCCACCTGGCAGTTTGACCATCGCGCGAGGGTTCCAAACTGTCGCGCGAGGGTGCGCCCTGGCGCGACCATCGCGCGATGGTTCCAGTCTGTCGCGCGATGGTGCGCCCTGGCGCACAATGACTGCGCCCTGGCGCACGTCAGTAGGGTTTTTGGCTTTTGGAAGTGGCTTAAGACTAGGTTAGGTTCAAGGGTTTTGCAAACACTCAAAGCTCAAACACTCGACATTCCCGGGGTGTTCTTGATCCGTTTCATCATCGAGGAATCAAAAACCGTAAGTAAACTAATCTGGAAGCCCAGATTGGGGTGTCTACAGTATTGCAAGAATTAGTACAGACATGGACCGCATGGTCTCTCGTACGCTCAAGCCAAATGCACGAAGAACCTAAATGGTTATGTTTTACAACTCATGAATGAAGAAGACACAGGGTATGCATGGAAGTTGAGTAATCAACAAAATCAAACAAATATCAAATTTAGAGAAGAAGAATCACCATGAAACAACTCTTTCAAAGCTCTTCTGCAACACCTATAAAGTAAAGAAACTAAAACACTATAGACTCTGCTGGAGGAAAAAAATCGACCCATTAAACCTTAAAATGGAAAAATAGATTAGTCAGAAAACTCTAAAACTATCAATAGACCCATTGCCGTCACAGCTGAAAGTAATACTCCCTCCGTCCCAAAATATTGGCCCATGATTCCATCTTTTGTTGTCCCAATATATTTGTCCATTTTTACTTTTCAGTGGGTATCATTGGGTTTATTTCCAATTTTGCCCTTTCCCTCCAAGTCACAATCAACATAAAAAGAAAGAAGAACTTAAACTGAAAAACAGCAACAACAAAGAGGTTTAAATTTGAAAACTTGAATTTTCCGCCAATGATTTTGGAGCCAATCTTACCAGAGAGTTTGCTTTTGATTTTGGAGCCAAAAATTTGAAAGAATTTTTTGCAGCCAATAATTGCCCTCAAATCAGGGGTATTTTAGGAAATTTATTTTCTTCTAATTTGTAATTATGGTGTTCCTTAAATGGCTAGAATCCCCAAAAAAACCCAAATATTTTGGGACGGAGGGAGTACAAATTATGTAAGAAACTAGTTTTAACTAATGGATATGTGTCTCAACTAATTGGTGTAAGCCTAGAGTCATCAAAACCAAGAAGAACTAAAAGTCGTTGATGCTTAAAAATTGCTATTCCAAAGAAAGGCAACCATTTCTTCATACCTCCAAGCCAAAAATTGCTATTCCAAAAATTGAGGCTTGTTTGGTGATGCTTTGGGTTGTAGGAGGTGATTGGTGTGATCAATTTGGATTTCGGTTGGGTCTAAGAGGTAAACCCACTTTTGGCTCTCTTCCTTTCTGAGGGTTGAGGGTTAAACTCTGGACGTGGTCCATGGATGCACCCAACAAAAGGCATTGACTTATGTTGTGCGGAAGCATTAATGAACACAGAAAATGGGTGTGATTACTGCTATGTAATTGAACAAACCACAGAAGAGAGAGAGAGAGAGAGAGAGAGAGAGAGAGAAACACAAAACACAGAGATTTTACGTGGTTCGGCAAGTTTACCTACTCCACGGGCAGTCAGACGATCGAAGGTTTCTGCTTCGTCGTCTCCGATATAATGGAATAACACCCCAAGCGTAGGGCTAAAACGTCATTTGAAGCATAATAATCCGGAAGACCGGGTATCGTACCCAAGGGAATATTTGTTACGGCTTGGATGGATTTGTAGATGTAAGCAAGGTTTTTGGCCTTTAGACGGCCAACTTTGTTTTACTTTAAACAGTAGAAATTAAAGGGCTAAATTAAAACGAAGATTGAACTAGATAAAACGGAAGGCTAGGTCTAGGAGATCCTAACATCCACGACTCAAGTCAAATCACTTTTCTCAACCAATTACGCGGTTTGAGATGCACAACTAAGGCTCTCAATCCGGAAGAAATATGGTTCAAATACCAAGCAAGTTCTAGAATTCATTTGGCAAACGCCTCGAGCGACAGCCCAAACATCATGTGTGGCAAGTAGCAAGCTCTTGCCTACATATGATCAAGGAGGTTAACACCTTAGCAATTTGACAAATGAACCCGAACCAAACATCGATTTTCGAACCAAAGATTGAAACTTTATGATGAGAAAAGCAATTTTAACTCAAGCCATGAGGTGCTAGTCATCCCATGACCAAGCCTTATGAAACTACTCACTCATATCTAGAGAGATAAAAGCAAGACAAAATCTAGCTAATATATTGAATCAACAAAACTTGAAATAAACTAGATATTATGATAGATCGGAAGCGTAACTACAACTTTAATGAAGGTGAAAACAACAAAAATAAATTAACTAAGGTAGAAAAATGAAGTTTTAAAGCTGGAAAATGAAGAACAATGAAGAACAATTCAAAAAGCAAGCAAATCCTATTCTAGATCTAGAAATGCAATAAAATCTACTTGTTTGATTTGGTGACATCACAACAATTTATACAAACCCCATTTCGCGTACAGAATATTCCCAAAGATGCCTTGAAAATCCTCCTCTAAAGGCCCTCGGTACCGATACCCTTGCTGTGTTGGTACCGATACCGAGCTTAATAGGCTAGCGTCTCTAACCCTCTCGGTACCGATACCCCTCATGGGTTGGTACTGATACCGAACTGCTTAAGTGCCTTCGTCCTGATCCACTTGGCATCGATACCTCTGCTGCTTTGGTATCGGTACTGAAGCTCTTAGCTTCAGCACTTATTCTTTTGGTCCTTGCCTTGGCCTTTCGTGTCGTCGGGTCACCTCCGGGCTTCCATGGTGCTAAGGACAGCTTATTTGCATGATTTTCCTGTCATGACTTGAAAACACCCTTACGTGCAAAAGTAGATAAAAACAACTAAATTAACAATGAAATTAAACTAAACTAGAGATTTTGCGCATCCTCAATGGTAATATCGGGTGCTTATCAGTTTCACTATACAGAAGTAAACGGATGCCCAAAGGGCTACAGATGAGATCTCTCAGAGAGAGAGAGAGTTAGGCAAATACGATGTTGAAGAGACTGATGCAGACGATGAAGACGAAGATGATGCCATGGAAAAGCTTGTTGCGTGTTCTTGACGAAGAAATCTGGACTGTGCCGGCCCCGATATTTGGGTTGCCTAAGCCCGATCTCACGCTTGGTTGCCCACTTAATACTCTCTCTGTCCCGATTTATTTGTCCACTTTTTGACTTATCCTTGTCCCAAAATGTTTGTCTATTTTAAGTTGACTCTTGAAAGTTTTCATTAATGCCCTTGCTTTTTTAATGCATTGAAAAGAGTGCTCTTATTTAATGCTAAAAAGATGAGGGTATTTTTGGAAACTCAATGTCTTTTCATGGTAATCATTGTGTTTCTTTAATAAGTTGTGATCCCAAAATTAAACAAACAAATTGGGACGGAGGGAGTATTAAGTTACAAAATATAGAAAGACATACAAGTCAAAAACCGGGAAAAAAAATCAATGTTAAATTTTGCTTTTAACTAGGTTGAATTGCATCAAAAAATCAAAATCAAAATATAACCCCAATTATATTGCTTTATGATTACCACGATTTGATTTAAAAGTAAGCAACTTTTTCTTGCATTTCTTGAAGCAACTTCTTTGATTAAATCATCGTACTTTAACTTACTCACGTACTCATTTTTAATTGAGATCACAGCGAATTTACTTAATCTCTCCTGTGACATGGATGTCCAAATGTAAGTTTCTACCTATTTCAACTAAGAAAAATTACTATCCACCGTAGCAACTTTAATAGAAATATTCAACTATATTGATAAGTAACCACATACCATTTGAAAACTACCATCTTCCCAATAAAATCTTATCATCACACAATTGAAAAACATATCTGAACGAAATTTGAACAATTTAATTACACTAACTCTCGAAAAATTAAAGAAGTAAAAATCTTTTTTAGAAAAAAATCCTACTATAGTTAAAATTAAATGAGTAAGATTAATCAATAGCAACGAATTTAGCCTTCTTTGTAATAGTGATCAATTGACCCCTGCAGTCATCTCAAGTTAATTAAGTCTCTCTCTTAAATACCGCGTATGTGTGGTCCTATATGTAAAGCTCACTTTCCCTATAACTTTCTGCGAACATTCGTAGTCCACACACACGACATCAAGAGACCACAATCAATGATGGTACTCTATCAAAACAGTCATTCGAAACACGCCTACGAAGTGCGACTTGTTCGCACCTGTCTTGAATTACCCAAATATAAATCCCACGTTATTGCTGCAGTTAAGGGGATCGCAGAGAAGGTGCTTCCACTTGCTGTTGAAGGGCCTACCCTTGCTTGGGGTTTCAAAGATGAGCTTGAAAGCCTCAGCAAAAGGTTTGAAACTGACCAGATTTTATTAAATGATGCTGAAAAAGGGCAAAAAATGGGGACACCAACGATGCAGAATTGGCTGAAGAAACTCAAGGTGGTGACGTACGAAGCTGATGACATTCTGGATGAGTATGCATATGAAGTTTGTCGAAGGAAGTTGGAGGTACAAAACAGATTTAGGAACAAGGTACGCAACTTCTTTTCCCTCTCAAACCCGTTGGCGTTTCGTCTCAAGATGGCATATAAGGTCAAGAATATCCATCAATGACTAGATAAACTTTACAAAAGTGCAACTGGTGAACTTGGTCTTAGCCCAGTAAAGTTAACAAGTAGCAGTTCTTTAGAAGCTCCCACAGTTGTGCAGACTCACCCCTATATTAGCGAATCTGAAATTGTGGGAAGAGGTGATGATGTAACAAAAGTAGTAGAGATGTTACAAAGCTTCAAAAGCAACAATCAGAATTATATCCCTGTAACCGCGGTAGGGATGGGAGGGCTAGGCAAGACTTCCCTTGCTTAGCTGGTTTTCAAAAATCAGGAGGTGGTAAAGAGTTTTAGTGATCATAGAATGTGGATTTGTGTGTCTGACGATTTTCGAGTCGAAATGATACTGAATGAAATGGAATTATCTCTTGGTGGAAGTAAACTCAACGAGTCAAATACTCAGGGAATGGTCCAAAATCTTAAAGAAAAGCTTGGTGGGAAAAGGTATTTGCTGGTGCTTGACGATGTGTGGAATGAGATCCCCGAAAAATGGGAAACACTCTTAAGTACTTTGATTGGAATAAGTGGTGACAAGGGAAGCCGAATTCTAGTCACGACTCGCAGTTATAAAGTTGTGAATGCCCTGCAAAATTATTCTGTTTACCCTTTAAGTAAACTATCACCTGATGATAGTTGGACAATGTTTTGTAAAAGAGCATTTGCTGCTGGAGGGCCAAGAAAAACTTCATATTTTGAGGAGGTTGGTAAAAAGATTGTGGATAGGTGTGGGGGTGTGCCGCTGGCTATAAAGGCAATAGGAGGTTTGATGTACTCAAAGAACCATGAACAAGAGTGGTTGAAAATCCAGGAGGAGAGTGGATTATGGAATTCACTTGGAAGTGACAATAATGTGGAAATTAAAGTGCTTTATTGTTGAGTTTTAATCACTTACCCTCAGCATCTTTGAAACAGTGTTTTGCATATTGTTCACTTTTTCAAAAGGATGATAATATTGTAAAGGATGACTTAATCCAGCGCTGGATGGCCCAAGGGTATCTTCAGCCCCTCAAGAAAGTAATCTGTTGATGGAGGATATAGGTAATGATTATTTCTGTGTGTTGTTGTGGAACTCTTTATTACAAGATGTCGAAAAGGATAAGTACGGAAATATAATAAGTTGTAAGATGCATGATCTTGCACTCCGTGTCTCAAATAATTACTGCATAACTTCAAGGTCTAGAGAGGTGAACAATGTTCCTGATGTCCTCCATTTATCATTGTTTTCTGGGACAGAGGAAGGCATAAGTATTCCAAAAGTAAGAGCTCGAGGCAATCTCCTCGACTGTGAATTGAGGAAATTTAAGGGCTTCCGTGAAATTGACTTGGACACTGAAAATTTGCCAGAGATGGCAAGTTGAAACATTTAAGGTATCTCAATGTTTCAGAGTCTCGAATTGACAAGTTGCCTGATTCTCTATGTAAGCTCTATAATTTGCAGACTTTGAATTTGCCCTTCAGCCATGAATTGAAGGAGTTTCCATTAGATTTTTGCAAGTTGATAAGTTTGAGACATCTTTACATGAAATTGCCAATTTCATTGCCCATAGGAATACGACAATCTTCTCTTCAAACATAAACATTTTTTGTTGTGGGACAAGGTGCCGAATTGAAGAGCTGGAATTCTTAACCAACCTCGAAGGCAAATTAGGGATTTGCAAACTTGAGAATGTGGCAAACAGAGCAGAAGCACAGAAAGCAAATTTGTCATGCAAGCCATACATTAAGGTGCTAAGTTTTAGCTGGAGCGATGAAAGAGAAGAAAAGATTAACAACGACGAAGATGTGTTGAAAGGCCTTCTACCACACAACAGTTTAAAAGGCTTAGGCATTGCGCGCTTTAAGGGCAAAAATTTTGCATCATGGATGATGACACCAAGTTCCACGTTGGTGCTTTGTAATTTGGTTAAGATAAACATGATGATATGCAACAAATGCAAACAAGTTCCAGCACTGGGGCACCTTCCTTGTCTTGAGGAGGTTGTGATAGATGTGATGGAGAACTTGGAATGTATTGGTGCTGAGTTCTATGGTCCTATTAGTGAAGGCGCAGCTATATTTCCATCATTAAGAGTACTCATCCTAAGACGTGTACCAAACCTAGTGAAATGGATGGGTGCAGATGAGTGTGTTGCACCCGTTTTTCCTTGCCTTGAGGTGTTGGAGATGAGGTATTGTGAGAAGTTGATTACTGCTCCAGGTCATTTCCCATCAATTAAGAAATTGATAATTTCTTCTCTCAGAAGCCATGCATTAGAAAAGATGAGCAGCACAATTACCAAACTAGAGCACTTGGAATTCTATAGTGTCTCAGGGCCAGAGCTCAATTTGGTACTCGAGCGAATGCTGGTAAAAAAACAAATTTCTAAGAAAAATTTCAATTTCTTCTTGCGGCGACTTGTCATTCTTGCCCAGTGGGCTAGGAAATCTTGCACATCTCTCAGAAGTGTTGGGGAGCTGGATTAAATAAAGGGAAAATGTTATATATATGAGGTGGTAGATGTTTAGAAGATGAGGGATGAGTGTTATAATAAAGGAGGCTTTTTGTATTTCTTTTAAATTATACACCAAGAAAGGTACAATGAAGCTCTATTTATAGAGCTAGTTCCACCACTTTGGTTTTCTAGAATAATCTTCCTAATTACAAAACTCTCACAACTTCTAGACTATTCTAGTTTTAACCAATGTGCCTAAATTCAAATATCTTCTAGTGTAATTATTACTTCTACATACTTCTAATTATTTTTAAACTTAGATATTTAAATACTTATTCTACATTATTCTAAAAGATTACAAATTACTTTTTCTAACACTCCTCCTTAATTTGTAATCCTCATGATCTCTTGAAACTTAGCAAATTTTTCTGATGCTACTGATTTGGTCATTATGTCTGCTAGCTGCTCCTTGAACATCATTGTCTTATATTTCAACACTTGCCTGGATTTTTTTTTCTTACAGTTTGGTAGGATTCCCAAATTGATGGTGCCATGTGGAATTTGTCCACAATCTCATGTAAGAGATTTTTGAATGAAATTTTGACGATCGATGGTCGCATTTTGGTTCTCCATGATCTTGCAAAATAGTTGAATACTCAAACAACTTTTCAATTTGACTACGGCCCATTTTTTGTTGGGAGATTGGCTCCCTTTTTGGGTGTCATTTGACAAACCCAATTTTCATTTTGGAGAAGCGAAAAAAGATCGACTTCCCAACATGCTCATTGCCTTTTGGCATTTTTTTTTTTTTTTAACTTTGTAGCAATTGGCTACCATGAAAATTTCAATTTTTCTAAAAAACTTTTTGCATTGGATCATGGGAACATATTTTTTTTTAAATCAACCATTTTGACAAGCTGTTTGGAAAAATATTTTTGCGGCTGAGCACAAAAAAGTAGGGGTAGGAATGTAATCACTTGGTTACGCCCAAATAATGAACGCAACGGACTCTGATACCATTTTCTTATTAATTGGGGATGCATGTATCTCTAGTAGATACATGATTATGTTTAGCTTTACCACATTGGGAGATGTAAAGTCATCTAGGGACTAGTGATTCATTCTCTAGATTCATCCATGTACTCCTATAAAAGGACGTTCTATGTTATTGTTTAAATCAATCAAATAGATCATTACAATTATATTCTCTACTATCAAGTCTTTCTCTGGTAAAGTTATAGTTCTGCAGGAGCTCTGTAAGGCTCTGCCCTACATCTCCTTTGTTTTTATTTTTTTATTATTTGCTAGTCTGTGCACGTGTATATATATATATCAAAGCTAACCACTTTTTTCTTTTTATCAAAGTTAACTACAGTAGTTTTTATCTTTCTGTTTATCTGTTTGTCTTTTTGAAGTGGAGGAGATAATGCTTTGCTCAGCTTTCTGCTATATGATGTTCATTATAATGTCTTCAACCGTAAGGCATTACTAGGTTCTTCTATTTGGAATATGCAACTGAAATATACTTTTATGTTTGAATACATTCGCTCTTTCTGACTATTGTTTTTTTTCTTATGCATTTAAATGCTCCTTCATCCCAATTTCTTTGTCCCTTTTGGGCAGTCGTGACCTTTAATTAGGTCAACAATTGATATCTAAAAGATTTCCCAATCGAAAGATCTCACTTTGCTCTTGCAGACAAAGATTTCAAAATCATCTGAAAAGAAATAAACTAGAAGAAGATATCCGGATAGTAAAAATGGGCAAAGAAGCCTGTAGGAAGGGACCATTGCTTCTTGTTGCACAATTTGCTGCTATGTAGTCATCATGTTGATTTTAGAAGCTACTTATATATAGTGATCGCTTGCAATTTGTAACTACGAACACCATCTTTCAATTACTTGACATAGGGACTTTTCTTAGGATGACAAATGACTACTTGACTGTAATGGGAACGACTAGACCCTTTCGTGTCAACATTACATAACTGAGGCTATGATGTGAGGTTATAGAACTAGATGTTTTTTTGTCTGCTCAAGTTATCAGCTTGTGCATGGGTTGTACAACTAGATGTTATACAGATGGCTAGTGTCTTTAGACTCGATTTTGTGTGTTCTCTTTCTCTTGGTCATTACTGGATTTGCTGCCGGCCCTATTGCTCATGTTACTGAAGGTGTGAATTCTGCTGATTATGCTTAGTCAAGTGGTAATCTGGATGGCCTCTGTCTCCTACACTCTGGCTTCTTGATGGTGCTCCACTTGCTGCTTTCCTGTGCTTCATCTGCTTTTGTTTCTGGTGGTTGCTCCTGTTGTCTGCTGCTGCTCCTTCTGATCTTCTTTATTTGATGTTTTTTTGCTTTGCCCTTGCTTCCATCTGGATGTTCTGTCGCATTTTCCTTATTGCTAGCTGCTTGTTTCTGCTTCATTAGTTTCCTGGGGTATGCCCCTTGCAGGATGTTCCTTGTTTTTGTGCTCCATTTACTTGCCCTCCCAAAATAATCTTTGCACTTCCAGTTTTTCTTTCTACTGCAGAAAACATACACTGATGTGAGTTATGCATCGTTTGTGCCATTGGAAATTTGAAGTACGATTATGGATTGTTTAGAATGCCTCCATAGTTTGGAGTCTTTGGACATAGCGCTGATATTTTTAGTGTCAAACTTTGGAGCTGAACCATAACCGAACCTTTTTTTGCGGCTTGGGCTGATTTGGTTCCAGATATTAAACTGTTCAATCTTGGTCCAAGAACCCTGGAACTGTAGGTACCAGTATACCACCATACCGGTTAAGTTTTTGCTACGCCTAGAAACCGAACCAAATCAATCCATCTCTCGCGGTTCTCCCCAAAGTCTCGTGTGCTAGTCCCATTTTTCGAAGGATACTTGTATCTGATTATCTGATATACAAACACAACTTTTATCATATTGATATAGTTTCCAATTGAACTGGAGATCAAAATAAAAAGATCCACAAATAAAAAAAATATCGGCACCACTCAAGCATTTTACCGGTCCTGTTTGATTTCACAGCCCCCACACTATAAATTTCATAAGCTGTAAAGACTACATGCATGCCACTAAACATTAAAAATTTATCACTAAACAGTTTTAGTGACAACAATTTTGTCACCCAGGACTGCACACGCCCTGAAACTTATGCCTTTGCCTAATTCAGCAGATAACATCGTCATCCATGCTCAATGTACCCATACTAGCAATGAACCCGTACTATGCACGGATAATAACACTGAACCTATGCTAAATTAGTGATTTGATTAATAGAATTAATCGATTTCATTCTTGATGAACAGAACATACTTTTTACACCTAAGAAAATGTAAACATAAACAAAAAAATATGGTGCCTTACATCAAACTATTATTTTAAATGTGAATTTTAAAATCACAATTATGTGCTAATCATGTTGAGCATAGAACGGGTTTTTTCTAGTCGTAGTATAAAGCAAAATACCTATTTGTGTAGAAATTAGAGGCATAATAGCAGCCTCCATTACAATGATTAGTGCATATAAATCAGAGGTACCAACCGTTTGGATTGTTGCAATATTATTATGGGAAAAAATATATACGTTTAAAAAGCACTTCAAACCGCAAATGCAAAGAAAATAGGAGTATATGGTTTGAAATAATTTAACATGAGTCACATGACCGTTACGTATAGAGTTGTGGATACTCTTTTCACGGCTCAACTTCTTGTTACGTAAGATGCACAATCTAACATGGCATGCTTCTTTTGGTGTTTCACTTTCAATGCGACGTATGGGTAATTGTCTTTCCCTATTGGATCGAATTAACATTCAAGTAAAGAAAATTACGCAATCGTGAGAAAAATGGGATGATTGGATCGAGCACCTACATACATCGGATGAAGCTGAGTTCTTGCGGGCCCACTTGGAATTTAAAAAAAAAAATTTAACGGCTTGGATCATCTGTGTGGGACCTGAAGTGATCCACGTGTGCCGTCTGTGGCCGGGGTCGGTGGCCACGGTCGGTTGCTCTAGCATTTTCAATGTTCATGACCCTTCTGATAAATAGGTGAATTCAAAGGTACGTAAAATTTACTTTTAAGTTCTAAAAGTCGCGGGTTGAATTATTTTTGTTATAGTAAGACCCCATTCCATTAACATTTTTTCTACTTTTTTTGGTTTTGTCTTTATTCAAATTTTTTTTCACGTTTGTTAGTTTTACACCTTACTTTTTTACTTTTCCAATTCGTCTCGTCGAGGTGAATCGGAAAAGTAAAAAAATGAGGCATAAAACTCAGAATCACGAAAAATTTAAATAAAGACAAAATTGAAAAAAGGCCTAAAAGTTTTTTTTTCGGTCAAACAACTTTTAGGACTTTCATTTTTTAAGTCCTAAAAGTTGCTATTGGAACAAGGGTTCATGAAATTACCAGCAACTTCACACGTTAAAAGTGGACTCCCGCCAGCTCGGAGACTAGGCCCTAGTTAGCACTCATCTCAAATCACAACTTGAAATCCGTCTGCAGTCAACCCAGATCATAACTCAACAACTTTCCAATTTATCATTTACCTAGCAACATCTAGGTGAATTCTATCGCAAACCACCCCATGTCTAAGTCTGATCTAACACATAGGTTTATGAATCGATCAATAATCAATAAGATGCACATTATTGAAACAACAAACATAATGCTATTGAACAGTAAATCACGTAACATTTTATGGATCGATGGGCTATTGCCCTTAATCTTGTATGAAAATAATTATTAGATTTTACAAATTTGATTGTTAATATATATACAAAAAAGTGTAAGGCAATTATAATACTAATTATAACATTTAAGTTGCGAAAACAATAGAGTAGAACTATTAGTAGAAAAATAAACTTATCGTTACTATAAAATATTATTAATATTTTATTTGATCATCATTTTTTATGTTATTTTATGTCGCTAAGGTTCTATTCGTTGTTCTTCTATTTATTGTGACTTAAAAGAAAAGGATTGGTTAAAATAATGAGTTTTTATAATAATAGAGAGGATTTAATAGTGTATACATTTAATTTGATTTAATTTATCAACTAAATAAATAGTAAAATATTAGAATTGGTCACATAATATTGTTAGGGCTCTTAATAGTCTAAATAATCATGTTTGGGTGTCCAACACGTTGTTTGGAGGGTCGAAAATGGGTTCCGGACTATTTCTGCTCAAACCGCAAGGTTCAAAGATGTAACCTTGCGTTCCGCAAGTTCTGACCAGGTCAGACTTCGCGTCTCTCGACTGAACTTTCTAGTGGATGTTTGGTCCTCGTGGCCCGAAGGTTGCGGCCGCAAGGTTGAACCCGATTTTCGAATTTTTCTTGTTTCGCCACAGTTTTGATGTACGGGACCATATGAGACTATGGGTTATGCTTAAAAACATATAAATATACTTATAGAAGAGATGGAAAGGATTATAAAACCTTTAATTTGCCGAATTGAATTGAAATCGAAACTTTGAGAATTGGGGAAGATGACTTCGGGTTTGATGATTGGTGAAACTTGGGATTGAATTGAGATTTGTTTGGTGATGCTTTAGGTTGTAGGAGGTGATTAGTGTGATCAATTTGGATTTTGGTTGGGTCTAAGGGGAAAACCCACTTTTGGCTCTCTTCATTTCCATTCTGAGGGTTAAACTCTGGACATGGATGCACCCAACAAAAGGCATTGACTTAGGGATATGAATTTCTTTCCAATGAGTCACTTACCACATAATTACCTTCGCTTAGCCATATTTACCTATAATTCCGCCCGTCTATGCTATGTTCATTTCTTTGGTGTTGAACCTATTAGTGTCTGTAACTTTTGTTTTTGACTATTTCATTTTGGCCAAAATTACACATTCCTCGACCAAGAAAGAAAATTACACACTCCTCGATAATTCATTTTAGTCATGTTAAAAAACGTGTTGCGCCATGCCTTCAGGCACGGGCAATTCTAGTTTTCCTATAATTTCGCTCTTCATAATATAATACCTAAGTGGAGAAGGTGAACAATGTGTATTTTATTGTTTGTATTGAGCTGAGTGACTAAGCAGCCTGTGGAGTTGTACTTTTCATTACGAAAATGATATAAGTACCGACCGGAGGAGGGAAATCGTACCAACAGCCGCCGGCGGGCTGTCTTTGGCCACCAGACGACCGATCCGAGCCGTCCAAAAATTCTGAAAAAAAACCAATGAGGCCTACGCATGAATCAACGGCATTCGAGGTGTATAAGGTGCTTGATCCAAGAATTAATGGCGGCCGTCGATACGATTTCTCAGCCCCTGTTGGTACATATAGCATTACTCTTTTTATTACTATTTATAAAGTTAGAATAATTTGTCCACCTCCCGTTACCTCTTGACTCTTCTTAACAAGAGGGTAAAATCTGCCTCCCCCAATTACCAAGAAGAACTAGATCCGGATCCTCTCCACATGTTTTCCTCTCTCCATCTACCCTATCTTTTCACCACAACATGACACCTCACTAATGAATACAATCGACGGCCAAGATTAGATCTCAGCCCCAACTTTAAGAAAACGGCGTCCTTCCTTTTACTCCCTCCTAACACAGCTAACGTTTTCTCTCTGTTTGTTCTCTCTGTTTGTTCTCTCTGTCTAGAATTTGGGGAATAAAAAAAAGGGGAATAAAAGCACCATCTTCATTCCCAAAGAAACACAGCCCCTGCCCCCTGCAATCCCTCCGGTGATTTTGGCCTCTCCCGGCTCTTCATTTAATTTTGTTTTGATTTGTGTTTGTTCTGTAAAATTAGGGTTTTGTTTGTACTGTGACTTGATTCGATTGTCGTTTTTGGAACTTTCCATATGGATTTGGATTTTTTAAACTTCACATAGAGAGATGCAAAATCAAATTAGGTTTTTGATGGTGGTTTTTGGTATTCATCAGTCATCACTACATAAATAGAGAGATGCAAAATCAAAATATTATAGTTGAAGGTGAAGGTGAATCAAATAGTTACAGTCCACCCACACACACAGAGGGGATGAAAATTGAAGGGACAGGATGGGTTGGGGAAAACGTAGAAGAAAAAGGGAAAGAGATGGGTTGGGGAAAACGTAGAAGAAAATTGAAGTGACAGGATGGGTTGGGGAAACGGAGAAAGAAAAAGGGAAAGAGATGGGTTGGGGAAAACGTAGAAGAAAACGGAGAAAGTGAAAGGGAAAGAGATGGGTTGGGGAGAGAAAACGTTGGCTGTGTTTGGGATGGAGTAAAAGGAACGATGCCGTTTTATTAAAGTTGGGACTGAAATCTAATATTGGCCGTCGGTTGTATTCACTAATGAGGTGTCATGTTGTGGTGAAAAGTTGGGGTAGATGTGGGGAAGAAAACATGTGGAGAGGATCCGGATCCGAACCCAACTTTACTGCTCTCCCCCTCTCTCTTTATTGTTTGTATTGAGCTGAGTGACTCAGGAGCATGTAGAGTTGTACTTTTTATTATTTATAAAGTTAGAATAGTTTGGTATTATCTGTCCACCTCTTGACTCTTGTTAACTGGGGGAAGCAGATTTAATTTTGTGCATTTACTCCTCTCCCCCTCTCTCTTTCTCTCCTCACCTCAAACTTCTTTTGTTGTGCCCTCCTCAACTCTGCAAGCACTACAAAGTTTCCTAACTGACATGCTTTTTGGTGCTTAATTATCTTCACAAACCAAGAACAGAGATGGAATCTCTCGTTATTGCTGCAGTTGAGGGGATCGCAAAGAAGGTGCTTCCACTTGCTGTTGAAGGGCCTACCCTTGCTTGGGGTTTCAAAGAAGAGCTTGAAAGCCTCACCAAAAGGTTTGAAACTGCCCAGCTTTTATTAAATGATGCTGAAAAACGGCAAAAGATGGGGACACCAACGGTGCAGAATTGGCTGAAGGAACTTAAGGTGGTGACGTGTGATAGGAATGGGAGTATACTTGTAATAGTTGTATTGTTGAGGGAGGCTTTATTGTAATTGTTGTAGTGATAGGGTGCTCTGATGTAATTGTTTGATTGTATTGTGTCAGTCGGTTAGTCTGTTAGGGAGGGAGGGGAGATATAAGGCGGTCGTGCAGAGTAGCGAGGGGCGTCGTATGTTCGTTTTCTTTCTTCTTCCTGTAATTCCCTCTCTCTCATCCCCATTCTTTTCACCTGTAACTCATTTCCAATAAATAAAACTCTGCTCCCAATTCTTGAATACGATTCCAAGACTTATCAGTGGTATCAGAGCCACGCTCCTCTGACTGTGGAGATCGCACAAATGGCGGATAACACTCGTGCTCAGGAGATCAAGCGTTTGGATGAATCAGTTCGGAAATTGGCAGACACTACCAATGACTCCATTCAGCGTTTGACCGTCATTACGGATCGACAAGCAGCTTCAATTGAGGGTTTCAAAGAAACGATGGAGGGAATCAAGAATCTGATCACGACTCTGAACTCGAAGTACGAGCAGATCCAAGAAAAGGTATCCTCGACCACTTCTTCTCCATTACTTCCAAACCCTAATCAAACCCAGGGTTACGCTCGTATTTTCCACCCAAAACTTGATTTTCCGAAATTTTTTGGGGAGGATCCAGAGTCTTGGATTTATAAGTGTGAAAAGTTTTTTGAGTTGAACATAATTGAGGAAAATCAGAAGTTACGTCTAGCTTCCCTACACATGGAAGATAAGGCAATGCATTGGTATAGGTGGTTTGAAAAGTCCCACACTTTGCGCAGTTGGAAAGAATTTTCTAGGGTTCTGCTTCTTAGGTTTGGGGATAATGCCTTTGAAGATGCTGTGGGTCAATTGACTAAGCTTAGACAGTGGAGTTCTGTCAAAATATACCAAGAAAAGTTTGAGGAATTGGCAAACAAGACCACAGGTCTCACAGAAGAATTCTTTATCAGTTGTTTTATCAGTGGTTTAAAGGAAGAGATTAAAGGGGGAGTTCAGATGTTCCAACCTCGCTCTATTTCTCAGGCTATGAGTTTGGCTCGATTACAGGAGGAAACGATTGAGGCACTTCATAGGAGGAATAGGGGACCACTGAAACCTCTTCCCTCCCCATCTGTGGCATCTTCAAAACCTCAAGAAATCAGTTCTAAAGCTACAGATTCTGGTAGCATGGTGAGACGTATAACCCCAAAGGACTTTGATGAAAGAAGGGCCAAGGGATTATGTTTTGGTTGTGATGAAAAATATTTTAGAGGCCATGTCTGCAAAAAGAAGCAATTGTTTATGATTGAAGTCGGGGATGATGAAGATGAATTTGTGGAGGCCTCTCAAGAACTGCTACCAGTTGATGGTCCAGAGGAGTTTCACATTTCTGTACATGCCATCTCAGGAGTCCAATCTTATAAGACCATGAGGGTTAAGGGTGTCATCAAGAAGGTTACTGTCAACATCCTTATAGATTCTGGAAGCACTCACAACTTCCTGGATCCTGGAATAGCTAAGAGAGCAGGTGTTCATTCTCAGCAAACTAATCCCTTAACCATTGTGGTGGCAGATGGTACTAAAATCTACAGCAAAGCTTTGGTCAAGGACTTGCACTGGACTATGCAAGGTTTCTTTTTTAACTCTGAAGTACGTCTACTACCCTTAGGGGGATGTGACATGGTGCTTGGAGTTCAATGGTTATCAACTCTAGGGCCTGTATTGTGGGATTTCCAGAACCTTCAAATGCAGTTTTCTGTTTTCGGGCAGAAGTTGTTGTTAAAAGGGGACGACACTACAGATGTTCAGCTTGTGGATGCAAAGACGATGCAGCAATTACTCAACAAAAAGACCCCCGGAGTATTGGCTCAAATATGTAGTATACAAGCTGTCCCAACTACTGCGGTATCTCCTGATTTACTTTCCACTTTGCATGAGTATGAAGATGTTTTTCAGGACCCTAAGGGGTTGCCACCTTTGAGAGCTCACGATCATAAGATTCCTCTTAAAGCTGGGTCTCAACCTCCCAGCATTAGACCATATCGATACCCTTACATACAGAAGAATGAAATAGAAAAGATAGTTAAAGAAATGATGGCCACAGGAGTTATAAGGCACAGTGTTTCTCCTTTCTCTTCTCCAGTTTTGTTGGTCAAAAAAAAGGACAATACATGGCGAATGTGCGTCGATTACAAAGCCTTGAACAAGAATACCATCAAAGATAAGTTTCCCATTCCAATAATTGATAAGCTCTTAGATGAATTGCATGGAGCAACATATTTCTCTAAATTGGATTTAAGATCTGGTTACCACCAAATCAGGACGAGCTCTAAAGATATAGAAAAGACAGCTTTTCGTACACATGAAGGTCATTACGAATTCTTAGTCATGCCATTTGGTTTGACAAATGCCTCTTCAAGTTTTCAAAGCCTTATGAACGATGTGTTCAGGCCTTTTTTGAGGAAATTTGTGCTTGTATTCTTTGATGACATACTCATTTTCAGTAAAACATGGCTAGACCACTTACACCATGTTTCCCTTACCTTGGCCAAATTAAGGGAACATCAGTTGTTTGCAAAAATGTCCAAATGTGCTTTTGGTCAACAACAAGTGGAATATTTGGGGCATGTGATCAATGCTCAGGGGGTGGCTGCAGACCCATCTAAGATTGAAAGTATGCTTAACTGGCCTAGACCTCAATCAGTTAAAACTCTCAAGGGATTCCTTGGATTGACTGGTTATTATAGAAGGTTTATCAAGGATTATGGAAAAATTTGTCAACCATTGAATTTGTTACTTAGAAAGGATGCTTTTGGGTGGAATCAAGAGGCTGAAGCTGCTTTTCATGAACTCAAACTTGCAATGTCTTCTGCTCCAGTTTTGATGCTACCCAATTATACTAAACCGTTTATATTGGAATGTGATGCATCTGGCAAGGGTGTTGGGGCTGTATTAATGCAGGAAGGAAAGTCAATAGCCTACTTTAGCAAAGCTTTATCATCTACCAGCTTGGGTTTATCTACTTATGAGAAGGAGTTGTTGGCGGTAGTCATGTCAGTTACCAAGTGGAGGCATTACCTTTTGGGCAGACAGTTTATCATTAAAACAGACCACCAAAGTTTGAAGTTTTTGTTGGAACAAAGGGTTACTACTTTAATGCAACAAAAATGGTTATCCAAACTCATGGGGTTTGATTATGAGATTATCTATAAGTCTGGGAAAACCAAGGTTGTGGCAGATGCCTTATCCAGAGTGGAGGGAGAACTTCAATCAGCTCCAGAAAAGCAAGGATCAATAGCAGCAATGACAGTGGTGTTGTGTCACTGGGTAAAGGAACTCCAGGATAGCTGGATGCAGGATCAGGAGTTACAAAAATTACTGGGGGATTTGCAACAGGATCCTGCAAGTCATCCTCCTTATTCTTGGCAACATCAGATGCTTTATTACAAATCTAGGTTGGTGGTTGGGAACACTATTTCCCTCAGGCTCAAACTCATTCAAGAACATCATGCCAGTCCAATAGGTGGCCATTCAGGAGGAGAAAGAACTTACCAGCGGATGAAGCAAGCTTTTTATTGGAAGGGCATGAAGCAAGCTGTGCTTCAATTTGTGGCAACCTGTGATGTTTGTCAGAGACATAAAAATGAAACTGTGGCTTCACCTGGGCTACTCCAACCTCTGCCAATTCCTGAAAGGTTGTGGAGTGATATTTCCATGGATTTCATAGAGGGCTTGCCCATTTCTTCAGCTAAATCTGTGATATATGTGGTGGTTGACAGATTGAGCAAATATGCTCACTTTATTTCCCTTGTTCACCCCTATACGGCTACTACAGTTGCCCAAGCTTTCTTGGATAACATTTTCAAGCTTCACGGTATGCCCAGCTCAATTGTGTCCGATAGAGACAAAATTTTTACTAGCACTTTTTGGAAGGAATTGTTCAGACTACAGGGTACCTCTTTAAACATGAGTACAGCATACCATCCCCAGTCTGATGGTCAGACTGAAGTAGTGAATAGATGTGTGGAAAATTACTTGAGATGTCTGACTAGTGATCGCCCTACAGCTTGGACCAAGTGGCTTTCTTTGGTTGAGTGGTGGTATAACACCACTTTTCATGTTTCTACTGGCATCACTCCTTATGAGGCCTTGTATGGTCAAGCTCCCCCAACCTTGGTGCACTATGTTCCTAATGGAACTGCAGTTGCAGCTACTGAAAATTTGTTGCATGACCGTGACACTATCCTCAAATTGCTCAAGGAACATTTGGCTACCTCACAGCATCGGATGAAACAATTTGCAGACATGCACAGATCAGAAAGGATTTTTGAAGTTGGTGATTGGGTTTTCCTTAAGCTACAACCTTTTAGGCAGGTCACTGTGGCTTTTCGCAGGAATGCTAAGTTGGCTCCAAAATACTTTGGCCCTTATCAGATTTCACAAAAGGTGGGACCAGTGGCTTACAAACTGGATCTACCCCCTTCTTCCAAGATCCATCCAGTGTTCCATGTTTCGCTGTTGAAAAAGAAGTTGAGTACTGGAGTGGTAGTTCAAACAGAGCTGCCCTTGACTGGGGAAGATGGTCAACTGCAGTTGGAGCCCATTGCTATCTTAGAACGGAAGTTGGTTAAGAGGAACAATAGGCCCCACACTCTGGTTTTAGTTCAGTGGTCCAACTCCATCCCTGAAGATGCAACTTGGGAGAATTGGCATGACTTGCATCAACGGTTTCCTAGTTTTCAACCTTGAGGACAAGGTTGTTTTCAAGGGTGGAGTAATGATAGGAATGGGAGTATACTTGCAATAGTTGTATTGTTGAGGGAGGCTTTATTGTAATTGTTGTAGTGATAGGGTGCTCTGATGTAATTGTTTGATTGTATTGTGTCAGTCGGTTAGTCTGTTAGGGAGGGAGGGGAGATATAAGGCAGTCGTGCAGAGTAGCGAGGGGCGTCGTATGTTCGTTTTCTTTCTTCTTCCTGTAATTCCCTCTCTCTCATCCCCATTCTTTTCACCTGTAACTCATTTCCAATAAATAAAACTCTGCTCCCAATTCTTGAATACGATTCCAAGACTTATCAACGTGTGAAGCTGATGACATTCTGGATGAGTATGCATATGAAGTTTGTCGAAGGAAGTTGGAAAACAGAATTAGGAATAAGGTACGCAACTTCTTTTCCCTCTCAAACCCGTTGGCGTTTCCTCTCAAGATGGCTTATAAGGTCAAGAATATCCATCAATCACTAGATAAACTTTACAAAAGTGCAACTGGTGAACTTGGTCTTAGCCCAGTAAATTTAACAAGTAGCAGTTCTGTCGAACCTCCCACAGTTGTGCAGACTCACCCCTATATTAACGAATTTGAAATTGTCGGAAGAGTTGATGATGTAACAAAAGTAGTAGAGATGTTACAAAGCTCCGAAAGCAACAATCAGAATTATATCCCTGTGACCGCGGTTGTAGGGATGGGAGGGCTAGGCAAGACTTCCCTTGCTCAGCTGGTTTTCAATAATCCGGAAGTGGTGAAGAGTTTTAGTGATCATAGAATGTGGATTTGTGTGTCCAACGATTTTCAAGTCGAAATGATACTGAATCAAATGGAATTAACTCTTGGTGGAACTAAACTCGACGAGTCAAATACTCAGGGAATGGTCCAAAAGCTTAAAGAAAAGCTTGGTGGGAAAAGGTATTTGCTGGTGCTTGACGATGTGTGGAATGAGATCCCCCAAAAATGGGAAACACTCTTAAGTGCTTTGATTGGAATAAGTGGTGATAAGGGAAGCCGAATTCTAGTCACGACTCGCAATTATAAAGTTGTGAATGCCCTGCAAAATTCTTCTGTTTACCCTTTAAGTAAACTTTCACCTGATGATAGTTGGACAATGTTTTGTAAAAGAGCATTTGCTGCTGGAGGGCCAAGAAAAACTTCATATTTGGAGGAGGTTGGTAAAAAGATTATGGATAGGTGTGGGGGTGTGCCGCTGGCTGTAAAGGCAATAGGAGGTTTGATGTACTCAAAGAAGCTTGAACATAAGTGGTTGTCAATCCAGGAGGAGAGTGGATTATGGAGTTCACTTGGAAGTGACAATAATGTGGAAAGTGCTTTATTGTTGAGTTTTAATCACTTACCCTCAGCATCTTTGAAACAGTGTTTTGCATATTGTTCACTTTTTCAAAAGGATGATAATATTGTAAAGGATGACTTAATCAAGCGCTGGATGGCCCAGGGGTATCTTCAGCCCCCTCAAGAAAGTAATCTGTTGATGGAGGATATAGGTAACGATTATTTCTGTGTGTTGTTGTGGAACTCTTTATTACAAGATGTCAAAAAGGATGAGTACGGAAATATTGAAAGCTGCAAGATGCATGATCTTGTACATGATATTGCACTCCGTGTCTCAAATAATTACTGCATAACTTCAAGGTCTAGACAGGTGAGTGATGTTTCTGAGGTCCTCCATTTATCATTGTTTTCGGAGACAGAGGAAGGCATAAGTATTCCAAAAGTAAGAGTTCGAAGACTAAGAACCTTGCGTTTCTCAGGCAATCTGCTTGACTGTGAATTGAGGAAATTTAAGGGCTTACGTGAAATTGACTTGATTGACTTTGGCACTGAAAATTTGCCAGAGTCAATTGGCCAGTTGAACATTTAAGGTATCTCAATGTTTCAGAGACTTGTATCGACAAGTTGCCTGATTCTCTATGTAAGCTCTATAATTTGCAGACTTTGAATGTGTCAAGAAGGAGCGAATTGAAGGAGTTTCCAACAGATTTTTGCAAGTTGATCAGTTTGAGACATCTTTACATAAAAAAACCAATTTCATTGCCCATAGGAATACGACATGAAAAATCCTAGCTCGCCTAGGAATATAAATTTATTGTGTTTCTATCTCTTCTATCAATTAATCCACAGATTACTATATCAACCGAATCAAGAAACAGAAAGCAATAAATGATGAACAATAACGAACACAAGATATACGTGGAAAACCCCTTAAAAAGGGTAAAAACCACGGGAGGAAATCAAACACTATAAACCATTGTACGGTTACAAACAAACCTATACTTACAACCTAGAATCGCTCTCGGTTGACCAAGGTTGATTGCCGAATCACTCATTCACCGCACCCAGTGTTTAACCGCCGCTGCCTTGAATCCACAAGTCCTCCGAGATACTTCCAGAATCCACCGGAAGAAACGATTCACTCAATAGAATCAAAGTTTGAAAAGAACTCTTGGAATTGTTCTGAAAGCTCGATGATCAACGGATCATGTGATTATTCCAAGAGACAAGCCACAATCTCCCTTAAGTATTTTTCTAATTTGGAGCAAGAGAGAGGCGGCACAAATATATTCGATAGCCTCGAAATTCCAAAAGACACGCATATAAATATATGCCGAAAAAATAGGAAGGTTGCTCGAGCACTGTGTATAACCTGTCTTTGAGTTGCTCAAGCACTGTGACTGGAAAACCTTCCTATATTGTCACACACGTGATTTCTTCATTTCCTTTTCTGATATATGCACGAAATCATCCTGCCTCATGATTTCCTTCTATGCTAATTTCCTTACCAATCTTTACCACTCTCAATTACATTACATAATCAAAATACTTCCTAAACAAATGCTCTAGGAAGGAAACATAATAAATTACAACCCAATTTACGGATACAAATCATTGTGTATGTTGGTCATGGGATTTGCCAAAACATAGACCTTACAATCTCCCCCTTTGGCACTTCCATGACAAAACATACATAACCCGTTCAACCTGCAGAAACAAATACTGAAAAGATATTCTGTGAAGCAATAAATAAGTTACTCCCCCTTTTTGTCACGGAATGACAAAGGTAAAGTATATAGAAATAAGCACGAAAGTAATAACAAAAACCAAGTTAAACCAATTGTGAGATAAATAAAGATATCGATGTAAATAAATATATAAAAAATATATAGGCATAGATGCACGTGAAATTAATAAAAATGAGGCCCAAAAGGAAACAACTTCTGAACAAGTAGAGTTAAAAAGAGTTTGGTTGTTTTTTTTTATTAAAGCTTTAGTAACTGTTTACTAAAGATACTCTGTTCATCAAAAAAAAATGAGCAAGACAAACACATGAATCCGAGAGATGAACACCCAACCATGAGAATCAATAAATGGCACTTCAATTTTTGAAATGCATGAATGAACTTGTATGTATTCCAAGCATGAATAAATCTGGAATTAAGTACAACATGCAATATGAGACTATGACAATAGTGGGTGTGTGACACGTCAGAAATATTAAGACCACCATCTTCGGATACAAGATTTCTCGTGTTCCATGAGAATGGCAACCACCATTTCTTCCACGAAATCAAACCAGGCATGATGACACGAATGATATCCCAAGGCTTAGAAATTACTCCCCCTCAACAAGTAAAAACTCCCCCTCAACCAATGAGTATACAGGCATATCAATTTTTTATTGAATCTTCCAAACAAATACACGTGTTTTTATATTTTTACCCCACTGCCTTTTGACACGAATATTGGAAATAAGAGTACCTCATACCCAATCCCCGGTTACTAAGCGAGTGGTCCAACACGAATGCCTTCACAAGGTCTATCCATTTTGTGACACGAACGCTCAGAGGGAGAGTACCTCACCCCAATTGTCCGGTACTCGATGAACGCCCGGATAAGCAAAAGATCTCACAAATAGACTATTGACTTTCTTATCTATTTTTGTTCCCTTTTTTTTTAAAACAAAACCAAGAGAACACCGTATCCAACCAAGATGCCAAAAGCTAGGTCAATCGCCGAAGAAACAAAATGAGACATTCCAACGGACACAAGAACCAACTATCCAATCTGAAAAATCTCTCGAATCCTGACGTGTAAATGTGGCGATCATAGAGTCATAAGGCATGATGCAACTAATGTCCAAATGTATCACATGAGAGGAATGAACAAGAAAGGTGCATGCATTAAAAACAATATGCTTTTATGTGAAGCCCATGATTGGTTACTCACAACTGAAGAAACATGTTACGTCCAAACAATGTTTTTTTTTTTTTTTAAAATGAATGTTTTTTTTTTTTGTAGTAAAAAAAACAAACTAGGAAAAAAAAACAAAAAACAAAATAGACTACTCGACCAACAAAAAACAAATAGCAATTACAGTAACAAAAGGACCAACTCAATCAATGAGACATACCCCAACGGAATTGTCAACAGACATATGACGTGAATAACTACCATTAAGATTCCACATGTTAATCTTTTTAGCCTTAGTAACCGTATGATTAGCAAGACAATGCAAATCACATCTCTTGACCCATATGAGTTTGGCCTTCACCTGAGAGCTCTTGCCCTGACCAATAGACATATGTCTAGGTTTCATTATGTCTTCAGTGTGGCCATCATTATACCCAACTGGTCTAGGCATTTGACCATTGTTCCATCGGGCAAAGTTATCATAAGACCATCTATTGTTAGTGGCATAAGCATGTTTAGCATTGGGATAACCATGCAATTTAAAGCAGTTTGGTCTAACATGACCCTTAACTTGACAATAGTGACATGTTGGAATAAATTTAGGAGTTGCTTTTTTATTATCAAGGGGCTTTATATCAAAATTCTTAGCAGTATTTATAGTATGGAATTTAGACGTTACCTCTTTAGGTTTTGCTTCGTTCAATTTATCTGCAAGTTGTTTAGAAGATGAAGCTCCATGAAAGCCAAGTCCAGACCTATCACTCGTTGGCCTTTGTATGCTAAGAATTTCATCCAACTTCTTTGACCCTGCATTTAACCGCTCAAAAACATTGTTAGCATTAGTCAATTCAATATTCAATTCTTCAACTTTTCCTTCACATAATGCGTTTGACTCAATCAAGAGTTTGTTTGTATCTTGGAGGCTTCCAACTTCCTTCCTAAGCTCATCTCGTTCATTAGTAACACCATTCAACAACCCTTGCAATTTCTCTACCTGTTCCTTCACGGTAACCAACTCCACACTAGAACTATTACATTTTTCAGCCAACTTAAAATTTGTCTCAATGATTTTTACACTCTCTCTATAAAGCATTTGATACTTTTCTCTCAACTCCTGAAAACTCTCAACTTCATCTCCTTCCTCATCCTCACTATCATCAGATGATTCATGCTCACTAAAATTAGATTGAAGGGATGCCCCAAATGCAATGAAATTCGTGTTGTTCTCTTGTTCTTTCTCAAACTTTTCGGAATCACTATCATCATCCCAAGTTATATTGACTTTTAAATTAGTCTTCTTTTTCAGTTTGTTAACACATTCATGTGCTAGATGACCGTAACCATAACATTCATAACATTTAAGACCTAGTGGTGCCCCTTTTTCTTCCCTTTTTTCTTTTCCAGAAGAGAAATTAATTCTTCCTTTATTATTGGATATTTTAAAACTTGAATCATGGCTAGTCCTATTCTTTTTTAAAAACTTTTTAAAGTTCTTACTATCTTGTGTCGGAATAAGATTCGAATAATGATTCCTATTTTTATTCATGTTCATCGTAAACGCTAAGGATCCACTCAAGAAAAAAAACTTTCTTAATCAAAGAGCGACCCGCTCTGATACCAATTGAAAAATCCTAGCTCGCCTAGGAATATAAATTTATTGTGTTTCTATCTCTTCTATCAATTAATCCACAGATTACTATATCAACCGAATCAAGAAACAGAAAGCAATAAATGATGAACAATAACGAACACAAGATATACGTGGAAAACCCCTTAAAAAGGGTAAAAACCACGGGAGGAAATCAAACACTATAAACCATTGTACGGTTACAAACAAACCTATACTTACAACCTAGAATCGCTCTCGGTTGACCAAGGTTGATTGCCGAATCACTCGTTCACCGCACCCAGTGTTTAACCGCCGCTGCCTTGAATCCACAAGTCCTCCGAGATACTTCCAGAATCCACCGGAAGAAACGATTCACTCAATAGAATCAAAGTTTGAAAAGAACTCTTGGAATTGTTCTGAAAGCTCGATGATCAACGGATCATGTGATTATTCCAAGAGACAAGCCACAATCTCCCTTAAGTATTTTTCTAATTTGGAGCAAGAGAGAGGCGGCACAAATATATTCGATAGCCTTGAAATTCCAAAAGACACGCATATAAATATATGCCGAAAAAATAGGAAGGTTGCTCGAGCACTGTGTATAACCTGTCTTTGAGTTGCTCAAGCACTGTGACTGGAAAACCTTCCTATATTGTCACACACGTGATTTCTTCATTTCCTTTTCTGATATATGCACGAAATCATCCTGCCTCATGATTTCCTTCTATGCTAATTTCCTTACCAATCTTTACCACTCTCAATTACATTACATAATCAAAATACTTCCTAAACAAATGCTCTAGGAAGGAAACATAATAAATTACAACCCAATTTACGGATACAAATCATTGTGTATGTTGGTCATGGGATTTGCCAAAACATAGACCTTACACGACAATTAACTTCTCTTCAAACATTACCATTTTTTATTGTGGGACAAGACGAAGGGCGCCGAATTGAAGAGCTGGGATTCTTAACCAACCTCAGAGGCGAATTAGGGATTTACAGACTTGAGAATGTGGCAAACAGAGCAGAAGCACAAAAAGCAAATTTGTCATGCAAGCCATACATTCAGGTGCTAAGTTTTAGCTGGAGTGATGAAAGAAAAGAAAAGATTAACAACGACGAAGATGTGTTGGAAGGCCTTCTACCACACAACAGTTTAAAAGGCTTACGCATTACGCGCTTTGAGGGCGAAAATTTTGCATCGTGGATGATGACACCAAGTTCCACGTTGGTGCTTTGTAATTTGGTTAAGATAAAGTTGACGTACTGCAACAAATGCAAACAAGTTCCAGCACTGGGGCACCTTCCTTGTCTTGAGGAGGTTGTGATAGATGGAATGGAGAACTTGGAATGTATTGGGGTTGAGTTCTATGGTCCTATTAGTGAAGGCGCAGATGTATTTCCATCATTAAGAGTACTCATCCTAAGAGATGTACGAAACCTAGTGAAATGGATGGGTGCAGATGAGTGTGCTGGATCCGTTTTTCCTTGCCTTGAGGTGTTGGAGATGGCGTGTTGTGATAAGTTGATTACTGCCCCAGGTCATTTCCCATCAATTAAGGAATTGATAATTTCTTATCCCAGCAGCCAGGCATTTGAAAAGATGAGCAGCACAATTACCACACTAGAGCACTTGGTATTCTATAGTGTCTCAGGGCCAGAGCTCAACTTGGTACTCGAACGAATGCTGGTAAAAAACAAATTTCTAAGAAAAATTTCAATTTCTGATTGCGATGACTTGTCATTCTTGCCCAATAGGCTAGGAAATCTTGCATATCTCTCAGAAGCTAGTCTGCAGAACTGCTCAAGTCTAACATGTTTTCCAAGTGGGCTATACCTCCCTGTATCTCTTGAGAGTTTAACGATAGGTCATTGCCCTAAACTAATGGTGGCCAACCATGTTCCTAACAGCCCATGTCCCTCAAGGAGCTTACGTTGGTGGGCTTTGAGACATTGACAACTGACTGGACCAGGTTCCTGCTTTCTCTCACTGGCCTTAGAAGTTTGGAAATTGGTAATTTCTCAACTGAGCTTGATTATTTCCCCTGGCCTCATCCTTTTGTTGCTGCTGCTGGAGAGAAAGAGGAGGAAGATGAATCCATCACCCAACAACGAAACCACCTTCAGTACCCCTTGGTTTCCTTGGAGACCCTGACGTTAAAAGGGCAGGAAAGTGTCAAATCTCTGCCAGAGCACCTTCAGCATCTCACTGCCTTAAAAGCGTTGACACTGGGATATTTTCATGGGTTGGAATCTCTGTCTGAGTGGCTGGGAAACCTTTCCTCTCTTCAGTCTCTCTATATTCATCATGCAGATAAACTGATGAAATTGCCCGAAGCAGAAGTAATGCAAAGCCTCACCGAGTTACGCTCTTTGGATTTTTATGATTGTCCGCTTCTCAAGGAAAGATGCAAGAAGGAAATCGGCCCGGAGTGGCACAAGATCCGCCATATTCCATCAATCACGATAGATGACGAAGAACTTCAATCGCAAGATCAATTACTAGCAAATTGGTAAGCTGATGATCCCCAATTTTGTGTGATTTCTTCTTTAATATGTCTTCCCCTCTCATGCTTTCTTTGTTTCATTGCTGATCTCTCTCTCTCTCTCTCTCTCTCTCTGCAGATTTTGGAGAAATAACGGCAATCCAACCTTTTCTGCTTTGACTTTTGAGCTAACCACAACTTCATTCCCTGCCGATCATTTAACTTCTCTTCTGCTCCGACCAGAACAGCAAATTGCATTTACTTATCCGTAAAAGAATTCCTTTCTAACTTCTGTTGCCATTTCTTGATGTTATACGACAAGTTTCTATCCATTCAATATGCACTTGCTAGCGAGTACTTCTTTATATCAACAGATATAATTGAGTTTGGGAAATGATTTTGGTACTCTACTTTTTACAAAATACACTCCCTCTTTGTCATTCTCATATACTTTACTGACTTATCGATGCTATATTTGTGATTAGATAATGCTGATTAAGAGACTTACTTAATTTGCACTTCCATAATTTTTTTGTAGGATAGCTATCCGTTGACACTTAACAATCTGTTTTATTCTTTTGGCCCAAAGAAACTGTGATTTATATAATCTGATAAGAAAGTGATTTGTCATTGATGTTTAGGTAAAACCTTCTCTTTGTCAACTTTTTGCAAATTGACATTGACTTCATGGCTAATGGTATCTTTGAATTAAAAGCTTCGGTTAACGTGTTTACGAATTTTACGTACTCACTTACTCGTATTCTGATTCACATCAACAGTATTCAGTTTAAAAGTTATCCATTTTTTTTTATCAAAGTTAACCAATCAATCGATCAATATACTAAGCAATGTGTTGTATATGATGTTTAGGAGATAATGCTTTGCTCAGCTTTCTGCTATATGATGTTTATTATAATGTCTTCAACCGTAAGGCATTACTAGGTTCTTCTATTTGGAATATGCAACTGAAATATACTTTTGTGTTTGAATACATTCGTTCTTTCTGATGATTGTTTTTTTCTTTATGCATTTAAATGCTCCTTCATCCCAATTTCTTTGTCCCTTTTGGGCAGTCGTGACCTTTAATTAGGTCGACAATTGATATCTAAAAGATTTCCCAATCAAAAGATCTCACTTTGCTCTTGCAGACAAAGATTTCAAAATCATCTGAAAAGAAATAAATTAGAAGATATCTGGATAGTTAAAATGGGCAAAGAAGCCGGCAGGAAGGGACCATTGCTTCTTCTTGCACAATTTGCTGCTATGTAGTCGATCATCATGTTGATTTTAGAAGCTACTTATATATAGTGATTGCCTGCAATTTGTAACTACGAACACCATCTTCCAATTACTTGACATAGGGACTTTTCTTAGGATGACAGATGACTACTTGACTGTAATGGGAACGACTAGACCCTTTCGTGTTAACATTACATAACTGAGGTTATGATGTGAGGTTATAGTACTAGATGAATTTTTTTGTCTGCTCAAGTTATCAGCTTGTGCATGGGTTGTACAACTAGATGTTATACAGATGGCTAATGTCTTTAGACTCGATTTTGTGTGTTTCCTTTCTCCCAGTCATTACTGGATTCGCTGCCGGCCTTATTGCTCATGTTACTGAAGGTGTGAATTCTGGTGATTATGCTTAGTCAAGTGGTAATCTGGATGGCCTCTGTCTCCTGCACTCTGGCTTCTTGATGGTGCTCCACTTGCTTCTTTCCTGTGCTTCATCGATCTGCTTTTGTTTCTGGTGGTTGCTCCTGTTGTCTGCTGCTGCTCTGTTTGATCTTCTTTATTTGATGGATTTTTGCTTTGCCCTTGCTTTCATCTGTATGTTCTGTCACATTTTCCTTATTGCTAGCTGCTTGTTTCTGCTTCATTAGTTTTCTGGGGTATGCCCCTTGTAGGATGTTCCTTTGTTTTTGTGCTCTATTCACTTGCCCTCCCAAAATAATCTTGCACTTCCAGTTTTTCTTTCTACTGCAGAAAACATACACTGATGTGAGTTATGCATCGTTTGTGCTATTGGAAATTTGAAGTACGATTATAGATTGTTTAGAATGCCTCCATAGGCATAATTAACTTTTGGTGAACTAGCTAGTTTGGACATAGCGCTGATATTTTTAGTGTAAAACTTTGGAGCTGAACCATAACGGAACCTTTTTTTGCGGCTTGGGCTGATTTGGTTCCAGATATTAAACTGTTCAATTTTGGTCCAAGAGGAACTGTAGGTGTGTATACCACCATACCGGTTAAGTTTTTGGTACGCCTAGAAACCGAACCAAATCAATTCATCTTTCGCGGTTCTCCCAAAGTCTCGTGTGCCAGTCCCATTTTTTTGCAGGATACTTGTATCTGATATACAAACACAACTTTTATCATATTGATATAGTTTCTGGTTGAACTGGAGATCAGAATAAAAGATCCACAGATAAAAAAAAAATATTGGCACCACTCAAGCATTTTACCGGTCCTGTTTGATTTCACAGCCCCCACACTATAAATTCCATAAGCTGTAAAGACTACATCCTACTAAACATTAAAAATTTATCACTAAACAGTTTTAGTGACAACAATTTTGTCACCCAGGACTGCACACGCCCTGGAACTTATGCCTCTGCACTCTACCACTAATTCAGCAGATAACATCGTCAACCATGCTCGATGAACCCATACTAGCAATGAACCCGTACTATGCACGGATAATAACACCGAACCTATGCTAAATTAGTGATTTGATTAATATAATTAATCGATTTCATTCTTGATGAACACATTTATGTACTGGTGGTAACAGGGCATACTTTTTACACCTAAGAAAATGTAAACATAAACAAAAAATATGGTGCCTTACATCAAAATTTTATTTTAAATTTGAATTTTAAAATCACAATTATGCGCTAATCATTTTGTGCATAGCACGAGTTTTTTTCTAGTAGTATTATAAAGCAAAATATTCGTGTAGAAATTAGAGGCATAATAGCAGCCTCCATCACAATGATTAGTGCATAGTATAATTTAACATGACCATTACGTGTAGAGTTGTGGATACTCTTTTCACGGCTCAACTTCTTGTTACGTAAGATGCACAATCTAACATGGCGTCCTTTTTTTGGTGTTCCACTTTCATTGCAACATATGGGTAATTGTCTTTCCCTATTGGATCGAATAATATTAGGATCGAAAGTAAAGAAAATTACGCAATCTATTCTTACCGTTAGGAGAGGAAGGGAACTAAGAACAAATGTTTTGCGATTTGAAATTAAAATCGTTTGGAGGTGAGATGGATAGGATAGGTTAAGAGGAGATAGTGAGAAAAATGGGATGATTAGATCGAGCACCTACACACATCGGATGGAACTGAGTTCTTGCAAGCCCACTTGGAATTATTTTTAAAAAATTTGAACGGCTCGGATCATCTATATGGGGCCCGGAGTGATCCCCGTGTGCCATTTGTGGCCGGAGTCGGTGGCCACGGTCGGTTCCTCTAGCATTTTCGTTTGTTCACCCTTCTGATAAATAGGTGAATTCAAAGGTAAAAATTACTGTTAAAAGTTCTAAAAGTCGCGGTTTGAATTATTTTGTTACAGTAAGACCCCATTCCATTAACATTTTTTCTACTTTTTTTTATTTTGTCCGTATTCAAATTTTTTTCATGTTTGTTAGTTTTACACCTTACTTTTTTACTTTTCCGATTCGTCTCGTCGAGGTGAATCGGAAAGTAAAAAAAAATGAGGCATAAAACTCCGAAAAGAGAAAAAAAAATTCAAATAAGGACAAAATTGAAAAAAGTCCTAAAAGTTTTTTTTCGGTCAAACAACTTTTAGGAATTTTTTTTTTAAGTCCTAAAAGTTGCTATTGGAACAAGGGTATAAAATTGGGATTTTGATTTTCGCACTCCACTTTTTATTGATGGTGGCGCTTCACTTTGTTCATGAAGTTACCAGTAACTTTTCGTTAAAAGTGGAGCGCTATCAGTAAAAAGTGGAACGTGAAAATCACTTTGATAAGGATTGAAATCCAATTTTGAACATCAAGTGTAAAGCCGTATAAGGTGAAGACCACAAGATTATTTTGGGACTGCACTTTTTTTTTTCCCATGAACCCAATAGGGACTGCACATAAAAAAAAAATTCATTTGATAAGGACTGAAATCCGATGGATTTGATTTATTGCAAAATCCTCTGTTCGTCAAGCTCTACAAGTTACTACAACAATGTCTCACGTCAATGATGTCAAATTTGACATGAAATGCCAAGTCGATAGATTGGTATTTGAGCCAGCTCCAATCACAATGTAATAATTTTAATAAATGTCACTTCACATCTTCTCTCACATATGAAATTAACATGTAATGTCAGATTTTTTTAAAATTACTTTATTTTTAAAAAAAATGAATAAAATAACAGATAAAAACCAGACTAAGGTGAAAACATACGAAAATCATAAATTTGACACGTGAATAAGCAGCTTCAGCTTGAGATTCTCTATAAGATACATGCATGATTGAGATCATTGAGCTAGAACTCATAATGGATCGAAGATTGCATAAGCATTTGAAGAATTTGGATTGCCAATACATTCAAGATAAATTTAAGTGGTACCCAATAAGCATTTTAAGCTTCTGTTTTTTTTTTTGGTCAAAAATTGAGAATATATATTAATAATTATCCAGCGGCACCTACATAATAGAGTTCATTACAAGTATCTTAGACAAAATTAAACTAATCATCTAACCATTGGTTGATCATTCCCCGTAATTTTTCATTGGACACGAATCCATCGTTTAACGGAGGTTTCAAGCAGTAGATCTCTTCAGTATCTAAACTAAGAGGAGTGATTGGTAATGTTCGTACAATTTTAAAGTCGTGGAACAAGCTTATTCTAAAATTTGTGTTATGATGATTATATTTGGTGAGAGTACTGTGAATGTCATGTAATTAGTTACTCCAGTTGTTATTGGTTTATTGGTATGAGGTAGGCCAAGCAGGGTTTATCTTATCGATGGATAAGTGACATGCAAAACACTCTTTTGGTATTTGAAATACGATCGCTTTGCATGCTTGTCAATCTTAAGTATTTGAGAGAGTGATACTATCACGACAACAAATAAAGAGTTTATTGCTTAGGGTTTACTACATATTTAAATTACATGTCAAAAAAAATAAAAAAAAGTCTTTGAAAAATTTGTCTCGCCACTAACTTTGCGATATTCGAATGAATCGTAGTGCACGTAAAGATCACTCAGGCTTGTTTGATTCTCCTTTCAAAAAATTTCTCTCCAAAATTTTAGACTTTCATAATCCATTTTTTTCGTCTTTATTAATTTTTTATCATAATTATTACTTACTTTTTTAAACTTTTTAGATTTATATAGCGTACCTCAATTCAAAAATATAAAAAAATTATTAAAATTTTAAAAAAATTGTCAATACGCAGACTTATGAGATTTTTTACTCTCAAAATTGACGGCCAAACAAAGAGAGTACTCACATTTTGTTCGCTCTCCACCAATAAACGTTCGGATTTGGTCCACGTGTACAAATGAAACGCGATATATCGCCGGCTACTTAAAAGAAACATTAGGAAAACAGATAACGGAATTAGAGACGAATTTAAATACTCCAAGAAAAAGGAAACGAGAAGAAGGGAGCTGCGTATGACGACATGAGGAGAGAGAGAGAGAGAGAGAGAGAGAGAAGAGAGAGAGACCCTAAAGAAAAGCCCTAACCCTCACAAAATATCGCGATAAATCACCAAAATTTCTAAAATCTGCAACTTCCGATTCTCTCTCTCTCTCTCTCTCTCTCCGAAGTACCCGACGAGTTCTCTCTTTCCATCTCTGTAAGCTTTCCTTATACTATTTCTCGCTGTTTTCTCTTTCACCGTTTTTCTTCACTCCTCCTCCCATATATGCGCGCGCGCACGAACAAATTCATATCTGCATATCCATATACGCATCTTAAATATATCGTTTCAGTATACGCATGTCCCTCTGTAATTGACGAAAATCTGGAAGGGATTCGATTACGTTCGTTTGTGGTGATCTTGTGATAACCCGTTTGGTTCCTGAGAAAATGGAGGGGGATGAGGAAAAAGAAGAGCGTTGAAACTGTTTCAGCTTTTTTGGGTTGTCTCAGTTTTTTGATCTAGGCTAAATTTCTGAGGTGGGGTGAGGATGAAGTACGAAGATGCGATTAGAGAGTTTAGTGCACTGATTGAGTGAAGGCTGTGAAGTTAGAGAGATATTCGACCCTACTGCTCTGTTCAACTTCAAATATGCTATGAGTCAAAATATTGACCTAGTTTTGAAATTCACTTCCGAGTTTCATTAAACTGTTCATTGAAAGGTTCAATGGTCAGATTGCTGAATTCTGAAAATTTTCGAGGAATGTCAAATTTTTGGGCTGTCTTCTAAGATTTTGGCCGATTCCTGTGTCTAATTGTCATTGAGAGAAGTTTTTTTGATATGAAATTATGAATTTGAACTTTTAGCCTTGTGCATTTTTTGGGGGGTGATGGTCAGGGATGGGTGGCTAGTTTACGGTTACCTCAACTAAACCCCTCCTAGATTTGGTCAAAGGCAGGCCATTTACGTGGTGACTAAGGAATTCACAAGAAATTATTTTCTTGCAGTTTAGCCCAAGAGTCGAATTGTGTGGGGAGTACCCCACCAACCACCTGGACTAACCCTGAAGGTTCTTGTGCATTTTGTTGTACAGAGGAAAAGTCTCGGCACAAAAAATTATCTAAATTTAAAAGTATATACTCCCTCCGTCCCAATTTACTTGTCCCAGTTCCAATCTAACTGGATTAAAAAACTACTTATATCTTTAAAGTGGTAATAAATTTTATATCCAATATGGATCTTGTTTGATAGATCTCGATTTGTTCTATAATTCAATGTTTTCGAAATCACCTAAAACATTATAAATTACAAAATATAATTAATTGAAAAGTGACACGAACTTCTAAAAATGACAAGTAAATTGGGACGGAGGGAGTATAAGAATGTTACTCGAAGAATTGACTAACTTGTGAGGACTGAGGAATAAAATGATGGCTAATGATTCAGTAGAGGAATGGTCCTAGACTGGGCTTTGCAGGAATTGTGTTCCCATAGCAAGATCTGCTTGATTTGGAACAACATATACTTCCTATTTGGATGACTGCTGGTTTGAAGGTTGATTGTAGGAGCTTTAAACCATTTACGTGCGAAGGAGATAGGCATTTTTACAAAAGCTATATGAAATGTTGAAAGGGAAAAAGTCTAAAGGAACACTAACTGTTTTGGATCACAACTTAGACAGTTAATTGACATACTTCTCAATAGAAAACCGTCATCATACAATACAATAAACCAAATATAATCAGGTTTATGTCGTGTTTTATTGCTATGACAGTGTAGATCAGCTAGGCAACACCACGAGGTTTGAACACTCGAGGAGGGGGCCCTCGTTGCTCATACGTGAGCACGTGGAGGTGTATGATTGGTCCACTTGTCACCTACGAGGCTAACACGTGGCGACATGCCTCTAGGAGATGTGGTGATTGTGTGGAGACACCACAGCGTTGGAGCCAGATCTCTGTACCCTCAATTTCTTGCATTGTGTTTTTAGTGCGGCTGCGTAAATACTTTCCTTTGATTCTCTTGGAAACAAACAAATATTCTTGGTTTCATGCTTTTTCGTGTACTTCCCCGCTAGAATCATACTTGTCCATTTGGTCAAGGCAGCATGAACACTCACGAGCCAAAGCATTCTATTTCTCTTATGACTATGGACCATCTAATGTTGAAACATATTTATTGCTGGTAGCTTAGCATTTCTTCTTCTTTTTTCATACACTTTGCTCATATTTATCCTGCTGGTGTTGCTTGTAAGGTTGAGGCTCATGAGTGTTGATTGTGTGCACCTTAACTTCCTTAAAGTTTAGTGTGTATTTATGAATATCAATCATATTGTTCCCTACATTGCTGTTGTTGGCACTCTTTTTCTCTGTTATTATCGTGGTTGATCTACTTCATTTTCATTTCCTCAATTGGTAGTTCCTGAAAATTGTTTGCTGACTTTGATCTTCTGTCTGGTTTTAGCAAGTACAGAGGACGGAAGGGCATCAGCATCGCCAGTAAGTCCTTGCCTTTTTCTTGTCACAAATTTCGTTTAAAAATAAATAAATAAAGATTACAAAAAAAAGTTGCATGCATCCTGGAGCATGGTTATTGTGACAGTTGGGGCTTATCCACCTCACTTAAGCAGTATTGTCAAATTTTTGCAAACCTTTTAATATGTTGAGATAAGCTACCCTTGCAAAATTCTACTGACCAAAGGTAGGAAAAAGAAACTTTTTGTATAATTACACTTCTTGTGAACAAGTTGCTGTTACAGTCAAAGTCTGGTAGATTGATTTGTACAATAGAGTATGGGTTATGTCTCTCTCTTATAAATACGGATCTTGTGCTTTTGGAGTTTGTGACGCTCAACTATAGTGATAAAAAGTAGTAGACTGCAAATTCTGGGTCATGAATTCTGGTTTTTCGTCCAACCACACCACCTGCAGAATTCAAGAGAAGTCAGTATTGACTCCTCCCAGTAATCTACAAATAACCATATGAGCAGTGTGATAGTCTTAGGTAGGACGAAAAATTATCAATGTTTGCATTCAAGAATTAAGACCTTAAAAGCACAGATATTCTTCCAAAATGAGGTGATATTTCGTTTTCAGTTTGTTTTACTCTTCGTCATAAATATTAGTTTAAGGTTGAATAGTGGAGAGAAGGAAATCAGCTATAACAACTTATTAATAAATTGGTTCTTTATTTTCATGGCAGTGGTTCGAGAAAAAGATGTTTGTTGGGAATATGCTGATAAGTTAGATGGTAACAAGGTGAGATGCAAATTCTGCTCCAGAATTCTAAATGGCGGCATTAGCAGATTAAAGCATCATCTTTCAAGGATTCCTAGTAAAGGTGTAAATCCGTGTAGCAAAGTAAGGGATGATGTCACTGATAAGGTGAGGGCAATAATAGCATCAAAGGATGATGGCAAAGAGAATTCCATTCCTAAGAAGCAAAAGCCAGTAGAAGCAAAATCTCCTGTAAATTCTTCTGCAAGCAAATCCCTCATTTCCATCGACACGCCATCTCCCATTGCCAAAATATTTCCACCTCTCACAATGGTGACCTCTTCCCCTGCAACAAACGACCAAGAAAATGCAGACAGGAGTATTGCTTTGTTCTTTTTTGAGAATAAACTGGACATCAGTGCAGCTCGTTCGATGTCGTACCAGCTCATGATTGATGCAGTGGGAAAATGTGGTATCGGATTTAGGGGTCCATCTGCAGAAACCCTGAAGACTATTTGGCTGGAAAGGATCAAATCTGAAGTGAGCTTACAGACAAAAGACATTGAGAAAGAGTGGGCTACAACAGGTTGTACTATAATTGCCGAAACATGGACAGATAACAAATCTAAAGCTCTGATCAACTTCTTTGTTTCATCTCCTTCCAGAACCTTTTTTCACAAATCAGTAGATGTATCTTCACATCACAAGAACATAAAATTCTACCCTGATTTGTTTGACTCCATACTACAAGATTTTGGCCCAGAGAATGTTGTGCAGATAATTGTGGATAATAATCTCAACTGCATTGGTTTATCAAACCATCTCCTGCAGAACTACGGAACCATGTTTATGTCCCCTTGTGCTTCCCACTGTGTGAATGCGATCTTGGAGGAGTTTTCTAAGGTAGATTGGGTGAACAGATGCATATTGCAAGCACAAGCTATTTCCAAGTTTGTGTATAACAACTCAGGGGTTCTTGATCTGATGAAGAAGTTCACTGGGGGGCAAGAAATCATTAAGACTGGTATCACAAAACCTGTTTCCAACTTTCTTTCGTTGCAGTCTATATTGAAGCAGAGGTCAAGATTGAAGCATATGTTCAACAGCCCTGAGTTTTCTTCAAATCCTGTTTATGCAAATAAATCTCAAAGCATGACTTGTATTGAAATACTGGATGATGGTGAGTTCTGGAGAGCAGTTGAAGAGTGTGTTGCTTTTTCTGAGCCATTTCTGAAAGTGCTAAGGGAAGTATCCGGAGGGAAACCCGCCATGGGATATATATATGAGCTGATGACCAGAGCCAAAGAGTCAATAAGGACATACTACATCATGGATGAGATTAAGTGCAAGACCTTTTTAGATATTGTTGATAAAAATTGGCACAACCACCTCCATTCACCTCTCCATGCAGCAGCCGCATTTTTGAACCCTAGCATCCAGTATAATCCCGAAATCAAGTTTCTTCGGTCTATAAAAGAAGATTTTTTGAGAGTTCTGGAGAAGCTACTACCCACACCTGAATTAAGACGAGACATTACCAATCAGATTCTGTTGTTTACAAGGGCAACCGGGATGTTTGGTTGTAACCTTGCAAAGGAGGCAATTGATACAGTCTCACCTGGTAAGCATATAATTTTCCGTAGGGTATATGGTTATATTAAGAACTTTCATACATTGCACTCTTTTGTTTGCTAATTCTTATGATATATTAGTGGGAAAAACAGTTTGATAACCGAATTTATCCTCTATTTTAGCCATAGTGACCTGTTTAGTACCTGTCACTGTACATAGCGATATAAACAGGTTCTTTCCTCAAACCTCACTTGAACTTTTATTGGTAGAAGTTGGATAATACTCCTATTTGATGGTTCGTAAAAGATGATATTAGAAATCTTAGAAATATTCATTATGCAAGTTTCTTTATGTTTCAATTTTTGATGGGTTGTTGGTTATTGCAAAGTTAGCAGAAGAGGTTTAAATCTGTTGTAATCAACTGAATTCAACCACTCTTAAGTAAAAGAAGAAAACTAAACTTCCCAGATGCACGTTCCTGTCTGCACACAGATGAATTTTGCTACTATTTTGTTTCTGAAAATGCTGCCATTGATTTCAGTGGCTGTGTTAGCCAGTGAATAGTAAACTATATTGCGCTTTTATTTCTAAACATAAATTTAAGCTCCTTGTCACTCAAACTACTTGTGAACTGTTATCAATTGTATACAGTTTGTGCAGGTTAAGCTGTTAAGCCAGTGATTTGTTCTCGTTGTTTTCTTATTGCATGCATCAGAGATAGAAAACTAAAATATGAGAGAGAGAGAGAGAGAGTGTGCGCGCGCGCGCGTGTGTGTGAGGTCGTGTATGCATTCTTGCATTATTTGCATGTATGTGTGTACAGTACGAGATATATGTTGAAATACTAAACATAGTGCAAATACAATAATGCAGGGCTTTGGTGGGAACAGTACGGTGACGCTGCTCCGATGTTGCAACGAGTTGCCATTAGAATACTCAGTCAGGTTTGCAGTACTCCTACAGTAGAGAAGCAATGGAACACATTTAAGCAAATCCACTCAGAGAAGCGCAACAAGATTGATAAGGAAACACTGAATGACCTCGCCTACATAAGTTACAACCTCAAGTTGTCTAGATCAACAAAGTCCAAGTCTCCAGAATCCGACCCACTTCAACTTGATGACATTGATATGACTTCAGAGTGGGTAGAGGAAGCTGAAAGTTCAAGCCCCACTCAATGGCTTGACCGATTCGGTTCTGCTCTGGATGGGAGCGACTTGAATACGAGACAGTTCAGTGCTGCTATATTTGGTAGCGCCGACTTATTCGGTTTGTAGTCTTGCAGCCCCATGAGCTTGTTGGTTTCCTTAATTTCGCTTAAGTTACGCCGCAATCTTGCTTTCGTAGAATTTGTTGTATGAGTAGGTAGTTAGTTAGACAGCAAGTCAGTTTTCTTTACTCATTGCAGTGGCTTGATAGTTCTTGCCTTCTTGTAGATATTAGGTATGTTTGCTTGTAAAACAATCCGCCAGTTAGACAAGTACGCTTATCGATTTGTATTCCCTTGTAATTATGGAGTAAGGATCCTCTCATGTGACGATATCGCGTGATCCCACATGCACAAAATTAGATCCACTGTGGCCCCATTTGACAACCTGTTCATTTTGTAGATCACGTTATGTTAATCATCCAAGCATAAAACTGACTAATGAGGCAATGATAAAAGTTTGGTCAAATCAGATCTGTTTTTGCGAGCAATGAACTAGTAGACTCTGACCATCAATTGCTCTTAAAATAAGTATGGTTCGTTCTAATAGAAATCAATGTCCGGTTAACTTGATTTTTTTCATAAATGGTGAAACGTCTAGACCAATAAAAATAAATGGTTTGGATCATGAAATGAGACCGTGATGAATCCAATTTTGAGTCACATGAGAAGATCTTGATTATAAGGTATGGGTTTCACCAGGATTTCCAGGATTCATGCAGGAAGAACTGGCATGAGATAGATATTGAAATATACGGAGTAATGTTTTTGAAAAAAATTCGCATTTGTTAGTTTTGCGTCAAAACTTTTGTGACTTATTAATTCGTCTGGCGAGAGGAATCAAAAAAGTATAAAATTTTGTTCAAAACTCATAATTTTTTTAAAAAGACAAAAATAAGTAAAAAAAAAATAAAGTTCTCTTTTGGACTTATTTTTGTTTTTATTCAAAAAAATTGTGAGTTTCGATCATACTTTTTTACTTTTCCGATTCCTCTCTACAAGATGAATCAATAAGTCACAAAAATTTAAGGGGAAATTCCTGGCCGGTCCCAAATTTTATATGGGGTTCCATGCAAACCCTTTTTTAAAGTGCTATCCCATCTAGACCCTTTTTAAAGATGCTTTTACTATTTTACCCCAATCACTTTTCATACCCCAAGAATTCACACCTCCCAAAATTCACACCCCCAAGAATTCACACCTCCCAGAATTCACACCCCGCCCAGAATTCACACGCCTTTACAAAATTCACACCGTTTACAGAATTCACACCAGGTACGAAACCAGGATGTACCCAATTGAGATACATCTAGATTAAAGCAATTACATTAAAGAAGAAAATAACGTAATTCAATCAAGGGGGGTTTTTACTCGAATAATCCAGAAACTGAACCTGAGATTTAGAATCGGAGATGGGTTATGTGCAGAAAAAAATTAATGTTTGGGGGTATGAATTATTCGTTTGAGAGATGTGAATTCTGCATTTTAATGGGTGTGAATTGTTTTATTTTGGAGGGTGTGAATTATGCTTTTGAAGGAAGTGAATTATTTCATTTTGGAGTGTGAATTTTGTATATTGAGGAGTGGGTTGTGTAGATGATGTGTGAATTTTGCATTTAAGGGGTGTGAATTCTCTCATTTCGAGGTATGAATTCTGTATTTGGGGGATTGAGTTGTGATGTGTGAAAAGACAAAATTCACACTCACAATTTAACAAATTTACAGAATTCACACATTCGAAAAAGACAGAGTTTACACTCACAATTTAACAATTCACACCTAAGAGTTTAGGCACTTTCATAGGGTACCCCTAAGGTTTAGGCACTTTACACCCCCCAAGAATTCACAACCCTATAATTTACACCCAAAAAAATCACACTTCAAAAAATTCACATCCAAGAAATCACCCCATCTTGGGAATTCACATCCCATCTTGGCCGATTACACAATTCACACCTCTAAAGACGTAAAAAATAAGGTTTTCAAAAATTAATGAGTAACAAAATGAAGAATTCACACCAAAATGAAAAATTTCCACGTTCGAAAAAAATAAAATTCACACTTAAATTTAGAATTCACACATTCAAAAAAGATACTTCACACTCATAAAAAGAATTCACACCCTTGAAAAACGAGAAATCAATTGAGACTCGTCTTTACTGAACACATCAATTGAATCCCAATCATGGACAAATTGAACAAATCAATTCACACTAGCTCAAGTACAACAATCTATAACAATACAAGAACAAAACGATTACGAGAGAAATCAATGACTAGCTTTCATCCTGGATTCATCTCTGAAATTCATACCAAATTGGTGAAAAATCTCATTCTTCTCTCTCTCTCTACATAATGTACATATATATATAATATAATTATATATCAAAACTTGTACTGTACAATTCACACCCCTTTACAGAAATTCACACTCATTTGCAAAATTTCACACCCCACAAATCAACAATGAATTCTTGGGGATGTGAATTCTTAAATTATCAGGAGTGTGAATTCTTGATGTGAATCACATACAATTCACACATACACAATTCACACTCCCAAATTAACAATTCATTAATACTTTCGTTCATCCGTATAAGGCAGCCAAATTGGAGCTAAATTCTTACATACCTAACCATCTTCGTATACAAGTCAGTACATTAATCAAACACGTTGTGCGCATCAAGATCAAGACTCTGTCCCTCAACCTCAACCACATAATGAATGGCCCTTGTTACTTTCCCTCAGTCTTGTAATTCCTCAAAAACCTCAATCACATTTTTGCGGCGGAGTTGGGGTGGCGTCCCCGGCGACGGAGGACCGGTCACGTCGACCCCGGCAGACGCCGGGAGAGGAGAACGTCGTGCCGATTGGACTCGAGATCGAGTCGTCCGCTGGTGATGTACTCGTGTCCGCCATCGGTGAATATTGCGGCATCGCTCAGGCAAACACTGTAACTGCTGAAAATTGGGATAAAGAACTACGATGACTACAAAGTCTCCTCAGGGCTGAACCACGACGATGACGGGCAGTACTCGCGGTTGCTGGAGATCGACGAGAAGTACTTCGTTGTTTTGGGGAAATCAGCGAGTTCGTTGAGGGGAACTGGGGTGAAGATGAGAGCATGGGTATTTTGGAAAGATCACTTAAAACAGGGTTTAGGTGGGTAGGGTTTAATGCGAGGTGGATCTGAACAGCTAGAGGAAGACAAAATTGGGCCGGCTTGGAAGAACCCCAAAATTTAATGCAAAACAAACAAATGCAAAAAAAAAATTGAATAAAGACAACAACAAAAAAAGTCACCAAACTTTTTAATCCAAACCTACCCATAATTGCTGTCATCAAGCTGAAGCAAAGGGTGTTTCAAACTTTTTAGGCTATTCAGCGCATACAAAGTAAAAGAATCAATCTATTCCCTTAGATACTCCCACATGAGACAATCTTTTTTTTTCCAGATGCTCTCTGGTAAACATTAGCTGTAAAAGATTCCAACAAACAAATGGGCGCAATTATAAAACATATTTGTGGTCAACAACAACATTTACATGTGATGACAAGATGTGTAGTCAACTCTATTAGATTATTTGTTTCATTTTCTTTCCATCTGACAGGCATCCTAGTTAAAAATCAACTGTTGATACGGCTTATGCTTGTGTCTACTCAAAAGAATCATATGTTATAGCCAGCATCCTTCAAATATTTCTGGAATTTGTTGTTCGAGTTATTCTTCTCATGATTTTTGGTGTGATCATACACCTGCGCATACAGCTCCTGAAACACAAAAAATAGCATGTCCATTCAGCTCAAAGCAGATTTCTAAACTTGATCCATTCGAAGAGAAAAAATTGATCACAAAAACTCATATCAAGGACAGTCCTTGTATCATTCGTCATGAACACTAAGCTTTTTTCCCAAACGGGGGGTTGGGGGGAAGGGAAGCCTGAACCTTCAGGAGAGAGAGAGAGAGAGAGAGAGAGAGAGAGAGAGAGAGACCTGATGACCAAGATGAGGATGAGCAGCAAAAAGTTTTCTCATCAACATGTTTAACATCAAGCCCAATAAACCAGGAACCAACACTAACATCGTCATGGGCATAAGTACGAAGAATAGATCTGCGAATTCAATAGTGCAGAGATCTGTAACTGTTCCACATGTAGTGGATGATAAAACTGCGGGCCTGAAGCAGTAAGCAACAAATGAACTGACCTGTTTATTGAAACAAACTTAGCCAATGCCTGGGAAATGACAAACATCTCGCCTGAAGCATGACGGAAGTACCTGTTGCATATGAGAAGCCAATCATTGATATAGGGAAAAGTGAAAACCATGCTGTAAGAGTAAGACCAAGCATATCAGCAGCATCTGTGTTTAATGAGTCGGATGTTAAAGTAACATAACAGAACAGGAAACTGCAAAATGAAGGATCATATACTGCTTTTCAAATGTAATTCACATAGGTAATTCCATTTTTCAGCTGGAGAAGAATAAGGTCAATGACAAGCAAATAGAATTCCAGTCAGGATAAAAATTGCAAAACTGGTTTCCTTGCATTGAGACAGAACTAAGATACTGGGTGTGGAAAATAATGAATTGTGAACTTCATCTTCACATGAATTACAAGACATAATCAGATCCAGTACAACTTACGATTTTTTATTCCCAAATTTCCACCAATCTGGTTCATACCACTTGTGGCTCCTACCAAATTCCAGAAAAGGCAAATTCGTAAGTAAAGATAAGATTTGATATTCATATTCTACACTGATGCTTGTTCTCCTTAGCTTTTTTGGGAGTATTTTGGGCTTTTTGAGTTTTGTCTTTATTCAAATTTTTTTCGTGTTTGTTAGTCTTGTGTCAAACTTTTGTGGATAAATTGGATTATTGGTTCATCTCGTCGAGACAAATCGGAAAAGTAAAATATTATGACTTTCATCCAAATACTTTTGGAAAAATCCAAGATAAAGCCCAAAAAGCTATAAAAAATTTACTTTTCCGATTCCTCTCGTCGAGACGAATCAATAATCCACAAAAGTTTGGCGCAAAACTACTAAACACCAAATTTTTGTGAATAAGGACAAAACGCCCAAAAAGCTAAGGACAATTGTTTATAACCATTGTCACTGAGCTAAACTTGTAAGCCACTCACTGTTCAGAGAAAACTTCTCCTGATTTCATACACCCAATGTATGCACGAGGCTTGTCCAAATGAGCTGCAAGTGCACTTCCCAGGGCATCTGCGCAGAAAAAATATTTTAAGCATCACAATCCACAAACGTAAGCTCATTCATTTGGCCATAGCATTTTTCATGTGACCAGGTCATGCCATCGTTCAAGTAGAAGACTGACATGTTGGATAGAGCTTAGCTGGGTTTTTACTTAATTGAATTGTTGAGGTAATTGTTCTAGTAGAGGCATATCAGGTTAAGGACAGAGGTTTGAGTTGTAGCCACTTTGCAAAGTTCTTTAGGGTTCTACACCAGATTTTAAATATTGGAAAAACAATTAGCATTAAGAAATTCTTGATTACCAACCAATATTTACATAAACATCGTCGTTGACTTTGGCAAAGAACTCAGCATCCCATTTCTCTGAGGCTTGAGCAAAGAAATTCTTTGTCTTATTTGGAAGCTCCTCAAGCGCCTCTATATGGTTCTCCTATAAAAGGGTAAAAATAAAAGATAACAAATGCTAACAATTAGCATATGTTGACCGGAAATTGCACATGCAAGAGACAATTATATCTGCTAAGGCATGACAAAAGTAAGAACAGCTAGAAATGCAACTCAGAGTTAAGAAAAAGCATGGTAAATGCATTCAAAGAGCTCTTCAACATACAAGAATAATGAAGTCATTGGTATGCTTATTTTCGCTGTCAATGGCCCTTTCCAGACTGTCCCCGCGATTAGAGCTGCATATTAACACTCCACCATCATATTGAGCTCCAGATAGCTACCATATAAAATAGGCATGCGAAAAAAAGAATATGATAAAAGCAACCTTCTTCCAATGACGAATCGAACAATGATGCCCTTTCGATCTTCCATCTTTTTCAAAGCCGAACCTGAAAGATAAGGAGCACGGTTTGGTACTTAGGAAGATGATAAACATGCTGAATTTATACTTCAATAAGCCAAACAGTTTCGTTAAAAAAAAAACCTCAAACCGCTAATTTTCTTCAGTACAGGGAATTCTTCATGATTACATACAACAGAAAGTGTGGCCAGGGCTAACAAATCATAGAGGCATGACAAATCCTACTGAAAATCTCGTCCACAATGGGTTAGTATTATGGAAGACATCATACAGGGTAGGTTCGCTTTAATCACAATTTTTGCCGAGTCAAACTTAAACAGCACCATAATTGAAAGAAAACTAAGGAACAAACCACCAGTTTAAAAGCAGATGAGGCCCTTTACGCCCATGATTGAGTTCCCTCGATTATAAACACCAAGATTTTGGTAAGTGAAGGAGGATTTCAGAAGATAAACGAAAAGAGACTTGAAAAGAAGAAAAGTAGACTTGACAAGAATGAAGGGCATAACCCGTTGTCTGAACACCGTCCGTATCCAGTTAGATGAATTTCCCTCCATTTACCATGTCATGGGACTTCTTTAGTATATCCAAAAGCACTGACGCCTCACTTCCATCTCCTTCACTCACTTTTTTTGAAGTACATAATCAAATGATTAGCAAGTGCTTTTCTGTAACTAGTTTTATGCTTGTAAAAACTGCATCCTCTAGTCCTATAACAGAAATATATCTCATAATCAATCTTTGCCTCATGGAAATCAATCTTTGCATTCACTAGTTTCTCTTCCCATATGATGAAGCACAGAAGTGGTAATGCAAATGGTGCAAAACACAAAATGGTAACATGTAGATTTTTTCTTTGAATGCAAACTGTCATCAAATGCATATTCCTATCATCAGCCTATAACCCCTGGATATTCAGTAGTCACCCAGAGTTGTAAATCTGCAGCTTCTTTTACCAACGTTTCTCTTCATTTTTATACTTCACCCTTTATACAGAAAAGAATGCCATCGTGTGTAGGACAGATGGGAAAAAAACCCTTAACAGTCCACGATAGAGGAGGATATAATATCAACTATCAAGTGACATAGGAGAATGGTACTCTACCAGTTCCCATCCATGCTTTACGGATCGCATCTCTATTGGTCTTGCGGCTAAACCCTGTGAGTACTCCTATGACCACTAGAGGCCTTTTCTTAGGTGGCTGATTAGTCACAGCCAAGTGGTTCAACTTGAAACCCTCTGGTCTGGCAGCAGCCAGTTCCATCTCAAGAGCAGATAATTTCTTCTGTTGTTCCCTGACAAGCATAAGATCCTTTTTACAAACTGGTTTTGAAAAGAGAAAATAATGCAAGTAAAGCGAAGGGAGCTCTCTGGGTCTTACTGAATGATAATCACAACTACATTACCTGCAGGCTATTATTTTCAATGTATCATCCACGGATACTGCAGATTGCCCCTACAAAAGGAAGTGTTAAAATTAAACTAATCCAAAGAAAGCTTTACGTGTTCCATGCAAGTGTGTGGAAACCAAAGTTTATCAGCTTCAATGTGAGCAGGCACAAAGGCACTGTTGTAAAACCCTTATTGGTGCAGAATAGTCCACTTCACAAACAACATCAATATAACCCATTTTGAACCTCACATCAACGATAACTTGACAATCATCACTAGTATTATAATAAATAGTACTGAAAATCTCAATGCATATCAGTTTGATAATGTGACACTTCACATGTACCTTTCACTAAAAAGGTAAGATGTAGTGCAATTTGTCTGAACACTCATAAACTTAGCTATGACATGTCATACCTCACGCCTTGACCCGAAAAGCATGCTTTTCCTGTACATTGTGACATAATCTTTTCTACATCAACACTGAAAAAACTCATGAACAATCACTATTTCATTACCTGTCCAGTTATCCTATCAAGCTCTTTGATTATATAGACCCGGTTCTCTGCGTCCTGCCACAAACTATCGCCAAAAAAATAAAAGAAAAGCCGTAAAGATATAGTTAGTAAATCTGATATTACGAGGAAAAATGTGGTTGTAGCGGGCCAAATAATACAGTTCGAACCAGATGGTTCGTTCAGCAAAGGGTTTGAACCTAACGGTCCTAACCCATCATTCACCCGTTTCAACTGGACAATTTTACAAGTCCCATAGTTCGGTGCTCGGGGCTCAGGCATCACTACGCTTGGACAGAGCATATCTTGATCATTGAATAACAGGTGCATCCGTGCCTCGTTGGCTCGGACACCATGCTTCAGACAACTCATTGGTGCCAGCTTATCCGTGTGCACCTAACTGCCTTGCTCAGTACGTCCTGACTAACGTCATCCGAACGGTTACAGCACGAGCTGGCACGAGCCAATGTGATGACAGCTCACGCACGTGAATGGTTACAACTCACAACCTTATCTCATACGTCACTTGTGACGTCACCCAAAGGCGGTTACCGTGTGTGCTAGGCACACCCCAACTTGGAGAGCAAGTCACACGAGTCTATATAAGGTACAGGGATAAACCCTAGAGAGGTACGTTCTACTTGGCTGTTGGCTCCCAAAACCTAGTCCTGTACTTTATCTCTCTTGAGCACATACTTACTAGACAGTTGGAGTGCCTTCCTGGTTGGACTCCGACCGGTTTGGCACTAATGGTGCGCTACCTGTGCAGGCTAAGGTGGACGGAGCTAGGAGGAGCAAGAGGTTAACCAGAGGGCTCGACGAGGACCTCTCTTCCGAACACAAACCCCCACAATGGTGATGAGCCAATTATAGATGTGCTTGTTGCATGAGCTAAAAAGCTAGCTATGAATGTTGTGAAATGAGTTTGTTCACCCAAATTCCTTTTCTTTTTTTCCTTTTCCTCATAGGTGTTACTCACATCTCAATCCCGTTCACAAAGACACTGAAAGATGCCTCCATAAAAGACCCTTTATATTGCACAGAAAAAGAATCCAAGTTTCTCTAATTTTCATGCGCTTGGTGGAAGCGCTAAAATGAAGACAAAAAAAAGGAGAGGTAAAATGTTCGGATTTCTAGATTCTAGTCAAATATGTATGTGCACTTCGGCAATAACCTAGATACCAATCTTTGGAGATAGATACACCTTTTAAGCACATTTATGACAATAAGACGAAGTTATGCAAGTAGAATAGGTCTATCAACTCCGAAGGGGTGGGCTTAGTGGTCAAGGCTTGAGACTTACGAGTTTGCTCTCTCCCAAGGTCTCAGATTTGAAACCTCTCAGGTGCCATCAACTTCTTCGGATTAGTCGAGGTGCGTGTAAGATGTTACAAACTCACGTAGAACTCACCCTTGATTCTGCCTTGAAAACCGGCTTATAAGGAGAGCGTGCCCAAGAGCTTATGTACACAATGCCAAGCCCATACTTAGGCGATTTGGGACATTAGGATAGTAACGTACCACCACGCTCCATAACCGACGACCACGGCGACCCACTCTATCGACTCTGACCCGATGGTAGCCCATGCCCAAGAGCTTACGTACGCAAAGCCAAGCCCGTACATAGGCGATGTGGGACATAGGATCGTAACATAAACTGGCCCCGACACTTGAGTTATCAAAAAATAAGAATAGGTCTATCGCAATTTTCCGCTTCGCCGGATTGAATTTGAACTTTAATTGCGACACATTAACATGGAAAAACTAAGCTAAATTAACTATAGTTATAAAAACAGAAAAAGATGATTTCAAGTAACAGAAATCACATAATGTGGTTAAATAAGAAAGACGATGAGAAGAAGAGAAAAGCTCACCGGCCGGCGACGTAGAAGGAGGCGATGGTGGCGAGCATGGAGAGCACGAGAGTTGAGATTCGAGATGTGTACATAGTACCGGAGAGCCGACTGCTCGATCCCTTGCTCTGCATTTTCGTTCCAATCGAGTTGGAGTTTCGTTCAACCGATCCGAAACGTTGCAAACGGAGACGGATCTTTCTTCAACCGATATTGGTTCCGATTGACTCCAATTAACAAGGCAGATTTACAGGTAGGATTTGTTTGAACTTATTATAAAAACAATTTCTAGACGGGGCGTGGGGACCACCACACTTGCTAGAATGCTCTCTGAATTCAGTGCCCGGGCGGAACTATTGACTTCATTTTCAGGTGAGGTTTGTAAGGGATTGGGAGATGCTGCCAAGCGGGATCCCTTTGTAAGAACAACTCCAAGCTCTGAGAAATTTTTCGGCGTCGGATGGGTATATTCTACGTAGTATTCGTTTGACACATTTGGATCATTCAATACACTTTTGAATAGTTTGGATTGAAACTCTCTCTCTTCTCTCACCCTAACACTTTCTCTCTCTAAATTCGAGCCTTCCAAAAATATAATAGACGGCTCGAATGCACCAAGCGAGCACCACGTGATATCCATCTTGCATTGAAAAATTTCCCCAAGCACTACCCCAAATCTATTGAAGAGAGATTTTATATTTTATTTTCTTTGTGTCCTTTATGGCGAATCCTTTTTAGAGATTTTGGTTTCTAAAATGGAGGTGAGATTTTTATTTTTGAAGACCTAAAAGTAAATGTAAATTTGGAGACCAAATCCCAAAGAGTTGGTCTCATAGTCTTGACTTGAGACTTAGGTGTTTATTCTATCCTAAGGTTTCAGGTTTAATTCTCTTTGCCAATAACGAGGTGCGCGCAAACGGATCCGGAACACCCTCCATTACAAAAAAAAAAAATGGAGACCAATTCTCTAAAAAAGACGATGGGTATCTCCAAAACTCTCGCATAAAATACAAAATAAAAATAAAAGAGAATAAATTACAAACTTTACCCTAAATACAGAGACTTGGAGCATTATAATTTGGTTGGAGTAAGGGGACGAAATAGACCCTGCTGTAAATCGAGCCCGGAAACGTATTAGGCCGAACAAGGAGTCCAACAGTTGAGGAATTTAGGAGCCACAGTTAAGTAGCCCATTCATGATGCTGGACCGGCCCATAGGTGTATCTGCAGATGATCCAACCTAGTAGTATACGAGTGCCGAGTGGGTTAGACTCTGGGGCGGCCGCACTGAGGAATGAAGGGTTAAAGGGAACCCCGAAAATGTATCGAAAAGAGAAATCAACGGTTGAGATTCACTGTGATGTGAATTTGAACCTTTAATTTTTCTTTCCTGAGTAATTTGTCGGGGTATGTAGCATTGCTCTTCTTTTTGTTTGTTTTGTTGTATTTTGTTTTCGTATTAGTATAACTGGGATGATCTTTTTGCCTTAAAAAAAGAAAAACAAAAAAAGCTATGGTTAATAACTTCTCAATTAACCTGTATTATTTTCTCCTTTTTGGGCTATGCTTCTTTTAATTACGACAATGTGAGCCATCCAGACATTTGCAAAACAAAAATTAAAAAAGATCAAATCAACTTTAAAAAAATTCCTAATTTCCAACGGAAAAAAACATTAAGAAATTACGACAATGTAAGAATATAAAAAAATTCCAAAAAACTTCTCATTGTTTCATACTTAATGCGAAAGATCTCACTTAAATGTTGTCCTCCTCTTTAATTAAAGTACTAATTAAACCCGCAAAATCAAGTATGACCAGTACTGTACCTTCTCGACAGCACTAGTCTTTGTATTTTCCTTTGGTAAAACATTTTCTCCATTAGTTTTGGAGATTGGAACCTTAAAAGAGGATTAATTAATGACGAACTGTTTTTATTTTTTAGGACAATTATAATTAAGATCCCGGAAAAATTGGAGCTCTCGATTTTGTAAGCTTTGTTTGAGGGCTGGTCCCGACAATCCGTACTCAATTGGGTACCTGATCTTTTGATAGATTTTCTTGCTTTTTTCCCCCACCGTACTCCAAACCCAAGTCACATAAGGAACGTGCTTGACTCTTGGGCATGAGAAACAGCGCAAACGTCAAAATATCTTTCAAAAATATCTTAAACTAGTAAGATTTACGATCGAGAACGAAAAAATAAGAGCATGCACAAGAGCGCGAGCAAGGATTAATAAAAATCGGCACCAGAAGATCCTACCGGAAGATTATGCGACCTTCAGTTGATGGGGTGAAATTTTCTGATAGGCGCAAGTGGGAATGAAAATAACTGGAAGCTAGCTTGAAGTAGTAGTATCTGATCTGTGATTAAGATATGGTTCCGGTGTGTTCGTACTTATTGTCCTTGTTAGTTCTTTCTACCGTCCATTCTCTCTCTTGTCTATATCTAAACTAACTTTTAGCAGAACCCACCACACAAATCTAACGAGCACATGGGATCCTTCACTGTAAATTGGCCTTATCCTCTTTACAATGGCGTACCCTAACAAGCACATGGGACCCTTGATAATGCAATTCTCCCGCCTGCTCTCAGGTGGAGCACGCGCCTTCTTTTAATGATAGAATCTTTAGGATGCAAAAATTTCGTGTTTAGCAAAGGTTTTAGATTGATCCAGAAGAGCTAAATGAAAAACGAGCATAGAAATAGCATAATTAGGTTGTGACTTATGAGGTTGAAAACCAATACATATTGTGTGATAAGGCCAAGAGTCCTCGATGTAGCGGCCCATCATAGATCGATGTGATCATCATGAACTCTTCCATAAGATTAGGAAAGGTTTATGCACTAGTAATAGGCAAAGATGGGTAGAGTAGAGAGATCGGAGTAATATATGGAGAGAAAATTTATTAAAAACCGTGTTATGAGAGAGATGTTGGTTTTGGCACCCAAAACCAAACGGAGGCGTTCGAGAGACTCATTTTGATGTGCACAGTACCAAAGTAAAGGTATTTAGATTTTCCTTACCCAAGTAATCAATGTCATATTTTTCCTTAAACAACAAATTTGGCCATTTGGGGGTCCTAACAGCGACGAACGCCTGAAAAGCGGCTTAGGCCATATCAAAGCGATGGGTCTTGACCCGTTGGGCTGTTTCGGATCGAACATATACAGACCCAATGTGAAATTCCGTAATCGCATTAAATACTGTTTTGTCACCCTAAGCTTGAAATGCCTAAGGTACTCTTCCTCCATGGCTTATGCATTAGGAAATACCACGGCTCTTATGCATGACTTTACCATCGGCACTCTCTTATGGGCAGGGATTACTGATTTTTTCTTTTTTTACCCCCTTCACTCCCTTGGGGTGTAAATGACTACGTAAATGGTTGTAAAAAAGAGAGTACAGATGGTAAAATGATAGTGCGAGAATCACTGCTCTCGTTTATTCTTGTAAATATGGGTTTGCACACACACCCACTTTCATGCGGGGTAATGTGACCATATATGAACATATACATATATATTTTTGTAATGTAAGGTGTTTCAGGCCAGCTTGCACGCACCTCGAACTAATTTCTACAGCTCCTTTCACAGCCGTTTCACATGCGTACTGTAGGGGTGAGTTGGTCCCAAGAGTTGTTTGTAAAGAGAATCGAACTTAAGACTTTAGGATTGAGCAAATACCTAAGTCTCATGCCAAGACTACTTGACCGACCACTTGGGGTTGTGACCATGAACATATTCCCTAAAAGAAAACGTGACAATGAATACGAGCTCATATAGCTTATCAATGAACGTTCGTAGTGATCACAATATTCTGTCAATATGAATAATGAAAGCCAATGAACGAATCTTTTGTTGACCCAACATGCACATATTCAACTTTATGCAACATGTTATTATTTGATTATATAATTTTATAAAGAGACAATACCTGCAAAAATTTGGCGCACTCATTTCGTCAATTACAAAAGGAACGGAATTCAATCATGTGGGCTTTAGAAAAATTTAATTCAATCATGTCTGGTGGTGGGAGCTAGATGGCTAGCAAATCAGGTACCACGTGGTACCCGTGCAGCACATCCAAGCAATCCAAACTTTTTTCCTTTTCTTTTTTCTTTTTGGTGCCTTTCAATCCGAGCAGTCAGTTGCATATTTGGACCGCTCGGATAGCATGCCAGTCATACCCTATTTGCACCTAAAAATTTCTCGCTAGCAAGAAATATTTAATCTTGTGAGGTCCATTGCCTAACCACATATTTGGTCGTGATGCACATGGTTTCATAGTTGGTTGAACAGCTTTTCCCATTATGTTTGTTGGAATCTTCGGAATAACTGCTCAATGAATTTGGGCATTGAGAGGGTCTTTTCAGGCAACCGAAAAGTCTTATCGCTAATGTTCATTCATCGAATTCGGACATGGTTTCATATTTCTCGCTGATTTTTGATACACTTGTTCGGATATAATGAGGCATTTAATGATATCCGAACGAGCTGAATTTTGATATACTTGTTCTACTCGATGAGCTCTACGAAATGAACGTTTCCGATCATTGGAGCGAGACCGGAGTGGTGGCAATTTACCCCGCACAGCACGCTGCGCAGCACAATCCCTCGGTCCCCCAGAGAGAGAGAGAGAGAGAGAGAGACTGGCATTCTGTGATAAGAAATGGACCCGGTGAGTTCGTACTTATTGTCCTTGTTAGTTCTTCCTACCGTCCATTCTCTCTCTGCCTATAGCCTTTCAGCAGATCGAACCCACCACACAAATCACTCCAACAAGCACATGGGATCCTTTACTGTAAATTGGCCTTATCCTCTTTATGGCGTACCCTAGCTAGCATCCAACCAATGTCTCTCTCACTACATTGCCCTTGATAATACAATTCTCCTGCCTTAGCTCGGTGGAGCACGCGCCTTCTTTTAATGATAGAATCTTCAGGATGCAAAAATCTTGTGTTGCGCAAAGTTTTTAAATTGATCCAGAAGAGCTAAATGAAAAACGAGCTTAGAAATAGCATAATTAGGTTATGAGGTTGAACCAATACTTGTTGTAGCAGCCCATCATAGATCGATGTGACCATCATGAACTCTCCCATAAGATTACAAGATGGGTAGAGTAGAGAGATCGGAGTAACCTATTGAGAGAAAATTTATTAAAAACCATGTTATGAGAGAGATGATGGTTTTGGGCGCCAAAACCAAATGGAGTCATTGGAGGGACTCATTTTGATGTGCACATGCACCAAAGTAAAAATAATCAGATTTTCCTTACCCAAGTAATTAATGTCAAATTTTTCCTTAAACAACAAATTTGGCATCATTTGGGGATCCTAGCAACGACGAACGCCCGAAAAGCGGCTTAGGCCATGTCAAGCGATGGGTCTTGACCGTTGGGCTTTTTCAGATCGAACACGGGCAGACCAACGTGGAATTCCATAATAGTATAATTACTGTTTTGCCACCCTAAGCTTGAAATGCCTAAAGCACTCTTCCTCCATGGCTTATGCATCAGGAAATACCACGGCTCTTATGCATGACTTTATCATCGGCACTCTCTTATGGGCAGGGTTTACTTTTTTTTTACCCTCCTCACTGCCCTTGGGGTGGAAATGATGTAAGATAAATAATACCTTACCAGTATATGCAACGAAAATAGGATCGAGCTAATCTCTAACCATTGTTGTTCAAGTTAAACACCGGACACACACGTATTAGATCTAGGTGTCTTCCAACCTATGCATGTCTTGAGTTGCCTTGATTGATGGATATCATAGGCTTATATAGATACTAGGTTAGGTACCCTATATCTCTCCTTAAGACCTTCTAGTTTCCTTCCATTAAAGAAACTAATTAAACTAGTATAATGATGTAAGTGGGAAAGCCAAAAACTTCTTAAAACCACCACTTCATCATCAATGAAAGTGGACACTTCCATTAATCACAATGTGACTAAGTGGGCCCTTAAATATTTCTTACATTCTCCCACTGGACCACGAAACACTTTTATACTGTATTGGGTGACAAAAACTTTATATGGCCATACAACTAAAATTGCCCATAACTTAAAATTTTTAAAACCTTTTTACTCCATTAGAAAATATCAAACATGAATCATAGCGGTAGTGTCATAACTAATAAGCATTCCCTTCCACGTATTACAATGTGTGACACTTTCCAACGAGTACCAAATAAAACCGAATAAGATAAACTTGATAATAACTAATTAGTAGTCATTTAGGGTCCTCTTTATTTATCCAAACGGATAAACTTTATACATACTTCTTACCTTATGCGCGACAGAAATAGGATCTAGGTGTCTTCCAACCTATGCATGTCTTGAGTTGCCTTGATTGATGGATATCATAGGCTTATATAGATACTAGGTTAGAGACCCTATATCTCTCCTTAAGACCTTCTAGTTTCCTTCCATCAAAAAAAACTAAATAACTAGTATAATAATGTAGGTGGGAAAGCCAAAAGCTTCTTAAAACCACCATTTCATCATCAATGGATCGAAGTGGACACTTCCAATGTGACTAAGTGGACCCTTAAATATTTCTTACATTCTCCCACTCGCCCACGAAACACTTTTATACTACATTGGGCAACAAAAACTTTATATGGCCATACAACTGAAATTGCCCATAACTTAAAGTTTATAAAACCTTTTTACTCCATTAGATTATATCAAACATGAATCATAGCGGTAGTGTCGTAACTAATAGGCATTCCCTTCCACGTATTACAATGTGTGACACTTTCCAACGAGTACCGGATAAAACCGAATAAGATAAACTTGATAAATAACTAACTAGTAGTCATTTAGGGTCCTCTTTATTTATCCCAACGGATAAACTTTATACGTACTTCTTACCTTATGTGCACGTGTACATCTTCGTTCACTAAGAACACTTATAGCATGTCCAAATCCCAATTGAGTTACAATTTGAAAGAAAACATTATAAAATGAACTAACATGTCATATATTCACTACATGACATATACTGTTTTACCGGCAAAAATTAGCTCTAGACTTTATGCTCAATAAACACAGATTGTGTTTAAGAACAGTCTATCTCCTTACGAGGTACTTTGCATCGATATTCTTTGTTCGGCCTTTATCTTTATCTTAGAGAAGAAACTATAGCCGAAAAAACTTAGTAATGGTCTCAATATAATATCGACAACCTGAGACCCGTAATTACATGCTATCTAGTTTCATGCATAACTCCCACTAATTTCTACATTCATATAAAATTGCTACTTAAGACATGATTGAGATGCATGTAAATCAACTTAAAATTTTTGGTTCTTTATAAGACCTCATAACCTTTATTTGTAGCTTTCTAGTACTTCATATCTAGGGGTGTAAACGAGCCGAGCCGAGCCGAGTTTCGGCGAGCTCGAGCTCGGCTCGTTTACTTAACGAGCCCAAAACTCGAGCTCGAGCTCGGCTCGAGCCTTAACGAGCCGAGCTTAGTCATTTACTAAACAAGCCTTCCTTAACGAGCCGAGCCTCCCTTAACGAGCCGAGCTTTTGTCGAACGAGCCGAGTGAAACTCGGCTCGTTTAGTTAACGAGCCGAGCCTTAACGAGCCGAGCCGAGCTCGCGAGTAGCTCGGCTCACTTACAGCCCTATTCATATCATGCTCACTTAGATATCAATCCAGTAAACCCTTGAGGCTTTGACCAATATCCATGTAGCCCAGGAAAATATATATGCTCCCACTAACCGTACGGAGTATACTTTTTCTCTATTTATAATCAAAATGACCTTTTTTTTTTCTCTTGGTCAAAACTTTTTTCTCGATGCTATCCATGCTCAAACTATATTAGATCTTCCAATGATCCTTAAACCACTAGTATAGATAAAGAACTCTAAATGGATGTTACTTTGAACATTAATCCTAAAGGTTAAACTTCTCCCACTATAAATGTTCTAATTTTATTTTGCGCACTTGATTATATGACTATAAATGTTTCATTCACATAGTGCAAAATCATGACCCCCTGCATTAGAGAAATGTGAATTTCTAGATAGTCAATATAATTCCTGCAACTTTATAAGCAGTATGAATGGCTACAAGAACCAAGAAATAACGATTCTCAAGTTACTTTTAAATTCTAACATTCCTGTGGGTAGAGGTGAAACATGCAAGAATTTACGTACCACTTTATGAATAAGATAAATGATCAAAATAATGAGAACAAATTCTCCATATCCGTGGACATAGGAAAAGTTTATTCTCAACTTCCAAGTGATTATCATACTCAACGCAAATAACAAAAATAACAACCTCCTCGCAGGGCAGAGTTTTTATTTTCATGAATTAATTTCAACTTTTATGCTAATCTGTACCTGAAATAAAATAAATTCAAACCTCCCTATGGGCAAAGGCTACAACACGCATTGAATCTACTTCACTCAACAACAAGAAGACTAGCAAATTTTGAATGCATAATAACGGGAGAAATTTCTATTTTCATGTTGAATTTTCTATTTTGTCCCAAACAAACTAATAAAATTAATTCTTCTCCTCTGAGCAAAATAATTAATCTTATCAATTCAAGCTTAATGGTAGATGCCACTTAACGCACTTAAATATAGTCCAACGACTATTCTACTTGTAACCGTCCTTGATATCAAACATTACAATAATTCAAGATGCTGTGACTAATCTCAAAATATTATGATGTTCAAGTCACCTCAAAAACATCAACCAAACTTAAAAGGGACAACCTCAAAACCAAACTAATTACCTGATAAAGGTTTATATGGCCGTATGACCAAATCCCATGACAACTCCACGATGAAAGCCGGATCTGAATAAAATTAATCCTTAACATGATTTATGTTATCACACAGTCACAGAATCAATATAAATTAGGCACAACTTTTTAATACAACTGATCATACTTGGACAGAAACATGTCTAAGCAAGTGCCCAATCTGTTTTTTTATTCAGAAAAAATATCATGAATGCCCGACAACTAATCAAATAGATGGATTGATTATATCGATATGAAATGCTATCAAATTGCTTTCACTGTAATGGATCAACAAGTACCTGATAAAACCAAAACCCAAAACACAACATGATAGGCTGATAATCATATTCACCAGCCAACATTCAATTATTGTGAAATTCATGTTCCCAAAATATTGTCCGTGCCTTAAGTGTCGTAATCCTGTTAAATGGTATTGATCCAAGACAAAACAGCAGAGATAACAAGCAAAAAGGAAAAACCCATGCTATGTGCTGATTGAAGAATTTTGTCCTTTGTGCATGTACAGTTTGTGACAAGATCAGGATTAGGATTAGGACCTATCAATATAATCAGACCGAGCTCGATAATATATTAGTTACGAATTATACAATCTGTATACTAAACAACATGAATTAGAGATTGCTCTGATACCACATGTAAGATACATAATACCATACCGGTATACGCAACGGAAATAAGATCGAACTAATCTCTAGCCATTGTTGTTCAAGTTGAATACCGAACACACACGTATTAGATCTAGGTGTCCTCCAACCTATACATGAGTTGAGTTGCCTTGATTGATGGATATCATAGGCTTATATAAATGCTAGGTTAGAGACCCTATATCTCTCCTTAAGACCTTCTAGTTTCCTTCCATCAACGAAACTAATTAAACTAATATAATGATGTAGGTGGGAAAGCCAAAAGCTTCTTAAAACCACCACTTCATCATCAATGGAAGTGGACACTTCTATTAATCACAATGTGACTAAGTGGGCCCTTAAATATTTCTTACAAATGATCGATAAAACTTTTTGAATTTCCTCTAATACAGCCAAAAAGAATGTGTACATGGTAAAAAAGAGAGTGCAGATGGGGAAAATGATAGCACGAGAATCACTTCTCTCCATTATTCTTGTAAATATGGGTTCGCGCACACACCCACTTTCATGCGGGGTAATGTGACCACGAACATATACATATATATTTTTGTAATGCAAGGTGTCCCAAGTCAGCTTGCGCGCACCTCGGACTAATTCCTATAGCCCCTCCCACGTACAGCCGTTTCACACGCGTACTGTGGGGGCGAGTTGGTCCCAAAAATTGTTCGTAAGGATAATCGAACCTGAAATCTTAGGATGAAGCAAATACCTAAGTCCCAGGCCAAAGACTACTTGGCCATCCACTCGGAGTTGTGACCATGAACATACAGTATTCCCTAAAAGAAAACGTGACAATGAATACGAGCTCATATAGCTTATCAATGAACGTTCGTAGTGATCACAATTAATATTCTGTCCATATGAATAATGAAGCCAATGAACGAATCTTATATTGACCCTACATGCACATATTCAACTTTATGCAACATGTTATTATTTGATTATAATAATCTTATAAAGAGCCAAAACCTGCAAAAATTTGGAACACTCATTTCGTCAATTACAAAAGGAACGGAATTCAATCATGTGGGCATTTGATAAATTTAACTCAATCATGTCTGGTGGTGGGAGCTAGATATGAGATTTTTTTGTTGCAAATTGGGTACCATGTGCTGCATGGTTGTAAATCGGGTACCCGTGCAGCACATTCAAACCGTCTAAACAATGCAACTGGTTTTTTCTTTTTTTACCCCCTCCACTCCCTTGGGGGTGTAAATGAGGTTGTAAAAAAGAGACTAGCTAAGAGAGTACAGATGGTTAAAATGATAGTGCGAGAATCACTGCTCTCGTTTATTCTTGTAAATATGGGTTTGCATAATGTGACCATGAACATATACATATATTTTTTTGTAATGCAACATGTCCTAGGTCAGCTTACGCGCATCTCGAACTAATTCCTACAGCTCCTCCCACAGCAGTTTCACATGCGTACTGTGGGGGTGAATTGGTCCCAAGATTTGTTTGTAAAGAGAATCGAACATGAGACCTTAGGATGGAGCAAATACCTAAGTCTCAGATCAAAACTACTTTACCGACCACTTGGGTTTGTGACCATGAACATATTCCCTAAAAGAAAACGTGACAATGAATACTAGCTCATATAGCCTATCAATGAACGTTCGTAGTGATCACAATTAATATTCTGTCAATATGAATAATGAAGCCAAGGAACGAATCTTTTGTTGACCCTACATGCAAATATTCAACTTTATGCAACGTCGTATTATTTGATTATAATTTTTTAAAGAGCCAATACCTGCAAAAATTTGGAGCACTCATTTCGTCAATTACAAAAGGAACGGAATTCAATCATGTGAATGAGTTTGTGTGATTGTGTGTGTAGTTGTAGCATGATTGTTACAGTAATACCCTTAAACTCTCTCTCTCCACTGTTCGACGACTTGACTTGTCTCATGTTCATGGAAATTTCTCCATGTCCCTGCAAACCCACTTCTCTTACTTTTGCTATCAATCTCTCCATTTCGCTCCTCGTTGGTACATTCGATCTGATTCAGTTTCTAATTTCTTTATGGGCAGATTCCTCCACACCACCAAATAGGGTGTGTTGGATTTCATATTTTCATATCAATTTGGATATGCGCGGCGCGCAGAGAGAGAGAGAGACTGCAAAAATGTTAGTATACACTTTGTGTTAAATGACAAAAACTTACTGGTGGTCTTTGAATAACATGCATGCATTTGGGTAAAGGGAGGGATTTTGGGTATGGATTCGTGTACGGAGGAATCAATATTGGAGATTAGATATATGGGGCTTTGGGTTTCTAGTGAGAGAATAGAGGAGGATGAGATGAGACTGAAACTTGCACTTGTGGTGGAAGAGACTAAAGAATCGGGTGTTGATAGCAACGAATTAATCTGAAGTGAAGTTACAATTAAGTTGCTTTAGATCTGCTGAAACAAATTGGGACAGAGAACGAGAACTATTCCCCGTTTACTGACCAAGGGTAGAATAGGCAGTCCAAGCACGAAAGGATCAACGGTTGTCACAGGGCCGGCCCTGGGCTAAAGCCCGGGGTGCGGCCGCTTTAGGCCTCCGAAAGTTAACCCAATACTAGGTCTCATTTTCCAGAAGATAACGTTTATATATATATAAGTTGTTCCTAATCTTGCAAATGAAAGGGCGCAGCATTGATGGTCCTCTACTTGTTGTAAGAGGTGGCACTTCCCGGGTTCGACTCTCGGGAGGGGGGCTCCTGGCAAACTAAATCCTTTTTCTTGTTTTTTTTTTTGGTAAACTGGAAAAAAAAGGTTATTTTCTCTAGATAGAGAGATCTAGGTAGATGATGACAATTCTTGAATCACTTGTATTCTAAATTAGTTATGCTTACGTGATTGTAGATATTACTCAAAGCACACGATAAATGTTTTGATAAGTTTTTTTTTGCCTTCATTTATTTCAATTTTATTTTCAACTTTTAATATCAAATTCACAAATAAAACACTTTTGACTATAAATAAATCGAAATAATTAATTTTCACTCAACAAACTCTGATAAAAAAAAGATTTAAAGTAAGAAATTCTCTCATTGCTTAAAATGGCATTCTTATGGTTAAAGTTAATAACATGATTAGTTAAAATAATGCAGTGTATGATTGCCGATTGGTATTTCGTTATGTTTGATTTTTTTTTTCTAATGGTATAAAATATTTTAAAATTTTATTTTAGTTAAATTACGAAACTAAAATACCATGTTTAATATTTTTACCTTTATTAACCATCTATGTTGATTTTTTTTATGAAAATCTAAGGCCTCGATTTTAAAAGTCGCTTTAAGCCTCCAAATTCTCAGGGCCGGCCCTGACGGTTGAAGAACCAATCTCAAAATGACAAGGGTACACTAGATTTTTCCTACCCTAATATTCAGCAACAAACTCCTACTTTTCATAGTAGTTGAGATTTTTTAGGGTCTGATTGCATTCATAAGAAGATTCTGAGGGAATATTCACTACCCTAGATTTTAAGCATTAAAAAGGTTAAATACGTGAGAATCAGTCATAAATGCCACGTGACACTAAATGAAGCACGTTTCAGTTGAATATGGACAATGAGATAAACAAAATCAGGGAATAGTCCCTGAAAAATAGGAGTTTTGCTAGTTTTACCTATTCAAAGGGCCACGTGGCAGCCATCAAGGAATTTCGGTTTTTAATCAACGTCTACAATCAATTTGAGTTTAAAGGAAGTGGTTTAGAAACATGGGACACGTGTCGCATCCTCATAGCCTAAATTCAAGGGACGGTTGATAGCTTTTCAGGGCATATTCAAGGAATAGTCCTCCACTATGATGGTTATTGCTGCATGGAGCGTGAGTGAGCCATGTTTATTGCAGAAATGGTACATGCATGCTTGAAAGTGGGAAAAGACCCTGAAAAATAGAAGTTATGTCACTTTTTGACTGATTCAAAGGGTCACGTGGCATCAATCAAGGGAGTTACCACCAATATAACGGTGGTGCATATTTTTAGCTTTTTTGAATAAGTTGGGAGCAGTTTTTTGTAGAGGACACGTGGAGCACTTTCAGGGCCTTATCTGCCATTTTTCAGGATTTTTACTGCAATAAATAGTGGAAAACAGGGTAGGCCCAAGACTCTCGCCTCATCATTCAATTACCAGTTTTTACAACTTCTCAGCATTTACCTTTTCAGCACTTTTCTTTCACACAAGACTTGTAATTTCGATATTGTTAAGTCATTTGTTCTTTCTTTTTCTCGTACCTTGTCACTTTATTCACAGAAATACAAGTGTCTTTTGTTTCTTGTCCATTTTGTTATTCACTAAATACTAAATCCTTCATGAGTAAGGCAAATTCGAACCAATTCTCACGGCCTTTCCCAAAAGGTTGTGAAGCAATCGCTTGCAAGAAGTCAGATCAGGGTAAGATGACTCCCTAATCCGTTTAGACCACGCACGGTCTTAGCACGCCCCGCATCACTCGAACTCAACGTCACCTGACCCAGGGCCGGCCCTAGTATTTCGGAGGCTTAAAGCAAATTTTAAAATGAGGCCCTAGTTCTTCCGGAAAAAAAAATTCAACATAGGTGGCTAATATAAGGTAAAAAAAAGATTAAAAATTGTATTTTAGCTTCATAAATTAACTAAAATAAACTTCTAAAAAATTTACACCATTATAAATATATGAATCAAATATGACAAAATAGCGCACATATACTGCGTTTTCTCTAACGAATATTTTGAACATTATTTTATCAAAGTTTGTTGAGTGAAAATAAATGATGTTGGTTTATTTTAGTCAATTGGGTTTAATTTGTGAATTTGACATTAGAAGTTAAAACTAAAACTAAAATTAAAAAAATTTATCAAAATATTCTTGAGTTAACATCTACAATCACTAAAGCATAAGGAATTGCTACAGAAGGGGCAAAAGTCGTGTATTATCTACTCCATATATACACCTAGATCCAATTAAAAAAATAGTAAGTCCAAAACACTGGAACGAACTGCCTGGTATCGAACCAGGGACCTTCAAGTGTAAGAAGTATATATGCTTGGACAATTGAGGCCTAAAGTCAATTTGTGCTAGGATGCGGAAACTTTAGCATATATTATATAATTTTGTTATGGATAATGAGGCCCCATTTTTGCATAAAATCTGGAGGCCTAAAGCGGCCGCACCTCGGGCTTCACCTCAGGGCCGGCCCTGACCTGACCGCAGGGTACGTACTGTTTTTTGAGCAAACAACATCTTTCAAAAATATCCTAAACAACTAAAATTTGCGGGAGCAAAATAAACAAGAGCAAGAGCACAAGCAAGGATTAATTAAAAGCGGTACCGAAAGATCCTACTGGAAGATTATGCGAACGAGAGATAGAAGTTTGAGGGTGAGCTTCGGTTGATGGTGAAATTTTCTGATAGGCGCAAGTGAGAATGAAAGTTTCTGAAAGCTAGCTTGAAGTAGTATCTGATCTGTGATAAGATATATATATGGACCCGGTGTGTTCGTACTTATTGTCCTTGTTAGTCCTTGCCACCGTCCATTCTCTCTCTGCCTATAGCCTTTCAGCAGAACCCGCCACACAAATCACTCCAGCAGGCACATGGGATCCTTTACTGTAAATTGGCCTTATCCTCTTTATGGCGTACCCTAGCTAGCATCCAACCAATGTCTGTATCACTCATTGCCCTTGATAATGCAATTCTCCCGCCTTCTCTTGGTGGAGCACGCGCCTTCTTTTAATGATAGAATCTTCATAATGCAAAAATATCGTGTTGGGCAAAATTTTTAAATTGATCCAGAAGAGCTAAACGGAAAACAAGCTTGAAAATAGCATAATTAGGTTATGATGTTGAACCAATATTTGATGTAGCAACCCATCATAGATCGATGTGACCATCATGAACTCTTCTATAAGATTAGGAAAGGTTTATGGGGTAATAGGCAAAGATGGGTAGAGTAGAGAGATCAGAGTAATAAATGAAGAGAAAATTTATTAAAAATCGTGTTATGAAAGAGATGTTGGTTTTAGGCGCCAAAACCAAACAGAGTCGTTCGAGAGACTCATTTTGATGTGCACATGCACCAAAATATAGATATTCAGATTTTCCTTACCCAAGTAATTAATGTCAAATTTTTTCTTAAAATACAAATTTGGTCATTTGGGGGTCCTAGCAGCAACGAACGCCCGAAAAGTAGCTTAGGCCATGTCAAAGCGATGGGTCTTGACCATTGGGCTGTTTCAGATCGATCATGTACGGGCCCAAAGTGAAATTTCGTAATCGCATAAGTACTGTTTTGTCACCCTAATTAAGCCGCTCCTCCTCCATGACTTAGGCATAATAATGCATCAGGAAATACCACGGCTCTTACATCCGTAATGGAAATAATGAAAATCAATAATCAAAATGTGTCACGTCAGCATTTAATTATCTATTTAGTCCATAATCAAACTTAACAACCTTTACCTCCACATTGATTATTTTTCTATTCTTAACCCAAAAAAACCCCACAGTACACAATGCACATTTGTCCAATCGCAAACGAATTTCAATCACGCACCCGACCATACCAAATTATTCGTCTCGATGAGACGATTGCATTGTGGGGTGTTTTTGAGTTATTAAGTTTTGAGTTTGGTTATTGGTAAAAGTTGTTAAAGTTTGGTTATAGAATTGGTGGAATTTGGCTATTTGCTAAAAGACTTGTAATTTTACTTATTATTATGTGGGGTGTTTTTTTAACATTGTTTTTAAGTTTGTTTATCCATACCCATTTGCTTATTACAATGGGGATGCTCTTATGCATGACTTTACCATCGACACTCTCTTATGGGCAGGGATTTATTGTTTTTTTTTTTTTTTACCCTCCTCACTCCCTTGGGGTGGAAATGATAGATAAAGCTTTTTGAATTTCCTCTAATACAGCCAAAAAGAAGGTGTACATGGTAAAAAAGAGACTGCAGATGGTAAAAATGATGGTGCGAGAATCACTTCTCTCCATTATTCTGGTAAATATGGGTTCGCACACACACCCACTTTCATGCGGGTAATGTAACCATGTACATATACATATATTTTCTTGTAATGCAGGGTGTCTCAGGCCAGCTTGCGCGCACCTCGGAATAATTCTTACATTCTCTCCCACAACCGTTTCACATGTGTACTGTAGGGGTGAGTTGGTCCCAAGAATTGTTTGTAAAGAGAATCAAACATGAGATAAGCAAATACCTGAGTTCCAGGCCAAGGCTACTTGACCGACCACTTGGGGTTGTGACCATGAACATACAGTATTCCCTAAAGGAAAACGTGACAATGAATACGAGCTCATATAGCTTATCAATGAACGTACGTAGTGATCACAATTAATATTTTGTCAATATGAATAATGAAGCCAATGAACGAATCTTATATTGACCCTACATGCACATATTCAACTTTATGCAACATGTTATTATTTGATTATAATATATAATCTTATAAAGAGCCAATACCTGCAAAAATTTGGAGTACTCATTTCGTCAATTACAAAAGGAACGGAATTCAATCATGTGGGCTTTTGATAAATTTAATTCAATCATGTCTGGTTGTGGGAGCTAGATATGAGATTTTTTTGGTTGCAAATCGGATACCATGTGCTGCACGGTTGCAAATCGGGTACCCGTGCAACACATCCAAACCGTCAAAACAATGTAACTGACGGCTCGGATTGAAACACTCTTTTCCTTTTTTTAAAATTTGTTCAGTACCTTTCAATCCAAACCGTCAGTTGCATGTTTGGACGGTTCGGATGTGTTGTACGGATACCACATTAGCCATACCCTATTTGTACCCAAAAGTTTCTCGATAGCTAGGAAGAAACATATAATCTTGTGAGGCCCATAGCCTAACCACATATTTGGTCGTGATGCACATGGTTTCACAGTTGGTTGAACAGCTTTTCCCATTACGTTTGTTGGAATTTTCGGAATAATTGGTCAATGAATATTTTAGGCATTCGAAGGGTCTCTTCAGGCAATCGAAAAATCTTACCGACAACGTTCATTCATCGAGTTTAAACATGGTTTCATATTCACGGAAGTGGTACTACATGAACTGGGAGAAGCTTTTGGTTTTCCCGAGCCTCCCAAATTGATTGTATAGATCACATTCGTGGCCCGAATCCATGGCAGCATATCAAAGGTCCCTCATTGATATATATTGGAGCATCCTGTTTCTACGTTCTTCACCAATTTCGGAATCCATATATACAGCATATTATATTCATTCTTTGTATGAGAGCTATGTAGCACGGACACGGACACGGCTATTCTAAAAAAATGGGGACACGGACACGGCGGGGAACACGCCACGTGTATAAATAAATATATGTACATATATATAAAAAAATTATGAACCATTGTATATGAATAATTTCACAAATTGTATACATTTTTTTCAAATGCATAATTACAGTTTAACCTAAATATTTTGAATAATTTCATATTAAACACCAAAATTTAAAAAATATTACATTTTGACCCTTAGCCGTGTCCCCTATCAAAAAATAATAAAAATTAGAGGTGTGTCACACCTCTAATTTCAGTGGACCCTTAGCCGTGTCCACTTAAATGGGTCCCATCTGTATGTGAGGGGGTGTGGCTAAGGTGTGCCACATTTGATATGCCTGTAGCATGTTTGTAAAAATTATTGGACACGCCACGTGACGTGTCCAATACGTGTCCCCGTCGTGTCCCCGTGTCCAATATGTGGACACGACGCCCTTTTGGAGTGTCGGTGCTACATAGGATGAGAGAAAGACAAACAAGGTTCGGTTCGCAAATTGTATATGAATAATTTCACAAATTGTATACATTTTTTTCAAATGCATAATTACAGTTTAACCTAAATATTTTGAATAATTTCATATTAAACACCAAAATTTAAAAAATATTACATTTTGACCCTTAGCCGTATCCCCTATCAAAAAATAATAAAAATTAGAGGTGTGTCACACCTCTAATTTCAGTGGACTCTTAGCCGTGTCCACTTAAATGGGTCCCATCTGTATGTGAGGGGGTGTGGCTAAGGTGTGCCACACTTGATGTGCCTGTAGCATTTTTGTAAAAATTATTGGACACGCCACGTGACGTGTCTAATACGTGTCCCCGTCGTGTCCCCGTGTCCAATACGTGGACACGACGCCCTTTTGGAGTGTCGGTGCTACATAGGATGAGAGAAAGACAAAAAAGGTTCGGTTCGCCAAGACGGTCTTCTGTGGTGTTCCGCTGATCATGGTTCTAGTCGTTTTTCTTGGGTGATAGACAGGTGCAACTTCCAACACCCTTGCGGCAAATCTTTTTAAAGAGAGTACTACTACTGTGTATCAGAGGACTCAGTGCACGGGTTGTATTTCGTTTTCCCCGTCAACAAGCTTTTTTTTTTTTTTTTTGGGCAAGTCTTTTCCCCGTCAACAGTTTCTGTCTTTTGTCGTAATTTCTCAAGGAATAGTCAAGTCTTTTTGCTCTTCTTTCGCTCTTTTTGTTGGGGTCCACCCTTGTGGGGCCCCAAGACCTTATTACTCTCTTTTTTAGTCCTTTTTTTTTTTTTAAATAGAAATAGTGAGGGTGTGCTAGCGACTGGAGAGAGAGAGGGAGAGTTGAGTGAGGCTCAGGGCCGGCCCTGAGAATTTCGAGGCTTAAAGCGACTTCTAAAATTGAGGCCTTAGATTTTCTTTTAAAAAATCAACATAAATGGTTAATAAAGGTTAAAATATTAAACATGGTATTTTAGTTTCGTAATTTAACTAAAATAAAATTTTAAAATATTTTATACCATTAGAAAAAAAAAAAACATAACGAAATACCACTCATACACTACATTATTTTAACTAATTGTGTTATTAACTTTAGGTAAATGATATTGGCATTCCAAAAATTGATGCAGGCACTCCAAAATCAGTGTAATTCCAAAGTCACTTTCTTTTATTTTTTGGAGTGCCTGCATCAATTTTTGGAGTGCCAATATCATTTCCCTAACTTTAACCATAAGAATGCTATTTTAAGCAATGAGAGAATTGTTTACTTTGAATCTTGTTTTTATCAGAATTTGTTGAGTGAAAATTAATTATTTTGATTTATTTATAGTCAAAAGTGTTTTATTTGTAAATTTGATATTAGAAGTTGAAAATAAAATTGAAATAAATGTAGGCCAAAAAAAAAACTTATCAAAACATTTATCGTGTGATTTGAGTAATATCTCTAATCACTTAAGCATAACTAATTTAGAATACGATGCAAGAATTGTTGGTCATGTTCGTTTGGTAACTTTAGGTATTTTAGTTTTGGTAGTGGGTAGAAAGAGAAATAGGGTAATGATTGGAAAACAAAGTTAAAACATCAAAACGAACAAGGTCGTCATCATCTACCTAGATCTCTCTATCTAGAGAAAAGAAGAAAAAAAATTTAGTTTGCCAAGAGGCCCCTCCCGAGAGTCGAACCTAGGAAGTGCTGCTCCTATCAACAATTAGAAGACCATCAATGCTGCGCCCCCTCATCTGCAAGATTAGGAACAGCTTATATATATATATAAACATTATTGTCTGGAAAATGAGGCCTAGTATTGGGTTAATTTTCGGAGGCCTAAAGCGGCCGCACCCCGGGCTTTAGCCCAGGGCCGGCAGTCTCCTCCATCGGGAGGGGTGGGATACTCCCACCGGATGAGGGAGAGAGGGTGAGGACTGAGGGGAGAGTGGAGAGCCGGTTTGTGACTCTTTTGGAGGGGTTTTGTCAGTTGTATATGTGTGTAAATATATACAAGGAGTTTTTCTTCGCTGTTTGTCTCTCATTTTGTGTTTGATTATTTCGTGCTGTGCTTAGAGGTGTGGATGGGGATCGGTCTCGACCCAACACTTTTTGTTAATGCATCGACGTCTTTTAAACCAAAAAAGCAAACGATCCATCAATTGAATAAGAATAATCGATCGACTAGATCAAAAGCCAGCTGATGTCATTCGATGGGGATTGTAATTCACTAATTTGTGGCATCAGAGCCATAGAAGTCTGATGAGAGAACAGATGAGGTTTTTTATTTTTTATTTTGGGTAATTAAGGTTTTTTTTTTTTGTTTTTTTATCATAAGCTTTTTTTTTATAGTCACAACAACAGTATTATAATAAATGTGTAGTTAGTACGTAACTTACAATCGATGTTCCATCAACTTGAACTTGAGACCTTTTTCATAGGGAGCAAGATCCTTCTCCATACTTAACAAAAAAAATAAAGATCCTTTCTCCACAACCACACAAAAGTGTGTTGCAGCGATCGAGATTATTGATTTCAGAAAGCTTTAGGCGTAGGGCACCCCAAACTCCCATTAGTCTCATATTTTTTTTTTATTTTTTTTATGTATAATTGGGCTACATTCAGGAAAAAAAAAAAAACGTATATTTGGGCAAGTACAATAAATCTAGCAATTTTGACCATTTGGAAATTTTTAATATAATTGTGGTCTAAAATTTGATAAGTTTGAAATTTTTAATTTAATACGTAATGTTTGTAGACGAAAATTAAATTCTTTACACTTTAGTCCCTCCAATCTCCATGTAACTTTTGTATTTGATACTTGTTCCTGTAATTTTTTCCATCCGCCATTAGTGTCTATGTATAGTGTGACGGATTAAAAAAAGAATTACTGGGAAAACTATTGGAGTAGGTATTACTGGGCATGCATGAGTGAATGATGCTCCAGGATTTTTTATAATTATTACACAATTAATTGTTTCATAACCAAGATTAAAAATTTCACTAAAATATGTTGTGACTAGGAATTCGGGAGTGCGCGTCACAGAGGTGCGGACAAACCGAGCTGATCGAGCTTTGCAGTGCTCGAGCTCTGTTCGTTTACTAAAACTCAAGCTCGAGCTGGCACGATCATAAACGAGCCGAATTAACCATAGGTCATTTTTTCTAAGCGACCCTTCATAAATGAGCCGAGCCAATACAAACGAGAGGCTTATTTACCAAAGAATAAAGTCGAGCCGAGCCTCTCATTTCATTTGCAGCATTAGGCACCCGATCATGTTTCATGACTAACTCTCAACTCAAACATAATTTAAGTTTCCACTACTAAGCAAAAAATGCGCATCTGATGTCCTAAGTGATTAGATGCCCAACTATCGAGAAATTACCATATTGCAACCTAGCTTGAGAATCCAAGGAAAAATCATGAAAAATCAAACAGGAAAATGAACTCAAAATGGTTGAGGTCCACTAGTGCGGCACAAATGTATGTGACATCCACATAAGATATAAACTGCAAGACTTTTGGAGTACGTATCGAATCGTCACAGGGATATTGCAATTGATGCAAGTCCACCCATAGAGAGCAGAATTATTTAAAGACATTTACGTACTTATAAATCAAGTTAAAAGCACATGAAAAGTTGTGTATAATCTCGAAAGTATTCAGACCGTGTCACATGATTATTAATGCCTAAGAAAGACTCAAGTAAATGAGAGGTTTATGCTTACATGATAATCATCCAAACTGTTAAGTAAGATATATTTATTACCTGTCAAAGATTAAAAACATATCTCAACCGTTGATTGTTGAAATGAATGGGTGAGATTGCGCATTTTTTGTGAACAACTTATTCACAGCTCCTACGTGAATAAGTTTCTTTTTTTTAATAGTAGAAAGGGTAATCATGGATTTTTTTTTATAAAAATACTAGTATAAAAATGACATCTCATTTTAACTAGGCTAATCCATAGTCAAGCCTTGAACATAGTAGTTGCAAATAATTAACTTGAGCCGATTGTTCAATCTTGTTTTTTCACCCACGAAAGTGAGTATTGGTAGAATATATAGTTAGAGTTAGATTATGAGAGGAGCTGAACTACTGACCTCCTTTTCTCTTAGCACCTTAAGTGCGCTCCTGGCAGAGATGGACCTAAGTGGGGGCACGTGCCCCCACTCGAAATTAAAAATATTTTTTTAATATTTTTGTGTAAATTAGCATAATTATAAAAAGTGTGCTAATATATATATAAACATACACACTTGCATATATCTCGAAAATACATATAGAATCAATTGTATGTCTAAATTTCATCATATGGTGCATTTATATTTGTTACTTTACAAGCTATTTGTCTATTTGGAGCTATTCTTTCTTGATTCTCTTTAAATTTAACCATCTGTAGAGCTAGGGGAAATATTTCAAAATAAAGTCATTAACAAAACTAGCTCGATTATTCTAAAATTTGTTGATATTCATTTAAAACATACTTTTAAAATTTTGTCTAAGATTTTGTGCTTATTTTTACCTAATTTAACTTAAAGTACGCGTTATAAACTTTTGTAGTTAGTAATGCATACCTTAATTTTGTACGATCTTACTGTGATTGACTAAAAAAAATAAACTTTTGCCATTATGACTAACAAGTGCGCCCACTAGTTAATATTCCTGAATCCGTTCCTGAGTCCTGGCCGGTGTTGTTGGACAAAGGCTCCTGGCTTATTCGGTCCATGCTTATCAAGTTACAGAAATATATCACTTTCCATGATCTCTGTGTCATCTCTGTTTCTAGATCTGCTCCTTATCTTCTTCAAAGTGTGTCTTCATCTTAACCTTCCATCTGCCATTGTTGTGAAATTTCATAGTCAGCAATCAGCATCCAAAATTTTGGTATTGTTTGGTCTATAATACTTGCACCAACCAAAAATATTGGTGATCACACACTTCAATTAATGTCGCATTCAACGGGGGAGGATATAGGTTGGCATTCATCAGTCTTATCTTTGATTAACTCAGGTGTTCGAGCCAGCTTACGGGCACCTCGATTAATTCTGGAGCCGAACTCTCACTAAAATATGTTGTGACTAGGAATTCGGGAGTGCACGTCATAGAGGTGCGAACAAACCGAGGCGATCAAGCTTTGAAGTGCTCAAGCTCTGTTCGTTTACTAAAACTCAAGCTCGAGCTGGCACGATCATAAACGAGCCGAACCTTAGGTCATTTTTTCTAAGCGACCCTTTATAAATGAGCCGAGCCGATACAAACGAGCGACTTATTTACTAAAGAATAAAGTCGAGCCGAGCCTCTCATTTCATTTGCAGCATTAGGCACCCGATCATGTTTTTGGGCCTCTAAATAATTAAACTCAGGCCTTGTTCCACCAACACTTTTAGAACTTTCAGAAAAAGTGCATGTTTTGTCGTTATTCAAAAGAAAATTGCATTTGTTAGTTTTGCGCCAAGTTTTTATATATTATTGATTCATCTCAACGAGACAGATCAAAAAAGTAAAAAATATTCACTTTTACCCAAATATTTTAAAAAATAATCACTTTTTTTTTTAAAGTCCTAAAAGTGTAAGTGAAATGGTGCCTCTCCTTCGAATAGACAAGTGAACACGATCGATCTCTCCTCTCCGCCACACAACAGAAGAACAGAAATGCTACTGGTACAGCAAGTTCTGTACATACAGCGCGCTTTTGGGCCCGTCTCGGGTCCAACAAAGATAATCGGAGCCGCTCATTTTGTTCAAAATATTTTGTTTTAGGTCCCCGTAAAAAATTAGCTCCACCCGATATCGTTAAAGGCGTTTACAAAACGTCAAATTTTGCTTTTAGAATTTAAGCTTGCAAAATTGGACATTTCGTAAACGCCCTTAACGATATCGGTTGGAGCTAATTTTTTACGGGAACCTAAAAAAAAATATTTTGAACAAAATGAGCGGTTTCGATTATCTTTGTTGAACCCGAGACGGGCCCAAAAGCGCGCTGTACACGCTGTCGCTGTCTGTACACAACTTGGATTTGGGATCTTGTGTCGCTGTCCTCAACGGTCGGTACATTGACAAAGAAAAACTACGGAACCGGCCCTATGAGATGAGAGTAACATGCACGTAACAGTTCCGGACAAGAGAAAATTATCTCTCTCGATCGCGTCAGCCTCTCCCAGTACCGTACAACCGTTGCTTTCCGTCCAACGGGAATTCACAACCGTTGCTTCTCGAGCACGGACGAAAAGAGGAAGTTTCCTTCCCCTCTGTACCAAACCGAGGACGGTTTATTTATTTTCAGAATCTCATTTGATGGTCCGGGTTTAGGTATAGAGATAGCTAGGAGAAACACTTCAGTGCCGAGCGGATATTGCCCACGTGGCACCCGCTCGGCGAATCCGAGCCGTCCGATACACTTTTGGACGGCTCATTTTCTCTCTCCAAATCTGAGCCGTTAAAAATTAAAATCGACGGCTCGGATGGCCGAGCGGGCACCACGTGGTACCCGCTCGGCACTGAAAAATTTTCCGATAGCTAGAGACTGTGTTCTTGTTATCGGAAGAACACTCCCCTTGTCCAAGTTGAAAGATCTGCCACATATATGCATTAAGATGCTGAGATTGATGAGACCCATTTTTAATTTCTTCTACTTTTTGGTATAGGAAAAATATTGGCATGAATTGAAAGAGAAAGGCCCGCCGGACGGGGAGATCTATCTGTGAAAATTTTATATATATCCATTTCAAAATGGGGCAATGAGTGGAGTGGTGGTCTCAACATTATTAAGTGACCACCCATTTCACTTCCAAGCAATGTTAGATTATATTTCCTTAACATTTCCTTCGCGTTTGAGGTAACCTTTTTTTGGGTTTATCATCATGCAGTTTTTTTGTTGGTCTGTCATCGTGGGGTGCAGATTGTGATTTTTCTAAAATATGGAGTGAAATGAGCCCCGTTATGATGATAATATATGAAAATTTTATATTCATCTCAAAATCAATTAAGAATGAGTGTTGATCCCAAATATAATATCAAGTGACCATTCATTTCACTCTCAAACAATATGAGATTATATTTTCTCAACACCATCGACTTATGAGAGTCGTTTTGCTTTTGGGTTTTAACAAGGGCGTTTAGACAGTCCATCTGCTATCCCACCATTTTTTTTTTTTTTGAAAGAGGGTGTTTGGTGTCCTTGAGAGCTGACATCGATCCTCTCTAGGAGGAGTTTCATGTGCCTCATCTCGCCGTTCGTCTTGACAATCAATAATTTAAATTTTAAAAAAATTCTTTTGGAAAAGAGTTTTGGATGGTGATTTTGCGATGCTACACGCTGCTGTGTTCTGTTCACAGTAGCCCCCGCTTCCTATATGTTTTTGTATTTTTATATGTTGGATGTACGTACATTACTGCTTATGCATGCAATTTGTGGTCCGCATTTGCTCCTCGCTTTTCATGACACCGGCACCAATCCACCCACTTGCTGCTATGTGATTATATATAGGGATAATAAGCCATAACTACCGTAAAATAATTTTCATTTACAAAAAGGATGCCAGCAAAATATTTTTCAATGGTGGTCTTTCAACTTTTTGAGTTGTTAAGCCATGAGACCAAAATATGTTTTCACAGGCAAAACTACCTTAGGATTTTAGGCACTTTTATAAGATACCTTAGGGTTTTAGGCACTTTCAGTTATTAGTGAATTTTCATTAGTTTTGCAGAAAGGGTATTTTAGTAATCATGCAGCACACTTGTCCTTATTGCAAATGCGCATGTCCTTGAGTTCAAAAAATATAAAAATGAGAATTTTTGACTGCTGTGTTTGGATGAGTTTTTGAGAAATTTTTAAAAAAATTTGTAGGGTTATAAGTGGAGAGAGAATTGAAAAGAAGTAGAGATAATAATTGGAGAGAGAAATGAGAATAATGATTGGAGAGATAAGGTTGAGTAATGATTGGAAGCAGATGTAATGAGTGTATTTAGCTCATTTAATTGTGATTGTAGAAAGCAACTAAAAGGCTCACCCTCACCCTCAAGAGATCACAAGTTCAAATCCTAGGAAGGTCAACATTTTCAATCATGGGGCCACTAGAAATTTGTCCAGCCCTTAACTTCGAAGTTCCGAAATTAATCAAAGTGCGCGCAAGCTAACGCATCCGTTTATGGGGAAAATGTGATTATAGAATAGAAAGTGTTTAAGACATCATGACCACCGATGGCCACACAGATTCAATGGAAATTTTATTTGTGGGGGACCGCTTTTTATTTAATAGTCGTACTGCTTTAGATTTCATACACAAAGTTCCAAGATCATTATTGATCGTAGACTCCAGTCCCGAATCTGAGTAATATCTCCAATTTTTTTTTGGGAAAATTTCAAAATGGCAAGAAATTCAGGTGTTTCGGTGACATTGGAGTGAAAGTTCAGGTGCCATTTTGAAATTTTCTCTTTTTTTTTTACTAATCTTTACCGCCCATCTCGTAATCGTTCACAGCAACCCCATGGATTACTGGCAAGAAAAACGGAACCTCAAACCTTAAGAAAAAACAAACTCTTAAGTTCCGAGCCAAGACTAATTGGCTTAGCCCTCGGGTTAAGTAATATCTCTCCATTTCCATTATAAAAACGAAGGAAGAGTGGCAACAACATGCACCAGCCACAGAGACAAATTAAAGCACACTCGTCCAAACAAACCAACACCATATAATAATATAATGATCGTAACGCTCTTTTCGGATTCCATCAAACACCTTCTTCGCTCTGCCTCTGCGCCTTAAAATCCCGCGGTTTTGTCTCCGGTTAGCATTTCTTCCTCGACCACTAACACTATTATCAAACGGTTCAGTTATTTGAGAAGAATATCCCCAATCCCTTCCTTGTTTTTTCGGTTTATCGCTTTAGATTTCGGCTCTGTTTTTCTCCATTCCAATTGATGTACTCGGATAATTTTTTTTTTCCAGTGGAAATTTTGCAAATGGTTGCTGTGAATTTAAATTTCGCGATGTCATTCTCTCACTAGCTAGGTCGATGTACATACATACAAACTGTTACTATGTTGTAACCGTAGCTCTTAGATCGTCCCGTTTTTCTCTATTGCAATGCAGTGAGATGTTTTTCCGGTTGGAATTTGGAATGGTTCTTCTGTGTTTAATTTCACAACGCCATTCTATCTATACGTGTGTGTGTGTGTGTGTGTGTTTGTGTGTGTGTTATACACGAACACTTATGATCATGTGTTTATTTTGTAACCAGGAGGAGGACTGTTCGGCAATGGAGATTGGTTTAGCGGGGATGCACGTGCAGTTGAAGTCGCGTTTGGTTGTCGATTGGGCTCTTTGGTAGGAGACGAGACGCAAGATTGCTGTTTGCAGAGGGAAAGCAGAAAGGGTCCCTAGCTACCTCTTTGTGCATGCAATTCGGTAATTAAGTTGTTCGTTGCCATCATTAATTATGATTCTTGAACTGATCATTTTTCTATCTCTGTCTGTGTGTGTACGTGAGAGAGAGAGAGAGAGTGATTTATGTACACTCGTTTAGATCCCTATCAACTAATAGTGCGTGTTTTGGTGCGAAATGGAAGACCTCAAAAGTCTACTTGAATTCTATTCGTACACAAATTGTGTTTTGAGATTTTCTTCTCTTCTGTTTTTTTTTTTTAGAATTTTTGGACGGCTCGGATCGGCCGTCCGGTGGCCGGAGATGGCCCGGCGCGGCCGTCGGTGCAATTTCGGTATGGGGACCGTCGGTCCCTATAGCGCTACTGTACACTTGACTACCAACTCCACTTAATTTTTTTCTTGTCCTCGTTCCTCTTTATAACACACAGTTTTTTTTTTTATTTAAACATCTTAATAACACAGAGGTTTGATCCGGTCATCTCTCATTTGGTCAAAAGCTTTATGTTATCCTCTGTTCAGTGCCTCTATGAATTTATACATGTAATTGCTCACCTTCTGAATACAAGCCAGGGGAATAGGGCATGAATTAAGCCTAAGTATGTGCAGAAGGCATTAACCAAACTTAGCATAAAGCTAAGTCTAAGTACGTGTAATTAGGATATGGCAAGATACAAGGCATAAATTAAGGGTCAACTAATGATTAATACTGACCCCTAAAAGGGGCTGTTGCACAAGAAAAATTATTCAATGTTCTTGGGACTGCCCAGAGCCCTTCTTCGCCACACATTATGATAAGACCCAACACAAAGCGTGTGGATTCCATCACAATGCATAGTGGAAAAGGGGCTTGGGACCACGTGGTGGTGACCCAGGTTCACTGAATAATTACTAGTTTCACAGGGACATATATAGTAGAAGGTACTTCGATCTCTTTTTTATTTAATGGGTGGATTAGGCAAACTCATGGCCCATGTATTTCGAAACACGTTTTCTCTTTCTCCCCCAAGAAGCAAGAGTTACTAGTTCTCTTTTCTTATTTTAGACAAGGCTGTAAACGAACCGAATAGCTCGCGAGCTTGGCTCGGCTTGGCTCGTTAAGGCTCGGTCGGCTCGGCTCATTTGACAAAAGCTCGGTTCATTATGGGTGGCTCGGCTCGATTAAAGATGCTCATTTAGTAAATGACTCAGCTCGGCTCGATAAGAGCTCGGCTCGTTAAGACTCGAGCCGAGCTTGAGCTCGAATTTTGGGCTCGTTTAGTAAACGAGCCAAGCTCGAGCTCGACAAAGCTCGGCTCGTTTAGGACTCCAATTAATATCTTCTCCCGCTTTCACCTTCTAAAGTTATTTTTTAGTACGATTTTGCCCCCACTAAATAGAATCCTGTGTCTGTCCCTTAATAGCAGAGAGCCTTTTAGTTCTTTTTTTTTTTTTTTTTTCCCCTTTTGGTCTAGACTCTAGCATATCTGATATTCTTGTTGAAAGCCTCCAGTAGTCACATAAATGCTATTGCTGACCTTCTGAGTTGATAACTGTGTGCAGAGTTCGCTTGAAAAAATGGAGGGCTTATGGAGTGTGTTTTGTGGAGAATTTGGCTGTCAGGCTGGAGGTGGGCTGCCCTGTGGCCTAGATTTCGCTTTCGTGACACAACCTTCGTCGTGCATCAACCATGCGTTGGTCATTTGTTTCGACATGTTGATCATGATCATATTCATATTCAATATAATTCAGAAGAAATCATCAAAGTCTACGTACTTGTCCACTCAAACTCAAGGTAGTTCACTTCTGCAGATAATTTCTGCCACTTTTAATGGTGTTTTGGGAATGGTTTATTTGTGTTTGGGTATTTGGCTATTGGAGGAGAAATTGAGGTTGTCCCGAAGTATTTTTCCTCTACATTGGTGGTTATTAGTTCTGTTTAAGGGATTCATATGGTTACTCGTAGGCTTAACCGTAAGTCTTAGGGGAAATCATTTCGAAAAAGGCCCCTTGCGCGTTTTGTCCATTCTTTCGTCCTTGTTTGCCGCAATTGCTTGCGGCTTATCGCTCTTTGCTGTCCTAAATGAAAAAGAAGTGTCAACTAAGGTAGCTTTAGATGTATTGTCTTTTATTGGAGCAAGTTTGTTGTTACTTTGCACCTACAAGGGCTACAAATTTGAAGAAATTGAAGAACTTTGTTACACTTACGCCCCCTTGGCTGATGAGATCAATGGCAGCAGTAAAACTCAAACAGCTACCGTTACTCCATTTTCCCAAGCCGGGTTTTTCGGCAAAATGTCGTTTCGGTGGTTGAATCCAATGATGAAAAATGGCAAGGAGAAAACCCTTGAGGACGAAGATGTGCCGGAATTGCGCGAGGAAGACCGGGCGGGAGCTTGTTACTTGCTGTTCATGGAGCTATTTAACAAGAAAAAACAAGCTGATCCATCATCCCAACCGTCTGTTTTGAAAACCATAGTTTCATGCCATTGGAAGGAGATTTTTGTGTCCGGATTCTTCGCCTTTCTAAAGATCACCACTCTATCTGCTGGTCCACTCCTTCTCAACGCCTTTATTGAAGTTGCCGAAGGCAAAGAAAGCTTTCGAAACGAGGGATACGTATTGGCTGCATCGCTCTTCTTGGCGAAGAGCGTAGAGTCCTTAGCACAAAGGCAGTGGTACTTCAGAACCAGGCTCATTGGCCTAAAAGTGAGGTCTTTGCTAACTGCAGCCATTTATAAGAAGCAATTGAGACTATCCAATGCTGCTAAGATGAAGCACTCAGCCGGTGAGATAACCAACTATGTCACCGTGGATGCTTATAGGATTGGAGAGTTTCCTTTCTGGTTTCATCAAACTTGGACTACAAGCCTCCAACTCTGCTTCGCTTTGATTATACTTATTCGCGCAGTAGGAATTGCGACAATTGCATCACTATTGGTTATAGTCCTCACCGTGCTTTGCAACGCTCCCCTTGCAAAATTACAGCATAAGTTCCAGAGTAAGCTTATGGTGGCGCAAGATGAGCGGCTCAGGGCTAGTTCAGAGGCTCTTGTGAACATGAAGGTGTTGAAACTATACGCATGGGAAGGTCATTTCAAGAATGTGATAGAGAACTTGAGGAAAGTGGAGTATAAATGGCTATCAGCAGTTCAGATGCGTAAATCATACAATAGCTTGCTATTTTGGTCATCGCCTGTGTTGGTGTCGACTGCCACTTTTGGGACATGCTATTATCTTGGTATACCTTTGTATGCTAGCAATGTCTTTACGTTTGTGGCAACTTTACGACTTGTTCAGGACCCTATTCGGAATATCCCTGATGTAATTGGAGTGGTGATTCAAGCGAAAGTGGCATTCGCTAGGATCGTGAAGTTTCTCGAGGCACCTGAGCTGGAGAATGCAAATATTCGGCAGAAGGGCAATGTGGGAATGAAAAGCCATGCCATTTGCATTAAATCCGCCAATCTTTCATGGGAGGAGAATGCATCAAAGCGTCCCACGCTTAGAAATGTAGATCTAGAGATTCAACCTGGTGAGAAGGTGGCTATATGTGGTGAGGTCGGTTCAGGAAAATCAACTCTTCTGGCTGCAATCCTTGGAGAGGTTCCAACCATCCAGGGGACTGTAAGTTCTTGCTTTTCTTCCTTAGTTCACAGTTACTACTAAGCACATATTGACTGTAGAAACCACAGCTTTTCTTTGTACACACATCCTGTACCATCAGTAATGGTTGTGTCCTGTTACATGCATATCGTTCCATGGAGTCGGTACGTGTATATGGTGAAGTGTCAGCTCATCTAATTTTGTGTCAAGGACACCTGTACAGTGCAAAATATTTCATTTTTCATATTTCTTTCACTGTCTCAGCTAAATTGAGATAACAACATGCCCCGTAAATATTTTGCACAATATGCAAAGTTTGATGCAGTGTTTAGTATTGCACTTCAGGTGTCCGCTATGCGTATGCCATATATTTTGAAGAGTCCATGTGACACAGAGTTACAGAATGCGTGAAAGGGGGAAATCTTGCTCCCTCTAAGACGAAATCAGGAACATTCCGTTTTTTGATCGCCTTGGTTCCTTTTGTGCTCTTTTCTACAGATTCAAGTGCATGGGTCTGTTGCCTACGTTTCTCAATCAGCTTGGATCCAGACGGGATCTATTCGAGAGAATATTTTGTTTGGATCTGCCTTGAATCACCAGAGATATCAACAAACATTACAGACGTGTTCCTTGGTGAAGGACCTGGAGTTGCTACCGCATGGAGATCTCACCGAAATAGGAGAAAGAGGAGTCAATCTCAGTGGTGGTCAGAAGCAGCGAATCCAACTCGCCCGTGCACTATATCAAGATGCTGATATATATCTGTTGGACGATCCATTCAGTGCCGTCGATGCACACACTGCTACGAGCTTATTTAATGTACTGCTCTCATTCCAATTTTTACTTCTGTTTTCCTATTTCATTCCTGTTTCCTGCTATCTTATTCTGCCAGCTTACTTGATTGTGCCAGGAATATGTTATGGGAGCTCTTGCAGGGAAGACAGTCTTACTTGTGACCCACCAAGTGGATTTTCTTCCTGCATTTCATTCTGTTTTGGTCAGTTCGTCTTTCCTCTTTTCAAACGGTTCTTTCCAAGTCGTTCATTCTACCGCAATGCATCTTTGCAGATTAATACCTAATGTCCCATTGATTTCTCATTTGATAGATAATTTAGAGTCAGATGGATTTCATAGCCATATTAGATGATGTGGTGGCAAGTTTCATCCAATGTGGTAACACACTAGCTATTACACGTCTTGACCGTCCAACAACAAAAACATAGGCTTAAAATGAAACTAGTGTGGTAACACACTAGCTATTACACTTCTTGAACAATGTGTTTTCGCCTAGGGTTAGTGTCCATACAGAGCAGTGTAGCGTTAATGAATTTTACTGTTTTTGCCCAACAGCTGTCATTGGTTCCCTTTTCTTGACAGTTGATGTCTGATGGAGAAATCCTAAACGCCGCTCCGTACCACCAGCTACTGGCCTCAAGTCCTGAATTCCAGGGCCTTGTTAATGCACACAAAGAGACAGCTGGCGCCGAAAGGCTACCAGAGGTATCTTCTCCCCAGAATCGCGAAACTCCAGCCAAAGAGATCATCAGCAAAACTCGTACTGAGAAGAAATCCAAAACATCTCTAGGCGATCAGTTGATTAAGCAAGAAGAGAGAGAAGTCGGAGACAAGGGTTTCACCCCTTACATACAGTACTTAAATCAGAACAAGGGCTACTTGTTTTTTGGGACGGCTTGTCTCTGTCAGCTTGCATTTGTCACTGGTCAAGTACTACAGAACTCTTGGATGGCTGCCAATGTTGAAAATCCAGAAGTTAGCACGTTGCACTTGATTACTGTTTACTTGGTTATTGGATTTGCCACGATTGTGCTTTTGCTCGGAAGATCTCTGTCTGCAGTTGCTTTGGGTATGCACTCCTCGAAGTCCCTGTTTTCGCAGCTATTGAACTCCCTTTTTTGTGCGCCCATGTCGTTTTACGACTCCACACCTTTGGGAAGGATACTGACTCGGGTAAGTATCTCATACATAACCTATCGTTGTGTTTGGTATTTAAGATATTCTTAAAACTAACATTGTGAATTCGATTGGTTTTGTTTTATGTAGGTATCATCTGATTTGAGTATTGTTGACCTCGATGTTCCATTTAGCTTTGTGTTCAGTGTTGGGACGACCACGCAAACCTATGCCAATCTTACAGTGTTAGCTGTTATTACTTGGCAAGTCCTGTTTGTCTCCATACCAATGGTTTATTTTGCCATCCTCTTACAGGTAATCTATTTTCCTTTGGAGGTTCCAATGCGGGTAACGTCATGCCATTCAAAATCTCAATTCTCACACATGCAAAAGAAATTTCAATAAGCACCATCGACCTACATGATACGGAAATTACACATAAGAATGCTCAGTTTTCTGTCTTCACACTAGTACACACCACCACCACCATAGCAACTCGCAATATCATTTTCAGGAGGCGACCATGTACAAGAACCCTCCCCTCGGAAAATCTTTTTTCCGCCCAAAAAAAAGGAAACAGAAGTGAAATTCATTGAACTGACATTGACAAGTAGGAGATCAAGAAATTGTTTAGCCATAGGTGTTACTTGTGACTGAAAACCAAATAGGAAAGTAACTGAGTTGGCAAACCTTGTAATGCTGTTCTCGTGTGTTAAATCTTGGAATATCAACTACTAAAATTTTTGCTGGAAACTGGGATTTGTTATCCACAGAGATACTACTTTGCCTCTGCAAAAGAACTGATGCGGATCAATGGCACGACCAAGTCTTTGGTTGCAAACCATCTGGCTGAGTCCATTCAAGGATCTATGACAATAAGAGCTTTTGAGGAGGAGGATCGATTCTTTGTGAAGAATCTTGACCTCATTGATGTAAATGCTAGTCCAAATTTCCACAGTTTTGCAGCAAATGAGTGGCTGATCCAACGGCTTGAAATGCTTAGTGCAATTGTTCTCTCCTCATCCGCACTCTGCATGGTTTTGCTTCCTCCTGGAACTTTCACCTCTGGTGGGTATTATTGAACTATTTTTCTTTCCTATTTGTTCGTCACTACATCCCCCACAAATTAGGGTGCATTTCAAAATGAACTATCTTTGTTTCTTCTTACATGCATAGATATTGAGAGGTTTAAGCCACGGGGGAAGAAAGAATAGGAAGAAAGGTGAAACACGGAGAGAAGCAAATAAAACTAGACTTCTTAACCACAGATATAAAACCAAATCTGTTGTGGAAACAAACTAAAATGATGAAGATGATGGAAATTTAAGGACGAGTGAGAAGTAAATTCTTACAATGGCATATCCATATTTATGTTATGCAAATGAATGTTATGTAAGCAGGCCTGCTTTCACAAACTGGTAAGATGTTGGAAATTGATTGGTAGAACTATAATCAGCCAACAATTCTTTCAAATGAAATTCATTACTTGTGTTATTATTGCAGGATTCATTGGAATGGCTTTGTCCTATGGCCTCTCATTGAACTTATCCCTAGTTTTGTCCATTCAAAACCAATGCACTCTAGCAAATTACATAATTTCTGTGGAAAGGCTAAACCAGTATATGCACGTACCAAGTGAAGCTCCTGAAGTGATAGAAGAGAACCGGCCCCCAGTCAGTTGGCCTAGTGTGGGCAAAGTGGATATTCAAGATTTGCAGGTACATTTTCTGTGCATTCAAAAATTCAACTGGGAAAGGTTGTTAGCAGTTAGCACACAGACTGAGAAAATCTTATGTGAAAAAAACAGATCAGATACAGGCCCAATGCACCACTCGTGCTTCGGGGAATAAGTTGCACATTTGAAGGAGGGCACAAAATTGGAATTGTTGGAAGAACTGGCAGTGGGAAGACTACTCTGATAAGTGCTCTATTTCGTCTGGTGGAGCCTTCAGGGGGAAGGATTGTAGTTGATGGAATTGATATTACTAAGCTCGGACTTCATGATTTAAGGTCGCGTTTGGGCATAATACCTCAGGATCCTACTCTTTTTAATGGAACAGTGAGATTCAATTTGGATCCCTTATCTCAACATACCGACTACGAAATATGGGAGGTAATTTTTACAAACCTTCTTGTAGTTCTGAAAATGCTCATATGAAGAAAAAGTCTTGTTTATTTAATGTTGCAATTGCTTACTCTGTGATTGTTTTTTTCCACTATCCTGACAGGCTCTTGGAAAGTGTCAGCTGAAAGAGGTGGTTCAGGAGAAGGAAGAGGGCCTAGACTCTTTTGGTAAGAAGCCAAAAATTGTAAATCATAGGGTCCATTTATCTTTTTCTAGACTCCATTTATCCATTGGTAGTTTAGTAGCTTTCACGCAGGCTAACTGGTTCACACAGCGGGAATTCGAGCTAAGCACATTTAAGGCAAATAATTTCCTTCTTACATGTCTCCGCAGATTTTTCTGCTTTCGGTGGATAAACGATTATATTATCTTTTGTCCAAATCCTGGCCAAAACTCTTTCACTAGAAGCATAGATCAACTATTTGCTATCAACTATTTCGTTATAAAACACTGTTTGCTATCCAAAAATCTGAACTAGCTACCGTCCAAATTCAGTTGTGGAAGATGGTTCGAATTGGAGCATGGGACAAAGGCAACTGTTTTGCTTGGGCCGTGCCCTTTTGAGGAGAAGCAAGATACTAGTCCTTGATGAAGCGACCGCATCAATTGACAACACGACCGACTCCATCTTACAAAGAACCATCAGGAGTGAATTCGCCGATTGCACTGTGATCACGGTGGCCCACAGAATCCCAACCGTGATGGATTGCACCATGGTTCTAGCTATCAGTGATGGTGAGTTTTGTTCCTTATATCCTCACCACCTAATAAACAGTATCCATATCCTGCAGTTCTCTCATTTTTGGAGCATTCTACAATTTTGAAGCCAATGCTTTGATCCTTTTACAGGAAAACTAGTAGAGTATGATGAGCCAATGGCGCTAATGAAAAGAGAAGGTTCACTGTTTGGGCAGCTTGTCAAGGAATACTGGTCTCATTATCACTCTGCAGAGTCTCATTGAAGCTTTATCACAAAAAATAAGAGAGTGCCCATGAGGAGTGTGTCCGTGATTGCTTGTGATAATGTACGTCTTATGTTTCCAGTGATCAAAAGCCATTTTCCGCAGTCAGCCCATGCTCTGAGGTTGGAAGATTGCATAGTTGTAAGTATAGATGGTCATTGAGAACTATCATCTCGGGCAAGGTTTTCTAATAAGGGAAACTTAAAGAATGTACGTAAATCGCCCAAGAAATTTAGCATAAGAATCCAGTTAAGTGAGGTCAATTGTGTGGTAGTGTACTGTAGAAGAACAATAATTCAGGCCCCATAGAATGCCCAAGAAATTTAGCATAAGAATCCAGTTAAGTGAGGTCAATTGTGTGGTAGTGTACCGTAGAAGAACAATAATTCAGGCCCCATAGAATGGGGAAGGGACCCGAAAGACCTATTCTTTTGTGTATTATGTATATTGCTTTAGTTTGTCTGTAATGTAATGTCTATTGCCTAGTTCAGGTGGTAATCGCCCTTTCTTCTGAATGCAACAACTTGAATTTATCGTGTATGACTAAAGCCCCAGGCTTTTTGGAGTGCCATCTTCTCGTGAAAATATGGCCCTAACATTTCCATTCTTCTCTCTTATCAATAGACTAAGTAAAAGGTTTACATTTCCAGTCTTTAGCAATCAAATTCCTTTACCCAATCCCTTCATTCCAAGGAAAAAGACTGGGGATATTAGATGTGAAAAACCAAGGCTATAAGCTAGGACGGGACTAAACGCGATGGAAGCAGGTTTACATGGTGCATTTTACGGTTTTGATAACTAAAGAGGAACATACTGAGCAATAATGATGGAAACGAAAGCCATTTAGTATTTTATTGATAGCAGCAGAAAAGGTTTTGATCCACGCAACAGAGGAGCCAAAAAGTACGAATATAAATGTAAGACCAACCGATACTGCAACTATGGAGTATTTCTAGCAACAGCATGAAAACCATGAATGCGAAGCAATGGTCGACTGATAAATATCATCCTTATGGTCCTCCAAGAATCGCATTCTCAATGTCCTCTCTACTCAGTGCATAACTGAATCTCCTCTCTACATCTTTCTCAAGATTTCCAGGTCCAGTCTTCAGGTACCTGCATTTCAAATACTTCCATAAGTCCTCACCGAATTGGAGGGTTATAATCAAATAAAAAAGCTGTAGGACTATTAAGTACTACACAATTATATCTGAAAAGCACTTTTCTTCTTTCACACTTTTCTTGCCCTAGAAATAGGATTATTGCCCAGAGATATGTTCACTTCCTTGTTTAATAATACCACTAGAAGCTAAGTACGCAAATCACAGCTGGAATAATGTAGTGCTTATACTAATCCACGGGAGATCATGATTGACCAGTCAATTGTTAAAAACTCCAACTTATTTTGTAAAATGCAATGCAATATCCTTAATCAACTTTCTAAAACATAGCTTTGTTTGCCAACAAAGCAATATCCTGATAAATCGATTGCCTGAAAACCCGAGCTCCATTCTGAAATATGTTGGAAAGCCTCGTCTACATGATCAATTGATCAGCTCAAGACCCAAACCTTCATTCATCTGAGAGTATGAGGCATTTAATGGGAACCCTTCATACAGAAATCAAATAATGATCCAAGAACAAAAATTTTGTAAAACCAAACTGTCATACAAGTACAATTAACAATCGCCAAACCAACTCCAGAGCCCTCACATGAAGAACAAGAAAACAACCAACTTCCCCCAAAGCTACCCGACGTACTATTTTGGCCAGTGAACCCCAGAATAATCCTCAATTCACCATTAACCCACATGAAGCAAGAATCATAAGTGAATAACACCCAACAAGTGCATGTAATAAACATCCCCAGAAACCTGACCTAGTGGTCATGACTTGGGACTTAGGGGTTTGCTCCCTCCCAAGGTCTCCTAAAAAGGTGTCAGGTTCGAAACCTCTCAGGTGCAATCAACTCCTTTGGGCCCAGTCCAATAGGAGCTTTGCTCCGGCTTTTATTGGGCTCCCCACAAGTGGGCGACGGAATTGGGCACTCAGGATTAGTCAAGTGTAACCTGGCCCAGACACATGAGTTATCAGAAAAATAAACTGAATAACACCCAACAAGTGAATGTGATAAACGTCCAGAAAGAATCGATGAGAATAACAACACCATAATTGCCATGCAAGACACCTCGAAAAAAACAAATTACCACACACACAAAAAAAAAAGAGGAGGGAAGACCATTAATCATGCACACGCATTCGGAGGTAAGCAAAACAAACCTTATGTAGAGGTCGGTGACATCAAGGGACAACTGAGCGTGCCAGTCGGGCTTTTCGACGAACCAAAGGGCTTTGAGAGCACAAAGCTGGTAAAACCCTAATTGCTTCAACCAGGCCTCGATGCAGGGGAGGCTGTGGGAGTACAGCGGCTTCTTCTTCTCGGGAAGCTTCTTGAGCCACTCGTCCTCTTGCGCCGCGGAGGCCTCCGCTTCCTCCGGAGGCTTGGAAAAAACTAGAGTTGTTCTTGTTCTTCTCGTGATTCTACGTCCTGGTGCGGAGGAAGATAGGAGGTGGGGGCAGGAAGGGAACTTGGAGAAGAGCGAGGGGCGGAGAGCGGAGGACGGGGAAATGGAGGGTGGGGAGAGAGAAATGGCGGACATTGTTTTTGGATGGATAGGGCTTGTGGAGTGTGGGGAGTCACTGGAGTCCACAGCAAAAGAGAGGAGAAAGAAGAGACGACGTCGTATTCGTGCAACCGTCGTGGTTGGGTCCCGCTGGTTTTGGTCACGTGATCAACTCAATTGATTACTGTACTTCTTTAGTTGAAAGTTTAGCTCCGACCCCGACACAGCCCCGAAACCCCACGGGTAATTTAGGGGTACCTCTGCCCATATCGGATATCGGGTTTATCTGTCGACCTCCACTCTTTAATTTTTATTATTGAAAAAATATGTTCTAGACTTTAGAAAAATGAGCACAAATAATAAAAGTTCACGAAATAATCATTGCAACTTAACCTACTACCTAAAAGAAAAATGGAAGAAATATGTTCTAGACTCTAGACTTTGGAATCCTTCGTCAGTAACCTTCCTAAGAAGATTCAAGATGGTCTTGAATCCAAAGGAGTGGACTTGCAAATATTGGCTGAACGAGTCGTAAACTTGTCCATTTACTGGTTATACCAAAAGAATGAAGCCGATAATACCAGGGAGAATAGAAGTCCAGCAATAAAATCAGATGATTCTCGTGACAAGATAATTGCAGGTAATTTGACAAAACTTCTACTGAAGGAGCCCAAGGAAATGAAGGAGAAGCACAAGGATAATGATCCATCCATTTCAGGATCTACGAGTTTTGCTTTGGAAAAAATAGTTAGAGAGTATCCTTAAACTTCTTTACACACTTGCATATTCGTAACATACTTTGATTTGTTTTATTGGATGACAAATTGAATCTGCTATGGGGCATACATTGGTGCTTTTGTTAAGCAAATATGTTCTCACGAGATAATACTTTAGCTCCAACTTTTATAGCGTTTTCCTTAATTAGTGCTAGATATGAATTGCAAATCTTGCTTCGGATGGAGATACTCAGGTCAGAGGTTGCAGCAACTATTGATTCATCTACAAAACGCAAGCTTGTGAAGCAGATTTGCTTGCTTTTGGATATTATTCAGTACATTGTGGATGGAGGCTTTCATGGGCATCTGAGCCTGTATGACTACGTTGAGAAAACCATAAAGACCAGGTATGACATGTGTAAAGGCCCCAAATTAACAAATACTTGAGCTTTTTATAAGTAGAGTAACATTAACATTTTTCTAAATTATTTTTTACTTGTCCAGAAACCCGTTTCTTTGCATTCTTACTTTAACTTAGATAGGAGCATATGCATGTTTTTTAGGCGGTTGTAAGGCATGCAGATGTATACAGAAATGTGAGTAAAGAAACTTGAGATATTGATCCAATAGTATTTTCTTGCTTTGTATTTTAGAGGTACATAAGCATTCATTTTGCTCATAGAAACGTGATCTTTTGGTTACAATTCGTTTCATATTGAAAATTGGTCAAAGAAATTCAAACTTAAAATACATCAAATTAAGATTACATCTCCTGTTAGCTCTTTATCAAGCCCTTTACCTCATTGGGCTCTGAATCATGTTAATCTCCTTCTATGTGGATCTGTTAACAGGTTGCGGATTACGACTAGGACTTTTAAGTTCTTATCCACCCGGGCTCACTAAAGGAGGATTGAACTTGTCCGTACGTGTAAGCGACGAACTTTCCATCCTGGCAAGATTGCCCTTATGTGCTTGTGGAGTGGTGAGGTTGGGTTGCTTTGTATCCAGGGTTGTTTTGGTCGTTTCATCTGTTTTCAGTGGTGGCCCCCGTGGATTGGGGTGGCTAGATTGTGGTTTATTTATTTTTACTTTAATGGGTTTTCAGACTTTTCATGTTTTCCTTCCATGTCCTGAATTTCTTTCTTTGGATTAGGTTCTGGGTTTTGGGGTGGGGGTGATTTGGTAATGTTGCTGGTTGGATTGGTTTCATGGTCCCAAAGGAGAATCTGTTACTTCAGTACGGTTTTGCAGGGCAAATCTGTTCGCTGAGGTCAGGTGGATTCGATGGTGAGAGTTTAGAGAAGATCTTTTGCTGAACTGTTATCCAGCGTCAGGAATTCTGAGTTAGTTAATTGGTGTATGTGTTCTCATTAATTATTCTGCTATTTATCAGGTGGATTTGATGAATTACTGACGTTGGGATTAGTAATGTTAGCTCCGGCTTCGTTCGTTGGTTTCTTAATTGGATGTGTTTACATTGGAGTCTTTCGAGTTAAGGATTTGCATGCCTTCTTGGAGGTGATGGACAAGAACAATAATCCCTTTGAAATATCAAATTGAAAGTATCATTGTTGCAATCGTAGTTGGAAACATTAATGTTTGTAGCTGCTTGAATTTGCTATGTGTTGCATGGTTTCTTATTGCTTGAGGAGCAGACCAGCATCGGAATTTCAGTTCTGGTTTGAAACATTAGTGTTTGGGGTTGCTTTGATTGGCTATGTTTTGCTAATCATTGCAATTATGGATAAAATAATAGCTCACCGTGAGCTGGTATGGGTTGAGATAGGGAGTGTCTGTAAGGAGTTGGAAGAAATTTTGCATTAAGGCTCGAATGTACTTGGAAAATCTTTGTTTATTTATTGGCACTGTATCCACCCGGGCTCACTAAAGGAGGATTGAACTTGTCCGTACGTGTAAGCGACGAACTTTCCATCCTGGCAAGATTGCCCTTATGTGCTTGTGGAGTGGTGAGGTTGGGTTGCTTTGTATCCAGGGTTGTTTTGGTCGTTTCATCTGTTTTCAGTGGTGGCCCCCGTGGATTGGGGTGGCTAGATTGTGGTTTATTTATTTTTACTTTAATGGGTTTTCAGACTTTTCATGTTTTCCTTCCATGTCCTGAATTTCTTTCTTTGGATTAGGTTCTGGGTTTTGGGGTGGGGGTGATTTGGTAATGTTGCTGGTTGGATTGGTTTCATGGTCCCAAAGGAGAATCTGTTACTTCAGTACGGTTTTGCAGGGCAAATCTGTTCGCTGAGGTCAGGTGGATTCGATGGTGAGAGTTTAGAGAAGATCTTTTGCTGAACTGTTATCCAGCGTCAGGAATTCTGAGTTAGTTAATTGGTGTATGTGTTCTCATTAATTATTCTGCTATTTATCAGGTGGATTTGATGAATTACTGACGTTGGGATTAGTAATGTTAGCTCCGGCTTCGTTCGTTGGTTTCTTAATTGGATGTGTTTACATTGGAGTCTTTCGAGTTAAGGATTTGCATGCCTTCTTGGAGGTGATGGACAAGAACAATAATCCCTTTGAAATATCAAATTGAAAGTATCATTGTTGCAATCGTAGTTGGAAACATTAATGTTTGTAGCTGCTTGAATTTGCTATGTGTTGCATGGTTTCTTATTGCTTGAGGAGCAGACCAGCATCGGAATTTCAGTTCTGGTTTGAAACATTAGTGTTTGGGGTTGCTTTGATTGGCTATGTTTTGCTAATCATTGCAATTATGGATAAAATAATAGCTCACCGTGAGCTGGTATGGGTTGAGATAGGGAGTGTCTGTAAGGAGTTGGAAGAAATTTTGCATTAAGGCTCGAATGTACTTGGAAAATCTTTGTTTATTTATTGGCACTGTACTTGGTAAATCTTATAGTGATATTCATGACATCATGGCAATTATAAGACCATTATGCTTGTGTACCACCATGCCGAGAGGGAATGTTTGGGAATAGTGGGAAAAGATCTTGGATTTAGTGCTCGGATGTGCTTGGAAAATATTATAGTGATATTCACGACATCATGGTAATTATTATGCCATCATGCTTACTGAGGTAAATATTCATATGGCTGCTTGGATTTGCTATGTGTTGCATGGTTTTTATTGGTTAAGGATCAAAACAATAATTCCCTTGAAATATCCAATTTCAGGCATCAGATTTTCAAATCTGGTTTGAAACATTAGTGTTTGGGGTTGCTTGGATTGGCTATGTTTGGCCAATCAGTGTAGTTATGGATAATAGCTCACCATGAGCTGGTATGGATTGAGAGAGGGAGTGTCTGTAAGGAGTTGGAAGAAATCTTGCATTAAAGGCTCGAATGTACTTGGAAAATCTTAGTTTTTTTTATAGGCACTGTACTGGGAAAATCTTATAGTGATATTCCTGACATCATGGCAATTATTATACCATGATGCTTGTATACCACCATGGTGTTCGGATGTCCTTGGAAAATCTTATGGTGATATTCGTGACATCATGGAAATGATTTTGCCATCGTTCTTGTGTACTGCTATGCGTAGAGGGAATGTTTGGAATTGGTAGAGTCATCAGAAATTTTGCATTTATTGCTGGGGTGTACCTACAAAATATTATAGTTATGTCTGTGATATCGTAGTGATTATTGAAGCGTGATCTTTGTGTACTTTCATTGGTTGGCATGAGTTGGCATGTGACGTCGAAGGGTGAATTAAATCTCTTGCTCTTATCGTGTGCAGTAGGTTATGCTGAAGTTAAGGGTAGTGGTATACCTAATATTGTAGGCTTATTTATAGGCCCAGATAATCTTGGATCGGGGTTATACTACAACAAGCTTATAGCATGCTGGTTCGTTAGTCTGTTGGTTGAAGTGAGTTGGTCGACAAGGTAGTAAGGATGCAAGGACGGGGGTACTCTAACAGCACCAGGCGACCGTGGTATGTTACACGGATTCCAATGTTGCTTGAGGAAGAAATGCTGCTTGGTACTGCAGCAGGCGAAGGCCCGTTTTGGGGTCTTTACCGGCAACTTAAGCTAGAACTGTGCGCTGTGTTGCGCCGATTGCATGCGTATGGTCATGCGTAGAGGTAGAACATCTTCTGCTGATGTAAAAATGGTTTCACTCGTGAAGGAAGAAAAGTGTTCTGGCTGATAGAGATAACCGCCAGATGAAGTGTTTTGTTAATATCGTGGTTGTTTAATTCATTAGAACTGCAAGAAAAAATCTAGGTGAGGATAGAGAGCAACGAGTAATGAACTCATGTTTTGGGTGATGTTTTGCGCTTGTTTGGCTGGACATCAAGATTGTATTCGATGCACCAATTCCACCATTCATTAAGTGTACAACATGAAATCTATGATATGAATCTATAGATTTGTAGTTCCCAGTTGCAGTACAGATACTGCTCAGAAGATCAGGTGATTAAAATCCTCGTTGTCAGAATAGCTGGGTACTCAAGTACTGTGACAGGAAGAAAAATATACAATGTTTGGGTTATATTGAAGGGTTATTGGATTAATAATTTATACTGGATTACTGTGTGGTGTTGATCAATTCTTTGCTGGCTTTATTAGTTGTTGATTAAAAAAAAAGATTTATTCTTTGGTATTACCAAATGTATTTGACAATAAAGGATAAGGATTCAAATTCCAATTTGTGGTAATAGAACGAGAAAGAATAGGTTATTGGGTTCTTTGTGTCTTGCTTCCTTACAAAACGAATTTGAGTACTTATGATATTGTATCCTTGTGATTTGTATAGACATAGCAAAATAATAATCCTAAAGAACTTATCGACCAATTAACTAATTGCAGAAAAGATATGTAAAAGGACTAAAAAAAAAACGATGGTGGACTAAGTATTATTGTGTTATTTGGATTAAAATTCTTATCAAACGTAAAGATGTGTATCAAGATTATGTATATAGTGTACATGAAAGAACTTTAATTAAATTTGTCAGTAAATATTAGTTTGGGCACCATTGGCTACAGAAATAAATGGTGGATGAAGTTTAATTGGTCACCTATAAAGATCAAAATTTGGGCAAAACAGTTGATAAGTGATGGTTGATTTTTTAGGGGGCACAGGTGGCCTATTATGTAGGATACTGTAGCCTGTTGAAAAATCCAAGAACAGAAATCAATAATGTGATTGCCATCAAGGCTTGCAGAAGATGATGTGTGTTGCAAGTACAATAGTATCTTGGTAGAATAGTGTCTTGGATTATTACTCTCCTATGAATGGATATCAGGATACACTGAATAAATCATAAAGAAACAAAAAGGGGTTTAAAAAAAAAAGGAGTATGAGAGCAGGGTTTGAATTCTTGGTTATTCTTTGAACCCTTATTCTTTCTTGCTGCCAATTAGTTGCTGCTGTTTGTTGACACAAAAGATTAACGAGCATCAACAAGGTACGTAGGTACATAATTGTTAATTCTTTTCGTCAATAGAATTAGGATAACTATTGGAATATCTTGTTAGTTATTAATTAAAGTAACATGAATTAGGGAAATTTAGTTGTTATATTTCTGCTGAATGCTAGCCTTGCTGCTACTTGATATTAAGTTTTGTTCTACATATATGTCTACCATATTGGGACAGCTAGGTTTGAGAATATGGACAGGTTTGTTGTAGTGAATGATCTTTTGAGTTGGTTAGGCATGTTTTGCATGAGTAATATTGTTTTTGGGGTAGCGTTTTTACAGTTACAGTTTTGAATAATGGCTCTAAGATTTTCAAATAATATAATATTAACGCATAAAACACGAATAATATTATTGCGTTTCACAGTACCTGGATTTGTTAGCTATGATGCTTGCGAACAAGAAACCTCCAACCACCTATGCTCAGCTGCCGCAGGAGACAAAAGATAAGCGAAATCGATGTCGTAGAGAGCTGGATAGTAATCTTTTAGAGGTGGCTAGAGCGAAACGCAATGAACGCCGTAGGCTTGCTTACGCGAAAAAAGCTAATATATATCCTGAAATTCGAAAATCTAAGAAACGTAAGTGTAATAAACGATGCGCAGAAACCGCACACAAATCGCGCATTCGAATAACTTGGAAGTTATAGTTGAGGCAATACTAGATGGAACAATATCAACGGATCAGAACGGCATGCAAAAAACAACACAAGTAGTTGGCAGTTTCGAGCCGTGTGAGAATGTATTCGCCAAAAAGGTACATACTGTTGTAGAGGCAACATCTGCCGATCGAATCAACTCAGAAGTTGAAATTGAGGGAGCAGCAGGGGAAACGATGCTGATAGATGAGGATTGCATGCAGCCCTACGTGGCTGGTGTTCTTCGGGAGGTTTCTCAGACCTTTGTTCATTGTTGTACGACCAGCGTCCATGAGATAGGTGAGTTCCAAATTTAAGTTCATATTTAAAACATGTTATAATGGCAGAAATAGCAGTTGGATAGCATCATTGTTGTACGACTAGCCCTACACTGCGCAGAAACTGCACAAGGGATTATGCAATGGAACGCGACTAATATGCAGGAAATTGCATAAACATGTTATAATGGCAGAAATAGCAGTTGGAGAGCATCAAAGCAATATTGTATTTATACCTCGTATCTCACTACAGCCAACTGATGTTAAACTCTACCCTGTGCAATTTACCAGGCGTCAATTTCCAATAAGGCTATGTTTTGCAATGACGATTAACAAGGCTCAAGGACAGACGTTGAATGTTGTGGGTGTTAATTTGCAGGAACCGGTGTTTTCGCACAGACAACTTTATGTTGCTCTTTCCTGTGCCAGAGCAGCATCAAAAATAAAAGTTATACTAAACACTTCTTACGATGAAAACAAAATTGCAACAACAACTAAAAATATAATTTACAGCAAGATACTAAGTGAAACGCACTCGAATCCAATACAAGAGGACTTGCAGCTATTGACTGTAGGTATGTTCATAAATATCACCAAAAGCAAGATTTTTAGATTTTATAGGTTTTCTGAATCAGTAGTGGATTTATAGTTAATGTTGCATCAATTAATGCTTGTGTTTGTAATATTATACACATTTGGATAAATTATATTCATCTGGCATTGTGTTGAGCTGTGTAAATGTAAAATCTTCTACCTGATAGGATACATGTTTGGAATTACAGGTTAACGCTGTGGCCTGAGCTATGACAGACAATTTCTTCACGATTAAGGATGTGAAAGAGGGAATGATCAACTGGACAGTTCAGACAATGGTGATTGAAAGAGGTTATCCCAGAATAACATCCAGAGATCAAACTTATCAAAAAATCATACTCGTGGATTCTGAAGTTAGTATATTTTGTTTGATGCTTCTATTCAACAAAGGTACCTTGAGTTTTATGATTTAAAGCAGTTTAACAATATTGCATGTAGGGCACTAAGATGCAATGCACCATTTGGAATGCGGATATACCAGTGCTGGAAGATACCCTTGAGCTATATCACAGTTACTCAATAAGTAATGCAAAGGTTGATATGACTGTACCTGAATTCCGGATTTGTTATAGTCCTCTACAATGGACCCTCTCTGCCCGAACACCAATTGAAGAAATCGCAGGAGTTTTGTACAATATTAAATGTGTCAAGTACGAATATGTTCCGCTTGCAGATTTGAGTGAATATGTTTGTAACAACCGAGGTTTTGGTATGTTTCTTTAGGTATTCAATCATCATGACAATGTGCACTGCAACTGAAGAGGACACTAATATGCCAAGTTTTGTGCTGTAACAGATGTTCTTTTTGCTGTACTTAGTGTTGGCACGAAATGTACTACAAGGGATAACCACATATTACTGTCATAACTATATCTGCTGGTATAATCAAACATTTAATCTAACTTTTGCACTTTTTAATGAACAATTATCTTCAATTCCACGCATGCAAATGTACCAAAAATGTGCAGCAATGTTCCAACGACACTTGTGCTGTGGGATCAGTATGCAGAACAGGAGGGAGAAATAATGGGTAGACTAGAAGGGCCTTTCCTCATTGTTTTCTTGAAATTTAAGAATCAAGTGTTCTCTAATTCGTAAGTTATTGACAACTAACTGATTCAAACATATTGTATAGTTGCTCATTCAATTACTGCTACATGAAATTATGGCACAATTTTCAAATTGAAAAATTGGCATGATCTGCTTGCATTAACTCTCTCGTATTGGATTATGTTTGATATTTGTAATCACGGTTGCATTACTGATGTATTGGTGTACAGCATAATTAATTTTGTGCAACTTTAATCTCTTGTTGTACATCAAATTGAAATAGCTAATTTGTACTATTAATAAGAGTTACCATGTTATTTAAAATGGAATTCAATCAGTTTGTGAAATCTTTATAAACATGATACTTGATTTACTTACATGCTCACTTGCGACAAAGCAAATTGGAAAGCTGCAAATATTCTCACTTTCATATTTGTATACGCACGTATTCTCAAATCCATCAGTTGCAATGTAATTATAGAAGTTACGATCATTCGAATGATATGTTTGATAGACGTGAATTTGATTTATGTTGTTGATGTAGCGCGATGCTATATATCGTGGTTTTCCAGAGGAAACATTCACGCTTGAACCAAAGCTTAGTACATATGAATTGCATGGCAGCTTCCAGATCGATCAATTATCAGCACCAAAAAAACAATTGAAAATGAGGAAGTTGTCTGATCAAAAAAAAAGAAAAAGAAAATGAGGAAGTTGGATATATTTCTACCTAAATCTCCTATTGTCCCTATTTCGCTTGCCAAAGAGGTACCAAGCAAAATTTGTCCCGCAACTCCACCCATGTTCAACCATATGAATTCCAGGAAAAGAAATGGCATTCCTCAGCGGGCCCCTCTAACTTAGTTTATCGAATAATTTGACAGCTGTATCATATAATTACAGCAATACCAGAGACACAATGTTGATAGCACTGGAGAATAGAGAGTATGATAACTCTTTTGAAACTTTTGGGCCTTTTGTTAACTCTGACTTCTGATGGCTAAGGTAATCAGTGCTGATTTTGTGAACCAGACAACATTTGTGTTGCTTGTAAAAAGTTTATGACTCTATCTTACGTGTTTGGATATATTAGAAAAATATATTGATATGCCAATGATGTGAAAAGAATGCGTTAGTTTAAATGTTTTTCTTTCGTTCCTAAATGTTTACCAGTGTATAAGATGGCATTTTCACAGGGTTATAGTGGTTTATTCTTTCCTTGCGAACTTTGTTCTTTATATCATTACAGATGACACCCCCTTTTACTTAGGTAATTCGTTAGCGCAGATGTTCATGAACTATTACTTTCTTTGTTGTGTTTCTTGGATATTTCTTCTACAAAGCATCTCGTGAGGTAGATACCCAAGTTAGAATTAGCCAAAAACTGAACAATTAATCCACTGAAGCATGGCCTTGAAATACGAAAACCTTATTTATAAGAAAGGCAAGTGGATTCTGTTTATGGAGTGTTATAACTAGCAACGCATACGTGTCCATGAAACTGGATTGCATTCTGAAATTGCTTAGAGGATAACATTTGAGCACAGAGTTACTCAACCCAACACGCAGTATCTACAGAGGCTACCAGATGAAAAGTTGTGTTTGACCTATACAGATGGTTTATTAACATACTTGCTGGGCAAAGGTTCAAAGGAGCATAGCTTCTTAGGATGTCGTGAAGTGGTACACCGGTGTATAATGCATAGGCATATTGTTTTCATTAATCACCCTCTGACTACACATAAACATTCCTTGCAAGCGTTATGAGATTATGTTCAGAAGGACCATACAGTGTTCATCAACCCTCTTATACGTGGGCCTCTTATTGCTGATTTTGATGAGAACTATGTCCATTTATCTTATCCCCACTCTATTGCTGCAAAAGTAAAGGTTTTGGAACTGTTATCTGTACTAAAGCAATTGCTTAGTTCTCATAATGGTAACCTTAACTTGCAGCTGACCGCAGATGTATTATTATCACTGAAGATTATGCTTATGAACTATTCCTTTAGAAAACCAGTTGCTCAGCAATTAGCAATGTTTGTCTCGAATTCCTTGACGCATTCAGCCTTGTTTAAGGTGAATAGATCACGCCCTCAGTGCACTGTGGTACAATTATTACACACAACTAGATCTACCACTTCGTTTTGACCATTCTGGTGATAGATTTTGGGCTAGCAAGAGTGAACTTTTGACAATTGATTTTAGTAGGGATGTTATGCAATCAATAGTTAGTAACATTGTTAATTCTATTTTCTTAGAGAATGACCCAAATGAGGTCTTGAAGTTCTTTAACGCTTTATGACCTTTCCTCGTGGAACATTTGTTCTCTCAAGGATTCAGTATGACGTTAAAAGATTTTAAAATTCAGAGAGCTGTCTTAGAGAACATTCATTATCGCCTTCAGGAAATTGCCCCCTTGCTTGGTAGCCTGCATTCGACCTACAATGAGTTTATTGAACTGCAAGTAAAGAAGCCCTTGCGGCTTCTGAAATTACCTGTCAGCAAATTTCATTCTGAGGTCATTAGCAGTAGGATATATTATTGACTCCAAGACTGACTCCTCTATTACGAAGGTTGTTCAGCAAAGTGGGTTCTTGGAGCTTCAACTTTTGAATAGGGGAAAATTTAACACAAGGGCCTTAATTGAACTCATGGCTTCTCTCTTCCATAGCAAGTATCCTATACATGCTAACTACCTGTCATAGGAATTTGGGTTGGCTAGAAGGTGTCTTTTGATGGATAGGATTCCTATCAAGAGATGGCTCATTCTATCTTATGAAGAGAAGTTATTGTCCGTTCATCCAGAGGGTTAACAAAACTGCGACCTTTATTCAAAACCTTAATGGCGATTCTTGAGGATGTTGTTATCTGCTATGATGGCACAGTGAGGAATGTCTGCAGTAACTCAATCATACAATTTAAGTATGGGACTAAAAGTATGTTTGCTGCTGGTGAGGCAATTGGTGTTTTGGTTGCAACTTTCATCTCTAATCCTGCATATAATGGTGTTCTTGACTCTTCTCCCAGTAGTAATTCCTCGTGGGACATGATGAAGATAATGTTTTACGAGATACTGCACCATAGAGCTCTTTTTTAATACTTCGTTTAATTGCAGCATAATATGTCATTGTTCTATTTGTTTAGGAGATACTACTTTGATCAGCGAATTTAAAGAACAATCTTTCCGATCAGCGTGTACTATTGTACTTGAACGATTGTGAATGTGCGAGAAAATATTACTGAGAAAATGCTACATATTTAGGCTCCGTTTGTTTGGACGTAAAATATTTTACCCATTTTTCGCCATTTGGCTAGAAAAACAGGGAGGAAAATATTTTCAAAGAAAAATATTTTACATCAATGGGGTGAAAATGTTTTCATTTAATTTTCTCGGTAAGTCATTTTTGTTTTCACCGTCCCACGTTCCGAAACCCGCAACCCATCCCTTCGTCTCCCAAATCTCATCAAATGTAAAACGAGAGAGTGTGAGAGACAGAGAGAGGCATTCTCTATAGCACCGTTCGCCGGCCGATCACCGGCGTTCTCTACAATGAGTTTTCACCAGATCTCTACTGTTTTTGGTCCTTTCTTTTGATTTTGGTTTTGTTTTGTTTTTATTTATATTTTTGTTATTCAGAATTGGCAAAGTTTCCTTTCCTTTGATCTCTACTGCGTATTCATCAGTCTAGGTTTTTCTTGCCTATTTTGTTCTGTTCCCCGCCATCTGTTTGATGTATTCACTCAACGAGCTTCAGCTGTTGGTTTATTCTCAGCTGATAAAACCAGTGACTCTGTCCTCTTAATCTGGTTTTCCTCTTGGGGGTTTTCGTAAGAAAAATTATTTTTGGATTCTGAAGTCTTGTTGACTTGGAAGCTATATATGCCAGAGATTGAACCAATACCATTGGATGATGACATTGCCATTGAAGACATCTCTAAAGACAAGAATGTTGGAAAACAATCAGCATCCTCAAGTGAAACTTCTGCCCAACCAAGAGCTCATCGCAAGCGTGGTCGTGATACTTATGACGAGGAGTCGGGTATCAAAACAATTTCAGAAAAGCTTGGGCAAGTTGCTGATGCAATTACTAGGTTGATATGCGATAGGCTTAATGTGCAAGCTCTTCCCGATGAAGTGATAAAGATAAAACCTGCAAGCTCTTCCCGATGAAGATGAAAGGTTTTGATGAGGCTTTTCTAGGCTCGGATTTCGATTGGAGAGATATTGTGGGCAATGGCAATTGGCCCTTACGTTATTCAGTTTGGATTGAGCTTACAGGACCATTTGCAGAACTATTTGTGTGGAAAATCATTTTGTAACCAAACGACGGAAAATCATTGTTTTGTAAAAAAAATTCACGAGCCAACCAAACACCGGAAAATAAAAATTTGAAGTTTGTTTTCTTGGAAAATATTTTACATGAAAAACATTTTACATCGAAACAAACGGAGCCTTAGTGAAGAACCAGTTAAACAAAGTCAGTCTTAAAAATATTACTGGCGAGTTCTCCATTGAATACGTCTTTAACCTGATTAAACTCTTTTTGGCTTTCTTTCTTTATCCTTCAATACGTTCACCTATTTTTTAAATAGAGATTGGTAATATATAAATGCTGCCAATATATTCGTTAATTTTTGTTCAATTTTTAAGTAGTATGGTTTGGTCATGGTTTAAAAAAAATAGAGACAGTGTTGTATGATTTTGTTTGGAGATTTACGTTCATGATTATGATTCCAATTGATTTGAAACATATAAGATATATATATATATATATATATATATATATATATATATATATATATATATATATATATATATATATATATATATATATATATATATATATATACACACACACACACGTACACTCCATATTATTTTATTATGCTTCGTCAAATAAATATAACAATCTTGGTTAAGTGGTTTGCTTTTTAATTGATCCTATTAAATCTTCTACAAAATTTAGTGTTCCTTTCCTATTAGATAATTTAGACTAAACTTTTACTATATAACAAACTCATCATTAATTCCCAAGATTTCATTTTATTAGTTTAAAATTTGAGGCAACTGTTGGTATTCTACTCTTAAGTAGTTGATACAAATTACTCCCTCCGTCTCTTTTTTAAAGTCCAGTATTCCATTTTTTGTTGTCCCTTAATAAATATCCATTTTGTAAAGTTAATGAGTACAAGTTTGTGAATTCTCCAGTTTGCCCCTAAAAATAAATTCCATTTTGAAAAGTTAGTAAATAAAAATGTAATGATGATATCTCAATAAAGAGTAAAAAGGGAAAGTAGAAGTAAAAGTTGATGTGAAAGGTGCAATGATAATGTATTTTTAATAAGTTGAAGTTACGAAGTAGGACACTTAAAAAGAAACGAAGAGAGTAGCATGTTTTGGTAATTTCATTCAAATTGGTTTTAATATAAGTTTTATTTTAATTTGACTTTATAATTTTAGGTACTTTAAATATCTCTTTGAACATTATATTTTCATTCAAAGCAAAACGTGGTTTAAAACAGAAACTGAACTATATTTTGATGGTTTAGATTGGTTTGGCTATATGCCTTTTGTAAATTAGTTTAGGTCTTTAAATTCGTAATCCGTAAACATTGATTTAGTTCTTGGTTTAATATAAAAGTAAACCAATCTAGACCATGCTCAACCCTGCTCAATATCGAATAGGTAGAGTAGTTGATTAACAATGGAAGATTAGTGATTCGAATTACACACTTCCAAAAATAATCTTAAACCAAAAAGTAAATGATAATTAAAATACAAGCATTTAAGACCCTATTTATCTAAATAAAAAAATAGCTTATTGTTTTGCCCTTATCAAAATTTTATTCATATTTGTTAGTTTTCCATCAATTTTATGGGAATTATTGCATCACCATGATCAAAGAAATCCCAAAAATTGTAAATTATGATCGAAATCCAATTTTGGATAAATAAAGACCCGGAAATTATCCTATTGGCTTATTTTGGTTTTTTTCGAAAAAAAAAATAGTATTGTAATTTAAAATTCTAAAAACTCCTTGTGTCAAAATGTTACAATAGTTCCCAAATATTTTATGAAAAATTAACAAATTTTTAAAAAAATGAATAAAGACCCATCAAAAAGCCCGAGTTGTCTTATTTAGCAAAAAGAGGACTAACGAACCGTAAGTGAAGAGCTCCTACGTAAGTGAACATTATTAAGGCCCCGTTCCGCTCTCTTTTTAAACCTTCCTTTTCAAAAAGAAAGGTAATTTCTGAAAGCTCGGGCAAGAGTTTGGCCAGTTCACATTATCAACAATAGAATGGAACAAGGTTGGGATGAATTTTACCGTGAAAATCACTTGGCAGAAGGATATAGAGTTCTCTTTGGCTGCGAACGGGAATGGATTTTTGAAACTATTGTACTGGACCTAAACTTAGAACGAGTTCAGAGTGCTACTTCCCCTGTTAATTCTGATCTCAATGATATGACTCCTCCATCTGGTTAGCATTGTTTTGCTTCCCAATATTTTTTTAAAATAATCATACCATATGAATTTAAACTAAATCACACATCATTTAATATTTTATACATTAGCTCAAATGAAGATAGCATGGCTACCTTCGATTCTTCTTGCCGATGATTATCTCCAACAATTTGCATGTGTTTGGACACCGCAAAGTTCAATCAATCAGGTTCGATCCTAATCTACACTATGCCAGGTTTTCACACATCGATTTGGAGCTATCCTCCAGAATCAGAACATTGATGCAATTGTCTTTCGCATGAAAAATTTCGATTGGAAGGTTCCAAAAAAAAATGGCGGCTTCCAATCTATTGGCATGGAAATTTTGCAGAATCAGTTGGCGTTACAAGATTCTGATCTCATCTTTGTTGCTGTTAAGGATCCAAACAATATCCGCCTCATGGTACTCACTTCAGATGGACTTGAGAAAATTTATTCCTGCCTTTCAGATTAGACTAATAGACACTGTTACTGTAACTCCGAATTTTAAAACTCCTATTCTGTGTTGTTGTTTGTATGATGATTTGCACGAATGGACTATTAACTAGATCTATTTAGCAAAACAATCTTATCCATGCTTCTATTTAATTAATTATGAGATCAATAATGCAATGCCTCTCCTGTTACTCAATGTATGTCAAATTAGATTTTTAGTACCTTGGGTAGGTATGAGAATGTTAAATGGTATATATAATAATTCTGATTATCTGCCAGACCAAAAAAAAGAAGAGGTAATGCCCCCCACACCTAAGTAATAATGTTTTAACAACCTTGTATGCATACGATTCTGAAAACACTTGTGTGCACATATGTAAGAGATATTGGCATACATTGCATTGCTCAAAAGTTATGCAAATTATTCACATGTTATACATATAAATCATTAAATACAATCTGCTAACTATCGCAACCGAGTTCCACAAATTCATGTCACACCGACGCGCGTAGCGCGTCGGCATCGCACTAGTTATACTTAAAGAAAGTCCAGAAAGCCAAAATGACAGTAACCATGGGATACGCTAGTACTGAAAGCATATTGCTGAAACTAATTTGTACTGTTTCTACTGGATGTTGCTCTTGGAGATGGACTGGTGAGATAAACTAATTTGTATTGTTTCTACTAATTTTATCTTGTAGTGTATGTAACGCCCCGATTTTCTGAGGAATTTCGGAAGCATTAATAGATTATACTTAGCATAAATAATATCCTTTTTATTACAAACCACCGCAACATATCTCTTTATTACAGTTTGGAATGACGTTAATATGCTCTACCCCACATGTACGGAGGCCCTTGGGTGACATGACGTCACAGAGCAAAGACTCAGAGCGACTCTAGTTCTGATACGGATTCCAAGCGAACTCTTGCTCAGTCTCCGTCCTTGGAATCTCTCCAGTGATGAACTGCTCCAAACTGGGTTCCTGTTCTTCTATGTCGTCATTACCTGCAGCTTCTGGCAAATTGACCGCCGAAGCAATCGATTTACCAGGATACGAACGTATCCGTGAGTGATAAATCACTCAGTAGATACCCCTAAATCCATAACCCATAAAATACAAACAATAATATAATAATAAGCATAATGAATAAAGTTACAACAATCAAGAGCATATTATGAGATTATCTTGTCTTTAAGTGATTTCTAGATTTCTCTACCATGAGAAATAATCCTCCCGAACAACCTCTGAACTATGGCGACTCTGTCGATTTACCCTCTCCTTGCTTGCCCAGTCTGGGGTCCCAGACGAATAAGACCAAGCTACATGTCGGGTCAAACTCGGCTGTACCATCACAAGGAGCGAATGATAACCAACCAACCGCGAGAAATGATACCCATACTCCGGTTTCATCCAATAAATCCACCCCCGGAATATCCGGAAGATAAATCCAACAGTGCCATGTTCAGGGTTCGCAAGATGATAATTCACCGGTCTTTAACCACAAGTGCCGATACCGACGACCAATCTTTCAGGAAACCCACGGTCCTCGGCCACTTTGGTTATCTCCTGACCAAAACAAAATTTCACTTTCCCTAGGAATTTAACGTCTAATTAATTTATTCCAACATGCGAATACCGCCCGGGGTACCTATTGTCCAATTTCTACGTTCACGAAGCAACAATACGGCAATAACAATTTATCGAAATTCATGAAATTCGTTTTCACAATTTTAGTACCCTTAATTATTAAAACGTCCTTTTTATATATTCTTTTACTATTTATTTATTATTAGGGATAAAATCAATTGATTATTTATAATGACAAATTAGTAATTTTTATGATTTATAAAATAGTCCACCTATTACTAAATAGTTTAAAATAATTTCTTTTTAAGATTAATCACAAGAATAGTTATTTCTTTAATAAATATTTACTTTAAATACTATACTATCCTTAATGATATTTATTTAAATATCATACTAAGATAATATCTTCTTTTCCTTTTTTGTGCAACATACTAAATTTTAGTAGGACATTGGAAACCGTTTTCTTTTGAAAATCCTATTATTAGTTAACAAGGTTTATTAATCTATCGTTTTATCCTTTAATATAATTTGGAGAAATATTTCATTACCACTTATAATATTAAGTTAAGGATATGAATATCTTTTATTCACTAATTTCCTTTCTAAAATTACTAAATAAAAGTATTATTAATTTAATATTTTTTATTTATTAATCTACGATCTCAAGATATTATATGTGTAATCATCAAGTAAAAAAAAAAGAAATTTGAGCACACATATAAACTAAAATTATTACCAATTATCCACTTAATCAACTAGATAAATCAAACTGATATAACTAATTCGTTTAATACTAAACTGATATTACTCAGTCAAAAATAATATCAAGTCAGTAGTTTTTAATAATAATAATATCATAAAGGTTGTAAAATAAATATCATAAGGGTCATCTTCAACGTGAATAATATCAAATAGATAGTCGGGCCCATAAATAATATCAAAACGATGAATCGGGCCGAAAATGGACAGTAAGCTATATTTTTCGTTTGGGATCATTTTAAGCCCTAAAAACACGTCAAAACTACTCTATTATACTTAGGGAGAGTGGGAGAAGAGGTACATACTTTCGGTTTTGATCAAAACAAGCTTAAAACGAGTTTTTGAGTTTTTCGGTTCGCCGGAGAGATGATCGGAGTACGGCTGTCCGGGATTGATTTAGGGCCGATGATGGATGTTTTGGGAAGTTTGAGGTGTGTATGGAAGTTTGGGGAGGTTAATTCGGGTTAAGAGGTGGTGCAAAAGCAAACCCACCTTTAATCCTCCATGGGAGGAGCTTAAGCTTTTCTTTTCCTTTTTTTTTTTTTTTTTTTTCCTACTATTCTATTAGCCTCCTAACTGGACAGGGGTTTGAGAGAGAAGTGAGGAGTTGTGGTTTTGGAGGTGAGGGAGGGGTAGTATTTATAGAGGAATTGGGGAGGAAAGGAGAGGAGAGAGAGAGAGAGGTTTCGGCAGAGAGATGAGAGAGAGAAAATCTTGACGTGGAAGATTTGGAGGAAAATAATCTAGTGTGAAAGAGTGTACCAATATACGTAGAAACGAGTCGCGTGGTGTTCGATCGTCCGGTTTTCGTTTTCGAAAAATTCTAAGAATAACAAGAATTTAAATAAAAACTAATATTACGGAATTTTTATTTTATTAAAATTTCGGAATATTACAACCTATCCCCCTTAACAAAATTTCGTCCTCGAAATTTAAGGTGCACTCTCTATAGGGAATAGCTCTTTGTAATTCTCTCTCATTACATCTTCTCTTTCCCAAGTACTCTCTTCTATTCCACGGTGTCGCCCGAGTACTCTAACTAGTTTGATTGTTTTTCCTCTGATGACCTTCTCTCCATGGTCCTGGATTGCTACGGGTCTCTCTTCGAATGTCGTATCCTCGTCGACTGTGACATCTTCCCAGTTGATTATGTGGGAAGGGTGGGCCATGTACTTCCTTAACATAGAGACATGGAAGACATTGTGCACTCTGTCAAGCTGCGGTGGCAGTGCTAGCCTGTACGCAACTTCTCCAATCCTTTCGAGAATCTCAAATGGTCCGATGTAGCGAGGCGATAGCTTCCCTTTCTTTCCGAACCTGATGACTCCACGTTTAGGTCTGATCTTAAGGAAAACGTGGTCACCAACGGTGAATTCTAAGGGTCTCATTCTTCTGTCAGCATAACTCTTTTGGCGGCTCTGTGCTGTTTTGATCCGCTGAGTGATGATTTTGATCTTCTCATTTGTCTCTTTGACAAGATCTGGTCCAAGCAGGTGCATCTCTCCCACTTCGGTCCAGCATACCGGTGATCTGCAAGGGCGTCCATACAGTGCCTCGAATGGAGCCATTTCTATGCTTGCCTGATAACTGTTATTGTAAGCGAACTCCACCAAAGGTAGGTGTCGCTCCCAGCTTCGCTTGAAATCTAGTACACAGGCTCGGAGCATATCCTCCAGGGTCTGAATCGTCCTTTCGGATTGTCCATCTGTTTGAGGGTGAAAGGCGGTGCTCATCCTGAGATCCGTTCCCAGCGCTTTCTGTAAACCTTGCCAGAAAGCCGAAGTGAATCGTGGCTCTCGATCTGACACAATCGATACTGGAACTCCGTGCAATCTGATGATCTCCTTAATGTACAATCGGCTGAGAGTGTCCATGGAGTCTGTTATTCGCACAGGTAAGAAGTGTGCAGACTTTGTCAGACGATCGACGATTACCCAGATAGCATTATGGTTGTTGACTGATCTAGGCAATCCTGTGACGAAATCCATGGTGATGTGCTCCCATTTCCATCCTGGAATAGGAAGAGATTGTAGCTGTCCTCCTGGTTTCTGGTGCTCGGCCTTTACTTGCTGACACGTGAGGCATGTGGAGACGTATTTGGCCACGTCATCCTTCATTCCGCTCCACCAATATAGACGGCGCAGGTTATGATACATCTTGTTGCCTCCTGGATGTACAGCGAAATTAGAATGGTGGAACTCTTTCAAAACTGCTTCTCTGAGGGTCCCTATGCCTGGTACAAATATTCTGTCTCTGAATCTCAAACTCTTGTCGGGGTGAACTGTCCATCCTGTAACTGCTTTGTTGGTCGCCATCTGATATCGAATAAAGTCGCACTCCTGATCGAAAGTCTGAGCGAGCAGGATTTCTCTGTGCAACGCTGGTGTAGCGATCATGGCGAAAAAGCATGCTCTGCTGGATTCCGGTGATGGCTGAAGTCTGAATTCATTGATCTCATCCATCATCTTCCATTCTCTGACTGCCATACTTGCCACTTGTCCTCTGCCCTTGCGGCTAAGTGCATCAGCAACTACATTGGCTTTGCCCGGATGATATGACAAAGTCAACTTGTAGTCCTCCATGTATTCCATCCATCGTCGTTGGCGCAGATTTAGCTCCTTCTGGGTGAACAGATATTTTAGACTCTTATGATCAGTGAATACCTCGAATTCTTCCCCATATAAGTAATAACGCCATGTCTTGAGGGCGAATATTACTGCTGCTAATTCCAGATCGTGCGTGGGATAGTTCCTTTCATGCAGCTTAAGCTGGCGTGAACCATACTCTATAACTTTCCCATCCTGCATGAGCACACATCCGAGTCCATCTCTTGAGGCGTCACAATATACTGAATATCCCATGTTTCTCTCAGGAATGATCAGTATCGGCGCACTCGTCAATCTCCTCTTCAGCTCTTGGAATGACTTCTCGCATGCTTCATCCCAAACGAACTTGACTCCTTTTTTAGTCAGTCGGAACATGGGCTTTGATAAAACGGAGAAATCTTGAATAAACCTTCTGTAGTATCCAGCTAGTCCCAGAAAGCTCCGAATCTCAAACACTGTTGTCGGTCGCTTCCAGTTCAGAACGGCGTCAACCTTGCTGTCGTCGACGGAGATTCCTTTTTCTGACACAACATGTCCCAGAAATTTAACCTCTTTCATCCAAAACTCGCACTTGCTAGCCTTAGCATACAATTGATTGTTTCTAAGGATTTGCAGTACGATTCTCAGATGTTCTTCGTGTGCTTCCTCTGTTGGCGAGTAAACCAAGATATCGTCGATGAAGACCACCACAAATTTGTCCAAGTATGGTTGAAAGATCTTGTTCATCAAGCACATGAACACTGCTGGTGCATTGGTCAACCCAAATGGCATCACTAAGAATTCATAGTGACCGTATCTTGTCCGGAATGCGGTTATAGGAATATCACTATCCCTAATACGCAACTGGTGATATCCAGACCTCAGATCGATCTTTGAGAAACAAGTTGACCCTCTCAACTGGTCAAACAAGTCATTGATCCTCGGTAGTGGGTATCTGTTCTTGATTGTCATGCGATTCAACTGTCTGTAGTCGATACATAATCATAACGTTCCTTCCTTCTTCTTAACAAAGAGTGCTGGAGCTCCCCAGGGTGATGTACTTGGCCGAATAAAACCCTTGTCCAGCAATTCCTGCAATTGAATCTTCAGCTCCTTCAATTCTGCTGGCGCCATTCTGTATGGTGCCATAGATATTGGTGCAGTACCTGGTTGAAGTTCGATAGTGAAATCTATCTCCCTATGTGGAGGTAGCCCAGGCAGTTCTTCAGGAAATACATCTTCGAACTCACACACAACTCGGGGTAAGTCTAGGTCCATCTGATCATTCTCCTGAAGTGACAGCTTAGCTAGCCATCCCGACAGTTGGTTGTGCGGTTTGTGTGCTGATGAAGTGGAGACAGGATCTTGTCTATCCCCCTTAAATTTGAAGCACGTCCCATCCTTCGAATAAGCCGTCACCATCTTGCGATGACAATCTATGACAGCTCGATAAGAAGAAAGCCAATCCATTCCCAAGATCACATCAAAATCCGCCATGTCGATAACCCTGAGATCACAAGTTATCCGCAGTCCAGAAACTTCTATTTCGCACCCTTTACAGACTAATCCAACAGATATCTTACCCCCTAATGGTGAAGTAACTTGCATCATCGCTCCTAGGGGTTCTGTGTCTAGTCCAAGTGATTTCGTACATGCAGTAGAAATGAACGAGTGCGATGCTCCAGAATCAATTAAAGCTTGTACACAAGTGTTGAAGAGTACAAGTGTACCTTGTATCATAGAGGGATCATTCTGTTCCTCTTCTGCCTGCAGTGCGAAGATCCTGCCAGCTCCGCTTGCCTGGTTGTTCCCTGCTGGTGCTTTACCCGCTGCATTGCTCTGGTGCGGGCGGTTCTGTTGTTGATTCTGCGCTTGATTCTGGTGCCACCCAATTCTTGCCGGGTTCTGGTTATTCTGATTCCACCCGATTCTATTCTGGTTGTTTTGGGGTTGAGCAGGTCTTAGTGGCAACTTTGGCTGACTCCCGAAATTATTGTTCTGCAGTTTGGGACACTGATTCCTGAAATGCCCTTCTTCATAGCAGTGAAAACAACGGACTGGTCCGGATTTTTGGAATTGACTCTGTCCCTGCCCGGATCCCTGGTTCCTCCATGGTTGCATCTGATGTTGTTGCGGCCGGTTATTACTATTCTGGTAATGCGGCTTCTGATTGGCAAACCCTTTGTTGTTGTGGTTATTGCGAATCGGCCCTCCAGACGACGATCCTCCTTTCTTGATGTTGTTCCATATCACCTTGGAGTCGGCATTCTCACGTTCCATTATGAGGGCACACTCAATAGCCTCAGGATAAGTGCGAAATTTTTGAGATACCACACTCTTCCGGATGCTAGGGTGAAGTCCCCACGCGAACCTCTTTGCCCGTGCTGCAGGGGTTGCTATTAGGCTGGTAGCATGACGCGCTAAGCTTTCGAAGCACGTGATGTATTGGGAGACAGTCATCGTCCCCTGTTTTAAATCAATAAATTCTTGTAGTTTCGCGTCCTTGATTGGCTCTGGAAAGTATTTCTCGTTGAAAAGATTCTCAAATTGTCGCCACGTCATTGTCTCGACAGTGTTGGTGGCCTTGATCAGATCCCACCAATGGTCAGCTTCTCCTTGCAGTTGAAAGGCAGCTAGAGCGATGCGATCCTCTGCATGTGTGATGTTCATCGTGTCTAGAAACTTGGCAATCTGTTTCAGCCAGGTCTCAGCGACTGTGGGGTCACCTTCCCCATCCCAGATAGGTGGACGGCGCTTGCAAAAGGCGTCCAATAGCTGGTCTCTATTTCTGACCTGACGACCCTGCTGTGGCGCCGGTTGACGGGCCCCATTAACCTGTGGCAATGCTGCTGCTACTGCAGTGGCTATTACCTGCGCCAACTGCGCCACGTCCAATCCCCCGAGATTTCCGTTAGGGTTGTTGCCATTATTTCCGCCACTCGTACTAGCGCGATGATGGTCATTCCCATTGTTGCCAGGGGTTCCGTTTCCCGAACGAGTGTTCACCATCTATGAGTGTTCAGAATTTTAGTTAAGAGGGGGTCTATATAAGTCAAAACTATTTTGGGAATGTACGAACTACTGACAGAGGTAAGTAACCAATAAAGAAGTCAGACTTATGTTTTCTCACCGTACGTTCTCGATTATATAGTACTGATAGATTAAGAGGAAATACATAGGTAACAGATACGATCGAGTTTACGCTCTCGGATGTGATCTACCCAATCTACCCAAGTCTGAGGGGTTGAACCTATGCTCTGATACCACGTTGTAACGCCCCGATTTTTTGAGGAATTTCGGAAGCATTAATAGATTATACTTAGCATAAATAATATCCTTTTTATTACAAACCACCGCAACATATCTCTTTATTACAGTTTGGAATGACGTTAATATGCTCTACCCCACATGTACGGAGGCCCTTGGGTGACATGACGTCACAGAGCAAAGACTCAGAGCGACTCTAGTTCTGATACGGATCCCAAACGAACTCTTGCTCAATCTCCGTCCTTGGAATCTCTCCGGTGATGAACTGCTCCAAACTGGGTTCCTGTTCTTCTATGTCGTCATTACCTGCAGCTTCTGGCAAATTGACCGCCGAAGCAATCGATTTACCAGGATACGAACGTATCCGTGAGTGATAAATCACTCAGTAGATACCCCTAAATCCATAACCCATAAAATACAAACAATAATATAATAATAAGCATAATGAATAAAGTTACAACAATCAAGAGCATATTATGAGATTATCTTGTCTTTAAGTGATTTCTAGATTTCTCTACCATGAGAAATAATCCTCCCGAACAACCTCTGAACTATGGCGACTCTGTCGATTTACCCTCTCCTTGCTTGCCCAGCCTGGGGTCCCAGACGAATAAGACCAAGCTACATGTCGGGTCAAACTCGACTGTACCATCACAAGGAGCGAATGATAACCAACCAACCGCGAGAAATGATACCCATACTCCGGTTTCATCTAATAAATTCACCCCGGAATATCCGGAAGATAAATCCAACAGTGCCATGTTCAGGGTTCGCAAGATGATAATTCACCGGTCTTTAACCACAAGTGCCGATACCGACGACCATTCTTTCAAGAAACCCACGGTCCTCGGCCACTTTGGTTATCTCCTGACCAAAACAAAATTTCACTTTCCCTAGGAATTTAACGTCTAATTAATTTATTCCAACATGCGAATACCACCCGGGGTACCTATTGTCCAATTTCTACGTTCACGAAGCAACAATACGGCAATAACAATTTATCGAAATTCATGAAATTCGTTTTCACAATTTTAGTACCCTTAATTATTAAAACGTCCTTTTTATATATTCTTTTACTATTTATTTATTATTAGGGATAAAATCAGTTGATTATTTATAATGACAAATTAGTAATTTTTATGATTTATAAAATAGTCCACCTATTACTAAATAGTTTAAAATAATTTCTTTTTAAGATTAATCACAAGAATAGTTATTTCTTTAATAAATATTTACTTTAAATACTATACTATCCTTAATGATATTTATTTAAATATCATACTAAGATAATATCTTCTTTTCCTTTTTTGTGCAACATACTAAATTTTAGTAGGACATTGGAAACCGTTTTCTTTTGAAAATCCTATTATTAGTTAACAAGGTTTATTAATCTATCGTTTTATCCTTTAATATAATTTGGAGAAATATTTCATTACCACTTATAATATTAAGTTAAGGATATGAATATCTTTTATTCACTAATTTCCTTTCTAAAATTACTAAATAAAAGTATTATTAATTTAATATTTTTTATTTATTAATCTACGATCTCAAGATATTATATGTGTAATCATCAAGTAAAAAAAAAAAAGAAATTTGAGCACACATATAAACTAAAATTATTACCAATTATCCACTTAATCAACTAGATAAATCAAACTGATATAACTAATTCGTTTAATACTAAACTGATATTACTCAGTCAAAAATAATATCAAGTCAGTAGTTTTTCATAATAATAATATCATAAAGGTTGTAAAATAAATATCATAAGGGTCATCTTCAACGTGAATAACATCAAATAGATAGTCGGGCCCATAAATAATATCAAAACGATGAATCTGGCCGAAAATGGACAGTAAGCTATATTTTTCGTTTGGGATCATTTTAAGCCCTAAAAACACGTCAAAACTACTCTATTATACTTAGGGAGAGTGGGAGAAGAGGTACATACTTTCGGTTTTGATCAAAACAAGCTTAAAACGAGTTTTTGAGTTTTTCGGTTCGCCGGAGAGATGATCGGAGTACGGCTGTCCGGGATTGATTTAGGGCCGATGATGGATGTTTTGGGAAGTTTGAGGTGTGTATGGAAGTTTGGGGAGGTTAATTCGGGTTAAGAGGTGGTGCAAAAGCAAACCCACATTTAATCCTCCATGGGAGGAGCTTAAGCTTTTCTTTTCCTCTTTTTTTTTTTTTTTTCCTACTATTCTATTAGCCTCCTAACTGGACAGGGGTTTGAGAGAGAAGTGAGGAGTTGTGGTTTTGGAGGTGAGGGAGGGGTAGTATTTATAGAGGAATTGGGGAGGAAAGGAGAGGAGAGAGAGAGAGAGAGGTTTCGGCAGAGAGATGAGAGAGAGAAAATCTTGACGTGGAAGATTTGGAGGAAAATAATCTAGTGTGAAAGAGTGTACCAATATACGTAGAAACGAGTCGCGTGGTGTTCGATCGTCCGGTTTTCGTTTTCGAAAAATTCTAAGAATAACAAGAATTTAAATAAAAACTAATATTACGGAATTTTTTTATTTTATTAAAAAATTTCGGAATATTACAGTGTATCTCCTAAAGGGAAACAATTGTGACACATACAATGAGTTTTTGTTTTCCTCTTTACTTTCATTATGCAGCATATTTGTACTCATTTCCACCTAGAAGTAGCACAGCAGTGGACGTTGGAAGATAATGATCCAAGACTGAAGTATATAGAGAAATCCGGCTTTGGATGGGTGAGAAAATTGGAGTCATTCAAGTGCAACATTGATCTCCTGAAACTCTTGTACTCGCGTTTCATGCCAGAGACGTCTACATTCTTGTTATGTGGCAAGAATTACATGATCAGCATGGAGGATGTAGCAAGCTTGACAGGTCTGTGTATTGACGGAGATGCCATCGTTTGGAAAGAGGAAAAGAATGTTTTGGCCTTGTGTAAAAAATTCATGGGCAAGGAGCTACCTAAAGCTGCTGGGGGAGCAATCAACTACAGTTGGTTGCTTACTACATTTGGAACTACCGAATAGATTATATTTTCTACAAGGGCTTATATATTGTTCATTCTTGATAATTATTTTGTCCCATATATACAATGTAAAACTTTTGACCTTGTGATTGGACTAGTAAACATTTACAGTTATGTTTCTTGTAGGTACTGTTGTACTTCCTAACAACACAGGAGCGAAAGTTGACGTAGTTTATCTCACCTTCCTGCAAAATGATGAAGATTTTCAGGATTTTGAGCATATTAAAAAATATTCATGGGGGTCAACTATGCTGGCTTTGTTGATTGACAATTTGAAGAAAGAACCTAGTAAGAAAGGGGGAGTGCAGCACTGCTTGAGGTAAATCTATGCTGGCTTATTGTTTAACAATCTTCCAATAAAAAGAGTGTGAAATGATGTTAATATGGAATTAGGCTTGTGGAATGGCATAATAATCTTGTCTAGATACAAGACAACTAACAAGCTTAATTCCATATTAACATCATTTCCCCTCTTTTTATTGGGAGATTGTTAAACAATAAGCCAGCATAGATTTACCTCAAGCAGTGCTGCACTCCCCGCAAGATTTACTACTCCTTTCTTACTAGGTTCTTTCTTCAAATTGTCAATCAACAAAGCCAGCATAGCTGACCCCCATGAATATTTTCTAATGTGCTCAAAATCCTGAAAATCTTCATCGTTTTGCAGAAAGGTGAGATAAACTGCGTCAACTTTCGCTCCTGTGTTGTTAGGAGTACAACAGTACCTACAAGAAACATAACTGTAAATGTTTACCTGTCCAATTACAAGGTCAAAAGTTTTACATTGTATATATGGGACAAAATAATTACCAAGAATGAACATTATATAAGCCCTTACAGAAAATATAATCTGTTCGGTGGTTGCTTCATTCTCCAAGGTTCCAAATGTACGGAGTAGTAAGCAACCAACTGTAGTTGATTGCTCCCCCAGCAGCTTTAGGTGGCTCCTTGCCCAGGACTTTTTTACACAAGGCCAAGACATTCTTTTCCTCTTTCCAAACGATGGCGTCTCCGTCAATACACAGACCTGTCAAGCTTGCTACATCCTCCATGCTGATCATGTATTTCTTGCCACATAACAAGAATGTAGACGTCTCTGGCATGAAACGCGAGTACAAGAGTTTCAGGAGATCAATGTTGCACTTGAATTACTCCAATTTTCTCACCCATCCAAAGCCAGATTTCTCTATATACTTCAGCCTTGGATCATTGTCTTCCAATGCCCACTGTTGTGCTACTTCTAGGTGGAAATGAGTACGAATATGCTGCATAATGAAAGTAAAGAGGAAAACAAAAACTCGTTGTATGTGTCACAATTGTTTCCCTTTAGGAGATACACTACAAGATAAAATTTGAATAGTTCATAAGATTTCATACCTGTTAGATCTCGCGGGCCATTTTCGTATCTATGCACTGATTGAAATGATCAAACTCCCGTGTAATTTCGGATCTAATAAGAGAAGTGGTCCCATTTTCGGATTTTAAATTTTTTTTCTGATGAAGACTCCAGGATAGATTTGATCCAATAATGATACTCCGTATCAAATAATAATGTATTGATATATGTGACCCAACATTGATACATTCGTGAATAGATGTATATTGATAGATTTGATCCAATAATGATATCAAATAATAATGTAATGATATATGTGATCCAAAATTGATACATTCGAGACAAGATAGATATATTTGACACAATAATGATGTATTCGATCCACTATGGATATATTATTTAATCCCAATATACTTGATATCAAATAATGATATATTAATATCTTTGATCCCATAATGATATATTTAATTAACTTGATATCAAATATATCAACCCTTTTTCAGTGTATCTAACTTGAAAGAGGAATAAAGCATGATTTTTATTTAAAATTCGCTACTACCAAGAGAAATATTCAACTATCTTTTGTAAAATCTGGTCCACCTTCCAACAATTGAACAACAACCTCAAACAAATACTATAGTGATCTAGGGTTCTGGACTAGAAGGAGAACGAGATTTTCAAGGATTTATGATCTAGGGTTCTGGACCAGAACACTTCTGTGCAAGTTACTAACAATATGACATACTTTCCCAAACCACTAAACTAACACTAAATTAATCATACCACTAACGGGCCAAAAGGAGTTAAAACTAATTTAATCGCATTCAACAAGAAGAATACCAAGGGATTCCAAAACCACAAATTTAATCACATCACATGCAACATGAAGAGAAATACAGAGAGAGAGGATGAAGAAATACAGAGAGAGAGAGAGAGTGGATGAAGCTTGTAGTGGATGAAGCTTGTTGCTTGTACGAAGGCGAAGAGGAGTTTTAAGGCTAACGGAAACTTTTTTAAATTTTTAGTCCTTCAGACTTCCAAGGAGGAGTTTTAAATACTACACAGATTGTGCACATATCGATGTGTGGGGCCCACTCAAAGTCTTGCACAAGCGATCCAAGTCGTTCATTAAATTTAAAATCTTTTTTCCATGGCCTCTGTGAAAAATAAGCTCAATTCAATACTTATAAGTGCTCGATCTAGTCATCTATATTTTCTGTCATGAATGTATCAACATTGGATTAAATATATCAATACATCATTCCTTGATATGTTTGATCCGAAATCTATCATAATTTGATCAAATATATCACTATTGCGGTACCGAGATTACACCTTCAGGTTTCACGGTACCGAGATTCCCGGTCAAGTTTCGCGGTACCGAGATTCCACCTTTTCTCACTATGGGGCATATGAAACCGAGTACTTGTTTTGGGCCATTTTGCATATAAATTTTCATGTACAATGTTTAAATTTTCATATGAAACCGAGATTCCCCCTTCACGTTTCGCGGTACCGAGATTTCATCTTCAGGTTTCAAGGTACCCAGATTCCCAGTCAAAGTTTTGTGGTACCGATATTACACCTAGGTTTCGCGGTATCGAGATTTCCGGTCAAGTTTTGCGGTACCGAGATTCCACCTTCATAGTTCCACCGAGGGGTTAAACACTATCCCTCTGATTCAGCAAAGAAATCAATGACTGGCAGTGTCTTGCAATGATGGGCATCTCGGCCGACCCGACCCAACCCTACCCGATCCCCGCCCCAAATGGAGAGGGAATTCGGGGATTTTTCGGGGATCGGGTAGGATATGGGGATGATTTTTTTAAAAAATCGGAGATCAGGTAGGGGATGGGTATGAGTTCATACCCTACCCGATACCCGCCCCTACCCAAACCCCCCATATATATATTGTTCGAGCTGCTGCTGTCTATTGTTCGATTTCTGCTTAATCTAGTGACCATTTGTTAATAAATACAGACTTGGATTTTCCAAATATCCCGCAAGATATTCAAGAGACGGGATGAGGAATATACTTAGAACTCACTTTCGTTTTATTCCCACTTACTTGAAACCATGTGTTACATCAGGTATCCATATAGGCTCCAATAGATAAGGCTAAAGTTAATTAGTCTTCTGCTTCCCGAGCATCATGTATGAGCATTCCTACTTCTTAATTAGATACTTGAATGGTCCTAGAAATTAACTGTGTTGATAATTTGAAATTCGAGATTATCTTTTCAACATTTAGCCGATTCTTACTGCTTTCCTGTGTTTCTGTTTTTTTTTTATTGAGACCATTTAGTTTATCTTTTCAACATTTAGCCGATTCTTCCTGTTTTTTTTTTTTGCACTTTGGGTACCTGAATCCCCGCAGGGATCCCCGATCCCCGTTCAGGGCGAGGATGGGGGCTAAAATTGAATCCCTGATGGGGATCGGATAGGGTATGGGGGAGATTTTCAATTCGGGGATCGGGGTAGGGGTACCGTCCCCGACCCTCCCCGTGCCCATCCCTAGTGTCTTGCCTTAATCTTTTCCTTCTGTCAAACCAAAACTCGATTTCAGATGAAAGTCAATGGTTTAATGTACTGGCTGAAGATCAAAACCTTTTCTTTTTGCCGCCATTTGTTGTGGAGCTTGCGAAGGGTGAAAGTGTGATGTAGGGGTTCCCCGTATTCAGTATGACACACATTCAACAACCAAACACTTAAATTTGCACAAATACTTCCCACTCATTTTTTTGATCGAAATATATATACACACAAAGAAAAGGTTTTATTTTTCTAAATGTAGCAATTCTAAACCTATACAATAAGGTTTTATTTTTCTAAATGTAGCACATGGACACATTGGGACTGGATTTATGAAGGCATACACTCCGCACATAAAAGGTCCGCAGTTCACTTTTTTTTTTGGACGTAAAATGACAGCTCTGATTTCGAAATAGAAGTAACTAACAAAAATTCGAATATACATGCATTTATACTCGACTGCAAAACAGATGGGTACTTCATAATTTCCTCTCCAAACAGAGAATCAAAATCCAAATACAAAACCAAACTAGCAAAATAGAAAAATACTCCGTAATAGGAATCCCCGACTCCATGGCAACAAGCCTCGTGCATGCAGCATCAAAGAGTTGGCGAGCCTTTCCTATAATGGTATATGCCAATAGGATCCCCACTGAGGAACCAGCAGAATCGAAAAGGAGATCTCGACCCAGTTTGAGGATTTTGCACCATCTTACTCCTTTCATCATCGGTACTAGTGAATATCCACGCAAGCCAAGCAAACAACAGACAACCATGCACAATAACTGACAGGACAAAAACTAAGATCCCTGAACCCATGTAATTCCCGAACATGTTTACCATAACATTTGATACAAGGAAAAAACTGATCCAACCAACTCCTATTGCCGATCCAACAGAACCAAACTCATGGAATATGGTGGCACAATGGGGGAAAGCATAGAGTTGGGGCCCAACATGGAAAGCGTGCAGAGCTCCTCCATTTTCCTCGTTCCAAAGTTGTACAAATAGATCTTTGTCGCCACCCTCATAAGCAAAAGATCATCTTTAAAAGCCAAAGGATCCATCCATGGAGCTGTATCGATTCCACTCACCATTCTCTGTTGTACGTTACATAGGAACTCAGAGTTTTCTGCCTCCATCTCATCAAGGGTAATAGAGTATCTGCAAACCCAATTAAGGTCAAGATAATCCTCAAGAGCCCACACATGAACTCCAAATTCAGTTATCAAAACACAATGCAATTTGCCTTCAGATTCGCCAATACACACCGCAGGCATGCTATCAAAAGCACCCAGTGGGAATGGAACTGACACCAACCAAGATAGCTGTGAATTTTGGGGGAAAAAGGAGAGCCAACCCAAATTAGGTTTCCCTCTCTCACACTTTGTATATATAGGGACAAAGGTACAAGTACAAATATACCCCTATCTAAAAGATACATAACAAAAAAACCCTTAACAATTTAACACTCCCCCTCAAGTTGGTGCAAAGATATCTATCAAGCCCAACTTGAATACAATGGGATGAAAAATCTTACTACTAAGCCCTTTCGTAAATATATCAGCTAACTGGTCCTCAGACCTTACAAACGGCATACATATCAAACCCTTGCTCAACTTTTCCTTTTTTTTGATAGGCAAGATGAATTTTATTAAAAAACGGGAGAAGGGGAAGGGGATCCAACGCAAAGTTGGAAGATACACCACAAGGGCAAAGCCCAGACCGCTCAAGGGTCAACAAGGATCCAAAACAAATAAACAAACAATACAGCCCGATCCGAAACCCAAATAAAACAATAAGCTCAAAACACCCAATCCGGTCCAAACCTGGACCGGCCTGCCCTATCCAAATCCCAAAACCCTAACCACTGCGGCCACTCTCTTCGTACAAAACACCGGTGACCCGCCTCGCCGTTCCACCACCAGCAAGTAGCAACACCCATTTACCTCCCCAGCAGCACAGACGACAGACGGCAAGAGCTGAAACCCGGAAACAGCGAAATACCTGCCCCGCGCCCGACTGAGAGCTCCGAAAGGTCGCCGACCGGACTTCAGCACACAAAACGACCAGAAACACCCAGCCATGGGGGCCGCAACCACCTCGCCACTAACGGATCGAAACCAACACCGAAAGACGACCCCATCTTCACCCATCGTTTTAGAATACGGCAAACCTGCAAAACAGAAACAGAAAAAACCATTACAGGAACGGAACACCACTCCATCACCGCACCATCGCCCACCTCCAGAACACCCCAAATCCAGACCGAACCACCAAAACCAAACCACCCAAGAAGAGACGAGATCCACACGCCGCTAGGCAACCCGGTGGAGCCATGGAACCACCGGCCGGAGACGGAAAACGTCACACCCTCCCACACCGGGGAGGGCGGAACCTCGACAGATCGGATGAGAGGGAGATGGGGACGATCGGGAGGAGGAGAGGGTAAGAGAGAGAGATAGAGGGGAATGGAAGAGGAAAACGGGCCCAGGGGGAGGAGGGCCGGCAAACACCTCCCCCCCAGGCGGGCGGCGGCTGAGGAGAGGCTAGGGTTTGAAATCGCCTAAGTTAGAGAGAGAACTTTAAAGATATGCGTAATATCTTTAAAAGCGTTTATTTTGTTTTGCTCAACTTTTCCTTGATGAAATGCCTATCAATCTCGATATGCTTCGTTCTGTCATGCTGCACCGGATTATGAGCAATATTTATAGCCGCTTTGTTGTCACAATAAAGTTTCATAGGGCCATCGTCAAAGAGTCCCAAATCCTTCAACAAGGTTTGGAGCCACAAAAGTTCACACACGCCATGCGCCATAGCCCTATATTAAGCTTCTGCACTGGATATAGCTACCACTGACTGCTTCTTACTGCGCCAAGTAACCAAATTCCCACCAAAAAAGGTGCAGTAACCAGAAGTGGAGCGCCTATCATCCACTGAACCAGCCCAATCTGCATCGGTAAATGCTTCCAACCTCAAGTGACCATTATTGGAAAACAAGATTCCTTTACCTGGAGCTGATTTGAGATATCTCAAAATACGATAGACTGCATCCAGATGCACTGTACGTGGCTCATGCATAAATTGGCTGACAACTCCAACGGCATATGTAATATCTGGTCTAGTGTGAGATAAGTATATCAGGCGGCCCACAAGCCTCTGATATCTTTCCTTATCTGTATGCTCCCCAACATCTCCACTGAGATGATGATTAGCCTCAATAGGTGAGTCTGCAGGCTTACACCCCAACATCCCCGTTTCTTCCAAGAGATCAAGAATATACTTCATTTGGGATATAAAAATACCTTTATCAGACCTTGCCACCTCCATCCCAAGAAAGTATCTCAATGACCCCAAGTCCTTAATCTCGAACTCTTGAGCAAGACGAGCCTTAAGATGGAGTATTCCTTCTGCATCATTGCCAGTCATAATTATGTCATCCACATAGACAATGAGAATAGCAATCTTGCCATTACCTCCCTTGATGAACATAGTATGATCTGCCTGACTCTGTCGGTAGCCAAATCTCAACATAGCTTTAAGAAATCTGTCAAACCAAGCTCTCGGTGACTGCTTTAATCCATAGAGGGCCTTTCTCAATCTACACACCTTCCCTTCGGTTGCAAAGGAAGAGAAACCTGGTGGAATATCCATGTACACTTCTTCTTCTAAATCACCGTGAAGAAATGCATTTTTAACATCGAATTGTTGAAGAGGCCAATTCAAATTTGCAGCACAAGAGATTAAGGTTCGAATAGAGTTCATCTTTGCTACCGGAGCAAAGGTTTCCTCGTAGTCAATTCCGTATGTCTGAGTATAGCCCTTGGCAACAAGTCTTGCCTTATATCTCTCAACTGTCCCATCTGCCTTATGCTTAACAGTGAAAACCCACTTGCATCCCACTGATTTCTTTCCTCCTGGAAGTGATACTAACTCCCAAGTGCCATTCTTTTTCAAAGCTGTCATCTCCTCTACCATAGCTCCTTTCCACTTAGGTATCATAAATGCATCCTGCCAATTCTGTGGAATAGATATAGAAGAAAGAGAGGAAACAAATGCACGATACGAAGGAGATAAATGATCATATGAAACAAATTGTGAGATGGGATGTTGAGTACACTGCCTAACTCCTTTCCTATGAGCAATAGGAGCATCAAGATTATCAAAGACAAGAAGGGATGGTTCATTACCAGATGAGTCAGCCGAAGAATCAGAAATTGGACTTGGAGCCGGAGTAGGTGATAGTGATTGGCAAGGTGGCGTCGCACATGCCGGCTGTCCCTTTTTTCGTCGAGAAAACTTCTGCAAGTTAGGCAACCTATGCGGGTAAAGCCTATCATCATCAACATCTCGGCCACCAATGTCATGTTCTGCTCTTGCTTCAGATATAGGTTCCTCCCTTGAATTTTCCTTCTCCCCCTCACCATAACAAGGCATTGGGAAGTAAGACCATGATTCTTGATTATAAGACCATGATTCTTGATTATGAGATATCAACATCTCTTCCTCTCTATCACTCTCCCCCTGAAGAGATGGACCAGAGGATGGATAAAAGGACTTGAGTTCCCAAAAGGTGACATCCATAGAAACAAATATTTTTCGGGCGTGAGGGTCATAACATTTGTAGCCTTTCTGGGTAGGAGAGTAGCCAAGAAAAATACATTTACGGGCTTTAGGATCTAACTTACCACCAGGATGTTTAGGGGCATGAACAAAACACACACAACCAAAAATCTTAGGCGGAAGAGAAGAGACCCGAAAATTGACAGGAAGAGACTCAAGAGGAGTTTTGAACTGAAGAACACTGGATGGCATACGGTTGATAAGATAAGCTGCAGTGAGAACAGCTTCTCCCCAAAAATGTTTAGGGACATGCATAGTGAGCAAAAGAGAGCGAGCTACCTCAGCAAGATGACGATTTTTACGTTCAACAACTCCATTTTGCTGTGGAGTACCAACACAAGTTGTTTGAAAGAGAATGCCATTGTCATCAAGGTATGCTCGAAAGAGCCCATCTAGATACTCAGTCCCATTATCACTACGGAGAATCTTAATGTTGGTGTCAAATTGAGTACACACCATTTCATGAAAGGATTTAAAGCACGAAAAAACTTCATTTTTAGATCAAAGTAAGTACACCCAAGTGACACGAGAATAACAGTCGATAAAAGTGACAAACCATCGATAACCAGAAAGTGAGGTGACAGGAGAAGGACCCCAAACATCAGAGTGGATAACCATAAACGGAGAAGCACTTCTTTGGTTAACAGGAGCGTAAAAAGAACGTTTATGTTTCGCAAGCTCACAAGCTTCACAAAAAAACTGATTCCTAGGACAGTGCTTAGTTAAATTAGGAAAAAGTTTTTCTAAAATTCCAAAAGAAGGATGACCCAATCTCCGATGCCATTGATGTAACAAAGAGAGAGCAGAACCCGTATCTGTTTTAAGAGCTTGACCACATGACAAAGGTGGACAAGGTGAACGAGGTGCAAACTCCAAAAAGTATAGACCACCATGGGCTTTACCACTGCCAATCACTCTCCCCGTATCCAGTTCCTGAAAGACACAATGTGTAGGAAAAAATGTCACTGAGCAATTTAAGGAATGAGTAAGACTACTAACAGAGAGAAGGTTAGTAGAAAATTTTGGAACATGAAGAACTGAAGAAAGTGAGATGGTTGGAGAATGACGAATGGAACCTTTTCCTGAAATAGCAGATAGGGATCCATCTGCGACTCGGACTTTATCCTTACCGGAACATGTAGAGTAGGAGTCAAAAATAGATGAACAACCTGTCATATGATCTGTAGCACCAGAATCTATTATCCAAGGAAGAGAAGAGGAGGCAGTAGATGCACTAGGTTGGATACCTGTGTGAGCAAAGGAGGTAGTGGAAGCTATGGTAGACGGAATGTCAAGCTTAGCTATTAGGCACCTGAGAGTTTGTAACTCCCCCTGAGAAGGAGCACCGACTGAACCATTCTTGAGATCCTTCGCCATACCAACAGAAAGCTCGTAAAGAACTACGTAAACAGCCTCAAATAGTATAGCAATAGTACCAAACAGTGCCGAAAAACAGCGTGGATCACCAAACAGCCTCAAATCGCAAACATCATAGATCAACACTAATCGCAGCAAATCACAGTCGCAGCAAGTCACAATAATCGAGACAAAACCAGCTGAAATCTAACCGGAAATACCGATTCGAATGCCAAAATAGTCCAAACAGCGTAGAGTAGTTCTGACTAGTGTTCAAACAGTACCCAAGTATAACAATACCCAAATAGTGCAAAATATTGCTGAAGAGTGACCAAAATCAACCCACACAAACACAGCAAATCAACCTCCATAGTAAGGCCAAATCACGCTTAGAGCTCACAACAAGCATAGTACCAACCGGAGCATTTTTGGAATCTTTCGCCATAGCAATGGAAAAGTGGTAAAAGACTCAGAAAGTCACACCTAGATCAAAACGAGAGCAAATAGAGTGCAAACAGTACGTGAACAGGGCAGATTGAAAGTTCTGTGCATTCTTCTTCAATAAAAACAGTCACCGGAGTAACTATGGAGGTCGCCGGAGGTGATAGGACGTCCGGCGATGGTCGTCGGTGGTCGCCGGAGTCTGACGGAGCTCCGGCGAGGTTCGTCGGGGACTGGGTGTCGTCGGAAATGGCTGGAAAAGGCAGAGACGACGTCAGAACACTGGTTTTGACTGCCGAACAGTGCCAAAACAGTAAAACGAGTTCCGAAATGGCTGGAACAGCCTGGATCTTGACGGAATCGAGCAGAAAACAGCAAACCGAGCACTATCTAGTGCCGAAGTGACTGAAAAAAAAGGCCTGGGTTACTGAAAACGAGCGTTACCCAGTGCCGAATTGGCTGGAAAAGGAGTGGGTCAGCAACAACGATGTCAGAAAAGGCTCAAGAAGAACTCGTCGGCATCGGAAAGGGCTGACGGAGGACTCGTCGGCATTGGAAGAGGCTGACGGAGGCTGATCAATGTTGATAAGGTAGGCGCCAGGTATATCGTTGGAGCTCTGATACCATGTGAATTTTGGGGGAAAAAGGAGAGCCAACCCAAATTAGGTTTCCCTCTCTCACACTTTGTATATATAGGGACAAAGGTACAAGTACAAATATACCCCTATCTAAAAGATACATAACAAAAAAACCCTTAACAATTTAACAATAGCTCATTTTGAACATCGAACATGAGGATTTGATCACCATCAGTTAGCCAATACAAGGCCCCTCCCACGAAAACGCCTTTGTTTTTAAACAAACTGTGATTGCACTGGCATATTTCCTTTGATCTAGTCCAAGTTTTTGTTTTCGACGAGTATACGTCATACGAGAAGTACAAATCCTCCATCTCAGTTTCAGTTTCATTCTGATGAACTGCAACCACTTTGAAGTTTGTGGATTCATCCGTGGTGTCCCTTGAAGGATCAAAAGCCAGCCCTAGGCTGCTTTGTTTGGGGACTGTGGGCCATGGAAGAGTCACCCATTCCTTGTTCAAGGGGTTACAGATGTATACTTCAGGCTGTGGCGATGGAAAGCAACTCCGACAACAAATCAGGCCGTTGCTCACCGACAAGAGCACAATGCTTTGTGGGAGGAAATCGAAAATTGAGCGTCGCACTTTTGTGGCTTCTTCTGTGTTGACTGGTATATAGCTGATGGATCTGATATCATCATCACACCACTGAAACCTCTCCTGGAAGAAAAATCCAGAAATAGGTTCTTTCCTTTCAGATTGTTGCCTTATGAAAGAGCGCTCTGAAATAAGACGATGCCATTGTTTTGAAACACACTTTATGTTGAGCAAAGTTTTCAAAGGTAATCGGGAAAGCACATCAATCGGAATGTCATTGCTTGCAAACCAAAGGTCCTCCATTTCCTGCAATTAAGAAAGACCAGATACTTTCACAAACTATATCTCCAAAAGAAATACCAAGGTCGAACATGACTGAGTTTACTTTACCAACTCAGCCTAGTAGCATACATGTAGAGGCATTTTCATAATCTACTAACGGTTCATGCTCATCTTACTTAGTCTCTCTCACACCTTATGGTCATTTAGACTAGGATGAAAGACAGAACACTTGACATCACAGCATTACATTCTGATCCCATGGAGGCTGTTAAACTGGACAATAAATTCTGGAAAGGAAAAGGAATAGTATGAGGTTTTAGTTGTCTTGTATCTAGACAAGATTATTATGCCATTCCACAAGCCTAATTCCATAACCTATCGTTGTGTTTGGTAGTATTTACAGTAAGATATTCTTAAAACTAACATTGTGAATTCGGTTGGTTTTGTTTTATGTAGGTATCATCTGATTTGAGTACTGTTGACCTCGATGTTCCATTTAGCTTTGTGTTCAGTGTTGGGACAACCACGCAAACCTATGCCAATCTTACAGTGTTAGCAGTTATTACTTGGCAAGTCCTGTTTGTCTCCATACCAATGGTTTATTTTGCCTTCCTCTTACAGCTAATCTATTTTCCTTTGGAGGTTTTTCAATGTGGGTAACGTCATGCCATTCAAAATCTCAATTCTCACACATGCAAAAGAAACTTCAATAAGCACCATCTACCTACATGATACGGAAATTACACATAAGAATGCTCAGTTTCCTGTCTTCACACTAGTACACACCACCACCACCCACTACTGCCACCACCACCATAGCAACTCGCAATATCATTTTCAGGAGGCGACCACGTACAAGAACCCTCCCCTCGGAAAATCTTTTTTCCGCCCAAAAAAAAGGAAACAGAAGTGAAATTCATCGGACTGACATTGACAAGTAGGAGATCAAGAAATTGTTTAGCCATAGGTGTTACTTGTGACTGAAAATCAAATAGGAAAGTAACTGAGTTGGCAAACCTTGTCAGGCTGTTCTCGTGTGTTAAATCTTGGAATATCAACTACTAAAATTTGCTGGAAACTGGGATTTGTTATCCACAGAGATGCTACTTTGCCTCTACAAAAGAACTGATGCGGATCAATGGCACAACCAAGTCTTTGGTTGCAAACCATCTGGCTGACTCCATTCAAGGATCTATGACAATAAGAGCTTTTGAGGAGGAGGATCGATTCTTTGTGAAGAATCTTGACCTCGTTGATGTAAATGCTAGTCCAAATTTCCACAGTTTTGCAGCAAATGAGTGGCTGATCCAACGGCTCGAAATGCTTAGTGCAATTGCTCTCTCCTCATCAGCACTCTGCATGGTTTTGCTTCCTCCTGGAACTTTCACCTCTGGTGGGTATTATTGAACTATTTTTCTTTCCTATTTGTTCGTCACTACATCCCCCACAAATTAGGGTGCATTTCAAAATAAACTATCTTTGTTTCTTCTTACATGCATAGATATTAAGAGGTTTAAGACACGGGGGAAGAAAGAAGAGGAAGAAAGGTGAAACACGGAGAGAAGCAAATAAAACTAGACTTCTTAACCACAGATATAAAACCAAATATGTCGTGGAAACAAACAAAAATGATGGAAATTTAAGGACGAGTGAGAAGTAAATTCTTACAATGGCATATCCATATTTATGTTATGCAAATGAATGTTATGTAAGCAGGCCTGCTTTCACAAACTGGTAAGATGTTGGAAATTGATTGGTAGAACTATAATCAGCCAGCAATTCTTTCAAATGAAATTCATCACTTGTGTTATTATTGCAGGATTCATTGGAATGGCTTTGTCCTATGGCCTCTCATTGAACTTATCCCTAGTTTTGTCCATTCAAAACCAATGCACTCTAGCAAATTACATTATTTCCGTGGAAAGGCTAAACCAGTATATGCACGTACCAAGTGAAGCTCCTGAAGTGATAGAAGAGAACCGGCCCCCAGTCAGTTGGCCTAGTGTGGGCAAAGTGGAGATTCAAGATTTGCAGGTACATTTTCTGTGCATTCAAAAATTCAACTGAGAAAGGTTGTTAGCAGTTAGCACACAGACTGAGAAAATCTTATGTGAAAACAGATCAGATACAGGCCCGATGCACCACTCGTGCTTCGGGTAATAAGTTGCACATTTGAAGGAGGGCACAAAATTGGAATTGTTGGAAGAACTGGCAGTGGGAAGACTACTCTGATAAGTGCTCTATTTCGTCTGGTGGAGCCTTCAGGGGGAAGGATTGTAGTTGATGGAATTGATATTACTAAGCTCGGACTTCATGATTTAAGGTCGCGTTTGGGCATAATACCTCAGGATCCTACTCTTTTTAATGGAACAGTGAGATTGAATTTGGATCCCTTATCTCAACATACCGACTATGAAATATGGGAGGTAATTTTTAAAAACCTTCTTGTAGTTCTGAAAATGCTCATATAAAGAAAAAGTCTTGTTTATTTAAGGTTGCAATTGCTAACTGGGTGATTGTTTTTTTTTTTTTTTCCATTATCCTGACAGGCTCTTGGAAAGTGTCAGCTGAAAGAGGTGGTTCGGGAGAAGGAAGATGGCCTAGACTCTTTTGGTAAGAAGCCAAACATTGTAAATCATAGTGTACATTTACCTTTTTCTAGACTCCATTTATCCATGGGTAGTTTGGTAGCTTTCACGCAGGCTAACTGGTTCAGACAGCGGGAATTCGAGTTAAGCACATTTAAGGCAAATAATTTCCTTCTTACATGTCTCCGTAGATATTTCTGCTTAGCCTGGCCCAAACTCTCACTAGAAGCGCAGATCAACTATTTGCTATCAACTATTTTGTTATAAAACACTGTTTGCTATCCAAAAATCTGAACTAGCTACCATCCAAATTCAGTTGTGGAAGCTGGTTCGAATTGGAGCATGGGACAAAGGCAGCTATTTTGCTTGGGCTGTGCCCTTTTGAGGAGAAGCAAGATACTAGTCCTCGATGAAGCGACCGCATCAATTGACAACACGACCGACTCCATCTTACAAAGAACCATCAGGAGTGAATTTGCCAATTGCACTGTGATCACGGTGGCCCACAGAATCCCAACCGTGATGGATTGCACCATGGTTCTAGCTATCAGTGATGGTGAGTTTTGTTCCTTATATCCTCACCACCTAATAAACAGTATCCATATCCTGCAGTTCTCTCATTTTTGAGCATTCTACAATTTTGAAGCCAATGTTTTGATCCTTTTACAGGAAAACTAGCAGAGTATGTCTGGTATGATGAGCCAATGGAGCTAATGAAAAGAGAAGGTTCACTGTTTGGGCAGCTTGTCAAGGAATACTGATCTCATTATCACTCTGCAGAGTCTCATTGAAGCTTTATCATAAATACTAATAAGAGAGTGCCCATGAGGAGTGTGTCCGTGATTGCTTGTGATAATGTACGTCTTATGTTTCCAGTGATCAAAAGCCATTTTCCGCAGTCAGCCCATGCTCTGAGGTTGGAAGATTGCATAGTTGTAAGTATAGATGGTCATTGAGAACTATCATCCAGGGCGAGGTTTCCTAATAAGGGAAACTTAGAGAATGTATGTACATCGCCCAAGAAATTAAGCATTAGAATCCAGTTAAGTGAGGTAAAATGTGTGGTAGTGTACCATAGTAGAACAATAATTCAGGCCCCATAGAATGGGGAAGGGACCCGAAAGACCTATTCTTTTGCGTATTATGTATATTGCCTTAGTTTGTCTGTAATGTAATCTCTATTGCCTAGTTCAGGTGGTAATCGCCCTTTCTTCTGCAACAACTTGAATTTATCATGTATCACTAAAGCCCCAGGCTTTTTGGAATGCCATATTCTCGTCAACATATGGCCCTAACATTTCCCTTCTTCTCTCTTACCAATAGACTAAGTACAAGGTTTACATTTCCAGTCTTTAGCAATCAAATTCCTTTACCCAATCCCTTCATTCCAAGGAAGAAGACCCAGGATATCAGATGTGAACGCCAAGGCTATAAGCTAGGACAGGGAATAAACGCAATTTACGTGGTGCATTTTACAGTTTTGATAACTAAAGAGGAACATACTGAGCAATAATGATGGAAAAGAAAGCCCTTTAGTATTTTATTTATAGCAGCAGAAAAGGTTTTGATCCACGAAACAGAGGAGCCAAAAAGTACGAATATAAATGTAAGACGAACCGATACTGCAACTATGGAGTATTTCTAGCAACAGCAGAAATGAAAACCATGAATGCGAAGCAAAGGTTGACTGATAAATATCATCCTTATGGTCCTCCAAGAATCGCATTCTCAATATCCTCTCTACTCAGTGCATAACTGAATCTCCTCTCTACATCTTTCTCAAGATTTCCAGGTCCAGTCTTCAGGTACCTGCATTTCAAATACTTCCATAAGTCCTCAACGAATTGGAGGGTTATAATCAAATAAAAAAGCTGTAGGACTATTAAGTACTAAACGATTATATCTGAAAAGCACTTCACTTCTCTGATCTCTCACACTTTTCTTGCCCTAGAAATAGGATTAATGCCTAGAGATATGTTCACTTCCTTGTTTAATAACACTAGAAGCTAAGTACGCAAATAGCGGCTGGAATAACGTAGTGCTTATACTAATCCACAGGAGATCATGATCGACCAGTCAACTGTCAAAAACTCCAACTTATTTTGTAAAATGCAATGCAATATCCTTATTCAACTTTTCTAAAACATAGCTTTGTTTGCCAACAAAGCAAAATCCTAATAAATCGGTTGCCTGAAACCCCAACTACATTCTGAAATATGTTGGAAAGCCTCGTCTACGTGATCAATTTATCAGCTCAAGACCCAAACCTTCATTCCTCTGAGACATTTAATCTGAACCCTTCATACAGAAATCAAATAATGAACCAAGAACAGAACCTTTGCAAAACCAAACAGGCATACAAGTACAATTCACAATCGCCAAACCAACTCCAGAGCCCTCACATGAAGAACAAGAAAACAACCAACTTCCCCCAAAGCTACCCGACGTATTATTTTTTGGCCAGTGAACCCCAGAATAATCCTCAATTCACCATTAGCCCACATGAAGCAAGAATCATAAGTGAATTCATGTGTATTTTGGTTTTGCATAGGCCTGTGGCATATTAGTTTCAGTTGTTATTGACCTGTTTTGCCCTTGGTTTTCTCCTCTATCTTGTAGATGGACTAGAAAACCTTGGCTAGGTTTTTCTATTCCCCTCTAGCTTTTGTAGCCTTTTGGCTCAGGCATCTTCACTTTTCTTTCTTACTTCTTTTGTTTTTTTTATTTTCCTCTTGGGGTATGCCCCTTGTAGGCTGTACATTCGGTTATCCTTTTTTCTATTTCAAGCTGATTTACCCAAAAAAAAAAAAAATCATAAGTGAATAACACCCAACAAGTGCATGTAATAAACGTCCCCAGAAACCTCAAGGAGTTGGCCTGGTAGTCAAGGCTTGGGACTTAGGGGTTTGCTCCCGCCTAAGGTCTCCTAAAGGCATCAGGTTCTAAACCTCTCAGGTGCTATCAAGCCAATCCAATAGGAGCTCTGCTCGCGCTTTAATTGGGCTCCCCGCAAGTGGGCGGTGAGATTGGGCCCTCAGGATTAGTCAAGTGTAAGCTGGCCCGGACATGTGAGTTATCAAAAAAAGAAACTGAATAACACCCAACAAGTGCATGTGATAAACGTCCAGAAAGAATCGATGAGAATAACAACACAATAATTGCCATGCAAGACACCTCGAAAAAAACAAGTGGACACCAATCATATAAAATTGAATACCACGACCATTGCATAAACCTCAAATTACCACACACACACACAAAAAAGAGAGGAGAGAAGACCATTAATGTAACGACCCAATTTTTCCGAATAAAATTAAATATTTTATTGAAGTATTTTTGTATATATAATTGATTTTGTTAATTGAAAAATCTAAACCTAGACTTTCTAGGAAACCCTAGCCCTACTTCATAATCCTAAAAATCTAGGATAAGATTTGATTTAGATATTATTGGATAAGATAAGATTTGATTTAGATAAGATAAGATTTGTTTAGATTTTATTAGATATTATATAGATATTGTTAGATTTTATTAAATATCCCTAGATTTTATTCTAAGAATATTCTTGGCATCAAATCCTAGATTTTATTACGGTAAGAATATTCTCGGTATCAAACCTTTAGATTTATTATTCAAGGAATATGCTTTGGCACAAAAAAATATACTTGGAATTATTCCACTTGATATTAATTAAGGAAGGAATATGCTTGGTTTATACCCGAACCCAATTAGTATAAATAGGTAAGCCTCCCTCCACACACCACACCACTTCACTAAGTGAGAGAAAGTAGTCGGCAAAGGAAAAAGAAGTGAAACTAGGGGAGGAGCCGAGGTGTTTTACGATAGACTAAATTCAATTGGTGTGGAGTAGTAGTACTTGGCTATGCATGTGATTCATGTGGTTCACAACATATTTGAGGTAATCCGGATTGTATACGATATGCTTCCCACTTCCGGAATCCTTTCTTCACTCTCATTTTTGTACTCCTTTTGATTATCTCACGATCTTTGTTCAATCTTGTGGATATCATTGGAAAGTGGAATAATTGGTATCGAATATGATGTTGTTTACTGAGTACTATAGAACTGTTTAGTACAGGGATCGAGTGAACTCATGCACCAATAGCCTATTCAATAGCCAGAATGGGTCGAGGATGACTCGGTGAGGAAGGTATTGGGGGAAGGTCACTGGTCATGTACTGAGGACCTTGTGATTGTTGTTTCAACATGGTGGTCGATTATCGTTTATTGATTTCACTTATGAGCTTTGTTATTCTGTTGTATCGTATACTTCCCGGATAATTTCTTTTTCAGGTGTGGAACCGGATTAGTAGAAATTGAATCGGAGCACATAAGGATTAATTTGAGGTCCTAGAAGAGGTGATAATTTTGGAGGATCTAGAAGATTATTTAGCTGGCGGCTTAATTTATTTTGGTGATAGTAATTTATTAATGGAGAAAATAGGGATCTAGAAATGTTTGAAATACAATGTATTTTAATACAATGTATTTTGGAGATTATTTTTATAAAATAGCGGGGCGTTACGATTAATCATGCACACGAATTCGGAGGTGAACAAAACAAACCTTATGTAGAGGTCGGTGACATCAAGGGACAACTGAGCGTGCCAGTCGGGCTTTTCGACGAACCAAAGGGCTTTGAGAGCACAAAGCTGGTAAAACCCTAATTGCTTCAACCAGGCCTCGATGCAGGGGAGGCTGTGGGAGTACAGCGGCTTCTTCTTCTCGGGAAGCTTCTTGAGCCACTCGTCCTCTTGCGCCGCGGAGGCCTCCGCTTCCTCCGGAGGCTTGGTAAAAACTAGGGTGGTTGTTGTTCTTCTCCTGATTCTACGTCCTGGTGCGGAGGAAGATAGGGGGTGGGGGCAGGAAGGGAACTTGGAGAAGAGCGAGGGGCGGAGAGCGGAGGACGGGGAAATGGAGGGTGGGGAGAGAGAAATGGCGGACATTGTTTTTGGACGGGGCTTTCTATTTGCAGCCACTTATTTTCTAAACCTAACCCGTCCAAAAATTAATGGTTTTCAAAAATGCCCTTTTTAAAAATGGACAAAAATACCCTCAATGAAATGACGTCGTTTTAGGTCCGATTTTGGTAAAAAAATATTCTCACATTACTTATCTTCTTCCCCAAAACATTCACACCACCACCAAACCCAAACCCTAGCTGCCGCCCCACCACCACTCATCCCCGGCGACGCCCCTCTCCGGTGAATCCCATCTGCGGCGAGTCCCATCTCCAGCAAAATCCAATAAATAAAACCCCCAACCATGTAACCACATCCATCATATAACGACTCCATCTTCCTCATCCATCATCTTCCTCATCTGCCTTCCTACCTCGGTAGTACCTCCCACCATAGCCGATTAACACGAGGAGCTCCCACCTCCACAACCCACTCCCAACACGTGAATTACATTGCTCCAAAGGGGTGCATCAACAAGACCAATTAGGCTACGTTCATCTCCATCACCATCCCAGCCGATTTGAAGAAGATTTTTTCTCCTCTTTTGCTGAACACCACCACCACCACTGTATATCCGAAATTTTCAAAAAAAATTCTCCGACATAGTCGGATACACATTTCTGAAAATTTTAGATAGTTTCAGATTTTAAAACTTGAAAATGTTTAACTTATTACCCGAAGCACGAGTGGTGCATCGGCACTGTATCTGACATAGTCGGATACACATTGGAGTCACTGGAGTCCACAGCAAAAAGAGGAGAAAGAAGAGACGACGTCGTATTCGTGCAACCGTTGTGGTTGGGTCCCGCTTGTTTTGGTCACGTGATCAACTCAATTGATTACTGTACTTTATTTAGGAATGGAAACGAGGTGGGGCGGATATTACCATACCTCAGCCCGAAAGTCTAGCCCCGACCCTGACACAGCCCCGAAACCTGACCGGCTAATGTATGGATACCTCTGCCCCTATTGGATACCAGGTTTACAGATGGAGCCAGGAATTTCACCACGCAAGGGCGATCGTATATGCGAGAAAAAAAAATAAATATACATGTATAATAACGTAAATACATTAAAACTCAAAATAACGAAAATACATAAATCGGTTTAACTAATAAGATCGATCTTGATGTATGTGTCTTATTTTTTTTTATTGTTCATCTTCTTTTTTTTCATTCATCACAACTTGACGAATTCGGTCCAAGGGCTTTCATGTTATTTGATTTTTCCAGTCAAAAAACAAAGAATTAGAAGCCTAGAACAACAATTGGGGAAAGACATACCTACAATTTAGATTTCACCAAAATTAATAAGGGTTTCCAAAATCTCTTCTCCTCCGTTGCTATTTTCTCGAAATTGCCTTTCAAGTCTTAACAATTGGGGATATTTGTGCCAAGAGAGAGGGAGAGGGTTTGGTGTGCCATAGAGGTTTTAGAGAAAAAAGAAATAAAACCGTAAAATACTAAACTCATCTAACTAAAGATGGAAGTTTATTACTTGAATATTCACAATATTAACCCTCTAATTTTATGTTTTGTAATATTTTAACCTTTAACCTTTAGTAATTAATGTTGGTATCCTCGCATTTCAAATGTTACTATTATATAGTATATTTTTTCAAAATTCTATACAGGGGCGAATCTATATACTTTCATAAGAATTTATTTATTTTTACATATAATAGTAGTGTTTTTATTTTTCCTTACAGGTGCGACTGCCCCTACTGGCCCCTCCCTAACTCCATCCCGGGTTTACCCATCGCCCTCCGCACTTTTTTTTATTATTGAAAAAAATATGTTCTAAACTCTAGAAAAATGAGCACAAATAATAAAAGTTCACAAAATAATTGTTGCAACTTAACCAAAATCTACTACCTGAAAGCAAAATGGAAGAATTAGTTAAAATTTTATGTAGTGTTTCAAGTTGTAAGGGTAAAAATACAAGAATAAAAATAGTTTTTTATGCATAATACAATTTCGAGGCAGGTACCGGGACAGGATAATGCCTACTCGATCCCAATCGGATTTCTTCAATTTTTTCTCGACACCTTAAAAATTTAACAAAACCCGTCCCGATCGAACGCGGGGCAGATTGAAATTGTCATCTCTAATTGAAATATTTTGTCGAGCTTTTATGTGTTTTTTGTCAAACTATATTATTACTAAACGTCATTCCATTGATTTTTTTTACTTATAATTGATAGGAGAATTTATGCTTATGAAATATTTTTTTTTTGAACAGATGCTTATGAAATATGAATGACCCACATTTCCAAAATCCTATAGTGGCCGCCAGTGGCTACTGATCAAGATCAACCACATTTAATTATGACTAAAGTACTATTATAGAGTGTTTTGGCTTAATGATTTTTTAAAATCATTTTAATTTTTGTGTTTAGCCTTTTTTACTACTCCAAAAGATTAATTAAATCTTCCTTCTCCAACCTCTTTTTTCACTTCTTTCCCGCCAAACAGCGGCATTCAAACTCCCCAGCGCACGTTAGCCTATCTCCCCCTTTACCCAAACCTCTCTTCTTCTTCTTCCCCAAATTTCAAACCCTCACTTCTCCAAAACCTCAGATCAGATCTTCAATGGCAGACCCCACAAATTACTCCCAAACAGAGCGCATAGTCCTCCTCATCGACCTCCACCCCCTCCTCCAAAACCCTAACTACCTCACCCCCATCCTCGCCGCCGCCCGTACCCTCCTCACCTTCCCCCCTCTCTCCTCCTCTCTCTTCGCCTTCAACCTCTTCTTCTCCTCCCTCTCTCCCCTCCTCTCCTACTCCTCCCTCCACCGCCTCCTCCTCAACAAACCCTCCCCAGCTTCCCTCTCCTTCAACAGCCCCTCCGAAACCCTAACTTCCCTCTCCGAAACCCTAACTTCTCTCTCCAACTCCCCGATCAAAACAGAATCGGTGAATTCACCGCCTCGTGCCTCGCACGTGACTGGTTCCCTGCTTCGGATCGCGCACGATTACGCTTGGGAGCTGCGAGGGGAAGAAGATCTTTCAGGTAGGTTGAACGAATCCCCCATTTTTGTTCGATCGAATTTGGTTCTGGTTTTGTCACCGGTCAGTAGATCGCTGAGATGTTTAGCTGAATTTATGAATGTTGATGTGGAGAATGAGTTGTTGATGAACGTGGATGCGTTTTGCAAGAAATTTCGTGAGCTTTTTAGTGGTGTGAATGATGCATATGCTGATAGAGATATCCACTGTAGCTGGATTGATGTTAAGTTTGATGTTGAGGATAGTGTAGAAACGGTGGAGATAGATGAACATGAGGTGGAAATGGAGTTGCTCAGAAATGGGATTAGGAGTTTAGGTTGGGGGTTTTGTTCAACTGATTCAATTGTATTGGGTTCTGCTATTATCCCATTTGATATGATTTACCCAATGATTGGCAATTCATCGAACAATCTGTATCGTAATGACTTATGTAAACCTATCAATGCACATCTGACTCTTGAGATCTCAGATGTGAGTGGAAAACCCTTAGAATGCAATTGCTGTGATCTTGAATTGCTCAATTTGAAGAAGCTACCTAGACTTATGCCTGCTGATATTGTGCATACCCGAGAATTCGGAAACTTGGAGAGTGAAGCACTTGAACAAGATAAAATATTTCGTAGACAATTTGATCATGGAAATACAAAGCTTCGTATTAAAGCTGTTCAAAAGTGCAATAAGGATGTGAGAATTGAGGGGGGCACATCTAATCTCGTTCTAGTGCGAACCCATTCGGGAGAATCGTGGAAAAGTAAGAAGAAAAAACGTTGCAATTTTTTCGCTGATAGGGTTCTTGAAATACTCTCGAATGAAATGGGTGAGTTTGTTCATAAAGAAACCACACCTACATGGCAAATTCTGTTAAGTTTTCTTTGTAGAAAAGGGTACAGGGCTATAGTGTCTCTTTCAAATGGAAATGGGGAGTCATTCATGGGTATCCTCAAGCCTTATACAGCTCATTTGGCTCTTCTCTCTCTCCTAGATGACAAGCATGTCATGGAGTCTCAGTTTCGGGGACTGGAATTTCCCAAGTCAGATGATAATGTTTGCAAGCTCTATGCTCTTTCGCACAATGCAAATAGCGGTAGCTCTCAATCAGGAACTTTGTCATCCAGAAATAAAATCCCACTAGGTGATCCAATTAGAAAGAAGAATAGTAAACAAGTTTTCCAGGACCTAACCTGGATCTCCTTCTATAAGGCAGCCTTCGAATGCTCCGAATTTGAGTTGGAGGAGGCTTACTTCGCCTGCAAATTTAATAAGTCAAAGAAGTTGAAGTTTTTGAAATGCTGGGTTAAACAGATCACCAAGGGTAGCTCTGATTGCTTATCCAAACCAGATGAATCAAAGTCAGGTCATCGCATTGAAGGAGAAATAGATCCAAGAGTAACTGGCACAGACCAAGACAGTGAACAAATGATCCCCTTGTTTTCTTCAGATGTACCTTTTAAAATACAAGGAGGAACTGCTTTTGCTTCTTGTTCAGGGACTTTGGAATCCTTCTTCAGTAATCTTCCTAAGAAGATTCAAGATGGTCTTGAATCCAAAGGAGTGGACTTGCAAATATTGGCTGAACGAGTTGTAAACTTGTCCATTTACTGGTTATACCAAAAGAATGAAGCCGATAATACCAGGGAGAATAGAAGCCCAGCAGTAAAGTCAGATGATTCTCGTGACAAGATAATTGCAGGTAATTTGACAAAACTTCTACTGAAGGAGCCCAAGGAAATGAAGGAGAAGCACAAGGATAATGATCCATCCATTTCAGCATCTGATTCAGGATCTACAAGTTTTGCTTTGGAAAAAATAGTTAGAGAGTATCCTTAAACTTCTTTACACACTTGCATATTCGTAACATACTTTGATTTGTTTTATTGGATGACAAATTGAATCTGCTATGGGGCATACATTGGTGCTTTTGTTAAGCAAATATGTTCTCACAAGATAATACTTTAGCTCCAACTTTTATTGCATTTTCCTTAATTAGTGCTAGATATGAATTGCAAATCTTGCTTCGGATGGAGATACTCAGGTCAGAGGTTGCAGCAACTATTGATTCATCTACAAAACGCAAGCTTGTGAAGCAGATTTGCTTGCTTTTGGATATTATTCAGTACATTGTGGATGGAGGCTTTCATGGGCATCTGAGCCTGTACGACTATGTTGAGAAAACCATAAAGACCAGGTATGACGGGCCCCAAATTAACAAATACTTGAGCTTTTTATAAGTAGAGTAACAAAACATTTTTCTAAATTATTTTTTACTTGTTCAGAAACCCGTTTCTTTGCATTCTTACTTTAACTTAGATAGGAGCATATGCATGTTTTTTAGGCGGTTGTAAAGCATGCAGATGTATACAGAAATGTGAGTAAAGCAACTTGAGCTATTGATCCAATAGTATTTTCTTGCTTTGTATTTTAGAGGTACGTAAGCATTCATTTTGCTCATAGAAACTTGATCTTTTGGTTACAATTCGTTTCATATTGAAAATTGGTCAAAGAAATTCAAACTTAAAATACATCAAATTTAGATTACGTCTCCTGTTAGCTCTTTATCAAGCCCTTTTCCTCACTGGGCTCTGAATCATGTTAATATCCTTCTATGTGGATCTTTTAACAGGTTGCGGATTACGACTAGGACTTTAAAGTTCTTATTATACTTAAAGAAAGTCCAGAAAGCCAAAATGACAGTAACCATGGGATACGCTAGTACTGAAAGCATATTGCTGAAACTAATTTGTACCGTTTCTACTGGATGTTGCTCCCGGAGATGGACTGGTTTTGCATATTCCTGTACGAAAAGTGTATTTTGCATATTCCTTGGAGTCTTGGACTAAAAGTATATATTGCATAGAGCATACAAACAGTCCTGGAGACATGCAACATCATCACTAGCTTCTAATTGTTTCTAGGTCCTTCAGAAAGATTATAAGCTTCATTGCGTCATAGCTTTCTTTTTGCAAAGACGCTGATCATTATGGCATTATCACCTGAAGTTAGAAGCGGCACTTAGATTAAATGATGTTTGAATGCCTACATTTGCAGGTACTCGCATGTTCTTGGGAATGTAGTAAATAAAATCTATGCACAAATGGATCTGCTGCCGTATAGTGATGAAAATGAGTACCCGAATTTGCTACTCAACAGCGAGGACAGTAATCACTCTTGGAGAGAGAAAGACAGATGTGCAACGGCTGAAACTAACAGAATTCACGATTCTATGTCAGCAGAAGACGAGTCCTCCCAACCACCAGAACATGATTTGGAGAGTCCCCCAGATGTCAAGACAGCGGAGCATGCCCGCAAGTTAAGTGAGGCTCAGGAGAGGAGAGAGAGGGCTCGAAGATTTGTTTCCTTCACAACTTGGGTGCCAGATTTACAGAGGGTTTGGGCACCGAAGCAGCCCCCAAAGGCAATAAGAGCAAAATCTGAGTCTTTGAAGAGACGGCCAAAAAGGAAGGAACGAAGTACAGGAAACCGCGATGTAGTCTGTGAGACCCCAGTAGTATGTGAGACCCCTATGATGGGGAGTAAACATAGCGGAAGTAACCCCTCCGTTTCGGTTTCTAAGGCTTTGTTTCAAGACGACGGGTGATGCAAAAGGTCCAGCAACACTTCTGATTTGCCAGAATAACGAATTGCGCACACACAAATTTGTATGTAATAACAATTAGCCTTCATGCTTGTGCCAATGTAACATCACATGCATGCAGTAGCTTCAACCCAGATTAACTGGTCTTACCCATTAGAGTTATTCATCTTGAGCCAATGATAATGTTTTAGTACCTTAAACTTGTCTGACCTCCAAATGTTGTAATCGCTAAGCTTATATGGTTACCATGTACTTGAAGTATTGTATAATAAGATGTATCCTAGATTCAGGTTTGTTCCTCAGCTCTGCAATTGAATACAATCTTTTGCTGTCTCTACATTCTACCCATATATTTAGCCTGTCCCGCTGCTCACTTTTGGTCCATGAACTATATGGCTTGCTTTCTTTATCTTATACTTCCTCCGTCCCAAATTGTTTGTCCGGTCCGCAAAACGGAGACTCAAATATAATGCATTTCTCTCAAGAAAAAATTCAAATTTTTTTCATAAATTAAAAGAACTCATCGATATCTAGTAAATTGTTAAAAAAAATTTTAATTTTTCTTGCAAAAATTGTATTATTTTTACGTTCTTGTTTTGCGGACTGGATAAACATTATGGAACGGAGGGAGTAGTCACCCTGTGGTGCATATAGACTTATTGAGGGAGTTCATGGTGACCTTTAGCCAATTGTGGAGACCTTTGATCCGATGAAAGTTGATGTGAAATGAGCTTGTAACGAGTCTAACTATATTCATACAGTGGCTCAACTCAACTGTAGCATATAGATGAGTTAAGGTATTCGAGTTTGTGTTTGCTTGTTCGGGATTAATTTGTTACATAAACAAAATAAGCTTGAATTACTCGGCTCATTCGATTTATAATGTTAAGCCATATCAAGCGTTGTCTAATGTTGCGGCCTTCTTATTCGACCCTGCGCCGGTGCGCCCACAAGGTACTAATATGTCAAACAATGCGGCCACAGCTTGCCATGTTCCGGCAAATAAGTGTTGAACTTTGTGGCCAGAAAACATTTTATTTAAAGGTACTTGAAAGCTTGAACAATGCTCGGCTTCCATCAAAGCTTTATGGAGAGAGTAATCGAAGCACTTGACGACTGATGAAACTCACAAACCCGCTTCTTATTCCCCGCAGGTTTTCAACCACCATTCAACCACAAACCCGCCTTCCACCGCTCCAACCACCCAAATCTCCTCAACAAAACATAGCCATCATTAATGAATATATCTGTCGCCAAATTTTGGACGAACACCCAGATATCAGAACGTTAAAAAGCCTCCATTCCAAGATCATCTTTGACCAAACCCTACGCTCAAACCCATCCATCGCCATCAAACTCATGCGAGCATACGCAGCTTGCGGCCAACCCAGCATCACCCACCACCTATTCGAAGAAATTACCGACAAAAACGTCGTCCTTTTGAATGTCTTGATCAGAAGCTACGTGAACAACCGTTTATACCAAGACGCTCTTCTTGTATACAAGAGCAAGTCTAGTTATGGCATTAACCCTGATCACTATACCTTCCCTTTTGTTTTAAAAGCTTGTTCTGGGACCGAGAATTTACGGGTAGGGATCCAAGTTCATGGTTCTGTTGTAAGAGTAGGTGTAGATTCAAATCTGTTTGTGGGTAATGGTCTGGTTGCTTTGTATGGGAAATGCGGTTGTTTACTGGAAGCTCGCAGGGTGCTTGATGAAATGCCCGAAAGAGATGCGGTTTCTTGGAATTCGTTGATTACCGGGTACGCACAATATGGGCGGTTTGATGATGCGTTGGCGGTTTGTCGAGAAATGGAGGTTTTAAGCGTAAAGCCTAATGCTAGCACAATGGCTGGCCTCTTGCCTGCTGTAACTAATGCAACTGCTGAAAATGTGTCTTTTGTTAAGGAACTGTTTATGAAATCGGATAAGGATAGTGTTGTGTCGTGGAATGTGATGATTGCTATGTATGTTAGTAATTCGATGTCTATGTCAGCAGTTGAAGTTTATTCGGAGATGGAAGCTTGTGGGATAGAACCTGATGCAGTTACTGTTGCCAGTGTTCTTCCTGCTTGTGGGGACCTCTCAGCTCTTTTGCTAGGGCGAAGGATCCATGAGTATGTGGAAAGGAAGAGGCTTCGACCCAATCTGTTGTTGGAAAATGCCTTGATAAACATGTATGCAAAGTGTGGTTGTTTAGATGATGCGAGAAAAGTGTTTGATGAGATGTTGTACCGGGATGTTGTGTCATGGACTTCGATGATTTCTGGTTATGGCATGAACGGAAAAGGTCGCATTGCTGTGGCTCTATTTTTGAAAATGCTGGCATCAGGTCCCACTCCGGATCACATCGCCTTTGTTTCCGTTATCTCTGCATGCAGCCACGCAGGATTGTTGGACGAGGGAAGATATTGCTATAAGCTAATGACTAAGGAGTACAGGCTAATGCCCAGGTTAGAACACTGTGCTTGCATGGTTGATCTATTAGGACGTGCTGGGCTAATAGATGAGGCCTACGGTTTCATAAAAAAGATGCCAATGGAGCCAAATGAGAGGATATGGGGGGCTTTGTTGAGTTCTTGTCGCGTTTACTCCAACTTGAATATTGGGCTTCAAGCTGCAGATCATCTTTTCCAATTAGTTCCTGAGCATGCAGGTTATTACGTCTTGTTATCAAATATTTATGCCAAGGCCGGTAGATGGGAAGATGTTACCACCGTTAGATCAATCATGAAGGGCAAAGGAATCAAGAAAGTTCCTGGCATTAGCAACGTTGAGCTAAATCGCCGGGTGCACAGCTTTCTTGCTGGTGACCAATCACATCCCCAATCAAAGAAGATCTATGAAGAGTTGGATGTATTACTGGGGAAGATGAAAGAGGTAGGGTACGTCCCCAAGACGGACTCTGCCCTTCACGATGTGGAGGAAGAGGATAAGGAAAACCACTTAGTTGTTCATAGTGAGAAGTTAGCAATTGTCTTTGTTATAATTAATACGAAACCTGGAACACCAATCAGGATTACCAAGAATCTACGTGTATGTGGGGATTGCCATATCGCTATCAAGCTAATCTCCAAGATTGTTGGACGAGACATAGTAGTCAGGGATATGAACCGGTTTCATCATTTCCAGAATGGCATCTGTTCATGTGATGATTACTGGTAACCCTATGAAGAAGGGCTCAATACTCCTTGCAGAAGAATAGCGTAGATCTTTTTAAGTGGAGGAATGGTTTTTAATCCACTATTGATGCTGTCCTCTCATTATTCTTGAGATTTGGTTTCGAAGGCAACACATGGCTGCTGAACCTATGATGAAGATGGTTTTTTTTTTGTATCTAGGTGATCTTTACTTGGCGTGAGCATGACAAAAGAAATGCAGAAGAACTTCTGGATGTTTCACGGTGATGGCGATCAGATACATCTCAAACATAAATGTCAACATTAGGTTCAGGGACCATATCATTTTGGCATTCGCGCAATGATTACGCTATCAATCACTTTTCACGGAGCAGGGTATAGTTGTTTATGAAGTTAGCTGTTCATTTATGATTCGAGTCTAGAATTCAAGAGCTATTCTACGTTTATCTATCTGCACAGGGGAAGGATTTTGTTCAAAAGTGAATTACTTCCTCCATTTTTCTCCATAACAGCAGTGCTTTCTTCATTAACTTTTGCTAGAGAGTCTAGAGATATGCTTCATTCAATGCAAACTGTCCAAATCAAGAGTGGTTTTTGTTTTTGCATGGAGTTAGTATCGTTTGAACTGCATCATCTTTCCTTCGTTGCCAGCAATCTTCTGCTGTGTAATGATCTAGGCTGAGTCCTGACATGCTCAAATTTCAGAAAGAATGTTCTCTTTCCCGTTAAATATAATCCCTAACTATTAACGCTCAGTTTGATCTTTTTCCCTCAGGCAGAAGATTTGTCTGGTGAAAAGAAAAGTGTTTTCTGATGAAGAGATCGTGCATGGGTGTCCGTTGTCCAAGATTCTGCTGATTTCAAGGCTCGTTCTGCGGCTAATCAAATTCCAGGTCCTATTAACTTATTTCTGCGCGCTGCAGCGCATTTTTTGCGTCAGGAATTACCTAATTAGATCGACGGTGGATGGTATTCTCCTTAAATCAGCTGAAGTATACGGTTGAGGCGAAGAAGATGAATTTAGGAGTTTCAAACTTTCAGACACAACGAAAGTCAGAGAAGATTGATTCTGGCCAATAACTCTTCCAAATGAAGCAGAATGGGATACTGGATTTATTTGTTGTTCGTCTGAAATTCTTGAATGTATATTTGTGATCCAGGTCCAATCCGTGCAATAAGCACTTCTTCAATTTGTTAGGACGTTCGTAATGAGCAAGAACTGCAATTGAATATAGGCAATAAAAGCTGTGAAAATAGCTCTATTTACACGAAAGGATAGCTTGAATTGTTTGTTTGTTTGTGTATAACCGGATGTCCAGGCAAACTTGCACCCACCTCAACTAATTCTGGGACTGTGAAATTAATGACCGTGCAAACCTCCCATGACTCCAAGATTTGGAATGGCTTTTGTTGGATTACTTATGAATTCTTAGTTGTGGCTGCTCTGCAGGGGTGTTGTGCACCATCCGAACGGTCCGTTCGGCAATTCAATGGTCCGGATTTTTTCTCGACAATGAATGGCTCGGATGCTACACAGTGGAGATGAGATTTGAACCGTTAAATTGCCGAACGAAAGGCTTGGATGGCGCACGTGCACCAGTACCATCCCCCTTACATGAATTTGTCCTAAGAAAGTGATGGCAGTGAAAAGGATAGTGCGACCAGAAACAGAAGCTGAGCTGCTGAGTATCTTTTCCGAATAGAGGACAGACCAATCAGAAGCTGTCATCATGACACGTGGTATCAATCAGTTGGAAAAATTATTGACTGTTCCCGAGGCACCGTAACCTTACACCCTCGCAGCAAATTCTGACGCTCAATAATTAGCTAGCCTCCAAGCAAAACGAAGAGAGAGGCAAAGAAATCAAAATCTCGGCTCTGGTTTCCTTACCTAATCGGAGAGAGAGAGAGAGAGGGGTCAACGTGACATATAGAATCAGAGAGAGAGAGAGAGAGAGTAGATCCGTGAATCGTCATGGCACAAGCTTATGCAGCAGCTAGGGTCTCTTCAATGGCAGTGCCTAGACTCTCTAAGAAGTCGAAGTCTTTGTACTCACAGGTTCCTGCTTTGCCGTATGTTTCTCCTCGCTCTGCTTCTTCTTCGTCTACCTCAGCTTCAGCTTCAGCTTCGTTTAAGCACTCCTCAGGTAATAAAGCTCTCTTGTTAAGCACTCCTCAGCTTCGTGTCTTTGAATGTATATGCTTCTCTTGATTGATATGCGACTTCGATGCTTTCGCAATTTCATGGTCCTGCGTGACTTGATTGAAACCTATTCAAATCATCGCGAAATTCGATTTCTTTGGTAACTTATCAATGAAAATTGAAGGATTTTACGCTTACGATCGGCGAATATGCGCCTGTCAACCAAAGCTTTCGAGTTGATTAGGTTTGTGTCTCCCATTTTTTTGGGTTTCATTTAATTGGCCTGTTTTGAGCTAAAAAATTTCGATCATTCATGACTAATAAAGTGTTACTTTTTAAAGGCTTAGGCAGATCTAAAGTGGGCTATCCAAAAGACTTTAGGTCCAAATATTACGTGAATTGAACAGCTAAGAGTTTATCTTTATTAAAAAAAAAAATTTATAGGGGAAAACATGGAAAGTCTGGCTTCTATGATTGTCTTTGGATTTGCACCACCTAATACCATGGCATGGCATATGTTTATCTTAGACAGTTGATACAACCTCAGCTCTAGCCAAGCCTACGTCAAAAGATAGTGAAACGAGCATGAATGAAATGCAGCATTCGAGTATATTCTCAACTGTTTTTTTCTCTTTGCGCTTATATTTTTGTGGATTTTCCTAGAGGATTTGGACATCAACATGTGCATGAAGTTGGTTATCTACTTATCTTGCCCCTTTTCTGTTGTTTCTGTGTTGTTGTCAATGATTTTTGTCAATAAAGTTGATCTTCCTTCCTAATGTCTTGGTACAAGCTGAGATTTTGACCAAAAATCAAATGATTTATATCGGTCAGTCCATAGATAGGATGCAGAATTCCATGCGGGGGCGGGCACAACGGGTACTGAGTGTCGAGGTTGCCCAGCCCCTGTACATTGCCCCTAATTGTACTGGTTTTTCAGGTTAATTTAGAAATTTCTACGGGATTGGCCCCTGCAACTCACTTTGTGATAGTAAACTTGTTAAAATTGCTATATGTGTGTTATCTATAATTCTTTGGTCGCGGGTATAAAATTAGATAGCGGCAACGCATATACACACAATCTTGTCCCTTTCTGAAACCTAGCAAGTAGAGCAATATATACTAGCTAAGTACAAATCTTGTGTCTGCCAATGAATTCCCATGTGAATGGTATGGCTCTTGATGTCAAATCTCTTCCTGTGATTGGAAACTTGATTCTTAAGCTCCAAAAGAAACCTGAGAAAAGGAGGGGGGTGGGGGAATGGAGACTTGATTGTTCATGTGATTTTCATGGTCTGCATTTAGAACTCCAGAATGGTCTTAAAAAGACCCCCATGAAAATTGTTGGCGTAAGTTTATTTCCTCTGAAACAGGTTCCAACAGGTTAGCCCTATTCCAAATCAAAGCCTCCTCTTCAGAGGAGTCATCTGGTTCTGCTGAAGTCGGGGAGGGATTCTCAGACCTAAAAGAAAAGGTTGGCTCTCTATTCCCTTCGTAATATATCTGTCTAATCTGTTCCTACCTCATATGCACATGGTAAAATAAGTCACTGCTATCAGTTCTTGAAAGAATTGGGAATATCAAGTCCTGCTTGACCAATTCATTGGCTGTTAAGCTGTGCCTGTTTCCTGTGAAAGTGTAAGTCAAGAGTTTGACTCGGAGAATATACTATTTACTTTTCATAGCTTGATTTTATTCGATGATTCAAGTCCTGTTTCCTCCTCTGCATTTGACAGTGGGATGCACTTGAAGACAAGTACATGCTCATTCTATATGGGGGTGGGGCAATAGTTGCTCTGTGGTTGTCTTCCATCGTTGTTGATGCCATCAACTCAGTTCCTTTGGTAGGTGATTTAGCTTAACTAACTGTGTTTTCCCCTCATCTAAGGTTAAACAATTTTCTTGGCAGCAAACTGAAGCAATTTAGGATGAAAGCTTTTCCGATGCAGTGCAATCATATTTTCTTTGTTGGTTAGATTTCTGTTGTGAAATTTCATTAGACTGTTCTAAAGTATTTTCTTTCTACTGTTACATACATACAACCAGCTTCCAAGAATCACGGAGTTGGTTGGGCTTGGATATACTGGATGGTTTGTGAACCGGTACCTTCTTTTTAAGGTAAACTCATTGCAGATCCCACATGTTTCATGTCCAAATTTTGTTCTCTTATTGTGATCGATCTGGATACTGAATGTGTATCCCGATTCCCGAGTTACTATAAGAAAAGATAACTTCTGTCCCAAGCCATAAATTGGAGATATTGTGAACAATTTTCTTCTTTCAATTTAATGTAACAAGTACTCCTAAGGAAGTTTTTTTTTTTTTTGAAGTTTCTTCTTTCAATTTAATGTTACAAGTACTCCTAAGGAAGTTTTTTTTCCTTGAAAGCTATGCAAAATCCTGTTTTCCTTTGGCTGATATTTTTTTATTCTTCAAGCTATTTTTTTAAAATTTTTGTAGCCGCATCCACATTAAACCAAAATTCCACTGGTCCCCGTTATTGACAAGTGACAATGTTGCTGCTTTGGTTTTCAGTCAAGCAGAAAGGAACTAGCCACTGAAATTGAAGCTTTGAAGAAAAAGATAGCTGGAAGTTGATAGAGCCGTATCAATTCGAGAGCAATTTTTTTTCTTTCTTGCCCAACAGTAATCCATTTGATAGAAAGCCATGATGGATATCCTGTCCGGGACGCTTCATTCGCATTTACGCTGATCTTTGTCTCTCTTTCATAGTATGTCCATTTAGTTCCTGTTTCTTGAAATCACAATTAGCTAGTATTTGCTTTAGAAGAAGTTCAGAACTTGTAACTATGTATTCATATCCTCATTGCATTATGTTATCTGATGGTACAAATTTCTTCCACACAACAAGTTCTCTCTATCCTTAACTAAATCAAATCAAGCTTTAAGTGCCTATCAATTGGGTGTTGTTACTTGAATCTGTTTCCGTTTTTTTTATTGAGGACGTGGTGTTCCGTAATATCCAATTAACGTAGATTCTTTCGAACTACTGCCTCCATTTCTGATCACGTAAAAGTGAGATTGGGCTTCAAGATAAGGAAGAATTCGGACTGAGGATCCTCTCCAAATCGTGACGCTGCTGAACACATAAAACAGAGAACAAGAGTGTCTCACTTGTGTATACGAGGGAACTGAGCAGAGAAGCATTGGATAGGAAAAAGAAGGCTAAATTGCACCATTGCTCCATGTAGTTTTATTGAGATTGTACTTTGATCTCTTTTTTCTTTCTTTTTTTCGGTACTTGGGAAATTCAATTTCGTCGGTTTAACCCTATGCCTTCAATTTTGATTCAATGTAGTCCAATTTTGCCATTGTCACTAAGAAAACGCGAATAATATGCCCACCCTCATTGGTGGAGAATGTGTAAGGCCCATTTATCAAAATACTTTTTGTTATAGATGAAATTATTTTGGCAGTTAACACTTTCTCTTCTCACGAGAATTATTTTTTGTACATCAGTATTGGGGGAAAAAATCCAACACCAACACTTTTTTTTTTTAATTATTGTAAAACGAACCAAACAGCATGAGCTCATCTCGAACTTGACTCGACTTTTGGCTCATTCAAACAAAGAATAAGCAAAACTCAATCACTTTTTATTGTTTGCTTAAAAATTCGAGTCAAGCATAAGCATATAAATATTTGGTTTGATAGGCCTGTGAATAAGGGTCATTCCGTAAATATTGCAAAGATAAGGGTAACTCAAAAAAAAAATCAAATATGTGAGATCTTCCCTTACGGGGTGTTTCGGTTTCTAAAAAAATGAACTTTTAGAAAATGAAGGTAATTTCAAGCTCAAAATTTATGTGTTTACGCAAATAATTTTTCTATCAATATGGATCTTGTTTGATAGATCTCATTGAGATCTTTTAAACGGTGCAAAAAAAAATTAAAAAATATTTTTCATTTTCATTATATTTGAGCTTGAAATTATCTTCTTTTTGAAAAAGAAGATTTAAAAAAGGAAAATGATATTGGCACTCCAAAAAACAAAGGAAAGTGGCTTTGGAGTTGCATTGATTTTGGAGTGCCTGCATCAATTTTGGGAGTGTCAATATCATTAAAGAAAGCATAACAGCACCTACATCTTTCCACCAATCATGGGTACATTCAGTGGAGTACTTTTTTTGCAAGTCTATAGCTTCCTTTATCCAACTTTTGTCATTTTGGAACATCACAAGCTTAAGTTCAGGCTTAATAGCTTGAAATTTCACGAGCTTAAGTTTAGCCAAGCTTATCAGGATCATAAAATTTCAAATGTGAGCCAACCTTAAACAATTAATTTTCAAAGAAATTCAAACTCAAGCCAAGCTTGAATATGTATAATGAAGAGTTGAGTCAAGCTTAAGCAATATTGTGTTCAATTTATTTGGCTTGATTAACACCCCTAATTGTAGTCACATGCAGAAAAGGGCTACCTGCCAGTCTCATAAGCTTATTTCAGGGCATATTTGCCTTTCTCCCATAACTCCTACCCAAAAACCTAAACTGATTTTGTCTAGCCTAGTAATAACATTGATAAGGATTCTGATTTTGGCACTCCACTTTTAGCCATTGACATTCTATTTTTTGTCTTTTTCTTATTTGAAATTACAACAACTCTCTTTAAAGTGGATAAACACTAACAAAATAAAGGATAATTTGGTAATTTCATATAAGAAACCCTCTAATTTCTACCAAATGTTAAAATGGTCGCTATTTCCAAATCCCTTGTAGGTCCCCCATGGTGAATTTTAAGTCACATAATCCTTTAAAATGTCCAGCGCTCCCTCTTTTAATCTTCGCACTACGCTCACATTTTAATTTCTCACTCTTGCGAATTTTAGTACTCCAGTTTGGTAAATGTTTCAAAGACACTTTCATACTCGAGCAAACAAATCATGTGACTTGGGGTGAACCAATGAACTTCTGACACAATCACACAGATCACCAACACCCAAAAGTTAAATTATGTTCTGTAATTTAAAGGATAAAGAGAGGTTCCGAAGGAATAAAACCCAAGAGATTCCCTTTCGCATTAGTACTATTGATTCATTGAATCTCAAGGCTCACATGATCCCAATTCCCAGCCCCATGCATTTTCTCCACTGCAGAAGAGTTCTCTCACGATTCCTCTTTTTTCTCCTATCCCGAGCCGCGTAAGAAAAGCAAGGAATATGAGGGCCCGTTACGTTTTCTTTCTAAACCTTCTTTTTTTAAAAAAATATAATTTCAAATTCAAATATAACGAAAATGAAAAATATTTTTTTGATTTTTTTTGCACCGTTTAAAAGATCTCAATGAGATTTATCAAACAAAATCCATATTGGTAGAAAATTATTTGCGTAAACACATGATTTTTTAGCTTGAAATTACATTTCTTTTCTAAAAGCTCTTTTTTTAAGAAATTGGAACACCCCTAACTACTTTATGTACAAAAATCTCATCTTTCCTTCAAAAGCAAATGCAAACAAACAAAACCCACAAGTGATTATGTTTTTGTGTTTGCCCCAAATTATATAGCTGAGCTTTTTGTTGTCCTTTTTGTTTTTTTGTTTTTGTTGGTTATAATAATCTTTTTGTGTCAACAACTTATCCGGTGGAGAAGTACATGAAAACTTTTCATGAAAGTGTCCATAAAAATTATCGGTCGGTCCAGATTCCATGAAAGTGTCCATGAAAACATATCGGACGCCAGAATGAATCTGGATTGTCCGATATGTTTTCATGGACACTTTCATAGATAGTGTTCCTGGACTTTATCAAACCCCTATCCAGCCTCAACATTAGCAATCTATTTCACTCACGAATTTCTTTGTAGGAACAACCGGCCTTGTTCTTTCTCTTATGATCCTTTTGCGAGGATTCAAGTATATTCGATTCTCTTATCTTTGCGTGAGGATTCAAGTATATTCGATACGCTCGACACAATAATAAAAATCTTTATTACCTTAATTTAATGTTACTTATGATTTGCTGACAACTATCCAATGAGCGTGAATAATATATAAATGCACATTCTACGTATTACAATACAAATTTACAGTTTTCATGAACTTTTCAAAGATTCCGAATGCTTTTTGCATAGTATTCACCGCCGTAAAGATACGTTTGTATTTTTATATGGTTGATTCCGAGAAAATAATATCCACTTTCTTATTAGATCTCGAAGACAAAGAAGGTTCACTGAACCTAACCCAATTTTTTTTTTTTTTTGTAAAATGTTTATCATGCTTCTAGATTCTGAGAATTAGTTGATGTGCATGTAAGCTTACCGAAGTTATAAAAATACATGTAAAAAAATCACGTTTCCTCTTTTTGCTCCTATCTCTTTCGACGTGAGAAGCAAGAATATGACTACTTCATGGGAAAATCTTATCTTTCCTTGAAAAGTAAATGCAAAATGGCGAGACCAATTTATTTATGTTTTTGTGTTTGCTCCACAATATATAGTTGAGCTTTGTTTGTTTGGGAAATTGTGTTTTTATTTGTTGTTTTTTGTTTCTTTTATTATCCCTTGTGTCAACTATTTACTTTAGGCTGACCCATGTTATCTATGGGTTGGTCTCCGGCTAGGCCTATATTATATATGGGTTATGCCTTTTAGTTTTTGGGTTAGGGTTCCGGTATTTTGGGCTTAATTGTTGTATATGGGTTTTGGGCTTCTCGTGGGCTTTATTGTTATATACCCTCTAGACCCCTTTGGCGATCTGGGCTTGGCCCATTGGGTGTTCTGTTGGTTTCTTGCCAATTTGAGCTTTGCTTTATAATCCTTTTTTCTTATCAATAAAATTTTTGCTTTGTTGTTAAAAAAAAAAAAACTACTTAATTACTAGCCTCAATTAGATTAGCAAATCTGTTTTATTTACTACTTTCTAGTTTCTTTGTGGGAATTGACAACTCATTAGTTTTAGTTCTTCATTAGTTTTGTTTTTACACTACGATTTGTTAACTATTGTCCAATAGGTGCGAAAAACACACACTTCATGCGAATATCAATACGCGTTTCACGTATCTTTACACACTTTTCAAAGATACCCATGCTCACTAGAATTTCTCCGAAGAAACAAGCCAAGCAACTGCTTTGTCATTCTTTTGTATTTTTTTTGGATCAAGATATTTCCCATCTACTAATCTGACAAAGACACAATTACGCAATTTTCCATTTTTATAGTCTCTTTAAATTGTCACCATATATTTATGAAAATGATGTATCATGATCATTTCCCCCCTCCTACTTAATTAATCCTAAATACTTACATGAATGGTACTTATACTATTTGCAAATTGTACATTATGAACTCAATCAAAACACCAAGAATCCTACTCAATCAAAATATTTTAGAATCCCAAGAATTATATCTTTTCCTTGCCTTCAATTTTGTAAGAACAAAGAATCCTAAGCGTATGTCTGTTGGTCAAGATTTGAGACTCAGGGGTTCGCTCTTTCTTAAGATTTCAAGTTCTAAATCTTCAAGATACTATCAACTGTTTCGGGACCAGTGGCCATACAAGGCTTTACTTCAACGTTGACTAGTTTTTCCAGCTTGTGAACGGTGAGTCCCCGATCATATACTCTCTCTTAGGGGCATTATAAAACCCGACGGACCGAAAAAATTTGAAAAAACCGACCGATCGGTTCGGTTTTCGGTTAGGGTGATGGCGGAATTTTTCCGGACCGGACCGAATCGAACCGAAATCAGTTCGTCACGATTTCCTTGAATTTTCACTGGACCGAACCGAACCAAACCGACCAAGTATATATTTTTATATATTTTACATATACACGAATCTTCACATAAAGGGCGCTCTTAACTTATTAAGTTAAGGACGTCCCTTTCCCGACCAATTTGCGATGATTCGAGCCGCTCAATATGTTCAGAACATGATTTTAAGGGTACTCACAATAAATCAGCAAAAAAAAAAGACCGGAAATGGCTTGATCCGAGCAGTTTTTGTTTGTATTTTATCGAACGGTTCAAATAAAAACTGCTCAAATTAAGCCCTTCCCGATCTTTTTTTTTGCTGATTTCTCACAGGTATCCTTAAAATCACGTCTTGAACACATTTAGGCTCGGATCATCAAAAAAATGGGAGAAAAAAGGACGTCCACATTTTATTTAAAATGAGGACGCCCTCATAGGAAGAGGACTATTACATATATATACTTTAAATTAATAGAAATTTTATAGTTCGGGCGGACCGAAATTCCTAACCGGACCGATCCCACCCCGAACCGAACTCAACTCTGATCGGGATTGGTCCAGAAAATATTTAGACCGAACCGAATCAGTCTTCGAAAATTTCACTCTGGACCGAACCGAACTGAACCGAAACTACCCCTACAGTCTCTCTCACTCTCCCTCTATCAAAATTTCGTTTATTGGATCAATGAATAAATTAAGGTTGACTTCTCCATTCTTCTTTTAACAATTGTACTGTAGTGAAATGAAAATGAGCACACCATTGAAGGTGACGGATTGGTGACAAGCTCTAGTCGTGAAGGAAGAAATCTCCACGTCATTGCTTACGTTGCGCTGTCGGTCCCATTTACCCAACAAAGGAACAGACGAACAGTGAAAGCTGTCAAAGCCACGCTACACTGCAGACAGCACCTAAATCCCTTTCTGCCAATTTTGTCCACGTGTCATTAATTTGCTCTAACTGCTGGCCGAATTGACAAAAAGACCCACGATTTCCTTGCTGGAAACGATGACACGTGGAGGATACAGTATATGAGTTCCCGTTCTGTTGTGCACGGGATAAAATTCCCCCGACCAGCCTCCAAAACACAATCTCACATAGTACTCCGTACGTAACATGCCCCCAAATACACTGGAGCACTACTGGCTTGTGCATCAGTCATATTTGCGCACACACTCACATATCTAGTCGAGCGCGCTATTGTCTCTCGTGCGTAACTCGTACCTGAACTGACACTTACGTAACATGCGTGAACACGCACTCATGTACAGTGGAGGACTGCTGGCAAATACGCAACTCATACTTGAACACACACTTGGAGTACGTAAATTTATCGATAAGCGATTCATAAAAAAAAAACAAATGGATGATTGAAATTATGAAATTAACACGTCTATAGTTTTTTTCATTAAAACATGAAAGAGGCAATCTATGCATACGTGAATGCTTGATGAGCCATGGAGTAAATAATTTTGCTCATAGAAAGGGCTATACATTTGATTTAAGATATTTGATATACAAGATTTGAAGTAATTGAATTTTTTTTATATTTCTTTGTTTTACCTCTCTCCAGTCGAAATAATAGTATAATAGAAAGAGAATAAAATTTGTCACATTTCCTTGTGTTGCGAAAAGATTGTGTTTTTTAAACTCTATAAAATTAAAAAGATGGCCAAAAGTCTTTTTGGTAATAAAAAAAATGGGGGAACAAAAGGTAAAACGAAAAATATATATTTGACTAGAAAAGTTGGATGCTTAGTTGGATGGATGAGGTGTAAAAGATACTGATCAAGAGTTAACATCTGAATCCTCCAATCGATTGCTCCCATTTAGCGCCACGTGAAGACCTGGAGCGATCGGCCCTGACGCTAAGAAAGATCTTGTCAAGGCGAAGAAAACGAAAGGTCTTCTTCCACCCCAAGATCACACCGAATCCCATCCGTTGGTCTTCTTCCACCCCAAGATCACACCAAATCCCATCGGCTGTAAGTGATTCATCCATGCTGTCAAGGAGTCGACGATAATCAAGGGATCCTTGTCCCTTGATTCGATCTTTTTTTTGAAAGGATCAATCCCTTGATTCCATTTACTATGAAGCATATAAAAAGGCAAGACATGTCCACAAAAAAGGGCCGCACTCTGTTTTTGTTAGTGTAAGACAATTTGAAAGATATAATAGCTAGGAGGACATGTATGATTAGGTTCCATTTGTATACTTGGTGAAATCCATCGACACAAATCATTCATACATTCTATTTCTCCATCTAACTTGATCGTTGAAGGTCCGTGACTGGAAACTCCACCGGTCCTTGAACTTGTTTCACGGAAGCCTCTCGGATCGCTCGAGAATTGCAGCTCCAGTTTTCGGCATTGTGATCAGGTACCATGTTTCTTCTAAATTTCTTGTTAATCTTATGGAAAAAAAGAAGAAGAGAAGTCACATGGATTACTATTCCACGAGCTTAATATTAGTATTAAAGTCTAAAAAGAGTGATAAACTCAAAAAACAATCGGTCATTTTTTTAATTGGCATCCAATTGATTGAGCACTGTAAAGGGGGGGTATGATCAAGCAAGGCAGAGGAAGCAGGGGATGACGGAGCCTCGATGCCTTGCAAATTGTGTATTTTTGTGAGTAAACTTTGTATATAACCCAGTCGAAAATAAGATAACGGTTTTGCTAACCTCTGCCCACTAGGCCGAGGATAATACACAAATAATTCCAAACAAGTTCGGATACCAATACATATTTTACGGATATTAATACATTTTTCACGAATATTAATACACTTTTTACCTATTATCATCCACCCTAAAGGCAGAGGTTAGCATTTTTCATAAGAAAATTAGTCGCACAATTAAGATAAACTTAAGTTTGATCTTCAATGTGATTAATTATTTTTTTCCTTTGTTTACAAATTTTTGCTTTTGTTAGTTTTTCATAACGACTTTCGATCGGACTACTGTTATCTCGACTAGAGGAATGTGAAAATTTATGATGTTTTTAAAAAAAATCACTAAAGACAAAAATAATCTAAAATAAAAAGATTACTTTGAATTTATTTTTATCTTTTTCTGAGCATTTTTCAAGTTTGATTAATATTTGTGTACTTTTTAAACTACTGTCGTTGAGATTAATAAATAATTCAAAGAATTTATAAAGAAAATATAATAATTTAATAATAAAGTTAGACCAAATCTTTCTAAAGATACAATGAAATAAAGAGTACTTTTGAGTATACTACTTACAATAGATTCGATACATTAAATTACACAGAAAAGTGCTCTACGTATTTTTTTAGTAGGAGTAATAAAATATTATATAATTCTACATATAATTAACTTTGGTCTTCAATGAATTGGTTTTACCCTATTCTTATAGTAGTAATTTTTGTTAATCTTTTTAAACAATCCAATCAAAACATAAGCACTTGAACATCATACTTGCAAGAAAATTGATACTCCGTTCTATAAACTATACACAAAAGAATATACTTTGTGTATTTTTTACTACTCTGATAAAATATTTATCTCTAAGCCCAAAGGTTAGTCCGGTCGGTTGGTGAATTTGCTCCCCAAACAATTGACCGTGCTTCGATTCTCTCTTCGATTCTCGTAGTCAGGTCACAAAAAAGTAATTTCTTGTGAATCTCTTAGCCCCGGCATGGATGACCTGCTTTTAACCGGACCGAATAAGAGATTAATTTAGGTGCGTATAAGGTAGTCCGGACACTTTTACGGCTTTGCCGTGAGGAAAAAGAATTGGTCCGCCGGGTGACTAAGCACACACATGATTCCCACCCACGAACTCTTAAAACGCGCCTTTTCGCCCTAGAGTTGTTTTCACCGCATATTCTTACGCAGTAGTAGTATTTTCCCCCTCATTTCCTCCACGCCGACCCACACACTCTCTCTCTCTCTCTCACCTTGGATTTTCCGGCGGCCGAAAGCCCTAGTTCTCTCGTACCTCGAACGGCGCAAACCAATGGAAAGAACAGATTCTGAAGGTATCTCTTTTTCGCCCTAAGCGTCCGTATTGCTCCATATGTTCTGTGTGAGATCAGAGTCCTTCGTTTCAGGGGAATAGATGCTGCAGTTTTTCTATATTACGCCTTTTTTTTCCGAAAATAGAGCTGAACTTGTGTTTTGTGAGAATTTTTTTCTGAGTTTTGCTTAAGAGGTTGGAATAGATTGTCTTTATTGTTGGGTTTGTTTAAATTTACTTGAAAAACTTGTTTTTTCCCCTTCTTTAAGTAGTAATTTTGTTGAATTTGGAGTAGTTAGGATCTTTCGGACTTTCGGTTTGAAGGTGATGCTCAAGTATTTGCTTCTAGAAGACTAGAATGTTTGGGGGCTATCGCTTTACTTATTGTGGCAATAGGGGTTATTGGAAGGTGACGAATGACTCGAAACTGTGATCGAATTCACAGCAACTATCGAATCGTGAGAAAAAAACTACTTAGAAGTGTGTTGTGTAATTGATAAAGGTTATGGTGAATGATTCACTTGTGTTGCTTGCTCCGGGATGTGTTCTCTGTCATTTTACTTTTTATGTGAAGTATGTGGTCGACAAATATCATTGCAATGGATTTTTTTTGGTGATATGAACTCTTGTTTATATTATATTTTTGCAAATACTCTCTCCTTAACATTCCTTCTTCTTTTTTGGTATTTTTCATATTGTTTGACAAGGGTTCTTCATTACTTCTTTTGAACTTTCTCTCAAAATTTCTTGTAAATAGGCTTAAACCAAGAAGCCGGAGAAGTCTAATGTCATACCTTACGAGCAACCTCAAAATTCCTATAAATGAAGGGTCTTTTATCTCCTTCCTATCTAATGATTCTATTTGTCTATAAATTTCTTTCATGGCCACAGCGTTTTACTCAAGGGCCAGCTTTTCTTGAATGCTAGGAATTCCGTTTTCCACTGAGTTTTAAGTCTTTTCAAGCATTTGAATGGGGGCAGCTTTTCAATTTTATTTGTTTGCTTAACGTGTTAAGCTTGGAGAACCTTTGCTAATCATATTTACCCAAAAAAAACCTTTGCTAATCATATAGATGCTGGGTAGTTCTTTTTGTGCTACCTGGAGACTTCTACATGTGTAGATGCAGAATATGGATTACTTAAGGAAGTAAATCTCATAATATTGTTGTTCCGCAGAAAGTGTTAGCTCACTCAAGTTGTTTTCCTTCCTTCTTACATAAGTACCACCTTCTAATGAACTTATTGTCTCTGGAACAGGTTTCATGTCCAGTATGTTGTTACGGAGGATATGAGGCCTTTTTGGATTAATGGTTAATTGCTGCTTGTGATTGGGTCAAGATATTTTGATTTCACAGAATGGATCGCTGTGATACATCAGGGTTTGTTAGTGGTGAGTGTGTGCTGTAATATTTGAGGCTCTTTGAACCTTGTACATATATTTATTTGGTTATGTTATTTTGAGTTCATAGAATGGATCGCTGTGATACCTCAGGATTTGTTAGTGGGGGATGCAATCTGCCCTTTTGAGGCTCCTTGGAACTCGCACTAAATATTCTTTCCCAACCCTGAAGTTAGACGAAGTGTCAACAATTGTGAGTAGGTTTTGGTTGGTGGCTTTCCACTTTAACTTTAGATTAGATAATTTAGATGGACAACACCCCTCGACACTTTGTTGCTAGTGTTGCTTCAAATGTGTACAAGAAACCGAGCAGTGTAGTTGATACAAGAGTTGTTTATTTCCCCAGTGCTGCTTCGCGTCTTGATTCCCCTGGATCATCAAGCTGTTATTTCTCGAACTGCAAGGAAAGCAAGAGAAAAAGAAGTGCCAACGATGGTTCTCAAGTTTTTGGTTTGGGTTGTCTGTCAAATTCTTGTGCTACCATGTCCTCTGGGAAAGAAACTGACGAGTCTACAGTCCATCTCGGTCTGAGTATCAACCTCCATTCTCAAAATGAGAGAACAGCTAAACGAATGAGTGTTACCTGTTGGACTCTGAAGGGAATGGAACCGGAAAAACCCAATCTGGACCTTGGACTGACTCTGTCTACTGGGCCTGCTGATTCTGATATCACCACTGTATCCCAAGAATTTCCGAATTTTCAGAACAATGCAGAGTCTGCAGACATATTTGGTGCAGTACAACTCATGGATGATGGGTCAACATCATCGCGATGGAAACAAGGGCCTATTGTGCCACCATTGCATGCATCACAAGCCACAGAGCGCGTGATTGATTTCGTTCATCCTCGAAGCCATATCAATCTGAATGCTCCAAATCTCACATCAAAAAGCTCAGTTGGTGGTGCTTCTGGGGTAACTCGTCCTCAACAGCATCGACGTAATGCTAGTGTGAAAATATGCCAATTCGATGGATGTACGAAAGGAGCCAGAGGTGCTTCTGGCCTATGTATTGCCCATGGTGGCGGTAGGAGGTGTCAGAGACTTGGGTGTCAGAAGGGAGCAGAAGGCAAGACAGTATTCTGCAAAGCCCATGGGGGCGGCCGCCGTTGCCAATACCTTGGTTGCACAAGGAGCGCTGAAGGCCGTACGGACTACTGCATTGGCCATGGCGGAGGTAAGCGGTGCAGCCATGAGGGTTGCAGTCGTGCCGCTAGAGGGAAATCTGGTCTGTGCATAAGGCACGGTGGTGGTAAGAGGTGTAAAATGGAAAACTGCAGTAAGAGCGCTGAGGGCATTTCCGGCCTCTGCATCTCCCATGGTGGGGGCCGCCGGTGCCAGTATCCTGCCTGCACAAGAGGTGCCCAAGGGAGCACGATGCTTTGTAAAGCACACGGTGGGGGGAAAAGGTGCACATTTTTAGGGTGTATAAAGGGCGCAGAAGGGAGCACACCCTTCTGTAAAGGACATGGTGGGGGAAAAAGGTGTTCGTTTGAAGGGGGGTGCACAAGGAGTGTTCATGGGGGAACCTTGTTTTGTGTGAATCATGGTGGGGGAAAGAGATGTGCTGCGCCTGAATGCACCAAGAGTGCTAGGGGTCGTACAAACTTCTGTGTTCGTCATGGTGGAGGAAAAAGGTGCAAATCTGAGGGATGTCTAAAGAGTGCACAAGGAAAAACTGATTTCTGCAAGGCACATGGTGGAGGGAAACACTGCTCTTGGGGCCAGTTGGGTTCAGAGTTTGGCGGTCAATGTGGTGTTCCTTGTGATAAGTTCGCAAGGGGGAAATCTGGTTTATGTGCTGCCCACAGTTCCCTGGTGCGAGACCCATTTTCTAGCACAATGGAGAAGATAAAAGCGGACAACCGTGTTGACGGTATTAAAACAGCTGGCAGCGTCACTACATCGATTAGTTTCATGGGTTTTGGACATCAGCCGATTCCTGTGCAGGTTCCATCCCTCGAAGTTTTGTCTGTTGGAAATACTTTAGGTCACTTGTCAGTTCCAGAAGGTCGGGTGCATGGAGGAAACCTATTGGCAATGTTAAGAGGGAATGCCAACTTTGGAGCCGGAAGCAATGATCAAGTAGTTGATGGCCCATCAGAGCCAGGTAAACCGTTTCATATGCCTCATATTTGGGTTTAAGCAAACCTCTTGTGTTTGGTTCGATTTGGTCCTCGTAAAGGTTCTCAGTGCTGGTATCAGGTCTTCTGTTTGTATAATTATTTGGTGGTTAGTTTAGGGGTTTGGTGATTTTCATCTCATTGCATTGCATTGCATTGTTAAAAGTGATTCCCTTGAAACCCTTGTGAAGAGTAGTGGGTAATTTAGCTTGGGCACATATGTAAAGGCAAGCTTAGTTTGTTCATACAAGTGTTCTCTGTTGTCCTGTAAATATTTGTATATAATTTGACCGAAGAACTTGTGAATATACCCTTTTGGTTTCCCTTCTTTTCTTTTATTGAAAGTCTTGTCTCCATTCCTTTGAAGATTAGTAATCAGTTAGAGAAGCCAATATTATGGTCCCCTGATTGATTATCAGCCATTTGAGTTGAGATAGCACACAGGAGGAATGAGGATTAATTCGTGGAAGATAACACTGCTTTTTATTATCAACATTCATTCGTTCAGCCGCAGCTCTTTACAAAAGCTTACTATGGAGACAGCAAAAAATAAGTTGACTGAAAAACACAAACAATAAGAAAAGAACACGGATGAGATTCTGCAAAAAAAACAGAGGTTCATACAAGCAACAACTGCGATCCAGCGAAAGAAAGGACTGGAATAAATATTAAGGCTCAAACATTTGAGACATTGTATTCGCTGAGTGTTTTCTCTGTAGGTTCCATCTACACTTTCCTGATCTGAATGTTGTGAGTGGATTCGAAGCGCCAGATGGGTTGCCTCCCAGTCCTGACGAGAGCTACATGCTCTCCTTCCTTCACCGTCCCTTGCTTCTGCATATTAAACCGACTTTCACTTATTAGAATGGCGGAGAAGAAATCTTATGTCGGCAGTTATACAGCGAGAATCATTTTTCAGCCCAAAAATCAGATGGTTGTTTATTATGTGCAGGGGCGGCGGCACTAGTAAAACAGGGCCCTGGACTCAAAAAAAATACAGTAAAAATTTGCAATTTTTAGGAGTACATGTAATTTATTTATTTTTTATATTGTCGGCACTAAAGTGTTCATATGTAGCCAAAGTAAATGAAAAGTCACTTGAATTTGTAAGTACGTACAAAATATATCACACCAAAACAAAATAAACTAGGCCTAATAAACTTTCAACTGAAATAGATACTTTTATTTTATATAGAGCTTTGTATATATTCCCCCTGTTTCATAGTTGGTCCTTTTTGCGGATTTCAAGTTAATAAGAGAAGACAATCATTGTACTCCGTATTTCTTATCACTTTATTTTTTCATTTACTCCCTCCGTCCCAAATTGGAGTATCTTCCAATTAGGAGTAATACATTTTCTTACTTTGTTAGTACTACTAATTTAAATTGGAAGGGTAAAAGAAAAAAATCATTAAATATTGCCCATTTAATTTTGAAGGGGAAGAATGTTTTTGGGACAGCAAAAAGTGCTAACTGGGACCAAAAAATAGAAGGGATGAAGGGTGTAAAAATTTCTTTATAATTTTGTCACCGTTGAACAAAAATCCTGGAGCCGCCCCTGGAAGGTTAAGTCAATTCATCAATACAAACCACAGGAAGCCAACTATTATTCGATTACCACCACTATGTGCTGCAAATTCCAGTTGATAAGATTCTTAGGGCTGGCCATCAAGGCCAGCTCAGTTGGCCATAGTCCTGCACCTCGGTAGCAGGTCAAGGGTTCGACTCTTTCTTACATGAAGGCTGTCTCTTTATTATAGTGCCAATGAAAGCTATTGTTGAATATTTGTGTTATCCGAAATGTCCAAATTGATGTAATTGTCACGACTTTACAGCTATAATAATAATTAAAAAAACAAAGATTCTTAGGCCTGAGAATTTTTTTGAGAACATGCAAGACGTGTTAGTTGTTAGTATTGTTAGTGAGGCTTGACCCTTGGTCTTGTACATGTGGGTATATGGTGCCTTCCAACTTGGCTACCACCCCACTTGCTTAGGCCTGAGAATTCTTCATTCATAGAAAAGGCCCAGCTAGGTGGTGAACAAGTTACAACATTCCCCTGCCATTTGGCATAAGACAAGTATATGTTGCCACTATCTAATCAGGTAACTCAGGTTTGACAAGTAGGCCCATAAAACCTCACCTGAAGCACAGCCATTGCATTTGTGAAGGTTTCTTCAGCATCATCTGAGAACTGCATGTATATGGGACATACGCCTTGGTATAAAGCCAGTCTTTGTTGTATTCTCTTCCTGCATGACCGTCATACCCATTCGATGAGTCAAAATTCAAAAGATGCGTACTTGGTCCTAGTCCAAAGACTCCAAACCCTATGCTCACAATCTACCATAATTTCTAGTGACATACCCAGATATATAGTGATGGGATGTTTTTCATATAATGCTTGTAAAAGCAACACTTAAATGGCGGCATACCATTTCATCCCCACAAGGTATCCACTCATTCAATGGAGTTGGCATGATTTTTAGGGAAATATTTTATGTCTTAAGTGTAAAGTAGTTGATGCCGTGATACAGAAGGATTTGGTCTTACTAAATCTAAGTGAACATGTAGCCCTAGACAGAGCTCAATAGAAAAATAGGATTGTAGCGACCCCAATTGATTAGGAGGCTCGGTTTGGTTTGGTAAGTGTAAAGTAGTTCAGTCATGATATAATCGAACTATTTCCTACACTATCACTTAACCAAGATATGATGACTGTTTACAGGCATGCTAAATAAAGAAAGTGAAAAGAAAGAAAAGTAACAGGAATAAGGTTCATGAGGAATGTTTGCAAGTATGTTGAAAGAAAGTGGAAAGAAAGCAAATCAACTGGAATAAGGTTCATGCATGCAGGTTGATGAATTTTAGTGCAATATAATACCACAAGGATAAATTTCGCCTGGTTGTTGGATTCATCTTCGTTTTCAAAGAAATTTTCAAGAACAAAAGGCATTGTTTGAAGGATAAGCAACACTGTATGCATGGGAAGGATAAGCTCCTTCTTGGTGGTTTGGTATCTGTAAAAACAACAATCATTTCATCTTTTCGAAATCTATGAATATTATTGCATTACAATGAACTGCATACATCAATCAAGCGTTATCATATACCTCTGCCACTAATACGGGAAGGATAATGCTTGATTGTTGCATGCAGTTCATTGTAATGTGATAATTTTCGTAGATTTCGAAAAGATCAAATGATTTTTGTTTCAACAGATACCAAGCCACCAAGAAGGTGCTTCATGACTTTGTAAGAATGGTACAGCTGTTGAAACATCTACAAAATACCAACCCAACTGTCCAGTTGTTGAACTAAACAGATGAGGAAAATTTTGATGTAAGTTAGGTTACAGCATCAAACTCACTCATTTGTAAAGGCAAATATGGTGCTAGAAGGTCGATAGTGGCTCAGCAAAATGGCCATGAAAGCAGTTCTGGTGAAGACAACAATTGGGGTTCCGAGATTGTTAGCCATCTTTGTTGCATAAAATGCGAACATCTCACTCGTTGGGTTCTGCAGGATACAAGCAGCTAGGTTGACATCAAATGAAGATTTGAACTAATGGAATCCAACATTACAAGTGAGGATGCAGAAGGAACCTCGAAGGCTTGGCCAAGATTAGCAGGTGTTTCCCCAGCAACCAAGTCTGATTCAGTCCGTAATGCTACAGCGTGCATAACATTGACAGCTTTCAAAGGAAACCTGAGCAGGATAGGATCAGTCCAGTATAACTGTAACAGTTAAAGCTGGAGTCATTCTTACTTTAGAGCTTATCATCAAAACAAACTTTACTTGAAGCCTTCACCAATCCGTGTATCGGTTTCTACATGGAACTTCTTGTGGGTCCTCCAAAAAAGTTGTTAAATTTTGCAAGACCCACTTGACTGGGCAAACTCGGTGGCCCTTCCGTAGTCCAGGTCCTAAAACCTAATACTTCCTCTGTCCTACTTTCTTTGTCCATTTTTGCTTTTCAGAGATCTCAAAAGATCATCTATGTTTACTATTTTGTTATTTTTTATTATTGGAACTTTGTCTACGAGAACTAAATGAGATATTTTGATTGGTGAAAAAGATTTCAAATTTTTTTCCACAAAAGTTCATTTTTTAATCTGGTTAAAGGGAACGATTGCCAAAATTATACAAAAGTTATACAGTATAACATACTTTCCATGAGCAGTTTCTCCAGAAAGCATAACTGCATCAGCGCCCTCTCGAACAGCCATGGCAATGTCGGACACCTCTGCTCGCGTAGGTGTTGGATGGACAATCATGCTTTCCAGCATATTTGTTGCCACAATAACAGCTTTCCCCATGCTACGGCATATCTTGATTATCTCATCCTGCATGTTTGCAGCAAATTGCTTACTGAATGATAAAAATAATGTTGTACTTACACCAAAAGGTTAAAGGTGTTTGAAAAATGAAGTTATCCCCATCATCAATCTTCCATCAGTTCAAAGACTACCTGCAGCAGTGGAACTTCCTCAACTGGTAGTTCTGCACCAAGATCTCCTCTTGCGACCATTGCCTGATATCATTAGATGTGCTACTTCAGTAATTAAGGGATAAGTAACTTAATAATGTGCATAGGAGAGTGTGTGGACCCAAAACAGCTCGGGGTAAAATGTGACGAACTATAGATCCACTTGGATTAATGGGACAACCCTTGATGAACTTCATTTGGAAGCATTTTCCAAATCTCTTTCCTTATTTTCTAACTGTTAAATAAACCCCAACACAGTGAAAATTTAACAGCAAAAATCAACCCCACAACATCACCAAAGGAAAAATAAAATATCAACAGCTGAGGAAAATTTAAGTAAAGAAAAAAATTGAATTTCCAACTTACTCCATCAGATGCTGTGATGATAGAATGCAGATTTGGAATAGCATCTGCACTTTCAATTTTCACAATAACATGTATATCAGCACCGAAACCTGCCAAAACAATAATAATGAGAAGAAAAAACTTTTGAGGCACCTATCATGCATGTAGACAATGTTTACTCCATGTGTGTAAGAAACTCATTATTCAAATACTTTGGAGGTAACTCTGCAATTCATAGACCACTTCAGCATCTTTGACAAAGGAAACAGCATAGAAGTCAACTTTATTGTCCACGCCAAACTTGATGTCATCCCAGTCCTTCTCTGTCACAATCCATGAAATGGGTAATGTTCATTTGCAGGACTTTCCAATAAATCTACACGGTACTCTGACACAAGGAGATAATTTTTGGGTCAACCGATTCTAACCAGTGATGGATGGCAGTGTAGCACTTTTTCCTCGAACATTGAGATGTCGTCTGGATTGAAGCTCTCCTCCGTCAACCACCTCGCATTTTACTGAATCTCCTGTCTTGGACTTCACCATTAATGACATCATGCCCCCTACAACATAACCGGGAGTGAATTATTCTTAAAGATGAAAGCAATAATTTCCGTCTGGCTTATTGGAACCCAATAAGTTGAGTACCATGAAAGTGATTCAATCATGTTGTCAACAAAAAAAATTATTTGGAGATCCCCAGATTTCTCACCTGCTGGAAGTGAAAGCAATGATATAAACCCCATCCAATGGCATAACCTTTGCATTGGATAGGAACAAATTTTGTTCTTCAGTTCAACATGACCTTTTTCAACTGCTGCCCACAGAATACTAGTTTTGTGTTCACCTTGGATTGAACTGAAGAAAAGTTTCATGATACCGTAGGCAAAATCCCGGTCTCCCAATGAAGTAGACAGGACTGCCACTAAAAACTTCTTAGGTTGTGTGTGTGTGTGTGGAGAGAGAGAGAGAGAGAGAGAGAGAGCCTAGCGGCTAGCCGCATACCATCAACAAGAAGCATGTCACCCGCCTCTACATCATTGACGAAATCATCATAGTTAACACTGACACAGTCTGCGGTACCGACTCCTCTTCTAATCGTGAAACTGAATTCTTGGCCAGTTACTAAGGTGATTGGCTGGGGCAAGTCGCCACTCCTAACCTCAGGGCCCTACCAACAACACCACCATACCAAACACATACAGATAATGAGAAACCTGGCAAAAGAAGTTGAATTTTAAATGAAAAACAAACAATTAATTAACAGAAATACAAACAAGAGTTTACTTGGTTGAAGCTAACAAACAAGAGTTTGAAGTTTTAGTGAATCTTTAATTAGGTGCATTTGGCAACACACAATCAATTATCATTTACCCTGAGAAAAACACTTCAAAAGACGGGCTCGGTCTAAGTTAGAGAGACTAGACACCATTGAACGGTTTACTTGGTTGAAGCTGGTTTTGAATTCCATCTCAATGAAGTAACTTAGGCCTATATAGGGAAACTATATAGTAGATAGTCTAGTAGTTGTAACACTATTAGCTCAAAACCCAAATTCCCGATACCTGATTTTCATTTCAAAAAAAATTGAACAACCACACAGTTAAACAAGTAGGTGCAAAAGAAGAAGACAATAAAAAATTTGAAGTAAATTATTACCTTCGTATCAAGCATGATTGCAATGACATTGCCTTCACATTGAGCATTGTATTCTTTAATCAAATCAATAACTTTCTGATGAGATGCATGGTCCCCATGGGACATATTCAGACGAGCAACATTCATTCCAGCCTCAGCCAACTTCCATATCATTTCTCTGGTGTTGGTGGAAGGACCAATTGTGCAAATAATCTTTGTCTTCCGTCTCGCTATCGGCTTTGACCACAAACTCACTGAAGTTTCACCTAGCTGCTGAATTTGCTCTTCTATCTGATCAATAGCAAACAAGAATGACAAAAAAAAATGAATGACTGTAGCTTCCAGCACATTTCCCATTTACAACTGGAAGGATGCTTCTACCACACACAGATTAATCTAGATGGCAAATATGGTGTACAAATTTTCGTTCAAGTAAAAGAAACCAGCAGTGTTTCCCTTGACATGCACCCATGGGGAAAACACTACAATAATGTAGCAAGAACGAATAAGTAACAAGCAAGCACAGATTATACCATAGTGGCACTTCTATTCAAAACATGAGAACCATTCTATAAACCCCAACTCTATTCAAAACTCATTTTGCACCAAAGATCTAGGGCAGCAATAATTTTTTCCTCCAATATCCACTACCGAGGGTGACAACCACTCCAAAGTCTTGAAAGGCTTGTTAGCAATATCACTCATGGATATTTTCAAATTTTATTAGTAGTTCGAACCCAAGTTTTTTTGGTGGAAACTAAACATTACTATCCTTGGACTTTTTAACAAGTTAAAACTAACCAAGTTTTAGGCAGATGAAGGCTGTTTGATATACAATTCGACTGGATTCTTTGACTTAGTCGCATTCGGAGAATGGATTCTCACAGTCACTTTCTATTACTAGTATGGATCAATGCAGTATTCTGTAATTTCATGACTTCCATTTCTTTTTTTATGTAACTCAGGTGTCTGGATCAGCTTTCGTGCACCTCGACTAGTCATAGGGAATTTCATGATTTCCTTTGGTTGCATATAAATAGGTAAAATCCAGAGTCAGCGCATGGTTTAAACTTTTAAGCACCACAACCACAACTTATAAAACGAAACAAACACGAGAGGGATTGAAAAACTAAACCGGAGGAACAAACATTGACAAAAAAAAAAAAAAAGAGTTAACGGCCATAAAAACAACAATAATATACGATTAAAACAGAACAGCACGGCGAATGAAACTAGGAATTGACGGAGTTGTGGCGAAAGGATCAACCTTTGGTACATCTACCGGTGATACAGGAATGACCTCTGAGGTGGATATCGTCGCTGCGATCGGGGATGCAATGCGGAAAGTTCTGTGGCTCTTTCGTGATGCTGGAGCCTGTACTTTGGAGGAAAAAGAAGAAGGTTTGATGTTCTGAAATTGGGTTTGGAGGGATACAGAGCTAGGGCTCGCCAAGGAGCTGTGAATCGGTCGAATGGCCGCCGCTACTTGTGCCATTGTTGGAGAGAGAGAGAGAGAGAGAGAGAGTCGAAATGAGGCTTCGTTTGTATCGGAACTTCTTATGTAGAAACGGTTGACAAAACGGAAATATTCGTCGTTTGTTTCTTAAATACCAAATGCCATGGTGGGAAGGTTAAGCGATGGCAAACAAAAACGACAGCGTTTACGTAGCAAGTAGTAGCATGACTTGGTGGGGTGATCTGATATGACGCGGTCCATATTCGAAATTCACGAGATCACTAGGAAAAATACTCAATTTAAGGGACGATTGAGATTCAGTAAGTCTACTGGTACATAAATTCTGTACAGATTTTGCATACAGATTTTTTGTGGGGTCCACTATGGGTCCCATACAAATGATCCGAGCCGTTCATTAAATGTAAAACAGTTTTTCAAGGGCCCCCGCAAAAAATCAGTTCAATCCGATACTTATAAATGCTTAATCCAATCATATAATGTTTTATTATCCGATAATCTAAATCAAAAGTTAGATGATTGGATTAAGCATCTATAAGTATCGGATTGAACTGATTTTTTGCAGGGGCCCTTGAAAAACTGTTTTACATTTAATGAACGGCTCGAATCATTTGTGTGAGACCTGTAGTGGGCCCCACAAAAAATCTGTAAAAAATTTATGTACCAATAGACTTACACATTGAGATTATTTGTGTGAGACCCCGAATGAGTTCCACATAGCGATATGTGCACAATCTGTGCGCATAGTTGAACTTCTTCTTTTTTAGTTTGATTTGGTTCATGAATACATAGATGCAAATTAGAAGAAATAAATAATAGTAATGGTCTCTATGTGCTTGTTAATTTTTCAATATACATTGGTAGATATCATCTTTAGTTTTAGAAGAATTTTTTTTTTAATCCGCGTTTTAAAAGATAAATAAGTCAATTTTGTACTTTTCGGTTTTCCAGTTCATAGAAGATATATAATTCAATTTTTAGCTCGTATTTTGGATAAATTAGTGTATGAGTTAAAAGAGTAAATTTTAGCTAGTCTATAAAATTTTCTACAAGTTTATTACCTAAGAGCATTCGCAGACTGCATTAGGATCAGCTGATTTTGGATCAAATTAATCCTCAAAACCCACTTCTTTTATTTTAATGAATCACTTTTCTACAATTACACGGCATTATGCTCTTTACTCTCACTTTCTACTTAATTAAATATTCAAACTCACCCCAGTTAAATATTTAAAAGCAATCCTATTAACCAACGGTTGAGTGAATTATTTTTTATTGCTCCAAAATATAATATAAAGTATTACTAGTTAAGTGAACAGTGGCTCTCTTGGAGAGACGAGTAACTGTTCCAAAAAACTAAAATTTTGATCAGCGGTCCCCACCATTGACGAGCCTGATGTGAGGTTGTTTTCTTCATTTTGCTCTTTATTTTAGCCTAAGGGAGTGTTTGAAGAGCCACATGTGGATGTTCTAACTTAAACCTTAACTAAGTGAAGTGAACTCTATCTATGTGGGCACTTTAACATGTAAAATTGTAACATCTCTATGGTTGGGGGCATACACACATATTTGATTAGAAATTCAGAAATTAGGGTGTGTTTGGAGCTTAGGGGAAAAAAATGAAAAAAAAAAAGGAGAAAACTTTAAACAAATTATTTCTATTGTTTGATTTCTGGAGAAAAAAAGGGTTTAGGGTAATGATTAGAGATAGAGATAATAAGTAGAGAGAGAAATGAAAATAATGATTGAAGATAAGGATAATAAGTGAAGAGAAAAATGAGTATTTTTTTTTCCCAACCCAATTTCTTCCTTAACTTTCAACCTCATTTTTTCTTTACTAATTTTCTACTCCTACTATTCTTTTTCTTTCCTTCCCCACGTTCCAAACAGAACCTTAGAGAAAGAAACAGACGGACGGACACGATTTTGCCACATCATGGATGTCTACATTGAGCCAGCTGCCGCAGTAAGTAGGAAATCACCACTCCCAAAAGACTTCTCAGCGCGGGAAAATTCGGACATTATTGGCGCCACAAAAACCCTAAAAATGACAGAGAATCACTCACTGGTATGCGACTTGAAAATCTTGTTCTTTTTCCCCTCACTAAAAGTGTTCTCTCGCATCTGATTAATCAGATCGAGCGCTTTCGACACCCTAATTCGAACCATTCCAAGCTCAGATCGACATGGAGGGTCTATCCGCCATTTGCGCCGGTCTCGGAATCATCGAGGAGGACGACAATGGCGGCCGCATCGGCTACACGAAGGGAGAATACTGCTTAGGTATCACGTTAATCTGTACAATGTGTAAAAGGCGTATCTATATCTGAAAAATCGAAAAAGCGTGTTGATTTTTCGGTGAAGAACGCATATTGAAATTTTAACTTGGCGTTAGATGTACACTCCTATTATACACCGCCTAATAGGCAGCGATTAGTAAGACCCTACTTTATTTGTTACTTTGAACACGTCGTTGGGCACAGGAATTATTTGTTGTTTTAAGAGGTTTCTTAAAGATTTATGCTTTGTGCAATTGGGTGGCAGATAATTTGAAAGATTTGTTGAGGTTTCTGAGGCGAGACGATCAGCAGACCCGAGAAGTATTCAAGCAAGTTTGCAAGTGGAATATTGTTGGCAAGGATTTGATACCCATTTTGGAACACTGCCAGGATGATAATAATTTGGTGCTAAATGCAGGTATAGCCACTGATTTTTTTCTGCACGACGGACTTATTGTTGAATTCCGAAAGTAGGGGGGTCTAGTGGTTTAATGTTTTCTTTCTAAAAGTATTAGTTTTCGATACTCATAACTGGACGTAATTATCACAGTGAAGGTGCTGGTGTTTCTAACCATGCCTGTTGAACCCACATCCAACGACATCCCCCAACAAATAGAGTACCTTTGGGCTTTGAAGTCTTCAATTACCTTGAGTGACACTGTCCCAATGATCGTCTCACTTCTGGAGAGCCCATTGGAAAACTTAGAATGGTAAGTTGGATTTCGTTTTCTCCCCTTTGTTGTTCATTGTGTAACATTTCCTTTTGACATTCAGTGGTTCCTCTTCTACGCCAACCTATTTATGAACCTGCAAGTAAAATGATTGGTGAAGCATCATAATCATGGGCGACTGGCTCTTTTCTGTTACAGAATCTATTCCACATGAATTTTTAAGAGCAGTAGTGAAACATATACTGATATACATGCTCTTGTGTGCTGAATTCAAACATGAATTTTGGTTAATCATTTGTTCTAGACTCATGTAACTAACCAATTTAACTTTGTGTTGGATATGGCAATTGCTAATAAGTTCCATGCATCACTTAATCTCTGGGCTCTTTACTTTGTAGTGCTTTAAAGCAGACAGCCTGTTTGCATATCTAGTGTCGTTTTCTTGTCTTCCAATTGTCTCTTTGTTTATTTCTTTTTCATCTGCATGCTTAATGGTTGTCGTAACAGCTTTCATTTCTTACACTAACACTGTTCTCATGATTTAATTTGTTGCTAAGCAGTGACACATTTACGGAGGATGACTGGAAACTAGTCCAGCTGGTGGTTACTTTATTTCGCAACATTCTAGCTATCCAGGAAATCCCTCCGCACCAGATGGCTGGCGCGACCACACAGTTCTTATCACTCAGAGATAAGTTTTTAGAACTACTGTTCAATGAGAATGTGATGGACTTGATCTTAGTTCTAACGCAGAACATTGGCGGCTCTTCGAGGTTTCTCCGGCAAGATAACTTGCTTTTGTTGGAAACTTTCCATTACGTAGTTGTGGGTCAGGAGCCAGAACTGATTGCTAAAGCATATTCAAAGGACTTGAAGGTTGGCCTCTATTTAATAATTTCAGCATTTTTTCTGTTAGCAATAACTCTGAAATAGCTTGTGCCATGCTCGATAAGGAAATGTTGTTCTGGATGAACTGGGAGTGAATATGCATTCCTTTAGAGTTCCTAAAATGTTTAGGTTAGAAGAAAAAGAAAGCAAAAACAGATTATTAGGCATATAACTTCGCATCAGTTGCATCTTGCTGCATCATATATGAACTTGTTCTTATCTATATTTTGTCATCTCACGTGTTTGCTACTGTAGCAGTATACTGTAACCATAGTCAAATGCATCTATGTAAGATATTGACTACTGGAGATTTGATTAATTAGGTGAATGAAGATGCCGAAACTTCTATCGACAGTCTTAGATCTATTATGGAAGAGGAAGCTGAAAAAAGAAAGCTTACCAGGCTACGCAATGTGGGTTGTTCCTCCCAATTTAGTGGAGCATTTACTCGGCTAACCATGGTAGGTTGTTGTCACTTTCTGGATGCACTAGGAATTAGTCACAGTCTCTATTAACTTGAGTAGTCCTTTGCAACAGGATGGTTCTAAAACATTATTCATGGGAAACCCATGTTCTGCTTCTCATGGCAATCTGCTCAAGTCTCATAAAGTACAACATCGAGGTCCACTCAAAAGAATGGTGTGGGACTATGAAAGATTACCGTCAACAAAGGACAAAATTTTAGAACTGCTTCATGATTTTGTTAACCAGCTTGTCTCAGGGGGGTACAATGGTAAAACCTCTGTGATTGAATCCAAAAGTTTCTTCCATATCCTTTTCTGTCTTTACAGTGGTAAAACCTCTACATTCATGGTGCATGTTCTCACTTTGCTTCAAATCATTTCAGTTCTAATGCAATCCATTCGGGAAGATATAGAAAAGGAGCACATAATTGAGAGCAGCGATGTTGCCATTTTCTTTCAGGTTGCTCAATTTGTTACATCTTTTCAATATCAGAAGTCCTTGTTTTTGAAGGTGAGGAGTTATACTGAGTAGGTTATAGTATGCCTCAATTGTTGCATCTTACGTTCTTTGTAACATGTATTAAATCTTTTTGGGGTTGATCCAATACTTTTCATTTGCTTCCAAATGTATACTTTATATTAATGGTGGATGCTTGACAATGTCAAGTATTAAAACTTGGCATTGTTGATGCAAGCCTCAAAATGGATTGTTTCCTGTTTTGAGCTTGTACAAATTGTGACATGTGTGCCTGTTAATGGTGATTATATAGTCTCATTTCAGGAAATTCTTTAGTTCTTTCACTTTCTAGCAACGTTTTCCTCGTACTGAAATTAAATACGATCTGAAAAAATGATTATTGATGTTTCAAATATTTTTTTATGCACGTCTGGTTATAGCATGGGTGGTTGGCTATCATGGTTGATATGGTGACCAAAACCAAGAAATGCCCAACATATGAAGGAAACCTACTTTGTCTTGAAAAACATGTTTGCACCAACTATGGTGGCTTGTGTATGTTGATGTGGAACCTTTTGAAGCTTATGGTGAAAAGACTGTGACATAGTGCAATTTTATGCTGGCTGTTGGTTTCTGTACATGAGAAATTGAGAATAGTAGCTATTCTTGCGGTGATTGTTTAAAGGCTAGAGAAGAAGATTGATTTCCACGTAGCGTATATTGGCTCGGAAATGTTGCAGAGTTTCTTTAGGAAAAGAACTCATTGTTCATCTCATTTTTGTTGACGGTACCATCTGACAAATGAAACTGGGGGAAGGGTGATGAGGCTTACCTGAATGGCTGATACAGGAATGGTGAAACTTGGTGGTATGCTATTTCGATTTCATTACCCACGCTCAAGGAAGATTGAAAAGGGCATACTCACTGATAGAAATCTGGTGCAAAACATGAAATGGGAAATTGCCTTGTAAAGTGTTGATTACATTGTAATCTTTATGAAATGATTGTCAATGGATGAAGCAAGGTCATATGGAGCCAATTGGGAGGTCAAATAACATGGTTGACTAGGTGGTGGAAGAAGTTAGTATTCTTACATGACGGGTGAATGATAGTTCATATCGCTTGATTACTGAAGGAGAGTCCGTTCTTAAATGTTATGGACTGGGGTATTTTGACATTTGAGCTTTTGGTGGGTTAGGATTGTACTTGTAAAGGTGTCCTTGGTATAATTCTTCCAAGTTGATAAGGTTTTATATCATTAACATCTGATAAAAAGCATCTATATTCTACAGGTTTGGATTGGAAAATCATTCCATATGTCAACATTTTCTTCCCCGCCGAATTTTGCTTCTTACTACTCTATCAGCCCATTCAATTCATGTTCTGTTGCTCAAATATTGCCTCTGTAGCGTTTCTTTTGTATGGCAGCTTTACTGCTCTCACATGGTCTCTCTTTGCTTCAACAGCCTGAAACAAATGCTGATGTATTCGAAGCTTCCTTGAATCATCATGCTGATAGTACACTTTTTAAAGGCAATATATGTGGACCAATTGCTGCATCGATGAACGAGTCAATGTTCCTCTTATTATTTTCAAAGTGGCAATATGCATATGATGGCTTGAAGGAGACAAAGGACTATAAGTTTGTATCTGCAGCAGGATCTCTAATGAAAATCATGGTAGTCTGTACTTGTTTTATCTTTTATGTTTCAATTTGGTATTTTCTTCATCATTTTCAACTTGCTATTTAGGTTCATGGATTTTCATAACTTAAGAATCCTTTTCTCCAAAATGCATATGGTGGTTGGAATTCTAACCTCATGTTGTATAAACAGCAGTTGATATACCGAAAACAGTTAATGTTGCATGTTTTAGTAGTGAGTACTAATGATGTTAGGACTTACGATCTTGTCTACCTCTTGGTGTTTCGAGTACTTGGCACTTCACTAAATACCAGTATATCACATTTTCTGCAACCTAAAAAATCATTGTGTCCTACTTTATGCATTCTACACGAAGGCAAAATTTTTGGTCTATTTCTGGCTATCCTCATAGATAATTTGTTGAAGTTGCAGCTTGGATAAGACTATCCGTACATAAATTGTCCTTATTACCCACAGTAACTATGTTTTGTGTAGATTCGTATGCTGGATTTAGTGCTTAAGGCATCACCTGAAGATTCTAAGGAACCTCAAATGGCTCGCATTCTTCTTTACAAGTTATTTTATGATCAAACTGATCAAGGGATGACACAGTTCCTTTTGAACCAGATCAAATCATTCGACATTCACAAACAGGCAAAAAGGTTTCTTCTTGCCCTTATCTACTTAAAGTGTTCATTGTCGTTACACGACGACACATTTTATGTCTTGTAAGGTACTGCATCTTTAGAATTTCATGTCATGGAACTATAATAGAGAAGGTATTTTATTGTAGAGCTACATTGTACCATATACATCAGAACAGGGGAGCTTGTCATAATGCATGGATCTGATAAAATATTTATCAGCATATGGGACTGTTTGTTTTCAAATGGTCAACATCGTAGAACTTTTCGATGTTCTAGAGTCTAGACCTTCAAGGATGATAGCTTCCTGGAAATATATATCTATACCTCAGTCACCATATATTTGGCTTTTGCAGCATTTTTCTGGCGCTTCCTTCGAGGACACATCCACGGGAACATTTAGATGCTAATTTTCTGCTTTACAATTTTGATTTATTTTCTTGTTGAACTCTATTCCTTTTCCAGTTCCATATCAACAGTATGGTCTATTTGAAATGGTAGAACTTGTAATGCTGATACCTGGGCACGTAAGTGATTGGGTTTAAAAGTACATCCTGAGTAGAATTGTGAATAAATTATTAGCTTGAAATTAATCATCTTTGCGTTGCTCAACATTCTCCAGAAAGCAGGCCCTGGCGCCTGCATACTATGGGAATTCAACAATTTCTACTTTCAAGCCATTTCGTTTTTTCTTTCTGTTTTTCTACTTATGAAACTTTACCATAACTCATGGTTCATAAAGAAAGTGATTACTGAGAACAGTGTGATTACTGAAAGTAATTGTTGCTATTTTATCATTTGTTTATGCCAGTGATCTCTCCGACTTGATAGAAACAGCATATGTAGTTATAAGGCTCATGGAGAACCTTCAAGAACGAGGCACATTAAGGGTACGCATGTCCTGTTTTACTACATTTTCATTTTCGGTGAACACTAGATAGGATTTTTTTTTTATCTTGTTATCATAACTTTCAACTTGCTTTTCCCCTGAAAATGTAGGGATTTAGTCTGTAGGCCAAGCAGATCCGCCATATCTTAGCTGAAGTTAGAAAAATTGGTCTAATAGTTGATATCCCAGTTTGCGGCTGCTATCTATACTGGTCTAATCAATACGAACATATGACAGCTTCAAATTTAGACGTAGTTGGAATAGCTATTAGACTAGAAAGCAGCTTATTAAGAAAAGAAAGAAAGGAACTTTGATGTGGGTGTGGGGAGATCATGCCCGTATGGCATCAATGAGGTGGCGAGCGGTAGAACCCCCTCCTCTAGTTCATGAAGTTAAACTATTTGTTAATAATATTCCTTCGAACTAGTTTAACAATAATAATATCTTATATATTAAGTTAGTCCTGGCTCCTGGCTGTTACCTTGCATGTAGTAACCTGAAAAGCTTTCTCTGATATATTCATTACTTACGGTTTGTTCGTTTTGGGTTTTTGAATTTGGATTTAGAATTTTGGATTTGAATTTGTAATGATTAGGATAGGGAGATAGGGGTAATGATTGAAGAGAAATAGAGATAAAAAAGAAAATAATGATTGGAGATAGGGGTAATGAGTGGATTTTGGAATAGGGTAATAATTTAAAGTCCAAATCCTAAAAACCCAACCGAACAAGCCCTTAGTAGTTACCTTTTGGCCTCTCGTCATTTTCATTATCGAAGTTAAAGAACGCAAATAGCTGTAATTGTTTGAAATTTACATGCGTGGATATTGCATTATCATATATAACCAGATATATTATTTAGTGTTGTCTGTGTCTGAGCGAGTGACCACTGATTCAATGTCAACAAGCATTCTCCTTGTGAGGTGTGAATGCCATATGTTGTTTTTGAAGCAGGTTGTCCGTTTAAGTATTGGTTTTGGCTTCGTAAAGTGGCTACAATAATTGCACAAAAAAGGCCTCTCTATGTGTATGTAACTGAATTTGCCCATTTGGTGTCTGTCTCCTTTTTACTGTAATCTTGTCGTTCAATGTTTTTTCTAATCAGGTAAGCCTTTTGTTTCACCTTCTACATCTAAGATTCTAAATGTGGAAATTTTCTTTTGGTTAAGGTTTCTAGAAAGTCTAGGAAGAAGAGAGCAAAGAAAATGTTGAATGACAAGAGTGATAACATTGATCAACCAGTTGGAGATCATAATCCCCTTCAGAATGAGATTGCTAACTCTGGTTGTGAACCAGGTGAAGATCATACTCCCTTTCAGAACAAGGTTGGTAACTCTGGTTGTGAACACTATGCAAATTCAAGCATGTTATCTGAGGAGAAGTTTGTTAATCCAATTTCTGACGCAAAACAGGACGAAGCCGCAATACCTGTTCAGGTTAATGAGCCTGAAACTTGCGGGGTAGAAACATCTAATCACAAAACCAATCTTCAGGGGATGAAAAATAATAAGTCTGATGAACATAATGGTGATCTTCATGATGGAATGGGTGATTCTTCTTGCGATGAGCAGCTAGCTGGTATTGACGAAGTGGACTTCAGAGTATCTACTTTGATTTCTGCCCTAGCAAATAACAATATTATCCAAAATTTGTGCTGGTTGCTGAAGTCTTATAAAAGCAATTCTACAAGTACAAACCACTACATTTTATGCATGCTGCGGAAAATTTGTGATGATCTGGAGCTTTCTCCAATGCTATATCAGGTAAAGAATCAGGAACATTTTAGCTTTCTTAGATTATTGAAGTATTATATTGGTGATATTTTGTGTGTTTTTCTTCCCAACAACTTGCAGTTGTCGTTCCTAAATATATTCTACAAGATCCTGGATGAGCAGAAGTCAAGCCCATGCAAGGAATATGAAAACATTGTTTTATTTCTAACAAGCTTGGTTAGGAGAATGCTTAGGAAAATGAAGAAACAACCTCTTCTTTTTGTAGAGGTGCTCTTCTGGAAGACACGTAAAGAATGTCATTACATCAACTGTGAATCTTTGTTGCATGAAGTTGGCAACTTGAAGAGAGAAAGCGAAAAGTGGGGAAGTGTTTCTAATGACGAAGGAATCTATTCATCTCAAGGGCAAGGATGGGTGCATAGGAGCATAGCAGATGCACTTGGCGACGATGAAGCTGACTTTGTTGACCCAAATGAGATCAATAAGCAGAAGTAAGATAAGTCTGATAATAGGCTTAACATCCTTTGTAAAAGTCTGTCATTTCTGTCATCTTATTTCATCTTTTTATTTGATTTTTGCCTCCTGATAGCGTGGGTTTACTCTTCCCCACTGTAGTAGTCCTTTAACTCCTTATTGCTATTGGGAAATTTGGACTGTGACCAGACATATTATAGCACTTGAGGCAACAAATTGGCATGATCTAGAACTTAATAGTCTGTCATTACATTTTTGCCAAGACATTTGCATTCATGAAAGCTTCGATAGCTGGTATGGGATTGTATAAGCATGAAGGATTTGTAGTTTGTTGCTAATTGGAGTAAGTTTGACAGTCATATCAGTTTCTGAGATGATTTCTTTAATTAACCACAGGGAGGAGGACCCTTATGAGATCAAGATTCAGAAAGTTTTTCGAAGAAGCAAGGGGAACAATGGACAAGTGAAGGAAAACGTCAAGTCAGTTTCTAGTGGGGGAAGTCACAGCAAGGAAATTTCTGATAGGTTGGGTGATAAGAATTAAAGCCAATGAGAAAATGCTTAGTTACTTCATCTTTTGCGTCACAAAATTATCTCTATTTATTCTGGCTGTTGCAGTGAGGGGATTATTGAACATGAGTCTGAAGGGGTATCTAAAAGAAGGAAAAGCCTTGTTCTTAATCAAGATCTAGAAGGGAAAATCAAGGGTCTATATGAAAAGTGAGTGTCATTTCATGTGCATGATTTATGTTAGAAGAAGTAGAATTACAATGATCAATTCATAAAGATAAAGTGGTTACGTACATTTCCCCTTTTGGCATTCTCGTTTTCTTGGAGATATATTTACATACTTGTGTTGGTGGATAACTCACATCATTTTCGCAACTTGTTTTCTGATATTTCTGTCTCGGTGGAAAACAATTTAAGATACAAGGACGATCGTCATTGTAGTCATCTCATTGCTGAAGAGCTCGATCCAGATGGAAAAGTTTCACCAGTTCAGGTTTCCAACAAGCTTAGACGGCTTGGGCTTAGAGTCCCGCGACAGAAAAGGAGGCTTCAAGCCGGGGGTCCTATCCAACTTGAGGAAGAAGGGGCAAGGGGAGATGAAAATGATCTTAGCAAAAATGAGTTTGAGGAGAGTTCTGCATTGAGACAACCTCTGTAAGTAGTAGTACACTTAGTGCTGGTAAATTTGTTTTCGTTATTACATTTCATCTCTGTTGTTGAAAACAATTTGACAAATCAGCTAATTGTTTGTGTTTTCTCCTTAGGCACACTAGAAAAAGAGTACGCGCCTTTAGCAAAGATCAGGAGATGAGGATCAAAGCTTTATTTGAGCAGTGAGTGCTTGACTTAGTGGCTACCAGAGACTTGTATTTTTGTTTTCTAGAGAGATGGTTTTTTGGTGAAAAAAAGGATGCTATAACTAACAAAATACTGTAGGTTTAAGGATCATAAGAGGTGTAGTCACATGATTGCAAATGCAATGGATGCTGATGGCATATTCACAGCAGCACAAGTTTCACGCAAACTCAAGCAACTTGGCCTTCGTGTTCCTAAGCGCAAGAGATCGGAAGGCCACATGCATTCAAGGGATGAGGATCCTGTCAACTTTTCTGCAGAAAGTGCAGAAGACTCTGACAATGAAACCTTATTGTCACTGGTAAAAAGGTAATGTGTCCTTTCCATATGTTGCTGCAGATGTGTGAAAGGATGTCGTAGTTTAAGCTTATGTCTATTAAACTACAACACCGTGATTTGAAGACAAAAAATATGGGTCTCATGACTTCAACCACAATTCAATTCAGCCTCTCTTTTGCAGTTGGGATAAAATACTACCTTGTTACATTTCTATTCTGGCTAATCTTACTTGCTATTTGGTATTCTAGGAGAAAAAGCAAGAAGAATGAAAGAGAAATTGTGGTGGCAGATGAGAACAATGATGGAGAAGGCAATTCTGATGATGAACTTCCAGGCGCTGCTTTAAGGCAAGTCCAGTCGCTCTCAAGGTGGATTTCTAATCATGCAATACCCCAAGACAAAAAGTGGATTTGATTCTTTGAATTTCAGTAATTGATCCTTATGTGGCATTGCTTTGTATAGATTAATTGACCAAAATGCTATCAACATAAACCAATATGAATAGATCCGGAATAGATGTGTCCGAAACCGTCCAATGTGTACAGGCCTCTCCACATTTACCATTTGGGACTCACCTTTATTGGAAGGTTCCGGACACGTGCGTCCGAATTTGTTCAATTTCATGTGTCCGCAGCATTGCTATAGGGCCTGTTTATTTCATCATGATTAGTGTATATCTGTAAGTTTTTATTCCTGTAAGGTCCGGGAAGAATACCATACATTGCAACATGAGTTTGGTAATAATTCTGTTATCTGTTTGTCAGGGATGGAGAAGAACAACCCAGTGGGATGGAGGGTGAATTTGATGAAAATTCTCTCGATTACGCTGCCAATGCAGAAGCTGAAGCAAGTATCCTCGGCAGCGAAAAGCAAGTAGGTGCTCCACTTATTGACGATGCGAATCATTTGCAGCATCAACAAATGCATGACGAGCTGGCTGATGAGTTATCAGATTTTGGGGAAGATGCAACAACTCCTGTTGCATCCCCGAAAGATGCCGTATTGAGAAGGAAGATGAGGATGGTGCTTGATCTCGAGGATGATGACTAGGACTGTTGTATATAGTAGTCTTTTTATATTATCTGCCCTTCCAGATCTTTTTGGCTTGAACATGATCAGATATGATGTAGAGTCGCACATAAATGAATGATGCAAATAGTTCTGTGTTTCCTATTGAAAGGTGCTTCGCTGTTTGTGAAGGATTCAAATAGCTATGTTTTTCTACAGCAAAATAACCGAAATAACCGATTCTTCTGAGACAACTGGACAAAATACACCCCAATTACAACTTCAGCTAGCATTGCTTGGTGTGAAGTTCCTCCAACACAATCTGTTGTTTAATTACATTTCGGAAGAAGTGTTGATAAAAATAATTTTTTTTTCCTTTCTTTCTGGACCTGAAGAAGAGAAACATTTCGGAATTACACTGACATAAATGCCTACAACAAAAAAACTGGACAAAGGGCACAACCAATTAGGACTGCAGTCAAACCACTGCACGGGATCTATTTCATGCTATATGGCACTCTCAAAGCTACAAATAAATGAATAATCAGAAAGGAGAAATCTTCATGATATTGATGTCACACGAACTGAGTGATCGGCTGAACCAGTCAGGAATAAGGGCAAGGTTGGGTGCCAATCAACAGTGGTTATGGCCGCACTGTGAGGAAGGGTTTTCACTCCATTCATATGACCTCTAACCTGAACGCATGGAAATGTGGATCAGGAATAGGGAGGTTTAAGCCACTAAAAGATCTGCGTGCGTGTGTACGTAGGAGAGAGAACGGAAATGGAGATTTACCTGATATATGGGTGCTCTCACTGAGCCAGATGTCACCAAAAGTCTCCTCCCATCAGCATCTAAAGCCATTTCATGTCTACAGTGTCCTGAGTTCTCATGATTGCAGAACCTAAAAAAAAAAGAAAGAATAGGGTCATGTTGCCAAGGTACTGAGTTCCCATAACCCTGATCCTGTAAGGTAGTCTGTAAATCACAATGTAAAGATTTACCAATGGGCTGCATATAGAATACAAACCGCACGCCCTCAATCTTGACTCCAATAAAATTTCAACTACTAGGAAGCCAAGTAGCCCGTTTTGCTGTATAACTATTTTAATTTCAGATATATACAGGGCTGGCGATTTAAGTACCTGCTGCAGTTTCTTGACCAAAGAACTTTACCTTGGTTTTGCAAGCTCCATTCAAATATCTGCAGTGGATGCTAATTTGCTGAGATCCCACATAATTACTAGACATAATAATAAAGGAAACCCAGCTAAAACGAATGACCAAATTTAAAAGAGCAACGCACGAGGTATCAGACATAAGCCAATCTCATGCCAAACCCCAAAAAAGATGCTAGAGTAACTTGCCTTTCCATCAATTCCCAAGCTAAAAATGCTTGTCTCATCAGGCCCAAAAAGAATGGAGCTAATAGCAGAATCATGAGCTGGCCATCCCGTAATTTGTAGTCCAGCAGACATATCTTTGCCAAGTTAAGGTGTATATACTTTGTTCAGGGTACTCATCCAGCAAGGAGAAAGGTTTCCCTTCCAAGAAGAAAGGTATCATCATTCACCCTTCCTCCCATCACCTAATGCTCCAAAAAGTTAAAAATAAAAAGTAATCCTTCTCTTCTTCAACTTTTTATCAACTAACTGTACCAGGAATAGTAAAACCAAGGGGTTTGTGATTCATCAGGCAAAAAGATAAAAACAACAAGGATACCAAACATGTGAATCATTCCATCAGTTGCAGCAGCGGCCAAAATCTTCCCGTTATGGTTGAAGCATAAGGAAGTTATTGCTGGTGGATCTTCACCAAGAGGAAGGACTGTCTTCAATAAAGGTGAGAGCTTATTAAAGACTTGTAGGCTGTTCTAAGAGAAAATTGACTCCAAGATAGATGCATGATTTGGGGGAAAAACAAGTTCATACCATTGCTTTCCATGTTTTCATGTTCCAGACAGTTAAGTTTGCAAATCCCAACTTATCCATATAACTGGTGCCATGCCTACAAAGATGAAAAGTCTAAGAATGTCTTTTGTAAATTAAAAAATGAATAATCACTAAGTATGACGATAACAGATACAGAATTGGGAGCCTAAACTGCATACTTCAGACAAAACCACAAGGTTTCCGAAGGAGAACGAAGGAAAAAAGATCCTACAGAATGCAAACGCAGAAAATATGCATCTCTATGCAAGCACTACTTAGGTGTTGAATATACCACTCTCTTGATTAAAATCCATGTTTTCTTAAGTAGCAATGTAGGACTGGAAGTGTATCATTAAGATATCAACTGTGTCCTTCTCAGCATCTCTCTCATTCACACTGGCACTAGGTATTTTTGATGTGTGGTTTGATATAATAAAATATTGAGAAGAATTGACAATCCCACTTAGTAAAACATAGAATAAGGTTAAGAAACTCTTTAGAATGCTAAATCTAGGGGAAAAACGTACCCTCTGGATGATGCTGCAGAAACAAAAATTGGTTCCACAGGACTGCATTTCAAATCCAAGACACTGCATTACACCAAATGCATGAAGATGAGTACAAAGGAGAAACACTGTATCTCTCTTTCTGAACCAGGTTAAATTATTGAATCAGAACCTCGGAAATGCTTCAATTGTGTTGAGATCACAAACAACTCTCTTGGCATCAACATTCCATGCTTTAATGCCACCATCAGCAGTGCCAATCAGAAGCTTTTCTCAAAACAAAGAGTGAAGTTACAAGTATCAATTCCACTATTCAACGATCAACATCATATTCCAACAGAAAAACGACTATACGATGTTCATATGATGCTTGATTACATACCAAGCGATCTGATTTACAATCCCATTCAAGCGACATGATCTCTGCCCCACAGTATATGGTTGCATTTCTTGATGCTGGAGTTGCTGAGTCACATGTCCATATCCTTCCATCAACATAAACAGAAGAAATCATGACATTGCAACAATCTCTAAACTGAAAATGATAAGCTACACAGATGGTCCAAAAGGCACCACCTCTAGGGTTGGATATCATGGTAAATGAACCGCATATAACTTCACACCCTCACAAACCAAGAAAAGCAAAAACAAAAACAAAGTGGAAATAAATCGAACCACAACAAGAAAAATAAGCATAAGTGGAGGACCCCAAAAAAAAGCTTTCTCATAAGAAGGTTGAAATCATGAAATTCATTTGATAACATGGCCAATACGCTTCCAGGATAGCACCTAGAATGTGTCAAGTCCAGACAAATAAAGAAAGAACACATCCAAGGAACAAATCAATAGCGAGGTCATCATTCATCAAAACTAGATAAATCAAACCAGTTTGTCTGCCCCGGAAGTTAACCCCTTTGTATAGGTAACCTCAGCATGATACAGGAAATCATCATAAATACCTGACTGTGCCATCCACAGAAGCACTTGCAATATTGTTCCCAGACGCAGAAAATCGGCATCGACTGATAGGACTTGTGTGGCCCAAGAATGTCTCCTGCATCAAGTTTTTCCACAGACATAAAAGACAAGACAATGCAGCAAGTAAGGAGGGCAGATATAGCCAAATAGGGGCATGGAAATTTGCAAAGAAAGACCAAAAGTCAGCAATGGTTTTTACGAATTTTTTACCTGAAATTCTACTTTCACTTCTGGAAATTCTTCTTCTTCCTGCATTTCTGTGCTAGTCTCTGCCACAAGATAAATTCAAGTTACTTTAACATTTATTATGAATAAAGCACTGCATCATGCTTTAGCCTCAGTGTGACAATAGGAAAGGTCCTCATAGTGTTTAAAGACCTGCTGGAGAAGCCATGTCCATAATCGAGGTGTAGGAAATGCAAAAGTCAAGCAACCACTTGAGACATTCCAATAAGTTAGGAAAACAAAAAGTCATGAAAACCATGGAAACTCACATAGCTAGTAGGAATTATTTTGGGTATCTAGTGGAATGGAATTGTAACCTCCAAAGCAGAAACAACTTTTTAATAATTTTAAATGTGAAGTTAATCCAGTCTTCTGAAAAGAAATGAAACAAATATAACCCTTCCTATTAATGAGTTTCCATGCCTGTGCTGTGTTGTGTATGGATAAGTCTCCATCTCCTAGTGGCATTAATGAGCAAAAAGCCATTGTCTTATTTAATATGGACAAAAGAGAAACTAATCGCAACCATTGCTTACCAATATTAAAGCCATACTTGATCATTTCCAGAGGATCATTTATCCTCCCACTCTCTCTGACCTCCATTTTTGAGCTTGAGCTTCGAGTAACCTTAGATGAGGCCAATTTTGGAGCACCCTCAGCAGGTCCAGTAACGACCCAATTCCTAGGTGATTCTTGTTCACTTACAGGTGTACTCAAAGGTGCACACGTCTCATGAGAAACCCTGGGTGGAATAATATCCGCTTCATGGCCACCATTCAATGGAGTCCAGGTTACAGAGTTGGTTGGGCTGGTTTTCTGACCCACACTTGCTTCCAGGGGTGATGAAGCATAACTGGACTCAAAACAATACGGTAACCAAACCAGAGTTTTGATCAAAGGAAAGAAAAAAAAAAAGCAAGCCGCCAGAGTCTGAAAAACATCTAACTACATCGATGCAGAAGTCCCTTACCTCCTTGATCTGCATAACTGAGCTTCCTTTTCCTCCAATAAAGCCTGAAGTTTGGACAACCTAAGATTAAGTTGCCTAACGTCCTTTTTAAGACGATTGACAGTAATCTTTTCAGAACAGATCTTCAATATCGCAGGGATGCGTAGATCAGCTAAGGAAAAGTTCTATGCAAACAGCATGTAATGTGACAATATAGCGACTAAGAAAACCAAATGCCATCAAAGTATGTGGTGAAAGTGACTGCAAAGGCATGGCTATATTAGTTTCTCTACTTAACTTCAGTAAAACTGGCAATAAGATAATATAGTTCCATTTATAACTTTGCAGTAGCATTTACTCCCTCTGTTCCTTAATAATGTTGCTCCCTTTTGAGAGCTCCAACTTCTTAAGAAGACAGGCAAAGATAGAACTTAAATTCAAATCTAAAGACATCATCTCCATCACTACCCCTAAATTCTAACTACTTTGGAACACTCATAGACACTTACAAGGAATAAACTTGGACTTCTCAAAAAGGACTAACATTTTGAAACATCCCAACATGGAATAATGGAACAACAATTAAGAACAGAGGGAGTAAGAAAGTAGGGAGAGTAATGATGGAATACAGTTAATTAAGCTCAGAACAAGTATGGACGAATATCTGAGAATTTTTGCTCAAGGATATGGGTACCATTAAACATCTCGCTTAAAAAGTTCCTAACTGACAGAAGCAAGGCGTTAAACCACTCCTGTGAAAAAAATATGCGAAACTGTGGATCCGAGCTGGGGTTCTTAATGTATGGGATGGCTGCATGAAATATAACATCATTAAACTAAAGATAAAAAGTTCAAGAGAGCATCATGAACAGGAGAAGGAAGAAAAAAATCCTACCAAACCAGTAAGTCCAATCCTGGTCTCTTTGCAACAAGTCATTGCCATGCATCCCGAAAAACTCTATAACTTTGTCCTTCCTTCCTGATAGTATGGCACGTACTACATAACAACGGAGAATAGAGACCTCTAGTTTTGATAGTGTAGAAATCAACAATGTCTCAGATGAAGAAGAAAAGCACTGCTTGAAAAAGCTCAGCACCTCAATCAAATCTTCTGCTCGAAATTGGGGAATGTAGACTGAGAATATTAGTTCCAATATCTTATCTACTTGAAATCCTTTGCCTATATCAGTGCCTAATTCTCTCCCAAAAGATTGCAAAGTACTTGTAAACCCTCTGAAGACAAGAAACTCCTTCACAAGCTCCTCAGCGTACTGCATATTCTCCATCTTGTTCCAAGAACCCTAAAAGGAGAGGTGTAGCTTCAGCCTGCAGGATTCGAAAAGCCAAATAGTCCAACTCAGGATATATCTTCACAACCCGCAAGTCAACTATCTAGTATATAGCAGTAACCACCTTGTTAAGCACAACATTTACCACAGAACTCCTCTTAGTGCACTAGTTAAATAGAAACAACTTTCCCAGTGAACTTTTTGAGCATTCCACAAATAGAACAAGTGAGGGGGGGACAAGAGGTGCACCTGCCACCCTTAGAATTTTGGAAAAGGTTGCTTACATATATGTTAGTTTCCTTGTGCCACATGTAGTGGTGGCAATTTTGTAGAAAAAGGAAGGTAGGGATTAAACAGAAAACAGTCCTGCCTTTCCCCTCGAGTCCACTCTTCAAGATTGTCATTAGGAATCCTTGTCTTTTCTTTTTCATTTAGGCCTCACATTGAGGACAATTATGGGACTGTCATAGCGATAAAAAAATTGGTGCTTTTAAGGGTTTTTGAGAGAGGACACGAATATTATGTATGCCATGAATTTCAACTACTAATGCTCACTGTTAAAAAGAATTACCTCCACTTAGCCCTATTTCGAATGCGGATTTAAGACTAAATAAGCCACTAAGCAGTGGCAAAGATATGACGGAGATCATAAACATGCTTAAGGAGGAAAGTGTACTGTAAATATCGAGTGCTGTTAGTGACTATATTTCAAAAATTCTGATCACTTAGCTCTTCCAAATGATGTCAGAGCCATCCAAATTAACTGTTGGAGAACCAAAATGCCAATCGCCGCTCCAGTAAGGGAAGGAACTCATGTTTTGAAAGAATAAGAATATCTTTTTAAAAAAATAATAATAATGAAAGTTTCTTAGAAGTTTTGTCCAACTTCACCAAATGTAGCAGGTCTTCTTTTTCCTATATAAAGGGAAAACTAAAAAGTTAATTGATTCGGTGACAAATCAATCAAACCGACAATCTACAATTTCAAAAAGTTTCACGAGGCAGTTGGAAGAATTTCGATTCACTACTACCTCATCTTCTACGAGGCCACTTCATCCAATGACGAAAAGAGAGTTCAATTGACAAGTTTTTCCACAGAATTCTGACTTTTTCAGAAACAAATTTTCATGCTCGATGCGTCGTAATCTACAAAGTAGGCGGAGATTTAAGCAAATCAATTTCAACCGGAAACCCTAGAAATTCATCAGAATTAAGCAAATCGTACAAGTTAACACGCTACAAGTCCGGTGACAATAATAAAAGTTGCTGAGAACAACCTTAATTCAGTTTGTTTGTATGTTCGCGCTCGGCTTCAGTTCCCACCTTTTCCGATATCTCGGGTCCAGTCCATCTTTGTTCATCCGTCTCTCTGACTCTCAACTTCTTCTTCTTCTGCAAATTTCTTGTTTCAACAATTGGATTCCAGAAAAACTGAGGAGATTTCTGCCCTTCACATAAACGTGGCCAGGTGAGATTCGTGAGTTGTAACGTATACTCCATTACTCCTACAACTCATCAGGTTTTGTGGCAGTGTTTTGGGCGACAAATGTGAATTTACTTTCATACCCTTCAACTATTACTAGCCTAGCATCATCTTCCTTAGGGCTGTAAATGTAAATGAACATAGCCGCTCGAGCCTCGGCTTGGTAAAAGCTCATTCGAGCTTGACTCGAGACATAAATAAATAAGCTCAAGCTCAAGCTCAAATTCTAGGCTCGTTTCGTTATTAAGCCGAACACAAGCCAGTAGAGGCTCGACTCGATTTGGCTCGCAAGCCAAGACTTAGTAGACTTTTTACGTTAATTACTACAGTTAGCATTAGCATTTTGATATTTTAATGCAGAATCATTACAAAAATATATTATATGTTATTATTATTCTAAAATTGAAATTATTTTCTTGTAGATTATAGGAAAATAAAAAATATATACCTTCACAATCAATATATTTTTTATTGTATTAGGCCTATGCAGAAATATATATACGATTTTTGTTGGCCCACTAAAGCTCATAAACAAGCTCGAGTTTGAGTCAAACCAAGACTTGCTCGGCTCGAGCTCGTTACAAACTTAATTAACAAGTTTCAGCACGGTAAAACTCGGCTTGTTTGCGGCCCTATCAATAATAATTTATATTCTTTCTCCCCAATCACACCGGCGCTCGCAAAATAATCTCTCTTTACCGAAAGGGTTGGGGTGTCGCAGAGAGAAACATGGAGAATCTCCAGGTAAGAATCTTTTTGAAGCACTCCATTAACGTCTGAATATTTTCTTCTTCTTCTTCTGTACCGCTTTCTCCTCTCTTCTCTCTCAAACCAAACACGGGACGAGAATTTTTTTTAATATTTTCCCTTTCTTTCCACATGTTTTACATGATTCGGAGCAAATTTTTATACTATCATTTTGCACTTTCGACCGTAAGAATCAGAAAAGTATGAAAACATATACCAAAACTGAAAAAATTTCATATAAAACAGCGGAAAAAAAATCGTAAAAAGTCGAATCTTTGTGGTCGCCTTATGTGCATTTTTTCCAACTTTGGTCTATGTTTTATACTTTTTCGATTCTTCTAGTAGAAACGAAATATAATGTAAAAGTAACCCAAATATAGACGTAATAAAGATTAAGAAAAAAAACAACAAAAGACTGCCAAAAAGCCACTGAAAAGTCTGTCGAAAGAGACCCGATATATCGTTGCAGCATGTTCCGTAGAATGTAAGCTAGATTTGTAAATGATTCAGCACACTTTGTTAGTACTTCATTGTATTCCTCGCTACCATCTCAAAGAATAGTTTCCTGCGTAAAATTTTACACCTTGAAGCCATTTGGTCATGAAAAGAAGAACAACATGGGCTGGTCAAAACAATATGATGAATTTGAAATATGAATCACACGACCATCTATTAATTCTTCGGTAGCCGGCCCTTTGGAAACATTGGAGGGTTTCAATATAATCTCAAGAATTCTTTCTCTAATTTTGTGTTTCACTTATGCTGAATTGAGAAGGGATCAATCACCATAGAAGCCCCTACCGGAAGGGACGGCCTTGGTTTCTATATGCTTTTGTTGTTGTTATCTAGGTCCCCTCGAATCCTCTGTACCCAAAATCATGTGCATTTTCGGCCATTAGATCACGTGAATCTCTCTATCTAGGCGACATGGTGGAATAGCTACATGTAGCACGCGATGATGGATGACTAGTAATGGTGAAGGAGCTGAACTGATTTAACTCTCTTCTCATGGCTTTGTATACGTGATCCAATCCTTCTTCAATCAATTCCAATACTGTCTGCGGCATTGGGGGTACATTGATGTCCCCTGGTCCTTCCAGCATCTTTACCACTTCCCCCATTGAAGGTCTCATGGAAACCTCGTCTTGGATGCACCAAAACGCAACTCTCAGAGCTCTCACGAGCTCTTCTTCTTCTACTGTTCCTCTCATCCTTCTGTCTGCAACTTTGAGTGGTGTTCCATTTTCCATCTCCTAGAAATACCATAACTGAAATTAAACAATTTATAAAATAACTGTGATTCAGAAAAGTTAGCTAGGAGACAGAGATTCGGACTAGGTCTATCACTATCTCGTAGAATTGCTATAATATGCCAACTCGTGGATATTTTGATGATTGATTCGAGACTCTGGTTGAATCTAAGAGAGGAATAGTTAGTTTATGTTATGGAATAATGGAAGAATGCCATGTATTTGTGAGACGACTAAGGCTAGATATTGACAAACTATATTCGTGCTTGTTTGTATTTCCCAAATTTCAGGGCTTAAAAGGTGCTTGAAAATGAAGGGTACCTTAAACGCCCACCCGGGATAGAAGAAGTCCTCTGCGTCATGATTCATGTCTAGGTTTCTTCGGCCACCAACAATCTCCAGAAGAAGCATTCCGTAGCTGTAAACATCAGCCTTCACTGTTATGGGGCGGTTACTGACCCATTCGGGGGCCAAATACCCTCTGGTTCCTCTAACCATTGTGACCACATGTGAGTGCTCTCTTGCCATCAACTTAGCTAGCCCAAAGTCTGATACTTTAGGGCAGAAATTCTCGTCTAGAAGAATGTTTTCCGGCTTAATGTCACAGTGTATTATCCTGTCCCGGCATTGCTCATGGAAATACGCGATCCCTTGTGCAGTGCCAATAGCTATATGGAAGCGAGTCGACCAATCTAGTAGCCTGTCTTGGCTGGTAGGTGACGGGAATATCCATTTGTCCAAGGATCCATTTATCATGAACTCATATACTAGAAGCCTGCAAATTATCATTTTCCAATGTAAATTTCAGAACAAGGTACCGAGTTCTAATGTTCTGTGTTTATTACAAAGTATTACAGCACTAAGTTTGGATTTACAATACATCATTCAGTTTGAGTAAAATTCTGGTCACTGGAATTAATTTTCTTCAAGAAATGTGACATACCGGTGTGACCCCTCAGAGCAGTACCCACAGAGACGAACTAAGTTCATATGATGCATAGAGCCTATAGTATTCACTTCAGTTATAAATTCCTTCTCTCCGTGAGGCAAAACCCTGTCAAGTTTCTTCACTGCAATGAAACTACTATCCCCTAGGCTTCCCTTGTATACGCGTCCGAACCCACCTGTAAAAAAACAACATTTCAATCCGAAAAATAAACAACTAAACGAACAAAATTCCACCCATTGGAAGCAGTTTCCTCTGCTTACAAACAGATCAATGTAGTCTGCCCTAACCTGTTCCAAGCAAGTGTGAAAAATTATTTGTCCTGCATTGTAGATCCCGGAAGCTAAAATTAACAGGAGCACCCGAAACAACCAGCAAGGAGTTTTGGAGTGCTCTTTTTATGGATCTCCTTCTATGAACACTGAAGTACAGTAAACAACAGAGGAGTCCGATCAGAACAGTCATGGTTAAAACAATAGGAAGAACCACAACCTTCTTGTTAGGGGTATTAGGGTCACTATCGTATGAAGGCCCAGACCCTCTCGTGTTGCTTTCTGGGTTCAATGAGCCATTGGACTCGACCTTCACAAACAGGGTTGAGCCAGTGTCCTCGAATCCCCCAAACTCCAAATCCCTCAGAATCCAGCAATAGGCCTTTTCCTCACTAAGCCCATAAACAGAAGCAACACACTCACAATCCGATAAACAAGTGTCGCCGCACTTTGAACCTGTCTCCATATCACTATAATTTGCTATCACTGATGAGTCAGAGTAGTAGTAATTTGTCTGTTGGACCGCTGCTATTTTGAACTGAGACGTTAAATTCTCGTGTTGAGACCCACATTTTCCTGTCACCGATGAATTTCCATAGCACTGGGTTTGAGTTCCTGATTTTGAAGAACCCGGCAGGCATGTGCAGGACGAGTTTGTCATGTTTTTCTCCAAATTACATATGCCATTTCCACATATACCTGCAATGTCACAAGGGTTTGACACTGCTGCCCATTCAGGGACCCACTGGCGGGAGCCATTAACGTCGTTATCCCATCGATAGAGACGCAGATTTCCGTTTGTCTCTAGGGTTATCCGGCGAAGAACTGATGGGCCGGTAGATTGGTTTGTAGCTGAAGATAATCCCGCATCATCGGCATCATTCTTGTACACATAAACGGCCCCATCCGCAGATGCGCCATAAACGACTCCAAAGCTACCTGATATTAATCAAAAGACCCGATGCAATAATCAAGACAGAACTACTGTGCTAATACAAAAGAATTAGTATTTGCTTTTGTACCGGAAGTTTGAATGAGATCAATATTGGCTTTGAAAGCGGAGTGGCAACTCAACTTGTATGTCCAAAATTTCAATATTCTCACTTGGACTACAACGAAAACAACAAATAATATGATTCATATTTCAGAATTTTCAATACCTGCTTTGTCTAGAATGGCAACAATCTCGCCGGTGCCGTTTGATATTTCGGGTCCTGACCAATAGGAGTAGTTGTTGTAGGAATCCGGCGAGGAATCATAGGACTCTGGCAAGTTGTAGCTCAGGGCAAGACTTAGGGAAGTGGGTTGTTGCAGCATATTCAGCGTGTAGTAACCGCCGCGGGAAGAAGAATTTGAGGATTTCAGCTCAAGCGAGACGGTTAAGGGTTGGCCGGGGAGCAGTGTGTCTGATGGGTGGGAAAAACTTTGCCAAGCGATGCGTTGGTTGGCGGAGTAGAGGATGAAGTTGCCAGTTTCTGACATGATGGCGGCTTCGACGCCTATGCCAGAGGTGTTTGATGTCCACACGGTGGTGGAGCCATCGAGGAGGAGGAGGTTGCCGGTGGTGTCGAAGTCCAAGAATGCAGATGTGCCGACGGGAGAGTTTCTAGTTAGATGATTGAGATAAAATGAAATGGTTGGCTTAATTCAGATTTTCCTGCAAAAGCTTTGGTAACTCTAGAGATGGAGAAATGGCTTGTGATTCTTCCTAATTGAAAAAAATCAGATATCACAGAATATTTGTTTTTCTCTTTGAAATTTGAATCTATAAGAGTACAATCTTTGACATTTTAAAGGCCAAAATTCGCACACGAAAACACATGCGCACGCAATTTTATTTGCAGAAAAATGAAAACTGGTGCTAACCAGACCTTAGACAAAGCAAAGTAGAGCTCATGAGATGGCCAAAGTTGTGCTAACCACATGGTAGACTTGCTAAATTGGTTTCACTGTTCAGTTTATAAGCTGGCATGCAAGACTACTTAAATCATACTCCAAAACCACATGTTACTATAATTCAGAGTTCTGGTAATTCATTGAACTCACCTGTTAGCTGACCAAACAACTTTTCGATCGCCAGGGAGTTCCGCGAACCAAATTGCCAGCAGATACTGATCAGGGAAGTCCACTGGAGTGAACCCAAAAGCAAAGGTCCCATTGTCAGAAACCCATGCTTGGTTCTGATCCTTAGCCGACAATCTCGAACCCGGACCAATCTGGGCCGATACACACCGTCCGAACTCAGGTACAAGTAGGAAGAACAAAACCCAGGTGGAAAAAGAAGCAGCAGCAGTCATGGTGAGCTAGCTTTAAGTTGCGAGAATGCATGTGTAGTACTAACTTAGACCATTACTTATACAAGAGTGAAAAGGGTTCATTTGTTTGGGAGACAAATGGGAAACCTTGACAGGTGTCCAGTTGGTGGGTGAGCTAATACGTTGAATTTTCATTTCGAGACGCAGTGGTCGGCTATGAGCAATTAATGAATTTGGATATTGTGGGCACATGTTTCAATTTGACTGGCGGTTTTTCGGTACTGAAAGGCCTCTCCACACCTCTGCATGAGAATGTTTCTGGTTTTCACACTTATAAAGTGAGGATTTGGATTACACATTTGTACTTGTTCAAGTCTTATTATAGTCTGAGAATGGTGTGTAACTGAGAAAGTACCCACCCAGAAGAACAAGAAATGTAAAAATCTTGAAGAAATTTTTTTATGTTAATTCGAACTACTGTCTCGTGAAGTCGTGTAATGCTTGTAGAACGAGTTATTTTTTCAGTTTTTATTAGCATTCGCTCTCTTGATGCAAATAAGTCGGAACTTGAACACAAGTTGAATCCCGTTTTTTTTTTTTTTTGGATTTGCAACTAGGTAGCCCTAATCTGGTTGGCAAATTCTTGAAAGAGAGAGGATCGACATCTTGAGATTGTTTGAACTCACCTCAAATTTGATAAGTTGATGAGCACGTACTGTATATCAAAAAAGGTTAGACTGCTACGAGGCTCGTTTGAGAGTGATTGTAAAGATTAGAAGAAAAGGTTACTTTTGGACACATTTTTTAGCTTGTCAATTACAGTAATTAACAAGCTTGATTATGATGCCAATGGTAGATGACTTGGAAGTACTTAAACCACATAATGGTGCTCATCTAAGAAAGGACAAGACGAAGCTTAAAGTAAAAAAAAATAGAAGCCGATAACAAACCAACATTCTACTTGCACGCAGTTTATGCAAAATTGAGGTGGGCTCCCAACACAATTTGCTCAGGGTTTGACATTTGGGGCTAAGTCATAAGAAAATGATACATTGCAATTAAGGTGGGCTCCCAACACAATTTGATCGGAAAGGATTAGTTGAGGTGTCGGGTGCTTGTAAGCCGGCTTGGACACTTCTTGACTATCTACCTGAGATCGTTTGCATTGTAGTTGTAATTGATGGGTTGGTAAAGTATATATAACGACTGTTTGGCACTAGGTGCTTGACTATATATAATTATTTAGGGGGACCAGAAAGAAAATAAGGTTCCTTAATCCCATTTTGGCGTATAAAGTCAATAATCTAAATCAAATGCCAAGATTTTACGTTACTTGTAGACTTTAAGTCCCATGGTGTCAAATTCAGAAATTAATTACCTTGACCATATCAAGACTTGCATGCAGGGATGGATCCAGGAACATAGTTTAGTGGGGGCACCTTACCTTGTTAACTATAATGACAAAAGTTTATTTTTTTAGTCAACCATAGTAAGATCGTACAAAATTATGGTATGCATTACTAACTACAAAAGTTTATAACGCGTATTTTAAGTTAAATTAGGTAAAAATGAGCACAAAATCTTAGACAAAATTTTAGAGTATGTTTTAAATGAATATTGACAAGTTTTAGAATGATCAAACTAATTTTGTTAATGATTTTATTGTAAAATATTTCTCCAGGTAAAAATAAAAAAAAATCAAGAAAGAATAGCTCCAAATGGACAAACAGCTCATTAAGCAACAAGTATAAATGCACTATATAGGAGCTCTCTCTCCTTTCTCTCTCTACTTCTTCAGTTAGGGTTTCTCCCGGGGGTGGGGCTGCCGCCCCTTGCTCCACCTCTTCCCCTCATCCTTTGCCGGCCACCCTGCCTCACCTCGCTGCCCGTCAAGACCCAAGTCAACCAGATCCACTCTTCCGCCGCCTCCTCCTCCTCTTCCTCCGCCTACTCCTCTCCACTACCGCCTCCTCAACCGCCTCTTCCATCTCCACCTCCTTTTCCGCCGCCGCCGCCTCCTCTGCCTTCTCGTCGCCTTCTCGCAGCCACCGCTTTCTCCTCTCTGCAACCGCCTCCTTGCCAGCCGCCTCCCTCTGGTTTTGGTTTTTGGTCTGATTTGACAACAAGATGATGTTTGGGTGGCTTGGCTCCCTCCAGCAATAAGTTTCCAGATTACGGGCGGCGTAATCCGGCGATTTTTCCTTGGCCGGAGGTTTTTACCGGCCGTTTTGGTCTGGCTTTTCCCGGCTGGTTTCCCCAGTCCGGTGACTGTACCGGTCTAGACTTCCTAGATCCGGTGGGCGTGGTTGGTGGGCGAATAAGTCCCGTTTTATTTTGTTTATGCTTTTGCTTTCTTTGTTACTGGTTTGTAGTTGATTTCATCTTGTGCTTAGGGCTATGGTTTGAGCTGGGTGTCCCTTTGAGCTTTACTACTAAAATCGGAGACGGGTTTGATGCCCTGCATTTATGTATGGTCTGCTTTGGCAGTATGTGCTTTGTCTAGGTTTTGGTAGTTTTGGTTCATTCATGTATTTTTTTGATGAAATCGTTGTAGCCTTCGGGCCTTTTACCTTCGGGTATTGTGAAATGAATTGATTGACTTCTCAAAAAATAAATAAATAAATGCACTATATGATGAAATTCAAACATAAATCTAATTCTATATGTGTATTTTCGAGATATATACAAATGTGCATATTTATATATTATCACACTTTCATAATTATGCTAATTTATATAAAAATATTTTAATTTCGAGTGGGAGTACGTGCCTCGCATGTCCCCACGTAGGTCTATCTCTGCTTGCATGCATATGTTTGTCTTTAGGAGCTTTCTGTGCCGAAATAGACGGCCGAATCAACAAACATGTTTTTGCCGAAATAGCCACTCGAATCAGCAAACGTGTCCGTGCCCAAATAGATGGCCGAATCAGCAAACGTGTATACGTAAAATACACCGTATGTATACGTAAAATACGTCGTCGCTGAACTCGTCCTGGCTTCAAATGTCGAGCTTGTCGTGACGTGTTTACTTCAAGGCAACAACCAACGCAGCACGGGCTGCCTTTCCACCACCGACCCCTTTTCTCTCTGTCCAACTTGGCGTCACGGATTTGCTTCTCTCTCTCTCTCTCTCTCTCTCTCTCCTGCAAGTTTGTTCCTTCGTCGGAGCAGACAGTCTCCACGTCCGTCGAACCACGAAATTAGGGTTTTCGCAATTCGATTCCTTCTGATGCAAAGAATTAGGGCTTCGTCCCTGTGATGCAGCATGAGCAAAGGCCACGATGTCATCAGCCCATTGCTGCCGCGCCCTCTCTCATGCTCCCTCCCTTCTCTCTCCTCCTACTTCCAGGGCTTCCCTCCCACTCAATCGCACCCCTCGCCTCGTTGATTCTCTCTCCAAATCTTCCAAAAACGTAAATACTCTCTCTCTCTCTCTCTCTCTCCATGTTCGCATATGCATATGAGGTGTATGTTAGGCATAGTGATTGATAACTCGTCTGATGTCTTGCAGAGATGGAAAATTTCATTCCTTAGACGTGAAGAGACTCCTTCGGAGTTCCACGAGTCCAATAACGCAGAGGATAAATTGCCGGAATTACCGGTGAACCCGGAGCTCGATGAACCAGGTGTTGCAAAGGAAGATTGGATTGCGAATCTTAGAAAGGTTTTCTTTTTTTCCCCACTTGTTTTGGTTGGACTGTTTTAGTGAATTATTCATCGTTTCAAAGTTTGACTATAGCTTAAGAACTTCAGAGTTATTTCCGCTAAATGGAATTTTAGTTGATTTTAATCCGTTTAGAGTTTAGACAATAGGAAAACCCAGCCTGAGTGTTTTTCGATGTTGATTATTAGAAAAGTTTTGTCCTAACTCCAACATCAAGCTCAAATCTTGAACTTATCAATCGAGGATGAGAGTAATGCTTTTGCCAATCTGTTTAGGTGATGCCATGGTTGTCGGATTTGCTAGACAAGGTGTGGCCTTTTCTGAAAATGAATACCCTTCGAGTTTAGCTCCAATTTGCTAGTGACATTTCTGAATAACTATGGATCTTCTACTCCCTAGTAGGAAAAAAGTACACCACAACTGGAAATTATATTAGTTTAAAGAGTTGCGTAGTTCATTTTTGCTCATAAGTTGGAGACTAACAATTAGTACACCGGGCTTGGATTGAGCAAGTTGGAGGGAAAGTGTAACACAGAGAGGAAATAAGAGAGGAAGAGGAAGTACATTGACTATGGAGGGTTGTGAGGATAGAGAGGGCCAAAGAGTCTTGTTTCCCCACAAAAAAAATTGCAAGGAATAGGAGGTGAATGAAGAGATATTTTGTTTATGCCAAGAATGCCCCTGAGTTTATGAGAAGATAAGTAATCTATCTGTCTCCGCTCCTCCCCTATCTATAGTGTTAGTCGGACCAATAAGAGGAAGGAAATTTCAGCCAGCCTTCCACTTGGTTAGGTATTTTCTAAGCAAACAAGATGAAGAAAATTCACGTGTCCTTCTCCTTCCTTTGGTTTGCCTCATAACCTACACTTCCCTCGCTTCACCTCTTTTTTGTCCAAATGTAAGTTAAGTGCAGTTTTGAAGAGGTTTGTTGGGTTTAAGTTCAGGGTCGTCACCTGTTTGTCTTGCCCCAACTATCATTATTTACTTGTAATAAAGAGTAAAGTATAACTCCAAATCTTGATAGAATTGTCACAATCAGTGATTAATCGGCTGTTTTTGTTTTAGGCTGCAGAGGCAGTTTTTAGTTCAGAACCTTGGATAGTGCCATGGACAGCAATGACCATTCTGCGGGTAAGGCATTTCTTTTTAAATTTTTGTGCTAAAGTTGGTTCTACCACTGTAAGTAATGGGTGAGAAAGTCATCTTTGTCTAGCACATATTTGTAACCAGCAATTCATTTGCAAAAACAAGCAATGAACTACTGGATAATGGATTTGAGGCTTTTTCTGTCATGTGCTCAGCTCATGTTTGTCGCAGGAATTATTTTCATCATTTACTCATGGATGATTGTATCTTTCATTTGCATGTCTTTGCTCATCATAATACATGTTCAGGCTGAACTGAATAGCTATCATATTATCGCAGGTGTCAATAATGTTGGATATACAACAAAATCAACTAGTAGAAGTGGAATTTATTTTCCTAAATCAATAGGCATGCACTGTCTAAAAGATCAGATGCCCTGTTCTTTTGCCATATTCTGTAAACGTATACATGTATACGTATTCCTTTATGTAGATACATTGCTTATGAGAACCTAAGACAACACCTGTTATACTCTTTCTGTTTAAACACGAGGCTCAGACATTCGACTGAAAATATTTCATCACACAGAGTTTTATGAATATGCAACATAAAAATGAACATCATAAGGGTGTATTAATGATCAGGGTTGATTAGTCCTGCGAAAGGTTGTGTTATGTAAGAAACTGTAGAATAGAACACAGGCAAGGTAATGCATGCCATAAAATCTTTACCACAACTTATGCATCATCCTTTACTGGCCAGTGGCCAATGTGGGACAGTTGTGTTCATAGCTGGACAGGAATCACTGGAAGAAGTGGATAACCACCTCGTTATATATGATGGGTATCGTACATGTTCTTTATGCGTCCCATGTTTCCTTAGTGTATTCAGTAGATGCAATGGGGCTACATAAGTACAAAGATCAACTGACATGGAGCCATTCAATGCTTCAGTAGTGATGCATGTTCAAGCAGCTTGCTTTACCAAGGCAACTCGAGCCAAGCTCTGGTTTGATTTAACGCAATGAGTTGAGCTTGTGCTTGGTTGTTTTGGCACAATTTGAGCTCAAGCTGAGCTTGAACACTTCAAAACTTGACTTAGCTTGGTTCGGTCATGGCCCTTGAGATGAAGTTTGAGCGGAAAGAATTGTGTTGGTTCTCCACATTAAGCTTTTTGCTATCATAGATATGGGTTGTTAGCACTTAGCTCAACCAAACAAAGGGAATGGGTTTAGCTTTTTCCAACTCATTGTTTTTATCCTCTCTTTCCCTTTCATTTTCCTCCACAAAGGCAAAGTAGCTTCAAAGAATAGTATGTAGGTATTGAAGTAATTTTTTTCGAGTAGGACTTAGAAAGTCATTTTTGCAACCACAGATCAATTAGTTGGTAGTGGTGGCTGTTTTCATCACTTTGTATCTCATTTTGAAGCTTTTAGTTGTACTTATAAATGACAAACTTTTGCTGTTGGAAACAATGCGATATCATTTGCACATCCTAAAAGCTTTCTCCCCAAGCATGAAAGCATTTCTGTATCGTAACTGTTAGAGCTCGTCCCACTTTGGGTAATTATAATCGTTTATGAGCCTGAGTGGCCTCTCCACTCATTGCCAATTAGTTTTTGAGTTGGATGCGTTAAGAGTAACGTATGAACTGGTGAAGGTTAATAACTTCCTGTTTTATTCAACTTGAAGCTGAAAATGTTGCCAATTATACTACTTTTAGAGTTCGTGATTGATAGAACATAACAGATATAAACAATAGCAAACTGAAGTTCTCTGGTGGTGCAGGTAATGCTCCTTTGGATCTCTTCCTTCTGGTTAGTAGGATCTTGGATAGTTCCATTCTTGGCTCACACAGCAGGATTCAGAAAAGAAACCTTGACATACAGAGGGCAAGCTTTATACAGCCTTTTGACAGATGTGGCTGAAGGTCTAGCTGGTATTGCAATCCTGCATCGATGCCTTGCAAAGTTCCGCCCCCTAGCACCCGACTGGTTCAGGTTTAGCCTTGAAGGGAAGTGGCAGTTTGATGTTGTTTTGGGCTGCCTTATGTTTCCCTTGGTCAACCGGCTCTCGCAGGTCAACCTAAATCTGTTGCCCATTTTCCCTTCTGCACCCGTCACTGTCTCAAACGTTGAGCAATCAATTGTTGCGCGAGATCCAGTGGCAATGGCCCTCTATGCCATTGTGGTGTCAGTTTGTGCGCCTGTTTGGGAGGAGATTGTCTTCCGTGGGTTTCTTCTCCCCTCTTTGACCAGGTACATGCCGGTATGGTGCTCAGTTCTTTTGAGTTCGGTAGCCTTTGCATTGGCACATTTCAATTTGCAGAGGATGCTGCCACTTGTATTGCTTGGGGCGGTCATGGGTGCTGTTTTTGTGCGATCAAGGAACCTTTTGCCATCCATGCTTTTGCATAGCCTCTGGAATGCATTTGTATTTTTAGATCTTATGAAATGACATTCTTGTTTTGTAGTTATATTTATTAGTGGAATGTATTTTCCATTTCTTGAGTTGGTGTATATAATTATAGTGCTGGTAAATAGGACTTTTGCAAAGATTGATTTAGGCAGATATTCCCGATTCATTTCATGTAACTTCTATGTCCTACATGTTTACGAACTTTTAAACCATCTGACTACCATCCCTGTGGCTGTGGGGTTTTTTGGCTGGGGGGAAAGAGTTGTAATGATTTCCCTCTACTCATCCTTGCACATTTTATCACTTAATGACGTTGCACGATATGTCCGGGGACTAACTACCGGAGTAAAGGATTTATATACTAAAGAACAGCTCTATACGGTTATAGACATGAAAAAACTTTATTGTCTGTTATTTTGACTAACTAGTGAGATTTCTTACCGCAAGCCTGTAAGTACTTTCGGGTTTCGATATTAGAGAAATTTAGATTTCTTACCTTTTAGTTGGCCGTAGTACAGTCTACAGAGCTTCCTTACCTTGCCCGTTGTGATGGACACTTTCTGATAGGCTGCTCTCTGTAAATCCTACTTCACTCCATTGGCAACCAAAGAGAGAAAAAGCTATTCAGTATGTTTTGATGATTGCATAGTCATCTTCGTGACGTGATTTGGTACTGGTGTTTATCCACCAGTTTATGTAGTCTTTTATAGGAGTATTCAGAAAAAACTTTCTTAGTTCTTCCTGGAGTTTGATTGTTTATGGGGTTTGGATCTTTTTGCAATCACCTTTTGTCTTGAAGGAGAACATCATGGGGGACCATTTGGTTTCAAGTCATTTTCTCTTTCCTTTTCTTGCCCCTAGAGCCTTTGTTGATGTCAATTTCTCTCTCCGACAACTCTGGGGACCCTTGCCTGTTATTCTTGCTGTACTTTGGATTGCTTACAAGTTAGAAATACGAATTAGTTCAATTTTCATTCAAAGGGACAAAAATCTCTTTAGCATTTGAACTTGAGAAGAGTTGAACTCACAACCACTCGGACCCTTAGTGGATGTGAAAGCCTGAAATTTCAATACCAGAAGAACTTTGTGATGTTTTTCTCTCCATTAGATTTCAGCGTAATCTTTTCCTAATGGTTCAACCGTTCAAGGTCGACAGTATTGTTATGGTTATGGGCATCTCTAAATTTCTTCTTTCTTTTGTTTGGAAAATTTAATTTTCCCTCTCATACAATTTTGTTGTGATGTTGAAAAGGAAAGTGTGGTTATGTACCAAAAAAAGAAAAGGAAAGTGTGGTTAGAGATCCAGTGAAGAAGTCATTTATTATGTCCAAAAATCTTCTGACTTTATTCTATGTACACAATCCATGTGATGCAGCTATTTTACGTTATTTGAAGCCTGTTGGGAGCGTGTTACTTTTCAACACTTACCTTTTATAAATGTGACAAATATTGTGAGCAACTGGTAACTGAATTTGATCTTGCCGATAAAAAAAAGAACTGAATTTAATCTTGGAATTTTAAATATATTCCAGGACTTAATGTGCTGTGTTTTCGTAAAACTTGCCTTGGAATAAATGTGCAAATTGCACAAGTATGATTTGCTGATGCTTTCAGTTTCTGAATTTGTTTGTATATTGCTGACTTGATGTAGGCCTGTTTTGAACCGATTTAAGGGTAATTTTTGAACTAATAATGCCGCTTGATATTATGGACTTGTAACATGAGTGTTGTAGCATGATGCTAGAATAGTTTCTTCCTACTCTTGAAACCATTGTAGAATCTTGCATAAGCACTCCTTGAATACTGGTATACTGGTACAGTAAAGTAGTTATCATCCAGTTAGAGACCTGTGCTGCAGTAGTTGGGATGCAAGTATCATAATGTTGAAATTCCTCTTTCTAACCTGGTTCTACCTGCCAATAAGTTGCTAAATGAAAATACAAAGCATGCAGGATGGGGTTGTGTTCAGTAGAATCAACATTGGAAACCACAAGACTGGAACTAGTAGTAGTTGTTTACTTAGTTTGTTTTTCATTTGGAAGCAGCCTTGAATATAATAATGAGTGTGGGTGGACATGTTTCCCATTAGCACTCAGTCATCTTTCTTTAATTGTTTATCTATTGTGAAGAAGCTTAGAGGACATGAAAAGAAAAGGTCAGGGTAAAGGAAAGGTTCCTAGGGTACAGTATGGCTGGTGTGGGGCTCACAGTTTGTGTCTTTTTCTCCTCTTTTCCTTTTCAGTTATTAATAAAAATGTCTGTAGCCAAGGCCACCACATGTACGATTGTTCTGGAGATGATGGTAAGTTAGTTATTTGTGGGTGTATATATATATATATATATAGACTAGGCATATCTGCCATTACAGGAGGGCCTCTGCTATACCCAGCTTGTATACCTTGAACTCTACAGAATCTGCTCTCCTCTCATTCTGTGAAATACCCTGATAGAATGGATACTTCCCAAACTCTTTCCATTGAAAGTTTCTCATATAGCTGGTTAGTGAACATAAAGCCATCTTTTGATAGCCTAGGAGAGTCGTTTAGGGCCTCTATCGATGCCTACGACGAGGCTTCCTTCATCGAGATGGACCCGAAATTACCAGCCTCGAAGAGATTCTTCATAGGTTCCCAGGAATTCAACTTTGATTTTCCCAAATCAGAGTCTCCTCGTACTCTTGTCCATGCCGATGAGCTCATCTCTGATGGCTTTCTCATCCCTCTTTTCATGAAGTCATTGGAGACTATGGAAGGCTATGATGATGTTTATACATCAGATTCCACTCCAACAACACCTATCTCTGGACATGACCATAAGAAGGGAAAAATTCGCCGTTCATCTATACGAATGTGTCGGATGTTATCAAAGCGAATTTTGGAGAAGTACTTGGAATTCATTAGGCCGTTGTGCCAGAAACTACGAGGCCGAAGATTTGGCTCCAGAATTGAAGCTGCTGGTTCAAGAATGCAAGTGGTGTATTCACCGTCAACTTCTCCGCGGGCAAGTTCGGGTGACTCTGTTGGATATTGGCGAATGCCTTGCGATTCTGAGAGCTCAATACGTGAGGCTGTTCTTCACTGCAAAAGATCCATCGGTATGTTCATGTCCCTTGCCTTACTTTTATTTGCTATTATGATAAATTGTAGAAATTGTGGTAAATTTATCAAGTTTCTGACAGTATGTAGAACTCTGTCATTTTTCAGGTGAGTAAATGAGGATATTGAGCATAGAAGTGAACAAAGGAGGATAAAAGAGGGGTGAATGTGCAGAAACGAAATGAGAGGTCTCAAGAAGATCATCATCAGTCACTTATTCTTCACTGCCCCTTTCTTCTCTTTTCCTGGACAATTATGTATACCTGTCCTAGCTGCATGTAGAGGATGTAAAGAGAGTTTAGGCACTGAAATTGCATCAATTTGGGAAGAGGGAGAAGATATGTTTGATTTTCCTGGAGACAAAATTCTTGAATTTCCCTCTTATCAAGTGTATCGTTCAATGAAATTAGAACTATTATTGTAGATTCGAACATCATACGTATCTTTCCCTTGCGACAAAATTTCTGAACTTCCCTGCTGTGAAGTTCTCATCCAATGAGATTAGAGTAATTATTGTTCATGTTTGTGTCCACATCCATTCAAAGAGTATCTTAAACCAATAAATGGAATACAGAAAGGGAATACGGCAAACAGGAAATATGGTAGACGAAGGAGCTGATTAACAGAAAGAACGGTAAACCAGAATAGCAACAGCATGGGCGGTGAGAGCGGTGCAGTGTTGCGAGGCAAAATAAGTGGTGAATTGAGATTTATCAGATGGATTCAATTTATTCGAATCCCTGGAGGAATACAGCGGATTTAGTGATGCAGTATTTTTGTTGGTCATTATATTTCCTAATCAAACCAATGGTCTGGAAAATCCAGATTGGACTCATTTAAGCAACTTCTAGTCAATAGGGGCTAAAGAATCAAAATTTGAAGCAGTTTTTTTTAGCACAAATGTGGTTACAAAAAAGGAGAATCTCCAGTTGTACCTGCCTAGCTCTTGCATAATGAGGGAAAAAAACCCCCTTAAATCTTGCCACCTTTAGTCACATACTTCTTCAGAATGTCCTGCACTCCCGTTCTCAATTCTAATACTGCGCTCGCGGATTTAATAGTTTGTGATGTGATTCCAAGGCGCTTTAATGCTCACGTTCCCGCTCACGCACTTGCACGCGAATTATGTGACTTAGCCACCACCTACCAAATAAATTTACGAATAAATTAGTTTTGGTTCGCGCATGCACTCCCTAATAAATGTAATTGCGCTTTTTATTTTTAAATTGTCTTAATTTTTGTCATTATTAGGTCTTAATTTTTGTCATCATTAGTATTTAGTACTCTTTTGCTTTCACAAGCAAGGAGTCATCATTTAGTTTAAAAGATTTGATTAGCCGACACCACTGCTTAGTTTAACTCTAAGCTTTAATATCCACTTCTCTTTTGGTGGTGTGATGTGCCTTGATTGTCGACAGCGAAGGGAACCAGAGGGAAAAGGAAAAGGAAATTGGCTAGAAGCCTACAAGCCCTAGATGAGAAACTCTCCACGTATCTTTGCAATTGTATAATAGTCATTGGCAGCCATTTTAGCTAGGGGAAAAATTGTATGGTAATCAAAAATACGAAATGAACCATTCAGATCGTCAAATAGACCTGTGATCGATTCCACTTTGCGTCACATGAGGAACCGTATGAGAGGATCTCAACTCCTCAAAATCCATTAGAAAGTTTATCCAAAATGATGTCGCGTTAAAATTTTCCAATATTTGAGTTTGTATTGCAATTAGCATTGCTAAGTATGCTATTTTAACCCAAGAGGTCGAGTGGGAATTATGACAAGCAATTACTGGTCTTACTCTCTCAAGTTTCAAGGTTTGTCGACTTTCACCACCTAAAAAAAAAAAAAAAAAACCATTGCGGCAATTGGAGGTATTGAAGGTTTGTTTGGTTGTTAACTTTCGAGTCCCTAGTTTAGTCGAGCATAATAGTACAAATTACAAAGTAATGCTACTTTAGCAAAGAAAAACAAATCCTTTTGCTTTCTCTCTAAAGTAAAAGGGCAATAATATTGGCAAATTACTTCCTTTATATATGGGTTCATTGAACTTAGCTGCGTCCTTGAAGAGTGGCCTATGGTTTGCCTAAAGGCAGGCAGCAAAACTTCCATTATATTTACTTGTGCCAATTTGTCTATGCCACAAGCAGAGAGGGCTTATTTCTACTAGGAATATTCATTGCTTCTTTCCACAAAACCAATGCCTTGGGGGGAGGGATTGGGGAAACATGCCATCTCATAATAAGAGGCCAGGGAATGAAACGTATCTTTTCTTTCATCTTGTTTGGATACAAAATAACTTCCAGTTAGTTTTTTTTTTTAAAACACGGAAGGGTAAGAGAGTAATTCTACTTATCACCTCCACTAGGCAATTGCTGACTGGGGAGTGGGGAGGTGTACGAGGACAGTTGTTAGTTCAACGTTGTTCTTATTTTGGACTTGTTTTTTTACTACAGCTGAAATGAGTAGCTAACTGCTAAACTGAGTTCGAAAAAGTCAAGGACGGACGCAAGATTTCAACTTTAGATGGGTGAATATCAGAATTTTCGGTCACATATAGAAGTTGATATCCATTTCTACCAACAGATATCATATGCTTTTATAGATTCATATAATCTGGTGCATGCATCTTATTCGTTCCAAAAGGTAAAATAGTATTGGAATAGATGCATACAAGTTCAATAGGATGATTATTGGAATTCTCTAGAAGACTTGGATGGGTGGGCATTGGATCTTTCCGTGAACTGTTGGGCAGACGAACTAATATGATATTGACATTTTCGAGAAAAAAAAAAAACTATTGTTAGTCTGTTATCCTAAAATAATTTCGAAATTTGGGTAGGGCAGGGGTTCATCCGCCTCTCCGTCCCTCCTTGGGAAAAACGCTAGTAGAACCCAATTTCAAGAAAAGACACCAACTACAGAAAGTAGGACACAAAAATGATGTATTAATGTTTTCTTTTGAAAAACAGTTTATGGAAAGTTGTTTTGTAAAAAGGTAACCAAAATATGGACATGTTACTTGAAACGAAAATGGTGGTTGCCTGGTCCACCACGTGAGGGGTGGTTCACCATTTGGGAATCCCCATCTCCATCAGTTTTGAGCTTACTCAAGACCTAAACATGTCACCTTCTTTCTTTCTTTTTTCTCGACGGTCACTGTGTTCAGGTCAGGCACATCTCAACTAATCCCTGAACCTTAGACGCCAACAACCCTTCCCCTTCTCAGGCGGCGGGAGGGGAGGGATCCTTCCCCCCCCCTCTCGATATCTCTCTCTTTGTTCTCTTCCCCCAACTGTCGAACCGTCTTCTCTATCAATTTCGCGACTGAAGTTCGGGCTTCCATTGGGAACTTTTCAGCCAAGTTGTTTTCCGGCGACGTTCCGAGGCTTTGGTTTTAGTGGTTGTGGGTAAAATGTTATCCACCACCATTCTCAGCCTCCATCTTCTCAGATCTGTGACCTGATGCCGTCTACTGTATTTGTTGGGCGACCACCTCCCAACGATGTGTTCCTATTTTGTGAAGCGGAGGTGGTGATTGCAAGTCTATCAAGGTGGTTGCGAAAGAGCGGCGGCGGATGTCTCGGATGTGCTTCTTTTATTTGGTTATTTGTTTTAATAATGTCCTCTCTTCGGGGGGGTTTTGTCCTCCTTTGGGGGGTTTCTTTTCATTCTGTAGGGAGGCGCATCTATGCGCTTATACGTTCTTTCTGTTGAATACTACCTCTCAATTTTTGGTTAAAAAAAAAAAACTAATCCCCGAACCTTTCCGGTCTGGTCAAAGAATAAGTCATCCAAGTCGGGACTCGCAGACTCGGGAATTCACAAGAAATTACTTCCTTGCGGCCTGACCCAATAATCGAACCCTGGTCAATTGGATAAGGAGCAAACCACTAACTAACCGGACTAACGCTAACATGTTACCGAATCATCTGTAGCTGAAAACAATTTATGCACTGCACAAGTTGACTACACCCCAGGTGTACCTTGGCTGCAACTCCTTATTCCACACGTAATTATGTCCAAATTATTAAATTTTAGTCCAAGTTTCACGGGACCACATGGATATTTCATTGGATTACTTCTTGATACATTAATCTCTCTATTAATCCCATTTCACCAATTCATATGGTTTGTGGATTTTGATTTCAGTTTGGCCTTCACTATGTTCTTTGGGATTTTTGGTTCAAATTCGACCCGATCTTTTAACCGGTAAAAACGACCTGCGAAGAGTGAGAAGAACTGTCACATGGCAACATGTGGGAAAGGGAGACATGGACAAATTTGTGATAGGAGAAAATGCCCAAAGGTTTGATATAAATCAGTGTCCTGTACTGTATCTATCTGTGTGTCAAAGCAGTAATCTTATTTAGTTCCTTTTGTCTTCTCTGTTGGATCTTCTCTTCTTCTGCAGAAGAAAGCATCACCAAGGGAACCTTCATATCTTTGTTTTTCCCTTGTATTTTGCTCCTATATATCAACTCAGAAGGGGGACCATAACCTCCCAACTTGTTGCTCATATTCATTCGTTTGTCATTGTTGCTACTAGGAAACAAAAACCACGGTTTAAAAAAATGCCCGGTATTATCTGTTGTCATCTTTGTTTTAATGCATTCATGGTCATAGAATTATATCTTTCAGGGCATTTAAAATCCGGACCATTGATTGCCGAGACGGACGGTGAGATGTTGGGCGACGAAATAGAGCGGTGGGCGTAACACCGCCGGATGATAAAATTACTCTCTCAATGAAAACTTCAATTAGTATTGAAGTGTCTAAGTTGTCAAGACAAGTGACAATTTCTCTTGCCTTGTAAAATGCTTAGAGCAGCTCTAACAAGTGCCTTAAAATCCCACGTTGTGAAGCAATTGCCACTTTTGAAGCGAGTATCGGCGAGTACCTGGTTGTCACATTAGCCTTCAAAAAATACTTACACCTCCAAATTCGAAGCTAAGATTGGAGATGCTCTTAGTGCAAGAAAAGGCACTTTGGGCATTCAGAGACTCAAAACTGATAACACAAGAGTGCCGCCGCGTAAGGTCCTCGTGTGTTGTACAAACATACAAAGAGAGCAATGTAAATTTCAGAAACCACAAGAGAAGTCCATGTAATTGTCCTAAAAGTTAAGGATAGAGAATTTAGGGTACAAACTTGACAAAATAGCAGTTTTTAGGTGTTAAACGCAGGGACTTGAGTTCGTGCAAAAGAACTCAATTCCACTGGTAACTACCTAGAACCCCTCTTCCAAAACAAATTGATTAGATAAAGGAAAATCCCAATAGTATGAAAAGAAAATGACCAAAAAAACACAGTTTTGTATGTGTTAAAGTGCCTTGAAATGTGTAAAAAGTGCATCGAAAACTGCGGGTTTTTTTTTTAAAGTATTATTCTTATCTTACTGACAAACAAGTGAGCTGTCAATAGCGTAACCGTTAAATAAATAGACGACGCATGAACAAGATGTTACTGACTAGAGCAGAATAATTACTGCTTTGTTTAAGGAGACAATCTTCTCGGAGATAGAAATGCTGAAAGAGATTGGAAGAGACATTGAAACAAACGAGAAGGTAGACAAAAACCTTGTTTCCATTGCCGCATGTCCGAAGCATTCAGCCTAACTAAGTTCATTGGTTCCAATGACCAATGGTCCAATGTGGTGTCTATTAGTACAATGAACACCACTGCAAGGCGATTCCAGTGACAAGATTCATCATTTGATGGATAGTGTCGGTAATCGTTATCGAATGAGCTCGCACAGCCACGGATACAAAGTCGCCACGACATTCTATTTCGTACTTGTAAGCGTGATTTTTCGAGCCGACAGTCTGCCTGAAAGCAACTCAAGTGTCATACACTGCTTCTGGCAATGGTCCGTTTGACAGAGTTTTGTGTCTTTCCGTTCAATAAAGGTGTCTCTACTCATCAAGAACGAACAAACAGTGCCTTTCAAACCAGTTTGAATGCTGGCCTACATATGGCTAGACCATGAGGAATTTAACTTATGTGCCTCAATTGTGGAAAATAAGACATCTACCAACTATATTATAGGCGAATCGTTCAACGCGTGATTGTGTTTGGCTGAAAGAGAATTCCGCTTTCGGATTTTTTTGAGCATCTTTTCTCTAACCAATGCAAATGCAACTTACCCATTTGAAAGGATAATACGAGATATTCTTAAGATCTAAGGGGGTTCAATGATATGGTACCGTGGAATGAAGAAAATCGATACGAAAAAAACGAAGTTCAGCAAGAAAATATGAACATAATGATTTCCCGAACAATAGATGAGAAAATAGGATGCAATATCATAGATTCTCATGATTTACAACTCAAAAGACGTCCATACGGTAATCATTACAACGTAAACCTCCATTTTTCGCAATACATCAAGTTCACTGGAACGGCAAAAGCCTATTCCTCCCTTGTCCCCAAAAATGCGAATCTTCCTCATTTGTCTTGGTAAAATTCAGAGGGATTGCAGTGTGCTACTGTTGTGCCAAAACTGCCGATTAGTTTAGGAATGGAGCTTGGAGGCATCATATAGAAGCCGCGATATCCTTCCCGTGCCCTATTTCATACAATTAAGGTAATTTTCGATATCTTTATCTGGGCTTCCGGTTCTCCTATGGAACCATTTATGGTGGCGTGCTTTTGGCCTCTGGTCGGTAATGGCAATAGCAATGTCGTTTGGGAAGAGGTCACGTAGCACAAAGGCGCGGAGGATAGTCGTTACAAGCAGCAACGTGACGACGAGAGTGGAAATGGCAGAGTAGTACAGAAAGAGTTTTCGTTGCCACGTTCGGTACCTCAGCGGAGTAGTTGATGGTTGCAATGGCAGCTCCAGTCATGGGGAATGTGTAGGCCCACCAAGCCAACGAGAACCTATACAAGCCGATAAATGAGCTTTAGAAACTAAGACACGAGGATGAAGATACAGCTGATACGCACAAAGTGGGGAAGAAGTAACCATGCCTGAATCCTCGAAAGAAATTGACTCGAACGGCCTGTAGTAACAAACAAACAAAGCAGGCTCATTAGCGACTATCGCAGACTGATTTAACAATAAGAACTGGAAATAAACCTGGAAGGGGGTGCAATGCAACCTGGTTCCATTTAACATCAACCAGAAACTGATCGAGGTTACCGAGTTCTCCTTTTTTTTTTTGATCAATCATTATTCCAGGGCTTAGTCCGATTCGAACACTTTTAAGTAAGGTATGGGAGGTTCCTAAATTTGATTTGGGCTAATCCTCTTCAGTTATAAGCATCTATGACTCACGGCAACCGGGTATTGGAACTCTGGACATTCACTAGGTGATCACTAACAGGGGGGGGGAACATGGATGCATACCTTGCTAGCCAAAAGTGACCAGGGTTTAACATCTCCAAGACAAATGATTCTAAGTTTAGGGTGGGTTATTTGGTTCTAGATTTGCACAACTTCTTGCAGCCCTAATATACAGCAAATGTCATTCCCACTTGTTTACAAGGCGAACACGATCTAGACTCATCTAAATGGATGATGCAAGACAAGTTAGGGACTCTATATCCTGTCCAGAGCTTGTCTAGCAAACATGCTTTCCATCATCAATTATGGTATCTTTTCTGGAAGAAATAAAATGACACTCAGTACGGGACTTGGCAACGAACGCTCTTGCTCATCACCCCGTGCTAGACAACTTCTGTTCCCTTGTAGTAGCAGTTAACGGTGATAAGTTTCTGTTTGGTTAATTATCTCCTCTAAAACTAGTATATGAGCCTGAGCGGCCTCTCCACTCATAGCCAATTCGTATTGAGTTGGATGCTTTAACAGTTTCTAAAACCAATTTCCGTGCCAAAATTTTTGTTATTGCTTCAGGTAATGCAATTTCGATTGTATCCAAAGTCCAAAGTTGGTAAAAAGTAAGAACTCATGATACGAGTGACAAGAAGACTAACCAGTGAAAAATAAAGGAACAAAGTGTGTGGCCCGTGATCCTTTGGTCCTCGATCCTTCGTTGGTGACTCGATGATGGGTAAGCTTTCTCCTCCTAGCCTGCACAAGGAACGCACGACTAAGGCCTGGCCGGGGGTTGTCCCGGCAAGGTCCTCCGGCGAGAGGATGAGTATATCGCTGAGAGGAAGCAGAAAGCCTAGAGAGAGTCAGTGTGAGTATGGAGTAGCGTGTACCTGTTAGGGTTACCATCACTAGGTATTTATAGTGCCTTCTGTCTTGCTCTCCAAGTGCGATCGCGTGCCTTCCACGGGCCAAGTGACGTCATAATGATGTCGAGGAATGGATCTGATAACCGTTTTCAGGGCTGAGCTGGCACACCTATGTGCGCCCGTGATCATCTTCTGTTATAACCGCTTCTGCACGTGGCAGGGCGCGTGGCTTTTCAGCCAGTCACCGTCGGCTGCACGCCGTGCTCTGAAGGTATCCGAACGCGGGCAATGCCGAGCATGGCCATGCGTTTAACGAGGGAGTAACATCGCTGGAGGCCCTGCCGACGGCACAATCCGAGCGTGGATTTGTCCGCAGCCGAGCCTGAGGCAAACCTAATACACATGATGGATCACCGTCGGCACGCCGTGCACGAAGCCTCTGATTGATTCATGACAGGTCAGGTCCGCACCATGCGAATCATCTGTGTTCGGTCCGCTACACAAAGCAATAAAGTAAGCAATCCGTGACCCATAATCAAAGGAGCCTTGAAACCTCGCCCATGCCATCGAAGCAACACTGGGTGCGGAGACAAACAGAAAGAAAACTGGATGGAGCTCCTTTGGGAGTGTCTCATTCGTTGGAAGTCTCTGAAAGAGAGTTACAAATAAGACTGTATAGTGAGCCAATCCAACTGCAAAGAAGAATATCGGTCCTTCTTTCAGCCCCATCGACGCACCCAATAAAGCCCCCACGAAGTTCCCGACAACAGACAGGTGATTTGAAGGATTTGCCACCATTGAAAGTTTCCTTTGTCCTCCTGACATCCACTGTCCATAAATCTTAAGCTCTAGGCAAAAGATTGGCGTCATGAGAATATACCAGAGAGCCGAATGTATGTTTTGAGCAATGGATGGTGGGACTCCAAGAACTAAGAACAACAAGGCTATCCCATGGGGCGAAGAAGTAGTTAATACGGACGGGATGATAGTATTCACGGCGAACCGCTTCAAAGTAGAATATGACTTTGAGCATGTAGGTGAAAAATACTGTGGCTACCAGAGCAACAGCTATGCACCAAAGGACGAGGTTTACGTCCAGGCTCACATGAAGGAACTTTGTGGAGGGAGAAGTGGCCAGGGTTTTCCACAGAATGGCTTGGCTGCCAACCCCGAGGCAAATACCGAATGAAGAAACAGGAAATCGTAGAAGAAACGGCCACCGCTGGTCTTCTGGAAGCAGGATTTCTTCTGAAGCTTGTGAAGCGAAATTCGTTTTTCTTAACACTTTAACGTTAATGTCCAGTATTTACAAAAGGAAAATTACTAAATCACATTGCAAAATTAAAAAATGTTGGCATATCAAATATGATAGTACTATAAAGGGATTAAAAACACTTGGCAGAAGGATTGTTATTCTTTCGCGATTTTAGTACATTGACCAAGTGTAGAAGAGGGCCTCATTCATAGATATAAAGTGATGCATCAGATTAAAATGACTGTTGGAATTTGCCTTGAATTACACGTAGGGTTTTTTTGGGCTTCAAAGCCCAGTATGGTTCTAACTTGTTGGGCAAGATTTTGTGGCTATAAATGTAGCCTTATTCTCTTCATTAGGTTTTGGACTTCTTGAGTGAATCCCTTTGGAGAGGCCCCTAGGGGGTCTCTCATGTTGAAGATTAGATATTAAGGTTTTGGTTTATACTCTATTGGGTTCCACCTAGGGTTTTAGTATTCCTGTCGGGTTCCGTCAGAGATTTGTCCCTAAACATCTGTAATTGGATGCTTCAACAAGAGTTACGGATATAGCTGGCTCTTTGTTTATCTCCCCGTTTATAGTGGATCCTCTTGCTCTTCTCCCGTGGACGTACCCAATTTGGGGAACAACGTAAATCCTTGTGTTTCGTTTATCGCTTGTTGATTTGTTATATTCTCAATTTCGTATTTGGCACAACAAATTGGTATCAGACCTCCGGGTTTTCAATCTGAGGCTTTCGTTTTCCGCTGCGTACTGTGCAATTGGTGATCGTTTCAATGGCGACTCGTTACGATGTTGAGAAGTTTGTTCAATAAGAATTATTCAAGGTTTTGTTGGAGAAGGAGAAACCGGATTATTTGGAGGATTGGGTTGTTAACTCCATGGGGAGTTTGTGCAATTGGGTAATTAACTCTACGGGGAGTTTGAGCAGATCTTCGTGTGCATCCGGGAGGGATGCGTTGGGTGGGCGGTGCCGGTTTGAAGATGGAAGCTCAATTTGGAGGCATGTGCGGCTGGGTTTCCTGAGTCGTGTGTACAAGGTCAAACAAGTGTGCTTGAGCCTTGCTAGTTTGTGCCGTTGGTGATTGCCCCGTGGGGGGCTTTTGGGGGAGATGAGCGATTGAAAGGGGGGATTGCCTATAGTGTTGAGTTCGATGAAATTCAAATCAAGGTGGAGATTTGTTGGAATTTGCCTTGAATTACACCTAGGGTTTTTTGGGGCTTCAAAGCCCAGTATGGTTCTAACTTGTTGGGCAAGATTTTGTGGCTATAAATGAAGCCTTATTCTCTTCATTAGGTTTTGGACTTCTTGAGTGAATCCCTTTGGAGAGGCCCCTAGGGGGTTTTTCATGTTGAAGATTAGATATTAGGGTTTTGGTTTATGCTCTATTGGGTTCCACCTAGGGTTTTAGTATTCCTGTCGGGTTCCGTCAGAGATTTGTCCCTAGATATCCGTAATTGGATGCTTCAATAAGAGTTACGGATATAGCCGACTCTTTGTTTATCTCCCCGTTTATAGTGGATCCTCTTGCTCTTCTCCTATGGACGTACCCAATTTGGGGAACCACGTAAATCCTTGTGTTTCGTTTATCGCTTGTTGATTTGTTATATTCTCAATTTCGTGTTTGGCACAACAATGACTATGTTTTCCTGCAATGAATCGCCACCAATAGAATCGTATACCTTCTATTTATGTTTTAAAGGAACAAACTTGCAGAAAAGAGTTAGGGGATAGAAAACACATACCCTGAGGGTATCTAACTCAGGTCCTTCTAAGGCATCGAAGTATCGATGTGCAGGCAAAGTCTCCACCTCTACGTTCTGCACAGTATTCGCCTCTTGTCCTATTTCCCGAGACTTTCCACGTAAATTTGATAGCTGCCCTTCCAACTTACCAGAGCATGTTTTGAAAGAATCGAAGCTTTTATCCCTCGGCCTTTGGATCCTTGGATTCTTTGGTGGGAGATGCAGGAGGCGACTTGGAAATAATCCACTTGCTGCAACTGCCTCATCAAATGCAGAACCAGTTGGCATTGACTGACAATGGAATTTTGCCTGTTCAGTGCCGGACGTTGTAGGATTTGCAAAATCACTTTCGAAAATCGTTCCGTCTTGATCTCTGAAGAGAACTCTTTTAGTGCTCTGTAAGTGAACTTCCACTGGGGAAGATGGCATACTGATAGAAACCGAACGCATTTTCAACAACAGCTGTTTTTTGGTTGAAGTGTGTTTAAAAGTACCCTCTGTGACGCTGATTCCTTGCTCCGCCACTGATTGATGATGATAAATAAGAGACGGTCTGTGCGTTTGAATTGAGTGACCCTGAGATTCTCTGAGAACATTTGAAATAGCGTAAATAGCGTTAAGCCATGCAACGGACAAATATGACTTCACAGCAGATGTAAGCCAAACATTAATTTGAAATAAAAAGTTGCCATTAAAAGACAGCCAGCCTCAAGAAGAAAAACAAAACTTCCACAGTTGACTAAAGCTTATGAGGGGGTGTTCCACTTTCCCTTCTTTTTTAAAAAGTATTTTTTCTTCAATTTTCAAACTCAAATATAATGAAAATGAAAAATAATTTTTTAATTTTTTTTGCACCGTATAAAAGATCTCAATGAGATCTATCAAACAAGATTCATATTGGTAGGAAAATTATTTATGTAAACACTTGATTTTTGGGCTTGAAATTACCTTCCTTTTCTTAAAAGTTCTTTTTTGAGAAACCGGAACGCCCTCTTACTCCTTGTGAAAAGTGACACCGCGAAACAAACATGGGGCTAGATAGCATTTTAGCAAACGAGATAAACACTTGAATTTACGAGCCCACCTTAAAATGTGTTGGGAAAAGAGAGAGAGAAACTCTATAAATTTATTGAATCAAAAGATACGTATGCCCTTAGGCTTAAAAGAAAAGAAAGGAAGAGAAAAGAAAATTAAAAGAATTTCCCTCCCATTGTTTGGTTCGGAGAGAAAGATGGGAGAAAATAACAAATTCCAGTTTTCTGAACAATAAACTTGTCCTCCCACTTTCTTTTCTTTTCTTTTACTTTCTCTCGCTTTCTTCAAGTGCCGAATAGAGGCGTTATACAAACACGGCAATTACCTCGGAGATGAAGGCTTTGACTTGGCCTGGAGACGAAGCAAGACAATTGTTTGGAAACCAAAATTAAAAGGAAATAAGACATCTTACCAAAATCGGGAAAATAGTAAAATTAGAAACGTGCGAAACAAGGCAGCAATAATTTAGGTCCCCTGCCAATCAAAAAAATTCCCAAAATAAAGTACTGCAAAATCAACTTTGACACGGTCCTATTGCTCCAGAAAAATTCTCCGTGACTTGTTACCCCTCTGCCCGGAGAGCGGTTCTTTAACAAAGTACCGGAACAAATTGACCGCATTAAATTAAATAACCCTCTCCCGCCTTCTATAATAATATTTGTTAGAGATTTTCAAAACATCAAAGAGAATGGGACTTTTGACCAATTAGTTTAATCACTCCTAGTGGAAACTCAACTCAATCGGTTGATGCTCTCAATCTCTTGAGTTCAATGAAAAATTACACCACATGTCGTGATTGGAAACACTTTAAAGTTATTTTACACATTCCAAGGTAAAGTGTTTTGTTCCTATAATGTGAATACAAAGGAGGTTGAACTACTTAGTTCTTAATAGATTGTTTTGTGCTCATGTTCTAGGAGCACGGATAACGATCTACCTATGTGAGTGTGGAGGTGGTGCCGCTTCCTATAGGTCACAGGGGCTAGACCTTAGAGCGTTCATGAAATCAAGATAAAAGACCCAAGGCCAGTTCACGGGTCAACCGATTGGGATATCTGCATTATTTGGAGGATTATGTGTGAGACACGTCCGGTTGGTCAACAGAGGACAACTAATTCAAAGACACGTCTACTATGCTGCCCTGACTAGCTTTGATATGTTTTCACTAAGTGAATATCTGAAGTCGCAAGACACTATTTATGTATGCATAAACCTTGTAATAAGAACCGAGAATATTTCATCTGTATTTCGAAAATGGTGGGGGATTGTTAAAGATTTTCAAAATAAAAGAGTCGTTGTTTTGGTTTTGTAAAATTTCCTTGTTTCTTTAGAATGCTTGTTTTCCTCTTTGTGAGCTTTGTCCCATATTGGTTAGTTGAGAGATGTTGGAGTGGTATATATTAGGGAACATTCCTAATGTGAATAACTATAATCCAGTGTGGTGTAGCCCTATGGTGCTTTACACCATACCGGCGGAGCCGGTGCTTTGCACCAGGACACACCCACACGCACAAGCGCACGCGCGCGCGGCATGGGCTGTGGTGCTTTAGCGGCGCACTTTGCACTTAGCACGTCAGCGCTAGGCGCCCTTTCTTATTGCGAGTTGGCAGTAAGGTGGCGCTGACGTTGATGCCGCGTGTCACACGTGTGGCAGGTGAGTCACACGGAGCGGTTCCGGTCGGGTGCGACTCGAGCCGACTGGTGCACTGGTTCGTGGGTTGCGATCGCAGCCGTCGGCTGCGAATGGTCACGATCCAACGGATTGGATCAAATCCGATTGGGTGTGAATGAAACAGTACACCAGTTCGGTATGACTGGGTGTGACTGATCGATCAAGACCGTAGGATCTAATCCAACGGTCAAACTAGATCGGGTGCGTACCCATTCATAATGGGTGCGTAGTGGCCTATAAATAGACCACTACTTGACAAAATCTGGATAGACATACCAACACACATATGCCGAATTTCTCCCACATCTCTCTCTATATTTTCTAGCATTCATTCTGCATTCTGTTTTGCTACAGAAAACAGAATTCAGTGGTTCTCGGTTCTCATATTCACACAGCAGGTATTCTGTCCGTTTCGTTGGTGCAAACGCAAACGGAAGAATTTCAAGTTCGGGCTTCGATTTATCTTGAAGGTAGGTTTGCTGTAACCTTTTGCATACCATCTGGTGGGGGCAAATACTGTCTTTAGGAAAGCGATATAGTCGTGACTCGAAGTATTTTCAGCATTTGTGGAGATTTCGCCAACAGTTCAGAATTTGCAGTAGTGCCCTCCTTAAAATGTGTTGGGAAAAGAGAGAGAGAAACTCTATAAATTTATTGAATCAAAAGATGCTTATGCCCTTAGGTTTAAAAGAAAAGAAAGGAAGAGAAAAGAAAATTAAAAGAATTTCCCTCCCATTGTTTGGTTCGGAGAGAAAGATGGGAGAAAATAACAAATTCAAGTTTTCTGAACAATAAACTTGTCCTCCCACTTTCTTTTCTTTTACTTTCCCCCGCTTTCTTCAAGTGCCGAACAGAGGCGTTATACAAATACGGCAATTAAGGCTTTGACTTGGCCTGGAGATGAAGCAAGACAATTGTTTTTTTTTGCTCAAAAAAGGGTGGGAGGGGGCGACCAGCGTAGCAACCCCCTTGGGCGTGACCATAGGGGCTCCCTACCCGCTGTGGAATGTTCGGTTCAAGCCATAGCTACTGTCCGGAAGGACAGTCCGTCACCACAGCACCACCTAGGTACAAGTGGGCAAAATGCTTTATCCCCCTAACCCCTTGCCACGTGACAAGGCTCGAACCCGAGACCTTGTCTGGGGATGAGGGGCACCTGCCCACTTGGCTACCACCGAAACAATTGTTTGGAAACCAAAATTAAAAGGAAATAAGACATCTTACCAAAACCGGGAAAATAGTAAAATTAGAAACATGCGAAACAAGGTAGCAATAATTTAGGTCCCCTGCCGATCAAAAAAATTTCCAAAATAAAGTACTGCAAAATCAACTTTGACACGGTCCTATTTGTGGGGCTCCTTTCTGGATGGTTCGATCACCTTCGCTCTGGGGTTTGGATCTCGTTCTCAATCTTCCTCGATCCTGCAAAACGAAGGCACAAGTCATCCGCCACGCTCCAACGCTCTTGGATTACAAGCCCTCTTACAAGGGTGTTCTGAAGAAGAAGGAGAAGAAGAAAAAGGACGGTGAGCCGAGCCGTGCAACTGATCCGAAGGGCTTAAGCAAATCGAGCCAAAAAGCAAGCCGAAAGAAGAAAGGCGCGCCGTTTGACATCGAGAGGCCACGCCTAAAACGTCAGAAGGGGGTGAGGCTGCCGAAGATTGGATTTTCTGCCGAGGAGTGGCTTACTCCGCTCGGTCGAGACTACCTTTTCGAACCGACAGGTCCCGATTTTGACGTTCCCCTCCACATTCACGAACCGACTGTCGAAGAGATGTCGAGGAGGAACATTCCGAGACCCGTGATACCGACGAAGAGTGCAAACCCCGGTCGAAGCCGAAGCGCAGACCAGCAGCAGCAGTAGAAGGAGAAGAGGCAAAAGCTCTCTGAGGATGTCCCTCCGCCGAGTGCTTCTCAATCTGTCCCCTCCGAGGTTCGCCGACCCTCTCCGCCGAAAGATCTGGGACGTCGCTTCGAAAGCCATGTCGATCTGACTGGCAATGTTTCTGATGCTGAAGTCCAATGTCCCTTCAGCCCATCCTACACCATGGCCGACGGGAGGGTGCTCCTCCTAAAAGACTCGGTTAAGGAGGAGCCGAATCTTGCTGTTACCCTACTGAGGGGGTTGGCCCTTCCGAGGGATTACGACCAAGTTCCTACCGAGCTTCTCCCTGGACTCGGCGAGGTGTTCTCATCTCGTGCAGGTACGTCTTCAGTCTTTGAGTTAGGATTTTGTATTTCAATTTCTGTTCCATGTTTTCGACTTGTTTACTTTTTAGGCTGGCCAGGCTACTCTGAAGGCATATGACAAGGCCGCCAAGGTCTCTGCCGAGCGTGAAAGGTACAGGACTGACAGGGATAATTTCTGAGCCAAGTTCAAGATCTCGGAAACACAGCTCCAAGAGACCGACGTTGAGGTAGAAAAGCTGAAGAAAGAGCTTGCCAAGGCTAGAACTGCTGCTTCTATCGCCGAGGCTGAGGTGGAGAAGATGAAGAAGGAAGAGAAGGAGAAGATGAGAGAGGCCGACGCCAAGGGATATGAAGCTGGAATTAAAAGAGTAGCTCTGGAATATACTCAAACGGCCCATCAAATGGTGAATGATGAGCTGGAGGCTCGGCTCCCAGACTTCTACAGGCTCGGGTATGCTGCAGGTGCCGATGCCATGGCTGGGGTCTTGGTCGTTGAGGCCGACTCTGATTTCCTCAAACAGCTTCCCCAGCCGGTGATTCCTGACCTGGAGCTACCTTATACCGAGGAGAAGTGTGCTCCTCTTCCACCCGAAGAAGATGAGGACGAAGAGATGGCGGATGCCGAGGCTTCTGGGCTAGAGAAGCTCTCCGAGGGGGAGAAGAAGCAGGATCAAGCAGCTGTCGCCGAAGGCGAAGATGGAGCTGCTACAACCCTTAACCTTTTGACTTAGCTTCTTCATAGTTTCTGTTTTGTCAAGTACTTTTTGAACTCTTAGAATCTTGTTTGTAATAGTTTGAAGGAGGGACGGCGTCGAACGATTTACTATGCCGTGCCTTCCTGCTTAGGATTTTGCTCAACTCATGCTATGTTTTCAATGCTAAGTTTTCGATGCCTTAGAATTCTGCATGTGTTTGCTTGTCTGAACGATTGAATATTTCTCCATGCCTTAGAGATATTTTCATGATGATATCGCCGAGGGTTTCAAAGGACCCTTGCTTATTTTATTTACTTGTTGTCAGCCCCCATTTTGGTGTTAGGCTCGGCTCAAGTGCCAAGCTTATACCAAAAATGAGAAACTAAGTAAATGTTTGGATGTGGCCATGTTATTCAAGTAAAAAATGAACGTTAGCCGAACATAAATAAACCAGAAGGTTTAATGAACTTTAATTTGCCGAACGTCAAATCGTCCGAGGCAAGTGAGTTTTGTGGATACTAGATCCGATGGCTTAAGAGCCGAACTATGTGACCGAAGTCGAATCAAAATATGATTGAGAGTATGATAAAGCAGGACTTGTGCCTTGGATAATATCAACTCTGATTCAAGTAAGATGTGCTCAACACTTGTTACAAGATTTAAAAATAAAGACAGATAGAGGCCGAGACAAGCTCAAGTCGAGTGATTCCTTAAAGGTAGGCTTTCCTGAGGTTGAGAGCATTCCAGGGGTTCTGAATCTCTCTTCCATCTTTGTCCTCTAGTTTGTAGGAGCCGCTGCCGACCTCCTTAACCACTATGTACGGGCCTTCCCAGTTGGGCCTGAATTTTGTTTTCTGGTTTGCTCTGACGACCTTCCTCCAAACCCAATCGTCTGGCTTGAATTTCTTAAGCCGAACGTTTCGGTCATAGCCCCGAGCTACCTCTTGCTGATAGCTGGCTAGTTTGAGCTGGGCGTCATCCCTCTTCTCTTCGGCCAGTATGAGCTCGGTGGTGACGGCCTCGTCATTGGTCTGTGGGTCGAAGGTCTCGGTTCGAAGTGTTGGGAACCTTGACTTCAGCGGAATGACAGCCTCCATGCCGAAGGCCATTGCGAATGGGGTCTGGCCCGTGGAGCGTCTGGGAGTGGAGCGGTAGGCCTAGAGGACTCGGGGAAGTTCCTCGGCCCATCTCCCTCTCTTAGAGTCCAGCTGACATTTGATACCAGCACAAACGGTCTTGTTGGTAGCCTCGGCCTGGCCGTTGCCTTGGGGGTATGATGGAGTGGAGTTGAAGAACCGAATTCCGAACTCCTCGCAAAGTCCAGTTAGCTCTTTGCCGACGAATTGAGAACCGTTATCAGAGACGATTGCGTATGGTACACCGAACCTTGTGACTATGTTTCTCCAGACAAACCGCCGAACGTCTGCCTCGGTGGTTGTAACAAGTGGCTCGGCTTCTACCCATTTTGAAAAATAGTCTGTCGCTGTTATCAAAAATTTGAAGCCCCCAGTAGCAGTAGGAAGCTTACCGACGATGTCCAAGCCCCATTGAGCAAAAGGCCAAGGGCTGGTGATAGGTTTGAGAGCTTGGGCTGGTTGCTTCGGAATAGGAGAAAACAGCTGGCACGGCTTGCACCTCTTGACCACTTCTTCACAATCTTTTTTCATTCCTTTCCAGAAATACCCCTGACTTAGAGCTCGTTGACAAAGAGAGCGGCCCCTTGAATGGCACCCACAGCTTCCAGAGTGAAGCTCGGCCAATATCATGGAAACCTCGGTAGGGTGGATGACACGAAGGTACGGCCCGGTAAAACTTTTTCTGTAAAGCTGGCCGCTTTCTGAGATCCAGTAATAGGCCGACTTACTTCGAACTCGGTGAGCCTCCTTTTTGTCCGAGGGGAGTGTGTCGTGTTTGAGGAAAGCAACAATTTCGTCCATCCAACTGGGGCCGAGGGCGATGTTAAGAACCTCTGCAGGAGCTTCAAAGCTTGGTTCATCGATTTCGCCGAGGCTGATGCTTCTGTACTCCGAGGCTTTGCTTGCCGAGGCCAGACTTGCGAGAGCATCGGCGTGAGCATTGTGTTCCCTGTTAATCTGTTCGATATGGAATCCTTTGAATTGCCGGATGAGTTCCAACGCCGTAGCTTGGTACTTCAACATCCTTGGATCCCGAGCCTCGTAGTCGCCAGTTACTTGATTAACAATCAGTTGAGAGTCGCAGAAGACATGGAGGTCTTCGACCTGCAATTTTGTTGCTACTCGGAGTCCAGCCAGTAGGGCTTCATACTCGGCTTCATTATTTGTTGCTGGGAAGTTGATCGTGATGGCACTCTCATGCAACACACCGCAGGGAGTAACGAGAACAACTCCTGCACCCGCGCCGTTGCTGTTTGATGCTCCATCGACGTGGAGCTTCCAGACATCGCCACTAAATAGATTCCATGTTTTCTGAGCTTCATGTTGCTCCAACATTCCATAATCTGGTTGAATCAAAGCTTCCTCGTCAGGGCTACCAGGAGTGAATTCGGCGATGAAGTCGGCCAAAACTTGTGCCTTTATTGCAGTCCGAGGCTTAAAGTGGATGTCGAAATTGGCCAACTCCACTGCCCATTGTGAGACTCGGCTAGAAAGATCTGCCTTCCGAAGGAGATTTTTTAGTGGGAATTCTGTGAGAACAATGATTGGATGCTCCTGGAAGTAAAGGAGGAGCTTCCGAGCCGCTGTTACTAGAGCAAGCAGAAGTTTTTTCAAAGGCAAATATCTTGTCTGAGTTGGAAGCAGCGTTCGGCTAGCAAAGTAGATAGGCTGATCTTCGGCACCTTCGGGTCGGACCAGCACTAAGCTGACGGCGTGTGGGGAGACGGCGAGATACAGGTACAGGGTCTCAAAAGGCGACGGCTTGACGAGAAGTGGAGCCGAGCTGAGATAAGCTTTGAGTTCATCAAGTGCCTTGTCACAATCCTCCGTCCATTTGAAGCTCCGTCGGCTATGCTTATTTAGGGTTTGGAAAAAGACGTGGCATTTGTCCGAGGAACGACTAATGAATCTGTTAAGTGCCGCGGCCATGCCTGTAAGCTTTTGTATCTCCCGAGGAGTTGAGGGAGCCTTCAATTGTTGTACCGCCGAGATCTGATTGGGGTCGGCCTCGATTCCTCTACGAGTTACCAGGTATCCGAGGAATTTTTCCGAGCCGACGCCAAAAGCGCATTTCTCGGCGTTGAGACGTAACTTGAATATCTTCAAAATTGCGAACACCTCGGCGAGGTGTGCTAGATGGTTTTCAGCTTTGAGACTTTTGACGACTATATCATCGATATAAGCCTCCATGATTTCACCAATGAGTAGGCCGAACAGGAGATAGACCATTCTTTGAAATGTGGCTCCAGCGTTTTTGAGGCCGAAGGGCATCACAAGATAACAAAAGAGACCCTTAGGTGTAATGAAAGCCGTCTTTTCCATGTCGTCTGGGTCCATTGCTATTTGGTGATAGCCTCTATAAGCATCCATGAAGCTTAACCGAGCTGGCCTGCCGTTGAATCCACCAATTGGTCTATTTTTGGGAGAGAGAGGCAGTCCTTTGGACAAGCATCATTCAAGTTACCACTGGATTGGCAAGCCAAGTAGGGTACTGAACTTCTTTGATAGCCCCTGCTGCGAGGAGTCTATCTACCTCTTTGTTTACTGCTTCGGCGTGAATAGCTGCCGAACATCTTGGTTTCTGGATTACTGGTTTTGCGGATTTAGAGACATTGAGGGAATGCCGAATGACTTGTGGGTCAATGCCAGGCATCTCGTAAGGGGTCCAAGCAAAGACTTCGATGTTATCCTTAAGGAACTGGACCAGCTCGTCACGCTCGGCGTCCGTCAAACTGGAACCGAGCATGAAGAAGCATGATCCGTCTTCGTTGATTGGTACTTTCACGAGATCTTTAATTGACTTTTGTTCGGCGGGGGCGCCGACGTCTTTTAGGACTGGTTTGTCAGGAACTTCTACCCAATGTACTCTCTTAGGGCTCGGCGCTTTTCCAACGGCCGAGACGTAACATTGCTTCGCCTGGACTTGGTCGCCGTGCAGGTCTTCTTGTCGGCCTGTGGACCCAATGTACCGTACCACTTGATGGTAGGTTGAGGCAATGGCTTTGAGAGAATGAAGCCAATTCCGGCCGAGGATCGCATTGTAAGGACTCGGAGCGTCCACAACAATAAACTCCATATTGGCGGCAACCAAACCAGTGATGACGGGGAGAATCAATTTGCCGAGGGGCCAGACTGGGGTGCCGCTGAATCCGACTAGAGGAACGGTGCTTGGTACAAGTGATGATTCTGGGATGTTGAGCTCTTTGAAGAAAGACAAGTACATGATCTCAGTCGAGCTCCCCTGATCCACAAGGACTCTTTTAACCGAATGAGTGGAGATCTGCACTGTCACCACCAAGGCGTCGTTGTGGGGAGTCTGTACTCGTTCGAGATCTCTATCGGTAAACGTGATTGACCAAGGGCGTTCGGACGTCCTAGGCCTCTTGAGAGTTGTAGAGACAGAAAAAATTTCTGCAGATTTTTTGGCCTTGTCCAGCTCAGACCGAAGCTGCTGTGCTTCTTCCTTGGTTACTGGCCCGTGGATTACGTTGATGACGTCGACTGGTCGTGGAATTTGATTTTGACCCCCAGCGTTCGGCTGGCGCCTCGGTGTTTTGGTCCAGTCGATGTGATCATTCAAGAGTCCTTGAGCTGCCAGATTTTTCAAGAGTGCCTTGTATGGGGCGCAGGCCGTTGTGTAGTGTCCGAGCTCGTTGTGATAGGAACATCTCTTCCGAGTGTTGTCGTTCCCTGCTTCGGTGTTGAGCTTGGGTGGGTTCGGCCATACAAAGAACGGCTCGCGCTCCAAGGTTCGTAAAAGGAAGTAGATTGGCTCTTTGAATACCATCGTCTCGGCTACATAGTTGTGTTCCTTTGGAGCCTTCTTGCTTGCAACTTTTACCGTGTTGACCTGCTTCTTCGGTTGTGTGATGGCTACTGGTTTTGGTGCAGAAATTTGAGGAGTAGGAACATGGAGTTGCTGAGGGATGGCTGAGTTTTGTCCGCCTTGAAGTTCTCGCTCGGCGAGGAACTCCTCGGAAGAGCAGAACTGCTCAACCGTCCTCATTAGTTCATTCATCCCGTGGGGTGCCCGAATTGCCAGTTCGTCCAAGATTTTGCTTCCAGTCTCCAACCCATTCTTGAAATTTCTTGCTGCCCAGTACTGGTCAACACCTGGTATCTCATTGAACAACTGCCAGTAACGCTCGGCGTACTTCCGAAGAGTCTCGCCGGGCCTCTTTTTCATTTGAGCCAATGCGTCTTCCTCGTTGGCTTGTTTGTTACTCGTGATGAACCTGTAGTTGAAGGCTCTTTCAAGCTCCTTGAAGCTATGGATTGATCCTGCCTCCAACTGATTGAACCACAGAAGGCCGAGGCGTCCGAGGCTTGAGGGGAATGCTTTGCACATGATGGCATCGTCGTCGGTGACGCAGGAGATGGTGCTTCGGTAGCTGATGAAGTGGGTGTAAGCCTCGGTCGAGCTGGGATCGAATTTCTGGAATTTCGGCAGGTGGAGCCCAGGCTTCGGCAGAGTTGCTTGAATTTTGGTCGAGAAGGGAGATTCTGTCAATTTTTTCAGCTGATACTCGTGTGTTGGCCGAGGCAAGCGTCCGTCTTTGTCACTCCGAGACTTTTTGTAGGCTCGGTAGTCTCTATCTCTGTCGGCAGCTTCGTCTTGCCGACGCTGGTATGCCCTTTCCCTTTTGTCGATGGGGATCTTCAGCCGATCCGCATCAGGGAGATTTTCTGTACGATAAACCTTGCGTCGACTCGGCTGTTCGTCGTGCCGAACGACAACACTCACACTCTTTTCCCGAGGGAAACTTCGTGGGTTTCTTGAGTTTACCGTGCGTCCGACGTGGGTATTTTCCCGAGGGAAATCTTCTTATTCAGGAGGGAAAACTTCAGGATCCTTGCCGTCCCTTCTAGACGGTCGGCTCTTCCGCCGTCCTGGATCGTGTGGAATTAGGGCCAGATTATTTTCGTTGTCATGAAACTCAACCGTATCATAACTTTGGGATTGAGAGTATTCGTCACCAGCCGACGAGCTCGAGTAAGTTGTGTAAGGGCTCCCTTCCCTTCTTGTTTTTTCACCTCTGTGTCCCGCACCACTACCGAGACGCTTATGAACCGGGGAACGTTGCTGCTCGAAGTGAGCGCTGTTCCCGACCCGATTGTCTGTTAGTGGTGGGTCCAGGCGGTCGTACACCGAGACTCGATGCGGTTCTCCTTCACCGACCCAATGAGGTGGTGGTGGTAAGTTTCCTCGCCGGTGCCTTCCCTGAGAGCCCGAATGGGAGGCCGCCGGGCGTTCGTTCGCTTTGATTCTAGCCATCTCTGTTTTGAGCATGGCTACATCAGCGTTGGTTTGTTCCTGCTGCTGTTCAAGCATCTGGACGGACGCCAGGGCGTCATCGCTAAGCCCCACCGGACGTTGTACGGAGGTACTATTGCCAGGAGGGGTAAAGTCAGGAGGATGAGATGGGGAGGCGGTGTGGACGCCAGTGTCCGAAAGAAGAACCAAAGAGGGGTTGAGGGTTTGAAAGGGGGGTGGTGCTCCGCCCATTTGTAGAGTGGAAATGTGGTGGAGCTGTGGTGGGAAGGAATTTTTTGTTGAGGAATGAAAAGATGGACAACGGAGGAGCCGCCGTGGATCAGGAAGAAAGGTTTCACGTCGGGTTCACCAAATTGTGGGGCTCCTTTCTGGATGGTTCGATCACCTTCGCTCTGGGGTTTGGATCTCGTTCTCAATCTTTCTCGATCCTGCAAAATGAAGCACGACTAAAGACCACACCGGAGGTTCTCCGGGATGGCCCTCCGGTGCAAGGATCAGAACACTTGCAAAGATCGGGGGAAAGATCAAGAGCTAGGGTTTTAGGGTTGTGTTTTCACGTACCTCTTCCAGGAGGCATAACAGTGTATTTATAGGGAACGTCCAGCTTGATCTCCAAGATCGTACGCATGCCTGCCACGTGTCGGCTGACGTACTCCCTATGTCACCTTTTAGGGTTTTGTAACCGTTTGGCGAGTGAGCTGGCCCCTTCACGTGGTACCATCAACCTGGTAACCGTTCAGCCGACGTCATTATCGTCACCATGGCCACGGTGGCACTCCCACATGAATGAGAGAGGATCATGGCCCCCACATCCGTTCAAAGCCGAGTGTGAGCCGACAATCAAAGAGTCGGCAAGCCGAGAAGATGTTGACCGTGAAAGATATCGGGAGGAAACGCTCATCCCTCGGCAAGCCGAGGCGGGTAAATATCTCTTTGAGTCAAATTGGACCGTAGGTAAACCGAGACGCCGGCGTCGTTACCTTGGAGAGATCCGGACCGTCGGTAAGCCGAGGCGCTGTTAGCATTGCCTTGGAGTAAAAATGGACCGTCGGCCCTGTGGCTCGGTATTACGCTCGGTGCGGCCCGAGCCATCTGACTCGGCCTGCTACACTATTGCTCCAGAAAAATTCTCCGTGACTTCTTACCCCTCTGCCCGGAGAGCGGTTCTTTAGCAAAGTACTCGAACAAATTGACCGCATTAAATTAAATAACCCTCTCTCGCCTTCTATAATATAATATTCTCGTCCGCTAGCTTTTGCCGTCCAAACTCCATGGACTCCCCAGCAAATCACCCATCCTTGCATGGCTACAGGACGAACAGACCAGTCTCATTCTCTCTACAATGTGATCTTTCTCTCACCATAAATCATTCAAATGATCACTTGCACTAGTATATGGACTAATTTCCAGTACGTAGCTCATGAGGGAGGGGGGCTTGATATCATATACGTATAGGAGGAGCGATAGAGTGCAAGGAGAGACTTGAGTGGAATAAATTATTAGGGAGCCAAAATCTTTGCAGGTGGTGGGTGGCAGGGTGGGTGGGCGAATCTACACAATCAAATTTTTTTTCATGATACATTTTTTTTTCAATGTAAAGGTACGGTTTTTAAAAATTGTAGGAGGGCGACACCCCCTACCAGCCCTCCTCTGGCTCCATCCGTGGACGGGGGAGTGGGGTTGATTGGAAGGGAAAGGTGGTGGTGGGTGGAGTGTATATCTATACTTCGATAACGAGCTATACCTAGTGCCATGATGGCTAGGGTAATTATAGCATATATTCTCCATTTGGCATTTTTGTAATCTGTTTGTAAGAATTATTATGTTATATGACAAAAAGCATTAAAAGTGGAGTCCACGGTTACGTGTTAAGGAATTTAATTGTTAACTAGAGAATGAAAATGTACTCCATATGACACTTTTAAGGTGTTTTTTTAGTAGTAGTGTTAATTAAAGTATAAGGAGATTACTCTCTCTCTCTCTCTCCTGTTAGTCTCTCTTCCGAAAAAAAGGAACCCCCCCCTCTCTCTCTCTACTAAAACTCAGTAGTCTACTGGGTCTGTAACGGTTGCGAAGGCAGCAAAAATGGACACAAAATCAAGGTGATAGCCCATTTTTAAAGGCAAAAAATGTGATCGTTTTTTATTTTACTGAGGCCTAGTTCTCAAAAAACTTGGATTTTTTTCGTTTTGTTTAATCCTACTTCAATTTTTTTTTTTTTTTGCATTTGTTAGTTTTGCATCAAAATTTTATGAATTATTGGTTTGTCTTGACGAGAGTAATCGAAGAATTAAAAAATCATGACTTATACCCTTTTTTTTTTTGAAAATATCTACAAAAAGAAATTGGGAAACTAAGCCTGAACTAGAAAAACACTGACCCAAACAACGGCCATAAAAAGTTGAATGGAGAGATGCTCTTAGAGCATGTACACAAATGATAGGGAAAATACCTAGTGAAAAAGGTACAATTTCTACTCTATCTATTCACTTTTTGCTCCCACCCTACACCAATCTCTCTATAATTTTCTCTCACTCCATCAAATGTAATAAAATATTACAAAATATATTTATATATATTAGATCCAGAAAGTATATGAGAGAGACGTGAGAGAGAGAGAGAGAGAGGGAGTGATAGGGAGGAGAGAGAAATGAATATTACAATATTTTATTAGATACCTTGTGAATAGTTCCTAGGTAAAAATAGAGAGCCACTCCTCAGAGAATGTACACAAGAGTCTCTATATGCACAGAATTAGGTAAAGTAGCTAGAGAGGTTATCCCCAAAATCTGACATGCAGCAGGGTAGCTAAAATACATTTACTTCAATAGCTCGGTATAAATAGCTATGCATTGTTCATAAGCAATATACTTTTTTATTACAGAAATGCTACTGGTACAGCAAGTTGTGTACAAACAGCGCGTACAACGTGCTTTTGGGCCCGTCTCGGGTCCAACAAAGATAATCGGAGCCGCTCATTTTGTTCAAAATATTTTGTTTTAGGTCCCCATAAAAAATTAGCTCCAACCGATTCCGACAAGCCAAGCGAGTATATGAGCCCGCGGAAGAAGTAACGTGACTACAAATCAATTGAACCATGTAAGCCCATATCTCGCAGGGCCTACAAATCAAATATTCAGTTGAACCATGTAGGTCTGCATTTCGCAGGCCCTACAAAACAAATATGGGTTCACGTAGTCTCAAATTAGTACGTAGAGCCCAATAAACACTCCTGTGGAAGCAGAAGAATATCATAAGATGGATGTCATCTGATGCAACCAACATTCAAAATTGAAAAAGACTGAGGAGATATGATATCATCCTATCCTCTGGCAACAACTATTCAAATTCAAAGGAATTATTTGGCGGCCAAGCATCTGATGAAAGGAGCCCCTATAAATATGAGGTCCATCATCAAAGGAAAGGGACCTCTCTCTCTCTATCTGTAGACGGCCTCTATCTCTCTCTCATCTATCTATCATCCATCAGTGCATCACCTCATACTACATCTTAGACCTAAAAAAGTCTCTCATCTACCTCAAAATCTCAAACCTCAAACCTCATCTTTTCACCATCATACTCTCCATTCAAGCAAAACCACTACAATCTACAACCACCAAGCAACCTACCCGCTCACTACCACCTGCAATCTTTAGCAAACTTCGAAGATCAGTAAGAGTAAGAATACCAAGTGATAGGTAAAGGGTTCCAATCCTCTAAATGTATCAAATATTCTATGTTTTGATGTAAACAAGGGTTTTAAACCCCAATCATCAATAAAATTAAATTGTTCTGGTCTTTTTTCCTGTTCTTTATTCTTCATTAATCGGAGGTTTTACTTTTGTAGTATGTAATTAACGATTTGAAATCCAAATCGGAAATAGGAGCCTACATATAAATAAACAACATTGTTCGCTTGAACAGTGGATATTTGAGATATGGATTTCGAAGTGTGGGTAAATTCTACGGTTCAAAATTTATGTCTACAAATTTATGGCACGCCCAGTGGGACCTATTTCTCCTCCCATCTTTTGAAGAATAAAACAAACTATAAAACTCATTATTCTAACAGTGTCCCTTGCTTCAACAGATTCGAATATGGAAGTTGCAATCATGAAGGCCAACAATGGACTCGCTGTGAAGACACCGATGAATCCTATGACGGGGATTCAAAAATCTTGGAAGGATGTGTTAGTCTCTCCGGCACCTGCTTACTGGAAGGCTCCAGAGCGCAAGCTCTTGGCTGTCTCGCCAGAAGTTCCTGCTTACTGGGAGGCTCCAGAGCGCAAGCTCTTGGCTGTCTCGCCAGAAGTGCCTGCTTACTGGAAGGCTCCAGAGCGCAAGCTCTTGGCTGTCTTACCAGAAGTGCCTGCTCATCGGGAGGCTCCAGAGCGAAAGCTCTTGGCCGTCTTACCGCGAGCTCAAACAAACAATAGCACTTCGCTACTCCAAAAGGCTGAAAGCCTCAAAGGAGTAGCCGAAGACCTTTTAAAGGCTGCCAAACAATATATGGCAGTAAGAGCAACAAGGTGCTCGTGGGATTTCCTTGGAAAAGCGAAGGATGCTAATGAAGCAATAGCAGTTGTTGTTACCCTGGCCAAGGCCCGCACAACTCAAAGTACACTGGGTCTTTTGATTACACAGGCAGAGCACTCCATTATGATTGCGGAAAAAGCTCAAAAGAGGGCATCTGTGGAAAACTATTCCATCATCAGGAACATTGGCAAGGAGATGATTAGTCAAACTCGAAATCCCGCTAATTCGTTAGCCCAACCGAAAGTGGTAGATTGGTCGGCTCAACGAAGAACCAACAATTCGACGGCTCTGCATAAATCATCCATGCTGAGTCGTCGACTCACGAGTCCAATGGTGAGAAACGCTACAGCAATCATAAAAATTCAGGAGACACAAGCTTTCTCTTCCATGCCTGTAGGGATTCGGCCAGAAACCCCCATTAAAGCCTCAAAAAGACAGAGGCAGAGGAGGAATAAAACCCTCAAAAAGGGAGAACAGAAGTCTGTAGCAGCCAATGTTATGGGAGCAATTGAAAAGGCTCTTGGTAGTTATAATGACGACCTTGAGTATCCCACAGAATCAAGTGAATCAGAGTTGAACTCTTCCGATGGTGAGAGGGGTTCTGTTTCCACCACCACAGAGGAACAATTTGCCAAGTTGGTTGAACAAGCAAAGAGAACTGCTACCTCGATGCCTATGCCAGGGACAGTAACAAGGTCTATGGCCAAGCAAGAACAACCAAAGGGATTAACTGTAAGTGAAGGAGATGACTCTGTCTCAGTGTACTCGTCATCCCCTGCGAGCAGTAAATCATCATCCTCTATGAGTAAGAAGCCCAGAAGTGTTACAAAAGCTGTTTCGGTGATGGTGACGGAAGTGGGTGACGAAGAAAGTTCAAACCCTCGGCTGTTGGAGGAGAAGGTAGCTTCACTGCAAGAACAGCTAGCGAAAAGGGACCAAGAAATGTCTCACCTGATGGAACAGATCAAAAGTTTGCAAGCCCAAGTAACAGGGGACAAACAGAAAAAATCTGCCTTTGAGGAGGAATCATTCAAAGTCCTGAAAACAAAGTTTACTGGGGCAACGGGCATTTCTTTGCTGACCCAATGAGCAGTAATGTAAACCCGATGCTCATGGCCATGATCGATGACATGGTGAAGAAACAAGTAAAGAAGGCTAAAGAAAAGGATGACGAGGGCTTTCGGATGATCACAAAGCCCTATCCAGCATGGGTGGATACCGTTCCATTCCCACATGGCTTCTCCCAACCTGATTTCAAAATGTTTGGAGGAACAGGAGATCCTAGACAACATATTGCCCATTTCCTCTCACGATGTGGGCCAATAGCACAGAATGAAGCCTTGTGTTTGCAACTCTTTGTGCAATCTCTTGAAGGTTCTGCATTTTCCTGGTATTCAAATCTCCCTGAAGGATCAATCCAAAGTTGGGATTTCATGGTTAAAGAATTCCTCAGACAGTTTTGCAATACCCAAAGACGTGTTGGGGTACCAGAGCTCATTGAGACCAAACAACGAGATAACGAACCAGTCACTGACTTCATTGCAAGATGGCGAGCTTTGACGTTCGCATGCCCACAAAAGTTCACGCAGTTAGAACTCATTCGCATGTGTCTCAACAATTTTCGGCATGAGCTTTCTACGGCACTCATGGCTCAGACCTTTGAAGGGTTCAATGACTTATGTACCAAAGCACATGACATGGAACTACACTTGGGCAAACGAAGAAGGCCGAGGGTTGTAGATAGGCTTGAAACCTCAGTTGCTGCAATAGTTGAAACCAAGAAAAGAGTTCCAGTTGTGGTTGGGGCACAAAGACCAAAGGAAACTAAAAAGGCCACCATGAAGGAAAGATTGGAAAAGAAGTATTCCTTTACAGATGACTTGGTGGAGGATATGTTCGAAGACCTCTTGGAGCAGAAGTTGATTACGCTCCCTGATGTGAAAAGGCCACATGAAGAAGGCAAGAAAAATGATCCCAAGTATTGCCCATATCATCGCCTTATCAGTCATCCGTTAAGGGATTGCTTTGTCTTGAAAGACAAGATTCAAGAACTCTTTGACTCGAGGGTTATTGAGCTTCCCTCTCCTGAGAAAGTGACAGCGAACCCAATTACAGCCGATGACGATGGGGAGGGTGAATGGTTTGTATATCAATCAAAAGGAATGAAGAAAAGACGGAGTTCCTCATCTAGAGCCAAGGCGCCCTTTGTTTCGAAAAAAGTGCGAAAGCCGAAAACGTCCAAAAAGGTGAAAAGGACCAAAGTGAGTAAAAGTGCGAGGAATAAGAAGAAGAGCCAAAAGAAAGCAAAGGAAGTGAAGCTTGTCCCTGATGAGCCTTTGAAACAATCCCCTCGCATTACCATCACACTTGAAGAATTTTTGCCTGAAAAACTTCAATCTCCAGAGCTAAAAGCTTATTTTAAGAAGAAGAGAGACGAGGCGGTAACCCAAGTCCCATGCCTTAACATCATTGTGATAAGTGATGATGAAGAAGAAGAAGAAAGCAGTGCTTCGAGTCCAATTCACATACCGGATTCCCCTATTGTGATAAGTGACGATGAAGAAGAAGGAAGCAATGCTTCATGTCCGATTCATATATCTGATTTTCCTACTTCACGAAATCTCGCGGTGGGAGAATTCATGGTAACCCCTAAGGCTCGTGTGACTCCTGAAAAGGCAATGGCTTCACCAAAGTACTCTCATGTACCTCCTATGTCCTACATAAACACTCCAGAGTATGTAGTAAGTCCATCTCAAAGAAACATGGGATACGGATCGGATACGGAGCTTGTGAGAAATTCTCGAAAGCGGCTTCGTTTTGAAGATGAGAAGTTCAGCCTCAAGTGTCAATCGGATGACGAGATGTGGAAACATTCTACTCAATCCCCACATATCCTTGAGTCATTCGTAGACTCAGATTTCTCTCCCAGGTATCCTTCGCCAGCAAGAACATACGATGGGGAAAGTGTGTCCAGTGACCATTTTGATTTTTCATGCAACGTAATTTCGGTGGATGTGAATTTTCAAGATGCGGATATACAAATCAGAAGTTGTCCAGAGGATGATGAAAAAGCAAGAGTTTTTGCTCGGAGGGAGGGAACGAATCAAGCGAAGGTAATTGTAGCTTTGAAAGAGGAAAAGTCCAGAATTCCCCAAAACTATGCGATTGGTAGAGAACACATTTTAAATCATCCATATCCTGAATGGGTTGAAATGGTCTTATTCCCAAGAGGATACTCCATACCACAATTTCCCTTGTATAATGGAGTTGGATGTCCAAGGCGCCATTTAGTGCATTTCTTAGCACTATGTGGAAACTCAATACGAAGTCAAGCACTACTTCTGCGGCAATTTGTACTCTCATTAGGAGGTTGGGCAGCTGATTGGTATTTTAGCCTTCCTCCCAATTCAATCCCTGATTGGGACACAATGGCAGAACGGTTTTATAGGAGGTTCTACACACCATGGCCTATGGAACTTGAAATGTGGGAGCCCTTATAGGATGAAAGTGCTCCATTTCAAACATATGAGTTGTTAGAAGGAACTGCGGACCAGAAGCTCGAATCTGCGTTGGACCAACGAGACATGGGGAGTATGAGACCTAGAGATTTGCTCCCTTTATGGGTTCAGCAAACACCGTTTCCTGTAGGATACGAACTCCCAAATTTCTCTATCTATGAAGGGTATGGTGATCCTGAAAAGCATATAAAGCTCTTTTTGAGACAATGCGGGGAAACTGCCCAAAATCAAGCATTGTGCCTACGACAATTTCCTCTTTCTCTAGATGGGATTGCATTTGATTGGTATTGTTCTCTTTCTGGGTTTACTGTACCTAGTTGGGAGGTCATGAAAAGTGCCTTCATACAGTCCCAATACTTTTATAGATGGGACTCACGATATCTAAGAAATGCAAAGGAAAGGCATCCCCAAGGAGGAGAAGTGATCACTGATGACGAAAATTCATCTGTTGGATCAGTGAACATGGTGCAAATAAACGATGAACCTAAAGAAGGGGATGGGAAGGAAGTTGTCCATGTGTGCAAGACATATTTGACTTATAAAAGACAGCCCCGCAATCAGTCAAGTCAAAATTTGCATGTACCAGTTACACAAGATGAAGTCCCAAAAGAAGAAGAACAAGTGAAATATGATGTTCTTGCCCATCTAAAGAAGATCCCAGCTCTATTAAGCATATATGATGCCTTGATGATGTCTCCAGAACTTCGAAAGTCATTGGTTTATGCCTTGTCCAATCCGGATGATTTTTGCAAGGAGATCCAAGAAAAGGGGCAAAAGAGCACAACTACATGCCTGTCCACAGTAGTATTTGGCGATGAGGATATGTATGCAGAAACACTAGATCACAATCGACCTTTGTTCATTACTGGTCTTGTTCTTAACACCAAAATCTCTCGGGTTTTGGTTGATGGTGGGTCCGCAGTAAATTTACTACCAAAAAGGGCTTTGGGCATAATAGGGGTTCGATTATCCCAATTACGGCCATGTCATTTGGTGATCCAAGGGTTCAATCAGAATGAACAACGCCCCATGGGGAAAATTAAATTGCGAACCAAATTTGGTGGCATCGAGGAGGATACCGAGTTTCTGGTAATTGATGTAGACACTTCCTACAATGCCTTGCTTGGGAGACCATGGTCACATAATCATATGGCGGTGCCTTCTACCTACCATCAGTGCATCAAATATCCATTGCCTCCACCTATAAACGAAGGGATAATCGTTGCGGATAATGATCCCTTTAATGGGGTTGAAGCTTACTATGCGGATGCTCGTTTCTACACAAAGACTTCGCAAAATAGAGTGAAGGGCTCAACAGAAACAAATACTAAAAGCGTGAAAGCTCAGACAAAGAAGGCATTTCGCTATGTTCCGAAGTCTCAAAGGAAGCTGGGTGCAAGCGCTTTAGTTCCGATAGACCCAACTTTGGAGTTAAAAGATGCATTTGTCTTGCCATTACAGAAGGCAGAATGCACATATGTGGAGGACTATCGTAAATTTGTAGTCCTGCAAAAGCAAAAGGCATGAAGCCTATAGTGTTCCATGCACTTGGTGACATGGAAAAGAAAGTTCAGGATGATAATCTCAAAACTGTGGAGATATCGAGTCCAATAAGACCAAGTTACGCTGCAAACATTACAAAAATGTTAGTAAAAGCTGGTCTTGATCCTGAAAAAGTATCCACACAAACAGTAGCACCTTTTGACTCTGTGCTAACTCATGCACAAGCCAAATCCCTTCAGCAAGGAAGTCCTATTGTGGTCACAAGAGAAGGATTGGGCTATCAAGCCGCAGAAGAAAAGATCTCTGTAAATATGATTACAGTGGAAGGGGCATCGGATGATGGGATTGAAGATGAGACATATCCCATACCAACACAATCTGAAGAAAGAGGTCAAGCTACAATTGACGAGCTTCACGAAGTCAATCTTGGTGATGAAGGAGAGAATAAGCCAACTTTTGTAAGTGCAAACTTGGCAGAGGAAGAGGCTCAAAAGTACATCTCTTTTTTGAAGGAGTATCGCGATGTTTTTGCATGGACCTACAACGAGATGCCTGGCCTTGATCCTAGAGTTGCAGTTCATAGGCTCGCAATCCATCCTGAGAAACGGCCTGTTAAACAAGCACCAAGAAGGACACGGCCAGAATTGACGTCCCAAATCGAGGCTGAAGTCGATAAACTCCTGACAGCTGGATTCATCAGAGAGGTTAAATACCCGACTTGGTTGGCAAACATAGTCCCAGTCCCGAAAAAGAATGGGAAAATACGGATTTGCATTGATTTTCGCGATCTCAATGAAGCTTGTCCTAAAGATGATTTTCCTTTACCCATCACCGAACTTCTGGTTGATGCAACCACAGGTTATGAAACCTTGTCATTCATGGACGGATATTCGGGTTATAATCAAATCCGAATGGCTCCCGAAGATGAAGAACTGACAGCTTTTAGATCTCCAAAAGGGATCTTTTGCTATACGGTGATGCCTTTTGGTCTGAAAAATGCGGGGGCAACATACCAAAGAGCAATGACGGTGATATTTGGTGATATGTTGCATAACATTGTTGAGTGCTATGTTGATGATCTTGTCGCCAAAACTAGAAATAAGGAAGATCATTTGGAGGACTTGAAGCAAATTTTTGAACGTTTAAGGCAGTACAAGCTCAAGATGAACCCGTTAAAGTGCGCTTTTGGGGTTTGTTCGGGTAAATTCCTTGGGTTTGTAGTTCGAAGCAGAGGAATCGAAATTGATCCTGTGAAAATCAAGGCTATCCTCGAAATGCCTCCCCCCAAAAATTTGAAGGAGTTGAAAGGGTTACAAGGAAGACTAGCCTATATAAGAAGGTTCATCTCTAACTTAGCAGGGCGATGCTTGCCGCTCTCAAGACTAATGAAAAAGGGTGTACCCTTCGAATGGGATCAATCGTGCCAAAATGCATTTGATAGTATCAAGGCATATCTCATGAAACCCCCGGTACTTATGAGCCCAACCAAGGGAAAACCATTGTTGCTGTACATTGCTGCTCTTGACTGCTCATTGGGAGCCCTTTTGGCCCAACATAACGAACAAGGGAAGGAACAAGCTTTGTATTATCTAAGTCGAACTTTGGTTGGTGCAGAACTCAACTACTCTCCGATTGAGAAAACATGTCTCGCTTTGGTGTTCGCCTTGCAAAAGTTAAGACATTACGTCTTGGAGCACGAAGTCAAATTGATATCGAAGGCTGACCCTTTGAAGTATATACTGTCAAGGCCAATACTCTCTGGGAAAATTGCAAAATGGGCTGTAATCCTCCAACAATTTGCAATTGAGTATGTTTCCCAAAAAGCAGTAAAAGGTCAAGCCTTAGCAGACTTTTTAGCAGCGCACCCTATCCCTGATGATTCACCTCTAGCCACTGATCTACCAGATGAAGAGGTCATGCAAGTTGAAGTTCAAAAAGCATGGGAGATGTATTTCGATGGGGCAACAAGGAGTCCAAATGGCCAAAAGCAAGAAAATCTAAAAAATAACAAATCTGGAATCGATGTTGTGTTCGTCACACCAAATAATGCCATAATCCCTCATTCCTTTGCTTTAACAGAAGGATGTTCAAACAATGAGGCAGAATATGAAGCTGTAATTGCTGGGTTGGAATTGGCATTGCAAATACCGATCGAAGAGCTCTTAGTCTATGGAGATTCTGAGTTGGTGATAAAACAGTTGCGTGGAGAATACATTGTTAAAAAAGCAAGCTTAGCCCCATACCACGAAAAGGCTAGCCAATTGCTTTCACAATTCAGGAAAGTGAACATTTTCCATGTTAAAAGAAGGATAAATGCTCAAGCAGACTCCTTGGCAAGTTTGGCTGCCTCACTCTCCCTGCCTGATAGGGAGACAATAATTGTTACAGTTGGAGAAAGAAGAGTTCTACAGCCCTTAACTGAAATCTCAGAAGTACTGCCAGTTTTTGTAGCCACAACAAAAGAAGGTGACGAAGATTGGCGCGAGCCCTTTATAAATTACCTCCAACATGGTAGGCTCCCAGATGACAAAGCAAAAAGGGCAGAGGTAAGACGTCGAGCCACAAAATTCATCATGTGGAAGGACGCATTATACAAAAGATCCTTGGATGGAATGTATATGCGTTGCATAGCCAATGAACAGGCTCATGAAGTTATGGCGGAAGTTCATAGTGGTGTATGTGGGGCACACCAAAGTGGTCCAAAGTTACATATGCAATTGAAACGCCTTGGATACTATTGGCCAACCATGATTTATGATTGCATCAATTATGCAAAAAGATGCCAAGTTTGCCAATATCATGGAAATTTTATCCATCAGCCTCCAGAGCCTTTACATGTGACAACATGCTCTTGGCCATTTGCAGCATGGGGCATTGATGTTATTGGGCCTATCAAGCCATCATCCTCTGCAGGAGATAAATACATCATAGCTGCCACTGATTATTTCTCAAAATGGGCTGAAGCAATTGCTTTGAAAGAAATGAAGAGTGGGAATGTCTCAGATTTCATCCGAACCCATATCATCTATAGGTTTGGGATCCCAGATAGTATCATAATTGATAATGGGCAACCCTTCAGAAGTGGTCCATTATACAAGTTATATTCCAAGTACAGCATAAAAATCAACCATTCTTCGCGATACCATGCGCCTGCCAATGGCTTAGCAGAGGCTTTCAATAAGACTCTATGCAAAATTATCAAAAAGATGGTTGAGCAAAATAAAAGAACTTGGCATGAGAAGTTACAAGAAGCATTATGGGCCTACCGAACTTCGCATAGAACTCCAACTCAAGCAACACCCTATTCTTTAGTGGTTGGGGGGGAAGCCGTATTACCGTTGGAAGTACAAATACCTTCTTTAAGAGTGGCAATACAGGAATCCTTAACGAAAGAAGAAAGTGCGAAAATAAGGATGGTCGAGCTTGAATCCTTGGATGAAAGGAGACTATATGCTCAACAAAACTTGGAGATATACCAGCAAAGAATGGCCAATGCTTTCAATAAGCGAGTTCGGCTTCGTTCATTTAAGAAAGGGGATTTGGTGTTGATGGTTAGAAGACCAATAGTCATATCTCGAAGGACTAAAGGAAAGCTTGAGCCTAAATGGGATGGGCCCTATGTCATTGAGAAGGTCTATTCTAATGGGGCTTATTTGTTGATCACAATGGATGGCGAGCGAATCATCCCTCCCACCAATGCAAGGTTTTTGAAAAGGTATTTTCCTTAAATAAAGGCCCGCTAGGTTGAAAACCCGCAAGGGCGGCCTAGGCAAAAGTTAGGGCACACAAAAAAAAAAAGAAGTCCCGCTAGGTCAAAAACACGACCTAGGCAAAAATTAGGGCAAACAAAATAAAATGGGTGGTTCTAGGAATGCACATGATTGGCTGGGGTGTATGTGCCAACCTAGTTGGGATATACATCTTTAGTAATGATGCAATTAATCCTAGATCCTTCATAAAAAAAAAAAAAAAACCACCAATGGTGCAGTATGTGGCTAAACTGCTAAAACACCTCACCGAAATCCAAGGTGATAAATCTAAGGATACTCCTGGCCCGCAAGAGTTTAAACTGTGAACGGCAAAACAACCCCAACAAACCAAACAAACCATACTCCTGGCCCGCAAGAGTTTAAACTGTGAACGGCAAAATAATCTCAACAAATAAATCATGCTCCTGGCCCGCAAGAGCTTAAACTGTGTACGGCTAAACAAAGTCTAAAATCCATAATTCACGACGTTATTCAAAGGTGCAAAACTATATTACTAAAAGAAGCTCAATCCATCAAAGAAGCTCTAGCAGCATCAAGTGCTCCTTTCACAATATCATAATATGCACTTTTCTTCTTGCATTGCTCAAGAAGATCCAAGGCGACATGAAGATCCTTATCAGATTTGGAAATAGTCTTGAAAAACTTGGTTAAATCACTTTGGGAAGAAGAATGCTTGGCCTTGCATGAGGACAATTCAAACTCGAGTTTTTTTGAGTAACTCCTTCGTACGAGCAATCTCCTTTTCAAGACTGGTGACGCGCTCTGAAAGATTTGAGACAGAAGAAGTCATCTCCTCATAAGAACTTGCCATCTCTTCAAAATTAGTCTTTTTGATCTCATATTGGGCTTGGTCTACACACAAAAAAACAAAAGAAGAAAAAAAACAAAAAAAAAAACAAACGTGGCCTGTAGATACGAAGCCCTCAAAGAAGAAATCACACAAAAAGAAAAAGGCCTACGGAAAAGGCTTACAAAAAAAATTTATACACAATATCCATGATATATGGAAGTATCACATGAAAAAGGGTAGCCCATGCGAAACCCCAAAAAGAAGAGGCCATATAAAAAGCCTATGAAGAAAGAAAAAAAAAAGAAAGAAGAAAGAAAGAAAGAAAAGTCAGCACTAAAAATAATAAATAAATAAAGTGCTCAAAAAATGGCTGTTGCCACAAAAAAAAAAAAAAAAAAAAGAAGAAGAAAAAAAAAAAAAAAAAGGTTCATGCCTTGCGAAGTCAAAAGACCAGGCCACCAAAAGCTCGAGTTCAGGTAAACAAGGACTCGCAAAAAATGATGCACATTTGAGATATGAAGAAGTGCCAAGAAATCGTGACTCGTGCAAGTCAAAACTTGCTTGCACGACTCACGAGGGGCATTTGTTGGCACATAAATTTCAACCAAAGATTGGTGAATATTATTAATGTATCATATGTTGGGCTTGCGAACTAAAAGGCATATAAAGAGCCTAAAAGCATGTTGACCCAGCGAGCCCGCGAATCAACAAATACATGTTGGCCCGACAAGCCTAGCGAGGATATGAGCCTGCGGAAGAAGGCATGTTGGCCCGACAAGCCAAGCGAGTATATGAGCCCGCGGAAGAAGTAACGTGACTACAAATCAATTGAACCATGTAAGCCCATATCTCGCAGGGCCTACAAATCAAATATTCAGTTGAACCATGTAGGTCTGCATTTCGCAGGCCCTACAAAACAAATATGGGTTCACGTAGTCTCAAATTAGTACGTAGAGCCCAATAAACACTCCTGTAGAAGCAGAAGAATATCATAAGATGGATGTCATCTGATGCAACCAACATTCAAAATTGAAAAAGATTGAGGAGATATGATATCATCCTATCCTCTGGCAACAACTATTCAAATTCAAAGGAATTATTTGGCGGCCAAGCATCTGATGAAAGGAGCCCCTATAAATATGAGGTCCATCATCAAAGGAAAGGGACCTCTCTCTCTCTCTATCTGTAGACGGCCTCTATCTCTCTCTCATCTATCTATCATCCATCAGTGGATCACCTACATCTCAGACCTAAAAAAGTCTCTCATCTACCTCAAAATCTCAAACCTCAAACCTCATCTTTTCACCATCATACTCTCCATTCAAGCAAAACCACTACAATCTACAACCACCAAGCAACCTACCCGCTCACTACCACCTGCAATCTTTAGCAAACTTCGAAGATCAGTAAGAGTAAGAATACCAAGTGATAGGTAAAGGGTTCCAATCCCTCTAAATGTATCAAATATTCTATGTTTTGATGTAAACAAGGGTTTTAAACCCCAATCATCAATAAAATTAAATTGTTCTGGTCTTTTTTCCTGTTCTTTATTCTTCATTAATCGGAGGTTTTACTTTTGTAGTATGTAATTAACGATTTGAAATCCAAATCGGAAATAGGAGCCTACATATAAATAAACAACATTGTTCGCTTGAACAGTGGATATTTGAGATATGGATTTCGAAGTGTGGGTAAATTCTACGGTTCAAAATTTATGTCTACACCGATATCGTTGAGGGCGTTTACGAAACGTTCAATTTTGCTTTAGAATTTAAGCTTGCGAAATTGGACATTTCGTAAACGCCCTCAACGATATCGATTGGAGCTAATTTTTTACAAGGACCTAAAATAAAATATTTTGAACAAAATGAGCGATTCCGATTATCTTTGTTGGACCCGAGACGGGCCCAAAAGCGCGCTGTCTGTACACAACTTGCTGTACCAGTAGCACAACTCTTTTTATTATTTCCCAGTCAACTTTCTCTCTCTCTCTCTTCTGCCTTCAATCTCTCTCTCTCTCTCTCTCTCTCTCTCAATATTTTATAGTATTTTGTGAAGATAGAGATAATAATAGAGAGGATTGGTGTGGGATTGAGAGGGATTTGAGTAAGTAAAATGAAAAAAATAGACTTTTGGGTAGGTAAAATACCAAGTGCTTGGTGTACATGCTCTCATAAATGTAAAATACCTATCTTTTTACCTAATCTGGTGCAAGTGACTTTTTAGGTTTTTGCTCTCTACAATAACTAATATTCTCTTTTAAAGAGCCTGGTGTACATGCAGGTTGAGCCTAATTGGTCTCGGTAATAACTGACCCAAACAAAGGCCACAAAAAGCCGAATGGAGATGCTTTTAAGGTTGAGCCTAATTGGTCTCGGTAATAGCTCAATAGGTTTGGGTGTATGACTTAGACACATAATCCTTTCAAATGGTCTTTGCTCCCGTACTCAATCATCGCTTTGCTCTTGCGTTTTCAATCCTCGCACTCACGAATTTTAGTTATTTTGTAGAGTTTTGAAAAACACTTTCACGCTCCTGCTCGCGCTTTTGCACCCGCACGTTCATCATATGACTTAGGTGTAGAATAGGTCCTAGGGTCTAGGTTAGTAGGGTGGGTCCCACTAGACTAGGGTACTAGTAGTAGTAATTTCCGAATCAAACAAAAATCAAGTCACCATATGTATGAATACACATATATATATAGTCACATAGTAATCAAGATGTACGATTAAACATTGGAGTTTATTATTTATTTTAATTTAGGAATTGAATGCTACAAAAACCTTCAGAGGAAATTTAACAACTCCAAATTCGAGGTAAAGTTGGACATTATTTTCTTGAGTGGATGTCAAATTTAAAGATGTCAATATTTCACATTAGCCTTAAAAAAATTGACACCTCCAAATCTAAAGCCAGTGTTGAAGACGCTCTTCATAGACAAAATAGCTGTTTTTAGGTGTTAAATAAACACAGGGGCTTGAGTTTGTGCAAAAGAAACAATTGATTAATTAACTAAACAGAGTGTAATTACTTAAAAGTTTTCTGAAACAGATGAACGAGAAAACCCTGGTTCATTGTTTGATTGTATAGACTATATAGTCTCTGTAATAGTCCCGCGCCAGTTGACCTATTAAAAACATCTGTCTAATCACGTGACTCAAAAAATTAACTTCAAGTTATACAGTATCTGTTTGGATTTTCTTATATATGGAATTCACTTTCCACATCTTCCCGATGTGGGATGTGGGACTCCATAGTGTCGGTATCAAATCACTTGTTAGGGTTGGAATTTACTTTGCAGAAAATGAACTTGCACAGACACGGAAACAAAGTGTCGCTTTTTTTTTTTAGATGAGGTGTCCGGGTCAACTTATGCGCACCTCAACTAATCCTAAAATAAAATAAAAAAACAAAGTTTCACGACATCTATTTTGTACTTGTGTAGGAGCAGACTGAACAATGATAGGCTCAGTTTGGATGACTGGAATCTTCAATAGGAATAGGAATGTGATTACTAGGAATCAAATTCCTAGGAATTTTATTGAGTGGGAATAGGAATATGATTGCTAGGAATACAATACCTGAAGTAATTTCATTCCAGTGTTTGGATTAGTTCAGTAATCTTCTGCAGGAGTCAATTTTTTTTGGAAATTATCAAAGTCAATATTTCCTTTTTTTATAGATTGAGCCAGGAATCTAATATTCCCATGGGGTAAGGGAGGGATCAAATTCCCACTCTATCTGGTAATGTGATTCCTGGTTGTGAATATAATGTTGTTTGGGTTCCTTTTGTAATATTATTTTAGGTTAAGGGTAGTTTAGTCATTATAGTTTTAGGGCTTTTTCCTTGTATTTATCTGGGTTCTCTTTCTTGTAAACGATAGAAGTTATATTTGAAATGTTTCATGGTATCAGAGCCCAAACTGGGCTAATCGTATCTTCCCGCCAGTAGACCTCCAATCGCATCTTCTCCTCTATCTTCTCTCCTCTATGGGCTGCACACTCTCTTCTCCGGTCGATATCGATACCGTACTGCACTGGTGACCTCCTACACAACCAGACGACCAACGAAGATCGTTTTCTGACATTCAGCGACTTCTATTTGCACTCTGTTTTGCTGGGTCTCTTGCTCTGCACACGAAATCCCTCTCTCTTGAATGTTCAGGTATTTCGAACCCAGATTTTTTTTTTTTCTTTTGGCACTGATTGAGGAAGCTAGATCACTTTCGTACCTTGTTCTATCGTCTTAAGCACTGGTTGAGAGATTTCTATCGCTTTTGAGCCCTGGTTTATAGTTTCTGCACTGTTCTGTACTTGAATCTACTAGGTTACCACATTTAAGATCTGTACTCGAACCTACTGCGTTCGATTCTGTCTGGGTTAACACCTTTGAACTTTCAGTACTGTTCTGTTCTGTCTGATCGTGTTCTAGTGCTCACTATGTCAGAAGATAAAGTAATTAATGTTCGGTTGAATGGTGGTAATTATTCGTATTGGGCAAGTGTGATGAAGAATTTTATTGTCGGTAAGGAAGTGTGGGGTCATGTGACAGGCCTTATTGTGAAACCTCCTCCTGTGAATGTGAAAGATGATGATCCTACTTATGCGGCAAAACATGCAGAGTATGTCAAAAACTTTGGCAAATGGGAAGTTGAAAATGCACGCATTCTTACATGGTTTCATAATTCTTCCGAACCTAGCATCGGAATGAACTTTTCAAGGTATGAGACTGCCAAGGAAGTTTGGGATTACTTAAAAAGGATGTATCTTGAGTCCAACTTTGCAAAGCAATATGAACTTGAGGGCTCTATTCGACGGGCTACGCAGGGAGATAAATCCATTCAGGAATTCTACAATGAAATGACTCAATATTGGGATCAATTGATGCTAATGGAACCCGTAGAATTGCAGTCTCTTGATTTCTATGTAGCATACCGTGAGAAACAGCGTCTTGTACAGTTTCTCATGGCCCTCCGTGATCAATTTGAGCCTCTTCGGGGGGCCATCCTTCATCGTTCTCCCCAACCTACAGTTGATGGTGCCGTTCATGAGCTCATAGCTGAGGAAACTAGGTTCAAGGTTGGGTCTGCTGTAGCTCCCTCTCAATCTGTATTTGTTGCGCCATCGGTTCAGCCTACTTTGTATATGGCACCTCTCTTGCCTACACCGTCTTCTCACTTGATTCAGGTTACCGGCAAGCCTAAACCTCGTGTTGCTGTGGATGAATGTAGCTTTTGTCACCAAAAAGGGCACTGGAAGCATGCATGTCCAAAATTGTTACAGATGACAGGTAGCACTCCTCGTTCGAAGCCCACCTCCTCCAGGCCTACACAGCAGCATTCTCGGCCCACACAGCAGTACGTTCGTCCTCCGGCTGCTTTCGTAGCTCCTGCAATTGATAGTATTCCACAGTATCCCTCTTTTGAGCAGTATCAAGAGTATCGTGCGTTTTTGGCCGCCACCCAAGGAGGTCATTCTCAAGCTTCTGCTATGACCACTACTCCATCAGGTTTGCATGGTTCCTATACCACAGGTATCCTACCTACCACATGGATTTTTGATTCTGGTTGCTCCCACCATATGACTCCTGCGTTGTCATTATTAAGCCATTGTATCTCTCCTGCTTCTCCCATTAGTATTTCCACTGCAAATGGCTCTCCTATGCATGTCGTCTCTATAGGTTCTATCGTCCCGTCTCCATCTTCCTCCCTGTCTATACCAAATGTGTTCTATGTTCCTCATTTATCTCTTAGTCTTATTTCTATTAGTCAATTGTCTGATTCCGGCTTTGATGTCTTGTTCTCTTCTTCTGGCTGTGTTGTGCAGGATCAAATGTCGAAGAAGCAGATTGGGACCGGGCGTAGAGTTGGCGATCTATATGTTTTGGAGACTTTGCATGTGCCTATTGAGTCTACTACCACTGTTATGTCATCCTTTTGTTTAAATCAGGAGTCTTCCCCCTTTTATCTTTGGCACTCTCGCTTAGGGCATTTATCTAGTGAACGTTTGAAACTTTTACTTAAGTCTGGCTTTTTGGGAAACATTTCTGCAAGCGATATCTCTGAATGCAGTGGTTGTAAGTTTGCCAAGATGTCTGCTTTACCTTTTAATAGAAGTACTTCTGTTTCTACTTCTCCGTTTCAGCTTGTTCATACAGATTTGTGGGGTCCTTCCCCAATTGCTACTAAAGGTGGTTCTCGATACTATGTCTCCTTTGTTGATGATTATAGTAGGTTTACATGGGTATATTTGTTGACACGCAAGTCAGATTTTTACCAAGTATATCGCAATTTTCATTCCATGGTTCAAACTCAGTTTTCAACAGAAATCAAAGTTCTTCGCTCTGACTTAGGCGGAGAATACTCTCTTGGTGAGTTCACACAATTCTTAGCTTCTCTTGGCACCATTCATCAATCTTCTTGTACCGACACTCCCGCTCAAAACGGGCGTGCTGAACGCAAGCATCGTCACCTTTTAAATACTGCACGGTCTCTTCTTCTTTCCTCTTCTGTGCCTGCCGCCTTTTGGGGCGAGGCTGTACTCACTGCAGCTTATCTTCTCAATCGGATGCCTACTCCGCTTCTCTCTGGTTCTTCCCCATATGAACGACTCTTTGGTCAGGTTCCTAACTATTCTCTTCTTCGTGTGTTTGGCTCCACTTGCTTTGTCCTTCTTCCTAAAAAGGATCGCACTAAGCTTAGTGCTCGTAGTGTCTTATGTGTCTTCTTGGGGTATGGCATCCAACAAAAGGGTTACCGTTGTTATGATCCTGTGACCCGAAAGTTGTACGTGTCTCGGCATGTTACTTTTCTCGAACGTCTCCCCTTCTTCTCTCTCCCATCCAAACCCGTTAGTGTCGTCAAAGAGGATCTTGTGCATATTGATCCATTCCCCACGGATGTTCCTACAGATGAGTATGTTCGTACTCTCGAAGTGTCTGATATTCCTGTTGCCCCTCCTACTTCTTCTAGTTCCAACCGCATTCCTCCTCTTCCCAAGCATTATGTCCGTCGCGGTCGTACAACTCCTCGTCCTCCCTCTGCTTCGGAAGACTCTGATCCACCAGAACGCCGGTATCCCTCTCGTGATCGTCGTCCATCGGTAAAACTTCTTGGCTTCACTAATACTTGTTTTTCCTCTTCTTATCGCAATTTCTTATCTCTCATACATACTCATTTTGAACCTCGTTCTTACAAAGAAGCTTGTAATGATCCTAACTGGGTGACTGCCATGAATGACGAACTCACTGCTCTTGCCAATACTCAGACTTGGGACTTGGTTCCTCTCCCGGCCGGTAAGAATCTCATTGGATGCAAATGGGTTTACAAAGTAAAGACTTATTCTGATGGTTCTTTGGAGCGGTACAAAGCCCGCTTAGTTGCCAAGGGGTTCTCTCAAGAATATGGTATTGATTACGAGGAGACTTTTGCTCCTGTTGCAAAAATGACATCTATTCGTCTTTTGATTTCTGTGGCTGCTACGCACCAATGGCCTCTCTTTCAGCTGGATGTTAAAAATGCCTTCCTCAATGGTCATCTATCTGAGGAAGTTTATATGCGTCCTCCTCCGGGTCTCCCTCATGCCACCGGCCTTGTTTGTCGCCTCCGTCGTGCTCTGTATGGGCTCAAACAATCTCCTCGTGCTTGGTATGCACGTTTTCATGATGTCGTTTTACAGATTGGTTTTCAGCCTAGCACTCATGAATCTGCTCTTTTTGTTCGTCGCACTTCTCGTGGGTTGGTTCTCATATTGCTCTATGTTGACGACATGATCATCACTGGGTCTGACTCTGCTGCTATTGATGAAGTGAAACATCACTTGTTTCACGAATTTGAGATGAAGGACTTGGGACTTCTTCGGTATTTTCTTGGCATTGAGGTTGCCTCCTCTCCAAAAGGTTATCTCTTGACTCAGACTAAGTATGTGACTGACATTCTTCATCGTGCTCAACTTACTGATGACAAAAACGTTGATACTCCCATTGAGTTACATGCCAAGTTCTCTGATTTTGATGGGGTTCCTCTTGCTGATCCTACCGAGTATCGTGAGCTTGTTGGTTGTCTTGTTTATCTCACCGTCACTCGACCGGATATTGCCTATGCTGTGCATATTGTTAGTCAGTTTGTTTGTGCCCCTCGGTCTACTCATTGGGCTGCCTTGCTTCGTATCCTTCGTTATGTTCGTGGCACCATGGTTCAGTGTTTATTTCTCTCTTCCTCTTATTCCGATTTGACTCTCCGGGTTTATGCCGATGCTGATTGGGCAGGTGATATCTCTGATCGAAAGTCCACCTCTGGCTTCTGTGTTTTCTTGGGTGATTCCCTTATTTCCTGGAAAAGCAAGAAGCAATCCGTTATTGCTCGTTCCACTGCGGAAGCTGAGTATCGTGCCATGGCCCATGCCACCTCTGAAATTGTTTGGCTCCGCTGGCTTTTATCGGATATGGGTGTCACCATCTCCTCCCCTACACCTCTCTTTTGTGACAACAAAAGTGCAATTCAGATTGCCCATAATTCAGTTTTTCATGAGCGCACGAAGCATATTGAAATTGATTGTCACTTTGTTCGCCATCATCTCCAATCTGGCGCAATTACTCTACCGTTTGTCTCCTCCTCTCTTCAGTTAGCCGATTTCTTCACCAAGACGCACACCACCGCTCGGTTTCTCTTCCTCCTTGGCAAACTCTCGATGCTCTCCGGGCTCGCATCATGAGTTTGAGGGGGGGTGTGAATATAATGTTGTTTGGGTTCCTTTTGTAATATTATTTTAGGTTAAGGGTAGTTTAGTCATTATAGTTTTAGGGCTTTTTCCTTGTATTTATCTGGGTTCTCTTTCTTGTAAACGATAGAAGTTATATTTGAAATGTTTCAGGATGTGTTGTCAGGAATCACAATCTTATTCCTATCTCTCCCAAACATGGGAATCCTAAGAGTGCGACATTACATTCCTATTCATGTTCCTTCCAAATGTCGGAATCATGGAAGTATGGTATCACATTCTCATTCCTTCTCAAGATTCCTACCATCCAAACTGAGCCTTAAGGCTCAAGCTGACAGTTTTCCTGAAATCAACTAATGTGTCAAACACTGCTTCCGGCATTGGGAGAAACTTTTATGTATCCCCCTATACAAGGGGGTTGGTATTCTCTCCGGAAAGTTTCTAATTTTCCGGCCATTTTCGGTTCGCATTTGGATGATCGGCTCCGTTCATTTTATAAAGTTCGGCAAGAACCTTAATCAAACCAAAAATCGTGTTCATCGGACTTTAATAGATATATGATCGGCACACGTGAAAATTGAAGAAAATCAAAACCGAGTCCAAAAACACACTGAATCGAAACCCAATTTTGTTTTTTTTCACAATTTTCACATGTGCCGATCATGTATCTACTAAAATTCAATAAACACGATTTTGATATGATTAAGATTCTCGCCGAACTCTACATAATAAACGGAGCCGATCATCCAAATGTGTACGAAAATTAGAAAATTAGTACCAGTTTGAAATGCTGGCCTACTTATGGCTAGACCATGATCAGTTGATTCAGTTTCACTTATGCGCCTTAATTGTGGGGAAATAAGACATTTGCCTAGGCTAATGGATCAATGCATGGTTGTGCTTGGCTGAAATAGAATTCCACTTTCAGATTTTTGGGGCATCTTTTCTTTAACCAAATGCAAATACAACTTAAACATTAGAAAGGAATGAGATGTTCTTAAGATCTACGGGTCAACGATATGGTATCATCGAAAGAAGAAATTTCATGCGAAGAATCCGAGGTGCTTTTACAAGATTCGGTAAGTTACCGGGTAGTAAATTAGCCGACAAGTGCAGAATAGCATAATACCAGACAGTAAGATGGGAAATACGTGAATGCTTGGGCTACCTTTATGAGGTAAAATTCAAGTTCAGCGCGCAAGTGAAAATAAGGAGATCAATTTCCCAAGCAAAAGGGCTGCAATATTATTTATAGATACTCATGACTTACAACTGACATGATGTCCATACTGTACCCTCTCCCAGTTACAACATAAACCTCCATTTCTCACACTACATCAAGTTCACTGGAATAGCAAAACCCTATTCCTCCCTTGCCCCCCACTTTTCTCCCCAAATATCTGAATGTCCCTCAGTGGTCATGGTAAAATTGAGAGACATGGCAGTGTACCTCTGTCGTGCTGGAACTGTCAACTCCTTTAGGAATGGAGCTTGGAGGCATCATAGAAGCCTCGATATCCTTCCCATCTGAGTTTGTAAATTTGAGGAAATTTTCAATGTCCTTATCTGAGCTTCCTGTTCTCCTGTGGAACCATTTATGGGGGTGTGCTTTTGGCCTTTGGTCACTAATGGCAATAGCAATGTCATTTGGGAAAAGGTCACGCAGCACAAAGGCGTGGAGAACAGTCGTTACAAGCAGCCATGTAACGACGACAGTGGAAATGGCAGTGAGTAGTACAGAAAGAGATTTCGTTACTACGTTTGGTACCTCATTGGAGTACTTGATAGTTGCAACGGCAGCTCCAGTCATAGGGAATGTGTAGGCCCACCAAGCCAACGAGAACCTATACAAACCAACAAAGGAACCTCAGAAAGTTAAGACACAAGGATGAATTATGGATAGCTACAAGTAACACACAAGAGGGGGGGGGGGGGTGTGTGGTGCGGGTGAGTAACTATACCTGAATCCTCGAAAGAAATTGACACGAACAGCCTGTAGTAACAAAGAAACAAAGTAGACTCATTAGTCATTAGTGAGGCAACTATTGCAGAATGAAATTTAATAGATATTCAGAATGGTACGAAAAGGGAAGGACTCAACACTTCTGCCGGGGTGGGGGTGCAACTTGGTTCCATTTAACATCAACCAGATACTGAGGTTACCGAGCTCTCTTCTAGTTGTTCAAACCGTAATTCTGTTGAGGTCTGACTTTTTAAAACAAGTATGGGGGGCTTCCTAAATTGATTTGGACTAATCCTCTTCACTTCTAAGCATCTATGAGTCATGGCATCCACACATTGGAACTTTGGACATACACTGAGTGAGTACTAACAGGTTGGAAATGGGAGCATGCATTGCAAGAAGAGACATAAAATTGGAATAGCTCACTACATGACGCCATACATTCGGTCATGTGTTAGGTGACCGATATAAATTCCCTCTTCACAAGGGTAAGGCAATAAAAAAGAATGTCCAAAATAGTTTCAGTTTCTTGACCAAAAGTCTGACTAGGGTTCAACATCTCTAAGACAAATGATTCTTAGGGTAGGGTGGTTGTTTAATTCTAGATTTGCACAACTTCTTGCAGCCCTAATTGAGCTGTAAATGTCATTCCCACTTATGTATCAGGCGAACATGATTTTGACTCTATAATGGATGATGCAAGATAATTTAAGGATTCAAGGCTCCTTCACCAATTATTGTAGCGTTTCAGGGAGAAATAAAATGAGACTGAGTGCGGGACTTGGCTAAGAATACCCATGCTCGTCTCCTAATCATGACATACAACCCCAGGCTAGAAAATTTCTCAACTTAAAATGGAATTTCTTTTGTACCATTTAAAAAATTCAAAAAAGTTGTTTTTTTGTTCCCATGTAATGACAGCTACAAGTTTCTAAAATGAATTGCAGTGCCACCGTTTTTGTCATTGCTGCAGATAAAGCAATCCCCAAGACAACAAATGCCAAAATGATTCTATCCAAGTTATGATGTAGATATAAAGTAAATGCTCATGATACGAGTGACAAGAAGACTAACCAGTGAGAAATAAAGGAACAAAGCAATAAAGTAAGCAATCCGTGACCCATAATCAAAGGAGCCTTGAATCCTCGCCCATGCCATCGAAGCAACACTGGGTGCGGCGACAAACAGAAAGAAAACTGGATGGAGCTCCTTTGGGAGTGTCTCATTCGTTGGAAGTCTCTGATAGAGAGTTACAAATAAGACTGTATAGTGAGCCAATCCAACTGCAAAGAAGAATATCGGTCCTTCTTTCAGCCCCATAGACGCACCCAATAAAGCCCCCACGAAGTTCCCGACAACAGACAGGTGATTTGAAGGATTTGCCACCATTGAAAGTTTCCTTTGTCCTCCTGACATCCACTGTCCATAAATCTTAAGCTCTAGGCAAAAGATTGGCGTCATGAGAATATACCAGAGAGCCGAATGTATGTTTTGAGCAATGGATGGTGGGACTCCAAGAACTAAGAACAACAAGGCTATCCATGGGGCGAAGAAGTAGTTAATACGGACGGGATGATAGTATTCACGGCGAACCGCTTCAAAGTAGAATATGACTTTGAGCATGTAGGTGAAAAATACTGTGGCTACCAGAGCAACAGCTATGCACCAAAGGACGAGGTTTACGCCCAGGCTCACAAGAAGGAACTTCATGGAGGGAGACATGGCCAGGGTTTTCCACAGAATGGCTTGGCTGCCAACCCCGAGGCAAATACCGAATGAAGAAACAGGAAAGCGTAGAAGAAACGGCCACCACTGGTCTTCTGGAAGCAGGATTTCTTCTGAAGCCTGTGAAGCGAAATTCGTTTTTCTTAACACTTTGACGTTAATGTCCAGTATTTACAAAAGGAAAATTACTAAATCACATTGCAAAATTTAAAAATGTTGGCATATCAAATATGATAGTACTATAAAGGGATTAAAAACACTTGGCAGAAGGATTGTTATTCTTTCGCGATTTTAGTACATTGACCAAGTGTAGAAGAGGGTCTCATTCATAAATATAAAGTGATGCATCGGATTAAAATGACGTGTTTTCCTGCAATGAATCGCCACCAATAGAATCGTATACCTTCGATTTTTGTTTTAAAGGAACAAACTTGCAAAAAAAATTTTGGGGATAGAAAACACATACCCTGAGGGTATCTAACTCAGGTCCTTCCAAGGCATCGAAGTATCGATGCGCAGGCAAAGTCTCCACCTCTACGTTCTGCACAGTGTTCGCCTCTTGTCCTATTTCCCGAGACTTTCCACGCAAATTTGATAGCTGCCCTTCCAACTTACCGGAGCATGTTTTGAAAGAATCGAAGCTTTTATCCCTCGGCCTTTGGATCCTTGGATTCTTTGGTGGGAGATGCAGGAGGCGACTTGGAAATAATCCACTTGCTGCAACTGCCTCATCAAATGCAGAACCAGTTGGCATTGACTGACAATGAAATTTCGCCTGTTCAGTGCCGGACGTTGTAGGATTTGCAATATCACTGTCGAAAATCTTTCCGTCTTGATCTCTGAAGAGAACTCTTTTAGTGCTCTGTAAGTGAACTTCCACTGGGGAAGATGGCATACTGATAGAAACCGAACGCATTTTCAACAACAGCTGTTTTTTGGTTGAAGTGTGTTTAAAAGTACCCTCTGTGACGCTGATTCCTTGCTCCGCCACTGATTGATGATGATAAATAAGAGACGGTCTGTGTGTTCGAATTGAGTGACCCTGAGATTCTCTGAGAACATTTGAAATAGCGTAAATAGCGTACATGCAATGGACAAATATGACTTCACACCAACATTAATTTGAAATAACAAGTTGCCATTAAAAGACAGCCAGCCTCAAGAAGAAAAACAAAACTTCCACAGTTGACTAAAGCTTATGACTCCCTGTGAAAAGTGACACGGCGAAATGAAATAAACACGGGGTAGATAGCATTTCAGCAAACGAGATAAACACTTGAATTTACGAGCCCTCCTTAAAATGTGTTGGGAAGAGAGAGAGAGAGAAACTCTATAAATTTATTGAATCAAAAGATGCGTATGCCCTTAGGCTTAAAAGAAAATAAAGGAAGAGAAAAGAAAATTAAAAAGAATTTCCCTCCCATTGTTTGGTTCGGAGAGAAAGATGGGAGAAAATAACAAATTCAAGTTTTCTGAACAATAAACTTGTCCTCCCACTTTCTTTTCTTTTCTTCGAGTGCCGAACAGATGCGTTAAATAAATACGGCAATTACCTCGGAGACGAAGGCTTTGACTTGGTCTGGAGACGAAGGCTTTGACTTGGTCTGGAGACGAAGCAAGACAATTGTTTGGAAACCAAAATTAAAAAGAAATAAGACGTCTTAGCAAAATCAGGAAAATAGTAAAATTAGAAACGTGCGAAACAAGGCAGCAATAATTTAGGTCCACTGCCGATCAAAAAAATTTCCAAAATAAAGTACTGCAAAGTCAACTTTGACACGGTCCAATTGCTCCAGAAAAATTCTCCGTGACTTGTTATGTACCCCTCTGCCCGGAGAGCGGTTCTTTAGCAAAGTACTGGAACAAATTGACCGCATTAAATTAAATAACCCTCCCCGCCTTCTATAATAATACTAGTGCCATGCCGACGCGCTACGGGTGTGACATTATAATTATTCGGAACGCGATTACAATAGTGAGAAGATTTCATTTTCTGGAAATATGTAGTTATTGTCAAGGGAAACAAATGTTTGTCAACTAAAAGCATCATGCGAAACAAGATTGTTTTGCTAATTTAGTGTAAATTTGATATGGTATGATCAATTAAAAGAAACTATTGGGAAGCAGAATTATGCTAACTATATGGGTGATTGATATCATCGACCATTTCAGCATATATTTTGCATGCAATATTCCCATTGTGTATGTAAATTAGAGAGTTCTTGACTCTTAAAGTGAAGGGACATACCTTTTGAGTAAATCCAAACCCTTCTCTTTTCCAAGCTGTTCAACATGAACTATCAATGGTTACCTATTGTTATTACTGCTGATTCAGAATAATCCATTTATTTGGATTTTGAACTTTGAAAATGTTTTCTTGATCAGTTGGTATAAATCATAAGGAGACGAAATGATTCAATTATCTTGAATAATAACAGTATGAATAAACAAAATGAATAAAGGACCATGATGGAAAATATCTAACGACTAGTGCATTGCCCGTGCCTGAAGGCACGACTCGAACAATCAGCTCAGACAAATATGCTATTGGATTCAAGTGCAAATATCCGTTGCCCAACGATTCCAACTATGCGAAAACAATAATCCAAGCATATTCATTGACCTAGTTAACTTGAATAAGGAAATAAAGAAGAAAAATAACTTACCGATCTCCAACTTGTGCCCATACACAAACTCAATGAAAAAAAAATGATACGCAACTTAGAGAATGTGTGCCATGAGGAGATATATAAAAAGAACACACAAAAATATGTTATATTCACAAAAGGCGTCATTCCAATGTTGGCACAGGTTCTACGATTAAAAACTGTACACTGATGTATCATGTCTTTTGATTTAATTAAGGTTTCAAAACTGAACACTGACCCTGTACCTAAAGACACTATTTCAGAAGCATTGACCCAAAATAATGTAGAATTTTCTTGCACCATCAACAGTAAAATTGCTTGCTCTCAATAAAAGATAATATTCAAAGAATCAAGCAAACCCAATTTTTTTTTCTAGATAAATCACAAAAAGATTTGGTCAATAGCAAGAAATTAGGTTTAGAAGCTGTTATTCAGAATCAAAGAGCATTCATGAAGTTACTACCACTTAAAGACATTCCTAAACAACATAGCCTATTGAATTTAGAACAAATCAACATTAATGTAAAGGTAAGAATAAAAAGGGCTTCATTTTGCTTTCATGATCAGCGCGCAGCCTGGGAAACAAATACCTGAAGGCTACCATAGAAACCAAAGCACCCGCTAAAGGCCAAAAAAACCATTGCATTGAACCAACATAATACACGGAACATGCGGAGCAAAAAAACATAATACACGAAACATGCATACAACCCATACTTTGACCTGACCCAAGGTCTAAAGGCATGAAATTGAAAAGGAGAGGGGGTTTAATTACTAAAGTTGTTTTCCCACCAATTCTTTCATAGGAGTGTATTTCTTTGTTTTCTCTCAAGTTGTAAGTAAGAGCAGCGATGGAAACCTTCATTCCTTTGATCCAATGACTATAACCTTATCACCAAGTACGATCGAATAACTGTAGATGCATTTTTGTTTGTATGCTTAGACATTTTGGTGGAAAACTGCTCTGTTTTATAATATAGATGATGATCATATCAAAATTTCCTTATTACGTACTCTTTCTATAATATAGATGCCCAAATCATGAAATCAATTATGGCATTTCTTTGGTCAATAAAATTTAAATTAAAACTTACTCGTATTTAGGTGGTCATATAGGATAGGTAGGATATACTTGCATGTGCAATTAGTGCTTAATTTAGGTTTCGGAGAAGTAAACAAAATTAAATCAAAAGGAAGGAGATATGTTTAGTCTTCTCCCATATTAGGAAAATGTGTAAAACTTAAAAGAAAATCATCTTTAATGCTAGCAATAGGTCAACATATAATTTGGAAGTTTGGAAAACATTTACACTACTGTAGATTTATACATTAGGAAATATTCATTCGATCCGACGGCTACAAAGTTAATAGGAAGTATGATCGAACGGTTGTAGAGTGTGCTCTGTTTGTATGAATAGACATTTTAATAGAAAACTGTTCTGTTTTATAATATAGATATAATTTTATCAAGAAACTATATATCACATAAATCATGGGTTCTCTTAAATCGAAATTTGTTTAGTTGATTGGTTTAGCTAATTACAATAATCATGGGATCTCTTGAATGAAAAATTCGTTGAGCTTTTCTTTTTATCCTATCTTTGACTTCAGAACTATGATACGTATGGAATCAGATTACGTAAGACGAATGAGGGAGGCATATTCCCATGTTTGGTCTTCAAAGAGCAATATATTACCTTTCCAAATTATCTTTCCTTTGACTTTTAAAATTTTTAAAATTTACTCTACCAAATTAACTAAGATTGTAGTTAATATTTTTTAGAGCAAATAAAAAGAAAATCTTAGGCCATGTGTTCCTCCCACGGCTCTCCTCATGAAAAGTCATTCTGCAATAATAAATAGCATATCTATACTTCTATAATATATAATAAAAATGCAGTTACCTTCAGTAAAAAGGAACTCTCTCTTCTTTTTTTTTTGGCAGAAGGAAAGGAACTCTCTCCTTAACACTATGCTACTGGATTCACATGCAAATATCAACCCATTGCCCAACGATTCCAACTATGCGAAAAAAATATTCCAAGCATATTCATTGACCTAGTTAACTTGAATCAGGAAATAAAGAAGAAAAACAACTTACCGGTCTCCAACTTGTGCGCATGCACACTCAATGGGAAAAAAATGATACGCAACTAAGAGAATGTGTGCCATGAGGAGATATATAAAAAGAACACACAAAAACATGTTATATTCACAAAAGGCATCATTCCAATGTTAGCACAGGTTCTACAATTAAAAATTGTACACTAATGTATCATGTATTTTGATTTAAGGTTTCAAAACTGAATAGTGAACCTGTACCTAAAGGCACTATTTCAGAAGTATTGACCCAAAATAATGTAGAATTTTCTTGCACCATCAACACTAAAATTGCATGCTCTCAATCAAAGATAATATTCAAAGAATCAAGCAAACCCAATTTTTTTTCCTGGATAAATCACAAAAAGATATGGTCAATAGCAAGAAATTAGTTTTAGAAGCAAGAGAAAGGTTTTTCAAGCATCACAAAAAGATATGGTCAATAGCAAGAAATTAGTTTTACAAGCAAGAGATAGATCCTTCAAGCTTTTACGATCACAGGATCATAGTATTACATCTGCAAAGCTAGGAACGATTAAAAAATTAAATTAGCCACTAAAAAATAATTGTAAACATTAATAAAGACAAATAATCACACCACCACAATAAAGGCACCTAAACACAAATGCATCATAGACAGTTGATGACATTAGATGGTTGGATAGTGACACCCCACGGTCAACACAAATAAAGCCAACTAATTAATAAGAAGTTTTGTGCATGTTCAAGAGGACACCAAGTAAGAAAAGAAAAACTCGACTGTAAAAAAGAACTCAACTGTAAAAAAAAATGATGGTTCAACTCACCTCAAAAAAATGATAGTAGTTTCGAAGCAAATTTAGGTGGTGTGGTGAGAGAGTTAGAGAAAGTAAAGAAGAAGAATGGCAGAAGTTGCAATAGAATTTAGGTGATTTCCATAATTGAATTTAGAAATAGGAAAATGGTTTATTACCTTTTTGAGCTCCAACTTGAAAATCACAGAAGAAATCAGTATCTGCTGTATGAAAATTATTGCATGGGAAGAATTAATTATAGAAAGTAAAGGGTTCATTACCTTTTTTTTTGGATAACCAATATTACCGAGATTGATTATTGATTTGGCCCTCTCTCCTTACCTATTTCCTAATTGGGCATGCACTAAATTTTTTAAAAGGTATGTTGCTTAATTATAAATCAATCTCGCCCTTTAGATAACCAATATTACCTTCTGAGCACAACTGAAAGTCAGCCGAAGATTTGTCTCAATCACGGCATTAGATGACAATCACAATTTTAGGTTTCCTTTCATCCCTCTTCCAAATATTCATTATTTACATTAGGAAACCTTCATTCCTTTGATCCAATGGCTATAACCTTATCACTAAGTACGATCGAACGACTATAGTTGCATTTATGTTTGTATGTGTAGACATTTTGGTGGAAAACCGCTCTATTTTATAATATAGATATCTTGATCTCTAGCATTTAGATTAATACTCACTCCGTCCCTTTTTAAGTGTCCTGCTTCGTAAAATGATATCATTATTATACCTTTCACATCAACTTTTTCCTCCACTTAATTTCCCTACTTACCCATCATCATTATACTTTTACTCATTAACTTTTCAAAATGGAATCTACTTTTAAGGACAAAATAGACAATGCACCAACTTTTACCCACTAACTTTACAAAATGGACACTTATTAAGGGACAATCCAAAATGGAATACTGGACTCCAAATAAGGGACGGAGGGAGTATGTTTTATGAACCAACGTTTTTGGTTATTTGCCTCACGAAAAATAATCAATTTTAATGACAAGGGAAGTTTATGAAAATTTAAGATTGATAGCAAAGCGACAACTATGACTATTAAAAAAATATAGCTGCACTTATAATGATGAGAGAAATACGAGAACCATGTCTTTCCTTAAAGTTCATTTAGCTGTTTGTCAGCTGATACAACGTAGCTATATTTGGCAACAAAAGGTGCTATATTTGGCAACATAGCTATATTTTACATGCTGAACAATACTAACAAAAGGTGTTGTGAGAACTATAACCATTGACTAAACAAACAATCATTCAAATGAATAGAAACTATTGATAGGACATATAGTCACAATCCTGAGTTACACAGTTGGCATAAACTAATATATGTTAATGAAGCTAGCGCGATGCCGACGCGTAGAACATGTTGAGTGTGAGAGATATTGTTACTTTATTCGTACAGTTATTTTCTGTGCTATTTCTCAAATATAGTAACGAATCATATATATATAGTGTAGAGATGGTGTGAAGGGATTATTGCGGGCTGGGTGATGAGAAGTTATGTACTATAGCAGGCCTCATAAGGTGGAGTGAATCATTTACAAAACATGATGTTTGCAAGGAAGTACTGTTGTGCCTTTTTTACAATGCTGAACATATTGGATCTGTTCAACATTTTGAGAACCAAAAATCAAAACATGCAAGCGTCTACCATCCATGTCGAAAATGAAGACGATCAATAATTTTCCCAACGTCTAGTGAGTGAGCACTTAGGAATTCAAACCATTTTGGTCCTTTTAAGCTTCCTGTTTTGCAATTAGCAGGCCATGCCCTTGTTCCAGAAGTGAGAAGGAGCTCTTCAACGCCATATTCCATCAAATAGTCATAAAAACTGTAAGGAAGGTATTGCAAACACATGCAATGAGGCGAGAGGTTGATTGAAAATACACAATAAGATTAGATTGTTGATAGTTGTTTGGAGGAAATTTCACTAACCATTTTTTGCAAGTCAAATAGCACCAATTGCTTGCAGAATCAGAGGTGAGGGTCTAGATCTCTCAGGGTCATTGGGTTAATCAATGTTTGAATTATATCTGTGCCATGAAAGAATGTGCTCAAATTAATAACGTGTGTCTATAATGCGTGCATAATAGCAGAAGGAGATACTTACACAAATACACTTTGCACAAATTTGGCATTGGATCCCAATGTGGATCAACTGTGGCATGTATGAAAAGGCTTGTATTCTCTCTCATCAATTTCCTTAGGATGTGTCCCAAATACGTGCAGATCAAAGGTTGCATGACCAATATAACTCACAATACATATATGAGTTGCTTCGTTTGACCATGATATATATTTTTCCTTAGTCATCGCATCGTGTGATATTTATCTATAAAATTTGTTCTTGATCATAACAAAATAATGAATTATTCTTATTTACCAAAAGAATGAATTATTTTTTTCACATTCCGTAATTTATGGCCATTTCAAATCTATAAGAGCATCTCCAGCCTTGACCCATTTTAAGACCCAAATTTAAAAATGAGACAAATCACAAAAATCTCTCTCCAATCTTTGACTCAAACCCTTCCTCATTTTGGGTTTTACCCATTTCTTTGCCCAAATCTGGGACAACCAAATGCTTGACTCATTTTTCCAACGGCTACTGCCCCACTCCGTATGGCGATCCCTTCAACTCCTTCCCCACTCCTACCGCCGTCAATCAGGATTGGATGTACCCCTCGTTTCTGGCCCACGTGCCGTTTGTAATCGAGGAGTAGTCACCATGAACAAGTCACCCAAATCTCACAAGCACGAGGCGTTTCGTAGCCTCTTCGATGTCGGCAATCTCCAACGACGGGGGAGGTGAGAGGAGCGCGGATTTGCTGCGGACAAGTTTTCAGGCGAGGGAGTCCAAGGAAGAAGAAATGAGGTGAGGGAGTCCAGGAAGAAGAAATGAAGCCACTTACGGTTCAAGGTTTGGTTCCTTCTATGACATCGTGTTCGTCTTCTTCCTTGTAGTCAAGCTGCTCATTCTGTTGCTGCTCATTCCATTCCTCTCTTTTATTTACATAAATGCAATTGAATATTTTAAAAATAATAAATTTGGGTCAAAATAGGGTTTTGCCATTGGAGAGACTCCTACCCAAAATGGGTTTTTCCTCAAATTTTGACCCAAATTTGAGAAAGGGAAAGGATAAGGACTGGAGATGCTCTAAAGGTCCCATTTGATTAGAAAAAAAATTGTGTTAGAACATCTTTTTTCTCCATGCGCATGATGAGAGAAATACGAGAACCATGTCAAAATCTAGCAATAAAGTATTGGATGTACTTTCCAACCCTTGGTTGGATTTTCCCTCCGCTTTTCTCGTTAATGAAATGTTACTTTTTGCTGATAAAAAAAATATACCCTTAATATACATTGGTTATGATAGGGAAGGAAAAATATGGAACTGATAGAAAGTGTCAAAAGAGATGACAACTTTCACAAGAAAATGTAGTTTTCCTATGTTTTTAGCAATAAAGTGAAAGCTATGTGTGGGCACACGCCCCAAAATTTTACATTTTTGCACATAAAACGGGTGCGCCCTATTTTTGGAAAAGCGTAGCGAAACGCTTCGATTCAGAGTCGCCACTCGGGTTTTGCGGAAAACACCCAAGGAATCGAACTTGAAACGCTTGGCTACGTTTTTTATTTTGAAAAGGCTTGTAGACTGTACCATCGTCACTTTCGATATCTGAGGTTCGGGAGCCAGGTTACGAGAGGGGAAGGATTTTATGGCACCCCTCTCGCCCAATCCGGAGATCGGTCTCTACTCGGGCATTTTTTTGTAAAACGTTTGCATTTCTCTCTTTTTGATCATTTTTAGCCAGTTAGGGCGGGGGAACAGTTAATGGGGATTAAAACTGTAGCACGTTGCATTTATGTGATAAAATGATGGATGAATGAAGAAACATCAAATAATAGATTGAGAACAAGCCGATGTGAACGTTTTTAGACATACTGGGACATCCAGACCAGGAAATGATGCACGCAGAAGCTAACCTGCATACACTGGCCATGCCACTGTATGGGGACCTGACCTGTGTGCGCCGCACCCTTACTGGCGTGCGCCGGTAAGTCTAAATCCACAACTTCTGCAATCAACCATCTGGGCTCTAGAATGGATCAGTGCACACCCAGGACAAACCACGCAGTTTATATCATAGCAGAATATACAGTTACAGACAGATAAAAGGGCTTGAAAGCCACTAAATAAACAGAAGACCCCTTAAACAGTGAGGGGAGGATAAACAGAGGCCAGAGCCTAGTTGCCATGCAAGGGCCAGCCACTGGTCAAGGCGTGACTGGCGCACGTTGGTACACGGTACCGTACGCCAGTTAACATCACTTGGCCAGTGCTTGGCTTTGCCTTATCTGGGCTCTGGAACATGACCAGAAGGCTCCCAGAGGCATTCCAAAGCAACAGAAATGAATATTGAGTACAAGAACTAAAAGATCCTAAAAGACAGGAAGCAATAAACTGTTTTTATCATGCTGCACGATGATCAGAATATAAACAATACAGAAAAAGGATGATCAGTGATCCCCACGCCAGTTTTGCCATGCAGCCATGACTGGCGTACGACTCTAAATAACTGGCGTGCGCCACTGGTCATCTCACACGATTTTGAAACCTTGCCAGCATTAAGGCCAGGACTGGTATAGATTACCAGCCTTGATCCTGCCAGCCCCCCTCAGGGATCAGAACAGACAGATATGACAAAAGGTGGTATACCTTTGTCTTTGAGTTTGAAAGAGGTTTGAGCTTGAACTTGTGGTTTAGAAGGATGTATGGTGAATGTGGTGAGTGTTGTGGACTGTGGGATGATGCTCACTTGCTTACTCTTCTAATGGATGGAGGAAGAACAAGGGACAAGAGAGAGAGAACCAAAGCTTGGGCCTCATTTAATTGTGTTAACCCCTTGCAAATGAATGCAAGGGGAGTATTTATAGGCAAAAGACAACTGAGATCAGTTGGCTTAAGGGAGTGTTTGGGGTTGGCTTGGCCAAGGGGGAGCCTCCCATGCATTAAATGCATGGGACAAGGTGATGGGCCTTGTAGGAGAGAGGGGGGGAACGAGTCTGGACGAAGCAATCATAAGGGGAGCTGTAGACAACGTCAGGGTAGCCAAAGAAGTCTCGCGCGAACGGCTGAATAAAGGTGATTTGACTGGAGTTGATTGGAGTACGCACCTCGTTGAGTGGCGTGCGCCAGTGGAAGCGAGGTCAACGGTTGATGACTGACACGTGGCAGTTTTCCAGCGCACGCTAGTCAATCACCAGCGTATGCTAGTAGGGTTTTGCTGAGACCATTTGGCTCTGGCTCGGAGGGTTTTTTTTTAAAAGGTTCGAACGGGTTTGGAGGAGGTTCGGGACGCTCAAAACTCAAACACACTAACAACCTTGGGGTGTTTTTGACCTTACTCATCATTGGGGAATCAAAGACCGTAAGTAAACTAATCTGGACGTCCAGAATAGGGTGTCTACACTATGTAAGAAAAATCACTTTCAAACTTTGTACTATTTTTATGCCAATCAACCACTAAAAAAATGTCATGTTTTTTTCCATATTTCTTGGATTTTAGATCATTTTCACTCTTATGGAAAAAAATAGATCAACATTATATATAAAATGGAAAATCACATTTAGCTTAATTTTTCTATTCAACATGGCAACCTTTTAGTCGTACTACGACTAAAAGGAGTGATAATTATTTTTGAAATCCCCACGTTAAGTAATTAAGTAAAAAATTGAATTTGAAATCCGATTACTTTTTCCATAGCTCAAATTCTATGTAAACATGCATGTTCTCCATTAGATTACCACCATCCCAATCCAACAGAATTGTGCGCGCCCCAACATAAAGCCTCAACCACGTAATTTTTATGTGAACATGCATGTTTTCCATTAGATCACCACCATTCAATTGATCTCTGGGCTACTAAGGAAGGCAAACAAGTTGGAGCTTGAAAAAATCACTGCAAGAGAGAGGAAGATGAAGATATGTCTTGCTTTAAGTTGGATTATTTTTGCAGCTATTGTGTTTGGGAGCAAAATATACTCAATTTGAACAAAGACTAAGACTTTGTTCATTTCAGATTGGCTAGGTGTGAGTGGTTGTGGTATGTGTGGTTGTGATATGTGTCTGCTCTTTTCGGTTTGATCCCCCAATATGGGATAAAATATAATGTGTCTGCAATGTAGTAATATGAATGGTGTAGTAGTTAATGGGAAATTATTGTTATGTCCTGTTCAATATGTTTTCCATTCACCTGCCAATCATTTCCCATTCAAAGGAAGAAAAAATTGGGGTTGTCATGACCAAAATATGGTACGTACCAAGCATTTAACACAAAAATTGGCCATTGTCATGACCCATAAATTGCCATTACCAACTATTCAAGCACAGATTGTTGCACTGACATCCAAAACAAAAGGTCATTTTCAAACCAAATATAAGCTATTACTACCCTTAACAAGAAACCACTATCATTTGAAGTCATTACAAACTCTCTATGCCTTACCAACTACCTTCAACTACCAGTCAACATCCAAGACAAATTTCAACTACCTAATACTACCATGAAGAACACAGATTACAACTTCAACATTTGGACCAGTTTAGCTTTACAAAAAACTGTGTCTTTACATGAAATTTACCCAAAAACTGCCACATTTGTTATTCACTTCCCTTTTGTAGCATTGTTAGAAGAAGCAGCTCTCTTGAAACTTGACAGATATACATTACTTCCCCTCCACATCATTGCATGCATCTTGTTAGTTGAGTTATTGACAGATGCCTACACATGAAACAATAAGTCTTAAAATAATAAAATCCCACTTTTCTAAAGGGCAATTTAAAGTCATAAACTGATATGGAAATAGATTTGGTCAAACTTACACAATGTCTAACCTTTGGCTGGGTATCACTTGCCATATTTGTTCTCACACTACTACCAACATGACTCTAAAATTTATGGCACAAAGGTGTTAAGAAGCAACCTACCAAAGTAACATACAACAACAAAGGTTTAATTAAACAATACTTACATTTAATGCACCTTGTGAACCACGGAAGCAATCAACACCTGAGTTTCACTCAAACTCTGAACGAGACTTGGGACGCATGAATCGGCTTTTTCAATTCAGTTCCTATTGAGGAAGATCTGGCATTGGAATCTGCCCAAGAAGTAGCAACACTGGTTAACACACTTTGAAATTGCAAAATTAGGTGTTAAACATGTAGACTCAACTGTTGAATGTTAGACAGAACAAAAAAAATTTAAAAACTTACTGTTGGGACATTGTATGCAATTTGTTGGTAAAATTGAATGGTGCACTCGCTAGACCACTTCTTGGGACATGTTCTACAGCACTTGCTGGGACATTTTCTTCATCACTCTTGTTGAACCCTCCCCCTCATTTGATCCCTTCTTGCATCCTCTCTAGCTTGTTATGTCATGTTTTCCCACAAAAGAGCAGGTCATCTTGACTCCTTTCCTGTTCAACTTAGTAGGTTCAGTTGTGCCCTCCTCCTCTGGCTCCCTTCTCATCACCTTCTTAGGCCTATCGGCTCTCCTCTTTACATTAGGTGGTAGTAAGATTGCATTCCCACTTGAAGGCCACAAGTCTTTTCCATTTATTGGACCAAAAATATTATGATATGTTGTCAAGTAAGTCCTCACTTTTATATATTAAAGCATGAATTAATCAAATTACTATCGATATCCAAATTAACTAATTTTTTACAAGGAATTTTAAAAAATTTACTAACTAAATTTAGCAGTAATCTTTGTTTAAAACCCTAAGATAAATTTTATACAATGCAGTGTGTATTTGATGTACACCGAATGGTGTACGTATAGTTTTGAATTTATACTTGTTCCGTACGATTGCTGGTAACCCTACTTTCATGGGATAGTATAGTCATTTAAAGTAGTGAAGGACAACAATGACCACTGAAAAGGTAGAAAGTACAGTCAGAGCAATAATATTACATGTGAAACCTTGCCTCCGTTGAAGAGTTTTTTTCTTTTTAACCGATGCTATATATCGTTTGGTAGATGGACCGATTTGGTTTTAGGGATCTCTTAAGGTACTTATTGAAAAGTTTAAGAGTAAAAAATTCATTACTACCATTAAGAATAAAATGATCAGAAAAATAAAGTTTTCGAATCGATTCAAACGAAATGAAAATTGAAGCAATTAATTTTTTAACAATATTTTTTAATATGTAAAGGGTGCAAAAACTTTTGTGTGTGCTAATATATCTAAAAATGGGGGAAAAATAAAAAATTATTTCTAAAAATTGATTAAACCATTATTTATACACTTTATTATATCCCATAATAAATAAACAAGGGCAACATGGTAAAAAATCAGGTCATAATTCATTTTCATCACATATCTCTCAAACACTATCAAATTACAAAATGCATTCTGCATATATTATCAAAACACTCTACCAGATTCAAACTATATTATGATAAAAAAAGTCAAAAAATTAAAAATGAAAAGCCAATTAAAAGTAGGCGCTGTAACAGCCACTAAGCACAAAGATTTTTTTGGAGGTTCTGTCGTTATTCCAAAAAAAATTGCGTTCGACAATAGGAATCGAAAAAAAGAAAAAAAATACTTTTACCCAAATATTTCGGATAATAACCCATTTTTAGCCAGGGAAAAAAGTTAAAAAAAGTTGGCTTTGGTTGCCTCAAATTAGATATTTTTAAAAATATTTGGGTAAAAGTAAAAGAAATTCTTTTTTCCAATTATTGTCCAAAGAATCAATAATTTACAAAATTTTGATGCAAAAGCAACGAATACTTTTTTTTATAACAAAAAAAATCTTAAAAAGTAATAAAAGTTAAGCGTAACGGTGCAGAATGCATTAATTTTTGCTCTAGTAGATTGTATATCATGTGCTTCATTAATATCTGCTAAGTAATTTTTGAGGCGAACGTGGCTTGATTTTTTTTTTTTGATCCGCGGCTTGAGTTGGGGTTTTGGAATTTTGCAATGTTAGTTTGCCTTGACTTCCGTTAACATTTTATACTTGGTCGTTAATTGGTTAATTAAGGAAGTCATGGTTTAGTTAAGGCGGTAGTGGTTCAACAGATTTGGTCAAGTTGAGACGGATCCGGGGATGGTGAATCGCTCGACTTCGATGTAGACAAAGCTGAGTTGGAAAATGAAATAGAAATTGTTGAGGAGGTGGCAGAAACAAATGTGAAAGCTGAAAAGGCTATTGGGACAGAAGAGGGAGCCGTACAACAAATAAATGTTAACATGCAAGGATGTAATGATAAGGCAGCTTATTCTTCTTCGAGGGTTGAGACAACAGCTTGGGGAAGTAGAAGGGTCATGGATAGTATGAGAGAGATGGCAGCAAACAACACAACTCTCAATCTTAATTCGGGCCCTCTAACTTTTATAAGGCTGAATACGTGCATTCATATTCCAAGAGCAAGCCTAAGTAATTTGGTTGATAATCAAGACAGTTGGGTGGAGGATTCAGTTAAGGAAAATCCAGTAGTTGCTGAAATTTTAAGAGGGGAAAATGATGAGGATGAAAATATTCCTGAACAACATATTGAAGCATACCGAACTGAAAATGATCCTCTTTCTGCTCCAATCAAAGCTGCCATAAATGGGGTAAAAGGAAAGAAGAAGAGGAAGACAATTGATGATATTTTGGGATTTATAAGGGTCAACTCCTTCAATAACAAGAGTAGGAATAACAAACCAAAGTGTGCGGTTTATAGATCTGCCGTTGCAGCTCTAGCACTCTCCGCATCTATCTCTTCAGATGGAGTTATTAACAGAAATAGAATAATTCTGGACGAAGCTCAAATAATTTGGACTTGCAATAAGATCATGGGATTGGGGTATGATGGTGAGGAGGATGAAGTCATAAGCAAATTTGCAGATTTGGTAGCTGAAGACTTGGACAGAGCTGACAAAGTGGCAGGGCAAGCCTAGCTTCCTTTGTAGATGCAGGTGGGCTCCTTTGCTTTTGGAATTCATTTGGTGGGGTGTGTTTTGGTTTTTGGGAGGGGGTTGTCTTGTCCTGAGTGGGGGGTGGGGGTGTCTTTGTTTGTGGGTGTGTGGGGGTGTATTCCTGTGGTTTTGGTGCTGTTTCGTTGGGTCCTTTTGGGGGTGGCCTTGTTGGGCGTTGTTCGGATTGATTTCTTGTCAATCTTTGGAGCTTGAATAGCTTGCTCTCATATTATTGTTCTTCTTTATTTATATTATATCCCTTTTTCGCCGTTCAAAAAAAAACAGATTTGGTCAAGTCCAGCTCAACTTGTGTTCCACCTCAGCAATCCTTGTGACCAAGGGCGGACCCACCATAGGGCACGTGGGGTCACGTGCCCCCACGCCTCTTTTTTTTTTTAAAAAAATTCCCGATTTTGTGTATATATATATTATATATGCTAAACATGTGCAACAAGTTGAGGTTTGGTGCAATGGTAAGCAACATGCTTGAAGGACCAATGGCGCGAGTTCGATTCCCCATGCTCCCCCATTCTGAAGGGTTTTTTTTTAACTTTTTTCCAAAATCCACTAAAAATTCCCCCCCGCACTCCGAAGTTTTCTTTTTTTATTTTTTTTTCAAAATCCACTAAAACTCTTTCACAACTAAGGTTTCCCCCACTCCCCAACGTCTCCCATCATTTGTGTAGTACTCAATATGAATTCACACATTGTATTTGTATATTTTTGGTCCCCGAAACTTGTACTTGTAGAATTAATAATAGAAAAATAGATGATGAACATGTAATAATTTTGTTTTAACACATATAATCGAAGTGCGCAAATTTATCCAAGTAGCTTGTTATTAAAATGCATATATACTTTTAAATTATTATATTTTCATGAATGCTAAAATTATTTTGGTGTGAATATGTTTAACTGTAACTCACATATTACGGCGTTACAAAGAAAATCGGTGCCCCCGCTATGTCAAAATCCTGGGTCCGCCACTGCTTGTGACAGCTTCTCATCCAATAGGAAAGCTGAGAGAATTTTGTGAGATGTGTGTTTCTTTTGTGTCTTGGTAGTAAATAGTACAGTGCCTTTGTTTTGTAGGGAATCTTTTGTATATACCGGGGATAGGAGGGGTGGTGGTGTAACCCTCCGGTTCGTTTTCAATTTTTCGGCCATTTTATGAACACACTTTGATGATAGACTCTGTTCATTTGTTAGAGCTCGGTGAGAACATTAATCTTTTCAAAAATCATGAGTAGATACATGATCGGCACACTTGCAAATTGAAAAAATTAAAAATTGGATCCAAAACACAATGAATTAGAACATAATTTGATTTTCTCAATTTTCACGTGTATCAATTATATATCTACTGAAATCCGATAAACATGATTTTTGTCAAGATTAATGTTCCTGTCGAGATCTACAAAATGAATGAAACCGATTATCAAATTGTCTTTACAAAATGGCCGAAAAATTGAAAACGGTCCAGAGGGGACATCACCACCCCTCCTTATATACATAAGTTTCTCTGTTTTGTAAGGGGCCGAAAATCGAAAAATCACAAAAGTTAGGTTCAAAACTAACAAACGCCATTTTTTTTTTAATAAAAACAAAAGCCCAAAAATCCCCAAAATTTAAAACATCACAAATTGTGAGATACAAACGATTTTTTTGAGCAGCACGTATGTTGAAAATAGACTTTCATTTAGGAATGTAGGGAGTACTTTTTAGACTCTAGAAACAGATGATTAATCCAAAAAAATCATACAAATCTAACAAAAATTCAAAAAATGAGCAAAACACACAAAATAAAGAATTCCAATAACCCAGAATATTAGTTTGGCTGGACTTTTAAATTAAAAATGAGCCTGTGCCATGTAAGTACTCCTATGTGAGAAGACACGTGATAGAGTGGATTTTTTATTTTTTATTTGGATTTTGCAGCCGTTTCTTTAGAGAGCAACAAACGGACTGGAGCTGAACCCTACACTCCCATCTGCAACAATGGAATCCCATCTGACTCTCTCTCTTACTTTACTCTCCCCATCGGCAACCATCTCTCTATCTCTTTCAAAATACACAACCCATTCTCTCTCTCTCTCTCCACCACCGGAGCCGACACCACCAACGCCGGAACACCCGCACCACAAAGGTCACTTCCTCTCACCCACCGACACCCACCCCCACCCCCAACCCCAAAACACAACTCTTTCTCTCTCTTTGCATAAAATGCTCAACTCTCTCCGACGATGGCGCTGCACAGATCAGAGAGCTCTCCTCTCTCACTCCAAGTCCGATTGGAGAGGCTCTCTATCTCTCTCATCTCTCACTCAAAGTCCGATGTGAAGATTAATCTCGACTGCCGATTCAAGAGGGAGCGAGAGAGACAGAGAGACAAATGCATGAAGAGGAGATCAATTGAAGATTTCATCCATTGAAGTTCCTCGCCAGAGGTAATCTCATGACTAATCATTTTTTGTTTCCTCCACGTCTTCTTCACCTTCTCCGGCTTGGTTTACTCTCTGTTTTTTTTTTTTTTTTTGGTCAAGCGGAAATTCACTCTCTCTGTTTGTGTATGTGTGTGCGCGATATATATATATATATACACACACACACATAGAGAGAGAGAGCTGATTAAAAAGATATAGCGAGAGATTTGCCATTCAAGATTTGGCGGAAGAAATCAGATTTTATTCTGATTCGGGAGATTTGCCATTCAAGATTTGGCAGAAGAAATCAATTCGAGAGATTTGCCATTCAAGATTTGGTAGAAGAAATCAATTCGAGAGATTTGCCATTCAATATTTGGCAGAAGAAATCAGATTTTACTCTGATTCGTTGGGGAGATGAAGAGAAAGTACGTGTATGACTTTACCAAAGCACCCCCACACAAAAACCCAAACAGTAAACTAAAGAACGAAAAAAAAGAAGGATATGGAAGGAAAACATGGAAAGTCAGAAAACCCATTAAAGTAAAAAAAAAATTCAACACCATCTGCACACCCCAAACTGTAGGATCCACCACTGATTGCCTGCAGAATGACCAAAACAACCCTACACAAAACGATCCAACTTCACAACTTCACAGACACACGAGGGCAATCTTGGCAGTACACAAAGTTCATCGCTTACACGTACGGACAATGTCAATCCTCCTTTAGTGGCCCTGAGTGGATTCTCGTCCGCTAGCTTTTGCCGTCCAAACTCCATGGACTCCCCAGCAAATCACCCATCCTTGCATGGCTGCGGGACAAAACAAACAGACCAGTCTCAATTTTTCTCTCTACAATGTGATCTTTCTCTCACCATAAATCATTCAAATGATCACTTGCACTAGTATAAGGAGTAATTTCCAATACGTAGCTCATGAGGGAGGGGGGCTTGATATACGTAGAGGAGGAGCGATAGAGTGCAAGGAGAGAGTTGTGCGAGGGGGCGCGAATCTACACAATCAAAAAAAAATTTGTTGATACATTTTTTTCCAATGTAAAAGTAGAGTTTTTAAAAATTGTAGGAGGGCGACACCCCCTTATTAGCCCCCCTCTGGCTCCATCCGTGGATGGGGGAGTGGGGTTGATTGGAAGGGAAAGGTGGTGAAGGGTGGAGTGTATATCTATACTTCGATAACGAGCTACCAAGTGCCACGATGGCTAGGGTAATTATAGCATATATTCTCCATTTGGCATTTTTGTAATCTGTTTGTTAAAATTATTACTATGTTATATGACAAAAAGCATTAAAAGTGGAGTCCACGGTTATGTGTTAAGGAATTTGTTAACTAGAGAATGAAAATGTACTCCATATGACACTTTTTAAGGTGTTTTTTAGTAGTAGTGTTAATTAAAGTATAAAGATCTCTCTCTCTCTCTCTCTCTCTCTCTCTCTCTCATCTACTAAAACTCAGTACTCTACTGGGTTTGCAACGGTTGCAAAGGCAGCAAAAATGGACACAAAATCAAGGTGGTAGCCCATTTTTAAATGCAAAAAATGTGATCGTTTTTTAATTTTACTGAGGCCCAGTTTTTCAAAAAACTTGGACTTTTTATTTTTGTTTAATCCTTCTTCAATTTTTTTTTATGCTTTTGTTAGTTTTGCGTCAAACTTTTGTGAATTATTGGTTTATCTTGACGAGAGGAATTGAAAAACTAAAAAATCATGACTTTTACCCCCTTTTTTTTTTTGAAAATATCTATAAAAAAAAATTGGGAAACTAAGCCTGAGCCAGAAAAACACTGACCCAACAAAGGCCATAAAAAGCCGAATGGAGAGATGCTCTTAAGGTAGAGCCTAATTGGTCTCGGTAATAGCCCAATAGGTTTGGGTGCAGGACTTAGTGTAACGCCCCGCTTTTTCGGAAGCAAAATAAAATAATTTCTTAAGAAAGTTTACTAAAAAAAAACATAATTTTCCAAAATAAAGGTTTTGCTATTACAATCTCAAGATAAATTTACTGATTCAAAATACATTAACTTCAGAGCCGACTCTAGGCTGGATACGGATTTCCAAGCATACTCGATCTTCATTCCTAATATTCTTCTGTGTCGAACTGCACTGTCGTTGAATCATCCCCATTGAATCCTGCGCCCTCTGGCAAATTGATCGCCGAAGCAATCGATTTACCAGGATACAGACGTATCTGTGAGTGATAAATCACCCAATAGAATAATCCAACCCAACTACCCCCCTTACTTTACAGTTAGCAATCAACAGAATAAATATGGTACGAATAAGTAAAACAGAGATATTTCATATGAGTTGATTTATTACTATCCATTATCCTGTCGTGTAATCTAGGATCTCATCCACGAGATCATCCTCTCTCAACCGCTAGCCATGCTCATTCCCATGAATTCACTTCCCTTTGCTATCGCAGATACACCTAAGTTATATACCGAGTGTGCACCCCAATAACTACAACAAGGGGAAAGCTTATCATGCCTGCATCATAACTAGGGTTCGCCTATCTTATATACCACTTCACAATCATCACTGGACTCTCGCCAGTCTATCATTTTACCACTGGACTCTCGCCAGGACTCTACCACTGGACTCTCGCCAGGACTCTCAATTTACCATTGGACTCTCGCCAGTTCATCACAATCTCATCATATCTCAAAATCACGCCTGTAGGTAATCTAAAACAAAAACTTTCCAATTCATCCATTAACTAACATCGTCTAAGTGATTTCTATTTCGCATACCACCCCATGTCTCTAGGGTCCAATCTAAACAGATCAATCAGAAGTTGAAATAATAAACAGGCAATCAGAATAATAATTGAAATAAACAATACGCATAAAATCACATAACCTTTTATGAATGGGCCGTTGCCCTTAGTCCTGTATGATCAATAAGTTATTAATAAAGCAAGGAACTTTTATTAAATAAAATTTTTAATAAAAGAATATAATCTAAGCTTGTATAAATTTTATTTAGGAAATTAAATTGATTAAAGATCATAATGAACACAATAAATAAATAATAATATTAGAAATAATTAACATGACCTTAAAAAGGTTTCTATGATTCTACACAGTGGGATTGAGTGTCAAAATCGAGTCCGGAGGGTCGCGAGATTATTTTAAATAATGATATAATCGAAAAACTACCGAAAGTAAAATAATTATGAAATAAATAATCTAATTAAAAAATATATTGAGATTAACAAGATTTTGTCTTGGGAGTGTAAAGAATCTAAAAAAAATTATTTGGGAATTAATAAAATGGTTTATGAGGTCGCAAGGATTTTTCGTTTGCAAAATTTTACATGAAATCAAATAAATAATTAATAAATAGATAAATAAATAAACAAAATATGACATTAACAAGTTATGATCTTTGAAGTATTAGAAGTCTAAGAAAAATAGATCGGGGGTCGAAAACGATATTCAGAAGGTCGCAAAGTCGATTCGAAGCAAAACAACAAATGCCGCAAGGTTTGACTAGTTTGACCTTGCTGCCGTAAGGTCAGTTTCTCTGGTTCTTGCGGCTGGGATGCCCAAAAGTCGCGGCCGCAAGGTCGCGACTGTTTTTTTTTTTGTTTTTTTTATTTCGTCTCGATTTTGATGCATGGGTTCAATTGGGGCATAGTGTTAGGCTTAAAAATACTTAATATACTTAGAGGAGAGGTTGGAATAGATTATAATACCTCGAATCGGATCTAATTGAATTTAAAACGAAACTTGAATTTTTGAGAAGACGACTTCGGTTTTGGCGATCGGGGAACCTTGGGCTCGAATTGGATGATATTTGGAGATGCTTGGGGTCGTAGGAAGTGATTGGAATGATCAATTTGGGCTTTGGTTGGTCGTGGCTATGAAATCCACTTTTCTCTCTCTTTCTTTCTCTCTCTAAAACTCCATGGATTGGGGTTTGATTTCCTACAAATTTCCTCTCTCTTCTGGGCTGGTGGGGTGTGGAGAATTTCGTGGTGTGCCCTAGGGTCGGAGTTATGGGGTATTCATAGGGAAATTTGGAAGAGGATGATAAGTTTGTATTCGAATAGGATTCTAACTCTTGGGTTTTGATAGGGACGAGGTGAGGACGAAAATATGATCAAGGAAGAGATAGAGACCGAGTAGGAGTAGGAGAGATGGAAGGAGTTCTAAGCTTGCATGCAATTTTAAAAAAAATAAAAGAGATAAATAAGCTTTAAGATAATTATTATTTTTGTATAAATCTCATAAGGATAATAATTTTATTAGTACTAATAATACTTTTTAATAATATTATTAATGATAGAAATTACGGATTGTTATACACAAATATAATTACAAGCTAATTAATAATATATAAGCTAAACTAATTTTAATCACCAAAAATTATTCTAAGTTCTAGTTTAATCGAATTATACTTTTAAATAATTAATCGATTACGATAGACTATTTGATTAAAAATAATTTCTTTATTCGAAAAAAAATTAGGGCAAAAATCCGGGTTGTTACACTTAGTCACATAATCCTTAAAAATGGTCTTCGCTTCCGCACTCAATCATCGCTCTACTCTTGCGCTCTCAATCCTCGCACTCACGAATTTTAGTTGTTTTGTGAAGTTTTGAAAGACACTTCCACGCTCCTGCTCGCGCTCCCTGTTTGCTCCATATCTGTGATTTTCTTTCGCCCGTCAATTGGGCGACACTTGGCAAGGGCATTGTGGGAAAATTAAAAAGAGACTTTGATTCACCATAATTGGGTTAGTTTGAGTTAAAAGAGTGGGCTAAATATGAATATAGCTATGAAAAGCTATTAGAAGTGTTTACCCGTCGAGCAACTAACATGTGGTTTGTTTCCCTTATTAATTTGATATTTTTTGGTTCGTTTTCTCCGTTGATCACGTAACAGGTGTCAGGAGGAAAGGTAATCAGGTTACCCATGATCAAAGTGGCAGTTCTCATAAGCAAGGGGGAGTAGTTTTCCAAACGTGATTGCCCCATTTTATGTGGAAGTTAACTGCCAGAATTTGGAAAAGGACTCAATTGCCACCATGGTGGGAAGATTCAAATTCAAATGTAAGGAGGCCTATTTAAACATAAACTGGTAGCAGTTTTCGGAACACACACACAAACAACGCCAATCAGGCCTTTATCTTTTCTTTTCTAGGAGTAGTTTTAACTTGTAATCGTTCATACGATAGTCTTTATCGTTTGTTCTTCTACTTTGAAGTTTAATAGAGTCCATTTTATTATTCTTCTTCCATAACCCATCCACTTCATTGTTTGTTTCCAAAGAAGTCCTGAGACACGGCAAGGAACCAAACTCCACCTTTTCATAACCACATTCCAGCAACTCGAAACACAGATACCCGTCGATTCTGCCATCGATCCCCATCGATTGAATCGATCTAGAAAACTTGGTAACACTCCCGCACCCGCACGCGCATCATGTAACTTTAGGTGTAGGATAGGTCCTAGCTAGGGTACGTCTAGGTTAGTAGGGTGGATCCCACTAGACTAGGGTACTGGTAGTAGTAATTTCCGAATCAAACAAAAATCAAGTCACCATATGTATGAATACACATATATATATAGTCACATAGTAATCAAGATGTACGATTAAACATTGGAGTTCATTATTTATTTTAATTTAGGAATGTTACAAAAACCTTCAGAGGAAATTTAACAACTCCAAATTCGAGGTAAAGTTGGACGTTATTTTCTTGAGTGGATGTCAAATTTAAAGATGTCAATATTTCACATTAGCCTTAAAAAATTGACACCTCCAAATCTAAAGCCGGTGTTGAAGATGCCCATCACAGACAAAATAGCAGTTTTTAGGTGTTAAATAAACACAGGGGCTTGAGTTTGTGCAAAAGAAAACAATTGATTAATTAACTAAGCAGAGTGTTACTTAAAAGTTTTCTGAAACAGATGAACGAGAAGGTAGAGAAAAACCCTTGTTCATTGTTTGATTGTATAGTATCTGTAACAGACCCGCAGCAACTAATCTGCTAAACATTCGTCTAACCACGTGACTCAAAAGATTAACTTTAAGTTATACAGTAGTTGCTTGAGTTTTCTTATATATGGAATTCACTTTCCATATCTTCCCGATGTGGGATGTGGGACTCCACAGTGTTGGTATCAAAACACTTGTTAGGGTTGGAATTTACTTTGCAGAAAATGAACTCGCACAGACACGGAAACAAAGTGTCGCTTTTTTTTAGCTGAGGTGTCCGGACCAACTTACGCGCACCTCAACTGATTCTAAAATAAAATAAAAAAACAAAGTTTCACGACATCTATTTTGTATTTGTGCAGGAGCAGACCGAGCAATGATATTCAAGGCTCAAGCTGACAGTTTTCCTTAAATCAATTAATGTGTCAAACACTGCTTCCGGCATTGGGAGAAACTTTTATGTATCCCCCTATACAAGGGGGTTGGTATTCTCTCCGGAAAGTTTCTAATTTTCCGACCATTTTTCGTTTGCATTTGGATGATCGGCTCCGTTCATTTTGTAGAGTTAGGCGAGAACCTTAATCAAACCAAAAATCGTGTTCATCGGACTTTAATAGATATATGATCGGCACACGTGAAAATTGAAGAAAATCAAAACCGAGTCCAAAAACACACTGAATCGAAACCCAATTTTGTTTTTTTTCACAATTTTCACATGTGCCGATCATGTATCTGCTAAAATTCAATAAACACGATTTTGATATGATTAAGATTCTCGCCGAACTCTACATAATAAACGGAGCCGATCATCCAAATGTGTACGAAAATTAGAAAATTAGTACCAGTTTGAAATGCTGGCCTACTTATGGCTAGACCATGATCAGTTGATTCAGTTTCACTTATGCGCCTTAATTGTGGGGAAATAAGACATTTGCCAAGGCTAATGGATCAATGCATGGTTGTGCTTGGCTGAAATAGAATTCCACTTTCAGATTTTTGGGGCATCTTTTCTTTAACCAAATGCAAATACAACTTAAACATTAGAAAGGAATGAGATGTTCTTAAGATCTACGGGTCAACGATATGGTATCATCGAAAGAAGAAATTTCATGCGAAGAATCCGAGGTGCTTTTACAAGATTCGGTAAGTTACCGGGTAGTAAATTAGCCGACAAGTGCAGAATAGCATAATACCAGACAGTAAGATGGGAAATACGTGAATGCTTGGGCTACCTTTATGAGGTAAAATTCAAGTTCAGCGCGCAAGTGAAAATAAGGAGATCAATTTCCCAAGCAAAAGGGCTGCAATATTATTTATAGATACTCATGACTTACAACTGACATGATGTCCATACTGTACCCTCTCCCAGTTACAACATAAACCTCCATTTCTCACACTACATCAAGTTCACTGGAATAGCAAAACCCTATTCCTCCCTTGCCCCCCACTTTTCTCCCCAAATATCTGAATGTCCCTCAGTGGTCATGGTAAAATTGAGAGACATGGCAGTGTACCTCTGTCGTGCCGGAACTGTCAACTCCTTTAGGAATGGAGCTTGGAGGCATCATAGAAGCCTCGATATCCTTCCCATCTGAGTTTGTAAATTTGAGGAAATTTTCAATGTCCTTATCTGAGCTTCCTGTTCTCCTGTGGAACCATTTATGGGGGTGTGCTTTTGGCCTTTGGTCACTAATGGCAATAGCAATGTCATTTGGGAAAAGGTCACGCAGCACAAAGGCGTGGAGAACAGTCGTTACAAGCAGCCATGTAACGACGACAGTGGAAATGGCAGTGAGTAGTACAGAAAGAGATTTCGTTACTACGTTTGGTACCTCATTGGAGTACTTGATAGTTGCAACGGCAGCTCCAGTCATAGGGAATGTGTAGGCCCACCAAGCCAACGAGAACCTATACAAACCAACAAAGGAACCTCAGAAAGTTAAGACACAAGGATGAATTATGGATAGCTACAAGTAACACACAAGAGGGGGGTGTGGTGCGGGTGAGTAACTATACCTGAATCCTCGAAAGAAATTGACACGAACAGCCTGTAGTAACAAAGAAACAAAGTAGACTCATTAGTCATTAGTGAGGCAACTATTGCAGAATGAAATTTAATAGATATTCAGAATGGTACGAAAAGGGAAGGACTCAACACTTCTGCCGGGGTGGGGGTGCAACTTGGTTCCATTTAACATCAACCAGATACTGAGGTTACCGAGCTCTCTTCTAGTTGTTCAAACCGTAATTCTGTTGAGGTCTGACTTTTTAAAACAAGTATGGGAGGCTTCCTAAATTGATTTGGACTAATCCTCTTCACTTCTAAGCATCTATGAGTCATGGCATCCACACATTGGAACTATGGACATACACTGAGTGAGTACTAACAGGTTGGAAATGGGAGCATGCATTGCAAGAAGCGACATAAAATTGGAATAGCTCATTACATGACGCCATACATTCGGTCATGTGTTAGGTGACCGATATAAATTCCCCCTTCACATGGGTAAGGCAATAAAAAAGAATGTCCGAAATAGTTTCAGTTTCTTGACCAAAAGCCTGACTAGGGTTCAACATCTCTAAGACAAATGATTCTTAGGGTAGGGTGGTTGTTTAATTCTAGATTGGTTGTTTAATTCTAGATTTGCACAACTTCTTGCAGCCCTAATTGAGCTGTAAATGTCATTCCCACTTATGTATCAGGCGAACATGGTTTTGACTCTATAATGGATGATGCAAGACAATTTAAGGATTCAATGCTCCTTCACCAATTATTGTAGCTTTTCAGGGAGAAAGAAAATGAGACTGAGTGCGGGACTTGGCTAAGAGTACCCATGCTCGTCTCCTAACGACATATAACCCCAGGCTAGAAAATTTCTCAACTTAAAATGGAATTTCTTTTGTTCCATTTCAAAAATTCAAAAAAGTTGTTTTTTTTGTTCCCATGTAATGACAGCTACAAGTTTCTAAAATGAATTGCAGTGCCACCGTTTTTGTCATTGCTGCAGATAATGCAATCCCCAAGACAACAAATGCCAAAAGGATTCTATCCAAGTTATGATGTAGATATAAAGTAAATGCTCATGATATGAGTGACAAGAAGACTAACCAGTGAGAAATAAAGGAACAAAGCAATAAAGTAAGCAATCCGTGACCCATAATCAAAGGAGCCTTGAATCCTCGCCCATGCCATCGAAGCAACACTGGGTGCGGCGACAAACAGAAAGAAAACTGGATGGAGCTCCTTTGGGAGTGTCTCATTCGTTGGAAGTCTCTGATAGAGAGTTACAAATAAGACTGTATAGTGAGCCAATCCAACTGCAAAGAAGAATATCGGTCCTTCTTTCAGCCCCATCGATGCACCCAATAAGGCCCCCACGAAGTTCCCAACAATAGATAGGTGATTTGAAGGATTTGCCACCTTTGAAAGTCTCCTTTGTCCTCCTGACATCCACTGTCCATAAATCTTAAGCTCTAGGAAAAAGATTGGTGTCATAAGAATATACCAGAGAGCTGTATGTATGTTTTGAGCAATGGATGGTGGGACTCCAAGAACTAAGAACAATAAGGCTATCCATGGGGCGAAGAAGAAGTTAACACGGATGGGATGATAGTATTCACGGCGAACCGCTTCGAAGTAGAATATGACTTTGAGCATGTAGGTGACAAAGACTGTAGATACCAGCGCAACAGCTATGCACCAAAGGACGAGGTTTACATCCAGGCTTACATGAAGAAATTTTATGGAAGGAGAAGTGGCCAAGGTTTTCCACAAAATCACTTGGCTGCCAACCCCAAGGCAAATACCAAATGAAGAAATAGGAAAGCGTAGAAGAAACGGCCACGGCTGGTCTTCTGGAAGCAGGATTTCTTCTGAAGCCTGTAAAGCGAAATTCGTTTTTATTTTCAAACAGTAGTAACGCTTTGACATTAATGTCCAGTATTTACAAAAGGAAAACAACTAAATCACATTGCTAAATTCAAAAATGTTGGTGCATTGAATATGAAAGTATTACAAATGGATCCAAACACTTTGCAAGATGATTGTTTTTTTTTCCCTTTTTGATGATTTGCAGGATGATTGTTATTCTTTCATGATTTTACAGTTGTACATTAACCAAATGATGGGTTCTACTTATGTTTAACATCTAAGGAGAGAACTTATTGGTAACACTTGCTTCATTTACCTCGGAACATTGACAAACATGAAAGTTATATTTTAGAGGGTGCCACAGCAGCCCACACTTGAATGGTGACATTACACATGCAACATGGAACCCAATGTATTATGGAGAAAAGTAAGAATGCTAAAGAACCAAATAACTGGAGGAAAGCTACTTGTCATGCAAAATTATGAAAATTTCAGGATCTATCCACCTTTAAAAGTTGGAGGGAGACTACTTTATGTAACCAAATAACAGGAAGAAACTTGCAGAAAAGAGTTTGGCGATAGAAAACACATACCCTGAGGGTATCTAACTCAGGTCCTTCCAAGGCATCGAAGTATCGATGTACAGGCAAAGTCTCCACCTCTACGTTCTGATCTGTGTTTGCCTCTTGTCTTATTTCTTGTGGCTTTCCACGTAGATTTGATAGCTGCCTTTCAAACTTACCAGACCATGTTTTAAAAGAATCAAACCTTTTGTCCTTCAGCCTTTCAATCCTTGGATTCTTTGGTGGGAGCTGTGGGGGGTTTGAAAATAATCCACTTGCAACTGCCTCATCAAATGCAGAACCAGCTGGCATTGGTTGAGAATGGAATTTTGCCTGTTTAGTGCCAGAAGTTGTAGGATTTGCAATCTCATCGTTGAAGATTGTTCCATCTTGATCTTGGAAGAGAACTCTTTTACTGCTCTGTAAGTGAACTTCCATGGGGGAAGATGGCATACTGATAGAAACAGAATGCATTCTCTGGCTTTGGACAGCAGCTGTTTTGGTTTCCTGGTGTATTGAGAAAGTATTACACCAGGATACAGTGTTTTTTGATAGAGCTACAAAATTCACTCCATATTGTAGTATTGCATATAAAAGAACAAGAAAAAAATTTGAATTTATGCAATTCACAACGTAATAAACAACCTAATATCTCTATCTCAAGCTCAGGTAGCTTTATTCCTATGCATACCAATATACCACAATATGAATCATATTAGGAATGCAAATCTATGGGTATGCTAGACATGTCAAGACGACCAAAAAAGTGAAAGATGAGCATACAAAGAAGGATATTAATGCTTACTCCCATCTGGTGGAAAGAAAAAAAACTTACTGCAGCTGAGGAACTGAAGAACTGAAAACCAGTTTGTTGATGGTGAATATCCAAGTTTTTGGGCTCCTCAACCCTATCAAAGCCAGCTACTTCATTTGCAGCTATAAATTTGATGAGAGATGGAACTACTTCAGGAGAGCCCAGCTTTGACAAACCAAGATGTTCATTGTTTTCCATGACAAAGCAACTACACCTACAGCTGCAAACAGCTCAGTTATTCAGGGATCTTTGCAACATTCAAACAAACACATTAAAAATCCAGCTTCTAAGTGAGGAAGTGAGTTACGGTACCTATACTTCAGTGTTGTAAAATAACTTCAGATTCAACCAAGATTACTTCTAATTACATGCTATACGTAGACTCAACCCTCTCAGCAATACCAAAAAGAACCCAAAAGTGGTATCAAGTACTCTCATGATATCAGACGTAGTCAACGCAATTACACAACCGTAACAATAAGCAAATTTAGAAACCATTTTCTGTCAACAGACAAAAGTTTAATTGCATATATTGGCAAACCTAAGGTCCTACAGAAACAATCAAAATATGCCTTACTGGCACTATTCTGTTTATGGCGACCCAGGTCACTTGTAGATATTGATTTCTAAACCAATTTTATGCTTTTTTTCTGGCAATAGATATTAGATGGTTTTTTCTAATTTGTATCTCGTACTGATAATATTCTAGGATTTGATTGCCGTGTGACAATCAGATTCATTTTTTAAAGGAACTAAGATGAAAATCTTCAGACACGAAGTCAATTCCACTGGAAAAGTTGCATTTTCGTGACTAACATCTCCACACAACTCTGTTGAAATGCAGATAATTTTGAAGGAGAATGACAGATACATAAAATTACTAACCAATCACGACGAAATAAAAAACTTAGCTTCAAACGTCCAGAGTTAAAGATTGTTGGTGATAAGAAAGAGACAGTCTGTACCTTCAAATTCAATGACCCTGTGAACTTGGGTTGATGGTTATTAGAGCTATGCCTTCAAGCACCAAAAAAGGTATACCCTTTTCACTGCAGATAATGAGTCAACAAAAGACTCATATGAGAAGGTTTTTGGCAACCACGAGGTGCAGGAAACACAAAACAGATTTATAGAAAGACAAACATGATTCCCAACCATGGGAAGCAGTATAAATACCGTAAGGCTTGCAATGTTCTTGCAACAGCTACATCAACCCCACACTTCATGTGAGATAAAAATATACTTTGTATGAAAATGACATCTACGAAAACGTCAAGAGAGAGAGAGAGAGCAAGACAGTGTTAGGCTTGAAAATTTTGGTTTAACAACTCATTTTCAATTAAAAAATTAGGTTTGACTGCATTCACTTGACAGCTATGAGCAGAATGGATGACAATGGGACATATATGCATGCTACTGCTAAATAGAGTTCCAATTTTTAAATGATGAATTAGTAGTGAAATTTCAAGAAATATGAGACTTTGAAAGGGAAGGGAGAGGAGCAACATCAGTTGCTTTTGTCAATGGACAAATATTGCTTCATAGCAGATCTATGCTAACATTTGAAATAAAACTTCAGCACTAAAAAGACAGCCTCAAGAAGCATAATATAACCTCCACGGTTGATCAAAGCTTATGTCTCCCTACGAAAAGTCACGAGTTCGAATCTTAGAGTAGATCACTGGGTAAATATACTCTTCTCGATGCCACCAAGAATACCTGGGACTTGGAAGATTATTGAACGTTATGCTTTCCGCTTAAAAATTACAACGGAGTTTCTGGACGAAAATACGACAGCAATTTTCAACAAATTGATGAGTACAGAATCTAACAAATTGATGAGTACACAATCAAACAAATTAATGAGTACAAAATAAGTTAAGAAAGTCAAAGGACTAACAAGTATAATACTCAAACACGGTTCTAAATTCTGATGGACGCCAACAAACACATGGCTGGGTCCAAAAATGGATTTTACGAGGAGACAGACCACACATGTCTTGTTTGGGATATTTAAATGCCAATTAATGCATCAACCTACGCCAATCTGTCAAACCAACCCAAAAACAACATCCAAGAAAAAAGTCCAGGAATTCGTATTCAAATTCTATAACAGCGGCTGATCGGTGACCACCTCAGGAAATCATGGCCAGTTTTTTCTGGGCATCACTTATCATGTCATCTTCTTTCTAGCTCCCCACAGCCGACTCGGGACCGCCTTGAAAAATCTACTGATATTTCCAGCTCTAGCTAGTGCTAGTCCCCACATCCAGCAAAGGTGAAGAAGTGATGACTCATGGAATATTAAGAAGAAGGGGAAAAAAAGAGCAAAATTAATTGAAAAAGAGACTAATCACCCACCTCAAGAAGGTCCACAGGGGGTCCTTTATCTTGATGTCCAAGGGAAATAATAATGTCCCACAAACTGGGTTTCCGGGACTGTTCATTGCCATTCTGCCCATTTACAGCCCATTCCACTTTTGGATTACTTGAACCCAACGTAGGGCAATCAAGTTTGGAGGTGAATCAAAAACGTTGAAGAGAGAAAGAAAAAAAGAAAAAATTGCCCTAAATGTAAGGGAATCCAAGCTGGACACCTGCATCGGAAACCACATATTACCGCGGAATTCCTGTTCTGTACATTTATTTTTACGGATGGATATAGATAAACAAATGGTTCTAGGGACAAGGGTGGGCCTTGAGATCGCCTGCGTGGCGTGGTGTACGCGTGCGTGCAGAGAGAGAGAGAGAGAGAGAGAAAGGGAAGGGACAACGGTGGGCCTTGAGATCGCCTGCCCGATTCTGTCTGTCCGACCTGTTTGTTCCACCCCTCTCAGTCGTTGATCTTGCAAATCAACGATTGAGATGAACCGAACATATTTTACTCCAAAACGACGTCATTTTAAGAAAAGAAGTGTTTGGTCCATCTCAACCGTTGATTTGTAAGATCAACGGCTGAGAAGGATGGGACTGGGAGAGTTGGAAAGGGGATCCGGTCTCCAATGGTGGTGGGAATCTGACTAGGACGGTGATTTTTTGTTTGGTAGCGAAAAAATGAACTGAATTTTGACCTAATACCTAATCTCCAACCCTATGATCCGTAGTCCACTAGTCCGTACTGATAAGGTGGATTTCCTACATATCAGTTTTTTGCCTATACGTTTGCGGAGATTGGAGGAGTGTTTAGTAGGGAGAAACTTTTATGTATACCGGGGGTTGGTATCCCCTCCGGTCCGTTTCTTATTTTTCGGCCTATTTTTCGATCACATTTTGATAATCGATTCCATTCATTTTGTAGAGTTCGGCGAAAACCTCTAATCATGCAAAAATCGTGTTCATCGGATTTTATTTGATATATAATCAACACACCGAAAATCGCAAAAGAACCAAAACTGGGTTCCGATTCAATGTGTTTTTGGACCCAGCTTTGATTTTCTTCAATTTTCACTTGTGCCGATCATGTACCTACTAAAATTCGATGAACATGATTTTTGGTATGATTGAGGTTTTCGCCGAATTCTACAAAATGAAAGGAACCGATCATCCAAATATAATCAGAAAATGGCCAGAAAATGCGAAACTGGTCGGAGGGGATACCAATACGCTTGGTATCCCCGGCATAAATAAAAGTTTCTCGCTAGTAGGTTACTCCACAAAAAATTTTAGAGGGTATAGTTCTGAATCCCAAACGCCCACGACGGGGATCGAACCCTGCTCTCTCACATGGGGAGGACCGGAAGATACCAACTGGACTAGAGCCCATTGGCATACATATCACTGTTTGGCTGCAGAGGAATTGCAAGAGGGAAAAAAACAAAAACAAAAGGAACGTCCCACATTCATTGAGAACCCTTTTAGAGACTATAGTCCTGAATCCAAAACGTCCATGACGGGGCTCGAATCTTGTTCTTCTATATAGGGGGGACCAGAAGATGCCAATTGAGCTAGAGCCCATTAACCTACATAACACTGTTTGGTTGCAGAGAAATTGCAAGAGGGGGAAAAAAAAAAAAAAAAGACCAGAGAAAAAGGAACGTACCACATTCATTGAGAACCCCACTTTTTTCACATCATAGTTTTCATCATCGCTGCCTTAACCTGAACCACCCAAGTAAAGAGACGTCTGAAAGTTGATGTAGGATTATGAGGGAAATGAGGATCGGTACAAAAATGGGCCCAGACAAGTAGAAAGCAAAGCAATGCCATTTGTTTGTTTTTTGCCAAAAAAATGAGTAGGGAAGAGAATAAATTGAAATTGAAAACATGAATAGTCGATCGTGCCTACTAACCCATTGCGTGGAAAACTTGCATAGTAGAGCGTGCCAGCTAATCCAGGAAATTTGGCTAAATGAGCATGAGAAAGTAAGAAGTATTTGTTTTTCATTAGGTTGTATGTCTGAATTCCACACAGGCCAAATAATCTAAACCTTGGGCCTGTTGGAGGAGTAGTCCAGTCGTTAACTTCGAATCTTGAAATTAGTAGAGGCGCGAGGAAGCTGATTATTATTATTATTTTATTGATTAGCAAAATATGTTATTAATTACCGAATTCAAAAATTACAGAGATTAAAAGGACAATGGCACAAGAAAATGAAAATTATTTAATCTCTATAGATACCTGAGGCCTAAGCGCTGGTCTAAGAACAACAAAATTCTAAAAACCCGAAAATGCCGCCTGTGCATGCCACCAACAAACCCCTGCCCAAGTAACTCGATCGATCAGGATATGGTAAAGAAACAAAAACAAAAACCCCTGCCCAAGCGCGGAAGCTGATTCATATCTACTTTTATTAGAAGAAAAAAAAGTGTGCCGACTTTTCAGGAAAATTAGTACTCCTATTGGTTGGTTTTATATCTTTGGGGAGATCACTTTTTAGAATAGTGGTAACGGGTAACGCCGTTGCCCATTGGTTCGTCCACAGTGGGATCCAACCCGAAACTGATGATGAAGGCTGGAATGGATCCAGGAACAAAGAAGGAATTTGATATTCATGCTCCACTCTTTACTGACGGCACTCCACTTTATTCATGAAGTTATTTACTTCATGAATAAAGTGGAGTGCCGTAACTTCATGAATAAAATGGAGTGCCGTCAGTAAAAAAAATAAAGCACAAATATCAGTTTTATGAAAGAAATTAAATTAGAGTGGTGGTCCCTACCTCCAGTTTGTCGTACCTGTGGTCGCCAGCTAGTGGTGGAAAAAGTACTACTGGCATTGACGTGGGCTTTTTCAAAAAAAAAAAAAAAAACCCAATCCGCTGGCTGGGCATAATACTAAAAAAAAACCCCAATCCGACTGGCTGGGGCATAATACAATAATTCTAAGGGAAAATGACGGCTCAGGACATGTTTTGATTTACAACGATGTGTAGTAGCACTGCAATGGCGTGGCGGCGGAGAGTTACGGACGTGATCGATCTATTGCTCACCGTCGCGGCGGCGAGTTACAGACGTGGCAATCGACAAAGGGAGTACTGAAGATGAGAGTTTTTGTGAGTTTTTGCTTGTGATGGCTTTGATGGTGGCAGTCCTTTTGATGGGTGCGGTGGTTCATGAGGAGAGAGAGACATTGGTCGTGCAGAGGTATGAGATTTCAGTACCAAAACTCTTTTAATTTTAGCTGATGTTAAGTTTTTAACGCCAACATGACGAAAGGGGGAATATGTATATGGGAAAAATTCAAAAAAACCCCTGAACTTTGAACTCAATATCAAATAGGCACCTAAACTTAAATAAACTTCAATTGAACACCTGAACTTTCACTCCGTTATCAATTTACCCCCTGCCGTCTCGGATCATTAACGGCACAGTTAAAAAAAAAAAAACTTACCACCAGTTTGCAATCCTATGAAGCAGAAACGTGATTATGAGAGCCTTAGAGACAAAATTTGATTATGTCTCTTTAGAATAATATGATCAGAATAATAAAATCTTCACACCCGTTCAAACGGATTAAAAATTGGAGCAATTAATTTTTTTAATTTTTTAACCATATAAACGGTCCTAAAAAATTAAGTGCTCAAATTTTCAAAAAGAATTTTTAAAAAAATTCCCCCTACTTCCAACATTTCTCTCTCTATCTCTCTCCACTTATTACCCGGACCCGGGGGCTCTGCTGCCCCAAAGGCACCTCAGCCCCTACCCACACACCAAAATGGCAACGTTTTGGTTAAATAAAAAATTCATACCCAGTTAATTTTTTGGGACCGTTTATACCCAGTAAATTCATAGTAAATTCATAGTAAATTAAGTGCTCCAATTTTTAATCCGTTTGAACGGGTGTGAAGATTTTATTATTCTGATCATATTATTCTAAAGAGACATAATCAAATTTTGTCTCTAAGGCTCTCATAATCACGTTTCTGCTTCATAGGATTGTTTTTTTTTTTTAACTGTGTCGTTAACGACAAGTAACGGATTGAGACGGCAGGGGGTAAATTGATAACGGAGTGAAAGTTCAGGTGTTCAATTGAAGTTTATTTAAGTTCAGGTGCCTATTTGACATTGAGTTCAAAGTTCAGGGGTTTTTTTGAATTTTTCCCTATGTATATTGTCAGCTAAAGTAAGGAAGGTCAGTAATATTTCAGAAACCTCAAGGGAGATTTCCGTTCGCGTCAGAAACCTTAGAGGAGGTCAATGAAATTTGCCCAAATCTTATTTCCACTTCAGCCCGAGGACGAGGATCTTTGCTTTCCCACTTTGCTACTGTAATTGTTTTGGGCCTTTGGCGTCTATGTAATCTGCTGTATTTTATTAGAGCGCTCCCACTTTGCTACTGTAATTGTTTTGGGCCTTTGGCGTCTGTGTAACAGGGGTGTTTGGGAACCCCATTTTCCCATTTTTGCATTTCCATTTTCCTATTTTGGGTGTTTGGCATCCTATTAGAGCATTCCCAATGGGGATGTAAAATTGGGTTCTATACTTATAATAGCACCGGATGCCAAAAAAAACCCCTCCAATGGGGATGTAAAATGGAACAAATCAGGTGGTAAAATGGCAGAGATGGAAAAGGAGATGGATATATCCATCCTTAGATGCATCTTTCCATCCCCTCCAGGTCAGCAAATCAACTAATTTACCAGAACAATGGACGGCCGGAGTATACCTGAGACGCCGGAAAATGATCGGAAAAACTTGAACTTCGCCGTAATCTGCAAATCTTGAATCTGGGGGTGAGGAAGCAGGAGATGAGGGGGTCCGTGAGGTGGATGACGCCGGCAGGAGTTGGGGTCGAATCTGGAGGTGCTTTGTTTAGGATCGGCAGGGTATGGATGATCGAGAGAGAGAGATCGTGGGGGGGGCCTGGAGTGAGTTGGGTTTCCGATCAAAACCCCTTGTTTCTACGTTTCTTCTCTGACTGAGAGAGAGAGAGAGAGAGAGTAGGGATGAATAGGCATTGGGGGTGGGCCGGGCTGCCCGTTGGAGTTTTTTTTTTTAAATCTTAATTGAAGTGGATGAGAAGTAAAAAAAATTAGGACGGAAGTAATTTTTTTTTTTTTGCGGAATAATTTTTTTTAAAGTCCTCGATTATCGGATGCCAAAATTATTTTTCAACGGAAGTAGTACTTGAATTAGGGTTAAGAAAGTTGGGAAAAATTAAGGACGAGGGAAATTTAGTTAATTATCCATCCCTTTTTTACATTTCATCATTGGAGAGGGGTGGGTTCTATTTTACATCTAACTAACTTTTAACTACTTTTTTCATCTAAAATAACTATCCATCCGGTTCCAAAATACGCCCTTATGAGAACTCATTCGGAGAGAATGGATTCATGAACTTTCACTTTAGAAGCAAAAACCCAAAATCTCACATTTTTGCCTTTCACATTTTTGCCTGGAGGTGCTTTTCACATTTTTGCCTTTTCTCATTTTCTGATCAATTACCAAAATACCCACTTCTCCCTCCTTTATTTACCAGTTTTGCTCCTCCTCCTCTTATCCACTTATTTTCTCACCTGTTCAAACCAGACGGCAAATACACCCACTGAAAAAAAATTAAATATTATAAAAAATATATTTTAACACAATAATATATAACGGCCAAAGGCGAAAAGAAAACAAAATTTGTACACCTTTTAAAACAATAATAAAAGCCAAGGGCAACTTAGTAAAAAACCAATCCATAATTCATTTTCATCATTCATCTACCAAACACTACTACTGTTCCAAAATACATTCTGCACATATCTCTCAAACACTCATTTATTTTCCAAAACACATTCTGACCATAATCCAAAATACCAAAAAACTGAAAATGAAAAGTCAAAAAGTAAGCTCTCAAACACCGTAATCGGAGTATTTTATTAGAGCTCTCTCTCTCCTATAGTCGTATATATATATGACATATGGCTATGTGCCGTACAACAGTGTTTGTCCAGCATTCGACTTGATAAAGTAATGTTGAGAAAGCATAGGCTCACGTGGATGAGATTGGGGGCTTGGAGGAGTGTAGACACGAAAATTTCGGCATGACTTAATCGCCGTCCGATCAATTGGGATAAATTGTCCTCAAGAAATTAAAGCCAAGATTGGTCAAAGTGCTCGAATAAATATTGGGTCCATCAAATTTCTACGGCTCAATACATTTGAAATACAGTGAAGACCAAAGTAAGTTGGGCTAGCTTGATTGGCCAAATGGGTTAAGGTATACAAGCCCAAAAGTGCAGGCCCATTTCAAATAAATCCTGAAAAAAAAGAGTCAAATACGGAGTAATAAATATATTATTTCTCTTTTAAATTAAAATCATTCTCTATAAAGAAATATAAAATCTTCTTACATAGGAAATGAAATAGAATCAATCAAGCCAATCAAGATCCAATCAAGCCAATCAGATCAAATCAAGTCAATCAATCAAGTTAATCAAATCAAATCAAGCCAATCAAATTAAATCAATCAAGCCAATCAAAGATCTTATTATAAGATCTTGCCATACTTGGCTCTTCTCTCCTGGAGCCTATAAATAGAGGCTCATAAGAGGGAGAGAAGACACAACTTTTTGCTTGGCATTCTTCAGAGCTCTCAAGACTTTTCAAGAACTCAAGCATTGTTCAACATCCTGCAGAGAATCATCAAACACCAAAAATCGTGTCGATTTCTTTGCAAGTCCACCACATCAAATCGTTCAGCAACTCAAATCACATAACAAACCAAAACTCTTGGAGATTTTAAGGATCAAACTCCAAAGCTCAAGTCATCTTCAAACTCTGTTCTTCAGTTCATTCAACTTGAAGATTCAAAGAAAGTTACTGTTTGTGCGATTCAACAACAAGCATTCAAGCCGTTGGAACGCCAACAATTCCGGAGATCGAATCAGAGGATTTTGTTCTTTTCTTTATTTAAAGAGCATTTATTAGAGAATTGTACTCCTTTCAATTCAAAATCAATAAAAGTATTATTTTGTGCATCTTTTTCGTCTTCTTTATTGCAGGACACGAATTTGTGTGTTACAAGGAGCTCGGTTCAAAGCTATCAATTTCGTACCGGCTAGTGTATCGTTTTTTTTTGTTAGAATAGTACGTACAGGTGTGTACATATCTCAATACCGTTCCGGAATGACCGCGCAACATATATTTTCTATATTTTTAGTATTGACCGGTACAGGCCGGTACGTTTGGTATCGACTAGTACATGCCGGTATTTTAGGCGGTACAAAACACCTAGAAATGTGTATCGTTTTATGTTCAGTACGATATGTACCGGCTGGTATGGTACGTAATTTGACAACATTGGCTCAGTTAATTAAAGCTGTAAAGGATGTTAGTCGAGACTCAAGCAGCGTCGAAGGCCAAGTGTCCCAAAAATAACTAACCGTCTTTTCAAGCGGAAAACATTTTCAATCATAGGATGAAAAATGTTTTACCCCATAAAATAATTTCATGTCTTCTGCACAGCCAAACACCAAAAATAAGTAAATATTTTTCAAAAAATATTTTACGTCTAAACAAACGAAGCCTTAATCCAGTAAGAGTGTTGTTCAAGAAACAAAAACATCTATGAATGCTGATGAGTAACACATGCAATAACCCATTTAGTTGTTATAAACGACACGCGTCAGCTGACCTGCTAACTCTTATCCTAACAACGTGACTCAAAAAGTTAATTTCGAGTTATACAGTAGTTGTTCACGAATTCTTATGTACCAATTCAATTCAATTCTACCCACCGATATGGGACAGGTAAATGGGGCTTCACATTGATCCTCCAAACCCCCAATCTTATCTTGGAAAGGCTGGGTTACTAGCAATTTTCAAAGCCTTTTTGTTGATAAGAGATTTTCGCATCATTGACAACTAAAGATTCCAAAAAATATAGTAATACAACGTTACTACATGATTTCAGACACAATTGTATTTAGAAACATTCGATGTATATAAGGTTCATATGCATCGATTATACAGTTATTTTAAGAGTTGTGTTATAAAATTGCGTTTCCAGCCTTGCTCGATTTGGATATAAATGAATGGAAAGAATAGTCATTTTCGATAGGGCTTACTACTTTTTGGTCCTGCAGGAACTTTTAGGGGTTGATGTGTGAAATTTAGCTTTAGACCACTCTTTAATAAAGCGAGTCCTCTGTAATGTTGTTGTAAGTAACGCTTTCTTTAAGTTTTAATCTACCTTTCTTTTGTTTTTATTTTGGTTACCTTTAAATTTTGAAAGCAACTCCACTACCAACAGAGTGGATAAGGGTGTCTCCAATGATATAACCAAAAATTTCATTTAAGAGATTGCTAAACTTAACAATGTTGAGGTTTATAATGGTCCACAATTAAAAATTCATTTTTAGTAAAGAGAGAGAGAGATAGAGATAGTAGAGAATAAATGAGAGTGGGTGGGTCCATTGATAGTAATGGCAGGAAAGAGAAAGAGAGAGAAATGAAAAACTGAGAGTGTGGTCCCTATTTAATTTTGTTATCCAAAGCGAAAATATTGCTAGTTTTGGTTACCCAAATGCCAAAATTTGGTCATTGGTCACTACAACCTTGTAGTGACTTTGCTCATTACAGGTCCCCGGATCCCTGAGTTTGATTATATCATTGAGAGCCATATTTTGGACCAACATTGCTAATTTTAATTTTTTTTCTTTTAATTTTGATTATGTCATTGTGGATACCCTAATGAGATCAAAACAATCTGGCCTTTCAAATTCAGACATTTATAGCCATGATGCTTTGGAAGAACTGGTATTTTTCTGGTTTGATGATTATCACTTTTCATTAAACATTACACCTCATTAATAATTCCTACAAAACTTGTATGGTTATCAAAACAAATGGACCAGAACATACCTAGAGAACGAGTGGTTGCCCATTTTATGGCTGAAGGAATAACAACTTTATTTGATCGTCAATAATAACCGCGGTCGTCGGCTGTCTCTAGACCTTTTTTTTAGCCTTTTATCTTCTGACTATAGCATAATTCTTGTGTATTTTGTACAATATATTTTGCGTGTCAATGATTTGTGTTCTGTTCCTTAAGCAATTGTTTGACCTTCGCTCGTCGCCGACGTGTTTTATTACTGTGGCGGCGATAACGCATTGTACTTTTTTCACAATCAATGAAGTCTTCCAAAAAAAAATAAAAAATCCCCGCACTTCTCGAATGAACCTAAAAGGGAAAAGAAAGAAAAGAATCGCCATTGGCTGGCTGTGTTCCTCTGGTTGAGCCGTGACGACCTTCATCAAAAGTCAGTCTTCATAAAAGCAAAAAAAAAAGAGGTTGTAGACAGACAAAGGCCCACATTGCCCGAAAATATTGCCAGGGAACGTACACTCCAATTATTCCAGGTAAAAGGGGGAAGGGACATTTATGTTGTGTTTAGATGGATTTTTGAGAATTTTTGGGGTAATGTGTGGAGAGAGAAATTAGCATAATACGGAGTAATTGGATATATGGATAATGAGTAGAGAGAGATAGAGAGAAATGAGAATAATGATTAGAGATATGAGTAATGAGTGAAGAGAGAAAGCAAAGTAATGAGTGAAAGTATGATTAATGAGTATTTTTTGAGTTTAATTATTTTTTTCAAAAAGCATACCAAACAAGGCATAAAACTTTTTTCAATTTGTTAGTACTCCATCCGTCCCAAATTGTTGGTTCTCTTTTTTTTTTGGGAAGTCTCAAAAAATTAGATATATCTCTTAATTTATAATTTTTTCTATATCAAATATCGGGACGGTTCCGCGAACCTCTTAAAAAACCTCTAAAGAAACATTCCATCTCAGCCCTTCATTTCAAGGGCTGAGATTAAATCCCTCAATTCCACTCTAAAATCCAAACACACTGCCCCCTTTCTCCACCCTAATCCCGTCCCATCCACAGCTCACCACTCCTCCGGCGCCCTTCATTCAGACTGACGACCCCACCGCCACCGCCGACGAACGACCCACCACCTCCGGCGACCGCCACCACCGCCAGGCTCTCTATTGCACGGTTAAGAATTTGCAGGAAATTAGACCTCCGAAACCCAGTTGCAAATGCTCAGATTTTGCAGATTTAAGCAAGTTGGTGAAATTGCTTTCCACCTGAAATTGGTGGAGGAAGACCTAAACCCAATTGCTGAAATTCGAAATTAAGCACACCCAGTATGATTAAAAAAAGTCGAAGCAATTTCTGAAGAAAAGAAAGGAAGGGGAAAGTGTATTTAATCAATCGATTGTGTTTTGCCATCGCCAATCATTTCGACTTTCGAGACGAAAATCGACTATGTACCAGAAAAAATCAACTGCCATTGTAATTCTTTCTCCTCGAGATGTCAAGGCTTCTTGGAATTCTGGTTTATCAAAGATTTATACATAGATCGCCCATTTAACCGTGCAAGAGAGAGCCCGGCGGTGGTGGTGGTCGCCGGAGGTGGTGGGTCGTTCGTCGGCGGTGGCGGTGGGGTCGTCGGGCGCTGGAGGAGTGGTGGGCTGTGGGTGGGATGGGATTAGGGTGGAGAAAGGAGGCAGCGTGTTTGGATTTAGAGTGGAATTGAGGGATTTAATCTCAGCCCTTGAAATGGAGGGCTGAGATGAAATGTTTCTTTAGAGGTTTTTTAAAAGGTTCCCGGAACCGCCCCGATCAAATATAGATCTTGTTTTATATGAGTAGATCTCAATGCATGAGCTCTTTTATACAAAGTTTTTAAAATCACCTAAAAGATTATAGATTGTATGATATAATCAATTGAAAAATAACACGCATTCCCAAATAGGACCAACAAATTGGGACGGATGGAGGGTTAGCAAATTTACCAATTTGCCTTGTTAAATTCCATATTACTTGTCAATGGAATATTGTTTATCGAATGTAGTATGACATATTATCTACTTTATCTAGCATTTCTCTTTCTTTTCGAAAATGATTTTCACACTTCCTTTTTTTTATATATATCTACACTCTCGTTTTTGTCTTTTAGAGAAAAAATACATACACTTCCAACACTAGAAAACAAAAAGAGAGTGTAAACATCAAAAAAATTAGTGTGAAAATCACTCCCCTTTTTTTATCGGAAAATCTAGCATTTCTTCACCTAACAACTTTTTGCCTTTTCCCATGAGAAAAGACCTTTTTGTGAGATTTTTTCGATTTGAAATTTTTTTGTATGGTCATTGTTGAGGCATAATACATAAAAAAGAGTGAATTTTTTTTTGGCTCAGCGGTAACAAAAAGTATTTTTTTTGGTTTGAGAATTTACTTGACCTGGTTTATTTTGTTTTATTGAGTTATATTATTTACTTACTCTAAAATTTTAAGTTGTTTTCATCAATTTTCACTTTGTGCAAATGATCCATTACATACAATATTAAAGAAAAATTAAACTATACGTAAAAACAACATACAAAATTTTATTACTTGTTGGAAATTCAGAGAACCCCTCATCATACACCAGAGATGGCCCCTGGATACACAGGAAAAAAGACTATACGGTGACAGACTACAGAAGAAACTCTATATAAGGGGTACGAACAGAGAGCCGTTTTGTTCCCTCCCCTCCCCTCTCTCTCTCTCTCTCTCTCTCTCTCTCTCTCTACATGGCGTTCTTGGGGTCATGTATCTTGTGTTTAATCCCCTTCTCTCTGCTTTTCGGCCTCTGTTTCTCATTTGCAAATGTTTCCGAGTTCAAATTGGAGCTCTCTTACATCACTCTTTCCCCTTTGGGTGTCCCTCAGCAGGTTCTACTCTTTTTCTTTTACTATCTCCTTTCGGATATATCTTTTTGTATGTGTTTTAGCTAGCAGCACATATATTCACTTTTCGTTTTTAGATAGTTTTTTTTTTCCTCTCTCTCTTTTGTTTCATGCAGTGGGTGAAGTAGAAACTGAGGTTTTAAGTAGATCAAGGTCTAAAGATGTCTCATTGTATAGGTTTTATTCAAAAGAAAAGAAACCTCCGCAATTGAACATTCATCTCGACAATCAAAGATTCTGATTTGCTAAAGTATCTTACGGATAAGAATAGTGTGGGCTTCCAGAAGAGCGGGTTCTGTGAGGTCGCTTACGTGTACAAGAGTGAGCTGGAGAGGTTCGATTGGTCGATAATCAGTACCGAGGGGAGAAAGGGGAATAATCTCGTGGGGTGAGGATTGGAGCAAGAGGTACGGAAAAGACAAAGGCAACGTGTCTCCTCTGTTCTCCGCGGGGGTGAATGACGTCTGCCCTTTCTGGAATCAGATGAGTGAGGTCACCTTCTCTCCGGGGAAGAATGTTCTCCTTCCTCAGAATCAGTGCTCTCTCTCTCTCCTTTTCCAGAAAAGTCAGCCTCTGCAATCAGTGGGAATGTCAGGGGTATTTATAGGGCACATGGGCCTAGGTCAGGCCCAGGACGGCGCCCCTATAGTACCCCAACACGTGTCCCTCCCGTACCTCCAGGTCGCGGAAGACTCGTCCTTCCGCGGAAGACTTCCGCGGGACTCGCACCTCCGCGACGTTGCCTCCATCCCAAGCCACCAAACCACAAGAACTTCCCCAATTCCCGCTGGAGAAAGGTCACGACCCGCGGCGATCGTTTGCTTTCCGCGGGATCCCTTCCGGGCCTGCCTTCTAGGCCCGAATATGATCCCGGGGCTCTCTTGCAATTTCTGCACCAATTCGGGTGTGTCTTTCAGTTCTTCCTGGCGGGGCCCGCGGGGGGTCCCGCGGGATCTTCACGTCCGCGGACAGGTTCCGCGGGGTCTTCAGTTCCGCGTGCTTCCATCGTAATGTGCTACGTGTTTCCTTTCTATTGGTTAGTCAAACGTCTTCTTGGTAGTGTTTTGACTAAGGTTGACTTTCCGCGTGGACCCGGTCGCCACGTGTCCACGGCCGATAGGCTGGTCAAAAGGTCCTCCCTGATGACATGTCAATAAATGTGACCGCGCCTACATATGCCCCCCGCGCGCGTACGACAAGTGCACGTCGTCCGCGTGCGTACCATCCTTTTTGTAAGTTTCCGCGGTCACCCCGGGGTTGTTCCGCGGAGCAACGGGTATGATTAATTGCTAATGTCTCTTCGTGTACCATCATGACCCTTCGTGTACCATCGTGACCTTTCGTGTACTGACGCCATAAATGTCCCCACCATTTGACCACTATATAAGCCCTTTGTCCATTATTTCCTTTTTCACCAAACTCCAAATTTCGTCGAAGTGCTGTCAATTTGTTTTCTGACTTTTCTCTTGTCTCTTTCCACCTTTCGCGGCCAACACTTTCCCTTTCTCTTTCACTTTACTTACGAATGGCTGCACGCGGTCCAATCGTTGAAATCCCGGTGCCCTCCGCGGACCAGTGGCAGAGGGCCCCGTATCTGCGAACAGTTGGGGACCCATTCTGGGCCCTTGCTGGGGCATATCCTGCTTTTGGCCCCCCCGTGGTTAACCCTATTTTCTTCACGGCCCCTGCCGCCCCGGAGGATGCAGAGCCCGTCAATCCCTCCTCGGTGCTTCGCCTTCGCCTTGAGCGCGGGGATTTCCCCTATGTGGAATGCCGTTTTGGGGCTCAAGCTTCTGTGCCCACTGACTGGGCGGACTGGGTCGATGATGTTGTCAACAATCCACGCTACAAGCAGGTGATGCTGGCCTCCGCTACTCTCGAGGCCGTTCAATTGTCACGACGCCTGAGCATTCCTCGACAGGGGGCTGCCAACAAGAACTTGGAGTTCGCGTGCTCACGCTGGAGCAGTGATTCCCATTCCTTTGCATGGGCATGGGGGGAGAGTGGACTTTCGCTTGAGGATGTGCATATCCTCACCCGCTTGTCTCTACGCGGGGGCAATATTCTGGACTTCGCCAAGCTCTCGCGGGCGGAACGAGATGAGGTGGCCGCCCTGAAGGATTTTCACAAGAAGGCCCAAAACGGGCCAATCTTCACCCCGCAAGGAGTCCGCAAGGATCACGCGGCAAACGCCAAGAAGACCTCCCTCGGCAGCTGGTTGCGTTATTTCTTCAAGGACCTTCAGCCCGCGAGGACTGTCGCTCCTGATGCTGAGCGAGATTTTGATGAGGGCCCCCAATACGGTCAGCACTTCTACATGGCGGGCTTCTTTTCATACTTCCTCTCGTACTTTGTCCTGCCCGACTACCCTGCTGATGGCCTTTCTCAGGCGGTCTTTCCGCTGGCCGTCCTTCTCGCCCGCGGCCAGCCTGTTGCCTTAGCGCCGCTGTTTCTGGGGTCACTCTTCCGCCAACTGGACCTAGTTCATGCGGACTATGCCAGGTCCCTTGGAAGGTGCGACCACTTTTCGATGGCTCACTCCACCTTTCTGCTCGCGTACTTCTTCGAGCACTTTCGCGCCGTCGCCCCGGAACCCCTGGCCCTGAACATCTCGGGCGTACGCTCCCGCGCGGAGCAGTGGCACGGGACCAGTAGTGAGGTCTCGTGGTACGAGGCATGCGACGTCGAGGCCAACTTCATTCCTCGTCCTTACAACATTTCCCATCCGGGAGTCATGGGTGTAGGCCAATGCCTTCTCCCGGCCGCTGCTACCCTCAATGCTGCGAGTGACAACAACGCCACGGCGCGGACGGTGATCAACTCCGCGCTCATTGCTCTACCCGGGTGGCTCCCGGCTTTGTCCAGTGAGGGATCTGGGGCGGCGGTGTACCGCCCGGATCGCTTCGCGAGGCAGTTGGGTTTCGATCAGGGGGTACCTGGTCCTGCCCCCGCGATGTCTTCTTTTGCGGAGTCGCAGCTCCGGTTCATGAGGGGGGAACTTTCCCCAGTCCTGGTTCAACTTGGGAATTTGCTCATCCCCGAGAGGGATAGGGTTTCGCAGTACACACCGGAGTTCCGCGTATTCTGGAGGAGGAACCTTGATTCCTTCTTGACGTTCGTCCGCGGGCAGGCCGTCATCCCCGAGGTGCCTGAAGTCCGGACTCGGGATACCTCTCTGCGGGCCATTACTGTAGTAAGGGCGACTGAGTGGCGCGGACCCCGCAGTCAATGGGCCGTGATCCACGCGGAGCCTGTGAACAGGGTCTTTCCGGTGGAAGCACCTGCACCTCCTCAAGCTCCCCCGGGGCGAACCCGCGCGCGAGGACCTCGCGGCCGGACACAGCTTCCGCTCGCTCCTCCGGCAGGGCCGTCCCAACCGTCCTCGTCTCAGGCGCCCGCGGCGGTAGAGCGACGTCGCCCAAAACGCCTCCGAAATGTAAGTATCTTTTCATGTGCTCAATCATTTCCTTTTGCCTCATGTTCTCTGAGACTTATTTCTTCTGCCTTGCTTTCTTCCTTTCCTTTAGCAGCGGGAGCGTGATGCCAGTACCTTCGTGGCCTATGAGCCAGAAGCAGCGGCGGTAGCGGAGGAGGTAGCGGACGAGGCCGAAGAGGATGCCCCAGACGGCCAACCGAAGAGACGCCGCCTCGATGGTAAGCTCTGTTTTGTTAGGATGCCATTTATGATGCCTTGTGGCTTTCAGCCTCTGACTTGCATTTTGCCATGATTTTTCCAACAGTTCTGTCGGAGTCCGACGAGGAAGAGGACGAGGGCGCGGAAGCAAGCGATGGGGATAACGATGATGACGATGATGATGATGAGGACGACCTACCCATCAGTGTCTTGCAGGCCCGAGCGTCCGCGAGGGACCCCGTCGCGGCGGATGTCAGTGTAGTGGAGATTTCTGACTCTCCCGAGGAACAGAGGGGAGACGAAGTGATCCAACCTCGGGAGGAGCCGGTCCCCTTCCTTCACCCTGAGCCAGAATCCTCCGCGGTTATCGGAGGTATGTTGCCTGACGAGCCTTCCGTTGTTGACCTCGGGGGGGACCCCAACACAGTCTCTTCTGAGTCGTGTTCTTCCCCGGAGGAATCCGGGCATATTATAGAACAATCTATTGACCCAGCTCCATCTCCTTCCCACGCAGCGACATCTGAGGCCCGCGAGCCCCCACCATCAGCGGACACCCATGAATCTGTGGGCCAGGCCGACATTGCCGCGGATCCTCTCGGCGCGGCGGCTGCACAGTTGCTGAGGGAGGGGGATGAGGATAACCTCGAGGAGCTTCCCCGTCCTGCCGCTGGGGGGTCTGTCGCGGGACAACCCGAGGTGGCTTCAGCTTCCACACCTTCTGGTTCCCACCAACAGTCCACTAGTGCCCGTATCCGGTCAACGGAAAGTTATCTGGGCAGGGTCGCTGGTGGTTCCCCGGGGGTTTCCAATGCTTCCTTTCTGCAAGGCCCGGGCTCGAACGCGGAGCGGGATACAGCCATGGATGCCGCCAGTCCTCATTCCCCGGCCTGCTCTACCTCGCAAACCCATTCTCCTCTCCAGTCCGCGAGACGCCCGCCGACCCCGCCGGCCGAGCCTTCCGCTCAACCTTCAGACCGACAGCTGGAGGTAAATGAAGAACTTATTGGTGGCCCCACCTCCATTACTGACTCAGATTTCCATTCCTTATTTAAAGATATGGACTTCCTGCCAACTGACGATGTTTTGGGGGGACAGGGGAGCCAAGCACTTGGGGATTACGAGATCGATCTAAATTTGGAGATGGGCGAGCAGAGGGAGGAGGTTGAGTCGAGAGAGCAGTCGCCGCCCAGGCAACCTGCTTCAGATCTGGGAAAGGGGCCCATGGATACCGAGACGTCAGAGCCCATCCGTCTCTTTCCCGCGGGCTACGATGTGCCCGCGGAGTACTGGCCGCTGCTGAACGCCATAGCCCGGTCTCATCCGGAGACCTTCAGCTCCTTCAACCCGCGGTCTGCCCGGCTTGGGGAGATCTACCTCAGCAGCCTCCACAACGTGCTAACTCCTTGGGGGCAGCTTCGCTACAGGGACTTCAATCCCGGGACCGAGGCTGAACTGCTGGAGGTTGCCGCGGATATGGAAGTCTTCGGGTTTGACCTTGCTTGGCTGTGTGCGCGGAGCTCTGCTCTGAGGGCCGCGGGGGAGAGGGCTGCTCTGAGGCCTGAGATCCAGGGTCTGTCTGCCCAGTTGGAGTCCACTCGCCAACAGTTGGAATCTACCCGCCAACACTTGGCCAATCTGGAGGCCAGTTTTGCTCGGGTGATGCAGCATGATGCGGTGCTGGCTGCTGCTTCGCTGAATCTGGCTGACCCTGACCCGGACGGGCTCGTTTTCTTGGACTGGCAGGCCTAGAAAGTGCTGCCGTTGTACTTTTTTTTTTTGAACACATGTACTATTTTATTTTTATTTTTTTTGATTGAATAAAACCTTGGGTCTTATTGAAATAAAACAGTCTCTGTGTTGATAATACCATAATAGCTGTATTTTGCTGAGGTCCGCGAGCCATGTTCTGACTTCTCGTGACCTGTTCATCATCTTGGCTAAACAAATACTAGATTTGCCACTCGGGGGAGCCATGTTCTGGCCGCTCGAGACTTAACACTATCTCCTTTTTGACAACCACTAAGTGTGAACCTCGCGGGTCATGTTCTGACTTCTCACGACTTAGTATGAAAGAATGGGTTAGGGCCATGTTCTGGCCGCTCAAGACTTAACATTATCTCTTTTTGACAATCACTAAGCACGACTCTCGCGGATCATGTTCTGACCTCTCGCGACTTAGTATCATCTCTTTTTGATAATCATTAAGTATGAAAGAATGGATTAGGGCCATGTTCTGGCCGTTCAAGACTTAACATTATCTCTTTTTGACAATCACTAAGTATGAGTCTCGCGGGTCATGTTCTGACACCTCGCGACTTAGTATTGCCTCTTTTGATAATCGTTAAGTTTGAAATGAAAGAATTAGGGCCATGTTCTGGCCGTTCAAGACTTAACATTATCTCTTTTTGACAATCACTAAGTATGAGTCTCGCGGGTCATGTTCTGACACCTCGCGACTTAGTATTGCCTCTTTTGATAATCGTTAAGTTTGAAATGAAAGAATCATGAAAAGGAGTTGATAGTACCGCGGAAATGTTCTCTCCGCGGAACCTCATCACTTTACCTCAAGGTGAAAAAGAAAAGAAAGTTAAACACCAGCATGGATTAGGAACAAGTGTCCAACTTTTCATTAACGACAGATCAAACAACTTGTTACAATAGAGAAGAAAGAAACAAACTGTTCTTCAAAATAAAGGGAGGGTGGAGACTGTCAGGACAGCGGCTTGCTCGCTCCCAGCATTTCTCTTCACGGGTAGAATTTCTTGACATACTTAGCGTTTACCGCTCCTGTCTCGAAACCATCTTCGACGCGGGCTAGGTGGTAGTACCCGCTAGCAGAGGCACTGGCCACTTCATAGGGTCCTTCCCATCTAGGAGTGAATTTAGGCGTTTTCATATCCCTCATTACTGCCGTGGTAGCCTTCCAAACCAACTCCCCGACTTCAAATACCCGCGGCACTACGCCCTTGTTGTAATAGCGTGCCACGGATTCCCAGTATTTCTCGTGGGCAAGGGCCGCCGTTGCTCTTCTCTCTTCTAGGGCTTCCAGGTCTGCTTTCCTTCCTTCCGCGGAATTTTCCATCGCGAGTATCATCCGCGCGGAGGGGACACTTAGCTCTGCGGGTAAGACCGTTTCCGCTCCGTATACCAAGCTGAAGGGGCTGGCGCGGGTAGATTTCCTTTTTGAAGTTCGATAAGCCCAAAGAGCTATCGGTAAGTGATCCGCCCAAGTACCTCCGCGCTCGTCTAACAGTTTGCTCAAGATTCTGATCAAGGTCTTGTTCGTTGCTTCTGCCTGCCCATTTCCCTGCGGGTAGTAGGCGCTAGATGTACGGTGATCGACCGTGTATTCGTCAAGGAGGCTTCCCACGTGGTGATTGATGAACGGAGTACCGTTATCAGAAAGGATCACCTTCGGTATGCCGAATCTGCAAATGATGTTCTCCTTGATGAATGCTGCCACCGCGTCTCCTGTAGCTTTCTTAAGCGGGACAGCCTCGACCCACTTGGTATAAACTTCCGTTGCAGCTAAAATCCATCTGTTCTTCCGCGACGCTGGTCTGATCGGTCCGACTAGATCCATTGCCCAAGTGTGGAAGGGATAAGGGGCGCGGACGGAATGTAACTCCACAGAGGGAGCATGAACCAAGTTCCCGAATTTCTGGCAGGCCTGGCACCTTCGCACGTGTCTCTTCGCATCTTTCTCCATGGTGGGCCAAAAATACCCCAGACTAACCATCTGCTCGTGAAGCTTCCTCCACCCTTGGTGCTCAGTTCCGTGGGTCTTGGCCAGAACCTCTTCCGCCTGCTCCTTGTCTACGCACACTTGGGGCATTCCATCAAGAGTTCTTCTGAACAGTAGTCCCTTTTCCAGGAAGAAACGCCGCGAGCCGCGGACGACCCTCGCGGACTCAGCTCGCTCAGTGGGTAGGGCTCCTTCTCGTAAGTAATCGATGTAGACTTGTCTCCAGTCCACCTCCTGGTTGTCAGTGTTTGCCATCAGGCATTCTGGCTGGGCCATGTATAGGGAACACCGAGTGCAGTTCTTCGTAATCAAATCCGCCTCTTTCTTCATAGTGGGCCAGTAGTAACCTTGTCTCTGAATTCTCCTGTACAAGGCTATCTCGTTGTCTGCGCAGTTGTCAACGTGGATCCTGTCCAATACTTCTTCTGCCTCCTTCGCGGCAATACACCGTGCGAGCCACCCCTGGGGGCCGCGATAATACAATTCTCCGCGTAAAACTATAAAACTCGTCAGTTCCGTGGTGGACAGATGCCCTACCCCGGTGACTAACTGAATTTTAATAGATCCGCGCCAATCCTCGGTCGGCTCCGCGAAGTCCCCTACCGCGGATGGTTCAAACATCTTTACAATTTCAATGCAGGCTCTGTCTTCTCCAAATTCCGTCCTTGCCCCCAGCGTTGCGAGAGCGTCCGGGAAACGGTTCTCCGATCTGGGTTTGTGAATGATACTGACACCTTTGAAGAATTTCATCAATTTCTGCACTGTTGTTCGATATGGTGCCAGCGTTGGTTCCTTCAGTGCATAGATCCCTTCTGTTTGCAAAACTACCAGCTTTGAATCTCCCGCTATCCTTAGGTGCTTGACCCCTCTCTCTTTTGCTGCTATTAAGCCCAGGATTAATGCCTCGTATTCCGCTTCATTGTTGGAGCATGGGAAATTCAGTTTGTACGCCAGGTGTACTCTATCTCCTTCTTCTGTTTGCAATACTATTCCCGCGCCTCCTGATCCACTACCCGCGGCCCCATCGAAGCTGAGCGTCCAGTGCTGTTCATCTGTGCTGGTCGCGAGAGCTTCGAAACCATCTCCGGGTAGACAATCTTCTAACGGCTCGCACTGTCCGCTTGGGAACTGAGCTAGCAAGTCCGCTAGAGCTTGACACTTGATTGCTTTTGGAGTTACGCACGAGATGTCGAATTCCGCGAGTGCCAGCAACCAGCGGGCAACCCGTCCCGTAAGGGCGGGGCGCGATAGGAGAAATCTGACGGGGTCACACTTAGTGATTATCTGGATGGGAAAAGATAGGAAATAGTGTCGGAGCTTCTGCGCGGTAAAGACGAGGGCCAAGCAATGTCTTTCAATGGCGGTATATCTTTCCTCTGCTCCATGTACCTTCCTGCTGATGTAGTAGACTGGGCGTTCTGTCCCATCCACCTCTTGCACCAGCAGGGCCCCAATGGATCTCGTGGTAGAGGTCAGATAAAGGATCAGCGGCTTCCCCGCGACTGGTGCCACCATTGTCTGGGGAGAAGTCAATGCCGCTTTAATCTGCTGGAACGCCCGCTGGTGGTCTTCCTTCCATTCAAACTTTGCATTTCCCTTTAACAGGTCCGCGAACGGCGCCGCGATCTCCGCCATCGCGGGAATAAAACGACGTAGGTATGATACCTTTCCCAGGAATCGCTTGAGTGTTTTCTGTGAGTGGGGCGGGGGCATTTCCGTGATAGACTTGATCTTGGCTTCGTCTGCGTCGATCCCGTGGCGATGTACCAGGAAGCCCAAGAATTTTCCCGCGGTGACTCCAAATGCGCACTTCAACGGATTCATCTTGAGGTTGAACTTTCTGCATCTCGCGAAGACAGTGGCTAAGTCCGCGAGGTGGTCCTTGCGCTCTTTGGATTTCACCACCAAGTCGTCCACGTAGTCTTCAATTATCTTGTGCATGAGGTCGTGGAAAATTGCTGTCATGACCCGCTGGTATGTTGCCCCCGCGTTCTTGAGCCCAAAAGGCATGACAATGTAGTAGAAATTACCCAACGGTGTTCGAAATGCTGTCTTCTCCGCGTCCTCTGGAGCCATCTTGATCTGGTTGTACCCGCTGAACCCGTCCATGAAAGAGAACATCTGGTGTCCGGAGGTAGCATCCACCAATGTATCGATATGTGGCAGCGGGAACTCATCTTTTGGGCACGCTTTGTTGAGGTCGCGGAAGTCGACACAAACTCGAATTTGGCCATTCTTCTTCTTCACTGGGACAATGTTTGCCAGCCACTCTGGGTATTGGATCGGGCGAATGAAACCTGCTTTCCGCAGCTTCTCGACTTCCTCTTTGATTTGTCCTTCTAAATCGGGGTGGTATTTCTGCTGGGACTGTTTCGCGGGCTTAGAATTTGGGAAGGTATCCAAGTGATGCGTAACCAGCTCTGGATCCAACCCGGGCATCTCCTCGTAATGCCACGCGAACACGTCTGAGTTAGCTCGTAGTAATGTTATTAGTTTCTCGCGGAACTCTCCGCTCAACTCCTTACTTACGAACACCGGCCTTCTGGGGCCTACCCCGTCGTTCAAATCAACTTCTTCTAAAGCCTCTTGCTGTGGCCTGGGTTGGTCCTGCATACATTCCGGAGCGGGCTCCGGCTTGTCTATTACCTCTTCTTCTTCTTCCGCTGCGGCACATGTACCGCCGGGGCCAGCGGTTTCATGATCACCCGCTGCCCCGGTGGACCGTCACAAATGGTATACTGTCTTGCCCCCCTCCTTCGTTTTAGTAATCTTCCTGGGGGTCGCGGCGTCTGTTGCGGCAGGGTCTCTCCGGCGCGTCTCCGGCTTTTCATCTTTGATATCTTCCCATCTCGGAATCTTGACCGCGCGAGGCTTGGCGGTGATCGCCTGAGACACCTCACCCAGCTCTGAAAAGTAGACTGCGTCCGATAGGTGTGCCTCATTGGTATCAAATGGGTTTTCCGACGCGCGGACTGTGACTTTCTTTCCTGCCCAGATTCCTTTCAAACATTGGTGGTAACTAGAAGGTACGACCGCGTACTTGTGCATCCAACTTCTTCCGAGAATAATCTGATAGTTCGGGTCCGCATTGATGAGATGGAACTTAGTCGCCGAGCGGATTGCCCCCACTTCTAAGTCCACCACCACATATCCCAAGGACTGCTTCTTATCTCCTCCAAACCCAGTGATGGTTATCGGAGATTCCACGATCCTGTTGGACTGTATTCCCACCTTCTTGAATGTCGACATTGGCATCAGATTGATGGAGGCTCCGCCATCTAAGAAAGTCCTCTTTAGCTCCATCCCGTTGACGCGGGATGTAACGTACAGTGGGCGGTTATGGGGGTAAGGCACCCGTCGATCCACGTCCGAGAAGGTGACCGAGTTGGACTCATCGCGGATCGTCCGCGGGACTGACCCCTCTGCGGTCATGCATGACTCCTGATGTACTTCCGCGATGCTCACAATCGCCTTGGTAATCTCCAATCTTGCCGCCGGCGTGAACCCGAAACCGTCGAAGAATGCGCGGAACTTCGCGCTGTTCTGTAATGTTTTTGCCGACGCGTTGGGGTCTGGTATGACCGCGGGGACTGGACCTTCCCCGAATTCTTCCGTTATTTCGTAGCACGAGACCATGTAGGCCCCTGCTTCTTCATCTTCTCCTCCCATGTAGTAATTGCTTTCGGCCTCGTCATCATCATTGTACATGAACGGATAGCACTCCGCCATGTTGACCTCCCCGTTGCCGTGAGCTGGATAAGGCTCGTCGCGGACGTCACGCCGCCCTATCCTTAGCTCATTCGCGTTCTGCTTCCGCTTGAACAACCTTTTCAAAGACCAACAATCGCTTGTTGGATGCTTGGTATGCCTATGGAACATGTAGTACCTCGGGTGCTCGCGGTCCTCCCGCGTTGGTTCATACTCGACAGGAGGGAGTGCCAATGTCACGCCCCGCCCCGCAAACGGCACCCAAAGTGGGCCCGAGTCGGCGCGGCCACGTGGCATTCCACACAGAAGACCAAATCACACCTCACAACCTGTCAGAAATAAACACCCAGCGGAAGACTTATCACCTTAACATAAAAAAAAATGAGTCAACGTGTTGACTAACCAACCATGACCTCGCACAACTACGCAACATCTGTAATTCAGTACTTTAAAAATTCTATACTTCAACACATCCACCAATAACTTTATTAACAACTTGAATAAATCAACCTCTTCATCAACCACCTACAACAAGCTCGACCGTCCACAATGTCTAAGACTAACTTCAAATAGAACACCAGTGATCGACCAAACTTATTTACAACCTATACAATTTAAAAGCTTTAACTATCCTTAGCTACAACTCCTTACAGTTAAGTTCTGCACCAGCTAAGGCACTCCACAACAACGTAACCAAAATCCCACTTGACGCTAGCAAAACACCTCAACACGACGACCGGTAGTGGACCCACTCTAAGCAACCTGCTACCTGGCAGACCAAAAAGGAAAGCCAGAGTGTGTGAGATATAGAAATGCTCAATATAATACCACAATACCCGAAGGAATATCAACAAGAACACATCACTAGCGTAACTGAAATACTTGAATGTATACAACAGTTATAACCAACCAGTCCACATGCACAACAATATGAATATAATCTCATCACATCACATCACATGCAGTGACACGTCTGCCACTTCGCATGTACCCAAGACGAGGTGTCCCACATACCATGCTCCCATCCACCGACAATTAGCCGGCTGGCATACGACATGGTATGCCTCACACGCTAACCTTCGGCAATTCAAACAACACCCATCAGCATGTATATTCATCTAACACACATATAATAACCAAACCTCGTGTCCCACACACCACGCTCCCAACCATCGTCCATTGAACGATGTGGCTTACGACATGGTATGCCTCACACGCACACATTCACAACATATCAAAGCTAAATCACAATAGCATGATATACAACTCACCACTACAGCAATATCTCATTAAAGATAATCATATCGAAAGCTAATCACGACTAGCAAGATATAAATCCACCAACACAACAATATTATATGGAGAAGAACCATATCAAACACACTCACCTTTGTATCGACCGAGGTACGCCAAACTTACGGTTTCGGCACCTCCCAATTGACCGGCTTGCCACCTAGCCACAAGCTAACCATATAAGTTTATTGAACGCTTAAACATCAAAACTAACTCCTAACAACAATCTATAACACCAACAATAGATTAAAGATGCTTAACGCATACTAGCATGTCCATCTCAAAGGTTTAAAAGTGTCCCTAAACAATCGTAGCACTCAAACATCACATAACCCCTACATTTGGTTTGAAATCTACGACCAGTCTGTCGTATTCTGCCTATAACTTCTTATAGGGTTAAAACCAGATTATGAAACCACCACCATTAGAAAGTACACCTCCGATACATGAATTTTGATATAAAATTTGCCCAACATAGAGTCCGGACGACAAAGTTATGCTCGTCCGAAGTTATACACACAACTGCCCAAAATTGCAGATTCTGCACATCTATCAACTTCAAATCAAAAACTGATTTAACCTAGTACAAACTAAACCACAACCCCAACATATTCCGAAAGGTATACGAGTCTAGATTCAGAATCAACAAGCCGCGCGCAAACCCGATACCCGAGCTAAGAGATATGACCATTTTCCCAAAACATGTCAATGCAGCGAATACGAAATTCAGCAGGGACACACAAACTTGTAAAATCCGTCAAACTTAGACCATACAACAAAATGACCTGAAATTTGGTAGAGATCATAAAAACATCTCAAAGTTTATCCCTGATTTTTCCCAGATTTTACAAAGCAAGGAAACCTAGTCAAATCCACCTCCAAACTCAGAAATTCTGTGCAGCGAAGCACAATTTCCAGCAGAGTACTCCGTGTTCGAAAATTCATTAAAAATCGAATACTCTATACTTTTTAGTGATTCCAACGCCAAAACATCACCAACTTAGCAATCTATCAGACTCATAAGGACCCAAAACCAGGAGGGTCGTTTAACTAAAAAAACGTGATGCATAACACAGATCTGAAAACTGTTTGCACAAAATCAGCAATCCGACCACAGTTTGGTTTATGATTTTTATCATTTTCCACACTTCTCAGAAAATCATGAAAATTTACCACCGTATACTAGACACATAAACGAACATCCAGTAAAAATTACAGAAATTCGCAAGCTTCTTAAGTACCTTGAATAATTTCGTGAAGAGCAGCCCAGAGTTTCCTCCTCTTTTCCCCTTCCTCTTCCTCTTCTCCTGGCGTCTCTCTCTCTCTCTCTCTCTCTCATAGAAACAAGATAGGAATTGGGAGATATTTCCCCAGGATATTTTGATAACACCAAGGAAAATAATCACATGCAAGTGAAACCATAAACAACTTATGCTCCAACTCCTAAATCACATAAAACCACATGTAAATTTCACCTCTTACAAATCAACCCCAACTTCACATATTAAAATTAAAAATATGAATTGAAATAACTAAATAACTGGGACGGGTGCTACAACTCTCCCCCCCTTAGGAAATTTCGTCCTCGAAATTAGAATCACCAGCCTCACACCAATAACAACCAAACTATAAGGTTACCAAAACAGTCTTGTCCCACAACCACATGTAAGAACAAAGATGTTATATATACAAATCACAACTCAGTTACTTTTTCGAACACAATGTCGTGCAATCCACCCTCCTTCACATTCACCTTCTAATCAAAACTCTTTTGTTAACTATGTCTTTATCACACAAAACATATAGAAACAGCACCCTCCTTATTCATATTTTTAAAACTTTTTCATTTCATATCAACTCTTGACGAAAATAATTATTTGAGTCTCAAAGATACCAACTCAACACCAATTCGACTTCCCACAAAGTACTCATGACTCTCAACTTACATCATGGTACCCAACATGCCTACATATTAAAACCACCTTCACCATTTCATACGATTCCATCATAGGAAATTTATGAGCTCATCCTTTAATAGAGTAAATTCCAACCAGAAATTCCCCAACTCTCGTTAAAATCAATACAACGCAACCTTAACAATTTTCTTTGTAAAATTAATTTCACCATCAATACCAACTCAATAAACTACCGTAACCCCCATTTCACCACGCACTCTCAAAACATGAGTATAACCTTTTAGGAAAACTAAGTTTTAACCTCGTACTACCAATCAGCACATTTACACTACTTGATACACCAACAAACATCAATCTTGAAACAACATTATATGAATATTATATAATCATGCTCCACTACCCATTTTATCACTTAGGTATACCAAAACAAGCACATCTATCGCACACAAATAACACCTCGAGAAATTTGTATATACTTGCATACAATCCAACCCAACATATACCAATATGAATCGTCAACCCACCTAACTTCCTACTCATCAACCCATCATAAAACTTGCTACCATCGTAGCTAAACTTTTACTTAAGATTTCACCTCTTACCCTAACAAACTCTGGCACTTCACTTAACCCACTTTCTCTACGCACTCCCTCATAGACCCCAACATCCTCTCCATCATTCCATCACAACCAAGATCCCAACACTGTTCCACAACTTACTGTCAACTCAGTCCTACCCCTGAATTATGTTTCAGAAACTCGAACTCAGTTCTGTTGTAACGTGTCCCTTCAAAACAAGGTTAGTCCACAACATAAATATCATTGATGGCATGCGAATATGACAATATGCAAGACGTGTCGTGATTTGATAGGCACGTTGCCTATTTTATCACAACACCACTGACACTCCAGTCGACTGGACTGACTCTGACACGAAGCCACAATGCATGATCATATTATCAAATCAAACAACAAATAAAAGTTATACCTGTCCCATTCTCTCATAATGGTTTTCAAGAACACCCGCATTCTGCCCCAGTTTCACTTCCGCGAAATTAACCCATTTCTCATCTGACCCTTGCAACTGCTTATAGACATTGCTCACTCTCTCAACACAATTCAATCCCGATCTGACTTGAATTCCCGAGACTTGTACCATTCAAACCCCGTTAACACAACAGACCCCATCTTCAGCTCACCCTTTGTAAAATTTCAAACATACACAGTTACCATTTGTAGCTGATCCCCCTTCCGTTTGATCCCAGTCGCCCAAAATGCGATTCTCAACTCATAAATTCAACCACTAAACACACTATCGCCCCTACCTACTCCACTTCCAACAACTAATACCCCAAATTCTCTCATCTCATCCATTAACGCACATTTGACAACTAATTCACTAAACTTTCCCAATCCATCTGTACATGCAATAAGATAGAGAAATACTCACCCACACATATTCCCCATAGATAACCAAAACCATATACCAATCCACGTAAAGTGAATAAAACCATCTTCACATAACACCAAACTATTATGTTTCACATATACATTTATCAACTCATAACATATGCACCAATGTACTCACACCGCATGTATCCACATACTCAAACCCTCTCTCATACGTTAACCTACTAGCCACATTATAACATACTATTCATGCAACAAAAGTAAGTGTGGTATGCTTTACTCACCCTTTTAATAATATGTTTACAAATCCAAATTTTCCATTCTCAAATTCTCACTATCAATTGAAATTCAACTTATTATTCATTTCGGTCCTTTCAACACCAAAAATGGATTTATGTTCTACGACCACCGAGTGTAGTTTTTTTCAAACCTTTTCAAAGAAAACAAAACCCTTTTGCACATGCTTTCAATTTTTGAACAATGCACCTCACACCACATCCATATTACCATACATGTTACTTAAGAACACATAACCAGATGCAAGTAGCACATAGATACACATTCACTACTTATTCGAATTCCCATAAGTAATATCATAACGTTACCAAATACACCCAACTCAGCGCAACACGAAACCGTCATCTATAAGATTCTCAACTTCTACCTTATTTGAACCCTTCAATAACACATAAGTATTGACATCCCTACAATTTTTCCTGAGGCACCACGCCCAAAAATGTTACCACATTGCACGTGTACATACCCACGACTTTATTCAGAAAGTTCAACGTTCTCTACACATCTTTAACACGTTTCACAAGTTTTTAACTTTTATAACAGTTAACACTTTTCACACAACGGATGGATAACAACCATCTTTAACCTTGTATTTAGCAATACATAAATCTCTATTTGAGTGTTACCTCCTTTGCGTGCACATACTAAACACGTACCCAACTACACATCAATGAAGCAATACTGCTTCTGTAAACACACCCCTTTTCTTGCTTACGCTAAACAATTTATAATTGTGAACGAGTACCATTAAGATTATTAGGTATTCTCATATGCACGTCACCTCACAACTTAACACACTTCTTTCAATATCCTCCCAATTTACCACGAAACCTACATCTTCGATGTTAATCATTTTAAATTCAAAATGAGCCCTCACTAATGCGCCAATCCCAACTTCCAAGAGTCTCCCCACCGCTAACTTACACTACGGCAAGATTGACATGCCATATAACAATACATCTTTCTCACCGCAATACAAATCACTTCTTATAAAAGCACATAATTATTCTAAGTGCACGCTAGGCATATAGATGCCACAGTTAATAAGTTTAACCCTGCATCCACTGCTACCTACACTTAACATCATATAATATTGAAAATACCCATCACCATATCCGGCAGAGCCTAAGTTCCTTGACATGCATAAGCACAAACTCTCCATTACGCCATAAACCCTCAAATCCATTTACCGACTTCCAACACTCTGAACAAGATCCACATAAGACACCGCATGTGCCTATGCAATCTACCATGGAATACTTACCATTTACAGCTCCACGTACTGAGTCATATCAATAACCTGGTTCAACAATTCAAACCACCACTAACAACACAGTGCTAAATATTAAATATGCACACGTTAGTCACCCACTAACCCCTACTCGACAGACACAACGCCATATGGTCCACTACCAAAACCCCAATCGACTCTCAACACAGAGACTAGAAAGAACTAGCTCTGATACCAAGCTGTCACGCCCCGCCCCGCAAACGGCACCCAAAGTGGGCCCGAGTCGGCGCGGCCACGTGGCATTCCACACAGAAGACCAAATCACACCTCACAACCTGTCAGAAATAAACACCCAGCGGAAGACTTATCACCTTAACATAAAAAATTATGAGTCAACGTGTTGACTAACCAACCATGACCTCGCACAACTACGCAACATCTGTAATTCAGTACTTTAAAAATTCTATACTTCAACACATCCACCAATAACTTTATTAACAACTTGAATAAATCAACCTCTTCATCAACCACCTACAACAAGCTCGACCGTCCACAATGTCTAAGACTAACTTCAAATAGAACACCAGTGATCGACCAAACTTATTTACAACCTATACAATTTAAAAGCTTTAACTATCCTTAGCTACAACTCCTTACAGTTAAGTTCTGCACCAGCTAAGGCACTCCACAACAACGTAACCAAAATCCCACTTGACGCTAGCAAAACACCTCAACACGACGACCGGTAGTGGACCCACTCTAAGCAACCTGCTACCTGGCAGACCAAAAAGGAAAGCCAGAGTGTGTGAGATATAGAAATGCTCAATATAATACCACAATACCCGAAGGAATATCAACAAGAACACATCACTAGCGTAACTGAAATACTTGAATGTATACAACAGTTATAACCAACCAGTCCACATGCACAACAATATGAATATAATCTCATCACATCACATCACATGCAGTGACACGTCTGCCACTTCGCATGTACCCAAGACGAGGTGTCCCACATACCATGCTCCCATCCACCGACAATTAGCCGGCTGGCATACGACATGGTATGCCTCACACGCTAACCTTCGGCAATTCAAACAACACCCATCAGCATGTATATTCATCTAACACACATATAATAACCAAACCTCGTGTCCCACACACCACGCTCCCAACCATCGTCCATTGAACGATGTGGCTTACGACATGGTATGCCTCACACGCACACATTCACAACATATCAAAGCTAAATCACAATAGCATGATATACAACTCACCACTACAGCAATATCTCATTAAAGATAATCATATCGAAAGCTAATCACGACTAGCAAGATATAAATCCACCAACACAACAATATTATATGGAGAAGAACCATATCAAACACACTCACCTTTGTATCGACCGAGGTACGCCAAACTTACGGTTTCGGCACCTCCCAATTGACCGGCTTGCCACCTAGCCACAAGCTAACCATATAAGTTTATTGAACGCTTAAACATCAAAACTAACTCCTAACAACAATCTATAACACCAACAATAGATTAAAGATGCTTAACGCATACTAGCATGTCCATCTCAAAGGTTTAAAAGTGTCCCTAAACAATCGTAGCACTCAAACATCACATAACCCCTACATTTGGTTTGAAATCTACGACCAGTCTGTCGTATTCTGCCTATAACTTCTTATAGGGTTAAAACCAGATTATGAAACCACCACCATTAGAAAGTACACCTCCGATACATGAATTTTGATATAAAATTTGCCCAACATAGAGTCCGGACGACAAAGTTATGCTCGTCCGAAGTTATACACACAACTGCCCAAAATTGCAGATTCTGCACATCTATCAACTTCAAATCAAAAACTGATTTAACCTAGTACAAACTAAACCACAACCCCAACATATTCCGAAAGGTATACGAGTCTAGATTCAGAATCAACAAGCCGCGCGCAAACCCGATACCCGAGCTAAGAGATATGACCATTTTCCCAAAACATGTCAATGCAGCGAATACGAAATTCAGCAGGGACACACAAACTTGTAAAATCCGTCAAACTTAGACCATACAACAAAATGACCTGAAATTTGGTAGAGATCATAAAAACATCTCAAAGTTTATCCCTGATTTTTCCCAGATTTTACAAAGCAAGGAAACCTAGTCAAATCCACCTCCAAACTCAGAAATTCTGTGCAGCGAAGCACAATTTCCAGCAGAGTACTCCGTGTTCGAAAATTCATTAAAAATCGAATACTCTATACTTTTTAGTGATTCCAACGCCAAAACATCACCAACTTAGCAATCTATCAGACTCATAAGGACCCAAAACCAGGAGGGTCGTTTAACTAAAAAAACGTGATGCATAACACAGATCTGAAAACTGTTTGCACAAAATCAGCAATCCGACCACAGTTTGGTTTATGATTTTTATCATTTTCCACACTTCTCAGAAAATCATGAAAATTTACCACCGTATACTAGACACATAAACGAACATCCAGTAAAAATTACAGAAATTCGCAAGCTTCTTAAGTACCTTGAATAATTTCGTGAAGAGCAGCCCAGAGTTTCCTCCTCTTTTCCCCTTCCTCTTCCTCTTCTCCTGGCGTCTCTCTCTCTCTCTCTCTCTCATAGAAACAAGATAGGAATTGGGAGATATTTCCCCAGGATATTTTGATAACACCAAGGAAAATAATCACATGCAAGTGAAACCATAAACAACTTATGCTCCAACTCCTAAATCACATAAAACCACATGTAAATTCCACCTCTTACAAATCAACCCCAACTTCACATATTAAAATTAAAAATATGAATTGAAATAACTAAATAACTGGGACGGGTGCTACAGCCAACTCTCCATCCTGTACCCATGCGTTCACCAAGGCCCGCACCTCATCCATCGTACAGGGGAAGTCTGGTGCCGGTCCCATCTCGCGATCTCGCCGCTTTCGTGTTCCCGCGGCCTGCTGAGTCCGCGGTACGTCCGCGACAGCCACTGTGGCACTGGCGGCCTTGCCTTTCTATGTATCCTTCCTTGCCGGTTTGACTACATGGCGGATGTTGTACGCCGACTCCAATAAGGCAGAGAAAGTTCCCAGCTTCAAGTTGATAAGCAGCATTTTAAACTCGTCCATCATCCCACCAATACAAATCTCCACCAGTTGTACCTCCTTCGCGGACTCGGTGCAGTCAACCGCACGGTCCTGAAACCTCCTGATGTAGTCCACTACATCTTCTCCGCTAGCCTGCGTCTCTTTCGTCAAGCTGATCACTGTCACCTTCTTGCGGACCTGGAAGAACTTGGCGTAGAAGCTGTTCACCATTTCTTCCCAGGTGGTGATCGAATAAGGCTCCAGGTTGACGTACCAAGTGTACGCGCGCGAGGTGAGGGACTTCGAGAATTCCCGTAGCCGCAAGTTATGATCGGACGCGTGGACTCCGAGAGACTCCATAAAACGGACCACGTGTTCCTGGGCACTTCCCTCCTTTCCGTCGAACTTCACAAATTTTGGTGGGGTATACCCTTCCGGGTATGGGAGTGATAGGATCGTCATGGGGTAAGGCGGGCGGATATCCGGGCTAGGGAGAGAGGGCAAGACCATCTTGGTTTTCTCCTTAGTGAGGAGGGCTTGTACGTCCGCCAGGGTAATGAACTGTCCCGCGGACGAGGCCCCGACTTCAGTAATGGCCGGCTCTTTCCTGCTCGCCTCACTCGCCTTCTGCTGCGCCAGCAGAGCCTGGACCTCCGCCATGGTAATATATGGTCCCGTGGAGGGCGTGCTGGCACCGTCAGCTGCTGCCTCTTTCTGGCGGTCTCCAGTGTTATTTCCCGCGATGCCTCCGACGAGTATGGGGCGCAAGTGGGGAGGCACCGTTGGGGGAAACTGGGGCTGCATTGTCTGGCTAGTGCTGCCTCCCGCTTGGTTTTGTGGCGGTTCGTCGCTTTGACCGACCGCGGCCTTTGGGAGCGCCGCTGAGATGACCTCGGTGAGACCAGCAAAAGCCGCGAGCAGCTGTCGCTGCGTCTCGAGGAACTGCCGCTGACCGTCCTGGAGGGCCCGCAGCGCCTGCGCGGCCATGCCCGCGCTATTGGTTTCCTCAACCTCCTCGATAATCGTGCCGTCGTGTTGTGCCGCCATTGCGTTACGGCGCGATAGAGGCCGCTCGATGTATTCCGTGGAACGGGTACTAACCATAAACCAAAAGACACCTCCCCAGCAGAGTCGCCTAAATGTGGGCTTCCAGAAGAGCGGGTTCTGTGAGGTCGCTTACGTGTACAAGAGTGAGCTGGAGAGGTTCGATTGGTCGATAATCAGTACCAAGGGGAGAAAGGGGAATAATCTCGTGGGGTGAGGATTGGAGCAAGAGGTACGGAAAAGACAAAGGCAACGTGTCTCCTCTGTTCTCCGCGGGGGTGAATGACGTCTGCCCTTTCTGGAATCAGATGAGTGAGGTCACCTTCTCTCCGGGGAAGAATGTTCTCCTTCCTCAGAATCAGTGCTCTCTCTCTCTCCTTTTCCAGAAAAGTCAGCCTCTGCAATCAGTGGGAATGTCAGGGGTATTTATAGGGCACATGGGCCTAGGTCAGGCCCAGGACGGCGCCCCTATAGTACCCCAACACGTGTCCCTCCCGTACCTCCAGGTCGCGGAAGACTCGTCCTTCCGCGGAAGACTTCCGCGGGACTCGCGCCTCCGCGACGTTGCCTCCATCCCAAGCCACCAAACCACAAGAACTTCCCCAATTCCCGCTGGAGCAAGGTCGCGACCCGCGGCGATCGTTTGCTTTCCGCGGGATCCCTTCCGGGCCTGCCTTCTAGGCCCGAATATGATCCCGGGGCTCTCTTGCAATTTCTGCACCAATTCCGGTGTGTCTTTCAGTTCTTCCTGGCGGGGCCCGCGGGGGGTCCCGCGGGATCTTCACGTCCGCGGACAGGTTCCGCGGGGTCTTCAGTTCCGCGTGCTTCCATCGTAATGTGCTACGTGTTTCCTTTCTATTGGTTAGTCAAACGTCTTCTTGGTAGTGTTTTGACTAAGGTTGACTTTCCGCGTGGACCCGGTCGCCACGTGTCCACGGCCGATAGGCTGGTCAAAAGGTCCTCCCTGATGACATGTCAATAAATGTGACCGCGCCTACAAATAGTATCTTACTGGTAAGATACTGTTGACAATTATGGACCATTAAGAACACGTTGGGATGGTTGCGATCAGTTGTACCACCTATTCATATTCAAAATTGAAACCCGTGGATATAATAAGTGCACTTCGTTTTTTAAGCAAAAAATCATGCATTAATAAACTTTTAGCCACTTGTAATGGGTGTGTGAAAAACCTGCAAAATACTGATGCAGAAGTTATTTCTTGTTCTCTTGTGTGCAGGTTATTGCAGTAAATGGAACGTTTCCTGGTCCAGTTCTTAATGTTACTTCTAATCACCTTGTCAACGTAACTGTGACGAACAAATTGGACGAAAATCTCCTCATTACTTGGTAAGTTTCGTAAAACAAAGAAGAAGAAGAAGAAGAAGAAGCAAACATAAAAATATACGCGCATATGACATATTCAAATATAGACCGCGCAATATTTTTCTGCATAGTTTTCAATTCATGAATCGTGTGTTAGCTATCTTTCATTTCATGGGTTGTGGCAGGGCTGGATTGAGAATGCGTCGCGCTTTTTGGCAAGACGGCGTTCTAGGCACGAATTGCCCCATTCCTCCAAGCAGCAGTTGGACTTACGAATTTCAAGTCAAGGATCAGATTGGCAGCTTCTATTATTTCCCATCACTCAATCTTCAAAGATCAGCCGGTGGTTTCGGTTCTTTTATCATCAATAACTTGCCTGGAGTACCTCCGCCTTTCGACACTCCGTATGGTGATATCGTTGTTTTCATCGGTGATTGGTATAAACAAAGCCATAAGGTTCGTATTTGCTGATAAAACTATTGTACTCTATATGCATACATAAACGAACAGAAGCTGGAGTATTTAGAAAGGGTTGGCGACTAAACCTTTTGCATATCAGGCACTGAGAGGGGCACTCGACAATGGAACAGACCTTGGAATACCGGATGGAGTTCTCATTAACGGGAAGGGGCCTTATAATAAGACTGAACAACCTTTTGATAATGAAAAAGGAATCAATGTTGTCCCAGGTAACTGAGTAGTGTTGCCTGTCTAATAAGACTTCTTCTTTTTCGCGATTATGTTTGGGTTATTTTATGTAAAACAGGATCGCGATTACAGGAAAAACCTATCGGATTCGGGTGCACAACGTCGGGGTGTCAACTTGCTTGAACTTTCGAATCCAGAACCACGATTTGTTCCTCGTAGAAACAGAGGGGCGCTACACAGCTAAACAAAAGAACTCCAGCTTTGACATACACGTCGGGCAGTCTTACTCATTTTTGGTTACCATGAATCAGGATGCGAATAGCGATTACTACATCGTAGCAAGCCCGAAGTTTATGAACCCTAATCAAACCTATCAGTGGCAAAATGTTATTGGGGTTGCTATCTTGTACTATTCCGAATTGAAAGGAAACGCATCTGATCCTCTCCCAACCGATCCAGTACCACCAAATGGTGTTTATAATACATCTCTCGCGATAGAGCAGTCGATGTCCATCAGGTTTGCTTGCCTGATTATACGCTTCTTTCTCCTTCCCGTGTTCCAATACACTTTGAATCAAGATCTGCTTGCTTTTGTTCTAGTAAACGTTCTTCCTCTTTGCTTTTGTTCTATAACCAAATGAAAATCGACCATTTTTTATTTTATTTTATATCTTTCAGTCTGGTTCGATACTTTCAACTGAGCTAAACGTCGTGTTAGGATATAACGCGTCTATCCTTTGCATAAAAGGATTTAAATCAGTAAAAATAAGAGCAATGCTACATTCTCATACAGTCCGCGTCACATCGGCATAGCTAAAATTAGGGTTGCCTATCATTTGCTTGTAATAGTTATGTAAGTACTAATAATGTTGTAATTTCATTCGTTGATCAGGCAAGACTTAAATGCTATTATAAGTGGCTCTAGCCGACATGGCTCGTTCGAGTACAGTGATCTGATTAATTCCTCTGAGCTCTTCATTTTAAGAATCACACAACCAGTAACAATTGACGGCAAACTTCGAGCTACATTTAACGGAATTTCGTTCGAAAATCCTGGTTATCCAATTCGGCTAGCTGACCAGTTTGACAAATCGAAAGATGTTTACAATCTCGATTTCCCGAACGCGACGTTGCCGAGCGGACCGCCTCGGATTGCCACCTCTCTCATTAATGGAACGTATAACCACTCCATGCAACTCATATTGCAAAACAATGATACTGTTGTGCAGAGCTTTCACATGGATGGTCATTCGTTTTTTGTTCTTGGGTACGTATAATTTTTTCAGATTTCTTGTGATTAGGTACCCTGTGCAAGTTTTAGTGCCCTGCTTGATTCGTCCTTTTTTAATGTTCGGAAATCAAGAGTGTGATACTAATGCAGGATGGGGCTTGGAGAATGGACAGAAAACAACAAGACGTTGTATAATACGAACGATTCTATATGGCGTTCTACTATACAGGTTTCTGCTCTTAGCTCCCACATTTCTTCGTCAATTGAGATACCCTAATTGCACCGAGATTTGTGCACCGATCGGAGCACCGGGCACGTACGGTAACGAGGCCCATAGAAGATTACGGTGTTCTGATCGGTGGACCATTCGGTGCAAATACTAGCGCTCGATTTTATTTTTTTTTTCCACTCTCTCTCTTTTTTCCCTGTGGAGTATTTTGTAGGTTTTTCCTGGTGGGTGGACAGCAGTTCTGATCTATTTGGACAACGTTGGAGTGTGGAATCTTAGAGCAGAGAATCTCGACAGATGGTATCTAGGCCAAGAGACGTATATGAGGATTGTAGATCCCCTTGTAGATAACGCAACTGTGTTTGCTAATGTGCCCGATAATGTTTTCTACTGCGGTAAAATTAAAAATTACACAAAGTATAATATCCTCTCTCTCTCTCTCTCTCTCTCTCTCTCTCTCTCTCTCAATTCGTATCTGACCAACTTATTGTTTTTACCTTTGAATTTCAGCCCAAAAGAATCTGGGGTATCAATTGCCAGGGGAGTCGAACATTCAAAGTTGTATCTCACGCTGCTCGTGGTGTTCTCTGCTTCGATCTCAATTATGTGCTAAGCTTTTCGGGTCAAATGAAAATAACATTCTTATGCCCATGCCAAATGCCAGTCACTATTTGTGTATGTGTGTGCGTGTCTTCATTGTGTTTAGTTTTTGTGCTATTTCGAAACGCACTTGCGTTTTGGGAGAAACTTGTATGTGGGAATTGCTTAGCATTGTGTGTAGGCCATGGATGGCTACCAACTTCATTGAATTCCATCTAGTACGTTGCTCTTTTATGTTGAGTGCTACTGTTCAAAAAACAAAAACATCTATGAGTGAGATGAGTGATAACACATGCAATAACCCATTTTGGTGTTAAGAATTCCGAACACATACAAATTGTAATGACTTGCGCTCAATAAGTTAAACTCGAGTTATAAAGTAGTTGTTCGCGAATCCTTATATACCAATTCAATTTAATTCTATCCACTTATGTGGGACTTGTAAATGGGGCTTCACATAGATCCTCCAACCCCCAATCTTATCTTGGGAAGGCTGGGTTACTAGCAATTTTCACAGCTAACAGTTTTTCGCATCATTGACAACTACAGATTCCAAAAAGTCTAGGAATACAACGTTACTATATGATTCCAGACACAATTATGTCTGAAAACGCTCAATGTACATAAAGTTAATATGCATCGATCAGTTCTGGATACAGTTGTTTTAAGAATCATGTTATAAAATTATGTTTGTAACATTGCTCGATTTAGATATAATTGAATGGAAAGAATAGTCATTAAAGACTGGTACGGTAAATGAAAAGAATCCATTGAAGTGTCCATGAAAATATAATGTAATCAATGGTCCAGATTCACGCAACTTTTTCCATTGTCATTTTCGGCAAGACTTACTATTTTTTGGTCCTGCATGCACTTTTAGTAGTTGATGTGTGAAATTTAGCTTTAGACCACTCTTTAATAAAGTGAGTCCTTTGTAATGTTGTTGTAACGCTTTTTAAGTTTTAACCTACCTCCCTTTTGTTGTTATTTTGGTTACCTACATTTGAAAGCAACTCCACTACCAACAGAGCGGATAAGGGTGTCTTTAATGGCACGATCAAAATTGGAAAATAAAAAAATTTGGTTATTCATTTAAAAAATTGTTAAACTTAACAATTAATGTTGAGATTTGTAATGGTTCATAATCAAAAATTCATTTTTTGTAGAGAGAGATAGAGAGAGTTGGGAATAAATTAAAGTAGATGGGTTCATTGATAGTAATGGGAGGAGATAGAAAGAGAGAGAAATGAAAAACTGAGAGTGTGGTCCCTATTTAATTTGCTCACCCAAAAAGAAAATAGCTCATTTTTTTCCCAAAAAATTTAAAAGGAAAAAAAAATTGTCTTCTTGTTTATAATTGAACCAACAAAATTTAATGAGTACATATTGGTGGCCAAACCTATGGGGTGAGCTATTGAGCTATAAGTTTATGAATCAATTTTATCTAGTCCACTGTAGTAAATTTTGGCACACTCACTAGCTAAAATTTTAGCTATTCAACCTAATGAGTATTTTATAGATCTCAAAAAAAAACTAACGAGTATTTTATAGGATCCACTAGAAATGCTCTTAATAATCCCTACAAACTAGTACCTTATCAAACGGACCAGAACATACCTCATTGTCAGGAATGTTGTGTGCGGAGTTGGTTCCCAAGAAAATTGAAGTGAAGTAAATGAAGATGAAATTTATTTTCCTGTGTGTGTTCTCTTGACAAGAAATCTTGCAGGAAAACAAGAATTCCCTTTTTTTGGGAAAGTCTGTTTTGCAGGAAAGTATTTCTCAGTGAAAAAGTTGAAACTATGAAGTCTACAATTTTTCTGGTAACTGATCACGCAGAAAGTTACAGCAAGGTTGATTCTCCTATCATTTCTGTGAAACTGGATGGGACCTTTTATAGCTGAAAGGAATAATAACCTGAGTGTTTCTCTGATCGTCAATAGTAACCGCGGTCCGAAAGCGATAAAAGGGAAAGGAGAAAAAAGAAGAATCTGGCCATTGGCTGGCTGTGTTTCTCTGGTCGAGCCGTGAAGACCTTCGATAACGAAGGCAAGACTTGAGGGTCAATCAGAGGTCGTCTTCATAAGTGCGAAAAAAGTGTTAAAGACAGACAAAGGACCCATTGGAAAGGGAACCTACACCCCAATTATTCCAGGTAAAGAGGGGAAAGTAAAAGGGGCATTCACCTTGTTTGGTTCCCATTTTAGTTTTGTTGTAGTTTCATTTTTCAATCATTACCCTATTTCTTTCTCTAATCATTATCCTACTTCTCCAATTATTACATTCTCATCTCTCTATCTCTCTCCAATCATTACCCCTATTTTCAATCATTACCCTATTTCTCTCTCCACCCACTACTAAAACTAAACTAAACTAAACTCCCAACCAAACAAAGCAATTACTTTTTTCTTTTTGTTATATTAGTTTGCAAATTTACCAATTTGCCTTGTTAAATTCCATATTACTGGTCAATGGAATATTGTGGCCGCATTCTTGTAAACTTAATTATTTCCTTTGTTATGGGTGTTTTATTCGTCTTTTTTAAGTTTTGTTAGATTCGAGTGAATTTTTTTCGATTAATCACCTGTGTCGACGAAATAAGTTTAAAAAGTACAAAACTATGACCGGAAGCAAAAAAAAAAAAGTTCACTAAAGACAAAAAAAGTATCAAACTGTCTAATTTGTCTAAATGTCATCTTATTTAAATTTTTTCAACATCGGTCTATATTTCTATAATTTTCCGATTCGTCTCGTCGAGACGAACGATTTACCCTAAAAATTACAACGAAAAGTTAAACAAAAATTATGAAGAAAAGTAAAAAATACTGAAATAATTCCACTAACAAAATAAATACTTATTTTTTTATCCAATAAGAACCCATGTTCCACTAACTCTTTACCTTATTATTTCTACATTCTAAAATCTGTGTCATTTTTCATCGCTTATATATTTTAATTTATAATGAATTTTATGATTTTGCGAACTTTGTATAATAGAACTAAGGGAAATTTATAGAAATGGTGTTCCTAGTTTCACCTGAGTCTCATTTTCATCCTTCAAGTATCAATTACAACTCTTTTGTCCTTCAAATTTGATTTTCGTACCAAGTTGATCCAATTGATAACTTCTCTCAACCAGACTAGACAGAAAAAATCAAATTGAGGCCAGACGCCAGACGTCATCAATTGGACCAACTTGGTACGAACTACAATGTCCAAACTGCCATCAATTTGATTTTTTTCATCTAGTTTGGCTGGCAGAAGTTATCAATTGGACCAATTTGGTACGAAACCAAACTTAAAAGTCAAAAAAGTTGTAATTGATACTTAGAGGACAAAAATGACTCAGATGAAACTAGGAGGAGCATTTATATAAATTTCCCTAGAACTAATTGAAATCTATTAAATAATATCCATATTGCATATTTTTTGAGATCCATATTGAAATATTTAAACAATAAAAAATAGCATATTTTTTAAGAACACTTAGTGGAACAATGGTTCTTTATTTCCCCTTCCAAAAATCCAAAATAAGTATTCCATGTTATATAGATGACATGTTATCTACTTTATCTAGCATTTCTCTTTCTTTTTCGAAAATAATTTCTGCACTTCCTTTTTTTTATATCAACACCTTCTTTTTGTCTTTTACGGAGTAGTAAAAAAATACACACACTTTTAACACTAAAAAATAAAAAGAGAGTATAGATATCAAAAAAATAAGTGTGAAAATCACTCCCCTTTCTTTTTTATGGGGAAATCTAGCATTTCTCCACCTAACCACTTTTTGCCCTTTCCCATGCGAAAAGAGCTTTTTTTTGTTTTTCTGCACAGTGAGATTTTATAAAATTATTCAGTGCTATTAAAAGTTCACTAAAGACAAAAAAAAGTATCAAACTGTCTTATTTGTCTTAAGTGTCATCTTGTTTAAATTTTTTCAACATCGGTCTATATTTCTATAATTTTCCGATTTGTCTCGTCGAGACGAATGATTTACCTTAAAAATTACGACGAAAAGTTAAACAAAAATTATGAAGAAAAATAAAAAATACTGAAATAATTCCACTAACAAAATAAATACTTATTTTTTTATCCAATAAGAACCCATGTTCCACTAACTTTTTACCTTCTTATTTCTACATTCTAAAGTCTGTGCCATTTTTCATCGCTTATATATTTAATTTATAATGAATTTTATGATTTTGCGAACTTTGTATAATAGAACTAAGGGAAATTTATAGACATGGTCCTCTTAGTTTCACCTGAGTCTCATTTTCGTCCTTCAAGTATCAATTACAACTCTTTTGACCTTCAAATTTGGTTTCGTACCAAGTTGATCCAATTGATAACTTCTCTCAGCCAGACTAGACGGAAAAAATCAGATTGAGGCCAGACGTCATCAATTGGACCAACTTGGTACGAACTACAACGTCCAAAACTGCCATCAATTTGATTTTTTTCATCCAGTTTGGCTGACAGAAGTTATCAATTGGACCAATTTGATACGAAACCAAACTTAAAGGTCAAAAGAGTATTAATTGATACTTGGAGGATAAAAATGACTCAGATGAAACTAGGAGGAGCATTTATATAAATTTCCCTAGAACTAATTGAAATCTATTAAACAATATCCATATTACATATTTTTTGAGATCCATATTGAAATATTTAAACAATAAAAAATAGCACACCGAATAAATACATATTTTTTAAGAACCCTCAGTGGAACAAGGGTTCTTTATTTCCCCTTCCAAAGATCCAAAATTAGTAATACATGTTATATAGATGACATATTATCTACTTTATCTAGCATTTCTCTTTCTTTTTCGGAAATAATTTTTGCACTCCCTTTTTTTATATCTACACCTTCTTTTTGTCTTTTAGTAAAAAAATACACACACTTTTAACACTAAAAAAAATAAAAAGAGAGTATAGATATCAAAAAAATAAGTGTGAAAATCACTCCCCTTTCTTTTTTATCGGGAAATCTAGCATTTCTCCATCTTACAACTTTTTGCCCTTTCCCATGAGAAAAGAGCTTTTTTGTTTTTGTTTTTCTGCACAGGGAGATTTTATAAAATTATTCAGTGCTCTTCTTAAATATACAAAGCTCAGTGCTCTTAAATATACAAAGCCAGAGCAGAACAGAGAGCCGTTTTGTTCCCCCGCCCCCCCGGCTCTCTCTCTCTCTCTCTCTACATGGCGTTCTTGGGGTCATGTATCTTGTGTTTAATCCCCTTCTCTCTGCTTTTCGGCCTCTGTTTCTCACTTGCAAATGTTTCCGAGTTCAAATTGGAGCTCTCTTACAAAACTCTCTCCCCTGGCCCTTTGGGTGTCCCTCAACAGGTTCTACTCTTTTCTTTTATCTCCTTTGGGATAGTGTTTCCTATCTTTTTTTATGTGTTTTAGCTAGCAGCACATATATTCACTTTGAGTGAAAGTTCTGTCCGGATCAACCGGACAAGGGGGTTGTCCGGACAGCCCCTTGTGGGCCCCCCCTTCACGTGTTTTTTTTGATGTCCGGACAAACTGATTTTTTGTGTAGATACATTATTTTGCGGGTCCTACCAGATGCACGGTTCGGATTTTCCAAAAAAATGCGCGAAAGGGGCCCACACGGGGCTGTCCGGACAACCCCTTGTTCGGTTGATCTGGAAAGAACATTTTCTCATTCAGTTTTCGTTTTTAGAAAGTTTTTTTTTTCTCTCTCTTTTGTTTCATGTAGTGGGTGAAGTAGAAAGTAGAAACTGAGGTTTTATGTAGATTAAGGTCTAAAGATGTCATTGTTTAGGTTTTATTCAAAAGAAAAGAAGCCTCCGCAGTTGAACATTCATCTTGACAATCAATGATTTCGATTTGTTAAAGTATCTTACCGATAAGAATAGTATCTTATTGGTAAGATACTATTGACAATTGTGGACCATTAAGAACACGTTGGAATGGTTGCGATCAGTTGTACCACCTATTCTTATTCAAAATTGAAATCCGTGGATATAATAAGTGCACTTCGTTTTTTTAAAGCAAAAATCATGCATTGATAAACTTTTATCCACTTGTAATGGGTGTATGAAAAACCTACAAAATACTGATGCAGAAGTTATTTCTTGTTCTCTTGTGTGCAGGTTATTGCAGTAAATGGAATGTTTCCTGGTCCAGTTCTTAATGTTACTACTAGTCACATTGTCAACGTAACTGTGACGAACAAATTGGACGAAAATCTCCTCATTACTTGGTAAGTTTTGTTTAAAAAAAAAAAAGAAAGAAGAAGAAGCAGCAAAGAAGCAAACATAAAAATATACGCGCACATGACAGATTCAAATATAGACCGTGCAGTATTTTTCAGCATAGTTTTCAATTCGTGAATCGTGTGTTAGCTATCTTTCATTTCATGGGTTGTGGCAGGGCTGGATTGAGAATGCGTCGCGATTTTTGGCAAGACGGCGTTCTAGGCACGAATTGCCCCATTCCTCAAGACCATAGTTGGACTTACCAATTCCAAGTCAAGGATCAGATCGGCAGCTTCTTTTATTTCCCATCACTCAATCTTCAAAGATCAGCCGGTGGTTTCGGTTCTTTTATCATCAATAACTTGCCTAGAGTACCTCCGCCTTTCGACACTCCGTATGGTGATATCGTTGTTTTTATCGGTGATTGGTATAAACAAAGCCATAAGGTTCGTATTTGCTGATAAAACTTGTTGTATATGCATACAGAAGCTATTTAGAAAGGGTTGGTGACTAAACCTTTTGCATATCAGGCACTGAGAGGGGCACTCGACAATGGAACAGACCTTGGAATACCGGATGGAGTTCTCATTAATGGGAAGGGGCCTTATCATGAAACAATCAATGTTGTCCCAGGTAACTGATTGTTGCCTGTCTAATAAGACTTCTTCTTTTTCGCGATTATGTTCGGGTTGTTTTATGTAAAACAGGATCGCGGTTACAGGAAAAACCTATCGGATTCGGGTGCACAACGTCGGGGTGTCAACTTGCTTGAACTTTCAAATCCAGAAGCACGATTTGGTCCTCGTAGAAACAGAGGGGCATTACACGGCTCGACAAAACAATACCAGCTTTTACATACACGTCGGGCAGTCTTTCTCATTTTTGGTTACCATGAATCAGGATGCGAATAGCAATTACAGCATCGTAGCAAGCCCGAAGTTTATGAACCCTAATCAAACCTATCAGTGGCAAAATGTTATTGGGGTTGCTATCTTGTATTACGAATTGAAAGGAAAGGCAGCTGGTCGTCCTCCAACCGATCCAGTACCACCAAATGGTGTTTATAATACGTCTCTCGCGATGGAGCAGTCAGAGTCCATCAGGTTTGCTTGCCTTTTTATACGCTTCTTCTCCTTCCTGTGTTCCAATACACTTTGAATCAAGATTTGCTTGCTTTTGTTCTAGTAAACGTTCTTCCTCTTTGCTTTTGTTCTATAACCAAACGAAAATCGACCATTTTTTTTTTAATATCTTTCAGTCTGGTTCGATATTTTCAACTGAGCTAAACCTCGTGTTAAAATATAACGCGTCGATCCTCTGCATAAAAAGATTTAAATAAGTAAAAACAAGAGCAGTACTACACTCTCATACAGTCCGCGTCGCATCGGCATAGCTAAAATTAGGGTTGCCTATCATTTGCTTGTAATAGTTATGTAAGTACTAATAATGTTGTCGTTGATCAGGCAAGACTTAAATGCTAATGTAAGTGGCCCTAGCCGACAAGGCTCGTTCAATTACAGTGATCTGATTAATTCCTCTGAGGTCTTCATTTTAAGAAGCACACAACCAGAAACAATTGACGGCAAACTTCGAGCTACATTTAACGGAATTTCGTTCAAAAATCCTGCTTATCCGATTCGGCTAGCTGACCAGTTTGACAAATCGAAAGATGTTTACAAGCTCGATTTCCCGAATGCGACATTGCCGAGCGGGCCGCCTCGGATTGCCACCTCTCTCATTAATGGAACGTATAACCACTCCATGGAACTCATATTGCAAAACAATGACACTGTTGTGCTGAGCTTTCACATGGATGGTTATTCGTTTTTTGTTCTTGGGTACGTATAGTTTTTTCAGATTTCTTTGTAATTAGGTACCCTGTGCAAGTTTTAGTGCCCTGCTCGATTCTTCCTTTTTTAATGTTCACAAATCAAGAGTGTGATACTAATGCAGGATGGGGCTTGGAGAATGGACACAAAACAACAGGAGCTTGTATAGTAGGAACAATGCTATATGGCGTTCTACCGTACAGGTTTTTGCTCAGGCTCCTTGGCTCCTACATTTCTTCGTCAAATTGAGATACCCTAATTGCACCGAGATGTGTGCACCGATCGAAGCACCGAGCACGTACGGTAACGAGGCCCACAGAAGATTACGGTGTTATGATCGGTGGACCATTAGGTGCAAATACTAGCGCTCGTTTTAAATTTTTTCCTCTCTCTCTTTTTCCCTGTGGAGTATTTTGTAGGTTTTTCCAGGTTGGTGGACAGCAGTTCTGATCTATTTGGACAGCGTTGGAGTGTGGAATCTTAGAGCAGAGAATCTCGACAGATGGTATTTAGGCCAAGAGACGTATATGAGGGTTGTAGATCCCCTTGTAGATAACGCAACTGTGTTCGGTAGTGTGCCCAATAATGTTCTCTACTGCGGTGATATTGAAAATTACACAAAGTAAAATATCTCCACACACACACTCTCTCTCTCTCTCTATCTCTGCGTGCACGCTCACAAAGTCATATCTGACCAACTTATTGTTTTTTCCTTTGAATTTCAGCCCAAAATCTTTGGTATCAATCGCCAGGGAAGTTGGACATCCAAAGTTGTATCTCACGCTGCTCGTGGTGTTCTCTGCTTCGATCTCGATTCTGTGCTAAGTTATTTTGGGTCAAATGAAAATAACATTCTTATGCCCAAGCCAAATGCCAGTCACTATATATGTGTGTATGTGTGTGTGTCTTCATTGTGTTTGGTTTTTGTGGTGTATTTCGAAATGCACTTGGGTTTTGGGAGAAACTTGTATGTGTGACTTGCTTATCATTGTGTGTAGGCCATGGATGCCTCCCAACTTCGTTGAATTCCATGTAGTACGTACGTTGCTCTTGTTTAAGGTTTGGAATTGTTTAAGTATTCTTGAATTTCTCTTTGCACATTATCTTATTCACATTGGGATGGCAAATCAAATGTAATTTAGATGAGAAAAAGAAAGAAAAAAAAGAAGAAGAAGCCCAATGGGATGTTGGCCGGATGTTCAATGTTCGGGACTTGAGATTTTGTTCCATCCGAAAATGTTTAGCACAAAATCGTTTAAGGACTGAGCGCGGGCGTGTCAGGACTTATCGCGTCCAACGTAAAGAACTGGATGCCATTTTCTGACTTCTAACCGTGAGAGCGAAAGTGTATGACTTTAAGGGTAAGATCACAAGTGGTTCGTAGTTTGCCACAACGGTTGTGGACTTCGTAATTTCCTAACCGTGTAGGAAAGAAGAGCAACGTATAAAAAAAAAAGACAAAACTTTATTATGCCGGAATAATAAAGTTGGGTACAAGGAAAAGTAAAAACCCAAATTACTTGATGAAATAATTGAGTTGAATGCAAGAAAAGTAAAGATAAAAAAAATTTTGGTGGAAATTTGAGTTTGATAAGCGCTGGATTTTGAGGTGTTGAAATATTTTCTTAGTCTTGAGTTCTTCTATTTATAGGCCCAGTGATCCCACGGTTTTGCATGCAGATGAGTTTCCCACCATATTCTCGTGGTGCCAAGTGTCCCATGAATTTCTAATTTCCTTCCATAGTGGCGGTTATGGGAAGTTGTCCAAAATAATGCATACGTTCTTATCTGATCATGGGCGGTTATCAAATGTAGTGGGCCTCTTCCGCTACTTGTTCTCGTGAAATTGAAAGAACTTGGGCCATTTGATAAATCCATTTGATAATGGGCTTATATCTCTTTTAACTAACAGTAACACAGCCTGTAGCCCATAGTTTTAGGCTTATGACCAAATTGGGTTAAAAATTAACCGGGCCCCATTGATACTGTCCTGGCCCATTAATTTCAATCCATGTCAGCTCTATTCTTTGGTCCAATTTAATTAAACAATTAATTAAATGGCCCTCCAATACTTGTTCAGGACTGGGTGCTAAAAACGGATGTAAACAGAAGGTCTCAAGTTCGAAACTTTTCGGGTGCTATTGACTTATTTGGGACTGGTCCATACAAAGTACTTGCTTGTTGAGATGCTTGTAAAATGGCCCGAACACCCGAGTTATCCGGAAAAAAAAATTGAGGACGAATGGTTGAAGTGATATATCGTTCCACGACTGGAACGAAACAGATCTAATGTCGGGTGAATAAAAAATGGGTCAGCTCCTCTTAAGACCTCCAACTCAACAAATTCAAACAAAAAAATTACTCCATATTGATCAAATATTAACAGACACATGAACAAATCATGTTTTTTTTTTTGTAATGCAGGGTGTCTCGGGTCAGCTTGCACGCACCTTGGACTAATCCCTAGAGTCCCTCCAACACTCGTTTCACACACTTACACGCACATGACAGATTCAAATATAGACCGCACAGTATTTTTCTGCATAGTTTTCTATTCATGAATCATGTGTAGCTATTTTTCATTTCATGGGTTGTGACGGGCCTGGATTGAAAATGTGTCGCGCTTTTTGGCAAGACGGCGTTCTAGGCACAAATTGCCCCATTCCTCCAAACAGTAATTGGACTTACGAATTTCAAGTTAAGGATCAGATCGGCAGCTTCTTTTATTTCCCATCACTCAATCTTCAAAGATCAGCCGGTGGCTTCGGTTCTTTTATTATCAGTAACAACTTGTCTAGAATACCTCTGCCTTTCGACATTCCGTATGATGATATCGTTGTTTTTATCGGTGATTGGTATAAACAAAACCATAAGGTTCGTATTTGCTGATAAAACTTGTTGTATAAAGAAGCTATTTAGAAAGGATTGGTGACTAAACCTTTTGCATATCAGGCACTGAGAGGGGCACTCGACAATGGAACAGACCTTGGAATACCGGATGGAGTTCTCATTAATGGGAAGGGGCCTTATAGCTTGACTGAACCTTTTGATTATGAAAAAATCAATGTTGTCCCAGGTAACTGATTGTTGTCAGTCTAATAAGACACCTTCTTTTTTGTGATTATGTTCGGGATATTTTGACCTAAAACAGGATCCCAATTACAGGAAAAACCTATCGGATTCAGGTGCACAACGTTGGGGTGTCGATCTGCTTGAACTTTCAAATCCAGAACCACGATTTGCTCCTCGTAGAAACAGAGGGGCATTACACGGCTCAACAAAACAATTCCAGCTTTGACATACACGTCGGGCAGTCTTACACATTTTTGGTTACTATGAATCAGAGTGCAGATAGCAATTACTATATCGTAACAAGTCCGAAGTTTGTGAACCCTAATCAATACAAAAATGTTATTGGGGTTGCTATCTTGTACTATTCCAATTTGAAAGGAAACGCGGCTGATCCAAATGGTGTTTATGATACGTCTCTTGCGATGGAGCAGTCAATGTCCATCAGGTTTGCTTGCCTGGTTCGATACTTTCCACTGAGCTAAACCTCGTGTTAAAATATAACGCGTCGATCCTCTGCATAAAAAAAGATTTAAATAAGTAAAAACAAGAGCAGTACTACACTCTCATACAGTCCACGTCACATCGGCATAGCTAAAATTAGGGTTGCCTATCATTTGCTTGTAATAGTTATGTAAGTACTAATAATGTTGTAATTTCATTCGTTGATCAGGCAAGACTTAAATGCTAATGGAAGTGGCCCTAGCCGAAAAGGCGCGTTCGAATAGCGTCTGATCAAATCCTCTGAGGTCTTCCTTTTAAGAAGCACACAACCAGAAAGAATTAACGGCAAACTTCGAGCTACATTTAACGGAGTTTCGTTCAAAATTCCTGATTATCCGATTCGGCTAGCTGACCAGTTTAACGACTCGAAAGTTTACGATCTCAATTTCCCAAACGAGATGTTGCTGAGCGGGGGCCACCTCGGATTGGCACCTCTCTCATTAATGGAACGTATAACCAGTCCATGGAACTCATATTGCAAAACAATGATACTGTTGTGCAAAGCTTTCACATGGATGGTCATTCGTTTTTTGTTCTTGGGTACGTATAATTTTTTTTTCAGATTTCTTGTGATTAGGTACCCTGTGCAAGTTTTAGTGCCTTGCTCGATTCGTCCTTTTTAATGTTCAGAAATCAGGAGTGTGATACTAATGTAGGATGGGGCTTGGAGAATGGACAAAAAACAGCACGAAGTTGTATAATATGAACGATGCTATATGTCGTTCTACTATACAAGTTTGGGAAGGGCTACAATACACACCCTTGTTTGGGGTGTACCATATGCACCCGTTGTGTGGTCTATATTGTGCCACCTCATAGCAAATCGTAACATTTTTTAGAGTTTCGTAACTTTTCAGGAATATGATTCGTAACATTTTCTTTATGATTCGTAACATTTTTGTGCTATTCGTAACATTTTCTCTATGATTCATAACTTTTTTGTCGATTCGTAACTTTTATACAAAAAATCATAACTTTTTTCTATCAATTCGTAACATTTTTGGGGGTGCATATGATACACACCCAAATAAGGGGTGTGTATTGTAGAATTTCCCTACAAGTTTCTGCTCTTAGCTCCTACATTTCTTCGTCAATTGAGATACCATAATTGCACCGAGATTTGTGCACCGATCGGAGCACCGGGCATGTACGGTAATGAGGCCCACAGAAGATTACGGTGTTCTGATCGGTGGACTATTCGGTGCAAATACTAGCGCTCGTTTTAAATTTTTTCCCCCTCTCTCTCTCTTTTCTCTATGGAGTATTTTGTAGGTTTTTCCTGGTGGGTGGACAGCAGAGAATCTCAACAGATGGTATCTAGGCCAAGAGACGTATATGAGGGTTGTAGATCCCCTTGTAGATAACGCAACTGTGTTCGCTAGTGTGCCTGACAATGTTTTCTACTGCGGTAAAATTGAAAATTATATAATATCCCCACTCTCTCTCTCTCTCTCTCTCATATCTGACCAACTTATTGTTTTTACCTTTGAATTTCAGCCCAAAAGAATCTTTGGTATCAAGCCCAAAAGAATCTTTGGTATCAATTGTCAGGAGAGTCGGACATTCAAAGTTGTATCTCACGCTGTTCGTGGTGTTCTCTGCTTCGATCTTAATTATGTGCTAAGTTTTTCGGGTCAAATGAAAATAACATTCTTGTGCCCAAGCCAAATGCCAGTTACTATTTGTGTATGTGTGTGCGTGTCTTCATTGTGTTTAGTTTTTGTGGTATTTCGAAACGCACTTGTGTTTTGGGAGAAACTTGTATGTGGGAATTGCTTAGCATTGTGTGTAGGCCATGGATGGCTACCAACTTCATTGAATTCCATCTAGTACGTTGCTCTTTTATGTTGACAAAGAAGTCATTTGCAGACATAAAGTAAACTTGATGTTAAAAAAGATTGTGGGTTTCGTTACCGATTGGAAAGAAAACCTTCGCTAATTTTGTTGGTGTTAATTGACAATTTCCGGAAACCTGGTCCTGTCATTTTTGTACCAAAAATATAATTTATAAAACAAAAAATTAACTATTATTCCAAAGAACAGTGGCTAGGTTCAGGATCTTCTACAGGAAGTAAAAAGCTGAGTTGCGGTACTTCCAATTTATTTTTAATTCAATTATGAAAAAGATAAATATGTGATTTGATTTGAGTAAACTAAAACTAAATTAGAAAAAGTAATTAAAGTTTTGAAGAGAGAAGGGATTAGGGTTTCGATTTCACATTCTCCTTGCAATATAATAGTAATAAAATCTAAGGTAATTATTCAACATAAGACAAATAAGATTGTCACTAGGGCTTGTAATCCCTATCGACAATCGTCAAGAGGGTTCAAGGGACTCATATACTATAAAGGCTATCTCAACATAGCGCGAATCGTCTCACTGGATCTAACGAATGGCACGATCTGTCTAACGTAGTATAACTCATCTCAAATACTATCTCGGAGAAGTGAAAACTATTATATGACGGTACTTGATATCCGGAATACAAACACAATAGATAAATAGAAAAAAATTGTTCTTTCATAAAAAACTATGAATCATCCCAAAAAGTCATACAATTAACTGTTGAATAAAACCCTAGAAATCAAACGATTGTATTACTTGAAGAAAGTTTTCTCGTTACCCTAGCCGAAGGATATTAGCCGCGCATGGAGGAGGAGATGATCGGGCAAGGATAGAACTCCATTGAAGCTCCTGCCATCTCTGTGTATGCGTTGAAAAAATCCCCTTTCAAGCCTACCGCCTTGAGAAATTTTTCGGTGCCGGGTGGGTATATTCCCCGTGTGTGTTACTCGTTCAGCACATCCGGACCGTCCAATATACTTTTGAACTGTTCGGATTGAAACCCTCTCTCTTCTCTCACCCCACTACTTTTTCTCTCTCCAAATCCGAGCCATCTAAAAACACAATAAATGGTTCAGATGCGCTGAATGGACACCACATGGTACCCATCCGCTAGTGAAAAATTTTCCCCACTGCCTCCCTTTTATGGAGTAATACAGTACATGCCGAGAATACTAAAGGGCATCAGTATTGGGCTTTAACGTCAACCCCATAGGCTTGGGCTACGCACCAATTTTTATAGCCCAGACCACGTGGAAAGCTACAAGTAACCTTCCGGAAAGGGATTAATTGAAGGAAAAAACTTCTTTACGGAGCAACCCGTAAACTTTTGATTACGAAACTCAATCTCGCGCATCCAAAAGTATTTTGAATGGTCCGGATTTTAAAAAAATTATTCGCTAGAATAGTAGCGAATAGTTAACTATGAATAGATTTTTTAAAATCCGGACCATTGATTGCTGAAATCGCTCAGCTCCGTAAAGAGCTGCTTTGCAGTGGCTCGATAAATAAGTTTCTCTCTTAATTGAAAGGCTACAACATAAACCTTTGTCCATATTTTTCCATTAACTTATCAATTTAACTCTGTGTGCCATTTAATTGCTTCGTAAGCCCTACAACGAAATGAACATAACAAAACTAAATTAAGGGGTGTAAATTGGACACATTTACGCACATGTCAATACCGACAAACCATTGTAGTATGTACTTTGTTCATTTTCCGTTTTGGTTTGGGAGGTAGCTTTAGTTAATTAAGTCAAGATACTTCGCCTAGTGGGTGAAGAATTGGAGAATATGATGTGCCCCAAGTTATTTCAAATTCGAGAAAGAAAAGTGGCTTTTGGAGTTGCATTATTTTGGTTTGTCAACCATCTTGGGCAATTTCGGTGGTGTGTAGTTTGTTTATCTTCATTCCCAGTATCAAGAAAATTTGAAAAGCAACAGGTAGAACAGTTAGGTACGTAGTGACCATTTTGCCAACAACGTGGATCGTATCGGTAGGAGGAACAGGAATAGGGCCACGTGCCTAAAGTGGAAAACGCTAAGGGTAGGCTTCTGTAGATATCAAAATCAAAACTCAATGGATGAAAATCTAGCAAAATTAAGTATCAGTTTCCAATTTATTCATGCAAAATACATTTCTAGGAAAACAGTGACCAAATTTTTCCATTTTCTCTCACCAAAATTCCATTCTCTCTACATTTTTACATTAGAAAGTTATATTTTTTGGAAATAATTTGGGGGATCGCTATATTTACGGTTTTGGAACAGGAGTGTACCATGTTTCGGAACATTTGTATTGGTATGCAATTCGTTAGGGTAGTAGCGTTCCTTTCAAAACCCGTACAGTTCTGCATTGCGTGTATGGAAAATATTTTAAAGTAAATAAAATTCCCTGGCCGAGTGCAACAACGTCGTTATATTATTATTTTCTGGTATTTTGTTGTTTTGCTCGTTACAAGCTTTAGTAATTGGTCTTGATCATTTTGCTTGTAAATAGATAGCTTTGGGTTGTGTTTTCTTCTTTCGCACAGATCATTTGCCCTAATTGGATTTATGGTGAATTTGATGCTAGGATGCCAAGGACATTAGTCGAGACTCAAGCAGCGTCGAAGGCCAAGTCTCCCATGAATGACTGACGTTTTAAGCAGAAAATATTTTCAACCATACGATGAAAACTGTTTTACCTCATAAGAAACCAAAAATAAGTAAAATATTTTACGTCTAAACAAATATCCCTTGATTTTTACCATATATGTATGACAGTATGAGTGCTACTGTTACAAAAACAAAAAACATCTATGAGTGCTGATGAGTGATAACACATGCAATAACTCATTTTGGTGTTAAGAATTCCGAACACATACAAATTGTAATGACTTGCGCCAGCTGACCTGCTAATTTTTAGCCTAACCACGTGGCTCAATAAGTTAAACTCGAGTTATAAAGTAGTTGTTCACGAATCCTTATATACAAATTCAATTTAATTCTACCCACATATGTGGGAGTTGTTAATGGGGCTTCACATAGATCCTCCAACCCCCAATCTTATCTTGGAAAGGCTGGGTTACTAGCAATTTTCACAGAATTTTTGTTGATAACAGATTTTTGCATCATTGACAACTACAGATTCCAAAAAGTCTAGGAATACAACGTTACTATATGATTCAAGACACAATTGTATCTGAAAACGCTCAATGCACATAAAGTTCATATGCATCGATCAGTTCTGGATACAGTTGTTTTAATAATCATGTTATAAAATTGTGTTTGTAACATTGCTCGATTTAGATATAAATGAATGGAAAGAATAGTCATTGACGACTGGTACGGTACATGAAAAGAATCCATTGAAGTGTCCATGAAAATGTAATCAATGGTCCAGATTCACGCAACATTTTCCATAGTCATTTTCGATCGGACTTACTATTTTTTGGTCCTGCATGCACTTTTAATAGTTGAGATGTGTGAAATTTAGCTTTAGACCACTCTTTAATTGTAACGCCCCGATTTTTCGGAAGCAAAATAAAATAATTTCTTAAGAAAATTTTGCTAAATAAGTATAATTTTCCAAAATAAAGGTCTATTACAATCTCAAAATAAATTTACCGATTCAAAATACATTAACTTCAAAGCTGACTCTAGGCTTGATACGAATCCCAAGCATACTCGATCTCTATTCCTGATATTCTTCTTGTGTTGAACTGCACCATCGTTGAATCCTCTCCATTGAATCCTGCGCCCTCTGGCAAATTGATCGCCGAAGCAATCGATTTACCAGGATACAGACGTATCCGTGAGTGATAAATCACCCAGTAGAATAATCCAACCCAACCACCCTTCTTACTTTACAGCTAAGCAGATTTATCACAATTCATATGAAAATAATAGAACGACAAGCATTAAATAAGTAAATCCATTAGCAAGCCTTTGAATCTCACATTTCATAATCATTCCTGCACCATAGTATCCATCACCTTACGAACTCAGTATTTCTTTGAACATATTTTAAACGTCCTGCTACCTTCAATATCACGAGGTACTAGTAGACTATTCTCATAATTCCAGGTCCATCAGGCTGCCCCCAAGGTCCTGCTAGGCTACCCTCAATACTTGAGGTCCTGTCAGGCTACCCTTGAGGTCCTGCTTGGCCAACCTCACAATTCTAGGTCCTTCAGGCTGCCCTCCAGGTCCTGCTAGGCTACCCCCAATACTTGAGGTCCTGCCAGGCTACCCCAGAGGTCCTGCTTGGCCACCCTAGCTACACCGGGTCTTTCAGGCTACCCTCAAGGTCCTGCTAGGCTACCCCCGATTAACACGAGGTCCTGTCAGGCTACCCCTGAGGTCCTGCTAAGCCCACAACCTTTCATCTATTTTCATTTTCCATTAACCATAACAACGTCTACATAATTTCTCATTGAAACCACCGAGCGAATCTAAGACTGATCCATCAAATACAACATTCATGAATCCATAATCAATATAATCAATAAACATGATACGTTTCTATGTGAAAGCCAACATAGCAATTGATATTGTGCGAGTAAATAAAACAGAGATATTTCATATGAGTTGATTTATTACTATCCATTATCCTGTCGTGTAATCTAAGATCTCACCCGCGAGATCTTTCCTCCCCAACCGCTAGCTATGCTCAGTCCCATGAGATCACTTCCCTTTGCTGTCGTAGATAACCTAAGTTACAATAACTACAACAAGGGGATAGCTTATCATGCCGGAATCACAACTAGGGTTCGCCTATCTTATATACCGCATCACAACCATTTCACAATCATCACTGGACACACGCCAAACTATCAATTCATCACTGGACACACGCCAGGCTATCAATTCATTACTGGACACACGCCAGTCTATCAATTCATCACTGGACACTCGCCAGTTTCAATCTCATCACATCTCAAATCACGCCTGCAGGCAATCTCTAAAAAAAGAAAACTTTCCAATTCATTCATTACTTAGCATCGTCTAGGTGGTTTCTATTTCGCATACCACCCCATGTCTCTAGGGTCCAATCTAGCATATCAATCAGAAGTTGAAATAATAAACAGACAATCAAAATAGTAATTGAAATAAACAATACGCGTAAAATCACGTAACCTTTTATGAATGGGCCGTTGCCCTTAGTCCTGTATGATCAATAAGTTATTAATAAAGTAAGGAACTTTTATTAAATAGAAGTTTTAAATAAAAGAATATAATCTAGGCTTGTATAAATTTTTAATTAGGAAAATACATTGATTAATGATCATAATAAGCACAATAAATAAATAATAACATTGGAAATAATTAGCATGACCTTTAAAAGATTCATATGATTCTATAAAGTGGGATTGAGTGTCAAAATCGAGTCCGGAGGGTCGTGAGATTATTTTAAAAATAAAAATGATTTTTAAAGTCGTCAAAAGTAGAATAAATGGGTAATAAATTATTTAATAAATAAAATATGTTGAGGCTAACAACATATCATCTTTGGAATGTAAAGAATCTAAAAAAAATAGTATGGGAATTTATAAAATGGTTTAGAAGGTCGTATGGATTTTTCGTTTGCAAAATTTTACATGAAATCAAATAAATATTTAATAAATAGATAATAAAATAAAAAAAATATGACATTAACAAGTTATGATCTTTGAGGTGTTAGAAGTCTAGGAAAAATAGATTGGGGGTCGAAAACATTGTTCGGGATGTCGAAAAGTTGATTCGAACCAAAACAGTCCAAACCGCGAAGTTGGACCGGTCATAGTTCGCGGCCGCAAGGTTCGGGGGCCTGGTTCTTGCGGCTGGAGAACCCGAAGGTCGCGGCCGCAAGGTTCGCGACAGATTTCGTTTTTTCCGTTGTTTGGTCACGGTTTCGATGCATGGGACCACAAGGGCTATTGGGTTAAGTAATAAAACATCAAATATACTTAGAGGAGTGTTTGGATAGGATTATAATACCTCGAATCGGATCGAATTGAATTAAAAACGAAACTTGAATTTTTGAGAAGACGACTTCGGTTTGGGCGAACGGGGGACCTTGGGCTCGAATTGAATGATGTTTGGGGATGCTTGGAGTTGTAGAAGTCATTTGGAATGATCAATTCGGGTTTCGGTTGGTCGTGGCTACGAGACCCACTTTTCTCTCTCTTTCTTTCTCTCTCTAGAACTCCATGGATTGGAGTCCGATTTCTCTGCAATTTTCTCTCTCTGGACTGGTGGGACGTAGGAAGTGGCGTGGTGTGCCCTAGGGTCGGAGTTATGGGGTATATATAAGAGAATTTTGATGAGGGTGAATAAATTGTATTCGAAAAGGTTTCAAACTCTAGGACTTTGAGATGGACGGGATTATGGACGAAAAATAGGATCAAGGAGGAAGTAGAGATTGAGTAGAAGTAGGAGAGGGGGAGATGGGAGGAGTTGTATGCTTGCATGTAATTTAAAAAGATAAAAAGAGATAAATAAGATAATATACTTATTTTTTTGTATTTATCTATTAAGGAAAAATAATAACAATTAAGACCTAATAATATTAATGCTATTATTAAAAAAAAATTTGGGTCGAAAATCCGGGTCGTTACATTAATAAAGTGAGGCCCCGTTCCAGTATACCTTTTTAAAAAATAAGTACTTATTTCATATTTTCAAACTCAAAAATAATGTAAATGAAAAATAATTTTTTAATTTTTTTTGCACCGTATTAAAGATCTCAATGAGATCTATCAAATAAGATCCATATTGATAAGAAGATTATTTGCGTAAGCACATGATTTTTGAGCTTGAAATTGCCTTTCTTAAAAAATAATTACTTATTTCCCTTTCAGAAACGGGGCCCGAGTCCTTTGTAAGGTTGTTGTAATGCTTTTAAGTTTTAACCTACCTCCCTTTTGTTTTTATTTTGGTTACCTTTTACATTTGAAAGCAACTCCACTAGCTACCAACAGAGCGGATAAGGGTGTCTTTAATGGCACGATCAAAATTGAAAAATAAAAAAATTTAGTTATTCATTTAAAAGATTGTTAAGCTTTAGAATGTTGAGATTTGCAATGGTTCATAATCAAAAATTCATTTTTAGCAGAGAGAGATAGAGAGAGTTGGGAATAAATTAAAGTAAGTGGGTTCATTGATAGTAATGGGAGGAGATAGAAAGAGAGAGAAATGAAAAACTAAGAGTGTGGTCCCTATTTAATTTGGTTACCCAAAAAGAAAATAGCTCATATTTTTTGTCACGCCCTCAATTTTCAACATAAATTATAAACCATTTCGATAAAAGATCCTCGCATATCATAAGAAATACCCCAAAAGAATTTTTTCAAGAATTTAAATTACAAACAAAGTCTCAAAGTTTAGAGAATTACAACATTGGCACCACGGCCCAAATACGCAAATTGTACAAGTACAAACAAGTTTTCTTCAAATTTACGAACGGTTTAGTCAAAAGAAATTTCAAAGTTACTAAATACAAAACGGTTAAGTGAGGAATGAAGCTAGCTTCCAAAGAAAATGTCCTCCACATTGAGCACACGATGCAATGCAAGCTACGGCCCAGCACTTGAACTTGAAAAGAAGGATTTTGTTGAGCTACACTAACCCAGTAGTGAATCTTTACACAAGTTATATGAAAACGTGACGAAATATGCATCTAGAATGAGTGAGTTCCAATAAACAGATATGAAAATACAAAGGGGCACCACAGCGATCCGACAAACTACGACTATGGGACTCTATACATCTAAAAGACATCCCTAACCATTCGTACATCAAACCATGGATAGCGTTAGGCACACATCAATCTAAATGACTTCCAACAATTTCACAAGCCAATTAAGGACTCCTCAAAGAATACCACAATTCCTTCCTCATTTCTTACCATTCGTTATTAAGCCCATTTTCATAAAACTTTCCTTTTTGGATACCAAAACAATTTCGAGAAAACTCTCGACCTTTACGGGCCAAGCTCCGTTGATTCGCTCAAGAATAGCCGGAAGATTTTCATAAAAATCCTTTTTCAAAACCAAATTTCTTCCTTTTCAAAAACTTTGATGAAATTAATGTTTATTCCATTTTTCAATAGTTACAATCTCAGGCACAATCACAGCCCAAACAACAACAACATGAACTTCCGATGTCAACTACAACATTCATCATTTCATGAGATGTTCAACTGCCTTACCACCCCGTTGCGTACAGCGAACTCTCTTTCTACCCGGGTTTCCGTCTTACCACACCTTGCGTAACGGGTCCTCTAGAGTCTCTGCATTTCCACACCTTGCGTTGCAGGACCCTCAGTTCAATATTATCAATTCATACATACACACATGCAATGCCAATCCATACTCAAAAGACAACATTTCCCAATTTCACATTCTTTCATTTATCAACACTCAATGGATTACAAACTTATAAACACTCCCTTGTACGTTAACACATAGCTTAAGTCCACGTTAGTCCTCTAAATCTACCACAATGCCCTATGCCACATACCGAACCCACATTGACTCCACGACACACCACCTATTAGGTTCTAAACGGAAATCATATAGAACGAGCGCCAAAAGAACCAAGGGAGCTCAACAAGACGAGGCACGAGGATACGAGTCTCAATACTACTCATTGGACCACTAGACAAGCTCACGCTTACCCATAACACTCACCACATTACCCCTTGTTAGCCACGGTACTCCTATCAACCTCGCGGTATGTCCTCCAGCCAACGATACTAACATTATACTCTAACGAGAGCTAAGGGACACGATCGAACGACGAACCATTAGGACACAAGCAATCATACTCGAGAGTGACTTAAACATATCGTAATCATGTGGGGAGTCATAGCACGGAACGAAAACAACTTAGGAATAGCCGACAGACTTTGGCAGACTGACACACCTCTACTCGAATGGTCATAACTTTTTGTGCATTAAGAGTTTTTAGGTGATTTCAGCGGAAAATGAAAGCTGACTTCAAGACCTTCGAATCGATATAGAATATGAATGAAATGGACATCGGACGAAGAAGTTATGGCCGTTTGAAGTTGGCTGAAACTCAAAAACGGGCAGAATTTCCGGATTCGGCCAAAAATACAAAACTCAACCTCAAGCACGAAACAAGGCACGATCTAGGTACATAAACATCACATAAACATATAATGAGAGTAAGAAATCCCTACCACAATGGGTTTTGAGCAAAACCCTAAGTAACCCAAGCTTGAAACACCAAGATTTAGCTTCTCCCGAGCTACAATACGAGACCTAGGTCCAAGATTTCCCAAGATCAAGAGAAATAAGTGAGGTTCAACAAGTGATTGAGAGGAGAGAGAGAGGAACTCGAAAATAATGGAGTTCTTACCTCTTTGAGCACAATAACCTTGATTCCGGATGAGATTATGATGAACAATCCATAGATCTTGAAGATTTTGAGGTGTTTAACATGTAAAACCAAGGATTTGAGTGAGAGATCGAAGAGAGAAGGGAGGGGCGATTTTAGGGCTTGGTTCGAAGTCTAGGAGTGAGAAAATAACATAAAGGGAGTGGTCCAAAAGCGTACTGAATTTTTCTGAAAATCGACAACGGGTACCGGTACTGGGAAAATGCAGTACCGGTACTGGAACATTCAAAATGCCAATTTGGCCAGGCTCTGGACAGTGGGTACCAATACTGGAAAAATGCAGTACCGGTACTGGCTGAAGAAAAATGAAAACTTTCTGACGAACAACGAATCGAACCCCAATCGCTACCAACACTTCCAAACCTCTTTACAACATCAAAACTTACATTTTACTACTCTCCGAGTGTCCAATACATAACAGTGAACGTATATCCGTATACTCCCACATACAAACGTACAACTTTAATAATAATACGATTCTTTCACACTTTAAACGATTTCCGAAATTATAATAATTTACAGGTCTCTACATTTTTCCCAGAAAATTTTAAAGAAAAAAAACAGTTTTCTTATTTATAATTGGACCAACAAAATTTAATGAGTACATATTAATGGCCAAACCTATGGGGTGAGCTATTGAGCCATAAGTTTATGGATCAATTTTATCTAGTCTACTAGTAAATTTTGGCACACTCAATAGCTAAAATTTTAGATATTCAACCTAATGAGTATTCAACCTAATTTTGGCAGATAAAAAAAAAATTCTAATGAGTATTTTTTAGATCTCAAAAAAAATAAAAATTAACGAGTATTTTATAGGATCCCCTAGAAATGCTCTTAATAATCCCTACAAACTAGTGCGGTTATCAAACGGACCAGAACATACCTCATTGTCGGGAATGTTATGTGCGGAGTTGGTTCCCAAGAAAATTGAAGTGAAGTGAGGTGAGGTGAAGTAAAGGAAGATGAAATTTATTTTCCCTTGTGTGTTCTCTTGACAAAAAATCTTGCAGGAAAACAAGAATTCCCTCCTTTTGGGAAAGTCTGTTTTGCAGGAAAGTATTTCTCAGTAAAAAAGTTGAAGCTCTGAGCCCTACAACTTTCCTAGTAACTGAACGCATAGAAAATTACAGAAAGGTTGATTCTCCCATTATTTCTTATTCTTATTGCGAAACTGAACGGGACCGAAGGCTGAAGGAATAATAACCTAAGGCTCCGTTCAGTTGCCAGGAATGTTGTACCGGAAAGTTATTCTCAGGAAAAATTAAGTAAAGTGAAGTAAAGGAAAAAGAAATCTATTTTCTTGTGAGTGTTCATTTGACAATTTTTTTTGGCAGGAAAACTAAAGTTTAGTAGTTCATTTGCCGGGAAAAGACACTTATGAGAAACTTCTTTATTTTTATTCCCATGACTAATTTTAAATAAAAGTAACTTTGAGAGCTAAATAATAGGCTATCATATTTCAAAAATTAACACATACGGAAAATGTATTTTATCTAATGCAAAGCTTTAACAAGAAATGAAAAATCGACTTGCAATTCCCTATTCAATTTGCTATATTCTGAATGCTTATGCAAATCCCCCATTTAAATTGACATTATCTGATAATCAACCGTACAAATAAAGTTGAAAAAATAAGTAGATGATAACTAAATAAATAAATATTAAACAACCGTGCTTGATTAGTTGCTGATGCAAAAACTCACTGAAAATTAGTTAGTACAAAATAAAATTGAAGACTAATGACAAGATAAATAAATACTTCTAAAAAAAATAACTACTAATCTTTTTCCACAACAATTATCTCAAAAAGCACTATAGTAGTCAAAATTATTGTTGCTACGTACAAATAAAGTTGAAGCTCTGAGCCCTACATTTTCTGACAATCAACCGTACAAATAAAGTTTAAAAAATAAGTAGATGATAATTAATTAAATAAATATTAAACAACCGTGCTTGATTAGTTGCCGATGCAAAAACTCACTAAAAATTAGTTAGTACAAAACAAAATTGAAGACTAATGACAAGATAAATAAATATTTCCAAAAAAAATAAACTACCAATCTTTTTCCACAATAATTATCTCAGAAAACACCATAGTAGTCGAAATTGTTGTTACTCGCGTAAATCTCAAAGTGTCTTTCTAATAACCTAATTTGTATTTTTTTTGGTATTTGCGTCATTCACTTTTTTTCTTACCCGCCAATTATTTTGGCCCCACAATGGATAAAACTTTTTTCGTGACGCAAAATCCTATATTTTTGGCCGGATTACTTTTGCAATAAAGTAAATCTTGCAGGAAAATTTATTAACATGTTTCCAACTACTTTCCTGCCAACTAAACACTACAAAAGTTATAAGAAAGTTGATTTTCTCATCCTTTCCTGTACTTTTCTGGCAACTGAACGGAACTCGAGTGTTTCTTTGATCGTCAATACTATATATAGTAACCGCGGTCCGAAAGCGAGAAAAGGGTAAGGAGAAAAAATGAAGAATCTGGGCATTGGCTGGCTGTGTTTCTCTGGTCGAGCCGTGAAGACCTTCGATGTCGAAGGCAAGACTTGAGTGTCAATCAGAAGTCATCTTATTAAATGCAAAAAAAGTGTTAGGACCCATAGAAAGGGAACCTACACTCCAATTATTAATTCTAGGTAAGGAGGGGAATCTAAAAGGGACATTACTCTTCTTTTTTTTTTGTTATATTAGTTTGCAAATTTACCAATTTGCCTTGTTAAATTCCATATTACTGGTCAATGGAATATTGTCGCCGCATTTTTGTAAACTTAATTATTATTTTTGTTCTGGGTGTTTTATTCGTCTTTTCTGAATTTTTGTTAGATTCGAGTGAATTTTTTTCGATTAATCACCTGTGTTGACTAAATGAGTCTAAAAAGTACAAAATTATGACCGGAAGCAAAAAAAAAAGTTTACTAAAGACAAAAAAAAGTATCAAACTATCTTATTTGTCTAAAGTGTCATCTTATTTAAATTTTTTCAACATCAGTTTATATTTCTATAATTTTCCGATTCAAACGATTAACCCTAAAAATTACAACGAAAAGCTAAACAAAAATTATGAAGAAAAGTAAAAAATACTGAAATAATTCCACTAACAAAATAAATACTTATTTTGTTATCCAATAAGAACTCATGTTCCACTAACTTTTTACCTTGTTATTTCTACATTCTAAAATCTGTGCCATTTTTCATCGCTTATATATTTTGATGTATAATGAATTTTATGATTTTGCAAACTTTGTATAATAGAACTAAGGAAAATTTATAGAAATGATCCTTCTAGTTTCACCCAAGTTTCATTTTCGTTCTTCAAGTATCAATTACAACTCTTTTGACCATCAAATTTGGTTTTCGTACCAAGTTGATCCAATTGATAACTTCTGTCAGCCAGACTAGACGGAAAAAATCAGATTGAGGCCAGACGTCATCAATTGGACCAACTTGGTACGAACTACAACGTCCAAACTGTCATCAATTTGATTTTTTCCATCCAGTTTGGCTGACAGAAGTTATCAATTGTACCAATTTGGTACGAAACCAAACTTGAAAATCAAAAGAGTTGTAATTGATACTTAGAGGACAAAAATGAGACTCAGATAAAATTAAGAGGAGCATTTGTATAAATTTCCCTAGAACTAATTGAAATCTATTAAACAATATCCATATTGTATATTTTTTAAGATGCATATTGAAATATTTAAACAATAAAAAATAGCACACTGAATAAGTACTTATTTTTTTAAGAACCCTTAATGGAACAAGGGTTCTTTATTTCCCCTTCTAAAAATCCAAAATAATAAGTATTACATGGTATATAGATGACATATTATTTGCTTTATCTAGCATTTCTCTTTCTTTTTCAGAAATAATTTTTGCACTCCCTTCTTTATATCTACACCTTCTTTTTGTCTTTTAATAAAAAAAATACACATTTTTAACACTAAAAAATAAAAAGAGAGTATATATATCAAAAAAATAAGTGTAAAAATCACTCCCCTTTCTTTTTTATCGGGAAATCTAGCATTTCTCCACCTAACCACTTTTTGTCCTTTCCCAAATTCCCATGAGAAAAGAGCGTTTTTTGTTTTTCTGCACAGTGAGATTTTTTCGATTTGTTGTTGTGTTGTTGTCATTGTTGTTCTCTCTCTCTCTCACTCTCTCTCTCTCTCTCTCTCTCTCTCTCTCTCTCTCTCTCTCCATGGCGTTCTTGGGGTCATGTATCTTGTGTTTTATCCCCTTCTCTCTGCTTTTCGGCCTCTGTTTCTCATTTGCAAATGTTTCCGAGTTCAAATTGGAGCTCTCTTACATCACTCTTTCCCCTTTGGGTGTCCCTCAGCAGGTTCTACTCTTTTTCTTTTATCTCCTTTGGAATATTGTTTCCTATCTTTTCGTATGTGTTTTAGCTAGCAGCACATTTATTCTCTTTTCGTTTTTAGAAAGTTTTGTTCCCTCTCTTTTGTTTCATGTAGTGTGTGAATTAGAAACTGAGGTTTTAAGTAGATTAAGGTCTAAAGATGTCTCATTGTAAAGGTTTTAATCAAAAGAAGCCTCCGCAGTTGAACGTTCATCTCGACAATCAATGATTCTGATTTGCTAAAGTATTTCACCGACAAGAATAATATCTTACAGATAAGCTACTATTGACAATTATGGATCATTCAGAACACTTTGAGATGGTTGCGATCAGTTGTACCGCCTATTCTTGTTCAAAATTGAAACCCGTGGATATAATAAGTGCACGTTGTTTTTTAAGCAAAAAATCATGCATTAATAAACTTTTAGCCACTTGTAATGGGTGTGTGAAAAACCTGCAAAATAGATGCAGAAGTTATTTATTGTTCTCTTGTGTGCAGGTTATTGCAGTAAATGGAATGTTTCCTGGTCCAGTTCTTAATGTTACTACTAGTCACATTGTCAACGTAACTGTGACGAACAAATTGGACGAAAATCTCCTCATTACTTGGTAAGTTTTGTTTAAAAAAAGAAAGAAAGAAGAAGAAGCAGCAAAGAAGCAAACATAAAAATATACGCGCAAATTCAAATATAGACCGCGCAGTATTTTTCTGCATAGTTTTCAGTTCATGAATCATTTGTTAGCTATCTTTCATTTCATGGGTTGGGGCAGGGCTGGATTGAGAATGCGTCGCGCTTTTTGGCAAGACGGCGTTCTAGGCACGAATTGCCCCATTCCTCCAAACCATAGTTGGACTTACCAATTCCAAGTCAAGGATCAGATCGGCAGCTTCTTTTATTTCCCATCACTCAATCTTCAAAGATCAGCCGGTGGTTTCGGTTCTTTTATCATCAATAACTTGCCTAGAGTACCTCCGCCTTTCGACACTCCGTACGGTGATATTGTTGTTTTCATCGGTGATTGGTATAAACAAAGCCATAAGGTTGGTATTTGATGATAAAACTGTTGTACTCTATATGCATACATCAACGAACAGAAGCTGGAGTATTTAGAAAGGGTTGGCGACTAAACCTTTTGCATATCAGGCACTGAGATGGGCACTCGACAATGGAACAGACCTTGGAATACCGGATGGAGTTCTCATTAACGGGAAGGGGCCTTATAATAAGACTGAACAACCTTTTGATTATGAAAAAGGAATCAATGTTGTCCCAGGTAACTGATTGTTGCCTGTCTAATAAGACTTCTTCTTTTTCGCTATTATGTTCGGGTTATTTTATGCAAAACAGGATCGCGATTACAGGAAAAACCTATCGGATTCGGGTGCACAACGTCGGGGTGTCAACTTGCTTGAACTTTCGAATCCAGAACCACGATTTGCTCCTCATAGAAACAGAGGGGCATTACACGGCTCAACAAAAGAACTCCAGCTTTGACATACACGTCGGGCAGTCTTACTCATTTTTGGTTACCATGAATCAGGATGCGAATAGCGATTACTACATCGTAGCAAGCCCGAAGTTTATGAACCCTAATCAAACCTATCAGTGGCAAAATGTTATTGGGGTTGCTATCTTGTACTATTCCGAATTGAAAGGAAACGCATCTGATCCTCTCCCAACCGATCCAGTACCACCAAATGGTGTTTATAATACGTCTCTCGCGATGGAGCAGTCAATGTCTATCAGGTTTGCTTGCTTGATTATACGCTTCTTTCTCCTTCCCGTGTTCCAATACACTTTGAATCAAGATTTGCTTGCTTTTGTTCTAGTAAACGTTCTTCCTCTTTGCTTTTGTTCTATAACCAAACGAAAATCGACCATTTTTTTTTTTATATCTTTCAGTCTGGTTCGATACTTTCAACTGAGCTAAACGTCGTGTTAGGATATAACGCGTCTATCCTTTGCATAAAAGGATTTAAATCAGTAAAAACAAGAGCAATGCTACATTCTCATGCAGTCCGCGTCACATTGGCATAGCTAAAATTAGGGTTGCCTATCATTTGCTTGTAATAGTTCTGTAAGTACTAACAATGTTGTAATTCCATTCGTTGATCAGGCAAGACTTCAATGCTAGAGGAGGTGGCCTTAGCCGACAAGGCGCGTTCAATTACAGTCTGCTCCATTCCACTGAGCTCTTCATTTTAAGAAGCACACAACCATCAACAATTGACGGCAAACTTCGAGCTACATTTAACGGAATTTCGTTCGAAAATCCTGGTTATCCGATTCGGCTAGCTGACCAGTTTGACAAATCCAAAGATGTTTACAATCTCGATTTCCCAAATGCGATATTGCCGAGCGGGCCGCCTCGGATTGCCACCTCTCTCATTAATGTAACGTATGACCACTCCATGGAACTCATATTGCAAAACAATGACACTGTTGTGCTGAGCTTTCACATGGATGGTTATTCGTTTTTTGTTCTTGGGTACGTATAGTTTTTTCAGATTTCTGTGTAATTAGGTACCCTGTGCAAGTTTTAGTGCCCTGCTCGATTCGTCCTTTTTTAATATTCAGAAATCAAGAGTGTGATACTAATGCAGGATGGGGGATGGAGAATGGACAAAAAACAGCAAGAAGTTGTATAATATGAACGATACTATATGGCGTTCTACCGTACAGGTTTCTGGCTCCTTAGCTCCTACATTTCTTCGTCAAATTGAGATACCCTAATTGCACCGAGATGTGTGCACCGATCGGAGCACCGAGCACGTACGGTAACGAGGCCCACAGAAGATTACGGTGTTATGATCGGTGGACCATTAGGTGAAAATACTAGCGCTTGTTTTAAATTTTTTCCCCTCTCTCTCTTTTTCCCTGTGGAGTATTTTGTAGGTTTTTCCAGGTGGGTGGACAGCAGTTCTAATCTATTTGGACAACGTTGGAGTGTGGAATCTTAGAGCAGAGAATCTCGACAGATGGTATCTAGGCCAAGAGACGTATATGAGGGTTGTAGATCCCCATGTAGATAACGCAACTGTGTTCGGTAGTGTGCCCGATAATGTTCTCTACTGCAGTGATATTGAAAAGTACACAAAGTATAATATCCCCACTCTCTCTCTCTCTCTCTCTCTCTCTCTCTCTCTCTCTCTCTCTCTCTCTCTCTCTCTCTCTCTCTCTCTCTCTCACAAAGTCATATATGACCAACTTATTGTTTTTACCTTCGAATTTCAGCCCAAAATCTTTGGTATCAATCGCCAGGGGAGTCGGACATCCGAAGTTGTATCTCACGCTGCTCGTGGTGTTCTCTGCTTCGATCTCGATTATGTGCTAAGTTTTTTTTGGGTCAAATGAAAATAACATTCTTATGCCCAAGCCAAATGCCAGTCAGTATATATGTGTGTATGTCTTCATTGTGTTTGGTTTTTGTGGTGTAATTCGAAATGCACTTGGGTTTTGGGAGAAACTTGTATGTGGGATTTGCTTAGCATTGTGTGTAGGCCGTGGATGGCTCCCAACTTCATTGAATTCCATGTAGTACGTACGTTGCTCTTGTTTAAGGTTTGGAATTGTTTAAGTATTCGTGAATTTCTCTTTGCACAATATCTTATTCACATTGGGATGGGAAATCAAATGTAATTGGGAGAATTGCATATCAGTGGAAAGAGGGGCAAAAAATACCCAGGTCATGGACAACTTTGTAGGAATTCATAAGTGATGGGAAGGAGGAAAACAATTCCTAATACATGGAATGGAAAATATATGTGGACAAAATTACCCCTCTGTACCTACACGACGTCGTTGAATCCCTCTCCCCAAAACCCGTATATCTCCCGCCTCCAAATCACATCCAAACCCTAGCTCTGAAACCCCCCTCTCTCTCTCTCGCTGTTGCTCTCTGAAACCCATTCTGTTGCTCCTCTCTCTTCATCTCGTTGCTCCTCTCTTCTCCTCTCTCTCTTGCCAACCGACGACCAGAAATTCCCCCAACTCTCTTCGTCGATCTTCCTCGACGTTGTGATTGGTCTTCAATCTCCAGGCACACTTGTTTTCTTTCGCCGCTGACCTCAGGCGACATTGGAATTGGCCGACCATCGCTGTCCTTTTCCGGCCACCGGATACCTCTGTCAAGTTTCGGAATTGACTGGGTTTGAACTTCCAGCACTGATTTGCTTCCGAAATCCCCAGCCCGGGTTGGAGATCTTTACCGTAAGTTTCAGAGTTATTAGTATTTCTAATCCCCTCAGTGTGGGCTGAAAGTTAATAGGTTTTTTCCGAGTTTATTATGAATAAAATGGTGGTAAATGTTAGGGATCCCTAAATGTTATCTCCTGGTGCTGAACTTTTTGTAGAAGTAACTGTTTCGGCAATGTCTAGGGCCGTCGCACCTTCCAAATTCTTTTCATTCATGTGCAATCCGTATCCTTGAACTACAGACTCCACAATCTGCACATGCAAATCACGGATAAGAATTATATTTCGGGTCTTTTGATCTGTCGCAACAAGCGTATCTATGTTTAGAGACCAAATTAACCTCTTCTGAATAATGGTGTTATAATGAATATAACTATAGTTGTAAAGAACGACGATGATGCTCCTGCCTTGTACGGCATATCGCATGCCCATGTAGTTGTCTTAATGTTTTGTAGGATTGTCGTCGAAGAGATTTGTAATGACGACTCTGGTATTTGTTGATACGAATGCCCTAGTCGGCCTTCCATAGGATCTGTGAATCCTTTTCTACTCATGCCTAGCAAACAGCTTCAATTTTGTGTTTGCAAGTAGCATACATTGTCGTTGGGTGAATGATCGAATTTAGAAACTGTTCTAGCTTTCATAACTAAAGCTTGTATCTGGGCTTGTGTTTTTGCTTAACCATTACTAAACGGCTTACAACTTAACTTCGCGATAGCATGCCTGTAAGTATACCAAGACCTTGATTATTTTTTCTTCAAAACTTTGTTGGGATTTCAACTTTTGTTCTTCATCTTTATGTGTTAGTAGCTCGTATTTAGCTTGGTGGATACCTCTAACCTGGTTTTATGCCAAACCTGAGGTGTAACGAAGCCAGGCTAAATATTGAGTGTTTTTTTTTTTTTTGTTAGTATAGTTAGTTTTATTTGATTGCATTGGTTAGTCGAGGTGGTGGCATAACCCCTCACATATTCTGTTTGCTGAGTTGAGGTGGCGGCCTAGCCCCTCCAGTCTTTTAGTTGTTGTTAGTTTGTTAGTCTATTAGCTGTTTATTTGATTGCAATGCAAGAACAGGGTGGCTGGAATCTGGATGCAGTCATCATTCGGATTTTTGTGAGTGTTGAATATTGACCTTTGAGCATTCTGGTTTTCGATTGGTTAGATGTTTGAATGTCATCATTTTGCAAATCTAAATGTACTTCTAATTTCATTTTCTTCTTTGCCTTCTCGATCATTACTTCATACAATTCTCCTCGTTCTAGTCAATACATAGTTCATGTATAGCCTTCACATGTACGTTGTAACATGTAACCGTTGGCTCTGGATTGTTTTTATTGCCTTTGGAAAGTTTTTTGAAACTGGGTGCAATTGTTGGTTTTTTTTTTCTTCTCATGAGTGATCTATGTTACCCAATTTCCCCTTGGTTGCTTACTATCTGATAATTGATACACTTTTCAATAACTCCATTCGAAAGCAGATTTGACAGAGAATTGCCCACTGGCTTTTAACTTCCTCACCACTCTATCCTCTTCAGTCATGTTTTGGGGTGTTAGCCTTGATTTCCTTTGTGAGGGGCATACCTCAGGAGGAAAAGGAAAAATAATTTCGAAGATAGAGAAAAATGACCTAAGCCAAGTGGCTACATTGATCTAAGCCAAGGGCTAAAAGGAAAATGGACCAATTGGGTCATGGTAGGAAACACCAATCTAACCCAATTAAAACTAACTACACTCAATAGCTATGAAGATTTAAACAAACATGTGCATTCCACATGTTTCAATTCCATCTAAGAGATGGGAGGGAAACACATGCCAAAAGGCTTAGATTGGACAGCCATAATTACACTATCAGCTGTAAATAACCATAGCAGGTTGCGACTGCACTGGATAGCAGCACACACAAGCATTGAGAACAGCAGTAAAGCAATGGCACAATAGCAAAACCACAACATCAGTAGCCGTAGCAAAACAGCAGCTGCCTGGTACCATAATAGCGGCAACACACAAGCAGCAAGAAGTATCACCTGCTTGCGATGATTGCTGTTGCTACTGCCGTGACTGCTCTGCTGTTTTGTTGCTACTGTAGTGCTGAACGAACAGCTGTTTTAGGATGTGTAACAGTCAGTCACTTCTATTTCATTGTATTCACCTATCCTTGGGGTGTCCCTTCGAGTCTTTAGGCCTTTTCTACGGGCCATGTCACTAGTTTTTACTGCTAATTGCTGTGTGGCTGCTACTGTTGTCTCTGTTATGGCTGCTGCTGCTACATTGCTGGTGCAATCAGCTGCAAAATGCTGTTCTGCTGTTATGTATTTATGTTTTTGCATTCTGTTACAGCCTGTTATGCTATCATGCTGCTGCTAGTTTCTTACATAGGTTTTCTGCTCATTCAGCTCAGTTGATGCTGATGCTTGCAAATGAAAGTAGTTGATGCTGATGTTTGAAATTGCATTGCATTGTCTTCTTCCATTAATAATGCAATGCACTTTGGCTAAGTCTGAAATAGCTTGGGTTGGCCCTAGGAAAATAAGATGATCTGAAACATATTTTTAAGATTTCTGCTTCACAGGTTGCTTATTATGGTTATATGTGTAAACTTCTTGGTTTCATGTGCAGTTATATCTATGATGGCACGTTCAAAGGGCAACGCTAGAAAATCAATAGTACCACCTATAAAAGTGAAGGTCAAGAAGGGAAGTAGTTCAGAAATGGAGCAACGGAAACCAAATGCTTTTGCTGTTTATGTGTGAGTTTTTAATAGATTATATTTGATGTATTTTCTTATCCCACTTACGTATTGACCACTCAATCCTTGGTTAAATGCAGGAAGGATTTTACTAGAGGTTTGAAGAAAAGCTTTAAAGAAGACAATATAATAAAGCAACCAGAGGTTTGGATTGAGGGATGGAAAGAAACTGTATTTTTTGTATGAGTGCCAATTTGTAATGTTGTCAATGATATTCATTTCCTATGTAGGTGATGGGAGCCATGTCGAAATGGTGGCATTGTGGATACTTGCGGAAAAACTATGACGAAACTTATCAGGGGTCAAGCAGTGACGAAGGGAATGGTGAGGAGGAGGTGAATGATGAGGACTGGAGTGAAGAAGAGGACATTTGTCTGCCCCGTCCAACGAAGAAGAAGAAGAAGAGTAAAGGGGAGAGAAAGAAGAAGAAAGTGCCGGTATGTCAATAACTTGTCAATAACTAACGATGCTTTACCTCACAATTTGAGTTTAGCCCCACTGTAACACAACTACTTAAGTTTACCTCACAAATTAGTTTTTGATTGTTTTAACATGTAACCGTTGCATGCTAACAAAATCACCACCCAATACCTGCTATGTTTGCTACCTTCTGTGATAATGAAATTACTAGCATGCTAATATAAATTTTCGTTTGGTTATACTTACAGCTTTTTATAACGACGAGGTGTTCCCCTAGGAAATTTGTTTCCTTGATTGGTACATTGACTACAGACCAACGTGAGGCAATCAAAGCATTCAATCCATTCCATACACTACTTGGTGTGAAGTGTGGCCATATGCACAGAGCCTTTGCTATGCATTTGGTGCAATGTTTCAATCCTGAAACTTGCAGCATAGAATTTAGGAGGGGTGTAGTTGTTCATATTACGGAAGAAGATGTTGCTAGAGTTTTGGGGATGCCGATAGGGGACACACCCGTGCCCACAGAATGCCTTGAATCACACAGACAAAAAATTCAACAGGACTTTCATGGAGGTTATAAGGAGATTAAAATCGTGGAATTGGAAAATGAGATTAAGAAACAAAGTACGGATGGGACCTTTCATAGGGCGTTCATGCTATTTACATTGGGATGCTTGCTGTGCCCCACCACAAAGGAAGTTGTGGGGAGTAGATTGTTCCCGGGGGTGGTTGCCGATGACCTTCAAACCTTAAAGACGTATAAGTGGCCGGCCTTTGTGTTGGATTGGTTGGTGAACGAGATTCGAATTATAAGGTTCGGGTAACCAACAAAAGTGGAGGGAAGGCGGAACGAGTTGGTGGTAGTCTGTTCCTTTTGATGGTATGTTTACTTCATTTTTCTATCATTGTATTTCTAACACTTTGAATAACAATAATATGGTTTTTGTACGAAGTTAAAAATTATGACTTGTTTGGCAGGTCATATATTTTGACTTGAATCCATTGGATGTTGAAGTTGGGAACGAACTTGACCCTCCAATTGGCTCATGGACCAAGGAATTCATCGATGTTCGAATTTCCAAGGAGATGGAGGACATGCCAATTGAGGATTCTGTTTTTTCTCAATTCCCTCCCCACAATTTGAAAAATCAGGTGATTGTATTGGCTTAGTTTAGATATTTGATAGATTCATGGTTCTTTTACCTTCAATTAGTTTTCACATATGGTCATAATTTCGTTTTTCTTATACCATTTCAGATTTGCATTGATATGTACAAGGAACACATGCGTCAATTTATAAAGAACTCAAAATTCTTGCATGAAATGGATGCTTCTATGGGCGAGCCTGTCGTTGGAAGCCCTGTTGTTGGAAGCCCTGAAGATGGTCGATGGGCATAAACTGTACATTATGAAGGCCATTCGCCTCAATTTAGTCCAAATTTCGAACTTTATGAATATGGCCAGCAGGGTGAGGGGGAGGGGGAGGGGGATCAAATTCAAGAGAAGGGGGAGGGGGAGGAGGAGGAGGAGGAGGACGGGGATCAGATTAAGGAGACAAGGGATGAGATTGAGGAGGAAGGGGAGGTGGGGGCACAAAAATCATACATGGGTCGGCGTCCACTAAGCGAAAGCAGGAAGAGGTGGTGATCTCGACTGATCCCACAAAGAGAAAACGTAGAAGAAACGTGAAGCCGAGCCCATCTATTAAATCTCCGTATGTTGCACAACCCATTGTGAAGACAACAAAATTAACGGAAGAAGAAGAAGCTATCATCAAGTATCTTCTTAAGGGACCGACGAATGAGTTAAGGTACTTTTATCTTTTTTCGCCACATACCATATGACTTGTAGGATAAACCATCGGTTAGATTTATGAAACCATGCTATCTCTTTCCCAATTTTTGTGTACTAACAAATTATTTGGGCACAACAGTGAGGTGTTGATCCGTATTGAAGGGGCAAAGTGGCCCCTTACTCGCAAGGAAGTTGGTGAATCGTTTCGACCGAGGGGGCTTGTGTGTAATATGGTATGTTCCATACTTCAATTTGTGTTATGTGTGTCATAACGTTGCCCTAACTGTCATACGCTGGACTACACGTAGGTTATGTACACTTTTACGGAATGGCGGATGATGAAGGAAAGAGCCGTAGCAACTAACGGTCGCCCATCACGTCACATTTTCGCTCCTGCCTTTGCGGTAACATATCCATCTTATTAAGGTTCAATTTATTTTTGAAAATTTTATTTGTGATGTATGTGATCTTTTTTTTCCCCACAGTCCAATCTACTTGCAACTAAAAGTGATGAGTTCAGCACTGTATTACGGGATGATTGCGACCCTGATAAACTAGGTTATGACCTGTTAAAATGCGACATGGTACGTAACTAATCCCAATATATCCTAATATGTCTCCCCCCAAATATAATTTGACTTCAAGGTGGCCTATTTTTTTCAGCTTTTCTTGCCTGTGCTTGAAAGTGACCACTGGTTTTGCGTCTGCATATCCCTTGTTGAGTCACGCGTGTATATTCTGGACTCAATGAAGGGAAAAGAGGAAAACGTGGAACAATTGGAGCAAGTTGGCAGTATAGTAAGTTGTCGCTGGACCTAATGCATGATCTCCTCATTAGCGCACTTGTTATTATACTTACAAAATTATTTTCAATTTCTATTACAGCAACAGAATTTATTTGCACTCCTAAAGAAGAGACCCACGCGAAGGTCACGGAATGATTCCCACATTTTTACATCTCACTATGCCGTTGTGCCACAACAAACCAACATGTTAGTCATAAATTGAAGGACCAACTTATTTTGTCATTCTTTTTGGCCTTTTTGTAACGTCTTCCAATTTTGTTTGTGTAGACATGATTGTGGCATTTATGTAATGAAGTTTCTCGACCGTTGGGATGGTCGAACATATCCTTCGGGTGAACTTCAAGGAGGTCATATTCCGAAAATTCGCAAAAGGCTTTTGCTTCATCTTTTCATGGATGAAAAGAACAAAGAACGAGACTCCATTTTGAAAGCCATCCCTCGGAGATAAAAGTAAGCATATTACTCTTACCTTGGTTTTTATAGTTAATAATATAATTGAAAGTGCCACCTTTCGACAGTCTTCCCAAAGGATGTCAGTTTGCTCGTAGTATCGATACCAGTGTTGAATCTGGAACTTCTGGACTGGCCCCTTTCTGGGCAGTTTTGTGTTTGTTTTTTTTTAGGATTCTTCTATACTACGCCCACTGGGCGGACTGTAAGAAACTGCTTTCTCGTCAAACAAGGTGAAATTGGTGTCTTCAATTTACTTTCCCTCTGACTGATGTCAAGACCGGTCACTTCTTTCTCTTATTTTCCAAGATACCTATTTTACCCTTCTCACTTTTTCGTGCACCAAATTTTTTTACTACTCAATGCTCAATGCGTCAGAAAAATGCTTAGAGTCTGTTCCAGAAACTTTCTTAAAAATTACGCAGATTATTTCATATTTTCAAACTCAAAAATAATGTAAATAAAAAATAATTTCCTATTTTTGTTTGCATCGTATAAAAGATCTCGATGAGATTTTTCAAACAAGATCCATATTGTATATTTTTAGATTTCAATAAGCCTATAATTTTTTAGTTTGGAATTGCCTTCTTAAAAATAAGGGTTTTTTTCTTTTATGAAACGGACTCTTTATGGCGTATTTGTGATACTTAGTGGTGCGATACTCCGCTTGACGATATGTTGATTGTGTGTATGTTATCTTTTAGGAGTATTTGTGCATTGTGGTTTTCATCTATGGTAATTGAAAATGGATATGTTTGTTAAGGTAATGTGAAATGTGAATAAGTGGACAGTTTTGGTCGTTGTTCTTGTGGTTGTTTGTCCTTCTGAAGCATGCTAGGTAGATGTCCTCAATGCATCTCATGATACTTATTAGTTTCTTTTTTATCTTCTAACAGGTATTGCTGGCTAGGAGGACTAATTTAGTAGGTGAAGAAAGATGGTGTAGCTTGTGAACTGTGAATTTTGCACACTCCCTTGTGAATACCTAGAGCTAACCGGAGTGCCTGTTTTGAAGACTGAGTTTAGTGATAGAAGTGACATGAGATTTTGTGTTAACGATTGAGTGTAGTGGTAATACTATCCTTCATCGGTTGGAATGGTTAACATTTATTATGGTTGGTAGAATACCAAATCCCAGACCACATGAAGGAACTTGCCGAAGGGCACGACTATCCCCAGTAGAATCATTATGCATCTTGAAGCTATTGCAGGTGGCATTGATAATACTCTGGACAACCATTTAAGATTGCATGTGTATAACACTGGATTAAGTTTAAAATGCATGTTTAGCTGGCCCTATTTTCCTTGCAGCAGGTTTAGCAGCATTAGCACTTGCTGCTGCCTTGAAAATGGACAGTGGTGTCTTCATTATGCTTTCTGTAATACTGCAACCAATTTCGGCATGTATATGATATGTTTTATTTTTTCATTCCCCGTTGTAATTGATTCCAGAAATTCCTTGTAATGTTCAGTTCCTCGTCGGATTGGCATCTCTAAAATCCTGAGTGTGGTGTCATTGACTTCCTCTATTACTCCAATGAAAGTGTAACTAACCCCGTATCCATAACTTCCATTGACTCACCATTAAAGTAAGGGTGTGGCCACGAAACCAACAATGCCACAACCCAGTTGTGACATGTCATGTTTATTCTACAAATTATGCCTGTGGTTTGTATACGTACAGGAGATTGAGTGACAGGTACAAGAGTGTGGCAATCACCATTGCTGATGAAATGAAGAAAGAAATGAAAAAAGACAATGGATTACAGAGTTAAAGAAGTCTATAGAAGAGAAGGCATCTGCTGTAAAAAGTGCTGATGATGGAGCAGCTGATCTGAAAAAGAGAGTTGAAGAACTTTCCAAGAGTTTGGAAGAGTCCGAAAAGGATTACCAGGTAAAGAGTCCCTTAGGTGTTGGGTTGAACTCCATTGACATTGTTGTTGTTTGCATTCATACCCTTATAGAATCTCATCCTTCAACTTTTGTGGAAAGGGTGTGGTTGCTGGTAAGAGCAGTGGAAATGAGGACAAATGTCTTGAAGATCAACTAGGTGATGCCAAATAAGCCGTTGGAAAATGCAGAAACTGAACTAAAGCAATTGAAAACAAAAATAAGCCATTCTGAGAAGGAGCTGAAAGAGAAATCACAACAGTTGTTATCGAAGCGTGAAGAAGCTGTTGCTGCAGAAAATGAGCTTCATACTAGAAGTAAAGATGTGGAAAGTGTTCAAAAGGCTTTGGAATCTCTTCCATATGAAGATGGAAAGATGGAGGCTTTACAGAAGGTATGCTTTTCCAATGCTGGTTATGCAACTTATTCTCCCTTGAAGTCTGGTCAAAGTTCGACCGTATGTTGTAAATTGTGATAGTTTGTTAAGCTCTCTTCAGGATCGTGCATCTGAGTTAGAGGTAGTGCAGAAGTTCGAAGACGAAATTCAGATTCTGTCAGCGCAATTGGCTAATGTGGATTTCACGTATCGTGACCCTGTGAACAATTTTGATAGCTCAAAAGTGATAGGTGTGGTAGCTAAACTCATTAAAGTGAAGGATAGCTCCACATTGACTGCCTTAGAGGTTGGCCATGCATGATATCACTTACTTGGTTTATTTCAGATGTATATTTTGTTGCTGTCCTAATTTGTTATAAGCATAATCACCACCTACTCTTTTACTGAGCTTGTTGTGTTCAGGTTGCTGCAGGGGGAAAGATGTTTAATGTTCTAGTGGACACGGAAAATACTGGAAAGCAACTTCTTCAAAATGGTGAACTTCGAAGAAGAGTTACAATTATCCCTCTGAACAAAATTCAATCCCATCCTGTCCCTCTTAGAGTGCAAAATACTGCAGTTAGATTGGTTTGTCTCTGTTTTTGTTTGCATACTTCTATATCTCTTGTTAGTTATTATTGCTTGTATTTATCAGAAGCTCAGTGCTCTACATTTTCAGGTTGGCAAAGGGAATGCAGAAGTGGCTCTGTCTCTTGTAGGATATGCTGAGGAGCTGAAGGTATGATTTACACATGTCATATATGTTGTTCCTACCTGGTAGAGTTTAAGATCTGTTTTTTCTGTTGTTTTTGTAATCCAGTCCTTGTGTTGTTGATTGCCTTGTTTATGCATTTGGTGATGTTCATGACCAGTCAATGTTTGAGTTAATGTTGTTGTGTGTTGGAATGTTTTTCTGGCACCTGCCTTTCCTAATGATGCTTCATCTTGAACCCTGTTCATGACCAGTCAATGTTTGAGCAAGTCTTTTTTGTTTTCCTAGTCAATTTGTAGTCGGATGAAACTGTTGGCAATCTTGCTTTAAGTTATGATTCTCATTTATTTTTGTCCACGAAACAATACCACAAAATGAGGAAAGAGAGTGGGGTACTGGATTTAATCGTCAAGAATAGGAAGCAATGAATGAAACATTCTGCAAGAACAGCTCTGAAACAAATGTCATTGGCTTGTAGGGAAATTTAAACTTTGGTGACCTCTTCCATCTACTTCTAGTCTTCTGTTGCGTCTAGTCTAGGTCTTGGTGGAGTTAACTCTTGAAGAATTTAAACATCATATACTGCCCCATCTCTAAATATGTTTCAAATTTTAAACTGGTATGATATGTTGTCTCTATGTAACATGGAGGAGAGGCACTAAATGCCATCAAAGGGAAAAAAATTAAAGGGAACTTAATATATCTGCTGTGTTACACAGAAAAATATTCAGTGTTGGTCATGTTTTGGGTCTCTGGACCTCATTAGACATAGATTGTGACGGTATCCATGAATAATTCTTTCGCCCTAGTAGTGTGGTCAGACTCGCTACACCAATTACCTCATTACACAAAGTCTGCTTGCTCACTGACCATTACGTAGTTAATATTACCTCATTGAGGTATCCATTTTTGGTAAATATTTTCAGATTGTGGATGTCCATGTCCATATGGTTCACTTTTGGCCTTTAACCTCGATTTTCTAGCTTTTCATACCTTCAATATTTTGAGGTCTTCTTGGTTGAGCTTGATTTGATTTTGGCTTCAATGGATATTGCATAGGTTGCTTTTAATAACGAAATTGGCACCCCAAGTGTCACTCTTGAGGGGGACATATTTCAGCCAAGTGGACTTCTGACTGGTGGAAGTCGCAAGTAAGCCACGGCATTATAGTTCGTCGTTTGTCACCACAACAATTCTTTTGCCTTAACCCAACATTGCTATTCCCATAGTGTCACCCAGTTCTTTCTTTACTGTTTTTTGTTAAAACCTTATCCACATGCACTTATACATGTACTAACAATATGCTGTTATAGTTTTCACCCTCTTCTGTTAATCTGACCTCCTATTCAACCATTTTTTGCAGGGGTGGTGGTGATCTTCTAAGGCAACTTCATGCTTTGGCAGAGGCTGAATCAGAACTTTCTGTTCATCAGAAGACCTTATCTGTAATTGAAGCCAAGGTAAACCTTGAACATTAACCTTGTTTTGAACAAAAGTAAGAAAAGTGGATGAGAAAGAAGAGAGGAAGAAAGAAGAGTGCTTCTTGAGCTTCTTACTTAAAAGGAATTTTGTAATGCATCTGAATATTTTTTTGTTTGGTAGTGCAAGAGCATCAATACATGATGTACATCCTAACTAGGGAGTGGGAAAAGGGATGAAGCTTGAACCAGTTCCTAAGATGGGGAAGGGCTTGAACTTCGAAAAGTTTGTTTTATTTGCGTTTTCTGATTGACAAGCTATTATTGTTACTGAGAGTGGGAAATGAGAACTGCTGTGTTTCCTTTTTCTTTTCTTCTCAGTTTCCTTCCTCTGACCTCTCTATATTTTTCTGAAATAAAGCACCTTGTCTTTTTTGATTTTCCATTGTTGGATTTTTGTTGATCGTCTGTACCTGGTCCCATGGCTATTTGAAAAGCCACATAACATACATATATTTAAATAGCTATGTGGTGGTTGCTTGACTACTAATCTGCAATTCATAACAGCTGGCAGCACCGTCAATTATACTATATCACTTGTAAATTGCAATACCGATTCGGCATATTGTAAACTATTTTGACTTCTATGTCATCAACTTTTGTGGCAAGCAGCCAGCCATCTTGTTTGGATACTAACTTCCTTTGTTGTCTTTTTCTTTTTGTTTTTTTGCGTTGATATTTAGATCTCGGAGCTCCTTCCTCTTCACAAAAAGTTTAAGGACCTCAAGGCACAGTTGGAACTTAAGTCATATGATCTTTCATTATTCCAGAGTAGGGCTGAGCAGAATGAACATCATAAGGTGGTGTGGTTTAGCCGTCAGCAACGCATCTTGAAGTGGAATTTTTTTATTGCTGGTTAGCTTAATCTATACATTCAATCTAGTACAATGTTTAGTGTACCATTGTTTTTAATTAATTGCTGGGTTTATTGTAGCTGGTTAGCTTAATCTACCCATGTTTGGCTAATGTGGATTTTATCATTCCCCGTTGTAATTGATTCCAGAAATTCCTTTTAATGTTCAGTTCCTTGTCGGATTGGCATCTCTCAAATCCTTAGTGTGGTGTCATTGACGTCCTCTATTACTCCAATGATAGTGAAACTAAACCCGGCTCCATAACTTCCATTGACTCACCATTAAAGTAAGGGTGTGGCCACGAAACCAACAATGCCACAACCCAGTTGTGACATATCAAGTTTATTCTACAAATTAAGCCTGTGTTTGTATACGTACAGGAGATTGAGTCACAGGTACAAGAGTGTTGCAATCACCATTGGTGATGAAATGAAGAAACAAATGAAAAAAGACAGCCGATTGGTCGCGAAATAGATGGAAGATAATGACATGCACCCTCTTTCCAATGGCCTCCGGGGAGAGAGAGAGAGAGAGAGGTGGGTGGCTCAACGGTTGGCAAGAACAGAGGGACAAAGTGGCGAGAAAGAGGGGAAATAATGGTTATGATAAATGTTAGTATCGCTCTCATCGGTATTTTTGTCACACAACATGAACAATCGTGCCATTCAAAAAACACTTCGTGCCATCTTCAGTCCTCTAGAATAAATGTCTCGCATTTTCAACTATATCCCTTGGGCTATAATTTGGAATATAGGAGCTCCATCCTGTCCCAATTCCCTCTGTTCTGTTGACTACTACGATCGGTATCATTGGCATGTACCTTTAGAAAATGGCAAATGAATATACAACATGCCAAACAACTTCATCGTAATATTAATTGTTTACTACTACTAAAAAACATACCAACTTTTTGTAATCAAGGTAATCAAGGTATTGACCGATGAAGATTTGCCATTGAAAACAGAATAAGCTCCTTGTTGACAAGTCACTGTACTTGATGAGCTTCTCATTCTGATCAAGGTAAGTACCAGGCTGCAATGACAAATAGAAATATAGTGTTGTCCCCATTCCAAAACACAACTTCTGGGTTTTCTAAGTTGCTCCTTCTATGACTTAAAGTTGCTCCTTCTATGAACCTAAGTTGCCCCTTCTATGAACTTCCTGGTATTTAATTTCTTGAGCATTTCTTCAATCGCTTTACCATTTCTATTATTTTATGAGAAATTTGGGATATGGGTTACTTGCAGATTTGCATGAAATGGACCATTCAAAATTCTCCATGCATGAAACGGAGGGAAATAAATTCCCAAAATAAAATATGAAGTCGTTTTGTAGTCAACTATGAGTTTGAACCTAAGTTGCCCCTTTTATGAATTTAAGTTGCCCCTTCACATTTTCAAGTCAAACCAAACAAGAAATTTCAAGTTGCCTCTTCACGTTATCGATAACAAATTTAATGTGATCGATACCTTTGCATTTTTTTTGGTCCACAAGTCTCCAGCCTTGAGGGTAGCGATTACATGGGGTCCGTGGTATCGATTACATGCGTCTTCGGTGGCAAACGGAGAGTTGTTATCGATAACAAAATTAATGTTATCGATAACTTTGCATTTTTCTTGGTCCACAAGTCTCCAGCCTTGAGGGGAGCGATTACATGGGGTCCATGGTATCGATTACATGCGCCTTCGGGTGGCCATCAGAGAGTTGTTATCGATAACACTTTTATTGTGTTATCCATACCTTTATAATTTCGGGTAAAAATCTTACTACTTAGGTCATTTAGTCCCATTATCCATTTGGGTACATGTCGAACAATATTTGACATCTAGTTTGACAATCTAATGGTTGTTCTCTCTCCAATAATTTTCGCACTTTAAACGGTACTTTTTATAGGATTCCCTTGAAATGCAATGTGGTTATCTATGTATAATAAAGTTTGCGTCTCCCCACCCACACATAGAAGGATATGCATTAAAGAAGTTAGGTACTGGTAACAGTACATGGGAGTCCATCATGAACATTTGAACTGATTTTTTTGGTAATTACTGGTTTGAGTCTTTCAACTCTTGAACATTTGAACTGATTTTTGTGGTAATTACTGATTTTCAGCTCTCCCTCACCATCACAATGACATACCTCTTCTATCTATTTACCCATATATATTGGGGCAAATCCATGTTCTCCTATAGAGTAACACTAATGTGTAACTCTTAATCCTCAATAAATTAAGCTCGTCACAAGACTACCCCATTTTCCAATTTTTCCTACGCAATAAATGATATCACGACGCTTGAACACAGAGGAAGGGATGGGGGTCGGGGAGATTGGGCCCCATTACCATTTTTTTTACGTTATGGTGTGTCTAGAAAACATGCCATGAACTACAAATATGCACAACCTCACAAATTGAATCAAAACGGAATAAAGGCGTACTATGGATGAACTAAGGACTTTGAAGCATATATTCACCTCGGTTTTAATGAAAGAACGGTTAGCAAATGGGGTGGCGGCCATATACTAGAGCTACGCCAACTACCTGTGGGCCGCCACCACCTCAAACTACCAAGTCAAAGGCCACAAGCCGGCCTAAAAAAAAACTTGTCAACTACTACATACAAGATCAACTACTAACTACAATAAAAAGATAGAACGGTGGGCTGTCAACCACCAAGCACCCCGACCAAGTAGAGGGATTTTAACCTATTACTATCAACCACCGACTCGAAATGACCTCCTTAATGTCCTCCGGAAGCAGCCCCCGGTCCAAACAAGATCTCCTCCTCACTCTCTTCTTCCTCAATCCTCGGCGGAGCCTCATACTTCTCATCCGTCGTACTCTCAATGTAGCGCGTATGCCAACTCAGCTCATGCTTCAGTTCCCCAACCTCTCTCGCCAAATTCTTCCTTTTTTTCTTCTCCTTCTGGATGCAGTTCCAGATGGCTATGTTTTGGCAACAGAGCTTCCTCGAAATGCTCTCTTTCGATGCCTTTGGGTCGGGAACCGACCATAGAGATGGCTCGGCAGGAACAGTAGCCGACGGCCCTGCTGATGAACCAGCTGCAGCAGCCTTGGATTGAGATTTGCTTTTAACAAGCACACCGGGAGTGATAACCCCAGGGGATGGTGGTTCAAGCTTCGCATACGCCCCCTTCGAGATACCTTGCTGGCTTAGGAACGCAGTGATCATGCACGGGAAAGGACAACGGGCCGTGCCAAAAGTATCCCCCTTATAATCCACAATCTGACAAAAAATGAACTTGGCCCAATCTGCCCTATAATCAGCATCATTCATGAATACAAACATCACCTCCGCACTCTTCCTTGAGGGCTTATTCTCAGCCCCACGGGGATAGAGATTATAATGCACAATCTGATTCAACATTCGATAGGTATCTCTAAATCTCCCGGGTCTGTGTGGAGGGACCCCAAAGTTAGGGAGAGCGGGATAAAGATCATTGACAATAACATCCGAATCAATGGACTCGGCCCGAGGATAGTTGATCAAATCTCCTGCAGGCCTCTCATATTTCAAATACTTAGCAATTTCGGCAACACCTACCTCAATAGTCTTGCCATTTACTTTCGATTTAATTTTCTCTTTGGTCAGCGCTTCACTAGTATCCAACTTCTGATAGAATTCAATAACACCCTTTTCATTATAACCACGAAGAGACTTAGTCCAGAAAAGCAAACCTTGATTTCCTAGTTGGATGATGATATCGCTATCATTGCCGAAACCCCTCCGGCTGATTTGCCGCTCGCTTTTAAACCCCCTGCCCGGTATCGATTCCACCCAATCCAACTTGGCATCTGCTGCCATCTCTTCCGCCGTCCTACGCTTCCGGCGTTTCTCACGTTTGCCCGTTCGACTCTCCAGAGGGGCAGATTCTTCATCACTATCCTCCTCCATCTCCTCCACAATCTCTTCCTCAATCTCCTGACGAGATGAGGAAGCAACGCCCTTGCCCTTTCCTTGTTGCGAACCCTTCTTGCGAACCATTGTGAAAACACCCACAAAACAGAGCAAAAACAACCACCACAACCCCAAAACCGATCAACCAACAACAGTACCAGCTATTAAATCCCCAACTTCAGTTCCCACACAGAGCAACAACAACAGATACCCCCAAAAATCTACTGAAAACAGACATGTAAATCCAAATGCAGCCCCAAAATTCACATACGACTGATAAATCCGTTCGAACAGAGAATCTCAACAATTCGGGCAAGGGTTTGAATGAAATTTCGAATTTTTTGCTTGGAGATGTAAATGGTGAGTGGGGATGGAGAATATAAGTGGGGAAAATGGAGATATACGAGGGAAATTGGTGGAAAACGAATTATATGGAGGGAGGGAGAAATTTCGAAATTACCTTCTATTGGGTGCATTAGGACTTGAACCCATTGAAAATCCTTCAAAACCCTTTAAAAGATGGAAGAATCATGGTGAATGGTGAAGGGGATGGAGGATTTTGGGGGATTGGTGGGTGTGATGGACGAATTTGGAGGAGATATGGGAGTTAGGGTTCGTGTGTATGGAGGAGCATGGAGGGGTAGAGAGAGAAACATATGGGGTAAATGAACCGATCGGCTCCCAATCTGAAATAACGCCCAGAAGTTATCGATTACTTAAGCAAGAGTTATCGATACCCTTCAGGCTGGAATCCCACTCGACAGATAGTTATCGATTACGTAGACAGGGTTATCGATAACTCTTGCTGATTTCTGAATATTTCCATAGAGAGAGCAATTTAATTCCCACAAAGGACAACTTTATTTCATAGAAGGAGCAACATATTTGGATTCACAGAGCAACTGTCTCCGGCAAGAAAACATAAACTTCTTGCACAGATCCAACAACAATACTACCACAAATTATAATAATTACTAGAATGAAATAAAATACAATTACTCCTATTCGTCATCGGAATAATCGGATACTTCGGGGTCGGATGCATACTGTGGATCCCTCTTAATTCCCCTAATAGACTCTCTTGGGTCGAAGCCGTCCCTTTCAGCTTCCCTCACTTTCTTCACTATTAGGCCTTGACGCATTAGTCGCCTGGACATTGCATTAATCTCGACCTGCAGCCTTTCGCACACGTCGTTATGGAGACGGTTTGGCCTTCGTCCGGCTATCATCTGCGCTGACTGTGCTTTAGGCACCTTAAGTAGGTACTTACGACATTTCGCTTCCAACTTGTTCCTCTGTACAAACATGTTAGGCCAGTTAAGTAAATCACCGGCTTCACCCTCAAATGAAGATTGGTTCCAGTCTAGTTTGAAATAAACATCTTCACTTGCATCGTATTGCAACAAAGGTTCGACAAATTGTCGTTTGCCATGCCTGTCGTATAATGCAAGCGTATAGTCCAATCTAGGAAGGAGCCGTTGATCTTCACGTGGAATGACGGTTGGCGGTGGCGGTTCACTGCCTGTCCTTGGCCACTTATGAAATGAATTGCGTGACATGAACCCGCGGTACCCACGCATTTGGTTTACGGGCAAATCTTCACGAGTCCTTGCTTTAAAGTCCGCCATCCAAGCGTCCATAACAGAAAGCCGCGAATGTCGACGATCGTCCCCTTCATCCATCTCACTTGGTAGTCGGAAACGGCGGAAACGGGAGTTGTTCGGTACATGAACAGGTGTGGGGTGTACTGGTGGCGGCACTTGGGTTGGTAATCCACCATAGTCGTCTATCGATCGTTCCACAACTTCCCCGTTTCTGAGAACTCTCATAGTTCTTGTTTCAAGTAAACGATGCAGTTCGTCATCTTCTACCGAACCTAACGAAGGCCGGATGTTTCGATGTTGAACAGGTGGGGCTGTACGTGTCCGTGTACTTGCCTGTGCCCGTGTATGAGAACCAAAACTCTCTCCCTTTTCTAGTCTTCTTCCAAAAGGATATTGGTTTCGATCCATATTGTAATTGTTTTGAATGCTTCATCAATGGTCGAGCAAGTGTGTATATAGACAGGTTAATTAATTGATATGACCATTCAATGGCCCCCATTGTCGTGTATATGGTGCAACCTATTTTCATACACAGGGCAACATTTCTACCTGAAGAGCAACATTTTTTCCTGACAGGGCAACTTAATTTTATAAAAGGAGCCACATATCTGGACTGACAGAGCAACTTTCACGGGTAAGAAAACATAAAGGTGATATGACCATGCACTGGCCCGAATAAGAGACTTGTACTAAGATTCTCTGAGACCTATTCAATAGCTGCCACCAACCTCATTTCATCTGCATTGAAAGAATTGGTCGTTCGGCTAAATAAGCCAAGTGGCTTATTTTTTATCCTTATTCAATTTTTTTTCGTACTTGTTAGTTTTGCATCAATTTTTTGGGGATTATTACATCTCCATGGCGAGAGGAATCGAAAAAGTAAAAAATATCGATCGAAACCTACTTTTGACCTTCAACGACCAAAAATAAGCCAATACGCCAATTTTTTTTGTCTTCATGGCCATTTGCCATTTCATGGCTTCCATTTTTATGTTTTTTCGTATGTGTGTTATAATAAATTCGTACGTGTGATTTGCGTACATGTTGAACCCCAATTCGGCCTGTGTTGTAGCAGATTGTAAATTCAATTTTCCCTGAGCCTTGGTCTCTTCGTTCAATTTTGTTAAAGTAAATGTTACAATAGTTAGACACATAGAGAGACGGGCTAATTACCATACGAAAACAACAACCAATAGTTCAATTTTAAAGGGTCTAGTACAAGTAAGCAAGTTGACACAGTTACGAAAGGATGCAGTACGTTCCTGATATTCTGAGAACTGTCTTTCACTGGCCCCCTCTTTGTATATGGTGTACAATAATTTTCATACAAGGGCAACATATTTTCCAGATGGGGCAACTTAAGTTCATAACAGGAGCCACATATGTGGACTGAGAGAGCAAGTGTGACGGGTGAAAAAACATAATGGTGATATGACCATTCACTGGCCCCAGTAAGAGACTTGTAGTAAGATTCTCTGACACCTATTGAATAGCTGCCACCGACCTTATTTCTCATAAATTGCATAGCCAATGTCACGGGGCGTAATGCAGAATGAAAAGGGGGAAATGACCTTTGACTGGCCCCCCTTCTCGTGATTATGGTGTCATATACAGGGCAACTTATTTGTCAGAATGGGCAACATTATTTAATAGACAGAGCCATGCGATTAGTATTGACAGAGCAACTTGAACGGGCCCCCTTGTTGTGAAAAGGAACCTTTTAATTATTACAAAATTGAATATTGTATGTGGCCATATGTCCTCTATAAATGACAATACCACCTGGTTGAGAAGTAGCCCTTTTTCTTTACCCGCATTACCGTGTTAAATTCCATCTAAACAACTCTTCCATATATTCACTCTTCCATATGTTCAGAAGTTTGTAATGGAAGAATTAGAAGAACCAATCAATGCATGTGTTGATGCTGAAAGGGGGTTCGGAGCTGATATCATTAACAACATCCCTGCATGCTACATGATTTCCGTGGGCTACAAAGTAAAACAAGTATCCATCAATGTGAAAGTGCCACCTTATCGGATGGGTGCTCTCGATTCGGTGCCACAAAATTATAAAGTAGGAGTTCATGCCGAAGGTTCAATAGAAGAACGAGAAAATGCAATTCGAAGTATAATGGATTGGAACGATGATGCAATGCTGCCTTACGATTCAACCAATGGAACCTTTGACATCGTTGTCTATTGTTGCGGTATGCAGTCGGACAAACCACTCCCAAACATCGAGGACGTGATTTCAAATTTGGTTGGCATGGATAACTTCGACTTATTAATTATGTTGGAGGCCCCATATCCCATTGAAACTCATCGGGAAGTTTTAGCAAACATGGGCTTCGTAGGCCAACATGCGGTAGAGGGGGCATTGTTCTTGACCGGCAATGCATGGTTCCTCTACACAGGCAAAAACGTCGAAGTGGAAATGAAGGTGCATGACAACGAGGAGATCAACGTGACAATGACCCGTAAAGGTTATGAGCGCCACGTTGTGAATCTGCTACAACGAAAAAAGAAGGGAAAAAAGAAGGTGGAGAGGTCCGACAGTATTGACTATGGGAAGGCAAAGATACAGGAAAAGGAGGTCCTGTAAACAAATGGGAAGCAGCTTGAAGATGGAAGGACTTTGGCTGACTACAACATTGAGAGGAGTCGTATGTGATTTGTGATTGTATGGACAAACTGTTTTCTTTTCAATTTGGTTTCCGTGTTTGGGTACTATGGTGGCGTACTATGGCGGCGTGTGATCTTATACGCCAATGGCCATAAGATCTTGTTGGGTGTGGAACAATATCGAATAAAAACTTAGTTTTTAATATACTTGGCTTATTATTGTGATTAGTTTTGTGCTTAATTTGCATTCTCAGGTTAAAATATCTTGGCTTGGTTAACAGGATGTTGTATTATGGCTGTAGCATGAATGGGGTTTTGTTGTTGCATTGTTGGTCATCCTGTTTTGTTTCAGATATTAACGGATGAACAAGAAAAAGGGATGTCTTATGGAATAAAGAGTTGAGGAGCCCATGTATTGGGAGTTAGGTCTTATGGAATCAAGAGTGGTGTATATGGTGTAACTTATTTTCATACACAGGGCATCTTTTTATCCCAGATGGGGGCATCTTAATTTCATAAAGAGAAGGAGCCACAAATGACAATACTGACAGTCACGGGTAAGAAAACTTTACAAAAAGGTGACATGACATTTCAATGGGCCCCCTTGTCGTGTATATGGTGTAACTTATTTTCAAACACGGGGCAATATATTTTCCAGATAGAGCAACTTAATATCATAAAAGGAGCCACATATTTCAACTGACAGAGCAAGTGTCACGGGTGAACATACATAATGGTGATATGACCATTCAAAGATTCCCTGAAACTTGTCCCTGGGACTTGTAGTAAGAGTCCCTGAGAGTTTGAGTAAGATTCTCTGAGACCTATTGAATAGCTGCCACCGACCTTATTTCTCATAAATTGTGGAAGGTACTCTTCTCAGGCAAAATTTCATCTGCATCGAAAGAATAAGTTTGTAAATTTTTTTGTCAACCTCTTTGATGGCACGCCTAGCTTGGACCGAGGCGGATGAACGAACGTTACTAATAAACGTTACAAACCTTGTAGATGAAGGGATTTGGCAAGGTGAGGGCGGTACGTGGCATCCCGCCTAATTGACAGTTGTTGAAAACCAGATGGCGCCGTATTTTCGTTGAATGGGGAAAAACCATTTAGTTGTGACAATAAATGGATTTGCCATGTGATGGGTTCCATTTTCTTATTTTCGTATGTGTGTTCCCAGTTAAATTCGTATGTGTGATTGACAGGCAGGGCAACTTATTTGCCAGAATGAGCAACTTTATTTTACATACAGAGCCACTTAGGTGAACTGACAGAGCAACTTCAGACGGGACAGCCATGCACTGAAAATAAACGTAAACAATGCTTACACCATTCATTATTTCATGTGGCCTTGTCCTCTATAAATGACAATACCACCTTGTTGAGAAGTCCATAGCCCCTTTTCTTCTATAACCCACATTACCTTGTTAGATAAATTCCATCTGAAGAACTCTTCCACATATTCATAAGTTCGTAATGGAAGCTTTAGAAGAAAGTATCGATGCATGTGTTGATGCAGAAATGGGGTTCGGAGCTGACATCATGAACAACATCACAGAATGCTACATGATGTCTGTGGGCTACAAAGTCCAAAAAGTTTCCATCTATGTGAAACTGCCTCCTTATCAGATGGGTGCTCCCCATTGGGGGCCACAATATTATCACGTAGGCGTCCAAGCTGAAGGTTCAAAAGAAGACCGATCAAATGCAGTTCGAAGTATAATGGGTTGGGAGGATAATGCAATACTGCCTGACCTTCCTTACCATGCAAACAAGGGAAGCTTTGAGATAGTTGTCTATTGTTGCGGTAACCAAGGGGACACACCACTCCCGGATATCGAGGACGTGATTTCAAATGTGGTTGAAATGGTTAATATTGACTTATTAATTATTTTGCAGGCCCCATCTCCCATTCAAACTCATCGGGAATTTCTTACAAACATGGGCTTCGTAGGCCAGCATGCGGTAGAGGGGGCTTACATATTCGCGGGTGGCAATGCATGGTTCCTCTACACCGGCAAAAACGCAAATGTGGAAATGGAGGTGAATGAGAATCATGAGATCAACGTGACAATGACCCGCAAAGGTTATGCGCGCCACGTTGTGAATCTGCTACAACAAAGAAATTAGGGGAAGAAATAAATTGTTCCCGTATCTCTCTCGGGTCGTGTGTACTGGCTTCCATTTTTAAGTTTTCGTGCTTGTAGTTGAAATTATTGTATTTGGTTCTTGTTGTGGGTTATGTCATTAATTATTGGGTTAATTATTCCTATGGTCGACTGGAAGACTTTTCGAAACTGATGAATTGTACTCGCATTTGCACGTCAATGGAGATGCTGTCCCATATTCATACAAAATGCAAGCACGTAATATGTAAGGTTTTGATGTTACTCAAAACGCCAAGAAAGTTTAATATGACCTGTCACGGCTCTAATTGAATTGAAATAAATAGTCCGACCCGAGTTGAAGGCATTGGTGTTACTTAAATCCACATACCACTATATTTCCCAGAATTTAGTTAAAGAGCCAAAACAAATAAAATCCCCAACATGCATCTGCACAGAAACATCCGTATAACCATGTTCATTTAATTTCAACATCGAAGCACAAAACCATGTTGGAAGTGTGTGCAAGCACGATCAAATATCGATATGCTTCCACTTGTATTACTCTCTGGTCCACTGATCGAAATGAAGTCGAAAGAACACATAAGCTCCATCAACGGAAATTATGATAATTTTGCAAGTAAATTTCTAAGCCGAAAACATGACCACCTGACTAACACATACAACCAAAGCTACGACTACCCTTAACATGACCATTACACTTTTAGTGTCAACAATAGTTCGACAGAGAGAGGGGCTAATTACCATACACAAAAATAAACAACCAAAAGTTCAATTTAAAAGGGTCTATTACAAGCAAGTTGACACAATTAGCAAATGGCATCCCCACCGTGCGATAGCACCCTGGTACGCCAATAGTAGGAAACCAATCTTGAGCCGAACCAACCTTGCGTGCCTAGAACACAGTTACAAAATTGTTAATTCAGCAGAATTATAAATTTGCATTCAGATGTATAACAGACATTTGATTGAATATAGAGAGAATATCCCCAAAAACCACCCAACTGGGCGTTTGACCAAAGATTAGCAATGAACATGGAGGATGTAACCGAACATGCTTTCCAGTCAATGCGACCTTATATCCAAGTTGATAATAAACGGAATACATAGCCACATGCTCTAAAAGTGAAGATAGACAAGTTCCTTCCTCAAAAGACACCTGTGCATTCCAACGCCAGTAAGTTGGAATAATAAGATTAAGCTCATGTTGAAGACAAGTTTCCAATCAACATACACAAGGGTGAAGGGACAGCCAATGAGTGAGTTCAAACATGGGTGACTGCCCTTAACAGTCAAGGGCATACTATCTCACAAAGAGAGCAACAACAGTTCATAAAAGGAGCAACATTTGGTGACTTAGAGAGCAACGTTTGTATTTTCAGAAAAAAACAAGTTACACGACTTGAAGGAGAACCACATTTCATACACACCAACACACACAAGGGTGAAGGGACATCCATTGAGTGAGTTAAAGCATGGGTGACTGCCCTTAACAGTCTAGGGCATACTATCTTACAAAGAGAGCAACCAAAATGTCATAAAAGGAGCAACATTAGGTGACTTAGAGAGCAACATATTGTATTTTCAGAAAAAAACAAGGGACACGACTTGAAGGAAAACAACATTTGATACACACAAACACACACAAGGGTAAAGGGACAGCCATTGAGTGAGTTAAAGCATGGGTGATTGCCCTTAACAGTCAAGGGCATACTATCTTACAAAGAGAGCAACAACAGTTCATAAAAGGAGCAACATTTGGTGACTTAGAGAGCAACGTATGTATTTTCAGAAAAAAAACAAGTTACACGAGTTGAAGGAAAACCACATTTCATACACACCAACACACACAAGGGTGAAGGGACAGCCATTGAGTGAGTTCAAACATGGGTGACTGCCCTTAACAGTCCAGGGCATACTATCTTACAAACAGAGCAACAAAATTTCATAAAAGGAGCAACATTTGGTGACTTAGAGAGCAACGTTTGTATATTCAGAAAAAAACAAGTTACACGACTTGAAGGAAAACCACATTTCATACACACCAACACACACAAGGGTGAAGGGACAGCCATTGAGTGAGTTAAAGCATGTATTAGTTCACACGCTACATGTATTACTCTCTGGTCCACTGATCGAAATGAACTCGAAACAAGACATAAGCTCCATCAACGGAAATTATGATAATTTTGCAAGTAAATTTCTTAGTCGAAGTAAATTGTAAAGGCCAAAAACATACTGGTGATATTGTGTGACTGTACCCATCATCCGGGTATTGCGATGTTCATATAATATCATCCCGGTATTGCGGATTGGCATGTGCTACGGTTGTGCCCTGGTTCGCGACATCGGCTGCAAAAAACTGTGCCCTTATCTTGTGTCTGTGACTCAATCCTTCTCTTTTTCGGTCGCCCCGCCGGCCTTTTCACAACAGGGGGATGTAAAAAAGGATCAGTACAACGAACACCGGTGTTGACGTTATTATCGTTGGGGTCAGTGATTGCCAAAAATGATGATGCACTAGGCATGTCATGCAACGGCACTGGGGACATGGTATTATCATATATCGCCATTTGCATCTCCTTTTTTAGGAAAGGATCCACCATGTCATAAATAGAAAAACCAGAGCTTTGAATAGCACGAGCAGCATGAGCGCAAGGAATTCCAGACATCTGCCAAGCAAGACAACTGCAATGTCGAGGGATCAGCTTGACTGCATAAAGTCGCCTAGTGTCATTAGCGACAATGAACTCGGTCGGTGAGGAGTTACGATGCGTAAATTTCCGAGCATATTCTTGAGATTTCTTAATGTCCTTCTCAATTTCTTTGCCAACCGGCAATTTCCATTTCCTAACCTCAGTATGCTTACGGAGCAACAATTCAGTGGTCTTGGCCACATGTCCTGTCATAAATTGGATGATGTCCAATTCCCTTAATGGCAATATCCAAGCATTGAAACATTCTGCGAGATTCGTGTACATCTTGTCCCATCTCTTGTAAGGGAAAAATGCATTCGACCAGTGCTTTGGATTGTTATCTTCCACCCATTTTGATAGATCATGAGAAATTCCACACAACTTGCCTAAATGATACTTGAATGAGTCTTCGGTCCTTGCATACGCAAGATCATTAACCACCTTTAGAGCCGTGTTCCGTCTTTCAGCTTTCAACCCCTTTGAGCTAGCAAACTTGCTGAAGTTTTCCTTAAGGTGACGGAGACACCATGCATTACAATCCCCACCAAAAACCTTAATTATACCATTAAGCAAAGAAATATTCCGATCGGTGACCAACACGACTCGACATCCGCCAAGAACTTCCTTCAGATTAACCAAGAACCATAACCAGTCTTCATCATTCTCACTAGACACAATGGCATATGCTAGGGGGTACAACCCATCATCCGCATCATGTGCACTTGCCGAAAGAACATGGCCCCGATAGTATCCGGTCAAGAAACATGCATCCAATTTCAAAACTGGCCTTAGATAACCTGATCGGAATGCAGCAATGGAGCAACCATAAGACACAAAAAGTTGCTTGAACTTGCCTTCATCTGTTGACGTCCATATTGCTCTAGTGTTAGGTATGGCTTCAACAAGCCGCCGACACATCCATGGGACTAGGTGAAAAGTCATCGAAGGAGGTCCTGTGATGGCTTCCTTGGCCTTTTCTTTCGCCCTCCATCCTTGACCGTAATTCAGGGGACATTGGAAGGCATGCTCAAAGTCCTTGCAAATATCCCTTGGCAAATATTCAGGCTTGTCGACAATTCGGTTTTTGAAAAGCAACCCCACTTGTTTACTGCGAAAGGTCAACTTATAATTACTAGCATCTTCTGCATTGTGTAGGTGCTCGTTCTTAAACATGATGACACGAACCAAATCAGATGAACCCTCACATTTTGCCGTCAGCTTCCAAGGACACTCCATTACTTGACATACCAATCGGTAGTAGGCTCTACTATTGTCCAAGTACTTGAAGCTAAACTTGTTCGATGCGGCAAATAGTAACACTGATTGCTTGAAAAGGTCGGGGCTTTCAAACAGTTGACCCTTCCCAGTTAAAATCTCATTTGCATTGTCCGGCAAGTACGGCACCAACCCCATCTCTTGGCTACCACTATTGCTTACCTTCCTAACTTGGCTAGAAGAAGGTAATGCCAGTATTCCTTCAGGCGAGCTAATGTTGTCAGTGACCATCGATTCCCTAACAAAAATAAAATATATATGGTTATTCATATGCAAACAAATAAATTATAACTGTAAATTAAAACAAAAGAAGTCATCTAACCTTGTTGAATTATAAGCGGTATTGCGGATACGGTCATTATTTTCCCCTATATCTTCTACAAACAAGTCGACATCATCTTCGTTCAAGTGGAACAACATTGCAACACCATTGTCGTCTTTCAAAGTTACATACTTCGTCTTGTCCCTCTTTGTGTTGTAGAAAAACATTTTACCTTCCAAATTAATGTCAAGTGCACCACAAACCTTCTCAAGCAACTCATCTACTTGACTTCCTTCCTCAAGTAGAATAGCTACACACATCCCACCGTTGTACAAGAAGGTGCCATTGGCGTTTACCTTCCGTTCTCCGCCCCAGTAGCAAAAACCTGTCAATGTTTTCTTCTCCCGATTCTCCATACCTAAAAATAAAAAACGTAGGTAATGTATTCAATTGAAGACCCAAATTATGTACACACAACAACAAAAAAAATTGATTACAGTACGTGTCAAATCGCAAGTTGGTAAAAGTTATTACATTACAAAGAGGGCCAACACACGCAAAAGTTCAGGGCATAGAGTCCAGGGCATACATGAGTGAGTACAAACATGGGGGACTGCCCTTAACAGTCAAGGGCATACTATCTTACAAAGAGAGCAACGAAATTTCATAAAAGGAGCAACATTTGGTGACTTAGAGAGCGACGTTTGTATTTTCAGAAAAAAACAAGTTACACGACTTGAAGGAGAACCACATTTCATACACACCAACACACACAAGGGTAAAGGGACAGCCATTGAGTGAGTACAAACATGGGGGACTGCCCGTAACAGTCAAGGGCATACTATCTTACAAAGAGAGCAACGAAATTTCATAAAAGGAGCAACATTTGGTGACTTAGAGAGCAACATTTGTATTTTCAGAAAAAAACAAGTTAAACGACTTGAACGAGAACCACATTTCAAACACACCAACACACACAAGGGTGAAGAGACAGCCGTTGAGTGAGGTAAAGCATGGGTGACTGTCCTTAACAGTCAAGGGCATACTATCTTACAAAGAGAGCAACAACAGTTCATTAAAGGAGCAACATTGACTTAGAGAGCAACATTTGTATTTTCAGAAAAAAATAAGTTACACGACTTGAACGAGAACCACATTTCAAACACACCAACACACACAAGGGTGAAGAGACAGCCGTTGAGTGAGTTAAAGCATGGGTGACTGTCCTTAACAGTCAAGGGCATACTATCTTACAAAGAGAGCAACAACAGTTCATTAAAGGAGCAACATTAGGTGACTTAGAGAGCAACATTTGTATTTTCAGAAAAAAATAAGTTACACGACTTGAAGGAGAACCACATTTCAAACACAACAACACACACAAGGGTGAAGGGACAGCCATTGAGTGAGTTCAAACATGGGTGACAGCCCTTAACAGTCAAGGGCATACTATCTTACAAAGAGAGCAACAAAATTTCATAAAAGGAGCAACATTAGGTGACTTAGAGAGCAACATTTTTATTTTCAGAAAAAAACAAGTTACACGACTTGAAGGAGAACCACATTTCAAACACACCAACACACACAAGGGTGAAGGGACAGCCGTTGAGTGAGTTAAAAAATGGGTGACAGCCCTTAACAGTCAAGGGCATACTATCTTACAAAGAGACAGGAGGTGCAAGGGGACACCAAGAGTACACCACCAGCCTCCATCCCTTGACCTCTCTCCCTCCCTGTGACTTCCCTCCCTTCCTGTGACCTCCCTCCATCTCCAGCCATGCATTCCTCATCCTCATCCTCATCGTCATCCTCTTCAAACACTCTAAATGAGTACCCTATTGGTCATTTTCATCGTTGACAAGGCTGTAACTGTTGGAAATCTAAAGTATCTACAATGAAGTTGTGTCCATGTTTGAAGTGCTCAAAAACTTAAGCTATGACTGTGTCCTAAGTTGTGTCTGTGGCCAAAATTTGTGTCTTAAAATGCAAAGAAACGATTTCACCACTGCCTTCTGCATTTGTTTGCATAATGAAATGATTTCACCACTCCAAATTTGGTAACATAGCTGCATCTAAACTGGTGGAGGAAAGTGCATCCATCAAAGTACAACAAAGTGCAGCAATCATTACAAACCAATGCTGAAATTGAAAGTGCATAACACAAAACTTAAACAGAAAGTGCAGATTCAATGCCAAATACATATTCACCAACTATAAAACTAAAGTAGGTTCAACTACTTCATATTCAACTGTCATTACCTACAAAAAAAGGAGCAACATTAGGTGACTTAGAGAGCATCATTTGTATTTTCAGAAAAAAACAAGTTACGCGACTTGAAGGAGAACCACATTCCAAACACAACAACACACACAAGGGTGAAGGGACAGCCATTGAGTGAGTTAAAACATGGGTGACAGCCCTTAACAGTCAAGGGCATACTATCTTACAAAGAGAGCAACAAAATTTCATAAAAGGAGCAACATTAGGTGACTTAGAGAGCAACATTTGTATTTTCAGCAAAAAACAAGTTACACGACTTGAAGGAGAACCACATTTCAAACACTCCAACGCACACAAGGGTGAAGGGACAGCCGTTGAGTGAGTTAAAGCATGGGTGACTGCCCTTAACAGTCAAGGGCATACTATCTTACAAAGAGAGCAACAAAATTTCATAAAAGGAGCAACATTAGGTGACTTAGAGAGCAACATTTGTATTTTCAGAAAAAAACAAGTTACACGACTTGAAGGAGAACCACATTTCAAACACACCAACACACACAAGGGTGAAGAGACAGCCGTTGAGTGAGTTAAAGCATGGGTGACTGCCCTTAACAGTCAAGGGCATACTATCTTACAAAGAGAGCAACAAAATTTCATAAAAGGAGCAACATTAGATGACTTAGAGAGCAACATTTGTATTTTCAGGAAAAAAACAAGTTACACGACTTGAAGGAGAACCACATTTCAAACACTCCAACGCACACAAGGGTGAAGGGACAGCCGTTGAGTGAGTTAAAGCATGGGTGACTGCCCTTAACAGTCAAGGGCATACTATCTTACAAAGAGAGCAACAAAATTTCATAAAAGGAGCAACATTAGGTGACTTAGAGAGCAACATTTGTATTTTCGAAAAAAACAAGCTACACGACTTGAAGGAGAACCACATTTCAAACACTCCAACGCACACAAGGGTGAAGGGACAGCCGTTGAGTGAGTTAAAGCATGGGTGTCTGCTCTTTTTAGTCTAGGGCATACTATCTTACAAAGTTAGCAACAAAATTTCATAAAAGGAGCAACATTAGGTGACTTAGAGAGCAACATTTGTATTTTCAGCAAAAAAACAAGCTACACGACTTGAAGGAGAACCACATTTCAAACACTCCAACGCACACAAGGGTGAAGGGACAGCCGTTGAGTGAGTTAAAGCATGGGTGACTGCCCTTAACAGTCAAGGGCATACTATCTTACAAAGAGAGCAACAAAATTTCATAAAAGGAGCAACATTAGGTGACTTAGAGAGCAACATTTGTATTTTCAGAAAAAAAACAAGTTACACGACTTGAAGGAGAACCACATTTCAAACACACCAACCCACACAAGGGTGAAGAGACAGCCGTTGAGTGAGTTAAAGCATGGGTGACTGCCCTTAACAGTCAAGGGCATACTATCTTACAAAGAGACAGGAGATGCAAGGGCACACCAAGAGTACACCACCAGCCTCCATCCCTTGACCTCTCTCCCTCCCTGTGACTTCCCTCCCTTCCTGTGACCTCCCTCCATCTCCAGCCATGCATTCCTCATCCTCATCCTCATCGTCATCCTCTTCAAACACTCTAAATGAGTACCCTATTGGTCATTTTCATCGTTGACAAGACTGTAACTGTTGGAAATCTAAAGTATCTACAATGAAGTTGTGTCCATGTTTGAAGTGCTCAAAAACTTAAGCTATGACTGTGTCCTAAGTTGTTTCTGTGTCCAAAATTTGTGTCTTAAAATGCAAAGAAATGATTTCACCACTCCTTCTGCATTTGTTTGCATAATGAAATGATTTCACCACTCCAAATTTGGTAACATAGCTGCATCTAAACTGGTGGAGGAAAGTGCATCCATCAAAGTACAACAAAGTGCAGCAATCATTACAAACCAATGCTGAAATTGAAAGTGCATAACACAAAACTTAAACTAAAAGTGCAGATTCAATGCCAAATACAGATTCAGCAACTATAAAACTAAAGTAGGTTCAACTACTTCATATTCAACTGTCATTACCCACAAAAAAACAGACCACATTCTGGTTTTCCTATTACTTACAAATTTCTGGATTTGTGTGTGTAAGAATGGTGTGAATTCAACTGTCATTAGCTACAAAAATCGTTCATTGCAGCCAACTCCTCTCCTTAAGCCTTCATCGATCAAAATTCTGAATTTGAGTGTGTAACAATGGTGTGGACTATGGAGTGATGAGTAGCCTATGTATACAAAGTGAGAGACAGAGAGGAGGGGGAGGGTTTTGTGCATGGCATTCTGGATTGATGTGGAATGGCATTTTTGCCCTTTCAGTTGTGGGGAATTAGCGCATGTGCTGCTCACATGTGTGTTTTCCGTTTAAAAGTTAAAAGAAGTTAGAGTATCAAAAACGTTTACTTGGAGGACTAAGTAAACGTTTTTTATAGTTTGATGACGAAGTAAACAAATGGTGTATAGTTTGAGGGAGGGATGTTTCCAAATAAAACTCTTACAATAAAAAAAACATATTACATAACTTGAAGAAGAACCACATTTCATATATACAGACCAACACAAGGGTAAAGGGACAGCCATCAGTGACTTAAAACATGGGTGACTGCTCTTAACAGTCTAAGGCATACTTTCTCACATAGAGAGCAACAACAGTTCTTACAAGGAGTAACATTAGGTGACTTAAAGAGCAACTATTATATTTTCTGGAAAAACAAACTTCCATTGCAATGGGGACAATGGGGGTACAGAATGGTGGATCAAATTTCGGTATTAACATGGTACATTTTTCTCGTAGGGGGAAGTAATGGGCAAGACTCAATATTGCCCCTTCTATTCCTCACTCATACAATGTGAAAAACCAAATTGCTTATGAACAAATACACATGGACATCAGAGAAAAGAAAAGAGAGAAAACTGCAAACAAATTGAAACATCCAACCCAAAAAATTCCTTACCAGATGCGTACGATTTCCGTTTGGTCAAGGACAATATCTTGCTTCTTCTTCCGTGGAATGGTAAGCGTACTGTACCATACAGAGAGATGAAGTCAGAGAGGAAGAAGAGGTGAAGGAGAAGAGGTCGAGAGAAGGAAAGAGAGAAGAACAAACCCTACGTCTTGTTGTTCGCTTCCAGTCGTTCAGAGCCGTGTGGGAATTGGGGGGAATTGAAGGGGGAACGATGGATGGGTGGGTTTGGGGTTTAGGGTTTCCCGGGTTTTTTTGATGAAGGGTCTAACAGTCATTTTAGGTGGCCTCTCCATGTATTGGGAATTAACCTTTCTCCTTCCCATGTTTAGATGAATTCCATTAAAACCCATCCATGACATGGAATTTTTTTGCCCCAGTAGCCACTGTCCTGCAATTCTCCCAATGTAATTTAGATGAGAGAGAAAGAAAGAAAGAAAAAAAAAAAAAGCCCAATGGGATGTCGGCCGGATGTTCAAGGTTCGGGACTTGAGATTTTGTTTCATCTGAAGGTCTCAAGTTCGAAACTTTTTGGGTGCTATTGACTTATTTGGGACCGGTCCATACAAATTACTTGCTTGTCGAGATGCTCGTAAACTGGCCCGAACACCATAGTTATTTGGAAAAAAAATTGAGGACGAATGGTTGAAGCGATATATCGTTCCACGATTGGAACGACACAGATCTAATGTCGGGTAAAAAAGGGTCCGGACTATTAGTCCATTGGGATGTCCAATCCGGACCCTTTTTTGTTACCAAACAAGGTATTAATACTCCCATGGGATTAGTATTCCAATCCCATGCCCCAAACCTGTTATCAAACAGGGCCTAGTCCATTGGGATGTCCAATCCGGTCTTTAGGGGGTATTAGCAATACCCCGTGGGACTTGGTATTAATAGTCCAATCCCAACTCCTTCTCATTACCAATTTCTTCTATCAATCCAATCTCATCATCTAATCTCATCCCAAACAAACATACTCATTATCAATCCTTTCTCATTAACAATCCCTTCTCATTACCAATCTCAATCCTAATCCTATCTTCTTACGAATCTCATCTATCACTGTTATCAAACGGGACCTTAATAGTTCAGACCCTTTTTTGTTACCAAACAAGGTATTAATACTCCCATGGGATTAGTATTCCAATCCCAAGCCCCAAACCTGTTATCAAACGGGGCCTAAGTTTCAGACTAAGACCACTGCGACAACCCTGTTACCCTTGGCTTATGAACAAGGGGAAATCACGGTTCAGTGGGGAGAGGGATATTTTATCCCCAAGTCATGGACTAGTTTTTGTGAAATTGCTCTAAACATGAAACGGAGGAATACAAATTCCTAATACATGGAAGGGCCATGTTAAATGACTATTACATCCCTTAGCCAACCCTCCCCCTCTCTTTCTCAACTTTCAATCCACAAAATCTCCCTCCTGTCAGAATTTCGTCACTGACCACTGTATCCTCCGCCGCTTCAACCATGATTCATATCCTTCAAATTAAATCAAATCTTCATTAAAATCTTCTTTTGTTTCAATTCCTCGTTTTTAATTCGATTAAAGATCAAAACTTTTACTTTCTCGAGTAACAATTTTCGCTTTTCCCCAACCCCAACACATCACCGCAGCCCATCACAGCCACCACATCCACCATTGCCGTCGTCACCCATCACCACCACATCGCCGAGCTCAACAATTCCAGTATTCCCAAAACAAACGACTCAAACCTTCATCAACCACCACCGAGTAGTCATCTTCGATTTGGACCGAGTCAACTCGTATTGTTCTGTATTTTTTAATTTCAAATGGGTTTGTGATGGATTTACAGGAGGTGCAATGAAAATGTTGGGGTTTTGCATAAACTAAAGTATTAGTACTAGTAAATTACATTTGCTTGAGTTCAAGTTTGTGGGGAAAAGGCTAGTGAAAGGAGAAGAAAGTATCAGCACGAGTTAATAAATGATATGAACTTATCCCAAACAAACAAAATATGATTTGGGACAAAGTTCCCTAAAAAAAATATGATTTGGTCTATATTAACAGAAAGATTAGTCTTTACTAATATCCAATGTAGTCTTTCATAATTAATCACTTGCTCTTTTATAACTCAAATAATATGAACAGTCAAATTATTTGGGACAAAGTTCTCTAAAAAAATTGATTTGGTCTATGTTAATTAAAAGATTAGTCTTTACTAATACACAATGTAGTTTTTTATAATTAATCACTTGCTCTTTTATAACTCAAATAATATGAACAGTCAAATTATTTGGGACAAAGTTCTCTAAAAAAATATGATTTTGGTCTATGTTAACAGAAAGATTGGTCTTTACTAATACACAATGTAGTTTTTTTATAATTAATCACTTGCTCTTTTATAACTCAAATAATATGAACAGTCAAATTATTTAGGAAAAAGTTCTCTAAAAAAATATGATTTAGTCTATGTTAACAGAAAGATTAGTTTTTACTAATACCTAATGTAGTCTTTCATAATTAATCACTTACTCTTTTAAACTCAAATAATATTAATAAGGCACCAGATCCTCTGTTTGGTTGTGGTGCGGTCGTACTGGCTGTGGTGGCGGCAGCAGCAGCGACAATTGGGGGGGAGATACCTCCTGGTGTTGCCGCAAGTGGTGCTCGTGGTGGTAGTTGTGGTAAGGGTTTAAAAGTGAAATGATTTTTGGGAGAGGGACATTTTTGTCAACAAAACCATGTCTTGGCAATTAAATTCTTCCTTTCCATGACTTTTCAATTCCAAAAAACTAGTCCATTACTTGGGGATAAAATAACCCTCCCCCCACTGAACCGTGATTTCCCCTAAATTGTTGTGTGCCCCCAAATCATGTTCCCCTCTAATCTTCCCCCCAAATTGGGCATCAGCGCCATTACAAGAAAAACCCTCCCCCTGCCACTGGTCAGGAACGCCCAACAATTCTCCGAATTCGGTGCCCTAATCGCAAAGCCATGGCGTTAGGGCAACTGGGTCATCTTTGATGTCAATAAATCAATCCCCAAAAATGACAGGAGGAGGAGGAGATCAGCTTGAGAGATACGAAAAGCTAGGGATAGGTGAGTCCCTCCCACGAGTCTACCAGTACCCAATAGCCTGCCAAGAGCTCAGCTCCATTCTCAGAGGGGCTTACTCTCAACTGCCCAAAAACCTTCAGTCTCTCGTCTTCCAACACACCCTCACCGCCTTCCGCCTCCTTCCCCAGTGAGTCTCCCCTTTCTCCAATTCTCTTTTCTTTCCATTTACTCGGTTTTGAATTTTGTTGAAGTTTGTCCCACATCGGTCAATTGTCTCCTACGAAACTAGTATATGAGCCGGGCGGCCTTTCCACTTATTGCCAATTAGTATTGAGTTGGATGCTTTAACATGATATCGGAGCTAGGTTTTCGGAGAATTTGTTACCCTTGTTTGTGCCATATGTGCACTGTTGTTTGTTGTTCCACGTGTTATGGATCATTTGTTTACCTCCTCACGTGTGAGTCGAGGTTGCACGTGTGGGGATTGTTGGAGTTTGTCCCACGTCGGTTAATTATCTCCTGAGAAACTAGTATATGAGCCTGAGAAGCCTGTTTTGAGTTGGATGCTTCAACAAATTTGATCTGAATATAGCTTTGTTAATCGGGATTTGATTCCATGTTTTTCTTCAATTATTACTGATATAGCTGGATAGGTGAGACTGCTCCTAATAAATCTTCTGAACTGTCTGCTTTTGAGAAATCGCAGCATCTTGTGATTATCTATCTGGGTTCTCTTTATATTGACAAAGAAGTCATTTGCAATTTGCATGCATAAAGCCAATGTGCTTGATCAGGGTTTAGTGGGTTTGGTTGCAGATTGGAAAGAAAATATTTGCTAATATGAGAAAGAAAATTGGCTTTTGGACTTGCATTATTTTGGTCAGTCAATCATCTTGGGCAATTTCGGGAGCGTGTAGTTTTGTATATCTTTCTTCCCAGTAGCAAGAGATTTTGAAAAGCAACTGATGAAAGAGCTAGGTTGAGGTAGGTTTGCACAATTCTGTCCATTCTTACTTGATGTACATCTCCTTTCAAAACCCGTACAGTACTGCAATGTGTTTAGGGAAAGTATTTGGAAGTAAATAAATTCCCTGGCCGAGTGCAACAACGTCGTTATAATCTTTTCTGGTATTTAGTTATTTTGCTCATTACAAGCTTAAGAAGTAATTGGTCTAGATCCTTTTGCTTGTAATGGATAGCTTTGAGTTATGTTTTCTTCTTTCGCACAGATCATTTGTCCTAATTGGATTGATGGTGAATTTGATGCTAGGATGCAAACACAAAAGGCCATCTCAGCGGCCAACCTTCTCACTCAGAGTGCAGAGGCTGTGCTGCCAAAGCAAAGGAGGGTTTTGGCTGCGACAGAGTTCAGGCATGCAAAGATTGCCCATAAGAGGCGTTGCAAAGACCGACAAGAAGGTATGACTTATTTTTTAAAACTGTTATCTAATTGATGTTTGAATCATCTATCTTTGATTGCAATTGTTCTGTTGATGGGCCCTTGACGAATATAGCACCTCAAGGATGGGCAACTGAAAATCAAACCTAGCAGTTCGTTTGTTCTTTTGGTTAATCATCCATGAGGTGACACCATCAAAAGGATCTTGATAATGAAACCCAACAATGTGGGATGGTATATGAAAGTTACCATTACTTTTTTAAAGCATCATGTGATACAATAACCGTGGAGTAGCTCATTACTGACCCACACCTAACTTGGAATCCTACCAAATCTTCCTTTCTCTTTGGTTACTCATCCAATGATGTCACAGTCACCTGGATGGATGAAGTGATGAACCAATGATGCTGCAAAGTGATCAAAAATACTTGGAGACATTCTTACTACCTTGCTTTAATATAGAAATCTTCCCGATAACAACTACTAGTGTTCCCGCTTTCCACAATCTCTATCCAAATCATGTTACTAGGCATGTGAAGTTATTTTCAGTAGGTCATACTTCTAAGTCGAGGCAAAAACCAAATTAAAATGATATATTGTTCTGTTCGTCCCATTTTGTTTGTTCATCACTTCATGTTTTCAATTTGATGTCCCAAAATGCTTGCCCACTATGAAAACTCAAAGCATCAAACTTAAGAGCTCTCACATATAGATGGTTATGGACACTTCTCATCAAGTGGGGATAAAGTGGCAATGTTTCAAATATTTTTTTGCCTTAGTAGTTTATCCAGTGCTATATTATTGTAGTTTTTGGAAGTTACCATTCATTCACATTTCTCCATATTCTCAGGTTCAACTCATCTTCCTCAAGATGTTCTAGTGCACATCTTCGGTTTCTTAGATTTGCAATCTTTACTTTGTGCTGCATCAGTATGCTGGTAATTTCCTTCGCTTTAGCTTGTTTGGACATATACATGCAGTTGACATACCCTCCATTTCATATGTTATTTTCTGCCTCCCTCAAACAAGCTGACAAACTGCACGGCACCCCCGAAAGTGTGCTCTAGTTTAAGAGCTATAAGATGGGAAATTGCATTTTCATCTGTAGTCTATGTAACTCCATTTGCTTATTGATATAACAACATCTTGCATGTTTCATATGAAGGTTGTGGAATTCGGCGGCAAGTGACAACTATTTGTGGCATTTGCAACATGTTAGCTACTTTGGTGATTCCAGTAATTGTTTGAAGGGCAGGGCGTTGCAGAGGTGTGAAATGCTGGAAAATGATGAGCATATGCGGTTGCAAGAGGAAGTTACTACTGAAACTAGTATTGACTGGAGAGAGGCTTTTATAAAGGCATATAAAGGTACAGAAGTCTGGTATCTCACATACACACAAACACGCAGGCAATAATGATTTGTATTAGTTTTTATTGCCCATCCAACTTACCTATGCAATACTCTCATATAATTTGACACAAATTGTTTGATATCAGGCAATTCGTTTAAGACACATACATCTTATAGGGGATTCTGTGGGCGCTGTCATACAGTTGTTTGGCTGAGTAAAATGAAATGCTACAACCAACAATGCAGACTAAACTCCAAAAAACAGCAAATCACGCCCATATCTACGGAACAGGTAAATTCTCACTCTTAAATATTAAATATTCCGATAAAATGGTTGCAATATCCTGTCTTTTTACAACTTCGCAGTTACAGGTACTACTTACAGAAGTTGATGTGCTAGATTTATAATTGCTTAAGTTCTCTGTTGAAAAAAGGCATCAAGTAGGATAAAGTTTCTTTATGTTTTGAAAATTTCAAGCATATCATGATGCCAACTAGCTTGCTAGAATTACTCAGGCTGATGCAATAGGATTTAGGGGTATTGTTGTCATTTTAGTGTCTTTAGTGTGTGTAGGGTTTTGAGTCTATAAATAGGTAATTTGTCTCTTATTTTGGTAGCTTTTGATTATTAAGAATATTGGATATATTGATTGAGACATAGTTTCTCTCTCTATCCTTTCGGGTTTATCCCCTAGAATGGGATTTTGCTCATTTCTTTCAATCTTTGAACCCCCTTGATATTTTGATTGCATCATTTGGTATCAGAGCTTCTAGGCTCGATCCCCACCGTTGATCTCGCCGGAAACCTAAACCTCGCTAGAAAATCTCACCGAAAACCTAAGACGGCGCCGGAAAATCTCGCCGAAGCCCCCAATCCACTCGTCTCCTACAGATCTGCTCAACCCAAGCCTTTAAACCTCGATTTTGACCCTCAAAACTCTCTAATTGACCATTTTGGAGCTGATACCTGCTTTTTTAAGACATCAAAACCCATTTCGGAGCATTTTGAGCACTGCTACAGTGATTTCGAGCCTTGCTACAGTGATTTCAAGCACTATACAACACTTGTTTTGGCATTTCGGAAGAGACCCAGTCGTTTTCTATCCTGATCCATCATTTCGAGGCTAGATCTACCTGTTTCGAACCTCACCCAGGTAATTTCGACTATACCCAACCCCTTTTTGAACTCGAATCTGTCTTTCTTGAGCTCAAAATCCATTTTGGCACTCAAGACAGTGACTTAGACCTGTGAACTACTATTTTAGCATTCAAATCTGTGTTTTTAGGTTCGATTCTAGATGGGTTTGTCTCGTTTGTTGCGATTACTATCAGATTTTTGTTGATTACTTGCGAGTTGAGGCTGTTTGGTACTGAGTTAACTGGGTTTGATCAATTTTGGTTGAGTTGGTTGAGTTATTGTACTGAGTTGACTAAGTTCGGTGACTGAGTTAACTGGGTTTCCAATATTTGGGATTGATTTGTTTGTTTGGAGTTAATTGTGGTATTGTAATGGCTCAAAGAGATAGAGAAAGAAGAGGTGGAGGTAGAGATGTTATTGGAAAGTTTGGTGATGAAATCGATACTTATGGCAATTCAAATTGCAAGAGGAATGAGATTAAAGAGTTGAGTGAACAAGTTGCTACCTTGTATGACAAAGTGTGGCGTTTGCAACGTCTGACTAAAAGGAAGGATTCCATTGCATTGGAAATTCGTTATGGTACTCCACATTGGCGTAGAGCAAATTTGGTTGGATTTGAATACACATCAGTGAACGATGTTGATAATGAACTTCCCAAGTTTTGTGGAAGCCCACCAGAGTTCGTTGGTTGGTTGAACACTATTGAGAGTGTTTTCGAATATTGTTTTGTTACCGAAGAAAAGAAGGTGAAGTTGGCATCTACTTGCCTGAAGGGGAGAGTTTCGGATTGGTGGACACAACTCAAAGTTAGTAGACAAAGGAGAGGCAAATAAAAGATTAGGGAATGGAGTAAGATGATGAAGAAGCTCAAGGAGGAATTCTAACCTTTTCATCAACATCTCAATGCCGATTCCTTGACTAGTTTTGGTAAGAGCAAGTCCTTAGGGGCTGCCCCAACTGAAAATCAACCTGTAAGCGGCACCTTGGAGGCTAGAAATCCATCACCTTATGAAACATTCGAATGCTTCAAGTTTGGAAAATCATCTCTTGAGTTGGAAGTTGGTGAAAAGGCCAACGAGCATGTTCTTAATGCCCTCTTTGTTAAGGAGGTAAGAGAACCATGTTGTGATGATGATTATGAGTATAATATCATTCCGATCTTTGATGAGTATCCTAATGAAGAGTTTGGTGATGGCCTTGAAGATGTTCCCGTCTATGATGAGTGTCTAGGTGAGAAAGAAAGACTTGAGGGTATTGTGGGTGATAATGAAGAGCAAGAAATGCCTAATCCTTCGATCTTTGAGCCGTGTACGTTTTGGGTAGATAGTGAGCAAGTCTTAGAGGAGAAAATTGATGATCGTGACTTCGAGATTGAAGATTTCTCTCAAAGCTTGCCACTTGAGTCGCCTTTGGTACAAGGCACTCAATTTTATGATTTGGAAGCTCCACTATTCGATGACGTGTTGGTTGAACCAAAGGTTGAGCATTGGTTTGAACTATTGCCTCCCGAGTTGCCCCAGTTGTTGATCCTTTGGGTTTTGTCTTCAAGGAAGCAAGTTTTGAGCATAGTGTTGTGACTTTTCATCATGGTAAGGTGGATGGTTCTTGGTGCGACTTATGAGTGAGTGAGTATGATGAGCTACTACGATAATATTTTGATTCACAAAAGGCATGGTACACGGATGATTTCTTGGCACATAAGCATGGATGCGGTGGATTTACACAAACGGAAGCTCATATTGAAGATGGGTTATTGCATGAGGGTGACGTGGATCAAGGAAATGCAGCCACATGCCTACCTCAGAACTGCATAATAAATACTTCTATAGTTCTATGTTTTTTTTGATTTAGTTGTCTTGAGTCTTGTTGTCCAACTTGAGGACAAGTTGTTTTCTTTAGAGGGTGTGTATGATGCAGTAGGATTTAGGGGTATTGTTATCATTTTAGTGTCTTTAGTGTGGGTAGGGTTTTGAGTCTATAAATCGGTAAGTTGTCTCTCATTTTGGTAGCTTTTGATTATTAAGAATATTGAATATATTGATTGAGACATAGTTTCTCTCTCTACCCTTTGGGGTTTATCCCCTAGAATGGGATTTTGCTCCTTTCTTTCAATCTTTGAATCCCCTTGATATTTTGATTGCATCACAAGCTCCCACTTTGATCAGGGTTTGAGAGAGGTAATTAGAAGGCAGCTTTAGCTTTTGCTTGTTAACGGAGAAATCTCTGCCAATGCGCTAGACAGATGAGCACTTGCCATCTCGCCATGTTATTGTCCTCCTTGTCTGGGTAATAATGAGGACCCCCATATCTGAACTTATTCCCTTCCTTCCATATAACCAATGTGCTTTGAGATTCTTTACCCCTTTGATATTTGAGGGGTATAAGCCATAGTGTCGGTTTCATAAGAGAAGAATAATCCTTTTACTTCATGTACTATCTGTAATCTGTTATATGTACTATCTGTAATCTGTTATATGGCCAAATCAAGTAAACATCTGCCATGCCTTTTTTGTCTTGGGCCAGATTGTGGAGTATATATTGGATGGTGCTGTATGTGAGGTATCTTCATCAGAGAGTGACACTGATTCAGATGAGGAGACTACTTCCAAGCTCTGGGCCTTTCCAAGACACCTCAGTGGATACAAGAAGTAGCTTTTCTCAAAAACCATCTCAAAAACCAAACTGGGTTTATTTTTTTCCTGGTGGTACTGCAATATTCAGCAAAACAGTTTTGAAGAAGAGATGGGGCTTCAAAAAAATTCTGGGTGTTTTGATTAAGCCTGAAATGCAATTTCAATATGTCTGTCTGATATGGATGCTGTTTACCAGCAACTGTCAACATCAAGCCTAGAAGATTAGTTGGTGCCTGTTCATGTAGCGTTATGTCGTTGAATTGCAGTGTATAGTAAATCCATGTCATGTTGCTTTACGCATGTTTCATGTATGCTGAGTCTGAGACAAGCTAGAAACGATTCATGGCATTTAATCACAATACTACCATTAATTTTAAGTACTTTCTGCCTATGTATCTTCTTTTTCTTCATGTTCTCTGGTGTTCCAGGTGAATGCTCTGGGAAAGCGGTTACTGTAAGATATGCAATAAACAGTAAATTTGATTCCTGTCATGATCTTAAGCTGCCGTAGTAGGAGCCATTTTTCCTCTTACCTTGTTGAGACCTGTTAGTAAATAGGAACTCTTGGTTAAACATATATAAGATTAATAATGGCTCTAATACTTCTCTTTGGTTTGATAATTGGGATACTCTAGGGCCAGCCCCAGAACTGAATACGATTAGGTTCTCCTATGCTTGGCCTACGAGAACAAACCTTCTCACTCTTGTTTCAGTGAAACAAACTGGCTAGTTAGAAAATTCAGCTGCAAGAAGTTTCAAAAGATTGGGCAATGGTATATTACCCATGGCAGCAAAAGAAACTGTAGGATTTATGGAGGCTTGCAGTTGCAGAGCAAGCATCTCTCTTCTTCCTCGAACAAAATATGATGTTAGGACTAGGGTTGCAATGTTTAAAAGAGTAAAACCATTTGTCTGAGCTGTTTATTTCGCAGTCGGATAGTCCCTATATTTGACTGATTTATTTTCTCTGAGGGCATAGCCTTCTCTTTTCTTGATAGATACATAAATAGATATGTTACTGCACATATCTGTCAGAAAAATATTGCCCTTAGCACGACTATGTCCGCCATGTTAGGAGTGCTAAATATTACGTGTGGCCCCACTAAGTGGCCCCTTTTTTTTTTTCAGCACACCAAGCAGCCATAGATACTAGAACTTGAGCATTGAGCAAGAAAGTACTTTACCCATTGAATTCAACCCACAGGTGGTGGTGTTCCCTCCATTGCATCCGTTCTCAATCCGTTTCTGCAATACGGAATCATTCACCTAATGTGAATCAAATTAAGGTGAATCAAAGGCCAAAAACTCTGTCACGGTCTTGTCAATACAACATTCAACTTTTAACCAAAAGTAGTTATAAATATAATCGGTGGTTACAACGGATAAGAAGTGACAAAAACTGTCGTAAAGCATAGCTAGCGGCATGTCAATAGCCAGTCTAGTAGAGTTCCTTCCATCTGTTTCCCTAAGCAAACTTCTTGTCTTTCAACGGTCCTCTGGGAATCTTACTCAAAACTTTGGCATCAAACACTGCATACTGTTTCTTGATCTCACCATGTGCTTTCTCAGCGAATGGGTCAACATGGTCCTCATATTTCTCATAAAGAACAGGCACCGTGTGCAGCAAAACAAAACCTGTTTTTACAACCACCCGAACAACAAAAACAAAGAAAGCAATGAGAATCACATTACCCATTTAAAAGGAGGGTATGATAATGAAAGAGTAGCACTTGAATAGACTGCTTACATATGTAGAACAGGGTCAGGAAGTTGCAACAACCACCCAAAATTGAAACCAACCATAGACCAGCAATCACCTGAGAAAACATATTACTCTTATCTTACTATGAATAAAGATAAGAAAATGTTGAAATATCTGGATTCTGGATAATGTGGCATCTGTCAATGGGCCCTTGGGAGCTCTACAATTCCATTAACCAAGGCAAAAGCAATCTGTCATTATTAGTTTCCGACGTTAAATATCATTATGGCCATGTACTGTCATTGTGTTGTCTTCCAAATAAGAAAGTTGAGTTCTTCTACAATAAACACAAAAAGGAATGGGAAAAACATACAGCCAGAAATTTCTTCAAATCTTTCCCAGAAGCAATATCCCGGAGGATGGCAAGAGCTCCGTTGATTTCGACTCTCAGAGCAGAAGCTACTCCCAGAATAATCTCGTCCGGAATGCTAACTTCTGGAATTTGAGGCGGAGACCTGATTAAAGACAAGGAGTGTAAAGGTAGATGTAAGGGATCATCAGAGCAGAGAGGCAAAACCGGAAAACGTCTGTGTTTATGGGTTGGGGGGACATTGGGGGGGGGGGGGGTGGGGGGTCATGCAGGTATGAAGAGTATACTTACTTGTTGATAAAGGTGGACGCATTAGACCACAAGAAAAGGGTTGCCAGAGAAAAAATTAGGAAATGGCATACAAGAGAGAGCAAGTGGTATTCAAGCAACTCAAAGAGCACCCAAATTGTAGTGACAACACCAAGCACACCACCAGAAATTTTCTTGTTCCTCCAAAGGAAAATATCGGCAGCTGCCAAAAGAGTTCATCATAAGCTAGAGGAACAAATAGACTTAAACTCTAAGCGCATGCACACACGTACAGAGAGAATATCAGAATATAAAACTGCAAAAAGTGATATTCTCATTATGCTGTTTGTCGGAAAATAGCGAGGAATAAACTTGTATGTGTGAGTGGTACTTTATTTGCCAATAGCACTGAAAGCGTAACAGACAAAATATAAGCTAACAAGTTTTCAGATTTTTCACAAGGCTAAACTATAAAACACCTGCAAACACAAATTTATCAACTTCACAACTCAACAAAACTGATCAGTGTTTGGCATTGGGAAACAAACTCGGAAGCTTACATCTTTCAATTTACATAATCCAATACACCAAGGGATTCAAAAGTACAGTGGTAGTCTACATCTACATATCTACACTGAAATGCAAAATCCCCAAAACTCAAACTGAACCCTGTATTCACTACCAAGTAGGAGCTTACACGGCAAAAGAACTCAAAGATAATCAAATTCTTAATTACAAGAACAAATACCTGCTTCGCAGTTATCTGTCTACTTCTTTCTTTCGTACAGCACATGCAAAAAGTCTGAATACACACTCTCCTATCCAATTTCTCAATCCTCTATACCCCTCAGACTATGAGATGAAAAAAAAAAAATTGTCCTGGTATGACGAGTTACTCCAACTATTGAGAATAAGGTACATAATACCAGATTAACTGAATGACGAAAGAATGTCCATTTTATGATTTTCCAATGAGTTTTACCAATTTAACCTAGAGCTCCAATAGCCTCAGCTATCTAAGACTACTCTAGAAAAGGCTGACAAAAGGTTCTACATATCTAGATCAAGTAAGTAACCAAATGAATTCATATAAAGGAAATGAAAATCACAACAATAACAATGTAGAATAAGTCACTACCTCACTGTACCATGTCCAATCAGTTAAAGCAAAATAAGGACGATTCTCATGATTCAAGCACACTAGAATCACATTCAGTGTTACTAATACTAGGAGCCATACTGATACAATGAAACTATGAGTATACCATTTGGGGGAACAACAAATGCACTCCAATGATCGGAGCTGCTCGGGGTCCACACAAATTATCGGAGTTGCTCAATTTATTTAAAATGTATTTTTAAGGATCCCTGTTAAAAAATCAAGTCAGTTGGATATGTCGGTAAGGGCTTGATCGGTTCTTTGCTCAATTTTCTAACAGGAAATTGTGTACATAATCGATCAAGCCCTTACTGATAACTGACTGAGCTGATTTTTCACAGGGATTCTTAAAAATACATTTTATAAAAATTGAGTTGCTCCGATCATTTGTGTCAGATCCCGAGGTGGGTCTCAATAATGCGGTGTGCAAATGGTGTACCCATAGAAAGACTCTAATAAACAAACTACGTAATTCATGTTTTGTAGGTTGCACTGTGCCAATATTAAAGAACGAGTCACGATAAACCAGATCCAATCAAGACATTGTATGAAACTGGATCTACATAACAAGCAAACCATTGAGGATAAGTCACAAGATAAGCATAAAAACACTGGAAACATTGACGCATTACCAAATACCAGTAAACCGTCACTGTAAAACCTAAATTTTCTCCTGCAGACCTAACCAACGATATCAAAACGCGTAATACGAGAGAGAGAGAGAGAGAGAGAGAGAGAGAGAGGATCTGAATCACATCCGTACGTTTTCCGCCGCCTAAAACCTTGTGCAGGGGCCTCTCTCTGCCGAGGATCCGGTAGATCTTGGGCTTGACGGCAGACGGCGACGGAGAAGATTTCTCATTCTCCGAATCAGAAGACGACGACGACGACGAATCGTGGTCGTGGAACTTCTCGGTGATCTTCTCCGTCACCGACTCATTCTCTCCCGGGTTATCCGCCATCCGTAATAAATTTCTCCCCGCCGGTAATCGGAATCCCTCAGTTTATCGGAGTGAGCTTTTTGTGGTCTTCTCTTCGAATTTAGAGAGCCAAAAGCGGGAGAGTTGGACGAAATATCGGCAGATTAAAGTGGTTCGGATCCTAGCCTGAGGTTCGGAGAATAACGGAAACCAACGTGGTGCCAGGTAACTTGTCGGGGGTGGGAAAGGAAAGAGATTCTCTTTCATCGCTTTCTTCGAGGGTTAACGGAGACGTTAGATTTGGCACACGGTTTTTTATTTGCGCTTTCCTCATTTGTATCGGTCCCGTTCCGCTAATTTAAATAAGTGTCTTATTTCTTTGAATTAAAGATAGTAGTATATATGGTGAGAAAATGACATTTATCGTAAAGCGGAAAGTACATACTTAAAAATAAGAATCTTAACGGAATATGGTCCCGTTTTTTTTTTAATGAGAATTGATTTTGTCACTCTCTTTTTTCTCTAACGGCACTCTCCTCCTCTCGTAAAACACCTAATAACGACATAAAGGGGAGTGACGTTAGAGAAAATGAGAGTGGCAGAATCACTTCCCTTTTTTATTTCTATTCTTTTTTGAAATTGCCGTACGTTAGGTAACGGTAATTTGTGGGCACGTGTTGGGAGAGGAGTGGTGGAGGGGTTAATCAATTTGTTCTCGTAATCTGGAGGCCTTGGAACGAAAGAAAAGGATCCCAGCCATGTGGTGACACATGGAAACTCTTTGGGCCACGCGGTTCCACACTACTTGTTATGATATCAGCATAGTGAATTCTGTCGGTAGGGTTTGGCCCAATGATTGTGGAAGTGTAACGCTTTTTGGAGCGTGAGGTCTAAACATCGACTCCTATAAACAGGTTGGCTCTCGTAGTAATCTACTACTAATAAATGTAAAAAAAAAAGCTAATAACAGTCCAATGTGTTATCAATAAAGTAGCAAAACGATAAATAAATAAATAAATAAAAAACACACATTTTCAATATGCTAAAGTGTCTTGAAAAGTGGGGGGAAAAAAATCGTATCAAATAATATGTTTTTTGTATTCTTTTTGCCTTATGGAGAACTCAGGGCTATCAATAGCATAACCGAACAAATAATAGTAACATACTATGTCGCCTGGGGATCAGGGGTCCTATCCTATGGTGCCCGAAGGGACTATACCCATGTAGTTTCCAATCCGAATCATTCAAAAGTGTTTTCAATTATCTAGATTTAAAATTTAATCTTACATGTAAGATATTTACCTTACATGTAAAATAATCTAGATCATTCATTGCCGACACTACAGGAGTGTAATGCCTAAAGGCACTGCAGGGACCCGGTTCCGTCGTTTGGCCCAAAAAAGTAGTATAAGTTGTGGGTTGGAATTTGGTACAAGTCCGAGGGATGGGCTCAACTTGGGCTTAGGCCCGGTGTTTTTCGGGTTAATCCTGAGACCAGAGCCTAATTATTTTGTGGAAAATAAAGCTTGTGGGCTGGGCTTGCTACTGAGATGGGGAAATGGCCGATTTTAGATAACCGTCAGCAGTAAACGCAAAGTAGAGAAACATTTGAAACAAGAAGAAGACAGGGGAAAAAAATGAAACACTTGAAACAGAATGATTACTAGGTACCAACTTAGATAATCATCATTCCAGCCCATCTGAATTCTAAAATAACCGAATTCTACCTACCGGTGTTTTCACCACACCAAACTCACATTTTTTTTTTCTGCCAAGCGGCATGGGAGGGGGGGACAAACTGCCCAGAGGTGAGGTATCAGGTTTGAGTCGATGGAGCTATGTTTCGGCATGCTGTCGTAATCTAACTATTAACGACTACTGCTACTAATTGCAAAAAATTTTAAAAAAAAAAAAAAAAAAAACAAGTTCATTTATGTCTATTTTAGTACTGATATATGTTTTTATTGAAGTAGTTTTTTGTTGGGCAAGAAATTAAGATACAAAAAACACCAAACACGAAGAACAATCACGCAGATACACAAGGGAACCACGACAAATTGATGTGTGCGGTCAGAGCATAATGCCTACGTCCAGCATCACACCTAATTTTGCTACATTTTCTTCAATAAGGTACTCGGTACTCCTAGAAGTTCCACTGACAAATACGGAGTATAAACCTCTACAGTTTTCACACAGAACAAAAATTCCATAATGACCTTGTACACGGAGAAACATGAACCTTTAGAACTCAACATTTCGCGACAAAATTTTCCCGAAAAAACTAGAAAATCTAGCAAGATGCAGATGAATCACGGCAAATTACAACTGAAAAAGTTGCCGGTATTCGTCGAAGTCATATATTAAACGAGTAGGAGTAGACGAATGGTAGATGTTGACTCACTCTGTTTGAATTCTCTAGTGGAACCATGGTAGCGTCGGAATTGGTTGAGATAACGAGTTTGCCGAAACGGATCGAGAGATTTCCCTCCAAACGCAGCAGAATTTTTTCTGGTGCGACGAGAATAAAATTTTCCTTCGGTTTATTGTGTGCAGATGAAGTCGAACATTTCGGAGAATATGCTGCGCAGCTATGGTGGTTGATTCGGAAGAAAAACAGAACATTTTATGGAATATCCTTTTGGGCTATTTGAGAGAAGAAGAACGAACGTGACTGCCCATGTTGGGCTATTTGTGAGTTGGACCTAGGCCCCGCGGCCCAGAAATCTACTCAAACTCTCACCAGTAAAGATCCATGAAACTCGATCAGTAGTTTTCATACTAGGCTCCATTCTTGTAAACTATTTTTCCCTTCTTTGTTTCGTGTGTTCTGTTTGTTTTTTTTGAATTTTTGTTAGATTTGCATATAATTTTTTGAATTAATCATTTGTTTTGACGAGTGGAGTCTAAAAAGTACAAATTTATGATCAAAAGCAAAAAAAAAAGTTCACTAAAAGACGAAAAAAATATCAAACATGCAGCTATCTTTTTGGTCTAAAGTGTCGTCTTATATGAACTTTTTTCAACATCGGATTACATTTTTATACTTTTCTGATTTCTCTCATCGAGAAGAATGATTAATCCCAAAAATTAAGATAAAAAGCTCAACAAAAAGCTTTGAAAAGTATTTTTAAAAAATACGGAAAAAAGTTTTAGACAAAAAGTTTACAAGAACAGAGTCAGTAAAACGATATTTACGACCAATAATAAAAAATGTTGTGATAATACGGAACCGAACACAGTTTCATCCAAAGTTTGTTCTTAGACTTTTTTACTCTACATTCTTTTTTTTGAAACGGAAAAAAGATAGATTCATTAACTCATAACACGGAGTACAGAACCAATAGGGTCTTGGATACACTGGCCTGACCATCCAAGACTCTCTTCTCCTTTGCCGAGAAAAAAAAAAGACTCTCTTCTCCTAACCACGTGGAGAAAACTGATTTAGGCTCAACAAGCTGAGCCCAAACTAGGGTTCGGAAGAGAATCCAATTAATGTGTAACACGTTTGGAATTATGGGTTTGGAGCTCATTTTGCATCACCACACTATGGGCCAACAATTCATATTGACAGCCACAATGTGTAACACGTTTCTGTGTTGTTATAGCTCTTGCGACTGTGCTCAAGTATCCAAACACAGCATCACAATTCACAAATTCAAATGATGTTATTACTGCTCATGGATTCCAAAGCTCCCTACGAAAAGGATGATAGAACTTAGAAGGTAGTCCACATTTTACATGTAATACGTCTAGTCAAAAGAACAAGGCCTTGGGTAGATATTCGGGGGTGTCAGACATAGAATTTTTGCTATACAGGTCTGTGTTTGTTTGTATAGTTGTTGATTTGTATCCGTTAGTTGTTTCTCTCTGTTTCCCCCAATTCCTTCGATTTTAGTTGTTTAGGAGGTCTGGTGGTTTTGCCGGGAAGGTTTTTGTGGGGGGGTGAATTCCACTTTGATCCTTGTTGAGCGGTGTGGGGGCTCGCCGAGTCTGGAGAGGTTCCTGCCGAGCGTGAGGAGGTGTTTGCCGAGCAATGGAGGTTGCCACCGAGGAGTGATAAGCTGAGCCCGGGATGGTTGCCGAGCCTGGTACTGAGCCATGAGAGGCATTTTGCCGAGGAGTGAGATGCCGAGCCGAGGAAGGTTGCCGAGCTTGGTACCTGCAAACCGGAGGGGGGTTCCTCCGGGTAGAGCCTCCGACGAGCTAGTTAGTACCCGGGGAAGGTAAAACGAAACATAAAGCAAAGAATATAAGGCGTTTATGTAGGAGAGGAGTGAGAGAGGTGTTGTGTACCTTAGGTGAGGGGGGGAGCTTGCTTATATAGAGAAAATAGGCGAAACTTAGTGCCGAAGTAAAGGCTATTAGTAGAAAGTTTCTATAAATGGTAAGTTGCTATTAATAGGAAGGTTGCTATTAATAGAAAGCTTCTAGAAACTTCTAGAAGGTCGTGAGTTGTCGTGTCCATGTACCGAGAAATAGTAGAACGTCCCGAGCAATAGCGAGCGACCGTATATTTTACCGAACAATAAAGATGTTTGCCGAGCTGTGAAGTACTCCGAGCAACATAAAGATCCTCCGAGCGATACAAAGAACTGCCGAACGAGACTAAGAACTGCCGAATGATAATAAGAACTGCCGAGCGACATAAAGATCTGCCGAGCGTACTTTAAGAAAAATGTTCGGTAATACTTGTAGGATTAATATTTTTTGAAATCGTTTCGGCCCTTTTGGACCTTTATGAACTGAGGGAAATTTGGCCCCTTACAATAGCCCCTCAACTCCTTCTTTATCGCTCAGATGAAGGAGGAGTTGAACCCAAGTGTGGCCGAATGACCGAAGTGAATTCCTTGCAAGATACAAATAGACCATAATTGTGCTTCGCATAGATTTTAGCATAATAACCCAAGCCGAGGTGATGCAGCCGAGCCCCAGAATAATAGAATGATAATAGAAGTCCTGTCCTCGGCCAGATTCGACCGGAATGAGAGAGAGCTCCACGGTCAGATTCGGCCGGAGTAAGAGAGAGCCCCACGGCCAATTTGTCCAAAGGTAATGAAATTTGAATGCAATAATAATACGAAATTCCAAACGCTCTTGAAACCGGGTGATGTGCCGAGCAATCAAGATAATGACCGAAAGAGTATCCGAGAGATGGTAACATATCCAAGCTGTCTTCGTCTTCTTCGTCGCCCGAATGTTGGAGGCCTACAACCCGTAGGGAGGGCTTAGTCCGAACGTAAGGATTCTTCGTAGGCCTTGGCGCTACTGTATGACTCTTCAGAAGGGACGGGCTGAGGTTGGAGCGCTGAACCTTCATTTGCTCGGCGGTTTTGGGCCATCTTTAACTTCGGACTGGAAGAGTCGGTGGTGGAAAGTGGGACCATCTAGATGTAAATTTAGGAATGAGCCCCAATACTCGGTGGATGGAAGAGTTCGCTACCGAGGGTGGATGCCTCACCGAACGGTGGAGTTGCATGGAAAGAGCTTGCCATTCTTCAAGTCTGAAAGTTTTTGAGATGTCCGAACGATTAAATTGCCGAGGGCTACGAGGATTTCGCCCGAACGTTGGATTGCCAAGGGCTACGAGGATTTCGCCCGAACGAATAGATTGCCAAGGGCTACGAAGTATACACCCATACGAGTAGAATGCTGAGGGCTACGAAGTATACGCCCATAACGGGTAGGATGCCGAGGGCTACGAAGTATACGCCCATAACGGGTAGGATGCCGAGGGCTACGAAGTATACGCCCAAACCGCCCGAACGGTTTTAGAGTGCCAAGGGCTACGAGGATTTCGCCCGAACCGCCCGAACGGTTTTAGAGTGCCAAGGTAAACTTTAGGGAAGTAAATGAAATGAAAAATAAGTTGAGCATTTATCCGAACAATTGGGCAGAATGTCACGTAATTGTAGAATATAAATCGCAATTAAAGAGCAAAAAACCTGTTCCACGAAAGAGAAGGACGGAGGGTCCTAGATGAGGACCCAAAAGCAGAAAGTGAAGAGAGAACCGCCGTCGTACGTCCAGAAATGGAGACGCTCAAAGCCAGATCAGGACGAGCCCCGCCAATGTATGCCACGTTTTTCTTCCCCAGCAGAGTCGCCAATTGTGGGGCGGGTGAATTCCACTTTGATCCTTGTTGAGCGGTGTGGGGGCTCGCCGAGTCTGGAGAGGTTCCTGCCGAGCGTGAGGAGGTGTTTGCCGAGCAATGGAGGTTGCCACCGAGGAGTGATAAGCTGAGCCCGGGATGGTTGCCGAGCCTGGTACTGAGCCATGAGAGGCGTTTTGCCGAGGAGTGAGATGCCGAGCCGAGGAAGGTTGCCGAGCTTGGTACCTGCAAACCGGAGGGGGGTTCCTCCGGGTAGAGCCTCCGACGAGCTAGTTAGTACCCGGGGAAGGTAAAACGAAACATAAAGCAAAGAATATAAGGCGTTTATGTAGGAGAGGAGTGAGAGAGGTGTTGTGTACCTTAGGTGAGGGGGGGAGCTTGCTTATATAGAGAAAATAGGCGAAACTTAGTGCCGAAGTAAAGGCTATTAGTAGAAAGTTTCTATAAATGGTAAGTTGCTATTAATAGGAAGGTTGCTATTAATAGAAAGCTTCTAGAAACTTCTTGAAGGTCGTGACTTGTCGTGTCCATGTACCGAGAAATAGTAGAACGTCCCGAGCAATAGCGAGCGACCGTATATTTTACCGAACAATAAAGATGTTTGCCGAGCTGTGAAGTACTCCGAGCAACATAAAGATCCTCCGAGCGATACAAAGAACTGCCGAACGAGACTAAGAACTGCCGAATGATAATAAGAACTGCCGAACGATAATAAGAACTGCCGAGCGACATAAAGATCTGCCGAGCGTACTTTAAGAAAAACGTTCGGTAATACTTGTAGGATTAATATTTGTTGAAATCGTTTCGGCCCTTTTGGACCTTTATGAACTGAGGGAAATTTGGCCCCTTACAGTTTTTTCCGGTAGTCGGTTGTATTCCGGAGAGATGCCTCCGCGTAGGCTGTATTCTTTGCTTGGGCTTCTATAAGGGGTGTGCATTTATCCAAAAATAATAATAATAATAATACTGTCAAGTGTCAACCCAAGTAAAACCTTCAGTTAACCCGCCATTGGCTCGATATGAAACTCTTGAGGAAACACCGAATGCAAATATATTGAAATTGAAAAACGATTACACAACCAAAAGTGACCTAACGAAAATACAACCAAACACCAAAAACCCCACAGGATCCGCAAAGCAACAAAAGATAAAAGCAAAAATTGGAGAGAAAAAAAAAACTGTAGGAGCCGGTACAAACAGCCGCGGAATTGGAACCACTGATGTGAAACTCAGGAGCCCACCATTGCAAAAAGTCCTCTGAGCGATCATTTCCTATTTCCCCAACCAAAAAAACAAAGTGGAAAATTCTGTAGCCACCACCATGATTCTGGTGCAGAATCTCATACACCATCATGATATGATGCCATGTAATCCAAAATCAAAATATGTTCAATTGTCACCTGCATTTTACAGGCGCCTACCCTAATAGAAATGGGACTTTTTTTTGGTGGTAGGCCAGGTCTTTCCTGAATAGGACAAGGTCTCCCTCCACCTTCTGTCTTGCTTGCCATGAACATGAACAAAAGTGCAAGAAATCATGTTGGGTACGAATAGTGTGATTTTGTCACAAGATCTTGCTGGAAAGCTGGAAGCAGTGGATTGGCTTTTTTATGTTTTTTTGTTTTGTGGGGGATGGGAAGTTTGAGTTGTTGGGTCACTGTTGTTAATTTGGTACGTACAGATTAGAAAATTGATCATCGATTAAGGATTACTTCCGGATAGATATAGGAATTAAGCGGCGAGCTTGTCTGAATATTCATTTTTGCACCCAAAATATCATACGTAAGCACATCGATCGGTCATTTTCATTCAGGCATTACGAGTGATAATGAGATGGTTGAGTTGATAAAATAAGAAATGGTAGTTAAGTACGAGATAGACACTTGAAAAGAGGAAAGAGCAAATCTGACTTGAAATTTGGAAAAGGCGCAAGTGACTGAATCTTTCAATGCCTATGAGTTCATTGCACCCAACGCGGTATGAGACAAAACTGTTGAATATTTGCAGTTTATTTTGCAAACAACTTGGGTCTCACAAGGTGCCATGAGATAGAAAATTTGAGGTTTCTAGTATTTTGTTTTCCATGTGTCCAAGAGAAGGGGAAAATTATGAGTTGGTAGTTGGTACGTACCTTCTATCCATCTTCCTCTTCATGTGCAAGTTTAATTAGCATGTGAGGGATATGTCACATAGCCTAAGAGTAAGCTTCTAATGCGGACCTCAAGTGCGGACCTCCCCTTTTCCGATCGAATTTCGATGATCTGAGCCGCTCAATGTGTTCAGAACGTGATTTTAAGGGCATTCGCGAAAAATCAGCAAAAAAAAGGACCGGGAAGGGCTTTATCCGAGCAGTTTTTGTTTATTTTTTTATTAAACGGTTCAAATAAAAACTGCTCAAATCAAACCCTTCCCGGTCATTTTTTTGCCGATTTCTTGTTAGTACCCTTAAAATCGCGCTCTAAACACATTGAATGGCTCGGATCATAAAAATTCAATCGAGAAAGAGGAGAAATGGGGTGGTCCGCACTTTGCTTGGATGCGGAGGTCCGCATTAGAAGCTTACTGCATAGCCTAATGTATAATGTTGCTGACAAAATATAAATTTAGTGCTCCCTCTCTAGTACTACTAAGGTCTAAGTTCCGCTAAGGACTTTTTGAGATTTTTGGATTTTTTCTTATTTTGTTTTTATTCTAATTTTAGCTGGATTTTTTGGATTTTATCTTGGATACTTTCAAAAATATTTGGGTAAAAGTCAAAAATTTTAACTTTTTCGATTCGCCTAGACGAAACGAATCAATAATCTACAAAAGTTAGGCGGAAAATTACCAAACGCGGAAAAAATTGAATAAGGACAAAATAAGAAAAAAATCCATATTTTTTAGTAGAACTTAGCCTAAGGTAGTTGGGACCTGTATATACCAGGGGTTCGATTCTTGAAATCAGGCCACAAGAAAGTAATTCTTTAATCCCGGCGTAGATGGTCTGCCTTTGATTGGATGAAAGAAGAGGATTAGTTGAGATGCGCATAAGTTCACCCAGACATCCCTGACCATCGAACCAAAAACATAAAGGAGTGAAGAAAGAACTTGTTTAAAGAGAAGTTACCCACACACAAAAAAAAACTTGTTTAAAGAGAAAGGAATGCAAAATGGCCTTTGCACCCTAACCTACACTGCTCACATTTGGACCTCTTGTTGCAGCATTCTTGCTTTGCTTTTTCTTTCTTTAAGAAGGGTAGATGCAAAAATTTTTTTGAAAGTCAAAACCTTGTAAAAGTTGTGTATGACACAGACCCCTCCCTTTAAATGGTTAGGTCCTCCTTTAAAGAGAACATGCGCAGCCCACATGGACCAATGCTCATGCCCTTCAAAGGAGGAGAGAAGGGCAACCCATGTCTTTGGTGTTTCAGATTTTTTGAAAAAAGGACTCTGGGCAAAGGCAAAGGCAAAGGGCAAAGCCCAGCCCTGCACAAAGGCCCCTTATATATATGCGTGTCTCGTTTCAAAGTCTTTTCTTTTTGGCTCTTTTGCCTTTTCTTTTCTCCTCTTTTTGGAACTTTCTTGGCAATAACCCCCTTCACCGTTTACCATTCCAGAGTTCTACAGTATTTTCCCAATTTGGTCCCATTTATATAACATTATGTTCGGGCTAGTTTGCACTTTGCACCCACATCAACTAAGTGTTTATAACTTGAAGGTAGCGACCCCATTCGGTGGCCCCAATGTTTGAAATATTTAGCCTTCGTAAAATTCAAACATCATATTTCACAGAGGACAAACATTTACTAGTATTAGATTTCTCAAGTCTATTTGACCAAATCCCTTCGGGTGCAAGGGAACTATTTACTCTGCTTTATTTAATTGTTTTTAAGTAAATAAAACTAGTCTTTGTCTATGGAGGTACACAATTTTTCCTCTGCATGTTCATAAAAGTTTTGCTAAAACAAAGAATGTGAGTTTTTTCCCCTTCCCTCAACAATTTTGGCATAGACTGAATTGGGAATTTCCTTATTCAATTGGAAAAGAGGACTATTGTTAGGTGTTATTCTCCTTAGATATTTGGGTAGAAGTCATAATTTTTTACTTTTGGTCTTACGATAAACACACTAGATGACAAGAAAAACACGTATTCCTGTATACTTTATACACCCTTTAATACACATTCACACACTTCCTATTGTCAGCCCATTGGGCTGATTTTAGAATATTCTTTTTACTTTCCCGATTCATGATTCAATAATTCACAAAAAATTTAGCACAAAATTAATAAACTCAATTTTTTTAAATAAAAACAAAAAGCCCGAAAAACCAAGGAGAACAACACCATAGTAGAGTTTGTCGAAGGTTTTTTTTTGGGTCTAGAATATCTCTCTCATTTTAATTTCAGACTTACCACTGAAATTGATCTACTTAGGGGCTGTTTGATAAAACTGAAGACTGAAACTGAAAGCTGAAAAATTAAGTACTGAAAGCTGAATGCTGAATTTTTTAAGCTGAAAAGCTGTTTGATAAATATATTAAGCACTGAATTAAAAAAATGATGAATTAATTTTTAGTTTTGATTATCTCTTAAATTACTAATGATCACAATGTACTTATGGTAATGGTAAAGTGGTGATTGCGGTGGTGGTGGTGGTGGTGGGTTGGTGGTGATGGAGCGAGGGGGTGGTGGTGGTGGTGAGGGTGGGGATGGAGTGGGAGTGGTGGTGGTGTTGGAGTGGTGGCGGTGGTAGTGTAATGGTGGGTGGTGGTGGAGTGATGGTGGTGTAATGGTAGGAGTAAGTGGTGGTGGTTGTGCAATGGTGGCGTTGTAGTGGTGGTGGCGGCGACGGCGTGGTAATGGTGGTGGGCTGGAATGGTGGAGTAATGGTGGTGGTGGTAGTGGTGGTGGTGGTAGTAGTGGTGGTGGTGGTGGAGGTGGTGATAGTAGTGGTGGTGGTGGTTGTGTAATGGAGGCGGCGACATGATAGTGGTGGTGGTGGTGGGTTGGAGTGGTGGTGGATTGATGGTTATGGTGGTGGTGATGGAGTGGTTGTAGGAGTGATGGTGGTGGTGGTATGGTGGTTGAATGCAAATACACAAAAATTCAGCCAGAATTAAATAGTTCAAAGCTATTTAATTTTTTTCAACTTTTTAGCCTACATTTTAAGTTATACTTAATTTGTTAAGCAATGTAAAATGTGGTTATCAAATCTACTGAATCATTTATTACTTAATTGATTCAATTTAAGTGCTGAATTTAGGTTATCAAACAACCCCTTAGTTTTGTACTCCCTATTTGAATTTTCTCCCTTTGAATTTCCAACGGGGTTTGATGACAAGTAGCTATAGGGTTTTTTGAAAGGTAGCTATAGGGGTTGGACAATGTACTTTTCAATAAGAATGGTTTGTCTGGAGTAACTTTCGTAGAAGCAAAACCTCGTTTTCGCCGTCTTTTTCATCCGTAATTAACTAATTGTAAAAAATAAAATTGTTTTTTTACACTAATAATTTTTTTTTCATATTCATTCTGCCTTTGACATCTGCCCTCTATTTCTCCTACACCATCTTTAAGCTATATTCCATCTGTTCTATATTGAGATTCCATTACGAAAAGTTGTGTCATTTTTTAAATAAAAAAATTAACTACTTTTTTTTGATCCGCAATTAACTACTTCCGTGTATAATTTCTGCTTAGAAGACACAACTCGACTACAAAATACGAAATACTACAAGAAATAATCCACGACTTTTTAGCTTAGCGAAACCGGCACTCATGCGGATACAGTAGTAGTAATAAAAATAAAGAAAACACTAACCATAAACCAGGAAATTTTAAAAGTATAATAGAGGAAAAGCCAAAGCTTCTTTAAGCTACTATAAAAAGCTGGATCGAACTCAGCCTTGGAGAGGGCCAATGCCCAACGGTTCAGATTCACCAGTCCGTACATCTGTAGACCGTATTACTCCTACTTTTATCTGAGTAAAAGCTAGAGAATATTATCGGTACAAATCTTACCCTGCCTAGAGATCCTGCCCTCCCTTCTCTCTCTATCTCAACTGTGACGTGTGGAAGTCCAGATCGATCTCCCCACATCAATATGACCCACCAAAAACACAACCGGCAAAGTATTCAGATTAATTTATGTGCACATTAATTAATCTCCTCTTTGGTTCAATCAAACACAAAACCATCCACGCCAAGACTCTCAAAATTCGCAAAATTACCTATTTTTTTCCTCGACCTAAACCAAATAATCGAATCCTGATCAATTATTTCATTATTTGAGGGTAAACCCATACAAAAAAAAACTGGAGTAACCATCGGGAGTCTCTCCCTCTGAAAGACTGAAACCACCAATGGTAAATAAAGCTGACTCTCTCACTCTTGACTATCTGCTACCTGGAAGAAATCCCCCATTAAACAAAGGGAAAAGAAAAAAATAATTTCCCTCTGCCCTCCTCCCTTTATTAATACCCTCACGTTTCACCATCTCCTGTTTCAGACCTGTTCTCTCTCTCTCTCTCTCTCTCTCTCTCTATAGCAAGTTTAAAACCAACAACCCAAAATCCAAACCCAAACCCACACCCCATTCCTCAAGGTCTCGTCTACTGCCGCCTCCACACTGGCTCTCCCAACCATGGAAGCTTTCAGCCTACTCAAGTTCTGGCGACTCAACCCCACCGACACTCCCTCACCCGCCGTCGACCTCGACGCCGACGCCCCCATCCAGCTCGTCGAATCGGACAGCGAGTCCTCATCCTCCGAGGACTCCTTCTTCGACCTCGAATTCACTCTCCCAGGCCAAGACTCACGCGACGACTCACCCAAAAACAACGACGTTGACTCCGCCTCCGATTTCCTCGAATCTCCCAACGACGGCTTCTGCAAATCCGACCCGAACTCCAAGCCTCAGTCCCCCATCTCGTTCCTCCGATCCCCTCCCAAGTTCAGCGTCCTCATGTTTTTCAAGAAGCCCAAACTGGACAAAATGGAGACCGCAACAACCCCCGACGCCTCTCCGCTGACCCCGAGCCGTTTCGCCGTCAAATGCGACGTCGAGGAGTTCCCTATCTGGTCGCTGCTCAACAGGGTGAACAGTTCCAGGACCAAATTCGAGAAGAAAGCCTCGGAAGACGACTCGTCGAAACGGGCCGGAAAGGGTGGGGTCCAGAGGTACTTAAAGCTGATCAAGCCTCTTTACGCCGGGGACGCGAAGAGGTGCGGCGATGAGGTCAAGGTTTCGGCTGCTGCGGATCCGACGTCGTCTCCGGCCTTGGCGCGTACGCCCAGCAAGCAAGGAGAGAGGAAGCAGGGGAGCAAGACGGCGTCCCTTCGGGTGGCTTGTAAATTGGGGAAGAGCCGGTCGGCGGCAGGTGGTGTCGCGCCGGTGCCGGGGAGTAAGAGTGATGATTCTCTGGTGCTGCATAACGATGGCATCCAAGGCGCCATTCTTCATTGCAAGAGATCGTATAACTCCCCCAGAGGTACATAAAAATTACTACCAATAATAACAGTAGTCAAGTATTTTTTATAATGATCTGTCTAGAAATTCGTGAAAGTATAAACTTTAGTCGATTGGCTCAGTTCTGCTTTCTTTTTAAATCTTTATTTTTAAAAAGAAGATAATTTTAAGTTCAAATATAATGAACATGAAAAATAATTTTTTAATTTTTTTTGCACTTTTTAAAATATCTCATTGAGATCTATCAAGTGAGACTCATATTGGTAGAAAAAGTATTTGCATAAACACATTATTTTTAAGTTTGAAATTAACTTCTCTTTTTTAAAACTGGAACACCCCTTAGTTTAGTGAGAACCTAATCCGTGAAAACATGGGAGTAAATATTAGTTCTAATTTCCTTTAAAATTTTTGGGATTGTACTAATTTGGTTAGTTTAATTTTTGCTGACAGATTTTTCGCCGCGGTCGCGATTCGCTAGCGAAGCGTCGGACGAGATCTCGGGGAGTTATAGGAATTCCAGCGAGGATGATGAGAAGGAAAGAAGCAGCAGCATTTGAACGAAACTCTGTTTCTTCAGATTTGTGCACAGAAACATGGCTCGTAATAGTAAGAAGAAAGAAAGAAAGAAGCGGGAAAGTGTTTAATTAGTTATTAGAAGGCTTAAGATCTGACTAACAGTGTGTTTTAGTAATGCTGAAGGTGAGATTAATCCCTGTTTAACGTGGAGTTTGTTTTTGTACACGTCATGTTGTACGCAAGCGAGTTACCTTTTGTGGGAGTATGGTCTATTTTGTAAAGAAGAAAAATAGAGGTTCAGGTTTTAGGATTTGTTTGTTTGTTTGTTAAGTCAATGTAAAGCTAGTGATCAGATCTTGGCATATCACAATGGGAACCGATCGAGGATTATGTCTGTCTGAGATTAATTATGGTAATGTCTCTGATTATGTCTGGGATTAATTATGGTAATGCCTCTGAAATATTCCTTTGTGTGTTTTTGGCATCTTGTGGCCTTCCTTCAGAGTTTTTAATCACATGTTGAAATGAATAAAAATACAATTTGTGTTACCTCGCTAAATCTAGGAAAATGCTACCATATAAGGTGATAAAGTGCTTTGACTCAAAAGGTGAAATAAAGTAGCGTGTGGAATGAAGTTGGAAGAGTGTCTATAAACTGAGTTAAAACGGGCATTACTTGATTGGCAAAACTTGATGTTGAACATAGTTATGGATGCCAAACTAAAACGTTAGGTTCAAGAACCTTGCAAATTTGAATACCATCAAATGTGTGTTTTACTAACTAAAATAAGTATTGCGAGACAATAATCTGTTTCGTAAAATGAAAAATAAGTATTTAAAAAATAAGTATCTACCCAGAACAAGACCTTGGTTTGTATTATAGGTAGTTTTGACGGGAATCTTTTTCTAGTCTCTTTTGGAACCCATTTCAATAATCGATTTTGATCACGTTGTAAATAACAACAAAAAGCATAGGGGAGTGCCAAAATCAATCCCAATGGCACTCCCCCTAAGGAGCGTGGTTATCAATTTGAAGAGTGCCAAAATCAATTCTCAAAGCATAAATGTGGTTTAACATTGTGCTAATTGTGTATCTACCAATATGTGATCGGCACACAAAACAGCTCAAATCTAAATTCCGCTGGGAATTTCGATCCAATATGCATAAACCAATTTTGATTTGTTTTGGTGTTCGGATCACATATTGATAGATATTCAATTAACATGAATTTACATCACACCAAAGCATTTTCGGTCAAATCTACGATACGGGAAAAAAAAAAAATCATTGATTAGGGGCCAATAAGGAGCCAAAAAACGACTAACACCACGGATTGCAATTTTCGGCAAAATGCCAACAAGCTGATCAATGTATTTGAATATCTAGTTTGATTCTCATCCGAGGACATAATTTTCCGGTCAAGCCGGCAGTTGCAAGACTTCTTGTCGCAAAATTTTCCAGTGCTGAAATCGTTTAATCAAAGCTGATCATAAAAATAATCCAAACCCTTGACCGCTCAACCAAAAAAGCGAAAAGAAAACCCCCTTTCTTAGGGCATTCGCATCAGCCTCGCTAAATTTTGGACCAAATTATTCCTCAAAAATCACTTTTCTGGAGTACTTTAGTTAGTCACTTTTTCAAAATTACATAAAATCAGACTCTTTACTCTCATTCTCTACTCAATTAAATATTCAAACACTCCCAATAAATATTTAAAGTGGTGGATTTGCCTCCCATGCATTCAAGGCATCGTAATATATTATAATAATTTACTATCACGTAGCACGGGAACAGTGACTAGGCAAAGAAAAAGAGCCACTGTAGGAAATGTAAAAATTTGTCAAGTGGTCCCCACATTTGAAGAGTCTGATGCAAAGCCATTTTCTCCCTTTGGCTCGCTCAAGTAGCGTACAGTACAGGGCAATTTGCCTTGTTTGATGTGGATGCTCTTATAAGCAAAAGAGGAGAGAGAAAAAGAAGGGGGAGAGTGGAGATGCCATTAAGGATAGAGACCTCAGATCAGTAGGAAAATCTTTGCCGGCCAGGCTACGGCATCTCACGAATGAACGTTATTGCTTCGACGCTCGACAGGCACAACTGCACAAGCAAGGCCAAACTAATTACTAATAATGGAACATCAGAGATCACTCAGATCAGACACTGTACATTTGAATTTCAAAGTTTTGAAATTTATGTTTCGGTGTAAGTCAGGCGTTGAAGAAAAAATGCAAGGGTGACTCATAATGACGCTCCGGTTAATGCCAAATGAAAAATTATGCTCCAGGTCCCGCATTGGATTCCGATTTGGACCCTGCGATTAGGTTCCGTTCTGTTAAGGTTGTTATTTATTATAATAATTATTGATTTTTTATTTTACGAGATAAGTCATTCTCTTATATTATATCATTTTTAATTTAAAAAATAAATATTTATTTTAGTTAATGAAATAAAAAAGAGTTCTCCCTCTCAATCTCTCATACTATGGAGTATCAAAATAATGTTTTATATTCAAAAAAATGAATTTAGAGGATGTTTCTATTCATCTCGACTCCAAAATTTGTATTTACCATCTTTATTGTTTTCTTGTAATATATTCAACATGGATCTTATTTTAAAGATAATATTCAGACTTTTTCGATAATATTAATGTTACATAATTTTAGGAATTAAAAGTTATTTGCATTTGAAGGTTAAAATCTTCATCCTTTCAATTTTCAAATAGAGGAACATCCTCTCCATTCTCTAAACATAGAGGACCAAAACTCATCCTCTCAACAAGAAAAGAGATATAGAGGATGGGTTGGAGTTCTCCCATACTCTTAAATGGAGTCTTAGAGCATGGATTGGAGATGCTCAATTTTCCTCTAGTACAAAAAGTTGGACGCTTAAGCTATATAGCCAAGGATGGAAAGAGAATCAACGAGCGAACTAGATTTGATATCTTCTAAAGATGCCTTTAAGATGATCAACTAAGCTTATATGGTTGGCCTTTGAAAATACTGTTTTTGATTCGACTTCGTCTTGCTAGTGAAGTCGTGGGATCGTATATCCAATTCTATCTAAACCACACAATACAAATACATAGAAATTTGTTTTGCGAATTTTTTTAAGATGTGTTTGAACTTAGGGAAAGAAATATAAAGGAATTTTTTTTTCATAATTTGATTTCTAGAGAAAGAGAATAAAAAATTAAAAAAAACAAGTTCGATATTATTATTTTTTTATCAATACTTTTTTCCTTTTTTTTTTTTCTCACATCCTCGCTTTCCAAACAAAGACTTGATCCCAATTCCCAAAGGAAGACCAGTCCTCATAACTGAGGCAAACCGTGCAATGATGAAAAACTGCAAAACGATTGCTGCCATCGGGGGGATGCTTACGTCCCAACGGCAGACATCGAGCCGTGCACCAACCGCGAAATGACATCAGCTCCACCGAATAAAACTCCACCGCAACAGGACTCCACAGGATTCGATAGGGTCTCGTCAAATCACTTCCCAGATCCCCCTCATTATTACTACTACTACTCCTACGGGGAGCTGTTGCCTGTTGGCCTTTGAAGCTTGAACTACCCACCAGGAAAAGATCCTCTACTACCATACTCACATTGTCCAATGGGTCCTTTTAGAAACCAAAACTCTATTGAGGAAAGATTATTAGGCTCCGTTCCAGAAACGGAATAAGCTCTTCTTTTTTGTCCAATAAGAAGGGGAGTTCCTGAAAAATAAGAAGGCTTGGAAGAATTTATATAGGTTCCATGAGGGCCGGCGGAGAGAAATCGGTCCGGCGGCCGCGCCAGGCCGTCTCCGGCCACCGGACGGCCGATCCGAGCCGTCCAAAAATTCTAAAAAAAAAACCAAGGGGCTAATGCGGGAATCAATGGCATCCGAGGTGTGTAGGGTGCTTGATCCGAGCACCCCTTTTCCGTTAACATATACTTCATATGTTAACGGAAAAGGGGTGCTCGGATCAAGCACCCTACACACCTCGGATGCCGGTGCGGCCGCCGGACCGATTTCCCTCAGCCGGCCCTCATATTGGTAAAAACAGTCTTCTTTTTGTAAAGGCAACTTCAAGCTCAAAAATCATGTGTTTACGCAAATAATTTTCCTATCACAATAGATCTTGTTTGATAGATCTCATTGAGATCTTTAATACGGTGAAAAAAAAATTAAATTTTTTTTTTCATTTACATTATTTTTGAGTTTGAAAATGTGAAAGAAACTTTTTGTTTGAGAAAAATAAGAAGGATGGATTATTTTTGAATGAGAAGTGAAGGAAATAAGTACTTATTTTTTAAGAAGGTTTCCGGAACGGAGCCTTACTCTACTACGGAGTATAATTTATTGCTTATTTTCTTTATTTTTTTGTATTTTACGAAGGAATTCATCGTCTTTTTAGAAATTTGAAGCTTTTGGGTCTTTAAAAAGATACGATTGGCCTCTAAAAGGTTCTTTATAAAGTACAAAAAATTGGAAAAAAGATGAGAAATTACGAAATCTCCCACCAATATAGAGATTTTGGTCTCTAAAATGAAGATATAGAGCTTGATTCGAGACGCTCTAATAAATCATCACCGTGCGGCTAAAACTACATTGAATGAGGGAAGTTTCCTTAAAAGTGCTAAAAATACTCCAAGTAAAAGTAATTTTTTTATTACGAAGTAGAAAGAGAAAAAATACTTGCACTACCTTTGGAAAACTACATGTAAGATATTGACACGTAACGATATCTGGGTACACAAGAGCGATTTCCTTAATTCCTTCACCACCAATATAGACCATTGACTTTGTGACATTGTTATGTGGCCACGCTCCATTATTTCTTACTTTGTTGTCTTTTTTTTTTTTTCAGTCATTTTTTATTTTTTGGAAATTTTGTTTAATTTTTTATTGTATTTTTTGGGTAAGAAATTCGTCTTTGATAAGATTAATCACGAAAGTAGTAATGTGGAACGAAGTTGAAGAAAGTTCGTAGAAGACGCAACGTCTTTAGACAAAACAAAAAAGCGTTGTTTCGTAGGAGTAGTATTTTTTTTAAGAAAATGATATCCACTCCCTTTTATACCATCCGCATTACTTTTTTGTCATTATCCACATGAATTTATTATTTTACTCTTGAATGTATGAAAAAGTAAATTGAAAAATGGCAAGAAAGTAAATTCATGTGGACAAGGACAAAAAATGAATGTGGATGGTAAAAAAGGGAGTGTGGATATCAATTCCCTTTTTCATCTTTAATTATTATTTTCGTTTTTGGTCATAATTATTTATTTTTAAGACTCCTCTAGTTGCTACACATGATTAATCCAAAAAATATACAACTCAAACCAAGAAAAATTCAAAAAACAAAAACAAACAAAAAACGAAAACGAAAAAGACAAAAAGAGAACTGAATTTGTGTCGGTTATTTGAAAGAGTCTTTCAATTGATGGTGGACCGTCAATAAATTAAAGAAAATGATAAAACATACCAACTTCAATACATTTTTTTTAATAAATTCTTAAATCCTATTTACAAATTTTTGTACATTTTTTTGTATATTTCTATATAATTTTTTAAACAGAATGACAATCCTCTGGATTGTTTTTTAGAATTTCCCTATTCAAATTGGTCTCACATCAAGTTTGAATAACTGAACAATGTTTTACCTCCGTTGAATTTGAAGATTTCGCTTTCTAATGAGAAACATTTTATACAGTAACTTAGGCCATGTTAATGTCTTAAAAGTCTATTTTATCTCTCTGGCACTTAGAAAAGTTGTCCAATTTATATAAATGTTTTCTATATTGATGAACTAGACAAACAAATGTCTATCCCATATGAATAGTTTACGAAATGAAAAAGGCTGCTGATTTTGCCACTCTCTTTTTTTGTTAACGCCACTCTCCTGCAAGTGTATTTTTGGTGTAAAAATACATTTGCAGGGGAGTGGCGTTAACAAAAAAAGGAATGATAAAATCATTTCCCATGAAAAAAGAAGAAGCTATATTGAGAACTTTTAAAGCATGATCTTTTTAGAAGTTTAAATTTCTACAGACGATAAATACTGAAAAAAAAAACTAATCTCATTCCGAACGACTTAAAACAATGATAAAAAACAGAAGTGAATTTTAAAAATGGAAACTTCGCCTTCAGAGATAGTGAATCAGATATTTTCGTTGACACAGATATGTCCGGAATGATGCGACAGCATTAACCACATAAAAAATTATTGCATTCGCCTGCAGGAGACAACTTCAGACTTTAGCGATAGTGAAACATATTATGTTTTTAAACACATGTGACACAGATATGTTCGGAATGATGTGACAACATTAATCACATAATAAAAAAACCTAATGCATTCGCATGCACGAGACGAATTCAGACGCATCTGTATCCGAACGAGCGTGCAAATTACATTTGCGCACTTAAATAACATTGCGAAAAACGTAAGCCTTGTAAAAAGGGGGGGAAAAAAAAAAATTTATCAAGGTCCTCGGACGCAGGAACAAATTTGTGCGTGTCTGTTCAGACACCTCAAGGGGAGATGTACCATGAACCCAGAGATGAAACAGAGACCCGACACCGTTTCATCGTCCCAAGACATCACCATTAGTTCATTAGATTAGATTTTGATGTGTGTCCCTTTGTTCCTCTTCTGTCCCCCAGAGGTCCTCTTCTCGCCGCGAGCTATGGGGGGATTGTTGGTCCTTTCTCCGGTATTGAAAGATTTGGTTGGGAAGGAATTTGTGAATTCAAGGGGGACGCAATGATGGAGAAACATTTATCTGATTTGAGTACTTTGAATCTATGCCTTATTTGTGGTGGTGTGTATCTCATGTGCCTTAAATAATTGGTTTAGCAAAGACATAAAAAGTGCTTTTTTCCAAGCCCACATTTGACTCTTTCCTCACATACGTTTGTGCAGGGTCAAAGTCGTTTGCCCTAATTTTCTTGTCTAAATCATTAGTAATTTAGTGTTATTATAGTTGGGTTTAGGGCTGTAAATGAACTGAGCCGTTCGCGAATTGTTCGAGGCTCGGTTCGGCAAGAGCTCGTTTGAGTTTGATTCGGCTGCTAAATGAACTGAACCTGAACCTCAATTCTAGGCTCGTTCCGTAAATGAGCCGAACCTGATCCTAACGGTATTTAGCTTGGTTAGGCTCGCGAACATATACTTAAATTTAATTAATAATTCAATAGGGGTCTATTTGTAAATATAATTTTTTTTAAGGTTGTATATATAATTCAATACTAATTTTTCTCCCAAATTCTATACGATCAATGAGAGAGTTTCGGTTCGCTTGAGTTTAATGAGCCGAGCCGAACCAAACCCGAGTCTTGACGAGCTCAATTCGAGCTTAGATTCGGCTCGGCTCGATTCGTTTGAGCTTAACGAGCCAAACTCGAGCCAAGATGTTCAGGTTCGAATCGAACCCGAGCCGAACCCGAGCCAGAATAGTACCTTAACGAACCCAACCGAACCGAACCCGAGCCAAACTCGATTCGATTTGTTTACAACCCTAATTGGGTCACTAGCTTGGAGATTTATAACAAGGGAAAGTTTCAAAAAAAAAAAAAAAATCCCCTGAATTTATACCTTAATGTCTCATAAACACCTGAACTTTCCTCTATTTCAATGGAACACCTGAACTAATCAGACGTTATTAAGTTGGGCAGCCGATGTGGGCTCCTTAACTTCCCATTTAAAAAAGCATGTCTTCATATTTTTGTTGAAAAATTATGGAGTAGTATTTTCTCTTTCTGGACAAGGCAAATTCTCTTCTGTTTACCAATCTAGGGGAAAGGAGTTGGGGGTTGGTGGGATTTGAACCTTTCACCTAAGGTGAAGACTATAGGGAGCCTACCACTTTGGTGCACATCAGTCTGTGAAAAATAAATTTTCCTTTAAATGATGCGAAAGACGGTGCTGTGAGTGACTACAGTTACTGGGCCAAAAGGACGTTAGATTTGGAAACTGGGCTTGTATGAAGTTAAAGGGCCCATACTCTGTTTTGTACTCTCTATTTTAAATGGGCTGGCAATCAAATTCCAGCAATATTACTAAACAACAAATGTGTCCTAGGTTCAATCTCTGTCCTTGACGGTAGGGGTGAGCATGGTCCGATTTGGTTCGGTTTTATAGTAAACCAAGAACCAAATCAATACCTACGGATTATGAATTTGGGGAACCAAACCAACCCACAAATTCCATAGAACCAAACCAAACCAATCCAAACCATTAAAATACGGTTTGGTTTCGGTTTTAAACCACGGTTTGCTTTGAACTAAGCTATCATCTTAAAAAAAAATTAAAATACATAAAATTATGAAGATAAATTAAAAGAAAACTTGTATATATTAAAACCAATTCCATTCAAATTACCAAAACACACTAATATCAACCAACTTATTAAGAGTAGAATATCAACAATTGTTAATTTCAAGTCTTAAACTCAGAAAATGAAATAGTGGTAATTCATTTAAGTGAACCAACTAAGAATACCAACTACTAAATATCTTGACAAGGAAGGAAAACTAAATATTGCGGTAGATTAATAGGATCAATAAATTAGAAAAGTAATTGAGTAAAGCTCCCATAATTAAATTATATATATAACTATAAATATATATGTATGTATGTATTGTGCGGTTTGAATCGGTTTGGAACCATAACCATAAATGTGAATCCACAAACCGAACCATATAATGCGGTTTCTAATTTTTTTAAACCATGACCAAACCATACTACTAAAAAACCGAACCAAACATTTCGGTTTGGATTGGTTTGGACTGGATTCACGGTTTTACGGATTTTTTGCTCACCCCTACTTGACGGTGCTCTTATTGGGCTTTCCGTACCGAGGAGTTTTTCAGTGCCGAGTGGGTTTTGCCTACGTGGTATCCGCTCGGGGCATCTGAGCCGTCCGATATACTTTTGGACGGCTAGGATTGAAACCTCTCTCTTCTCTCATCCCAACACTCTCTCTCTCCTTTTTCTCTCTCCAAATCTGAGCCGTTCAAACACGCAATGGACGGTTTGGATGCGGGAGCGGGCACCACGTGGTACCTGCTCGGCACTGAAAAATTTTCCTTCTGTACCACAGGACGCAACAAAGAAAATAACGTTTCCTTCTCCCGGACAATTTTTTCTTTCTTTCTTTTCTTGGGAAAATGACGATCTAGGATGTGTTTTGATAATTAATACCACTTGTCAAGGACAAGCTACGAACATTTGTTAATGCTGTCCTTGACGGGTATTAATTATTAAAACACGTCATTGACCGTCATTTTCCCTTCTTTCTTTCTTTTGTTTTCGTCCATTGTAACTTTTATGTATGTATGTTATTTTTGGTATCCTTTATGGAATTTCGATTATCGAAAAATCGACAATGCTCTGTAAGCTCAACAACGCTATGATTCACCGGCCTCATACGATCAGCCTTATATGACAATGCCAAACAGACTATCCATTTGCGGAGTTGTGTATGTGAGAGCCCATGATGGGGTGACAATCCCACGTCGGCTAACTTGGGGAAGTAAGAATAGTATAAAATGAAATCCGATCAGCTACTGTATAATTTGAGGTTAACTTTTTGAGCCGCGTGATTAGACGAATGGTTAATAGGTCAGTTGGGGCGGGTTGTTACAGTGTATGGGAGGCCGCTGGACCTTGGACCTTTTTTTTTTTTTCTTTAATAGTTTCGCATGCGAAATTTTTTTCCCGACCAAACATATCCTATTGTACCTACTACTAGTTTAGGGCACAGGGGATGACAAGGGGGGGGTTTGAACCCTTGGCTGGAGCAAGGAATATAGGACGCTCACCACTTGATTGTCACTCTGTTTGCCACATGCAAAGCGAAATTACACTCCCTATTAGGGAAAAAAAAAAATAGAATAGCACTGTCACATTCACTTTAAAAAATTTCTTCTTAAAACAAAACAAAAAGGGACAAAAAATAAATAAATCATATTTTGTGATTCTTATAGTCAGACTATTTTTAGTGTACTGAATTAAATTCTCAACTCCAAAAGTTTATTTTTGTCGCATTTTTTTTTTCTTTTAGTTCGGCCCCTCCCACGCACGGATCTTGGCTCCGCGACTGGAACTATCATCGATTGATCGATGGGAGTTGGTCATGGATTGCTGTCAGCCCCAATCTTTACAATTATTCATATTCACCCATTAAGGTTGTGGACACCGGACAACCATTTCATATTTGGAGCCAAATAGACTCATTAGTGGCTAAGACTCGCATGTGATTGTGTTTATACCCGTTTTTGGCACCGCGGATCGGGCCAGCCGTGATTGGATTTTTGATTATTAATTCCTTAATTAATTGGGCCGAGAGGTGTGTAATTAGTTGGGTAATTATTGGGCAATGGGTTTTTTCCCATTTGGGCCCAAGGATATGCGGCCCACGGTTGCAAGATTGGTTTTGTTCGGCCCAGAAGGCAGCCCACGGTCGAGCCCGCGAGGAAATGAATTAATTTGGTCCACTTGGTTTTGCCCACGGTTGAGTTTCAATGGGAAACAATAATCTGGTGCAAATGAGTTGGTCCCCAATTGTAGGAAGCAGTTACCATTTGGTGGCAGTTGATATTTGAAACACAAAGGGCCAATTGACCAAGTCAATTGGCCATGTGTTGCAGGAAGCACAAAAAAGGGAGGAAGTTGGAAGATATTTCTACCAAGGAGTGGGACACATGTCAACCAATGAGAGACCCACTACCCATGATCTATTTTCAACTGCCCTCAACTTCTGAAAACTGCCCACTACCGTGCATGCACAAAAGGTGGAAGAGATCATGGGACACTTGGCAGCCATAGAAGCAATGCAGATTTTCGGATTCAGGCCTGAATCAGATGCTGCTGGCCCTATAAATAGTAGTTCACAATGTTGAAAAAAGGGTCCAACACCAATCAAGCTCAACGCTTAAAGCGAAGCAAACACTTTACTACTTTCAGCAAAGTAGATTATCGAGTACTACGTGCTCAAACCCCATTCAAACACACTTCTTCAAGTTGTTTGGATCTTTTACTTTCATGTACCAACTTTATTATCCCGGTGTAATAGAGTTTACGTTTTCACGTTTCTACGTCCATTTCCTATACGACTAGGAAATATTAAGTCCACAACCGTGTGGCAAACCACGAACCGCTCTGTGATCTTTAACCTTTGGGTCACACACGATCGTTCTTACGATAGAAGTCAAGATTCACGGGAATCTTCACAAGAAGTTAGGCGCTACAAGTCTTGGCACGCCCGCGCTCATCGCATCCACACCTTGTGTGCTAAAAACGAGAGTTTTCAGATTGGTAAAGGTCTTGTGAACATTATCACTCGAATGAATTGACATGCTAATTATAGAGATAAAATGGGGGACCAGGCTCTCCCGCCTAGTCTCCTTACTTCGAGTCTGGTCCAGTTTAAGTCATTTGTGGGCCCTTTTAGGATCCACACCAATGATCGGAACCGTCCACTTTCTAGAGTTCACGGAAAACATCGACCACGCCAAAAATCACCTCGATCGAATACCGTTGGATATGATTTCGAAATGCATTAAGCTCGTAAAAAATTTGTGCAACAATGGATTGCAACTCATTTGAAACAATTATCTGTGAATAAAAATAGTGCGCAACAATGGATTGCACCAAGTTGACACAATTATCTAAATATTAATGAATTTCGATATCATTTCAAACGATATCCGATTAACATTGGTTTTTTGGCGTGGTTGATGTTCTCAGCGAGCTCTAGAAAGTGAACGATTCGAATCATTATTATGGGCTCGGAAATTGCCCACAAATGCTACAAACTGGAGAGGGAGACCTGGGAGAGTAAAAGACTGGACAAGAGCGGGGTCCATGACGAAGGAAATGAAAAAAAGGAGCCACCCAAATTAGGCCGCCTTTTGACTGATTAATTATTTCAAAGTTTCCAGTCATTTTCCTCTACTGTTCTAACCCCTTAATTTTGACTAGTGCTCCCCTTGACTACTGTTATCTTGACTTTCATGACTTAGGTGTTGTAGATCACAAAAGGGAAAAACTCCGTGAATAAGTTATTACATAGCTTCGTTAATAGATTATTTTTAATTCGATAATAGATTGTATTTAATTCTGATCGTCCAATAATCTATTACTGGTAATATATTGTTTATAATCCAGATCGTACGGCCAAAATTGAGTGTTTCTGCGAGTAACGAAGTCGTGAATAAGTTATTCTACGCTCGTTGTGACTCCCCGACATAGTATTCGTTAGCATATACTAGAGGAAAGTGACTATAATTCACATGAGTCACATACAATCCAATTAATTCTTCCATGTCTCATTTGTAGTCGGTCGACGATTCATATTTTAATTGATCAAATCAACATTTTCAAAATAAATATTCACTTTGATATATATATACTCTGTAAATATTACCTTTTCAGTTACCGATTTGCAATATTCGAAAGGATTGATGAGCCTTTTAATTTAGGTTACATTGCAGCACAACTATATAATGAAGCACAAAAATCGAGACGCAACCAGTGATTTTGAACGCGGAAAACATCATACTAGTATATCTAAAGGGGATAATCTCAAAACGAATACATAATCAAAACATATATCTCCCAGAAAATAACCAAAATTTGTACTAGCAACATACTACTCCGAACACAGATAAATATCTTAATCTACAGTCCCTGCGCAGAACACAGATAAATAGATGCTTATTACTTGCACTTGATGTTCTCGAGCATCTGAGTCGAGGTATTGGCAACCATGGTGCAATTCATGTTCACGGCTTTCTTTTTCTTGAAGATGAGCATCAGCTCCACCTTCCCGCTCAATCTAGCCGTGCTCGTCAGATTCAAAGTATTGCCCGATAGATTGGCAGATGAGAGTTCCACTGGGACATTGATCTTTTTGGTAGATAGGAAATTGGCTTTCGACTTGGGAATAAAGGCACTCCCTACTTCAATACCATTGTACTGGAAGTAGACCGTGGTGCTGTCGTACTTGTACGGACCGAAATTGGTGTTCTTGACCCCGAATTGAGCATTCAGGGTAAATGAAGTGGTGTTCGTGACCGTGTTAATCGAAGAAGAAGAGCGGACCCGGAATTTGGGAGTCTTTACTTTCATCACGGTTAACGAAAACAGGACTATGATGGCGGTTTGGAACACCACAAACGCCGCGAAGTATATCAGATACTTCTTCCGCTTCTGGCGGCGGAGCTCCCCCGGATCGGCCGCCTCGGCGTCGCTCCGGGAGTATGCGTTCATGGGTGCCAGGGGAGAGGCTTGGCGGTGCTCCCTCTCTGACATCATTGTGTTGAATTCTTTTGAGAGAGAGAGAGAGAGAGAGAGAGAGAGAGAGAATTGACGGGAGAGGTGGTGGAGATGGAAGGTTTGTGTGATGTGCTGATTTATATATGTATGTGTGGACATTCTGGTGGCTGGAAAAAGGAGACCAGCCGGGGGTGGAATTTTGAATATTTCCAAAGCCAAACGCGTCTGATGGCCTGTGGTTTCTAGACGTTCGGGGGGGTTGTTTGGATACGACATTTATCAAATGGCGCGTTATATGGATGCTTCTCCAATGATGCTGGATACGACCGTACGCTGTGCTAATACGTTATGAACCGTACGTTGTCCCAAATCACCCTAAATATGGCTAATTGTGACCCTGTTTCTTTCTTTCTTTCTTTCTTTTTTTTTTGGGGTGTGCCGCGCTTATTTTCTTAAAGTTCAGATGAATTTTTACATTTTTTGGATTTTGGGATTTTGAAACTCCATGAGGGAATTATAATGGTATCATTTTCCTATAAGGAATGGTTTTCCAAGGAATTATATACAATTGCTCGTTTACTATAGTACTCTCTCAATTATGATATCACATAAAAAATGGCATCTGCATTTTTTTAAGGTGTAAGTATACGGAGACCCCCTCAACTATCACATTTTTTCACCGAGACCTCCTAACATTTAAAATCGCCCCTAGAAACTCCCTCAATTATAACTGTTAACCAATTAACACCTTTATGTCAAAAAGATTGATAATATAAAGGGGTCAACTTGGACAATTTTTTTTAATAAGGGGGTCGGTTTGGACGATTTTTAAGGGGTAGAATCGTCATTTCCTCCTCATTCCGTTAACAGAGTTAGACAATTTTTTATTTCATGTAGTTGAGGGGATCTATATGAACGATTTTAAACGTTAGAGGGTCTTCATGAAAAAAAAAAACCCATAATAAAAGAAGTCTTCGTGTACTTTCACCTTTCTTCAACTACCCGTCAGTATGAATACAACATGGAAAAGGAAAATCATGTTTCCAGAGAACCTATGTATACCAAAGCAACAAGGGAAAATAACTTATAAAAAAGAATGATTTGTAGAGAATAAAGGGATCAATATATATATATATTTTTTACTGTTGACTACTTTTATTGAAGGAGTGATTTCTTTACAAAGTAGGAATGATTTTTCTTGCATCATATATCTTCCATTCATAAACCCTAACAAATTCGTACACCGATCAATTTCCATCCTCGTGCACCAACTTGCTTGCTGTTGTAAGTTAAATTTTTTTATTTCGATTGGTTATTCAATGTTACAGGATGGATAAGAATTATCCTTTCAATTGAAAAAGTATAAAAACTGGATATGTTTCCAACTTCTTTTCCTTAAAAATTGTTTTTTTTTTTTTTTAAACTTTTAAACTTTGTCTAGTCTAGATGTATTCAAAAAGTAAAAGGTCTTCAAATTTTACTAAAAAACTTTGACTTAAGATGAAAAAATACCCAAATTAACCTGCATGTACAGATTTTGTGTCTAAAAAATTCATCTCCAAATACACAACCACACATAGATAGATCTTTTGTAGGAGTAGGAAACATTTGAAGAAGACTTTCATATATATATATATATATATATATATATTTATCCGCATTTGGAGAAGACTTCTTTAATTTCCTCGTTCGCCATTATCAACAAACAAACATGCCTCGTCGGAAATCAGGAAGGAAGAAACCGCATGCAAGCTGTAAATTAAAACTACTTCTTGCATTTACAATACCTTTTCTCGGGAGGAAAGTTTTTTCATTCCGCCAGGATGCATTTTCAAAAGAGATTAAATTCTTTACACTGCCGGTGTAAACATTTGTTTCCTTTAAATCAATTATATTGCGTCACGTCGCCATGTTTTATTGATTGATACCACTGTTTTGCAACGTGGCGCAATATAATTGATTTGGAGGAAACAAATGTTTACACCGGCGGTGTAAAGAATTTATTCTCTTTTCAAAATTGAAGTAGACTAGAGATATATTGACCGATGCAATCCAAGAATCTGCGTTTAAGAGGGAATTTTTTGTATTCTCATTATGCATTCTCAAAACTAATTACCCCTCTTACTTCATTCTGAAGCAAGCCAATATTTTAAGTACTATATGAAAATATAAGAATTTTAGTTTATTATTTCAAAATTAGTATTTTACAAAAAAACTTAGTTTCACTTTTTGCTTTAATTGCCTATAATATTAGGTTTTCTTATATATTTAGGTTGATTCTATTTTCTTTTTTATTCTCAAAACTTACATTTACTTTTCACTATTAATTTTCCTTCTGCAATATTTCTAGGGTAGACTGCTATAATTATTTCTAGGGTAGCCAGGGGAGTTTACTTTTTGATATATTGATTTACTAAGAGTCTAAAGAGGGTTTATCTGTAGGATTGTGATTTTGGCACTTCAAAAATTGATGGAGGGGCTTCAAAATTGAACTGTGTTGATACACAATACGACGTTGTTTTGGAGCCCCTCCATCAATTTTTGGAGTGCTAAAATCAATTTCCTATCTGTATTATCGTGTTTGTGATTGTCCTTATTACACGTTTATCCTTTGCTTTCATACGCTTTCCTATATCACATTCAAAGGGTTGTAAATGAATTCTAGGGAAGGTTAACATGGTCAGAAAAAAAACATCATAATCTATATTTTTAGATTACGCACAATCCAAACACTTTCACAAATTTTCGACACATTCTATGTCATATCATCCAAATGCTCTTACATATTCAAAATCTATACCATGTACAACACACAATCCATATTAAAAAGTTGCTTTCCCCTTCTCTCTCTAAACTTTCCCCTTCTCTCTCTAAACTTTTCAGTTTCCACAACCGACTGTTTTCTCAGCCTGGGGGGGGAAGGCGCCGCCTTCTCCCTCCTCCCCCCCGGGCGTTCCCCCCTCTCTCTTCAGCTCTCTTCGTTTGTCCTTTCCCGGTTTGCCTTCCGCCTGGATCGTCTTCTCCGGCCACCGTTTGCCCACTGGTAACCACATCTGGGGGTTATCAGTTGTCCTAACGGCTAGGTGCGGCGGTGTTCGGTGGAGGCGGTTCTCGGGGTCTCCATGCCGGCTGCATTGTTGGGTGCAGTCGGTTTTGTGCTTAACGGCTTGGTGGCGACCTCGTGATGGATGGGTGTTTGCATATCTGCTGTGGGCGGCGTCGGGTGGTGGAGCTGGTCTGCGTTCGTTCGTTGGTGGTGGACTTCGGCTCAGTGACGTACGGTGGCGTTTAGATGCTCGGCTTCCTGTTTTCCAGCCGTTTTATTCTCAAGACTTACATTTACATTTCACTATTAATTTTCCTTCTGCAGTATTTCTAGGGTAGATTGCTACTCCTATAATTATTTCTAGGGTAGCCAGGGGAGTTTACTTTTTGATATATTGATTTACTAAGAGTCTAAAGAGAGTTTCTTTGTATTATCGTGTTTGTGATTGTCCTTGTTACACGTTTATCTTTTGCTTTCATACGCTTTCCTATATCACATTCAAAGGGTTGTAAATGAATTCTAGGGAAGGTTAACATGGTCAGAAAAAAACATCATAATCTATATTTTTAGATTACGTACAATCCAAACACTTTCACAAATTTTCGACACATTCTATGTCATATCATCCAAATGCTCTTACATATTCAAAATCTATACCATGTACAACACACAATCCATATTAAAAAGTTGCTTTCCCCTTCTCTCTCTAAACTTTTCAGTTTTCACAACCGACTGTTTTCTCAGCCTGGGGGGGGGGGGGGAGGGCGCCGCCTTCTCCCTCCTCTCCCTGGGCGTTCCCCGTCTCTCTTCATTTGTCCTTTCCCGGTTTGCCTTCCGCCTGGATTGTCTTCTCCGGCCACCGTTTGCCCACTGGTAACCACATCTGGGGGTTATCAGTTGTCCTAACGGCTAGGTGCGGCGGTGTTCGGTGGAGGCGGTTCTCGGGGTCTCCATGCCAGCTGCATTGTTGGGTGCATTCGGTTTTGTGCTTAACAGCTTGGTGGCGACCTCGTGATGGATGGGTGTTTGCATATCTGCTGTGGGCGGCGTCAGGTGGTGGAGCTGGTCTGCGTTCGTTCGTTGGTGGTGGACTTCGGCTCAGCGACGTACGGCGGCGTTTAGATGCTCGGCTTCCTGTTTTCCAGCGGTTTTATTCTCAAGACTTACATTTACTTTTCACTATTAATTTTCCTTCTGCAGTATTTCTAGGGTAGCCAGGGGAGTTTACTTTTTGATATATTGATTTACTAAGAGTCTAAAGAGAGTTTCTCTGTATTATCGTGTTTGTGATTGTCCTTGTTACACGTTTATCTTTTGCTTTCATATGCTTTCCTATATCACATTCAAAGGGTTGTAAATGAATTCTATGAAAGGTTAACATGGTCAGAAAAAAAAATCAAAATCTATATTTTCAGATTACATACAATCCAAATACTTTTACAGATTTCTGACACATTCTATATCATATCATTCAAACGCTCTTACCAAACCAATCCGAGCCTTATGTCCCAATCATTTGGGGTCGTCTACATGAATCCACTACAAGAAAAATGAAAAGAGCTACTTTTTGGCCGGTCCTGTCTGGGTGAAGAATAGCCCACTAGGTCTTGCCCAAAGAGCCCATAGTCCAGTAGGTCCTCTTCATTATTTTGTTGACAAAAATATCCCTCGCAAAAAAGAGGCGATTTGAGAGAGACGATCTAGTCACCACCACGACCTCGCCCGCCGCCGCCACCACCACCACCACCACCACCACCACCACTACGTCACCACCACCACCACCATGCCACCGCCGCCGCCACCACACCACCACCACTACTGCCGCCACCACCACCACCACAACACCGCCACCACCACCACCACCACCACCACCACCACTACTCCCACTGCCACCATCACCACCACAACGCCGCCACGCCACCATAGCTGCCGCCACCACCACCACCACTACCGCCACCACCACTCCACCGCCACAATTAATAGTGTTAATCCGCCACGATTAACAGTGTTAATTTTCGTCTAAATTTACATCCCAATTAACAGTGTTAATCCGCCACGATTAACAATGTTAATACCAGGATTAACAATATTAATACTAGAATTAACACTGTTAATTGTGGTGGTGGTGGTGGTGGCGGCGGCGGTGGTGGTGGTGGTAGAGTGGTAGTGGTGGTCATTGTGGTGGCGGTGATGGTGGCGGCGGCGTGATGGCGGCGGCGGCGTTGGTTGTGGTGGTGTAGGAGGTTATATGGGTTCATTTATTTTTAAACGTGGGTAAAAATGTAAAATACACTCCACAGGATCTATTAGGAATTACACTCTATAGAAAAAGGATATAGTGGGCTATGAAATTGAAAAATAGGGCCGGCCCAGAATTAACTCAAATGACGAAAAAGTGGTGACGAAATTTAATTTCGTCACTGTTTTGACAACTTCCGTGATGAAATAATTTCGTCACCAATTATACTTGTTTAGTGACGAAAAAAATATTTTCGTCACCAAAGGTACTTATTTGGCAACGAAATACATTTTTCGTCGCCGAAAGCTTAAAAAAGGTGGCGAAATTATTTTTGGTCGCCAAAAATAATCATTTGGTGACAAAAAATATATTTCGTCGCCAAATGAGACCAATTTAGTGACGAAATATTTCTTTCGTCTTTGGTGACGAAAAATAATTTCGTCACCATTTTAACGCTTTCAATGACGAAAAACATATATCGTCATCAAATGGGTACCTTTCGTGACGAAATTTATGAATTGCGCTTTGTCACTAAATGTATTTCGGACATAACTCTTTACTAAAAACTCCGATTGAGATAATTCAAATTGGGTTTGAATAATAACTCAATTGCCTACAACTTTCATGTTTATCGAAATTACTAATTTTAATGTTTAAAGGTTCAAAATTACATTCGAAATATATTTTCATGCTAAACATACATGTTATATATTAGATATTTCAAATATCTACGGAAAAGTATGTGTGGTGCAGTTGGTTGGAGCTTGCGCGAAAAACTCAAGAGACTCGGGTTTGAAACCCGGCAGGAGTAAGAAAGAAGGATTTTTTTCCATATGAAAACGTCTTTTACAACGAAAAATTTCGTCAAAAAACACAATAAGCGAGGAAAATTTTTTTGTCACCAATTATTCACTTTTTGGTGACGAAATATTTCGTCATCAAAAGGCACTATAGGTGACGAAAAATAGATTTCGTCACCAGGTAGGAATTCTCGACAATCTTTAGCCGACAAATTTTTTTTCGTCACCTATATTATTTGTGACGAAAAACATTCAATTTGTGACAATTTTCATTCGTCACCCAACGTAATTTTTCTTGTAGTGATCATTTTTCTCTATTGAGCTCTGTCAAGGGCCATTTGTTCCCACAAACCTACTATACTCAAATCTTTGCGCACCACAACATCTAATGTCAATTTAGGTCGTCAATTTAGGTCTACTCCTCCCCGTAGCATTGCTACCCAAAGCTATCATATCCGCTCTCTTTACTACTGCATATCCTGGTCTACGGTAAACATACCCAAACCACCTTAGCCTATTCTCCCTCAACTTCTCTTCTATAGGTGCTACACCTACCATCTCATGAACTGTTTCATTTCTAATCATGTCTTGTCTAGTCTTACCACACATCCACCTCAACATTCTCATTTCCGCTACACTTATCTTGTTCACCTGTTGTTTCTTAATAGGCCAACACTTTGTCCCATAAAGCATCGTTGGTCTGATGACAGTTCCAAGGAATTTTCCCTTCAATTTTGTGGGTACCCTCTTGTCTATACAAACGCTCTTACATATTCAAAATCTATACCATGTACAACTCACAATCCATATTAATTCTATAGACGAAAAAAAAGAGTTGCTCCCGAAGAGTACCCCATAGCCAGTTATATGCGTCGAAGCTAGTTACAAATTAAGAACAACTTCGTCGAATGTAATAAGGGAATATGTAACTTATAAAATCAGTTACAAATTAAGAACAACTTCGCCAAAGACATATAATTCCTCTTAACTATGTGTATTGGAGTAATTCTTTTCCATATATATATATACAAATCGCTGCACAATACAAGTTGCAACCCGGGCCGGCACTGAATATACAAACGAATTTTATTCATCATTAATTAATAAGGGAATATGTAACTTTATTAATTAATTCCTTCGAAAAAATATGTAAATTAAGCACAATATTATATATTCTCCATGCTAACACACAGTAGGAGCAATGTATATATAGAATTAAACATGTACGACACTGCTCCATCCAAAATACATAAATAAATAAATAAATATACAAGTAAATTCAAACATGTATAATGATCATCACTTGCACTTGACATTCTCGAGCTCCCTGGTCGCGATCCTGACATCCATGGTGCAACTCATATCGACGGATTTCTTCTTCTTGAAGATTAACATCAGCTCCACCTTTCCACTCAATCTTGATTTGCTGGTCAGAGGCAAAACCCCAGAGTTTAGATCACTAGCCAGGTTTGTATTGACGCTTGTTAAATTGGCTGACGAGAGGTCCATCGCGACGTTAAATCTTTTGGTAGACAGGAAATTGGCTTTGGACTTGGGAACGGCGGCGCTCCCAACTTGAATATCATTGTAGTAGAAGTAAACTGTGGTGTTGTCGTACTTGTAGGGGCCGTAATTGGTGTTCTTGACCCCGAACTGAGCATTCATATTCAGGGCAAATGAAGGGTCGGTTGGCTGGACATCGAAAGTAGTGGTGAACGAAGCGGAGCGGACCCGGAATTTAGGAGTTTTGACTTTCATCACGGTTAGCGAAAACAACACTATGATGGCTGTTTGGAAGACAACAAAAGCTGCAATATACACCAACAATTTCTTGCGCTTTTGGCGGCGGAGCTCGTCAGAATCAGCCGTGGCCGCCTCGGCATCGCTCCGGGCATAGCCATTGGTGGGGGCCAAGGGATATGCTTGTTGCGTTTGCTCCTTTTCTGCCATACTAGACAATTAAGGTGATAATTTCTTAGAGAGAGAGGATAGAGATTGAGAGAGGGAGGGAGAGAGAGTTTGGTTGGTTTTGGCAAATTTGTTGTTGAAGGTGATGATGGGGAATAGAAAGGAGGTCGAGAGGTATATATATACACACGCATCATGCATGGAACGCGCTTCTGTTCAAGGCCCTTTTCTCAGTTGTTAGACAAATGATAGGAGTAATAAAAATGTTCAAAGTTGTCCATCGTTTGAAAGTTCGACACGCGCATGGACTTGGTTTTTTAGCCTCCTTATTTGTTTCGTTGGCATCCGGACCAATTTATGTACACATCGATTAATCTTTTCTCTAATTTAGTCAAAGGCAAATCATTTACGTCAGGACTAAAAAATTCGCAAGAAATTACTTTGTCGCGATCTGACCTCAAAATTCAAACGTAGTCGATTGTGTGGGGAACAAATTAACCCATCAATCAACCTAACCTGCCCTTGGGGATGTTTTTTTAGAATAAAAAATTTTCCCTTTTCCCCACCGGTTTTGGGGTACTGTTGTAACTAATTTGGCGCGTAAACTGTGTCGGAAAGAACTCGTGAAAGCACTAATTTCCAGCTTCTAGACTCGAGGGAAAAAATGGCTTCAGACTTCTTAACCATTGACAGTGGAGTTGGGGTATTTCTAGGGTGCGGGCTGCGGGGGTATTTTCGAAAGAGGTGGGATGGGAGTAGGGGTGGCAAATTGAACCCAGACCCATTAACAAACCCAAACCCATCAACTAAAAAATAGACCAAACCCAACCCATTTATTAGTTGGGTAAGAATGGGTTCAAACCCAGCTAACCCATTATTAGTTGGGTCTTAATTGGGCATCAATTGGGTCAACTTAAATGACCCAATGGATCATGAAAGTAACCCACCAAAATTTCCTTCTCTTCTCTTTACCAGATTTCATTAGGAATGAAGTCTCAACCAGTGCGGATCAAAAAAAAAAGTCTCGACAGTCAAATTCCCCTCTCTCTCTCTCTCTCTCTCTCTCTCTCTCTCTCTCTCTCTCTCTCTTATTCAACTCTTCTATGCTAAATTACACGCGTCCAAAAATGTTTTAAATGGTTCGGATTAAAAATCAATTGTGACCGGTAATAATTATTTTGACCAGACAAAATTGAAAACACATCTCATCCATCGATTGCTCGAATTGACTGGTGAAATTGCACTCCACCGTGAATAAGTTTCTCTAATGGTAGTCCAGCATAGGGTTTAGATTAAAAAGTTAAGTGACTTATTTTTTTGTCTTTATTCCAATTTTTTTGCAATTTTTTTTTTGCGTCAAACTTTTGTGACTTATTGATTCGTTTCGACGAGAGGAATCGGAAAAGTAAAAAAATTTGATCGAAACTTATAATTTTTTGAATAAAGACAAATATAAGTCAATAAGACAAAAAAATTTACTTATTCTTGTCTTTTTGAAAAAATATGAGTTTCGAACATAATTTTTTACTTTTTCGATTTTTCTCGACGAACCGAATCACTAAGTCATAAAAGTTCGACACAAAATTATCAAATACAAAAAAAAGATATATACATCTCGCAACGGGCTAGTTTTGATTCTGATTGAATGGAAATTTACAGGTACAAACAAATGTACATCTTGCAACAATTTATTATATGGAAAACCCTAGCACTTTATACAATTCCCAAATTTTACTCTGTACCTGCACCTTGAAATGTGTTTAGAGAGAGAAAATTCAACTTATGAATGGAAAGCTGGCTTGTTCGTGGCTTATTTTTTTCGTCCTTATTCAATTTTTTTCGCATTTGTTTGTTTTTCGTTAATTTTTTTTTGTAGATTATTACTTCGACATGACAGGAGGAATCTAAAAAGTAAAAAATTATGATCAAAACCTAAAAAGTAAAAATAAGCCACTTGGATACGCTACAATTCGGTAATTAAGAGCGACCAATATGGTAATTAAGTGTACAGGGGTAATCTGGTCATTTTTATAGCAGAGGGATAGTATGGTAATTGTAGTGTACATGGTATTTTACTCCTTTAAATTTACAGGGGTAATATGGTCATTTCAGTGTACATATGTATTTTAGTCATTTTAGTATATAATATGTAATTGGGCTAATGGGCGGGTCGGGTTTGCTTTAAAATAAATGGGTTGGGTTGGGTATGGGTAATTAGACTCATAATTAATGGGTCTAAATGGGTCAATGACCCATTAAAGACCCAACCCACTTGCAACTTACCCATTTTGACCCAAACCCGCCCATTTAACACCCCTAGATGGGAGGGTGGGGAAGCAATTTGCCTGCTAGATAACCTTTGATATCTGAGAAAGTCAGTTTTTTCGCTTTTTAATTTTTTTTAGTACTATGAGAAAACGGCTTCTAATTATTTGTGCTGTTTTGTTAAGAAAAAGAAATAAGATTAAATTCTTTACACCGCCGGAGTAAATATTTTTTTCCTCCAAATCAATTATATTGCGTCACGTCGCCATTTTTTTTTATTGGGACCACTATTTTGCAACGTGACGCAATATAATTGATTTAAAGGAAACAAATGTTTACACCGGCGGTGTAAAGAATTTATTCTCAAAGGAAATTCCAGAAGATGTTGACTTTACACAGCCAAACTTATTTGAACCATCAGAATAGAGAAATAAGACATGTGGTGCATTTGATCAAAAGAGTCTTCATCATATATAAAAAGCTAAGGTATTTTCTTAACACATACTTCCTCCGTTCTATATTGAGAGTCCCACTTTTTCTCTCCTACCATTTTTCAAATTAAAAAATCAACTACTTCCGTGCATAATTTTTTAAATTTTTTTGCACTGTATTAAAGATCTCGATTAGTATTTTAATTTGGTGCAAAAAAATTCAAAAAATTATACATGGAAGTAGTTGATTTTTTGATTTGAAAAATGACACGATTTTTCATGGTGGACTCTCAATATGGAACGGAGGGAGTATAAAACACTAATATAGATAGAAAGATAATAAATTAAAACATAGAAGACAAAGAGAATTAAGTGAAAGTAAATTAAATCATATGACTTTTGTATTTGAAGAATTCTCTTTTTGGTCGGCAAAAGAAATTTTTGAATAGGATACACAAAGATTAAAAAAATCAATGGCACAACAGCAAACAACACCCAAACTCAAAAAATCAGGATTTTAATTAAGACACTAACCAAAGCAACAAAACAACCAAAACCAAATAATTGGAACCCAACCCAAATGTTTGGGTACGTAGGAGCATCTCTAATGGCAAAATCCTATTTCGATCCAAATTTATTATTTTTAAAATATCCAATGACATATAGGTAAATTAATAAGAGAGAGGAGGTTATTCTCACGTCTCGGTGGCATCGTGCAACAAGAATTGAAAGCATAACACAATCAACGATGAAGCTTCGGTGACTGATCGACAGGGTTTGGATGGCTCCGGCGAACCTCTGGGCGAATATCCGACGATAGATCAAGAAGGTGGGTTGCTCCGGCGAAGGTCTCTTCCTCTCAAACCCGCATCTGTTTGGATTGTATCCGAGCAGGGCCGGCCCCGGGGGCTTGGGCAACCCCCCAGCACGGGGCAACCAAAAAAAAAAAAAAAATTAACTATTAAGTATGTATTAAATATTTAAGTTAGCGACATATATGCATATAGTTCCTTTGGCCCGGTGGAAAGGTTGGGTCTTTCCTTACAAAGCACGCGCGTTCGAGTCACAGCGTAGTGATTCCCCTTTCCTTTTTCTTCATTTATCCTGCCCTTCTTCTTCAGTTTTTTTTTTTCCCTCTGGAAGTAAATAATCCGCAAGGCAAATTATTGTTTTGTCGCTTGAATAAGAAACAGATTCTTCTTCAGTTCTTTGTCTCTTTATAGAACATACTTATCTTTTTTATTACTATTATTATTTGCTTAAGCCTCCTACTATTACTTCTTTTGGTTTTATTTTTTCATGTAACCTCTACTATTGAAAGTTAAAGGGTTTATTTGGTAAATTTTATATTTCTTTTGATTACACTAACTGATATAGATGTTAAAATCTCTACATAGGAAAATATTACTCGCTTAATTTTAATCTTATATAGTAGGCCTTTTATTTGGCTAAAAAGAATTTTTAAAAACAGTTGCTTCTACAGAGAGTAATTTTTCTTAGTTGAAATCGCATAAAAAATTACCTTCGGACGATTATGTCACATGAGAGATTAAGTGAATTGACTATGATCTCAGATTCTCAATTGAAAATGAGTATACATAGATAAGCTAAAGCACAATAACTCAATTGGAGATTTTACTTCAAGAAATGCAAGGAAAAGTGGGTTTATTTGAATCGAATCGTGGTAATCATATAGCAATATTATACCCTGAGTTACATTTTGATTTTAATTTTTTGATGTAATTCCAGCTAAAAGCACAATGTAACATTGATTTTTTTTTTGGACTTGTATGTCATTCTATTTTTTTTTATGATTTAATAGTATGTGAGCAACCAAGCTTGAAGTCAGGCTTGGGCAACCCAAACATCGGGGCCGGCACTGTATCCGAGAAAGGAGACGTGCTCTGTTTTCACTCTATGGCTGTCATCCTACAAATGGCAGAAATTGTAAATAAAGAAGTCATATAGCCGTTGGAAAAAACGGGGAGAGGCTTGGGCAGTCCCAGATTTGGAATAAAAAAATGGATAAAACCCAAAATGACAGGCGAAGGATTTGAGTAATGGATTGGAGAGAGATTTTTATCCAAATTTTAAATTTGAGTCTTAAAATGTATCAAAATTGACATTTTGTATTCGATCAAGATTTCGTTAGAGAGAGATGTTCTTGGTCAACAACATGTATAGTTGTGGCTAGCTCTTGAACATAAGTGTCTTTTGAAACTAATTATTACATGTCTCGAGTTTAAATTTTGTCCGTCTGTGGTGAAAATTATGGGTGCCACAGCAAGTTTAGGCTCCATGGCCACCCTGTATTTATTGGAGTAATCTTACCTCATTATCTTATTGGGCCAGCAGAGTAGTATATCCTAATAAAAAATCAGTTTTATTAGACGTCGGTACGTATATTAGAAATTAATTTTTGTTCATAAAATGAACACGATAACAAAAACACGATAGAACCCACAATAGTTTGGCAGAAAAACTCACGGTTTCCACCGCCGGTGGACATAATTTAATGTCCATGCAGTTTACCAATTAACAAGAACTGTCGCACGAGTCCTATTTGAACCCCCTTTTCTTAGAACTCAACGGTTCACAAATCAGTCAAACGAAGGGTAATAATGTATAGCAGAACTTAAGAAAAATAATTGTTGGTCAACTATTGAATGCCACGTATTTCAGCCCAGTTGTTTGAAAAGTCCCCATGGTTTTCCGGATTGGGAACGCTCTAGTGCAACTAGTGCATTATAGCGTCGATCTCATCAATCAATGGTTGCGATGTATTTTTAAACTATTACGGCTAATAAATATCTTTTACTAATAATAGATTGTTTTTAATCTGAATCGTTGATTGATGAAATCGACGGCTGCGTGCTGCCCCACACGCGCACTATACACTGGTTTTTCAATTAATATATTTGCCGAGACCTTTCCTTGTTTGGACTCGTTAGGAAATGAACTAAATTTTAACATCTAAAGATAATTTCCAAAATTCAACCCTAAAATTCATTTCACAACCTTCTTCAGTGAATATGGCACATCTAGATCAAAGATTCAAAATTGCCAACAGAAAAGAATCAACTCTGAAGCATTCGATCAAGACAGATAAATCTACCAATACAAATATATTTGATAAGCAAAGGAAAAATACAAAGAATTACCATAGCTGGGGGACCTCGCTATAATACATCAAACACAAATTGTCCCTAATATCATTATGAGAAACAAAAATACATATGGTTATAAATTAATAGAACAAAAAATAATTTCCAAAGCACACTCGTAGCATAAGAAACTATCATTTGCAGGCGACATTCAGGAGCTCTCTGGTCCTGGTATTGACATCCATGGTGCAATTCATATTCACGGCTTTCTTTTTCTTGAAGATGAGCATCAAATCCACCTTCCCGCTCAATCTAGCCGTGCTCGTCAGAGTCAAAATCTCAGAATTCGAAGTATTGCCCGATAGATTGAGGTCCACTGGGACACTGATCTTTTTGGTAGATAGGAAATTGGCTTTCGACTTGGGAATAACGGCACTCCCAACTTGAATACCATTGTAGAGGAAGTCGACCGTGGTGCTGTCGTACTTGTACGGACCGAAATTGGTGTTCTTGACCCCGAATTGAGCATTCAGGGTAAATGAAGTGTTCGTTTGTGGGACATCGAACGTGTTAATCGAAGACGAAGAGCGGACCCGGAATTTGGGAGTCTTTACTTTCATCACAGTTAACGAAAACAGGACTATGATAAGAGTTTGGAATACAACAAATGCTGCGAAGTATATCAAATACTTCTTCCGCTTCTGGCGGCGGAGCTCCTCTGTATAAGCAGTCGCTGCCTCCGCGTCGCTTCGGGCATAACCGTTGACGGGTGCCAAAGGAAATGCTTGCTGCTGCTCCTTTTCTGCCATACTGGACAAGGTGAGAATTTCAGAGAGAGAGAGAGATTGGTTGGTTGGTTTTGGCAAATTTAATTTGTTGTTGAAGGTGATGGTGGGAAATAGGAGGAGATAGAGAGCTATATATATATACACGCACATCATGCATGGAGCTAGCGCGTTTGTTGAAAGGCCCCTTGTTATAGTTGGTAGACAAATGAAATGAGAGCTAGCAATATTGTTACGACTTAATTTTAGCGCGTAACTGTGTAGGAAAGGAAAGAACTCGTGAAAGCACTTATTTCCAGCTTCTAGACTCTAGGGGAGAAAATGACTTCTGACTTTTTTAGCCGTTGACAATGTTAGACTGTGTTTTGATATGTGACAAAAGTCAGTATTTCCGGGCTTTCATTGAACGGCATCATTTCGCATTTTAACTTTATTTTAGTTTTGTTTTCTAATCATTGTCCTATTTCTTTCTCCAGTTATTATCATATTTTTTCAATTATTAATTTCATTTCTCTCTCTATTTCCCTCTACTCATTACTCATTTCTCCAATCATTACCCTATTTCTCTCTCCACCTACTACCAAAACTAAAATAACCAAAACTAGCAAACAAACAAGGCCATAATAAGGATTGTGATTTTGGCACTCCAAAAATTGATGGAGGGGCTCCAAAACTGAACTGTGTTGATACACAAAACGACGTCATTTTGGAGCCCCTCCATCAATTTTTGGAGTGCTAAAATCAATTTCCTAACTTTAAGTTATTTGTGCTACTTTATTCATAAATGGAAATGGACATTTGGTATTCAATGAAAGTTTCAACAAGAAGGTATTTGTGCTACTTTAGTGTTTTTGTTTCTCTTATGTGTACCAAAAAAAAAAGAGTTTCAACAACCTCGTGTAGTTGTGGCTAGCTCTTGTACATAGGTGCCTTTTAAAATTATTATTGTTCGCCAATGGTGGAAATTGTGGATTTTCTACTACCGTTAGAGTGGGCCCCACCTAAAATTTTTTTTAGTAATCTAAACTGATTATTTAATTGGACATTGGGTTGGGTTTTGGGGTGTTGTGCTTTGCCCCTTTTTGGTGTTTTTTGGGTTTGGGTTGGTTCCTTACCAACTTTTAGGTGTTTAATTTCCTCTTGATTTGGGCTCAGCTTGTTGGGCCAAAATCAGTTCCTCCATGTGGTTAGAAGATGAGGGTCTTGGATGGTTAAATCGGTGTATCTAAGTTTCAAGTTGCTCTGTACTTCGTGTTATGAGTGATGAAATTTTCTTTTTGCTGATCCAAAAAAAAAATTTATATCCATGGAAAAAGTCAATTTGATTGAACATCGTTACATCGATAAGTATATCAAAAATTGAATTTTGATTCATAAAAGTAAGGATACGATAAACATGCGGTGGGACTTACAATGATAGTGGCGGAAAACCGACGGTTTTCACTGCCAGTGGGCATAATATTAAACTCTTACTGTACTATGGAGGTGGACGGAGGATAAGAGGTTTACAGTAAGATCAGTGTACGAACAATGGGAGGTACTAACTTTGGATCGGAATTTCTTTCTGGGTTCGATTTGGAAAATTTTATGCCATCCTAAGGTGGAAATATTGGTGTGGATGGTTATTTAGGAAAGGGTGGCCACAAAGTCGGTTGTAGTTAGTAAGAACATTGTGTTGAATGATCAATCATGCCCACTTTGCTCGCTGCATCAGGAAACGCCTAACCATTTATTCCTCACTGTAAGTTTTCCTGGTCCGTTTGGTCCCAAATTTTGGACTGGTGGCATATTTTCTAGGTTTGCCCTTCCTCGGCAGCTGGTATGGCGAGTTGGTGGTTTGATACCAGTTTTCGTAACCTGGAAAAACACATTTAGGAAGCTTGTTTCTTTGCCACAATCTGGTCAATTTGGATAATGCGGAATAGGCTTATTTTTCAGAATGTGATGATCGGCTCAGAGGAGGTAGTGGATTTAATCAAGTATAGGGTGGCCATGTGGATGAAAGTTAAATTTGATATTAAGGTGTATTCGATCGAGGAGTTCAAAAGGTTTTTAGATGGTATTCGATTGTTAAAATTGTAATCTTTGAGGTGTACTCATCCAATCTCCTGCTGGATGAGATCTGCTTTTGTTTTCTTTTGCTCAGTTGAGCTATTTTGCTCCCTAGCTTTTCTTCTCGATGTACCTTTTCGAGTTCTAATAAAATTTTCTTTTGCCGAGCAAAAAAAAAAAGTTTTGAGATAAAAAGATAATAGGTTTGTGTATTTTTTCGTCTTTAGTCAATTGTTTTGAGTAACATTTTAACAAAAAAAATTACTTTTGGAATAAAGTTATGCTATATTATATATATATATATATATCCAAAAAGTAAAAAAAAAAAAAGGGTAAAAAATTTGATAAAAAATGGCTAAAGACAAAAAAGCATCCATGACAAAACAGTTAAAATTTTGGAGAAAATATTCTTGAGAGGAGAATACTTTTTGAATGAGCCTTGCTATGGGTACATCATTTGGTATACGTACACTAATGTGTACACCGCAATATGTTGGACCTACTTCGGGTCTCAAACAAATGATTAGAGTCGGTCAATTTTTTTGAAACATTCTTTTAAGGGTTCATGTAAAAAATAAGCTCAATCAGATATCGATAAGGATTTCATCAATTCTTTGATCAATTTCTGTTAGCAAATTGGGCGTAGAATCGATCAAACCCTTATCGATATTCGAATGAGCTGATTTTTTTACAGCGGTCCTTAGAAAGGTATTTTAAACAAATAGAGACGCTCCGAAGTGGGTTCCAAATGGTGTACCCTAATTTTGAGAGATTATTTACTGCCCTTGGGGTGGTGCCCCAAGCCTCTATCCACCACACATGACACATTGTTGTGGGGTTATCATACTTAGTCTCGGACCCTACAGAACTGTGTGGTTGACAAAAGGCCCAGAGGCATTGAATAATTTGTCTTTAGTTTTAATTTTTTTCACTCCGCATACCTCACTTTCTGCGCACAAATTAGTCAAACGAACGGTTATGTATAGCAAAACTTAATAGGGGAAATGACGGCCCAGAACGTATTTTGACAATTAATATCCGCCAAGGACATGCTGAGAACATTTGTTAATGCTGAAAATGTTCTTGACGGATATTAATTATCAAAACACGTTATTTACCGTCATTTTCCCAACTTAATAAGAAAAAAGCCCATTTGAATTGTAGTCAAATATTGAATGCCAGGTACTATTAATTTCAGCCCAGTTGTTTGAAAAGTCCCCATGGCTTTTAAGTTAATATTTTTGTCGAGACCTTTCCTTGTCCCAATCCCCAGGTCAAGTCCTAATTAAATATTTTTTTGGACTCGTTAGGAAATGAACTAAATTTCAACATCTAAAGATAATTTCCAAAAATGGAACTCTAGTTTTCATATCTAAAGTTCCTTTCACAACCTTCTTCAGTGAATATGGCACATGTAGATCAAAATTTCCAACAGAAAAGAATCAACTCTGAAGCATTCAAGACAGATAAATCTATCAATACAAATATATTTAATAAGCAAAGGAAAAATACAAAGAATTACCATGGCCGGGGGACTACAGGCTCGCTATAATACATCAAACACGAACTGTCCCCAATATAATTATGAGAACCAAAAATACATATGGTTATAAATTAAAAGAACAAAAAATAATTTCCAAAGCACACGCATAGCATATGAAACTATCATTTGCAGGCGACATTCAGGAGCTCTCTGGTCCTGGTATTGACATCCATGGTGCAATTCATATTCACGGCTTTCTTTTTCTTCATGATGAGCATCAGCTCCACCTTCCCGCTCAATCTAGCCGTGCTCGTCAGAGTCAAAATCTCAGAATTCGAAGTACTGCCCGATAGATTGAGGTCCACTGGGACATTGATCTTTTTGGTAGATAGGAAATTGGCTTTCGACTTGGGAATAACAGCACTCCCAACTTGAATACCATTGTAGAGGAAGTCGACCGTGGTGCTGTCGTACTTGTACGGACCGAAATTGGTGTTCTTGACCCCGAATTGAGCATTCAGGGTAAATGAAGTGTTCGTTTGTGGGACATCGAACGTGTTAATTGAAGAAGAAGAGCGGACCCGGAATTTGGGAGTCTTTACTTTCATCACAGTTAACGAAAACAGGACTATGATAAGAGTTTGGAATATCACAAATGCTGCGAAGTATATCAAATACTTCTTCCGCTTCTGGCGACGGAGCTCCTCTGTATTAGTAGTCGCTGCCTCCGCGTCACTTCGGGCATAACCGTTGGTGGGGGCCAAAGGAAATGCTTGCTGCTGCTCCTTTTCTGCCATACTGGACAAGGTGAGAATTTCAGAGAGAGAGAGAGAGATTGGTTGGTTGGTTTTGGCAAATTTGTTGTTGAAGGTGATGATGGGAAATAGGAGGAGATAGAGAGCTATATATATATATACACGGACATCATGCATGGAGCTAGCGCGTTTGTTGAAAGGCCCTTGTTATAGTTGGTAGACAAATGAGAGCAGTATTGTTACGACTTTAGTAATTTAGCACGTAACTGTGTAGGAAAGCCAAAGGAAAGAACTCTTGAAAGTACTTATTTCTAGCTTCTAGACTTGAGGGAAAATATGTCTTCTGACGTTTTTAGCCGTTGACAATGTTAGACTGTGTTTTGATATGTGACAAAAGTCAGTTTTGCCGGGCTTTCATAACGGCATGTAATAACTTAAGTTATTTGTGCTAGTACTTTAAATTCATAAATGGAAATGGACATTTGGTATTCAATGAAAGTTTCAACAACAATGGTATTTGTGCTATTTTAGTGTTTTTGTTTCTCTTATCTACCAAATAAAATTTCAACAATCTCGTGTAGTTGTGGCTAGCTCTTGTACGTAGGTGTCTTTTAAAACTATTATTGTTCACCGATGGTGGAAATTGTGGATTTTGTACTACCGCTAGAGTGGCCCCACGTTATTATTATTATTTTTTTGGTAGTAATCTGAACTGATTATTTAATTGGACCTTGGGTTGGGTTTTTAGGTGTTGGGCTTTGCCCATTTTGGTATTTTTTGGTTTTGGGTTGGTTCCTTACCAACTTTTAGGCTTTTAGATGTTTTTACTCTTGATTTGGGCTTAGCCTGTTAGGCCCAAATCATTTCCTCCATGTGGTTAGAAGAAGAGGGTCTTGGATGGCCAGGCCGGTATATCCAAGTTCCTAGTTGCTTTGTATTTCGTGTTATGAGTGATGAAATTTTCTTTTTGCTGAACCAAAAAAAAAAAAAATCCACGGAAAAATTCAATTTGATTGAACATCGTTACATCGATAAATATATCAAAAATTGAATTTTGATTCATAAAAGAATGGATACGATAAACATGCGGTGGGACCCACAATGATAGTAGCGGAAACCCGACGGTTTTCACCGCCAGTGGGCATAATTTTAAACTCTTACTATATATGCTTGGGAGGCCACTTCTATGTAGTTGGATTGCAGAGAGTCCCTACAGTTTCATCATAGCCGTTCATCTTTGCATTCAACGGTCCAAATTTTAAAAAACTTTAAACTTTTTCCCGTAAAAGTTTCTTTTTAATCTCAACCGTTAGAAACACTATCTGACGGTTGCAATTACTTGGACAGTTGAACTGCATCTATGTAGTCCATATGTGGACTGCAGACAAGCCAAATTCATATGCTTGTGACATGTTTTAATGTGCTCTTCTACGTAATGTAATGTCCAGTTTACCATACCAATTAAGAAGTACTGTCGCACAAGTCCTATTTGAATACATAACAAACCTTTCTGTTTTCCCCGCTCCCCTTTTTCTCTATCCTCTCTCTCTAAAAAGTTTCACCTAGGGTTTCTCTTTGGGGTGGCGGCACCCGCCGCTAGCCGTCCCCCTCCCTCCTTCAATCTCCTCTCTCTCTCCTCTTCTTCTATGGTCAATAGTCTCGATGAGTTGGGTCGCAACATTATGTATATGACAGCTATTAATTATTAATGGAATCCATGTCCCAATAGAGATTGATAATACCCCCTTGAGTAAGCTTATAAGTTTCGAATATGTCAAACCCTGTAGGTGGATTTTGTATCCGACATATCGAATAAGTTAAGCGGATAGTCTCATGGTGAAGACATTGATTAAGTAGAAGATTGTTAGTAATTTATTTTAATCAACGGGTATCTGTAATCTTAACGTGGGGAGATTAATAAGTATTTAATATAATGGAGCTCATAATATAATTGAGATAAGGACGGAAGTGCAATTATAATTCTGTAGTGGGGTGAATTATAATTAGTAAAATAAGAAATAGAATCTTGACGGGATTAGGATTTCTTATTTACACTGGGAGCCTAGACTTATTACTCCTTAGGTCCCTATCGTAGCCCTATATATACACGTTATGCTCTCTAGGTCAGACACACGTTTTCTATTTTCACGAAATAGAGGCAGGCTTAGATAGAGCAAACAGATCAAAAAAGAGTCCACACTCGGTTCGTGTCCTAGACGTGCAAAAAATATGATAGAAGATCGTAAGGTGTAGTCGAGCAATATACGTGGCTTATAACAAGACGTGCTATAACAAGTTCATCCAGCGTTCGTGTCGTAGGGAGTTGAGATGAAACCCTAATTCCGCCTTGTAGGGTTTTGCAATTTTCTTGTTGTCTAATCTGTACGCGTCATTACTGGGTTTCGAGAATTGTTTCCCAACAATGTGAGCATCCACGTCATATTGGGGTTGGTTGTTGCCATTTTGTCTCACCTTTGGGTTAGCCAGAGGAGGCCTGGTGGTGTTTGGGTGGTGGCGATCCGGTGGTTTGCTGTGGTGGTTGGCTGGTTTGGTGGTCGGTGGTGGCTGGAGACTTTGATTGAAGCTGTGCCGAAGAGTAGGGTTAGGTTCTGGGCCTTCTTGGGTTGTGTTCTTAATTTTCAGATCTGGGCAATTTGGCCTTTTTGCTTGAGTTGTATTGTATCATTTGGGCTTTTTAGGCTTTTAGGTGCTTTGTGCTTCATTTGTATTATCTCGGCATTTCTGTGGCCCTGAGGTGTTTCGGGCTTTGCCCGTTAGGTGTTTGTCCAACCTTGGTTGGATTCCCCTCCCCCTCTCCCTTTACTTGTTGTAACCTTTGACAAGTATCCTTAATAAATATTTTGCCAAATAAAAAAAAAGGTCCTATTTGAATACTACCTTTTTTAAACTCAGTGTTTCAGAATTATAGAAATTCTCCCGAAATTCAAAGTGAAAGGTCATGATTCACTTACGCGATGAACGTGTAGAGCTATAAATTTAATTGAATCGTGATTTTTTTAATTTTGATTTTGAAGAGATTTTCTTGATCTAAATTCAAGAATCATAATGATTGGTTATTAGCTTTGAGATAAAAAGATTATAGGTTTGCGTATTTTTTCATCTTTAGTCAATTGTTTTGGAGTAACATTTTAACAAAAAAAATACTTTTAGAATAAAAGTATGCTATATTATATACATCCAAAAAAAATTAAAAAAAATAAGTAAAAAATTTGATAAAAAATGGCTAAAGACAAAAAAGCATCCATGACAAAACAGTCGTAAAATTTTTGGAAAAAATATTTTTGAGAGGAGAATACTTTTTGAATGAGCCTTGCTATGGGTACATCATTTGGTATACGTACACCAATGTGTACACCGCAATATGTTGGACATACTTCGGGTCTCACACAAATGATTAGAGTCGGTCAATTTTTTTGAAACATTCTTCTAAGGGTCTATGTAAAAAATTAGCTCAATCAGATATCGGTAAGGACTTTATCAAATCTTTGATCAATTTTCTCTTAGCAAATTGGGCGTAGAATCGATCAAACCCTTGCCGATATTCCAATGAGCTGATTTTTTTATAGCGATCCTTAGAAAGGTATTTTAAAAAAATAGTGTGGCTCCGAAGTGGGTTCCAAATGGTATACCCTAATTTTGAGAGATTATTTACTGCCCTTAGGGCGGCCTCTATCCACCACACATTATTGTGGGGTTCTCATACTTAGTCTCGGACCCTACAAAACTGTGTAGTTGACAAGAAGCCCAGAGGCATTGAATAATTTATCCATACTTTTAGATTATTGTTCTTTAATAGAGTTTACCCTGCCTGTTAAATTTTTTTCACTACGCACACCTCACTTTCTGCTCACAAATCAGTCCAACCAACGGTTATGTATATGTATAGCAGAACTTAAGAGAAAAAGCCCATTTGAATTGCGGTCAAATATTGAATGCCAGGTATTATTAATTTCAGCCCAGTTGTCTGAAAAGTCCCCATGGCTTTTAAGTTAATATTTTTGTCGAGACCTTTCCTTGTCCCAATCCCGGCCAGGTCAAGTCCTAATTAAATATTTTTTTGGACTCGTTAGGAAATGAACTAAATTTCAACTTCTAAAGATGATTTCCAAAAATAGAACTCTAGTTTTCAACCCTAAAGTTCCTTAATTTCACAACCTTCTTCTTCGGTGAATATGGCACATGTAAATCAAAATTGCCAACAGAAAAGAATCAACTCTGAAGCATTCAAGACAGATAAATCTACCAATACAAATATATTCAATAAGCAAAGGAAAAAAAATAAAGAATTACCATAGCTGGGGGACCTCACTATAATACATCAAACACGAACTGTCCCCAATATAATTATGAGAAACAAAAATACATATGGTTATAAATTAAAGAACAAAAAATAATTTCCAAAGCACACGCATAGCATATGAAACTATCATTTGCAGGCGACATTCAGGAGCTCGCTGGTCCTGGTATTGACATCCATGGTGCAATTCATATTCACGGCTTTCTTTTTCTTGAAGATGAGCATCAACTCCACCTTCCCGCTCAATCTAGCCGTGCTCGTCAGAGTCAAAATCTCAGAATTCGAAGTGTTGCCCGATAGATTGAGGTCCACTGGGACATTGATCTTTTTGGTAGATAGGAAATTGGCTTTCGACTTGGGAATAACGGCACTCCCAACTTGAATACCATTGTAGAGGAAGTCGACCGTGGTGCTGTCGTACTTGTACGGACCGAAATTGGTGTTCTTGACCCCGAATTGAGCATTCAGGGTAAATGAAGTGTTCGTTTGCGGGACGTCAACCGTGTTAATCGAAGAAGAAGAGCGGACCCGGAATTTGGGAGTCTTTACTTTCATCACAGTTAACGAAAACAGGACTATGATAAGAGTTTGGAATATCACAAATGCCGCGAAGTATATCAAATACTTCTTCCGCTTCTGGCGGCGGAGCTCCTCTGTATTAGTAGTCGCTGCCTCCGCGTCGCTTCGGGCATAACCGTTGGTGGGTGCCAAAGGAAATGCTTGCTGCTGCTCCTTTTCTGCCATACTGGACAAGGTGAGAATTTCAGAGAGAGAGAGAGATTGGTTGGTTGGTTTTGGCAAATTTAATTTGTTGTTGAAGGTGATGGTGGGAAATAGGAGGAGATAGAGAGCTATATATATATATACACGCACATCATGCATGGAGCAAGCGCGTTTGTTGAAATGAGAGCAATATCGTTACGACTTAGTAATTTAGCGCGTAACTGTGTAGGAAAGGAAAGAACGCGTGAAAGCACTATTTCCAGCTTCTAGACTCGTTGAGAAAAAATGGCTTCTGACCTTTTTAGCCATTGACAATGTTAGACTGTGTTTTGATATGTGGCAAAAGTCAGTTTTTCCGGGCTTAATTTCATAACGGCATATAATAACTTAAGTTATTTGTACTCCTTTATTCATAAATGGAAATGGACATTTGGTATTCAATGAAAGTTTCAACAACAATGGTAGTGTTTTTGTTTCTCTTATGTGTACCAAAAAAAGAAGAAGAAGAGTTTCAACAACCTCGTGTAGTTGTGGCTAGCTCTTGTACATAGGTGCCTTTTAAAACTACTATTGTTCGCCGATGGTGGAAATTGTGGATTTTCTGCTACCGCTAAAGTGGGCCCCACCTAATATTTTTTCTAGTAATCTTAACTGATTATTTAATTGGATCTTGGGCTGGGTTTTTGGGTGTTGGGCTCCGCCCCTTTTTGGTATTTTTTGGGTTTGGCTTGGTTCCTTACCAACTTTTAGGTGTTTTCCTCCATGTGGTTAGAAGAAGAGGGTTTTGGATGGTCAAGCCGATGTATCCAAGTTTCTAGTTGCTCTATACTTCGTGTTATGAGTGATGAAATTTTCTTTTTGCTGATCCAAAAAAAAAATTATATCCACGGAAAAAGTCAATTTGATTGATCATCGTTACATCGATAAGTATATCAAAAATTGAATTTTGATTCATAAAAGTAAGGATACGATAAACATGCGGTGGGACCCACAATGATAGTGGCGGAAAACCGACGGTTTTCACCGCCAGTGGGCATAATATTAAACTCTTACTGTACTATATATGCTTGGGAGGCCGCTTCTATGTAGTTGGACTGCAGAGAGTCCCTGCAATTGCATCATAGCCGTTCATCTTTGCATTCAACGGTCCAGATTTTAAAAAACTTTAAAAAATCTCCGGAAATGTTTTTTTTTAATCTCGACCGTTAAAAACACTATCTGACGGTTGCGATTACTTGGACCGCACCTATGTAGTCCATACGTGTGGGGGGGTGAATTCCACTTTATTCCTTGTTGAACGGTGTGGGGGCTCGCCGAGTCTGGAGAGGTTCCTGCCGAGCGTGAGGAGGTGTTTGCCGAGCAATGGAGGTTGCCACCGAGGAGTGATAAGCTGAGCCCGGGATGGTTGCCGAGCCTGGTACCGAGCCATGAGAGGCGTTTAGCCGAGGAGTGAGATGCCGAGCCGATCGAGGAATGTTGCCGAGCTTGGCTACCGAGCTTGGTACCTGCAAACCGGAGGGGGGTTCCTCCGGGTAGAGCCTCCGACGAGCTAGTTAGTACCCGGGGAAGGTAAATCGAAAAAACGTAAAGCAAGAGAATATGAGCCGTTTATGTAAGAGAGGAGAGTTGTGTTGTGTACCTTAGGTGAGGGGGAGCTTGTTTATATAGAGAAAAGAGGTGAGACTTAATGACTAAGTAAGGCTTTTAATAGAAAGTTTCTATAAATGGTAAGTTGCTATTAATAGAAAGGTTGCTATTAATAGAAAGCTTCTAGAAAACTTCTAGAAGGCCGTGACTTGCCGTGTCCATGTACCGAGAAATAGCAGAACGTCCCGAGCAATAGCGAGCAACCGTATGTTTTACCGAACAATAAAGATGTTTGCCGAGCTGTGAAGTACTCCGAGCAACATAAAGATCCTCCGAGCGATACAAAGAACTGCCGAAGGATACTAAGAACTGCCGAATGAGACTAAGAACTGCCGAACGCCGAACGATACTAAGAACTGCTGAACGACATAAAGATCTGTCGAGCGTATTTTAAGAAAAACGTTCGGTAATACTCGTGGGATACTATTTTACTTGTTTGAAATCGTTTCGGCCCTTTTAGACCTTATGAACTGAGGGAAATTTGGCCCCTTACAATACGTGCACTGCTGACAAGCCAAATTCATATGCTTGTGACATGTTTTAATGTGCTCTTCTACGTAATGTAATGTCCAGTTTACCATACCAATTAAGAAGAACTGTCGCACAAGTCCTATTATTTGAATACTACTTCTTTTTTTTTTTTTTAACTCAGTGTTTCAGAATTTGGACATAGAAATTCTCCCGAAATTCAAAGTGAAAGGTCATGATTCACTTACGCGATGAACGTGCAGAGCTATAAATTTAATAGAATCATGATTTTGTTTTTATTTTGAAGAGATTTTCTTGATCTAAATTCAAGAATCATAATGATTGGTCTATTCGGACAATAATACTTACTTTTGGAACCACAGTTGGTTAGGACCTTATACTCTCAAAGAGGAGTACCCTAGATTATTCTTGTTATCCACTCAAAAAGACGATTGAGGTGATTAGCAATATATGGGAAGAGTTGAATTCTGGTAGTTGGAGTCTGAATTTTAAAAGAAGGCTTCGAGATAGGGAGAATCAGCAGCTACGGGCCCTGTTACAAAGATTGCTATCCTATGCCATGGATCCGTCCAAGCCTGACTCTTTACTATGGAGGTGGACGGAGGATAAGAGGTTTACAGTAAGATCAGTGTACGAACAATGGGAGGTACTAACTTTGGATCGGAATTTCTTTCTGGGTTCGATTTGGAAAATTTTATGCCATCCTAAGGTGGAAATATTGGTGTGGATGGTTATTTAGGAAAGGGTGGCCACAAAGTCGGTTGTAGTTAGTAAGAACATTGTGTTGAATGATCAATCATGCCCACTTTGCTCGCTGCATCAGGAAACGCCTAACCATTTATTCCTCCACTGTAAGTTTTCCTGGTCCGTTTGGTCCCAAATTTTGGACTGGTGGCATATTTTCTAGGTTTGCCTTTACTCGGCAGCTGGTATGGCGAGTTGGTGGTTTGATACCAGTTTTCGTAACCTGGAAAAACACATTTAGGAAGCTTGTTTCTTTGCCACAATCTGGTCAATTTGGATAATGCGGAATAGGCTTATTTTTCAGAATGTGATGATCGGCTCAGAGGAGGTAGTGGATTTAATCAAGTATAGGGTGGCCATGTGGATGAAAGTTAAATTTGATATTAAGGTGTATTCGATCGAGGAGTTCAAAAGGTTTTTAGATGGTATTCGATTGTTAAAATTGTAATCTTTGAGGTGTACTCATCCAATCTCCTGCTGGATGAGATCTGCTTTTGTTTTCTTTTGCTCAGTTGAGCTATTTTGCTCCCTAGCTTTTCTTCTCGATGTACCTTTTCGAGTTCTAATAAAATTTTCTTTTGCCGAGCTAAAAAAAAAGCTTTGAGATAAAAAGATAATAGGATTGCGTATTTTTTCGTCTTTAGTCAATTGTTTTGAGTAACATTTTAACAAAAAAAATTACTTTTGGAATAAAGGTATGCTATATTATATATATATATATATATATATATATATATCCAAAAAGTAAAAAAATAAAGGGTAAAAAATTTGATAAAAAATGGCTAAAGACAAAAAAGCATCCATGACAAAACAGTAAAAATTTTGGAGAAAATATTCTTGAGAGGAGAATACTTTTTGAATGAGCCTTGCTATGGGTACATCATTTGGTATACGTACACTAATGTGTACACCGCAATATGTTGGACCTACTTCGGGTCTCAAACAAATGATTAGAGTCGGTCAATTTTTTTGAAACATTCTTTTAAGGGTTCATGTAAAAAATAAGCTCAATCAGATATCGGTAAGGATTTCATCAATTCTTTGATCAATTTCTGTTAGCAAATTGGGCGTAGAATCGATCAAACCCTTATCTATATTCGAATGAGCTGATTTTTTTACAGCGGTCCTTAGAAAGGTATTTTAAACAAATAGAGCCGCTCCGAAGTGGGTTCCAAATGGTGTACCCTAATTTTGAGAGATTATTTACTGCCCTTGGGGTGGTGCCCCAAGCCTCTATCCACCACACATGACACATTGTTGTGGGGTTATCATACTTAGTCTCGGACCCTACAGAACTGTGTGGTTGACAAAAGGCCCAGAGGCATTGAATAATTTGTCGTTAGTTTTAGAGTATTGTTCTTTAACAAGCCAGGTATTAATTACCTGGCCTGTTAAATTTTTTTCACTCCGCACACCTCACTTTCTGCTCACAAATTAGTCAAACGAACGGTTATGTATAGCAAAACTTAATAGGGGAAATGACGGCCCAGAACGTATTTTGACAATTAATATCCGCCAAGGACATGCTGAGAACATTTGTTAATGCTGAAAATATCCTTGACGGATATTAATTATCAAAACACGTTATTGACCGTCATTTTCCCAAATTAATTAGAAAAAAGCCCATTTGAATTGTAGTCAAATATTGAATGCCAGGTACTATTAATTTCAGCCCAGTTGTTTGAAAAGTCCCCATGGTTTTTAAGTTGATATTTTTGTCGAGACCTTTCCTTGTCCCAATCCCAGGTCAAGTCCTAATTAAATATTTTTTTGGACTCGTTAGGAAATGAACTAAATTTCAACATCTAAAGATAATTTCCAAAAATGGAACTCTAGTTTTCAACCCTAAAGTTCCCTTCACAACCTTCTTCAGTGAATATAGCACATGTAGATCAAAATTTCCAACAGAAAAGAATCAACTCTGAAGCATTCAAGACAGATAAATCTACCAATACAAATATATTTAATAAGCAAAGGAAAAATACAAAGAATTACCATGGCCGGGGGACTACAGGCTCGCTATAATACATCAAACAAGAACTGTCCCCAATATAATTATGAGAAACAAAAATACATATGGTTATAAATTAAAAGAACAAAAAATAATTTCCAAAGCACACGCATAGCATATGAAACTATCATTTGCAGGTGACATTCAGGAGCTCTCTGGTCCTGGTATTGACATCCATGGTGCAATTCATATTCACGGCTTTCTTTTTCTTCATGATGAGCATCAGCTCCACCTTCCCGCTCAATCTAGCCGTGCTCGTCAGAGTCAAAATCTCAGAATTCGAAGTACTGCCCGATAGATTGAGGTCCACTGGGACATTGATCTTTTTGGTAGATAGGAAATTGGCTTTCGACTTGGGAATAACAGCACTCCCAACTTGAATACCATTGTAGAGGAAGTCGACCGTGGTGCTGTCGTACTTGTACGGACCGAAATTGGTGTTCTTGACCCCGAATTGAGCATTCAGGGTAAATGAAGTGTTCGTTTGTGGGACATCGAACGTGTTAATCGAAGAAGAAGAGCGGACCCGGAATTTGGGAGTCTTTACTTTCATCACAGTTAACGAAAACAGGACTATGATAAGAGTTTGGAATATCACAAATGCTGCGAAGTATATCAAATACTTCTTCCGCTTCTGGCGACGGAGCTCCTCTGTATTAGTAGTCGCTGCCTCCGCGTCACTTCGGGCATAACCGTTGGTGGGGGCCAAAGGAAATGCTTGCTGCTGCTCCTTTTCTGCCATACTGGACAAGGTGAGAATTTCAGAGAGAGAGAGAGATTGGTTGGTTGGTTTTGGCAAATTTGTTGTTGAAGGTGATGATGGGAAATAGGAGGAGATAGAGAGCTATATATATATATACACGGACATCATGCATGGAGCTAGCGCGTTTGTTGAAAGGCCCTTGTTATAGTTGGTAGACAAATGAGAGCAGTATTGTTACGACTTTAGTAATTTAGCACGTAACTGTGTAGGAAAGCCAAAGGAAAGAACTCTTGAAAGTACTTATTTCTAGCTTCTAGACTTGAGGGAAAATATGTCTTCTGACGTTTTTAGCCGTTGACAATGTTAGACTGTGTTTTGATATGTGACAAAAGTCAGTTTTGCCGGGCTTTCATAACGGCATGTAATAACTTAAGTTATTTGTGCTAGTACTTTAAATTCATAAATGGAAATGGACATTTGGTATTCAATGAAAGTTTCAACAACAATGGTATTTGTGCTATTTTAGTGTTTTTGTTTCTCTTATCTACCAAATAAAATTTCAACAATCTCGTGTAGTTGTGGCTAGCTCTTGTACGTAGGTGTCTTTTAAAACTATTATTGTTCACCGATGGTGGAAATTGTGGATTTTGTACTACCGCTAGAGTGGCCCCACGTTATTATTATTATTTTTTTGGTAGTAATCTGAACTGATTATTTAATTGGACCTTGGGTTGGGTTTTTAGGTGTTGGGCTTTGCCCATTTTGGTATTTTTTTGGTTTTGGGTTGGTTCCTTAACAACTTTTAGGCTTTTAGATGTTTTTACTCTTGATTTGGGCTTAGCCTGTTAGGCCCAAATCATTTCCTCCATGTGGTTAGAAGAAGAGGGTCTTGGATGGCCAGGCCGGTATATCCAAGTTCCTAGTTGCTTTGTATTTCGTGTTATGAGTGATGAAATTTTCTTTTTGCTGAACCAAAAAAAAAAAAATCCACGGAAAAATTCAATTTGATTGAACATCGTTACATCGATAAATATATCAAAAATTGAATTTTGATTCATAAAAGAATGGATACGATAAACATGCGGTGGGACCCACAATGATAGTAGCGGAAACCCGACGGTTTTCACCGCCAGTGGGCATAATTTTAAACTCTTACTATATATGCTTGGGAGGCCACTTCTATGTAGTTGGATTGCAGAGAGTCCCTACAGTTTCATCATAGCCGTTCATCTTTGCATTCAACGGTCCAAATTTTAAAAAACTTTAAACTTTTTCCCGTAAAAGTTTCTTTTTAATCTCAACCGTTAGAAACACTATCTGACGGTTGCAATTACTTGGACAGTTGAACTGCATCTATGTAGTCCATATGTGGACTGCAGACAAGCCAAATTCATATGCTTGTGACATGTTTTAATGTGCTCTTCTACGTAATGTAATGTCCAGTTTACCATACCAATTAAGAAGTATTGTCGCACAAGTCCTATTTGAATACATAACAAACCTTTCTGTTTTCCCCGCTCCCCCTTTTCTCTATCCTCTCTCTCTAAAAAGTTTCACCTAGGGTTTCTCTTTGGGGTGGCGGCACCCGCCGCTAGCCGTCCCCCTCCCTCCTTCAATCTCCTCTCTCTCTCCTCTTCTTCTATGGTCAATAGTCTCGATGAGTTGGGTCGCAACATTATGTATATGACAGCTATTAATTATTAATGGAATCCATGTCCCAATAGAGATTGATAATACCCCCTTGAGTAAGCTTATAAGTTTCGAATATGTCAAACCCTGTAGGTGGATTTTGTATCCGACATATCGAATAAGTTAAGCGGATAGTCTCATGGTGAAGACATTGATTAAGTAGAAGATTGTTAGTAATTTATTTTAATCAACGGGTATCTGTAATCTTAACGTGGGGAGATTAATAAGTATTTAATATAATGGAGCTCATAATATAATTGAGATAAGGACGGAAGTGCAATTATAATTCTGTAGTGGGGTGAATTATAATTAGTAAAATAAGAAATAGAATCTTGACGGGATTAGGATTTCTTATTTACACTGGGAGCCTAGACTTATAACTCCTTAGGTCCCTATCGTAGCCCTATATATACACGTTATGCTCTCTAGGTCAGACACACGTTTTCTATTATTCACGAAATAGAGGCAGGCTTAGATAGAGCAAACAGATCAAAAAAGAGTCCACACTCGGTTCGTGTCCTAGACGTGCAAAAAATATGATAGAAGATCGTAAGGTGTAGTCGAGCAATATACGTGGCTTATAACAAGACGTGCTATAACAAGTTCATCCAGCATTCGTGTTGTAGGGAGTTGAGGTGAAACCCTAATTCCGCCTTGTAGGGTTTTGCAATTTTCTTGTTGTCTAATCTGTACGCGTCATTACTGGGTTTCGAGAATTGTTTCCCAACAATGTGAGCATCCACGTCATATTGGGGTTGGTTGTTGCCATTTTGTCTCACCTTTGGGTTAGCCAGAGGAGGCCTGGTGGTGTTTGGGTGGTGGCAATCCGGTGGCTTGCTGTGGTGGTTGGCTGGTTTGGTGGTCGGCGTGGTGGCTGGAGACTTTGATTGAAGCTGTGCCGAAGAGTAGGGTTAGGTTCTGGGCCTTCTTGGGTTGTGTTCTTAATTTTCAGATCTGGGCAATTTGGCCTTTTTGCTTGAGTTGTATTGTATCATTTGGGCTTTTTAGGCTTTTAGGTGCTTTGTGCTTCATTTGTATTATCTCGGCATTTCTGTGGCCCTGAGGTGTTTCGGGCTTTGCCCGTTAGGTGTTTGTCCAACCTTGGTTGGATTCCCCTCCCCCTCTCCCTTTACTTGTTGTAACCTTTGACAAGTATCCTTAATAAATATTTTGCCAGATAAAAAAAAAGGTCCTATTTGAATACTACCTTTTTTAAACTCAGTGTTTCAGAATTATAGAAATTCTCCCGAAATTCAAAGTGAAAGGTCATGATTCACTTACGCGATGAACGTGTAGAGCTATAAATTTAATTGAATCGTGATTTTTTTAATTTTGATTTTGAAGAGATTTTCTTGATCTAAATTCAAGAATCATAATGATTGGTTATTAGCTTTGAGATAAAAAGATTATAGGTTTGCGTATTTTTTCATCTTTAGTCAATTGTTTTGGAGTAACATTTTAACAAAAAAAATACTTTTAGAATAAAAGTATGCTATATTATATACATCCAAAAAAATTAAAAAAAAAATAAGTAAAAAATTTGATAAAAAATGGCTAAGGACAAAAAAGCATCCATGACAAAACAGTCGTAAAATTTTTGGAAAAAATATTTTTGAGAGGAGAATACTTTTTGAATGAGCCTTGCTATGGGTACATCATTTGGTATACGTACACCAATGTGTATGTTGGGGTGAAGACAAACATTCAGCAAATGGGATTTTGATCAGAGGGTTTTCGAGCGCTAGGCCTTTTTGGGTGTAGCGCTACCGAGAGCCTTCGGGCCTTAAATTGTATTTAGGGTTTTGTGCGCGGCTGCGCGTGTTGGAGATTATTGCAATCACTTTTTCTGAGCGTGAAAAAGAGAGAGGCGAGAGAAAACACATCTCAGAGAGATTGTGAGAAGACTTGTACTCTTGGATTGATTTCATAGTGGACTGGTGTGGCTCCCGTGGTTTTTTCCTCACGTTGAGGTTTTTCCACGTATATCTTGTGTCTCGTTTTCTTTCCAGTTTTTCATTACGCACGTATTTGTTTGCTTTATTCTGTGATCCATTGTTCCAAGATCCGTAGGGGCGTTGTAGGATTGCGTAAAATCCGTAACAACTGGTATCAGAGCCGCGGTTGCGGTAGGTTTTGTTCGACAGGTTAGGGTTTAATCTCGTTCGAGCAGGCCAGAGTTCAGTGGGAGCTATGGGTTCTGAAGAAGGCAAGCAGAGGATGGAGAAGTTTGACGGGTCAGACTTCACGTTCTGGAAAACGCAGATAGAGGACTATCTGTATCAGAAAGATCTTCACCGACCGCTGCTGGGTAAAGAAAAGGGGAAGAAGAAAGATGAAACCAACGAGGATTAGGACGTCCTGGACAGGAAGGCGTTAGGGGTTGTTCGCCTGTCCCTTTCAAAGTCAGTCACCCACAACATCTTGAAGGAGAAAAAGACGGAGGGTCTTGTGGGAGCGCTGAAAAAGATGTACGAGCAACCGTCTGCTGCGAATAAGGTACATCTCATGAAAAAACTTTTCAATCTGTCTATGGCTGAAGGGGTTTCCTTTATGTCACATCTCAGTGAGTTCAATACGATAGTTGATCAACTTATGTCTGTCGAAATCAAGTTTGATGATGAGGTTCAAGCCTTGTTAATACTGTCTCAGTTGCCAGAGAGCTGGCAGTCAGTAATTCGGCAGGGAAAGAAAAGGTGAAACTGAGTGAGGTTGTTAGTTTGATTCTGACTGAGGAGGTCAGAAGGGGTTCGATTGATGGTTCAGGTAGTTCAGGTTCAGCTCTAAGTTTTGAGCAGAGGGGCAGAAGCCAGGCCAAGGGTGGTCAGAATCAGAATAGGAACAGGTCGAAATCGAAGGGCAAGGGCAAGGGAAATAAAGATAGATCTCAAGTTCGGCCCATTAAAGGTGAATGTTGGAATTGTGGTCAGACAGGCCATATGTCACAAACTTGCAAAGCACCGAAAAAGAATAACGGTGGGCAGGAGGCTCATGTTGTGCACGATGCACTTATTCTTTCCATGAACAGCGACACTGAATCTTGGGTGATTGATTCGGGTGCCTCATTCCACGCTACTGCTAACAGGGAGGTTCTGCAGAACTATGTAGCAGGGGACTTTGGGAAAGTATACTTGGGGGACGACGAGCCTTGCAGTATTGTGGGAAAAGGGGATGTTCAGATTGCAACGCATGGGTTCAAATGGTGTCTGAAAGATGTCAGGCACGTTCCGAAGTTGAAGAGGAATCTTATTTCGGTTGGACAGCTTGCAGCAGCAGGTTATACATCGACATTCACAGGGGACATGTGGAAAGTCTCCAATGGTACCATGGTGACGGCTAAAGGCAAGAAAGTTGGTACACTTTACTTGACTTCACATGGTAGCGACATACTTGCAGTTATAGACAGCAAGGAGAGTTCAAATCTGTGGCACTATAGATTGGGGCATATGAGTGAGAAGGGAATGAAGGTTATGCAGTCAAAAGGGAAGCTACCGGGTTTAGGGTCAGTGGATATTGACATGTGTGAAGATTGTATCTTCGGGAAACAGAAACGGGTTAGCTTTCAGAAAGGCGGCAGGCCTCCCAGGGCTCAGAAGCTAGAGCTTGTCCATACAGATGTGTGGGGTCCAGCTACAGTGTCTTCTCTTTGCGGTTCTTATTACTATGTTACCTTTGTCGACGATCACTCGAGGAAGGTATGGGTTTACTTCATGAAGCACAAGTCAGAGGTCTTTGAAGTCTTCAAGAAGTGGAAGGCCATGGTTGAGAATGAAACAGATTTGAAGGTAAATAGGTTGAGGTCCGACAACGGCGGAGAATATGAGTTGGGGGAGTTCAAGAAAGCCTGCGCTCTATCCGGGATTCGTTTAGAGAGGACACCTCCAGGGACTCCGCAGCACAATGGCATTGCAGAAAGGATGAACAGGACTTTGACTGAGCATGCTAGGAGCATGCGGATACACGCAGGGTTGCCCAAGATGTTTTGGGCAGATGCAGTCAGCACAGCAGCACATTTGATCAATCTTGGGCCATCAGTTCCGTTGAATTTTGGCATACCAGAGGAGGTTTGGAGTGGTAAAGAGGTAAGTCTCTCACACTTACGTGTTTTCGGTTGTGTTTCCTATGTGCATATTAGCGACAAGGACAGGGATAAACTTGATGCTAAGTCACAGAAGTGCACCTTTATTGGATACGGCGGAGATGAGTTTGGTTATCATTTTTGGGATAACAAGAACCGGAAGATAATCAGAAGCAGAGATGTTGTGTTTGATGAGAAGGTGATGTACAAAGACAGGGACATCAAACTGAGCAGTGGGAGTACCACTTCGGATGGAGATACATCCGAGTACTTTGGGTTGGAGGATCTTCCAGGTGACAGGGGGGTTGAACAGGGGCCAGGTCAGGAAGAGGAGAGAGTTTTAGATGAGACAGTTTCAGAGGGGACAGTTTCAGATGAGGCAGCTCCAGAGACAGGGACTAGTTTAGTGGTCAGAGAGTTGAGGAGGACAACTAGAGTACACAAGCCGAATCCGAAATATATTTCTTCGCTTGATTACTTGCTTTTGACGGACAGTGGAGAACCAGAGTGCTATGATGAGGCTATGCAGGTTTCTGAGTCAGCAAAGTGGAAGACTGCGATGCAGGAAGAGATGGATTCTCTTTATTCCAACGGTACTTGGCAGTTAGCTCAGCTTCCCGCAGGAAAGAAAGCCTTGCAGAACAAATGGGTTTTTCGGCTTAAGCAGGAGAGTGATGGCAAGAAAAGGTACAAGGCAAGATTGGTTGTAAAGGGCTTCCAACAGAAGGAGGGGATTGATTATATAGAGATATTTTCACCCGTTGTGAAGATGGCCACTATCAGAGTGGTGCTGAGTATGGTTGCTGCTGAAAATCTCCACCTTGAGCAGTTTGTAGACACCCTATTTTGGACTTTCCAGAATAGTTTATTTACGGTATTTGATTCCCTGATGATGAAACGGATCAAGAACATCTCGAGATTGTTAGTGTGTTTGAGCTTTGGGCATTCCAAAACCCTTTTAGATCCCTTTCAAATCCTTTAAGCCAGAGCCAAAAAGCCTCAACAAAACCCTACTTGCATACGCTGGTACCAAACTGGCGTGCGCTGGTCATCTGCCACGTGTCAGTCATCGGTCAACTTTGACCGTTGACCAGGCAAGAACTGGCGTACTTACATTAACAAGTGGCGTGCGCCAGTAAAACCTCCGGTCAAACTTGTGTTTTTCAGCATGCAGAAGCCATGGTTAGGGGTTTATAACACATGGGAACCTTTTAATCCACCGAAAAATCAATTTTCGCCGGGGGACATCTCTTACACACCCATCCCATCACCTTTTTCTCATCCAATGAGAGGTAAGGCTTAAGGGCTAAGGAACCAGCCCTTAACCAGCTGGTTACTGCCCATCTCAGTCCTCTCTCCCCCTATATATACCCCCACTCTTCATCCTAGCAAAGGGTTACAAAAAAAGTTACAAGAACTCCAAGCTTCTTTCTCTCTCTCTTCTTTTGGCTTTTTGTTTGCTCTCCTTCAACCCATTGAAAGAGAAAGCAAGCAGCCCTTTCTATACACCATCTACACCCAAACACTCATCATCAACCATTCAACCCTCAAGTTCAAAGCTCAAACATCTCTCAAGCCTCAAAACCAAAGGTATATCTTTGTACTGTCTTTCTGTTCTGATCCCTGAGGGGGCTGGCAGGGTCAAGGCTGGTAATCAATACCAGTCCTGGCCCTAAAGCTAGCAAGGTTTCAAAAAAAACGTTTTCTAACTAGAATCGGCGTGCGCCGGTCATAAGCATGCGTACGCCGGTCCTTGACAGTACGTACAGTTTTAAAATTTGGTCTGTCAAGAACTGGCGTACTTACATTAACAAGTGGCGTACCGCACTTGTGTGGCGTACTCCAGTTGTGAACTAGGGCCAGATCCTTGTTTATGCTTCATTTCTTATCTATTCATCACTGTGAGCATGTCTAATAACAAGTTTACTGTTTTCTAAGTTAAAGTTTGCTAGTTTCACTTTCTTAAATACTAGTGTCTGTTGCTTTGGAATGCCTCTGGGAGCCTTCTGGTCATGTTCCAGAGCCCAGATGATGCAAAGCCAAGCATTGGATGAATGGGACTAACCGGCGCACGGTGTCACGTTACCTGCGCACGCTAGCTGTCTCTCATCCAGTGGCTGGCCCTTGCATGGCAACTAGGCCCCTGGCCTCTGTTTTCCTCCCCTCACTGTTTAAGGGGTTTGCCTTTCAGTTGGTGGCTTTTAAGCCCTTTTATCTGTCTGTAACTATATTTTACTGCTGATATAAACTGCGTGGTTTGTCCTGGGTGTGCACTGGTCCATTCCAGAGCCCAGAGGGTTGTTTGCAAGAGCTGTGAGTCTAGGCTTACCGGCGCACGCCAGAGCTTGTGTGGCGCACGCAGGTCATGTCTATATGCAGTGGCTTGGCCAGTGCATACAGGCTCGATCCTGGGTGCACCACCTTAGCCAGCGCGTTCTAGTCTGTCCAATGCACTCATAGGAGCTTGTTCTCAATCTATTATACTTGTTCTAGAACAAACATCAGACATCCATCAACATTTTTATCACATTCTTGTACATAAATGCAAACGTGTTACAGTTTTAATCCCCTTTAACTGTTCCCCCGCCCTAACTGGCTAAGAGAATGATCAAACAAAGAGAGAAATGCAAATGTTTTACAAAACGCCTGAGTAGAGACCGATCTCCGGATTGGGCGAGAGGGGGTGCCATAAAACCCTTCCCCTCTCGTAACCTGGCTCCCGAATCTCAGATATCAAAGGTGACGACGGTCCAGTCTACAAAAGCCTTTTTCGAACTCAAAACAAACGTGATCCAAATGTTTTCAAAAGAACGGTTTCTTGGGTACTAACCGCAAAACCCGAGTGGCGACTCTCTGATTTGCGAAGCGTTTCGCCGCGCTTTCCAAAAGGGGCGCACCCGGAATTTTCTCACACCAAAAGAACGCCGGGATTTTTGGGTCGCGTGCCCACAGTGGCGACTCTGCTGGGGACATTACATTAATCAACATTTGGAAATTAATACATGAATGAACAATTTTCAAAAGTCTGTCAAAACAGTACGCTCCGCGCTGCTGAAGAACGGAATGGTAACGTAACAGGATTCTACATCCGACCACTCCGCACTGGGGCTTTGCTATTGTTCACTTATGTAGTTTTCTCCAAGTGTCGATTAATGAAGTGAGCCAAGCTTCAAAAGGTGTTTTTCGAAACAAACATGTGCGTTTCTCTCTCTCGATCATTCTTTCGACACACGCTCATTTGCATCGGTGTTCTATCAGCCCCGTTGAGGCGTTTTGGGTAACCGGCACAGTTTACTGGAGCCCGGGGTCCTCGAATGCCCAACAACCTTGGACGATGATGAGACGTATTACCGCTTGACCATTGCTCTGCTGCACGCATTGCGATGGGAGGTATAAAACATCTCTAGCCTGAGGAACCCCCTTAAGCCAAAACCAGCCTCGCCATGCGTACAGAGCAATAGAACCTTCCAAACTAAGACAGGAACCCACTTTGTAGGATTACTTGCATCTAACCCCCATAAACTGTCTATGTGTTACTGCTTTCCATATCGCATGCCTGTACATACATTCATACCGCTCTGCGTAGGAGCATGCTAGGGCGGCTTTTAGGGTTGTCTCTCTTTCAAGACCGTTTTATGCCTGCTAGGGCGCTGCCTCGACCGATGACGAGTCGTGCATCGTGATGGTGCACGTTATCAACTTTCCAATTCCTTGGGTCAACGAGACTTTGGGAAATCGAGACTTTCTAAGCCCTTGCCTAAACCCGATCGAGGTTTCAAGCAAAAAACTAGGAACGACGGGAGACGTGACATGATGCACATACCACCCAGGTTAAAAGTGCTAAACACTTACACCATTCAAGGCTCCGGCACAGTGCTGCCTACGCCCCCTGGTTACGGTATCATGTCGTCGACACCGAGTTGTTCCATTCCAACATTGAAACTTCGAAAGCGGAATAGTCAAAGACTTAGGCTGTTTTGACATCTCTTAGTATTAATCGATCCCGTCAAGGTACACTGTCGAAAAGAAATCCGAGGACCTGGGCAGCGTCCCGCTGTCATAAAACGGTTTTGTCTGTTAGTTGTAGAGTCTAGGAGGACACCAACGGCAACATGTACATTGCATCATTTCAAATAAAACTATTGCAGGGACACTTCCTGAGCCTTCGATTGCTTTACTGTCTAGCTTTGGGCGCCACACCGTCAAAGAAAGTACCAAAAAGAAGAGCCAAACCTGCTTGGGAGCATCTACCGGGGCTATTTCACCGCCATATCACCGTCCTCGATCATCAATCCAAAATGGCAGCGCAAGCAGAGCTGGCTGAGCTGAAAAGGGCTGTACAAGAGATGAACCAGAAAATGGACAAGCAAATGGTTATGGTCCAGGGGCTATTTGACCTTTTCACCTCCATCATGTCTAAACCGGATCCGGGGCTAGTCAAAGAACCTCTTCAGGCCTGTCACACTCCTGCGAGCGGAACTGAGTTGTGCTCAAAAGATATGTTCAAAGACCTAGTTGAGTGTCATGAAGCTAGAACCCGCCCGAAGACCGCTGGTTCCTTGTTCAAAGCCAGTGCCGAAAGGGAGGATATGCGCAACAAAGAAATCATCCCCAGTGCCGAAAGAGTGCATGCCCTTGACAGCACAATGCTATACAGCGGCGGAGTGAGTAAAAGTTCTGCCAACCCTCAATCCAGTCGCCGGAACCCACCAAGGGTCTTCTCATGCTTATCTGCACCTCTGGCCTCAGTTTACGAGAAGCTTCTCGATGCCGGGTCCATCAGGCCTCTAACCCCAACTCCACTGCCCAAGGTTCTCCCTGCTAGCCACAACCCTAATCACTTCTGCACCTACCATCAAACGCCTGGCCATCCCATCGATGCTTGCTACCGCCTTCGACATGCCATTCGGAATCTCATCGATAATGGCACTATTCCACCCCCACTCCCATCAAAACCCGACGATATTTCCAGCTCCTTGCTCCAACTCAAGTCTGACACTCTGGTTGGTCAGATATCTATCACCTCCACTCAAATCAACCCCATCTCCACTCAAATCAACCCGAGCTCCACCATACTCAACCCAACCCTCTGCATTATCCCAGAAACTCAACCCAAACCAACTATGTTTATCCCTTCTGAATCCGAGGCTGCAGGGTGCGGAATAGAAGATGGGGCTGAAAACTAGAAAGCACTGGTTGAGGACCGGATCGATCAAGCAAATGAGCGGACTGACAAGCTGGGAGTCTTTGTTCAGGGGAGCACTAAGTAGGTTTGCTCAAAGAGGCTGAGGAGGCTGAAGTGCTGTTGCTTGGGCCTGACGTCCTCTAAATCCCACCTCTCTGTGAGGAAGCCAAGGGTAACAATAAAAGTTGCATTTTCAAATCGCGTTTAGCTTGCATGGCACACTTTTGAGTCTGAGTCTGACACAGCGTCTGTCAAGTCGTCTTAGCCTAGCTTTGAGTCGGAGTTCGTGCCTCTTGGCCCTCCATGTCGTAGCTTCTACTCTCAAATTCGAGTCTTTTGCTATACTTGGCAACCCCGTGGGGCTTTCTTTATGATATGCACTATCTTGCTTCTAAGTACTTTGCTGGCTTTTGAATAAACTGTGTCGACCCTGACGACGAAGGGATAGATTTCGATGGGGTCATCCCCAAGGAAATGTGTTCCCTCGCCGAAAGGGAAGACGAAAGGCGTGCTCGGCCTATTAAAAGATGAAGTAGTTTCAATAAACTTGAAAGATGAGGTAGACCCCCGGATGACTCAAAATTGGCACAACGCTGTCCCCAAAGGAACATTGCACCTAGTCAGACAGGCTCGAAGAACCATCGACATTTTGGCATGGTTTCACAAAAGACACGCCTGATTCGATCATGAGATGACAAAGTATCAAATCTCCTGCCACCGGATGTCAAGCTAGAAAGCGGAAGCTCAGAAGGCTCTAGGCCTCGTACCATGTTCAAAACAGCGGCAGCGGCATTCCATCAAGCGCACATTAGAAAGGCGCAAAAGCGGCCTGGAGCGAGGCATTTCCAACCAAAGCAGTCAAGACCCTGTGTTATCAAAAGCCATTTTATCAAGGGCTACGGCAAAGCTCATCAAGCTCGACAACAAATTCAACACTCTAGTCAACCTGGATCAATTCAAGAGCCACTTTTCCCTGAGAGAAGCTCGTTGGGCCGAAAACCACAAGGGTGGGCGGTGCCAAGCAAAAGTTAGAGCAGCCTGCTAGACCGAAAACCTAAGGAGGCGGTCTAGGCAAAAATAAATAGGCAAAAAGTCGAAAGCTCGCTAGGCCGAAAACCTGAGAAGGCGGCACTAGGCAAAAGTTAGAGCATAAAAGGAGAGGTAAAACACACGAGTGAACCTTGGCCTGAACTACGTTTTGACCTGATTCCCCAAATGTGGGATACGTAGGCAGTCTCTCTTCAAGACTCGGTCATATTCTATCAATGGGATCCATGGTTGACGTTTTGGTACACATCAATGGTCGAGAAGGGTCAAGAACAGAACAAGCTTCATCAGAAACAGAAGGGGGAATCCTTTGTCTTTCAATCTTATTTCAAACTACTACTTCAATTTCAAAGCTGAGCAAAAGCCTTTAAAAAAAAAAAAGAAAAGAAAAGGAGAAGCATAAAAAACAGAACGAAATGCTTACGAGGCCCCAATGGGCTCACAGTTTATTCTAAGTTCAGCAAAGTCTAGTTTAAGCAGCGGCGGCAGCTTTTCAGTCGCGCGCGCTAGTTTGAGGCTCACGCACGCTTGCTCAGAGTGACGCGCGTTGGTCTCAAACCTGTGCGCACTTCATTAATTCCTGTAGCATATAGCGGTTGGCAGCCATCACGCCTAACAACGATTTTGAACCCCCGGTGGGAATTTCAAGTTAAAACCAAGGTTTCGGTGCCTCGAAATTGGTTTTTAGGGCTCTTGCCAAGTTTGCTATGCCGTGCAAGTCATGTGTACCTAATGTGACTGTGCGGGGGTGTCGGTTTCAGTCCGGACCTATATGAGTCATATCTTTTTGTATTTTGTCCATCTTTGCGACGTTTTTCTATTTTTCGGTCTACTGTCCATTCCGAGGCTTTCTTCTCTGTTTCATTTATTCACACAGGCCTTTGTACATATTTGACTGTGTGTGAGTGTCAGTTTCACCTATCTAGGGATATTTTGGATTTTGACCTGTTAATGCCCAAAATTTCATTATTGCCCATGTGTCGAAGAGTCTGCATTGTATCCTAGGACTCTTCTTCCCCATTCTTCCGAGCTAGGCAGTCTATACGTGTGTGTATGTTTGTGTGTCAACTCGATTCGCTCGTCAATGCAAGTTGGATATTAGCGATTGGTTTATACTCTATCTCCAATGAACCGAGAATAATGCAACTTTTACAGCGCCACTACGGCGTCCATGGTCCAAGCAAGCAACAAGTCATCAAGAACAGAGGGATACATTGGCCCAATGCAAAATCAAATCAAAGCAGTAAACCTCCGACCCGCTCGAAAGTTATCTACTTGGGCACGCAGGCCCGCACCTCAAAATCAAAGCAACAAAGCTCTGACCCGCTTGAAGGTTACCTACCTGGACCCATAGGCCCGCAACTCAAATCAAAGCAGTAAAGCAAAAGTGTGGCTCAGTGGTAGCCCTCAATCGTCAAAATTGCCCAGGTCGTCGTTTGTGTCGTCCCGTTTTCTAGAAGCTGCCCTAGTCTGCCTTTGCATTTTCAATTTGTACATATGTGTTTAGCATACATCATCGTTGCATGTTGTATATCAAATGTCAAAAGCAAGAAAGTGATTCAAATCAAATCAATCCAAAGCATGTTGAGGCGTTCAAATCAAATCAAATCAGCGATGAGGCATGCCTACAATCAGTGTTGTGGCATTGGCAAATCAAATCAAATCAGCGTTGAGGCCCATTCCCAACAGGCAGCCCATGTTGCCCTGATCCATGCTTCCATCCCGGTTTGCTATTTCCCCAAGCAGACCCCGTCCAATTCCAACCTCCAATCAACGACGATCTATCCGTCCAATTTCAAAATCAACGACGATCCATCCGTCCTATTCCAATCAACGACGATCTATCCGTCCTGTTCCAATCAACGACGATCTATCCGTCCTGTTCAAATCAACGACGATCTATCCGTCCCAATTCAAATCAACGACGATCTATCCGTCCTGTTCCAATCAACGACGATCTATCCGTCCTGTTCAAATCAACGACGATCTATCCGTCCCAATTCAAATCAACGACGGTCTATCCGTCCAACTTCCAATTCAACCGCACAACTCCCAGCAGTCGTATTGCTTTGTCTCGGATGGTCCTTGATAAGGAGATTGGCTCTGATTCCCAACAGATGGAATTTAACCTACCTGACGCGACCTACCCGTGATTGTTGGAGTTTCTTTATGCCGAGGATAGTTTGATCCCCAGCAATGACAGCCCGTCCTGTCCAAACTCAAACGACGATCAGCCATGTCGTCCTCTCAACGATGATCAGCCATGTCATCACCGACGATCAGCCATGTCGTCTATTTCAACGATGATCAGCCATGTCATCACCGACGATCAGCCATGTCGTCCTCTCAACGATGATCAGCCATGTCATCACCGACGATCAGCCATGTCGTCTATTTCAACGATGATCAGCCATGTCATCAATGACGATCAGCCATGTCGTCTATTTCAACGATGACCAGCCATGTCATCACCAACGATCAGCCATGTCGTCCACTCAACGATGATCAGCCATGTCGTCCTCTCAACGATGATCAGTCATATCATCACCCCGATCAACGGCAATCAGAATATTGCCCGCGTTCACCCCGATCAACGGCAATCAGAATATTGCCCGCGTTCACCCCGATCAACGGCAATCAGAATATTGCCCGCGTTCACCCCAATCAACGGCGATCAGAATATTGCCCGCGTTCACCCCGATCAACGGCGATCAGAATATTGCCCGCGTTCACCCCGATGGTTAACGAGTCATCCTCAATGATGACCCACCGTCCCAACGGTTAACGAGTCATCCTCAATGATGACCCACCGTCCCAACGGTTAACGAGTCATCCTCAATGATGACCCACCGTCCCGATGGTTAACGAGTCATCCTCAATGATGACCCACCGTCCCAACTCAACAACGGTTAACGAGTCATCCTCAATGATGACCCACCGTCCCAACTCACGAGTCATCCTCAATGATGACCCACCGTCCCAACGGTTAACGAGTCATCCTCAATGATGACCCACCGTCCCGATGGTTAACGAGTCATCCTCAATGATGACCCACCGTCCCAACTCAACAACGGTTAACGAGTCATCCTCAATGATGACCCACCGTCCCGATGGTTAACGAGTCATCCTCAATGATGACCCACCGTCCCAACTCAACAACGGTTAACGAGTCATCCTCAATGATGACCCACCGTCCCGATGGTTAACGAGTCATCCTCAATAATGACCCACCGTCCCAATTCCAAATTCAACGACGGTCTGTCCGTCCAAATCAACCTATTAGCACATCTTCCCAACAGTCTTATTGCTCTGTCTCGGATGGTCCCTGATAAGGAGATTGGCTCTGATTCCCAACAGATGGAATTTAACCTACCTGACGCGACCTACCCGTGATTGTTGGAATTCTTTATGCCAAGGATAGTTTGATCCCCAGCAATGACAGCCCGTCCTGTCCAAATCAACGACGGTCTGTCCGTCCGACTTCAAATCAACGACGGTCTGTCCGTCCATCTTCCAATCAACGACGGTCTGTCCATCCAACATCAAAATCAACGGCGATCAGCCTGTCCAATCAATCTACAACAACAATTCGCCATCTTGGTCCACATCGATGGAATTCAACCTACCTGATACGATCTACCCGTGGTTGTTGGAATCACTTACGCCGAAGAAGGTTTGATCCCTAGCGGCGCTAATCTATCCGCAACTGATTATTCCCCAGGAGAGTCCGCCTCACCATTCAATGATGGTCCAACCATCCCTATATTCCAACAGAGTTCCAAACTCTTTTTCAACGATCTTCAGATGGTCCGCCCGTCTTCAATCTCTCAATGGACGGTACTTTTAAATACATGTCCGCATTTTCGATTTCCTTCTGGATAGCCTTGAGAGGGTGTCTAGAAACCTTTGACGTTACTTGTACCAAGACAATGGTGCTCCAAGTGCCGTCAAAGGGGGGGCTACTGTAGACACCCTATTTTGGACTTTCCAGAATAGTTTATTTACGGTATTTGATTCCCTGATGATGAAACGGATCAAGAACATCTCGAGATTGTTAGTGTGTTTGAGCTTTGGGCATTCCAAAACCCTTTTAGATCCCTTTCAAATCCTTTAAGCCAGAGCCAAAAAGCCTCAACAAAACCCTACTTGCATACGCTGGTACCAAACTGGCGTGCGCTGGTCATCTGCCACGTGTCAGTCATCGGTCAACTTTGACCGTTGACCAGGCAAGAACTGGCGTACTTACATTAACAAGTGGCGTGCGCCAGTAAAACCTCCGGTCAAACTTGTGTTTTTCAGCATGCAGAAGCCATGGTTAGGGGTTTATAACACATGGGAACCTTTTAATCCACCGAAAAATCAATTTTCGCCGGGGGACATCTCTTACACACCCATCCCATCACCTTTTTCTCATCCAATGAGAGGTAAGGCTTAAGGGCTAAGGAACCAGCCTTTAGCCAGCTGGTTACTGCCCCCTCTCAGTCCTCTCTCCCCCTATATATACCCCCTCTCTTCATCCTTGCAATGGGTTACAAAAAAAAAGACAAGAACTCCAAGTTTCTTTCTCTCTCTCTTCCTTTGGTTTCTTGTTTGCTCTCCTTCAACCCATTGAAAGGGTAAGCAAGCAGCCCTTTCTATACACCATCTACACCCAAACACTCATCATCAACCATCCAACCCTCAAGTTCAAAGCTCAAACATCTCTCAAGCCTCAAAACCAAAGGTATATCTTTGTACTGTCTTTCTGTTCTGATCCCTAAGGGGGGGCTGGCAGGGTCAAGGCTGGTAATCAATACCAGTTCTGGCCCTAAAGCTAGTAAGATTTCAAAAAAACGTCTTCTAACTAGAATCGGCGTGCGCCGGTCAAAAGCATGCGTACGCCGGTCCTTGACAGTACGTACAGTTTTAAAATTTGGTCTGTCAAGAACTGGCGTACTTACATTAACAAGTGGCGTACCGCACTTGTGTGGCGTACTCCAGTTGTGAACTAGGGCCAGATCCTTGTTTATGCTTCATTTCTTATCTATTCATCACTGTGAGCATGTCTAATAACAAGTTTACTGTTTTCTAAGTTAAAGTTTGCTAGTTTCACTTTCTTAAATACTAGTGCCTGTTGCTTTGGAATGCCTCTGGGAGCCTTCTGGTCATGTTCCAGAGCCCAGATGATGCAAAGCCAAGCATTGGATGAATGGGACTAACCGGCGCACGGTGTCACGTTACCTGCGCACGCTAGCTGTCTCTCATCCAGTGGCTGGCCCTTGCATGGCAACTAGGCCCCTGGCCTCTGTTTTCCTCCCCTCACTGTTTAAGGGGTTTGCCTTTCAGTTGGTGGCTTTTAAGCCCTTTTATCTGTCTGTAACTATATTTTACTGCTGATATAAACTGCGTGGTTTGTCCTGGGTGTGCACTGGTCCATTCCAGAGCCCAGAGGGTTGTTTGCAAGAGCTGTGAGTCTAGGCTTACCGGCGCACGCCAGAGCTTGTGTGGCGCACGCAGGTCATGTCTATATGCAGTGGCTTGGCCAGTGCATACAGGCTCGATCCTGGGTGCACCACCTTAGCCAGCGCGTTCTAGTCTGTCCAATGCACTCATAGGAGCTTGTTCTCAATCTATTATACTTGTTCTAGAACAAACATCAGACATCCATCAACATTTTTATCACATTCTTGTACATAAATGCAAACGTGTTACAGTTTTAATCCCCTTTAACTGTTCCCCCGCCCTAACTGGCTAAGAGAATGATCAAACAAAGAGAGAAATGCAAATGTTTTACAAAACGCCTGAGTAGAGACCGATCTCCGGATTGGGCGAGAGGGGGTGCCATAAAACCCTTCCCCTCTCGTAACCTGGCTCCCGAATCTCAGATATCAAAGGTGACGACGGTCCAGTCTACAAAAGCCTTTTTCGAACTCAAAACAAACGTGATCCAAATGTTTTCAAAAGAACGGTTTCTTGGGTACTAACCGCAAAACCCGAGTGGCGACTCTCTGATTTGCGAAGCGTTTCGCCGCGCTTTCCAAAAGGGGCGCACCCGGAATTTTCTCACACCAAAAGAACGCCGGGATTTTTGGGTCGCGTGCCCACACGAGGCATTTTCAACTGAAGCAGTCAGGACCCTGCATTATCAAAAGCCATCTTATCTGGGGCTGCAGCCAAAGATCATCGATCTCGACGACAACAAATTCGAAGAGTCTGTATGGTTTTGAAACAGGCTTCCAGACAGTGGTACAGAAAGTTTGACGGTTTCATGCAGCGCAGTGGCTACACAAGGTGCAATGGGGATCACTGTTGTTACTTCAAGAGGTTTGAGTCTAGCTACATCATTTTATTGCTCTACGTAGATGATATGCTTGTAGCAGGTTCCTGTGTTAGGGAGATCAACAAATTGAAGCAGCAGTTGGCAACAGAGTTTGCTATGAAAGATCTGGGTGCAGCTAAGCAGATACTTGGGATGAGAATCAGCAGAGATAAGGCTCAGGGAACCTTACGGTTGAGTCAAGCTGAGTATATTGAGCGTGTTCTGGAGAGGTTCAATATGCAGGGTGCTAAGGCAGTTGGCACACCCTTGGGAAGTCATTTTATACTTTCTCAGGGGCAATCACCCAAGACAGATGCAGAAAGAGAGTACATGGCCAAGGTTCCGTATACCTCGGCCGTGGGTAGCCTGATGTATGCGATGGTGAACACGAGACCAGACATTGCCCATGCAGTGGGAGTTGTGAGCAGGTTTGCTAGCAATCTGGGGAAACAGCATTGAGAAGCAGTAAAGTGGATTATGCGATACTTGAAAGGTACCACTGATTTGCCACTTTGTTTTGGGAGAGGGAAATTGACAGTGCAGGGATATGTGGATGCTGACTTTGCCGGTGATCATGATACGCGGCGAAGTACCACAGGATATATCTATACTATGGGTTCAACAGCGGTGAGCTGGGTCTCACGTCTGCAGAAATTAGTGACATTATCTACTACAGAAGCTGAGTATGTGGCCGTGACTGAGGCTGCAAAGGAGATGGTTTGGATAAAGGGCTTCTTGGAGGAGCTAGGTTTGAAGCAAGAGAACTGCGTTCTTTTCAGTGACAGCCAGAGTGCTATACACCTTGCCAAAAATCCAGTGTTCCATGCCAGGACGAAGCACATTGATTTGAGGTATCATTTTATTCGCTCGCTTTTGGAAGATGGGGATTTGTTGCTAGAGAAGATTTTGGGGGAACGAAATCCGGCAGATATGTTGACCAAGTCTGTTACTGTTCAGAAACTGAAGTTGTGTTCGACTTCAGTTGGCCTTCATGCTTGAAGAGATGATGGGCCTGGAGCCACACCAAGAGGGGTCAGATGACTACGTCCATGATTGATTGAGATTATTTGGGTTTGCATTTGTTTGTTTGCGGATGCTTCAGGTTATTTTCAAGTGGGAGATTGTTGGGGTGAAGACAAACATTCAGCAAATGGGATTTTGATCAGAGGGTTTTCGAGCGCTAGGCCTTTTTGGGTGTAGCGCTACCGCGTGGTCTAGCGCTATAGCCATTTTGCTATAGCACTACCGAGAGCCTTCGGGCCTTAAATTGTATTTAGGGTTTTGTGCGCGGCTGCGCGTGTTGGGGATTATTGCAATCACTTTTTCTGAGCGTGAAAAAGAGAGAGGCGAGAGAAAACACATCTCAGAGAGATTGTGAGAAGACTTGTACTCTTGGATTGATTTCATAGTGGACTGGTGTGGCTCCCGTGGTTTTTTCCTCACGTTGAGGTTTTTTCACGTATATCTTGTGTCTCGTTTTCTTTCCAGTTTTCATTACGCACGTATTTGTTTGCTTTATTCTGTGATCCATTGTTCCAAGATCCGTAGGGACGTTGTAGGATTGCGTATAATCCGTAACAGTGTACACCGCAATATGTTGGACATACTTCGGGTCTCACACAAATGATTAGAGTCGGTCAATTTTTTTGAAACATTCTTCTAAGGGTCTATGTAAAAAATTAGCTCAATCAGATATCGGTAAGGACTTTATCAAATCTTTGATCAATTTTCTCTTAGCAAATTGGGCGTAGAATCGATCAAACCCTTGCCGATATTCCAATGAGCTGATTTTTTTATAGCGATCCTTAGAAAGGTATTTTAAAAAAATAGAGTGGCTCCGAAGTGGGTTCCAAATGGTATACCCTAATTTTGAGAGATTATTTACTGCCCTTAGGGCGGCCTCTATCCACCACACATTATTGTGGGGTTCTCATACTTAGTCTTGGACCCTACAAAACTGTGTAGTTGACAAGAGGCCCAGAGGCATTGAATAATTTATCCATACTTTTAGATTATTGTTCTTTAATAGAGTTTACCCTGCCTGTTAAATTTTTTTCACTACGCACACCTCACTTTCTGCTCACAAATCAGTCCAACCAACGGTTATGTATATGTATAGCAGAACTTAAGAGAAAAAGCCCATTTGAATTGCGGTCAAATATTGAATGCCAGGTATTATTAATTTCAGCCCAGTTGTCTGAAAAGTCCCCATGGTTTTTAAGTTAATATGTTTGTCGAGACCTTTCCTTGTCCCAATCCCGGCCAGGTCAAGTCCTTATTAAATATTTTTTTGGACTCGTTAGGAAATGAACTAAATTTCAACTTCTAAAGATGATTTCCAAAAATAGAACTCTAGTTTTCAACCCTAAAGTTCCTTAATTTCACAACCTTCTTCTTCGGTGAATATGGCACATGTAAATCAAAATTGCCAACAGAAAAGAATCAACTCTGAAGCATTCAAGACAGATAAATCTACCAATACAAATATATTCAATAAGCAAAGGAAAAAAAATAAAGAATTACCATAGCTGGGGGACCTCACTATAATACATCAAACACGAACTGTCCCCAATATAATTATGAGAAACAAAAATACATATGGTTATAAATTAAAGAACAAAAAATAATTTCCAAAGCACACGCATAGCATATGAAACTATCATTTGCAGGCGACATTCAGGAGCTCGCTGGTCCTGGTATTGACATCCATGGTGCAATTCATATTCACGGCTTTCTTTTTCTTGAAGATGAGCATCAACTCCACCTTCCCGCTCAATCTAGCCGTGCTCGTCAGAGTCAAAATCTCAGAATTCGAAGTGTTGCCCGATAGATTGAGGTCCACTGGGACATTGATCTTTTTGGTAGATAGGAAATTGGCTTTCGACTTGGGAATAACGGCACTCCCAACTTGAATACCATTGTAGAGGAAGTCGACCGTGGTGCTGTCGTACTTGTACGGACCGAAATTGGTGTTCTTGACCCCGAATTGAGCATTCAGGGTAAATGAAGTGTTCGTTTGCGGGACGTCAACCGTGTTAATCGAAGAAGAAGAGCGGACCCGGAATTTGGGAGTCTTTACTTTCATCACAGTTAACGAAAACAGGACTATGATAAGAGTTTGGAATATCACAAATGCCGCGAAGTATATCAAATACTTCTTCCGCTTCTGGCGGCGGAGCTCCTCTGTATTAGTAGTCGCTGCCTCCGCGTCGCTTCGGGCATAACCGTTGGTGGGTGCCAAAGGAAATGCTTGCTGCTGCTCCTTTTCTGCCATACTGGACAAGGTGAGAATTTCAGAGAGAGAGAGAGATTGGTTGGTTGGTTTTGGCAAATTTAATTTGTTGTTGAAGGTGATGGTGGGAAATAGGAGGAGATAGAGAGCTATATATATATATACACGCACATCATGCATGGAGCAAGCGCGTTTGTTGAAATGAGAGCAATATCGTTACGACTTAGTAATTTAGCGCGTAACTGTGTAGGAAAGGAAAGAACGCGTGAAAGCACTATTTCCAGCTTCTAGACTCGTTGAGAAAAAATGGCTTCTGACCTTTTTAGCCATTGACAATGTTAGACTGTGTTTTGATATGTGGCAAAAGTCAGTTTTTCCGGGCTTAATTTCATAACGGCATATAATAACTTAAGTTATTTGTACTCCTTTATTCATAAATGGAAATGGACATTTGGTATTCAATGAAAGTTTCAACAACAATGGTAGTGTTTTTGTTTCTCTTATGTGTACCAAAAAAAGAAGAAGAAGAGTTTCAACAACCTCGTGTAGTTGTGGCTAGCTCTTGTACATAGGTGCCTTTTAAAACTACTATTGTTCGCCGATGGTGGAAATTGTGGATTTTCTGCTACCGCTAAAGTGGGCCCCACCTAATATTTTTTCTAGTAATCTTAACTGATTATTTAATTGGATCTTGGGCTGGGTTTTTGGGTGTTGGGCTCCGCCCCTTTTTGGTATTTTTTGGGTTTGGCTTGGTTCCTTACCAACTTTTAGGTGTTTTCCTCCATGTGGTTAGAAGAAGAGGGTTTTGGATGGTCAAGCCGATGTATCCAAGTTTCTAGTTGCTCTATACTTCGTGTTATGAGTGATGAAATTTTCTTTTTGCTGATCCAAAAAAAAAATTATATCCACGGAAAAAGTCAATTTGATTGATCATCGTTACATCGATAAGTATATCAAAAATTGAATTTTGATTCATAAAAGTAAGGATACGATAAACATGCGGTGGGACCCACAATGATAGTGGCGGAAAACCGACGGTTTTCACCGCCAGTGGGCATAATATTAAACTCTTACTGTACTATATATGCTTGGGAGGCCGCTTCTATGTAGTTGGACTGCAGAGAGTCCCTGCAATTGCATCATAGCCGTTCATCTTTGCATTCAACGGTCCAGATTTTAAAAAATCTCCGGAAAAGTTTTTTAATCTCAACCGTTAAAAATACTATCTGACGGTTGCGATTACTTTGACCGCACCTATGTTGTCCATACGTGCACTGCCGACAAGCCAAATTCATATGCTTGTGACATGTTTTAATGTGCTCTTCTACGTAATGTAATGTCCAGTTTACCATACCAATTAAGAAGAACTGTCGCACAAGTCCTATTATTTGAATACTACTTTTTTTTTTTAACTCAATGTTTCAGAATTTGGACATAGAAATTCTCCCGAAATTCAAAGTGAAAGGTCATGATTCACTTACGCGATGAACGTGTAGAGCTATAAATTTAATTGAATCATGATTTTTTTTTATTTTGATTTTGAAGAGATTTTCTTGATCTAAATTCAAGAATCATAGTGATTGGTTATCAGCTTTGAGATAAAAAGATTATAGGTTTGCGTATTTTTTCGTCTTTAGTCAATTGTTTTGAGTAACATTTTAACAAAAAAAATTACTTTTGGAATAAATGTATGCTATATTATATATATCCAAAAAGTAAAAAAAAAAAGGTAAAAAATTTGATAAAAAATGGCTAAAGACGAAAAGGCATCCATGACAAAACAGTAAAATTTTTGACGAAAATATTTTTGAGAAGAGATACTTTTTGAATGAGCCTTGCTATGGGTACATCATTTGGTATACATACCGGTACCCCAATGTGTACACCGCAATATGTTGGACCTACCTCGGGTCTCACACAAATGATTAGAGTCGGTCAATTTTTTTGAAACATTCTTTTAAGGGTCCATGTAAAAAATTAGCTTAATCAGATATCGGTAAGGACTTCATCAATTCTTTGATCAATTTTCTGTTAGTAAATTGGGCGTTGAATCGATCAAACCCTTACCAATATTCGAATGAGCTGATTTTTTTACAGCTGTCCTTAGAAAGGTATTTTAAACAAATAGAGCGGCTCCGAAGTGGGTTCCAAATGGTGTACCCTAATTTTGAGAGATTATTTACTGCCCTTGGGGCACCGCCCCAAGCCTCTATCCACAACACATGACATATTGTTGTAGGGTCCTCATACTTAGTCTCGAACCCTACAGATGTGTGGTTGACAAGAGGTCCGGAAGCATTGAATAATTTGTCCATAGTATTAGAGTATTGTTTTTTTAAGGGCCCGATTGGATGGTGTATACGGTGGGTGTATTACACAATACACCCGGATTCATAAATAATACACCGTTTGGCATCCCTTTCTTCCCCTGTATTAACTAATCCCCGTATTAGCTAATACACCAAGAACAGCCATAAATTATTGCTACCCTCCCAGGTAGCAATAGCTAATCCGGGTGTATACGCCTGATTTTTGACCAAAACACCCCTCCTCATCCCCTCCCCCAACGGCTCTCTCTCTCTCTCTCTCTCTCTCTCTGCTAACAGAGATAGCGAAGAATAGGAAGAAGAACAGGCCACCACAAAAATACACACACACAAAAATATGTATGTATATGTAGAGACTAGAGAGAGGCGTACCTTGGGTTCCGTACATATCGGTGAGAGAGACGATCGGAGAGACGGAGAGAGACGATCGGAGGGCGAGGACAAGTGGCCGCCGCCGCCGCCCCTGCTGCTTCTTTTTTCTTCTTTCTTCTTCGTTTCCATCTGTTTCTCTCTCTCTCTCTCTGTCTCGCGCGCGCTCTCTCTCTCTCTCTCTCTCTCTCTCTTTCTATAAAACGATAAGAACAAGGGTAAAAAAGAAAAATGATTTGGTGTATTGGAACACATGAGAAAGAAAATGAACGGGTGGATGAAAAAAAATAGATGGCTGGGACAAATTGAAATTTTTTTTAAAACTAAATAACATTCTAAGTTTTTTTTATAATGAGTAAATAAAATTTATATTTTAAAAATTGTTATATTATTTAATTTATTGGTATAGTAAATTATTATAACTTAGAATTGCCAAAAAATAATTAAATATATTAAGTTTTGCAATTATATAATTAATGTTAGGCATAATAAAGTTTGAGACTGCACAAGGGCAAAAGAGTCATTTAACAATTTTTTACATCATACACCCTTCCTTCTAATACATCATCCAAACCATCTACTTTTTAATACACCCTCTATAAATATCACATCAATGTGGGTCCTCCCTTCTTAACTAATACCCCTTACTATCCTATCACCCCTTCATAAATAATACACCCGAAACACATACGGCATCCAATCGGGCCCTAATAGAGTTACCTGGCCTGTTAGATTTTTTCCACTATGCACACCTCACTTTCTGCTCACAAATCAGTCAAACGAACGGTTATGTATAGCAGAACTTAAGAAAAAAGCCCATTTTTTATTGCGGTCAAATATTGAATGCCAGGTACTGTATTAATTTCAGCCCAGTTGTTTGAAAATTCCCCATGGTTTTGGAGTAATATTTTTGTCGAGACCCTTTCCTTGTCCCAATCCCAGGTCAAGTCCTAATTAAATATTTTTTTGGACTTGTTAGGAAATGAACTAAATTTCAACATCTAGAGATAATTTCCAAAAATAGTACTCTCTAGTTTTCAACCCTAAAGTTCATTTCACAACCTTCTTCAGTGAATATGGCACATGTAGATCAAAATTTCCAAAAGAATCAACTCTGAAGCATTCAAGACAATATATTTAATAAGCAAAGGAAAAATACAAAGAATTACCATAGCTGGGGGACTACAGGCTCGCTATAATACATCAAACACGAACTGTCCCCAATATCATTATGAGAAAAAAAAATACATATGGTTATAAATTAATAGAACAAAAAATAATTTCCAAAGCATGCGCGCAGCATAAGAAACTATCATTTGCAGGCGATATTCAGGAGCTCTCTGGTCCTGGTATTGACATCCATGGTGCAATCCATATTCACGGCTTTCTTTTTCTTCATGATGAGCATCAGCTCCACCTTCCCGGTCAATCTAGCCGTGCTCGTCAGAGTCAAATACCCAGAATTCGAAGTATCGCCCGATAGATTGAGGTCCACTGGGACATTGATCTTTTTGGTAGATAGGAAATTGGCTTTTGACTTGGGAATAAAGGCACTCCCTACTTCAATACCATTGTACTGGAAGTAGACCGTAGTGCTGTCGTACTTGTAAGGACCGAAATTGGTGTTCTTGATCCCGAATTGAGCATTCAGGGTAAATGAAGTGTTCATTTGCGGGACATCCAACGTGTTAAACGAATAAGTAGAGCGGACCCGGAATTTGGGAGTCTTTACTTTCATCACAGTTAACGAAAACAGGACTATGATAAGAGTTTGGAATATCACAAATGCTGCGAAGTATATCAAATACTTCTTCCGCTTCTGGCGGCGGAGCTCCTCTGTATTAGTAGTCGCTGCCTCCGCGTCGCTTCGGGCATAACCGTTGGTGGGTGCCAATGGGTGGCCGTCATATCCTGATTTCTGCCCCTCTGCCATAGCAATCTAGAGAGTGAAACAGAGGAAAGATAATCAAGTAGAAGGGCTGAGTTTAAGGATTTTTAACTAAGAAGATATTTCTTTTGGCTTTTGCTCTGTAGCAATTGCTGATGAATGTTGTTTGTGGATGTTAAATGGAAAGTGGGGGGCTCTATTTATAGAGGAGAAACATAGGGTCTGTACATGGAAGTTGTGGGCAAAGTGAGGAAGTTAGAGAAACGCCTACCTTTGAAGAATGTGTTTGAGGAGAGAGAGAGAGAGAGAGAGAGAGAGAGAGGACTCAGAGGAGAGAGATGGAAACGAATATTTTAAGGTACAGAAACGTGTTAGGTGGCAGCTTTGAATCTTGACTTTTGTGGGGTAAGGTTTTCGGATATTTGGAGGGGTGGAAAATGGTGATAGAAGCTTCGATGCTGAAAATGAAAGAGGAAATAGGTATGCGCTTAATGGGGTTTTCTTTCCCGGATGTAAAGCTCACAACACGGTTATCTTGCCAAGTCTCTAGAGGTTGGTAATACGAAGTCTTCCACTCTTCTAGATGTATTCCATTCATCTAGTTTGATACTATCCTCTAGGGTTTGTCCTTGATGTGTTTTTAGAGCAATACTATGCGCACAACTTTAAAACATGAGTGCATCCGCGCCTGTTCAATGCACATGAGTTCGCATCAATCCATTGAATGGCTCAGACACAACTGAATTGAATATTGAAGTTGTGTGCGAAAATTCTCTGTATGTTTTACTTATTTTCTCACAAATTTGTTTTTGTTGTACGCGCTATTTGATTCACAAATTTTAGGTATATGGGTCGAAATCGGAACGTATGAGTGGCGGGCCTCAGATACAGATTATGAAATACTACAGTGTCTCAATTTTTTTGTGATGTCAAGAAGAACTAATACATAAATTTACAAGGAGGGAGAGACATGTTGTCATTGAGTTGAAAAACAAGTAATACAATCTGTTTATATTTCAAATATTTGACCCACGCCAGTTAATGTTAGTAAATTACACTAACTATACAATATTTGTCAGTAATCAGTAATCACCATCAAATACAAATAACGAGACACCACATCAATCTTGTGAGCGCTCCATATCCAACTCATACTAATAATTTCCCCAGCTTCCTAGTTATTTCCTAGCAATCAAGTCCCAGAAGCAAATGCCTTGTAACGGACTTCTCCCTATAATGTGGAATTTTGCTGGTTTTCTCTTTACGTTTTTCCTTTGGACGACATCACATGTTTACCTATATGCGTTGTTATATAGCCAAAGTTGTGTGAACTTGGAGTAGGCATGCTCCCTTCTCCTTTTTTGGGCTTTAATCTTCTTCAGTGAATACGAATATATTTAATAAGTAAAGGAAAAATACAAAGAATTATCATAGCTGGGGGACTACAGGCTCGCTATAATACATCAAACACGAATTATCCCCAATATCATTATGAGAAACAAAAATACATATGGTTATAAATTAATAGAACAAAAAATAATTTCCAAAGCACGCGCGTAGCATAAGAATCTATCATTTGCAGGCGACATTCAGGAGCTCTCTGGTCCTGGTATTGACATCCATGGTGCAATTCATATTCACGGCTTTCTTTTTCTTGAAGATGAGCATCAACTCCACCTTCCCGCTCAATCTAGCCGTGCTCGTCAGAGTCAAAATCTCAGAATTCGATGTATTGCCCGATAGATTGAGGTCCACTGGGACATTGATCTTTTTGGTAGATAGGAAATTGGCTTTCGACTTGGGAATAACGGCACTCCCAACTTGAATACCATTGTAGAGGAAGTCGACCGTGGTGCTGTCGTACTTATACGGACCGAAATTGGTGTTCTTGACCCCGAATTGAGCATTCAGGGTAAATGAAGTGTTCGTTTGCGGGACATCGAACGTGTTAATCGAAGAAGAAGAGCGGACCCGGAATTTGGGAGTCTTTACTTTCATCACGGTCAATGAAAATAGGACTATGATAAGAGTTTGGAATATCACAAATGCTGCGAAGTATATCAAATACTTCTTCCGCTTCTGGCGGCGGAGCTCCTCTTTATCAGCAGTCGCCGCCTCTGCGTCGCTCCGGGCATAACCGTTGGTGGGTGCCAAAGGAAATGCTTGTTGCTGCTCCTTTTCTGCCATACTGGATAAGGTGAGAATTTCAGAGAGAGAGAGAGAGAGAGAGAGATTGGTTGGTTGGTTTTGGCAAATTTAATTTGTTGTTGAAGGTGATGATGGGAAATAGGAGGAGATAGAGAGCTATATATATATACTCCGTATATATACACGCACATCATGCATGGAACGCGTTTGTTGAAAGGCCCTTGTTATAGTTGTTAGACAAATGAAATGAGAGCTAGCAATATTGTTACGACTTAATTTGGCGCGTTAACTGTGTAGGAAAGGAAAGAACTCGTGAAAGCACTCATTTCCAGCTTCTAGACTCGAGGTGAAAAAATGGCTTCTGACTTTTTTTTAGCCGTTGACAATGTTAGACTGTGTTTTGATATGTGACAAAAGTCAGTTTTTCCTGGCTTAATTTCATAACGGCATATATTAACTTAAAGTTATTTGTACTCCTTTATTCATAAATGGAAATGGACATTTGGTATTCAATGAAAGTTTCAAGAACATGGTATTTGTGCTACTTTAGTGTTCTTATGTATCCAAAAAAAAAAAAAAGTTTCAACAACCTCGTGTAGTTGTGACTTGCTTTTGTACATAGGTGTCTTTTAAAACTATTATTGTTCGCTGACAGTGGGAATTGTGGATTTTCTGCTACTGCTAGAGTGGGCCCTACCTTATGTTTTTTTTTAGTAATCTAAACTGATTATTTAATTGGACCTTGGTCTGGGTTTTTAGGTGTTGGGCTTTGCCTTTTTTATGTTTTTTGGGCTTAGGTTGGCTTCTTACCAACTCTTGAGTTTTTAGGTGTATTCCTCCTGATTTGGGCTCAGCCTGTTGAGCCCAAATCAGTTTATCCATGTGGTTAGGAGAATAGGATTTTGGATGGTGGTGTATCCAAGTTCCTAGTTGCATTGTACTTCATGTTATGAGTGATGGAATTTTCTTTTTGCTGATCCAAAAAAAAATATATATCCACGGAAAAAGTCAATTTGATTGAACATTGTTACATCGATAAGTATATCAAAAATTGAATTTTGATTCATAAAAGAATGGACACGATAAACATGCGGTGGGACCCAAAACGATAGTGGCAGAAAATCGATGGTTTTCACTGCCAGTGGGCATAATTTTAAACTCTCTCTCTCTCTCTCTCTCTCTCTCTCTCTCTCTCTCTCTCTCTCTCTCTCTCTCTCTCTCTCTATATATATATATATATATATATATGCATGCTTGGGAGGTCGCTTCTCTATAGTTGGACTGCAGAGAGTCCTTGCAGTTGTATCATAGCTGTTCATCTTTGCATTCAACGGTCCAGATTTTAAAAAACTTTAACTTTTTTCCGAAAAAGTTTCTTTTTAATGCCAACCGTTAAAAACACTATCTAACGCTTGTGATTACTTGGACCACACCTATGTAGTCCATACATGGACTGCAGACAAGCCAAATTCATATGCTTGTGACATGTTTTAATGTGATCTTCTACGTAATGTAATGTCCAGTTTACCATACCAATTAAGAAGAACTGTCGCACAAGTCCTATTTGAATACTACTTTTTTTTTAACTCAGTGTTTCAGAATTTGGACATAGAAATTCTCCCGAAATTCAAAGTGGAAGGTCATGATTCACTTACGCGATGGATGTGTAGAGCTATAAATTTAATTGAATCGTGAATTTTTATTTTATTTTATTTTGAAGAGATTTTCTTGATCTAAATTCAAAGAATCATAATGATTGGTTATCAGCTTTGAGATAAAAAGATTATAGATTTGCGTATTTTTTCGCCTTTAGTCAATTATTTTGGAGTAACATTTTAACCAAAAAAAATTACTTTTGGAATAAATGTATGCTATATTATATACATCCAAAAAGTACAAAAAAAAAGTACAAAATTTGATAAAACAGTAAAATTTTTGGAGAAAATATTTTTGAGAGGAGAATACTTTTTGAATGAGCCTTGCTATGGGTACGTCATTTGGTATACGTACACCAATGTGTACACTGCAGTATGTTGGACCAACTTCGGGTCTCACACAAATGATTAGAGTCGATCAGTTTTTTTGAAACATTTTTTTAAGGGTCCATGTAAAAAGTTAGCTCAATCAGATATCGGTAAGGACTTCATCAATTCTTTGATCAATTTTCTGTTAGCAAATTGGGCGTATAATTGATAAAACCCTTATTGATATTCGACTGAGCTGATTTTTTTACAGCTATCCTTAGAAAGGTATTTTAAACAAATAGAGTGTCTCCGAAGTGGGTTCCAATGGTGTACCCTAATTTTGAGAAATTATTTATTGCCCATGGGGCGGTGCCCCAAGCCTCTATCCACTACACATTGTTGTGGGGTCCTCATAGTCTTGGACCCTACAAAACTGTGTGGTTGACAAGAGGCCCGGAGGCATTGAATAATTTGTCCATAGTTTTAGACTATTGTTCTTTAATAGACTGTGTGGTTGACCTGGCCTGTTAATTTTTTTCACCATGTACACCTCACTTTCTGCGCACAAATCAGTCAAACGAACTGTTATGTAGAGCATAACTTAATAGGGAAAATGACGGTCCATAACGTGTTTTGATAATTAATACCCATCAAAGACATGCTGAGAACATTTGTTAATGCTGAAAATGTCCTTGGTGGGTATTAATTATCAAAACACGTTATTGGCCGTCATTTTTCCCAACTTAATAAGAAGAAAGCCCATTTGAATTGCGGTCAAATATTGAATGCCAGGTACTATTAATTTCAGCCCAGTTGTTTGAAAAGTCCCCTTGGCTTTTAAGTTACTACTAATATTTTTGTCGAGACCTTCCCTTGTCCCAATCCCAGGTCAAGTCCTAATTAAATATTTTTTTGGACTCGTTAGGAAATGAACTAAATTTCAACATCTAAAGATAATTTTCAAAAATGGAACTCTAGTTTTCAACCCTTAAAGTTCCTTTCACAATCTTCTTCAGTGAATATGACACATGTAGATTAAAATTTCCAAAACAATCAACTCTGAAGCATTTAAGACAGTATAGATAGAGTATCAATTTTTGTACGTCAGAGAAACTACAGAAGAGAGAGAGGCTCTAACCTCTCTCTAACTTTACCCTCTCCCTCCGTTCTCTTTCCACCGTTACAGTCCAAACCCACTGCCGGAGATTCCCGGGGGGCGTCAGCCTCCCCTCCTTTTCTCTTTTTCTTTCTTTTCTTCTAATTGTTGTTCCAGCTGTTCCTTTCCAAGAATAAGCCTCTCTTTAGTTCACTCCATCGTTTGTTCCGCCGGTTGGAGATTCAGTGTCCTGTCCGCTGCCTCTCCTCGGTTTGCTCCTCCTGCAGCTCCGGTGGTTTGTCCCTCCGTTTTCTGGCGTCCTCCGACAACTGAGCCCCCTCGGATCCGGCCATGCATGCTTTCCTTGCTTGCCCGACTTCCCCCTCCGTATCTCCCCTCCCCGTCGGGCGGCAAGGCCTTGATCCAGCCGATCGGCTCCCTCCTCTGTTCGCCCCTTTCCCAGTTCGATCGGCTGGAATCTTTCGATTTTTGGTTGATTCCGACTCCCCTCGTTCCCGTCCCCGTCAGAATCAATCGGAAATTTTCCATGCATGGCTTCTTCCTTGAGGTTGTTTAGCTGAGGTAGGTTCTGGCTCATTGACTAACTGATCTGCGTCGGCCGCTGTTAAAAATGGGCGCGATCTGGCCAGCAGTTTGGTCCTCTGTACTGGGTTTGCTCGATGCATCACCTACCATAAAGAAGAACGGCTGTTGGGTCTTGGGGCTGCACGGCATGTGCTTGTGGTAATGTCTTTTTTTTTTGCAGGTTTGCTTGGAGGTAGGTTATGGCGGAGATTTCACTGTGTTTCCGTGTTTCGATGGTGGCGGCCTCCTTACGGATGTGTTTCTAAGTAGATGCATTAGCTTAAATTGTTGCTTTTTAGTTGTATTGGCTTGCGCTTGTCGTCGGCGTTCCTAGGCTTTCTATTAGCCTTTATTTTTTTGGCGATAGCATAGTTCTAAGTGTATTTTGTGTTGTATTTTGTTTGATTAACCCCTTGTACTCTTTCTTTCATATATATATATATATGATGTTCTTCTTTGATGTCAAAAAAAGACAGTATATTTAATAAGCAAAGGAAAAATACAAAGAATTACCATAGTTGGGGGACTACAAGCTCGCTATAATACATCAAACAAGAATTGTCCCCAATATAATTATGAGAAACAAAAATACATATAGTTATAAATTAATAGAACAAAAAATAATTTCCAAAGCACGCGCACAGCATAAGAAACTATCATTTGCAGGCGATATTCAGGAGCTCTCTGGTCCTGGTATTGAAATCCATGGTGCAATACATATTCACGGCTTTCTTTTTCTTCATGATGAGCATCAGCTCCACCTTCCCGCTCAATCTAGCCGTGCTCGTCAGAGCCAAATACTCAGAATTCGAAGTATCGCCCGATAGATTGAGGTCCACTGGGACATTGATCTTTTTGGTAGATAGGAAATTGGCTTTCGACTTGGGAATAAAGGCACTCCCAACTTGAATACCATTGTAGAGGAAGCTGACCGTGGTACTGTCGTACTTGTACGGACCGAAATTGGTGTTCTTGACCCCGAATTGAGCGTTAAATGAAGTGTTCGTTTGCGGGACATCTAACGTGTTAAACAAATAAGTAGAGCGGACCCGGAATTTGGGAGTCTTTACTTTCATCACAGTTAACGAAAACAGGACTATGATAAGAGTTTGGAATATCACAAATGCTGCGAAGTATACCAAATACTTCTTCCGCTTCTGGCGGCGGAGCTCCTCTGTATTAGTAGTTGCTGCCTCCGCGTCATATCCTGATTTCTGCCCCTCTGCCATAGCAATCTAGAGAGTGAAACAGAGGAAAGATAATCAAGTAGAAGGGCTGAGTTTAAGGATTTTGCTCAGCAATCTGGGTTGCTTTTGCTCTGTAGCAATTGCTGATGAATGTTGTTTGTGGATGTTAAATGGAAAGTGGGGGGGCTCTATTTATAGAGGAGAAACATAGGGTCTGTACATGCAAGTTGTGGGCAAAGTAAGGAAGTTAGAGAAACGCCTTCCTTTGAAGAATGTGTTTGAGGAGAGAGAGAGAGAGAGAGAGAGAGAGAGAGAGAAACCGAATAAGGTACAGAAACGTGTTAGGTGGCAGCTTTGAATCTTGACTTTTGTGGGGTAAGTTTTTCGGATGTTTTGGAGTGGTGGAAAATGGTGATAGAAGCTTCGACGCTGAAAATGAAAGAAGAAATAGGTATGGGCTTAATGGGGGGGGGGGGGGATTCCCGGATGTATAGCTCACAACACGGTTATCTTGCCAAGTCTCTAAAGGTTGGTAATACGAAAGTCTTCCACTCTTCTAGATATATTCCATTCGTCTAGTTTGATACTATCCTCTAGGGTTTGTCCTTGATGTGTTTTTAGAGCAATACTATGCGCACAACTTTAAAATATGAGTGCATCCGCGCTCGTTCAATGCACATGAGTCCGCATCAATCCATCAAACGGTTCAAACACAACTAAATTGAATATTAAAGTTGTGTGCAAAAAATCTTTGTACGTTTTACTTATTTTCTCACGAACTTTGCTTCTGTTGTACGCGCTATTTGATTCACAAATTTTAGGTATATGGATCGAAATCGGAACGTATGAGTGGCGGGCCTCAGATACAGATTATGAAATACTATAGTGTCTCAATTTTTTTGTGATGTCAAGAAGAACTAATACATAAATTTACAAGGAGGAAGAGACATGTTGTCATTGAGTTGAAAAACAAGTAATACTATCTGTTTATATTTCAAATATTTGACCCGGCCAGTTAATGTTAGTAAATTACACTAACTATACAATGTCAGTAATCAGTAATCACCATCAAATACAAATAACGAGACACCACATCAATCTTGTGAGCGCTCCATATCCAACTCATACTATTTCCCCAGCTTCCTAGTTATTTCCTAGCAATCAAGTCCCAGAAGCAAAATGCCTTGTAACGGACTTCTCCCTATAATGTGGAATTTTGCTGGTTTTCTTTTTACGTTTTTCCTTTGGACGACATCACATGTTTACCTATATGCGTTGTTATAGCCAAAGTTGTGTGAACTTGGAGTAGGCATGCTCCCTACTCCTTTTTTGGGCTTTAATTGAGGATCCGAAACAATGATTGGAATAGTTCATATCGTAGATTCCGCAGAAAAAAATCATCCATGAAAAAATCAATTTGATTGAATATCAATAACTATATGAAGAATGTGCATTTTGCTTTATAAAGCATACAACATGTATAATTTTGAACATAAACGGTCTATGTCAATCGATATCCGATCATAGGGATTTTCCAGAAATATTCTTCTTTATGGAATCTAAAGGATGGATGGATGGTTTCAATCATTGTTAAAATTAAAAAAAAATTTAACAATTTAATACAAAAGAGAATGGCACAATCAAAAAATTAGTACTTCGACTTTTGAAATAAACAAACATTTTGGGACAACAAGAGAAAAATATTGAACAAACAAATAACAAAGTAAGATTCTCTCACAAAGTACAAAGTGGGACGGAGGGAGTACCACAATACTACAAACAGAGCCCTAACCATTTGCAACTGGTTACACTTCAAATCCTGAACAGAGTTTAACCACCATAGCACATCTCATCTTAGGAGTTTTGTCCTTCTTGATCACCTTAATAATTTCCACCTGCCCCACTCTCAACTTGGACCCAACACTAAGCCCAACCATACCCGACCCAATATGCCGACCCAAATTCGAATCGCTTGATACAGCCCGAGAACTTATGAAAAAGTGAACGAGCCAAATAGTATTCGAACTTGGTTCGATACTTAATGGGCTACAAAATGTTCAAGCTTCATTAATTTATCTAATAAACCGATTTTATATGAGTTTTTAACGATTGAAAAACAAACTCGAATTCAAATAGTTTCGTAAGTTTATTAGCCTATTTCTCGATAGATTCGAACAAAAATATATATCCCTATGTCTTTATCTCACACATTATTGTCTTTGACTTGGATCAAAGTACAAAAGCCATATCAATTTTTAATGTCTCCCATAATGGCTTTGAGTTCCACCTAGAATTTGGTGATATAACCCATGTACTGGAGACCTAGGATTTTTATCATTACAGCTGAGAAGGAGCTATACTTAACCCAAATCTAGTGGTGTCGGCTTGGGAATTAAGGATTTGCTTCCTTCTAAGGTCTTATGTTTGATTTTTCTTGAAATCAACTTTTTTGCAGTCACCTCATCCCATGCGTAAGCATGTGAACTAGCTGTGGGAGCTAGGAGCTGTAGGAATTAGTCCAAGATACATACAGAAAAAAAAAAAAATTAAGGAGGAGGTATAGTTTGAAGTTTGAACACATGGTGGTTGGCAAAATGGCACGTCTGACCGAGAGGGACGAGTAGTTCCAATTAGAATGGTTTGGGGCTAGGCCCGTAAACTCATTAGGAGTAAGCCCTTGAGATGGGATAATGCTGGGCCGATCCTATGTTTTTAGTTCATGACTTGGGAGATCCTCTTCTCCTATAAGTCCAATGCTGTGTAGGTTCTGTGGCATGTGTTTTTACAATAGTGCCTCGATGCCAGACGCGCACAACAAATGCACATCCACGTCTCTTTTCTCTATCTGCCCGCTTCTCTCTCTCTCTCTCTCTCCCTCTGTCTCTCACTTCTATTGCCTCTCTCTCTCTCTTCCTCTTCCCCCTTTCTATTTTAATTCTTATAACTTTTGTTTTTGTAGCGGGCCGAACATGGTTTGTTCGCATGACGCGGACCATACCTGTCGTGGTCCGATCGCAGGCCTCGTGCGCGGCAAGCCGACGATGACTCGTCGTGTATATCCGGTTCGCCTCAGGCTCGGCAGCAGGCAGACCCGCGCTCGGATTGTGCCGTCGACGGAGTCCGCGGCGACGTTACCTCCTTCATTGAACGCATGGCTTTGCTCGGCGGTTCCCGCGGTCGGCTACCTTCAGAGCACGGCATGCAGCCGACGGCGGCTGACTGTAAAGCCACGCGTCCTGCCACGTGCAGAAGCGGTTACAACAGAAGATGATCACGGGCGCACATGGGTGTGCCAGCTCAGCCCTGGAAACGGTTATCAGATCTATTTCTCGACGTCATTATGATGTCACTTGGCCCGTGGAAGGCACGCGATGGTACTTGGAGGGCAAGTCAGAAGGCACTATAAATACCTAGAGACGGTAATCCTAACAGGTACACGCTACTCAATACTCACACTTACTCCTCTCCAGCTTTCTGCTTCCTCTCGCGCTATACTCATCCTCTCGCCGGAGGGCCTTGCAGGGACAACCCCGGCCAAGTCTTAGTCGTGCGTTCCTTATGCAAGCTAGGAGAAGAAAGCTAACCCACCATCAAACCACCTACGAAGGATCGAGGACCGAGGATCACGGGCCACACAATTGGTGAACCCGACGTGAACTTCCTTCTGATCTCAGCGGCTCTCTCATCCTCCAAACTTCCCTCGCTCCTCCGTAAGACAACAACCAAACTACTCACCATGGGCGGAGACATAGCGGACGCTACCATCTCAGGGGGCCAAAGACGCAGGTGGAAACGTCAATTCCACGCCAACCGTCGACAGGCACATGTCCTTCTCTCTCGCCCCTGGATCCGGGCTCTCACCGGTCTCGAACGACGTCGCTTCAGCCTACATCCGCCTGGTGCAGCGTCGCGACGACGAACGCGACAACGAGCGGGCGGCACTAAGGGCGGAAGTGGCCCAAATGAAGCGACATATGCAGCAGGACGCCACTCCTGCCGCATCTCGATCTGGTGGAGACAGGGGTAGAGGTGGGCAAACACCGCCTCCACCTCCACCTCCACCACCGCAAGGGCGTCAGAACGAAGGAGGTCAACGCGGGTCCGTGAAAGACCGCCTAGGCTTCACTCCAGCACCAGACGACGCCGGGGGAATCATCCTCTATAAGCAACCCACAGTATCTGGGACGCATCGTTCTCGAAGCCATCACGATGGAACCAGGACGAGGGACACCGAGTCGTTCACCAGCACGTACTCGACGGGTCGCGCAGAGTTCTCTCGCACGACGGCCTCGCACCGTAGCCGAGACTCGGCCCGAACCAGACCCCGTCTCTGAGCGCCTTGGGAACATCCCGATAGGAAACAAAGACGATGAGCAATACGCTCGGCGCAACGGAAAGGACGTACGTCGATGGCGCAAACGACGAGAACAAAACTCGACGCCACAACGACAAAACAGTCGACGGCCCACGCCGAACGGAGAGAGACCTGCGAGACAAGCTTCGCCGAAGGGAAGCGGAGAAGACGGCGGCGAAGGAACAAAAAGACAGGGATTCAAAGCGACCGAAAACGGATGAGCACGGCAAACCGCCGCGCCCAGGATTCGAAAGGCAGCTAAAAGATCTCGGCGTCTCCCCATTTACCTCCCACATAATCAACACGCCGCCGGAACCCACCTTCCACCTACCCAAGTTCACTAAGTTCGATCCATCAACGTGTGAGGCCTACACTCACCTCATCCATTTCAGACAAACCATCGAACTCTGCACAAGTAAAGATGAGGTGAAATGCAAGGCGTTCCCGTCCAGCCTCGGCTCCTTAGGGCTCCAGTGGTTCAACAAATTGCCCGCTGGATCCGTAAGGACCCTGGCCGACCTCGAACGCGCCTTCAACACTCGCTTCATCACAAGCAACAAAACGGCTAAAGAGCCCGAATCGCTGTCACAGATGAGGAAACTATCATCGGAAACACTCAGGCAATATGCCGAGCGCTACTGGCAGCTGTTTAACGAGATCCCTGGAATCGATGAGTACTGGGCCGCACGTACGTTCAAGAACGGCCTGGAAACTGGGAGCAAGATCTTAGACGAACTCGCCATTCGCCCACCACACGGCATGGGTGAACTGATGCGTGTAGTGGAAAGATTCTGTGCTCTCGAAGAACTTTACGCAGACAGAGCCGCACAGGGAATCCCGAACTCTAACAATCCGTTCTCCTCGACCGTGCACCAGCTGCCGGTACAAACGGCGACCCAACAAGTGCAGCCGAAGAAGCAAGTGCACAACATTAAAAAGGGGAAGGAACGTCAGCCGAAGGAGCATGACCACGTGGCCGAAACCACTCACTTCAAAGAGCCAATCTGGTCTTTTCTGAAGGAAATAATGAGACAACCGTGGTTTGAGTGGCCGACGACCAAGCTCGGGACTGACACCGGCCAACCGGATCAAAACCCAAGGAAGAAATGCACTTACCACAATGAGCTCGGCCACTACACGACTGCTTGTGCACCGTACAAGGCTCTCCTTGAAAAGCTTGCCGCTCAAGGCCATCTCGATCAATACATTGATCGAGCAAAGACGCCCGCCCGGCAGACAAATCCCAACCCCAACGAACAACGACCATTGATCCATGTCATCCATGGACCGGTAACAAAAGCATTCGAGACCACCCTCAGAGCCGACATCGATCAAGCCTCAACTTCAAAAGAGATACTCTCCGTCGGCTGCGGATCCAAACGCTCCCGACCACAAGACTTGCCCAAATGGACCATCAGCTTTACCGAACGCGATCTTGAACACGTTCAGACTCCACATTCGGATGCACTCGTTGTCACCGTCCAGATTGGTGTCCATGATGTCAAACGTGTCCTCATCGACCAGGGAAGTTCGGCTGAGGTCATGTACTATGACCTCTTCAAGAAGCTGGACCTACCAGAGTCAGCTTTGCAACCCACCGAGGTACCTCTCATTGGCTTCAGCGGAGCTCCTGTTTGGCCGATCGGCCGTATCTTCCTCCCTGTCGTCGTCGGCTCGAAAACAATCACCGTCGAATTCATAGTTGTCAATGCGCCGAGCCCATACAACGCTATCCTCGGCCGAGCTTGGCTTCATGAAATGCAAGCCATCGCTTCAACATACCACCAAGTTGTCCGCTTCATCGGCACAACAGGCAGACAAGAAGACTTGCGAGGGGACCAAATTGCATCCAAGAAATGCTATGTCTCCGCCGTCCACAGCTCCTCAAAGGCAAAACAAGTGCAATGGGTTGAAGTCCCAGACATGGCCGTCATTGACGACGTCGGTCAAAAAGCCGAAGACAAAGCCGAAGAGGAACTGGTAAAAATGCCCATCAACGAGGACGGATCACGCTTCTTCTTGCTTGGCTCCTCACTTTCTGACGCCGAGCGAGAGGAGATGTTCCTGTTCCTCAAACAAAATCTTGAAGTTTTTGCATGGACCCCGGAGGAAATGCCAGGAGTGGATCCCAACTTTATCTGCCACTCCCTCAACATAAAAAAGGACGCCAAACCAGTCATTCAGCGGGCTCGACGTTCGGCACCAGAGCACGCCGACGCCGTGATAGAAGAAGTCAACCGGCTACTAGACAACAACGCCCTTCAGAAAGTACAATACCCAACCTGGCTCTCCAACACGGTGGTCGTCAAGAAGAAGAATGGAAAGTGGCGAGTCTGCGTCGACTACACGAATCTTAACGACGCCTGTCCCAAGGACTGGTTTCCACTACCAAAGATCGACCAGCTCGTAGACGCAACTGCCGGCCATGCTCGGCTTAGTTTTCTGGACGCCTACCGGGGCTATCACCAGATTGCTATGGACCCGGCCGACATGGAGAAAACAGCATTCATAACTCCACATGGAAATATCTGCTATAGGGTGATGCCGTTCGGCCTCAAGAACTCCGGAGCAACATTCAACAGAGCGATCTTCAAGATGCTCTATGCCCAAATCGGCAACATCCTGGAAGCATACATTGACGACCTCGTCGTCAAAAGTCAAAAGGAGCACAACCATTTGAAGGAGCTGGCCGAGGTCTTCGAGATCCTTAAGTTCCACAAGCTACGTTTAAACCCGGAGAAATGCGCGTTCGGCGTAAGCGCCGGCAAATTCCTTGGCCATTTGGTCACACGGAGGGGCATCGAAGCCGACCCCAACCAAATCAAGGCAGTGGCAGATCTTCGGCCACCAAGATCAATCAGAGAGGTGCAAAAACTAACTGGAATGGCAGCGGCTCTCAATCGCTTCATCAGCAAGTCATCCGACAAATGCCACTCCTTCTTTCACGCTCTCAAAGGGAAAAGCCGACGAAGTTTTGAGTGGACACCGGACTGCGACAGAGCGTTGGCCGAACTTAAAGATTACCTGAGTTCATCACCACTAATGGTAAAGCCCAAAGAGTACGAAAATCTCTATCTTTACCTTTCAGTCTCGAGCCACGCAATTAGCTCAGCACTTGTTCGGCGAGAAGGGGCCGACGACATGCCAGTGTATTTCACAAGCAAGACACTCCTCCCAGCCCAGACTCGGTACCTTCCACTGGAAAAACTTGCACTCGCCCTGGTCTCCGCGGCGAGGAAACTTCTGCCATACTTTCAGGCGCACACCATAACGGTGTTGACCGAGCACCCTCTCAAAGCCCTATTTCGAAAAGCCGACCTCTCAAACAGAGTCTCAAAATGGGCGGTCGAGCTAGCGAACTTCGACATCCGTTTTGAACCGAGGACAGCAATAAAGGGGCAGGTCCTCGCCGACTTCATTGCTGAACTCACACCGGAAGACTCGGAGATCCTACACAATCCTCCCAACCAACAGTTTGCCGAACACCAACCAAAAGAGGACCGGTGGCTCCTATTCCAGGGAGACACTTGGCGGATGCAAGTCGACGGTGCCTCCAACAACAACGGAGCCGGTGCCGGAGTAGTTTTAGTCTCTCCCTGCGGAACTCTTCACGAAAGTGCCATCAGCATCGATTTCCCCGCCACCAACAACGAAGCTGAATACGAGGCTTTGCTTGCTGGCCTACGCTCGGCAATCGCGATGAAAGTTGACAACCTGGCCGTATTCTGTGATTCTCAACTTATAGTCAATCAAGTACTTGGGGACTACGAAGCTAGAGACCCACGGATGATGAAGTACCAGGCCACAGCAGCAGAACTCATTACTCGCTTCAAAACTTTCAACATCGAACAAATCAACCGCGAGCACAACGCCCACGCCGACGCACTTGCTGGCCTCGCCTCGGCATCAAAAGCATCTGAGTTCCGAACCATAAATTTTGGCAACATCGACAACCCAAGTTTCGATACAACTCCAGAGGTACTCAACATCAACCTTGGTCCAAGTTGGATGGATGAAATCGTGGCCTTCCTCAGGAACGACACCTTACCCGACGACAAAAAGGAAGCCTTCCGAATCAGAAATAAGGCCGCATACTACTGGCTCTCTGAGAGTGGCCAGCTCTATAGAAAATCCATTTCAGGACCTTATCTTCTTGTCGTCCACCCAAATCAAGTTGCCGAGATCCTTGACGAACTGCACTCCGGAAGCTGCGGCGCCACTCTGGTGGACGTTCGTTATGCCAGCGCGCGATGAGTCAAGGATACTTCTGGAAAAACATGAAGAAAGACTGCGAGGAAATCGTACGCAGTGCCGACCATGCCAACTCTTCTCACCTATCCCAAGGCAGCCAGCTCAGAATCTCTCTCCAATCACAAGTCCATGGCCATTCGCACAATGGGGGCTCGACATCGTCGGGAAACTCCCAACAGCACCTGGGGGCTTCAAATTTTTGATCACTGCAACAGATTACTTCTCCAAGTGGGTCGAGGCCGAGGCCCTCGTCACCATAACAGAAGCAGACGTCCGACGATTCGTATGGAGAAACATCGTGACAAGGTTCGGCGTACCCTACGCCATCGTCTCCGACAACGGCACCCAATTTGTCGGGGACGGCCTCACGAGTCTCTGTGAAGAGTTCGGCATCAGATTCTTCAACTCAACACCAGCCTACCCTCAGGGAAACGGCCAGGCCGAAGCCTCAAACAAAACGGTCTGTGCAGGGATAAAACGAAGACTGAATTCAAAGAGGGGAAAATGGGCAGAGGAACTCCCCAGGGTTTTATGGGCTTACCGCTCCACTCCCCGCCGTTCTACAGGCCAAACACCGTTCTCAATGGCGTTCGGCATGGAGGCCGTAATCCCACTAGAATCAAGGTTCCCAACCCTTCGAACGGAGAACTTCAATCCTCAGTCCAATGACGAAGCCGTCGAGCAAGAACTAATTTTGGCTGAGGAAAAACGCGATGACGCTCGGCTAAAGCTGGCCGAGTATCAACAGACTGTTGCCAAGGGCTACAACAGAAGTGTCAGAATCAAGAAGTTCAAGCCCGACGACTTAGTTTGGCGAAAAGTCGTCCAAGCAAGCAAAAAGAAAAAGTTCATGCCCAATTGGGAAGGGCCATTTCGTATTGTGAAGGTTGCTGGTGAAGGGGCCTACACCCTCGAAGACATGCACGGCAAGGTGCTCACCAACCCGTGGAATGCACAGAACCTCAGGAAGGCTTACATGTGACACTTCAATCAGACAACTACCTTCGGCCAACACATCGTGCATACAGAGTTTCTATTTCTTCAGCTTCGGCATAACTCTTCTACATTTTTCTTTACATTTCAAAGAAGGGCTTCGACCCACTGTTACTGTTTTTCCTTACTTTCACTGTACTTCAACAAAAAATATCAATGAAATGACAATCCTTTTTGATCCAAAAATCTTCAAACATCATTTTATGCATTGATTCCACTCTCGGCTAGAAAGCCGTACACAAACGATGACTTCGGTCACACCCTCCAACCGGCTCCTTAAAAAGCCCATTGCTTCGGCCAATTTTACCGCCCAGAGAAGCAATCACTGGACATATGGTCCGCCGAGCCTGAAATACACTTTTGGAACTTAGGCTTCGGCTCGGATTGGCAAGACACTATGGTCGGCCACCGAATGGTTACACTCGCAATTTGGCGAGCAAACCACCCACAAACATTCACTACTCTCCAACGTTCCTCTACCATGGTCAGGGGCTAACACCTAGACCGAGCCCCATCCACTGGCAAGGGGGACACTTCACACTCTCAAACTAAGTCAAAGACTGGATCATGACAGGTTACATTACATCGATGTTCGGCGACCTATAGCAACTACGGCCATACTACTTTGGTCAGGGCTCGGCTGCAATATCTATACTTAACCATTTCGATCACGAAATGCTCTCAACTATTCTGCCGAACCCAAACCAAAAGTGGGGGCTACGGACAACTACACATTCACAAACATGCAAGAACTACAAGAATTTTATGAAGACATGAAGACAATAATAGACAAGCTCGGCAATAATAGAGACGTTGCGAAAGAAGCCATGCATTCATCTAAAACTTCAAAACAAAGACAAGTGTTTTGAAAGATCCTAAGCTAGGAGGTACGGCGTAGTAAATCGTTCGGTGCCGACCCCCCTTAAACCATTACATCTGGCACGGCAAACTCCCAAGATCGGATCCTTCCATTCCAACAAAAATAAAAAAAAAAAAAAAAAAAAAAAAAAAAACACACAAAAGAAACTTGAAGCTCTATGGTTGGGGCGGATCACCACCGGCTGCAGCTTCAGCAAGACGAGCAGCACTGTCCTCGGCCCCAACAACCACTTCATCATTATCTGCTTGTTCGGCGTCCTCCTCGGCGTTCTCGACCTCGGCCTCTGTCCTATCACCAGAACCACCCACTCCACCTTCAGCGTCGGCCACAGTCAGATCGTCAACATCATCCTCGCTCTCAGGAAACTCCTCCGGCGGAAGTGGGGCACATTCTTCCTCCGTGTACGGCAGCACGAGCTCGGGCACTACGGCCGCAGGGATGGTCTTCATCAAGTTCATATCAGGCTCCAGCTGCATAACAGCACAAGCAGCCAGCACCCCAGCCGTGTCGCCTCTTCGGTCCGCAACAGGAACCCTCTTCTCGACCTCCTCATTCACCATCGACCGAGCATCTCTCATATATTCAGCTCCTGCTCGGTCGTATCCCGCCTGGTATGCCTTCGCGTCCACCTCCTTCATCTTCCTCTTCTCCCTCCTCACAACTTGACCGAGCTCGCGTTCGGCCGTCTTAGCATTTTCAAGGGCCTCATCCCTCTCCTTCTCAAGCTCGGCAACTTTTGCCTTAGCCAACTTCAGCGCAGTCTTAACAGCCTTAGTTTTCTCACGCTCGGTCTTAGCATCATCTCTGTACCGCGTTCTCTCGGCCGCCAACAGATCGGCCTGGTTGGACACTCGCAGAGCAGCCTGCCCAGCCTGTTAAAAGGAAAGATGGTCAAGCTCGGCCAAAAGGGAAAGAAGGATAGCACAAAATCAAGTACCTGAACAAGGTAGGCGCTTAAATGAGTGATGCTCGGCTGCAGCTCCCCTGGAACTCTCTCCATATCCCTCGGAAGAGCGAGACCGTGCAGCATGGTAACGGCCAACCCAGGCTCAACCTTCACACTGTCTTCCACAGTAACGATCCTGCCGTCGGCCATCGCGAAGGATGGCGCGAACTCTTGCACAATCGCTCGGCCACCTGAGCCTGCCGCCTGTTCCACGGCTTTGGAGCCACCCGCAGCCGAAGACTCAGTTTGGTCCTTCTCTTTAGGATGTAGCGTCGGCGGCCTCGTGGGAAAAAAGTCTTGGGTGACTTTCTGCTTCTTCGCAGGATGGTCAGCCTGTGCAGCCTCCTTCTGACGGGTCGCAGCCCCGTCTCTCAGATTCAACTTCACCACGTTCCTCCTTCCCATCTCGTCGGTATACTCGGGAATGAGGGTTCGGATGGGCGGAATGTTGATGCCCAGAAAGTCGGCTGGCAGACTGCTTTGGAACCAGAAGTCGGCTGACTTCTTCAAAGATGGGAACTTGACCCTTGGCTCTTTCGCTTTCTTGCTCGGTCTGCTTTCTCCCGCTTGACCCTCGGCTGCCCTCTTCTTACCTTTACCCCTTGTGTTCGGCCCGCTACAGTTTTATATATTCGATTTTTATAAAAAAATTGAAATCTACTCGACGAGCGACGAGATCTATCAAACAAGCCCAATAATGAGTGTGATATTAGGTATAAAATAATTGATTTTTATGGCGTTGGCTCCTTTTTTTTTCACTATGAAATTAAGGACATGACCTTGCGGAGTATGGGCTTTGTTAAACTAATTTGGCTGGGACTTGTTGGGGTGTAGTCTACCCGCATAGGACCAGCCAGGAATAAGTCCTTGAGATTTTTGTTTTTTGACAATCGATAGGAGATATCATTACATCATATATGAATTACAAAAATATAAAATTACAGGACACATCAATTGTGTGTGTCTACAAGGTAACGAACTCCGACAATTCAACTAATAAAAGAAATAAGCCCATCATAGGAAAGATACAAAAATAAGAAAATAAGAACCCTCAAATTAAGGAAAGAATACCACCAACACACAAGTTTGAAGTTCGAACATTGATTTCCTAAGAATATGCAAGAGTCCCAGGTAAACGAGCTAGGCACACTTCATGTTCTGAACAACTTTATCCACTAAATTAACAGCCATGGTGCAGCTCATCTCAGGTTTTCTGTCCTTCTTGATCACCTTAATCAACTCCACTTCCCCTCTCAACTGGGATCCAACACTCAACCAAACCATACCCGACCCGATATCCCGACCCAAATCCGTACCCGCCGATAAATCCCAAGAACTCACACTCACTCTGAAGCCCACCTCCGTCGTGGACAAAGCCTTGGCCTTTCCCTCGACTACCCGAGCCTTCCCCACCCTTTTCCCCCGATACAACAAATTAACGTAAGCGCCCCGATACTCGAACGGGCCGTAATTCGGGTTCTTGACGGCGTAAACCGCGTCGAGGCTGATGTCAAACGAGGCCGAGGTGGTCGTGTTGGTGAAACTGAGATCGTTAACCGCGACGGAGACCAGACGGAACTTGGGGGTCTTCACGCGGAAGATTACCAGGTCGAGGGTGACGGTGACGGCGACGCAGACGAGGACGGCTAGAGCGATCAGGGCATATTTCTTGAACGGGCTTTTCTTTTTCGGGGCCTCCTCGGAGTGATCGGCCGCAGCCGATTCCAGAATGGCGATGGCCATTTGAACCGCTTGATCTTTCATTCTGTTTCGTTGGCTTTGTTTGTTTGTTTGTTTCTTTTGGTGGGTTTTCTTTGTTTGATCAGATGGATTTGGAAGAATTGGTGGATACGGCTCGGATTTATATAGCAGTTTGTGAGATGGTTTTTGAAGTGAGATGGAGGGAAGTTGCTGATGAGTGGAGTGGTAACAGAAGATTAGGAATGAGACCTAACTATTTTGAACATGTGAGGGTTTAAGTTGAAAAAGGACCGGATGTTGGACCTTCAACCGAAATTAGGCGCCCTTTTTCCCAACATGTCTTCGATTTTTTGACTTTGCAAAATTAAGGTCAATGGTTTTTTTTGGAAGGTCAAGGTGGTAAACGAGCCGAACGAGTTGAGCGGTGATTGCTTGAGGTTAGATTGAAAATAGAACGAGTTTTAAGAATATGTTTAAGCTTATTTACTAATTAAGATGAACACGAGCCAATTTTGAGTAGTTTAAAATTCTTTATTCATCATAAGTTGAATGAGTCGAATAGTAGTTTGTTTGACTTTGGTTGGAAACTTAATGAGTGATGTAGAGAAGGCGTATGAAAATAAAGACGAGCGTGCGACAAAGACAATCACAAACAAGGCAGATTGATGCTGTTCAAAAAAAAATAAACAAGATAGATTTTGAGAAACTTTCTTTAGACTCTTTTTATTCAATAATTAAAATAAAATAAAATTGCACCAACTGTTATAATCCAACTTATAGTAGGAAAAACCCTACATACTAAGAAATAGAGAAAAATGAAACTGTAAAATTAGAAATTAACTATTCTTCTTGACCGAGAAAATATTAAAAGGAGCCATTAAAAAAACATAATAAAAGGCAACTAAATAAACTAAATAGACAAAGAATAGCTATTTCTAAAATTGCAAGTCTCCCTATCAAAATAACAGAAACCAAAATAATACAAACTAAATAAATTATTTCTTAAACAATATAATGTTTTCATTCGGCATCAAAGAGCTTTAAAAACGTACAAGGTTTTATTAATTTAAGTATATCAAACCGGTTTTAAACAAGCTTTTTAACGATCACACACGAGCTCGAAGTCAAACAGTCTGATCGTTCGTTAGCATGTGTAAGTTTGTATCGATAGTGTCGAGCACTCATTTCATGTGTCTAATGTCTTAAAAGACATATTCGAACCTAAATATATAATATCCGAAGGCCTTTATCTCAAAATATATTAGTTTTGGCTTTGACCTGGATCAAAGTATAAAAGCCATGTCAATTAAATTGTCTCACGCCATGGTTTTGAGTTGAAGATGGAATTTGGTGAGATAACACATAAATAAACTATCTTTGAAGTTAATTTGAACACGTGGTGGTTGGCAGGTCTGACCTTGAGCCGCATTAGTGGACCAATTGGAAAGAATGCAGTTGGGCATTTGGGCTAGGTCCGTGAACACGACCCGCTATCTATGGGCCGCGCCCTAGTTCATATTGCAAAGTCCAGTTTATAGTAAAGTACAATAATACTACTCCAGTATAGTACTCCACTTGCAAATGGAGCTATAGTTGTCTAGTCTTTCTACGAAAGGAGAGATTTTTTTAGTGCCGAGCGGGTATATCCTACATGGTACTCGTTCGGCGCATCAGAGCTGTCCGATACTGTTTATACCCGTTTTTTGCACCAAACCGTGGACAAGCGCTGGAGGGCCATTTAATTAAGCATTAATTAAATTGGGCCGATGTCTATTGCTTTCTCGGGCTAAAAATTAATGGGCCACATTAATTTTGTGATTTGGAGTAAGGCCCAATTAATTTTTGTCCAAGTGAAGCGAGATACGCCGAATAATTTGCTATGTGGTGGCTGGTGAAAATATACACGCATGTGTATAAATATGCCATGTTCCAGATGGGAGAAAATTGTGGTTTTTATTTGTTAGTGGGCATACAAATGAAGGACACATGGCATTCAATGGAGAAACAATTAGCCCATGATCTCCATTAATCTTTAGTTTCTTCATGTGCAAAGAAGATGGACGTGGGGTAACTTCCCATAACTGCTAGTTTGAAGGGAAAATTAGAGGCTCGTGGGACACTTGGCATCCAAGGAGCAAATGAAGGGAGTTATTTTGCCAAGACATGGGACACTTGTCTAACATCCAAGAATCTCACTCCCCATGATTTCTACTTATGCGGCCATTACTCCTCAACAATCCGGCTGCTCTCTCTTCTCTGCACTACCTTGGCTTATAAATAGCAGAGTCGAAGACAGAAAAAAGGGTCCAACACCAATCAAGCTCAACGCTTAAACAAAAAGCCTTCCCAGCGAAGCAAACACTTTACTACTTTCAGCAAAGTAGATTATCGAGTACTACGTGCTCAAACCCCATTCAAACACACTTCATTAAGTTGTTTGGATCTTTTACTTTCCTGTACCAACTTTATTATCCCGGAGTAATAGAGTTTACGTTTTCACATTTCTACGTCCATTTCCTATACGACTAGGAAATATTAAGTCCACAACCGTGTGGCAAACCACGAACCAATTTGTGATCTTTAACCTTTGGATCACACACGATCGCTCATACGATAGAAGTCAAGATTCACGGGAATCTTCACAAGAAGTTAGGCGCTACAAGTCTTGGCACGCCCGCGCTCATCGCATTCACACCTTGTGTCAAAAACGAAAGTTTTCAGATACACTTTTAGACGATTCGGATTGAAACCCTTTCTCTTCTTTCACTCCAGCACTTTCTCTTTCCAAATCTAAGCCGTTTAAACATGGAATAGACGGCTTAGATGCGCGAGTGAACACCACGTGGTACCCGCTCGGCACTGAAATTTTTTTCCTAGGGAAGCAAGAGGGACTACACATGACGACGGGCTTGCATTAAAATGGATGACCGTCCGTGATTGCCTTCGTCCACTTGTGCAACCACCTAGTACGTACATGCTGCTACCACATGATATTTGCACGAGAGAGAGAGAGAACAATGATTATGGACATATGGACCATGGTGATTGGGAAAAAGCTATGGGCATTTATGAGCATGTACATATCATGCACATATGAATTTTGTGGGGGTTCATTTCGGATCCCGCAGAGATGATTCAAACCGTCTAGTATTTTAAAATAATTTTTATGGAGCTCTGTAAAAAATTAGCTCAACCTGATATCGTTCAGAATTTTTTCGAAATCTGTAGGGGCGAAATTACTTAACTTCTTAGTTTCGCCCTTACAAATTCGGAAAAAATTCTTACCAATATTGAGTTGAGTTGATTTTTTTACAGAAATCTATAAAAAAAAAATGTTTTAAAAATAACAAGCAGTTCGAATAATCTATGTGGAACCCGAAGTGATCCCCACAAAATACATATGTACATGCCATATGTACCCATAGCAGTGCTCCGGCGATAGTATTTGAACTTCTGACTTTATGCTTATATTGGTAAATTAAACTACTTATTAAAGAGAGGAAGCATTGTACTATCTATGTTCTTCAGATGCCTCTTCGGTCCACATTAAAAATCAATTATGACCGGTAATAAATAATTCTTACCGGTCATAATTAAAAATCATATCTCAATCATTCATTGTCAAAATCGATGGCCCGTGTACGCCCTACAAGGTGCCTTGCACTACGGAATTTCCCAATCCTCGATCAAGTGTGATAGACTCTTTATCACAACTCACAAGCGACTGAAGATATGTACAAATATTTGGTAATTAGACTGATGGTAAGATTTTGAATACTGAGGCTGCGTTCTCATGCACTTAATTTAAATTTAACTTAAATCTAAAATTTTTGTTCTTATTTGAATTTTTTGCGTATTTGTTAGTTTTGTGCCAAACTTCTATGGGTTATTGATTCGTCTCGACGAGAGGAATCGGAAAAGTAATTTTTTGCGCTAAAAAGTAGTTATTGGATTTTAAATTTTACTTTTTCGATTCCTCTCGTCGAGACGAATCAATAACCCATAAAAGTTTGGCACAAAATTAACAAATGCGAAAAAAATTCAAATAAGAACAATTTTTCAGATTTAAGTTAAGTCCAAGAGAACGCAGCCTGAGATTGTTATCAACATTGACTCCGTATTAAGGCCCTGTTTCACTAAGTATTCTTAAAAAATAATTACTTATTTGTAATTTTCAAATTTAAAAATAATATATTTACAAAAATAATTTTTTAATTTTTTTTTTGCACTGTTAAAAATATTTCATTGAGATTTATCAAATAAGATACATATTGTAAAAAAATTACTCCTTCAGTAAAGTCCATATTATGCTCTGTGGTGACAGCCTAGACGTATTTTTGATGTATGAGATCTGGTCTGGTAGGCTTGGTTTGGGTAAAGTGGAGAGTGTATAGCTGATGGGTCTATCTATATACACTTCTAATAACTGTCTCCATTTTTGTAGTTTAGTTTCCCCAAAACAATTTATTTCTGAAACCTCTTACCCTCCGCTACCATTATACTCCTCAAAATTCAAACTCATGGAGACACTCTCCAACACATCTCCTCCCCACACTCTCTCTTATCTTTCCCCTAAACCTTTCTCCCTCCTCCCATCTCCACCGCCTCCTCCATGGAACACCCCTCCCCACCACCACCACCACCACCAAACACCAAAACCTACACAATAACAGCCTCCTCAATATCCTACACCAAATCCACCACCACCAGCTTCCTCTTCAAACCTTGCACTGCACCGCCTCCCACCTACATTCTCCGCGACGTCTCCCTCTCCGCCCACCCATCCCAAATCCTGGCCATCGTCGGCCCAAGCGGTGCCGGAAAATCCACACTGCTAGACATTCTAGCCGCCAAAACTTCCCCCACAAGTGGCTCTCTCCTCCTCAACTCCTCCCCTCTCCTCCCTTCCGTATTCCGGAAAATCTCGGCGTATGTCCCTCAACATGATGCGTGCCTACCTCTCCTCACCGTCTCCGAAACCTTCGCCTTTTCGGCCACCCTCCTAAACCCTAAAAACCCCAACATCTCCTCCATTGTTTCCTCCCTCCTCTCCGAGCTACGACTTACCCACCTGGCCCACACAAGGCTGGCCCACGGTCTTTCCGGCGGTGAACTCCGCCGCGTCTCGATTGGGCTGAGTCTGTTGAACGACCCCGGGGTTTTAATCCTGGATGAACCCACATCAGGGCTTGATAGTGCTTCGGCCTTCAACGTGATCCACACCCTCCGGTCAGTTGCGGACTCGCGTCACCGCACCGTGATCCTATCCATCCACCAGCCGAGCTTCAAGATTCTTTCCACTATTGACAGAATTCTCCTTCTATCCAAAGGAGCCGTTGTGCACCATGGTGCAGTTTCCTCACTCGAAGAGTTTCTACTATCCAAAGGCAAAACCGTCCCTCAACAGCTCAATGCCTTGGAGTATGCCATGGAAATACTTGACCAAATACAAGATATTGAACCAAAACCCAAAACATCTTCACCACCACCTCCTAGTGAAATTACAACTTCCTTCTCCATCAGATATAAGAGCTCAAGAATTCATGAGATCCTCACTCTATACACTAGGTTTTGCAAGATCATTTTCAGAACAAAACAACTACTATTAACAAACACATTGGAAGCACTTGTGGTGGGACTTGTTTTAGGTACAATATACATTAACATTGGGTTTGACAAGAAAGGAATTGAGAAGAGATTAGGCCTATTTGCATTCACTCTCACTTTCCTTCTCTCCTCCACAACTGAAACCCTCCCAATTTTCCTCAATGAGAGGCCAATTCTCCTTAGGGAAACCTCAAGTGGGGTCTACAGACTATCCTCATACCTCATCGCCAACACACTTGTTTTCATGCCTTATTTGCTGGCCATAGCTGTTCTATATTCGGTTTCGGTTTATTTTCTTGTGGGTCTTTGTTCTACTTGGTTAGCTTTTGCTTACTTTGTTCTGGTGATTTGGGTTATTGTTCTAATGGCCAACTCATTTGTTCTCTTCTTGTGCTCTTTTGCTCCGAACTACATCGCCGGAACTTCGCTTCTCACGATACTTCTCGGCTGTTTCTTTCTGTTTTCCGGTTACTTCATATCGACGGAGAGTTTGCCCAAGTACTGGCTTTTCATGCATTATTTGTCAATGTACAAGTATGCCCTTGATGCCCTTTTGATTAATGAGTACTCTTGTCTGGTGTCAAAGTGTTTGATATGGTTTGATGATAACAAGACGTGCATGGTCAGTGGACGTGATGTGTTGGAAAAGAGAGGGCTTCATGGAGGGCAAAGATGGAAAAATATTAGCATCTTGATTGGGTTCTTTGTGTTCTATCGGGTGCTTTGGTGGTTGGTTTTGATCAGAAGGGTTTCGAGGTCCAAGAAGTGAAAGCCTTTCTGATGATTGTTGATTCGATCTCTACATAATATTTGTAAGCTTTGTTTTTTGTTTTTTGTTTTTTTTTTAAACTCTTTGTTTGATATAGGTTAATAAGGATGTGAAATGTAGAAGTGGTGTTTCATTTGGCTGTTCCAAGCAATATTGTTGTTTTTTTTTTGGAAATGTGATAACCAAATAAGAAAAAAAAATGTTTTTATTCAGTGATGTCATTTCATTAGTGGTTTGGGAATTGGGACATAGGAGTACTATTTGTTTTATATTCCATCTGTCCAGATAAACTTACGTACACTTGAATTAACCGGATGTGTCAAAACGAATCAGAACAGTTCTTGCAGTTAAATTGAGACGCCACTCATAATAGCATTTAAATTTCCACGTCCCCAACAAGCATTCTGCATGATAACTTCTGGCTAAGTTCCGCTAAGGGATTTTTGGGCTTTTACTTATTTGTGCTTATTCAAATTAACAAACACGAAATTTTTTTGAATAAATACAAAACAAGAAAAGGCCTAAAAATCTTAACAGAACTCAACCTAACATGTAAAATATGACCTCAGATTGTATTACTTTCCATCGTCCATTCACCTATGCATTCTTCTTCTTTTTCGTCTTAACTAATCCATACATAATTACATGGGAAAAATTCAAAATACCCCCCAACCTTTTACACCAAAATTCAATTAGACTCCCAACCTTTTAAAAACTTCAATTTTACTCCCAACGTTATCTTCCGTTAATCAAAACGCCCCCTTCCGTCCGAATGACTAACGGATTTCGTTAAAAACTCCGTTAAATAGCATCTCAATCGAATTTCTGTTATATGGTAGTACCATGGAACACTGCCCCGCTGGTAAACAGTGAGGTCGATTGATCCTTCAAAGTTAATTGAGGAACGCGTAAGTGACCCGGATATCTGGCTAGCAAAAAATAAACACCTAATTAATGTTTAGAGAAAATTTCTGTTATATCCCTTCTTCTTGAAGTAAAAATTTACTTTGGTCCTTCATATTTCAATTTGGACAAATATGTACTTGCATTTTGAAATTGGTTTCAATGTCATCCATGTATTGGATGCCGTTTGTTTTTTGAACGGCAAATGAAGGTAGATTTGCCATTTCACTCCCTCAAAACTCAATTCTCTCTCTCTCTTCCCCACACCAAAACCAGGGTCCACGTCCAGACCCAAAAGCAGGGTCACTTACCAAGCAGCTCCAGCGCCGGCGACCGCAAAACCCCACTGGTTTTTCCCCAGATTTGTTCATTCCCCTCTTTCCTCTCTCTCTCTCTCTCTCTCTCTCTCTCTCTCTCATCAATCTCCACCCCTTCCACGAAGCAACCCAGCCAGTGCAAAACCCCAACTGGTTTTCCCCCAATTTTCATCACATACTAAACTCAATGGATTATTTTGAACTCGGATGTTGACTCTCTCCCTCTCAAAATTAAACAACTCATTCAATGTTCCCCCCATTAATGAGTCCCCAGTGGACTAGTTCAGAGCATAGCAGGTGGGCCGTGGCCTATATCAGGAGAAGGAGTTCTCTTTTCATTCCAAAAGACAACAAGGCAAAGTACTGAAGTAGTACGTACTGTGAGAGAATCATTATCTATCAATGGGTAGTGTTTCTCAAGAATGGGTTTGTGTTTCTCTTCTCTTCTTGAGCATTGTTCTGCAAGATTTAGCTTCCGCCGTCGACTGCGCGGCGCCGGAGCTGCTTGGTGAGTGACCCTGGTTTTGGTGTGGGGAGGAGAGAGAGAATGGGGTTTTGACTCTTGAGGGAGGAGTGAAATGACAAATCTACCCCTAAAAAACAGTCATGTGCTGGGTGCATGACCATTTGCCGTCCAAAAAACAAACGTCATCCAAAACATGGATGACATTGAAATCAATTCCAAAATGCAAGTATATATTTGTCCAAATTAAAACGCGAAGGACCAAAGTGAATTTTCGCTTAAAGTCGAAGGGATATAACAGAAATTTATATCCACTCTCTTAACTACTGCATCTCCTGGTCTACGGTAGACATACCTAAACCACTTTAGCCTATTTTCCCTCAACTTCTGCTCTATAGATACTACACTTACCATCTTCACGAACCGTTTCATTTCTAATCATGTCTCGTCTAGTCTTACCACACATCCAGTTCAATATTCTCATTTCCGCTACATTCATCTTGCTCACATGTTGCTACTTAATAGGCCAACATTCTGTACCGCAAAGCATCGCTGGTCTTATAGCAGTTCTATAGAATTTTCAATTCAAGTTTGTGGGTACCTTCTTGTTACATAGTACACTAGTAGCCACCCCACTTGGATCTTATGGGTCACATCATCGGTAATCTCTCTATCTCTACTAAAAATTGAGCCTAAATACCTAAAATGATCATCTGATATAATTATTTCGTAATCATATGATATGCGGGAATCCCAAACGTATTAGCATCGTACAGCTCCAACATGCAACATTCGTAATCGATTTTATATTGGAACGTATGTACTCTTATGTACCAGTACAGTATATATCGATCATTGGTGTTATGTCACGGGGTAACTATCCAAAGGGAAAGTGAAGCATCCGAGGGTGCAATAGTGTGCACTTGTCGATCGGATCACAGAAAACTCCAAAACTTCTGCTGGGATTGGATTGGTTCATTCACCAACATGCAATTTGATTTGATTTCATTTTTGTAAGCTAGCTAGTAGTACTGCTGCCTATTAATTGAGAATCAGTGCTTTCTGCTTTTATCTTCACGGGTTCCATCTTTTGGGCTACCCCCTCTCACGTGATGATCAACTGAACTCATTCTTCCTTTGTCTTTTTATCCTTGTTTCATTCCACTTTTTCCTCATTTTTTAAATCAGATATTTCATTTTTGAATTATCAGTTTTATTTATTGCTTCTAAAAAAGAGAATAATCAGGTCCGATGAAAATTTAGCTGCGTATATTATGTATTTTATGGCTGCGAAATGAGAGGGTAATGAATTATTCAATTTGGTTTGAAAATTTAACAATTATTTTGAAAAACCACCTGAATTTTAGTTTGTTTAGAGAAATGATTTTCACACTTCTTTTTTTATAAATAACCTTTTTTTCTTTTATCTTTATCCGTATGAATTGACTATGTTGTTTTTTTTTCAATACACTTTCCACACATTCAAGGGCAACATATTTTTTTTATAACCGGATATCTAGGTTAGCTTGCGCGCATCTCGACTAGGTCTGGGGGTATGAAGGTAATAACCGGACATAAACCTTGTAAGGTCCATATTTTGGCAAATCCCACAAGAAAAATCCCTTTTGATTTATATCCCATTAATTAAGTTGTATCTTATTGTTCTAGAGCATCTGTTTTAGGAAAGGATATCAATTGTACTATATAATTGATAGAGAGAGTTTGTCAAAGGAAAGTAGCGTGGTAGGAAATCTTTTTGCAAGACGATTTCGTGGATATTTCATGCCAGCAAAGGAAATGAAGCAATCTGGTGTATCAGTGTATGGCTAATATGGAAGTGTTTGTCAGTCTCAGTGCTTGAGCAACTCAGAGACAGTTATATCTAGTGCTCGAGCAACTTTTCCGTTCTCTCTAGCAGTCTATTTATATACCGTTTTGCTGGCTTTTCAACCTACCGAATATATGAGTGCAGCTCCTCCCTTGCTCCAAAACTGAGAAATACCCAAGGGAGATTTTAATTTGTCTCTTGGAGTAAACATATGATTCGTTGATCATCAGACTTTCAGAATAACTCCAAGAGTTCTTTTCAAACTTTGATTCTATTGAGTGATTTGTTCTTCCGGTGGATTCTAGAAGTATCTCGGAAGGCTTGAGCGATTCAAGGCAGCGGCGGTCAAGCACTGGGTGTGGTGAACGAGTGATTCGGCAATCAACCTTGGTCAACCGAGAGCGATTCTAGGTTGTAAGTATAAGTTTGTTTGTAACTGTGCAATGAGTTATAGTGCATGATTTCCTTCCCGTGGTTTTTCCCGTTTAGGATTTTCCACGTATATCTTGACGTTCTTTATTTGTTTGCTTTCCATTGGTGAGATTGATTTAATTTTCAGTTGGTGGGTTAATTAATTAAAGAGTTAAAACATAGCAAATCTATATACCTAGGCGATCTAGGATTTTTCAAACCTCAATGGCCCCAAGGTTTGAGAGGGTTGGCTTTTGTGGGATTCGAACAAGCGACCTTATAGTCAAACACTTATTGTTTTCTCATGTCCATTTTGCCAAACCCTTGAAATTATCAAGGGCAACATTGTAAATTTATGTGAATGGAAACAAAAAAAAGAAGTGTGGATTGTAAAAAGGGAAATGTGAAAATTATTTTCCTTTGTTTATTCCCATATGGTAGTGATTTTCACACTCCATTTTTAACCATCCACACTCTCATTTTTGTCTTTATTCACATAAATTTATAATGTTGCCCTTTTGTCAATATACTCTTTTTTTTTTATAGGCAAGAGTAACATTTTATTAAGAAAAATGGAGAAGGAAATCTAACAAAAAATTGAAATACATCCAAATGAGAACAAAGTCCATAACACCTGAAGGGCCTAAAAAGCCCAAATTATATAGTGAAGCCCAAAAACGCCCAAAAGAGGCAAAGCCCTATAAAAGAGGCCAAAACGCCCAGTAGCTAGATGATAAAGATATCCAATGACAATATTGTAAATTCATGATGATAAAAGACAAAAAAATGTATTTGAATCGTAAAAGGGTGGAGTGTAAAAATTATTTCCCATTTCCATATCAAATAAATTCCAGTAGCTAGAGCACGTACGTAAGATCACAAACTAGTTAAAATAATTTTCTTAACTAGCTTGATTTTGTTAGGCTATACTAGAATATGAATTTATTGAGCCGAGTAGTTGGATATTCAATGTTGATTAAAAAGGCTTGAAAGTGAAAAGAAAATTATTTGAGAATTGATTTGTTTTTGTAATAAATCAACTCCAAACAACTTTTAACGAGTCAAACATAAGTCGAACTTGAGCAGCTTGATTCAATTTTTTTTTTCCCATCAAATTGATTAATTATTCATTAGCCCTAGAAAAAGCACTTTCCTAAGGACCAATTGGCACGGATCACTCATGTAGTAATTCAAGCAAGACAGAGTATCTGCTAATATCTGGGCCGCAAGATACACTGTCAAGCCACAACCCATTATTTCATTAGTCCAGGCCCTGTTTTCATCTTCTTTTGTGAGAATTTGTTCTGTAAAAATAAAAAAGTTAACAGAGAAGAGAAGGGAAGGGAACAAAGTGAAGGAGAAACTGTGAAGTAATTGTAATGTCCACTTTGTTTGGTTTTGAAAAAAAATTTGGGTTGGGTAGTGATAATATCAAAATTGTTTTTACTGTGCCAAAACTCCAGTGCATAAAAGTTTGTATACTGCACATGAGTTTTGGCACCAACAAAAACAGTTTTGACATTATCATTTTCCAAGAATTTTCATGTAATAAGTGATAATGAGCGGAGATAGATAGATATAGAAACTTATTGAGAACCGTGCAGGAGTAAAACGGTTTTATTCTATTCTAGTCTGGGAGGGGGTCGGATCCAGTCAAGTTTTCTCCGACCAGTTTGGTCAAGTTTTTGAATCGGGACCATCCAAAAGTATTTTGGACGGCCCAGATTTGTTCGGCAACAATTTTAATTACAAAATATTCAAAACATTACGAATAAATCTGGACCGTCTAAAACACTTTTGAACGGTCCAGAAGCAAAAAACTTGACCAAACTAGTTGGAGGAAATTTGACCGGATCTGCCCCGTCTGGGAGAGGAGAGCAAGACGGAACCAAAAGTTGGCTAGGCTAGGGCCACCCCCATTTGGGGCTTTCTCATAGACAGGAGTTACAAATTAATGAGAGGGTCTTTCTCATAGACAAGAATTACAAATTTGGACCACTTTCTTATATGTTTCTTTCCGTTTTGAGACAACATGCCTCACACAATATCAAAAAATAAATAACAAAAAAAGAAGAATGTAAATATCAATTTCCTAAATAAATCTCTACCGGAATCTGAGCACAATAACATAGGTTACATGGATGCCGGAGAATCTACCTTTTCTTTAATCCGAAAAGAACTCAAAATCTTCTGTCCTTTTCTTGACATAAACTATTGTGTTTATTTTTTTCCTAAAGTAACGGCAGATAACATGGTGAGTTTATGACCAAGATCCGAATTTGACGCCATTTTATTCCTCTGACTTTCGAATTTTTGAGTTGCACGATGTCTTGATTCTTGACCAAGTCCAAACCCGAGTCGACTCTTTGAGATCAACCCTTTCTCCATGACTCGACCAACTCGGCCAGTGCAACCCGGGACGTCCCTCCCTCACCCAATGCAGCTTTGGCGCCATCTCTCATTTCCATGACCCGTTCTCTGACCCGTTTCCCGCTCTCCGAGTCCATCAACTCTCTCACTCGCTTCTCCAACTCGTCCGCGCTCACAAACCTGCCTTCCGACTCTTCCAACGCCAGGGCCACCTTCATTTCCTCTACCGAACAAACCCTGTTAAATCTCTGCTCCGCGTACAGCGGCCACGCCACCATCGGCACGCCGGCTCCAACTGCTTCTAGTATCGAGTTCCACCCGCAGTGAGTCACGAACCCACCCACCGAGCCGTGACTCAGTACGGCCACTTGTGGCGCCCATTTCTTAACCACCAATCCCCTGCCTCTAGTTCTATCCAAGAACCCATTAGGCAACAACACGTCCAAATCTGGCTCCGGTTTCGCTAAACTGCTCTTGCTTCCGCCATCTGTGGGTGGACTCCGCACTACCCACAAAAACCTGTGGCCGCTTTTTTCCAACCCAATTGCCATTTCCATCAACTGCTCTGCTTTGAACAACCCCGTACTTCCAAAACAGAGGAACACGACACTTCGACTCGGTTGCGAGTCCAGCCATCTCAAACACTCGTGTTCCTGATCCTCACCGCTGTTCGCAACTATCGGTCCGATACAATAAATCGGTGGAGTTGGCAAACTCGGATTGCATAGACCGTCAGATATCGCTTTGACAGCTCTCGGTTCGAATTCAGTGAAGGTGTTTGTCAAGACTCCCGATGATTTGGGCATGCTGATTGCAGCGCTAAAGAGGCTCTTATATGGGATTCCCTCAAGATCAGAGTAAGGCTCAGGCAAATCAGGAGTGGGGATTGGTGGAACTCCTGGGAAATCTATGGACGTGTTTGGATATTTGATTTTGTCAACAACGGTTTGATGAGTTGTTGGAATTGCTAAGAGTGCAGAGAGGCCACCAGCGCTGGAGGTGAAGAAGTAGTAAGTGGGTATGCCAAGGCCAGTGAAGACTTCAAAACTGGGATTGCAAAAGAAGTCAATGACAGAAGCTTTGGGTCTTGAATCTTGGGAGATGAGTGTTTGAAGGGCGTGGCGGAGGTTTGAGTTGTAAAGCCGGGGAAGTGAGAAGGCGAGTTCGAAGGGGGTGAGGGAAGAGGGGGGAGAGATGGTGGGGAGGTGGTGGAAGAGGATGGAAGGAGTGGCGGTGGAGACGCCGCTGATGTAAGACGAGGTGGAGCCTGTGTCGAATGGTGCGGTGGTGATGAGGATTGTGATGGTGAATGAAGGGTTGTGAGTTAGTATGAGCTTTCCTAGCTCCACCATTGGAACTAGGTGGCCCATTCCTGGAGATGGGTATAGTATGATGGTGTCCTCCATGAGAGAGAGAGAGAGAGAGAGAGAGAGATCTTGTATTAGTAGACCAGAGCAATTAAATACGTGCCTAACATTCTCTTTATAATTGTAACCAACCAGTACTATAATCAAGAGCAAGTCAAGATTTTACCTTAGTAGTGGCGAAATGTATACTAAAAAAATCTAGTGGTGGCAAGACTATATAAGTTGGACATAATTTTTTTTTTTACTTATAATAATTGCATTTTCTAAAATTCTTGTCGTGGCGGTCGCCACCACTAGACCCCCCTGGTCCCATCCTTGAGAGCAACTCGGACGTCGTTAGTTTTTGGGTTTTGGATCCTAATTATTATCTTATTTCTCTTTAATTATTTCTTTCATTTTTCTCTTTATCTCTCTCCAATCATTACTTCTATTTTTAATTATTACTCTATTTTTCTCTACACTCTGTGGGTGAAAGCGGGTTCTTTGGGGTCGCTTACGTGTACAAAAATGAGCTGGAGAGGTGCGATTGGCCGATAGTCAGTACCAAGGGGAAAAGAGGAATGATCTCGTGGGGTGAGGGCTGGAGCAAGAGGTACGAAAAAGACAAAGGCAACGTGTCTCCTTTGTTCTCTCTGGAATCAGATGAGTGAGGTCACCTTCTCTCCGGGGAAGAATGTTCTCCTTCCTCAGAATCAGTGCTCTCTCTCTCTCTTTTTCCAGAAAAGTCAACCTCTGGCAATCATTGGGAATGTCAGGGGTATTTATAGGGCACATGGGCCTAGGTCAGGCCCAGGACGGCGCTCCTATAAGACCCCAACACGTGTCCCTCCCGTACCTCCAGGTCGCGGAAGACTCGTCTTTCCGCGGGACTCGCGCCTCCGCGACGTTACCTCCATCCCAAGCCACCAAACCACAAGAATTTCCCCAATTCCCGCAAGAGCGAGGTCGCGACCCGCGGCGATCGTTTGCCTTCCGCGGGATCCCTTCCGGGCCTGCCTTTTAGGCCCAAATAGGATCCCGGGGTCTTCTTGTAATTTCCGCATCAATTCCGATATATCTTTCAGTTCTCCCCGGCGAGGCCCGCGGGGGGGTCCCGCGGGGTCTTCTCTTCCATGGGCATCCATCTTAATGTGCTACGTGTTTCCTTTCCATTGGTCTGTCAAACGTCTTCTTGAAAAGGTGCTTTGGCTAAGGTTGACTCCCCGCGTGGACCTAATGTGCCACGTGTCCATGGTCCATTGGTCGGTCAAAAGGTCTTCTCTGATGACATGTCAATAATCTTGACCGCGCCTACATATGCCCCCCGTGCGTGTACGACAAGTACACGTCGTCCGCGTGCGTACCATCCTCTTTGTAAGTTCCCGCGGTCGCCCTGGGCTTGTTCCGCGGAGCGAGAGGTATGATAACTGCTAACGACTCTTCGTGTGCCGTTAAGTCTCTTCGTGTACCGTCACGACCCTTCGTGTGCAGACGTCATAAATGTCCCCACCGTTTGACCACTATATAAACGCTTTGTCCATTATTTCCTTTTTCACCAAACCCCGAATTTCTGTCGAAGTGCTGTCATTTTCTTCTTTGACTCTCAGCGAGCAATCTTCTTTCTTGTCTCTTTCTATCCTCCGTGACCATCACTTTCCTCTTTCTTTCACCTTACTTACAAATGGCTGCGCGTGGTCCAGTTGTCGAGATCCCAGTGCCCTCCGCGGACCAGTGGCAGAGGGCCCCGTACCCATTCTGGTCTCTCGCTGAGGCGTATCCCGTTGTGGGTGCCGCCGTGGCTCTCCCTACTTTCTTCACGGCCCCTGCCGCCCCGGAGGATGCGGAGCCTATCAACCCCTCCTCCGTGCTTCGCTTTTGCCTCGAGCGCGGGGATTTCCCCTTTGTGGAATGCCGCTTTAGGGCCCAAGCTTCCGTACCCACTGACTGGGCGGACTGGGTTGATGACGTCGTCGGTAATCTCCGCTGCAAGCAGGTGCTGCTAAGCAGCGGTACTCTCGAAGCCGTCCAACTGTCACGGCGCCTGAGCATTCCTCGATCGGGGGCTGCCGTCGAGAACCTGGAGTTCGCGTGCTCGCGTTGGAGCAGCGACACTCACTCCTTTGCATGGGCATGGGGGGAGAGTGGACTCTCGCTTGAGGATGTCCACATTCTCACCCGTCTATCTCTACGCGGGGGCAACACCTTGGACTTCGCCAAGCTCTCGCGGGCGGACCGAGATGAAGTGGGGGCCTTGAAGGCATTCCACAAGCAGGCCCAAAACGGGCCAATCTTCACCCTTCAAGGGGTCCGCAAGGATTTCGCGGCGAATGCCAAGAAGACCTCCCTCGGCAGCTGGTTGCGCTATTTTTTCAAGGACCTTCAGCCCGCGAGGACTGTCGCTCCTGGTGCTGAGCGCGATTTTGTCGCGAGCCCCCAATATGGTCAGCACTCCTACATGGCGGGCTTCTTCGCTTACTTCCTCTCGTACATCGTCCTGCCCGACTATCCTGGCGATGGCCTTTCTCAGGCGGTCTTCCCGCTGGCCGTCCTCCTCGCTCGCGGCCAACCTGTCGCCCTAGCACCGCTGTTTCTTGGGTCGCTCTACCGCCAGCTGGACCTGGTTTCGGCTGATTATGCCAGGTCCCTTGGTAGATGCGACCATATCTCGATGGCTCACTCCACCTTCCTGCTCGCGTACTTCTTCGAGCATTTTCGCATCGTGGCCCCGGAACTCGTGGTCTTTCAAGCGTCGGGGGTGCGATCCCGCGCGGAACAGTGGCACGGGACCAGTAGCGAGGCCTTGTGGTACGAGGCATGTGATGTCGAGGCCAACTTCACTCCTCGTCCCTACAACATTCCCTCTCCGGGTGTCATGGGTGTAGGCCAATGTCTTCTCCTAGTCGCTTCTTCCCTCAATGCTGCGAGCGGCAACACTCCCACGGCGCGGACGGTGATCAACTCCGCGCTCATTGCCCTTCCGGGGTGGCTTCCGACTTTGTCTAGCGAGGGATCTGGGGTGGCGGTACACCGCCCGGATCGCTTCGCGAGGCAATTGGGTTTCGACCAAGGGGTACCTGGTCCCGCCCCCGCGATGCTTTCTTTTGCGGAGTCACAACTCCGGTTCATGGCGGGGGAGCTTTCCCCCATCCTGGCACAGCTTGGAGACTTGCCCATCCCTGATAGGGATAGGTTTTCAAGCTACACGCGGGAGTTCCGCGCATTCTGGAGGAGGAACCTTGACTCTTTCTTGACGTTTGTCCGCGGTCCCTGAGGTGCCTGAAATCCGGACTCGGGATACCTCTCTGCGGGCCATTACTGCAGTCCGGGAAGCCGACTGGCGCGGGCCTCGCGGCCAATGGGCCGTGATCCATGCCGAGCCCGTGAACAGGGTTTTCCCTGTGGAAGCACCTGCACCTCCTCAGGCTGCCCCGGGGCGAACCCGGGCGCGGGGACCCCGCGTGAGGACATAGCTTCCGCCTCCTCCACCAGCAGAACCATCCCAACCGTCCTCGTCTCAGGCGCCCGCGGCGGTAGAGCGACGTCGCCCAAAACGCCTCCGAAATGTAAGTGTCTTTCCCCGCGTTCGATCGCTTCTTTGCAATACTTTGTCTTTTGTTCTCTGGGACTTATACCCTTTATCTTGCTTTTTCCTTTCCTTCAGCAGCGGGAGCGAGATGCTAGCACCTTCGTGGCCTATGAGCCAGAGGCAGCCGCGGCAGCCGCGGTAGCGGAGGAAGCAGCGGGCGGGGCAGAAGAAGATGCCCCAGACGCTCAGCCAAAGAGACGCCGCCTCGACGGTAAGCTTTGCTTTACTAGGATGCCTTTTCTGTTGCCTTGTAGCTTTTTCCAGTCCCTGACTTGTATTTTTGCCGCGATTTCTCAAACAGTTCTTTTGGAGTCCGACGAAGAAGAGAACGAGGGCGCGCAGGCAGGCGATGAGGGTAGTGATGATGACGGTGATGATGATGATGAAGATGATGAAGACGACCTCCCCCTTAGCGTCCTGCAGGCTCGGGCGTCCGCATCCGCGAGGGGCCCCGTCGCGGCGGATGTCAGTATAGTGGAGATTTCTGACTCCCCGGAGGAACAGAGGGCAACGGAGGTGATTCAACCTCGGGCGGAGCCGGTTCCTTTTCTTCACCTGGAGCCAGAATCCTCCGCGGTTATTGGAGGTATGTTACCCGACGAACCTTCGGTTGTCGACCTCGGGGGAGATCCCAACACAGTCTCCTCTGAGTCGTATTCTTCCCCGGAGGAATCCGGAAATGTTATAGTGCAATCTGTTGATCCAGCCCCATCTCCTTCTCACGCAGCGACTTCAGAGGCCCGCGAGCCCCCGCCATCAGCGGACACCCACGAATCTGTGGGCCAGGCCGATATCGCTGCGGAACCTCTCAACGAGGCGGCTGCACGACTGCTGAGGGAGGGAGATGAGGATAACCTCGAAGAGCTTCCTCATCCTGCCACTGGGGGTTCTTCCGCGGGACAACCTGAGGTGGGTTCAACTTCCACACCTTCTGGCTCCCATCAACAGTCCACTAGCGCCCGTATCCGGTCATCGGAGAGTTATTTGGGCCGGGGTTGCTGGCGGTTCTCCAGGGGTTTCCAATGCCTCGTTCCTTCAAGGCCCGGGCTTGCACGCGGAGCGGGATACGGCCATGGACGCCGCCAGTCCCCATTCCTCGGCGTGCTCTACTTCGCAAACCCACTCTCCCCACCAGTCCGCGAGACGCCCGCCGACCCCGCCGGCCGAGCCTTCCGCTCAACCTTCAGATCGACAGCTGGAGGTAAACGAAGAACTTATTGGTGGCCCCACCTCCATTACTGACTCAGATTTCAATTTCTTATTTAAAGAAATGGACTTCTTGCCAACTGACGATGTTTTGGGGGGACAGGGAAGCCAAGCCCTTGGGGATTACGAGCTTGATTTGAATTTAGAGATGGGCGAGCAGAGGGAGGAGGTTGAGTCGAGAGAGCAGTCGCCGCCCAGGCAACCTGCCTTAGATCTGGGGAAGGGGCCCATGGATACTGAGATCGCGGAGCCCATCCGCCTCTTTCCCGCGGGCTATGATGTGCCCGCGGAATACTACCCGCTGCTGAACGCATAGCCCGGTCTCATCCGGAGACCTTCAGCTCCTTCAACCCGCGGTCCGCCCGGCTTGGGGTGATCTACCTCAGTAGCCTCCACAACGTGCTCACTCCTTGGGGGCAACTTCGCTACAGGGACTTCAATCCCGGGACCGAGGCCGATCTGCTGGAGGTTGCTACAGATATGCAGGTCTTTGGTTTTGACCTGGCCTGGCTGTGTGCACGGAGCTCTGCTCTGAGAGCCGTGGGGGAGAGGGCCGCTCTGAGGCCTGAAATCCAGGGTCTAGCGGCTCAGTTGGAGTCTACTCGCCAGCACTTGGCCAATCTGGAGGCCAGTTTTGCTCGAGTGCTGCAGCATGACGCGGAGCTGGCTGCTGCCTCGCTGAATCTAGCCGACCCTGACCCTGATGGGTTTGTTTTCTTGGACTGGCAGGCTTAGAAGATGTTTTTTTTTTTTTTAACACATGTATCATTTTCTCTTTTTTGTCATTTGAATAAAACCATGGGTCTCACTGAAATGAGACAGTTTCCGTGTTGATGATATCATGATAGATGTACTTTTGCTGGGGTCCGCGAGCCATGCTCTGACTTCTTGCGACCTGTTTATCATTCTTGTTCGACAAATAGTAAGTCTGCCACTCGGGTAGGGCCACGCTCTGGCCGCTCCAGACTTAACACTATCTCTTTTTCGACAATCACTAAGTGTAAACCTCGCGGGTCATGTTCTGACCTCTCGCGACTTAGCATCATCTCATTTTGACAGTCGTTAAGCTCGGGGAAACGAACCGGGGGCCATGTTCTGGCCACCTAAGGCTTAACATCATCTCTTTTTGACAATCACTAAGTATGAATCTCGCGGGCCATGTTCTGGCCTCTCGCGACTTAGCATCGTCTCTTTTTGATAATCGTTAAGTTTGGAGGAATGGATCAGGGCCATGTTCTGGCCGCTTAGGACTTAATATTATCTCTTTTTGACAATCACTAAGTATGAATCTCGCGGGTCATGTTCTGACCTCTCGCGACTTAGTATCATCTCTTTTTGATAATCGTTAAGTATGAAATGAAAGAATCATGAAAAGGGGTTGATAGTACCGCGGAAATGTTCTCTCCGCGGAGTCTTATCACTTTACCTCAACGTGAAAAAGAAAGTTAAACAACAGTATGAATTAGGAAGAAGTGCCAATTTTTCATTAACGACAGATCCAATCAACTGTTACAAGAGGGAAGAAAGAAACAAACTGTTCTAAAAGGGGGAAGACTGGCAGGGCAGGGCAGCGGCTTGCTCGCTTCCAGCGTTTCTCTTCACGGGTAGAATTTCTTGACATACTTAGCATTTACCGCTCCTGTCTCGAAACCATCTTCGACGCGGGCTAGGTGGTAGTACCCGCTAGCAGAGGCACTGATTACCTCGTAGGGTCCTTCCCATCTAGGGGTGAATTTAGGCGTTTTCATATCCCTCATTACTGCCGTGGTAGCCTTCCAAACCAACTCCCCGACTTCAAATACCCGCGGCACTACGCCCTTGTTGTAGTAACGTGCCACGGATTCCCAGTATTTTTCGTGGGTGAGGGCCGCCGTTGTCCTTCTCTCTTCCAAGGCTTCCAGGTCTGCTTTCCTTTCTTCCGCGGAATTCTCCATCGCGAGTATCATCCTCGCGGAGGGGACACTTAACTCTGCGGGTAGGATCGTTTCTGCTCCGTATACTAGGCTGAAGGGGCTGACGCGGGTAGACTTTCTTTTCGAAGTACGATAAGCCCAAAGGGCTATTGGTAAGTGATCCGCCCAAGTACCCCCACGCTCGTCCAACAGCTTGCTCAAAATTCTGATCAAAGTCTTGTTCGTTGCTTCCGTCTGCCCATTTCCCTGCGGGTAGTAGGCGCTAGAGGTACGGTGATCGACCGTGTATTCATCGAGGAGGCTTCCCACGTGGTGATTGATGAACGGAGTACCGTTATCAGAAAGGATCACCTTAGGTATGCCAAACCTGCAAATGATGTTTTCCTTGATGAATGTTGCTACCGCGTCTCCTGTAGCCTTCTTCAGCGGAACAGCCTCGACCCACTTAGTATAAACCTCCGTGGCTGCCAGAATCCATCTGTTCTTCCGCGATGCTGGTCTAATCGGTCCGACTAGATCCATTGCGCAAGTGTGGAAGGGATAAGGGGCGCGGATGGAATGCAACTCTACAGAAGGAGCGTGAACCAAGTTTCCGAATTTCTGGCAGGCTCGGCATCTTTGCACGTGTCTCTTTGAATCTTTCTCCATGGTGGGCCAGAAATACCCTAGATTAACCATCTGCTCGTAAAGCTTCCTCCACCCTTGGTGCTCAGTTCCGTGAGTCTTGGCCAGAACCTCTTCCGCATGCTCCTTGTCCACGCATACTTGAGGCATTCCATCAAGGGTTCTTCTGAACAGTAGTCCCTTTTCCAGGAAGAAACGCCGCGCACCGCGGACAACCCTCGCGGACTCAGCTCGCTCGATGGGTAGGGCTCCTTCTCGTAAGTAATCGATGTAGACTTGTCTCCAGTCCACCTCCTGATTGTCAGTGTTTGCCATCAGGCATTCTGGTTTGGCCATGTACAGGGAACACCAAGTGCAATTCTTTGTAATCAAATCAGCATCTTTCTTCATAGTAGGCCAGTAATAACCTTGCCTCTGAATTCTCCTGTATAGGGCTATCTCGTTGTCCGCGCAGTTGTCGATGTGGATCCTGTCCAATACTTCCTCTGCCTCTTTCGCGCCAATACATCGCGCGAGCCACCCCTGCGGGCCGCGATAATACAATTCCCCGCGTAGAACTATGAAACTCGACAGCTCTGTGGTGGACAGGTGCCCTACGCCGGTGACTAACTGAATTTTAATAGATCCGCGCCAATCTTCAGTCGGCTCTGCGAAGTCCTCCACCACGGATGGCTCAAACATCTTCACAATTTCAATGCAGGCTCTGTCTTCCTCGAACTCCGTCTTTGCCCCCAGCGTGGCGAGAGCGTTCGGGAAACGGTTCTCCGATCTGGGTTTGTGGATGATGCTGACACTTTGGAAGAATTTCATCAGTTTCTGCACTGTTGTTCGGTATGGTGCCAGAGTTGGTTCTTTCAGCGCGTAGATCCCCTCCGTTTGCAAAACCACCAGCTTTGAGTCTCCCGCTATCCTTAGGTGCTTGACTCCTCTCTCTCTTGCTGCTATCAGACCCAAGATCAACGCCTCGTATTCCGCTTCGTTGTTGGAACATGGGAAATTCAATTTGTACGACAGATGCACTCTATCTCCTCCTTCTGTTTGCAACACTATTCCCGCGCCTCCTGATCCACTACCCGCGGCCCCATCGAAGCTGAACGTCCAGTGCTGTTCATCTGTTGTGCTGGCCGCGAGAGCTTCGAAATCATCTCCGGGTAGACAATCTTCAAGCGGCTCGCATTGTCCACTTGGGAACTGAGCTAAAAGGTCCGCTAGTGCCTGACATTTGATTGCTTTTGGAGTTTCGCATGAGATGTCAAATTCCGCGAGTGTTAGTAGCCAGCGGGCGACCCGTCCCGTGAGGGCGGGGCGCGATAGAAGAAATCTCACTGGGTCACACTTAGTGATTATTCGGATGGGAAATGACAGGAAATAGTGCCAGAGTTTCTACGCGGTAAAGACGAGAGCTAAGCAATGTCTCTCAATGGCGGTATACCTTTCCTCGGCTCCATGTACCTTCCTGCTGATGTAGTAGACCGGGCGTTCTGTCCCATCTACCTCTTGCACCAGCAGGGCCCCAATGGATCTCGGGGTAGAGGTCAGGTAAAGAATCAGCGGTTTTCCCGCGACTGATGCCACCATCGTCTGAGGAGAAGTCAACGCCGCTTTAATCCGCTGGAACGCCTGCTGATGGTCTTCCTTCCATTCAAACTTTGCATTCCCCTTCAATAGGTCCTCGAACGGCGCGGCGATTTCCGCCATCGCGGGAATAAAACGGCGGAGGTATGATACCTTTCCTAGAAATCGCTTGAGCGTTTTCTGTGAGTGGGGCGGGGGCATTTCCGTGATAGACTTGATCTTGGCCTCGTCCGCGTCGATTCCGTGGCGATGTACCAGGAAACCCAAGAATTTTCCCGCGGTGACTCCAAATGCGCACTTTAGCGGATTCATCTTGAGGTTAAACTTTCTGCATCTCGCGAAGACGGTGGCTAAATCTGTGAGATGATCCTTTCGCTCCTTAGACTTGACCACCAGATCGTCCACGTAATCTTCGATTATCTTGTGCATGAGATCATGGAAAATCGCTGTCATGACCCGCTGGTACGTTGCCCCCGCGTTTTTGAGCCCAAAGGGCATTACGATGTAGTAGAAATTTCCCAATGGTGTCCGAAATGCTGTCTTCTCCGCGTCCTCCGGAGCCATTTTGATCTGGTTATACCCGCTGAAACCGTCCATGAAAGAGAACATCTGGTGACCAGAGGTGGCATCCACCAATGTATCGATGTGTGGCAGCGGGAACTTATCTTTGGGACAAGCTTTGTTGAGGTCGCGGAAGTCGACGCAAACTCGAATTTGGCCATTCTTCTTCTTCACAGGGACAATGTTTGCCAGCCACTCCGGGTACTAGATTGGGCGAATGAATCCTGCTTTCCGCAGCTTCTCGACTTCTTCCTTGATCTGTCCTTCCAAATCGGGGTGGTATTTCCGCTGGGGCTGTTTCGCGGGCTTCGAATTCGGGAAGGTATCCAAGTGGTGCGTGACCAGCTCTGGATCCAACCCGGGCATCTCTTCATAGTGCCATGCGAACACGTCCGAGTTGGCACGTAGCAGTGCTATCAGTTTCTCGCGGAACTCTCCGCTCAACTCCTTACTTATAAACACCGGCCTTTTGGGACCTACCCCGTCGCTTAGATCAACTTCTTCCAAAGCTTCTTGCTGCGGCCTGGGCTGGTCTTGCATACATTCCGGAGCGGGCTCCGGCTTGTCTATTATTACCTCTTCTTCTTCCGCCGCGGCACATGTACCGCCGGGGCCAGCGGTTTCATGATCATCCGCTGCCCCGGTGGACCGTCACAAATAGTACACTGTCTTGCCCCCCTCCTTTGTCTTAGTAATCTTCCTGGGGGCTGCGGCATCTGTCGCGGATGGGTCTCTCTGGCGTATCTCCGGCTTCTCCTCTTTGATATCCTCCCACCTTGGGATCTTGACTGCGCGAGGCTTGGCGGTGATCGCCTGAGAAACCTCGCCCAGCTCCGAGAAGTAGACCGCGTCTGAGAGGTGTGTTTCGTGAGTATCAAACGGGTTTTCAGATGCGCGAACTGTGACTTTCTTTCCTGCCCAGATTCCCTTCAAGCATTGGTGGTAGCTAGATGGTACGACCGCGTACTTGTGCATCCAACTTCTTCCAAGAATAACCTGATAATTCGGGTCCGCGTCGATGAGATGAAATTTAGTGGCCGAGCGAATTGCCCCCACTTCTAGATCTACCACCACGTATCCCAAGGACTACTTCTTATCTCCTCCAAATCCCGTGATGGTTATCGGGGATTCCACGATCCTGTTGGACTGTATCCCCACCTTCTGGAATGTCGACATCGGCATTAGGTTTATGGAGGCCCCGCCATCCAAGAAGGTCCTCTTCAGCTCCATCCCGTTGACGCGGGATGTAACATACAGGGGGCGGTTATGGGGGTAAGGCACCCGTCGATCCACGTCCGAGAAGGTGACCGAGTTGGACTCATCGCGGATCGTCCGCGGGACGGACCCCTCCGCGGTCATGCACGACTCCTGATGAACTTCCGCGATGTTGACAATCGCCTTAGTAATTTCCAACCTTGCCGCCGGCGTGAACCCAAAATCGTCAAAGAATGCGCGGAACTTCGCACTGTTCTGTAATGTTTTGGCCGATGCATTGGGGTCTGGTATCACTGCGGGGGCTGGACCTTCCCCGAACTCCTCTGTTATTTCGTAGCACAAGACCATGTAGGCCCCTGCCTCTTCATCCTCCCTTTCCATGTAGTAGTTGCTCTCATCATCGTCTCCGTCATTGTACATAAACGGGTAACACTCCGCCATGTTGACCTTCCCGTTGTTGTTTCCGTGGGCTGGGTAAGGCTCGACGCGGATGTCGCGCCGCCCTATCCTCAGCTCATTCGCGTTCTGCTTCCGTTTGAACAACCTCTTCAAAGACCAACAATCGCTTGTCGGGTGCTTGGTGTGCCTATGGTACATACAGTACCTTGGGTGCTCGCGGTCCTCCCGCGTCGGTTCATACTCCACGGGGGGGAGTGCCAACTCTCCATCCTGCACCCATGCATTTACCAAGGCCCGCACTTCATCCATCGTACAGGGGAAATCTGGCACCGGCCCCATCTCGCGCTCTCTCCGCTTTCGTCCTCCCGCGGCCTGCTGAGTCCGCGGCGCTTCCGCGACAGCCACGGTGGCGCTGGCGGACTTGCCCTTCCATGCATCTTTTCTTGCCGACTTGACCACATGGCGGATGTTATACGCCGACTCCAGTAAGGCAGAGAATGTTCCCAACTTCAAATTGATAAGCAGCATCTTAAATTCGTCCATCATCCCACCAATGCAAATTTCCACCAGTTGTACCTCATTCGCGGACTCGGTGCAGTCAACTGCACGATCCTGAAACCTCCTGATGTAGTCCACCACGTCTTCTCCGCTAGCTTGCGTCTCCTTCGTCAAGCTGATCACTGTCACCTTTTCACGGACCTGGAAGAATTTAGCGTAGAAGCTGTTCACCATCTCTTCCCAGGTGGTGATCGAGTAAGGCTCCAGGTTGACGTACCAGGTGTACGCGCGGGAGGTGAGGGACTTTGAGAATTCCCGCAGGCACAAGTTATGATCGGATGCGTGGGCTCCCAGAGATTCCATGAAACGGACCACATGTTCCTGGGCGCTGCCCTCTTTTCCGTTGAACTTCACAAATTTTGGTGGGGTATACCCCTCCGGGTATGGTAGCGATAGGATCGTCATGGGATAAGGCGGGCGGATGTCTGGGCTAGGGAGAGAGGGTAAGACCATCTTTGTTTTCTCCTTAGTGAGGAGGGCTTGTACGTCCGCCAGGGTGATGAACTATCCCGCGGATGAGGCCCCAACTTCAGTAATGGCCGGCTCCTTTCTACTCGCCTCACTTGCCTTCTGCTGCGCTAGCAGAGCCTGGACTTCCGCCATGGTGATATAGGGTCCCGCGGAGGGCGTGCTAGCACCGTCAGCGGCCGCCTCCTTCTGGCGATCTCCAGTGTGATTTCCCGCGACGCCTCCCACGAGTATAGGGCGCAAGTGGGGAGGCACCGTTGGGGGAAACTGGGGCTGCATCGTCTGGCTGGTGCTGCCCCCCCGCTTGGTTTTGTGGCGGTTCATCGTTTTGACCGACCGCGGCCTTTGGGAGCGCCTCTGAGATGACCTCGGTGAGACCAGCAAAAGCCGCAAGCAGCTGTCGCTGCGTCTCGAGGAACTGCCGCTGGCCGTCCTGGAGGGCCCGCAGCGCCTGCGCGGCCGTGCCCGCGCTATTGGTTTCCTCGACCTCCTCGATAACTGGCGTGCCGTCGTGTTGTGCCGCCATTGCGTTACGGCGTGATAGCGGCCGCTCGATGTATTCCGTGGAACGAGTACTAACCATAAATCAAAAGACACCTCCCCAGCAGAGTCGCCTAAATGTGGGTGAAAGCGGGTTCTTTGGGGTCGCTTACGTGTACAAAAATGAGCTGGAGAGGTGCGATTGGCCGATAGTCAGTACCAAGGGGAAAAGAGGAATGATCTCGTGGGGTGAGGGCTGGAGCAAGAGGTACGGAAAAGACAAAGGCAACGTGTCTCCTTTGTTCTCCACGGGGGGAATGACGTCTGCCCTTTCTGGAATCAGATGAGTGAGGTCACCTTCTCTCCGGGGAAGAAATGTTCTCCTTCCTCAGAATCAGTGCTCTCTCTCTCTCTCTTTTTCCAGAAAAGTCAACCTCTGGCAATCATTGGGAATGTCAGGGATATTTATAGGGCACATGGGCCTAGGTCAGGCCCAGGACGGCGCTCCTATAAGACCCCAACACGTGTCCCTCCCGTACCTCCATCCCAAGCCACCGCGACGTTACCTCCATCCCAAGCCACCAAACCACAAGAATTTCCCCAATTCCCGCAAGAGCGAGGTCGCGACCCGCGGCGATCGTTTGCCTTCCGCGGAATCCCTTCCGGGCCTGCCTTTTAGGCCCAAATAGGATCCCGGGGTCTTCTTGTAATTTCCGTATCAATTCCGGTATATCTTTCAGTTCTCCCCGGGGGGCCCGCGGGGGGGTCCCGCGGGGTCTTCTCTTCCGCGGGTCAATTCCGCGGGCATCCATCTTAATGTGCTACGTGTTTCCTTTCCATTGGTCAGTGTGGGCACACGCCCCAAAAATCCCGCGTTTTAATGCATGAAATTCCGGGTGCGCCCTTATCTTGCGGAAAGCGCGGCGAAGTGCTTCGCAGATCAGAGAGTCGCCACTCGGGTTTTGCGGTTAGTACCCAAGAAACCGTTCTTTTGAAAATGTTTGGACCACGTCCGTTTGGTTTTGAAAAAGGCTTTTGTAGACTGGGCCGTCGTCACCTTCGATCTTGAGGTTCGGGAGCCAGATTACGAGAGGGGAAGGGTTTTATGGCACCCCCCTCGCCCAGTCCGGAGACCGGTCTCTACTCAGGCGTTTTGTAAAACATTCGCATTTCTCTCTTTATTTGATCATTCTTTTAACCAGTTAGGGCGGGGGAACAGTTAATAGGGATTAAAACTGTAAACAAGTTGCATTTATATACAAAAGATGTAACAAAATGTTTATGGATGATGATGTTTGATCTAAGCAAATATAATAGATTGAGAACAAGCTTTTGTGGACGTTTTAGACAAACTAGCACACACTGACTGTGCAATGGCACACACAGGAACAAGCCTGCATGCACTGGACGAACCACTGCATGCAGTCAACACCTGCGTGCGCCACTCAAAACTGGCGTGCGCCGGTTAACCCAATACCACAGCTTCTGTTCTCAACCCTCTGGGCTCTGGAAAGGACCAGTGCACACCCAGGACAAACCACGCAGTTTATAGAGGTTACTAAACTATTACAGACAGATAAATGGGCTTAAAAGCCACCAAATAGACAGAAAACCCCTTAAACAGTGAGAGGAGGATGATCAGGGGCCTGGATGGAAGATCCATGCAAGGGCCAAGCCACTGGGACAAAGATAACTAGCGCACGCCACTGAGGAAGGGCCGTACGCCAGTTCTTTCTTGGTTCCAATGCTTTGGCTTTGCACATTCTGGGCTCTGGAATAGGACCAGAGGGACCCAGATGACCAATATAAGCAATAAATATAGATAGGAAAGAAAGCAGTTCTAAATACAGAAAGCAGTAAACTGGTTTTAGCATGCAATAGGGTGATCAAAGCTTAAATAATGCAAGAAAACAATGATCCATGATCCCCACGCCAGTGTTGCACATACGTACGGTACATCACTACTGGCGTGCGCCACTGATCATTGTATACGGTTCTTGAAACCTTGCCAGCATTAGGGCCAGGACTGGTATAGATTACCAGCCTTGACCCTGCCAGCCCCCCTCAGGGGTCAGAACAGAAAGCAGGAGCAAGAGGTATTATACCTTTGCTTGTGAGTTTTGAAAGAGAGCTTGAGCTTTGAGCTTGAAGATGATGATGGATGTGGATGTAGTGAAGGTTATGGACTGTGGAGAGTATGTTCCCTTGCTTGCTCTTTCTATGGAAGAGAAAAGAAGCAAAGGAGAATGAAAAAGAGGACAAAGGGGCTTGAACTCTTTAATGGTGCTAACCAACCCTTTTGAACTTGGTAACCCTTTGCAAGAGTGAGAGAGGGGAGTATATATAGGCAAAAGGGGCTGAGATCAGTTTGGCCTTTAGGGGCTGTTTGGATGATCAAGTATTGGAGGAAGCTCCCATGCATTAAATGCATGGGACTTGGCTTGATGGAAGGGAAAGGAACAGTTCTGGCCGGAGTAATGATCAGGGGGGCTGCCAGCTGACGTCAGGCGGCTGCAGAGGCTCCCGCCCAGCTGGCTGAAAAGGTTGATTTGACTGGTGCTGACTGGCGTGCGCCACTTGTTGAGTGGCGTGCGCCATAGAGTGGTAGTGACTGACACGTGTCAGTGGTTCCTGCGCACGCTAGTCCACCACCAGCGTCCAGCAGGGTTTTGTTGAGGCCATTTGGCTCTGGCTCGAGGGTTCGACAAGGGTTTGAAATGGGTTTGGACGAGGTTCGGGACGCTCAAAGCTCAAACTCATCAAACAACTCGGTATGTTCTCGACCTTAATCATCATTGGGGAATCAAAGACCGTAAATAAACTATTCTGGAAAGTCCAAAATAGGGTGTCTACAGTAGCCCCCCTTTGACGGCACTTGGAGCACCATTGTTTTGGTACAAGTAACGTCAAAGGTTTCTAGACACCCTCTCAAGGCTATCCAGAAGAAATAGAAAATGCGGACATGTATTTAAATGTACCGTCCATTGAGAGATTGAAGACGGGCGGACCATCTGAAGATCGTTGGGAAAAGAGTTTGAACTCTGTTGGAAAATAGGGATGGGTGGACCATCATTGAATGGTGAGGTGGAATCTCCAGCGGAATAGTTAGTTGTGGATGGATCAATGACACTAGGGATCAAACCTTCTATGGCAAAAGCCCACGGTTGAGTCGGACGGGACTGACCGTCATTGATTTGATTTTGGATGTACAGACCGGCCGTCGTTGATTTTAGAGTTGGACCGGACGACCGTCGTTGATTTGAAGGTTGGGCGGACAGACCGTCGTTGCTGGGGTTGGACGGACCGACCGTCGTTGATTTGAGGTTGGGCGACTGACCGTCGTTGATTTGAGGTTGGGCGGACGACCGTCGTTGATTTGAAGGTTGGACGGACGACCGTCGTTGATTTGGACAGGACGGGCTGTTCATTGCTTGGGATCGAACTATCTTTGGCACAAAGAATCCCAACAATCACGGGTAGGTCGCGTCGGGTAGGTTAAATTCCATCTGTTGGGAATCAGAGCCAATCTCCTTATCATGGACCATCCGAGGCAGAGCAATAAGACTGCTGGAAGATGTGTTACTTGTAGACCAATGTGGACTAGGATAGGCGAACGGTGTTGTAGACTGATTGGACGGGCAGACCGTCGTGGATCGATCGGACGATATTCTGATCGCCGTTGAGAGGGTGAACGCGGGCAATATTCTGATCGCCGTTGATCGGGGTGAACGCGGGCAATATTCTGATCGCCGTTGGTCGGGGTGAACGCGGGCAATATTCTGATCGCCGTTGGTCGGGGTGAACGCGGGCAATATTCTGATCGCCGTTGGTCGGTGGTGAACGCGGGCAATATTCTGATCGCCGTTGGTCGGGGTGAACGCGGGCAATATTATGATAGCCGTGGGGAGGGGGTGAACGCGGGCAATATTCGATCGCCGTTGGTCGGTGGTGAACGCGGCCAAATATTTCGATCGCCGTTGGTCGGGGTGAACGCGGGCAATATTCGCATCGCCGTTGGTCGGGGTGAACGCGGGCAATATTCTGATCGCCGTTGGTCGGGGTGAACGCGGGCAATATTCTGATCGCCGTTGGTCGGTGGTGAACGCGGGCAATATTCTGATCGCCGTTGGTCGGGGTGAACGCGGGCAATATTCTGATCGCCGTTGGTCGGGGTGAACGCGGGCAATATTCTGATCGCCGTTGATCGGTGGTGATGACATGACTGATCATCGTTGAGAGGACGATATGGCTGATCGTCGGTGATGACATGGCTGATCATCGTTGAGATGGACGATATGGCTGATCGTCGGTGATGACATGGCTGATCATCGTTGAGATGGACGACATGGCTGATCGTCGGTGATGACATGGCTGATCATCGTTGAGGTGGACGACATGGCTGATCGTCGGTGATGACATGGCTGGTCATCGTTGAGATGGACGAAATGGCTGATCGTCGGTGATGACATGGCTGGTCATCGTTGAGATGGACGACATGGCTGATCGTCGGTGATGACATGGCTGATCATCGTTGAGATGGACGAAATGGCTGATCGTCGGTGATGACATGGCTGGTCATCGTTGAGATGGACGACATGGCTGATCGTCGGTGATGACATGGCTGATCATCGGTGAGATTGACGATATGGTCGATCGTCGGTGATGACATGGCGATCATCGTTGAGATGGACGATATGGTGATCGTCGGTGATGACATGGGCGATCATCGTTGAGATGGACGACATGGTGATCGTCGGTGATGACATGGTGGTCATCGTTGAGATGGACGACATGGTGATCGTCGGTGATGACATGGCGGATCATCGTTGAGAGGGACGACACGGCTGATCGTCGGTGATGACATGGCTGATCATCGTTGAGATGGACGATATGGCTGATCGTCGGTGATGACATGGCTGATCATCGTTGAATTTGAACAGGACTGGCTGTTGTTGAGGATAAAGCTAACCATGGCACGGATAGTTCCAACAAATCACGGGTAGGTCGCGTCAGGTAGGTTAAATTCCATCCGTTGGGAATCAGAGCCAATCTCCTTATCATGGACCATCCGAGACAGAGCAAGACTGCTGGAAGATACGCTAACGGTTTGAATTGGAAGTTGGAGGATGACCGTCGTTGATTTGAAGTAGGGACGGATGGATCGTCGTTGATTGGAATAGGGACGGATAGATCGTCGTTGATTTGAAAACGGGGCGGATGGATCGTCGTTGATTTGAAAATGGGACGGATCGTCGCTGATTGAATTTGATTGGGGACGGATAGATCGTCGTTGATTTGAATTGGACGGATAGATCGTCGTTGATTGGAATTGGACGGATAGATCGTCGTTGATTTGGAATTGGACGGATAGATCGTCGTTGATTGAGAATAGGACGGATAGATCGTCGTTGATGTTCGGACAGGCTCTGCTTGGGGAAATAGCGAACCGGGATGGAAGCATGGATCAGGGCAACATGGGCTACCTGCCGGGAATGGGCCTCAATGCTGATTTGATTTGATTTGCCAATGCCACAACACTGATGATAGAAATGCCTCAACGCTGGTTTGATTTGACTTGCCAATGCCACAACATTGACTGTAGAAAATGCCTCACTGCTGGTTTGGCTTGATTTGATTTGAAGCGATCTCCTGCTTTTGACATTTGATATACAATATGCAACGATAATATATGCTAAACACATATGTACAAATTGAAAATGCAAGGGCAGACTAGTGGCGGCTTCTAGAGAACGGGACGACACAAACGACGACCAAGACAATTTTGACGATCGAGGGCTACCACTGAGCCACACTTTTGCTTTACTGCTTTGATTTGAGTTGCGGGCCTGCAGGTCCAGGTAGGTAACTTTCGAGTGGGTTAGAGGTTTGCTGCTTTGATTTGAGGTGCGGGCCTGCGTGCCCAAGTAGATAACTTTTGAGCGGGTTAGAGGTTTGCTGCTTTGATTTGATTTTGTGTTGGGCCAATGTATCCCTCTGTTCTTGACGATTTGCCGCTTGCTTGGACCATGGACGCCGTAGTGGCGTTGTAAAAGTTGCATCATTCTTGGTTCATTGGAGATAGAGTATAAACCAATCGCTAATATCCAACTTGCATTGACGAGCGAATCGAGTTGACACACAGACATATGCACATGTATAGACTGCCTAGCTCAAAAGAATGAGGAAGAAGAGTCCTAAGATAGAATGCAGACTCTCTGACACATGGGTAATAATGAAATTTTGGGCATTGACAGGCCAAAATCCAAAATATCCCTAGATAGGTGAAACTGACACTCACACACAGTCAAATATGTACAAAGGCCTGTGTGAATAACAAAACAGAGAAGAAAGCCCCGGAATGGGCAATAGACCGGAAAACTAGAAAAACGTCGCAAAGATGGACAAAAGACGCAAATGGAACGACTCATATAGGCCCGGACTGAAACCGACACCTCCGCACAGTCACATTAGGCACATATGACCTGCACGGCATAGAAAACTTGGCAAGAGCCCTTAAAACCAATTTCGAGGCACCGAAACCTTGGTTTTAACTTGAAATTCCCACCGGGGGTTCAAAATCGTTGTTAGGCGTGATGGCTGCCGACTGCTGCCTGCAGCAAGAATTGAAGAAGCGCGCGCAGGTTTGAGACCAACGCGTGTCACTTTGAGAAAACGTGCGTGAGTCTCAAACTAGCGCGCGTGACTGAAAAGCTGCGTAAATTAGACTTCGCTGAACTTAGAATAAACTGTGAGCCCGTTGGGGCCTCGTAAGCATTTCGTTCTGTTTTTGATGCTTTTCTTTTCCTTTTCTTCTTTTTTTTAAGGCTTTTGCTCAGCTTTGAAATTGAAGTAGTAGTTTGAAATAAGATTGAAAGACAAAGGGTTCCCCCTTCTGTTTCTGATGAAGCTTGTTCTGTTCTTGACCCTTCTCGACCCTTGATGTGTACCAAAACGCCAATCCATGGATCCAATTGATAGAATATGACCGAGTCTAAAAGAGAGACTGCCTACGTATCCCACATTTGGGGAATCAGGTCAAAACGTAGTTCAGGCCAAGGTTCACTCGTGTGTTTTACCTCTCCTTTTACGCTCTAACTTTTGCCTAGTGCCGCCTTCTCAGGTTTTCGGCCTAGCGAGCTTTCGACTTTTTGCCTATTTATCTTTGCCTAGACCGCCTCCTTAGGTTTTCGGTCTAGCAGGCTGCTCTAACTTTTGCTTGGCACCGCCCACCCTTGTGGTTTTCGGCCCAACGAGCTTCTCTCAGGGAAAAGTGGCTCTCCAGGTTGACTAGAGTGTTGAATTTGTTGTCGTCGAGATCGACGATCTTTGGCTGCAGCCCCAGATAAGATGGCTTTTGATAATGCAGGGTCCTGACTGCTTCAGTTGAAAATGCCTCGCTCCAGGCCACTTTTGCGCCTTTTTAATGTGTGCTTGATGGAATGCTGTTAACGCTGTCTTGGACACAGTGCAAGGCCTGGAGCCTTCTGAGTTTCTGCTTTCTGGCTTGACATCCGTTAGCAGGGGTTTTGATGTTTCCTTATCTCATGATCAACGCCAGGTGCGTCTTTGTGAGACCATGCCAAAACGTCGATGGATTCTTTGACCCTGTCTGATCGGGCACGATGCTCCTTTGGGGGACAGCGTTGAGCCAATTTTGAACCATCCGGGGCACAATGCTCCTTTGGGGGACATCGTTAAGCCAATTTTGAATCATCCGGGGGTCTATCTTATCTTTCAAGTTTATTGAAACTACTTCTTCTTTTAATAGGCCGAGCATGCCTTTCGTCTTCCCTTTCGGCGAGGGAACACATTTCCTTGGGGATGACCCAATCGAAATCTATCCCTTCGTCGTCAGGGTCGACACAGTTTATTCAAAAACCAGCAAATTACTTATAAGCAAGATAGTGCATATTATAACGAAAGCCCCACGGGGTTGCCAAGCACAGCAAAAGACTCGAATTTGAGAATAGAAGCTACGACATGGAGGGCCAAGAGGCACGAACTCCGACTCAGAGCTAGACTAAGACGACTTGACAGATACTGTGTCAGACTCGGACTCAAAAGTGTGCAATGCAAGCTAGACGCGATTTGAAAATGCAACTTTTATTGCTACCCTTTGCTTCCTCACAGAGAGGTGGGATCTAGAGGATGTCAGGCCCAAGCAACAGCACTTCAGCTTCCTCAGCTTCTTTGACCAAACCTACTCGGTGCTCCCATGAACAAGGATCCCCAAATTGTCAGTCCACTCATTTGCTAGATCGATCCGGTCCTCAACCAGTGCTTTCCCGCTTTCAGCCCCGTCTTCTATTCCACAACTTACGGCCTCGGATTCAGAAGGGATAAACATAGTTGGTTTGGGTTGAGTTTCTGGGATAATGCAGAGGGTTGGGTTGAGTATGGTGGAGCTCGGGTTGATTTGAGTGGAGATGGGGTTGATTTGAGTGGAGGTGATAGATATCTGACCAACCAGAGTGTCAGACTTGAGTTGGAGCAATGAGCTGGAACTGTCGTCGGGTTTTGATGGGAGTGGGGGTGGAATAGTGCCATTATCGATGAGATTCTAAATGGCATGTCGAAGGCGGTAGCAAGCATCGGTGGGATGGCCAGGCGCTTGATGGTAGGTGCAGAAGTGATTAGGATTGTGAGACGCCGGGAGTGCTCGAGGTGGAGGAGTCGGACGGAGTGGCCTGAGGATGCCAGCTTCAAGGAGCTTCTCATAAACTGAGGACAAAGGTGCAGAGAAGCAAGAGAAGACCCTTGGTGGGTTCCGGCGACTAGATTGAGGGTTGGCAGAACTTTTACTCACTCCGCCGCTGTATAGCATTGTGCTGTCAAGGGAATGCACTCTTTCGGCACTGGGGATGACTTCTTTGTTGCGCATATCCTCCTTTTCGGCACTGGCTTTGAACAAGGAACCAGCGGTCTTCGGGCGGGTTCTAGCTTCATGACACTCAACTAGGTCTTTGAACATATCTTTTGAGCACAACTCAGTTCCGCTCGCAGGAGTGTGACAGGCCTGAAGAGGTTCTTTGACTAGCCCCGGATCCGGTTTAGACATGATGGAGGTGAAAAGGTCAAATAGCCCCTGGACCATAACCATTTGCTTGTCCATTTTCTGGTTCATCTCTTGAACTCTGCTTGTGCTGCCATTTTGGATTGATGATCGAGGACGGTGATATGGCGGTGAAATAGCCCCGGTAGATGCTCCCAAGCAGGTTTGGCTCTTCTTTTTGGTACTTTCTTTGACGGTGTGGCGCCCAAAGCTAGACAGTAAAGCAATCGAAGGCTCAGGAAGTGTCCCTGCAATAGTTTTATTTGAAATGATGCAATGTACATGTTGCCGTTGGTGTCCTCCTAGACTCTACAACTAACAGACAAAACCGTTTTATGACAGCGGGACGCTGCCCAGGTCCTCGGATTTCTTTTCGACAGTGTACCTTGAAGGGATCGTCTAATACTAGGAGATGTCGAAACAGCCTAAGTCTTTGACTATTCCGCTTTCGAAGTTTCAATGTTGGAATGGAACAACTCGGTGTCGACGACATGATACCGTAACCAGGGGGCGTAGGCAGCACTGTGCCGGAGCCTTGAATGGTGTAAGTGTTTAGCACTTTTAACCTGGGTGGTATGTGCATCATGTCACGTCTCCCGTCGTTCCTAGTTTTTTGCTTGAAACCTCGATCGGGTTTAGGCAAGGGCTTAGAAAGTCTCGATTTCCCAAAGTCTCGTTGACCCAAGGAATTTGGAAAGTTGATAACGTGCACCATCACGATGCACGACTCGTCATCGGTCCAGGCAGTGCCCTAGCAGGCATAAAACGGGTTTTGAAAGAGAGACAACCCCAAAAGCCGCCCTAGCATGCTCCTACGCAGAGCGGTATGAATGTATGTACAGGCATGCGATATGGAAAGCAGTAACACATAGACAGTTTATGGGGGTTAGATGCAAGTAATCCTACCCTGTGGGTTCCTGTCTTAGTTTGGAAGGTTCTATTGCTTTGTACGCATGGCGAGGCTGGTTTTGGCTTAAGGGGGTTCCTCATGCTAGAGATGTTTTATACCTCCCATCGCAATGCGTGCAGCAGAGCAATGGTCAAGCGGTAATACGTCTCATCATCGTCCAAGGTTGTTGGGCATTCGAGGACCCCGGGCTCCAGTAAACTGTGCCGGTTACCCAAAACGCCTCAACGGGGCTGATAGAACACCGATGCAAATGAGCGTGTGTCGAAAGAATGATCGAGAGAGAGAAACGCACATGTTTGTTTCGAAAAACACCTTTTGAAGCTTGGCTCACTTCATTAATCGACACTTGGAGAAAACTACATAAGTGAACAATAGCAAAGCCCCAGTGCGGAGTGGTCGGATGTAGAATCCTGTTACGTTACCATTCCGTTCTTCAGCAGCGCGGAGCGTACTGTTTTGACAGACTTTTGAAAATTGTTCATTCATGTATTAATTTCCAAATGTTGATTAATGTAATGTCCCCAGCAGAGTCGCCACTGTGGGCACACGCCCCAAAAATCCCGCGTTTTAATGCATGAAATTCCGGGTGCGCCCTTATCTTGCGGAAAGCGCGGCGAAGTGCTTCGCAGATCAGAGAGTCGCCACTCGGGTTTTGCGGTTAGTACCCAAGAAACCGTTCTTTTGAAAATGTTTGGACCACGTCCGTTTGGTTTTGAAAAAGGCTTTTGTAGACTGGGCCGTCGTCACCTTCGATCTTGAGGTTCGGGAGCCAGATTACGAGAGGGGAAGGGTTTTATGGCACCCCCCTCGCCCAGTCCGGAGACCGGTCTCTACTCAGGCGTTTTGTAAAACATTCGCATTTCTCTCTTTATTTGATCATTCTTTTAACCAGTTAGGGCGGGGGAACAGTTAATAGGGATTAAAACTGTAAACAAGTTGCATTTATATACAAAAGATGTAACAAAATGTTTATGGATGATGATGTTTGATCTAAGCAAATATAATAGATTGAGAACAAGCTTTTGTGGACGTTTTAGACAAACTAGCACACACTGACTGTGCAATGGCACACACAGGAACAAGCCTGCATGCACTGGACGAACCACTGCATGCAGTCAACTCCTGCGTGCGCCACTCAAAACTGGCGTGCGCCGGTTAACCCAATACCACAGCTTCTGTTCTCAACCCTCTGGGCTCTGGAAAGGACCAGTGCACACCCAGGACAAACCACGCAGTTTATAGAGGTTACTAAACTATTACAGACAGATAAATGGGCTTGAAAGCCACTAAATAGACAGAAAACCCCTTAAACAGTGAGAGGAGGATGATCAGAGGCCTGGATGGAAGATCCATGCAAGGGCCAAGCCACTGGGACAAAGATAACTAGCGCACGCCACTGAGGAAGGGCCGTACGCCAGTTCTTTCTTGGTTCCAATGCTTTGGCTTTGCACATTCTGGGCTCTGGAATAGGACCAGAGGGACCCAGATGACCAATATAAGCAATAAATATAGATAGGAAAGAAAGCAGTTCTAAATACAGAAAGCAGTAAACTGGTTTTAGCATGCAATAGGGTGATCAAAGCTTAAATAATGCAAGAAAACAATGATCCATGATCCCCACGCCCGTTTTGCACATACTACCATTACTAGCGTACGGCACTCAATACTGGTGTGCGCCACTGATCATTGTGCACGGTTTTTGAAACCTTGCCAGCATTAGGGCCAGGACTGGTCTAGATTACCAGCCTTGACCCTGCCAGCCCCCCGTCAGAACAGAAAGCAGGAGCAAGAGGTATTATACCTTTGCTTGTGAGTTTTGAAAGAGAGCTTGAGCTTTGAGCTTGAAGATGATGATGGATGTGGATGTAGTGAAGGTTATGGACTGTGGAGAGTATGTTCCCTTGCTTGCTCTTTCTATGGAAGAGAAAAGAAGCAAAGGAGAATGAAAAAGAGGACAAAGGGGCTTGAACTCTTTAATGGTGCTAACCAACCCTTTTGAACTTGGTAACCCTTTGCAAGAGTGAGAGAGGGGAGTATATATAGGCAAAAGGGGCTGAGATCAGTTTGGCCTTTAGGGGCTGTTTGGATGATCAAGTATTGGAGGAAGCTCCCATGCATTAAATGCATGGGACTTGGCTTGATGGAAGGGAAAGGAACAGTTCTGGCCGGAGTAATGATCAGGGGGGCTGCCAGCTGACGTCAGGCGGCTGCAGAGGCTCCCGCCCAGCTGGCTGAAAAGGTTGATTTGACTGGTGCTGACTGGCGTGCGCCACTTGTTGAGTGGCGTGCGCCATAGAGTGGTAGTGACTGACACGTGTCAGTGGTTCCTGCGCACGCTAGTCCACCACCAGCGTACTCCAGCAGGGTTTTGTTGAGGCCATTTGGTTCTGGCTTGAGGGTTCGACAAGGGTTTGAAATGGGTTTGGACGAGGTTCGGGACGCTCAAAGCTCAAACTCATCAAACAACTCGGTATGTTCTCGACCTTAATCATCATTGGGGAATCAAAGACCGTAAATAAACTATTCTGGAAAGTCCAAAATAGGGTGTCTACAGTCAGTCAAACATCTTCTTGAAAAGGTGCTTTGGCTAAGGTTGACTCCCCGCGTGGACCTAATGTGCCACGTGTCCATGGTCCATTGGTCGGTCAAAAGGTCTTCTCTGATGACATGTCAATAATCTTGACCGCGCCTACACACTCGTTACCTACAAATTCAAAATCTCAAAACGAACTGGGTCTAAAGTACAATCTAACTGCCCTCAGCTGAGCTCAACAACCACCAACAGAATTCCTCAACTAACCCCAGGACAACTTAGGGGTTGTTCGGCCTAATAAGCCAAATGTTTTTGTTGTTCTTATTCAAATTATTTTTGCTTTTGTTAGTTTTTTGACGAGAGTTTTTTGTAAACTATTTTTTAGTTTAATTAAATAGTGGAAAATTTTCTCGCAGGAAATTCGTGTGTGTGTGTGTTTGGTTTGATCCTCAGGTAAAGCACGACATTCCGAACCGACCACCGGATGAAACCAGCCTAACCGAGCCGAAATGCTGTGTGAGCCAAAGGTTCAGGAACAAAACTCAAGTCTTGATGAACACTCCCCTTGATAGATCTGAGAATTCTCTTGACAGGTATAAAATGACTCTATTTAGGGTCATTCATACGTTGACATGCCAAATTTACGGCAAAAGATACTTCTGGTCTAGTTAAGGTTAGATATTGTCTAGATCCACCTACCGTTCTCCATTGTTTGGTTTAGCAGAACCTAATTAGTTGGTTAGCTTACCAAAGAGTCAAAGACAATAAGAAAGGAAAGAATTAGGTGAGAAAGAACCTTTTTATCCATCTCCTCTGTCTTTTAACTGGTTGTTCCTTTTAAATTAGAACCAAACAACATTAAAAAGTTGCTATTTTCTCTGCTTCTTCTTCTTTTCTTTATCTTTCCCAATTTCTAAACTCATCCTAAGACTTGTCTTCTGTCTGTGTTTGAGGATCGGTATCTTCCAAAACAATTGTGTATTCAGACTTTCCTTTCGAGAAATGCTTGTTACATGTGACTAGAAATGGGGAAAAATGAGCCAACCAACTATGATCTCTTGAATATCTTTTCATGTGTGCTTTCAGATTTTCCCCCCCTCCTTGATTGGTTGGTCAAGGTATTTTAGTCACAATTTACAAAAAAATGCGGGACATGCTACTTCCTCCATGACGAATACTGAATTCAGAACCACTGGGTCTTCAACGCGTTATTGAATATGAGGAATTTATCCAATTAGTTTGCAAGAACAACTTGGCTTTACAATCTACCGCGTAATCTATCAGCAATTCAACATACGTGTGCATTTTTTTTTTTTAGGGGTGAGCAAATAATCCGTTAAACCGTGAATCCAATCCAAACCGAATTATTTTGTTTGGTTTTTAAGTAGTGTGGTTTGGTCTTGGTTTTAATAAATTCAAAACCGAGTTATATGGTTTGGTTTATTGATTTACATTAACGGTTGTAGTTCCAAACCGATCCAGATCATATATATACAATTGTGTTCTTTGACAGTATGAGCTTTCCTAGCTCCACCATTGGAACTAGGTGGCCCATTCCTGGAGATGGGTATGGTATAATTGTTAAAACTTGTCCCACATCGCTCATCTAAGCCACCCAAGCTTGGTTAATATATTCTAGAGGCTACTCCACCTATTGCCAATTGGTTTTAGGTTGGAACCCTCCAAGAAATTTAACATGGTATCAGAGCTAGGTCTTGGGTGGCCTCACATCGTGTGGTCAAGTCTCTATCGCCCCAATCAATCACCTCACCTCATCAATTCATACCTCCACGTGCATCCGGGCTGCATGTGAGGGGTCGCCCGAGTAAAATCTTCTAGTTTCCTCAATTCGTACCTCCACGTGCATCCGGGCTGCACGTGAGGGGAAGTGTTAAAACTTGTCCCACATCGCTCATCTAAGCCACCCAAACTTGGTTAATATATTCTAGAGGCTACTCCACCTATTGCCAATTGATTTTAGGTTGGAACCCTCCAAGAAATTTAACAATAATGGTGTCCTCCATTGTGAGAGAGAGAGAGAGTAGCTTTTTAGTTTGCAGTGCTATGAGAGAGAGAGAGAGAGAGAGAGAGAGAGAGAGAGTATGGTTTTGCGATGTTGTTCCAAGTATATGTATAAGGTGTGTGTAGATTGGAGGAGAGAAGGAAAAGTAGCTGGTTGATGCATGTGCACAAGGTGCAGAGGTTATGGGACCAGTGATCGACTGATCGGTAACCACTGTTGTCCTTATACACTAGCTGGAAATGGCATGAGAAGGTGAAATTCTTTGGTTGCCAATAGGGTACCACTGATCTGTCGTTTTCGTAAGGAATTACTCGTAACTATTTGTAGCAAGTTGAGCGAACGGCTCGAACCCCACTAAACGAGATTCCGAGCCATACTTGGACGGTTTGCCTAAATCCGAGCCTTCGATTGGTTCCAGCTCGGTAAACTGTCAGGCTCCCAGAAGTTCTGTCGGTTTCACAGTAGAAGTTCCCTTGGAAATCGGAATCAACCAATGCAATCCACTCGGCGCACCGACCCTCTGACGGTCGGGCTCCGCGTTCGGCCTTGAGCGAACGTGGAGGCCATGTTGCCAGCTCACCCGCGTGGGAACGGCTACCGTAACTATGGTGACGATCGTGACGTCATCCGAACGATTACAAGTTTGGATAAGGACGAGGGCACGTGAAGGTGCCAGCTCACCCCATAAACAGTTACGAAACCCTAGCGTGACGAAAGAGTGACGTCAGCCGACGCATGATAAGCACATGTACAGTCTTGGAGGCCAAGCTAAGGAGTTCTCTATAAATATCTCATTATGCCAACCCTAGAGAGGTACATTCTCTTTGAGCAACTGTACTCATCCTTGCACCGGAGGGCCATTCCGGAGATCTTCTGGTGGGGTCTTTTAGTTGTGCTTCTTTGTGCAGACTAAGTGAAAGTCAGGAGCCATTCTTGAACCATAGTCAAGAAGGAGCGAACCAGATTCATCGGAGCCCCACACTATTATTTCGAGATTGTTCACGGAGAGTAAAAAGTTAAGTTGTGATACTTTCAATTTATTTTTAATCCAATTCTGAAAGTAAAGTGAAGGATTGGGTTTGTGATTTGATTTGCTTAAACTAAAATTAACTAAAGGCGATTAAAGATTTTAGAAGCAAGGCGATTAAAAATTTTAGAAGCAGGAGAGAAAATGGAATAGGGTTTCTGATTCAGTCTCCCCTTGTAATATGATTGTGGCAAAGTCTAGGGTTTCATTCAACTTGACGAATGGACTATTGTTGGGGTAGCGATTCCCATTGATAGTTACCAAAAATATAATCAAGACTCATACTCAGTATAAACTACCTTAACACGACACAGATCATCTCTCTGGACTTAACAAACGGCACGATCCGTCTCACGTCGTATAGTTTATCTGAAAACCTATCTCGAAACATGGAAAACCATTATGTGACGGCATTTAATATCGCAAATATAAATATGATATGAAAATTAAAAGAATAAAAGCTCGCATAAAAATATGAATCATACAATCAACCAAGGGCGGAACTAGCTAAAGGTTCCTATGGGCTGTAGCCCATTTCTCCCCCGGAAAAAACAAACCAAAAAAAAAAAAAATTATATGTAAAGTTCCAGTCTAAATAATTTTAGTCCAACTCACTATCTCATTCAACTCAACACACCATCCAAATTATTTCAGCCGGCAATTCCTCGAATCGCAAGACTTCAGATCCATAAGTATTTTCTTATTAATTATATGGAGCACTGACTGATGTGCTTAAATTTGTACTTATGTTATTAAATATAGAGCAATGGCTAGTTTGTTTAGATTTGCTCTTAGAGTATCCACAATGCTATAATCAAAAGTAAAATGTTTTTAAAATTAACAATGTTAATGCAAAATATGGCTCACAATGATATAATTAAACTTAATAACCTTCTTAGAAAAAATCAAATTTTGGATTTTGGATAACCAAAACTAGTAATCTTTTGACGATAACCAAATTTAATAGACACTAAATATTCTCAATCAAATACACAAATTATTATACAAAAATGTTATATATTTCTTCTCTTTTCCTCTCCCTCTCTCTCTCTCTCTCTCTCTCTCTGAACAATATTTTGAAAACAAAATATTTTACTAAAAAATTGTTTTTTTTAGAAAACAGTTTTTTTCCCAAAAAAAAAGTTTCAAAAACTATTTTCTATTTCTAGTAAATAGTTTTTATTAGTTTCAAAATTATTTTTAGAAAAAACTATTTTCTACTGTACACAGTTTTTAGTTTTTTATAGTTTGAAAAGATGATGTGACAATTTTTGATTATCCAATTTTAATTATGTTATTGTAGACATGCATCTATATTGCTAACTTTAGCAATTTCTTAAATGAATAATCAAAAGCTGATGTGGCAACTTTTGGTTATTAATTTTTGATTATAGCATTGTGGATACCCTAATGCTGTTAAATGCAGAGCACTGGATGATGTGCTTAGATTTTTACGGATTTAGTTGATGCAGAGTTGACTGATGTACTTAAATTGGCATAAAATGTTGGTTCTAAAATCTTACTCTTTTTAGTTTAAATTATAATGGAAAAACAACAAAAAAATCTGGAATGTTTTTTGAGATTTGTTGATGTCTAAGGGTTTTTACAGAAATGTTTTTTAATATTGTGCATGTTAAAGACAACTCTTAAAAAATAGATGTTCGATGCCCTCACTTGTTACAATATGGACATTCACAATATGCGAAGTCAAAGGTATAATGGTGCTAACAATATCCGCGGTACATGGAATGTAGTACAAGCCTTATTTCTTAGAAATTGTCCGTATGCAGATATCTTTACAAAATTATTTCCCGTAGCTCGGTTTTTATTTCTCAAATCCAAACTCATGGTTGTTGAGACTAGGGATGATATTAGTTCGGTGTGGACGATTTTCGGCCACTTTTTTGGAACTGAACCGGTATAATCGGATTTACATATTCACAAACCACAACCGACTAATTTTGAATAGAACCGTTGTTCGGTTTGAAATGTTGTGCTTTACTTGAGGATCAAACTAAACACACTCACACACCTGCATTTCCAAAGAGAAAATTTTCCGCTATTTAATCAAACCAAAAAACAGTTTACAAGAAACTCTTGCGGTATATGCACCTCACACCGGAGCTCAACTCAATTTACTCTTGGTTATCTATGAATTTGGCTTATTAGCGTTATGAGGACTGCACCGTGCAGTCGGCCGATTATCGGCTTGTACAGAGTTTATTTTCATGATCACCGTTCATGTCTTAGAGCTCGCTGAAAACTTTGACGATGTTAAAATCATGTTAATCGGATAATTATTAACTTCCTCGCCTTTACAACCCTAATCTCCACCACGCCCTTCAAACAATGATCTCCTAAAAATCAAGACTCGAAGCTTCTACAGTATAATTGACTTGTTTTGCAATTCCAGTTTTGAAGTCCTCTCCAGCCTCGACATACCCACTTACTACTTCTGCACTTTAGGCTTAAAACTCATACGAGACATATCATTCGTCAATATAGATCAGTTGTCGTAGACATGTGACAGATTGGGGAAGCCCAAATTTTCGTCCAACTTTAATTACACCAAAATGATTTTGTCCTCGTTTTTTACAATGAATTTTGTCCACTGATAAGCATAATTTGTTAAAAAGTAACATGTCATGTTATGATGACTTCATCAGCAACAGGTCTTACATGTGCAAGTAGGGTATTGATAGGTGCGTAAATATAATAATTTATGCCCACTAACTTAGGATTGTTATGTCTATTTAGTGCGTTACTTGAGGTTTGATACTTGTTAATTGCGTTTCAAGACTATCAGAACACATGGATAACATTTGGAGGTAAAGCGTAGAATCTGATTTTATTTTGTGTAAAAATAAAGTCGGTTGCCAAATTTATTGAAGTTTGAAGCGGCAATAGATGAATATATGGTGTGGACTGATTTTATTTGGGTCAAAACATATTGTGGCCCAATCATTTCTTGGCTAGAGGGTTTTGCTTTTCCAAACATATTGTGGCCCAAGCTGCAGTCTTGATTTTTGGGAGATCATTGTTTGAAGGGCGTGGTGGAGATTAGGGTTGTAAAGGCGAGGAAGTTAATAATTATCCGATTAACATGATTTTAACGTCGTCAAAGTTTTCAGCGAGCTCTACGACATGAACGGCGATCATGAAAATAAACTCTGTACAAGTCAATAATCGGCCGACTGCACGGTGCAGTCCTCATAACGCTAAGAAGCCAAATTCATAGAGAACCAAGAGTGAATTGAGTTGAGCTCCGGTGTGAGGTGCACATACCGCAAGAGTTTCTTGTAAACTGTTTTTTGGTTTGATTAAGTAGCGGAAAATTTTCTCTTTGGAAATGCTGGTGTGTGAGTGTGTTTAGTTTGATCCTCAAGTAAAGCACAACATTTCAAACCGAATAGCGGTTCTATTCAAAATTAGTCGGTTGCGGTTTGTAAATATGTAAATCCGATTATACTGGTTCAGTTCCAAAAGTGGCCGAAAATCGTCCACACCGAACCAATATCATCCCTAGTCTCAACAACCATGAGTTTGGATTTGAGAAATAAAAACCGAGCTACGGGGAATAATTTTGTAAAGATATCTGCAACTTGAGCCCAGAGTCCCAATATTTATTTGTTTACTTAACAACTTTTCTCTAACGAAGTGGTAGTCCACTTCCCCATGTTTAGTCTTGCCACGAAATATGGGATTTGAGGCAAGGGCAATTGCAGATTGATTATCACACCAGAGAAGATGAGGAAAAACAGGAGGAAGTCCCAAATCAAGGAACAATAGACCGACCCAAGTAATGTCCGTTGGAATATGAGCTAAAGCTCTGCCCCCAGCTTCAGTGAAAGATCGAGCCATTGCATACCGCTTTTTCGCACATCATAAAATCAAGTCTAATCCCAAAATAAACAATAACGAGTGGTGAACCGTCTATCTAAATGATCCCCATCCCAATCGGCGCTTGTAAATGCTGTGAGAGCCAAAGGTTCAGGAACAAAACTCAATTCTTGATGAACACTCCCAAGATATACCTGACCTGAGAAATTCTGTTGACAGGTATAACATGACTCTAGGTTAGGGTCTAGTTAAGGTTAGATATTGTCTAGATCCACCCATGGTTCTCCCAAGAATAAAACTGAGCCAACCAACTATGATCTCTTGAATATCTTATCTTTCCACGTGTGCTTTCAGACTTTTTTTCCTCTCCTCAATTGATTGGTCAAAGTATTTTAGACACAATTTACAAAGGATGTGGGACATGTTACTTCCACCATGACGAATACTGAATTCTAAATCACTGGATTTATCTTCAACACGTTATTGAACATGAGGAATTTATATCCAATTGGTTTGCAAGAACTACTTGGCTTTACAATCTATCATGTAATTATTACAACCCGTTCAAACCTGCCCAGACCTGCCCATTTGCCACCTCTAATGTAATCTATCAACAATTTAATGTACGTGTACATGTTTTCATTTACAAATAACAAGCTGGAGTATTTTTCTACATATCTCAAGTAGAAGAAAAAACAATTCTCTTCCAACCTGATAAAAACCCTCAATATTTTATGAAACTAGAATTAAAAAAAGGCAAATTTGAACATATGTGGAGGATGATCTGCTTGATTCTTGATGACTGAGGCCAAACCCGAGTTAACTCGGTATCAGCCGTCTTTCCAAGACTCAACCAACTCGGCCAAAGCAACACGAGACGACCCTCCGTCACCCCTTGCAGCCTTAGCACAGTCTCTCATTTCCCTAAGGCGTTCTCTCACCCCTTTCCCGCTCACCGAGTCCATCAACTCTCCCACACGCTTCTCCAACTCGTCCGCGCTCACAAACCCGATTTCGGACTCTTCTAGTGCCAGAGCCACCTTCATTTCCTCCACCAAAAGAACTCTATTAATCTTCTGCTCCGCATATAATGGCCACGCCACCATTGGCAACCCGGCGCTCAACGCTTCTAGTATCGAGTTCCACCCGCAGTGAGTCACGAACCCATCCACTGAGTCATGACTCAGCACGGCCACTTGTGGTGCCCATTTCTTAACCACCAATCCCCTGCCTCTAGTTCTATCTAAAAACCCATTAGGCAACAACACATCCAAATCTGGCTCTGCTAAAATGCTCTTGGTTTCGCCATCTGCGGGTGGACTACGCACTACCCATAAAAACCTGTGGCCGCCTTTTTCTAACCCAATTGCCATTTCCATCAATTGCTCTGCTTTGAACAACCCCAGACTACCAAAACAGAGAAACACAACACTTCGACTCGGTTGCGAGTCGAGCCACCTCAAACACTCGTGTTCGTGGTCATCACCGCTGTTCGCAACTATCGGTCCGATGCAATAAACCGACGGAGTTGGCAAATTCGGAGTGCAGAGCCCATCGGATATCGCTTTGACGGCTCTCGGCTCGAATGCGTGACAAGTATTTGTCAAGATTCCTGCTGATTTTGCCATGTTTATTGCGGCGCTAAAGAGGCTTTTATAAGCAATTCCCTCAGTATCATGGAAAGGCCCAGGCAAATCAGGAGTAGGGATTGGTGGAACTCCCGGGAATTCAATAGACGTGTTTGGGTCTTTGATTTTCTCTAAGATAATTTGATGTGTTTTTGGAAGTGATAGGAGTGCAGAGAGGCTATTAGCGCTAGAGGTGCAGAAGTAGTAAGTGGGTATGTCAAGGCTAGTGAAGACTTCAAAACTTGAATTGCAAAACATGTCAATTATAGAAGCCTTGGGTCTTGATTTTTGGGAGATCATTGTTTGAAGGGCGTGGTGGAGATTCGAGTTGTAAAGCCGAGGAAGTTCGAAGGCGAGTGCAGCGATGTTGTCCGAGGAGGTGGTGGAAGGAGGAGAGATGGTGGGGAGGTGGTGGAAGAGGATGGAAGGAGTGGTGGTGGAGACGCGGCTGATATAAGAGGAGGTGGAGCCGGTGTCGAACGGTGCGGTGGTGATAAGGATTACGATGGAGAATGAAGGGTTGTGGGTTAGTATGAGCTTTCCTAGCTCCACCATTGGAACTAGGTGGCCCATTCCTGGAGATGGGTACAGTATAATGGTGTCCTCCATTGAGAGAGAGAGATAGAGAGAGAGAGAGAGTAGCTTTTAAGTTTGCAGTGCTATGGTTTCGAGATGTTGTTCCAAGTATATGTATAAGGTGTGCGTAGATGTATAAGGTGAGAAGGAAAAGCCTGATTGATGCATGTGCACCAGATGCAACCGTGCAGGTGAAATTATACAATAATCAAGAAGTACTGCCACGTGGTACTTCGGACCATTTTATAACAATACATTCCTATGAGATTTACCATTAATTATATGAACTCCGTACGAATGTGTGGTTGTAAAGTGGTCCGGAGTTCTACGTGGCGGTACTCCTGAACTACTATTAAATAATTACTCTGCAAGTGCAGATGTTATGGGACCAATGATCGGTAACCATTTGTCCCAAAAACACTAGGCGGAGGTGGCAAGAGAATTAAGTAAGACCCGTTGCCGATGAAGTTGATGCTGCAATTATTGAAATGAGTTTTTTTTTTTTTTATCCGAATTATTGTAATGAGTTTGATGCTAATTAAGTTTGTTGCAGCAATTATTGTAGTGGTATTTGTGTAGCCTGGTTTGCTGCCTATGTACGTGGGGAGATTGTCACTTTGCTGCCTATGTACGTGGGGGGTTTGATTTGCCCAGTCAAGTCATAGGGATGCCTGGGCAGCGCAAGTCTTAGGGATACCTGGGCAGCGCCTCAGAAACTATGGCTTACTGTAATTGATAATATGGAGACGTATAAATATTGATATTATACGACACCACCCTGCTTCAACTACTCCAAAGTACTACTCTGGTGTTGAAAGATCCTCCTATTATAAGACACCACCCTGCTTCCAATTCTTATGGCATGCTGTATTTCTTGCCCATAATACGAGATGGAGCATTATTGAGTGTAATTTTGTTCAAATAGGGTGAACATTATCCTCCTTTTTATTGGTAGAATTAGTGTAGGTTCCACTCCTGCAATACACTGTTTGGTAAGCATGAAATCACTTTGAGGTGAGATCCATACCATTTCAATCAATAGGAATGAATGTAATGTTCATTATTTTATTTTAAGTGGGGGTGAACAAAATTAAAATGAAGATGAAACAACTGGTTGCTCATCTTATAACATAGGAGTAACTCACTAGCCACTTGCTCATAGGCAAAGGGAGCCATTAGTTCAATTATTCTTTTTTCACCAACCAAAGCCAGATTGCGACCATGTGAGTCAACTCAACTCTGTTTCCATGACTCTACTAACTTAGCCAACGCATCACTCATAGCTTCCCTCGTGCCCTCACTCGCTGCCTTGACTCGGTCCCTAACTGCCTTTCCTTCCTCCGAACCCATCAGCTCGCTAACTGGCTTCTCCACCTCCTCCGCCGTCACAAACCCGCTTTCTGACTCGTTCATCCACAAGGCCAGCTTCATTTCCTTCACCAACAGCACCCTATTCAGCCTCTGCTCCGCATACAGCGGCCACGCCACCATGGGAACCCCAGCGCACATCGCTTCCAATACCGAGTTCCACCCACAGTGAGTCACGAACCCACCCACCGAGTCGTGCTGCAGCACTGCCACCTGTGGGGCCCACGACTGGACCACCAACCCCCTATCCTTCGTCCGGTCCAAGAACCCATCCGGGAGCAACGAATCCAAATCCGGGTCGGGCAACGCCAAAAGCACTTGTGTTTCCGTGGGTGGAGCCCGCACCACCCACAAAAACCTCTGCCCACTCCTCTCCAACCCGATTGCAATCTCCTTCAATTGCTCCCCTGTGAACAAACCCAAGCTTCCAAAACACAGAAACACAACGCTTCGACTCGGTTGCGTATCCAGCCACGTCAAACACTCATCCACGTCACCACCGCCACCTCCACGGTCCTCACCGGAGGCAATTAACGGCCCTATACAAAAGACCGGCGGGGTAACACCGTTAGGAACACACAATCCATCCGAGATCGCTTTAACAGCTCTCGGCTCCAGTGCTTTGAACGTGTTCACAATAATCCCATCGGATTTGGGCATGTGGTTGAAGAAATCAATGAGGCATTCGTATTCTGTGGAGTTTCTTTTGAGCATCGGACTCGGCATATCGGCTGCTGGAATCGGGGGTAAATTCGGAAAATGAAGATCCGTTTTTAAGTCTTTGAAGCTTTGGTTAATGTTTTGATGAATGGTGGGTAAGTAAAGGAAGCAATCGAGGCAACCAGCGCCGGAAGTGAAGAAGTAGTTGGTGGGGATGTTGAGTTCTGAGCCAAGTGGGAGAGCGAGGGTGCAGAAGAGGTCGATGACGAAGGCAGCGATGGTGGTGGTGGTGGAGAGGGAGAGGAGGGAGCGGCGGACGTGGGGGGTGTTGAGGCGGAGGAGCTCGAAGGTGATGGCTACCGTGGAGGGGAAGGAGGCGGGGTCGAGAGGGATGAGGGGGAGGTGGTGGAAGGTGATGGAGGGAGTGGTGGAGGAGACGCGGCGGAGGTAAGGGGCGGTGGAGCCGGTGTTGAAGGAAGTAGTGGTGGTGAGGATGGTTATGGAGAAGGAAGGGTGGCGGGTGAGGATGAGCTTGCCTAGTTCTACCATGGAGATGAGGTGGCCGATGCCCGGAGATGGGTACAGGACTACGGGTGCTGCCATTGACATTGGGACTGAGATTGGTGGTTTGTTTGGGGTGTGGTTCAAAGAGGAAGAGAGTTGTAGCAGAGTGTTCTAAAATAAACTTGGCATTCGCCCAGTGAATTACTTCAGGTAGTATTAGTAAAGAACTTTAAGGAAAAGAAGGTAATTTCAAGATCAAAAATTATGTGTTTATGTAAATAATTTTCTTACTAATATGAATCTTGTTTGATAGTTCTCATTGAGATCTTTTAAACGGTGAAAAAAGATTGAAAATTTATTTTTTATTTTCGTTATATTTGAGTTTGAAATTATCTTATTTTTTAAAAAAAAATTTAGAAAGAAAACGAAACGGAACCTAATACTACTCCATTTACGAGGTTAAGGGGTGCATCATAGCGCCCATTAGTGCGACCATTGTAGTAATAATAAGGTAAGACAAATGATATTGTCGGCCAATTTTTCCACAAAATTTGACAAAGTTGGGGAGACTTGAAAGCACACCCATCCAAAAAAAGAAAGCACACCAAGGAAATTTCTGAAGTATCAATCAACTAGTGTTTGCCCGTGCCTACGGCACTACCTAACCCGATTGGAATTGGAATTACTCTTTGAATCTTGATAGTGGCTAAAATTGTTGAAAATTTAACTGGTACTCAAAGTAACAGTTAGAATAAAAGAGTTTTCACTGGAACACAAAGCCTAACAATTGAGGAAGTGCACAAGAGATTTTGAAATTTTCCTAATATATAAAAAGAACCTAATACAAAATGATGAAGAAGTGAAAGCAAACAAATCCATCCACTCTGCAATCTAATGAAAAAACCCTCCGCACAGAGTCACGGGGGTTTTCGGCACGGAGTCCCGCCTCTTACCTCTTTGCATCACCACAGAAAAGCTCTATCACACCCACTTTTTTTTACGTTTTAAATAGGCAATTTCAATAACGGAATTACAACTACAACAAAGAAAAGTCTCCATACTGTAAAGGGTGAAAACATCTAATGGGTTGATTTGGATTTTGGATTTTGGAATTACCATCAAGACACCCAACAATTGAAAAGAAAGAGAGCAATACCTGGAAAAATATAAAGGGGAAAAGGAGTGAGGTAGTAAAGTAAATGGTTCAATTGGGTATGCACGATAGAATCAAAAAATGGTTCGAATGTCTGGTTTTCCCAAAATACCTTCAAAATGCAGCTTTTAGCCAAGACTTGAGGACCGACGCCAGTGGATTTCGCCGGTGACACCAATGAAAGTGTTGAGAGAGAGAGAGAGGAGAATGCTTCTGCAGTAGGTGGCAATTTTGTAATTAAATGAAAGAGGCTGGGCAATTTAATAAAAGGGAAATCTCACCTCATCCCGGCCTTGAATCAATTCAATCTCAACCATTCCAACAACTTGTCCCTACACCCTTCTGTTTTATAATAGAGATAGCATGAATCAATAGTATACTCCATAGGGCCCGTTTGGATGCGGGGAAAGAATTGAGGGTATTAATTAATAAGGGAGATAAGATAGTAGGGGGTATCTATATTATAAAACAGAGCGGTTTTTCACCAAAATATCTATACATACAAACATAGATGCATCTATAGCCGTTTAATCGTACTTAGAGATAAGGTTATAGCCGTTGGATTAAAGGAATGAAGGTATTTTGCGACTATTGGTTTGTTCGGTAGGGAGTAATACAAATAAAGTAGACTATTGGTTTGTCTAGGCATACAAATAAAGTAGCATTTATAGCCGTTCGATCGTATTTTCTGATAAGATTATAGCCGTCGGATTGAACGAATATTTCCTATTATATCCACCTACACTAATGTAAAAAAAGAAGTTACACGTTTTCCTCCTAGAGAAATATACACCCCTTCCTTTTTCAATTGACTTCTCTAAAGTTGATTTCCTTACCTTCAATTCAATATTTTCTTTTAAGTTGATTCTTTTAGGTTGATTTTCCTACAATAATAAAGGAAACAATCATTTTTGGATTCATACACGAAAAGAAAACAACCGTTTTTATAAGAATACACAAAATTCTTCTACGTGTTTCTTCGAGGAATAAAAATTGAACTATTTTGAGTTTTTTTGAATAAATTGATGAGTAAAGGAGGATATTATGTTGAGTTTTTTTTGCCTTTGCATTAAAGAGGTTAGAGGAATATTTAATAATAATTTTTTGACCATCGATTCGAAGCCGTGCCTTCAGGCACGAGCATGCGCTAGTGATGTTTATGGAGGGGAGATTAAATAGTAGGTTATTTGGATGAGGTATTAGAGATGGGGGATTAAATAATACTTGGTTTGGATGGAGGATTAAAAGGGGGTATAAGGAAGGGTGGATGATATAAAAAGCTGTCAAATGACCTTTTTGCAGTCTCTAAATTAATTACGTATTACGTTTTATATGTAATTGCAAATTTAATTATTCTTTCACAATTTAAGCCGTAATATTTATTTCTACTAAAAAATTAACGAATTTAGTATTATTATGAAACAATTTTTTTTTTATAAAATTTCATTTTTTTTAAAAAAATTAAGTGTTCCAAATTTCAATCCGTTTGAACCGGTGGAAAGATTTTAGTTTTCTAATCATTTTATCCTAGATGGTCATAATTAAATTTTGACTCTAGGGCTATTGTTGAATCAAATATCTCTTAGGGCTAATCAACGAGAGCCATAGAGTCAAAATTTAACTATGACTATTTAGGATAAAATGATCAGAAAACTAAGATCTTGGCACCGGTTCAAACGAATTGAAAATTGGAACACTTATTTTTTTACACCGTTTATATATTAAAAAATATAGTTAAAAATTAAGTGTTCCAATTTTCAATCTATTTGAACCGGTGCGAAAATCTTATTTTTCTGATCATTTTATCTTAAATGTTCATATTATATTTTTGGCTCTAAGGCCTTTCAATGAGCACCCTAAGAGAGTCTTGAAACTAAAAAAGGAGTCTTAGGATAGGTTTGAATGGAAAATATGATTTTAGGTAGAATGAAGAGTAGAAGTTGATTGAATAGTGGATGGGGAAAGGGGATAACGAGGGGTATTTTCGTCCACAAAACACCCCTCCAAACCCGGTTTATTTTTGGGGACCTCAAGAGGAGCCCAAAAATAAGACCCGACAATCCCTACAACCAGCTAAAATGAAGAGGGTGTAAGAAATAATATGGGAACAAATTAGGATGTCGAACGGGGGAAAAGGGCTGGGCCCCTCTCCTTATACTCCTTATTTTTTCCCCCTCCTTTTTCCTTCATCCAAGCAGGGCCATAAAGCGAGAAATTTTTCAGCACCGGGTTGGTGTACCTGTTCGGCATATTTGGGCCATCCAATATACTTTTGGACGGTTCGGATTGAAACCTTCTCTCTTCACTTATCTCAACACTTTCTCTCTCTTTTTTCTCTTTCCAAATCTGAGCTGTCCAAAAACGCAATGGACAGCTCGAATGCGCCGAGCGGGCACCACGTAGTTTCCACCTAGCATGAAATTTTTTTAGAAAATTAGAGGCTGGTCCTCATTTTTAGGTTCGGTTTGATCCCAACCCTAAATATTATTTCCGAAGCTAGAGAGGTTCGGTTACGTTGCATTATTACCTTTTTGCCCAATGCGTTCCTCCGTTCTTTTCCATTCTCTCTCTTTACAATGGCATCTCACTCCCCGCTCTCTTTGGTCTCTCCTCTCCGATTCATCACATCCCCGGCGTTACCAAAATTAAGACCACGCCGCCAAACAAAACACCAGCACTCGTTTGATGGAATTGCTCTCGCCGGTGATCACCTCCGTCATTCCGGCGAGAATCCCTCACTTCTCCAACTTGTATAATCATCTCGGTTCGCCCAATCTCAAGGCTGAACTTGAACCTAACTCGCAATAGGATTCACACGCACACGCCGCCATCATCTTCCACCGCCGCTAGAGCGATTGAATATAGTGATCCTCAGTGGAAGTCCAAGCTCTGAATAGGACGACTGAATTTTATCACCGGTAAGTTCTCCGATTGCACAATTGCGTCGAGTCTGTTATCAGCTCCTTCACGGCAGAGACTGGTCGTTGGATCACTTCTCCGGCAGCGATTCAGTTCACCACGGACACATCAGGGCGGTGGATCTTCGGCTACGGTGAATTCAGCGGAGTTTCAGGCACAACAGCGACTTCAAGGTTGTGTATGGATGATGTGTAGAGCAGGAGTTACCCCTGAACAAAACATACAAACAAGAAAAAGAAAAAAAGAAAGGAGCGGGCTCCCAACCTAACAACATACGAACAAAAACAAACATTAACCTAGAAAAAGAGAATTAGATATAGAAAAACAAGTCACACCCTATCAAAGACCCTGTTAGGGAATATTCCAAGCATCACACAAAAGCCAAATTCACGTCTTCATGAGCTAGCACAAGCTCTGATGTCAGTACAAATTTGGACTTTCATCTACTGCAAAGTACTACTCTGGTGTTGAAAATCCATCAAGTACTACTCTGGTGTTGAAAGATCCTCCTGTTATAAGACACCACCCTGCTTCCAATTCTTATGGCATGCTGTATTTCTTGCCTAAAATAGGAGAAGGAGCATTATTGAGTGCAATTTTGTTCACCTTTCTTAAAAGAGGATAAATATTACCTTCTTTTTTATTGATAGAAATAATGTAGGTCTTACCCCTGCAATACACTATTTAGTAAATATGACATCACTTTGAAATAGAATCCACATCATTTTAATCAATAGGAATTAGTGTAATGTTCACCCTTTAAGTGGAGGGTGAACAAAATTAAAATGAAGATGAAACAACTGGTTGCTCATCTTGTAACATAACTCACTAGCCACTTGCTCATAGGCAAAGGGAGCCATTAGTTCAATTATTCTTTTTTCACCAATCCAAGCCAGATTGCGACCATGTGAGTCAACTCAACTCTGCTTCCATGACTTTACTAACTTAGCCAACGCAATTCGGGACGACCTGCCTTCACTCATAGCTTCCCTCGTGCCCTCACTCGCTGCCTTGACTCGGTCCCTAACTGCCTTTCCTTCCTCCGAACCCATCAGCTCGCTAACTCGCTTCTCCACCTCCTCCGCCGTCACAAACCCACTTTCCGACTCGTTCATCCACAAGGCCAGCTTCATTTCCTTCACCAACAGCACCCTATTCAGCCTCTGCTCCGCGTACAGCGGCCACGCCACCATGGGAACCCCAGCGCACACTGCTTCCAACGCCGAGTTCCACCCGCAGTGAGTCACGAACCCACGCACCGAGTCGTGCTGCAGCACTGCCACCTGTGGGGCCCACAACTGGACCACCAACCCCCTCTCCTTCGTCCGGTCCAAGAACCCATCCGGGAGCAACGAATCCAAATCCGGGTCGGGCAACGCCAAAAGCACTTGTGTTTCCGTGGGTGGAGCCCGCACCACCCACAAAAACCTCTGCCCACTCCTCTCCAACCCGATTGCAATCTCCTTCAATTGCTCCCCTGTGAACAAACCCAAGCTTCCAAAACACAGAAACACAACGCTTCGACTCGGTTGCGTATCCAGCCACGTCAAACACTCCTCCACGTCACCACCGCCACGGCCCTCACCGGAGGCAATTAACGGCCCTATACAAAAGACCGGCGGGGTAACACCGTTAGGAACACACAATCCATCCGAGATTGCTTTAACAGCTCTCGGCTCCAGTGCTTCGAACGTGTTCACAATAATCCCATCGGATTTGGGCATGTGGTTCAAGAAATCAATGAAGCATTCGTATTCTGTGGAGTTTCTTTCGAGCATCGGTCTCGGCATATCGGCTGCTGGAATCGGGGTAAATTCGGAAAATGAAGATCCGTGTTTAAGTCTTTGAAGCTTTGGTTAATGTTTTGATGAATGATGGGTAAGTAAAGGAAGCAATCGAGGCAACCGGCGCCGGAAGTGAAGAAGTAGTTGGTTAAACATTTACTGCTTCCCCAAGTTAAAAAGACCAAAAATTACTTCTACCCAAGTATTGACATTTTTTGTTAAAAAGTGGTTATTTCTCAAAATATTTGACCACTTGGGTAAAAGTAAAACAATTATATTTTTCCGATTCCTCTCGTCTAGACGAATCAATAATCCACAAAAATTTGACGCAAAACTAACAAATGCAAAAATTTGGTCTTCGCATGTTGTAAGTATTGCACTCCGACAGATTTTTTCAAGAACGTTATTTTGAACTTTTTATCATCGTAATAATTCAAAAAGAATCACTTCGGCGAAGTCAGCTCCATAGCCAACGGATGAACTTGCGTAAAAAAGAACGTTTGAGAACTCATGCTCATAAGGGCATTTCTAATCCACCTTTATTCCTCCAAAATAGAAGATGATTGTGATACATTGAGGAGAGATTATAAAACTTATGTCCTTTTTTCTTCACTTTTTTACTTTTTTGGGAGAATTTTTGAGGGACCTATCTATCCTTTATAGAATTTGGTCCTCCAAAAGTAAATTTTGTTCTCTAATAATAGATGATAAAAAGTAAATTTGGAGTACAAAATCCCTCCAAACTCTACCGTGCTCTTTTTGTCTCTTTTTTTTTTGGGTTCTACGGAAATAAGACACCCCATACTTATTCTAATAGCATGCTGTATTTTTTGTCCATAATAGGTGGAGGAGCATTATTGCAGTCTACACAGACGAAACTAAAAGAACCAAAATGAAGATGAAACAAATTCAGCAAAACTAGTTCTACCATGCATATATATATGTATGTATATGGAGTTATTCTCCAAGACTACCAGTTTGAAAACTTACCATTCATCATAGCCTTGTACACTCTTTGGCTCAACAATGTTTTTTTTTTTTTTTCTTGTTTCGGTAACTCTACTTTTCATCATTGAACGCCCAAACAAAGAATACAAACTCATCCACAAAGGAAATCCTAAACTACTAGGTCATGCAAGACCAAAAGCAGAATAAAAAATGAAACAAATTAAGCTTCCCGAACAGAGTTGTGTAGATTTTGGCAGGAAGAGAGCAAGAATCCAGAGATCTCTGTTTAATGTTATTACTACAAGATATTAAATTCCACTATTAAAACAACAGCAATATATCATTTCTTGTTATTTAACTGATCACTAGCCACTTACAACTGGTAGCTCATAGGCAAGGGAGCCATTAGTTCAAATATTCTTTTTCACCAACCAAGCTAGATATATTGTGACCATGTGAGTCAACTCAACTCTGCTTCCATGACTCTACTAACTTAGCCAGCGCAACTCGGGACGACCCGCCTTCACTCATAGCTTCCCTTGCGCCCTCACTCGCTGCCTTGACTCGGTCCCTAACTGCCTTTCCTTCCTCCGAATCCATCAACTCAGTAACTCGCTTCTCCACCTCCTCTGCCGTCACAAACCCGCTTTCCGACTCGTTCATCCACAAGGCCACCTTCATTTCCTTCACCAACAGCACCCTATTCAGCCTCTGCTCCGCGTATAGCGGCCATGCCACCATCGTGCTAGAATTAAGGATTTGATATTGCTAGAATTAAGGATTTGATATGGTCAATATCCTTAATTCAGTAAGTACTTTTATTTTCTTCCTTAATTATAGGACGTTTCCCTGTATTCTTATTCTTTCCTTGTAAATGTTTGTACTATATATATTGTAGAACTACAATGAATGAGATATCATAAAATTATTCTACAATTGTGTTCTTTGACATGGTATCAGAGCCTCCTTCAATCTCCTCTTCTTTATCCTAGGAATTGAAATTTGGTCCTGTATTCACAATTGTTGTTTCTGTTCTTACTATTCCGCTGCGAAATATTTTTTTTAGTGTATTTACCACTATGACTGAAGTAAGTGGTGATGTCTCTAAAAAAAAGAACGAATCTATTACTATATCGACTGGGTTTCATATCCAGGAAACTTCTTCTCGAATCACTCCGGAACCGCTTGATGGTACCAATTATGTTGAGTGGTCTTTGAACGCTCAAAATAAAATCTGTGGGAGAAAACGTTGGGGTTTTATTTCGGGTACTAAGGCTACTCCAACAAATGTTAAATCGGAGGAATATGAAGCATGGGAAGATGAAAATTGTTTGGTCAAATCATGGCTATTTGATGCGATGACAAAGGATATCCGTTCTCTCTTTCTTCGATTGGCTACGGCAAAAGAGATATGGGAGGCGGTTAAACAGACATATTCTGTTGACCAGGATGCATCAAAGGTTTATCAACTACACTGTGAGGTAATTTCTGTTCGCCAGAATGGAGGTTCTGTTATTTCTTATCTTGTCAAACTGCAAAAAATATGGCAGGAACTTGATGATATTGATGATTGTATTATGGAATGTCCCAATGATATTGTGACATATAACACGAAGGTTAATTCCCAACGTGTGTATCTGTTTTTGGCTGGTCTTGACCCTCAATTAGATGGGGTTCGAGGCCGCGTACTTGCTACCAAACCACTTCCCAATATACAAGCTATTTATGCTATGGTTTGTGCGGAAGCTAATCGCCAAGAGGCTATGCTTGGAGGAACGATTGGAGAAGGGGCTGTGATGGCTTCTCGAAAGATGCCTACCTCAAAGAAGGATCGAAAGTGTACTCACTGTAATGGTACTGGTCATACCGTAGAAACATGCTTTCAAATCCATGGGTATCCAGATTGGCATCCAAAAGGCAAGAAGGCGTTTTATGTGTCTTCCAATGCTAAGGAGCTTGATTCGAAGGGGAACCTAGCCACAACTCCTGGATTCACTGCAAAGTCTGGTATGTCTTTTACTAGTAATAGTGATTGGATAATTGACTCTGGTGCAACGAACCATATGACTTGTGATCGTTATAGGTTTAGTCACTTATCTTCTAAATGTTCCAAATCCACAATTACCAATGCCAATGGTGTATCATCTCCAGTTATCGGAGTTGGTACAGTTCCTTTATCTCCCACATTAGCTATCAAAGATGTCTTATTTGTGCCATCATTAAATTGTAATCTTCTCTCTGTAACTCAATTAACCAAATCTCATAATTGTGTTGCTCTATTTTTTCCTACTCACTGTATCTTTCAGAACATCCATACTCGGGAGAAGATTGGCAGTGGTAGACGAATTGGAGGATTGTACTATCTGGAGGATGGGTTCCAACATTCCGACAAAAAGGGGCAAGCTCACGTGGTGAATGAGGATTTGGTGAATAAGAAACAGAAGGAAATTTGGCTGTGGCATAGGAGACTAAGACATCCCTCTTTTAGCTATCTTAGGAGATTATTCCCCTCTTTGTTTAGTGGATATAATGTTTCAGATTTTATTTGCGAAACTTGTGTGAGGGCAAAATGTCACCGTACTACTTTCCATTTGAGTAATAATAAAGCAAATTTTCCTTTTTCATTGGTTCATTCGGATGTTTGGGGACCGACACCAATTTCTACTCTTAATGGGATGAGGTGGTTTGTATCTTTTGTGGATGATTGCACTCAAATGACTTGGGTTTATCAACTGAAGCACAAGAGTGATGTTTGCTCAATTTTTCGCATGTTCCATCAAATGGTGACTACTCAGTTTGGCATTCCAATAAAGTCCTTCGTTCTGATAATGGTGGAGAATACGTCAAGCAAGATTTATTGGACTTCATGCACTCAGTAGGGATTATTCACCAAACAACTTTTCCAGGCTCCCCTCAACAAAATGGTGTTGCAGAGCGGAAAAACAGACATTTATTGGAGGTAACTCGATCTCTCTTGATTGGGGGTCATGTTCCTGTTTACTTGTGGGGTGAAACTTTGAATTCGGCGGTCTACCTAATAAACCGTACGCCATCTAGTGTTCTTAATTTTAAAAGACCGTTGGATGCTCTCTCTGATCACTGCACTCTTCCGCCGGTAGTCAATTTACCTCCTCGAATTTTTGGGTGTGTAGTCTATGTCCATTTGCATTCGCACCAACGGACTAAGCTTGAGTCTCGGGCTTTGAAGTGTGTTTTTTTGGGGTATGGGAGCAATCAAAAGGGTTACAAGTGTTATGATCCATCTTCTCGGAGACTTTATGTTTCCATAGATGTAACCTTTCATGAGCAAGAACTCTTTTTCAAGTCACCGACTACTGATTTACCACTTCAGGGGAAGAATCAAGAAGAAGTGATAAATTATGAAGAATTGGAGGCATTTTTTCCAAGAATTTTAGAAAATCATTCTTCATTCGGAGATGCTACTGACAAGGGTGAATCTACGGATGAACCGGAAAAGTTACAAAATGGTGATCCAACGATTTCTAATGCGGAAGATAATCCTCTCCATGATAGTACAATGTCTCCCAACAATCCAACACAAACACTGGGCCAATCTTCTTCTGAGATTCCTTTAGAGGTACCCACTAATCCTAATTCTATTTTTGACGATGGTACTATTTTTGAATCTCAAGTGTCACAATATCGTCTTCCAGCTCGTTCTAATCGTGGTGTACCACCCATTAAATATGAGCCTGATCCTAAATCCAAAGTGAAATATCCCATTAGTAATCACGTGTCTTTCCAAAAACTATCCAAGTCATATGCATCTTATGTACTACAGTTATCGTCTGTTCCTATTCCTAGTAAAATGCAGGAAGCTTTAGCAGATGATAGATGGATTCAAGCCATGGCAGAAGTATGTCTGCACTTGAAAAAAATTCTACTTGGGAGTTTGTGCCTCTACCAAAGGGAAAGAAGACCGTGGGATGTAGATGGGTGTTTACAGTCAAGCATAAGGCAGATGGGACTGTTGAAAGGTATAAAGCTCGATTGGTTGCAAAAGGATATACACAATCTTATGGGATTGACTATCAAGATACTTTTGCACCGGTTGCCAAACATAATACAGTTAGAGTGCTCTTGTCTTTGGCGGCAAACCAGGATTGGCCACTTCTTCAATTTGATGTAAAAAATGCTTTCTTACATAGAGAGCTTGCAGAAGAAGTGTATATGGATCCTCCTCCGGGTATAGACAAGTACTCAAATGTTACAACGGTGTGCAAACTCAAGAAGGCATTATATGGGTTAAAGCAATCTCCAAGAGCTTGGTTTGGCAGATTCACCAAGTCTATGAAGAACTTCGGATATAAACAAAGCAACTCAGATCACACTTTGTTTTTAAAGCATCAAAATGGTAGAATTACTGCTTTAATTATCTATGTTGATGATATGGTGGTGACATGTGATGATCAAGATGAAATTGAGAGCTTACAGCGACACTTGGCCTCGGAGTTTGAAATGAAACAACTTGGAGACTTGAAATACTTTCTTGGGATTGAGGTAGCTCGCTCAAAGAATGGTATTTTCTTATCTCAACGGAAATGCATTCTTGATTTGTTAATTGAAACAGGTATGCTTGGATGTAAGCCTGCAAATACTCCTATTGAACAAAATCATAAATTGTTCCATTGTTTAAATGCAACTTCTACTGATAAAGCAAGGTATCAAAGACTTGTGGGAAAATTGATCTATTTGTCCCACACTAGGCCAGATATTGCTTATTCAGTGTGTGTAGTAAGCCAGTTTATGCATGATCCTCGTAAACCTCACATGGATGCCGTGGAACGTATATTGAGGTATTTGAAGTCTGCTCCAGGTAAAGGGTTATTGTTCACCAAGAATAATCACCTGAAGGTAGAAGGTTACACTGATGCAGATTGGGCTGGTTCAGCTGATGATAGAAAATCTACGTCAGGGTACTTTACGTTTGTGGGGGGAAACCTTGTGACTTGGAGGAGTAAAAAGCAACCAGTAGTAGCAAGGTCAAGCGCAGAAGCTGAGTATAGAGGCATGGCTTTTGGAGTATGTGAGTTACTATGGTTGAGAAACTTGCTAATGGATTTAGGTGTTGACTCTCAGGACGCAATGAAGTTGTATTGTGATAACACTTCAGCTATAGAGATTGCTCACAATCCAGTTCAACACGATCGGACGAAGCATGTAGAAGTTGATAGACACTTCATTAAGGAAAAACTTGATGCTGGGATAATTATTTTTCCGTTTGTGAAGTCTGAAGATAACCTAGCCGATGTTCTTACCAAAGCTATAGCCAGCAATGTTTTGTGTGACTCTTTAGACAAGTTAGGCATGTGTGATATCCATGCTCCAACTTGAGGGGGAGTGCTAGAATTAAGGATTTGATATTGCTAGAATTAAGGATTTGATATGGTCAATATCCTTAATTCAGTAAGTACTTTTATTTTCTTCCTTAATTATAGGACGTTTCCCTGTATTCTTATTCTTTCCTTGTAAATGTTTGTACTATATATATTGTAGAACTACAATGAATGAGATATCAGAAAATTATTCTACAATTGTGTTCTTTGACACATCGGAACCCTAGCGCACATGGCTTCCAACGCTGAGTTCCACCCGCAGTGAGTCACGAACCCACCCACCGAGTCGTGCTGCAGCACCGCCACCTGTGGGGCCCACGACTGGACCACCAACCCCCTCTCCTTCGTCCGGTCCAAGAACCCGTCTGGGAGCAACGAATCCAAATCCGGGTCGAGCAACGCCAAAAGCACCTGGGTTCCCGTGGGTGGAGCCCGCACCACCCACAAAAACCTCTGCCCACTCCTCTCCAACCCGATTGCAATCTCCTTCAATTGCTCCCCTGTGAACAAACCCAAGCTTCCAAAACACAGAAACACAACGCTTCGACTCGGTTGCGTATCCAGCCACGTCAAACACTCCTCCACGTCACCACCGCCACGGCCCTCACCGGAGGCAATTAACGGCCCTATACAAAAGACCGGCGGGGTAACACCGTTAGGAACACACAATCCATCCGAGATTGCTTTAACAGCTCTCGGCTCCAGTGCTTCGAACGTGTTCACAATAATCCCATCGGATTTGGGCATGTGGTTCAAGAAATCAATGAAGCATTCGTATTCTGTGGAGTTTCTTTCGAGCATCGGACTCGGCATATCGGCTGCTGGAATCGGGGGTAAATTCGGAAAATGAAGATCCGTGTTTAAGTCATTGAAGCTTTGGTTAATGTTTTGATGAATGATGGGTAAGTAAAGGAAGTAATCGAGGCAACCGGCGCCGGAAGTGAAGAAGTAGTTGGTGGGGATGTTGAGTTCTGAGCCAAGTGGGAGAGCGGGGGTGCAGAAGAGGTCGATGATGAAGGCGGCGATGGTGGTGGAGAGGGAGAGGAGGGAGCGGCAGACGTGGGGGGTGTTGAGGCGGAGGAGCTCGAAGGTGATGGCTTCCATGGAGGGGAAGGAGGCGGGGTCGAGAGGGATGAGGGGGAGGTGGTGGAAGGTGATGGAGGGAGTGGTGGAGGAGACGCGGCGGAGGTAAGGGGCGGTGGAGCCGGTGTTGAAGGAAGTAGTGGTGGTGAGGATGGTGATGGAGAAGGAAGGGTGGCGGGTGAGGATGAGCTTGCCTAGTTCTACCATGGAGATGAGGTGGCCGATGCCTGGAGATGGGTACAGGACTACGGTGGCTGCTATTGACATTGGGACTGAGATTGGTGGTTTGTTTGGGGTGTGGTTCAGAGAGGAAGAGTGGTTTAGCAGAGGGTTCTAAAATAAACTTGGCATCCGCCCGAGAATTTTTTCAGTGCCGGGTGGGCACGGGACACGTGGTGCCCGGCACCAATCTCGGCCGTCCAATGAAGTTTCGGACGGCTCAGATATGTTCGGCTGCCGAGGGATATTTTAGTTATTTCACACTTTAAAACAGCCGAACAGATCTGGACCGTCCAAAACTTCATTGGACAGCCGAGATGGTGCCGAGCACCACGTGTCCCATATCGGGTGGGCACTGAAAAATTTCTCCGCCCGCCCAGTGAATTACTTCAGATTATATTCTTTTTTCTTCCAATCTTTCCTATTACAACAGATTATTTTCTTATTTCTTTAATTTTATATTTTGTATATAAGTGTTATGATGCTTATTGGATAGAATCGGAATCGAACCAAAATCAGACTGATCTTGCGGTTTGGTTCTAGTTAGGTTCTATGCATACATTAATTAGATTCTGATTCCCAATTTTCTAGAACCGTTTGAAATGGTTTGATTATTGGTTTTTTATAGAATTGAACCAATCCGGACCGTGTACACCTCTAAAAAAACTAAAAGCAGTCCAAAGAAGGCGTGAGAAAGGGTAAAAATGTCAAATAAACAACTACAGTTGGCTCCCAAAATAAAGTACTCCCTCCGTTCCAAATTGAGAGTCCCTTATTCCATTTTGAGATGTTCCAAAATGATTATCCCTTTCCAAAAATAGAAGTGGAAATTTGATAAAATTCCAAAAGTGTCCCTCTTATTTGAATATAAATGGTGCAAAATGGGTAGAATATAGGGGTAGTGGTGGAAAGTAGGTGTAATGATTACATGTCCCCTAAAAAAATTGGAATTCCAAAGAGGGACTCTCATTTAGGAACGGAGGGAGTAGTAGTTGTACACTTCACTTGTACTTGTACACAGGGCAATAATGTTCTGACAGGGGAAAATGCTACTCTATGTGGAGCTTGAATGGACATAAAATGATGTACAAGGTGCCATTCCACTTTTTAAAAAAAAGAAGATAATTTCAAGGTCAAAAATTATGTATTTATGTAAATAATTTTTTTATTAATATGGATCTTGTTTGATAGGTTTCATTGAGATTTTTTACTTGTACTTACTTTGAATGTCTTTGAAGTATACCAATTTTGTGGATCAAATAAGATAAACACTCCCGATCAGGTAAGGGATCTCGGATATTGCGTTTCGTGCGGACCATGTTCTCAATCGTTGGATTGTGTTTTCAATAATCCGGATCTGCTGATGGTCATAAACCATTTATGACCGATCATAAACCATCAACAGATCTTGACCATTAAAAACACAATTCGACGACTGAGACGCTCTGTCCGCACAAAACGCCCCGTCCGAAATCCCTTACCTAATCTGGACTGATAAGGTAAATATACAAAAGATCATTCTTTATTTATCTTCATCTTTTATATATGGTGGACATAGCTTTCTGACCGATGACAATCTGGTTGTTCGGTTAAATAAGCCACTTGGCTTATTTTTTTGTCCTTATTCAAATTTTTTTCGCATTTACTAGTTTTTCGTTAATTTTTTGGAGATTATTGCTTCGTTATGACGAGAGTAATCTAAAAAGTAAAAAAATTACGATCAAAACCTAATTTTTTTGAATAAAGACAAAAATAAGCTATTTTTTTCATCTTTATTCAAAAAAAAATTGGATTTCGATCGTAGTTTTTTAATTTTTAAATTCCTCTTGTCATAAAGAAGCAATAATTCTCAAAATTTGATAAAAAACTAACAAATGTGAAAAAAAATTAAATAATGACAAAAAAATAAGCCAAGTGGCTTATTTAGCCGAACTTATTCTTTCCGCGTGAATCTGGCTTGTCTTCAGTTCGGGTTTAAACTGCCGGTTCAAGTGATCGCAATTGTCAGTTAGTGTTTTCAATGGTCCAGATTTATTTTAAATCTTTTACAAGTAATAATTTACTCTTAGTGGTAAAAGATTCAAACCATTAATTGTTAATATAAATGATTCAGATAAGACTGTACACACTTATCTGTAATTGGCTGCAGAGAAGCCGGATACTTCCGCATTATATACAACTAGTGGATGCTCGTGCCTGAAGGCACGGCACAACGCATTCTAAACACATTATAAATAAAACATGTACGTAGTTTTCATACCATTTTTCTTGCCTCTTGATTGTCTCTCCACAAATCTATAGACGGGTCATATTCTGAAAAAAGAAGCTATCTAGTAATTAGAACACCCATACTATTTAGAAAAAGGTTGAATCCTTCACAGTGGCACATTAACCGAACATGAAAATCCAAAATTTAACATGCTTCTTAAACCCAACAAAATCCAATTGATTGAAGTACGAAAAAATATTAAAATAAAATAATATCGTTAGTATCTCACCTTCAATTGCAGATGAGCCATTGAACCTACTTCTTCCCTCCTCTCTTTCATATCTGAACGTGAGATTTGGTTGATTTTGAATATGCATTTTGTGTTTGAATAATCAAATCAAATACAAATAAATGAGCAGAGAGATTTCAAATATAAAATTGAGCAAGGTATATAAATTTGAAATTTCAAAAGATGATAAAATATCGGACAAAAAGTACCTCAATAAGCATTATCATGACTTATTATCCTTCCTTTCAAGACATTTCCTAATTTAATTAGAGCGTAAGGAAAGAAAACTTTGGACGTTCTATCTTCAAAGAGTAATTGGCCAATTTGGTATGAAGATGTGAATGAAATCGATGAATTAGTATATCTTTTGTTCAAGAATGATTTATTGTCATCCCTTCTATTTCAACCAACATAATTAGCACAAATCATGGGATCACTATAATCACGTGTAATATTTTTTTTTTTCATTAGTGCAGGTTTATATATTAGGAAGTATAATTTATTAAATCCAATGATTATAACCTTATCAAAAAGTACGATCGAACGGCTGTAGATGTTACTTTGTTTGTATGCCTAGACATTTCTCAATAGAAACCGCTCTGTTTTATAATATAGATATAGATTGTAGTAATAATAAGGTAAGACAAATGATATTGTTGGCCAATTTTTCCACAAAATTTGACAAAGTTGGGGAGACTTGAAAGCACACCAAGTTAGACCCCAGAAAAAAGAAAGCACGCCAAGGAAATTTCTGAAGAAGTATCAATCAATAGTACTCCATAAAGCGAGAAATTTTTCAGCATCGGGTTGGTATATTCTACATGGTATCTGTTTGGCATATTTGAGCTATTCAATATATTTTTGAACGGCTCGGATTGATTGAAACTCTCTTTCTCCTCTTACCACAACACTTTCTTTCTCTTTTTTTTCTTTCCAAATCCGAGCTGTCCAAAAACACAATGAACAACTTGAATGCGCCGAGCGGGCACCACATGATACCCACATGCCACGAAAAAGTTTCCCCACAAAGCAGCTACAAAATTCGTTATAGGCCCACGGCAAAGACTGCAAGCAGCAGGGGCGGAGGGATTGAGAATCAAGGGGAGGCAGCTGACCCTACTGCCTCCCAAATTTTTTTAGAAATTGTTATAACTTTCATCCCATTTTTACTCATTTTACTCCCCTTTAAAATTCATTTTTGCTCCAACCCATATATAAGGGTTTTGTACTTGAAAAAATAGGAGTCAAAATAGAATTTCCACTCACAAAAATCCCCAAAACGTGAATAGCGTTTCATTCGTTCTTGCTCTCTGAAGAAAATAAATTAGGTTTCTCCGTTTCTAGAGATTGGAGAGATCTCTACGTCGTCACGTCGACTCTTCTTCATCGTCTAAATAGGTACTTGTCTTCTTCTTCATCTCTTTCTCTCCCCAAATCAATCTCTAAGCTGTATTTTGTTATTAATATATATCTACTTTTTGATTAACTTGTTAATTTGATTGTTTCTTTCAATTAGCAACTAGAAAAATGGAATCATACATAGTTCAAATTTTCGATCCTACTAATCGAAAATCTTGGCTCCGCCCTTGACTGCGCATGCAAGCACAATCTAACAGTCAACGGTAAGAAAGGAAGCTGCATATACTTCTCCTCTCTACTCTCAGGCCTCAGCAAGCTGCAAATACTCCCCCATCTTTTTCTTTCATAAAAATTAGGTAACTTTCATTATCACTTCTAGTCTTATGGAGCCAGTTTATGTCAAATTCCGCTAGTTAACGGTAACAAGAGATAAGCCGTCGTGTGCACAACTGTGGAAACTTTATATCCATCTCAAAATCAATTGGCAATGAGTGGAGAGGTCTCAGATGTTATTAAGTGATCACCCATTCCACTCCCAAGCAATGTGGGATTCATTTCCTTAACAGTTACAGAAAATCAAATACAGAACATAAAACAAGTACTGATTCAAACAACCTCGGATACAGAAAAATCAAAATACAGAACATAAAAACAAGTAAAACGTCATGCAAACATGCATGCTGGGGTGAAATCAGAACCATTTAGACGTCTCATTTGAGATTCATTTCCCAAACCATTTGTGCTTCTTGCTTTGCCGACGAACCCAAAACATTTACTGCTTCTCCAAGTTAAAAAGACCAAAAATTATGCAAGCAGAGGGTACGTAGTATTTCAAAACCTTAGTCTTATTCAAATATCATAACAATACATCTACCACAGGGGCTTCAACCCGCCACAAAATACTAACTGTTTTATCAATTCTGCTCTGTTTGTCTCAGCCTCGAGTCCATGACTCTACCAATTTGGACAACGCAACTCGAGACGACCCGCCCTCGCTCATGGCCGCCTCTGCAGAGGCTTTCATTTTCGAGACTTGCATCCTCACCGATTTCCCTTCTTGCGAGTCCATCAGCTCGCTAACTCGCTTCTCCACCTCGTCTGCGCTCACAAACCTGTCTTTTGAATCCTTCATCGACAGAGCCAGATTCATTTCCTCCACCATAACCACCCTATGGAACCTCTGCTCCGCGTAGAGCGGCCAGGCCACCATCGGCACCCCCGTGCACAGTGCTTCCAACACCGAGTTCCACCCACAGTGAGTCACGAACCCACCCACCGAGGCGTGATTCAGCACGGCCACCTGGGGAGCCCATAACTTCACCACAAGCCCCCTCGCTTTCGTCCGGTCCAAGAAACCTTTTGGGAGTAAAACGTCCAAGTCGGGCTCAGGTGGTGAGAATCGTTTGCTTTGGTCCTCCGATGGCGGGCTCCTAACCACCCACAAGAACCTCTGCCCACTTCTCTCCAACCCAACAGCAATTTCCGTCAGTTGCTCTGCTGAAAACAACCCCATGCTGCCAAAACAGAGAAACACAACACTTCGACTCGGTTGCAAGTCCAGCCACGTTAGACACTCATTCGAGCTGCCATCATCGCCCTGATCATTGGCTGCAACCAGTGGTCCAATACAATAAAGTGGCGGCGTAAGTTCCTCGTCTGGCACACAGAGACCGGCCGATATTGCTTTGATGGCTCTTGGCTCGAGCGATTCAAACGTGTTGACAATGATCCCAGCTGATTTCGGCATGTGGGTTGACGAATTCAAGAAGCCCTCATAGGCCTTATCGTTCCGGTCGAGCAACGGCTTCGGCATGTCAGCAGATGGCATCGGTGGCACACCGGGAATGTCGAGATTAGTGTCAAGATCTTTAAAACTCTTGGTAATGGTCCGATGCATAACGGGGGTGTAAAGGAAAGCAGCAAGACTACAAGCAGCGGAAGTGAAAAAGAAGTAGGCAGGGAGGTTAAAATCTGCAGCAACGGAGAGACCTGGATAGCAGAAGAAGTCCATGATAAGGGCACGGACCGTGCTAGTCTCGGAGATGGATGTGATGGCTTGGAGGACGTTAGGGTTGTTGAGATGGAGGAGTTCAAAGGCTAGGGTTTCGTGGTGGGGAGAGTTGTTGGGAGGGAGAGAGACGGCGGGGAGGTTGTGGAAGGTGATGGAACTGGTGGTTGCGGAGACATGGTTGATGTAAGGAGCAGTGGAGCCGGCATCGTATGGTGGGGGAGTGACGAGGATCATGATGGAGAGATTAGGAGAGTGGGTGAGTATAAGCTTTCCAAGCTCTACCATGGATATAAGGTGGCCGATGGCCGGAGATGGGTATAGAATTACAGCATCCTCCATTGACTGCTGTCTGTAGAAAGAGAGATACAGAGACAAGGCCACGGATACTCGGTTACTTGCAATGACTATTTGGAGAGAGAGAGAGAGGGGTATGCTCAGAAATTATATTGAGATGATAGAATAGCTTAATCTTTGCATATAAATACATGTAATAATAGTACTCTTGTAGTAGACTAACCAATTCCATCACTGATCAACTCACAAAAAAAAAAAGCAAATGGGAACATCAAATGGGAGTTGAAACATACTACTAGTACGTACTAAGAATAACCTACTAGAAACACATATTCAATAAAGTTGGGTCCTTCTCAAGAAAGAAAAAGGCAAAAGAAAAAGAAGTTAGGTAGTAAACTGCAAGTCTTCACACTAGAAGTCCAAATTAAAACAACTATTTTATCGACCACGCTTTTGGGCATATATGGACATATGATCACAAAAATGAAGCTATTCCATTGATATTTTGTCTTCCCATATCGTCTCAATATAATTTCTGAGCATACACCACATCTCTCTCTCTCTCTCTCTCTCTCTCTCTCTCTCTTAATTGCATTGGCTCTCTACCTATATCTCGACATACTCCCTCCATCCCATATTCTCTGTCCTTTTTTAGTATTTGTGTCAGTTTTCAATCACTTATATCTTCCAAATATGAATATTATTTAATAGTTCTCGATTAGGTCTATAATACAAACTTTTTAAATTATAAAAAACATTATAGATTGTGAAATACAAGATGGGGCAGAGGGAGTATAAAGCATGCACAAGGATTGATACTATTTCTTGCTACTCTAAAAAGTAGCAAATGCTAAAAGCACCAATAAAAAGGGAGAAACTTAGGCAAAATTCTGTAAGCCGGCCGGCAGTGTCAGCAAAAGATAATTTGTTACAAATGTGACAGAAGACTTGATGGAGATGCTCTAAGCACATCAAATTATACAAAAACATGAAGGGCTCGATAAGAAAAACGAACGAGAGATCAATACATTACTGTGCATAAATAATTATGTGACATTATTGTGCCAGTTGGAATACAGTTGTTTTTTGACATGGAACAGAAGAAGCAAAGACAAATTATCAGAAACATGCACATAAACAAAAAACCAAAAACAAGAAGCAAATTATTTGAAAACTACTTCACATGTGACTTACGTGTCTGGACCATTGGATGGCCGAACGGATGGCCCGGAAGGTGCACAGCAAGTCCCCCCGGGTTCGACTACCTAAAGACGGAGTCTTGGTAGTTCGACTTTATTGTTCAGTTGTATTGCGAACACACACTGAACTCCAAGCTATGAAGTCGGTTGGGTTGTCTCAGCCTCTGGTCCATGACTCAACCAAATTTGACAAGGCAACTCTAGATGACCCGCCCTCGCTCATTGCCGCCATTGCAGCAGCCTTCATTTTCAAGACCTGCATCCTCACGGAGTTTCCTTCTTCTGAGTCCATTAATTCTTTAACTCGCTTCTCCACCTCGGCTGCGCTCACAAACCTGTCTTCCGATGATTCCTTCATTGGCAAAGCCACGTTCAGCTCCTCAACCATAAGCACCCTATTAAACCTCTGCTCCGCGTAGAGCGGCCAAGCCACCATTGGCACACCCGCGCATATTGCTTCCAGCACCGAATTCCACCCACAGTGAGTCACGAACCCACCCACAGAGCCGTGATTCAACACGGACACCTGGGGAGCCCATGACTTCACCACAAGTCCCCTCTCTTTTGTGCTCTCCAAGAAACCTTCAGGCAGTAAAACGTCCAAGTCAGGCTCAGGTGGTGCCAAGAATCGCTTGGTTTGGTCCTCCGACGGAGGACTCCTGACAACCCATAGGAATCTCTGCCCACTTCTCTCCAACCCTATGGCCATCTCCTTCAACTGCTCCGTTGAAAACAACCCCCGGCTACCAAAACAGAGAAGCACAACACTTCTACTTGGTTGTGAGTTCAACCACGATAAACAAGCGTGGGAGCCAACATCTCCACCGGTTTGATCATCACTTGCAATTAATGGTCCAATACAGTAAAGTGGTGGCGTACGTCCATCAGGCACGCAAAGACCGTCCGATATTGCTTTGACCACTCTTGGCTCGAGTAACTCGTACGTGTTAACAATAATTCCGGCTGATTTTGGGAGCTGGGTTGATACATTGAAGAAGCACTCATAGGCTTTATCATTCCGATCGAGTATTGGGTTCGGCATGTCGCCAGCTGGTATAGGTGGCAAGCCCGGGATGTCAAGATTAATGTCAAGATCTTTCAAACTTTTGGTGGTGTTCCGATGGATGAAAGGGAGGTAGAAGAAGGCAGCGAGGTTAGAAGCACTAGGAGTCATGAAGAAGTACGCGGGGACGTTCAACTCGGCGGCAACGGACAGAGCCGGAGTGCAAAAGAAGTCCATGAAAATGGCACGAACCGCGGAAGTCTCGGAGATGGATACGAGAGCCTGGTGGACATGAGGGTTGTTGAGACGGTGGAGTTCAAAGGATAGGGTTTCGCGGAGGGGAGATACGGAGGGAGGGAGAGAGATGGTGGGGAGGCGGTGGAAGGTGATGGAATTATTGGTTGCGGAGACACGGTTTATGTAAGGAGCAGTGGAGCCTGTATCGTAGGGTGGAGTGGTGATGAGGATCTTGACAGACAAAGAAGGATACCGGGTCAGTAAGAGTTTTCCAAGTTCTACCATGGCTATAAGGTGGCCAATGGCCGGAGATGGGTATAGAACTATGGCGTCCTCCATGACCTTTGAGAGAGAGAGACGAGGCAGTGGTGTCTTAATGTAGTACTCCTTGTCTCGGTAAAGGTGAACAAAATTATCCTTGTCTTGGTAAAGAGAAAAATAATACTCCATAATTATATATATATATATATATGTATGGCGGGCGGGTGGGTGGGTGGGTGGGGGAGGATAAATTGTACTGTAGTGTTTTGTCGAGAAATTTTTCAGTGCCGGGTGGGTACCGGACACGTGATGCCCGGCACCATCTCGGTCGTCCAATGAAGTTTTGGACGGTTCAGATCTGTTCGGCTGTTTTAAAGTGTAAAATGACTAAAATATCCCTCGGCAGCCGAATAGATCTGAGCCATCCAAAACTTCATTGGACGGCCGAGATTGGTGCCGGACACCATATGTCCCATGCCCACCGGCACTGAAAAATTTCTCTGTTTTGTCACTGTGTGTGTGTGTAATTTCACGTTGCAAATCAAAAGGGGTCGTCACCGACAGTCCAATGTATCAGCAACGATCCAATCCATAGTGGTCCAGTACTGGACTCCACAAACATGTGGATGTGTCATCTGAGTTTCATTTCTCAAAACCACAAACATAACAGGTAAATTGAGTAGGAGGACATACTAAAATTTTTCCTCTAAAGTCTAAAGGATATTTTGTCAAAAATTTATAAATAACCCCTCCTAAAGTTGACCAGCGTTGACCTTGGTCAACCGGGGTTGACCAAGGTTGACCGGGGTCGACTAAGGTTGACCGGGGTTGAAAGTGCCTAAAACCCTAGGGTACCCTATGAAAGTCCAACAAGATCGAAAAACATGAAAAAAATACATATTTTGTGTTAGCCAAACAAGGCCCTTGTCTAATTTAAAACCATTTAAATGAAAAAAGATATTTTTTGTGTTAGCCAAACAAGGCCCTTGTCTCATTAAAGGCAATTTGGTCTTTTCACGGACCTTAAACTCCAAAATATTTTCATTAATGGACTTTACACATCACTTAAACTTAAGCTGGACTAAATCTACTTTGGAACCTCTTCTTTTGGACTTTAGACCAAATAAAGAAGAAAAAAAAATGAAAAATCATGCAATTTGGGCTCGTTTGTTTCAACATAAAATACAACAACAATAACAGAACCCATGTATGTAGTCCCCAATCATTGGAGCTATGGGCGGGGAGGATTGAAGACAGACCTAACCTTTGACAATATGTACAAAGTGACTGCTCTCATAATACCACTGAAACAATGGCCCCCCTATACCTATTTTGGTGCAGAATCATGCCCTCAAATCAAAATCAAATGACATTAGAGAGTGCAGACCTAGACCCAACGTAAAATATTTTACCTATTTTTCGGTGTTTAATTGAATTAAAAACAAGGAAAATATTTTCTGGTGTAAATTATTTTCCACCATCCGGCGTAAATGACGGTAAGATGTTTTCCCTTTGTCTCGACATGAAGTTTCGGAAGTGTCCAATAGCTAGCTGTTTCCCTTTTCGAAATTGGACCCCAATAGTTCACTAACAGGAGGAATCTCTCTCTCTCTCTCTCATACACACACATATCAATTTGGGAAAATGACGGCCAAGAACGTGTTTGATAATTAATATCCGCTAAGAATATTTTTAATATTAATAAATGTTTTTAACATGTTCTTAACGGTTATTAATTATTAAAATACGTCATGAACCGTCATTTTTCCTATCAATTTCTTTGTCTCTCTACAAAGTTGTACCTAGAAACTCTATACTTCCCTCTCTATAATTGTGATTAGTCAAAATCATTTACAAATATTTGCAACTCGAACCAAACAATGGAAAACACAAGTAAAAACAAACATTTTACGCAAAATCATTTTACTTGGAAAACATTTCACATCGAAACAAATGGAGCCCAGGTGACAGAATTTTAATACCTTCACGATAGTCGAATTTCTTTACAATACATTTACTACAGGGGCTCCAGCCAACCCTCAACAAGCATGTGACATATCTAATACTAGCAACTTTATTGATCTGTTGTGTAGCACCACAAAGCTACAGAGTTGTACCTAGAAACTCTATACTTCTCTCTCGTGAATTTTGTCTCAGCCTTGAGTCCATGACTCAACCAATTTGGACAAGGCAACTCGAGATGACCCGCCCTCACTCATCGCCACCTCAGCGGCGGCCTTCATTTTCAACACCTGCATCCTCACCGAGTTTCCTTCTTCAGAGTCCATCAAGTCACAAACTCGCTTCTCCACCTCTTCTGCTCTCACAAACCCGTCTTCCGACTCCTTCATTGGCAAAGCCAAGTTCATCTCCTCCACCATAACCACCCTGTTGAACCTCTGCTCTGCGTAGAGCGGCCATGCCACCATCGGCACCCCTGCGCACACTGCTTCCAATGCCGAGTTCCAACCGCAATGAGTCACAAATCCACCCACCGAGCCATGATTTAGAACCACCACCTGGGGAGCCCATGACTTCACCACAAGCCCTCTGTCTTTCGTCCTGTCCAAGAAACCTTTGGGGAGTAAAAGATCCAAATCAGGCTCGGGCGGTGCCAGGAATCGCTTGCTTTGGTCCTTCGATGGCGGACTCCTCACCACCCATAGGAATCTCTGTCCACTTCTTTCCAATCCTACAGCAATCTCCTTCAACTGCTCTGATGAAAATAACCCCAGGCTACCAAAACAAAGAAACACGACACTTCGACTCGGTTGCGAGTTTAGCCAAGTTAAACACCCGTTTGAGCCTCCATCATCACTGCCAGACCGATTGTCAGAGGCAATCAGCGGTCCAATGCAATAAACTGGCGGCGTAGGTTCTTCCGTCACACAATGACCATCCAATATTGCTTTGATGGCTCTTGGCTCAAGCCATTCAAATGTGTTCACAATGATCCCAGCGGATTTTGGGAGTTGAATTGACGCATTCAAAAAGTCCTCATAGACTTTCTCATTCCGTTCGAGTATTGGCTTTGCCATGTCAGCAGATGGGATCGGTGGCATGCCGGGGATGTCAAGATCAGAGTTGAGATCTTTGAAACTTTTGTTGGTGCTTCGATGTAGGAAAGGCATGTAAAAAAAGGCACCAAGAGAAGCAGCACCAGAAGTGAAAAAGAAGTACGCGGGGATGTTCAAATCTGCGCCAACAGAGAGAGCCGGGCAGCAAAAGAAGTCCATGATAAGTGCACGGACCGTGCACGTGTTAGAGATGGATGCGATGGCTTGGTGGACGTTTGGGTTGTTGAGGCGGAGGAGTTCGAAGGCTAGAGTTTCATGGTGGTGAGAAGAGATGTTGAGAGGGAGAGAGATGGGGGGGAGGTGGTGGAAGGTGATGGAACTGGTTGTTGCAGAGACACGGTTGATGTAAGGACCAGTGGATCCAGCATTGTATGGAGGGGGAGTGATGAGGATCTTGATAGAGAAAGATGGGTAGTGGGTGAGTATGAACTTTCCCAGCTCTACCATGGATATAAGGTGGCCGATAGCCGGAGAAGGGTACAGAACTATGGCATTCTCCATGACTCTGTTTTTTTTTTTTTTTTTTTTTTGAGAGAGAGAGAGAGAGGGCTGCCGTGTATGCTCAGTTTACTTGTTTTGAGACGAGAGAGAGAGGGGTGCCGTGTATGCTCAGTTTACTTGTATTGAGACGTTAAGGAGGACCATATATCGGCGGGATAGGCACAGTAGTTGGTGAACCAACAAAAACATCAAAATATTTCTTGTCCTATGTATTTGTTCATGTCTGTAGGGTGGTGTTCCACTTTTTCAAAAAGTATATTTTTTTCTAAAAAAAGATAATTTCAAACTTAAATATAATGAAAATGAAAAATATTTTTTCAATTTTTTTGCACCGTTTAAAAGATCTTAATGAGATCTATCAAATAAGATTTATATTGATAAAAAAATTATTTACGTAAACACATAATTTTTGAACTTGAAATTACCTTCTTTTTCAAAAAAAAAAAAAACTTTTCCCACAAAAGTGCAACACCCCCTAATGTCAGTATCCTTGCTGGGTGGGTTACCACTAACCAATCTTTAAAATTCTAAGGTGAGGGTGGGCCCCAGCATTTTTGTTTCCAAGCGACAAGTAATGGAATCGCACGGTATCTAACAAGGAGTGGAAGAGGTTAAAATTAGAAAAAAACCAAATAATCGCCAACCTCAGTGGCTGTATCCATCAAATACACATTGTGGGGAGAAAAAGTTGGAAAAAACTGGATCACTGACTTGACGAATTTCCGATAAGATTACTACCTGTGAGCAAAAGCTAATCAATCATTTTACCTCCACACTCAAACACATACTCATTTACACATATACACTCATAATAGGGGTAGAATCCGCACACACTACATATCCAATGTGTGGGACCCACTTCTATTGTGAGTATGTGTGTGTAAATTGGTGTATAAGTGGGTGTAGAGTTTTTAAAATTTTCCAAAGCCAATAGGCCCAACAGTGGTACCTAGATTTCGACATACCCTGATAGAAATATCACACCCTTGACCTAACGACGCACTGGAAGAGCATCTCCAATCTATACTCTATATCTCTATTTGAGAGTATCAAAGCACTCCAATCCATCTTCTCAACTCTCCTCCATTTGAGAGTATTGGATTTTGATCCTCTATATTTGAGGGTAAGAGAAAATATAGAGGCTCATATCTAAAACACTATTCACTTTTTTAAAAGATATTTTTGTCATTGTTTGTTTTTTTTTACTAAATTTTTATACCAACTATATCCTCATGAGAGTATAAAAAAAGGTTTTTTTCGTAAAGTGATTTTAGAGACAAAAATAGAGGGGTTGTGGTTGGTGTAAACATGAATAGTAATTTCCTCTATAATCAATTTATAAGTAAAAAAATATTATTTTGATACTCTCAAATGAAGTATTAGATTGGAGATGCTCGAATAATAAGGAGAGCTGTTCCCCCCTTGTCAGACCCCTCTGACACGTCCCCCCCCCCCCCCCCCTCCTTTCCCACGTGCTCTCTCTCTCTTGTTTTCTTTTTTATTATAAAATTTGAAATGCCAATGACTTTTTTTTCACGTATTTTTTTAATAAATTTTATATTTTTAAAATCTACTCAACGAAATCTATCAAATGAGTTTAATATTGAATATAAAATAATGTGTTTAATTAAATGATTTTTTTGGGCCCAATATATTACAGTATCTCTTTGTTTTTATTTTTTTGTCCTTCATTTTTTTTAAACTTCTATATTTGAGTTTTCAAGTAAATTATGTATGTTGAATCCACTTAAATTTACTTTATATTTATCTGAACAGTCAATAATGCAAAGTGAAATCAAACTTCATTTAATTATAATTGAGTATATAGAAACTGTAGACACCCCATTCTGGACTGTCCGGATTAGTTTACTTACGGTCTTTGATTCCCCGATGATGATTAAGGTCAAGAACATCCCGAGTTTGTTAATAAGTTTGAGCTTTGAGCGTCCTGAACCTCATCCAAACCTTTCCAAAACCCCTTGTCGAACCCTCAAGCCAGAACCAAATGGCCTCAGCAAAACCCTACTGGAGTATGCTGGTGCTTGACTAGCGTGCGTTGGAAGCACAGCCACGTGTCAGTTATCGCATGTTACTGGCGCACGCCACTCAACAAGGGGCCTACGCCAGTCAATACCAGTCAAATCAACTTTATTCAGCCGAACGCGCAGGAGTTTTTGTAACCACCTGACGTCAGCTAGCAATCATCTGATGATTACTCCGTCCTGGGTTGTTCCCTCCACTCCTACACCACCTTTCAACCCAAGTCTCATGCATTAAATGCATGGGAGGCTCCCTCTTGGCCAAACCAACCAAACACCCCCTTAGGACCAACTGATTGCAGTCCCTCTCTCCTCCATAAATACCCCCCTTGCATTCATTTGCAAGGGGTTAAGCCCATTAAGGCTCTAAGTCTCTCTTTTTCTAGTTTCATTGCCTTTCTTTCTCATCCATTGCAAGAGAAAGGCTAGGAATACACTCATACACTCCATAACACCCTCACATTCACCATCCAACCTTCAAGCCTCAAGCTCAAACTCATCTCCAAACTCACAAGCAAAGGTATACCACCTTTGTTTTCTGTTATCTGTTCTGACCTCTGAGGGGGGCTAGCAGGGTCAAGGCTGGTAATCTATACCAGTCATGGCCCTAATGCTGGCAAGGTTTCAAAAACCGTGTGATGATCAGGTGGCGCACGCCAGTTATTAGTGATGTACGCCAGTCATGGCTGTATGGTAAAACTGGTGTGGGGATCACCGATCATCATTTTTTCCTGTTTCATTTCCGTCTGATCACCTTGTAAGCATGTTAAAACAAGTTTACTGCTTTCTGTATTTTAGAACTGTTTAGTTTTTGGTATTTCGATACTAGTTTCTGTTGCTTTGGAATGCCTCTGGGAGCCTTCTGGTCATGTTTCAGAGCCCAGATGATGCAAAGCCAAGCACTGACTGTGTTGTGCTAACTGGCACACGGTACCATGTACCTGCGTGCGCCAGTCACACATTGGCCAGTGGCTGGCCCTTGCATAGCAGCTAGGCCCTGGCCTCTGTTTTTCCTCCCATCACTATTTAAGGGGTTTTGCTATTTATTTGGTGGCTTTTAAGTCCTTTATCTGTCTGTAACTATATTATACTGTTGATATAAACTGCGTGGTTTGTCCTGGGTGTGCACTGGTCTATTCCAGAGCCCAGAGGGTTATTTGCAAGAGCTGTAGGTTTGGGCTTTACCGGCGCACGCCAGAACTGATGTGGCGCACGCAGGTCATGTCTATATGCAGTGGCTTGGCCAGTGCATACAGGCTCGATTCTAAGTGCACCACCTTAGTCAGTGTGTTCTAGTCTGTCCAAACACTCACAGGACCTTGTTCTCAATCTATTATATTTGCTCTAGATCAAACATTGAACATACATCAACATTTTTATCACATTCTTGTACATAACTGCAACTTGTTACAGTTTTAATCCCCATTAACTGTTCCCTCGCCCTAACTGACTAAAAATGATCAAGTGAGAGAAAAATGCAAATGTTTTACAAAATGCCTGAATAGAGACCGATCTCCGGATTGGGCGAGAGGGGTGCCATAAAACCCTTCCCCTCTCGTAACCTGGCTCCCGAACCTTAGATATCGAAGGTGACGATGGTCCAGTGTACAAGCCTTTTCAAAATCAAACAAACGTAATCCAAACGTTTTCGAAACCCGATTTATTGGGTACTTTCCGCAAAACCCGAGTGGCGACTCTAAACTGCGAAGCGTTTCGCTGCGCTTTCCGCAAGAAGGGTGCACCCGATTTTATAAATAAAAATGTAAGATTTTTGGGGCGTGTGCCCACAGAAACAATACATGAACATAAATAAATACACAAATTTAGTCAATATTTTCGCCAAATTGTGGTCGTCGTCCCGACGGATCTATCTCCATCACTTCGTACCACAATTGGAGACGTGTTTCATAAGGATGAGCCTATCTGCGTGCTTCGACTAATGCATTTGGCCTCCACCATATGATGATCGGTGGTACAGGGTAATGAGAGTATAAGAAAACCTACACGAAGTGATTGCCATTAACATGGCCAATAGTTATATGTTTGCGCAGTGCGAATGGAACTGAATGGGAGCTCAACGGCAAGTGAGTAAGACAACTCGAAGCAATTATATCGAATGTATGCAGTACAATGTTGTACATTGATGCGATGACAAGTCCCAATGGTATAGAATCTATCCAATGATACTCTGGTGCCAATGGCTGGAAGCAACGAAGTCTTTGTAGCACCTAGTATACATAATCACGTTCTGGATAAAGCTGACCGCACAGGACCCAATTTTGTTCAATCTCTTGGATAAGGCTTCGTCGTACTTGAGCCCATTCATCTTCGCCCTGAAAGTTGAGGAAATTGTGAGGATGTGGTGAATGAGAGTAAGTGTGAAGTAATTATATACTGTATTGAGAATTGAAGATAAGAAGAAAATCTGAATGGATGGTTAAAATTGAAGATAAGAGAATAAAAAAGAAATCTGAATGAGTGGTTATAATTGACGATAAGAGGATAAAAGAAAATTTAAATGAGTGGCTATAATTGAAGATAAGAGGATAAAACGAAAATCAGAATGGGTGATTATGAATAAAAGTGGAGGGAATAATAGATATAATGTGCTAAAATTATTAAACTACCACAAAATATAATTTTTTCGTTTTACATTATTTCACCATCAATATTAGGCTCGTTTGATAGGTTTCGTTGAATAAATTTCAAAAATATAAAATTTATTAAAAAAAAATACGTGAAAAAAAGTTATTACTCCCTCCGTCGCCTTTTAAGTGTCCTGCTTCGTAACTCCAACTTATTAAGGAGATATCATCATTACACATTTCACGTCAACTTTCTCTCCATTTTTTCTACTTACCCTCTATGGAAACATCATCATTACATTTTTACTCACTAATTTTTCAAAATAGAATCAACTTTTAGAGGCAAAATGGAAAATGCATCAACTTTTACCCACTAATTTTACAAAATGGACACTTATTAAGGAACAACCCAAAATGAAATATTGGACTCTAAAAAAAAGGACGGAGGGAGTAGCATTTAAAATTTTACTACAACAAAAAAGAAAGAGAGAGAGAGAGAGCTCATCTAACCAATCTCAACAACATTTCAGAATTCCACGTGAGTGTTGGAAATGATATGAATGAAGGTAGCTGCACATTTGGGGGAATGATCTTTCACAACACCCAACTCATCTAACCATTCGGGAAAAATTTGGCTTCCCTCTACGCCATTTGGAACCCACTTGGCAGTGAGATGACTTACAGGTTGCCTGCCATACATCACCCGTGCACTTACACGATACGAAAATACTTTTTTATGGACGTATCCCAGGCGTACTCTTTAGATAATTTTTCTGCGTTTTCTGATTCAAATTACCCTATATCTTTTCTTCTTCTTTTTTGATCTGCAATTACCCTTTATCACTACCGTACATGTGTTTCATGGGAAGATAATATACCAATGCTGATAAATGACAAAAACCAGACCTCGTAAATTCAATGAACAAGATAACAATCCAAATTCTAAATTAGACAATACCACCACGATTGAAAACCACAACACTCCCGAATATTAATCGGAACAATTTCAAATTTTTCGAAGTATTAGAAGCAGAAACACACCTAGTAGGGTCCATCTTGGCCGCCGATGATTTGAGATTTGAGAGAATAAAAGTAGACCGAACATGAGCTGATATCATTATGGTCCTGATGAAAAATTACGGGTGGTGTAGTACGCGATTCCGTTCCTTGTAAAGCAGGCACGCCCCATCCCTGTTGTACAAATACATCGTAAAAGCATCGTTTGCCGATGCCGTCTGCGCCGGAAGTGATTGTGTACGTCTTCTCTGACCCTGCAAAGAATTTCATCTCTTCTGATTGTCGAAATCGACCAACCTAACTACACATAATATCATATTCTAGTTACTCGATTAGCATAATCTTATTGGAGACAATACGGAAGGGAATTCCTAGGACATGAACCGAAGTAATTCTCTAAAAATCCATAGAGAGAGAGAGAGAGAGAAGATTACCTTCAAGATTTTGTTAATGGCGTCGAGTACGGACGAGAGGGAACTGTAACTGTAACAACTAATGCAAAGTTTGCCGGTGAGCCCACAGGACAGGGCGTCGTACTATGAGGTCTTTCTGCAATTTTTCTCCTTCTTTTTCCCCCCTTTGAACTGATCTCTCCTTTTCTTTTCATTCAAGTAGTAACTATTTTTACCGATAAAATTTCTCCAACTTTTCTTTTCATGCATTGCATCCCGTATCGGCTTGCGCACACCTCAAACTAATTCGTACACCCCTTTCACAGCAGTTTCTTGTGCTTATGCGTGGAGTGATATGGCCTCAAGCTATCAAGACTCTGGCAAAGAATATTGAACCGAGACCTTTAGTGGGAGCACATCTATTAGTCTCAGGATAGTCTACTAGATTACATTCACAGGTAAACCATTCAGAGAAACTTATTTATGGAGGCTCTGTAAACTAAGTTTTACAACGCCAAATCTCACGCGTCCAAATCCAGATTTTAAAAGAATTCTTTTTTTAAAATTTGGACCATTGATTGCCAAAACAGACGGGTGAGATTGTGCGCTACCATAAATAACTTATTCACGGATGAGCCGTGAATAAGTTATTCTCGTCTTGTAAAATGAAATCTAATGACGTAACTATTACATTAGGGAAGTGCACTCCTGACCATCGACATAATCCGCAAAAAATATAAGCACAAAAATCTATCAGAGAAGGCAAATCGAAATAATAATCTGCTTAAAAAAAAAAAAAACTGGTTCAAAAAAAATAATCGTCATAGGACCCAAAGAAAATGCTAACTGTATTACATCAAACACAGTTTGTTTCAGACAATGAAATACCGAAGAAATGTTTGACAGACATTACGAGTCTCTACTACTCGGTGTTGAAATCAACAACGGCTCGATGGACTACTGATGTGTTATTTCAGCATATCAAATAAACCCTTCGATAACAGCAAAACTATGGACAAATTCAAAAGCAAACTGAGAAAAACTCTCACACCCATTTTACAAGGAATCCAACTGGGGCACAAAAGTTCAGTATTCCCACTTCTTCACCTCCATACCGTCCGGAGGGCTTCCTTCCACCATCTTCGAACCAACTTCATTCCAGTTTGTGGACAGCACTGTCCCATTTGACTCAACCTGCACAATAACCAAACACTTATTCTACTAATGGAATTAGTGAATGGTAGTGCTTCCAGCAAATACACTTAAACACTAACTAACACGAGATATCAAGGTTCTGGTTCTTCTTCTTTTAATCTTTGCTCAGCATGTCACGAGGTTGCTTTCCTCAATTTTTTTGACCATCAGAAACTTTTTTGTCTTGTGCGGCAAGTTAGATACCAATCATGAACAATTCTACTAAATGGTTCAAAAATAAAGTGATTGTCAGTCTTACAAATGATTTTCTCATAGCTCTTCTTGTGTCCTCATCAGCATCTTGATATATGTCCCGGAAAAATTTGTTCAAAGCAGCATCTCCATCCAACTTCTCTTCTTTCTCCTGACAAGCAAGCCACCAGTTAGTCATGCTCAAAAGCCAAAACAAATCCAAAAATTTGATGTATCTAGACTCAGATATTGGCCAGAAGTCTTACCTCTTTTTTCACTTGAGCTTCGAACTTTTCCCAATCTACTTTTCTTGGTTTTGAGGAAGGGTAACTAGGTCTTTGAGCACCTACAAGATGCAGCAGCAGCAGCCAATGTGAGAAAAGGTGACGACGAGCACAAACCAGGAGGTGATTAATGACATAAGCATGTCGACCCACCTGATGACACAATGATGCTCTGTGGTACCATAGCATCATTGCTGAATTCGAGAGACGTCCATTGCAAAGCTTCAGCTTTTGCAAGTCGGATTTCAATCTTTGTCGACAGAACTTCATACTTACATTGCGCGGGTATTATCTGTAAATCATGCAAAGGAAACAAAAAAAGTTGGCAACTAGAGTGCAACTGCATGCGGTGGAAGAAAATTTGATCATTAGTGTTTGAAAAAAATCATTGTCTATGTCAAATATCTTCCCAGGCACCTAAGTTTCAACACAGTATCATGAATACAAATATGATTGAGAGAATACACATGACTGGTGGCAGGTAACATAACAAAGTTTGTGCCTTACTTTTCCAAATAACCGAGGTTGAAAAGTGTATGAATCTTCACCAGGAACATCAATGGTGACACTCAGCTGTAAAACAACCATACAAAAATTAGGACAAAGGGGAAAGAAACATACAAAAAAATGATTGCATATAACCAGTTTTCTGCTAAAAAATTGAAAGAACCAAACTGTTAAACACTGAAAGTAAATCCATATGGATATAGAAGGAATTTATAGAACGATGTAAACGTACTAATTGTTCACCAAAATCAACCAAAACACCAGTAGCTGGTATTCCCTTTGCAAATATAGTAACAACCACTTCCCCTGGTTTCTGGTAAAACTCATGCCTGCAGAAAAAATAGTTCATTTTAATTGACATCATCTCTATCAAGGACAAATCACTATTGGGCCATACATCTTGTAAAGATGTCACTAAATGAGATGTAGCTAAATAGTAAGTTCTAGGCTTCTAGCACATCACAAGTTCGCAACAATACAAGATTCTTCAGTGCTCAAAATATGCAACAGATAAGTGACCGAACTTTTCATATCCTGTTTTATATAACCTGCAAGCATTGTAAAGACAGCCAAAAGTAGCCACAACCTGTATTTTGCTTTGCTTGATGACGCAACTAATTGAGCATCTTTTGTAGTTTCAACATTTATGTCCACCAATTCAGGAGCAGGCGTAACTGCAACGCTACTTTGAGTTTGATTTGACGACTGATTGGGTGGCTCACCATTTTCCTCTGACAGGTCATGCAAAATCAACCGATCAGACAAGAAAATGAACTAGTCATCGTTAAATTGGACTTCACTTTAAGCTATGACAGTATCCCTATAAATCCCCCCTAAAGACTCTCATAACAATGCAGAGGAAATAGTAGTCTCATAACGTGAAGTATGACCCACAGAACACGAAGTTCGACACTTTTAAGCAAGTCTTCTGGCACCAACAGGTCAATTTACAGGCAAAGAAGTACCTGCAATGCGCTCGTCACATTCTTTGATCAAATTCATGAATCTCGAATCTCCTGGTGCCAAAGAAGCACCTGCTTCAAGAGCAGCCTTAGCAGTCTGATACTCTTCAAGCTTGATACAAGCAGTGCTGTAAGAAGAGTAAAGGAATTAATAAATATATTATAGAGACTTTCGTACAGCGTTTCTCAGGATAATATACATTTAGCCAGAGCCAGTGTGATCTACCATGGAACCACAGGTAATCTGAAGAAGATGTTGGAACTTGTTCAGAAAGAAAGAAAATCAACAGAAGAGTATAAGATATCTCAACATGACATAGTCAATGGTTATAGGTATGATATGTCGAATAAGCTACTAAGAACAATGACATGTCCATTACAACTAATGCTGTCGTATATTGACAATGTGCATCCAAGGAAAACTCTTGTCAGAAAACTTCCTCTGGAAAAAGTTGGAACTACCAAAATGCATGTCCCCTTGATGCAAATTTGAGTACATTAAATACATGTCCCCCCTAAGAAAGTTGGAAGTCCTAAACTGAACATATAATGGGACGGAGGGAGTAAAGATTAGTATCATAAATACAAAAAGATAGTCAACATATAAAAAACTCACATCTTCATACAACCAAACTATACAGGAGAAAATGTAACCCACCATGCATGCTCCTAAAGGATATACTGCCAACGTATCATATGTACAAGAACTCTTTGAAAGTCCAATGAAATGCCAAATAGTACAAGGGGGGAAACAATAAATATTGATATAAGGACCATATAGGTGCCAGGAACTCAAAAGAACCTGACAATTACCTCGAGATGATCCGGACATTGAAGAGTCCACTAACTTGACACAATAACTATGACAAACAAACTTTCAAGGATACTTAATCTAGCACAGAACGACTCACCCTTTACGCAGATATGCTTTGAAAATTGAAGGGTCCAACTCAATTGCTCTGCTTGCATCAGAAACAGCTTCTGCTCATGAAATACGTACAGATGAATCACCAGGTCAAAAATGGAGACAGCTAAATCAACCAAAGTGAACAGGATGAAATGAATTTGCGGGTCAATGGTCATGGCCAAATGCAAATAGAAAGAATTTTTCAAAATTAAAATAAATAAAAAACCTTATCTAGAACATAGTTCTAAATATCTTGCAGAAAACACACTCCAAAAATTTCTATCAACACAGGTTGAAAACTTCCAGCTACAAATTCAAAGAAGAAATTAATAAACCACAAATCCACAAAACAAAGTTGGGTAACATGTAGAAGTCATCCATGTTACCAAGAGCTACTTGGTCTAACCAGGACTCCAAAACCTAAAGTTCTACTCTGTCTCTCATACAAAAAATGTACAGTTTTATGCAACCAGATTAAAAACTGCAAATTCTAACCAGTACCAATAGAGCATGGCCGCACGGAAAATTGTAAGACAAAATTTGAAGCATTGATGTTCAAACACTACTTCTACTAAAGGCTATGAAATCGCTCTCCATCACACGTAACTCCAGGACAAATGCAAAAAACCTAAGTCAATCTCCATCACAGCTACCTCCGAGTCAACAAATGAATAATAACTTCAACTTACCAAATAGCAGAACCTGTACCAACGTTCCAACGAATCCATGGCATGAATAACATTCTTCTTTTGTCAACGTACTTGCATTGTTATTACTTGCAAACCTAGGGAAAGATAGAGGAAAACAAACTATATTCTCCTTATTAGACTTCTAGAGGCTTGTCAATTTCATTTGACTGGATGGTATCTTGAAATTTCTTCATTTGCAATAGCACTGCAGCCATCGAGGTGTGGTGAAAGGTTCCCAGTTCCTATTGGTAGCAGATGAAGGCAGTTTATGTACATATCATTCTTTGGCTTCTGAAATAGTCACATCTATTTGTGTGATACCCTATTCGCAACCTTTTAGCACTCATTTACCATCGAAATTTCCTAAAAAGGTCCAAACCACAAGTGTCTTTTTTAAGGCACGTTTCTAAAAATATCGCGTGGTCTTGTACTCTTGTTTTTGCTGATCCTGTAATTCTCTTCACCTTTATCATTAATTCGATTTCCAAACCAAACAGGCACCATCTGGTGTTTTTGTTTTGTTTTCGCCTTTATCCTTAATTCGATCAATTCCTAGTACGAATTTGCTGCCAAAACTCACGCGTACGAGCAATTCAGCAGCATACAATCTGGCAATCAAGTACTAAGACTACTGAATTCCGTTGTTCGAGCCCTCAGAAAATGAAAATTTCAACTGAACAAAGTCTAATCCACGCGCAGGCTGTGAATGAATCTTACAATTTCTACACACAAAAACACATTCAACCAGAAAAACTAGTCTTTTTTTAATCAGCAATCGAACTGAGGAGGATAAAAGATGTCTGCGTGTGTATCTATTTGTTCGAGAGAGAGGGAGAGAGAGAGAGAGGTAAACCAGTGAAATTGCGGAGTTTGATGTTGGCCTGAGCGCGGTCGGCGTAGAGCTCGGCGTTCTTAGGGTCCATAGAGATAGCTTGAGAGTAGAGGTCAACGGCGAGTTCGAAGTGGTCGTCGATGAAGGCCTCTTTAGCCCTAGTTTCCGCATCCGACGCCATTCGATTGGTATGCTGGAACTGTGCAAGAACAGAGGAGAAGTCGACGGAGATCTTATCGAAACGAGAAGGAATGCTGGACTTGACTTGGAACTGATAAAAGATACGGAGTAGTAGATAATGGATACAGGAAACCACTGGGGAAAACAGATCAGTGCCCTCACAGCGACGTCCAAGTCCAACCCTGTGGTTTTATTAGTCCGGCCCGAAACAAAGTGGTACTCTATTAAAACTGATTTTTTTTCCTTTTCTTTTAGTCCGGCCCGGAACAAAGTGCCAAAGTGGTACTACTAAACGAGCCAAAAATTTGACCTCGAGCTTAACTTGAACCTTAACGAGTCGAACTTAGTTATTTACTAAACAAGTCTCCCTCAACGAGCCGAGTTTCTGTCGAACGAGCCGAGCTCGCGTGATGCTCGGTTTGTTTACAACCCTACTCGAGCATCTCCAACAGGAGATGTCAAATTGGTGATGTCAAAAATTTTTTGAATGCTTATGTGGCATCTTGACATTTCCAATTTGGCATCAAGTTCTCCCTCTCCAACTCTTGTGTCAAAAAAATAGAGCTCAAACTTAAAAGGGAAAAGAGAGAGAAAAAGAAAAAAAAGAAATCCTCAAACGGCGGAATTAAGAGATGTCAAAGCCACGTTAGCTTTGGCATGAGTGAAGACAGATGGGTTGGATTGAAAATTGATACCAAAAAATTACCGTTAACTTGTTCACCTCAGCTTTGACATCTCCCATTGGAGATGCTCTAATAATTTCTTTCTGAACATCAAGGTCAACTTGGAATGGTTAGGGTTTTTTCCCGTCAGGGTCTGGCCCCCAATTCATGTTCTCCACGTTCCTTCCATTACTATGGGTTCAAAACTAAGGATGTATGAGTTTCAACACAATGTGTGTGGGAAGGAGTGTTTGTGGCCGAGTAATCTCTCCCAGTTAATATCTTATTGTAAGATAGATCTTGCTTTGCTGTTACTTTTACGGTCCCTTTGGATGATGGAAAATGATGAAAAAAGAAAACAGAGCCCGAGCTTTTTGCGGTTTGTGCCGACATTTTTTTGGTTATACGTTCGTCTTCCTTTGAATTAAAAAGTGAAGTTTAGCAGTACAATTCACCAAAGAAAAGGAAAAGAAAATCATTTTCCCTTGCAAACCCTTTCCATTAGCAGGATTTTTCCACCAGTGTTCATGTTTTTCCCACTCTTCCATTTTCTTTTACTTCAATGTACCATAAAGACTGGATGTTTATCAAACTAACGTCCAACCCCCCCCCCCCCAAAAAAAAAAAAAAAAGCAGCTTAAGAAAAAGGATTAAGGGTGAGTTTGAAATTGCTGTGGATTGAAGGACCAAACAAGACTTTACCCATTTGCTATAACACCAGAAATTGGACAAACAGGACTGCCTGGTTCGAATTGACAATCACTGCCTGTTTGGAAGCCATTCTTTCAATGCAGAAGAAAAGTGGCTACAGGCCATTTTTAGAAGCTGAAATTGCCAGCCATTTCATAGAATAGGCCTATATCTTAAATTGGTAACAGACGAAGAAGCAAAACTCGCCTCTCTGTTGTGGCCTCAAATTCCAGAAAAAGAAGAGGGGCGAAAACAGAAGACGTAGAATATACCCTACATGCGAGCCATTTCAGTACAATTCCACAGACATGCACACCCACACACAGGAGCATGCATCAACAAGGCACTTCTTGCCTGCTAACATCAACTGGTGCTAATGAAATGTAAACAAAGCTTGCAAATAACATAAATTTTCAGTTAAAAAGGCATACCAACAGGAGATTATCAACTCGGTTGCTTTTCTGAATAATTATTTGGTCAGTTCAAGCTTTGATTCTGACAACAAAAGTCTGTTCACCTTCAGCAAACTCACATTTTGAAGTAACGAGCAAGAACCATTAAGAGGGCAAGGATACAGCTTCGATAGCTAAGATATCTATCTATGAAATCCAAAAAATGAGTTCCAGCGGCACAGTACTACTCCTTTGGTTGCGCATCCCCAGATGTTATTGCAGGTTCACCCTTTTTTGAGCTTGAAATAGCATCCTGCAATGTGCCGGAATTAACAGCATCCAACGTCTTGTAGAACTCCTCGGGAAGAGGCCCAGGTCGGTGTAGTGGAACATGCTTAGGAACTGGAGCATCATCCTCAATAACTTCACATTCATAATCATCAGGCACACCCCATGGATCCCACTCTGCAATCCAATAAGAAAAATTCCTACTGTTAAGATTTTTGAGAGGTTTCCGTAAAAAGGATAACCCTTAACTACCATACAGTTGTCGCATAAATATAGTATAACCCTTTGAAGTGTGGCATAATAATTTTGCGGTCTCATCGACAAGATAGAATTACTAACTGTTTGGTGAGAGTTCAATCACATGCAAGTTTTCAGTCCATCACAGTGTCCATCCTGTAGCTCAAATAGCTAATAAGACAAAGCAAGGTGCAAGCAAACTCTTAAAGAACCTTTCCCAGGAATTATAGTATTAAACACCAATTCATCTTCACCTCATAATAGTATCATTTGCCCATTAGGACAGCACAGCATGGAGAAATTCAAAACTATGGGACACACCAAACTACGAGACACTGGAAGGAGGCATGCCAACATTAAGACAGTATACATGTAGGACATTCCTAGAAGCCCTCAGCATCCCTTTTTCAGCTTAAGACTCCATCATCCACAATAAACAAAATTACCTCCGACAAAGAATCTTTATTGTCACAATTCCATGTTTGTATTATTGCTTTGCTGTGTTAGCGTGTCTAAACTATGTCTTAGCTATCTTTTGTGGAGTACTTACTTGTATGGGGCCAACTAGAGTGTTTAATCCCGATTAAAAAAAAAAACTAGAGTATTTAATTCGGGACCTGAAGTTCAATACAGAGGTCAAATTTTGAACAGGGCAACTGTGAACCTGATGAGCTTATGGTTATAAAGAAATGGAGCAAGCAGCAACTAACAAGGGTGTTAAATGACCAATTTGCAACACCCCAAATATTATCAATTATCAAGTACTTAAACAAGACGGGATGAATAGAATCTCTACCATAGAGTGAATTGCATGTTTCCACGACAGCAATACTACTTGCACAAGCTATTTGATCTGATATCTAGAAACAGCAACCCATTACCTCAACAGTATACCTTCGTCTTTATAGGATTTGGATACACAATTTCACTGCACTTAATTGCAGCTACACAACCACTAGGCCAATTGCCCCGAGGGCGGTTCTTGGAATACCATATCGCATAAAATATGTTGACACAATATAAAGAACTTCAAATGCCCCAGTTCCTCCGTACCGAACTCTCCCAATTCCCATGTACCCATGTGTTTTGAGCCGCTAGATTGTGCATTATAATTTCAGTGTTTTAAAAACTGTCATGTAATGTAACGGTTAAAATGTACGGAAACGGAGGTACAGAGAAAAACCGGTACAGAGGATTTGATCCCAAATGGTTTATTACGTGCAATGAAGATGAAGGTAGCAACAACAAAGAGCAAATACACAAATCACGCAAGAGGCACCTAAACAATTATTTGAAGGCAATGTGAAGCCACTCACGGTGACAAAGCAACCCTGCATTCCACAACAATAATTACATTGAACAAGAGATAAGATGAAAGCAAAACGGGTGTAAATGACTCTAAAATGGGTTAAAAACTGTTATGTCCTCGTCTCTCAAATTGGCCAGAACCTTTTTTGAGAAGCACATTGGTTCCAATTACACCTTACAACATGAATTTGACAACCTAATTTGACAACCTCAATTCCAGGAAATTCTTACAATTTGCATTCACCAACCCCAGTTTCAAACCCTCACATGGCATCTACCTCAAAAGGAAGACAATCATGCTAGCATGTATCATCTCAATCAGGTCATTACAGAATCTGATACCTCAGAAACATATAATCTAACACTGAATATTTTCTTTATCTGTCTCAGGATAGGTCATTTACCTAATGTGAAATTGGGAGTTACTCTTGACTCTTGGGCACTTAAATTGTGATGGAACTCAATTGCAAATCCACAGATCTCGAATAAACCTAATTCAAAACGAAATATTTCCATTCGCAAAAAATTAACAGGCTTTACCTTTTTTACTTGCACTTTCTTTTTCCCTACATTTCATCACTAATCAACGGAACACCAGATCTCAATTTTCGACACCAATGCACTCAAACAAGACAAAGCAAACAATTATCATAAACATGTATATAGATAGAGAGAGAGAGAGAGAGTTGAGATGTACGGACCGATCATCTTGTCGATGAGTTTGAGTTCGTCCTGGGCCTCTTCGATGAGCTCTTCGACCTGGCCACAGCCGAGGCGCTTCTCGATCGTCTCCCAGTCCTCTTCCTCCTGGCAGACCTTGAGGCGGTGGCGGGTGAAGCTCTCCACGGCCTTCCGGTAACCCTCGTCTTCAGGCACGGCCTCGATCTCCTTTAGGGTTTTGGCGTACAGTTTGATCAGCACCTCCCTCGCGTTGGGGACCACCTCTAAACCGACGATCCCCGTCGTCTCCTTCACCTTGGCCATCAACGGCCTCGCCACCATTCTTAGAAACATCTCCTCTCTCTCTCTCTCTCTCTCTCTCTCTCTCCCTCAGTTGCTCAGGCTCTCAGAGAGGAGACCATTCCGGGGGTCTAGCTTAAAGTTTGTAGTCTGTCTGTTACCCAATCGCAACCCATCAGTCTGACTCTGTTTGGGCTCGTTTGGTAGGAGTAATATTCAGCGTTTTTCCTTCTTTAAGCCAAAAACAAAAACATTATTTGGTGCACACATATGTTTTCAAGCACCGAAAAAAATTGTTCTAGGAAGAAAAAAGTTCGGGTACAAGAACGTGACGGTAGAAATTACCCGATAGATTCAACGGGAGTAGGCGGTGGTGATTCGAGAGTCATTGAAAGTGCTTGTCGATAGTCGAAGGAGCATGTGGCTGGAGGGTTGCTTAAAATAAGAGTCGTAGGCCGGGTACTAGTGCCTGATAAGTGAGCCTGCTTCTTGTTAGCCTTGCAATCGTTCATCAACTTCAAGCCAAAGGTGTCGAGGGAAAGGCTAATACACATTTGTAATTCGCATTTGAATTTTATTTTTCCTATCATTTTTCGTTCTTACCAAATTGCGATGACATATCCTCTATCATTTCTCAGTCTTCTGAAATTATAAAAATAACGCTGATAAGTTCTTCTGTCGAGCACCACACTAGTGCGGTTGATTTATTATTCTTCACTCTTAAGGATCTCGAGTTCGAGCTCTCATACAGGAGGTGCTCGGTATCCTTATCGAATGTATATATATCCCAATTTGCTCGTGGTCGAAATCCAAACTGGCATGGGCACACTTGGACTGGGCCGTGTATGCATCGGCCACAATTGGACTGGATCGTTCCATTGCAGGAGATACAGATACTTCACAATTCACATTCCTTGGTATCCTTTTAATTTGAGTTATTTTCACTTTCTCCCCAAATGGTACTACTACGGAAATTTGGCCAGCTTTAGATTATTTCATTTTGATCCATCAGTTTTATTGAACTTTCATAAACGTTGCCTAATTGTCAAGGACTAAATCGGAACGTACTACAAGGACTAAATCGGGAAAAGAAAAGAATTAGGACCAAACTAAAAGTATAGGTTATACTACTATACCCAATGCAAATGATCTAAATGTCTAGAGTAATTTATGCTGTGTTTGGTTTGTATTTTGAAATTTTTTTTTGAAAAATAGTAGGGGTAATAAATGGAGAAAGATAGAAAGAAAAATATTGGAAGTAGGAAAAATCTAGAAAATTTTTTTTGAAAAATGCTTTTTGAAAAGCAAAAAGAACAAGGCATTAGGCCTCAAAATAGAAAGCAACATGTGAAATAAATTCTATCAATACCCGGATTTACAAAACTAGGGGCGGGGATAATACTCTTTATGCGGTTATCTTCGACTAGGTATTTTTATACACCATGAGTTGGAGGAAGAGAAACAAACAAAAAGAGCCGTGTTTTCTTTACTCATCGGTATCTCCGTCTTTAACCTGATACGCGATGAAACAAAAGGGAGAGAGAGAGAGAGAGAGAGAGAGAGAGAGAGAGAGAGAGAGAGAGAGAGAGAGAGAGAGAAAAAGAGAGAGAGGAGCCTTGTGATGTTTTCAATGAATAAGGTAGTATATACTTGATTATTCCATTTCTTAGCACCATTTCTTACGGTTTCCGTTGGTTAAATTGAAATCTCATGTTTTGTATATTAGATGCACAATCATTTATTTCGATGTTTGTTGTCATTTTTTTTTTGATCTAATGTCATACTCATAATTTTCATGGAATCTTTCATGCCATTCAAGTGAAAGTTTACCCAAATATTTGATGGTATGGCTGATATTTATCTATTTCTAACATTCAAATTTCATCTTTCCGATTCCCCTAGTTACTTTTGCGACGATCATATCTCTTTCCATATGAATGGCCTACAAATGGTATCATGAAAAGATTATCAACATGATGTATCGAAGTAGTCGCTATACGATGTATCAGGTACGATTTGAATCTCCCATTTCTTTCTTGTTTCTCAATAATCAATTTGAAAACTTAGGATTCTAGAGTAGATATACTTGGTATAACCTCATCGTCGTCATCGATCTAATGCCGATTTCAAAGCATTATACCCTTTGTGATTTTTTCTTTCTTTGTATTTCCTATTCAAGGCCCACAAAGATTTTTTTAGATATGGTATATGTAGGTCTCTTTACGGTTCAGATCACATGATATTTAAGCCCGCCCATTATTTTCTGTGTGCAATACATGCCAACTTCATAACTAGCTACATATGAAGTCTATTATATACGGAGGTATTCAGAAACTAAAATTCTTATTTTTCTCATGACTTAATTCATTTACTTTTTCTTGTACTCTATTCTTCTTCTTCTTCCTTTTAAAATCTTCCTTCACAATTCCTATCAAATCAGATTATTAATGACTGTGTAAATTAACCCCGTAAAACATCCATGCACTGTTTTTGTTTATTCACGACTCCATTTACAAAGTTATGAATTATGATTAGTCTGATAACAGATAATTAATTAAGTATGCGAATAGTTCGCTTTGTGCTCACAACGCGGAAATTTTGTTTTTTATTAAGTATAGCCAAGATCATCAATCTCTCTGAGTATGATATATTAGCCACAACCGATTTGGCTTGAACTTGATAGTATTATAATGGCATGTCATTAATTAGATAGATTAATTTGGTGTTTGCCTCTTGGATCAATGGGGCCGGGTTTGCCTTTTAATACTATCGTTCGTCCAGAAGGTAAAAATTAAAAAGTAAAATCATGATCAAAAGATTAAAAATTGATATTTGTATACTTTTCTGGTTCGTTTCTGCCATGATTGTTCGTTTTTTGTTTTTTCAATTTTTTTTGATGTCCAATTGATATTGTATACTTTTCCGGTTCCTCCCATTAAGACTAAAAATTTAAAATATTATGCCCCATTCCGCTAAGGTTCTTATTTTCCACTTAACGAGACAGATTATTCTCTCACAATACATCACTTTTAATTCGAAAAATAATTACTTATTTTTCTTAGCGGAACGAGGCTTTAATACAAAAAACTACTCACTTGTCTAAAAAAAATAAGTAATTTAGCTATGTAACTATGATTGCAAGAAAACTCCACGCAAAATGATTTTTTAAGAGGGGTTGCTGAATATCAATATCTATTTATGAGATAGTACAATTTACTTAAATCAAGTGGTATGATACCCATTACCCAATAAAATATATTTGACCTATGTGGATCGATAAATAAAAAATGTTTGACTACCCCACAGAAAACCGACAACTTTCATGTACCGATTTGGAGCATCCTATTGCACATAATAAAGGTAGTAAAAGGTAAAAACAAAAAAAAGGGATTAATTAAATGCATTTCGACTATATATTTCTACGATGCCATTCATCAAAAAATAAAAAATCTTTCACAATATCAACCGTCGTTTTATGAGTTAATAGAAGTCGCTGTTACTTATGTAGTAGGAGTATTATTTTCTTCAATATTAAATAGACTCATTGGATGTTACACTTTTGAGGGAAAATTCTAACACTGCCGACATATTGGTTAGTCAAAAGTGTAAGGTGGGGTGTGTACAAGTGTTCATTACAAGTGTGGATTGCGATATAAGTTACGTCCGAGGATGCCAAATATTTCAACTCCGTAGCTAACTATGTGGTGGCATCACTTCCTTGTACTACTGACTCGACGACTTTTTCATGCGTGCATGCGCATGCAAGACACGTCTATAAATTCAATATATCTCTAAAGATCTTTAAAAGTAGTATTTATTATGTAGATCATGGTAGATTGTGAAGATCACATAAAATCTTATCCCAATTGTACCTTTTCTTAACTACTTTTGTCTTATGGATGCGTTCCATATTATAATGTGTCTTTTTCGAAGTTTGATCTATCTGTTTGATCAGACGAAGCACCAAAAGTCAAATGTATTACCTCAGCTATTGCAAATTGTCCTGAAATGGTGAAGATGGGATAGCTAATTCAAAAATGAAAAACAGTTGCTGATATTGTCTGTGCAAAATGAAATTAATTAAAGGCAAAAGAAAAAGAAAAAGAAAAAAAAAGGACCGAAAAAAAAAAAAAGGTCAAAAGGTGGTGGAGAGGGAAGAGATTCTTCCTACAATATCCTCTGCGTTCCACTTGGCGCACAAAGATGAAAAAGTGGACTCGAGAAAAAAACTAGTCCAACTTTAGCGGCTACTCAACAACCACCGCCGGCGGCGGCGGAGAAGTTCCACGGAGATAGCGAATTATCGCGAGTCTGAAACCGAGTCGAACCCGAATTAGCTCTTCTGAGTTCTTCAAACCCTTTGAGTATATCTTCACTCATAACCGTATTCGGTATCAAAACAACCTCGTCGCACTCCGTTTCCCCCATCTCATCGTCTAAAATCTCTATAGTATCGGTTAGGGAAATCTCGGGAGGCGCGGCACTACTTTCGCCTTCGATCAACGGGGTGGAGGGAGAAAGACTCGAGGCGGAGACGGGCGACGAGGAGGAGCAGGGAGGGTTGGGTACGGTGCCCGCGGCAGAGGGCGGTTCGGACGAGGCTCCGGCGGCAGGGGGTCTTGAAGAGAACTTGGCGCGGGTGGTTCCGGCCAGGGAATTGCGGTGCGTTGGGCGGGGGTGGGTGTGCTCGCCGGAGTAGGAGACGACGTAGATGTCGGGATCGGAGGGGCTTTTCTCCACTTGCTTCCTCGCGCCGCAACCTTTGGAGGTGCTGCATCTGTAGTAGTTCCTGCAGCGCCCATTCCAGCCATTAAATTCAACCAAGTCCATAACCATGGAGTTTTTACAGTGAAAGTAAATGGAATAATTACGCTTCGCACCTTTGCATTTGACTATGATTCTTATTGTCACATTCTTTTTGTACTTCGCGCACCTCTGCGTTTGATTATGATTCTTATTGTGACATTCTTTTTTGTAATCTCTTGCCCTATTACTAGGATTGATATGAGAGGTTACATGTTGCAACGGTAGCAAAAGTAAACGATATTCGAATTCATACATTGTGCCTGAAAGAGAGTCTCGATCCCTAGGTTAATCTCTTAGTGATCACATTCAATTGTCTCTTGCAGTATTTTCTTTGATCTAATATTGCGACATTTGGTCAATTACATTCTAAGTCAAATTTAGAATTATCGATCGACGTGAGATATTTTTGTGCGCCATTAACACTCATTCGTTGTTGCCATAAATTATTTTGGTCCAATCACTTTAATTATCGTCCCGCTACCCATCATGTAATTATTCTCCTAAGCAATGAAAATAGGTGGAGCACATGTGCAAATTGCTGTCTGCTTTATTTTTTCAATAACTCGAGATATTTGAATCGGTTTACGCAGAATTTGATATGACTAACCCCCGGGAGTCACTTCAAAACGCCACACAGAGGTAGAGGTAGCTTTGCATCATGAGTCACTGACTTAAAAGTGTTAACGATATCACTACTTAAAGTGGAAAGGCAAAAAGTGAGGTTTTGGTAAAAGTAAGGTGCCACAAGTGCAATTAACCCAAAAGAGTAGAAAACAAGTAAAGTACGAGACCGTGGAAAGTGCTTGCGAAAACTCCCGGGTAAAAAAAATACCTCGGGTACGGCGAACCTTTGATCGGTTTCTGACCGTACTTCCGCCACGCCCACGAATCTCCCAGCACTTCCTCGTGGCTCATCTGACTCACCGACTTCGACTGTTGATTCTTCCTGCAAACAAAAGAACGATCGAATAAATTACGCAATCTAATCGGAATTGGAATATATCCTTTTCTTTTGCATTCTAATTTCTAAGTTTAATACTTGTGAGAATTGTGCCGCGTAATCATAGACCGTGAAAAAATGAATTTCATTTTTGGCTCCGAAATTTGTAAAGGTGCACGTAAGATTATCCGAGCATCTGTTTATAGGGAAAAAAAAAACTGAATTTCATGTTACATTTGTGAAAAAATGTGGTTTGAACATCAATTCCCGGAAAGGAAAAACTTGGAATTAATCGGACCTTCTTCGAGATCGAACGGTGGCCGGTAAAGCGAGAGAAGAACCGGCGCGAGAGTTCTTGATTATCTGAGGAGTTATTAGTTGTTGCACTTGCACCATCGTTTGTGGTGGTGGTGGCGGCGGCGGTGGTGGTAGTGATTGCGCCTCTTGTTGGGTTGGGGAAATTGAGGAAGTACAGGGGTTGTTTGGCCGTGGCTTCAGGAAATTAAAACTCCGGTAAATTTCTTCCAAACCTTCGCATTCGAAATCCGAGTTATCCCCGAAACCCGGATAGTGAAACGGGGTGTCGTCGTCGTTGGCAAAGGTGAGAGAAGCCAAATCCGATAACGGGTCCTCAACGTTGTTGGTTTGGCAGTTAACGGTGACGGTCGCGGAGGAGGATGCGGCGGCGGTGGTGCAGCCGCTCACCACCGCATGCAAATCCCACCCGTCGGCCATTAATTAAACAAACGGGGGCCTCGAAACTCGTGATTGGTAATCCCACACACCGTTTTCAGTCCCCGTTAATGACTCAATCACATGCGTACCTGCGTCTGCTCCTGTTTCACCTGCGTGCGCATGTTGGGTGGAGAGAGATGGAGGGGAAGAGAGAGAAAAGACGCTGACTTTGGGGTTTCAGAGGGAGGGAGGGAGAGAGAGAAGTGGAGCACTGACCAGGAATTGTTTATTACGGAGTATTTAATACTGAAGGAAAGTGGTAGTAGTGTTTGGTTTGTCTTCTCAAAAAGAGTTTCCTTTTTTTTTTTTCCTTTAGAAACAAATGGTGTTTGGTCAATTTATGTGCGTTTTAACTTTTGTTTTATTTGGACAACAAAAAATCGTTCACACGAGAATTAAGGAGGTTTTTTTTTTTTTTTTTATCATTCGTTAATCTTAATCTACTCGATCCTAAGGAATTTGGGAAGATGAATGGGTGCTTACGAAAATCAAATCTTACCTATGTGTATGACAGTACAAGGAAGGCACCAACCGTATTACATCTCACTTGCAGAATTTAAGAGTTTGCACAAGATTTTTCTCTTACAACCTTTTTTATTTTTATTTTTTGATCCGCTTTCTCTTACAACTTGGTCCGAAGAAATTGCTTAAAATTTTGAACTCAGAAAGTGCAACTTGAGCTACACAAAGGGTACTTCACAAGAAGAGTTGCTTTTACTCTTCTCTCTCTCTCTCTCTAGAAAGCAGCTTTTTGCTTTTCCATTGACTTGCGAAAATGTCAAAAGGGTGGCCAATGTGTATGCAATGTGCCTATGTGGATGTATAATGCGCTGGCTGCCGCATCTATGCTATGGTTCCAACGTCTTAAGACGGAGGATTCCCACGCGCATAGTCCCCCGCGTCCCCAACACTAGCTTATTGCAGTAGTAGGAGTATTGCCTTTGTTTTTAATTTCTTCCCAAGTTGCTTAGGCTCCGTTCCGGAAACCTTCTTAAAAAATACTCCGTAAGTACTTATTTCCTCTACTTCTCATTCAAAAATAATCCAGCCTTCTTATTTTTCCCAAATAAAAAGTTCCTTCCACATTTTCAAACTCAAATATAACATAAATGAAAAAAAAAAAAAATTTTTTTGCACCGTATTAAAGATCTCAATGAGATCTATCAAATAAGATCCATAGTGGTAGGAAAATTATTTGCGTAAACACATGATTTTTGAGTTTAAAGTTGCCGTATACAAAAAAGAGGACTGTTGGTATGAGAATGAGGGCCAGCGGACAACCGATCCGAGCAGTCCAAAAATTCTATAAAAAAAAACCAAGGGGGCCCTACGCGGGAATCAACGGCATCCGAGGTGTGTAGGGTGCTTGATCCGAGCACCCTACACACCTCGGATGCCGTTGATTCCCGAGTAGGGCCCCCTTGGGTTTTTTTTTTTAGAATTTTTGGACGGCTCGGATCGGCCGTCCGGTGGCCGGAGACGGCCCGGTGCGGCTACCGGTACAATTTCCGTCCACCGGCCCTCATGGAACCTATATAAATTCTTCCAAGCCTTCTTATTTTTCAGGAACACCCTTGGACGAAAAATAAGAACTTATTCCATTTCTGGAACACAGCCTTACTCTATCTATCTATATATGATTTTGTCTACTGCTCCCTCCGTCCCAAAAAGGATGACAAATTTTGAAATTCGTGTCATTTTTCATCGCTTATATCTTTCAATCTATTATATTTTTCACGAGTTTGAGAACTTTGTATAATAGAACTAATCGAGAACTATTAAACAAGATCCATATTGAATATTTTTTGAAATCTATATTAAAAGATATAAGGAATTGAAATTGGCACGGATATCAAAAATTGACATCCAATTTGGGACGGAGGGAGTACTATTTTGTAATCATAGGATCAAGTGTTCAGATTTAAATCATTAACGGTTGGTTCTCCTCACCATCCAATTCATTTATGACAGTTTATCGTATTGGTTTGGATTGTGTTTGTGTCCATTTTTATCTTGTGATCTTAAAGCGCCCTTGGTTCTAGTCTTTTAGGTTTGTAAAATAATGTAGACCACTTAATCTTACTTTCGTCAATGTTTCCCAAATTTGACATTCACACGTATCACGTGTTCTCGATCTCTATAAAAATTAATGCATCAATTCTATATATATATATATATATACAGAAATCCAATTTCTTTATTTTTTAAAAAAAATAAAAAATTCAAGTTGTCCTCTTATCAACTCTTCATATAGAGAATTGGATACGAATTTGTTAAAATAGACCACGTTAATTAACCGTGCAATTGGTTCTTTAGGAACTAATTCTTTTTCTTTTCATCGATCCCTAATCTACTCTAAACTAAGGGGAAGGGATGGGCTAGTGGGGCTCAAAACCACCACTTCGATCATGAATTGAGTATGAGCTCCATTATCAACTGGGCTACCACCCATGTTCTTTAGGAACTAATTTAGGTGCGCATAAACCGATTCAGATACCCTAAAATATGAAAGAAAACCAATCAATTAAGTTATGCTATCCAATTTTTTTTCCCAAAAAAAAACATTTTAAATTTCATGATATTTGTATAGAATTATTTGTGGGGAGGCTGGCTATAGCCGTCAACGCAGTGGAGTGGGCGTGTGGGTCATTTAGCTCTGGTAGGGGCCCATGAAATAAAGAGAAGGTGTTTTCTTTCTCCCTCATCTCCATATCTCTCTCTGTTTTTCTTTCCAATTCTCATCTCTATATCTCTAAGAATTCAATGCAAAAGCTAAAGCTGCTCCTTCGCACGCTGCAGTGCTACGGTATCAATATGGCCGTTGCGGTGCGGTGGACGGGTGGTTGTTAATTGGAGGCATATACTCCAAACCTAGAAAAATTACCAAGTGCTCCTCAAGCACCGCCATGGGCGGACACAAGGGGTGCTACGGGGTGCTTGGGCCCCTACACAACTCCAAATATTTCCACTAATTATACTAGTTTTTGAGGTTAGTTTCGAAAAAAGTTCTATAGGATCGCCCCAGCAAATCTCTCTCGAGGAAAAAAAAAAAGTTAATAAAGTTTCTATATACTATGTGTGAAAAAACCTCCTATAATTTCAAATTATCAAACGTTTTTTTGGTTGTAGATACGATATTGAATAGCGGTTACATATACACACATGCTTTCGTCTCATTCTCATAACTAGGTAGTTGCAAAATATTTGGATTACTATTTTTTTTTGTTACTAATGTAGAAATACATGAGCTTGTTCGTTTTGAGTTTTGGGATTTTAGATTCTCTCCCAGCGCACGGTCTCCAATAAATTCTCTCTCAATCGTTACTCTCATTTCTCTCTCTATCTCTCTCCACTCAAAATCCAAAATCCAAAAATCAAAACGAACAAGCCCCCATACGATTCGTGCCTCTGCTGAGTACAAATTTTGCGTCGGGTGCCACTGAGCTGCCCCGCAATATCTCACAGCAATTTCCAGCCTCACATGTAAGCATCACTACAAAGTTTTTGTGGCTTTTCACACCAAAAGAATGACGAGGATGGTCTCAAAACACAGCATTTCGATAAGGAGCATTATTACTGAGTGCAGCAATACTTCACTTTTACAGGCAACCCAAGTCCCAACAACCCTGTATGATATGATGGACCAATAACAGCCGTACGATGGAAGAACGAGCCTGTTTATCCCGATTTGGTGGGTCCACCACGCCACATTCAAGGGCGTTTAAAGGAAGGAAGAGTATTTCCTAATTCCTACTACTACTACTACAGTTACGTTGTTCCCACGATTGGGGTCACGAAGAATTTGTGGGGGTTAATTAATTACTCTAAATTAGAATTGTGTTTCCTTTAGGGGTGAGCATTTCTAACGGTGGTAGTGGATTTATAGTTGTCTACGGAGCTAATTGCGGGTGATCAAAAGTTTTTAGACGGTTCGGATATTGTTGAAATTTTTCCGGAGAAAAGTTAACAACACTTTTGTATAGTTGCAACTGATGCTGCTGTAAAAAAGTTGTTTCCCTCTTTTCTGTTAATTACTTTGTGGTGAAATGCATAGTAACCTTCTCACCGGTCACCACTAGAAGTAGAACTAGCTCTTTATGGGGAGAGGGAATCCTGTCCGCACTGGATCACCGAAGCGAAATGGGAGGTTTGCCACATAAGACACTTCTTTTGCACGCGCGCTCTCTGTCTCTCTCTGTTTTTTTCTCTTTATCTTTTTCGATCAGTAATGGAGGTTGACAATAGAATGAATTATACTTTGAAGTTTGAACACAAACATCCCAACACAAGGCGTCTAATGCATGTTTCTCCTTTATAGTGCATTCCTGACTTCTTAGGAGTCTAAAACGGAAATTAAAGATCGAGTCTTTTTTATTAGACTATTATATAAGATATGGGACCCCTAAAATTTGAGTACTTTTTTAGAGCGTAAACCGACCGTCACTTCGGCTTTAGCCCAGAACCGGCTCTATGCGTTCGCATGACTTGCGTGCATCAAACGTATCCAAATCATATTTGTGTTCAAGTTTTTCGATACAGATCTTGTTTTTTCCTGATCGTCAACAGTTGCCTGGATGACGTGACAAGCTAGGCAAAACCGAAGTTACTGTCAGCACTATATATAAATGACTTTGCCACTTTCTAGTAGCAATTTTGACTTACGGTTGGAGTACCAACTTTTACAAATTAGTGACTCATGAGTGCACTTGCTCCGAAGAAACCATATATGCACGCTAGCTCACAAATACGAAGGAAATGTTAAAAAAGAAACGTTTCTTCAAGTGATCCATTGGAGGGTGACTTGGATTCATCCACTGTGCCAAGAGAGGTGTGAAAGAGAAAGAAGATGAATTTAACGGCGGCCTTTTTGGTTCCATTAATTTCCCCCCCCTTTTTTTTTTGGCGATATGGAGCGCATGCATGAGCTTATATTGTTTCGAAGATTATGATGACATACAGGAAAAGGTATCGAGAGAGAGAGAGAGAGAGAGAGAGAGAGAGATAAGAAGCATTAAGGAGTACTAAGGACCACCACTATACTACTTCGAGTAAACCTACAACGTTTTCCATTTGCAATATTTGGTTCCATTTGCAACATTTGGTTCCTCAAACTCTCTCTCTCTCTCTCTCTCTCTCTCTCTCTCTCTCTCTCTCTCTCGATGTCTGATTGATTAGTTCCTCAAAGTACTCCTTTTTTCTAAACACACACACTCTCTCTCTCTCCCTCCATTTTCTAGTTCATATTACTCCCTCCGTCCCAAAATCTTTGGTCTTTTTCGATATTCGCACCGTACTTTAAACTCTTATTTCTCTCAATTTATGATATTTTTCATAATTTTGAATTATAGATCTAATCGAGAACTACAAAACAAGATCAATATTGCATATTTTTTGAGATTTATATTGGAAGATATAAGAAGGTGGTGGCCTAGCCCAAGTAGAAGGGTATTATTCCCTTGCCCCACGCTCATCCAGGGTTCCAACCCTGCCCCCTCTCCCAACCCCCAATAGTGTAATGTAGTGTAGGAATTAACGAGTGACAAAAAAAAATTTATCGAAAGATATAAAAGTTTATAGAACAACACAAATATAAAAAAAAAAATTCAAAGATTTTGGGACGGAGAGAGTATATAGATTGTAATCAAGATTGGGTCATTATAGTAGGCTAAGACGAGTACTTTTGGCCTAGCTCCTATTCATATAGGTTAGCTAGCTAGATGGGATTAGACAAATAGATGAGAGAGAGAGAGATGTAGAGGTGGGTTTGGCAACACATTGAGGTTACAGGAAATGAGTGGGAATTGAGGGGGATCGAGTATCATGGGTTTGGCAGGAGGACATGTTACTGACGGATAGGGATGTATAGATAGATACTGTAGTTAGATACATGCATATGTAGCCTTTATGAAAAAGAAACATTATGGATCGATCGATTGCAACCTATACCTATTAAGCTTAAACTCATCCCCTCCCTCCCACTTCTACCTTTTTGCACTTTTTGTCCAAACAACCAACCTTCAAATCTTCTCTTTTCCACCCCATATCTGCTTAATTCTGTTTAGAGAGAGAGAGAGAGAGAGAGAGATCAGTCCCCGCCCACCACTTTCTAGAGTGGGGGAGAAAGTGCCACACACTATGAGGTCTAGGGAGTGTATATCATGTGTACGTATTATCACCATTACCACGAATGTCACATGCCACACACTATCAGGGTTTCTACTCAAGTAGAGGCCGACTCGAAATTGACTGTCCTGTTGAGCACTGATTGACATTTTTTTTTCCCTCCTCGGCAGAAGTCAGTATTGTTGGTTGAAGTTACATATCGAGGTATGACCTCCATTCAAATGCACGAGAGTACATGGTACCTACCACTGAACTACCACTTCACCTGCACTGGTCAAGTCTAGTACTAGCTATTTGTCTCCATATTAGTATTTGTTATAATTTCACGCTATTTGTCAATCTCTATACATCATGAAGTTTCTTGATCTACTGTTATTCTTGCCTTCTTGGCCTTTCTTAGTAGTTGTACTAGTAAGAAAGTAAGAAGTGGGTTCCTTTTTTAGCCTTTGTTTGTGCCTCATTTCATCACAGCATACATCCATGTGTAGGGGGACCTTAATTGATAGATATAGTTCCCTTGGCCAATAACCTTATTGTCTTCTCATTTCAACGAATGCTACATCCTCAAGAGTCATTTCTCCGATGGAAACCCCAAAGTCAAACACCACTAAGCAATTGGGACAATTACTACATGGAAAAGATAGAGTACTACTCCAGTCAAATAATACAATGATGATCATTCACCATGAACTCCATTTGGAATCGGCCTAAAATGCTTTAAACCACAATGATGTTAGATTGTGGGCACAAGGCCTTTGTCAACATCAACTGCAAATAAACCTCCTTTTTATGCTCTTTTTAGAATAAAATTTTTTTTTGAATAAAGCCTCACGAGTCACGACTACAACAATCCTAAAATTGAGGGTTAGGTTAGGTTTGGTTTACTCAGTCGACGAATCGAGCCGAATATTAATGTCAAGTTTAGATTTGGCTCATTTCGTAAACAAGCCTAAAATTGAGGCTCGGGTTCGGTTCGTTTAGCAGATGAATCGACCTCGAACGAACCTCTACTGAATCGAGTTTTGAACAATTCACGAACGATTCAATTCATTTGCAACCCTACTTAGGACTACTAGGAGCCTTCACGCAGAATAAAACTCGAATACCTATAAAATTTTACACCTTACGAATTCTGAAACAGCTCTTACCGATATCGGATTGAGCTAATTTTTTTCAAGAACCCATGACAAAACATTTTAAAAATGACTTACGGTTTGATTATCTTTGTAGGACCCTTAATGATCCCACAAAAAAAAAAATCAATGATTGTGACCATGGTGATACTCCATTTAAAGGGCAAAATGTGCAAGTCTAGCTACTCTCCAATCTATTTGGAGAAAACTTCAACCCGACTTTTTTTCCCGAGCCCAATTCAATAATTGTGACCATTTATTTTTTTGAACACATCGAGAGTCACATCGCGTTTGATATGATTTTCAACGCATTTATATTGCAAGAAATCGTTGAAATGGGTTTCGATATATTGTTGCAATCTTATTTTTTTGCAAAATAAATGTGTTCCAGATGGCAAAATCATACTATCTAATGATATCCAATAAACTTAATTTTCGGTCTGCTTTATGCTTCTAAGGATAGATAGAAAAGGTTGGAGAGGAACGGAGCTAGGGGTCTCACCCCAACATTCATTATCCCCTGCCCGACGCCATACTCGGTAGCCGTAGCTTTGGGCGGTTTAATGAACCAAACAAAATGACGATTTTGATCATTGATATGAGCCAGGAAACAATCCTTTTCGGGCTGAAATTGTCAGGAGCTGGACTCCAAACCTAGATGTCGAAATTACAAGCCACCTGTGCAACATCAGCTCAACCACTCGCAACATTTGACAAAACACACTGTCAGTGCTTCCACAACCAAGTCATTCTACATTACCATGTTTATTTACATCTCCAATTTACAAGATTGATTAGTAGTACATATTTCCACTCCTAGGGGGTTGCTGCGTTGGTTGCCCCTCCCGCCCTTTTGGTTATCAAAAAAAATTCGTACATATTTCCACCCTAGCTCCGGAACAAGGAAACGTTCGTGATAACAAGACTCCTTAGTTAACTGTAAGAAACCATCGTCCAAACCCAGGCGAACCTTTTTTTGGTACACCATCCAGATTTGCCACAAAGAGCGGATCCCTATCCTCGCATTTGGATTCAGTACTTGCGGCACTAACTGCGCTTCCCCTCTCTGTATGTTCCAACTCTCTCGTCAAATCTGCTACTATCTCTTTCAAATTGGATTTGCTCACTTCGCCTGCCGCTGCCGCAACTCCAACCATTGTTATCCTTGGAAGCAAAGGGCTCTGCTGCAGTTCTTGTCTCGTGGGTCGGCCGGTTTCAGCTTCCACTCTGCAAGCAAGGGGGTAGGTTGTAATTAGCACAAAAACAGAGTGAGCTCGAAGAATGCACGTTGGAGCAGGGGTCTCTTTTTGTCTGGCCGTATCTGTTATGATCGCTCCACTCTGTTGATTGGTGTAGTCCCATACAACTTTTGTTCTATCGATGTGAATTAAAAGATTTAGCAAGGGTAAGGTGAATCAGATTCTTAATTCCACCAGTTTCATGCTTAGAGTGTTCTATCGATGTGAAATTGTGAATTAAAAGATTTAGCAAGGGTAAGGTGAATCAGATTCTTAATTCCACCAGTTTCATGCTTAGAGTCTACACAGCCAAGCCCGGATAAAGGAGAAGGGAGAGCGTTAGGTAAAACGAAAAAACCAGCTAGCACATAATGACCACGTTAGACAATTATGACATGAATTCAAGTATGAATATGACTTATTTTTTAAATATCACAGAACGCGATGCTAGATGACCAAAATTGATTGGGACTTGGGCTTTATTTGGTTCAGTTTATGGGTAACTAAGATTCTTTGGTTTATTTTTATCGAACAGAAAGATTCTTTGATGTATGATAGATAGCAGTTTATGGGTCCCAAAGAAAATGACAGAGTGGCGAGGGAAAAAATAAAGATGTAAGGGGAAAAACAAAGATGTAAGGGCTGGGAAAAAAATACCATGGGGTTCAAGTATTTTGGACATCTCGTATATTTAAACTCTATTTTTGTCATAGTGAATTCACTTTTCTGTCGACGAAGGCAATTCGGACAGGACCACGCAAACTAGGTGTTCACCCTTTTGTGTGTGCATATTTATTATATTGGGTGCTTCCGCGTTCAGATGAGATTCTGGTAATAATCTCCATAGTACAATACAAAGAAGCACAGAAGCACCTCTTATCTGATTGATTATGGCGCGGTTGGTTTGAAAATGGATGCCTACACCAATCTCCGAAGGGAAATCTGGAACTCAATCTCTGTCCTTGCTTAGCTTGGACACTATCCTTCAATGTTAGCTCTGAAGTACCATGGTGCTGAAGGCATTTACTGTTTCGTAATTCAGAATTGGTTACAGAGCCGGATGACTCCAATGCCCTCAGCAAGGAAGCTGCAGTCCTGCACCAAATGAAGACAATCTGAATTCAAAAGAAGGAAAAAAAAATGCCCTACAAGAAATCGTGATATGGCTCTACAGATTCAAGGAATCGGAGCCACCAAGAACAAACTCAGAAGAGGAATTTTATAGCTTCTATTTTTCCTTTACTGAAATTCAATTCAACGGAAACAGAACCTTAACAAAGGAGCAACTCGAGGACATTCCCCGGGAACAACAAACAAAACACTAGCAAACCACTCTTAAAAAAGGCAAGCAGCGACTTAAACAAGAAGAGCAACCACAGTCAGTTGTTTTATGGTGATTATTCATAAATCAATTCACCCCAACAATTAAGAGAGCCATTTTTCCTTGCGTTTTAGCCGCTCTATTCTTCCACCTTCCTGTTGCTACAAATGCGGCCCACATTGATGGAGAGTCTGCACACGTTCTTAGTCTGAGAGTTCGCATGAAAAATAGTTCAAGTCAAAGTCAAATTTGAATGCGACAGAACTAGGGCACCATTGTCTTCATGTTCTTCGTCTCATCAATCTGAAAACCCTAACCTTGTCTTCATCATCTTCCATCTCCCTTCATTCCCACCACCCGGTATTCGCACCCGAACCCTTGCTTACCCATAATACCCCCGCCCATGGTCTCAAAATCACAGAACCGGGACACCTATTGCCTCCTACCTAAAGCCTAAAACAACTATGCATCGCCACCATTAGGGACAACAAAAAGTTATTTCAACAGTTATTTTTCCCACTTAATACTCTATTCTCAAAACCAGATATGGTTCCACGTACGCACAGTGCATGCATGTAGATAGAATCATTGATTGGTTGGTTGTTTTGAGGGAGAAAGGGGGCAATGAAGGTGGCCCACAGTGAAGAATGCTTATGAAACGTCAGCTCCATAAATTGTGAACCATGGAAGAAATTTGAGGATACATATTTCCATTATATATCTAATCAATCATTTAACATGTATGTGCTGAAAAATAGGTTTGATTGGTTAACATATATAATGACATTTAAACTAAGAGGATCTAGGTTAATGAGTTGTTAAATTAATAATTGTTAATATAACGAAGGAAAGACAGAGTGGAGATATGAGATGAAAGAGAAGGGAAAGAAAAAGAAAAGAGGAAGGAGTGCGTGTTAAGCTCATTTTACATTTATCATTAAAGGAGTAGCATTGAAATAAAGTTCCAAAACCTCAACGTGTTCCAAGGCCAAACCTCTTGGGGTGAATTAAGTGTAGTAGAATTTGCCACTAATTGTTTATACTTACTTTTAAACTCTGCCGTTTCATAAAGCAATTAAACAAAAAGGACTCATCAGGTGATTGAATATATAATTCTCTCATACTATCAAGCTTGAGAGATGGGAGGGCTAGTGGAATGAAGTTCTTCCATTACAGTAAAGGAAACCAAATCCTGGGCAGGTTTACTGTCAAGGAAGTACATCAAACAACTGAAAATAAGGGAAACAGGGACTAGCATGGGGTACCTTTCTTCAAATGAATCTACAATATAAGGGAATTTCGGCTGAATTCCAGTGGCTTTGCGTAACCACCTGTTCCCCAGGAGCACTTTGTCAACAGCATTGAGAAGCTGAAATTTTGCAGCCTCTTCTACGTGACTCGAAAGATCTGAAAATATATCTTTATCCAGTGCTACCTCCGTAAGTGCACGCATAACCTACAAAACAAAGGACATGCAGCAGCATATAAAACACTAAAGGGGCAATAATATACAGAGTCACTAAAAAATTCAATTTCTTCAATACGATAATGTGCACCAAAAAACATATGTACACACGCACACAAAGTAAGAATGACTCATGTGAACCTATTCCCCAAACTGGAATCATACATGAATTGTTCAATAGATGTACATAGCATAAACAGGAAAAGAAATATATGAAAGGAAAGCAAAACAAAAGTTGAAATAATGACAGAAACGAACACAGGAACAAGCACATGCTCTCTACATCAAATTTATTGTTTCACTATTTTTTCCAGTGGATGGGGGGAAGAGGAAGCAAAAGAAAAAGTCAAATTAAAACCCCGATGTTCTGAGGCGGACGGAGCATGTGCCCCCACTGCAATATTCATTTTTTTCCTCTCAAACACTGAACTAATTTGCACCTTCAATTTTTATACTTTTATTACACAGTTTATACATAATGTTTCCTTCTTCAAAGCATAACACCTTCTTGAAAACATATGTTGGTAATTCAAGAGTATGTAGAATAATGAGGTCTTGCTTGCTTATTATTTTCATTGCTCTTTTTTCAAATGAGGCAATTTTGTTCCTTTTTCGATTCTTTTCATCTAAACTTCAAAAAGTTCCTTCAGCTAAATATGGAAAAGTTCACTAAAGATGTTTGTTCATTTTTCATATGGTAAACAAATAAACAAGACAAATTGAACGGACATATTGAATTCGTTTTTTGTTTTGAGTGCAATTTTTTTTTCCTTATCTTATCGTTAGATATTCAAAAAAAAAAATGCTTGAAAATGTATTTAATAGGTGCCCCCACTAATGCCACATTCTGGCTACGCCATGTCTAGCTCCCAAACTTCTTAGTAGTACGTAAAGAGAAAAAATAAACGGGTGGTTTTTCATACCTCTGGTGGTTCCGAAATGCTCTCTCCAGTCTCTTCAATCAATTCTGTGTCGGAATCATCATCATGAAAAACATCCCGATGTTGTCGCCTAGTTTGTATTAATGCATGGAAGTGCTGATCGACAGATTCCTCTAGAATGGTGTCTAACAAGTTTTTATCAAAAAAGTACGGAGTATACCTAGTGGAAGCAACACCAGTGCAAGTGTCAGATGCTCTGCACTATGCACTAGAAGGAAGAACAAGCACAGGTTTAGGCAAATGGGACATATGAACTTAAACAAGAAATTACAGTCCCTTCACTGAAAAAGAGAACTCAAATCCTGGGAGATCATTTAATATTCTCCCCTTTGAGAAAAGGAGAATAATGACTGAAAGGGGCCAAGCAATCAGCATTTCATTTTCCAACAAGAAGCAGACATGTATTCTCAACACCACAAATTTAGGCAGCAAATGAATGTTAACGAATGCTAAATCCATTCTTTACTTAATTCAAAAGCAAAATGTTACGATTAGCATACCTCAATTCAAATGCTGAGAAGATGGTTTTGGTCTTCACAAAGCAATATTAATGAATGAACCATACGGTAAAAAAAAAAAAAAGAAGAAGAAGAAGAAGTTGCATGAAATTAGAACCTTTAGATTAAGGACAAAGCATAGATTGACAGATTAGCATACCACTTGATCCCATCAGCTGTTGCTATAGCAATGTCCAAGTTCCGAGCACTGAAAACAGGAACACCGTCAATCTTTTTTCTTCCACCATTACGTGACACTAGCTTGAGAAGTTTATTGGCTTCCTTGACCTGTAAGTTAAACACAAAAATTACAAACAAATGCCAGTTGCTAATCAGATGCAATCATGGTATCTTACCTGTGTCTCATTTGGAACGAATTGGAACAAGTGAGGTTTCTCCTGCATAACATATGGTGAACTACGTCAAAATGGGTAGAGATAAAGGTCTATCAAATGAAACTTGGGATGAAATGACAAGAAAGTTATGAAATCAAGAACTCGACACATAAGCTATAAAAGATATGCAAGTAATTTGTCTTCGAAAACAGCATGGATGTCAACCCAAGAAGTAAAGTTGCACAAACTCTTGGCCTTGGGGTTGGTTTTGACAAACATTGGTATCCTTTTTAACGACCTCCGCCTTCTATAACCTATAAACTTGAACAAAGTGGGCCTTACAGGGCCCAAAAGCTTAAGCTCAAGTTACTTCAAGTAAGCTTGTGGTAGTATAGAACGCTTTTATTGATGCTTTACTCAACCTGGAAGTGCATTTCATAGAAAAGCACCAGCCATCATGCATTCCGTCTTTACCGAAACCTATGTATTCGAACCCTTTATCCTTATAGCACCTTCAAGTTCAGCCATCCACTTTCTTCCATATGAACCACTCATTTGTTTATCATAAAATCCTCCGATCATTTGAAAGCATGCTACCACTAACTGCTTAACTTGCACGATTTATGAAGATAACAGCTCTCGCCTCTCATCCATCTTCATATCCCCATTTCTATGACACCCTTCTACAATCACATATCTATTTGCTTCCCCGAAACTTTCATTTATGATGTTCTTGCTTCAGCAACACTATTCAGATGAACTGTTTCGCTTTTAGCTACATGAATCCCATTACATCATTCAGCTTGGTCAGACATCATACCACGGGCTGCATTAGCATGAAGGGTCCAGCAGGGTTTTACACTGTCACCTATGGCTTACCTTATCCAATCATCCTCCTTGGGATTGGTCACGCAAAGACAAAAACTTTAGCATTTACAAGAAGAGTTGACATGTTCCTAGGCTATGTAGCACGGATACGGACACGCTGACACGGACACATATACAGCCAGACACGGGATACGGGATTTCTAAATAAATGGGGACATGGAAACAGTAGGGACATGAACCAAAATAAATAAATCAATAATTCAACTTTAAACCAATGGAAACATAGTTACATGTAGCTGTAGTACATGAAGCATCAATATGTATGACCATACACCATATTACGCTTTCAAACCATTTTAACTAATACACATTTACCCCCCAAAAGTTTCAAAAATTGCATATTTAACCCCTCCCACGTCCCCATGAATTCTTTTTTATTAAATTTAATGGACACGCCACGTAGCGTGCCCCATACTTTTTTCGTCGTGCCCCCAGTAGTGAAATAAGATAAAAAGATTTTTTATGCTTCCAAATCTTAGAATATTATAACGAAAAATGAAATAAAGAGACAAGAAGTAAACCCAAATAAAGGCCATCAGTGGCATTCTCAAGCCAATTGACTGCTTATCCCTGCATTGTCATTACAACTATATAGCACATCTATCACTTATCTGTTCCTTCTAAATAGACACGCAAATCCAGTTAGTGGTAGAAAGAAAACTAGCCTTGTTCGTTTGGGGGTTTTGAGGGAGGTTTTTGAGAGTAATGAGTGAGGAGAGAGATAGAGAAAATTTATTGGAGACCGTGCCTAGGGGTTTTGAGACCCCCAAACGAACAAGGTCATGCAGATTTTACCTTGTTTCATGTAATAGAGAAATATACAATAAAAAAATCAGAATGCAATACACCTTAAACGTTGATACAAGAGCACAATCATACAGGTAGTGACTTAGTGGGGCGATATGGAGAATGAAGAGAATCAGAGATGACGTGAGATCACAATGAAATTGAATGCTATGAAACCAATACAATTACCATTCATACAGCTCCAGCCATACCTTGAAATGCTCATATGCTAAAGTAAGATGACAAGCGCCAACCACACCACTTGGAATATTCAGCTTTCTAACATAAGAAACTGGAAAATATAATAATTTTGAATGTAAGACATTTCTTCCTACAGAGATTTATAATCATGTTAACTTCCAACTTTGAAAATATGTATCTTTGTCTAAATAAATAGACACAAGAACAGGACACTTAAACTGCATACATAAACTTGCTTCTCAAATGCAAACAAACATATGAAGGCACCGCCAAACCTACCTGCATCACCTACATCTATGAAAAAGCGGAACACTGGGCCATTTCTCTCACTCTTAGCAACTGATGCAAACAACTTCTTAATCCATTCAGGTGTTCTACAGGTCAAAGAGGATTAACCACAATTAGAGCAGTTAAACATTACTTCAGCGACAAAAGAAAGTAACGATAACAAGTAAGAAACAAGAAAAAGAACCATGTAATAGAGAGACCTCTACACCTATATATTGCATGTCACGAATTGCAAAGTTATAGGAGATTTGAACTCGGAGGATATATAGATATCGAATCATTGTCAACCATTAAGCAGGAAACCTATGAGATCCTATTCACACTGACACATACATACGAATATTTGCTTCGAAGAAACAAGTTACTGTAATCATCTTCCGCCAAATAAACCCTTCTGAGATTGAAAGTTTTGGTCCTTTCAAAAGACTGGATAGATCTTTGAGGAAGAATTACATCCCACCTCTCATACTGCCATTGTCTAGACAGGTCCAAATTGTTCATAAGACACTCAAGACTGATGACAGAATGCAAATGGTGTGAGGCAACTGTAACAGGTTTCGTCTAATCAAAAGGGAAACAACATTAATCAAGAAAAGTTTGTGGTCCATGATCCCGCTTTATTTGATGTGGGTCTTATGTCGCGAGAGAAATTCGAAAGTTTTTGAAGGGGTGGAAAAACCTCTTTCTAGGATAAAATCTTTCTTGGTGAACAGCTTGTACAGTTGGGACAAGAGAGATTGTTTTCCATCCTTGACCAATTTTTAGATTGGTTTGAGCTTTTCCATTCCGGTGGCAATGTATAGGGCCTTTTTGTTATGTGGCCTTCTTTTGTATACGGGTGGCATTCCGCATTCCCTTAATGCCTTATCTCTAATATAATTAATTACTTATCAAAAAAAAAAATTCACTTTGAAGGATAGAGAACAATGATCATTAATCTTCGAAATCTTTGAGGTATACCATAGAAAACTAAATCTCCCAAGGCTACTGCTCCTCTATTAGCTAACATATACGTTTTCAAGGGCATCCCTAAAGAGTGCAGAGTGCAAACGCGCATGGTTGGCCTTTGAGATTCTCCCATCTTATAGATACCAACATCGTGACAACCGAGTAACATCCCTCAGCAGAAAAATGCACCTACGAAAATCATGCAACATTATTCTCCCCCACCGTTTCCCTTTAACCCCCATTGTTCCTACATCTCCCCCAAATCCAAGTGTTGACTGCTTCTTCTTCCTCAAAGTACCAAGTCTCCTTCATATGGAATGCCCTAAGGATTCATTATCCCACTGGTTTTCTACGTATATTCCTAGACACGACTTTATTATTTGGATTGCTATTAGAGGTAGTCCAAGAACAAAGGATAAGCTTCACAGTTGGGGGGGTTCTTGACAATTCTACTTGTTCTCTTTGCTGCCATGATGCTGACACTCTGAATCACCTCTCCTTTGAGTGTTCCTAATCTATACAAGTCTGGTTTCAACTGACTAAGCTCTGTTGCATTCCCTCTGGTCCTGTTCTATGGTGTGATAAGGTGTCTTGGTGCTGCTCCAATTTTAAAAGCAAAGGTTTCCCAAATGCTATAAGAAGGCTATATTTGCATCCTCAGGCCCCCTTCATCAGTCATTGCTCTGATTAAGCTTGAAGTTAGGGTCAAGGCTTCTCAAAACAGGAACATCAGGCCCTCTGATTTAGTTTCTTCTCTTTGTAACACTTGGTTGATCCGAAGTTGTATATTAGCTTGATAGTTTCCTTTCCTTGAAAATGTTTAGACTGCTTGTCTATTGTTTCTTGATGTAATCTGAGGGATTTCCCTCTTGGTTGCTCTCTCTAATAACAGCTCTTGGTTGATTACCAAAAACAAAGAATCCTTAACCCAAGTTTTATCCCAACACTTGATAGTACTCAAATATTGAGGTCTTACACTAATTTGAGACCCAAAACCGATCGCAAACCCTAACAACCATCCATAAAAATTACATAATGGCCTTTCTTCAGTATCCAAGATGAATAGAAAGATCACGATCACAAAATTATACGTGTAAAATCGATGCATAAATGAAAAGGGTGGGGACTCCTCCAAAGGTCTCAAGTTTGAAACGTGTTATCAACTCGGGGCCAGTACATACGAGCACTTGCTCTGGCATTAATTGGGCCCCACTTGTGGATGGTACCGAGATTAGTCAAGGTACGCTTGAGTTGGCCCGAAAAATGTGTTATGAAATGTGTTATCAACTCAGGGTCAGTCCGTCTATACGGGTACTTGCTCCAGAATTAATTGGGCCCTGCGAGCGGATGGTACCAAGATTAGTTGAGGTATGCTTAAGTTGGCCAGCAAACGAGCCGAGCTTCTGCGAGCCGAGCTTTTGAGTGTCGAGCTCGGCTCGTTTAGTAAACGAGACAAAAACTTGAGCTCAAGCTCGATTACTAAACGAGCCGAGACTTGACGAGCTGCGGTTCGTTTGCAGCCCTAGGCCACTTCATACGGGCACTTGCTCCAGCATTAATTAGGCCCCGCGAGTGGATGCTACCAGGATTAGTCAAGTTACACATAATTAGGCCCCGCAAGTGGATGTACCAGGATAAGGATTAGTCGAGTTACACGTAAGTTGCCTGAACCCGAACACATAGATATGGTGAAAAAAAGAAAGGGGGAAAGAGGGAGTATAGTACCTTTTGGAAATGAAAGGTATGTCGAAGTGGGTGGAAACAGCCATGAGTCCAGTCCCAGAAAGGTCACACATGCTGAACACCCGGCCCACGAAGGCCGGGCCGCCCTTTCCGGCGGACCTCAAGCCCAGATACGACGTTCCCCTGAGAGACGAAGACGAGGGCGAGTCGGTCTGAGTCGACTCAAATGGGGAAGGGGGAGGACGCAGGGATAGTAGTTGAGGGCGCGAGTCGGCGAAGGGGAGAGGAACGAAGATCTTCGACGGCGAAGCGGAGATTTGGGACGGCGAAGGCTTAGGGAAGGGGATGAGAGAGGAGAGATTGGATGCAGTGGATTGGATGAAGCGAGATATGTAGTTGATAGGGTTAGGGTCGTGGTGGTGGTGACCGGGTTCGGTTGCAGAACCCATTGAAAGGGATTGGAAGATATTGAGAATCTCTGTTGGTGGATTTGTGCAGGAGTTCTGAACTGAGCTCTGGGGCTTTGAATTTCGGCTATCTGTCCTCTACAGTTTTTATTGGGTCCAGTTTGGTCCATTGTGGGGCCCACAACAACAATGATCGAAATCATTCATTTTGTTAAGCTCGGCGAGTTTGTTGTCCTCAGTAAAAATTACTCCAATTTGATCAAACATCGATAGATACATGAAAGAAACAGATTTGTATAAGGAATTGGATTGACAAAAATGTTAGCGGCAATGGTCTAAAATGTTGCCACCAATATGTCAAAGTTTGCGGCCTCGACGCTAAAGTTCGAGGTTCGTGGCCATGATGCAAAACTTTGCGGCAAATGCGCAAAAGTTCGCAACCATGAGTTAAAAGTTTTGCAGCCACAATACAAAGTTTGCAGCCTTGATGCAAAAGTTTGCGTCCTTGAAGCTAAAGTTCGCCTTCAGAATGTAAAAGTTTGCGGCTACGGTAGAGGGAGAGATTGCATGCAGGAGCTCTTGGTTGCTCTGTCTAATAACTGCTCTTGGTTGATTACCAAAAACAAAAAATCCTTTACCCAAGTTTTATCCCAACACTTGATTGATAGTATTCAAATATTGAGGTCTTACACTAATTTGAGACCAGAAACCGATCGCAAACCCTAACAACAATCCATAAAAATGACATCATGGCATTTCTTCAGTATCCAACATGAATAGATAGAAATACCCACGATCACAAAAGTATACGTGTAAAATCAATGCGTAAATGAAAAGAGTGGGGGCGCCAACTGTACAAGTCGAACCTTTTTACATTCATCTTATCAATTGACTTGTGAAAATTGGAAAAGAACTGTTCAGTGCAGCAGCAGATATTGAACTCCCCAAACTGTTTCTCTGCTTTGACAAGCACCAACTGGGTAAAGGCAATCAAACAAGGCAGTAATCCCTTAAAGCCAACACCACAATGCAGTTTATCACTACCTTCTCCATGATCAAATAACCATGACCCGCCAAAGTGAAAACGGACACCGGAACAAGAAAAAGCAACCAGAAAGAGACTCGTAAATCTCCATTCAGAATTCATTTTTACCAAACTCTGGTTTGACTTTCGAATCAAGTCCAACAAGATTCGAGTGGCCAGTGATAACCCTGCTCCTCTACTGTCTCCATTGTCACATTACAACCTTCGATGCTTCTAGATTTGTATGCCAGAAAAACATAGTGCCAAGACAGGCATACAAATGATACAGATGGGCTGAATCCCGAAATAAATAGCTAAATTTTTCTACGTCACAAGGCATCACGTACAGCAATCCTACATGTAATAGCATCTGCAAGAGAAGATATTCCCAGTTCCGGACCAGGTATTTTGTAGTGCTGAAATAGAGAAACAAGGATTTTCATTTGTTAAGCAAGAGGTAAAGCAGACATGGCATTTCAAACTTCCACCCAAAGCAAGCTATTGAAAATATCCACAAACCTTCTGTATCTGAGCTTGGTTTGCTCTTCCTAGCAATTCCTCCAAATCAATCTCTTTACCCTTGACAAGCTTCTCGATGGATTTCATCTAGTATAAGAATGGGAATTTAAATCTTATACTGGGCTAGCCAACTATTAAATTTTACTGGACAGGTCAAAGAAACACTGCACCATTATTCTCACCTCATCGACATAAGAACCAAAACGAGCCACAAGAACATAAGTTGAGCTTTCAGAAATCCCACACCTTTTGAATGATTCTGTAATCTGTAATAATCGAAGAATAGAAGTGAATCCCTTGAAATGATGAAGATTAAAATACGAACTGAAGTTAAATACAAGTAGAAATTACATGCTTCGAGCCTGAATAGTTGTAAACAAGCTCTGAATGAAGAGTGCGTGTTGTCAAGGACTCCCGGGACTTGGCCAGAAGCGTCTTATGTGCAGCTGCTAGAACAGGGAAAATATCTGGGATCTGTCGTGATTGTTAAAGTAAAGTTAGATAAAATTCCTTGTGGGTAATATTAGCGGAGCACCACACCACACCGCACCGAAACAATAAATAATGAGAACACGGCATATAAGGCAGGTAAAGGAATCCTACAAGTGATGCATTGAGAAATGCTACTTCTGGTTCCAGGGTTCCAGCTTGCATCAAGTCCAGAAGTTCTCTGCAAGATAAGTAAGCTTATAAGGCACGTAAACCATTGCAAAGCTTTCCTTCGAGTAAAATAGTAAATCCTTCCTTTATAATCCTATGAAGTATCTAATATCATCAATATGATCCACAAAGACATTGATTAGTAGATCAGGACATCGAACACCAATAACGCTTAGGCTCAGTTTGGATGACAGCAAGAATCAGGAATGGGTTCCCAGTAATTTGATTCATGGGTGATCTCATTCAAGTGTTTGGTTAACATAGGAATGTTATCTAGGGAAAAAAGTTAAAATCATATTCAAGCGTTTGGTTTCACCATTGAGAGCATAGGAATGGAATGGAGTTTTTAGCTTGTTTACCAAAGCTACCTTTAACATTTCTTCACCATTTCATCCTAAACCCCAATTTTTCCAGATGACTTTTTTTAAGAAAACGAATACGCTCATTAGCCAAGCGTTTAAAATTTCCTTTCTGCAATACTTATAGTAGAAATAATTTAAAAATTCAATGTGAACTACTACATAGTTATGGAGAATACAAACTTCTACAAAAAGCAAAAGAACAAGTAGAAAACTTCTTCATGTATAAGATTGAACCAAAGAAAATTGTTCTATTCAAGACGATCATCTCAAATAAGTAAATAAATTCTAGATTAACCTTGACATTCCTGGTTTTTATTCTTCAAAATAAATAAGAAACCGTCCCCCCTTGTCCCTTCATAATTGATTTTTCTCAGTTATAACCCAAAACGATCCTTTTAAATAGCAAACACACAGAAAAATACTAATTCAAAACCACTTTTAAGCACAGATATGAAAAGTGAATGTGAGTTTGATGATACGTACAATACATATATACTGTACATAGAAATATACGTAGGCATAGGCATACCTGTATAATGAAATAACATATTAAGAGGGAAAATTATTACTCCTAAATTAGAATGAAACCCGAGGGAATGTATGTAACATGTGTAGTAGGGTAAAAAGGGAAAACTTTGAGACTTCTTTTTTTTTTTCTTCGTAATTAGATTACCCCGTAATCTTAGATTCCCATGGGCTAGTGGAGGTATGAGATTCCTCTTCTATTCAGGAATCTAATTGCTCCTGCATTAGGAGATCAACAATCATATTCCTATTACAATTCTACTCAAACATAGGAATCTTAGAATTCAGCAATCACATTCCCATTCACCCTTAAGATGCCTGCCATCCAAACTTCTACCCTGATCTCAACAGGGATACTAACTATTTCCAATAGCATAGGAGTAATATTTTTCACAAATCCTATATGGGATTGAACATATTAAGGTGCTTAACCAAGTCGAAAACATGATACGCAGTTGAGCATATGTATACACAGATACAAGTAGAAATATGTATTTTTAGTGAGAGAGAGAGATGAGTACTTGGAATTGGTGACGTCTGCGAAGAGGGCGAAAGTGAGAGTGCTTCCATCGATCTCGAAGACCTTCATATTGCTCCTGGTTTTGGGAAACGAAAGCTAGGGTTTTGAAATTGTGCCCAAAAAATAACGATTAAGGTTTGGTTTAGTTTAGTTATCAAACAGAGAGGGAAGTAAAAAAATACGCGCCAGGTAGGGGTCGAAGTCAAAGTAGGGTTTTGGCCTATTTTGGGACCAAACCGGTTATAATCGGTTCGACCGGTTTGGCCGGTTTATTTATCTAATTTGAGACACAGACACACACAGAGCGAGAGAGGAACCTCGGTGGTCGACGGTCGTCGTTCGTCGTGGTGGGTGGGAGTTACCTTGTCAATGGTGATGAGGGAGGAATCTCGCATTTTGGGGCTTGTACGTGGTTAGACTGAGTTCTAGCCAAAATTGGTTTGGTTGATGCTTGAACATGGTGATTGGGAGTGTAGATCTGGGGGGGTTTGATGAGTTTGGTAAATTGTGGGGCCCACACCAACAATGATCGGAATCGTTCATTTTGTTTAGCTCGGCGAGTATGTTCCCCAAAATTCCGGTCAACAATGATCGGAATAGAGCTTTGGAATTTACGGCTCTCTGTAATCTGAGCTTGCTTGTTACTGGGCAGGATAACATTATCCAGAGACAGGTTCCCCGTTCCTAAATTTTTGGTCCGAGTATTTTCTACTTTTTCGAAACTATTTGTTTTCGGATTTAAAAAAAAACTATTTGTTTAATTTTATGTCGTAATTTATAAAATTAATTATTCATCTGAGAGAAATTTAAAAAATATAAAATATTAATGAAGTCGAAAAAAGTTACTAATAAAAGATGGATTCAAAGACAAAAATACCAGTTGGTGTTTTTTCGACTTTGGTGAATCTTTTTTTTTTTTTTGGTTCATAATGTTTACTTTTACACTACTTTTGTCGAGACGATTGATTAATCCAAAAAGTAAAATATCAATGTAACAAAAACTCCAAAAAAATAAAATTACGGATAATCTTAGTATTTCTAGTTATTTTAGTGAGAAGGTCTAGAAACACAAAAGAAAATGCATAATATATTCATAATATCAACATGACACAGTTTTATACTCCCTCCGTCCATTTTTTAGAGGCCAATATTTCATTTTGTGGATGATTTGTGAGATGGTGTTTGGTTCTTCGCCGTATTTCAGGACTTCTTTGGAAGCAAACGTAGTACAGTAATATGGAATGAATGGGGATGGAATTGAAGACTAATAAAAGAGACTTTTATTGATCTCCAAGTAGAAGCACATAATCAACAAGGTATAGCCTAATCGACAGAGTACAGTTTTACTTAGCAATTACTCCTACTCCTAGAAAAGAAAAGATAAAGGCCTGTTGGCGTTGTGTGTTTAAAACTGCTACTAACTTATGCTTAAATAGGCCTTCCTAAGTTGAATTTGAATTTTCCCTCCAATTTAAGGTGACAGTTATTTTTCCTTTCATGCCTTTGCAATATAACTTCCACGAAGGAGACGTGCAAATAACTTCCATAAAGGAACATGTAAACACGTTGTATAACTCATCCTTTTATCATGGGATGCTTGGACACACCTTCTTTTGCCACCTGTAATTCAATTGACAGAGAAAACCTATCATATATTAGTCATTTGACATAGGAAACAATTTACATGTTAACTGATCGACAATTAATTAATTCGTAAAAGCCTTATTATGGCTTTATCATGATCAATCATATTTATTAATCAACCATAAGTCCCTTCAATTTTCCAATAATACCCTTCAATTTATGCCACGTGTCACCCAATCGACAGGGAAAAGAAAAATCACACATATGGAGCAAACAGAGGTAAAAGTTGATGTGAAATGTGCAATAATGGTGTCTTTTTCATAAGTTGGAGTTACGAAGCAGGACACTTAAAAAGGGACGGAGGGAGTAGGTAATTAGGTGATTGCTAACTTTCAATTTTTAATGAAGCAATGTCACGCTCAGCTATTATAACATATTGTTGTGTTTGTAGTACGGCTCTATTTTAGTTGCTGGAGCTAATTTTTGGGTTGTCACATTATTATTTAGCAAACATTTACTAAATTGTTCCAATGGTTTAAAAAAAACTCTCGGCAAAATCAGTTTTTAATCGTAAAATCTTTTGATGTGCCTAGTAATCTATCAAGCGAAAAAATTAATATGGCCAGAAGTAATCGGTACGTCAAATTTAACTGGAGCAATTACAAAATCATCAATGGGTGGAAAAATAGTTGACCGTTGGAGACCAGTTATTTGGAGATTTTTGTTGTTTTTTTCCGTTGGTTCAAAAATTGGGTTACCTGCTGGAAATGTTGTAACAGATTTTATATTTTATTACCAAATATGTGGATAAATTGTCATGGGAAAAAGGAGTTTAAACAAATCTCCAGGTACACAAGATGCCCAGACACATATCCGACGGCTCCAGACACACTGTATTCGGATCTGTATCCGAACATTTGTGTCCCAATCATCTATTTGTTCCCATCTTAAAAACAGAAGCCTATAATGTGTGCGTTATGTGGTCAGAATGAAGGCAGTACAATATACTCCAGTTCTGAGTTTTACAATTTGTTCACAAACAATAACAGTAATCGCAGCAAACTATGTCAAATAGACAATACAAGTCAAATAGTTGTTTCTGGACAAGAGTTGGCAGCTTCACCAAGTTCATCCGAACTTGGGTCGGAATCATCAGATGGATCAACTTCATCTTCCAATTCATCCGAAACTACTTCAGCACCTTCATACGATCCATTGGGTTCCTTGTCAGTTCCCCCATCCAACTTATGTAAACCATCCGAAGCATCACCGCGTTCTCTAAGCTGACTTGCTTTGATCTTAACACGCTTTCCTTTAATGTACCGATATTCCCATTTTGGGGGTGGATATTTATGCTTCAACTTTTTGTATTTGTCAATCATACCCAGCTTCTGAAATGTTTCTCCAACCATTTCAACGATTGACGGGGTAGGTCGAATGCCAAGTTCTTCCATGTCTGCAAATACCTACAAGAGAAAACTTTTATATAAGATCCCAAAATGGAGCAAAAATTGTACTATTAATTAACACAATTACAAAGAAAAAATAATCCGGTTCTCGATTGATTTATTTAGACCAAAGTAGCAAAATATAAGAGTTTGTTATTTACAACCACTGAAACGTGACACAACTTCCTTATCAGAGGAACAACCAAAATTTCATTCTCTCATCACGTGATAGAACTAGATGACAGATAAAGTAAAAAATACTTCATAATAAGGTTTGCAATGGTATAAAACATCATAATATCATAATGTTCTTACAATGGGATCTACAATTTATATTAATTATCATGTGATTTTCTGTGACATATAAATCTAAGCACTATACACTGATAGAGTTTTTACATATAAATCTCAGCATTAAACATCTAATTTACAGAAGTCGTATGGAACCAGAACATTAATGTCCAGCCTCCAATCAAATTATTGAAATACCTACTTAATGAATGATGATTTTTTTTGACATACAGGATGCGACAGCCAGCATCCAAACAACTGTCATGACTTTATACTTAAGAGTGCATTTGTCCCAAGGTACTCCATTCGGTTCTTGGGCTCAAGCACGAATGTAACAATGGGTTAATTGTCCTTGCATTATTTCCCCTTGTCGCTCAGTGTTATACTTAGATCACAATAATTCAACCATAACAATAAAGAGGAAGAGAGAATGAGTACATGGAAGTTATTACAATGGCTTGATGGTGAATTGCTACCAAGATGGCGCATGGACACTTTTCTGTTGACTGAATAGAATAAGCATAATCACATTTGTAGCAGCATACGTATATGTCGAAACATTCATACATGTACCAACATAAGAACACAAGCTTAGAGGTAGAATATTGTGATCTGTATCGGGATCTACAGAATAGAGACGTCAAATGGTACCCATTCCACAGGATCCATGTAAGCATATCAACTCAACGATTCACCTAAGAACCCAACTGAAGGGGGTCAAAGAGTCGAATCAAATAAATTCTTGAGCAGATGAACGAGTTGGCATGTTAAGAGAGCACAGAGAATAAAAGAAACAGAACACCTTTGATATTAGAGACTAGAAATTTTATGATGTATGTCATGAATTTCTCAAAACCACAGTTCAATAAGTACCTCAAACATCTTGTCATGCATGCCCCTGCGATAGTATATAGATGTCATTTTATCGTAGAACATACGAGGTGTGCTCTCCAAATTTTCTGAAAACAACTTCTGCCAAAGCTCTTCAGCTTCATCAAGTCTTCCCTCCTCAGCTAAAGCATTCAGTAACACATAATAGCTCCCCATTGTTCTGCCTTGACCTTTGCTCAACATCCACTTTGTCACCTATAACCCATACATAATTTGACTGAGAACAAAAGACTTACAAATACCCCTTTACCTTAGAAATCATTTCTAGGATACTCAGAACAGCGGAATGATGAACCTGAATTATCCTCTTCCATTCTCTCATATTCTCGAGGGTCTTCAAAGCTTTCTTCACAGTGATGAGAGGGAACTCTAGCTCCCATGCAATGAAAGAATCAAGAGCCCCATATACTTCCTCTTTGACATTAGATAATCCCTTTATCTGTATAAGCATTGCCTTGTTAAAAAGTTATCAATTAAACAATCCAAACAGATCAACAAATCCTACAGTAGTTATTAAGTAATATCTATGACCAACTTCACAAGAAATGAGTCATTGACTAACTAACTGAGTACGTACACAGTCAAATCAGAACTCAAAAAATAAATTAAACAGTTAGCAGGAACTTACGCACTCAACAAGCTTCACTGACTTGGAGATGGTCCCAATTTTCTTGTTGGTTTTCCATACACGGGGATATCTCGGTCGAGGACCTTTTGCTGCGCATACCTGAGAAATACTAGCACTTAATTGGGTCCATAAAAAGCTAACAAACTAAGAAGAAACTAAATACTATATGGAAGAAGAAACACAGTTTAAAAAGAGATGGTGGGGCAAAGATTAGACTAAGATAAGAGTACTTTGAATAGGCGGCCAATGAAACATATTGCATGTCGGACACATGTAAGTGATTTGTTGGTACGTATCTGTTCCTAGATTTCTAATCCCGAAGAAAGACTCGTGAGCCCATGAAGAATGCCTGTGCCTCTTAGGATGTCAATACTGACAGTCTTCTAAAAGCCATCGTGGAGGAAAAGCGGTCACTCAACAAAAGAATGACACTTGAACTCCTAGATAAAGCCAGAAAAGGCACACATCTTTTTTCTTCCCTTAATTGAAAGGAAAGCCAGAAAACAAGAAGAAGAAAGGGCATTTCCAATATGAGCCAAATGCTACTGAAGGTATTGTGAAAGAAATTCATAAGTAACTTAATTCAACTGGAAGGACATTAATGTCAAGAATGGGCCTCAAACTTAGCATGGATTCGATTTGAGAGATGGTCTTCGTAAGATTTAGGGGTGGCACAGGCAGCTAGCCTGCTAGATCGAAATCAGTGTATATGATTGCTACATATCAAGGGGGCTAAACCACTAAATGTCCCGTCTTTAAATAAAGAGATTGCTATAAGTTGCTTTCGTGCCTCTTAAAATAAAGGTTTTGTGATATGGTTTGAAATCCCACTGAATTACTGCTTGTCAAGATATTATACATAGCATTTCAATATTGTGCATTCCGTCAACCTGAATTAAGCAACATCAGAAATGGGGCCTCTGGCGATAATTCCTTTACCTATTTCCAAGGGAGGGGAAAATAACAATATATCGCTGAATGTATTGAACTTCACTGTGATTCTTTGATGGCATGACTTTTGGGCGATGAACTTTCGCTTTAAGCGCCAAAGCAAAATAATCGCACTGGCCTAAAAATGGCACGAATAATGCGACCATTCCAGCAATCGATTTTAATTTTTTCTGCCATTATAAACGATAAAACTGGAAATCAAGGTAGACAGTGCACTAAAATTCTTGCTCTACAGATGAGGAAGCTCACCACTGCACAGTCTGCACTGCCTTTCCTCCTCGGAAATTGGAACAATAACAGTCTTCTGGTGAAAACTCCCGGAGAGTAGCTCAAACCAAGCATCCTCCTGAATCTTTTCATAACGAAAAGTCCAAGAAAAAGAACAAAAGGCAACAATAAGAACAAACTCATTAGGTTTTCACAATACACCACGGGCCATTTCTATTTCAACAGATAAACCCAAACCACAGTCTGAAACTGAGATTTGCACATAGGTATGTTCCAAATTTCTGGCCAATGAACCACACAGTAGGAAAATTATTCAGGTAAAGAGAGTTACCAGCAAGAAGCTTGCGAGAGAGAGAAATTCTGGCTGTGGTTAGACAGAGAGAGGAGTTTTCGGCGCATCAAAAACCCTGTTCTCGGATTTCGTTCCTTCTATTCCCTCCAAAGATGACTCTCTCTCTCTCTCTCTCTCTGTATTCTTCTCTTCCATGGGCTTTGGTAATTATTACCAGGGACAACCAAAAAATGAAACGAAAATGATACACCCACCGCGGCTCCCCCACCGCACGTGCGCTGGGCCCACTCCGGCCTCCGGACAGCCGATTCGAGCCATCCAAAAATTCTAAAAAAAAATCAAATGGGCTCAAGCGGGAATCAACTTCATCCGACGTGTGTAGGTGCTCGATCCGAACTTCCAAAAATTAGATGATCCGAGCCGTTAAAAAATGGAAGATTGGTTCGAGCATCTACACACGTCGAATCGGCCGTCTAGTGACCGGAGTGGGTCCGGAATGCGTGCGGCGGGGGAGCCGCGATGGGTGTATCATTGTCAAAATGCAATTACTGTGTACTCCTATTCACCAGAGATTCAATCCAATCGACTCGGGGAAGAGAAATGATTATTCAGTGCCCCACGTCACGTGATACCTAAGACCCTTATTTGCTACACATTCTGGTTGGACTAACACAAAATGTATGCACCTCACTATATTATGTAGTGGACCTAGTTTCCCAAAATAAATCTGAAGTTTTTATTTATTTATTTCTTATTTAAAAAAAATTCAATTTTAAATTTTGCATTAAATTTTTATAGAATATTGGTTCGTTCTCTACAAGAGGAATCGAAAAAATAAAAAATTATAACTTTTACTTAATTTTTTGTAGAAATATTCAAAATTTAGCACTTTTAATCTAAAAAGACTGAGCTAAAAATGTTAAAATTTAAATATTTCAAAAAATATTTGAGTAAAAATTAATCTACTTTTGGGTCTATATTTGAATACTCAAAAATGGTTGGGTCTCCAAACCTTTTAAAAGAACAATGGATATATTTGAATACTCAAAAATGGTTGGGCCTCCAAATCTTTTAAAAGGACGATGTATCCTTTTAATATTCTAAGATAAAGTAAAAAAAATTACAAAATTTTTCATCAATATGTCACATTCATACTCTCAAATATAAAGCCGAGTGAAAGTCATGTGACCAAGGTCCACCTGTAGCGATTAGAAAGTGAATTATCGCAAACAATCTAAACTACATGTTTTTTTCTTACATATATACTACTCTCTCTTTTTTTTTTGTTGATTTCTCACGAAAATCCTTAAAATACGTTCTGAACACATTGAACAATTTGAATCATTAAAATTTGATTGAAAAAGATAATTTTGCATTTTATTAAAATAAAAAATCCCTTATAGGATCCGTGCTACTATATACAGTATAATATAATATTCCCCTCAAGAGAAGGTTTGTAGGTACAACTCCTCTCTGCACACAGCACGACACTACCTCATCGGATAAAATAGCAGTAGAGCCACCACAAACGAAGAAAAGCTCCACCACTTTCAGATCTCTTCACCTCACCTTCACCACAACGATCACAACGAAATGCTGATGATCGAACCCGCCACGGCCGTCCGATTGAGCTTCGACCCCACCTCCTCCCGCCGTCTCTCTCACTCCGGCAGCTTCTCCGTCGCCTGGTACCTCTCTTTACACCGGCAATGCATTTGGGGAAAATAAAACGGAAAGTTTTGTAACTCTGTTGAATTGATTTGTAGGAATAAGTTTCAGAGATCAGCTGATGCTTCTCACGCGAGGAGTTGCAATTTTGTGAAGAACAGAAAAATCAGAGCGTCTGCGGAAGAGCCGGGGCCGTCGCGGTACCATCCGTTCGAGGAGGTTGCGGAACCGGAACTGATTGAAGGTGGAGAAGCCAGACTAACCCTAGCGGAGAGAACTAGGACCATCATTGAGGTATTACCATTCCAATTAGGGAAAAAAAAAACGGTTTATTTACCAAGCCGTTCGCGAGCAGCTCGAGGTTCGGCTCTTCTCGACTTTTTAGTAGTACGTGAGTCGAGGCTCGAGTTTTAACCTCTCGTTTAGTAAACGAGCCGAGCTCGAGGTAGTTGTAACTTGGCTCGTTTATAAAAGCTCGGCTCCTTTGTAGAGGCTAAGCTCGTTTAACTAAAATGAGCCGAGCTCGAGCTAGACTAGTTTTAGCCCTGCTCGAATACTTCATAGCTCGTTTAATGTTTATGCCTGTCTAAAGTTTATTCTCTCATTTTATTTCAGGTTAACAGCAGAGCAACATTGATGTTTACAGGTTTTCTTGGTGATGATGTTCATGAGAACATTTTCTGGCCAGATTTGCCTTATGTGACCGATGAACATGCAAGTATGTTTTGGTACTTTGGGTTCTCATTATAATACTTAAATGCAGTTTGTGATTGGCAGCATTTACTCTATTGAAGTGTGATGTGCTCTGGCTTCTTGTCAGATATTTACTTTCAGGTTAAAAACGACGAAGACATTTTGCAGACCCTAACTGCTGAGGATAACTATGTGGTATGGTAGTTGACTTCTGGAAAACTAAACTGGTGTTATATTTTCCTTATAAAAGTCCAAGTGAGTGATTTTCTCCAAAATCCGGCTTTGTTTATGGTGAAGCCCTGAGTTTGACTCATTGGGCTATTTCGAATACGGGCGGACCCAACCCAGAATTCCACTGTCTGAAAATTGCCAAAATTACTTCACACAGTCAAATCCCTCCATGAATGTTTATCCTATGAGCTATGCATCAGTTTCGAAGTCATAAGTAGCTTTGTGTGAGACTTAAGCTCAATATTCAGAATAAACTGATATGTGTATACCTGAGCTGGTCGGGCATCTTGAGTATATCCTGGCTCATTCCGATTTCAGAATCCCAATCACCGATGCCGGTGTGCCAATTACTGTGAATGATGTATCTAATGCCGAATTCCAAGTTCTGTGTGTGAATTGGACTCTTGGCCCCATACACCTTTCTGGCCCGTGGACTCTTCAATAAACCCACAATACCCCACAAGACGCGATTACCATTATGGCCACGTGTACTGAGAATCTGATTTATTTTTAATATTTTCTTGTTTTTCCTTAACTTTCGTTTCCACCTTCCGGATCACATTCAGGTAGATCAGTTTTGGTTTCTTTTTGTCTTCGTGTATTACTTGGATGATAACCTTGCATGCGTGTGGAGTATGTTGCCCCCGCCTCTTGGGATGTGTCGCGAGAGGTGATTGCCATTGGCAGGATTATCTGCAAGTTCATAGTTTGTAGTCTGAATCACGTTGAGAAAAAAATGTTGCTATTGTATTTAAAACTAGGAGAAGAATTTAAGTACTTTACTGACAATAATCTGTTTAGATAAATTCGGTGATCATGGGATTTTCACATTAAAAGTAAGTTTTGAACTAAATGCAGCAAGTCATAATAGGCCTGGATACTCCAGAATTGGTTCGCGAGTTGGACGTATCTGGTCCAACAGCAATCCATCTCGATACTGACGAAGATGATGATGAAGAAAGTGACGACGAAGATGATGATGATGATGATGTTGATGAGGATGAAGATGATGAGGATGAGGATGAAGACTATGATGAGGTGGCTGTTCTTTTAATTTGTTGGGCTTTTCAAGCATATTAGTGTACCTCTGAAATCTTGCGCAACCTATTTTAAATGATTATGTGAAGGAATGGGTTTCTGATCTAGAAGACGATGAAGATGAAGAGGATGATGAATCACTAGGGGACTGGGCAAAGTTGGACACCATGCGAACTTCTCATCCAATGTATTTTGCCAAAAGACTTGCAGAGGTAAAATTTTGAAGTAGTTGTCTAATTGTCTTGTAGAACAGTGTACAACATTCCTATTCCTTTCTTTTGATGTATGTCTTTCTTCTTCTCGCAATTTCTCGTTCCTCTACTCTGTTTGACAGACTGAATATTATATCTACCCAGCTTCATGTTTTTGGATGGACTTGTGATGGTTGCTCAGGTTGTAACAGATGATCCTGTGGATTGTATGGATCAGCCTCCTGATGGGCTATCTATTCAGGGCCTTCTAAGACCAGCTTTGATTGAAGAGCACTCTGTCATTCAAAAGCACATATCCGACCATAACTCTGGTACCAGTGACTTGAAGCAAACTGAGATACATGATGAAGACAAGGTAGAAAACCTTGGAATCATTAATGACCACAGACAGTTATCCCAAGATAGCTCAACTTCGGCAGAGGAATTGGAGAAGGGTGAAAGCCTTGGAAAGGGTACTTCATTCTACAAGCTAGAGATGATTAAGATTGAGTTGATTTCATCACAAGGACAACAGGTATATTTGTAGGTTTCCTTCCGTCATTCTTTAAGTGGTGTAATTGCTTATCTTTATTCTGACATTTCTTTTTTTAATTTCCCTTTATCATGCTTGACATACCTTGAATTAGCTGTCAAGTGTCAATTATATTGGGGAAATTCTGAAAATTTGTCAAAGCCTCAGTGGTTTCTCACGTCAGTGATGGAAACATGTGTTGTTGGTGTCATAAATTAAACCTTGTCCCTGTTCTGAATGTCATCCTACCCAGCTCCACATGTTTACGTTGGAAATGTAGTTGTTTGTGCACTTGTTTTGGCCAAGCATACATCTGTCATACAAAATTTACTCGTCATCCAGTGGAATCATGCACCAGTACTTTGAGGTGCTTTTTTGTCGTGCTCTAAATCATCCAGGTTACTTGAGGTAGATACTTTATTGTTGAAAGGGATAGCCTATAGGTAATAATGTATGATGCGGAAATCTTTCACCTAATTTGGGTGCTTTTGTGTTGTATCCACAAGTTGGCTTGAGAATCTGAGATGGGCAGATACATATGGTTAAAAGGGGAAAATTTTACCATTTTATTTCGTATATGTTGAAACATGGCTATGAAATCTTGTTCCAGATACTCTGCTGTTATTGGTGAACGTGGTCGTGGTAAAGTTAGCATATAATTTATCATTTTTCCTTGTGAATATGTGCATGATGTCCTCCTCCTTGGAATGGTGCTGTATACTAAACCAGATTATTTTGTCCGCACAGTTGTGCGTTTTTCCCCTTCTTTTTGGGTTCATGTGCCAAAGAAGTGAACGTGGTACCAAACACTCTGACTGTGGTCTATCGCTCTCCACTCATTACCCCAAAAACGTCCCTCAAAACTTAAACCAAACAAACCCTCTAGCTTTTTAATGTACGTCTACCTAATGATGTAAAAAAACGTAAGGTAAAAAGGCTGAGAAATTCTATGGTTAAAGCATGGAGATCTAGGGTTTTTTTTTTTTGATCTGAGATCTAAGGTTCAATCATGATTTTCAAGGAAGAACCAAGTTAAAGTATTTCGTGAATTATCCTGCAGTCCGTTGAAGTTCAAGATTTAAGGAAAGCGAAACCTGATGCTATTGCCCATTCAGCGGCAAATATTATATCTCGTCTTAAAGCTGGCGGGGAAAAGACCACGCAAGCCCTTAAATCACTCTGTTGGAGATGCAAGGGTATTCAAGTAGAGGTAACCCACATGACCTATGATCTGTGTCTGAATTCATTTGTAACATGGTTTGCTTATGCCATTAGATATGATGTAGCTACCTTTTCGTTATAATTCTAAATGTGGACAGTGGGTGCCATATTTCAGTTAGGTTAAGCTGTTGTTTTTTGGCAAATATCTAGATCACTGTAGGGTAAGGTTAAGCTGTTGTTTTTTGGCAAATACCTAGATCACCGTAGGTTGGAAGTTTAGTTCCTTATTCACATAATCACATCCCAGATTCTGAAAGTTATACCATAATAGCAGACATACATTGACATCTAACTGGAGAGAAAAAGTAAGACGTCGCTGAATAATATCAATGAAGGTTGGATATTATTTTTTCTCTAATGTGTTGGTTCAATCTTGTGGGATGTATGGAGGGTTTTCCGCAGAATTCATCATATTCTAATCGTTTTGCAACTATTGGCAGGAGGCATCAATCATTGGTATAGACACCCTTGGTTTTGATTTGAGAATTAGCTCCGGAACGCAAATACAAACACTGCGCTTTACATTTAATGCACGGGTATTTCTCTCTGCCATACCCGACATTTATCTCTCGAAAATCTCCAAGTTCATTTACTAGTAGTTATGAACAGCTCTTTCCAGGAACAGCTACATTTTTTCATGTACAATGCCTGTTTGCATGGTTTATATCGTGGGTCAGTCTTTAGTCCCTAAAAGGTGAGCACAAGGTGCACTATAATTCAGTGCCCATTGGCTTGTAAAAATAAGCGCCTCGGTCATTGCAAGTTTACATCTTGTCGTACATAGATTCAATGTGCTCAGGGTACAGTATGATGTGTAGACAGTGCCCGGTATGTTGTAACCCAAAGTGGCCCCAAACACAATGGCGTGTAACTCGAACTTTTGACTTCATAAATGTTCAATCAGAAATTGAAGGCGCGGTAGGTTTCGGTTGTACATTGACACTGTTTTAACCGTACTTCTTGGATGGTGGACTCGAGTGCAAATGCAATATGCCTATTCTTCAGGTTGAGTTCCTACTGTTGTTGATAATCTGCTTTGCCCAAACTGATTTGTATTTGCAGGCATCTTCAGAGTATAGTGCTGAGAGACAACTGAATGATCTCCTGTTCCCAAGAACCCACCACAACCCCCAGAAGAAGAGAGAAGCAAGCCAGACAGAGTTGTGACCATGTTTGATTCAAGATTCTGAGTTCGACCCCGAATGGTATTTGTTGTACCTCTCCCGAGCTGAGAACTGAATATAGCAGGTAGAACATTCCCTGCTCAGTTCCAGCTGTTTAATGCATTTCATAATTCTGAAAGTCCATTTCTTTGCCAATTCTATGGTAAAGCTTTCAAGTGTACAGCTTAACTAAGGTTGTTGGACCAATAGACATTGAAACGGATGCAAAGGTATCACATCTCAACCGGATACGGATGATACCTGAGTTGGAGTCTCACTGTTGCGCGGTGCAACTAGCCGTTGCCCTAATTCTCCTTTGTTTTTTTCCAAAGAACATTTCGCCCATAAGTGTTTGGTCAAAGAAAACATCATTGATGTGCTAAAATGGACACAAGTATTCAAGCAACACAAAGTGTATCATCCACATACAATCAAAGTACTAAGCTACCTGACTAGTTCTAACAGCTAACAACAATCTTGTGCTTGTTCATAACTCACTGCATCAGCGTCTAATTCAATTTTTTCGACATCACCTATTCATCTTGCGAATGATCATATTCAAAAGTGGTAGCTGAAAACACTAAACGGCCCCTTTTGGATTCCAAGATAAAGTAGGAAAAGAAAAGAAATGAAATGAAGATCACATCACTTATTTGGATATATAAGCCTTTCCTATAGTTCTCTCTTTGCTGCTCTTCTCGGGTTAGAGGAAGAGATCAGATAGGAAATAGATGCCGTTGCTTACCTCGAAAAAGTTGAATTGTCAAGGGCGGGCGGGGATGAATCCGATTCTCTCAACGTCATCAAACAAAACTCAAGGCTATGGTCCGGTCCAACCGAGTCATTCTATGGGTGTATCATTTGGGGTACGCCATTTGCACACCGCATTGTATGGGACCCATCTCAAGGTCCCCTACAAACAATCGGATCTGTTCAATTTGTTTACACTGTTTTTTAAGAATATAAAAATCAGCACAGTCTAATATTCGAAAGGGTTTAATCGATTCTTTGCTCAATTTCTTGTCAAAAAATTGAGCAAAGAACTTATCAAACCCTTATCGTTATCCGATTGAGTTGATTTTTTTTTATGAAGATCTTTTAAAAATACATTTTAAATAAATCAAGAGGCTTCAATTATTTGTGTAGAATCTCAAGATAGGTCTCACACAACGCGGTGTGCATTTGGCGTACCCAATCGTTTTATCGAGTCCTAAAAGAGGCACAAAATAGTAATGAAGTACGAGTTCTAGTTGAAATTTGAATCTAAATGAGATGCAAAATATTGAGGAAACAATGAGACATGAAGAACACAGACAAGATTTTAGGGAAAAATTCAAAATACCCCCCAACCTTTACACAAAAATTAATTAGACTTCCAACCTTTTAAAAATTTCAATTTTACTCCCAACGTTATCTTCCGTTAATCAAAATGCCCCCTTCCGTCCGAATGACTAACAGATTTCGTTAAAGACTCCGTTAAATATCGTCCCGATAGAATTTTGATGATCTAAGCCGCTCAATGTGTTCAAAACGTGATTTTAAGGATACCTTCAAGAAATCAGCAAAAAAAATGACCAGGAAGGGCTTCATCTGAACAGTTTTTTATTGAACTATTTAATAAAAAACTGTTCAGATGAAGCCCCATTTTTTTTGTTAATTTCTCGCGGGTATCCTTAAAATCACGTTTTGAATAATATTCGAAAGGGTTTAATCGATTCTTTGCTCAATTTCTTGTCAAAAAATTGAGCAAAGAACTTATCAAACCCTTATCGTTATCCGATTGAGTTGATTTTTTTTTATGAAGATCTTTTAAAAATACATTTTAAATAAATCAAGAGGCTTCAATTATTTGTGTAGAATCTCAAGATAGGTCTCACACAACGCGGTGTGCATTTGGCGTACCCAATCGTTTTATCGAGTCCTAAAAGAGGCACAAAATAGTAATGAAGTACGAGTTCTAGTTGAAATTTGAATCTAAATGAGATGCAAAATATTGAGGAAACAATGAGACATGAAGAACACAGACAAGATTTTATTAGTAATTCCTTTCATTTCTCTCGAAATTATACCACAGAAATCACCAACTTTTTCCCGTCTTCACAATAAAATGTTGTCAGTTGACCCCACCACCAAGTTAAAAAGATCCCCTTAAATCCATCAATGGACCCTATAAAAATCAAATTCATAGCCCTTTTATTATTGCTAAACTCTACCAAATTCTCTACTTAGAGCTTTAGGTATTTGAACAAATCATGGCTTGGCCCTTGTACACAATACAAATGGCGTGTCATAGATTTTCACTCACTTGATGAAAGTCTCATACACCAATTGAGCACTCACAAGATCCACAACCGCGGATCCAACCGACTTAAACACCGTGACCTCCTCCTCATCCCTCCGCCCAACTTTCTCCCCCCTAACCAACTCCACCAAGTCCCCAACCACATCACTCCTCCCAATCACCCCTCTCTTAAACGCCCCCACCAGCTCTCCTGCCTCCTCCACTGCCGCTTCGTTGTCCACAAACACCCTCCCACTTCTCACCGCCTCGTCGTCGCACTCCCTCATTGACTCCTTGAACGACCCCACCAGATCCAAGTGGGCACCGACCTTCATCCCCGCCCCCATCACCAACGGCACCTCCGAGTTTGTCGCGCAGCTGATTATATCCGCCACCCCGACCGCCGCCTCCAACTCCTTACTACTCTCGAAACAAACCCTAGTAAGTAAAAGCAATTACACCAAATTAGGTAAATTAACTTTATAGATATTAATTTTATTATAACGAAAGAACCACCCCATAACTGTGCCACTAATTGGATCCACCCATAGGGCATAAACCTCTGGACGATCCCAAGCAAACCACGACCTGCCAGGTAAATCATGATAACTACCTTGTAGAGGAGTCGAATCTTGTCCAAATCTAGGCAAAGCCCTTCCCCTTCCGCCGGGGCAACCCAAGGGTGGTACTTTATAGATATTTTAGATAGTCAAAACTTGAAAAAGGGGAAAAAAAAAAAATTAGCCCCAACAACCGAACAAAACCTATATAGAAATATTTTTGCTACAGTGACAGTGCTACCTAAATTAGAATTAAAAGTAAGATGAGAAATACTTATTCACGGAAGAGTCGTGAATAAGATGTTTACATAGGCAGCAAATCTCACCTGTCCCAATCAACGGTCTGGATTTGTTAAAACAAAATACTCTTCTCTGAAAAAGTTTTTTTTTAAATCCGGATCACGCGATTCACCCCGAAAAACTTTTTTTTACGGCCGGGAACCTCCCGAAAAAAAGTTCTTCCTCAAGTAAGAGGTGCAAGATTGATACCTAGTTGTTGTAAACTCTGCCTCAGTTTTCAAGTTATCGACTAGGGCTTTGGCCTTGTCGAAATTCCGGTTCCAGATTATGACGCGGTTTAAACTGGGGCGAACCGTGAGGTGGGCTTTGATCAGGTGGGGGGCCAGTGCACCTGCGCCGACCATGAGGAGGGTTTGGGAGTCAGGGCGGGAGAGGTAGAGGGAGGCGAGGGCGGAGACGGAGGCGGTGCGGTGGAGGGTGAGCTCGGTGCCGTCGAGGGTGGCTAGGGTTTGGCCGGTGAGGGAGTGGAAGAGGACGTAACTGGCGTGGATGGAGGGGAGGGACGAGGTGTTGAGGGGGTGGTGGGTGACGAGTTTGACGCCGGTGTAAGGGAGGGAAGGGGAGAGGGACCAGGAGGGCATGAGGAGGAGGGAGGAGGTGGGGGAGGTTTCGTGGTGGTGGCGGAGAGGGGAGTGGGTGGCGGTGGAGGCGGTGGGGAGGGAGGTTTGGAGGTGGTGGATTAGGGTTCCGGGGTTTAGGAGTGAGCGGAGAGTGGAGGCGTCGATGAAGATGGGCGTAGCAGCGGCGGCGGCCATTGATGAGATTTTGGAGGTGGATGTGGTTGTGGAGATGAGAGTGATGAAGGTGGAAATGAGGAGGCAATTTTGGTGATGACCAAATTGACTTGACGGACTCCCAAGTCTATGAAAAACAAAAAAGACTTATTAATTGAAGTCTACGAAGACAGCTAGAAAAATGATGGGAGGTGCAGAAATATTCAAATGACTTTTGGTCGCTGATTTTGTCACTTTTTTTTTTATTAACGCTATCTCCTGTAAGTGTATTTTTAGTGCAAAATACACTTACAAGAAAGTGACATTAACAAAAAAGGGAGTGGCAAAATTATTTCCCATAACTTTTTATGTGTTTTATTAGAAGAAAAAAAATGAGAGAAAATTTAACAAATTTTCATTTTCTATTTTATTTTTCTTCCTAATCAAACGAATCCTAAGTAAAGCAAGAGAAAAAAAATATAAAGTAGTAACTAAAGAGAAAGTGTAGAGAATTTGTTGGTTATTTTTTTTTGCTAAGCAATTTGTTGGTTATTTTATAGTATGACTTTCTTATCTTTTCTTAGGTTACAAACTAGGGATTTTCCCCTTCCTTTCCCCTCTTTCCCCATGTTCCAATTGCACCCTAAAAAATTGAAATGAAACCATGAAAAAGTAGTAGTCTTTACTAAAACTTAACTCACTTACCATGTAAACCGCGTTTTCCTATTGCATATCTTGCAGTTGCCACAAAAGAAAGAAAAAAAAAGGGCTCATTAGACAGGAGTGTTTTTATCTACTCCTATAAGTGAACCTATGAATCCTCGTCGAATTGAAAATATTAGCGCCCTAAATAGTATCAACAAATGTCAACAAGTTGTTCTATGATTGTGTTCCACAAACAGGATTTTTTTTTTTCACAGAAGAGAAAAATGGGTTTTTAAGATTTTAGCGCAATACGTAGATTCTATTAAATTAAATAGATGTATCTAAGGAGAATTCACTTTAAAGCGACTATTCCTTAGAAACATACGTTGTAGGAGTAATATTTTATTTCACAATTCATGAATCAATTTTTAAAAAAAGACCTAATGTTAGGGATTTATCAATCGGTAATGTTGTGCCAATACCCAACCAAAGGGCCAGTGCCGTACTAATCAAAAAAACGGTTGAAGACAGTTGTCACTACTGGACAACAAAATGGATTTTGAAATTTATTAACATTCTCTAAAATAGATACCGGGAGTTGAAATTTATTAACATTCTCTAAAATAGATACCGTTAATACTCCCGCAGGATCTACATTCTACAACAATCCTTACTACATTGTTTCATTTTCCCTGATACAGAGGAAAAAAAAGTCAGGTTAAACATAGATACGAAGACTCGAATAAGGAATTATTTACAGGAATCCGTAGACTCACAGTTGACGTTGCCCCGGTATCAATATCTGATTACAATCCGACATTCAACTTGTCAGGTAACCATATTCTTTTGCCTTGGCATCATGTAAGAGCATTGCAAAACCACTGCAGCGGTGATGGACGAAGGGTTATACACAGTCCAAGTTATAAAATGTAGGTTAGTTCAGCCTGGGATAAGGTCTTTTCGACAGCCATCCACCAGTCCTCGTCTCCACTGTGCATTTCGTCCTGTTTGGGATAACAGAGGTTAAAAAAAGGAACAAATATCGGAATCAGGGGAAAGATCAACTTCAGATTTCTACTAGCTTCAAATCATGACAAAACGAAGAAAAATGTGTATCATCATTTAAGATCACAAACTACAAAAGAGCAAATCACTGAAAGGAGCTCATCGGAAATAATGAAAAGTTTTGCTAACCCCCTTCAAATTAGCTTGTTTAGCCAATCCATGTGTATTAAGTGAAAGACTTCGAAGCAAATGGACTAATAAAGTTTTCTCATAATTGCAAATACTGATTATAGAACTCCTATTGTACCTATTTTGTTTGTTTGAAAGTTTCAGTAAAATTAACTGAAGAGCATGCAATCCTGCATTGGATGGAAACATTTTCATGTCTGTGACTGGTACAAACTTAGAATATGACAATGAGACTAATTCGCTACTAAGCATTGACGATACCATGTACTATGATTAATCAAAGCATAAAGCATAGAACTCAAGAACTAGTAAGACTAACAGTTTCAGTGAGATCTAGTGTTCTAGGCATATTCTCAATTTTTTCTGCAGCTCTTATGGCTTCAATCCACCATCCATCCTTCCTGCAGCTGTCTGTGATGCTTTCGTCACTGTAAAACTTCATGTGCTCCTGCCCATTTTGAACAAGTTGATGTTCAAGGTTCTCATCTGCGGAACCTCCTATGTTGTGCAAACCAAAATTGAATAGAATTGTATCATCGGGAATTGCATCTTTGTGGATTGGACGTGAAGGGGATCGGTAACCTGTTACAATCAATCAGCTCATCGAAAAGTATTCATTTTGGTAGTTAAAGAAACGCGGGGAATAGACTCATTTAGACCTCTGCAATCAGGATCATGGCATTTCTGATAGTAAACAGCCTTTCTTAAGTCAACAATGTAGATCACTGAAAGAGAAAGGAAGGAAGAAAGAAAACGTCAATGTATATATTACTGTTCTTCTAAACAGAACAATCTGAAAAAAAAAATCATTTTTAGGTATTTCAACTGATTGCTCAGCTTATTAACTGAGATTGACGAAAATGAAACCATAACTTATTAACTGGGAACGAAATTACTGGTTGAAGGATATCATCATTATCGGGAGAGTGCACACTGCACATAAGAGAAACACTGCTACTCCCTGATTTTGACTGAAAGAGTCTGAAGTTGATTCATGAGCTTTCTTAACAAATTAAGACAGTCATAAGTGGAATGGTCATACTAATTTCTCATGCAGTGTCCAACTAAGAGGCCAGGTTCTAACAACTACTTAAGGCCTTGTACCAGATGGAGTTGTTACTAAGCACACAAGTCAAGTCAAATTCTTACTTTCGCAGTAGAGAGACAACATAACTTTTTTTTGCAAAAATAAGAATGAAAAAGCTTCTACTGGGAACTGAAAAGCATGAATGCTTCAATGTAAAAAATCGTCAAAACAAAAATTGAAAGATTGTTTGAACGCTTATAGCTTAAAAGAGAAGACAAGGAATGAAATTTACCGTGATTGCTTTTATGTTCTCTACCAATTCGTTCACAGTATCTATTTCTTGACATGCTGTACACCATCATTCCATACTCTGAGAACCAGTACCAACTTCGGATTTTTCCTAGAATTACACCAAAAATCAGTAATGGAACATGTAAGTTGTATTTCCATACAACAATAAACTAACAGGAATCTGAAGGCATAGATGGAAAACGTTAAAAGTTTTGGTACAAGAACAAGATCAGTCTCCTTTCATATCAACAAAGGAGATAACAATAAGTTGGTGTTCTGAAGTATACTCCAATCTCACATAAAGTTTGCCTCCGAAAGGCACCCTCATGCTACTGATACCTTTCTAGATCAGCAGGTGGACCTATGAACCCCTTCAGAATTTGGGCCTTCATCACCTCCAAAAGGCACCCTCTCTCTCAATCTCAAACCATCTATTCTCAACTACCCACATCTGATGGTCCCTGATCAGCTCAGTATGTACCTACCATCTTCCCAGAGGATCCATTCCAACCATCTCACAGCCAACCTTCCAAGCATATCACGGCAGGAACAAATTTACAAGCTGTTTTTAGCGTGTGGACTACCTCATAAGTAGAAGCAATATAGAAATTAAAAAAATGAGATGTTAAAAATAAGACAGAAACCAAGTTTCTGACGTTCATATGGTTGCCCTACAAATGTAGTTTTCTGAAGAAGGCACCACCTGAAACATTTCCTATAGTGGCAATAGATTCCACAAACACGTCCAAGGTTGGAAATGGCGATTTCCCGATCAAATAAGTCCTTGAAAGATCACTTGTGCAAGAATTCAACATGAATTCATGTGAGGCACTCGATTGCTTTTGGAACTCACTGTTTATCTGAAATAAGAAAGGATATATAAGCTCCAACGCATCAACTACAAGAATATGAAACACAGAACAGCTACGTTTGACGGTCAACATTGCCAGAAGGACATGTTTAGAGTCTTTAGACCCACCAAGAGTATTAATGTTTGAAAGACATGGAATCAAATCCCAAAAACTTCACAAGATAGATCTAGCTTTCTGGAATTGTACAGAGTTCAGCCGTGGATCACATATATCTTGTTTTTTTTTTTTCTGAAAAAAATTGAGGGAAAAAAAATTCTTCTCAGGACAGCCCATATTACCTCTGTATCAAATTGCAGGGCCTTCACGCAATCTGAATCCATTTTGCAGATAAGAAGCTTCTCACAGTCAGCATCCATGTTGCAGATCAAGGATGCCATGAACACATTTTCCTCGCTCTGAAATAGGTCAATGTGACATTATTCGAATCACATAATGCAAGTACATCCATAAAAGATTTAACATTTAGTGTGAAGTACTTATACTCCGCACATGACAGAACAGCATACGTCCTTGTGTTTCTCTTTCGTATGCTCTGTTTGTCAAAGGTTAACAGTTAACACTGACATGGTGAGCATCTCAAAATATCATCCTGCCGCTCTAGCCTTGTATTCCATGAGAAATTTCCGCATGCAATGGTACTACAGAACCTATGTGGCATAGAAACTTCGTTGGAGTCAATTACCGGTGTTGGACAATTTTCGGACACCGACACTCTCCGGACACGTGACCGACACTCAAATCCAAAGCATCCTTTTCTTTCTCAACGTTTCTGGTTTGGACACTTAGGAGACACTCTAAAAAATGCTCTGGAACTCCGAAGACACTCTTGGGACACTCACAAGACACGTCGGGAGTGTTAAATGAAATAGTTAACACTCTTGTTAAAGCTTAGCAAAATCCATCTTCTTTGTGTCATGATAGTTTATTGATTATAAAGACACACATAGATGATAAAATGCTTTTTTTTTCTGGAATACTTTTGTGAATGGTGTTACATATTTTAGAGTTAGAGACTTAGAGCCTTCATTATTCATATGATGAAACGCATAACTAATATTCAAAACGTGTCCCCATCGTGTCGTGTCCTCCAATTTTTTAAAAATTAGCGTGTTGGAGAGTCAGTGTCATGTCGTGTCCGTGTCCGTGCTACATAGACGAGGACATATGCAAGTTACTTGTTTTCTAGACAAGGAAACTGATGAATATGGATTTCCTCTTAAAAATGGGTAAACCGCTTCAGTATTTATTCCAAAACAGGTCATGAAATAATACATTAAATCCTATCTTTGAGGATTGACAAGTATGAAAGATAAGCTTTTATTTTCATGTTTTGGGATCACTAGTAGAAGGTTCACTTTAGCAGTGATACATCATTTGGAAAAACACGTTAACAGATACATCACCTAAGGCAAGCAAATTAGTTCAGACTTCGTAGCCTAAAAGATTCCCTGGTCTCAATAGGACACATATGTCTAAACTCTGTTGGAAAAAAAGGAATGATTCATTTATCAATGCACAAAAGGAGTTTCTTACCATGTTCTTACATTTAAATTGCCCAGTAGGTAGAAGAACAGAATTCTTCCCTGCTTTTGACGACAGAGGTAAGCGAAAGCAACGATTTCTTGAATAGACAGCAGTATCGACAAAAATCTGGGAAGGGATATCAGCAGAACTCGAGTCTTTTGAAACAAACAACTTTTCAAACCTTCTATCACTCCCTTTCTCATTATTAATCCGTGAGCATATCTGAAAAGATGTCATCAAACAGTTCATTGACAACTGGATAAATGTACAAAAGACATGTTTTTGTTGGATTGTGCATTGGAATAACTTTCTATTCTATTTGGACGTACCTCAGCAATAAATGCACCAGCATGTGAATTGTCCTTAAAAGCCGTCTTCTGTAAGCGGATAATTAGGTGACGCGAAAATTTTGCTTCCAGCATGCATTATAATAGGAATGTATCAATAAAAGATCAAGATTCTATTTCCATATTCTTATTCTGAAGACAAAATGTTTACTAACATCTGCATGGTCCTAGGCTTAAGGCTTTCTAGTTGCAACATACATAAATATAACCCCATAAAAGAAAAGATTTTTAAACAAAGTAGTGCCATTTTTTCTCATGCCTTTGAAAGAGACTTTTTACGCCATTGGAAGTAAGATTAGACAACCATTTAGCATGCTATGAATAAGGATAGAGAGCGCAAATGGCACCTAGTCTGGTGAAACTAATCTTGCAAGGGTGGCTTAAGGTGTGAGTACAAGCAACAATGATGGCCAGAAATGGACACGTAACAAATAGTCAGTGTATTTTCCTCCCAGTTCAATCAGCTGCAACAGTTAATAGACGCACTACTCACTCCCCAACTTGAGATCACATTAAGAGAGACGCAGGTAAACTTGAGATTTAGTAGTTGGAAGACAGACATAATTCATAGACTGAAACAATATGGTTGCTTGATTGTTTATAGTGTCACAATAATTTCTTTTTGACACAGAAGTTATAGACAGCATATCAAGCAGCCACTATGGACATCATACCTTCAGTCGAAGAATCAAGTTCTACAATCCAGTCATGGTCCCCTTGAATACCATACTTGTCAGATAAGGCATCAAAGACTACAGTTATCAGGAGATCAACCATCTCATCTCCATCTTTTTCGGTATTGTCTCTCTTATTGAACTCCAAATCGAAATAGAGGTGACATGGTAATCCCTGACAAAAGCAAATATTCATCGCCCATGAACTAAATCACACACACACACACAACGAAAAGAGAAGAGGCCAAGTTCTGACCATTGAATCAGTCCATGGTCTCTGACAAAATGTATATACTTTTGGCCGCTTTTACTGACATTCTAAAAGAAAATGGAAATTGGTGTTACCTCCTGAATCACTTCATAATGGTGACGGAATCTAGGATTCATGTTCTTGTACCTAATATTAAGATGACCAGCACAAACATAAAGAATTTTAAAAGCAATGCTACAAAATGGAATTCTGCCAATACAAAGCTCAGAGTCAACCTCCGCCAAAACTCTTCGTATGTTGAGACAAGGAACCTCCTTTGTCCATTCATATGATCTTGATAACTGAAAACACGAACATGTGGATGCTCTTTTGCATACTTCATTGCTTCATCTTGCCTAGGGAATGTAGCCCATATATCCTCCCTATATGAAACTAAACTTATAGCCGATTCAACAAAGAAAAGAGGTGATAAAAAAAAAAGAAAAGAAAAGAAAATCCAACTAAGGTCACTAACCAGAAAAAAAAAAAGGGAGAGAAGTAGCAAATGACACAAGCAGAATCAGAAGAAAAGGCATAGTACCTCAATTTTATTTGTTCAGAGAGATCGACTTGTATTTCACGTAACAGTCGCAACAATTTGGCTGGTCTTTTTGGAGGCACACCATGTGGAGAGCCATAGAATACGACTGGAGAGAAATGCTTCCTTTTGTTAAAGTCGTTTGCGTGATTTGTTGTTGAAGTAAACTGCAGGAAAATGATATATAGCAATATTAAAAAGTGTAGAAAACAACATTGTGTGGCAGGGCATTTGTAACCAATGAACACAGTAGATACAAGCCTACATCATCCGTCCAGTGCATCCACAACATGGGATGTAACAAGACAGAATAACAAAGTAAGAAGGAAAAAGGGTCGCAGCTTATACGGACCTGCACATATGCCGCAGGTTGCTGTCTTTTTTTGGGTGATCCCGAAAGTGGAGTATTGGAAAATCCAGGCACCTCTTCTGTTGGACTTGGATCTATTTGCTCCAATTTGTGTTTGATTGCTTTTCTTTCTCTAGCAGCTGATTCTGAAACACGGAAAGAATAATAAGAGACATATTTTGAAATTGAAACCAGAAAAAAAACATGAACGCTATGACCATTAGATTGACTATTGACAGAAAATTACTAACTTATTCCAACATGGCAGACAATATTTAATTCCTTTCCTTGCCCGAAAACCAGAAATTTCTCCACAACTTCAGGACCAAATTTGGCTCAATGACCAAGTTTGGAATATGAGGACTTTGATTGAAATGTAAGCCATGACATCCTCAAGTTAGCTCATACATAAACTAGAAGGTTTAGGTTTCACCCACCAAGTGGAGAAAGATGACGCACGAGATACCTAAGCCATGGAAATTGTGCCAAATGTAGATGCTTCTCGTATATGCTTGCATCAGCAGCCCATTGAAATCTCAAAATGACTCAAACATGTAGGAAGCTATGTCACACCTATGTCTACCATATATATGTTACGCATTCTTTTGGTTAATGCGACGCATATTTTTGGTGTAGTCAGTAGTGTATGTTACACGTTATTTTTTATAAGTTACGCAGAAGTATACGTCGAAGTGTATTGTACTCATAGTTTTGAAGGATGATACGTATATTTTTTGTACATGGCACGCATATTTTTGGCGTATGGTATGCATATTTTTGGCTCATTAGTAACACATTTTAACGATATCAGTGATGCATTTTTTTGTCAAGCTCCACTAGGGGTGTACGGTACACCCAAAATTGATACGAATTTTTTGGGTAATATACAGTAGTCTTCATTTTTTTTAAACTGAGGTTTCTTCAGTAAATGATGTAGAGCACCAATTCCTAAATGCACCCATGTGTATACTTGCACATCTGTATAACATATCTACATGCTTTGGTTTTAATAAATTAATCGATAAAATATGAATTATCTAAATTTCCGCTTGAATCTGTTATTAACCTCTGTATAACTAATTTACCCAAAAAAAAAAACCTCTGTATAACATATCTACATGCTTTGGTTTAATAATTTAATAGATAAAATATGAATTATCTAAATTTCCGCTTGAATCTGTTATTAACCGATTACTGAGGCAACGAAATGCGAAATTAATGTTCCCTAACGTAGTCCTAACTAGAAACCGGAGGCCGAGCAAAAAAATAAACTAGAAACCGGAGTGTGTGAGCAAAAGTGCTCTAAAAGATGAAGAATCATAAATGCAAGCGATGGGGAGAGAGAGAGAGAGAGAGAGAGTTACGAGGAGGAGAGACGCCGCATTTGAAGCACTGAAACAATCGATCAACATCGTCCATGGCTTCACGCACTTTTCCCCGTGATTTCCCCCAAACGGGACATGATCTACTGGCTCCGAGCCTTTTTTCTGGTTTTTTTTAAGAGGAGTATTGGCGTAGTTCTTCTCTACTTTCTCTCGAGCGGGAAATCAATTTTCGGAAGAGACCTAATCGATATTCGGGTTCGGAGCCATTTGTTCGGACTTGCGCTGTTTTGCTCATTTGTCGGGCGCCTTTTTCACCACGGTTCGTGTGGCGGGTTCACAACAAAATGTATAGACTTTGTGGTTCGTGGTAGAAAATTGGCCTGGGACACCATGTGGCGGTAGCATAGATTGATGATGGTGTCGTTTAAAAATGCTTCTTTCGTTGGTCTATCACGACGTTTAAATATGGATACGCGGCGGGATTTACAATAAAATGTATAGACTTCGTAGTTCGTGCAGTAGAAAATGGACTTGGAACACCATGTGATAGTAGCAGAGTTTGATTTTTTTAACGGCTAGTAGCACAGTTTGATGATGGTGCCGTTTAAAAATGCTTCGTTCATTGACCCTGTTACTAAATACAGTATGGATTTTAATTTCACTACAAGCGAGAATAAGTGTATCATATGTGGTGAGATCGGTTGTGTTTCTCGTTTTGATGGTCCGGCCTATTTATTTATATGACCTAGGCCCCTTTCTGCTGGTGAAGGCCGTGAACAAAGTTGCTCGTCAAATTGCGCTTAATGACAAGATCTTCAAAAGTATCTCAAAACAGAAACCACCACCACCGTTCAATCTTCTGGATAAGATTTCTAACAATCACAAATATAGTTGCATGTTATCCCAAGTGACAAATCCAAAAGAACCATGAAAACTCTTACCTTGGCAGGACACCCACTTACCCACATTACAAGCCCATCTCCAGTGAAGCCAACAACCCCAAAACTCCCCAACAGAATATGGAGAGTTCGTGCCAAAGCCAAAGGCTTCGACAGACCACCAGCGAATTCGCAAAAGGAAAAGAATGCACGCATAGAACCTATTCGAAAAATGCCCGACGAGAAAAATTCCGGCAAGGACGACGAGAAGATACCAGAAGTGGTGTTTGAGAGGATGATTGCGAGAATCTTGTTTTATGTTGGGGTTCCCCTGGTCACCGGCATAGTCCTTTTGCGAGTTTTCGATGTGTTGAAGGAACAACATGTGTGGGACGTGCCACTCTGGTTTGCTTTCTTGACAACGTTTATCACTTTTGGGGCTTCAGCTCTTGGGATTGCTTATGGAACTTTGTCTACAAGCTGGGATGCAGAGAAGAACGGGTCACTCCTTGGGTTTGAAGAAGCACAGAAGAATTGGACAGATATTTGGAGAGAGGAAGAGGAATAGTTCATTTATGATATATGGTGGGAAGGAAAAGAGCATGTGATTTCCAAATTCCAATCAAAATTCTCTAATGAGTAATTCTACTCAAATGTGATAGTTTTCATGAGCAATGGATATCCTATTTCATCTAGTTTATCAGCAGTATCTTGCTAGGAGATCTGTTATATTTGCCTCGTTTTCTTAGGATAAGAGCAAGTTCATTCTTGAGCCATTTAGGTTAGTTAAAATTTGGCACAATATACGATCGAGATAAAACAATTTTTCCTTTACTCTGAAGTCAAAGTTGTTGTCAACAAATGAAAAAGTCATCTTTAATTTTGAATTCGCCAGTAATTTTGACTTTATCAAATTTGTCACGTCATCCAAGCTTATAGGTTTACGGTGAAAAATACGATATGTTAAATTCAAGGAAATTGGTTTTTATACTCTTCTAATTGATGCAAACACTTCTCTCTCTCTCTTTTTTTGTCTCTTAGCAGGTGAATTTATGAAACAGTCCCTGCATGCACACACTTTTTACAAATTTCAAGAATTGTTTCGTAAATTCACCGGCTAAAAGACATAAAAAGAAGTGCATACATCAATTAGAGGAGTGTAGAAATCAATTTTCTAAATTCAATTGTCTCTAAATTTCGAATTTGTGCCAAAATGACATAAAATAGGTCAATCTACATTGCTATTATTTGACCTTTTTAACACCAAAATATAAGCCTTTAACAGGTACACCTTAGACAAGTCACTTTGGCAATAACAGGTACACTTGAATGAACCACTACAAACTTGGACACGAATCAAATTGGCATATGCTCTTGAAATTGTTTTCTTTCTGAAATGGACGAAGCATGTCGAAGTTGAATAAGAGTTGGCCAATAAGAGTATGGCCAACATTGACAAAGTGGTACCAAAAAGCAGGCTCAACACACACGACACCATGAGGTCCACGAATATGCGCACAAATTAAAGACCACAACCAGTACTAATTTGTATGCATTCCAAGGGATTGACACCGGATGGATAAGGTTTGGGACTTTCGGGGTTGCTCCCTCTTAATGTCTCTGGTTCAAAACTTTTCAGGTGTCATTAATTCCTTTGAAATCAGTCAATACGGAGCTTTTCTCCACCTTTAATTGGGCTTACCGCAAATGAGCGGTGGAGTTGGGCCCCAGAGTTAGTCGATGCGTGTAAACTGGTCCGGATACATCTATTATATATATAAATAAATAAATAAACATGACATAATACGTATGTTGATGTTAACTCAAAAGTAATTTGATGATGTAAAAAGTAAGTGATTCCCACTAATTCAGATGGTACCAAAGTATACCAAAAAAGTCACTTATAAAAAGACACAGAAAGAGAAATAGATTTTCTTCAAAGTTGATGGAGACATTCGTGTTTGTTGGCACAAAATAATTTGTTACTCAATCATCAGATCATGCCACAGTATGATGATCCAAAGGCAGTGCATAACTTTTGAGTCTTTGGGAGATAAACTAATGAAATTTGCGTAGAAGAATTGAATTCGTCTTTGGGACAATTTTTTTTTACGAATCGGAAAATGAACAGATAATTTAATTCAACTCCGATCTCTTTTATTCTCCTTTACAACTCCGCGAGCATGAGACCAAAATCCGTAGGAGTAATATCATATATATCAACAGACTCCATCCATACCGACAGACAGAGCCATGATTTTACTTTAATGACGGCGAAGATATACATTTAAAAAAGAAAAGAAAAGAAAAGATGGACTACAATAGGAACGATGTTTGTCATATGTAAGTAGAGTACAAAAAAAGAGTAATTTACACTATCTCTACTAATCAAGTTGAGGTATCTTGAATTTTGCTCAGTGCTTGCCTTTCTTCGACTGTTAGGTACTTAGGTGTCATCCATTTTATTTTGATCCAACACCTTAATTTAAGGAAAATGATTTTGCCACTCTTTTTTTTGTTAACGCCACTCCGGCGTTAACAAAAAAGGGAGTGGCAAAATCAGCAGCCTAATTTAAACAGAGTTTGCATGATATATAGAGAAAGTTTGAAGTTTGATTCTTCTTAATTTAGACCTCATGTTCTGAATATTTCACTTGGCCCGTCAAACTTGGCTTTGGAATATTTTTTTGGCCTTCTTTTAGTAAAGAAAAACAAAAGCACTAAAGATTTTCCATATAACAGAGAAAGAATGGAAAAAAAAAATAAATTTAGTAGTGGGAGGCCTATATAATTTAGGGACGATAAATGAATTCTAAAACAAGAATAGCCTTTTTTTAAATCGTTGTAGTGGCGACTGCCGTCACTTATCCTCTCGCTCCATCCTTGAATACCAAGTTATGCCAACCAGTAACTGAAATTTGTTGCGTGATTGGTTTGGCTTGTTTAATTTCCAAGCCATAATTAATTCGACATGTATATGAAAAGTACATGAGCAATCGTGTTCATTTCAATTAAAATTATCACCAACTTGTCACTAAAGGCCGGTCGAACACTTGACGAAACTTTATGACAGTTCCTCATGCTTAGAAAGAGACTTTTTAAAATCTTTATTCAAAAGGCTTGGCAAAATAACTTTTGTGATTTGTCAGATTCTGAACGCCAAACCGAGGTTATCCTAACCAGCACTATGGCAATGCTTCTGTTGGAATGTGTGGACCGGTTGGATTGAACCAGCGTAGCGATCTCCCGATCAATTGGAGAACTCATCCGATCTCAAAATGTCCTGTCGGGAGGAAATATTGATCCGTTACCACGTCGCGGCCTTATTCGTTTTGGGATATCAAAACTCTTGAGCACGGTATTCAATAAATTTTCTCCATTTATCCCTCTCTATTTATTACTCTCGAAAATCCCCCTCGAAATCCAAATCGAACAGGACAGAGTTCGAAAGCTCTATGGAGAGCGAAAGCTGGGCGGTAAATAATTAATTCCGCGATTTAACATGCAACAGTACGTAGTACCATTATAAATATATACTATTATTATTTCCAACAACTTGCACTTACAAAAACTTTGAATTTTGGAACATTTCCATGAACTTTCAAGACTTTGACCAATTTTGTGGGTATTGACTATTGAGCACGCTAGCTAAGGTCGGTGGAAGGAAACTTCAAAGCTGATAGAGAATGTTATGTTAGGTGAAACTTGGCATTCAATTTGACTTGTACTTCCAACGAACAAAAGAAGTGACCCTGACCCATTCATTTTTCTTGAACACCTGGGCTAGCTCCAGAAACCAAATAAAGATCAGATCTTCCATTTTCTGTTCCCTCTTACTGTCCGTACAATGCCCAGCCAGTACTCGTCCCGACTCACTGTATTGGCTCGATGAACTCTCTGTCATTTGTAAGCGGCAGTGCGCTGAGTTATTGTTGCCTGGTTTTCTAGTTGACAATCCATAGGGTGGCCGAAGAACCGAAAGAAACCGCAACACCCTCTATGAATGGGCTGGTATTGTTTGCACTCCCCTTCCTGGAATAAATCGGGTTTCTCCTAAATTTTTTGTCTATAACTTAAGAGCTTTAGACAAATTGAATTCGCTAAATGAACCTTCGTGTGTTATGGATTTAGTCTGTTTAGGCAATTGGGAAAACTTATCTCAAAAGTTCGTACACAGAGAGCTAAAACGTGCCGAGGGTAAAAGAGGAAAGAGCGAAGACCAATTCTCATATAGGAGTAATTAATAGCAAGAATTTAGAGCAACTAAATAAACGAAGTTTAATTTAAGTGAGCACACACCACTACTTACTGTACACGAATTAAACTCCCCTTTTGGGTTCTACCCTTCAGATTAACCCCAAAATGATTCCCAAACACACTATATATAAGATTCCCTCCCTCCCCCCGGCCATATTGGCCAGTTAGCAAATAACACAAGAATTGGGGTCTTCTTCTGCAATCCTATAATAGTTCTGGTGCTGCATGTAAGGGGTAGGATGATGGACATGGGGATATTGTGGGTAATAATTGGGATAGGCTATCTGATGGAGCTTCGCAGCCTCATCTTTCTTCTTGTCATCTCCTCCTTCTTTCTTGGGCTCCTCTTTCTTAGGCTCCTCCTTCTTCTTCTCCGGCTCTTTCGCCGGCCCGACCGTGACTATCTCCGTGTGGCAGATCTTCCTCAATTTAGCCACCACCGTCACTGGATCTATGTCCCCTGTCACCGTCAATTTCTTGTCCTTGTCCATCGCAATTGAATCAACCCCTGCAAATAACAACACGAAAAAGTCATCAATATCTTTGTAAAATTGATCTGGGTTTTGTCTCTTGGATTCTCTGTTTCTGCATCCGGATTTTAAATGCAAGGATTTAACACTAAAAAATGCAACAACGCAGGAAAATGAAAAAAAAAAAAAGAAACCCAATTTTTAGTATGTGTTAAATGCCTTGAAAAATGTTCAAATGTGCATGAAAACTGTACTTTCTGTATTTTTATGAATTTATTGACACTCCGGCTGTCAATAGCATGACCGTTTAAAATACGGAAAGATTGGAAATCCGAGCTAGTTGTGAAAAGAATCCCAAAAAAGTAAATTCCCTTGATTCTATCATGTCATGTATTAAAGTTTAAGAAGCTACCTACTACTACATAGAAAGAGTGTATGGATGGTGAAATTGAACACTAGTCCCTCTATTTTAAACCAATATTAACTAAACTATCCAAACAGAAATTGAATTTTAAAAAATAGTTATTGTTGAGATTTCTAAAAACAGTGTACCGTCGAGGCCAGAGACTTTCTTCATGGCCTTTTGCTTGCCTTTGTCGTCATGGAAATCCAGTTTAAGCACCACTTTCTGTCATAAACAAAACCCCCAAAAAAAGGATCTGAATTAGGGATTAATGGAATTAAAATTTAATCAGCTTAATCATAGAATCTGGAAGCCTGTTAAAAAAGAAAGTACTAAAGGAAACAAAAGCTAGAGTCGCAAAAATGGGGTTGGGAGAATCGGAATCTAACAAAAGGGATTGGGGGGGAATCAGAATCGGTGGGTATAGAATGGACTGAAGATGGACCAGACTCCAGAGTAAGAAAACAAACCTTCATTTTCTCTCGAGTTTTGGTTATCTGAGGAGGAGGGAGAATTCCTCAGTGAAAAGTGCAAGATCAGAACAGAAAGGAGAGAATATTTTAGAGCGGAGAATTCCAAGAAGATAGAGAGGAGTGAATGGATGTATCTTACGAACCACACACATATATATACTACTATAGAGAGAGAGAGAGAGAGAGAGAGAGAGAGAGAGAGAGACTGAGTCAAGGTCTTCTTTGTCTCACTGCACACAATAATTTGCAGTCATGTGATTAGTCACTTATAATCCTTGAATAAATCATCTGTTCCCATTTTTAATTATAGTTATGTACATGTGCTCTTAATCTCTTCTCACGCGAATTCCAATTCGGAGTTGTTTGGAGGGTTATTTACGGATGCTCTCACGCTCCTCCTCGCGCACGAGCACGTGTAAGTGGCATGTAAGGAAAATCCGACCCCGAACGGAGACAAGAAGGAAGCCTGACGAAACGGTGTCGTTGGTTGCAATACTGCATTGAACGGCGTAGTTTCAGATTTTTAGGTCCTACCGCGATGGCATTTGACGGAATTGCCAACCTGTGACGGCAAACAGTCGTTATGGAAGTAGTACGTAATTTTCAAATCAACGGCCCATCATTGGCCATTGTTTATTGCAGAGATAAACTTCTTCCTCAGGCGAAAAAGGCGACCCCCCTCTCTCTCTCTCCGAATAGGAATCGTACACGTGTAGCGTAGCCATAAACCATGTGCAAAGACTCTTCCTAGTTCCTAGTCAACGCACAGAAAAGGTCTTCAACTTTGAACGGCAGTTTCCTTCAATAAATTTTTGGGTACCGAACAGGTATTACGTGGCGGTACTCATCGCATTTGGACAGTCCAGATTTCTTCACTCACTCTCTCTTCTTCTTTTTTTTTTTTCTAAAATTCGGATCGTCCAAAATACGTTTGGACGACTGAGATTGCCAACAGAATAGTACCCGCTCGGCACCCAAAAATTTAAGTTTTTTTTTTTTTAATCATAAAAAAATTATAAGTTTCCTCCAACGAGAAAACTCTTATTTTTGCAGTTTTCAAGGTAATTAGGACGGAGGGAGTAGTTTTCTGGCAAGTAACTTGATTTTTTTTACAACTAGGCGTTTGGGTCAGTTTACGCGTAACTCGACTAATTCCTGCGGAATCATAAATTCATCATCCATTAGCGAGATATAAGTTTCTTGGTTGCCATACTGTTTAACTGATAATTAAATATACGTGGTAGGTGTAATAAGACTTCCTGATGCCATTTTAACGATTTTGGTAATATTTTTACAAGTAATCCATTTTCCCGTACAAATTTTGAACGTGGAACGCACTTCACATTTCAGCTTTTAATGTAGCTTCCGCATCTCTTCCACATCAATACAAAAACAGAAGAAGAAGAAGAAGAAGAAGAAGACGAAGACGAAGACGAAAGAAGAGTATTTCAGAAAAATAATGGAGCATGTCGGTTTCACACACGTTTCTCAGGTTAGTGGGGAAGTATGGTATTATGTAATGTAGCCTTGCAGTGCTCCAAAAATGGGCCATCACAGAGCAGTACTATTTGCTTCCGTGGTGCTCACTTCATGACTTTCCAAAAAGGAAGTCAAAAAGACGATGGAAATTAAGTTCCCATGGCAGAGAATTCAACAGCTAGCCTAGCCCCCGGCCATCAGCACTTTTCTTTGAAGCTATTGGATGGCATTGGCCGGGCCAGGTTTTGCTGTATCGATCCCAACCCGAAAAGCACTACGAGGCGGCCCCAACCCCTGACCTCAACTCTGACTGGGTATTTCTTGGGTGCTTCCGTTTCTGTCCCGGTCAGGAGATATGGGTTTACCGCTTATTGAGGCATGCGAAGAGAAAACAAATTAGAATTGCGTTGTCTAGAGTTGGCGGAGAATTGAGAGCTTGCGTGACCTAGGGATGGCAATTTTGGCCTACCCGATCCGTTCCCCGCTCTAAATGGGTAGGGGATTCGGGGATTATTTGGGGATCGGGTAGGGTATGGGGATAATTTTTTTAAAAAAGTGGGAAACGGGTTGGAGGTGGGTATGAGTTAGTACCCACCCCACTGGCCTACTATATATAATATAATTATATATACATAAGTTAGGGTTCCCGAGCCCAATCCCACTAGCTTATTATATATATACATAATTTTTACTCTGATTCCTGTAGTTGGACTATTTTGTGTTAAATGGCAGTAGGAAACATTTTGGTTATTGTACTCCTCCAATTAACCAATGAACAAATGGTTCATGTCAAAAGTACTACATGAAGCGTTTTTTAGAGGCTTTCTGTTTCTCAATACTTGATGAAAGTTGAAATTGACACTGATTTTTTTTGGAATTTAGTTTCATGGTTTGTATTTTCTAATGGCAGGAGACTTTTTTTAAAAAAAGTTTTGGAATCTTTGGATTCCCGTTCCCCGTTTGGGGCAGGGATAGAGGGTAAAAATAAATCCCCGGTGAGGATCGGGGCGGGGATGGGGAGGGATTTGGGTTTGGGGATCGGGGACGGGGATAGTGGTATCCACCCCCGACCCTCCCCGTTGCCATCCCTACTTGCGTGAGCTCGTGGAGGCACGCGAAGAAAACCAATGACAATCGTAGGGTTATCACTAGTCTAGTTTGTAAGAGCATCCACAGTGGAATAAGCAAAACAAAAAATTGTTAAAATTAGCAATGTTGGATCAAAAAAGTGCTCACATTGGAATAACCAAACCTAGCAACCTCTTAACAACTCATCAAATTTTGACTCTTCAATAATCAAAACTAGCAATGTTTTGTCAATAACCAAATTTTATCTCTCAATCAAGTACACCAACATTACACAAAAATCTTCTCTCTCTTCCATTCTCTCTCTCTCTCTCTCAAAACAATGTTTTCAAAAAATAATTTTAAAAAACTGTAACTTTCAGTTTTTTTTTTCAGAAACTTTTTTTTTTTTTTACAGAAAACAAAATTTTCAAAATTTTTAAAAACTGTAAGTAAATAAAGTGTGTTTTTCAAAAAACTATTTTTTACACAAAATCTGTTTTTTAAAAACTGTATTTATAGTTTTTAAAATTTCAAAACTATTTGTGTAAATACAATTCTTTCAAAATCTCCAAAATTGTATTTACAGTTTTTAAGTGAACAAAGTGTGTGTTTTTTGAAAAACTGTTTTTTGTTTCGAAAAACTATGTTTCTAACATAAATTGTTTTTTCCCTTCAAAAAGCGCTTTTTCAAAAAATATGCATGAAATGAAGGGAAAAAGTTTGGAGGGCCCGTTGGTTTTGATTATGGGCAAAAAATAACCAATGTAGGATTTAACATTGCTAACTTTAGCAACCTCTAAATGGATAATCAAAATCTGATGTGGCATGTTTTGATTATTCATATTTGCTTATTCCACTGCTGATGCTCTAACTAGTCTGTTGAATTAGTGGGTAGTTAGGTGGGTTTGGTTTATTAGTGGTCCTGGGTTTAACTAGAATTCTTTGAGTGTGAGATTTGTTTTCGGGAGAATGCCCTGTAATGGTTTGGTTTTCAATGAAAATAAATTACCCAAAATAAAAAACCAAGATTGGAAAGCAAGATTAGGTGTTGCTTCCAATCAAAACCCGTACGGAGTTTGAGCCCAACACATACATACGGAGTAGTAGTATTTATTAGAAATTAGAAACTATTTAGCGGCCTCCTAAAATCATTATCGAAGCTTCAACGTCGTACGTAAACACAAGGTGTGCTACTACGACAAGACCCCCTTTAACCTACCTCTTTAGTGACTTTTCGACAATACCATCTTTATATTGGAGTAGTTGCTTTCTCTTAATTAGTAGGGTGAATTTTCCATAAGTCCACTATACCAGTTTCATAACCCACTAAGTCCACTTCTAAACTTCATAACCCACTAAGTCCACTAGCCTACGAAAATACTAATATAACCTTGTAGCCCTAATCAATATATACCCCACTATAGCAGTTTCTTTTTCATTTCCTTCAAACGGGGGGGGGGAGAGAGAGAGAGAGAGAAGCGCCGGGACAATCGACTCAACCTCCTGTCATCGCCGCCGTCGCGACCCACCTCCGTCGCGACCCACCTCCACCTCCAGTCGCGACCCACCTCCACCGCCGTCGCGACCCACCTCCTCCTCCAGTCGCCGTCACATCCTGTCCCAGCCTCCCGTTCCCGTCGCCATCGCCACCCACCTCCAGTCGCCGTTTCATCCCGTCCCGCCTCCTCGTCCCAGCCTCGTCGTCGCAATCGCATCTCATCTCCGCGTCATCATCGTGTTCAACAATTGGAATAGGTCGCCAACGCGTCACCAAACGAGATCTGCACAAATCTCCACGAGATCGCCGTCCTTTCCGACTGTCGGCTTCGTTCCCACCATCACCGTTGTTTTCAACACAAATAGGTAAGTCGAGTTTAGTTTAGGATTGGACATACACTGTTATTTGTTAGTATTTGTGCAGATCTGGTTTTAGTAGGGTCTTGGATGAACTTATGGAATCATATAATGTTATATATGGTTATATACTGTGTGCGAGTCAGTATAAGGGTTTCGAGGATGGCTATATATTCGGATCAAGTATGCCGCTGCGCGGACCATTTTAATAATGTAATTATATTGATTTTATTTATATATATGTAAACAAAATCTCTGTATATGATTTTTGACCTGTTTCTCCTGGTATATATGGTTATATAAACGTTGCCAGATATAAAATGCTGGTTTTGTTCTGTTTGCGTGCAGTAGGATTAATGTTCTGTTTTGTTTTGCACACTGTTGTTCTGTTGTTTTGTATTGATGTTCTCATCTGTTGTGGATTGGCTATTGTCTGTCATTTGGATGCTTCTGTTATATATATTTTCAATGACTTGTCAGTAACATAACTTTCCGATGTCTGTTATAACATTATATATTGTGATTGTAACCATATATATGACTTTCCACTAGTTAATATATATGATTACATGTGATTTTGATCATTCCATCCTTCTTTACACATACAAAACTTTATGTTTCCATATGTTTAATTTTTCCATTGTACGTGCAGCAATGACAGATCCTAAAAGAAGAGGAAAAGAGTTGGTACCTGTGGCGTACGCAACAGACATTCGTCCGTTAGCAACGATTGACCCCCCAAGCGATATATGAGGCAAGAAGATCAAATATGAGAATAAAGGAGAGATTAGGATGAAGAATAGAAAAAAGTTGGGGGGTTGTTTTGTTTTACCTTATTCATGCTTAAAATATTGAAATTGTTTCTTTTGGATTATGGATAAATAAAGAGTTTTGTTGTTTTGTGGACATCAGGTGTGTACAGTTTTACATGTTAACGTTATATAATCTTATATAACGTTCTATATTCTCCTTTCCAGGTACACTGATGTTTTATAGACATCAGTTGTGTTCAGTGTGACATATTAAAGTTATATAACTTCCTATATTCTTCTTTTCAGGTACACTGTATATAACGTTATTGTACTTATATAACAATATATATTCTCCCTTTTTCATTGTATTGCAACATCATATTATAACTACTGATAATCTGTATCATTTTCATGGTATTGCAACAGCATACAAATGTTAGATGTTCCATATTAACTTTGATATAATGTTATATATGACCGGTAGACTTGTGGAAGGTTATATATCATGTTTTCACCAATCATGTTCGAATCAATTAGGCCGCTGCGCGGACCATTTCAATAATCTAATTTAATTGGTTTTATAGAGATATCTAAACTAATTATGTTCTCTTCTTTTCTCAAGTACCAAAAAACAACGCAAGTATCAAATCTCTTTCCTTTCCTTTTGTTTTGTTTTTTCCAAGTGTAGTATTAGGTCAATTTTTCTTGGTTGTGTTTGGGCTATGCCTCAAGCACTCTTTCTTGTCTTCATTCTTTTTATTTTTTTGCTCATACAGAAACAACAGTATTATTCTGTCATGTGTATCTCTTGAAAAATGAACATATGACATTATATAAGGTTAAACCTAAACAACCAAAATCATTTTAGATTTGCACCCTTAATATCGTTATATGTGGTCTAACAGATCACCTTATATGAATTGGTCCGCGCAGCGGCTTAACAGACCTGAACATATAATATTATCTGTGCAGCGCGTTAAATGTAAGTATCTAACGTTAAATATGAACGGATGAACGAGTATATAACGTTATATCTCTTTCTCCCTCTTTCTCTCTGTCGCAAAACTCCCTCATTCTCTCTATCCCAAAATCCTAACGTAACTGCGTGATTGTAGTGAAAAAAAGCTGGCAGGGGCATTTTTGGCTTGTATTAATTCCTTTTTGGCTTGACAAGGGCTCAGTTTGGCAACACATTTGAGTGGACCTAGTGGGTTACAAACTTGAGAGGTGGACTTGGTGGGTTACAAACATGCTATAATGGACCCTAGACCAATTTTTTATAATTGGTACTATAAGATTTGGGTCAAAATTTATATCACATTATTTGTCTCGATGAGGGAAATCGAACATAAGAATATAAAATGTAGATCGATGTTGAAAAAATTTCACTAAAAACAATCGAACTGACGACAAAAAACTGCCTTTCCGAAAGACAAACTTCATACTCCTGCATGAAGCGCACACAAAAACATGAAGAAAGAAAAATTACATTCATTAATGGGCGAGAGTACCTCTTTTTTTTTTTTTTCCCGAAAAGAAAATTCAATTCTACACTATTCTCGTGGGGTTTGAACCCTTGTCAAATGATGTGCTCGTTATGTGCTCTATTGACTGAATTTTGTCTTTATTCAATTGTTTTCGCATTTGTTAGTTTTCGTCAAACTTTTGTAAATTATTGTTTCGTCTTATCGAGATGAATGAGAAAAGTAAAAAATTATGACTTTAATCCAAATGTAGGAATAAGGACAAAACTTAAAAAGCCCCTAAAACTCTTAAAGGAACAAGGCCTGGGTTACTCCATTCGTTCTTAATTATTGGTCCACTATTTTTATTTTGGGATGTTCAAAATTTTTAGTTCATCTTGAAAAGTTTAAAAACTTAAAATGGGTAAGTTTCTAAAATTGTCAACCAGTATTAAAAAATGAGGCATTGAGAATTGAGATTTGATGTTAGGAAATTGATATCTCCACATACACTCTTTTTTTTTTGTCTCTATTAGGGTGAAGTTACTAAAATGCCCCTGTAATTTATAATTTACAATATTAAAGCAATGACATCTTGCAGGGGCATTTTAATAATTTCATCCTAATAGAGACAAAAAAAAGGAGTGTAGGTTGAAAAATGGGGAGTGTGGATATCAATATCCTTGATGTTATTGTAATCAATACAGTATATATGTATTTTTTTTAATAAAAATTATTATCACTACTACACAAACAGAAAGCACACAAATGACAAACCCAGTACACATGGTTTCCGTGAACCCGAACCCACCCGAACCCATCTTCTTGGACCCGACCGTAATGGCCCTCCCGGGTCTGGCTGCTTTCTCCACTCCCGCCGCCGCCGCAGCGTCTACGACGTCGTCGTCCGACGACCTTTCCAAGAAGGTCCGAAAACCCTACACCATTACCAAGTCCCGCGAGAGCTGGACCGAACCCGAGCACGACAAGTTCCTCGAAGCTCTCCAACTGTAAGTAGTCCACCAGTCCACCTTCATTCGGATTTTGGTTAGTGAATATTGACTATTGGATCGAGTTAGGGTTTTGAATTGCAATTTTGGAAATTTCCAGTGTTTTGTGATAATGGCGTGGGGAACGGGTTAGGGTTTGTCGTTCCATAGAAAGTTATTGTGTAGTTTGTCATAATCGTGTTAACCTTAGCCCTAAGGGCGGAGGATAATATGTAAAGAGTGTATTGCTATCCTAGAGAAGTATATTGATGTATGTGGAAGTGTATTAGTACCCATGAGATATGCATTGAAATCTGAATTTGTTTACTCCGCCTAGTAGGCGGAGGTTAGCAAGACCCTTCTTTTATTTATCACAATTTGATGGTCTCATTAAAAAAGTTTTCAAAATGCGAATTTGGTTTGGGTGTGATGCTAGTTTTGATTGCAAAAGAGCCTAATACCCCTTTGAAGCTTCATTCTAGCTGAATTGAGCTGGGGTTTTGCGGATCAAAAAAAAAAAGCTGGGGTTTTGAATTGCATTTTTTTGCGGGTAGTCAAGTTGAATTCGTTGGGAATTTGAAGTGTTTTGTTGTTGTGGTGAGTAGAATGGGCTAGGGTTTTGTTGTTCCAAATCAAGGCTCCGTTTGTTTCTCCGTAAAACATTTTACAATGAAAAACATTTTTTTGGAAATGATTTTTCATAAAAATATTTTTCTTACTTTTAATTTCCGGTGTTTGGTTGACATGATCTTTCACCAAGAACAAAGTGATTCGGTTCTCTTACATTCCTGTTGGCATTGGCTCTTGGATGCTCTTTAATTTTGGTGGAGGGTGAGGTGGTGAAGCATAAATGGTTGGAAGCACAGGAGAGAGACAAAAGATATTGAACTTGCTGGTGCGTGAGATTAAGGCGGAACCTTGCCCTCATAGCAGGTTGATCAATTTCGGAAAATAACTTATGACAGTTCGTCACGTAAGTCATTTTACGGTCTCGGATGAAAATTATTTTCCCCCAAAGAATATTTTACTTGATTCTTAAGCAGCCAAACAACGGAAAATGGGTAAAATATTTTCCTCAAAAATATTTTACGTCCAAGCAAACGGAGCCCAAGTTTTCATGAAATTATGCCTAATTGGTTGTGTGGTTGGAGTAGAGGTTCTGTGTTCATTTATTTATCTCGATTTTGAAGCTCTAGTTAAAAAAGTTTTCGTAATAAAATTTTAGTTTGGAGGCAATATGAGTTTTGATTCCAGAAGAGCCTAATGAGGATGGTAAAGGATGCATTTGAAGATTATTTGTCATGCATATGAAATGTGAGGAAGTGTAAGGTAAAGTAGACATTGTAAATTTCAGAAAATAAATCATTAACAAGTTTGTTGAATACGGTGATGGTGTCCTTGCTAGTGTCCAGTTTGTTAGTTTGAAGCCATCACTCGTGTTTTCTGTAGTGCTTTAATTGAAACTACTGTAAGCTGAGGGTGTCTTATTATTCATTTAGCCCAGATTGAACAAACTTTAGGCAGGACATATTGATACAGGAGCAATGACAAGTTTTGGGGGAAAGAGAAGAAGGCTTGGGGAGGGCGATGGAATTAAACAATTTTAGGAATAAGTAGTCAGATTTTTTGTAGATGCGAGCAATTCATTCCCTTGGCAAGACTTTTGAATATTTGGTTGTTGGTATTTGGCTCTTCAAAGGTGGCAAGTTACAATGGAACAAAACCCTTTATTTCCTATTATTCGTAACTGTTAGCAATGGTGGTTTAAATTTTAATGTGGTCCATCTTTTGTTCTGTATAGCTTTGACCGTGACTGGAAAAAGATTGAAGCATTTATTGGGTCGAAGAGTGTTATCCAGGTAATCTCAGGTTGATTATTTTAATTTCACTTACAGTATAGAATTAATGAACGCTGGGTGGTTGACTTGAGAAATGTGCTCTTCCACTTATGTGCACGTATTGTTCTTAATTTTGAACATCCAAGGAACTTATTTTGCTTATCCTAGAGTAGCTCCTTGTTTTTGTCCACTTAACCAGCACTCCACAGTTTTGTGCTGCAAGAATGACGACATATCAGAACAAGTGTTCTACACCCATCTAGTGTTCCCTATGAAGCACCGACACTTCTAGAACTGTATCCATGTCGGACACTCTGGGGACACGCGACACGCCAGGGAGTGTTGTGTTCATTAAATTGTAATTTTTTTTATGGTGGGATGCGCTGGGATTTTCATAATATTAAAAGCTTTTTGGGGGTAAAATATTTGTAACTTCAAATTATTGGTCCAAAAGTGTAATGTCATGTGTATGTAAACAGGCATATACCACCAGTTGATAATGTGTCTTACATGAGTCCTAACCTAAATATTTAGTTGTTACATGTATGTGTGCATAACTAGAAAAATTATTTTAAAAAGAATTGCCGTGTCCCCCGTCATGTACTCATGTCTATGTCCCCATTTTTTTCAGAATTATGGTGTCTCGAATCTGTGTCTGTGTCTCCGGCCGTGTCCGTGCTACATAAAGTGTTCCGATATTGTATTTTGTATAATAGAAATTCTATTATACAAGAGAGCCGATTTATAGTGTAGGGTAGCTGATAGCTTACTCCAAAAGCAGAGACATGAATAGTGGAAGATAAATTTTGCAGATACGTAGCCATGCACAGAAGTACTTTCTTAAGGCTCAGAAGAGTGGGATCGGTGAACATCTACCCCCTCCTCGTCCAAAAAGGAAAGCTGCTCACCCCTATCCGCAAAAAGCCTCAAAAAATGGTTAGACAGAGAAATTTCATCATGATTTTTCATTGTCATGTCTTTTGAGGCCTACTTATTGAAACCTGGGCTCATTTTTGCAGCTTTAGCTCTCTCCCAAGTCACAGGATCATTTCAAGCTTTACCTATTGTTTCTGAACTTGGATTGGCAAGAAGGCCTGATTCTTCTTCATTACTTGGGAAGCCTGTTAAAGTTGCAGCGGTATCTTCTCGGACTGACAACTCTGTACAAGCAGGCAGCTTGTCACATGCGACTCAAGGTTATTATCCCTATTGTCTTTAGTGATATGCTCTGATCACTTCCAGTTTCAACTACATTTGATGATAGTTTAATTTTTACAGGTGATATGAGATCTGAAGGGAAACCTTCAGCAAGTAACTGTTGCAGTAGTACCGAGAGCACTCCAAGAACATGGCCATCGGGAGAAATGATAGTTCAAGGCAATCATGGCCCAAGAGGTAACAATCATTCCATTGCACATAATATCTTGCTTGTTAAAATTTAATTTTTTTGAGTGTAGGAAAAAATTGAACTTAGTAAGCATTTGTGAAGTCCTAGTAGATTTTGACCCTTCTTAGTTCTTCTTCTTCTGCTGCTGCTGCTGCTGAATTATTTTGTTGTTTTGTTGTTGAAGGTGTTGGATCATGGTTATTACCATGCGTATACCATAGATAATTCTTCCATTTCTTGTGGGATATTTCCTTTAACTGGTCATAAACCTCCTCCTCCTCCTCCTTCACTGTGGTTATTATGAGTATGCAGTATACCATATATAATTCTCCCATTTCTTGGCATATTTCCATTTCCTGGTCTTAAACTTTTAGGGCATGATATTTATTGTATGCTTTCCGGTTTCTGCTTTTCTGTACCATTTCTACTTATTGATACTTCTTTTTTTGATGCAGTTCTGCCTGACTTCGTGCAAGTATACAGCTTTATTGGTAGCATTTTTGACCCAAATGTCACCGGTCAGTTGGGGAAACTAAAGAAGATGGACCCTATTGATGTTGAGACAGTATGCTTTCTGGCTTGTTGTTTGATCAATCTGTGACTTAAATCTTTGATGCCCTCGCTCTTTGAGCTTTAATGTACATAAAATCAACTTCATTAAAATTTCCATTGGTGATTTCAGAGGTTGAATAAATGCTGAAGAGTTGCTCCTATGAGTATACTTGTGCTTTCAAAAACCACATTTGTGAATTTTCTTTTCTTCTCCTTTTCAGGTTTTACTGTTAATGCGAAACCTCTCCATCAATTTGACCAGCCCTGAATTTAAGGAAGACGTAAGTGCCCTTTCCACTCAAGTGTTGCTTTATACTTTTAGCATCAACTACATGATCAGTGTGTGGACATGAGGATAGATGTTACCTCTTAAGTTCCATTTTATTTTTGTATCATTTGGTTACCGTGCCTTATGGTTATCTGGCCCAATACTTGATGATTACCGTTTAGTCCTTTAGTCTCATGGCACTTTTCATATCCTGTGCAGAGGAGGTTGCTTTCATCCGATGTAATTGTCGCAGAGAAGGACAATTCCGGTGATTTGAACAAGAATACCCCATGATTATCTATCTGACAATGCTGGATGATAGCAGGTAAAATAAGCTTTGCAGGTCTGATTGGGCATGATGGTTGTCTATCTGATTTCATTTGCTTACTCAAACAAGGCTGATTTTAGTTGGATGAAAGTGCCAGGATGTTGGGATGTTCTGTGAGCTACTAAGCTATGAAAGTCCCTTGCTTTGCTGGTTTGTAAGAACTACTCACTGCTACTGCATCTTCTGCGGCCAAGTTCTTTAATTGGTAGCAGTCATTTTATTGTGTATACCAAGTACAAGAAAATTATGGAAATAACTGTACAAAATAATGTTTGTGGGAATGTGTATTGTACAGATCAGTTGTAAATTCGAGTTTTTGTGTCCAAGTTGTTTTAGCAGGATGCAATGTCTGAAACTAGAGCTGATCTATAAAGTTTGTGGAGTATGACCACTGTATTTTCACCATAGTTGCATGTGATGTTCAGATATTTACCGCAGTGCAAAACCCAAATAAGTAGAACCACAAACAACTCATTGGTAAAAAGGACCTGATAGTAGAGTTGCATTGGGTGCCAGGACAGTAAAGTGAACCAAGTTGCTTGAGTTGGAGTCGTGTTTGCATGGTAAAAGCTTGTTTGAGATTACCTCCTAGTGTAAACAAATCAAGCTTGGTTATAGTTTGAACCTTGTTCATCTTTTGGCTCGAACTTTGCTCAGAAAGGTTAGATTGTATGGGAAAAGAGAAAAATTACGCGCTCGGTTTGTGATCGGCTTACAGGTCTAAGCTTGGTTTTCATTTTTTAAGTGCATGTACGAACATCATATAATCTAAGCAGCTAATGAATTTAACCAAGGTTGGTGGGGATTGGAACCTCTCATTCAGAATCTAACCCAGTTTGTCAAATCTAATCAGCTAATGAATTTAACCAAGGTTGGTGGGGAGTGGAACCTCTCATTCAGAATCTAACCCTGTTTGTCATCGTGGTGAAGGGAGCACCTAGGGAACCCAGGTCTAAGATCCGTTTGTCTTGTAAACCAGTTTAAAAATGCACATATCTCTTTGCCCATAATTTGCTCGGCAATGCTGCATACAGAGATAGAAGTGTACAAATTTCCAAAAGAAAAGAGAGAGAAGCGTATGATCCGGACATAGATGGGAGTATTTGGGAAGATTCGGGGGAGACCTTAAAAACCCTATCGGCGATCTCACCCTATACCCAAACGCGTTATTAAAATCTCCCTCATTATCTTGGGCCTGCTCAATATAATGTCCTCCTAAGTCCCCCAAATAGAAGATGGACAGATAAATCAGAAACGCCATCCTATTGACAGCGTTGATTGGGAGATGCAAAAACTAAAGAACTATGTATCATATAGAGGTGGATGAGAGGAACAGAAAAGACTCCGGTTGCATACTGTCCTTGTACATGCGATTTTTCTGTTTCAAAGGAACTGGCGTGTTGTATTGAAATTAAACCACTCAAAATGGGAGTATTTCGTTAACTTGAGGGACTAAAGCCAAGACGAAGCCTAAACCAGGTCACGGCAATAAGCAAGACAGTATACACTAGAAGAAAGCCACAGTGAAGACTTCGAAGCAATTGTTCTTATCAATCCTAAAACTGAAATGAAGAAGTTGTTATATACGTATATACTTTTGCTAAACCTTACCTTTGTACGAATCTCAATCTCTAAACTTAGCATGAAATTCATGTGAAATCATCTAACCAAACTATCAGAACCAATTTTGATCTAATGGCCCCACCAATATCCTTGGCCAAGCTGTTTAGACCCGCCATGGCAGCTTTGCTCCCGATTTGTCTTGGTGAAATTGTTGGACGACACTTGATTGCTGTATCCAGCGCCACCACTGGGATCTGCATACCATACAACTAAAAGGATTACGGCCCTGTCCATAGTATTGAATTTGATGCTCATCAAGGTCAAATATCTTCATAATTGCAGCATAATTGAACCACTAACGTGTATTTTTGGATTCTCTTAATACTGGAAGTACTGCCCGACAGCCTTTGAGGTGTTCTTTCACTAAATTCAAGGATAGACTCCCAGACCCAGCCGGGTCGATGCAAACTCTATGGTTTCTAACTAGTATATCATGCGATGAATGGTTCCTTCAAAATGCCAGAAATTTCCAAGGAATGCAGTCGCATATCAAGCAAAGAGAAATAGAGAATCAACAAAATCAAAGATCATTTGCCACATGTTCTATTTCCTTCAAAATGACACCAAATAAAAAAGTATGAAAGAGTGCTTCCAACAAATGTGATGTAAATAACTCATTTCACCCCGGTTCTTGCAATGCCAAAAAGTCCCCTTACGCTTCAAGAGAGATGTACATCAATATAACATTTTATAAAAGGAGATCTCCAAATTACTAATGAGATAAGGGTTTCTTATGAATTCTGTATAAGCTGATTCCGAAAAGGCAGCTCAATGTTAACTATATGTCCTGGATTGTGAATTACCTCAAGTATACTGGACAGATATACTTAAACAAGGAGGACAGGTAACTCTAGGAGGTAACCCACCAAGAGAGGCCAAGTATATATCCACACGAGAGAGAGAGAGAGAGAGAGAGAGAGAGAGAGAGAGAGAGAGAGAGAGAGAGAGAGAGAGAGAGAGCACTACCTACCTGGATTTGGCAATCTGAAACCATCGTGGCTAAGTTGTTGATAGATTGAGGGCCGCATTTCCATGCGGTTTAAACCCTGTGCAAGAGAAGCCACTTGTGCCATGTAAAGTTCATTTGGTTGGTAATGAGGGAAAACGGTTGGCTGCTGCAACAGTGAATAACATGAAAAAGGATCTGGCTTTTTCGACTTGGCCTTGCTTCCAGAAGGACGGCACCTTGCATTAAAATGGGGTTCGAGAGGTGAAGTACCACAAGTGGTATTTGGATCCAAGAACTTTTTTTGGCAATTCATCTGAGCTTGATGAGAATATAATCCTTGGAAAGATGGCCGTCCTGGATTTGTCTGAGGAAGGCAGAATTGTGGATAAGATAGTTGAGAGTGTTGATTGTGATATAAGTTTTCCAGGCTTGTCACACCGTAATATCCAGGTACAGTAGATCTTTCATCCCAGTGCATAACACTTTGAGCCAGATACTTGTCCGAAACTTCCGTTTTGACATTTGGAGGCAACATACAATCTTTGGATGAACTTCCACCAGAAGTAGAAACAAAATGTTGAGGAATTATCAGGTCATCGAATGATATCAAACTGTCCTCATCAGGCAAACAGTATTCAGATGCCAAATCATTAGAGTCCGGTACTGGATTGAGCTCTGATTCCACTGTTGGGAGATTTGGTGCAATTTCAGGTATAGCACTGAGCTCCGACTCCTGTTCCTTAAGGAGTATTGATACAATTGCAGCCCAATCATCATCGTAAGACTGATTCACCTGAGTGTTATCCACCTGAGTTATTTCAAAAAGATATCCAGATTTAATGCCTCGAGAACTGGTTACATCGGATTGATATTTATCACCAAGATGTAGGATATTATCTCCTGCAACTGAAATCGGAAATCCATCAAGCTTTGAAGTCACAGTTCCTGAAACAGTACCACCGGAACGTCTTAGGACAGAGAGAGGGACTTCATCAGATTCAAAATCCTTCAGGAAACATATGATTTGAGAGTTTGAATTTCCTCTTAGTTTGTAATATTTCCCTCTATTGAAGTTTGAGGCACACAGCTCCCAGCCTCCCACTTTCTACTAGGGAAAATTTGTTGTTGGATGGAATTATATGTTTGCAAAGAAAGAAAAAAAGAACGGAGATGCCACCCTGTATCATAGTGCGCTATCAAAGATGGCATTTAACATTCTAGAAACTTTTCATTAGCTGAAACCCTCAAGAAGATGAACATCCAACAAAACAATGTAGTCAATCTTACCTCCTTTTGGTTTTTTGTCCTCTACTCTCTCCTTGTTCAGGCTCTCAGCAGAATTTTGTGCTTCTTTGGTATATGAGTCACTCCCCCTCCCTGCTTTAGGTATTTCCTGAAAGAATAGCACATCACAATTTTCAACCAGATGTCCTACCTTACATGTTTTTCAGTCAATTCTTTCGCTAAAAGACTGCAAATAACATGGTTAAGCACTATCTGAAGTTCATTAAGAGTACCAAGTGCCCATGTATTGGAACTAATCAAAATTTTAAGCAGCTCACCCGACCTTGTAAGAACGTGGAAGACGATAGGGGTTATCACCCTTTCTAAGCTCATATTGAAGTTGTGCTTCAATTTTTGGAGCTGAAGTACCAGCTGTACATTGGAACACATTTGGAGAAGTACCACTTCCCAAAAGTCCATCTCCAGGAAATTGCCTGAAATATTGAGAACGAGGACCATAATGGCTTTCATTGCCTGCATGACAAAATAATTGGTTCAGCAAACCATCAAAAATAATGCCAAGACCAATGTTTGTTAGTACTCAGCTGTCTAACGAGTTCCACATCCACAAAATGAAAAGAAACTTCTTGATTTTGCATCATTTGGTGACTAGACAAGAAGACGACAATGCAAATGCAATTCCATCCTATATGTCTCATCCCGTTGAATTGTCAATCAACAATATGGATACTTTAATGACAGTGTCAATTCTACTGATCTGTTGATTATCAGTGTTAATCAAGAGCCAACAAAGCTAACCTGAATGCCTATCGGCTATCAGCACACCAACTGCAGAGCTCAGATGAACTTTTATGAATTTAGCTCCACACCTCAAGTGAGTGAATTCCATCCCATTGAGTGAGGCTATTTTGAGTGTTTTCAGTGTTTCACGAAAGCATGTTTTTAATAATTTTGATAAAAGTCCGTTAATACATAGGATCAATAAGCAACCACACTAATGACATTCACCCACATTTCAATGGATTGACAAGTCTACAGGACACAAAACAAGGAGGCTACTAGGTTTTATGATCTTAAGTTAACCAAGGTTCTTCTTGATACTTACAATCTGAACACCAATTACTTCTTGAAAACCTCATGAGTCATAAGTCATAAACAAGAACCACGAACGGTCCTATAAAGCCTAGATCTTTGAGTTAAATTCTTAGAGATACATACTTATGCAAGAATTCTACTTCCACCAATCCACATGTGTTCGAAGAACTACTCAATATTGAATTTCATGCAAGAGAAATTGTCTACAAAAAATCTGGCACTAAGATATGCTTCTTTTGAACAAACTTGTTCTACTCAGAAGTCAGAACCATAAAAGACAGAGATAGCTGAGTTGGAGAAATATACATCTCTTGGTAAAAACAGAAGTGCGAAATTATTGAGACAGTCAATAACGATATCAACACGGACCTGAATCACGATCACATTTTGAGCCTCCGTCTTGGTTGTTCCATCCCCGTGAATGACCATCCCGTTTTCTACCTGAACCTCGAGAAGGGTTGCCAGAATCACCTCTAGCAGCAGAAGATGAACCACGTCGACTAACCCGAGATTCATGTGATAGCAAACCAGTACGAAGTATTTTTTGCATGTCAAATAAGCTAGTGCAAGAAGCATCAGATTCACTGTGGCGCAAAGGCAAGTGGGATTAGGAACATTTTTAGTGAACAACTACAATAAAACCTAAGAGTTGAGGTTATGGAGGTTCATTACCATGAAGTTGATGGATCGAATCCACACGGTAACCTTTTGCAAACTTCCAATTGACTCAAAGACAAAAGAAAAGCTCTTGAATAGCAAATTTTCGAATGCCTGAGCAATTGGAAAACGAAAGTAGTTATGATCTTTAACTGATCCACCATACAACTAGGTTACTTCCTAATTTTTTTCCTAGTACATTGATCAGCACAGAAAAAGTCATTGCTAATGTGCACTTCAGAAATTACCATTAAATTGCATAGAAATATACTCCAATAAATAGTAATCTCAGCAACAACAGCGATAGAAACAGTAAATTAATCAAACAAAGCGGTGCCTTACCGCGAACGGGACCGGTCGACTCTGCGAGGTAGGTCTTTACGAATTTTCTTAAACGGTACTAAAAGAACATCTCTATATGTGACCTTCGAGCTTCTGCATCATTAGGAGAACACATTAAGCAAATATTTACTCCACCGCACACAACCATCCAATAGACTAAACAACAATCAACTTACTTGGGCGTAGCTTTGTGTAATTCCGCCCATCGATCTTCCTTTGCTTTACCACTCATCTTCATTCTCTCAGACAGAACCGCCATTACATTTACACAAACCTGATAATCACTTGTCAACTCGTGTCCGATCAATGCAGTAATAAGCGGCCGAATCCAAGTGTATAACCTCACATCAAACACATTATGATCTCTATGTGGCAATGTTGATCAAACCTAGTCTGATCTTGGTCAATTTACAGTCAAAACCCCTAAAATCAGTGGAGTTCGAGCTTGGGCTGCAAGTTGACGATCAGAGGAGTAGAAACCAAAACGTTTGATGAATGCAGCAGAGCAGAATTATGTATCTGGTTTTTGGACAAGGAAGGGATCAGGTGATCATGTCCAATGCGTGTTTTGAGTTTTGTTACTGTAAAAAGTGGGAACGAAAAATGAGGTTTTGAAAAGGGAGGGACGAATGCTCGGAGCCGATGAACATACTTGAACGGAAATTAAGACCGCGACCCGTCGATTTGTACGCGGAAAAAGGCTGCTATTTATTTTTATAGTGTAGTGATAGAGACAACAACGTGGGGTGTCACTAATCCAATCAATGTCTGCCACGTCACCCGTCATATTTATTTTATGTCTGAATAATTTTTTTTTTTTTTTTGTTTATTTCCTTGGGGAGTTTATGGATATGGTAAACGCAATTCGCTTGGCCCCATTCTGCTAAGGTTATTACTTATTTTCTGTTTTAATGAGGCACGTCATTCTCTCACAATACATCACTTTTAATTAATTCAAAAAATAAGTGTGGTTATTTTAGTTAACATCCCGTTCTGCTAAGAGATATTAATATTTATTTTTTAAATTAAAAGTGATATATTGTGAGAGAATGACCAATCTTATAAAGTGAAAAATAAATACATAAAAAAATAACTTTAGCGAAACGGGCCTGGTGGAACACATCCTTAGTAAATGATGTTTTAAATACTTTTAACTTCTTATGCAGGTAGAAAGTCATTAAATGCAAGTATGTTGCAAGAGCATCTATGATGATTGTGGCCATTTTTAAGAGTCAGAGTCATTTTTTAACTTACTATTGTGTTATTTAAACAAAATTTGGCAAAAATGCTTCAATGGTGATAAAATCATTATGGCCTTGTTAACAGGTTATTTTGACCGTTACCACTTGCATTTCTTGTAGCAGACTAAATTGGTTCGATTCTCTAGAAACTCAATAACAGTATCATTCTGAATAGTTTTAGAAAATTAGAAATCAAAACCTAACTAATATATGAGTAAATCCTATCCAAATTCAAACTGCAATACCAGATTGTTTTGGTTCGGTTCTGGTTCCACCTTATTACCATCCAAACAACCGTCCACAAAATAACCCTTTTTTTTTTTTTTTTGATCCGCCCACAAAATAACCTGTTCATTCCTGTAAGGTTGTAAGAGATTAGGAGAGAGATTCTCAATGAGTAATGGAATAGGAAACGAAGCAAAGAATTAAAAGTATGGAATCCACACCTTTGTTTGGAACTTGTGAGAAAGAAGAGAAAGGAAGGAAAAATTAAAATTTTTTCTTTCCCATTGTTTGGTTTGGTGGAAAAGAGAAGAGAAAGTAAAAAGATTTAGGATGGGGGGCGGGGAGTTTGTATTTGGCTTTAAAAGTCATTTTGACTTATTTTTTTGTTTTTATTTAATTTTTTTTTGCATTTGTTAGTTTTGTATCAAATTTTTGTGACTTATTGATTCGTCTCGACGAGAGGAATCAAAAAAGTAAAATTTTTTGATCGAAACTCATTTTTTTCAAAAAAAAAAAGAATAAGTAAAAAAAGCTGACTTATTGACTTATTTTTGTTTTTATTTAAAAAATTATGAGTTTCGATAATTTTTTTTTACTTTTCCGATTCCTCTTGTCGAAAAGAATCAATAAGTCACAAAAGTTTGACGTAAAACAATCAAATGCAAAAAAAATTTGAATAAGAACAAAAAAAAGTCACTTCTATATTTTAATCCGAATCCACCTTACTTTCTATAAATAGTACATTTCCCTCACATTTTCCTTTCTCTTCTTCTTCTCTCATTCCTCAATTTCCAACAGGATTTGAGGGCTGAAATGAAATCGTGAAATTTGGAATAAGAAAATATCAAAATTGGGTAGGTTGAATAATAGTAAATACTCTTTAGAAATTTATTAAAGTCTTCCTACCAAATTAAATTACATTGTTATATGCGTGTGTGTTTGTATGCCTGTATATGTATTGGTATTATACGGTCTAATTCGGTTCTAACCATGGTTCACAAAGCAATAACTAATAACTGAATTAGTCTAATTCGGATTGGATTAGTTTAGCGGTTATATCGGCTTTCTTGAACACGTCTAATTTTTTGGCTCCCAAAATGGTTACCTGTTTGGAGAAAATTTTGGTCTTGAAGCCGAAGTATGGCGTCGAAGTGTTACACTATTCCGTTGAAGAGCTGTATGTGTTGTGTAATTTTTCCACCTTGGTCAAAGTTATTTGGCATAGTGGTTAGCAGGATTCATCCTTTTTTCCTTTCATTTGAAGGGGAAAAAAATCTTTAGGATTTGTAATTTCACTCAAAATGGGGGTCCAAAACCGAACTGGGTTGTTAAGCCAATTTCGATGATTTCAGAATGGGTCAAGTCAAACCAATGGAGACCCAAAACCAAGACTCAAAACATACTAGTATTTCATTATGATCCCAAGTGGACAAAATCCAGTGACTTACACTCACACAGGACTCAAAACCAAAAAGGAACACAAGACTGGACCATCAGAGGGAGGAATTCTCCTCCCAGACACACAAAACTTGACTCAAGACAACTACTACTACTAGTTATCAACAACTCATACCCTTTGTACAAGAAAAGAAAAAACCCAAACTTCTCAAACCCTCAACTAGCCTCAGTCCACTTCCTCCATTTTGCTCTCCTCGTTTCCTTCCTCCTCCAAAGCCGGCATGTCGGCATCATCCTCGGCTCCCTCTTCCTCATCAATGCTCAGACCCAATTTCAGCATCCTGTGAATCCTCGCTGCAAATGTATTGGGATCATCAAGGCTGAACCCAGAAGTTAGCAGAGCCGTCTCAAACAGCAGCAGCACAAGATCTTTCACCGACTTGTCGTTCTTGTCGACCTCAGCTCTCTTCCTCAGCTCCTCCATGATTCCATTATCCGGGTTGATCTCCATCGTTTTCTTGCTTGACATGTAGGACCCCATGCTACTGTCCCTCAACGCCTGGGCCTTCATGATCCTCTCCATATTCGCGGTCCAACCATATTCCCCAGTCACCAAACAGCAAGGGGAATCCACAATCCTATCAGAAACCACCACTTTCTCCACCCTGTCTCCAAGAATGTCCTTCATTGTCTTGCAGAGATTCTCAAACGATTTCTTCTTCTCCTCCTTTTTCTTCTTCTCTTCCTCCGTCTCATCGTCAAGTCTCAAACCCTCCTTTGTTGCAGAAACAAGCTTCTTCCCATCATACTCCTTCAATTGCCCAACAGCATACTCATCTATGGCATCGACCATGAAAAGTACTTCATACCCCTTCTTCTTGAGTCTCTCCAAGAATGGGGAGTTCTCTACGGCTTTCTTGCTTTCACCGGTGATGTAATAGATATCTTTCTGACCCTCCTTCATCCTTGTGACATAATCCTTCAAGCTAGTCAATTCATCACCACTCTTGGTTGAGTGATACCGGAGCAAATCAGCCAATTTCGCCCGGTTTTGGCTATCCTCATGGATACCCAACTTCAAATTCTTTGCAAAAGCTTCGTAGAACTTGTTGTAATCCTCTTTGTTCTCTGCAATCTCGTTGAACATCTCAATACATTTCTTCACCAGGTTCTTTCTGATCACCTTGAGAATCTTGTTTTGCTGCAGCATCTCACGAGAGATGTTGAGTGGCAAGTCATCAGAGTCTACTACACCCTTGACAAATCCAAGGTACTCCGGAATTAGCTCTTCACAATTGTCCATAATGAAGACTCTCCGAACATAGAGCTTGATGTTGTTCATCTTCTTTCGGGTGTCAAATAAATCGAAAGGAGCTCTCTTCGGGACAAAGAGAATGGCTTTGAATTCAAGCTGCCCTTCGACAGAGAAGTGTTTGACAGCAAGGTGCTCTTCCCAGTCATTTGTCAAGCTCTTGTAGAAGGCAGCATATTCCTCCTTGGTAATTTCCTCTGGCTTGCGAAGCCAGATGGGTTTCTGCTTGTTGATAAGTTGCCACTCATGGGTAACCTCCTTGACCTTCTTCTTCTTCGGCTTGTCCTTCTCTTTCTCCTCATCAACCTCTTCAATTTCACCCTCTGCTTCTTCCTTCTTTGGCTCATCATCTTCATCATCGCTAATTTCCTTCTCTGTTGTTTTTTCAGTCCAGAGGTAGATGGGGTAGCTGATGAATTCAGAGTGCTTCTTTACAAGGTCTTTGATCCTCCTCTCTTCCAAGTACTCCAACTGCAGAAACAGATTATAAAGTCAGCAACAGAAACAACACATTGAATTCCTAAAAATATTGCAAATATTCACAGCAATTCCCTCCTAAATTGCATGCAAGTTAGATGAGAACTAAATTTCTCATTGTCCCAGAACCAAATAGCCAACCTCAAAACAATGCACCCTTTCAAGTTATGCATCTCCGTTTCACCTTCCAAAATTAATCAATGCAATTAATCAATGCATTAAATAGCAAGTTCGAATAACTGCCTAACTGGTTGCAGATCACACTAGGAGTACTATATCTCTCTGTTGTATTTTTTTGCACTTTCTTTGTGAAGTGTTTTCTTCTTTCTCGGGGCTACACACCCTTTAGAGACTAGAGTTATGTTTCCGCTAAAACATTACCGACTCCATTTATGACCATTTCCATTAATTAAAGCTACTCATTCGCTAAAATCTCCACTGCCAACTCATTTGTTAGAATCTCTACTGCCTATATCTTAATTGACAATATTCCCAAATTATACATATAGTTTGTTGTTCAAGTATGCACTAATTGATTTTGAATCCCACGGTACATTAAAGCGATGGTAGCTCTTATCTACTTATGTAATGTAATGAAATCCCTACATAAATGCTTCTTGGATCTAAGTTATGATATCTAATTTATGATGTTCCAAAAAATGGAATATATGTGCATACCAAAAAAATTAATGCATCTCAATTTTCCATCAAATTATCCTACTATAATCAACCAAACATTAACTCATTGGATAGTCTAGTTACCTGATCTTCCTTGAGGAAGAGGGTGATTTTGGTTCCTCTGCCAAGCTGCTCACCATTGACATCCCTTGTGATGGTGAATGAGCCACCAGCTTGTGATTCCCAAATGTACTGCTCATCATCGTTGTGCTTTGACGTCACAATCACCTTCTCCGCAACAAGATACGACGAGTAAAACCCAACACCAAATTGCCCAATCATGCTCACATCAGCCCCGGCCTGCAATGCCTCCATAAATTCTTTGGTCCCAGACCTCGCAATTGTCCCCAAATTGTTAACCAAATCTGGCAAAACAACCACCCAAAATACATTACCATCAATCCCTCCACAACAACAAAAAAACTATCCGTCCCCAGTTTTGATCAATTATTTCTTCTATTAGATGTCCCATAATTCTCTTTTAACCAGGCGAGCAAAACAAATGAATCATTGCTTTTTTAGCCTCCCCTTACTCTAACTAAGTCCCCAAAGTAAAGGAGAAAAATACCCCCCCCCCCCAAAAAAAAATAAAAATTGCACTGCAAGAAGTAAGATAATTCTATTTATGTACTGTGTATTTTAGGAGTTATGATCGTTACTATTTCAATCGTTGAATTCAGGGACAAACCTTTTGAGGTTAGTGACGAAGGGAGTACATAGAAAAAGAAAAATCAATTCAAATAAACCAAAGTGTCTCCTATCCATCAGATGAAGAATTAGGCCAAAATTAAGATACAATACTGGTGGAAAAAAACTTGTACAGTTCAGTTGTTCCGCGTAAGGATTCTTTTATTTCTGTGCAAATTGGCAAGGAACGAGGATTGGATTGGTGGTACTAACCTGCTTTGGTCATCCCAATACCGCTGTCAATGATAGAGAGAGTCTTGTTGGCTTTGTCAGGGACGAGCCTGATGAATAGCTCCGGCTGGGCATCTAGTTTGCTCTTGTCCGTCAAGCTCTCGAATCGGATCTTATCCAGCGCCTACACCAAAAAACCCCAATTGAGTCTCACAAACAACAGAACAGAAATATGCACACACATAAGTATACATCAACGAGTGGAATAGGAGTTGGAATCGGTACTTACGTCAGAGGCATTGCTAATGAGTTCACGGAGGAATATCTCCTTGTTGCTGTAGAAGGTGTTGATGATGAGGCTCAGAAGCTGGTTGATTTCGGCCTGGAAGGCGAAGGTCTCAGCGTCGGCCATCTGAACGTCCGCCATCGAGTAATCTTAGACAGATGAATGCTTCGGAGAGAGAAACAATTGCAAAGATATATGTAGAGAGAGAGAGAGGGATTTGTGATTGGAGAATGCGATCGCACTGGTACTTGGGATTACGAATTGTTGCTGAGTTGTTCTTCGAGTGGAGAAGACGACGGGTATATATAGTGGAGGGGAAGCGCTCTAGGACCTTCTGTTTGCCAACGAAAGCGGGGCGGGAGACCCTGCTTCTGGAGGCTTCTACCTTCGTCTGGATATTTTCGATTTTCCTGTTTTTTTTTTTTAAATTGCTTTGGGCTTTTTTGAGGTGGTGTTCCAAATGAACAGTAAAAAGTACTTTTAGAAAAAGAAGGTATTTCAAGCTTAAAAATCATGTGTTTACGCAAATAATTTCCTACAAATATGGATCTTGTTGATAGATCTCATCGAGATCTTTTAAACGGTGCAAAAAAAATTAAAAAATTATTTTTTATTTTCATTATATTTGAATTTGAAATTACGTGAATTTGAAAAAAAAGTACTTTTAGAAAAAGTGGAACACCTTCTGAATCTTTCAAGGGGGGATTTGGGATTTCTATTGGGTTCACCAAGGGTCGCTTAGGTGGTGTTCCATTTTTAGAAAAAGTGTTTTTTTTTCAAACAGAGGTATTTTCAAGTCTAAAAATCATGTGTTTACGTAAATAATTTTCCTATCAATATGGATCTTATTTGATAGATCTCATTGAGATCTTTTTATACGGTGCAAAAAAAATTAAAAAATTATTTTCATTTTCATTATAAAATTTGAAAAAAAGGAACTTTTATCTTTGTGCGACCCGAGGCAGGAGAAAAAGGGGTCTGTGCACAGCTTGCTATGCGTGTAGCTTTTTTGCAAATACAATCATACAGAGGTGCTATTGGTACAGATGAATAATCTGTACCAACATGTACAAATCATTTTTGGGCATGTTATAGGTCCCAAAAAAATGATCGAAACCGCTCATTTCAATCAAGTTTATTTCACCGTGGTAGAAGTAAAATGTACCCAATCCTGTCCAGTACGGACTTAACTTTTGGGATTTTGTTTTCTTATTTTGTCTTTATTTAAATTTTTTTCGCGTTAGTTTTGCACCTTATTTTTTTGGTTGACGAGACAAATAAAAAAAGTAATTTTTTTTTACTTTTACCCAAATATGTTCGGAAACAGTCACTTTTTAGCAAAAAAAAATGCTTATTTCCCAAAATATTTGGGTAAAAGTAAAATTTTGTTACTTTTTCGATTCGTCTCGAGACGAATTAATAATCTATAAAAGTTTGGCGCAAAACTAATAAACGCAGAAAAAATTTGAATAAGAATAAAAAGTGCTAAAAATTAAGCGAAACAGGGTCTACCTATAAGGGTCTTATTTTAATATTTTTTTTATAGGACTAGAGGGTCTTATTTGGCACATTGTGTTGCGATTTGTAAGTCACATAATTTGCATGCACGTGCGTGTGCGCAAGCGTACGTGAAAGCACTTTTGAATCACATGTCATGCTACTGAAATTCGCGAGTACGAGAATTGAGAACGCGAATACAACGTGAAGATTGAGAGCAAAAATGCGGAGCGTTTCGAGGATTATGTAACTATAAGATAAGTGGAATTATTTACTCTAGTATTCGCTGTGATGGGGAAAAAATTGTAACATAAATGCATTCTAGAAATATTTTCAATTGAAATCTGGAACGTTCTGGGATTATGTAACTTTTGGGCATTAGCAAGCTTTGCACGTGCTGCCTATGCACGAGTGATGCTTCTAGTACTCATTGGCATGCTAATGGAGTACTAGTATTGATTTTCAAAAATTCAAAATTGTGAAAAAAATTTCAAAATTACTACAATTCCTTCTAAGAGCATCCACATCCACAGTGGAATAATCAAAAGTGGATAATCAAAAGTTGCCATATCATCTTTTGATTATTCATTTATGGGATTGCTAAGGTTAGTAATGTAGAAGTTCACGATGATACAATCGAAATTGATTAACCAAAACTTGCCACATCATCTATTCAACTTATAAAAATATAGAAATTGTGACATACTATAGAAAATAATTTTTTAAAAATAGTTTTCAAACTATTAAAAACAGGTTATTAGAAAAGGAGAAAATAGTTTTTGAAAACTTTGATTTAAAAAAAAAAGTCTTCGGGAATAAGTTTAAAAAAAAGTTTTTGAATAATTTTTTTTTTCAAAAGAACAGTTTTTTGTAAAACAGTTTTGGGAAAAATTGTTTTTGAAAAAAATAAAAATTATTTTTAAAAGTATTTTTCTTAAAAACATGTTGAAAATGGAAGAGAGATAATGTTTTTGTGTATTATTGGTGTCCTTAATTGAAGAAATGTGGGGACAACTAAATTTGATTATTGGTAAAAAGTTGCTAGTTTTGATTATCAAGAGCATCCGCAATGTAATAATAAAAAATCAAAAATCAAAATTTGCCACAGCTTTTGATTATTCATTTAATTAGAGAGTTGCTAAAGTTAGCAATGTGAAGTCACACATTGTTACTTTTGATTATTCAAATGCCCAAATTTGATTATTGGTTAGGAGGTTGTTAATTTTGATTATTACAATGTGAACACTTTTTTAAGCACACATTGCTAACTTTAACTATATTTTGATTTTGATTATTACATTGTGAATGCTCTAAGAGCATCCGCGCGTAAGAGCATCCACAGTGGAATAATCAAAAGTGGATAATCAAAAGGTGCCATATCATCTTTTGGTTATCCATTTAAGGGGTTGCTAAGGTTAGCAATGTAGAGGTCCACAGTGGTACAATCAAAATTAAATAACCAAAACTTGCCACATCACCTTTTTAACTTATAAAAATCTAGAAATTGTGACATAGAAAATAATTTTTTTAAAATAGTTTTCAAACTAATAAAAATAGGTTATTAGAAAAAGTGAATTTTTTTTTTGAAAACTTTGATTTAAAAAAAAAACAGTTTTCGGGAAAAAGTTAAAAGAAACAGTTTTTTAATAGAAAGAGTTTTTCTTTCACAAGAACAGTTTTTGAAAAAAAGTTTTAATAAAAAACTTGTTTTGAAATAAAACTGTTTTTCTTAAAAAAGGGGAAAAACAGTTTTAATAAAAAAAAAGTGTAAAAAAACTATTTTTTCAAAAAAAATAAAAACTAATTTTAAAAGTATTTTTGTTGTAAACATGTTGAAAATAGAAGAAAGAAAGTTTTTGTGTAATGATGGTATACTTGATTGAGGAAATGTGAAAACAATTAAATTTGATTATTGGCAAAAGGTTTATAGTTTTGATTATCCAAGGGCTAAAATTTGATGAGTTGCTAAGATATTTCTAAATTTGGTTATTCCAATGTGAGCTCTTTTTGAGCAAATGTTACTAACTTTATAAACCTTTTTGTTTTGATTATACCACTGTGGATGCTCTAATGTAATAATCAAAAGTGAATAATCAAAACTTGTCACGTCAGCTTTTGATTATTCATTTAGAGGGTTGCTAAAGTTAGCAATGTGAAGTCCCACATTGTTACTTTTGATTATTCAAATGCCCAAATTTGATTATTGGTTAAGAGGTTGCTAATTTTGATTATTACAATGTGAGCATTTTTTTAAGCACACGTTGCTAACTTTAGCAATCTTTTGATTTTGATTATTACATCGTGGATGCTCTAAGGGCCAAAATTTGATGAGTTGTTAAGAGGTTGCTAAGTTTAGTTATTCCAATGTGAATTTTTTTTGAGCAAATGTTGCTAACCTTAGCAACCTTTTGTTTTTTATTATACCACTGTGGATGCTTTAATGCTCCCTGTGAATTGAGACAGAAGCTATGTTTGGATGGCCGAAATTTTGAAGATAAATGACAATATGAGTATCGTGAATGAAATTCCTATTATTTCTATATCTGAAGTGATTTCATTCTAATGTTTTGAATAAATACAATAATCTTGTTAAGAAAATAATTATTAGGGATACTGATTAGAGTAACACTTCCTTATCTTAGGGATTGATACAAGGATCTAAGGTTTACTACAGGATACGGGAGGGATAATGTGATTCTAAATTGGTTTGTCATTTGCAATCATGTATATTCTTATTCCGATGTATTCCAAACGAATTAAGAAAATATGATATAAAATCATAATTACCCCTACTAAGTTTACCCTTACGTGCCATTTCTGGTCAAAAGCTTGAAATTGACATGAGGTTTTGTATGTCTAACCTTTAAAAATCATTTCATTTCTAGTCTAGAAATTAAAAATAGTGAGGAGGCCGGTCAACTAACTCTGTTTGTATCACTGTCCCTCTGCCCGTAATATTATTCGTTAAAACACTATCAACTATTTACCCCGTTGTAATGTCTTGTGTTTAAGATCTTTTTAATATTTGCAATATGTTTTTAAAAAATTAATAAAATCATTTTCGTTCTTAAAATTGACGAAACTTTGAGAATTGGACTTAGGTGGTGTTCTAGATCAACAGTAAAAAGAAATTTTAGAAAAGGAAGGTTTTTCAAGCTCAAAAATTATATGTTTACGCAAATAATTTTCCTACCAATATGGATCTTGTTTGATAAATTTCATTGAGATCTTTTAAACAGTGCAAAAAAAAATAAAAAGGTATAAAAAGAAAGCAGAACGGGGCATTGCCATTCCGCTTTCTTTTTAAACCTTCTTTTTCAAAAGGAAGGAATTTTAAGCTCAAATATAATGAAAATAAAAAATAATTGTTTAATTTTTTTTCACCTTTTAAAAGATCTCAATAAAATCTATCAAATAAGATCCATATTAGTAGAAAAATTATTTGCGCAAACACATAATTTTTGAGCTTGAAATTACCTTCATTTTCCAAAAGTTCCTTTTCTAAGAAAGCGGAACCCCCGTCGTCTAGGCTTGGAACTAAAAAGTTTGCTTCTTTTTATGTAACGCACCGATTTTCGAAAACATTAATTAAATCATTTTTAATTGATTTAATAAACTTTAAAAAAAATTAGGTTAAATAAATCTTCAAAATAGAGTTTAGGAAGCTTTATAATTCAAATTAACGATAAACATAATTTGGGTCTAAAATAAAATAACAATAATAATCATTTAAGATTACATTTCTTGAAATCTGAAAATTCAGTACTAAAAACAAATCAAAGCTTCTAAAGGTACGGGTACAGAAGTCTGACAACTTTATTTAACAAAAAGAACAGAGCAGATCACTAATTCTGATACGGGTTCCAGGCTTCTTCTTGCTCAGTCTCAACAACCGGATTCTCTTCCTGAAAATGCTGATCACCTCCTGTCTTTTGAATACCTGGCATAAAACGCCAGGCCAAACGGTACTAAAATGAGTTTTGACACTCAGTAGATAAATCCTACCCATTAACCCTTACACTACAAGTAAACGCATTTATAATAAATAACGTAAGAATTGAATAGCACAAAACTTGTTTCATTATATAACCATCAACTTAAATAAATATCATATTCTCAACTTTAATAAAAATTCCAACACCTCAGTGATCAATAGATTCCAAAATCATAATTTCACCAATTATACTATGAATGTCCTACAGGCTACCCTCCATAATGCGAGGTCCTAGTAGGCTACTCTCACAATTTTAGGACCTTTAGGATGCCCTCATAATTCTAGGTCCATCAGGCTGCCCTCAAGGTCCTGCTAAGCTACCCTCAATACCTGAGGTCCTGCTAGGCTACCCCTGAGGTCCTGCCAAGCCACCCTAGCTATACTAGGTCTTTCAGGCTGCCCTCAAGGTCCTACCATGCTATCCCTGATCACACGTGGTCCTATTAGGCTACCCCCGAGGTCTTGCTAAGCCCGCACCTTTCATCTATTACATTTTTCCTTTAACCATGATAACATCTACATAATTTCTCTAAGTCCATAACTCATCTAATGTCTCTAATGACCTTTCTACGTTCTCAGTTCAATCAACAAGCAATCATTTCAAACAAGGAGCAAACAGATCATAATATAACCACAAACACAAGATAATTGAACCGCCACACACCCACATCCAGTGAGCTTAAGTCCAAACTAACCTCACAACGTACGATTTCAATATGTTTCGATGCCAAAGTAAATGCAAGTGGATCAACAATAACATATCGTAAAAAAAAATTACTGAAGCATAACATTATCGTCGGATTTATCCTTGTGACTTTTGGGTTTCATTAAGATTTCGCACATAAGTTCTTTTTTAATAATTTCTATTATTTGGTGAGGGAATAGTTATTTCGTAAACCTTGGGTTACTTTTCTGATAGTTATTAAGTTGAGGGTTCTTACTACTAACACTTATTAACGATAAAATGATTTGTCTATCTCATCTATTGGAGTATATGATATTTTAACACACTCTGACTTGAATAATTAGCTTTTACCATATGTATTGTTTACCTTTAAAAATCTTAGCTGATCGATTACAAATTCTACATACATAGTATAAAAAAAATATTATCTCACTCTAGAGTTCAAAATTTAGTATCTCAGTTCATCGAACTTTATAATTTATGGAAATACTAGTCTTTTCCCTTAAAAGATTTATTTTTCTATTTAAACCACATCATGCTTAAACAAAAATTTGTTCTTCTACGTTTTATAAAATTTGTTACAAACTTATACTTTTATTAAGTTATCATTTTACTAATACTACAATCTACTGATTTTATACTTAGTGAAATATCTATCACCATTTTAGATCTACATATATATCTTAATATACAGAAGTTATATACAAGATGCATTAATTATCTATACAAACATCATTTGGACTAGCATTCCATAGCAATGGTTCACAGTTATTGACAACCCAAAAACTAACCCATAACAGTTCAATATTCATTTTCAACGAGGTTTGGGATTCGGTTTCAGAAACGAGTTTGCGGAAGAAAACGTATGGTTACGTTCATGAGGTATTATCTAGTTCGAAACATTTTCTCCAGGTTTATAGTTTTTTGCAGGGTTCGTTTTGAACCACGATTATATTATGAACATATCTAATATACTTAGAGTTAAGGGGTAAAGAAAAATCTACCTTGATCTTTGAAATTTCAAGCTAAGAATGGATTTAACCAAAAAAATTAGTATAACGGAGCACGGCGGCAGCACTCCTCCTTTCTTTCTTCTTCTTTTCCCTCCTTTCTTCTCGGCAAAATGGAGTAGTAAGGTTGGAAAGATTTGTTTCTTTCTTGGTTAGGGATTACAAACAGAAAAAAAAAAAGAATTGACAGGAAAAAAAAACAGAAAAAAAAGAGAAAAATAAAACAAGGAAAGGAAGAACAAAACAAAAGGTTAAAGGCTTGGAATCTCTCCCTCCCTTTGCCGTCTCTCTCTCCTCTCTCTCTCTCGGAAATAAAAAGGATGGGGGAGTAATTGTGTTTCTCTCTCCTCTCTCTCAGCCGAATAAATGGGGATTGGAAGGTGGGTTTGGTTTTTGCACAAAAAGAGGGGATGAGATAGAGGGGTGGTGGAGTGTGGGAACGTGGGAAGTATGGGTTTTGTTTGGATAAAACTTTAGTAGTTTTCAGGGTGTAGTTAGGAAGGATAAGGTAATGAATCCATGTATATCGAAAGTATAATATATATATATATATATATCTCCTATACAAGTTTGTTAGTAATGTCAATTATACACATGATAATGTATTTTAATTAATTAATCTAACTAATTATTGAATTAGTATTTAACATTTCAAATTTGTATTTAAAAAAAAAAAATTGGGCAAAAATCCGGATTGTTACATTTTAAGATTTTAGATTCTAAATCTTTTGTATGCTAACTATTACAGGGCCAATTTATACAGATTTTTATCCTAACTTTAATTAAATTCTCCTCTAGTAATGATGGAATCAAATCCAAAGAGTTGTTGAAAAGTCAATCTAATCATCCAAAATCTTCAAGTCTTTCATTTTCTTACAAAAAAAGTTAGGCTTAGAAGTTTGAGTAAAATGAAAATAACCACATAGATAAATCAATCAAAAAGAGAGGTTTAGCCCAATGAGATTGGCTTGGTGACTGGATCTAAGATTTAGGAATTTACTTTATTGTAAGATCTTAAAATAACAAAATCTCGCATTTGCTATCAAATACTTTGAGTACAGTCCATGTCCATACGGAGTAATTCTATTGATTTGAATTGATTATTACAACTTCAATTCCATCATTTAGTCCTCACAATTAGACTCATGTGATTAGCACGTGATCTCGAGTCAATGTAAGGAAGTCAGCTGTCAAAGAGCCCACCCTTACTAAACATCGGCAATCCATTGGTTGTTCACCAACACAGAGTGGTCGCTTTCACACCTTATCAAGACTCCTCATTCCCGCTACTCACGGTTTTCAGTTGCTCTGCCCAGATTCAAAATTGAAACAGAATGAGTCCTGATAGGATGATAGGATCATAGACTACTCTTATCACTTCTTCCAGCGCTCTCTCTCTCTAGAAAGCCAAAACCCCATTCCAAATCAGTCTATCTCCTCGAACCCCGATAGATCATTCCTTCTAGTTATGTCAGCAGGCGCGGCCTCTCTCCCTCACCGGCTCACAAACCACACCTCTTTCTTCGGCATCAAACTATGGATCACAATTCTCATCTGCACTCTCCTAATCATCGTTCTGATTCTTGTTCTTCTCTCCCTCTACTTCTCCTTTTGCCGCCGCCGCTGTAAGAAGCCCAGCAGGATCCATTTCACCACCCAAAAATCCGGGATTTCCAATAACCCGCATTCCTCTCTCAGCCCTCTGGATAGGAGGCTCTTGTCGCGGAACGGAAGGGAGATCGAATTGTGCATTGGGCAGCAGGAGAGAAGAAACGGCCCGTGGCCAACTCCTGATTTGGAGTCGGTGGTTAGTAGGTACTCATGCAGGGCTTCAGACGCGAAGCTGGGGTACAAGTGGTATACGGCGAGGGAAATTGAAGTGGCTACGAATGGCTTTGCTGATGAGAATGTGATCGGGAGCGGAGATTTTGGGATCGTTTATCGCGGTGTTCTGTTTGATGGCATGCGAGTAGCAGTGAAGAAATTGTTGTATGACAGGTAATTGTGTGTGTGTCAATATGTGTGTATCTGGTTGGACTTGCCGTTATTGAGGGAGAATTAACCGAAATTGAATGAATGAATGCATGAATACAGGTTTTATAAAGTTTCCTAGGGCTATTTATAAGAGGAGAGGTTTTATTTGCACTTGTTTAAAGATCATCACCACCTCTCTCGAATCTTCCGGAGTCTTTCGGATCTTTCAAAAAACTTTAGGGCTATTCCGAAAGCATCTAGACTTCACTAGAAAGTTCTGAAAACCTCTAGACTTGCTAGAGTCTCCCGACTCTTCCAAAATATTTTGGAGTATAGTAGAACATACTAGATGCCTCCGGATTTTACTAGAACCTTCTGGATTAGGATGGTATCTTCCTAGCCTCTTTGGACACTTCTATAATCCTTGGTCTAGACTAGTCCCTATAAACTTCTATTGGGCTCTATAAATAGGAGTAGTGACCTCATAGATGCGATGTAACAAAGAGTTCAAGTGAGAAAGGTGTCCAAAGTATTTGAGAGTTTGTGTTCAAAGTTGGTCTTCCTGATTGTGTTTTTTTTTTTTTCCGACAAAAGTAACAATTTATTAAGAGGAAGGGGAGAGGAAAATTCAACTAATGTTTTTTTGTTGTTGTGTGTATACAAGTCTAGTGTACAAGTGTTTGTGATCAATAAAAGTACATTTGGGCTATGTCTTTTAATTTTTGGGCTATTTCGACTTCTTGTTGTATTTGGGTTATGGGTTTATTGTGGGCTTTATTATTATATTCATACCTGTTTAGACCCTTTAGGTGATCTGAGCTAGGCTCATTGGGGGTTCTCTTTGTTGGCTTCTTGCCAACAAGAGCTCGTTTTGTAATTCTTTTTCTTCAATAAAATTCTTTGTTTCGCCGTTCAAAAAAAAAAAAGAAGTACATTTGTTTGTTGTGTTCAACCCTACGACGCTATCCATGAAAGAGGGATGTCGTTTTGTGTTTGGTGGTAGATGGCTGTGATTGCGTGATTAAACTTCAGTGTATGTACGGAATTCAAAACACACACTTTACATCATTTTCTCAATCAACTCGATTGGGGTAATTCTATTCTTCTTCTGCTCACTCATATATAGGCTACACGCCAATTACTTATATGACAAATGATCTAGATTTGTATAGCTGATTCTCTATTTCACTTTGCTTGGTATGCAACTACATTTCATGGAAATTACTGGCATTTTAAGGGAACCATTCATCTAGTGATATACGTTCAACTTATGTCCACGTCAACTAGCTAGTTTCTCTATGGTCTGACCAAAGGCAGGTCATTTACGCCGAAACTATGAGTGTGTGGGAGTAAACCCACCAACCAACTAACCGGAGGAAGTTGTGTTGAAACTATTATAACAAACAGTATTACGAGCCTTATATATTTAGTTTTGTAGATCTCGTTTATATGCATGACTTTAGAGCTTTAACAAATTTTCCAGACCAATGAATAGTTTCTTATTTTATGTGGGTTCTAACCCCATACTGATTTCATCATGGCTTTCAATAACGAGTAGCACCTAATCTTGCTAATAACTAACGAGATTAAATTCCATTCTGCCCACGGCAGAAACTATGGATTTTCCATCACCATTATTTTGGGCCCCACGTTATATTAATTGTCAATCTAAACAGTTTATCTTGTAGGACCCGCAAAGTAGTATTCACATCCAAAAAATTAATTTCACCGGATATCAATAGGTGTATCGATATTTAAATTTTGGTTTATAAAACGGATGGTGGTTATGGACAGTTTAACTTGACAGGATCAGGACGTCCATTTTATAAATTAAAATTCAACTTTTGATTGATCAATCAATATTTAATCAAACTGATTTTTTGCGTGAATATACTACACTATGGGCCTTACAAGATGAACGATTCATATTATAACAATAAACGCATGGTGGGGTCCATAATGGATGGCTGTAGAAAACCCGTCATTTCCACCGGCGGTGGAAAGAATTTAATCTCATAACTTATACCCTTTTAAAGCTTATTATTTCAGTAATTATTTGACAATCAACGTGTTTTTGTCATCTCACTATCACAGTACCACTTGTTGAAAAATAATTTCTTGGGGTACAAAACACTTTCCAACCGAGCATAGTCCCTAAGTGCGATTAGGATAATCTCGGTTTGGCGTATCCACAAACCTCTATAAAGGAAGAGTAATTATTCAATATTAGTCCCGGACTACCATGTGTCATATCCACTTGGTGCTCCCAACCAATTACGTAACGAAAAATTCTACGGGTGGCACATAGTCATCCTCTCTTGTTGGGTGGTTGGGGGAGACAAGGGTTGATCCACTTAGTATGGGTAGCGATAAATTATTAGCCGGAAGCACCACGTAGGACATGCCACATGGTACTACGGGAGTATTGAATAATTTTCCATAAAGGAACCACTTCAACAAAAGTGGCTTCCATTTTAGCATGACATTTCTTACATTTGTGAAGATATTTTCTTGTTGTTCTATCCTTTTTTAGCATTGTTATCTATATGATAAAATGGAGCGATTTTTCTGTTAAAAATGTCTAGGCGCATAAATGAGAGCAACTTTTATACCGTTAGATCACTTCATGTTAAATTTATAGCCATTGGATCATTTCTTTTCTAAAAGATACATAGAATATTCGCCTAATAAATTTATCCTTCTTTGTCCTCACTTTTTAAGCAATGTATTTCTATGTAAAATAATGTTGTCTTATGTGATCAAATAGGAAAATATCTCAAAATGGTAACTGACACTTTGTGGAGATTACAACTATTCCGTAGAGCAGTTGGATAGTGCAGACAATTTGTTTAAGTTGAGACTATAATACATTCCGACGTGCCTTTAGGCATAGGCGGATGCTAGTACATAAACATTGCGGACATGCTCTTAAATAACCTTGTTGACAAAATTATACTGAAGCACTTCAAAAGATAATTAGATACCATCTTATCCAAACCTTTAGACACATCAGTGAAACTGTTGAACTCAGTGGTAAAGCAGAAAACTTCGTAGCACAAGTGGAGGCAATTGGGTATGCTAGACACCGGAATTTGGTCAAGTTGCTGGGATACTCTACTGAAGGAGCTTTCAGGTACCATTTATTTGATCTCGTTTCGTGTCTATATACCTAACATTAGGCAGGCAATCGAAAACGCTTGATTTTATATATATCATCCTTTTCTCTGTTTGTAAATGTATAGGATGCTTGTGTACGAGTACGTGGACAATGGCAATCTTTCCCAGTGGCTTCATGGATGCATAAGACAACTTAGCCCTCTAACTTGGAAGATTCGGATGAACATTATCCAAGCAACTGCAAAAGGGTTAGCTCGCTCTAGCTAAATCCTATCACCATTCACCAGACTCATGTTGTTCTTACTATATATCCGGTCAGATATTCGTTTTAAAATTGGAAGAGATTTGGTCTTTTTCTTTCAGCTTGGCGTACCTGCATGAGGATATTGAACCCAAGGTTGTCCATCAGCACATTAAATCAAGCAACATTTTGCTCGATCACCAATGGAATCCTAAGATATCTGATCTTGGAGTCGCGCAAGTTTTAGGGTCAGATTGGAGCCATATTGCAACTTCTCCCTTGGGAATGTCTTGGTCAGTCCCAGCCAGACTCCCAATGCTCAAATTTAGCTAACTTGAGTTTCAACTAGGCATCATGTCTTCTCAGCTAACTAGCTTTCCATATTTTTTTTTTGGTAGTTACATAGCACCGGAATATACTTACACTCGTGTTTTCGATGAGAAGAGTGATGTTTATAGCTTCGGGATACTTCTCATGGAGATTATAACTGGAAAGACCCCTGTAGAGGACTCCAGCGGAACAGAGACACAGGTTGCTATCTTTGATGCAATCAAATGCTTCTTTTTTTTCCCCCTCTGCTTCATACCTAATGCAAGGCTAAAATGGATCTCCAATTGCAGGTATACTTGATAGACTGGTTGAAGTCTATGATTGCAGAGAAAACCTACGATAAAGTTGTGGATCCTAAGATGCCTCATACGCCTTCATTGAAGGAACTAAAAAGAATTCTCTTGATTGCTCTGAGATGTGTGGATCCTGATGTCGAAATTAGGCCTAGGATGGGTGATGTGATCCATATGCTCGAGCCGCGGGACTTGCTACTTACTGATATTGTAAGATCAAATGGTTCTCCAAATTAGGCCTAGGATGGGTGATCTAGCTTGTTAACGGTTTGTGATGCTTTTAACTTCAGCTCATCCATTAGTCTTCTTTCTTGAAATGCAGGACTGTTGCAGTAATCATTAAACTTCTTGCACTAATTCCAGAGGGGAAAGCAAAGAATTAGACACTTCGGATTTATGCTGATCGTCACCAAAGTCAAGTAAAATCAAAAGTTCCAAGATTGTTTATGGCTATTTCTTCCTGTACATATAATACCTCATTGGTCTTATATATTAAGTTGCTAGTAATGGTTTCTAAACATAGTCTAAATGAAACCCCACTTTTCCGAAGATTTTTGTGTGGATACAACGGTTCTTTTTAACGTCATCTCACATGAGGTGAGTCTCAGATATATGTATGGTCCCACCTCATGTGAGAGGAGCATTACAAATAACCGTGAATTAGAAAAAATTTCCCTTCTCCCAACAAAATCTACTTCTCGGAAATTTTCATTTTAAGAATAAGCTTTAAACATGGTCCATCTAACCAAGTTCATAAAATAGTGTTACACAACAAATGTTACCAAATCTATTTAATTCTGTTAGTTACATTCAGTGATAGCATCAGAGATATTAAGAATGTATAATCATACGGGATTCCAACTTGAATTCAACTTTTTGAACGTCCACTCACTCAAAAGTGACACCCCTATCGCACTTGTTTCCTTAACTGACCTAGAAAAATAGAAAAACAAAATAGTTCCAAAATTACATATAACCAAGTAAGGAGTAGAGTTTGAAACTTTGTCTATCCAAAAGGCTCCAACAAAAAACCTGCAATCTTCAATTCTAGACAGATCATGAAACTTCAAATCATCTAAACCAACAGCTCAATTGTATTGAACAACAATTTTGTTCTCTTACCTATTTTAGTTAAAAAGAAAAAGAATCTGACACGAAGAATTACTCCTGGCCGCGAAATATTACTCTTGGCCGCATCGAATTACTTCTGGCTGCAAAGAATTACTTATGCCTTGAAGAATTACTCTTGGCCGCATTGAATTGCACTTGGCCGCAAAGAATTGCGAGACCATAAAGTAATTCGATGTAGCCAAGTGCAATTCGATGCGGCCAAAAGTAATTCTCGGCCAAGAGTAATTCGATGCGGCAAAAGTAATTCGATGCGACCAAGTGCAATTAAATGCGACCAAGTGTAATTTGATGAGGCCAAAAGTAATTCTCGGCCAAGAGGAATTCGATGCGGCCAATTGCAATTCGATGCGGTCAAGTGCAATTCAATGCAGTCAAGTGCAATTTGATTCGACCAAAAGTAATTCTCGTCCAAGAGTAATTCTTTGGAGAGAGAGAGAGAGAGAGAGAGAGAGAGAGAGAAACGTATGTGTGAGAGAGAAAATAGTATAAACGTATGTGTGAGGGAGAAAATAGTTTTGGATTCAAAATTGGAATCCGTTTTGGAAGTAACGTGTGAGGGAGAGAGAGACAACCTTAGATCACAGTAATCGTTTTTTACTGATAATTGTTAGGAAAATTCGAAAATACGGAATCAGAATAAAATTAGAAAATATTAATTTTAGTTTTTCTTTGATCCTTCTTCCAAATATTCATTCTTTCCAAATATATTTCTAGTCTTTGAAATTATCTAATGCGCTATTAAGTCCTAGGGGGGGGGGGGTGAATAGGATGCCCAATTAAAAATTTAATTCAAGTCAATTCAAATTAATTCCAAGAAGATGATATGTAATTAATCTAGGCCCGAGCTAAATTTAACAACCAAGCATTCAAATAAAGAGCAAATAACTAATGGAGACAAGACAAGGGAATTACGTGGAAACTACTTAGGGTCTAAACACCCTAAGCATAAAACCACAGCCTAATCCTACTAATTTCCATTAATTAAAAAGGTTTACAAGAGATAACCAAGTTAGGGATTACCCACAAGCCCCTTGCGACACCTAACTCCACCCCTTGATGTAGTACCCCGTACTCCTTCTTTGATTCAATGGACTCCACAAGCTCCAACGTCTTGCTCTCCGAACAACTAGGCACAGGACACCTCCGGCTCATGTAGGAATCAAGGCAACAATGCATGATATGATAAAAAAGAAGATTTTTGGTAAAAATAATCAATCTAGAATGTATTCATGGAGTATTAGAAAATAACTCTAGATTGACAAACAAAATGATTAAACACAAAGTTTAAATCATTCTAATGCATCAAAATCACAAGGAATAAAAGAGAAAATTATTTTCTCTCTAGAAGTGACCTAATGCAAAAGTGGGTTTTGTAAAATAAAGATTTTTGCAAAAACTAATTCAACCTAGAGAGAATACATGGGAAAGAAAGTATTTCTCTAGATTGAAATCAAGATGAACTAGATACAAGATCTAAGTCAACAAAATACAAAAGAGAGAACAAGTAAAATGGGAAGAAGAAAGCTTTCTCTCTCTAAAAAATGGCTGCCAAAAATCGTGCCCTAATTGTGTGGAAAATAAGTATATATAGTGACAAGAACACAGGCCAATAAGGAGCCAATAAGAGGATAACACATAAGCGCTACCAAGCGCTAGCATGGCTTCCCAGCAATCACATAAGCCAAGCGCTACCAAGCGCTAGCATAGCGCTACCAAGCGCTACCTTCAAAAATGTGCCAGCAAAGCAATACTAATGTTGGAGGCCAAGCGCTACCAAGCGCCAGCGCAGTGCTAGCACGCGCTACCTTTAAAAATACGCCAGCAAGGCAAAAACGTTCAGATTAGGTGAGGTAGGTGCACACAAGGGTACATGCAAGGGAAAAGCTAGCACTTGCTAGCACTAGGAAAGCGCCCCGCGAGCGCAACTCACTGTCCATTCCGTGCCTTAGAAAAATTTCTCTTTCAAACCAAAGCCAGCAACAAAAGCAAACAAAGAGAGCTACTGCCTTAAGGGTTAAAAAAAAAACGTGCTTACTCTATTGAAGTTTAAGCATAAAACATAGAAGTGATGCATGAAAAAAAATAGTTTAAACTAAATGCATATGAATGAATATACCTTTTTCATATAAAGTCCGAGCATCCTTCAAGGCATGAGCTTCTCAACATTTCTTCATTCACTGGGCGGAGTGTCTAGACAAAATAAAATAAAAGAACCACCTCCCAAACCCAAATGAAAAAAGAACAAAACAGACTCCAATGGTTTTGACAAAATCCGGAAAATGCCAATCATACTAACAGTCTTATACTATCCGTAAATTTCAGCTATAAAAAAAATTATGTACAAATCTGGTGGTCCAAAATATAGAAAATTCAAAAGCTGCTACTCCATATTATAATAGATATAGATGTTACTTGAATCACCTTTCTTAACAGAGAGATCATTCGGATCTATAAATTCATTAATTCTAGTACAAGGAAGTACTCCATGCTCGTTGGGTATTGATTCATATCAAACCCTACGTAAAGAGATTGGATCTTTGATACTTTTATGTTCCTACATCTTGTCTGACCTTGGTCATTATGATCATATTACCGATACCGATATGCTCAAAACTATATATTTCATGGGATTCTTACGTTCAAATATTCCAATTCGTCTATTATCTTTTATCTCCATCACGGCCAATAAAATGTAGTAGCATAAGTCATCAAGAGATCAAACTAGCAAAAGTTTCTCATTGCATTCAATTTTATTGTGAAACAATATGGTTATAATCAAACAGCTACACCATCTCAGAAATATTTCCCACCAATAATAGAGCAAGTCTTCAACGGAACACTCTCGATAGGCAACTTGTCCTCTGGAAAATCACAGGCTTTCAAACTCCCAGGCTCCTTGTCCGGCAACAAACTACACGGCTGAGGACTCACTTTGCTCGTGACACCCTCGATCTCGCTACAATTCCAAGGCTTCTTCTTCGACAAACTCGAAATTTCAATGGTCACATTCGACATACAAATTCCCGTAAACGGGTCACCCTTAATCCCCTCCAACTTCGCCGCAATGGTAACGTTCTCGGCAACCACATCCCTGTAATTAATGTTCTGGATGACGGGTAGAGCCTTGGGATCGTACCCCTCGTCCGCGTGGGATCCGTAACTGCCCGTCATCCAGAAAACGTACTTCATGGTTTGAAAGGTCATACGTCGTACAAAGATGTCTTTCACGTAGGCCCCGCGTCCGGGGGCCGTCTTTATGCGGACCCCGGATTCCGTGGTGATGGCGGTGATGTCCTCGGCCCTGACGTCCTGGATGCCGCCGGACATCTCGCTGCCCAGGGCGATGACGGCGCTGTCCGGGGAGATGCAGGTGAGGCGGCGGATGACGAGTTGCTGGGTCGGCAGTCCGACTTTGATGCCGTACTCGTCCCACCCGCTCTTTACGGCTACGCAGTCGTCGCCGGAGACTATGAAACAGTCTTCGATGCGGGTGTTCGTGCAGGAATCTGTTTGATCCAAATCAGAGACGATAAAATAGCATGAGTATTTCCCTAAATCTTCCTTAGGGGGCGCTCCGTAAAGAAGATTTTCTCATTTTCTAATGGACGAAATGTGCCATGAAGGAGAGTTAATACACCTAAAATTCTATAACAAGGAGAATCTTTACCTGGGTTAATTCCATCAGTGTTGGGAGAATCAACTGGGGCAAGGATTGTCAGCCCTTGGATTATAATATCCCTGGTTAATTTGATCAAATCAAAAGGCTACAATTAGTGATTATAAATTGGGCTGTTACTGTGTGCAAAACAAATTAAAATGATACACACAATTAAACACAATTAGGGATCCAGAAATGATCAAATTAAAATTACCTGGAATAAACGGGATGGACATGCCAAGACGGAGAGTTCACCAATGTGAGATTGGATATTTGAATTTGTTTTGAATACAGGATCTCGATCAGGTAGGGCCGGGTGTATTTCAGCTTATCGGCGCGGAATTTTACCCACCAAGATGAGCCTTGTCCGTCGATCGTGCCATTCCCACCTGATCATCATCAAATCCACAAAATTGTCCTCAAATTTTACAATCTTTTCATCAAATCGTTTCAATCTCTCTGTGTGCGTAAGGCATCATCCAATGTTTTTTTTTTTTTTTATCAGCAGGCATCATCCAATGTTGAGGCGTTCGTTATACGTTCTTACAATAACCATTTTCTCACCTAAATAAGACCTTTTAAAGTTTGATGTACGTATATATGCTTTGTAGATATCTTTCCATAGAACTAATTGGTGAAGATATCCGATCGATACTCCATATAATTACCTGTAATAACAACGTCGACGAGATTTATTCCAAAAATTAGACTGATGTAGCGTCCGCCAGGAGCATCTCTTCCTCTCCCATAAGAAGGCAATGGCTCAATAAGAGGAAACTCGGATTCATCCTGATCAACCAAGTAATCATGGGCAAATATGGGAAATAAATCAGTAATTAATTTTGGGAGGAGATTATCAAGTGGGTGCCTAATTAAGGAATAATTAGAAAAAATAATTTTCCCTTTAAATCTCCTTAATTACATAGTACAAAATTAATACTAGTAACAAACATATAAGCAGCGATTTTATTCTAATTGAGTGGTACATAAAAACATTTATGTTAGGCGCAATGGAAGAAATATGGGGGATTCAAAGGGTGTTGGCAAATACTAATCCTTGCTTGCTAATCTCTTTTGGTTCGATGGTAAAAGATGTCCGGGCAAATTTACGCTGACTGGACTTTTACATTGAAAATGTTTCGCGTTTATCTATCGAATTTGCACATATATGACAATTACGGAAGATGACAAACTTACTCAAATCCGAAGACCTCAAATGAATTGTGGAAATTATCACGGTCTTTTATTTAGTTCAATTTCTTAGACATAACGGGATCGAATAATTAAAATTACCTGAGAAGCAAGAATGACAGCGTTCTCGTGGATATAGAGAGTGAAATAGCTGGTGAGGTTGAAGCTTCCGGTGAGCCATTTTCCGGGGGGCACGATGAGCTGCGCTCCACCGTCCGACGCGTACTGGCTTAGGTGATTGATGGCGGATTGAAAGGCCTTGGTGTTGGATGTTTTCCCATCTCCCTTGCCTCCGAAATCCGTCAAAACTGCGCTGTGCTTGCGGCAGTTTATTGCTTGGAAATTGCACATTGGCGTGGACGCTTGTTTCCTGGATTCTACCAGTCTTGAATTTGCTAGAGCCAGTATGAGAAATACTAAAGCGATCCCGATAATCTGGTTGATCCAGGAAAGTTGAAGTAAGTTGAGTTACAAAAATTGAACCAAAAACCAAGGAAAATTCTATTTAACAATCATTTTTTTGTTAGGTTTCTCAGAACCGATTTGAGACACCTAGTTTGGTTTTTTTTGAAAGGCAAAAAAGTTTTATTAATGTTTGAAATTGTTACAAAAAACAAAATGACAAGGAGAATGACATCGTATTCCCTAACAAAGTTAAAGAATAATTCTTTGCTCAGTCTGAGACCCAAACCCCCGATTGGCAAGAAACCAATCGAAGACACCCGAAGGACATAACCCCACACCTAAAAGGCTGAGGCCTGAACACCTAATGGGTTAAACCCAAACCCAGATAAAATCAAAACCCCTAAACCCTAAACCAACCGAAGGCACCTAATTTGGTTGACAGATTTAAGAAACTCCTTACCTACGGGTTTTTCGGGGAAAAGAAAAACTTCCATTGTAAAGGAAACACTAAATTATGTCTCTAATTCTCTAAGTACTCCAAAACCATACCATATTAGTCGAAAATAAAAGGATATGAAAACGATAGATTCAGTTAAAATTTTTGGATTTTTTTCTTGTTTTGTCCTTATTCAAAAAAAAAAATTGCTTTTATCAATTTTGCGCCTAACTTTTGTGGATTATTAATTCATCTACGAATCAGAAAAGTAAAAAATTATGTCTTTTACCCAAATATTATTTGAAATATCCAAGATAACTTTTTAGGCTTCGTCTTGGATATTTCAAAAATAATTTGGGTAAAAGTCATAATTTTTTTAATTTTTTGATTCATCTTGACGAAATGAATCAATAATCTACAATAGTTAGGCGCAAAACTGATAAATGTAAAAAAAAAATTGAATAAAGACATAACAGGAAAAAAAAAAAACCCCAAAAAGCTCTTAGTGGAATTTAGCCGTATACGTTGTTTTGACAAGTTCTCAGAGCCAATTCTAAAAAGATGAAAAAAAAAAAAACCGAATTTTTTTATATTAAACTTTGAAAGAAGAGATTTGCCAACATCGAGAGGACTTACATTCGACATTCTGGTTCTTTGAAACAATTCCAGTGTCGTGGTTCTTTGGTTTGCCAGAGAGAGATTGAGAGATTTTGGGAGAGAGAGAGAGAGAGAGAAGATTGCATGGAGAGATGACTGGAACACGTCCATATTTAAGGACACAATAGTGTCCCTGAAATCATGGGGAAGATCATGGCAATTACCTAACCTGGCATGGTTTTTGAAACTTCTAAAATTGCTCCATGTAACGGTTTTAATTACAAGGAAATGACTTCATGACCCTCGCGGTTCTGTAGCGCGCTAATTTACTGCTATGAGGGTGACGCCCGCTTCGAACAATGTATTTCGCACGAATTTTTTTTATCGTGATACGAACTGTTCAACTTGTACAGTTCACTCAACGCTATAATCGTCACAAACATCAAGTTAATCAAACATTGATAACCTCGTGATCAAAATAAGGTTGCCTTGCTATTCATTTTTTAAAAATATACCGACCATCTATTTTTATTTATTTTTAATAATAACAAATGATATGCCCACTAAGAAGCTAATAACGTCCGATCAATTTAATTAAGTTTTGTCGCAGAATTATCTACTTAAAGAGCTCTACATATTGAACAGTTTAGATAACGAGAATGAAATATCGCTAAAGCCCGCCAAAACTAATTAGATCCCATAGTGGCACACACTAAATTATCTTTTCTCCCTCCAAAGAGTGAAAGAAATAGAGAGAGTTGAAAATAAATGACGCGTGAGTTGAGTGCGGTAGAAGGGTTTCCTTTCTCCATATCTCATTCCCCATGAAAAATGAACGGTGATCTCATCCTGGCATGGAGCATGGGCCCTACTTTCGCTGAGATCAACGGTTGGGACTAACCAATTTTCCATGTTTGACTTCTACCGTAAGGGACAGATTTTTTTCCTAAATGATGAAACTAGTGTATTTGATACTCCTATTAAATGAAAAATCACAATATTACAAAATCACAATAAGCTTAAAAAACCAGTGGCGGAGTTAGGATTTCATTTTAGAATACCTTCTATACTTGCATACAAAATTACAACGAGTTCAAGATTATTTTGTGTAAAGAAATCATGACTTTTTTAGATTAAAATAAAGCACTTTCACTAATTGTTTTAAGTATTTTTTTTGCATCATGTACAGAAAAGCAACGTACACTTCTTTTTTTAAAAAAAATTACACAATTTCCATGAAACGAAAATGGGACAAAGGAAGTACACAAAATTGAGCTCATACAATCCTATCATCTCCGTCAGCAAAAAAAGGAGAAAAAGAAACCCTATCATCTTGATTCATTGCTATCGAAAAAGTGAAATTAGTCGAGGTGCGCGTAAGTTGACCCGAACACTCGGTTATAAAAAAAAAAGTGTAATAAATGCTTGAAGATTTACAAAATTACATATATATGCAGGAAGACCCAATTTAGGTTGGGGTCAAACATGACTACTGAACTTCCAGTATTGTACTCCAACCTCAATTACTCCTTCGATTGATTCTGCAAAATATGAGAGAATCTTTGACTGTTTATCTCAATTTCACTTTCTGATGTTTTAGGGAGCAATAAAGTTAATTACTCTCCATTCTCATATAAACATAATCCTTACGGCAAAGGAAACTAAATAAGTCCTTTTCATTAATGGCTCATAGGTTTATATTTCTATATATATGTGAGCCCAAAAAGTCAATGGGAAAATCAATGATCACTGCCATTTTGGCAAAATTATCCGAATGGATTATTTTTTGTCATTGTTCAAATTTTTTTCCACATTTTTTAATTTTGCGTCAATTTTTTTTGTGAATTATTATTTTGTCACGACGAGAGAAATCTAAAAAGTAAAAAATTAATATTGAAACCCAATTTTTTTTTGAATAAAGACAAAAATAAGCTACCTATAATTGGCTTATTATTTCAACAAATTATGGATCGGAAGTATTATTGCCAATAAAAAAGAGAGAGAGATTATGGGTCGAAGTATTATTGCCAATCATGAGTCTTTGGGATACATGGAGCAAAATTTGGTGGCAAATAAAAAATTTCTTCTTTTGCCATAAGATAAGACTAGCAATGGGGCACCGGATCCCCTGTCCTAGTTTGCCTGTCCCACTCCTCTCCTTGCGCCACCTGTCCACTCCTTCCTCCCCCTAACAGCGTTACTTACCCAGTTAAACTCCAACCGCTCCCTTTCCTATTCCCTTTTACGTTCCCCACTTCTGACAGATTGAATGCAAACACAAAATCAAATGCTACGTACCGTAAGAGATTAAATTCCTTCCGCCAAAATACAGTGAATTCAAGAACATGGTAATTTTCCTAATTCCGAAACGACTAAAAAATAATCGTCTGTAGCGAATACTGAATGAATAAACTACTGCCATTCATGCATTACAATTGACCTCTCTAGTCTATCCACTGATCAAAGAGGCAAGAGCTTGAAACTACCACCGATGGTGGTAGCCTGGATGGCAAAAGACTCCTTCATTCCCAGGCAAGACTCTGATTCGAGTCTTGTCAGTGGCAAGGGAATGGTCAAGAGTGTGTCCGAGCCAACTTACGTGTTCCTCAACTAATTCTCTTCCCAGTCCGGTCAAAGATAGGTCATCCATGCTAGGCTTTTCCAAACAGGCAAAACATGCATGTATGTTGAAACCACATGCCTTAGATTGCGTCACCCTAATTTAAAAAATCAAAACAAAACAAAAAAGATTACCTCACCCTTTTGATATATATTCCGTCCATTTGGAGCGTATGACACTCAGTGTTGTACATTGAGCCCCACTAATATCTACATTACAACATGTCAAAAGTGGCGACGTTCGGTTGAAGAACAAAAAAAAAAAAAGAAGAAGATGTGGCGACATTATGATAGAAGACTACGTGGCCTCGCTCTAGAAGTATAGCATTTTTGTAAATTGGAGTTGATGGAGTACATTTGAAAGTGCTTGTCAAGCTCTAATAAGTTTTCAAGAGGCATCTCATTGATGTGGGGGGACTAGTAAATATTTTAAGACCAGAGACCACAAAAAAGAAAAAGAAGCAAAAACAGGGGTTGCTTGATTTGGGTTAGTGGGCTACAAAGGGTCCAGGTTGATCCAGCGTACGCAGCCCATGTGAAATTGGGCTTGTGCAGAAGTAGCGTCTGTAAAGAAATGGACTCAGTTTCTTTTTCCATTCTTTTTTTTTTTTATTTTTTATCATTGTTTCTTTTTCCATTCTATTCACCGAAAAAAAGAAGAAAAAGTAAAGGCAAAATCCACTTTGACCCCCTGTAGTTATCGCCATATGCGGATGTCCCCTCATGGTTCAAAACTGAGCACATAACCTACCTGTGGTTTTGAAAATGTGCGGATAGACCCCCTGCCGTCATGTTTTCCATCCATATTAACGGACACAACATTAAAATACCGATATACCCTCATCATGTCTCTTGATTCTTCTTCTTTTTAAAATCTAACCACACCATCCCCTATACCAAAAATTGAATTCAAACCGTTGATATTGTAAATTTTGACGAGTACTACATCTAGGCCAAAATTCAAGTCAATCAAAAAATGAAAAGCTCATGATCGAATCGATTTTGTTATGAAATTAAAATTTCAAATTTGAATTTACTAAAAATTAGATCACTGGGTTATTGATGTCTGATCGAGATGATTTTTTACAGAGATACTCTATTCTTTATTTAATACATTATGAACGACTCAGATTACATTCTAGAGGCGTGTGAGATACACCTCTGTTAATATGGATGGAAAACATAACGGCAGGGGGTCTATCCGCATATTTTCAAAACCACAGGTAGGTTATGTGTTCAGTTTTGAACCATGAGGGGGTATCCGCACATGGCGATAACCACAGGGGATGAAAGTGGACTTTGCCCAAAAAGTAATGGCCTCAGCTCCATCGAAACACTGAGTAAAAATTTGGCAGTTTAATAATTTTTTTCTTTATAAACTGAGGTGCTCCGATGAAGTAGTTTGGGGTGTCCGATTGACTTGAATTTTTGCATCAACGTATTATATATCCGACACTCCCCACTCTACGAATGGCTTCGACTATCAAAGTGGGCGTCTGCAAATTGCACCCTGCAGTCCCAAATGAGTTTGCCAAGTGTTAAAAGAAATTAACATTCTCAAGCTGTTTAAATTTAATTGAAGAGTCTAACGTTAACTCACTACGGATTAATTTGTTTATCGAATTGAACATTCTCTCTTGTTAATCTTTCGTCGTTTAAGTGTAATGTAATATCCAAAAGAATGTTCTGTTTAAAATTTAACATTTAAAGCCATGGTTTCGTATAGAGGTATAGTACTTAAACGAGTAATTGTTAGACACTCCACCAGTAGCATGCAGCATTTTTACGTAGGCTCCTTTTGTTTCGATGTAAAATATTTTACACAACAAAATATTTCCTTGTAAAATAAGTTATAGGAAATTGGAGAGAGGAGTGGTCCGAGTGATCAAGAGGTTGGGTGTAATAGGAAATTGAAGGGAGGGAACGACAGGTTAAATTCACAACACATGTGGTGGATTAAGTGCAGCAGAACAGGGCCTTACTGAACTTCCAGGCTCCAGCCATAAGTCAATTTACCCTGATTCGCTACAAAATATTTGAGAGACAAAATGGTCCCAGATTATCTAATAACTGATTGGCCGATAGTACCACGCAGGTAATTAATATAACATGGTAATCCGGGAGTCAATAATAATTAGCTACTCTTATTGACTGGTAAAAAAATAGTTACTGTTAAAGTCGTAATTTCAAGTTCATGTTCTAATTCCTAAATTTCAAAGAAAGTCTTTGATGATGCATCATTGCATCGAAATAGGCTCTCTTTTGGTGGATCGGGGCTTGAAGTTCAGATAGCTCAAAACTTTGGGGACTATGATTTCTTGACATCCCAGGTTAAACCAAGTGACAAGTTCTTGTCCGTCCATAGCCCATCTCTTTACATTTGTACAAGCTTACGGAGGTTTGGTGCGAATGACATACTCCCTCCGTCCCTTATTTAGAGTCCACTATTTCATTTTGGACTGTCCCTTAGTAAGTGTCCATTTTGTAAAGTTAGTGGGTAAAAGTTGGTGCATTGTCAATTTTATTCCTAAAAGTAGATTCCATTTTGAAAAGTTAGTGAGTAAAAGTTGGTGCATTGTCAATTTTATTCCTAAAAGTAGATTCCATTTTGAAAAGTTAGTGAGTAAAAGTATAATGATGATGGGTAAGTAGGGAAAGTGGAGGAAAAAATTGATATGAAAAGTATAATAATGATATCTTTTTAATAAGTTGGAGTTACGAAGTAGGACAATTAAAAAGGAACAAAGAGAGTAATGCTGGAAATAGGACATGAACATTTCCCATTCAGGCACCAGGACTTTTGGCTCCTATTTTTCAAAAATATCCTGAACGGAACAAAAGGGAGAAAGCTCAGAAAAACAGAAGCGCACAAACACAAACCAAATAGATGTCAACAAAACGTTGGCGAGGAGGTGTTCGGGAATGCCAACAGCGCTGGTGACGCCATGGCCGATGAGTTCAAGCCAAGGTTTTAGATCCTCGTACCGTACCAGTCGGTTGTCTGATTTTGTTTCGACAAGTCGTTTGACGTTTACCACCGGTAGCAAAATGTTCCAGTGACTTCCGGCATGTTCTGGCCTTCCCGGTTAGTACCGGCGATGCTGAAACAAAAGAAAAATCAAAAGGAAAAATGAGGAGAAGAAGATCAAAGCTAGATTCGTCTTATTTGGATCTTGTCGCTAACAGACATTCCGGCGAAGGCTTCTTCGTTTTGTGAGCGCCAAGCCGCCGATCAATTAACCAAAATGATGGAGGAGAGAAAGAGAGCAATAGTCTTCTTTTCTTTTCTTTTTTTGTCTTCTATGCTCTTACTTTAAAGGGAAAATTTTAAAATGACACCTGAATTTTACACCAAATGTCACAGAGACATTTGAACTTAAATTTATTTCAATTAAACACCTGTACTAACAAAATCCCCAAATTTAGACCTTCGCCGTTATACTCCGTCCTAAAAATTGTTGACATGGCATCTCCAACCCATTTAAGTTACCTCATTGCACATGTTTCCAATAGGAGACGATGCATCCAAGAGAAACCCATCACTTTACCCATTACTTCATCTTTTCCTTGTGATCCTGAGCAGAAAGAATAAAAAGTTAGGGTTTCCTCTGGGTCTTCATGGTAGAACTCTCGGGGTGGGCTTGGATTGAAAAGTTAAGTAACTTATTTTTTCGTCTTTATTCAAATTTTTTTTTGCATTTGTTTGTTTTGCGCCAAATTTTTATGACTTATTGATTCGTCTTGACGAGAGGAATCGGAAAAGTAAAAAATTTTGATCGAAACTCAACTTATTTTACTTATTTTTGTTTTTTTTAAAAATTATGAGTTTCGATCAAAAATTTTACTTCTTTGATTCCTTTCGTTGAGAAGAATCAATAAGTCACAAAAGTTTGATGCAAAACTAACAAATGCGAATTTTTTTGAATAGACAAAAAATAAATCACTATTTGACTTTTAAAGCCAAATTGGCCCTCAGTTCTCTTCATCATCTGTTGAACAAGGGAGGAGGAAGACAATAGCCAGACTTCTAGAGAGAGAAATTGAGGGAAATCAATTAGGTTAAGGTCATTTCCTCTCCAAAACGTGAGGTAAAGTGAGGGGTCTGCCTTGGGTGCATCGTTCCCTGTTGGAAACATGTGCAATGGGGCCACTTAAACGGGTAAGAGATGCCGCGTCAGTAAGTTTTTGGACGGAGTATAACGGCGGGGGTCTAAATTTGGGGATTTTATTAAGATAGGTGTTTAATTGAAATAAATTTAATTCGAGTGTCTCTGTGACATTTTGTTCAAAGTTCAGGTGCCATTTTGAAATTTTCCCTACTTTAAACTCACCCATGACTTTTCTGCTTAGATAACTGTAATAAATATGAAGTTAAAAAAAAAGAAGAAAGTAATAAATGTTCTTTTGGTAATACTACAATACTACTAGTACACAAATAATTGCTTTAACAAAACAGATAACATGTTACTTTGTTACACAAATGATCTTATATGTGTTAATTTGTCATCCTAATAACAAAGATAAACACATACATATAACGTTATGTGTGTGGCCCACAAAGCACACAAATAATTTTGGCTAGTGATTTTGCCACACCCTTATTTGTTAATGTCACACCCTGCAAGTGTATTTTTTGGTGCAAAAATACACTTGCAGGGTGTGGCATTAACAAAAAAGGGTGTGGCAAAATCATTTCCCATAATTTTTGAAGTCATCATTGTTTGTATTATCCCAAAAGACCATTAGATAAAGTTCTTTGCAAAATATTTAGTCATTATAATAGCAACAAAAATTAATAGATGTGATTATTTGTCCAAATATAAACTATGTATTATCCCAAAAGACCCTACAGATAAGGTTATCTCTACGAATAAGGTTATTTGTTCTTAAAAGATCACACATATAAGATAATATGTGCAAAATCAGTATTCTTTATAATCTCAATAAAACTAACAAATGTGATTATCTGTCCAAATCAATATTTCGTACTCTTTCAGAAAGACCAATATATAAGGTTATCTTTGCGAATTATGTACTCTTTATGATGCATTAAAACCAATAGATATGATTATTTATCCAAATTCATACTCTATATCCTCCAAAAAGACTAGCAGATAAGTATATTTGTTTAAGCCAACATATGTATGATTATCTATCCAAATTCCTTGTAAAAAAGTGGATGTAAATATTTTTTGAATTTACTTTAGGAAACGAGACATATTAGGAGGTACAATTCATTTTGCTAAAAAAATGTAAAGCTAAATTCCACTACATAATCATTTGTGGTTGGTTAATGTAATATGGACCCACAATATTTTTTTTGTCTTATTAACTAGAGAGAAAAAACAAGACGACCCATACATTCCTAGTTATATTCCCTCCGTCTCAAAATGCTTGTCTGATTCGCAAAACGGAGTGTTAAAAATAATTCAATTTTTTTAAGAAAAAATTCAAACTTTTTTCATAAATTAAAAATACTCATTGATATCTAGTAAGTTGATAAAAAACTTTTGATTTTTTCTTGCAAAAATTGTATTATTTTTAACGCTCCGTTTTACAGATCAGACAAGCATTTTTGGGACGGAGGGAGTACAACATATTATCAATTGTTTTTGAAAATCCCAAGATATAACAACTTCAAAGCAACATATAACTTTGTTACGTGTACGTTTTAGACTTTGTCCATACCATAGACAAAGTTATTCATAATTTAAAGCCCTCCTATGCAAAACAAAACACATCTATAAAAATACAAACAAAAACAAAAAATAATCTATCCTACTGACATTCACTGTATTATTCACCATGTCCAATGGGCCCAGGCTTCACATGGTATTGGTAGCATCAGAAATGTACCACTACCACACGGTAGTAGTACTAGTACTCCAACTTTGAACTGACCACATGTGCACACGTGGGACCCAATCAAATCCAATTTGCTAAAGGGATCAGCAAAACCATGAATTCTGCGCATGCTTCGCTCGCGCCATAGAGAAGACAGAAAGAGAAGTGGGCGTCGGGCGCGTGCCAGCTGGAGTATAAAGGAGGGGAGGGGTATTTTTGGTCCAATCAAGGATCTTTCCACTGTATAATAGTTTTACATCAATGGACCCCAGATCTGATTAAAACATAGCCTAGACTAAACGCTCATTAGGTGCCCACTTTTGGATGTTTAGACCAATTTTCTGTTCTAACCGTGCATAACCGTGTTATGCACGGTAGCATGGGAGCAAGAAAAAATTCTACTATGTCGAATGTTATTTGTAGTTACGGGTAAAGTTTTGTATTGTTATGTATCCCTCATCATTTATGTCTTTAAATGTAAAAAATTTAATTAGAAAATGCTTGAGCATGAAAGGAAGTTTGAAGGGTTTTTTTTTTTCTTTTTTTCCCTAACTTTTTATACTCATTTAACTTTTGACATTTTGAAAGTGCAGGAAAAAGAGAGAGATGAAAATGAATTTTACTAGGAGAATGCCACATAGGAGAGAGAATTAAAGTGCAAGCTTGATTTTATTTTTGGAAACTACATTTGCTTGGCACGTAGTATAGATATTCCTCTGAACTCTTATCTTACTGATCCATTTATACCTATAATCATGATTCAAAAGTTTCATATTGTGTAATGCGCTAAAAAGATAATGTCTATGAAAGATAAGTTTGATTGGATGTCTAGGGATAAGTAAGCGAGTCGCACTTTTGTTCTCTAAAAAATGGCAAATATTTTTCAAAAATTAAAACTGCCACTTTATAGAACAAAATGCAATCCATTCAAATGTCTATCACTATCGAATCGAATCAATATTTAGTAGGCACTTTCTTTTTTGTGAGTTTTACAAGTTGAACGGTTCATGACATTTAATTATAAATTCAGAATAGACTCACAAAAAGAGAGTTCAAATAAGTATATAGAGGAGCTCCAGACTATACAACACTAAAATGCCAACGCTTTAACAAGTGGACTATGTGTCACAAGATTACCAAACGTATGAAGCACTTGATGATGTTCAAATAGTTAGTGTCATTGCATATACACGATGACACTAACTCGAGAATGATCTTTTAACAGTTGACTTATCTGTCTTAAGATTATAATGTCGTTGGAAAAAGTTCTACCAGTCATTTTCTTGGTATATATATTGACATATGAAACAAGATGGTATGTCTGCTCTCTATTGGTCAAGTAATCCCCACGTTATCTCACCAGTAAAGTAAAGTGGATCGATACCAAAAAGCTACAAAAAGAAGTGGATCTGCCACTGAGGTTGCGTTTTCAATTTGGTTCATTTTGGGACCCAACCAAACCCTGTAAAATATTGCGTAGTCGACGTAGCCCATTGAATGCACAGAATCGAGTTAGGTTCATGATTACGATTCAACTCCATGAATTGGCTAGAATTAAGTCACATGTGCGTGCGTAAGAGGGTCTTTTAAAACCATTCAAATTTACGAAAAAAATCGCTAAAGTGAGGACTGATAGCGGGAGAATGTAGGAAGATTAAGACCGAAAGCAGAAGATCTTACAAAGGAAAAGGATTACGTGATTAAAGGCTCCACTCACCGGCTTACAGAGGGACGAGCACGAGACCGCCCAATCATCCTGGTTTGTACACTTGGCCCAAAGATAAATTGAAAAGCTTTTAGAAAGTTGGAATCGTGGAGCCTTACCTAATGTCCCATATTATTGCTTGTTCGATCTACCCATCAACCTGATCTTGTAGTCTTGTCATTTTATGAACTTTTAGAATTTTTTTTTTTTTTTTGAACTGGGCATTTTTAGATGGAAGATATCTATCTATCTATCTATCTCTATTTTATATACTATAGAAATGTAGTTGAAGTCAAAAGGCTCCCAATCCTTAATCCTAAATTCATAGAATTTAGATTTTAAAAAAAAAAAATTGAAAGAGAGAAATCTATATACTATAGGAATGTAGTTGAAGTCAAAAGGCTCACAATCAGATTTAAAATAAAAAAAATTGAAAGAGAGAAAAACGTGTGAGAGAGAGAGAGGGAGAGAGAGGGAGAGAGAGAGAGAGGGGGGGGGGGGGAGTGGGGGAGGGAAAGAGAGAGAGGAAAATTTATTCTATGTCCCAGAGGTACCGTCACATGATACTCCAAATTCATTTTACACTACATATATGTCTTTTACTGTACAGAATAAGACTAATGCTAACGTGCATTGAACATGGGACCAAAAAAATATTAGATTAAGGGTAAAAAAAAACTAATGTTAATTTTTTTCCCATGGGTTGAATGGGTACAATATTTGATTTTTTTGTTACAAATTAATTTGATTTAATTTTCGAAGTAATTTAATTTGATTTAGTATTTGTTGCAATCTGAGTCGTCCATTGCCGAGCATGGACGGCTCGGATTGGCCCAACGCTCATGTTGTTCCTGAGGGACAGCACGCACCCAGGGTTCCTTTTCTATCAACTAGCGTCGTTCCCGTTCAATGCACAAGACAAAATATTTGTGTGATTCTGCTACAAAATAATGAAAATATCGAGCTCACACAAAATTTGTTATTTGTCCCGTGCATCGAATGGAAACGACACTAGTATATTATACTGTAGAAACTAGCGTTCAACCCGTTCTATGCACGGGCAAAACTAACCCGTTCTAGTGTTGTGCCCGTTTGAACCTATTTTTTTTAATTGTCCCGTGCATCGAACGGGCACAACGCTAGAATGGATTAATTTTGCCCGTGCATAGAACGGGTTGAACGCTAGTTAGTTAGTCCGGGAATGTGGGTGTTGTGGAGAATGGATTAGTTTGTGAACTTGGGTGTTTTTTTGTGAACATAGATATTGGTCTGGGCATGGATGTGGGGTTTTTCGTGGGTGGTTTTTTTTTTTTAACCTAGATATTGGTCTAGGCATGGACGTTGGGGTTTTTTTTATTTTTATAGTTTTGCCCGTAAATATTGGTCTGGAAAGTGGAAATAAGGTTTTATTTTATGGACGTGGGGTTTTTTGGTTTTTAAAAAGTATTTCGGTGCATAAAGAGAGACCAATTGGCTTGCATCGGAGGACCGAAAAAATTATTAAACTATATTTTTTTATCATCTAGCGTTGTGCCCGTTCGATGCACGGGAAAAAAAAACAATTTGTGCAGGCTTGACACTTTGTGGTGACCACACAAACGTTTGGTGGAGTGATAAGTTGAGCAACCACATAAAAATATCACTGGAGTATTGGATTATTTTTCTTCAATTCTCTTAAAATCTCTCCCCCTCCCCACGTCCCCCCTCTCTCTCTCTCCACCTTCCCCTCCCACGTCCCCCCTCTCTTTCTCCCTCTCTTTCTCCCTCCCAATTTAAACAAATTAAACGAAAATCAAAACTCTAGAAAATTAGGCATGGAGGTTTGAAGGATTGGTAGGCCTAAACAAATTTCTATAGGATATAGATAGATAGATAGATAGATGTAGTTGAAGCCAAAAAGCTCACAACCCTCCATCCTAAATTCCTAGAATTTAGAGTTTTAAAAAAAATAAAAAAAGAGAGAAAAACGTGGGAGTCGGGGGAGGGGAAGAGAGAGAAAGAGGGGGGAGAGGCTTAGGAAAAATTATTCTATGCCTTAGCAAGAATACCGTCACATGATACTCAAAATTCATTTTACACCACACATATGTCTTTTAGTGTACAGAATGAGACTAATGCTAGCATGCATCGAACATGAGACCAAAAAAATATTAGATTATATTTTTTATCACTAGCGTTGTGCGGCTTGTGCCCATTCAATACACAGGGTCGGAAAAAAAACTAATGTTAATTTTTTATCTCATGCATTGAACGGGTACAATATTTGATTTTTTTGTTACAAATTAATTTGATTTAATTTTTTTTTGAAGTAATTTAATTTGATTTAATATTTCTTGCAATCTGAGTCGTCCATTGCCAAGCATGGACGGCCCGGATTGGCCCAACACTCATGTTGTTCCTGAGGGACAGCAGGCACCCCGGTTCCTTTTCTATCAACTAGCGTCGTTCCCGTTCAATGCACGGGACAAAATATTTGTGTGGCTCCACTACAAAATATCAAGCTCATACAAAATTTGTTGTTTGTTCCGTGAAACTCAAAAATCATGTATTTACGCAAATAATTTTTCTTACCAATATGAATCTTATTTGATAGATCTCATTGAGATCTTTTAAACGGTGCAAAAAAAAAATTCAAATAACAAGATTAACTAATAGTGGTTACATATTTTTCTCTATTCCTGATTAAATACAGTACTGTAAAACATTCGTGTTTTTTTTCCTATGGCCCAGAGGCCCAGACAGAAAAAAAAATGCAGAAGAGGCGTAGAACAAGATGATCATACAATTGAGCTTCCATTTCGTTTTTTTTTTTTTTTTTAATTCCCTTTCTATTTCGTTCAATATTAGTACCAAAAAAGTAGTGACTCAAATCACTTCAGAACAGCCCCTAGCGTTTCTCTACACTGATGAACAAAATCTGTCGAATTAAGAGCTTAATCACGATGAGTTGGACAATTTAATCCTCCTATTAATCTCCTTTTCCAACTCCTCAAGCCCTCCCACTTCCTCCAGTTCCTGCACCACACCGCACACTATTCAATCTCTCTCCCCAAAAAAAATCCATAATTTGACAACCGAATATATAGCTATAAAAAAAAAAAAAAAAGGGCTCAGATTCTCACCAGTCTAAGGTTTGGACCGGACGAAACAAGCCAAATTTGGATCATACATTGGTAAAATCAACGGTTCGAATTTATTAAAGAGCCTTGAGCAAATCCGAACCATTTATTACAGAGATGTACGACTCAAATTTGAACTGTCTCGTCCAGTCCAAATTAAGAACCAGAGAGGACCAATTCCAAAAAAAGAAAATTTAGAATGGGAAAATGGGGGTGGACCACATACCTTTGGTCCCAAGAACAGCCCATATGGGACACCTTCAAACTTATCTGAGTGGTGGAGCTGCAAAACCAGCAACATCAAAATCAAAGAAGATCTTGGCGGTTAGATTCCGTTACTTATTAAAGACTTGCTATAATTATTAGAGTTGACTGAACAATAATGTACAGTATTTAAAATGTTAATCAATGATTAAGAGTAGGTATGTAATGTTACCTGGTGGGCCGCAGCAACCCTTCTGAAATAAGGCACGTTAGCGATGGGACCCACGGCGAACCTCTTGTGCACCAGACCGTCGTGGACGAACATGTAGGCCATCCCAAACACCGTTATTCCTAGACCCTGATTAACGTTGACATGGCAATTAAGAGTTCTATACAGGGGCACTTTTGTCAGATTGGCTAATCTGCTTAATTAGGACATGGTCACTGGTCATTATGAGAGTAAAAGGTTAACAGAAAGTCAATGGAATAATATTTCGGTTTTTAAAATAGATTTTTTTTTGCATAGTATTTTAAAATTATTGACCACCCCTACTATTTTTGACAAACACAACTACATCCCATGTGATACTTGGAATACATCTACTTTCTTTGTTTTGAAGGAACTGGGGTCGCGTAGTGCACGGGGTAGGGCGTCTCGGTCTACTCAACCAATATTTAATCTCCGGGATCTAAAATATTCAGTTTCTGGAGGTTGCTGTAGAGGTTGCTGAACACTACATGTATAGCCAAAATCAAGCTAATCGGATATTGATATCACCTGATCGATATAGATTGCCTCATTGTACATTTTTAAAATTATAATGGCCATCAATTTTGGTATAACTAATGTTGTCTGACTACGGGACAAATGGTATCAGATTAATTAATTTATTTTCTTGAATAATCATCTGAGCGCATTGGTTTTGATCTGAACGATCATACCTCGATTGACCACAGGTCCACAACAAGGCGCCCAACCCCCGTAGTAGATTGGTGCACTCTGGGACCCTTGGTCCAAGTATTGATTAGATTTGGTGCACTCTGGGACCCTTGGTCCAAGTATTGATTAGATTTACCTTTCGACACAATTTTGTATAAAGGACTAAAATTACGAGACGAAGCGAGTAACAGAAATAGACATGAGAGGAAATATATGGAGGAGGCACTGAAATACTGAATACAGAGGTGTGCGCATAATGGGAAGAGACTTACAGCTCCGAAACAGAGGCCAGGAACGAGGCCTTTGTGGAAGAAACCGTAGGAGAGGAGGGCTATGGCAGGAACTGCGTTTATAATGGCAAATATATCATTTAGCTCAAAGGGACCTTCTCTGGGTTTATGATGAGACTGCAACAACAACAAAAAAGCTCATGAGAAAAATCACCACATAGTAAAAATTCTCCCCACAAATAGAGAATTGTTTGACGAATCATTAATTTTTCTAAGTTCCATTTACTTTTCTGCAACCAAAGAGAGCACAGCAATAACAACAAGGTCTGGCTGGGTGGGTACCAGAAAACTAATACTGTAAGTGTTTGTCCTCTGTGATGTCGAACATTCGAATCTCACCGAGGCCAAACATTCCAAACTGGGGGTCACTGTAAGGTTTGCCCGGTTGTTAACTTCAGCGCCCAAAATTAGTTGAGGCTCTTCGGATTATAAAAAAAAAAGAAGCACAGCAATAATACACTACTTATTCAACGGCCAAATTCATTCTTTATTCCTCTGAGTTTGTAATTTCAGGGCTAAGGTTGGTGATTACTATTGACATGTGAGACGAGCATTTTCAGTGGTTGGTTAGGATTTCAAGAGACCCCCCATCATCAACTAAAATAAAGAAATACTCCAAAGAAAACAGAGCAAGAGGAATCAAGGCTAGAGATTGGGCAAGAATGCGTACCTCGTGCATGTGCCATAGCGAAGCGTGCCAGAGCGCTTTGTGAGCCCATCTCGCCCAAAACTCCATACCCACCTGAATACCCAAACAAACTGTCAGATAATACCCACAAATATACTGTACCTCTTTGGCTTTACAGAATCTACTCCAGAAATTGAAATTGGAAAAGAGAAAACAACTTACAGCAGCGCCTACAGAGAGAGCAAACGTGCCAAACATCTCCGATAAGGGCACCTCTCCACCCTAAACCAAAACAACCCCAAATTACAGAGAGAGGGAAAATGAATCAATGCCCCTGAGACGACGCCACATGGTGCCCAAACTCTTCCACTACAATTTTGTGAGGTTCTCACCACAAAGTACGTAGTAGAGTCCACGCAAATGTGTAGTAGTGAAGAGTTTGGGACACCGCCCCAAGGGAATGGAATAATTACTAGAGAGAGAGAGAGAGCAATTATACCTCCATTTGCCAAGCGAATCGATAATAAACAGCCATGACGGCCATGGACGTAATCCCCAAACTAGACATCACGGCGGCGACGAGGTAAGTGAACCGCTCCGATTTCTTCCTGGCCGTCTTCACCTCCACGCGCCCGGCCAAGATCTGTTTCCCAATTTCCTCCTCGCCCTCGCCCTCGTCGCCATTTCCAACCTGGGTACTGATCTTATCGCCCACCACAAAGCGAACCGTCGTCGTTTTCCTCCGACCAAACCGAAGCGCCGCGTCGCCGCCGCCGCGGCGAATCGGCAAGGAGAGTAGGCACGCGGGCAGGGTAATGGAGTTGGGTTTCGGGCCGATAAATTCGAATCGGGTTAAGCGGAGTGAGAAGGAAATCCCAGCCGCCATGAACGGTGGTGGTGGTGGTGGGGGGTGGTGCTGAGTTCAGGGGGTTTTGGGAGATGTTATTACTAGTTTTTTAGAGAGGGAATGTGTGGTGGAGTGTGTGTGTGAGTGTCGAATTTTGGACCGCAAGGATAAATGCAGCACCACATCTTTCGCTCTAGTGGGTCGCTTTTTGGAATCGCGGAGGACTATAGATACTACAAAACAACGTTGAACGTGCTGGAAACGAAAGCTGAGTCGGTGTAAATGCTCCTTTGTTTTATCATTTATGCGTCGGTGTAAACATCAATGCCATTTTCAAGTGTAAATTGTCAATAGACAACCACTGTCCAGTACAGTTGGTATGTCATTTCTCCCCTAAGGTATGACGATTGAAAAAAAAAAAAGTGTAAATTGTCAATACATTATTATTAGTATAAAAAAGAAAACTAACTTTTGAACTCTGCTAATGCATTTTAGTAAGATTTGTCTTTTAGTGCGTGTTTTGCGTGAAATCTTTAGTGCATTTCAAGATTTGTCATTTAGTGCTCAAAATTTTCGAATTTAACAGCCCAAAACCAATTGACAATGAGTGCTCAAAAATCTTAAAGCATCTAACTTCAAATTAATTGGCAATGATTACTCGGTAATTGCGAGGCAACGTCACGAGCTGTCTAGACGTCTTGATGTAGTCCATAACCCAAGGTAATTTTTATGCATAATGTTTTTAATTTTGCACCAAATTAGATAAATTTAATTGGTGTGAATTTTTTTCCTAAAAACACTCATGCACGAAAATGTTACTCCCTCCGTCTATATTTAATTGTCCTCTACGATTTTGCGTGCATTTTCAATGTCTTATATCTTTTGATGTATATTACTCATGTTTTATGATTTTGAAATCATTGTCTTATAGAAAAAATTGAGATCTACAGTATCAAACAAGATCCATATTGCATATTTTTAGCAATATACATCGAGAGAGATAAGCTGTTGAAAATGCACGTAAAATCGTAGTCGACAATTGAATATAGATAGAGGGAGTACGTTTTTAGATTAAAATATTACACATTTTTCCATAATAGATTGGATTTGCCAAATGTTTTTTTTTTATTTTTTTTATGATCATTGCAACGCTTTTCTTTGCACAACCAAAATTGATGCTGAGAAAAAGGCTAAAAGTTAATAGAGCTGGTAATGAACTCTTCATTTGGTGAGAGTTCTAACTTCTAAGTTTCTAAACTCACCTCCACTTCCCTTTCCTTTTGGATAGCATATACTCCGTATTAGAATTTTTCTATCTAAGATTAAAAAAAGGAGTAATTTTGTGGCTAATTTTAAGCTAGTGATATTGCCACACCCTTTTTTATTATTGTCACATCCTGCAAGTGTATTTTTTGGTGCAAAAATACACTTGTATAGTGTGGCAATAACAAAAAAAGATGTGGCAATATCATTTCCCTAATTTTATTACACCCTCCGTCTCATTTTGTTTGTCCGTTTCACAATTTTTTGATGTTTGTGTCATTTAAAGAACAACATGAATAATGAAAATGGACAAATAAAATAGGACAGAGGGAGCAATTAATTTGGTAATTTTGGGAAGGAAACGAGGGTGAATGATTGGGAAGGTGGAAGGTGTTTTGGTATTGGTGGAGAGGAGGACGGTGACAGCTGTCAGGGTCGCACAAAGAGGAATTGTGAGGTGGATGGGGTTGCTGCTGGATTGCGGAGAGCAAGACAGCGAATCACAAGTTGACGTTCAAGAAACAACCTATTCCGTCAGCATTTCCTTTTTGTATTGTAGCAATAAGATCTTTAATTATTACTCCCTCCGTCCCATAAAGTTTGGTATTTTCAGGAATGCGTGCCATTTTTAAATTGCATATATCTTTCAATCCATAATGTTTTAGGCGATTTTTTGAACTTTGTTTAATAAAACAAATTAAAATCTATCAAACAAGATCCATATTGCTCATAAAAAACATTACGGATTAAAAGATACAGTTAATTTTTTCATAGGGCTGGAATAGTTAAAGTGCCAAACTTTATGTGACGGAGGGGGTAATGTATAGTAATTTGGCTAAGCTGCAATTGTATTTCACAGTACAGGCTACTGAGGGGTACCACTGAGGGGGTGTTTCTGATAGGCAATAACTTAAAGAATAATTATTTATTGTTAAAAAATATCAAGTTATTTTTACTAATCAATAAGTTGTTGAAAATTGTCAAATTATTTCCACTAATCAATAATTTGTTGAAAAATTTAAAGTTTGTTGAGAGGGAGAGTCGTTGAAAAACGTTAGGTTGTTTTCACTAACTAATAATTTGCAGATAGGATAGGATCTGATCAATTTGGCTACCGACCAGTTCGGTGCATTTCGTGTATCCGGGCAGTTCAAAAGTATTTTTGACTGTCCATATTTAATGGGGGTGTTTTTTATTTTCTAAAACACTTCTTTAAATTTGGGCCGTCTAAAACACTTTTGGACGGTGTGAACAGCTCAAATGCACCAAATAGACCAAACTGATTGGTAGCAAATTGACCGGATCCACCCCGATTGCAAATGAGATGTAAAACTTGTTACTCAGTGTAAATAACAAGCTAAATTCAATAACTTGTTGCTTAGTGGAAAGTGCAATTGTGAGTGTACTCCATGTCCATTATAATTATCCCAGTTCCACTGAGCCTTCTTAAAAAATAAGTATTTATTTACAATTTTTAAGTTTAAAAATAATAGACTTACGAAAATAATTTATTTATTTTTTGCATCGTTTAAAAGATCTCATCGAGATCTTTCAAACAAGATTCATATTGCATATTTTTAGATTTCAGTAAACCCATTATTTTTAAGTTTGAAAATTGTAAATAAGTACTTATTTTTTAAGGACCCTTAGTGGAATTGTGGTAGGCCAAAGTCTACAAGTTAAATAGTTAAAAACATTCAACACAATCACCGTGGAAATGTCAAGAGAACACGTAATTTTTCAACGTGTATTCTCGGGACTAAAATGACAGAGAAGCATTCCGTAAATAAATATTAGGATCAAGAACAACGATAGGAATATTAGCCTTAAAATAATGCCAAATACGATTTTCATTTTCACATGCAACATCTTTCCTATTTTCACTATTTTGCGCATTCTCCATTGTATTTTCCATGGTTGTGTGTTTCACCAAAACGACAGGACTCAAGGCTCATCAGAAGAAGCACCGTAATGCAAGGATTCGCTGCCTGTATCACCATTGTGTTAGGATGTTCACATGCGAGTGCACCATGAAGCGACAAACGTCACCCATATCTGAAAAACCATTAGGTTTGAAATCTCCTCACTCATCTTCTTCCTGACCTTATTAGTGAGAGTGTGAGACCTAATGGATCTTCACATTTGGATGTCTTTTGATGCAATGTTTCTTTATTGCATCCTCGCTGGTGAACTTACGAACATAGTAGTGGTATGCACAGGAGATCCAAGCGTTCTTGTGGTTGCATGCATCTCTGGTGATTTTTCAGAGCACTCGGCATGTTGAAATTGCCATGGCCACAGATGTTGCAGAAGTCTCCAACATCGAACCCATTGCCCTCCTCTTGATCCTCCACCTCTAGAACCTCCTCTTCATATCCTTGGTTAACTGTTCAGTTTCGTGCTACGAATTCAGAATAAATACTTATCGATATCAAATTGAGCTGATTTTTTTACAAGACCCCCTAAAAAAATATTTTAAAATTTATGGGAATTTTTTTGTATTTTGTGGGCTCCGAGGTAGGTCCCACGTGGATGTAGTGTAAATGTATAGTGTACATAGCATTTCTCCATACAATGTAATACTCGATCCTCCACAAGGGATTCTCTCACAACACTATTAGAAGTTAATCTCGCACTCTTTAAGAATGACTACTAGGGAGTTTTTCTTAATCTAAGATCATCCTTATTCAATGACTCACATTCTCCTTCTGTACTTCTCAGAATATTATCTCCTCTTTCTTCATGACTCACAACATTCTAAAACTCTCCAACTAATCTAGCAAATAGTAGTGTCTTCAATATTCTTCTGAAAAATTTCAGATTCTTTCAGAGCTGCGTATGTTCTCCGCAAATTGCTTTTCCCCCTGACACCACACCCCCCGGCCCCACACCTCTTTTCCCGGACTACCCCCGCCCCCCCCTCTCTTTTTTCTCTCTCTCTCCCCCTTAAAGTACCTTTTACTTTTTAATTTCTTTTTTTATTTAATTACTTTTATCTTATTTATTTAATTTCTACAAATACACCATTTCTATATTAAAAAATATAATTCAAGAATTAAGTGCTCTAATTTTCAATTCAGTTTAACCGGGGCGAAGATCGTATTTTTATTTTATTTTATTCTAAATGGTCATAATGAATTTTTTGTTCTAAGGCCTTTCAACAAGCACCCTAAGACTCCTTATTTAGTTTTAAAGCTCTTAGGGTGCCCATTGAAAGGTCTTAGAGTCAAAAATTTATTACGACCATTTAGGATGAAATGATTAGAAAAATAAATCTTTACACCGGTTCAAACGGATTGAAAATTGAAACACTTATTTTTTAATACCGTTTATATATAAGTGTTTAAATAGTTAAAAAAATAAGTATTTCAATTTTCAATCCGTTTGAACCGGTGCAAAGATTTTATTTTTCTAATCATTTCATCCTAAATTGTCGTAATAAATTTTTGGCTCTAAGATCTTTCAATGGGCACCCTAAGAGCTCTAAAACTAAATAAGGAGTCTTAGGATGCTCGTTGAAAGGCCTTAGAGCCAAAAATTTATTACGACCATTTGTGATGAAATGATTAGAAAAATAACATCTTTGTACCGGTTCAAACGAATTGAAAATTCGAACATGAAAATTGAAAAATAACATTTATTAAGTATAAAGTCAATTTTAATTGAAAATAGAATTTGAGTTAAAAAAAGGGAAAAAAACAGGAAAGGAAACAAATAAAAAAAAGAATTGAAAATTAGAAAAAAAGAATAAAAAAGAAGGAAAAAAAAGAAGGATTAAAACTGGTAAAGAAAAAAAAAAGAAGGATTAAAATTGGTAAAGAATTAAAAAAAAGAAAAAAAACAAAGAAGGATTAATGCCTTGTTCTCTTTAGTTTTCAAAAAGAATTTTTCAAAAAATTCCTCCTAAATTCTCCCTACTTCAAAAAACTTTTCAGAGTGTTGTGTCAGGAGGGGGGAAAAGCACCTCTCATGTTCTCCCACGTTCTAATACCGGATATTCTAATTTTTTTTCCAATATTCCAAGATATTTTGGAATAGTCTAGGATTTTTTCCACTTTTCTAGGAAGTTCTCAAGCGTTCTAGTATAGCCTGGAACACTCCAAAACCTTCCGGTCTTTTCGTAGTACCCTCTTGTCTACTGCGGACCTAGATTTGCAGAGAGTGAGGTGTTGACTCTAGGCGTGTTTGATTGCATATTTTGTTTGGGGGGATTCGTAATGAGGTGGGATTAGGATTGAGATTGAGAATGAGGTGAGATTATTAATAAGGGGATGAATTATTTATTTATGTTTGTTTTGCATATGATTAGGATTGGGATTGAGATTGAAAATGAGGTGGGATTATTAATGAGGGGATGAATCATTTATTTATGTTTGTTTTGCATAGGATTAGGATTGAGATTGAGAATGAGGTGGGATTGTAAATAACATGTTTGTTTTGGTTAGAATTAGGATTGGGATTGAAATTGAGGTGAGTTTTTAAACTGATTTTACTCAATCCCATGGGGATGGGATTCATAATAACACCCCCACATGGGTTGACTAATCCCATCAAATGGGGGATTGGTATTCCGATGGGATTTGTAATCCATGGGATAAAAAATCTAACCAAACACACTTTTTAAATTGCACTTCACTTTCGGAGTTCTATCCCAAACCCCAATCCGGCTATCAAACACGCCATAAACGTACAGCTTCATCCGTCTCCTCACTCTCATCTTGCAACAGGTACCGGGGATTGAATAGATGTTGGAGATTAACAATCACATTGCCCTAGAGATCTCTGATTCAGTACTGCTGGTACTGTTTGTTTACCTGCAGGTGTTAGACCCCGTTCCGCTTTCTCCCAAAATCTTTTTTTTCTCAAAAAGAAGATAATTTTAAATTCAAATATAACGAAAATGAAAAATAATTTTTCAATTTTTTTTGCACCGTTTAAAAGATCTCAATGAGATCTTCACACAAGATCCATATTGATAGGAAAATTATTTGCGTCAACACATGATTTTTGACATTGAAATTACCTTTTTTTTCCCCAAAAATCTTCTTTAAAAAAAAAGTGGAATGCCACCTTAATTTGGTTCTGTGCATGTTTGGAGTAAATCTCCGAGTACCTTTCGGCTTAGCTAGGCAACTCTTTTGCATTAGTATTTGCTATATCGATCTCCTCTATTTGCTTTACTTTTTCTAGGTGCTCCTTCATACTCAAATGTCTATAAATAACTATGTTCGAGTATTCCTATGTGAGGATCGTGTGAGGGTTTTAATGGGAGAGTGACACCACACGAATGGAGGGATCCAACAGTAGAAACCAAGGTACTCATTTACCAAGGTACTCAAGCGTTTGGTTTGACCATTGAAAGCATAAGAATGAAATGAAAATTTTACCCTATCATTCAAAGCTAACCTATTAACTTTTCATAATCATTCCTTTCACATATAACATTTCCCCCCCTTAGGGGGTGTTCTTCTAAATAATCCAATTGGCTTTCCCGTCAATTTTTTTTTGTCCTTATTCAATTTTTTTTCGCATTTTGTGGCTTATTGTCAATTTTTTGGGGATTATTGCTTCCTTATGACGAGAGGAATCTAAAAAGTAAAAAATTTTGGTCGAAATCAAATTTTTTTTGAATAAAGACGAAATAAGTGGCTTTCCCGCCAATTTTCGTCGAAATTCAAAAAAAATTGGATTTCGATCGAAATTTTTTACTTTTTAGATTCCTCTCGTCATAAGGAAGCAATAATCCCCAAAAAATTGACAATAAGCCACAAAATGCAAAAAAAAAATGAATAAGAACAAAAAAAAATTGGCGGGAAAGCCAAATGGATTATTTAGAAGAACACCCCCTAAGTATAATAAAATAAAACTAGATACTACATCAAATTGTATATTGATTGTCCTAATAAGAAAATTCAACTTATCCAAATTCTATTTCATCGATCGTGCCTTCAAGATGTACTTGCGATCATATATTTCAATATTATGTAGAATGATGTAAAACCTAGAAAACATATTAATCACGGCAACATCTTTTTTTTTTTTTTTTTTCTCTTTCGTCTCACTACGTTACAATAAAAATATTCCAAAATATATTTGTCACTGTACTGGATTGAACCAAAGGAAAAACAAATGATCGTTCTCCTTTTCGCAGCCAAAACCAATTTTTTTTTTCCTACATTAACCTGGTCGTTGCTAATCCCTTTTTTTTTTTCCTCAGCAAGAAACTAGACATTTTACCCATTCTTGGTTTGGCTGGCAGTACAAAAAAAGAAGAAGAAGAGAGAACTTGTAGTAAACATAATAGAAAGGAAATGGCGGGAGTGCATGTAACGTGGGGAATGGGGGTATAAGAGGAAACATATTGAGCTTTCCATATTTTCCGGATTTAGATTACCCCGTAATCTCGCATTCCCATTGGGTAGTGGAGTGATTAGATTCCTCTTCTATTCAGGAAAGTGATTACTCCTGATTTGAGAGATAAGGAATCATATTTCCATTCAAACTCTTGCCAAACATAGAAATGTTAGAATTTCGGAATTATATTCTCATTCATTCTTGAGATGTCTGCCATCCAAAATTTTCCGAATTGGAGTATAATATCATCAAAGTTGTGTTATCGGCCGATCCGTACGTGGCTCCCGATAGTTATCAAGTAGCCGCTATATATGGTCAGTATGATTCAGTAGCCCTCATCAAATCGGGTGACAAAGCTTGGACTTATATTACTCCGTAAACACCAATTAAGGTTAGCTAATATATTTTTATTTTATAAATCCAAATTTCATGTCATAGATGAATGGTGTGGGTTGACAAAAATCAGATCTTTTTCTGGAATAGACCACAGTATTGAATTGGAGGCTATCATTAAATGTGACCAGAGCAATTACCGCCAATTCAATCGTCATCAACCTATCTCGTGGAGTCATCGACAGGAGAGTTATTGAATGTCGTACGTTATCGTGATTATAAGGATGACACTGATCAGTGTGTGACGCGGTATTTTAAAGTTTATGAATTGAGTCATTCAAGCAAGCAACCTCATCCAATATGGGTTGAGATCGAAAGCATTGGTGATCATGAGGCTCTATTCTTAGGGGATAACTATTCGTTTTTCATACTGGCATCGATCCCAGTTCCCTAATTGTAGGCCCAATTCAATTTACTTCACAGATGACTACATTGTGCACGTGGTGAGACTGTTAAGCCTCTTGGACCTGTAGACATGGGCATCTCTTTAACCTAGAGGACAAGGGCATCCGAAGGCACTACACCCATGATCCTTCCCACAACGGCAAGCCGCCACCCATTTGGATTTTGCCAACACCACTGGCAAAAAAAAATCTATGAATTACAATTCAAAGTTATCACGTTCAATGGTGATGGTTCAGAGTAATAATAAAGCAGAACTCCTTTTGAAAGTGACTATGATACTTATGTTGATGACAATGATGATTATGGTTATCCTACAGTTTGTGTTACCTTTCTCCATTTTTATGCTTGTCTCTTCCATAATCGGATAATTATGTATTACCTGTTAGAACTGGTATTAACTCTATTAATTTTCTGTAATAAGAACATAATGAAGTCATTTGTGAAGGAAAGATGTTAGGGATTGAGCCTCCTTAAGAATTTAAAGTATTGGTCCTAACTCCTAAGAGATACTATCAGCATTCCAACTTCCCGATAATAGTTGACTTCCTTGAGGTGTCAAATGGGTTGTGTCCTGCCAATCTAGCCCATTTGGTTCCGTGCCAAATGTGCTTCATGTCGTGCCTAGCCCGGCCCATTTATTAATCGTGTCGTGGCGGCCATTTTAGAATATGGTCAGCCCGGCCAACAGGCACGCCTAACTCCGTGCCTCCAATTGGAATTTTTTTATCGGAAACTATAAAGACAAAATAAATTCTTTTAGAAAATACCCGACTTTTTTTTTTAGTTGACAGAAAACATTATCAAATAGTTATATTAAAATGAAATAACAAAATTAAAAGATACAAATATTGTATTGATAATTGCAATTTCGTAATACCATTGATGTAAATAGGTCGAGTTGCATCACTATAGTTTTAGTACATCGCAATTAGGTTGGCACCTATGCAACTTTAAATCATTTGCACTTCTTCAACATTATAAGCACGAATTTTTTTTCTAAATAAATATAATACTTATCTATCCATGATGTGCCTGTGCCCTAAAACAACGGTCTAGCCTTCCCCACCTAAAGGGATCGTGTCGCGACGCTCTATAGATAACGTGTTTGGTTTATTTTATAGATGACATGTTTGGTTTCTTATGATGATATATATATTCTGCCGCTCGTGATCTTCTGATCACCAAGCCGACCACATGTAATTCCGAAATCCTACTGCCTTTATATAACCACTGCTAATTACTTTCCTAACTTTGATCCATTTAGAATATTTAGAGTATCTCCAACAGTCCCTAGCGATTTTGGCAAAGGAAAAATGCAATTTTCTAGTATAGCTAACCATTAAATTACACTATCTCACTCCTCAACAAAGATTTCAGAAATTGCCGAGCAAAAAAACAAAGATTTCAGAAATCAGACTCGTAGCATGTTCCTCTGCTGCAGCTACTCATTAACTAATGAGCACAAAACTTTGAAAATACGGAAAAAGAGCATCAAGCTAGTATTCCCAAGGTACAGACATTGACTGGCTATTTGAATCTCCTAAATGCAAGAATCAGTCCAAGACCCTGAGCATGCTCTTTTTCCGTATTTTCAAAGTTTTGTGCTCATTAGTTAGTCATTACAGGGTCTTGGACTGATTCTTGCATTTCGGAGATCCAAATTCTACGATGGAAATGGTAGCTAGGGACAACACACATTGTTGTGGGATCAAGAGAAACTGAATAAATCCCACCACAATGTGTGGTAGAGAAGGCTCTGAAGCACAGGGCACTCCAGGGGCACTGAATAATTACTCGAGATCTCAAAGAACGCTTTTTATACTCTCTGATTGCCAAGTGTCATCGAACAACCGTCCGTAATCGTTGTCCCACGTCGTCATTTAACCAATCTCCAGAATGAAAAGTCAGATTAATTCTAGACGTGCCTTCACAATCCAAGTATTTAGGAATAATCAACTGCCACCGGGGATTGAGGTGTCGTCCCGCTTTCTTTTTAAACCTTCTTTTTCAAAAAGAAGGGGTAATTTCAAGCTCAAATATAATGAAAATGAAAAAAAAAATTCTATTTTTTTTGCACCGTTTTAAAGATTTCAATGAGATCTATCAAACAAGATCCATATTGGTAGGAAAATTATTTGCATAAACACATAATTTTTTAGCTTGAATTATCTTCATTTTCTAAAACTTCCTTTTTTTACAAAATTGGAACGCCCCTGTGCATGTTGGAGATTAACAATCACATTGCCCTAGAGATCTCTGATTCAGTACTGCTGGTACTGTTTGTTTACCTGACCTGCAAGTAGAACACGATTATATATATGTTAGCAAAATATTTCACTAAATTATGTCAGTCCAACTACATCCTCATGTTCTACCATTCCGTTCACAAATTACACAACCCATTGTATTCAAAAACCTACAAGTAAAACACGGATTCGGATCCTCTGTGAGGATCGTGTAGGGTTTTAATGGGAGAGTAACACCACATGAATGGAGGGATCCAACGGCAAAAACCAAGGTACTTATTTTTCTATCACAAAGCGACGTCGTTTGGCAATAAAAACACAAACGCAGAAAATGGAAGCCAGCGTTACCTCTGTTTCTTCTCCACCCCCACTCAGAAAATTAAAAGGGATTGGGAAATTCTGTAGTGCAAGGTCTTGCAAGGCACCCTACCCTGTAGGGCGCACATGGTCCATCGATCTTGACAAAGAATGGTTGAGATATGTTTTTCAATTATGAACGGCTTACTAGTCATAATTAATTTTTGATCTGAATCGTTGATTGATGAGATCGACGGCTGTGTGCCGCCCTATACGTGCACTACACGGGGTGCACTACAGCACCCCCGGATCCAGAAAAAAGACCTTTTGATTCCCCCACTCCAACCTCTCGAAAGATTCATGGTAGCTCAGGCCCGTACTTGGCGGTTGGGTCTTTCCAAGGTTAGCTTTGTTTCTTCTCCCGTCGAATTAGTTCCCATTTTCATTTGAAGTCGCAAATCGGAATGCTACAGGCACATCATTTTTTACCACACCCCAGCCACATCAGCTGAGGTGGCAGCTGAGCCTATTAAAAAAACAAAAAACAAACTCGACTAAAAATTGAAATCGGCTCTTCTCCCCCACGCCAAAACACAACGTAGAAAGAGAAGGAGGACGGCGACCACCACCAAACCCCAACCGGCCAACACCACCGGCGACCTCCGCTGCCATCACCACCACCGACATCGAGCAAAAGACACTTGCTTTCCCACTCAAACTGAACATCTACATATATCCGTGTCGTAGAAGGCGAATGAAACAGGGGTTGAAATCACTAGAGAGAACGCCATTGATTTTGCCGTCGGGCTCAGACCGAGCCCTAATTCGTTTAAGCCATTGATTTTGACGTAGAAGGCCAATGGAGCAGAGTTGTAGAAGAACAGGAGGAGGCGGAGAACGCCATTGACTTTGTCGTTCCGAGCCCTAATTCGTTTAAGCACCAAATTCGATTTCAAACGGGTACTAGCAGAGGTTTCTCGCTGTCGTGGAGGGGCGGCGCTGATGGCGGCAGAGGTCGCCGGTTATGGTGGTGTTGGCCGGTTGGGGTTTGGTGGTGGTCGCCGTCCTCTTTCTCTTTCTACGTTGTTACTCCGTATTTGGCGTGAGGGAGAAGAGCCGATTTCAATATTGAGTTGAGTTTGTTTTTTTTTTTAGTAGGCTCAGCTGCCACCTCAACTGATGTGGCTGGGGTGTGGTAAAAAATGATGTGCCTGTAGCATTTCTGGTCTCAAATTGTTACCCCCATTGTCTTCTGGCAGCCAAACGTTAGGATTCGGTACTTTATCCATTTCTGTCTAGGAAGCATCTGATCTGGGTCTTTATTTCTGGTTCGATTTTTTGAAAACAGTGTACAAAGCGTATAAGCCCATATTTTCACGTAGTTTTTTTTTTTATATTTGTCCTTACGCAAAAAAAACTTTCGCATTTGTTAGTTTTGCGTTAAACCTTTGAGCATTATTGATTCGTCTCAGCAAGAGGAAACGGAAAAGTAAAAAATAGTATGACTTTTACCCAAATATTCTGGAAAATATCCAAGATAAAGCCTAAAATCTTTGCTTTTTGGGTTTTATCTTGGATATCTTCTAAATATTGGGGTAAAAGATCATTTTTATTTTTTTGATTGAGACGAACCAATATATAATTCACAAAAGCTTAATGCGAAATTATAAATACAAAAAAAAATTGAATAAGGACAAACCAAAAAACTCCCAAAAAGTACAAAGCTAACGGGGCGACTATGGAAACTAGCTACAAAAAGGTATTTATCCCAGTTTTTTTTTTTTTTTTGAGAAACACAAGTATTACCACCAAACATGTTTCTTGTTTGGTTTTTATGAAAACATAAATCTGTTTCTACTTCTAGTTTCTTAAAACAAAAAAATTGAAAATTGAAACGGTTACCAAACGCACCCTAACCTTTTCAGTTTTCAATTTTTTGTAATTTCCATAGTTTACAAAAACTCTCAAAAAGTTTATGAAAAACAAAAAAGTAGAAACTTATTACCAAACAAGTTTTCTTAATTAGTTTTCAAAAAAATAAAAGCTGCTGATTTTGGCACTCCCTTTTATTTGTTAATGCCACTCCTCTGTAAGCGTATTTTTGGTGAAAAATACACTTGCAGAGGAGTGGCGTTAACAAAAAAAAACATATAAGCAGCGATTTTTAAAACGAGGAACAATTTTTTTTATTGATTCGAAGGTATCTGAGCAAGTTTACGCGAACTTATCTATCAATTTAATTGTACGTGGACTTTTACATCGAAAGTGTTTGGTATTTATATCTATCCAAGTTGCACATACATGAGAATTACAGAAGATCACAAGCTTATTCAAATCCGAAGACCTCGAATGAATCGTGGTCTTTTAATTCATTTTTCTTTGGCATAACATGAGCGAATAATTAGAATTACCTGAGAAGCAAGGATAACGGCGTTCTCATGGATATAAAGAGTGAAATGGCTGGTGAGATTGAAGCTTCCGGTGAGCCATTTTCCGGGGGTACAATGATCTGCGCTCCACTGTTGGACGCGTATTGGCTTAGGTGATTGATGGGGACTGAAAGGCCTTGGTGTTGGATGTTTTTCCATCCCCCTTGCCTCCGAAATGCGTCAAAACTGCGCTGTGCTTGCGGCAGTTTATTGCTTGAAAATCACACATTTGTGTGGGCCCTTGTTTTCTGAATTCTACCGCTCTTGAATTTGCTAGAGCCAGTACGAGAAATACTAAAGCGATCCCGATAATCTGGTTGATCCAGGAAAGTAGAAAATAAATTGAGTTACAAAATTGAACCAAAAACAGTACTGTTTCCCCTCTCTTTCAAATTTTGTTTGTGGAAATTTCAATATGATCGATGAAAAAAAATCAAGGAAAATTCTATTTAACAATCGGTTTTTTGTTAGGTTTCTCAGAACAGACTTGAGACACCTAGTTTGGTTGACAGATTTAAGAAAAATCTTTACCTACGGGTTTTCCTCCAAATTAATTACATTGTACCACGTCGTCATGTTTTATTAATTGGGACCACTGTTTTGACGACATGTCGCAATGCAATTGATTTGGAAGAAACAAATGCTTACACCGGCAGTGTAAAGAATTTATTCTCCACTAAAAAGTATGTCTTACTCGAAGATAAAGGATATGAAAACGATGGATTCCGCTAAGTTTTTTGGGCTTTTTCTTATTTTGCCCTTCCTTATTCAATTTTGTTTTTGTTTTTGTCAGTTATACGGGTAACTTTTGTGGATTATTAATTTGTCTCGTTAAAGCGAATCGGAAAAGTAAAAAATTACTGTATGACTTTTATCCAAATATTGTTTGAAATATCCATAACATATTTGGACAAAAGTCATAATTTTTTTACTTTTCCGATTCGTGAATCAATAATCAACAAAAGTTAGGCGCAAAACTAACAAATGCATTTTTTTTAATAAGGTCAAAACAAGAAAAAAGTCCAAAAATTCCAAAAAGCCCGTAGCGGAATTTTGCCATTGTTTTGACAAGTTCTCTGAAGACCAATTCTGAAAAGATTTAAAAAGAAAAAAACCGAAAAGTTTTATTAAACTTTGAGAGAAGATTTACCAACATCAATGAGTTAGAAGAAGAGGAGTTACATTCGATATTCTGGTTCTTTGACACAATTCCATTGTCTTGGTTCTTTGGTTTGCCACAGAAGAGAGAGAGAGAGAGAGATTTGACTGAAACACGTCCATATTTACACGAAAACTTTTAATTGTGATATGAGCCGTTCAGCTTGTATAATTCTTTTTTTTTTTCAACTGGAAAGACGCAATCTATATTGATAAGGAAAAGCTTGTATAATTCACTCAACACCATAATCGTCACAAACATCAAATTAATCAAACATTGCTAACTTTGCGATTGAAATAAGTTTTTCATGCTATTCATTTTTTAAAAATATACCAACCCTCATTTTTTTTTTATAACAAATGATAGGCCAAAAAGCTAATAACATCTGATCAGTTTAATTTTGTCGCTGAATTATCTACTTAACGAACTCTACATACTAAATAATTTAGATAACGGGAATGAAATATCGCTAAAGCCCGCCAAAACTCATTAGATCTCGTAGTGTCTGTCACACACGAAATTATCTTTTCTCCCTCCAAAAAACGGAAAAAGAGAGATGGAAATAAATGACGCTTGAGTTGAGTGCAGTCCAAGGGTTTCCTTTCTCCATCTATCATTCTCATGAAAAATGAACAGTGATCTCATCCTGGCATGGAGCATGGGCCCTACTTTCGCTGAGATCAACGGTAGGGACTAACCAATTTTCATGTTTGATTTCTACTGTAGGTAGGAACTAGGACGTGGGAAAGGTTTTTTTCTAAATGAAAACTGGTGTATTTGATATTAAATGAAAAATCACAATACCGTCGTGTCTCACGGTTTAAATCAATGATTTTTTTAATTAAAAAAATGCCAAAACCGTTTTTGCTTGTGTCAAAACTCTAGTGCATAAAAGCCTTGAACCTTGCACATGGTAAAATGCTTTTATGCGCTAGAGTTTTGACACAAACAAAAATGGTTTAGGCATTATCATTTCCCTAAAAATAAACCACTTTAGTAATTATTTTGCATCACTGTAAAGAAAAGCAACACGATCCTAATTAGATGATAGGCAATTTAAAAATGTCGCTGTTGCGTCAAGTCGTGTCTGGGTTAGAATGAAATGATCGATTGTCTTGAGATTTACTCGTTTTGTATTTGTTAGACGGTTAGTTTGGCTTTATTCAAGTTCTTTGTAATGATCTCCGTTTCGTTCATAACTGCCGATCGATTGCCTTCTCGTTTTGTATTTGTTAGACGATTAGTTTGGCTTTATCCGAGTTCTTTGTAATGATCCCCGTTTCGTAACTGCCGCTGGACGTTTATCAATACAATCTTCTCACTTTTGATAATAATAAAAAAATTTGTTGCAAACAAAAAAGCAAACTATAATGCACAAAATCTTTTTATTATTTTTCTAAAAAAATGACACAATTTCCGTGTAACGAATATGGGATAGAGGAAGTACACAAAATTCAGCTCATAAAATCCCATCGTCTCTCCCAGCAAAAAAAAGAAGAAGATAGGATCATTGTTGTCTTCTTTGTTTAATAGTAGCATTTCTGAAAAAGACTATCATCTCCATTGACGTGAAAAAGTAAAATAAATGCTTGAAGATGTACAAAATTATATATATTCAGGAAGACCCAATTTAGGTTGGGGTCAAACATGACTACTGAACTTCCAATATTGTACTTTAACCTCAATTACTAATACTCTCTCTGTCCCAAAATCTTTGAACTTTTTCGATATACGCGCCGTTCTTTAAACTCTTATATCTCCCAATTTACGATTTTTTTCATAATTCTAAAAATTTTGTATTATAGATCTAATCGAGAACTATCAAATAAGATTCATATTGCATATTTTTGGAGATTCATATTAGATGACACAAGAGTTCAAAGAACGACACCAATATCGAAAACAATCCAAAGATTTTGGGACGGAGGGAGTAATTGGATTGATTCTGCAAAATATGAGTAAATCTTTGACTGAATATCTCAAATTCACTTTCTGATGTTTTAGGGAGCAATAAAGTTAACTACTCTCCATTCTCATATAAACATTATCCTTGCGGCAAAGGAAACGAAATAACTCCTTCTTTTCATTAATGGCTGCTACATATATTTCTACTAGCGCATATCCGTGCCTTCACAAACAATTAGCGCACGGAAATTAACACACTCAAATAAGTACTGAACTAATTGTATGCAGTGGCGGATCCAAAATTTTTGGACAGATGGGTCAGCTTTGGAGCATAAACTTAATAAAAATACTAACAATCCAATATAAAGAGAACATGCGTTCAAAATAAATAACGAGAATAAAAAAATGAATGTACTAGTGTTTTTACACTTTCACTAAACAACTTATTACTATATTTTTGTTTGTGTAATTTATAGAATTGTATGTGTTGGCTTTGTGGTATTACCAACTACTTAAGTTTAGAATGAACATGGTTCTCTTATTAGCCTCAAGTTTTGAGGAGGTTTTTTTTCACCTTACAGCATTAATAAGCCATTAAAAAAACAAATGGTCGAAGGCACCAGCAAGTTTCAAACTCACGACTGCTTAGGTAGGACACAAGACGCCCTAGAGCATCCGCAATGGGTGTGTTATATTTGTGTATCAAAATATTTGTTAAGGTATGTGTTAGGATAAAAAATGGGTCCCACAAATGTGTGTTAACTTAGGAGTGTGTTAGTATATTTGTGAGTACCTCAATGGGTTAGTTAGGAATGTGCTAACTCTTTAAAATATATATAGAAAAACAATAAAAAAGGCAACAGTAAATTTAAAGTTTGAAAAAGGCAACGGTAAGTTTTTAGCCCTTTGGTTTTTAGCCATTTGACATTTATATTTTATGGTTGAAGTTTGAATTTATGGAGATAGGGCCCACTTATTGTTTGTTAGCTTGATTGCCAAACTTGATAACCATGCTAACATACTATTATATTTAGCACACTCTAGCACACTTTAACACACATGCATTGTGGCACAAAAAATATATTTTTATTTGTTAAGTCTTAACACACATAATTAACACACTAGTTAACAAACCCATTGCGGATGCTCTTACCGATTGATCTACACATCAATATTACCTTATTTCGGGTAATTTTATATATATTACTTTATGTTTCGATTCACACAAAAAAAATCCCGATAATTTTAGTTGTGCCTTAGCTGAATACGCCCCTGCTTGTATGCAATATACGGCTCGAATAATTAGCACACACAAATAAATACTGAACTCGCGTGCAATATATCAACTCCTATCCAACAAATTCAACTATTCGAAAAACAATAACCCATCATATCCATTGACATCGTTAACTTGAATCAGCAAATAAAGAACAAACAATATTTCAATCCCGAACTTTTGCACACACAAATTCAAACGCATAAAACTTGAAAAAAAAATTCGAGAAATAGCATCCGAAACACCAATAAAATAAAATAAAATAATACACATCAACGAAATGTATCTTTTTACTCGCAAAAGGTGCACCCCTAGAAAGGAAGGATGCAAGATAAGAATACCATGCTCATAAAAGCAGCATATGAAGGGACAACAACCTCATTTGAGATGCCTTGGACATCGAAACTGCGATAGTTGTATTAGCTCGTGAAATGTAGTCTGAAGCTAGAGGGTGGAACTTATGATATCACGTATTTTTATGGTGCCGAAGACCTTTCCATAACCTGTGATGCTAAACCTTACATCTCTCTGTTGAGGTATTTATCAAATCTGTTAGCATAGTATTAGAGAATAGCGCATGCCAATCACAGCTTGAACAATCAGTACACACAAATAAATACTGGACTCACATAGTGTTATGGGGCCGGGATAGAGGTTTGAGATCCGATAATTGCTGGAATCTTACACCTGCAGAATGAATTCACACAATTAGAATACTCATTAATGAGTGTAATGAAACAAATGTATTGGGACCATTTTAGCTGGTGATTTTCCACCAGCTATGGAAAACTAAATGAAAGATGCAAGGCTTTATGAACTCCCCAGAAGTGATGCCTGGGAAGTCAAAAAAATTAGGGGCCATGAATGCACAACTATAGGAGAAGCATAAACACTTTAGTGCTGATCAAATAGAAAAAGTAGGAAACTTAAACCAAATACTCCAAAAGGTCACATGAAACAAATTATTACCTGAACATCTTTGAGCTGTGTAGTGGATCCAAATTCAAGGCTCTAAAACAATTAATGAACACATACTTGTAAATGTATTTTCGCGTGTATGCTACTGCTCGGAAGTCCGTTACCCGTATGTGTTCATTAATTATGCCTCTCCTACTTTTTCTATTTGATTAGCTCTGAAGTGTTTCTGCCTCTCTTATTTTAGTTGTGCATTCATGGCTCCTAATCTTTTGGGTTTCCAAAAAAATCACAAAAACCATTTGTCGATGTGATTTTTTTGAATTTGGAACTTAATTAAACTTTGACCTCCAATGTCGATGACCAAGTTTTCAAGATTAAACAGAACACATCAAGAATTTGGAAAAGAAGTATACCTCATCAAATAATGTCTTCCACCGCCAATCCTCAATGATTTAATCCCACCATATATAACTAAGAGTAAATTTCTGATGACAAACTACGTACAGTAGAAATAGTTGGAATAAACCCAATACTCAGTATCACAAGAATCATCCTTGAACAAAACTCCGTAGAGGAAAATGAACAATAACTATAACAAAGCTAACTGCACACACAATAACAGGAAGTTGATATTTGAACATAACGAGTTGACATAAAACCAGCCACTCTTTCAAGGCCTCATATACATTCGTGGTGGAATGACAAAGCTCTATAGGGAGTTCAAAATCATTTGGCAACATGGGGCTATCCATATGAGTCTCTCTCACATTTTATCAAACACGTAGAATACAAGTAGAAATGTGAGCAACTTTGAAATTCATCAAAATATAATCTAATGGAAAACATGAAAAGATGAAAATCCTGACCGAATTAGAATCAAAACAGTCAACCGGGTTATGTGGCCTCGTGAAACGAAGGCTACGGTATCCAGAAGGTGCGAGTATGTTCTGATTGCTTCTTGAGATGTTGAAGTAGAGGTGTGCAAAGCAAGAAATAGAGACGAAGAAGTACCAAACTACCGACATTCAAAATCACTTCACTTCCATCCGGAGGGTTGCCGATGACGGTGGCTTGCTCCATCTCGAATCAGGGGCAGAGGCGGTTAGTAACTGTGAAGACGATCTTCGACCGTGTGTAAATAAAATCAGCGAGTTCGGTCATTGTCGGAGGTTTGTTTGTTTGAAATCTGACCAATTTGGATGGGGAGACGGGAGAGGGGAGAGATCGATGAGAGGTTATCGGATATTCCTCAAAGGAAGTTGCTGACTTTTTTTTTTTTTTTTTTATCCGCAAGTTGCTGACTGATGAGAGAGAAAAGAAAGGGCTCTGGATCCCCTGTCCTGATGTCCCTGTACCTCTTCTCTATCCCACACCTAAAACGATAACACGTGTCCTAATTAGCAAAACCTAAAAGAACACACCACACCCAATCCCTCCTTTTGTCTTCTCCCCCTGCTTCCTTTGCCCTGTTAAAAATCACGGACCACGGTACCAGTGAGTGGTGGCGAAACGAGGGTACCGGCGTTTTTCTCTTCCTCTTCTCTCGTGCTTTTTCCCATGAGGATGAACCAATTAATTCTCTGAAAAAGCAGTTGTTATTTTTTTTCCCGCTTTGTGTTGTGTTGCTTTGGCCAATTCCAGTTGGCTTCGGCCCATGCCAGCCAGAACTAATAGTACCACAACTAGTGGTGAAAATGGAAAGGAATGAGTAAAAGTTGTTCGGTAGGTGGATCAAGCTCATCGCCGACCATTTAAGAGGATTGAGCCGCTTACGTCGGTCGGAGGCGGCTAAAGAGAAGCTTGGAGCAAAGTGAAAGCTGGAAAAAGTGGTGGTGGTGGCAGTTGCACCGGCGAGAAAGCCGCAGCGTGGTTCGTGATTTTTGGGGCAAAGGAAGCAGGGAGAAGACAAAGGGAGGGATTGGGTGTGGCGTGTTCTTTTAGGTTTTGCTAGCAGGACACATGTCATCGTTTTAAGTGTGGGACAGAGAAGAGGGACAGGGACATCAGGACAGGGGATCCGGAGCCAAAAGAAAGCGAGTGGAGTGGGGATTCGGGGAACGTGGGGCAGTTCCCATAACTGGTGTAGTCTGTTTAGGCGGCAAAATTTGAGGCTCTCAAATTGATCCTGGCCTTCCATCTTTTTAGATCAAAATCTGAGCCGTTGATCGAAAATTTTGAAACAATCTAGACCATCAATTAAGCATCAAATAGACGTAGGCAGTTGGAATTATGTTAAGATTCAAATACTTCTCTTCCATATTAGGGAAAAATTCAAAAAAAACTCTGAACTTACACCATAATATGTCTCGTAGGCCTCCAAACTTCTGTTAAATATCAATTAAACCTCCAAAGTTCATAAATTTTCTTCAATCGTGCCTTTGCTGCCAGCTTCTGTTAATGTCCAAACGGAAGAAGGATCCCCCCCTCTTTCTCTCTCTCTCTCTGCCTTCACCTTGTTCACCTAGAAATCCTCCACCATCGACCCAAATTCCTCCTCACTTCTCTAACCTTTTCTGAACTTCACTTACCCAAAAACTCAGTCTCCTCCCCTCCATTTTTCTCTCTGTCTAAACCCATCCTATTGCAATTTCGTTCAATCACCCATCTCACATGCATCCAAAATTGGTTTTCGGCAAATCAATGATTAATGGGTGTTTATAGGTATAGCCCGATTTGATTTGTGGAATAAAATACGTGGGTGGGGTTTATAATAAACTGATTTAAGAATTAAATTTTTATGAACCCCATGGTTGGAGGAGTATGAGCACAAGAGCATGGGTATAGAGGTGGGGTTTGTCAAAAATTATAGGCGGTGATTTTGGAGAAGGTTGTTAGTAGGTGTATTTTTGGTACCAGATTTCGAATTTTATGAAAGACCAACACTTTCTGACCTCCCTAAACGTGTCGCATTCCGGCGACCTCTTCCCCACACTCGCCTCTCTTCGGTTACCTTCCTAGATCGGCATTTGACCTCCAACAGCCCTCGCCGCACCTCATAGCCACTCACTGGAGCTCCATTTGCATCCGCCGACCATCGTCGAACACTCGCCAGCCCTCGAAGGACCTGCGATGATCCTTTTACAGCCTCGCCGGACCTCTTCTCACTCCGGCGACCCTCAAATGTGCTTCGACCCGATCTACAAGACCCAGTGAGTTTCAACCCGAAACTGCAGGTTTTCAAAATTGCTCGAAAACTTGAACTAGTCTGTTCACTCTGTTCGCCTTGACGAGACAAAGGTGCAAGACTCATCTCAATCGGAGAAGAAAAGGGCTCTCACACACTGTCCAATCGTGGCGCGTGTATGGAGAGTTATCTCCATTATCCGCATTCCGCGTCTGTTTCACGCTTTGTCCAGAGGTAGAAGAAGAATAATTGGTCTTCTTTTTTTCCTGAAGCATTTCGCCTAAAAGGACAGGGAGAGGGACACGTAAGCCTCCCCCGTTTGGACATTGACAGAAGAAAACGGCAAAGGCATAATTGAAGAAAATTTGTGAACTTTGGAGGTTTAATTGATATTAACAGAAGTTTGAAGGCCTATGAGACATTGCGGTGTAAGTTCAGAGGTTTTTTTGAATTTTTTCTTCCATATGTATGTATGTATGTATGCGAACCCAAAGGCCCCATTCAGTTGCCAAGAAAGTACATGAAAGGATGAGAAAATCAACTTTCCCATAACTTTTGTAGTGTTCAGTTGGCAGGAAAGTAGTGGGAAACATGTTTTTAAGTTTTCCTGCAAGATTTACTTTCTTGCAAAAGTGATCCGGCCAAAAGCATAGGATTTTGCGTCGCGGGAAAAGTTTTCTCCATTGCGGGACCAAAATAATTGGCGGGTAAGAAAAAAAGTGAATGACACAAATACCAAAAACAAATTAGGTTCTTAGAAAGACATTTTGAGATTTACATGAGCAACAACAATTTCGACTACTATGGTTCTTTCTGAGATAATTGTTGTGGAAAAAGATTGGTAGTTTATTTTTTTTGGAAGTATTTATTTATCTTGTCATTAGTCTTCAATTTTGTTTTGTACTAACTAATTTTCAGTGAGTTTTTGCATCGGCAACTAAAGCACGGTTGTTTAATATTTATTTATTTAGTTATCATCTACTTATTTTTTAAACTTTATTTGTACGGTTGATTATCAGAGAATATCAATTTAAATGGGGGATTTGCATGACCATTCATAATATAGCAAATTGAATAGGGAATTGCAAGTCGATTTTTTCATTTCATGTTAAGGTTTTGCATTAGATAAAATACATTTTCCGTATGTGTTAATTTTTGAAATATGATAGCCTATTATTTAGCTCTCAAAGTTACTTTTATTTAAAATTAGCCATGGGATAAAAATAAAGAAGTTTCTCATAAGTGTCTTTTCCCGGCAGATGAACCACTAAACTATAGTTTTCCTGCAAAAAAAAATTGTCAAATGAACACTCACAAGAAAATAGATTTCTTTTTCCTTTACTTCACTTTACTTAACTTTTTCTGAGAATAATTTTCCGGTATAACATTCCTGGCAACTGAACGAAGCCAAAGAGTCAATGGAAAAATCAATGATCACTGCCATTTTGGCCAAATAATTCAAATGGATTTTTTTTTTGGTCCTTATACAATTTTTTTTTGTAATTGTTAATTTTGCATCGATTTTTAGTGAATTTTTACTTCATCACGAAGAGAAGAATCTAAAAAGTAAAGAATTAACATCAAAACCCAATTTTTTTTAATAAAGACAAAAATAAGCTGCTTAATAGTTCAACAAATTATGGATCGAAGTATTATATTATAACCAATAAAAAAAAAGAGAGATAATGGGTTGAAGTATTATTGGACTACACGCGCAATAAATAGTTCGAAATAATCAGCCAATCATGAGTATACAATTAAAACTGTGGGATACATAGAGCAAAATTTCGTGGCAAATCAAAATTTTCTTCTTTTGCTATAAGACTAGCAATTACCCAGGCATACGTACGGGACTCTCAATGAGAGTTGAATGCAAACAGAAAATTAAGTAGCGTGCAGGGTTAAACCATGGTTGATTTAAAACCATGGTTTCATATAGAGGTATGGATTTAAAAGAAACCATGATTTTTGATGATTTAAAATTAACATTCTCCCTGGAATGTTGATCTAAAACCATGGTTTCATATAGAGGTATATGGATTGTTACGTGGAGAGTTAAACGAGTAATTGTTAAACGCTCCATCAGTAGCGTGCAACATTTTTACACAGGCTCCTTTTGTTTCGATATAAAATAATTTTACATAACAAAATTTTTTTTGCAAAATAAGTTTCAGTCATCATTTTTTTTTTGTTCACCAAAAAAAGTTTCAATCATCTGTTTTTCTGCTGTTTGTTACATTACTTCTATTTGATGTTTGTTTTTAATAAAATTTATGTCATAAACGTTCGAAGAAGAAATGTTCCCACTAGGGATGGCAATTACCTCCGACCTGTCTCCGCCCCGATCAGAGCGGGTATTCCCCTATCTGATAGGCAAATGGGGCGGGTATGGTATTTGCTTCCTCCGTCCCGTTTTAACCTGATCCGAACCCGATTATAGATATTTATATTTTTGTATGTATACGTCTAAATAAATTTCATTGTTTTGATATAATAAGAGCAATATACCAATTAATAAAACACTAATTTATGTCTTTGTTTTTTTTATTTCTATTTTTTTAAAACTCTCATCAATCATCAATATCTTGTTTTTTTTCAAAACACTCTAAAAATTAAGAACAAAACTAGTCAAATTATTATGGTGAATGGGGACCCGATTTTTCCCGCTCCGACTCCTATCCGATAAAGAACGGGGCCGGTTTGGGGGACGCTAAATCCGACCCGATCCGTCCCATTGCCATCCCTAGTTCCCACTGGAGCTTCAATGAGGGAATTGGGCTGGGGAGAGAGAGAGAGAGAGGGGAGTGGTCCGAGTGAAGTGGTAGGGTGTAACAGGAATTTGGAGAGAGGGAACGACAGATTAAATTCACTAACACACGAATTTCCGTTTGAACAAAAAAATAATAAATCACCACACACACTTTTGCTTTGGTTGTTTGATTTGGTCCTCAGAAGTTGAAATCTGTGGTCGTCGTGGCTGCGTGGGCCGCTGTGCCTTCCCACGCGCCGGAGCCTGCCGTGACAGTGGAGACTTGCCCTGGAGTGGCATCCATGCTAGTGACCGTGAAGGCATGCCGATGTTTCATTGTCGCTGTTTTCCTCACGAGAGCTGGCCGGTGGGCTAGTTTGGGTTTCTGTTTCCGATTGATGATTTCGTCCGCACTACCCCCGTCTATGGTTTGAGCTGGGGTTTTCTTTAATTTCTCTACTACTTAGTCGCGGATGGGATTCTTATGCTAACACGTAGTGTTGGTTTGCTTCGGCAGTATATTTTAGAGCTTGTTAGCCTGGTGTGCTTTTTGCAATAGCGCGTGTCTTAGATTTGATAGTTTTAGTTTATTTTTGTTTATTGTGATAAAATCTTTGCCTTCGGCTACTTGCAATGATATGTATTAATTGACCGATGATTAAAAAATAGTGTAGCAATACTCGGGGACTGGGGGGTGCTGTCCCTTCAAGGGAAAGCAGCGTGCTGTCCCGGCCGAGGAGGCCCCGCTCCGGTCTCGCTCTAACGATCGAAAATGTTCACTTCGTAGAGCTTGTTGAGTTGAACAAGTATGTAAAAAATCAGCTCGATCGGATATCATTAAGAGCCTAATCGAAACCTTTTTGTCTTGAAAAAAATGGATCCGAAACACTGGATCAAATCTACTAGAACCCATTATTGGCAAGTTATATGTGTTCTGATCAGGCACTTAAAGATATCCGATCAAACTGATTTTTTGCATACTTGTTCAACTCAACAAGCTCTATGAAGCGAACGTTTCTGATCGTCGGACCAAGACCGGAGCGGGACCCTCTCGGCTGAGACAGCATGTTGCTGTCCCTTGAAGGACAGCAGCTCCCCCCCTCCCCCCAGTCCAATACTCAGGCATCTCATCAAATGCAAAAGCAGTAAAAAGGACTTTACAGAACTTCCAGCCGTAAGTCAATTTACACCGATTCGCTGCAAAATATTTTCCTTCTAAATCGTGTCCCCATCTTTAAAAAAACTAGAAAAGATTTTTTGGGAAAACATTTTCATCCCAAACAAACAAATCCGTAGTCTCATGACGAATTATATTGTGACAAAGTTTTTGGGTGTCACATGAACATTACCTTTTGTTCGGTTGTTCGATTGATGCAACTGAGAGACAAAATGGTCCGAGATTATCGAATAACTGATTGGTCGACAGTACCACGCAGGTAATATCACGTGGTAATCTGAGAGTCACTAATAATTAGCTACTGCTATTGACGGAAAAAAAAAAAAAAAGTAGCTGTTAATTAAAGTCGTAATTTCAAGATCATGGTTTCTTATACCTATATTTCAAAGAAAGTCTTTGATGATGCATTGAAATTTGGCTCTCTTTTGGTGGATCGGGGCGTTAACTTCAGATGGCTCAAAACTTTGGGGACTATGATTTCTTGACAGCCCAGATTAAAACCAAGTGGCAAGTTCTTGTCGGTCCATAGCAAATGAATAAACTAACTAAAAAATAATCATTCCATCCTCACCTCCCCTTTCCTGATCGAATTTCGATGATCCAAGCCGCTCAATGTGATCAGAACGTGATTTTAAGGGTACCTTTCAAACAATCGGAAAAAAAAAAACACCGGAAGGGCTTGATCCAAACAGTTTTTTATTGAACGGTTCAATAAAAAACTGCTTAAATCAAGTCCTTCCCGGTGTTTTTTTTTTTGCTGATTTCTCGCGGGTACCCTTAAAATCACGTTCTGAACACATTGAGCGGCTCGGATCATCAAAATTCGATCGGGAAAAGGGAGGTGCGGACGGAAAGGGTGTGGATAGGAACTGGATATATATATAACTTGCTATCTTTTTACTAATTCATTACTTGGCCTTCAGGGCAATATGTTGATCTCTAAAATCATTCATGCCTGTCAAAAACAATAAGAACGAAATTAAATTTTTTGCATGCCCGTCGGTACGTATTGCCTTTGGTTTTTCATTCCCTCAAAACATCTTAGATCCCAAAAATTCAAAGTGTAAGTGAGTTCGTATAATCTCTCGTTGATTTCACTTCAAATGAGGATACGATCGACAAACATTCTTCAAAGCTGATTAAGAAAATGTAAGATTACCCAATTAACTCTCCTATCAAAAAATATATTGCCCATGCTGATAAGAAAAAACAAACAAACAAATATTATATACCCAACTAATATGTGCCGTTTAATTTTTTAAATTGCTAGCATTAATTATGAAGAGAGGTCTTTCCAAACAGAAGTCCATTGTTACGTCTTAGTGATATTTTCCTGCTTAGGTTTTGCCCATTCTTCCCTTCCCTTCCCATGAACCAAACATTGGACATCCGTGTAAGTAATCACTATAGTCTATAGTTAATCAGGCAAAGCACCAGGAAATGGAGAAAGGGTCATTCATGCTTGCTCCTAACTTAGAAAATATGGCCTCTTTTTTTCTTCAATTATCGGGCTACCTTACGTGTACTGTACCTCAACTAATCCCCTTCTCGATTCGGTCAAAGGCAAAATTTTATTTCTTGCGATCTGACCCGATTAATTTCTTGAGAAACTAAAGGCTTTTACAAACATGCGTGTATGTTGAAACCGACTACGCCACCCTAATTTTAAAAAATAAAATAAAATAACCTAACCTTATCATATTTATTCTGTTTCTGTCCATTTGGAGCATGTGACACTCATGTTGTATATTGAGCCCCACTAATATCTACATTACGAGAGTGCTTATCAATCAAGCTCTAATAAATTTTTAAGAGGCATCTCATTGATGTGGGAGGACTAATAAATATTTTAGGACCAGAGATCAAATAAAAAATAAAAATAAAAACAAGGGTTGCTTGATTTGGGCCAGTGGGCACAAAGGGTCCAGGTTGATCCAGTGTACACGCAGCCCATGTGAATTGGGCTTGTTCAGAAGTACCGTCTGTAAAAGAAATAGAAGAAAAAGAAAAAGTAATGGCCTCAGCTCCTTGAAACACTTTAGTAAAAATTGGCAGTTTAATCATTTTTATTTATAAACTGAGGGGCTCCGACAAAGTAGTTTTGGGTGTCCGATTAACTTGAATTTTTGCATGAACGTATTATCCTATACTCCGTATTCTACGAATGGCTTTGACTATCAAGGCGGGCGTCAGAAGTTGCACCCTGCAGTCCCAAATGAGTTTGCTGAGAGTTAAAGAAATTAACATTCTCAAGCTGTTTAAATTTAATCAAAGATTCTAACTCACTACGGATTATATTGAATTGAACATTCTCTCTTGTTAATCTTTCGTCGTTTACGTATTGATTCTTTTGGTTTAGACTGGAGTGTAATGGAGTAATATCCAAAAGAATGTTCTATTTCAAATTTAAATATTCTAGAAATGTTCAAGCCTTTTATTTCCCCCCTTTGAATGTTGATTTAAAACCATGGTTTCATATAGAGGTAGCATACGGCACTTTTATGTAGGCTCCTTTTGTTTTGATATAAAATATTTTCCGTAGCAAAATATTTTCTTGTAAATTAAGTTTCAATCATCTATTTTTTGGCTGTTTGTTACTGTGGTGGGCCGAACCTAGGTCAGCGGTGGGCTTTGGGTTAGGTGTGTATAGTCAGGCCATATCATCCGGTTTGGGCCTATCCCAGGCATGGGCCTGAGTAGCAGATCGGTCCGTGCAGAGGTGGGCCGGACCGAGCGGTCCATCGGTTTAGGAGACTCAGGGCTTGAGCTCATGGATTGACTCCTCGGGTCAATTTAACAGACCCTCCGAGTTTGATGGGTTGGCCTGATTGGGGATACAAACACGTAGGATCCCTCCAATTGGTTCTAGGGGTATCCTAAACATTCCAGAGTTGGGGCTAGCGTAGGCCGGATCTCACCCTGACGTCACCGAGCTAAGGGGGTTGCATGTGACATCACGGGCATGTGCCATGCACGCCTACCTTGGAGAGCAAGTGTATTCGCCTATAAAATGGAAGGGATAAATCCTAAGAGAGTTACGTTCTCACACCATACTACAGTATTCTCTTTCTCTCTTGTATACTTATTTACTCGCCGGAGGGGCGTAAGGTTGCCAACCGCCCTATGCCTTTGTGCAGGTACATCGAAGAGCGACGGAAGGAGGATCTGAAGAGGTCTAGCGAAACCACAACACCACAATTAGTGCTGTTGCCGGGGATCAAACCCAAGTCACCCTATCACTACAACGACAGGCGGGAATACTTACCACTATTACTTATTTGCTGTTGTTGTCAATAAAATTTATGTTCTAAAGAACGTTCGAAGAAGAAATGTTCCCAAAGGAGCTGCAACGAGGGAGTTGGCTGGGAGAGAGAGAGAGAGAGAGAGAGAGAGAGAGAGAGAGTCAGAGAGGAGTGGTCCGAGTGAAGGGGGTGGGTGTAATAGGAATTTGGTGAGAGGGAACGACAGGTTAAATTCACAACACGTACACATGGTGGAATGTGGATTAGCAATACTCGGGCATCTCATCAAATGCAAAAGCTATAAAATGAAAGTCAATTTACCCCGATTCGCTGCAAAATATTTTTCTTGTAAATCGTCGTCCCCATCTTTAAAGAAAATAGAAAAGATTTTTGGGGAAAATTTTTTCATCCCCACCAATAATTACACACGGTAATCCGGAAGTCACTAATAGGGGTGAGCAAAAAATCCGTCAAACCACAAATCCAATCCAAACCAATCTAAACCGGACGACTTGGTTCGATTTTTGAGCTATATATACATACATATATATAGGGGTCCTAGAATTTTTAGGCCCTCATTTTAAACTTTTTTTTAGGGCCCAAAGTGCATACTTCTCTCGCCTATCCTCTAAGCCGGCCCTGACTGTAAGTTTCGGTTAATTTTCTCTCCAATTTTAAGAAATATAAATAATTTACGAGGATAGATATCTCAAATTTCAAGCGAACCGTGGTTTAAAATCGAAACCGGACGGTATTTTAATGGTTCGGATTGGTTTGGTTTTCCAAATTCTCAATCCGTAGGTATTGGTTTACTATGAAACCGAACCAATCCGGTCCATACTTATCCCTAGACACTAATAATTAGCTATTGTCATTGACGAAAAAACCAAATAGTTACCTTTAAAGTCGTAATTTCAAGTTCATGTTCTTATTCCTAATAAATTTCAAAGAAAGTCTTTTGGTGGATAGGGGCGTTAAGTTCAGATAGCTCAAAACTTTGAGGACTATGATTTCTTGACAGCACAGATTAAATCAAGTGGCAAGTTCTTGTCCGTCCATAGCACACAAAGAAGAAAGTCTATTCAAAACATTTTTGGGCATTTCGAATGTTAAAAATGTCGGACCGTTTTTCCACCGTCTTTCTTAAAATCAATTAGTGGTAGGAAGGGTTTCAATTAAGTCTTTTATGGCATTCGTCATCGCATCAATCTATTTTTAGAGCAGTCGCAGGGAGTGTCATTGTGTAACCAAATTCATGAGGGCACTCCGAGCCTAACATCCCTCCCTCACGATGACGCTCCCGCGGCTCGAACCCATGACTCCCTAACTTTGATACCACTTGTCGGACCGCTTTTCCACCATCTCTCTTAAAATCAATTAGTGGTAGGAAGGGTTTCAATTAAGTCTTTTATGGCATTCGTCATCGCATCAATCTATTTTTAGAGCGGTCGCAGGGAGTGTCATTGTGTAACCAAATTCATGAGGGCACTCCGAGCCCAACATCCCTCCCTCATGATGACGCTCCCGCGGCTCGAACCCATGACTCCCTAACTCTGATACCACTTGTCAGACCGCTTTTCCACCATCTCTCCTAAAACCAATTGGTGGTAGGAAGGGTTTTAATTAAGTCTTTTATGGCATTTGACATCCACCCGCAAGTCTGTTTTTAGAACGGTCGCATGAATGGCATTGTGTAACCAAATCTATGGGGGCACGTCGGGCCCAACAAAAGACTTTTGGAAACTGATTTTCACGTTTCACTTTTTACTGATGGCGCTCTACTTTTAACGTGAAGTTACTAGAACAAAGTGGAGCGCCATCAGTAAAGAGTGGAGCGCGAAAGTCAAAATCCAAGACTTTTCTAGATAAGAGTTAAACTCATAGTATATGTAGTAAAAAGAGTAGTCAGCCCACTACTACAGGTATAACAATGAGCCAGGTGGACAATGAAGGGATAAGTCATCTCCATACCCCATCTCTTTATATTTGTACAAGCGTTCTAACCATGCTATGCATGGCAACACAGGAGCAAGACAAAAATTTCTAATATGTTTTATGTTATTTGTTGTTACAAGTAAAGTGTTGTAATGTTACGTATCCCTCATTATTTATGTTTGAACCTTAAATGTAAAAAATCTAATTAGAGAATTGTTGAGCATGAAAGGAAGTTTGAAGGTTTTTTTTTTTTTCTAACTTTTGATATTTAACATTTGGTATTTAGACAGTTCAGGAAAAGGAGAGATGACAATGAATTTTATTAGGAGAATACCACATAGGAGAGGAAATTAAAGTGTAAGCTTGATTTTATTTTTGAAAACTACATTTGCTTAGTATGTAGTGTCTAAATTCTTGTTTTCCGGATCCATGTGTACCTATAATCATGATTCAAAATTTTCATCTTGTGTAACATGTTGAAAAGATCATGTCTATGAAAAATCAGTTTGATTGGATGTTTAGAGATAAGTAAGGAAGTTGCACTCTTGTTCTCTAAAAATGGCAAATATATTTCAAAAAACTACCATTCCTTGGAAGAAAATGCAATTCATTCAAATGTCTATTGATCGAATCAAATTAATATTTGGTAGGCACTTTCTTTTTTGTAAGTTTTACAAGATGAACTATTCATAACATAATTATAAACCCAGAATAGACTCACAAAAAGAGAGTTCAAATAGGTATGTTGAGGAGCTAACTCCCAACTATACAACATTAAAGTGTCAACGCTTTAACAATTGGCCTATCTGTCACAAGATTACCAAACTTTTGAAGCACTTGACGATGTTTAAATAGTTAGCATCATTGCATATACGATGACTACTAACTCGAGAATGATCTTTCTAATATGTCAATGCTTTAACAGTTGACCAATCTGTCCCAAGATTATAATGTCGGTTCGAAAAAGTTCTACCAGTTATTTTCTTGGTATATTGACATATGAAACAAGATGGTATGTTTGCTCTCTATTGGTCAAGTAATCCACGTTATCACCAGTAAGTCTTAATTTACTTCCTTTGTTTGGATTGCAAAATTTCTCAAAAACTCATCCAAACACAATATTAATCTTTGTAATTGAAAAGTAAAGTGGATCGAGACCAAAAAGCTACAAAAAGAAGTGGATCTGCAACTGAGGTTGCGTTTTCAATTTGGTTCATTTGGGACCCAACCAAACGGGTCGCTAGATGTAAAATAGTGAGTAGACGTAGCCCATGAATATACTGATTTGAGTTAGGTTCATGATTAGGATTCAACTACATGAATTGGCTAGAATTAAGTCACGTGCATGCGTGCATAAGAGCGTTCTTAAAAAACATTCAAAATTACGAAAAAAAAAATCGCTAAAGTGAGGATTGATAACAGGAGAACATAACAAGATCAATAAGTCTAGGTACACTACATCAAACCACTACACCATCCATTACATTTTTTTTGTGGGTCCTACAAAAATAAAAATAAAAATTTCAAAAATTTTAATATAAGGAGTAATGTTTTATGAGACGCATATTATTGGTTGTCGATCTACTCATCAACCTCTTGTAGTACTGTAAAACATCCGGGTTTTTTTAATGACGAACAAGGCCTGAGTGGTGGAGCCACAAAAACCAGGACATCAAAATCAAAGAAGATCTTGGCGGTTAGATTCCGTTACTTATTTAATAAGTATATTATTTTAGTCGATTAAAAAATAATATACAGTATTTAAAATGATGATAATCAATTATTAAGAGTAGGTATGTAGTGTATGTTACCTGGTGGGCCGCAGCAACTCTTCTGAAATAAGGCACGTTAATTAGCAATGGGGCCCACGACGAACCTCTTGTCTTGTGCACGAGACCTTCGTGGACGAACATGTAGGCCATCTCAAACACCGTAATTCCAAGACCTCGCTTAACGTCTACAATGGTAATTACAACATGATCACTAGAAATTATGAGCACAAAGGTTAAGTTGGTTAACGGGCTCATGTCAATATGACTGAGATTCATGGCGTACGGCCCTCCCATTATTTCGGTTTTTAAAAATAGATACTACTGCTAATTTTTTTTCATAAACTCTTTTGCAAAACCATTGGCTATGTTCGTTTGGCTACTTTGGAAATTTTTGTTTTGGTAGTGGGTGGAGAGAGAAATAGGATAATGATTGGAGAGAGGGGTAATGAGCGGAGAGAGATAGAGAGAGAAAGAGAGAGAAATGATATTAATGATTGGAAAAATAGGATAATGATTGGAGAAAGATGTAGGGTAATGATTGGAAAACAAAGTAAATATGTGAAACGAACAAGGCCATTGATTCTTGACAAATACAACTACTTCCCATGTGATTCTTGAAGTACGACGACTTTCTTTGTTTCGAAAGTATTGCGATAGTGTAGTGCAATGGTGCACTACGGGACTCAACCAACATTTAATTTTTGAGATTTTAATTTATTTTGTAGAGGTTGCTGAACAATGCATGTATATCACAAAATCAAGCAAATCGGATATTGATATCACCCAATCGATACAGACCTCACTGTGCATTTTAAAATTATACTAATGGCCATTAGTTTTTGTATAACTACTAGGAGTAGTATTTTCTGACTACGGGACAAATGGTATGAGATCTTAATTTTTATCTAGATCTGGTCGATCCATTTGGCATGCAAGGCCTTGAGATGCACATCCATAGCATGACGACAGATGAAACTGCGCCCACATGAATCACAGAATAATTCTTCTTCTTCTTCTTCTTCTTCTTCTTCTGAGCTTCTCTCTCTCAATAGACATCACAATCATAAACATAACCAATGAATCATGTTCTTCACTGGTAAGTGAACTAGATTCTTCATCTTCATAAATGGAGGTTAGGCCAGGCATGACATCACTGTAGAACTCCAAAAACCCCTCCCGTGTACATGACCTGAATATTTCCCTCAAAGTCTTCAAAACTCCCTCCTTCAACATACTATGTCCTTTCTGAAATGAAAGAATCAACATCAATACTAGTTTTTAGTGCTAGGTAACAATATATTCAAGTATGTGTGCCCTTGAGGTTGTTCGCTTATTGATGTAACAGTATACCTGCAAAAGCTCAGGCAATTTGCTCCCTATTTCCCTCGGATAAGGTTTTAGAACACCTGCTGGGCAATTTTTGATGAATAACAATATTGCTGACACAGCCTGTGCCTGCAGATTTCCACTTCCCACGATAAAACGTGACATACACAAACTAAGGAGATATCAAGCACTTCAAGAAACAGATATGAAATAGTCATGCAGTTCAACCTGTATATAACGGACAAATTTCTGGAAGCATTAAAATAAGGTCCAAACCATGTAAGACAGTACAGTCGAAGTTACAAAGTATTACAATCAGTGCACCTTTATAAACTCAAGGAATTGCAAGTGCAATCAGAACTCAACAGTTACCGCCATCAAAATTTCCAATTGGAGGCAATTTCCTATTTAAACTTGCTCAATGATGCATTTTAAAGATGAGAAGATTTTGAAAAGTGAATGTTTAGTTAAGAGTAGAGTAAATAGCCTCTGTAACTCTTCCAATGAAGCATGGGTACGGGATACGTGATATGGCAAAAACCAAAAAAAAAGAAGAAGTAGGGTACAGAGTGGGTACGGCAAATTTATACGGACCCACATACAGATGTATGTAATTTCATTAGATAGTACATAAAGTATAACGTATTTTACCAATAAAAGCTAAATAACAAAAGCTAATTCCCTAAGCAAAAGCATAGTAGTGCAAATCAGCAAGGTACAGACCATTGTTTTAAGCCAAAAGGAAGGGAACCACAAAAAGAAGTCCTAAGAAATACAAGTCTAACTTCATCAAGTTCATCTCTAAACAGTACAGTTTCCATCTCTAATCTTTTTTTTTTTGATAAGTAACTTCCGTCTCTCATCTAAAACTCTGACACCCCGTGTTCGTAGTAGATGGAGGTGGAGGAACATTTTAGGCTTAGCCATATTTTTTCAATTCGCAAGGACTCAAGTCAGCAAAAAAGCAAAAACTAATCATCAAGATTTGAAATGAAAGTGTCACTATAAAAAAGACCAGAGGTTGTATAAGTACAAGACTCATTTGTTGTTACAACTACCGCTTAAGGTGGATGTTACAATGAGCCCTTCTTCTGACCGAAACAAAAGTTCGGTAATAAACAATCCATGTAACTTCTTTTGGCACACCATGATAATATGCTAAAAACTTCTAATTGGGGGCTCCAACCATGCCTAGTGGGGAACCAAATAAATATGATCCCTTGAGCAATATTCAGTTTTCCTGATTCTATAAGCCTAATCTCTATGAGAATCCAAGTAATAAGGTGCATAGTGTATTGGTGTATGGGGATAGATTTGTTACTGACACTGTCACCACGTGCAGAATGAAAATTTAAATATAACTGACCATAATCAACAAGTGCTATTTTGTGCAGTCAGAGAGTATAGGAATTTAACATCATATTGGTGATGGACCTAGGACACTATATTCAATACAATGTCCCTTGTGTCTTACAAACATGAACCTTCCTCACACATAGGGAAGTTCGAAAATCATGGAATTCTGTCATCAGTTCATATTTCAAACTTTTTGGTGCTTTAAATAGATAAACAATATGATCAGAGAGAAGCAAATTTAACCACCAAAGATTAACAATCACAAAAATCAAGACTGAAGGATGAATTCTCTAGAAAAGCAGTAGAGGGGCTCCATAGTAATAGATGACCAACCAGTTAAAATGGAAAGAAATATAGCAGTATTTTCTCCCCTTGCATGGTTATTTTCAGCAGTATATAAAAAAAATGGATAATCTGCCAAACGGTCCTAGGCACAGACCATATGAATCATACCTCATTTACGTAGTTAACAAAGAGGCAGAAGATTCCTATTAAGACACCTTCACAACTATGTTCAAGGAACTTCCAAAAGAGCTCGATTCCTATAACCTATGATGACTCCAAGGAAATGAGCTCTTCAATTTGTGTAACGTGGAGGGTCTCAACCAAACATTCTTCACAAAGTTAACCTAAGTACGTATATAATTTCTTCGTATAGAGGACAATGTTGTGACTCAGTCATACACTTGCAAAAAAAAATTCAAAACACTAAAGGTAAATTAAGGAGATTAAATGATAATCGAACTCGTCTAGACCTAAAACAAGCGCCAGAATTTGAGGTTGGTATGCCATGTCCAAGAACTGCAGTTATCATAGCAATGGGCTGTTGATATAATGAGGTTGTGATGGTGAAAGATGCGCCGCACAGATATTAAATGAGCTTGTTATCTCAGAGAACATAAGAACCCCTAAGCAACAAAACAAAACTAGAAAAAAGAATAAACGAATGTGTATGCTTTAACATATCCAAAGGACAAGTTGGAAATTGAACCCAAATCCACAGCAACAAATCATTAATCTCAACTACCTACCTGTACTCGGGGGTTCTGGAAATCGTCCATCGCTTTTTTTAGTTCACGGTCCAGCTGTTCATGAAACTCCTGCTGCCGTATCCGTGACAGGGCCATAAATCTGTCGATATCTGACCGTATTGGACCATATAAACAGATGTGTAAGTAAATAACCCTATCGGAATCTCGTTAAAAAATGGCCGATAAAATACGTAACCTCCTTTGTTTAAAACCCTAACCGCTACTACTACCACTATTTGAAACCTTGTAAATGAATAATGATAACTTGCGGAAAACAAAAATCTACGATATCATCAAATCATTAAAGTACACAGCACCTGCTACACGATCGGTCAACGTATACTCAATCTCAGCGAACAGGTAAGACGCTGCCAGATGTGACATTGCCAAATCAGACAAGTCATCTTCCTCGTCGAGGTGTTGGATGGCAATTGATTTGAGTTGATCGAGGGAGAGGACGGAGATTTGGTGGGGGATAACACCGGATTTGACGAGGCAGAGGAGGGAGGAGAGGCGGCGGATGTGGGCGCCGGGGGAGGCGTGGAGGAGGTGTGAGAGGCGGAGGGGGAGGAAAGTGGGGTAATCGGAGCGGAGAGAGAAGTAGAGGGTTACGGCAGAGGAGAGGAGGACAGGGTCGGCGGAGGAGAGGTTGAAGAGGAGGGCGAGGGCGAGGGCGACGAAGAGGGTGGGGTCGGTCTCGGTGGCGGAGAGGAGGTCGTGGGGTGAGGGGGTGGGGGGTGGGGAGGACGCCATGAGAGAGAGAGATTGGAGATGGCGGAGATGGTGGAGAGAGAGAGAGAGAGAGACTGAGAGTGTGTGTGTATTGCAGACTTGCAGGGGACGGAAGGGGCAGCTGTTGGAGGGAGAGAGAGAGAGAGAACGGGGAGTGTGGGCCCCGGGGGAGATTCTAGAATGGGGAATCGCGGGCTTGGGACGCGGGGGCTCCACTGTGCCTCATGGCACAGTACCCCCTGCCCACACCCCAAAACGGTACCGTTTTGGGGGAAAAAAATTATTAGCCTCCCTATTTGCAATCCTATGGAACAGAAACGTAATTATAAGAGCCTTAGAGATAAAATTTAATTATGTCTCTTTAGAATAATATGATCAAAATAATAAGATCTTCACACTGGTTCAAACGGATTGAAAATTGGAGCAGTTAATTTTTTAACTGTATTTTTAATATATAAATGGTCTAAAAAAAATTAAGTGCTCCAATTTTTAATCCGTTTGAACAAATGCGAATATCTTATTATTCTGAACATATTATTCTGAAGGATCATAATTAACTTTTGTCTTTAAGGCTCTAATAATCATGTTTTTGCTCCATAGGATCCTAAATAAAGAGCAGATACTTAATTATGAGAGTTCTAGAGATAAAAGTTAATTATGATCCTTTAGAATAATATGTTCAGAATAATAAGATATTCACACTTGTTCAAACGGATTAAAAATTGGAGCACTTAATTTTTTTTAGACCATTTATATATTAAAAATACAGTTAAAAAATTAACTGCTCCAATTTTCAATTCGTTTGAACTAATGTGAAAATCTTATTATTCTGATCATATTATTCTAAAGAGAAATAATTAAATTTTATCTCTAAGGTTCTTATAATTACGTTTCTGCTCCATAGGATTGCAAATAGGGAGCCTAATAATTTTTCCCCCCAAATTTATATATTAAAAATACAGTTAAAAAATTAACTGCTCCAATTTTCAATCCGTTTGAACCAGTGTGAAGATCTTATTATTCTGATCATATTATTCTAAAGAGACATAATTAAATTTTATCTCTAAGGCACTTATAATCACGTTTCTGCACCATAGGATTGCAAATAGGGAGCCTAATAATTTGTTTCCCCCAAAACTGTACCATTTTGGAGTGTGGGTAGGGGGTACTGTGCCATGAGGCACAGCAGAGCCCCCGCGTCCAGATAACTTTCACCCCGTTGGTTTTGATTTTGGGATTTTAATTATTATTACATTATTTTTTTCCAATTATTACTTCCATTTTTCTCTGTATTTCTCTTCAGTTATGATCCCTATTTTCAATCATTATTCTATTTATTTCTATACTCTACCTATAAATTCAATTCCAAAATACCTAAACGAACGTGGTCAAAGTTTGTTGATTTTATTGAGAGTAATTTTGTTCAATTTTTCATGTAATTGGTGGAAATTGTGTAGGGTGTATAAAATTAATACATTTTTTGATAATAATGAGTTAATTTGTGATGGGACTCGTACAATTTTCATCAATCACAAAGAGAGTATTTTCGTAACTTTTTGTGGTACTTTTGATTGTACAGTAATTTTTAAGATTAATCATTCATCTCGACTAGGAATCAAAAAATTATAAAAACATGGGTTGATGTTGAAAAAAAAATTCATATAAATGACACTTTTGACCCAAAAAAATAGGATTTTGGTATTTTTCGTCTTTAGTAATTTTGTATCTTTTTGTCATTATTTTTTAGATATTTTTTAAACTCCTCTAGTTGGGATAGATAATTAATCCAATAAATATGACCCAAAAAAAAAGAATGGAGCCTAAGGCCTAGTTTGGCATTGTAACTCAAATAGATTATTTTTTTGTCCTTAATCAAAAAAATTCACATTTGATAGTTTTTCTTCGATTTTTTGAGAATTATTGCTTAGTCATTATGTCTTTATTCAAAAATTTAGATTTCGATCGTAATTTTTTACTTTTTAGATTCTTCTTATCATGACTAAGCAATAATTCTCAAAAAAAAATTGTTGAAACCTTTGGCTTATCATGCCAAACTAAAGTCTAAATGTGAGTTTTACCTCGAGCCTAACATCATGATTAGAATCATTATTATTTTGTAAGTTTTACTTGTAGAGTAGTTTATCTATGCGATTAGTCAAATTAATCAGCTATCAATAATCACATAACTAAACCAAACCGAGCCTTACGTCTCAATCACTTGGGGTCGGCTACAAGAATCCGTTTTCTCCATTGAGCTCTGTCAATGGCCACTTGTTCACACAAACCCATTGTACTCATATCTTTGCGCACAACAGTATCTGATGTCAATTTAGGTCTACCCCTTTCCGTAGCATTGCTACCTAAAACTATCGTATCCGCTCTCTTAACTACTGCATCTTCCGGTCTACGGTAGATATGTCCAAATCACCTTAGCCTATTTTGCCCTCAACTTCTCCTCTACAGGTGTTACACCTGCCATCTCACGAACTGTTTCATTTCTAATCATGTCTCGTCTAGTCTTACCACACATCCACCTCAACATTCTCATTTTTGCTACACTCATTTTGCTCACATGTTGTTTCTTAATAGGCCAACATTTTGTCCCATAAAAGTATCGCTGGTCTTATGGCAGTTCCATAGAATTTTTCCTTGAATTTTGTGGGTATCCTCTTGTCACATAGTACACTATTAGCACTTCTCCACTTGAGCCACTCCACTTGAATCTCATGGGTTACATCATCAGTAATCTCTCAATCTTTACTAATAATTGAGTCTAAATACCTAAAATGATCACTATTTGGTATCTCCTGGTCTTGAATCATTACTATTTCTTCACGCGCACTATTGATACTACTAAACTTGCACACCATATACTTAGTTTTACTCCTGCTTATCCGAAAACCCTTTGACTCTAATACTTCCCTCCAAACTTGCACACCATATACTCAGTTTCTTTCCTATTTAAAAGAAATGGATGATCATTGTCATTATTTTTTAGAAATTCGCGCGCTCTACATATTTCTTTTTGGTTTTGATATAATGTAGTGTACTGTTGTAAACATTACCCTTTGATATTCATATCCGATAATAGTAAACTAGAGAGGTCGGGGCACACGGGATGCATGTGCAAGTCGGATTTTCACAACATTTTTGTAAAAATGCTTCCCACTTATTATTCAGAAAGTCTAATGGTACATATGAAAAATCTGTACCAGTGGGTATAAACCCCTTTTTGGGCCTATTTTGGGTCTCAAAAAAATGATCGGAATCGCTCATTTTGTTTGAAAATATTTTGCTTATGGTCCCTGCAAAAAATAAGCTCAATTCGGTATCAATAAGAGCATTTACAAAATATCCAAACTTTGCTCTAGAATTCAGGCTTGAATTCTGGGACAAAGTTGGAGTTTTGTAAGTATCTTAACTGATATCGGATTGAGCTTATTTTTTGCAAGGACCATAAGCAAAGTATTTCAAATAAAATGAGCGACTCCGATCATTTTTTTGAGATCCAAAATGGGCCCAAAAAGGAGTTTGTACCCACTGGTATAGATTTTTCATCTGTACTAGTAGCACCATTCCTTATTATTTGATCAAATTTTGACAAATGTTGTGAAAATCCAACTTGCACATGCATCGAGTGTGCCCCGGCCTCTAGTTTTCTTTACGAACCTGGGTGGTGTCGTTGGTTGTAGTTTGATCGTCGTCGTGCCAATTGCTGTTGACGTTGCTCATTGCTTCAAGCAACTCGTCTTTCTCTAGCTCTCTTATGCCATCTCAATTATGAAAGTAAATTCCGACTTCACTATAAATTTGAGGGGAGAGTGGGTATGGCAGTTGGGTGAGACTGCTTTTACACAATTACCTGACAGTTAATCCTTCCGGTGGTTAAAGAGCAGTACGTGAAATCCTTTCTTTTGAAGGGCATTTTTGAAAAATAAAAATACATGACATAGGGAGACACCAAAGTGGTGCTCCCCCTTTATATATTAGAATAGATGTTGGATAATTGTTAAATACTTGCACCATTCGAGGGAAACAAAAAACAAAAAACTGTCATCATTCCTATACAAACTGAGTAGTTTATGAGTTTACTATTCCCAAAGATGTTTATGTGGGATGGATGGAATTAACATTGATGGTAAGAAATAAAAACCACTCTAGCTGCAAGCCTATAAAACAAGGTGGGAAATGTGATAAGGGAAAAAAATATAATTCTATTCCTACGAATTAACATGTTTATACTTTATAGGAGCATATAGTCTGCAGGGTTTTCATTCCAGGTTGTCCTCAAGTACAAATCGTGAAGGCCTATTTGAGTGATATAGTTTGAAATGCGAAACTTGTGTACACTCAGAATTGCAATCTAAATTTTATAGCATTAAATTGGAGGCATACAAGAATAAAACTCAAGAGTAAGTCCATATATGCATGTAATAACTTGAAAGAAGAAGTGCACAGTGTGTAATTTTATCTCATCAAAGAATGCTTGCAAGCGTATTCATCCTTGGTATTTGAAGAAAATAGAGTTGTTCTTGGATGACATGGCATAGAGACGCCAGATGGATGTGATAGAATACGATTTACGTGAATAAAATTGCAAACATGGAGGCAAAGACCTAAATTGGCGTGGGATTTTTGCAGGAAAAAAAGATATACATTTGTTAAATTTACTGAACAAATGGGATACGTGTAGCACTAGCCACACCAATTGAATGGAAAGCATGGCTAGGATGGAGTTGATTTGTTTTTGTTTTTGGGTCCCGTCACGACTCACAAGAGATATTATTGGGCTTTTCATGTAGTTAATGGCAACAAGTCTTACGCCCCTGACCCAAACCACCGCCAAATGATCTAAACGCGTAAATGAATTCAGCCGTTCGTGAACTGTTCGAGACTCAACTCGGTAAATGCTCGTTCGAGTTTGATTCGTCTACTAAATTAACCGAACCTGAACCTTAATTTTAGGCTCGTTTCATAAATGAGCCGAACATGAACGCAGCAGTATTCGACTCGATTAGGCTCGCAAACTTGGAGTATATGTGTATCATGGGGTTTTTTATATAGTTATATAGTGAGAATTTTAAAACTTGTACAAGTCTAAACATTTACAATTACTAAAAATTTACTTATGTATATGTTTTTAATGAGGTGGTAAACGGGCGGGTTTGGGCGGATTGAAACGGGTCGCGGGTCAAATATGGCGGGTCAAAATATGGGTCAAAAAGTAAACGGGTTAAAACGGGTCGGGTCAAATATGGGTCAAGTCAAACCCAAACCCGCCCGACCCGACCCGGTTTTTTTTAAAAAAAAAATAAATAAAATTATAAAAAAACTAATTCCCTTATATCGAAACTTAGACTTGCTAAACAAAAATACCACATCTACGAACCTTTCAGAATCAATAAGAAAAAAAAAAACTCCAAGTCATGCCTTAAAAAAAACACGAAATCGTCTCTGGTTTTACTATTAAAATTAGAGGTGGCAAATGGACAGGTTTGGACAAATTGAAACGGGTCATGGGTTGAATATGGGCATGTCAAATACAAATTACTATCAGTTTCAGTGAAATGCAAGAATGAAACTAGATTAAGGATTAAAAAGTAGTTAGTGACTTTTTTTTGTCTTCATTTAAATTTTTTCGTATTTTTTAGTTTTGCATCAAATTTTTTCCGGTTGGGACTGTAGCACCACTCTTTTCCTCGTGGAAAATAACGTCATTCCAATGATAATTCCTTCCACTGAATCGTTTCCGTCATTTAGAGAGAGAAAGAGAGAGAGATCCAAAAGAGGAAGAAGAGAGAGAGACCATAAAATAGTGTAGTTTATGCAAGACCCATGCGTTTATTACAGGGCTAGATTCCAGAAATAGTTACGACAGGTGTTAAAGTGCGAGAAAATCCAAGAAATTAGGCTGAGTTTGGGTGTTTGAGAAGATTTTCAGTGCGAGCGGTACCACGTAGTGCCCCGCTCGTCGCATCCGGGTCGTTCATTTTGGTTTTGGACGGCTCGGATTTGGAGAGAGAAAAAGAAGAGAGAGTGTTGGGATGAGATGAGAGAGAGTGTTTTAATCTGGGCCGTCCAATATATTTTTGGACGGCCCCGATGTGTTGCTCGGACACTACGTCAGCCGGGTGACGTGGTATCAACCCGGCACTCAAAAATTTCTCTTGTTTGGGATATCCGTAAAAAGTCAATTTCAAATTTGTTTCTGGAATTTTTGGAACAAGTTACGGGATTTCAGGAGTAAAACAACTCTTGTGCATAATGGGTTTTTCAATTCAAACCCATATTGAATCCATTTTTAACCCATCTAAACCCATGTAAATATGAGTTGAATCCATATCAACCCATTATGTAATATGGGCGGGTTGGGTTGGGTTATAAATGAGCGGATTGGGCGGGTTAGAAAAATATGGGTTGAGATTGCCACCTCTAGTTTTTATCATTTTATATGTATATGAACATAATGAAAAATTTATTTGCAGTTTTAGACTTGTATGAGAGCATAAAAATATGATATTATTTGATCGTTAAGGTTCGTGAACAAGCTCGAGTTCGACCCAAACCTGGGCAAGCTCGGTTCGAGTTTGGCTCGTCATAGTTTTCATTGAGTTCGGCTCGAGCTCGAATTCGCAAAAAAACTTAATGAACGAATCTAAACATTTTAATATTCGGCTCGATTCGGCTTGTGATACTTGGAGTAGGAGCTGAAAGCTGTTGTGCTGTTGATTTATGTGGCAAGAATTTTGAGGACTTGATACAGTTAAATGCGGGGAGGATTATTTTCCTTTCCCTTTCAGCTCACCTAGTATTCGAGCTAATGTTCTTGAATAATTTGCAGCTGCTGCTAATTGAAAATATTCCAGTTGGTTTAAACTCATTAAACTCTTTTATTAGCAATCTGACATATGACCAAGCAGTTAGAATAGTTCACTTCTTTGAGATTGATTAAGTTGTGTGAAAACAACTTTGAGAAACTGAGAAATTTATTAATTTTCACATGAGTCGGTTATGGTTGTGTTCTACTGATCTTTGAGACTTCAGGATATCTGATGATTGGAGTAAGTGCTGAACTGTCGCGTATTTGTGTATGAGAAAACAAGAAAAAAGAAGACGTGATGGAATGCACCGAAGATTCTTTTTCTTTTCCTTTTAGTTCAAGTCAGAGTGTAGATATATCATAAATGTTCTTGGTTTAAACTTCTTTGGCTTTTCTCTTCATTTTGACTTGCATTCTACTGGGATGTTGATGATTTCGGAATGTAGTAATCGAAGTGCAATCTGGTATATTCCCGAATGGTTGATATATGTGGTGTCGTGTGTGGGCGGTTATTTGGATGTTTGTTCTGTTTCTCTTTTGATTGTGAAGCCGAAAGCTCATCAGTGTCTTCAGTTGTTCTGATTTGTTTTCTATTCCACTAGTGCATTTGAATCAGATGAGCTTCTATATTCACATTTCTAATGCAAAAAACTTTGAAATCAAGTTCATAAACTGGTTGGCCCCTGCACTTTTATTTATGTAGTTTTCCAAATTTATGAGATAAAATCACCTATTCCAGATTCTGGTGTGGACCCTGCTGTTGCTGGATTGCAGTATGACACCTACATGGCTCCCTGAAAAGCTTTCCTCAGTAACTCAATTTGGCAAAGTATGAGCTGTTTGGGTTTGGCTGCATGAATGTGCTTCTGCCATCCAGCCTTATATAGAGTGACGGTCATTCCTGATTGTGTGTGTGTCTCTCTCTCTGGGTGACCGCAGCAAGTATGTTTACGCTGGATGAATTGATTCCGCTTTCCAAAACATCAACAGACTAACCTACTCTCAGAATTTTCATCTTTCTGGTAGGTAATTCTTACTAACCTTCTCTATGTCTTTTGCATACCTGTCCTATGCTGATTTTTGTTGTTGTTTCCTCCATATCTTTTGTCTCGACTCCCTTATAGTGTCATTTTGTAACTTTGTAATTCATTTAAGGAAAGGGAGAAGGAATAGTCATCGCACCTCATGTTGCTGGGCATCTATTGGGTGGTACTGTTTGGAAGATAACGAAAGATTGGGGGGGGGGGGGGATGTTATTTATGCCGTTGACTTCCATTAAAATTACAGTTTATTGTGATTTATGTGTACTTATTTGACAACAAAAACTTACTGGTCTGATATTACCAGGCTTTTGAGTGGAACTGTTTTGGAATCTTTTGTTCGGCCTGCTGTTCTAATAACAGATGCTTTATAATGCTTTAAATAATCAGCCCTCCAGGCGTCAAAGGGACCAAGAATTCCTAGGTAATTGCCGTTTCTTCTCTCGTTTGAATGTACTCCGTGTTAATGATAATCTACAAAATTTCCAGTGTTTCTGGTCGGTAGATCCTATTATGTTTTATTGTTATAGTCGTACTTTGCCCAATTTAATCTATTTGTTTCTATGTCAGATGTTATCTTGAAAGACTCTTAGAGCAGATGGCTATGTATTGCAACCTGTTGATACTGCTGGCCTTGTATTGGAGCTACTTTTAATACTGGAACAGGTCAGCCCGTGTATATGCTGGACCTTTTTTGTTTTGCAATCTCGATAAAGCTATAAGTTGTTTGTTACCAAAATTTGCAGTATTGGACCCAGCATCACTTGACCTATCCCATCTTCTTCCTCACTTATGTTTCATCAAGTACAATTGATTATGTGAAGAGTTTCCTTGAATGGATGAGCGATTCAATAGCGAAATCATTTGAGCACACTCGTGACAATGCTTTTCTTCTGAAGCAAGAGGCCTTTATTCTTTTTTTGTAATTCTATAATGTTTAACATTATGTAACCTACAGGCATTTTAGTTTGTCTTAGTGTTACACTATGGATTTTTTCGTAGCTGCATTATGCTATGTGACGCCTGAATCTTGATGCTGTGACTTTCTGTTATGCCATACTGCATCATGATGCTATTCTGATGCAAATCTCGGTTTTTCTTGCTGAGAATATATAGTTTATGTAATGTTCCCTTATGATGCATGTTTGCTCTAACTTTAGGAATGTCACTCTTCTCATCAACAAAATGGAATTGGAGAAATTTCCTGAAGGTCCAAAGGTGAGGCTACTTAGCGGACGAGGCTATCTAGTGTACAATTTATGTTTTTTTCCACTTCTAATCGTGTAAACTAATTCATTTTATCTAGATTGTTCTAGCATCAATGGCCAGCTTAGAAGCTGGTTTCTCACATGATATATTCATGGAGTGGGCTCCTGATGCCAAGAATCTTGTGCTTTTTACAGAAAGAAGCCAGGTACATTTTTTTCTCTCTTCTTCCACTGAATTTATGTACGAAGTTTGCATCATGGCAATATGAACAATTTGCTTTAGTTGCGGTATTGGGCTAATCGGTGAATGTTGCTTCTGTTGAATCTGTTCACCGACAGTTCTTGTGATCGATTGGGTTTAACTGTTTTTATTTAAACGTTCTCGAAATTTCTCACTGTCTGTAGGGTTTTGCACAAAAACCAATTATTCAATGGTTGATGTACAAGTTCTCCAATGCTAATCATTGCCTTGGGGTACAAGTTCAAACCTTTTAAATGACCTAAAAAAGTTTGTAATTGCCATTTTGACTTGTAAAGATGATTAATTACATGGGTAATATGAGGAGTTCTCCAACTACTTTCATTAAGTTGTAAAATCAAATAGTTGTACTGTCGAATCTACCCTAGTTTAAAGTCTTCTCTTTTTCTCCTTTTTTTTTTTTTTTTTTTTTTCCCGTTTTCAAAATAATGTGTTTTCTTTTGAAGTGGTAATGAATATGTTTTTGTTCTTTATTACTTATGCAGTCTAGTTTTGAAAATAACTTTGAAGGTTTACATTTGAATGATAATGGATGTACTACCTCTGTCCCAAAATGTTGCGCCTGTTTTCTTTTTTGAACGTCTCAAAAAATTGTCTCTGTCTTTTAATGTATAATATTTTATATATTCAATATGGATCTTGTATGATAGATCTCAACTAATTCTTTTAAACAAAGATTTTGAAATCATAAAACATATTATAGATTGTGAGATATAGACAATTTTTTGTGAAGTTCCAAAAAGGAAACAAGCACAACCAATTGGGATGGAGGGAGTATAAATAATTTATGACTAAAATTTTATTGGATAAATTACAACCGTAATGAACTTTTCTCTTACGAGGTTTGTTTATTGACCTCATTATTAGAAGGTTGAGGAGGATAACATAGGGTAGTGCTCATCCCATTCTCTTATTATAGCTTTTTGTATTTTTTAAATTTCTCTATACTATATCTTCGTCTAACAAATATAAAGGAATAAATTTTATCTGAGTGTAGGGGAACTACCGGAAAGTATCAGAACCTCAATCAATGATGTATTTAATGTTACGTATTGTATAGTAAGAAAAAATAATAGCATTTGTTAGACTTTATCCCACATTGCTCATCTAAGTCACCCAAGTTTAGTTAATATATTCTAGAAGTTAATCCTCCTATGGCCAGTTGGTTTTAGGTTGAAACCCTCCAAGAAATCCTACATGATATCAGAGCGGGCCATTCCATCTTAAATTTTATAACCAAAAAATTATATCAAGCGCCCACTCGATGATAGCAGACCTAGAAAAGGCTGCACGGTGATAGGACCCAAAAAGTGGCCACACGTGACAGACCAGAATACGGCTGCACGTGAGGGGGGTGTTAGAGTAGTTGTCCCACATTGCTTGGGTATGGAATGAGAGATCATATAATAACATTTGGGACCTTTCTTCTCTTTGTCAATTGGTTGAGTTGGATGTAAAGTTTCCGCATGGTATCAGAGCCCACACACCAAGATGATAGACACAGAAAAGGCTACACAATGATAGGATCCAAAAAGTGGCCACGTGACAGACCTAAAATTATTCATCCATACCCTGATATTTGTATAAACTTCGGGCAGTTTTGGCTGACATGTATTTGGAATATCGCTGAATCTTCTTGATAATGTACATTGCAACATTCTTCATGTCCAAATCTTTATATTATGTGTTTATAGCTTGCTATGCATGCGGATAGGAAAATTTGATTATCACCTGCCATTTATGTTCATCAGCATGCTTCATCCTTGATTCCTCATACATGTTTTAGCATGATTTACTGTTTTACTGCAAAGATATCTGCTTATATTTTTCATCACGATTGCAACATGTATCCTCAATCTTATATACATTTTGGCACGTTAGCCCGCATGCTTCAGGCAGATCCACCTCCTAAAGCTGTTAAAGCTACCATGTCTAAGAGGGTTCCTTTGGTTGGGGACGAGTTGGCTGCTTACGAAGAAGAGCAAAACCGTATAAAAAACGAGGAAGCTTTAAAAGCTAGTCTTATCAAAGAGGAGGAATCAAAGCACCGCATGGATCCGTGGGTGATCCAATGGTGATTGATGACAGCACTACTCATGCTTTGTCAGATGGTATTTCTCATTGTCTTCTTTGTGTCCAAATCGAACTAATGGCCCTTATTTTCTTTTCTGGAACTAAAATCTAAGGGTTCCTACAAGCATAAAAAAAAAAACTTGACTTTCCGAGTTTCAGATTATTATTATTTTTTTTTTGAGAAGAGCTTCAATTTGAAGATTAATTATCATTTTCATTGTTACTTTGTGTCCACAGAATTTATGTGCTCCCTTGTTTTTGATTAATAACCTACCATATTGAAGTTCTGGGGATATTCCATGTTTTTGTCAGTCATTGTTTTGTTGCCTCGAATAATTTTGTTGACTCTGAAGTTCATAGACGTTTAGACTTGAAGCTGTGACTTGAATGCTCTTGAGGAAAACATTTGTTTCTTTGGTTGGATTCCAGAATAGGCTCTCTTGATTTGCAGTACTGAGTACCTGTTATTTTGACAAGGGTACTGATTATGTACATCGAATCACATTAAGAAGTTTTGGTTGTTACTTTTTGTCTAGAGTCCATTCAAGCAAATTTATGTGGATACTGTACTTGTGCAATATGGTAGTGATGCATCTTGTACACATGCAGAAGGAATATGCTGCATGGTAATTCACTTCAGATCACCAACTACACCTCACTTTGTCCTTTTACAAGTTTAAAAAAAAAAAAATTATTCTCTACACAGTTCTCAACAAGTTTCTCTATCTATCTCTTTCCACTCATTACATCTTTTTTTTCCTCAAACCTCAAACCTCAAACCAAACAAAGTGAGTCTATTTCTGCGTTTTACGTGCATGCGTAGTAAATTTCACATCTTATTCTCTGTTGCAGTTCCTGTCTGGTATGATGGTATTCACCGGGAGATATTTTTTGATGGGTTTATTCCACCTTCCTCAAGTGTTGCCCCTATGTTTCCCTTCTATGAAAACTCATCTGAATGGGATGACTTTGGTGAAGTCATCAATCCTGATGATTATGTAATCAACGGAGAAGATATGGACCAAGGATCAATGCAGGTAGTTGCCCATCTTATTCTGATTCAGTTTCCCCTACTGTTGATTCCCAAATGGATGCCTTTATTCTGTTACCTTTACTTTGACTTCTATTTCTTTTTTGGTGAACTTAACTGCAAAAGAAATCTGATGGGAAGACCATCTATCAATTCAATGATTATGGATTATGTACGTATTTTCACCGTTCATCTTCAATGTAGGTTGGCGGAGATCTGAATGGAAAATTTGATGAAGGTTCCACTAGTTTAATACTTGACACGGCACCTTCAAAAGTTGTGTCTAATGAATTGACTGTAAGTAAAATTTCAGCTTTTAGTTGCTCAGGTATTTCACCCCTTGCTTATTCGAGCATCTCCAACCGGCTCTCTACTTGAGACCTCTTGGCTATTGTAACTATCCAAAATCCATTTTGAGTGATCCAATGGGCTCTTTACTTCACTAGCCTCTTTGCCTTTTATAATTTCCACTAGCTACTAGTAGCTAGAGAAAGAGACTCTCTACTCTCTTTCCCTCTCATTATATTTACATTTTTGTCACTCAATTCTATGGGAGATGTTCAAAAAAATAAATATTTATTTGGATAGAGAGCAAGAATAGAGAGTTGGGTTGGATTACATAGATGAAAAAGTGAAATAAAAATTGTACTTTTTGCTAGGTAAAGTAAAGAGTAGGGTTGGAGATGCCCTTCCTCCAAGCAACAGAATAAGCAGCTTAGGTTTTGCTTCAGTTCTATCTTTGAAATTTGGACCTCTTCTTCACTTTATTTTCTTTGTACCTGGTCCAAGTGAAGTCTTCATTGCTTTACATGGATTATGAGGCCGTTCTGATGGCCGCTTAGTTAAATCGATTCTAGCTCATGTGGCTCCTTTAAAGCTTGTATGGATCCTTCTTGTTCCTCTTGCAAAATTAACGATCTTGAAATATTATTTCTTTCTGTCAGAGAAATTACGGATTTCTAACTAAATCTTTTGCTAAGATAATTAAACTCATTGCATATTAACCTTATTGTATGACATTTTATCTTTTTTAGGTGCTGGTGCATGGATTGGCAGAGGCCACTGGCAGATTTCATGCAGTTTCTTGCAAGCAAAGGCGTGCCGGTACTCTTTTCTAGCTTTAAATACTTCTCTCAATCCCACCTCTCTCTCTCTCTCTCTCTAGAACTACTTCGCATATTGAAGAAAGCATCTAGGAAAAATGTCTGACAATAGAAGCATTGGTACATGCAGAGAAGGGAAGGAGCCCTTAGAAGGACGTCGTCGTTTTTATTAAGCTCCCGGGTTGAAGATGCGAGGTCGCCTCGAAACCCGATCGAACAACCTTGCGTCTCTGAAGTGCGAGTTCTTCATCAAACTCGGCCGGGTATTCCTTGACGCATAAGAAGAGGTCCCTTTCTCTCCTAAAAAAAGAAGAACTCCAAGCTCCAAGGTCTGCTTCTCTCTCCTCAAATCAGACTTCTCCATTCTCTCTCCTCAACAGGTCTCTCTCTCTCTCCCTCTCTTGTTTGTTTGCTTTTTTTCATGGTTAATTTTGATGCTTAAACATAATATGTATGGGGTTTGTTACGGGATACGAATCAATAGTTCGCGGCCAGGTGCAAAAATTTTTGGCCAAGAGCAAGAGTTCGCGGCCAGGTGCAATAGTTTGCGCCAGATGCAAATGTTTGCGGCCAAGAGCATTAGTTTGTGGCCAAGAGCAATAGTTTGTGTCCAGGTATGCAAAGTTTGTGGCCAGGTGCACAAAATTTGAGGCCATGTGCAATAGTTTGCGGTGAGATGCAAAAGTTGTGGCCGAGAGCAATAGTTTGCGGCTAGGTGTGCATTTGCGTCTAGGTATGCAAAGTTTGCAGCCACGTGCAAAAGTTTGTGGCCAGGTACACAAAATTTGTGGCCATGTGCAAAAGTTCGCGGCCAGGTGCAATAGTTTGCGGCCAAGAGCATTAGTTTGCGGCCAGTAGAAACTTATCTAGCTTCAACAGTGTAAACAAACAAGGGATATAAGCACCCCGGATATGTATATCCGGGTTCTCCCTATAATCCCCCTTCCATTTCCTTCTCCCAAACAAGCTGTTAGGGGCTTTCTATTGATGCTTACTTGAGACTAGGATATCTTCCATCATATCAAATGGATTTCTTGATCCCAAGGGGCTCGCCCAGTGATCAAGGCCTGGACTTAGGTCTCAGGCTCAAAACAGCCCGAAGTCCTATCAACCGGTAGTGTTGAAATCGTACGATACGCGATACAACTCGTACAACGAAAAAACCCGATACATATCCAAATTTGAAAATCTTGCTATCAACTCAAATAAGGGCCGCTAGTGGACACTGGACAGTAGGATTGGTCACCTGGGATTAGTAGAGGTGCACGTAAGTTGACCCGGACACTTGCATTATGTAGAAAAAAAAGTATTTCTTATAATAATAATTATGCAATGCAAGGAAAAATTACTACTACTAACTACTTCTGGAGTTTTCATTGTTTGGGATGAAATATCGCGATAATTGCCATTATGGTTTGTAACTACTGCTAGAAGAATATTTGATCTTTGTTGAAACAATTAAACCATTGTCCAATGTTACGTTTGGTATGATATATGGCAATGTTGTTAGTAAACACAGGTGGACAGTGATACTATGTGTCATTGGATGATATAATAGAAAACATATCTCGAGATTAAATGAAAACTCAAATGACTAGATTTAACTTTGAAAACTTATCCTACGAAATTTATTATTATTGGAGATTTGAGCACATGATTCATGTTGATGGCTGCTGCAAATCCTAGATGATTGGTTTTGGATTGCCTTCGATTCAATGTGCCTCCTTCGTTGACTTTTGGTGAATCCACGTGATACATAGGTGATTCACTTTTGCCTTTATGAAGCTTCTTTTCTTGTAACTCACAAGTTGTAGCAGAAAAGGGGGGGGGGGGGGGGGGGTTTCGCTGTTTTGGTTTCCAGTAAGCGAAAACCTTTGTAAAATTCCCCTTCAATGTTGAATTGTGTTGCCCGTGGAGTAGGTAATTGCTGACTGTTTGTGTTTATTTGGGTACTTGTGTGAGTTTTTGGGCACAATAGTTTGGCTCCCTCAAGTTTTCCTGGCTCCGCCCATGGGTATAATTCCAACAGAAAGGAGTTTACAACTGTAGAAACACTCTTTATGAGTGCAGGACGATGTGGATTGTATATGGTTGGAGTTCTTCCTTTGGTATGTTAGTCTCAGACATAACCAAGGAAGGCCCAGTGAGCTTTTCAGCTAATAAACTCATTTCATGCTGTGGCTAAATTATTTTGGTAAATTCTGTGGCAGTTATATGGAGAGTAAGATTGCTGGATGGTGTTGTGATCAAGAATTATGTTAAAACAGTCATTGAGTTTAGATCAAAAAATTGATGCGGTGAAAGAATGCAGAATTTCTCTCAATATGTTGCCTCCAAGGACAGAATTTTGGGGCTGGTTTTTCCTCATATTCAGATGTGTTTCCTTCTCAGGGTTCTTCTATGCTGCCATTATATTGAAGTTCCTTCCACCATCAGATAATGCTCTCATATCTGCCGTACAAAATGACAGGTAATCTTTTGGTGTATCAGAGTAAGTAAGTTCCATCTCTCTTGTAAATATCACCCAAGTACTGACAATTTGAAGTCCTGTTTTAGGCCTCCATGGGATGGTCTTTGGTTTACAACGTCTCTAATAAATTGACGTCAGTTGCTTAATGCTAAGTAGTCTTGACCTACTGATATAGCTGTGTATAGTTTCGTCTCTAAATATCATCAGTCACTCTATCCGTCTGTGGTATGATTAGTGTGCATTTGCATTTGAAAGAATTGTAGAAGTGTTTTGATTTGTAACTATTATTGCTTTCTTGCACATTTTTTTTTCTTTGGAAGTATAAGTTGAATCTTTTTGGATAGATCCTTTAGAATATTTGGATGAACATGCATACTGAGTGAAAGAACACGTGTATTTGTCCCTCTGCCTCTTTGCTTCAGGAAACGGTAGTTGTCAAATTTTAGCCTAGGTGAGCATTGTTAAAGTGGATTACAATGTGTGGAACAAAATGTTATTGAGGGTTATATTCTTTGAAGGGGGTTGGGACAAAGATAGTAGGGGGGCGTTAGTTATTTTACATGACATCAATGCCTTATAGTGTCTGATGGTGAAGGGGAATCCTATTTCTTGTCAGTCCCATTGACGTGACATTGCCTTAGTTTTTACTCCCATTGTGTAACAATTGCTTCTCTCTCTCTCTCTATGGATGTCTTATTGCTTACATTGTTATGCTCTCACGCTGAATTTGATTTAGAAAAAAACTATTATGAGTACCAAAGCTTATAGGGAATTTTTGTTCAATACGAACCATCTCTATGTGCATAACTGATTAAAGAACATTTGTACGAATCGTTAATAACATATACGTCTCTACCACTCTCCATGTTCGGTAGCTTTTATACGTGACTATTCATATTTATTTTTTCTCCGTGTGTTTAACTCCTGTGCCTTTCAGTGCTCATTGAGGGGACATACATACCTCAAGGAGATTTTCCATAGCCAGTTGCCTGGCAGATGGAAAGAGCCTTTGAATTGCAGAATAAAGACTTCTTTTACAGCATCTATTTATGTTATATAGCTCAGCCTAGAAACTAGATGATCTGTCACGTCATTGGTATAAAAGGAAAATAGTTCGCAGAAGATATACAGAATGTGACGTGATATGTTCAGTTCAAATGTGATACGTGGATGGTATTGTGGTAGGTGGGGCTCGGTTTGGGTTAGGTGGACCTAGTTTCAAGTCACCTAGCTTTGAATGGATCAGTACACACACACAACCCAAATTTCCTTATTTCTGGGAATAACATATTGGAATCCATTGTTCTTGTTGATATTTGCCTGATTTTAGTTATGTTTTACAAGAGGTATTACTGCTTCTTGGTGCCCTTGACACTTCCTATTCTCGTGGTGGCCGTATATTTTCATTGGTTGAGCATGAAATTTTTTAAGCATGTGTGATTTTATCTTTGGTAGTCAAAGGTGATTCTTTGTAAACTGACTTCATAGATGGAAATCCTCCATGTATCTTTTATAATTGATTTTATCTTCAGTAAAATCAGGTATTACTGATTTTATCTTCGGTAGTCAAAGGTGATAAGTTGGATCTTGTTCATTGGAACATGCAGTTTGTACTCCTTTCTGTCTTGCTCTTATTCATGCATATATGGATGTACAAACCTTCGAAGTTGCTTCCAGTGATTTGAGGCAAATGCATCGATAAGCTTCCTGCTTTCTCTGCATTTATCCCAAGCCATGTGATTTGTCGAAGTCCCTGTAATCTTTGGCACCTGCTCAGTATGCACAAAGAATGTTATGACTGGATTACTATTCGATCATTTTGACAAGTAGATTTCCTTGGAATCCTTTTGGAAACGTAAGAGGTCTGATATTGTTTTGGAGTTTGTGGTTGTTTGGGAAAAATGATCATGCCCCCAAGTAGGTAAGTGCTACTACTTATAACTGCAATAACCATTTTCGCCTGCCGTCTTAATACTCGTACAAACACCTATCACCTATGTATAGTCACCCCACCTCCACAGAACAAAGCCATCTCTCTCTCTCTCTCTCTCTCAGTAGCATATTCAAGAAGGCATCCATTTTCTTGCCTCCCAAATGGATAAAGAAGTAAAGACGCTAGATTTTGATCTTTGATTCCCTGACCAATTTCCTTTTCGATGATAATGTCCCTCCACTTATCGTTGATTCCAACACTGTCTTAACCATGCCTAGGAAAGAAAAATAAAGATTGAAAAGATCATTGACCTTCTTTCCCAATCCCCCTTCTTTTATGTTTCTTTTTGTCTCAATGAAGATGAGTTGGTCTAGTGAATGTTCGATGATTTCTGTACCCACTTAAGCTAAGCTGTAGTGTTTTGCCGATTTCCATTGTCAATGCGCTTATTCACTTTTGTTTCCCCATGCAGATCTGCTATCAGTAGAAGGCCTGTGGTTTCTGGCACCCATACCAAAGTTGGTGAAAAGATGGGAATTTTTCTGTTTGAAGTGCTTGTGACTCCTGGTGATGTTAAGCTAAACAAGCTTCTAATTCCTGTGGAAGCAGCTTTGAAATGTTTCCCTCCTCCAAATTCCAGCCGATTGTCTGGAAACTTACAAGAAGAAGATACAGATTTCCGACCCTCAAAACTTTGATTGGCCTATGACTCTGAGGTATGATCCTTCGGAGTGTTTCTTCATCCTGGAAAACAAGTGGCAGATATTTGCTACCTGGAACAATGTAAAAACTTTGGATAAGATTCGCTTCTACAAACCAGTCCCATGTTCAGACGACAACCATTACTTGGTTGAAACTGTCAAAAGAAGATATCCAAATACTATCCATGAATTCAAGTTTGAAAATTTCATGTTTCAGCTCACATTGACCGATATGGACATGCGGTACAAAAGGCTCATCATCTTCGCTGAGGATGTATTCAAACATTTCTCTGCAGTTGGAATCCCTGTTGGAATGACATTGAGAGGCTGTATTTTACTGATCTAAATGTTCACATTTGGGGCATAAAAATTGGATACTATCGTGGTTTTTACCACCTTATGCTGGCTGATTTTTTCATGAAGCACAATTTGGGAAAAAGGAGATATGATTAGCTTTTATAGGGCTGTACATCCTTTGCACTTGCGTCGCATCCTTATTGCATTTGTGAAAGGAGGTGGTAAAAAGAGAATAAATTATATACACTGCTGGTGTAAAATATTTGTTTCTTCCAAATCAATTACATTGCACCATGTTGTCAAAATAGTGGTCTCAATTAATAGAACGTAGCTACGCGACGCTATGTAATTGATTTAAAGGAAACAAATGTTTACACCGATAGTATAAATAATTTAATCTCTTCGAACGTTTTTTATACTAGCTAGTCTTCCTTCTTTCGTTTTGCAGTACACCCGAAGTGATTGTAGTGGAATGCACTACACTCACCAAAAACAGAAACAGAAAAAGAGTAGTAAGAAGATTAACTAATAGTACTGCTACATACTTTTCTCTATTCCTGATTAATTAAATACATTAACGTAAAACATCCGTGTTTTTAATTCTATGGCCCAGAGGCCCAGACAGAAAAATGCAGAAGAGGCGTAGAACAATATGATCATTCAATTGAACTACCATTTTGGTTTTTTTTTTTCCTTTCTATTTCCTTCAATATATTACCAAAAAAGTAGTGACTCAAATCACTTCATAACAGCCCTTGTGCTTCTCTACACTGATTGTCACGACCCTAACCCGCCCCTAGGTTTCCCCTAATTTTTCCTTCTTCTTCTTCTTCTTCTCTTCACCGAACGGTTCTCTCTCTCTCTCTCTACGTGTGATGAGGATGAGGAGAGTTGTTACACGTTTTCTTCATTTTATCAGATTATAAGAAAAACTATCATGTGTAGGTGTGTCCTATACCACCTATGTTCCATTTTCTAATAAACTAGCAAAACAAGGCCAAAATCACATAATTAAATTCTGAACATAATTAAAAGTCGGGGTATTACACTGATGAACAAAAATCCTCAAATCAGAAAATATTTAGTTGATAACTCCATCCAACCCTTCCACCTTATGTTGAAAAAAACTCTAGCATTGCTTTCCCTTCAAAGATGGTAGACGGTAGCAGCCAGAGAGAACATCCGTAACTTATTCATACAAGTATGTAAATCAATATGTTTGTGAATTTTAAATCAATATGTTTGCGAATTTATTTTATATGTTTATTCACACGCACCATAATCCGTAAAAAAACAAGCAATAAAAATACTCCCTCCGTCCCTTATTTAGAGTCCAGTATTCCATTTTGGGCTGTCCCTTAATAAGTGTCCATTTTGTAAAGTTATGGGGTAAAAGTTGATGCATTGTCTATTTTATCCCTAAAAGTATATTTCATTTTGAAAAGTTAGTGAGTAAAAGTGTAATGATGATGGGTAAGTAGGGAAAGTGGAGGAAAAAGTTGATGTGAAAGGTGTAATGATGATCTCTTTTTAATAAGTTGGAGTTACGAAGCAGGACACTTAAAAAGGGACGGAGGGAGTACCAAATTTGTGGGAAACAATTTAATACCCAAATAGATCACATTCCTCTCCAATTGAATTTATGCAAAAATTGAGAGAGAGAGAGAGAAGCAACTAATGGTGGTCAAGACTCACCTACTGGCGACACTTTTTTTGGGGGGTAAATTGGGAACTTTTATAAGCACAAACAAACTACAAACCATAGGATCTAGTCCTTACAAGAATTACAAGCCAGGAAGAAAAGAAAATTGAGGAAAGTCCACTTTCACCCCCTGTGGTTATCGCCATGTGCGGATACCCCTCTCATGGTTCAAAACTGATCACATAACCTACCTGTGATTTTGAAAATGTGCGGATAGACCCCCTGCCGTCATGTTTTCCATCCATAGTAACGGAGATGTATCTTACATGCCTCTAGTAATCTGAGTCGTTCATAATGTATTAAATAATTAATAGAGTATCTCTGTAAAAAATCATCTCGATCTGGCATTAATAACCCAGTGATCTAAATTTTAGTAAATTCAATTTTGAAATTTTAATTTCATAACAAAATCGATTCGACCATGAGCTTTTCATTTTTTGATTGACTTGAATTTTGGCATAGATGTAGTACTCGTCAAAATTTACAATATCAACGGTTTGGATTCAATTTTTGGTATAAGGGATGGTGTGGTTAGATTTAAAAAAGAAAAAGAATCAAAGGACATGATGAGGGTATATCGGTCTTTTAATGTTAAAACCGTTAATATGGATGGAAAATATGACGGCAGGGGTCTATCTGCACATTTTCAAAACCACAGGTAGGTTATGTGGTCAATTTTGAACCATGAGAGGGGTATCCGCACATGGCGATAACCACAGGGGGTGAAAGTGGACTTTCCTCGAAAGAAAAAACCAGGCAAACACACTGCACTAAACCAAACAGCTGCAAACTACCCCAAAACGTACACTTGGGGGGAAAAAACTTTGCTGGGAATTCTCCAAGATGTCACAATTGACAGATTCTGGACAGAAGCACGAATCTCTCTCCAAGAGCTAATACAAGCACGAACATCCTCAATAATAGAGAGCTGCAAAAAGGAACAATCCACAACTTTACACTGAAACACCAGCAAATTCCGTTCTCTCCACAACCAATAAACTGTGGCTGCCAAAGACAATTTGCATATAGTAAGAGCCATGGAACTATTACTTCTATGTTGCTGCATCCAAGACAAAACCCCAAGCAAATCTATTGGACCATTACTAACCCCATTTTGTGCCAAAATGTAGGACCAAACCTGCTGAGCATGCATACCGGCATGAAAAAAAGAGATGGGAGCGAGATTCATGTTCACAAAGACAAAGGCTGCATTTAGCTTTTGAAGACTTCATGAACTTGCTGCATGCCAGCTTGTTCTATCAATATCTTTTGATGCTGCATTCTGGACAAGGCGGGCTTGTTCATTTTGTGGACTAACTTTGGATCAATACTTTTTTGTTGCTGCCCTCTGGACAATACTCAGGTTGGAGTGCAGTACCGTTCGTTTCAAAATTCTCTTGCTGATGCTGCGGAACTTAGTGAACTTTTTATTCACAGGACTTTTGGTGGATATTCAGATTTTCTGGGCTGAGGCCCCCCCCTCGGCTTTGGGTTGTGCATGGCTTTGTTTTGCTCTCTTGTTCTTTCTTTTATCCGGTACTGGTTTCCTCTTTTGAGTTGAATTCTTATCAACTCTGGGCTAGGCACTAGATGATTGTTGCGGGGCAGGGTGACAACCTCGTTAGGATGTTGCCTTTGCGACGCAAAATTTAATAAATTAATATATATATATATATATGTATATATGGAAAAAATATTTTTATAATTAATGTCCAGAAAACTTGTACAAAAATACGTAAATGTTCAAAAATAAACAAAAGAAAACTACAAAAAAACGTACAATATTGAAGTGGTACCATACTAAAGTTGTGTCCTATGTTGTTTTAGAGGGTAAAAATAATTTATATTTAATGGTTTTTGTGTAAGTTTATTTTATTATTTTTCTTGTATTTCTGAAACGGGAGTGCCACGTGCCACACCCCTACTAGCTAGCTCCGCCTTTGGCTCTTCTCAAATCGTGTCAGGAGTAACCTGTAAATGATATTGCTAAAGGGGTGATTCTCGATGTTAGGAGCCAAAAGCAGTTGGACAGCCGCGAGGGCATCTGTTTCGACTTCTATTTTGGTTTTTTTTCCACAAAAGCATAATTTAGACCATCTCTAATGGCAATATCCGACGAAGATGATCAATATCCGACGAAGATGATGTTTGGCAATATGAGGTTCTCGACGAAATCTACAAAATAAATGGTACAGATTATCAAAAAGAACCCAAATCAAGCCCGCAATCGGGCAAACTGCACGCCGCAGTTGGGTCTCCCCAACTGCCGAGAATCCAAATCGCTTAATTTAATGGTGGAGTAAAACAAGGCAGATGGTTCCGATTAATCAAATACATTAACAAATATCGCAGACAACGATATCAAAATACGTCTTTGAAAAGAATATGATCTTTGCATCTCACTAGGAGGTCAAGAGTTCGAGTCTTTCAACCTGCGTTGTGGGTGTTCTTCCATTGAGACTTGCAGTTGGGTTGAGTTTATAATGGTTTAGTTGTTGGGTTTACTTATCTCGTGGACTCTCAAACAATTAATCTACTGTCCCGTGATATGTACTTTATAATTCATACATGATGTAACCCCTCTCCTATCAATTGCCAAAAACAGAGAGAGCATATCATGGTTCATGATTTTATTTTATTTTTTTGGAAAGATGATTCACGAAAATGACTTTTGGAGCAATAATTCAGGTGTCCAAAAAAATAAAGGAATCACGTAAAATGCATATGTTGACTAAACCAGTTTCGGTTGCCAAGTTCAAGCATTGCTTGGGCTTGCTTGGTATTTGCAGTTGATCGCCCCTCGGGGGCATTTGGCGAGTGAGAGGTTAGAAGGGGAAAGCTATATTTGGTGATCTGGTTTCAGTAGGAATTCAAGTCAAGGTGGAGAATTGTTGGGAATGCCTTGTATTCTTTAGTCACACATTGGTTAATTATGTTGTTCCCGTTTTTGTAGCCTATTATAAATAGGGCTTTTGGGAAACTTTTAAAGTATCTTCTGGGCTCTCATATTGTGGCCTTTCTAGAGTTACGGATTACAGCCGGCTCTTTGTATCTCTTCTTCACGTTGGTTAGTGAATCCTCTCTCTCCTCGCCCGTGGACGTACCCATCTTTGGAAACCACGTATATCTTGTGTCTTTGTGATTTCTTGTTTTGTTTTCAATTTCTCGTTCTTAGCTTGCATTCATAGCGTTCGTTACAACAAACTGGTATCAGAGCTATATTATATATATATTGAATGGCGAAGCAAAAATTTTATTAAAGGAAAAGATGAAAATGGAGTACAAAGGGGGCAAGAGTGAAAAGCATCACAACGCGGAAGGAGCATTCCAACAAAGTTGGCACCTTACCCTGCGACAATCATCTGCTACTCAGCCCAGAGTTGATAAGAGGTCAACTCCAAAAACAAAAAATAAAATACATGCAGAATAGGAAAGGAGGGGGACAGAACACCCCATTGACCCCAATCTTCTCACAACCAAAGCCCTGCAAAGAGGGGGTCCCCAAAAACATATCCAAAGCCATTTCCAGAGATCAATCCAGATATCAATCTGCCATATTTGAACCTTTCAACCATGGATTGAGCAAGATGACAAGCAGTACTTGAAGCTGAAATCACGGCACAGCATGTCCTATAATTGGTCCATAGCTTTGAAGGGCTCCAAATGGTTTCCAATCTTCCACCAGAATCGCACCAACTTCCATTAACATCAGCAGCAGAGCATATGATATATGATATCCAATCTTCCACCAGCATCCATATACATTGGCAGAAAAGCAGTTGAATCCAAACAGCATCCATTGGTACCAGCTTTCACTAGAATGACGTACCTGTTGCAACATGAAGCCTCCAACTTGAAGAAATCTGGACTTCAAATCATTAGCAATCCACCAGCATTCCCTTCAGCATCTACTTCCACAATCATAGTCGTTTCCCCAAAGAGAAATAATAAAATTCTTTGTTATAGCTTTTTGTTTAGTTTCTTGCGGTAGCAGCATTTCAATCTTCTGTTCCTTCACCAACTCTTTCACCTCGCCTCTCTTCGCTTTCATGCCCAAGCCCCTAACGTTCCAGGAGAGAATTCCTACTCTCCTAGAATGAACCTGCCCAATATGGATTAAGGAGTTTGTTGGGCCATAAGAGCTGCTCTTAGCTCTTCCTCTTCATCTGTGACCATGATTTTGCTAATAATTTCTTCATCGTTGCCTAAGTAATCTGTTCCCATTATCTTAGTAATAGTCCAGGCAGCTTGAGATTCATTCAACAATATCATGTTTCTGTTGTTTAGCCGACCCAAGTGATTGGGACGTAAGGCTCGGTTTGGTTTGGTTTATTGTTTATTCCCTCTGACGAAACTGAGAGGGCTGCTGCAGCCTGCAGCAATAGCTGAGCGAAAGACCACACAGTTCTGCTTGCTTCTTCTGCCTCTTTTCTTATGACCTTTTTGGAATTCCCAGTATTTCTTCAACAGATTTCTGTTTCCTTTTTGGTTTACAAGTGTCTTTAGGAATTGCTTCAATCTCTACTGAAGGAGTGGCTGACTTAATTGTTTCAGCCCTGTTATCCTTATTAATCCCATGACGTGTTTTTTTTATGAGGGACTAAACTCAAACTCGATTCATGACCATTGCTCTGTGACAAGTTTCTGGGTATTTGTGGCATAAGAGAGAAGGATGCAAGAGGGGGGAGTGGGGCCTTAGATAGCCCAATGATAATTTGATGGCCAGAAATTGAATTTAAAATATGAGCATGGACGTTATTTACCTCCATTGGTGAGACTGTTCCCCTTCCCATAGAGGAGCATGCATGCTCAGCTAACCTCAAGTCCCGAATAGCAGTTCTGACATTATTGTTCCCAGAGAGAGCAATTAACTGCATGCAATGATCATTATTCTCCCCACCATTAGTTCCAGCCAAATCATCTGCATTGGGTCTCAATATATTAGCCTCATCCCCTACCATGTTCCCTACAGATTCAGCCACCTCTTCAATTAGATCCAAGTTGGCCTCCACGTCATTTTCTTCCCTCCCATTTTTTCTGAATTTTAGAAAAAGTCTCAGAGTTCCATAGATGAAGTGGGATGCCGTAGCAGTTGAGCCATACAAGACGTGAGCAAGGATTGGTCTTAGTTTCTTCCCATTTGGATGGTTCAATGAACCATACTCTTAACCACGCCATTTTGCCCCCATTAAGCATTGAATCTCTTTCCTCAATATCTCTGAAAGTCAACACTACCATATCCCGCCCATGGGACGCACCAGAACATGAGCATGGCCAAGATCCCTCAAATAATCCTGGATGAGCATTATAGGTCTTGTAGATGATAGTTTGGCCGTAGCACTTCGATGAAGCCACTCATTTCCCAGCTCCCTAGCTTTGATAGGCGTTGTTTTCTTTACCCAAACAAGTTTGCTCTTCTGATTGTTCATGTTCCCCTTCGGATGAATGCCCTGCTTGTTCTGGTTTTGCATGTGTACCTTTGGGTGAGATCTCTGCTTTGTAAAGTTTGGAGAAGCCTTGGCAGCCATGTCCTTCCTTGCAAAATCTGTATTGGAATGATTTGGTGACTTCCAAATTCTGAGATCTGCATCAACCTTCTTCTGAAATCGTGCAAATTTCACTACAAGCTTATAGCCCCAAACCCAAGAGCCATTGGTGTGAGCAATTGCTTCTATTGCTTCCTCTCTGTTGTAAAATCTAACGAACCCAAACCTGTTGCCTGAAATTTTACTTCTCTTCAGCGGGATAATGGATTCTCTTATTTTCCCAAATTTAGAGAAGAGATTGTGAAACCATATCTTGCGAATCTCACAAGGAAGGTTATCAACGAACACTGTAGGGATATTTTCCTTGGAAATATTCTGGCCTCCCTCACTCTCTCTCTAGATTTCAGAAGAAGATTGATGCCAAGTTGTTAGACTGAAAGCCCCCATTGGTCTGTTTTTTATTATTTTTTTGTTTTATTTATTTTTTAGTTTTTTAATCTTAATTTGTTTATTTTTCTGGTTCTTTTTGTTGAGTTAAATTAAAAAAAGTAAAACAAAAATTAACCAAAACTAACAAAACTTTTAGAAGAACAAAATTAGCTAATTTACTTTTCATGATCATTCAGCTAAATAAGTCATTTGACTTCTTCTTCTTTTTTGTCCTTATTCAATTTTTTTCGCATTTGTTAATTTTAGAATAACAAAATAAACTAACAAAACTTTTAGAAGAACAAAATAAGCTAATTTACTTTTAAGTTACATGCTATTTAATCAACGCAACACTGTATCATTAACTTTTCATGATCATATATAAATTTGGGCAAATTTCACTGACCTCCCTTGAGGTTTCTGACAAAAGCAGAAAGCTCCCCTGAGGTTTCTGAAATGCCACTTACCTCCCTTACTTTATATGACAATATAAAGATTCCCCCAATCTGTTATCTAGCCTCTAACGGCGTTAGCTTGGCTATGATAATGACCAAAAGCCCCTTACGCCCCATCTCTCTCTCCCCCCCCCCCCTCTCTCTCCCCCCCCCTCTCTCTCTCTCCCCTTTACAGCCATCACCATTCAGCACAACCTCACAGTCACAAACCCTATCTCTCGTGGATCAAAAAAAACCCCTATACCTCCACAATTCCACTAGTCACAACCAGCAGCTAATATTGCCCCAAATCCTCCTGATCCCCACGTGCCACTATCAAAAATGACTTTCTCCATTGTTCATAAACCCACTTTTTCAATCACCCAAACCCACTTTTAGGGACCAAAGTTTTACCGATTTGGGAAAAGTTACGTTAATCAATCCCAGATTCATCACCAATCTCGGCTATTTTTTCGTCTATTTGATTCAATATTTTTTGCCAATTCTTGTAACCCAATTACAGTCCATAGTCTACACAAGCTTGGGATGGGATCATTCGGATGGATTTAACGTGCAAACACCAAGAATGTTAGGCAAAGATTTCCAACAGAAGAAAGCACGCTGCCGGTGTCGAAGATCCGGAGCCCCGCTTTTGGCCCCAGTTCTCGACAACTTTGGCAAGAGATTTTCATTATCTGAACAATGGTGATGTGTCAAGGTGTAATGGGAAGTGATTGAAGAGGATGGTTAGAAAAAGGTAGAGATCTGCTTCAATTTTCCATTTTGATTGCTCATAAACGTAAACCCATCAGGAATTGGTTCCTTTTTTGATTGGTGGTAGATAATTGCTTCTGCTTTTGCTACAATTGTGCGATTAGTTTCTTACACACGTAAACCCATTGAGAAATGATTTCGTTTTTGCTTCAATTGGGCAGTTTGGTTGCTTATACATGTAAAACCCACTAAAAATTGGTTTCTGTTTGTTGAATTAGCCAAACATCAGATTTCTTGGATCTTATTTGAATAAAAACACTACCAGATATATGTTGGTGGTCCAATTGGGAAATGAAATTAATTGGGTAGTTTATACTAATTGGTAATGGGCATATTGGATTCAATATAGGTAGGAGTTTTAATGTTTTTTTTTTTATCTTTAATCGAAGAACACATCCACAGGCCCAATTTTGGGCAACAATGGTTCTTGAAATTTGATTCTTCTTGACTGTTTTTTTTTGTTTTGATTTTTTTTTTACTGCAGGGAAACTAGGTTTTCATTGTTGTTGAAATAGAGAAGAGGTGAATTGGATGCCATGGACATGGAGGGAAAGAGAGGAAGGGATGAAGAGAGGAAGACATGGGGGTAGTTTTGAGATTTTAGCAAGTAATCTTTTTGAAATCAGTGTGTTCTGTTAAGTTAGTACCGAAAAGAAAACGGAAGGGGGTGTTTTTACATTGTTAGGTAAAGTAAGGGAGTTCAGTGACATTTCAGAAACCTCAGGGGAAGTCCCTGTTTTTATCAGAAACCACAGGGGAGGTCAGTGAAATTTGCCCTATAAATTTCTATCGGCCTCTGCTTGAGTAACCACATAGGTATGTCACATGTGACTTGGGTCATGCTGTGTGTTGGAGGTAGAGATGGAGTCTATTTTGAGCAAAGAATCGATCGCCTAACCGATAATCAAATGAGCTGATTTTTTTACAGGAATTCTTGAAAAATATCTTACATAAATTGAACAGCTACGATTATTTTTGTGGAATTCCAATGTGATTCCCACACAACACACCCACACAATGCGGTGTGCAATACCCCAAATGGTGTACCCATAGAAGGATGATCCTAGTATAACTTGTGAACTGTCAGATAGTCATGTGATACATGTCCATCTTCACTGACCTACAAGGTATATAGAGAGTAGGATAGAACCTCCATCAAATCTTGGAACAAAAAATTTATGAGGACCACTTCAGTACTCTGTATACCCAGAAAACAAGGACATGGAAAGGGTTGGACCATGTACCTATTTCCATTATATCAACGATCACAATGAGGATTTTTGTTACATCTGGATGCCCGAACCAGATTATGCGTACATCAACTAATTTTATGGTTCCGAAATTAATTACCGAGCAAACCTGCAAGTGACCCCAATGTTAACGAATATTTGATTTCCGTGGGAGTCAAATATAGAGCACAAACACTTATTAGCATTTTTATACCCATTCAGCCAAATCCGTTTGGGTTGACACTGCGAAGTTTTTGATGGGTCGCAATCTTAAGGGGCCGGAGAGTCAGAGCTGGTCTTGTGACATGTGGTGTAGGGGTCCCCGGAGGAGGCCATTTTTTAGTCCTCCTACGTCCCCCCCAACAGCCAAAATTATTGGTAGCTTTTAGGAGTCCGAATTTGCACATCCCTCTGTGTGTACAATTCCTTGTGAATTTAGTATTGAAAAAATATGCTTGCTTTTTGTGATAAAACCAATAATATGATTGCAATAAAATTGGAATTCAAAATCTGGAAATCAATGGAAACAAATTGGTAATCAAGACGAGTGTTAGTGTGTGACACTCTATACTTAAGGCAGATTCGTCCTCGCTACGGTACTCACGGTTTACATGAACATCTATCTCCCAGCACTACTTGATCGAACTCCCCACAGAAGCAGCACTACAATCGATGGGTCTGTTGAACCTTCTTGTATTTTGTACTCTTTCATATATATGACTCTGACTCGATGGAAATATAGACAAACATTTCTTCGAAATCCATGTAGAATGAATGGGGAACATCCTATTTATAGACCAACTGGTGACTATTCTGAATAGTCACCAAGGGAGGAGACACATTTATTCATATAAGATGCGTCCGTCCACGACGAATAGGTGTCATTGAAAGACATGACTCTAAATCAAATAAATTCACATTCAAACCAAATAAAAATATTATATTCCAATAATATTTTCCAATAATCCCCCACATGAATGAAATTGACTCGATAACCAATGCAAAAATAATGCAAACGATAGAGAGAGTACAAGTGGAAAGTTTCTGCATAGGATAGGTAGCTTTTGGCTTTGAACCTTCCATTGTGAAAGACTATCGGATTTACTTGCTAATCAGTGGACGCGATTGTAACGACCCGGATTTTTGACCCAAATTTTTTTTAATAATTTTATTAGAATTAGTTTCTTAATACAACTATTATGATTTTTCAATCTAAAATATATATATATATATATATATATATATATATATATATATACACAATTATGCATGCATGCACCGTTCCTTTTTTTTTCTTTCTTTTCCTACGTAGCATACATGTGCCCCATCACCTCCTTCCGTCTCTCCCTCTCCTACTCAGTCTCTACCTCCTCCCCGGTTGTAATTTTCGTCCATATCTCGTCCATCTCAAAACCCAAGAGTTAGAAACCTTTTCGAATACGAACTTATCATCCTCATCGAAATTATCTTATAAATACCCCATTAATCCCTGATCTTTGATTCCTGTCATCCAAACCGAGCCTAACTCCAAGAAGTCTCTTCGAAATCAACAATAAAAATTGAACCAATCCTAATTCCAATATAAATCCGTATTTAACCTAAATACACTCTTCATTAGATAAGCCTTACAATTTAGAGTCCAATGAGGCTTTGGTTTTCAAATCCCATTCTCCTGATAAACCCAAACCCTCTCTTCTTCTCTTTTATAAACCTTTCGATCTATTGTATATTTCTTTTCCTAAGCAAAAAACCCTTTTGAAGTTAAACATGACTTCTATAGAATCCATACCTTTAGAAATATCGGTAGTCTCCGCCGATGTTCTAAAAAAATAAACCCAAGTTCTTCAAACAGACCCCGCGCTTACATCATCATTACGCTCGCCGGCGGCTCCGTCGTCTCGAGGCAGAGGACGCCGGTGGACGAGCACAACAGCGGGAAGCCGCATTGGAATTTCACGATGAGGTTCGAAGTGGAACGATCAAAGTTGGAACGGAACTCGGCCGTGATGGTGTTTCAGCTCCGTCACAGCAGGACTATCGGAGACAAGGATACCGGGTCGGTTTACATCCCGGTTAAAGAGCTCTTCGACGGCGCCGCAGGCACAAAGCGCAGCCGGCCGGTGGCTTATCTGGTGAGTTCGAGGTCGGGGAAGCCGAAAGGGGTGGTTTATTTATCGTACGTGTTGGAGATTTTCGTGTCGGTACTATTTTGTCACGAGAGTCGCGTAGTGAAATTACGAGTGCATTAGGACAGAGCGACAGTTCCGAAGTCCACCGATTCCGGTCGTCTTCTCCGATTGCCGAAACCCACCGAAACCGTTCACCATAATTTCTGACCGAATTCAAGGTAGAATAATTTCTATCCTACCTCTCCCTAAGTATATTAATGTTCTATTATGTTAATTTGATGTTTGGTAGTGAAAAGAATCGAGCCCGTGGACGAAAATTTTCCAAAACCGTCGAAAACCATTTATCGGGAACTCCCTGTGCATAACCGTGGAGTTTTAAAAAGATTGACCCTGTAATTACACTTATTCCCCTGCTCTTTTTGAATGTAATGTTTCAGCCCAGATTTAATTATAAGTGGTTATCTTATTGTAGTTAAGGCCTAAAGTCATTGAAGTTTATAGTTAGGCCAATGATTGTCTTATTTGATTATTGAACATAGGTTTATACTTCATAAATAATTCGTTGGTCATGCAAGATTAAGAGCAACGGCTCATCCATAAAAAGTTACGTGATTTGTTTCGTTCTTTATTTATTGTAAATATTGTCCCTGATTGCATGTTTTTTATTTCAACTTCTGATTGATATGCTAGATTGGACCCTAGAGATAAGGGGTGGTATGCGAAATAGAAATCACCTAGACGATGCTAGGTAATGGATGAATTGAAAAGTTTTGTTGGTTTTAGATTGCCTGCAGGCGTGATTTTGAGATATGATGAGATTTGTGATGAGATTGAAACTGGCGGGTGTCCAGTGATAAATTGATAAACTGACGGGTGTCCAGTGATGAATTGATAGACTGGCGTGTGTCCAGTGATGATTGCGATGATTGTGATGTGGTTTATAAGATAGGTGATAAGCCCTTAATAGTGTAAATAATAGGGCTTATCTATCCCGTTCCACGGCACTTGCATACGGTTTATACTTGTTTCTACTTGATTTTGCGCGCAAATTGTGTTTTTGTTAGAAAGTAGGTAATCGGAGCAAAAAGGGCGTTTCCAAGGCTCCCAAGGATCCCCGGAGGAGCTCGGAGGTGTTTTCATGTTGAGAGAAGTCCCGAGCGTTCTTTCCTAACCTCGAGCGAAGTGCCCAAGCCATCGGAGGAGGCCAAGGAGGCTCAAAGCAACCACGAGGCAAGCTGCCCAGTCCAGAAGCACCAGGGATCGATCCCCCAAATGCCAGGGATCGATCCCCCAACCAGCTTTGAATCCAGGGGCACCAGGGATCGATCCCCCAAATCCCAGGGATCGATCCCCCTTCAGTCCGGGCAAATCCAGTAAAGGCAGGGATCGATCCCCCTCTGACCAGGGATCGATCCCTCACTCCTGCGCGAGCATTTCGGTGGCATTTTTGTAATTATTTTGTTTTGGGGTATATATACCACCCTTAGCCCGAAATGTAGGGCACTTCCACTTTTACACTTTCTCTCTCTACCTCCATTAAAGCTTAGCTCCCACCTCTCTCCTCATTGAAGTTTAAGGAGGGTTTTTGGGTACGTTCCGGGTTGATTCAAAGCTTTTCGCCTTCATTAATGTTGTAAGGAATCTCGTCCTCTTCAAGGATCTTGTGTTTATTTCAAGTTTAGTCAATGTTTAGCATTTTGCTTACCTTTACCCTTGCTCATTTCATGTCTTCTTTTAATATGAGTGAGTAGTGTAGTAAGGTTGGGTTGTGGGATGATTAACATCCCGTGACCGAGGGTGTGGCTCGTTCTTCTCTTGTAAATCCCGTTTTTCTAGCTTAAGCATGGGTCATGGGCGTTTTTATGTATCGAAACTTAGAGGTGTTAATCTTCTTGATCAAATGTAGGCACGGGTTAGACTACGTGCCACATTTGATGCTTGAAGCTATGTCCCTCTTTGGGTTTGTCTAAATGAACCAAAAAGGACCCGGGCCATGTTTAACACTTTTGTTAAAAGAGAAGAATCGAGCTTACCTTTGTGTTATGGGTGTTGATTATCCCTCGACTTAGCCTTTAGTTTAAATCTCCAGTTAAAAAGCCGTAGTTAGGTTAAGTAGCCATCTTTCCAAATCACTCAGTTGGCCGTCTCAACGCCGAATTTGGTTGGCGGCCCTAACGCCGAAACTCTCGTCGCTCGCTAATCTCCAAAGCAAAGTTACGGACGCGCTCCCTGTGGAATCGATCCCGGACTTCCGGGTTATATTATGCTTTCAACCGACCTAGCCCTACGCTTGGGGTAATCTTATTCTAACGCACATTAAGGTCGCAAGCATTTTTGGCGCCGTTGCCGGGGAGCGCTTTCTATTATTATAGCTTATTGGAGGTTCGCCAAACCACTGTAAGTATCTCGTTTAACTTTTGCTTTGCGTAGTTTATGCTTAAACTGGTGGATACCTCTAACCTGAGCGTGTCTCTAACCTGAGGTTTAACGAAGCTAGTGTAAGTATAAACTGCCTTTTTACTCTCTGCACATACTTTTTGAGGCGGCGGCATAGCCCCTCATTGATTGTTGTTGTTAGGAGGCGGCGGCATAGCCCCTCTTGTCTGCTTAATTTTGCTTTGTCAACTGTTGTTTCTCTGGGAAGGATTCTAAGTGTATGCGCGGTGGTCACCGGGGAGCCTTTCGGAGTCCTAAATCTAAAAGGCTTCACCGGTCTTTTTCTCCTCCTCGTCCCAAAACCCCTCGTCGGGTTAGGGCAAGGACACCACCACCCATAAGAACTCCTTTTGTAATAAGATCCCCTCCGAGAGAAACAATGGCAGGCAATGGTGCTGGAGGCAACCCAGGTACGGCTGAAAGAACTATGAGTGATTATCTGAATCCGGCACGTACTACGCCGGCCCCTACCATAGTTCTTCCGGCCGCAACTGAGGCGAATAATTTTACGGTGAAAATGCATCACCTAAACTCAATGCCTTCATTCTACGGAAAAGATAAGGAATGCCCGTACACGCATATGCGGGCGTTCGAGGAAATGGTGTCGACAATAGTTTCTACGCCTGCCCAGTTAGAGTCAGCAAAACTTAAACTTTTCCCGTTTTCTGTAAAGGACAAGGCCAAACTTTGGTTGAATAATATGAGGCCCCAATCTTTGGCGAATTGGGCAGATTTATCAAAGGCTTTCTACAAAAAATTCTTTCCCCCTCATCTCACGAAAGAGCTTATAAATCAAATCCAAACTTTTAAGCAGAAGGAGGGGGAATCGTTTTATCAGTATTGGGAAAGGTTTAAGTATTTGCTTAACTCCATCCCACACCATGGCTTCGAACCCTTTCAAAAAGTGGAAATTTTGCTTAAGGGGTGCTTTCCGAGCACGAGACTCCTTATGGATAGCATGGTTGAGGGTGGAGTTATGGCCAAAACTCCTAGTGCAGCGTGGGATTATTTTGAAGAGTTGGCGGAGAAAACGCAATCCTGGGATTGCTCGGAACCTTCTGAGAGAAACATGCTTAATCCGGGATCGAGCAATCCCGGAAAATTTCAACTCAATGAACAACATGACCTTGCCCACAAAGTCGCCCAGCTCTCCCGCCAAATCGAAAACTTACAACTTAATAAAGTTGCGGGGGTGGCTTCGGTGGGCAAGGTGGAAGAATTTTGTTTTATCTGTGATGTTTCAGGGCACGCCACGGGAGATTGCCAAATGCTCCCCGCCGTCAAAGATATTCTCCAAGGAACGGGTCCATGTCCAGTGGAGGTCAATGCCGTTAATCAACGGTTTGACCCTTATTCTTCAACATATAATGCGGCATGGAAGCTTCATCCAAATTTCCGGTGGAGTGACCCGCAACCTCCTGGACCTCAACAAGTCCCCCAAGTCCCACAACATCAACAACCACAACAACAAGCATTCCGGCCTCCCCAATCTCAAGGAGCCCCGAGGTTTCCCCATAATCAACAACCACCAGGGTTTGCACCGCCGGGACCTCCTCATGGGCCAATGCCAAATCAATTCCAACCCCCCAAGCGGTCATGGGAGGATATCATGTCTTCTTTTGTCCAAAGTCAAGCGACTCTCAATGACCAAACCACTCAAGCGTTGGGGGAGATCAACAAACAAATGGTCAAATTGAATAACACGGTGGGGTTGCTTCAACAAGAAAGGGGGAAACTTCCGACCCAAACCCAAGTAAATCCGCAAGGACAACATTTTGTGGGGAGCTCTTCGGTGCCTAGTCCCGAGCAAGCCAAGTCCATTACAACATTGCGGAGCGGCAAGGAAGTTGATAAGACCAATCATCCCAAGCCGATTAAGCCACGGGTTACGCCCATTGTAGTGCAAACTTCGGATGCTTCTATTGACTCACCAACCTCGGAGAAATCTCCCGTTGGTGAGCAACCGGCAAAAGCTCAAGAGGAAGAATCAAAGGCCCCCGTTTCCCAAATTCCGGCTCCCTTTCCCCATCGATTGAAAGTTCCGGCCCATGCCAATACGAACTCCGAGATTTATGAGTTGTTCAAGCAAGTGCGGATCAATATCCCGTTGGTGGATGCGGTCAAGCAAATCCCTACCTATGCCAAATTTCTCAAGGACTTATGCACTCAAAAGCGTAAGTTGAACGTTCACAAGAGGGTATTGTTGACGGAGCAAGTGAGTTCGATCATTCAAACCAACGTGGCTCCAAAGTATAAAGATCCGGGGTGTCCAACCATCTCCATCACTATCGGGGGTACAAAAATTGAGAAAGCTCTACTTGACTTGGGAGCTAGTGTGAACTTACTCCCGTACTCTGTGTATGAGCAACTTGGGTTGGGGGAAATGAGACCAACGGCGGTTACCCTTCAATTGGCCGATAGGAGTATTCGTGTTCAGAGGGGGATGGTGGAGGATGTGCTTGTGCAAGTGGATAATTTTATTTACCCCGTTGACTTCGTGGTCTTGGATACGTGTCCGGTGCCCCCATCTCAAGCATCAATATCGACTCCGGTTATTCTTGGGCGTCCATTCTTGGCCACTTCCGATGCCGTTATCCATTGCCGAAGCGGTTTGCTCAACCTTACTTTTGGCAACATGAAGATGGAAGTGAATGTATTTAATATCGGGAGCCAAATGGGCGACGACGAGTGTGTGCACGAGGTCAACCTTATTGATTCTTTGGTCCAAGAGCACGTCAATACTTTCTTATACAAGGATCCGTTGGAACTATGCCTTACCGCCGAAGAGGCGACATTTCTAGACTCACCGGAGGTGGAGTACTTGTATTCTGTGCTGGACGTGGAGGAGGTATGTGGAACGGAACTTTGGACTCCAAAATTTGACGAGTTACCGCCTTTATCAAGCAAGACTCTCCCTTCAAACGTGCAATTTCCGAAATTGGAGTTGAAAGTCTTGCCCGATACTCTCAAGTATGCTTTTCTTGGGCCCGATAAGACATTCCCCGTTGTGATTTCTTCTTCTTTGGATGTGCACCAAGAATCTCAACTCTTGGAATTATTGAAGCAGCATACAAAGGCTATTGGGTGGTCGATTGCCGATATCAAAGGGATTGATCCTTCGCTATGCACTCACCATATTTATCTCGAGGATGATATCAAGCCTTCCCGCCAACCCCAACGCCGCTTAAATCCGATTATGAAAGAAGTGGTCAAAGCTGAGGTCTTGAAGTTGTTGGATGTGGGAATCATCTATCCTATCGCCGATAGCAAATGGGTAAGCCCGATACAAGTTGTTCCTAAGAAATCCGGAATCACGGTGGTGGCAAATGCCGACAATGAACTTGTTCCAACTCGAGTCACTACCGGTTGGCGTGTTTGCATTGACTATCGGAAACTCAACTCATGCACTCGTAAGGATCATTTTCCCCTCCCGTTCATTGATCAAATCCTAGAGCGCGTTGCCGGTCATGCTTTCTATTGCTTCCTCGATGGTTATTCGGGATATAACCAAATTGCGGTTTCATTGGCCGATCAAGAGAAGACTACTTTCACTTGCCCCTACGGGACGTTTGCTTATCGGAGGATGCCATTTGGGTTATGCAATGCTCCGGGTACCTTCTCACGATGTGTTTTGGGGATATTTAGCGATATGGTGGAGCGCATTGTCGAGGTATTCATGGATGACTTCTCGGTCTTCGGGGACTCTTTTGGAGATTGCTTATCGAATATGGGGAAAGTATTGGAGAGATGCGAGGAAAAGAATCTAGTACTGAATTGGGAAAAATGCCATTTCATGGTTACTCATGGCATTGTCTTGGGGCATATCGTATCAAAGAAGGGGATCGAGGTGGACAAAGCGAAAATTGACTTGATAGCAAAGCTTCCAACGCCTAAGTGTGTGAAGGACATCCGTTCCTTTTTAGGCCATGCTGGATTTTACCGGCGGTTCATTAAGGACTTCAGCGCGATCTCGCGGCCTTTGTGTCACCTCCTCTCTAAGGATGCTCTTTTTGAATGGACCGAGACTTGCGAGGAAGCTTTTCAGAAATTAAAGTCTAGCCTTACTTCTCCTCCCATCGTGCGAACTCCGGATTGGGATCTTCCGTTTGAATTGATGTGTGACGCAAGTGATTATGCTGTGGGGGCCGTTCTCGGACAAAGGAAGGATAAGCATCCTTATGTCATCTCTTATGCGAGCAAGACTCTCAACGAAGCTCAAATGAATTATTCCACCACTGAAAAGGAGTTGCTTGCAGTCGTCTTCGCTTTGGACAAGTTCCGATCGTATTTGGTGGGGACTCCTATCACGGTTTTTACCGATCATGCGGCCCTCAAATATCTTTTTGCAAAGCAAGATGCAAAGGCTCGGCTAATCCGTTGGATTTTATTACTTCAAGAATTCAACATCACCATCAAGGATAAGAAAGGAGTTGAGAACGTGGTAGCCGATCATTTGTCCCGGCTTGAATTTGATGACCAAACGGCCAATCTCCCCATCGCCGACACATTTCCCGATGAGCAACTGCTGGCCATTTCTTCGAGCCCTTGGTATGCCGATATTGTCAATTACCTCGTTACGGGGCAACTACCGGGCCATTGGAGCGCACAGGATAGGAGGCGGTTTCACGTTGAGGTGAAAAGATTCGTCTTTGATGACCCTTATCTGTTTAAATTTTGTGAGGACCTTATCATCCGGCGGTGTGTTCCTGAAGAGGATCAACAAGGAATTTTAAAGTTTTGCCACTCCAAAGAGTGCGGGGGCCATTTCTCTCATACTAAGACCATTGCCAAGGTGCTCCAATGCGGTTTTTATTGGCCAACACTCCATAAGGATGCGTATGCTTTTTGCCGGACGTGTGAAGCTTGCCAGAAATTAGGCGCGGTGACTCGGAGGAACATGATGCCCCTCACCAATATCCTTATCGTTGAAGTGTTCGATTGCTGGGGGATCGATTTCATGGGGCCGTTCCCGTTGTCTGATGGTTTTCTCTACATCCTCCTAGCGGTGGATTACGTGTCAAAATGGGTGGAGGCCATCCCAACCAAGACAAGCGATCACAAGGTGGTGCTTGCATTTCTCAAGGAAAACATTTTGTCGAGATTCGGGACCCCGAAGGCCATCATTAGCGATCAAGGCTCTCACTTCTGTAATCGGCCGTTCCAAGCGCTCATGGCAAAGTATGGGATCACTCACAAGGTGTCCACCGCATACCATCCTCAGTCCAATGGCCAAGCCGAGCTTGCAAACCGGGAGGTAAAACACATTCTCGAAAAAACCGTTAATCCAAATCGCAAGGATTGGTCACAACGTTTGACCGATGCCTTGTGGGCGTATCGTACCGCGTACAAGACCGTTTTAGGCGCTTCGCCCTATCGGCTTGTATACGGTAAGGCATGCCATCTTCCCGTCGAGTTGGAGTATAAGGCCTATTGGGCCATAAAAGCTTTGAATTTTCGATTGCCCGCCGCCGGTGCACATCGTAAGCTCCAACTCAATGAATTGGAAGAGATACGGCGGGATGCATATGATAATACGGACATTTACAAATCAAAAGTGAAGGATTTCCATGATAAAAACATCCAACGGAAAAATTTTGAAGTGGGTCAAAAGGTTCTTCTTTACAATTCAAAACTTCACATTTTTCCGGGAAAATTGCGGTCTCGTTGGGTTGGGCCTTACATTGTTCAAACCATTTTCCCTCATGGGGCAATCGAAGTGGTGAACCCTTCTAATGGAAATGTTTTTAAGGTAAACGGCCAACGGCTTAAGCCGTTTTTGGATAAGTTTGAAAATGAGGAGAAAACGGAGGATTTGGTAGCTCCGGTGTATGTAGATGATCCTTTGGTCTAAATCGTTCTCAAAATGTTTCCACGGGGAGCTTTTGCGTACTTCTGGACTTAATTGTTTGGAAGGCCCGGCCTTTTCGGAGGTACCCATCATCGACTTGGGTTTATAGCTTCGCACGCCGCTATTCAAAAAAGTCGTGTACCCAGCTCCGGTTCGTAAGGGCAAATCTTTTGTGGTCCGGTATAGCCACCTGTGTTTCGCCTAGGGTGTTGTCTCTTTTGCTTGGCGACACCTTAAGCGAAACATGGGGAGAAAAGTAGTACCCGTTTAATCACGTGACGATTCGGTGGTTTATTATCTTGTACATAATATCTTTGTGCCGGGCTATCGCGAGCCGGCGGTTCTAATGTCTTTCCATGGTTGGTGCTTAAGCCTGATTGCAGGAATGTGCTTCGGAAGCCTTGCTAAAGACGGACGGCGATATGGACGTAAATCCTCCAACTTGGTTGAGGTATTGGGTGGTTGACATTCCACCCCGTCGGTACAATTTTTGTTTCTCTCTCCTTATTTTTTGTCTTTGTGCATCGAGGACGTTGCTCATTTCAAGTTGGGGGGAGAGTTATACTTTACGTTTTCGTTTGGTAGAAATTTTTAAATTTTTGTGCAAACTTCCCGTCTTGTAGTAGATTGGCTTGTTAAGTTACGTTGCATATGCTCGTTTGGCATTCGGAAGTGGCAAAAGACCGGTTTGTTTGGGCCAAATGTTGTTTTCGAAATAACCAACTCATTCTATTAGCAGGTTCAAGTATTGTGTGGATCAATTTGTGCTAAGTGCATTGGAGTCGGTTAAACATGTCAAGTGAAGGTTCAATTTTTGTTATATCCCATGTTTTTGAACTCCGTAACCGTAGTTTAGCAAATAAAATTCTCTTGTGCATGCTTGAGTATCTTTGTTTTCGTTCATGCATCTCTTTGGAGTCGTGGGCGTATTTGAAAAATGACACAAGGCTTTCTTTTGTGATTGAACCACCTTTTATCACCGTTGCACCATTTCGTATCCTAGTTCGAGTCCCCTCTCTTGTGGTTAGCCTAGGAAACCGGAGTTCGGAGGTTTGTTTGGAGTGGTGGTTCGGAGCGTATGTGATTTGGGGATGCGCGGAGGGGGTTGCAATTGATTCGGGGAAGTTAACCGAGGGTGGGCCATTGCATGCTGAGAAAACAGATTTTGAAATCCAGGAGCCACCGGGATCGATCCCCCAAATCCTAGGGATCGATCCCCCTGCCCAGCCGAGAAATCCAGTAGAGGCAGGGATCGATCCCCCAAATCCCAGGGATCGATCCCCCGACGGTTTTTTTTTGAAAAAATGCAGAAATTCGGCCCCACTATAAAAGCTTCTCTTCTTTTCTCTCTTCATTCCCACGAAATTTTCAGGCCTAACCCTTAACCTCCATAGCCTCTCCTCTCACTCTTTCCCTCATATCTCTCTCAAAACTCCACCAAAATCAAAAATTCCTCCACCAATCTTCAAGAAATCATCAAAGCTTCAAGATCCACCTATCCATTGCAAGGTTTTCTTCCCCAAATCAAGGTAACCCACTTTTCTTTCCCTCTCTAGTCCGAAAATCTCTCTCTCCCTCTCCTACCCACGTTTTTGTCCATCCCTCTCCCTACAAACCCACCAAAAGCACCCCCAAACCACTCAAATGGCAAGAATCTCACCCAAACTCAACCCCTCAACCCCCAATCCGAAAATTTCAGCCCTCCTTGCTTGGGTGCTCATGTTGTTGATGGGTGTTGGGATAATTTTTATGGTGGTTGTTGGAATGGCCGGTGGGAAGAAGAAGGTCACCGCGAAAAGGGCGCGGGGCGGTAGGTCTAACCGGGCTTCGGAAATCGAAGAAGAGGAGGAGGAAATTGATGTAGAAATGGAGGAGCCCGGGGGCTCTCAACCGGTCACTAGGAAGAATTGGAAGAGCGGCATGGCCGGGAGGGGATTCAAATGTGAGCGCCAAGTCGACATCAAAAGCTTGGGCACCGAGCTTCATGGCATCCCGCACATCGCCACTCGAGGTTTGGGTTTTTGGTTTAAGAATTTGAAAGGTTATAATAAGGCATGTGTTATTGAATTTTATCAGAATATGGTGTCGATAATGGATGGGCCTGTGAATGAAATGAGGATTGAATCAATGATCGACAATGTGCGGGTGGTTTTGACCCCCACGATTATTGCTAAGTACTTGGGATACACCCGACCCCCACTTTCGTCTGTGAACTACCCCCTTGACGGTGGGGAATACATCGACCCGGCTATTGTGAATAATGCTTTGTACTCCGATATTAGCTTTTATGATGGTCACCACAAGCCGGGCCATTTTAAGGAAGAATTTCGCTTTTTGAATAAGGTTATCCATGCGAATTTATTCCCGAGAGGCTCCGACCACCATCCGAGACAGAGGGGAGCGGAGTTATTGTTTATGTTCGCTAGTGGGGATTACGTGTTTGATGCTGCTTTGTGGATATTTTACCAAGTGTACAACTTCCAGGCTGAGTCCCAAAATTCGGCCCGTATGCCTTTCCCGTGCATGATAAGCAAGATTTGCAAGTCTCAAAAGGTGAGGGGACCGCGGTTTGCTCATCTTGAGCCACTTAAACCCGGGGCTCTCGATGCTTCATTCGTTACCAAGAGCAAGTCTCAATCCCATTACCCACCTAGTCCAAAAAGGAAAGGAAAAATGGCCGAAATGACCAAGACCCCCGGGCCCAAGGAAAAGCAAGACTCTTGGATAAAGAAGATGTTTTGCATGGTGGTACATCTAGTGAAGGAAAACCGTGAGTTAAAAAGGGAAAGGAAGTTGGATCGGAAAATGTTGTCAAGGCAATCCCACAAGGTGGATTGGTTGGTTGAAAGGCACCCGGCGGCGGCGGAGTACGTGGCCCCTCCGGAAGTGGAATCGGAGGATAGTGAGGAGGATGTTGATGAGAACGACAAGGAGCTTAATCCGGGATTTTTCCAAGGTGAGGGCACAGAGACAGTTTTTGGCCCTGGCGCGAGTGGAGGGGAAGATGATGTTTAGTGTTAGATGGTGGCGGTGGTAGTAGTGATGGTTTATTTTGTTTCCTTTCGTCGTTCTTAGTCGGTGTTGTGTCTTGTCTTCGAGTCTGTTTTCCTTTTTTATTTAGTCTTTTGCTTTTGTTGGTTTGTTGCAGGATGAGTAGGGTAGTGTAGGTTTTGGTTTCCGGTCATGGGATAGTGTGCCCCAAGCCAGTAAAGACCGGCAACCATTTTGTCTAACCTATTCCTTTGAAACCCGAAACTCATTAAAAGCTAGTTAAGTCCTTAGTAGATTTCGTGTATGCCTACGCTTTCCATGCTTTGCATTTTCAAAAACTTGGGATACTTAGTATGTTTTCCTTACGTTCCTTCTTCTTCATAGTACACTTTGTTTTTGGAGCTCTCGTTTCGTAGCAAGCGTTTTCGCTGATTGTCATGCATAACTTTTTGTTTCGGTTATTGCATGCAACCCTTGTGCTTGATCATGGGATATGTGTTGCACCGCTTTTGTTAATTCTCTAATTGAGCGTTGCCTTTGTGAGTTCTGGAACCGAGACTCGGTGTGTTTGACTTACTCACATGTGTCTTTAATAAAGTTTGTGAACTACGGTACTTGGCTGGCTAATGGAGTGAGTTGTGCCCCTTCGTGGGAGAAAATTTTTAGACTTTTGTCGCTTCGATTAGTGTCAAGCATATGTTGCATACCTTTTTATAGCCGGGAAGTTTGTTGTTACCTTGTCTCTCCTTTTTGTCGTTTACTCGGGACGAGCAACGTTCTCGTTGGGGGGTGTGATAAGCCCTTAATAGTGTAAATAATAGGGCTTATCTATCCCGTTCCACGGCACTTGCATACGGTTTATACTTGTTTCTACTTGATTTTGCGCGCAAGTTGTGTTTTTGTTAGAAAGTAGGTAATCGGAGCAAAAAGGGCGTTTCCAAGGCTCCCAAGGATCCCCGGAGGAGCTCGGAGGTGTTTTCATGTTGAGAGAAGTCCCGAGCGTTCTTTCCTAACCTCGAGCGAAGTGCCCAAGCCATCGGAGGAGGCCAAGGAGGCTCAAAGCAACCACGAGGCAAGCTGCCCAGTCCAGAAGCACCAGGGATCGATCCCCCAAATTCCAGGGATCGATCCCCCAACCAGCTTTGAATCCAGGGGCACCAGGGATCGATCCCCCAAATCCCAGGGATCGATCCCCCTTCAGTCCGGGCAAATCCAGTAAAGGCAGGGATCGATCCCCCTCTGACCAGGGATCGATCCCTCACTCCTGCGCGAGCATTTCGGTGGCATTTTTGTAATTATTTTGTTTTGGGGTATATATACCACCCTTAGCCCGAAATGTAGGGCACTTCCACTTTTACACTTTCTCTCTCTACCTCCATTAAAGCTTAGCTCCCACCTCTCTCCTCATTGAAGTTTAAGGAGGGTTTTTGGGTACGTTCCGGGTTGATTCAAAGCTTTTCGCCTTCATTAATGTTGTAAGGAATCTCGTCCTCTTCAAGGATCTTGTGTTTATTTCAAGTTTAGTCAATGTTTAGCATTTTGCTTACCTTTACCCTTGCTCATTTCATGTCTTCTTTTAATATGAGTGAGTAGTGTAGTAAGGTTGGGTTGTGGGATGATTAACATCCCGTGACCGAGGGTGTGGCTCGTTCTTCTCTTGTAAATCCCGTTTTTCTAGCTTAAGCATGGGTCATGGGCGTTTTTATGTATCGAAACTTAGAGGTGTTAATCTTCTTGATCAAATGTAGGCACGGGTTAGACTACGTGCCACATTTGATGCTTGAAGCTATGTCCCTCTTTGGGTTTGTCTAAATGAACCAAAAAGGACCCGGGCCATGTTTAACACTTTTGTTAAAAGAGAAGAATCGAGCTTACCTTTGTGTTATGGGTGTTGATTATCCCTCGACTTAGCCTTTAGTTTAAATCTCCAGTTAAAAAGCCGTAGTTAGGTTAAGTAGCCATCTTTCCAAATCACTCAGTTGGCCGTCTCAACGCCGAATTTGGTTGGCGGCCCTAACGCCGAAACTCTCGTCGCTCGCTAATCTCCAAAGCAAAGTTACGGACGCGCTCCCTGTGGAATCGATCCCGGACTTCCGGGTTATATTATGCTTTCAACCGACCTAGCCCTACGCTTGGGGTAATCTTATTCTAACGCACATTAAGGTCGCAAGCAATAGGCGAACCCTAGTTGTGATGCAGGCATGATAAGCTTTCCCCTTGTTGTAGTTATTGGGGGTGCACACTCGGTATATAACTTAGGTGTACCTGCGACAGCAAAGGGAAGTGAACTCATGGGAATGAGCATGGCTAGCGGTTGAGGGAGGAAAGATCTCGCGGTGAGATCTTAGATCACACGTCAGGTTAATGAATAGTAATAAACTGATTGATATGAAATACCTCTGTTATATTTCTTCGTACCATGTTTATCCTGCTTGATTGCTAGCTGTAAAGTAAGAGGGGTGGTTGGGTTGGATTATTCTATTGGGTGATTTATCACTCACGGATACGTCTGTATCCTGGTAAATCGATTGCTTCGGCGATCAATTTGCCAGAGGGCGCAGGATTCGATGGAGGGGATTCAACGATGGTGCAGTTCGACACGAGAAGAATATCAAGAATGGAGATCGAGTGTAGAGACCCGAATAATTTTAATGCTTGAAATATCGATTAAAAGTTTAATTGAGAAAATATGGTCTTATTTGTGAATATTTGAATTGGGGGCTTAAGTGAGAGAACGGAAGGTTAAGGGGTAAATGTGTGATTTGAAGTTTTAGAGGTATAAATAGGAGTGATTGGAGTGTAGGGAATCATTTTCCCAAAACCAAAACTCTCGGCTCCTCTCTCTCCCTCCACCGATTCTCTCTCTCTCCTCTCCTCTCTCACAAAAACTCACCAAAACACCTCCAAGCTCTCAAGAACCCACCATCATTTCACCTCCTCTACGCAACCCTGGGCTCGTATCGCTTTGGGTGAGGTTCGAGAAAGAGATCGCGGCAAATTTTGAAAGTTGGGAGCTCGAGCTCGTTCGAAGTGTTGGGTTCCGTTCCTTGGACCGAGGTAGGGATTTCTTTGCTACATTTATGTGTTGGTAGCTTGATAATGTGTGAAATCCGTGCTTGGTGATGTTGTTGTTGTTGTTGAGCTTGAAATTCTGATATCTGCAGAAAAATCTGCTCGAAACCTCTCCGTATCGATACGGGATTCTTGCCGTATCGATACCCGATTAACACAGAGTGGGCTTTGCTGATAAGCATCCTGTATCGATACAGCCATTTTGGCCGTATCGATACCAGTTCCTTATGGGCAGTTTTGCCTTCGTTGCTTCTACTTCGATTGCTTTGAACCCCGGACACTTCTAACACCCTTGTAACACCTCATACAGTATCACAAGCTATTCAATTGACTTCCAATTGACTTCCAATGATTGATTGGTGTATCTTTGTTCAATTGACCTCTTGTTAGTAGGATTTTCTATGAGTTCATTTGAGTAAGCCTTGTTGAAATGAGACTTATCGATCGATTGGTTATTTTCCAAGTAATTGTAGTATCACAGTGGTATCGTTGACATAATGTGAGATGTCGCATGCATGAGAGTGATTATGAAAGAGTCTTAGTTCACATGTTGGTTAAATAGGAAGTTGTTGAGTCGGGATTGGTGTAGGGAGTCTCGTAACGCTAGGGGTGGAAATACGGAGACTCTAGTGGACCTCGTAACGCAAGGGGTGGTACCACGATGGTCCGAAGTGTTGGGATTCGCCGTAACGCAACCTCGTAACGCAAGGGGTGGTAACACGGTGACTCACGGGATGTAGTACTGTAACGCGAGGGGTGGAAATACAGTTAGTGGAGGATGATGTTGTCGAGTCTTGTCGGGATGATTAGAGTGAGTGTATTGATCATTATCATGCTCGATTGGACAATGTCTTCTCATTCGTTTCCTTTTGCACTTAGCATGTTACTTGCACATAAGTTTAGTAAAGATTTTCCTACTGGGCTCGCGTAGCTCAACCTATTCTTTCTTTTCATAGTGTAAACATACTCCCGTACTCTGTGTATGAGCAACTTGGGTTGGGGGAAATGAGACCAACGGCGGTTACCCTTCAATTGGCCGATAGGAGTATTCGTGTTCAGAGGGGGATGGTGGAGGATGTGCTTGTGCAAGTGGATAATTTTATTTACCCCGTTGACTTCGTGGTCTTGGATACGTGTCCGGTGCCCCCATCTCAAGCATCAATATCGACTCCGGTTATTCTTGGGCGTCCATAGTGTTTACTCTTTTGAAACTGGGACTTATTTGTAAAGTTTAACAGGTGGGACATTATTTTGGGAATACGATGGCAAGCATGGTTCTTTATTTCAATAAGTTATTTATTTCTATGTTAAAAATCCAGGTCGTGACAAATTGGTATCAGAGCGTCTAGGTTTAGAATACCTAGAGACCGTGGGGAGACTTCTAGTCTCATGGGTTTAAAATGTCACGCAAAAATTTTCATAACTCGCATGTGCTTGTGTGCATTGATATTGCTTGACTTACGTGGCATAGCTTTTCAATACTGCAGAGTGGTGTAGCGTTGTTTTGACCCGTGTTGGGATAGTTGGAGGTTTTGACCTCACTAAATGATGTTGTTGTTGATAAACTCTCTCTCTTTCTTATAATTGTAGTAAGATGCCTCCGAGAGCGCGTGTGCGACGAGGTGGGGTTGGTAACCGGGGTGGCCGTGGTCGTGGCCGTGGGGTACCTCCCGAGGACGAGGTTAGTCAGCATGGGGAAAATCCGGGGGCTGGGGCCGGTCGAGGTGCAGGTGTGCCTCCGAATCAAACTCAGTTTGCTAGGGATCTTGTCGCGGCACTCACAGCTGCAAACCTGTTGAACCAAGCTCCAAGGGAGAATGCCGAGGATAGAGCTATGATAGCAATGCGGGAATTTAGCCGTAGGAATCCTCCAACCTTTGATGGAACCATTAGTGAACCTTTGGTAGCTGACCATTGGTTAACCCAAATTCGGAAGATCTTTAGGGCTCTTAACATCATCGAAGACGGTATTAGAGTGGGAATTGTGGCCGTTCAACTGGTTGGGGAAGCCGGCGAGTGGTGGGAGTGTCGGTCTTGGAATCGAGGAAAGACGCAAGGAGAGCGGCGAGGACCGCGGCTCAAGTAGATGAACCAGACGTTGAGAACTTGACTTGGGCGGAGCTTATCGGAGGATGCTCATTTGAGGTTATGCAATATTTTCCGGAACCTTCTCACGATGTCGGGATCAATTTGAGCGATATGGAATTGTCGAGGATGGATGACTTCTCGAGCAAGGGGACTCATGACTGCTTATCGAATATGGCGGTAAAATTTCAATCTTTGTCCCGTTTTGCGCCGAGAGATGGTGGCAATTGAGGAGAGAAAGTGTATTGGGAAAAAGCCATTTGATGGTTACTCATGGCATTGTTTGAGTGACGCATATCGTATCAAAGAAGTATCGAGTTGTGGCGCAACGAAAATTGACTTGATAGAAAGTTCTCAACGCCTAAGTTGTGGAGACATGTGCTTTTTAGGCCAGTATTGAGACACCGAGAGAGGCGCCAAAGAATCCTAAGACATGGGAACCGAGACAATCAGTGGGAGGTGTGAGTTCATCGTCGGGAAGTTTTGGTACTCAAGGGAGGAAGAGACAACGGGATCAAATGTCTATTTCTCAAGGTCCGTCAAACTTTAGACCCCCGCCTTCTTCTTCATTTGGAACGAGAGGAGTTTCCACTAGGTCTTCGATCTCTTGCCATGAATGTGGTCAAGTGGGGCACATCCGTGCTCAGTGTCCGCGGCTCTTGGGGACTTGTTTCACTTGCGGGAAGTCTGGTCACTTCGCTAGGAATTGTCCACGCGGGGAGTTGCTTGCAGTCGTCTTCGCTTTGGACAAGTTCCGATCGTATTTGGTGGGGACTCCTATCACGGTTTTTACCGATCATGCGGCCCTCAAATATCTTTTTGCAAAGCAAGATGCAAAGGCTCGGCTAATCCGTTGGATTTTATTACTTCAAGAATTCAACCTCACTATCAAAGACAAGAAATGAGTTGAGAATGTGGTAGCCGATCACTTGTCCCGGCTTGAATTTGAAGACCGAACGGCCAATTTCCCAATAGCCGACACATTTCCCGATGAGCAACTGTTTGCTATTTCTTCAAGCCCTTGGTAGGCGGTTTCACGTTGAGGTGAAAAGATTCGTCTTTGATGACCCTTATCTGTTTAAATTTTGTGAGGACCTTATCATCCGGCGGTGTGTTCCTGAAGAGGATCAACAAGGAATTTTAAAGTTTTGCCACTCCAAAGAGTGCGGGGGCCATTTCTCTCATACTAAGACCATTGCCAAGGTGCTCCAATGCGGTTTTTATTGGCCAACACTCCATAAGGATGCGTATGCTTTTTGCCGGACGTGTGAAGCTTGCCAGAAATTAGGCGCGGTGACTCGGAGGAACATGATGCCCCTCACCAATATCCTTATCGTTGAAGTGTTCGATTGCTGGGGGATCGATTTCATGGGGCCGTTCCCGTTGTCTGATGGTTTTCTCTACATCCTCCTAGCGGTGGATTACGTGTCAAAATCCGTATTTGTCCGTCTGGGGGTGCTTGTTTTGAGTTCTTCGGGGAGCGTCGGGAACCGATGGAACCGTATTTGTGTGGGTCTCGGGAACCGGAATCGATGTACGCCATGCTAGCGAGCTTGACCTTAGATGAGGACGTGTCCGCACGTGGGGAGTTGCCCCTAGTTGTCTGTGACCCTAGTTGTTTGTGACTTTCCGGATGTGTTTCCGACTGAGTTACCTGGTTTACCACCCGAGCGAGAAGTTGAATTTTCCATTGACTTACTTCCCGGTACCGCTCCTATTTCCGTACCTCCTTACCGTTTCGCGCCCGCCGAGTTGAGAGAATTGAAGATTCAATTGCAAGAATTGGAGAACTTGGGGATTACCCGCCGCCGGCGCGCATCGCAAGCTCCAACTCAATGAATTGGAAGAGATACGGCGGGATGCATATGATAATATGGACATTTACAAATCAAAAGTGAAGGATTTCTCATTGGGTTGGTCCTTACATTGTTCAAACCGTTTTCCCTCATGGGGCAATCGAAGTGGTGAACCCTTCTAATGGAAATGTTTTTAAGGTAAACGGCCAACGGCTTAAGCCGTTTTTGGATAAGTTTGAAAATGAGGAGAAAACGGAGGATTTGGTAGCTCCGGTGTATGGCCATTATGAGTTCATTGTTATGCCTTTTGGATCTAAACTAATGCACCGGGAGCTTTCATGGACTTTTGTTTGAACCGGTATCTTTCGTGCTTATCTCGATCGTTTTGTAGTAGTCTTCGTGGACGATATCCTTATTATCTACTCGCCTACCGAGGAGGAACATCAATCTCACCTTTCTATCGTTTTTTGCTTGGCGACACCTTAAGCGAAACATGGGGAGAAAAGTAGTACCAGTGTTTAATCACGTGACGATTCGGTGGTTTATTATCTTGTTAAGTTCTTGGGTCACGTTGTATCGAAAGATGGGGTATCCGTTGGTATCCGTTGATTCGGGGAAGGTAGAGTCCGTGATGAATTGGTAACGACGACCGAAGAATGTATTTGAGATTCGTAGCTTTTTGGGGTATTGGCCGGGTACATATCGCCGGTTTCTCCCTATTTTTCGTCCTTGTGCATCGAGGACGTTGCTCATTTCAAGTTGGGGGGAGAGTTATACTTTACGTTTTCGTTTGGTAGAAATTTTTAAATTTTTGTGCAAACTTCCCGTCTTGTAGTAGATTGGCTTGTTAAGTTACGTTGCATATGCTCGTTTGGCATTCGGAAGTGGCAAAAGACCGGTTTGTTTGGGCCAAATGTTGTTTTCGAAATAACCAACTCATTCTATTAGCAGGTTCAAGTATTGTGTGGATCAATTTGTGCTAAGTGCATTGGAGTCGGTTAAACATGTCAAGTGAAGGTTCAATTTTTGTTATATCCCATGTTTTTGAACTCCGTAACCGTAGTTTAGCAAATAAAATTCTCTTGTGCATGCTTGAGTATCTTTGTTTTCGTTCATGCATCTCTTTGGAGTCGTGGGCGTATTTGAAAAATGACACAAGGCTTTCTTTTGTGATTGAACCACCTTTTATCACCGTTGCACCATTTCGTATCCTAGTTCGAGTCCCCTCTCTTGTGGTTAGCCTAGGAAACCGGAGTTCGGAGGTTTGTTTGGAGTGGTGGTTCGGAGCGTATGTGATTTGGGGATGCGCGGAGGGGGTTGCAATTGATTCGGGGAAGTTAACCGAGGGTGGGCCATTGCATGCTGAGAAAACAGATTTTGAAATCCAGGAGCCACCGGGATCGATCCCCCAAATCCTAGGGATCGATCCCCCTGCCCAGCCGAGAAATCCAGTAGAGGCAGGGATCGATCCCCCAAATCCCAGGGATCGATCCCCCGACGGTTTTTTTTTGAAAAAATGCAGAAATTCGGCCCCACTATAAAAGCTTCTCTTCTTTTCTCTCTTCATTCCCACGAAATTTTCAGGCCTAACCCTTAACCTCCATAGCCTCTCCTCTCACTCTTTCCCTCATATCTCTCTCAAAACTCCACCAAAATCAAAAATTCCTCCACCAATCTTCAAGAAATCATCAAAGCTTCAAGATCCACCTATCCATTGCAAGGTTTTCTTCCCCAAATCAAGGTAACCCACTTTTCTTTCCCTCTCTAGTCCGAAAATCTCTCTCTCCCTCTCCTACCCACGTTTTTGTCCATCCCTCTCCCTACAAACCCACCAAAAGCACCCCCAAACCACTCAAATGGCAAGAATCTCACCCAAACTGAGGAAATTGATGTGGAAATGGAAGAGCCCGAGGGCTCTCAACCGGTCACGCGAAAGAATTGGAAGAGTGGCATGGCCGGGAGGGGATTCAAGTGCGAGCGCCAAGTCGACATCAAAAGCTTGGGCACCGAGCTTCATGGCATCCCGCACATCGCCACTAGAGGTTTGAGTTTTTGGTTTAAGCAATTAAAGGGTTATAATAAGGCGTGTGTGGTTAAATTTTATCAAAATATGGTGTCGATAATGGATGGTCCTGTGAATGAAATGCGGATTGAGTCAATGATTGACAATGTGCGGGTGGTTTTGACCCCCACGATTATTGCTAAGTACTTGGGATACACCCGACCCCCACTTTCGACTGTGAACTACCCCCTTGACGGATGGGCAATCCGAGAGGACGATTCAAATTCTAGAAGATATGCTTCGGGCTTGTGTTTTGGACTTTCGGGGTAGTTGGGTCACCACAAGCCGGGCCATTTTAAGGAAGAATTTCGCTTTTTGATTAAGGTTGTCCATGCGAATTTATTCCCGAGAGGCTCCGAGCACCATCCGAGACAGAGGGGAGCGGAGTTATTGTTCATGTTCGCTAGTGGGGATTACGTGTTTGATGCTGCTTTGTGGATATTTTACCAAGTATACAATTTCCAGGCTGAGTCCCAAAATTCGGCCCGTATGTCTTTCCCGTGCATGATAAGCAAGATTTGCAAATCTCAAAAGGTGAGGGGACCACGGTTTGCTCATCTTGAGCCACTTAAACCCGGGGCTCTCGACGCTTCATTTGTTACCAAGAGCAAGTCTCAATCCCACGACCCACCTAGTCCAAAAAGGAAAGGAAAAATGGCCGAGATCCCCGGGCCCAAGGAAAAGCAAGACTCTTGGATAAAGAAGATGTTTTGCATGGTGGTACATTTGGTGAAGGAAAACCGGGAGTTAAAAAGGGAAAGGAAGTTGGATCGAAAGATGCTGCAAACTATCGCCACGTTTCATCGGACCATTTGATATTATCGAGAGGATCGGAGAAGTCGCGTATCGATTGGCGTTACCGCCGAGGTTATCGGGTGTCCACGATGTGTTTCACGTATCTATGTTACGGAAGTATGAGCCGGATCCGTCACACGTTCTAGAATGGTCCGAACTTGAGTTAGAAGCCGATGCATCGTATGAGGAAGAGCCGATACGCATTCTAGATTCACGCGAGCAAGTTTTGAGGGGTAAAACCATTCCGTTAGTGCGAGTCTTATGGAGTCATGGTTTGTTGCAGGATGAGTAGGGTAGTGTAGGTTTTGGTTTCCGGTCATGGGATAGTGTGCCCCAAGCCAGTAAAGACCGGCAACCATTTTGTCTAACCTATTCCTTTGAAACCCGTAACTCATTAAAAGCTAGTTAAGTCCTTAGTAGATTTCGTGTATGCCTACGCTTTCCATGCTTTGCATTTTCAAAAACTTGGGATACTTAGTATGTTTTCCTTACGTTCCTTCTTCTTCATAGTACACTTTGTTTTTGGAGCTCTCGTTTCGTAGCAAGCGTTTTCGCTGATTGTCATGCATAACTTTTTGTTTCGGTTATTGCATGCAACCCTTGTGCTTGATCATGGGATATGTGTTGCACCGCTTTTGTTAATTCTCTAATTGAGCGTTGCCTTTGTGAGTTCTGGAACCGAGACTCGGTGTGTTTGACTTACTCACATGTGTCTTTAATAAAGTTTGTGAACTACGGTACTTGGCTGGCTAATGGAGTGAGTTGTGCCCCTTCGTGGGAGAAAATTTTTAGACTTTTGTCGCTTCGATTAGTGTCAAGCATATGTTGCATACCTTTTTATAGCCGGGAAGTTTGTTGTTACCTTGTCTCTCCTTTTTGTCGTTTACTCGGGACGAGCAACGTTCTAGTTGGGGGGTGTGATAAGCCCTTAATAGTGTAAATAATAGGGCTTATCTATCCCGTTCCACGGCACTTGCATGCGGTTTATACTTGTTTCTACTTGATTTTGCGCGCAAGTTGTGTTTTTGTTAGAAAGTAGGTAATCGGAGCAAAAAGGGCGTTTCCAAGGCTCCCAAGGATCCCCGGAGGAGCTCGGAGGTGTTTTCATGTTGAGAGAAGTCCCGAGGGATTTCTTTGCTACATTTATGTGTTGGTAGCTTGATAATGTGTGAAATCCGTGCTTGGTGATGTTGTTGTTGTTGTTGAGGCTGCTGCGACTGAGCTATGCTCGAAACCTCTCCGTATCGATACGGGATTCTTGCCGATCGATCCCCCGATTAACCACTTTGAAACAGAATGGACTTTGCTGATAAGCATCCTGTATCGATCTGACCATTTTGGCCGTAAAGGCGAGGATCGATACTCGACTGTGGATCGATCCTCACTCTGCGCGCATTTTGCATTTTTGCTTCTACTTCGATTGTTTTGGGGTATATATACCTACTTCGATTGCTTTGAACCCCGGACACTTCTAACACCCTTGTAACACCTCATACAGTATCACAAGCTATTCAATTGACTTCCAATGATTGATTGGTGTATCTTTGTTCAATTGACCTCTTGTTAGTAGGATTTTCTATGAGTTCATTTGAGTAAGCCTTGTTGAAATGAGACTTCTCGATCGATTGGTTATTTTCCAAGTAATTGTAGTATCACAGTGGTATCGTTGACATAATGTGAGATGTCGCATGCATGAGAGTGATTATGAAAGAGTCTTAGTTCACATGTTGGTTAAATAGGAAGTTGTTGAGTCGGGATTGGTGTAGGGAGTCTCGTAACGCTAGGGGTGGAAATACGGAGACTCTAGTGGACCTCGTAACGCAAGGGGTGGTACCACGATGGTCCGAAGTGTTGGGATTCGCCGTAACTCATGAACCAAAAAGGACCCGGGCCATGTTTAACACTTTTGTTAAAAGAGAAGAATCGAGCTTACCTTTGTGTTATGGGTGTTGATTATCCCTCGACTTAGCCTTGATGTTGTCGAGTCTTGTCGGGATGATTAGAGTGAGTGTATTGATCATTATCATGCTCGATTGGACAATGTCTTCTCATTCGTTTCCTTTTGCACTTAGCATGTTACTTGCACATAAGCTTAGTAAAGATTTTCTGGACGCGCTTCCTGTGGAATCGATCGCGGACTTCAGGTTTTTATTAGGCTTTCAACCGACATAGCGATTCTCTTGGTGTAATCTTATTCTAACGCACATTAAGGTCGCAAGCAATAGGCGAACCCTAGTTGTGATGCAGGCATGATAAGCTTTCCCCTTGTTGTAGTTATTGGGGGTGCACACTCGGTATATAACTTAGGTGTACCTGCGACAGCAAAGGGAAGTGAACTCATGGGAATGAGCATGGCTAGCGGTTGAGGGAGGAAAGATCTCGCAGTGATATCTTAGATCACACGTCAAGGTTGTAACTTAATGATTTGTCTTTACGAGCAAATGTAATATATTTTGGGCCGGAGTGCCATAGTGTTTACTCTTTTGAAACTGGGACTTATTTGTAAAGTTTAACAGGTGGGACATTATTTTGGGAATACGATGGCAAGCATGGTTCTTTATTTCAATAAGTTATTTATTTCTATGTTAAAAATCCAGGTCGTGACATCGAGTATGCTTGGAATTCGTATCAAGCCTAGAGTCAGCTCTGAAGTAAATGTATTGTGGATCAGTAATTTATCTTGAGATTGTAATAGCTAAACCTTTATTTTGAAAAATTATGTTTATTTAGAAAATTTTCTTAAGAAATTATTTTATTTTGCTTCCGAAAAGTCGGGGCGTTACAGCGATGCCTTGAACTGTTTAGCGTTTTGTGTAAACCAAGACAACAATTCACACAGAATCTTTCCGAACACAGTTGGTTCGTACGGTTGTGCCCATTTTGGCCCTGGAACACCGAATGGTTTCAGAGAGTGCTTTAGAAATTTTAGCCTTAGACATTCTCAAAGAAGCGGCCCCTTCACACTCACATAAGTGATCTCTTATTAAGAGTATCCTGTTATACCCCACTTGGATTTACCAAGGTATAAGAATCATTAAAAGTAAAACTTAACCTAAAACGCTGTAGGCATCACTGTTTCACCATAGGAATGAGTTGGAGAGATTTCTCATGAGTGATACTCCTAAGTTTCATACAATTCGGTTGTCCTGTTGAACCTAGATCTTGAGATCTCCAGTCAGCTAGGTTGGGTTGCCGTTATAGAGACTTTTAAATAATAGGCTTTAATCTCATTCCCCTCGATGATCATTTGTTCTCTAGTCAAAACTCCAAACTCAACGGATCCGTGATATTTTTTTTTTTGACGTTTCATTCTCAAGTGAGAACAAATGTTTAACGGTAAGTTGTCTACAACAAAAATATAGAGACATACCATATTTTATGATCCTCTATGCCTTTCAACTACCAATGGCCATCACTTTACAACTCTGGCACCGAATTGGACCTCGTTGGAACCTCTTAGAAATGGTGTAGCGACTCTGCTACTAGCTTTCCGTTTAATGCAGTGAGTTGATCAAACTCCATTGTAGACCTTGCTATACATGTGCGAGGATTTCGAACTCACTGTTGCACTCCAATTGTAAAAGTAAATCCACCTTTGGATTCTAAATTTTTAAATTGAATATTCAGATCATAACATTATTGAGTTAAGAATATAATTGGACATCTCCAATAGTGCAACAAATAATTTAACTTTGTGGAAATTATAAATATTGCTTCCCCCACAATTCTGAAATTAATTCAGAATTCAGCAAAATAATTTTCGTAGTTTATCATGACATGAAACATGTCTAAACTTTCTCTTCATTTCTCGAGTTTCAAAACACATTAACAAGAAACAACCCCCAAATTGGGTTACTCATCCAATATTGAGTAACTCTTTACTCATATTCAGAATGTATTCATCCATATTCACTGCATACTCTCTATAGCATACAAATTGATTCTACGTTATGTAAAAAGTATCCTGTGGGGTGTAGTTGTTTGATAACCATCAAACACTTAAGATTGTGGAAACTTTAGGTCATGTTTGGTAGCCATTCTATTTTCTGTTTTCTGTTTTCATTTTCAGAATTTTCAAAAGTTAACTTTGAAAGTTTGTTTGGTGCACTACTTCCACTTTCAAATTCTGGAAATCACTTTCATTATTTTCATAATTTGAGAAAGTAACAAAACTCAACTTTCACTATTTTCAGAAACAAAAAACAGGCTACTCCGCTACAATTCCTTGGAGGTCTTTTTTCATTTCCTCTTCCTCTCTCTCTCAAACCCAGGCCATTGAAGATACTCTCTCTCTCGCTCTCTCCCTCCCTCCCTCTTATAGTCAATAAAAGATACTTATCGAATGAGAAAAACCTTATAGTCAATAAAGGACCGACTTTGGAATTAGAAAATTTCACATGTATTTCACCTATATATATATATACTCTCTTAACTTAGAGATGAGAGGAGGCCGGAAGGGATACATTGGGCTTATGAAGCCATCATTTTATGAAAGTTGATACTATAACTTCGGCCTAGGAAAGAAGAACCCAATCACCTGGACTCAGTGCCGGCTCAAAGATATTTGGGCCCGAAGCGAAAGTTGCGCGCAATAGGGGAGCCATTTATCTCCTCATCTTTGAACAAAATTTTGAGAAATGTTGAGGAAAACTAAGGGGTGGAGATTCAAACCCAGTTTTTAAAGCATTCAAAGAGCCTAAGCTGCCACATGACCAAAAAAATGTTACTCAAAGCAAGGCAATTGAAACTTCTTATTATTTAAAACTAAAAAACTATATTTTTTGGAGCCCTCTTAGGGCTAAAAAATCGGGGGCCAAAAGCAACGACTTCTTCGGCTTCCTCTCTAAGCTGGATATGCCTGGTCTATCCACCCGGCCCTTTCTTTCAGAATATCAAGTATGGAATTTGTTTCTAACATGATTGCAAAGGCTTGGATGATTCTCTCTCTCTCTCTCTCTCTCTCTCTCTCTCTCTCTCTCCCCTGTATAGTTTGAGAACTAGTGGAGAAATTGCAAGAAAGACCATTTTAGAAAAAGTAAAAACTAGTTTCAGAAATTGATTTTAAAAAAAAAAAAACAGGTTAACACAAACATGTTTTCTGTTTTCACTTTTTTTTTAGGAAAAGTAAAAACTGATTTCAGCAAATAGAAAACAGGAAACAGAAAAGTGGTAGTGTTACCAAACATAGCCTTAATATTCCAAATCTTTCCATGCCAAAGCAATAGAGACCCAATCCATTAGGTCTCTTGAAATTGAATTTCAAAAAATCCAAAACATGAATTTACACATCAGGCGTCTCCAATAGATTTGGCCCAAGTGACTTCTCATAAAGTCAAAAAATATGTGAAGTATTCACCAATAGTCGCGTGACTTATTCACCGAGGGTCACGTCTTTTGGTGTAAATGCAACGGTCACATCTCTTAGTTCGAATATAAGAGTCACATCTTTTGACGTAAACTCAAAAGGTCACACCTTCTGGTTTAACCCCCATTTATTTATTCAACAAAAGGTGCCAAAGCACCATTTCAAAATAAACCAGGTGATGTAAGGCACACGTACGTAAAACAAGAACCATCCATGAACACATGCATTCACTGTAAATGCCACGAAATGATTTTTATAAAGCGAGTGACACAAAGCATCAATCACACCATCCCAAAAGTATTGTTGAATGTAATTAATATTCATCTCAACAAATAGGAAATGGGTTCTCGGCAATCCGAGCGCAATTCAGTTTAATCACCCATGATTTAGTAAAGTATATACTCATTTCATTGCAGAGATAGTCAATCATATATCACCAATATAACTGGGGATCAACATAACGGTCGCAAACAATCATTACTGTATCTATTGTTCCAATCCACAAATGAATATCAAATAATTCGAATACAAGGCTATGCACTTGTTTGTGAACTTGACGCAGCGGAATTAACAAAGAGATTAGTTGCATACTAATCAAAACGAGAATGAACTCGAATCCACGAGTAAATCTTGCGCACAAGGAAAAGTAGAGAGAAACTCTGAATATTATTGATGAAAAGTTTTAAAAGTTGAATAACTTACACCCCTATTTATACTAATAGGAGTCCTAACAATAAGGTAATTACTTAGAATGGAGACAAGCAAAACAATACTTGGAAACCAAGACTAACAAAATTAAAAGACTAATAGGAATATGCCTAAACAAGTGGCATTAAAAGGGGAAATCCTAAAACGAATAATTCCTAGAATAAAGTTTCCAGAAAATTGAAATCTCCTAAATTCTTGTCCTACATTAGTCTCCTTTTCTTCAAAAGAACTCGACCTCGAGTTCTCATTGGGAATCTGCCATCTTCCATGCCAAAGAAACAGATACTTAGAATACTTCAACTCCTTTCTTAACTTGAAGTAAAACTTCAAGAAAAAGTGTATTTGCAAAGATTGTTTCTCAGCATGCTTTAACTTGTTGACAAAATTCACTAGATGAATGTTGGGAACTCAATCAAATTGTTGCACTCCAAGAAAATCGACAACTAGAACCTTATGCTGAAGTTGCTGGTTCTCTAGACTTTGATTTATTATAGAGTTTGTTGGCACCCCTTTGTCAGAAAATCGGATTTCAGCAACAACCATATAGATCGGCCTACGCCTGATAACCAATTTTGTTTATGAACTTGAATACATGAAACTGCACAAAAGATACACAAATGCATTTTCGTCTCTACGAAAGATATGTCACAAGACTAATTAACAAAGAAACTAAAACCTTTTAAAATCCCAGTAACTAACCGATGTCTAAACTTACTTGAAATAAACTTCATTCAAATCTCTTAAGGGGAACTTTAAACATTCATACGGTTGTTCGGACAAATAAGCCACTTGGCTTATTTGTGGCTTATTTTTTGTCCTTATTCAAAAAAAATTCGTACCACTTGGCTTATTCTCATTTTTTGGGGATTATTGCATCCTCATGACGAGAGGAATCTAAAAAGTAAAAAAATTTGATCAAAATCCAATTTTGACTTTTTGGCGGGAAAGCCAATAAGCCACTTTTGTGAGACTCAATTTTGGCGGGAAAGCCAAAGGCTTTTATAGCCGAACAACCCCGGGAAAAAATTACCAGAAGAATGCATAATTCCCCAAAGGGAAAAAATTGCCAGTCTCCAATTTTCCAAGCATAATGGATACACATATATACTCCGTACTAGCTAGGCACAAAAAGTACCAAAACTTTGGGTTCTAACAAGACAAACCGATCACGGCTATTCATATGAGTTTTTTTCATTGTGCCCCTTCAAAAAACTTATTCCTGGTCGTGCCAAAGAATAAAGTGGCCAACCGACATATGCATCACAATCGGCAAAAATCAAACAAGAACAAGACTCAGGGCAAAATGCATCATTTTCCAGGCACAAAAGATTCCAACCGAGGAATCAAAATATACGTACACAAAAGTAAACACGCTTCTGTCTTAAGATTGTTGGAAAAATATACTTACTTTTTGTGATAAAACCAATAATATGATTGCAATAAAATTGGAACTCAAAACCTGGAAATCGATGGAAACAAATTGGTAATCAAGGCGAGTGTTAGTGTGTGACACTCTGTACTTAACACAGATTCGTCCCCGCTTCGCTACTCACGGTTTACATGAACGTCTATCTTCCAGCACTACTTGATCGAACTCCCCACAGAAGGAGCACTACAATCGATGGGTCTGTTGAACCTACTTGTGTTTTGTACTCTCTCACATGTATGACTTTGACTCGATGGAAATATAGACATAAACATTTTTTCGAAATCCATGTAGAATGAATGGGGAACATCCTATTTATAGACCAGTTGGTGACTATTCCGAATAGTCACCAAGGGAGGATACACATCTATTCATATAAGACGCATCCGTCCATGACGAATAGGTGTCACTAAAAAGACATGACTCTAAATCAAGTCAATTCACATTCAAACCAAATAAAAATATTATATTCCAATAATATTTTCCAACATTTAGGACTGTAAATGAATCGAGTAGCTCGCAAATTTGGTTTCGGCTCGGCTTGTTAATGTTTGGCTCGGTTCGACTCGTTTTGGGAAACGAGCCGAGCTTGAACTGGAGTTTGTGGCTCATTTAGTAAACGAGCCAAGTAGAGCTCGACTCGTTCGACAAAAGCTCGGCTCGATTAAAAAGACTCATTTAATAAATGACTAAGCTCGACTCGTTAAGGCTCAAGCCGAACTTGAGCTCAAGTTTTTGGCTTGTTTAATAAACGAATCGAACTTGAGCTTGACAAAGTTCGGCTCGTTTACGGCCCTACCTGTGATTGATTTATATTTGTGAAATGGACGCAAGAGTATTATAACAAATTAAAGAGAGGAGTGAAATTTAAACACCTTGCATAAGGGTGGATAAAATTGTTTCCAACTCTTTAATCTTGGAAGAATTGCAAAAATGTTTTTGATAACTCAGAGTATCCTAACCAGGTTATTTGCACCTCGACTAATCTATGATATTAATCCACCGTCACTAGCGGGCACGAGCAGGGACAGAGCCAGAATTTTTAATTAGTGGGGTAAAAAATAATACACCTATCTACATGCATGTTATTCTTGCTATTATGTTGATCCAAAGAAATTAGGGGGTGTTTGGTAACCTTTTTATTTTCAGTTTTTGGTTTTTATTTTCATTTTTTTGAAAACTAAAAGAGAAAACTTGTTTGGTAACATATTTTTACTTTTTTGTTTTTGAAAAACTTTTTTAGAATTTCTGGAAATTATGAAAACTAGAAAAGAGAGTTTTACACGGTTTTCAAAACATAAATTACTTCGTCCCGTCCCGTCCCGATTTTTTTTGGGAAGCCTCCTGTCCTGATCGTTTCTTCTCCGTACGCTACTCCCTCCGTCCCTCCGTCCCCCCCCCCCCCTCTCTCTCCTGGAGCTACGGCGGCTGCGGCGCCGTCTTCTCCCCGGCATCTCAGCGTTACAGCTAACCATGAATGCCGAGAGAAATTGGTGCTCCCTAAGTATATTAACTCATCAATATACTTAGGGAGGTGAGTTCTGAACTACCTTTCGTTCTGCGAAACGGGGTTCGGAGAGATTTCAGGACGGGTCGTAGCGCCGGTGGAGCTCGGTGGTGGGAGGTGATTTCGGCCAGAGAGTGTTCGGTGGAGGAGGATGGAGGTGGTGACGCTGATCGGCGGTGGTGCGGACCGGAGGTTGTGCCGGCTGCGTCATCTCTCTCTCTCTCTCTCTCCCCCCTCTGCCGTGTGATGCTGGGAAACAGAAAAGAAAATGGGAGAAGGGGATCTAAGAGTGGGTTTGCATGGGGTAATGACCCATGGACAATATAGTGTTGTCGCATTGGGAGTGAATCAAGGAGAAATTTGTGAGATTATATGGTACTCCCTCCATCTCCCGAAATAAAAAGAAATGGGGAAAGGTTGGGTTTGGTCCGGGATAACACATGCACACACTAGTAAAATTACTCGCTGGATGCGCGCGCACACGATCGATTACGAAATTATAATTGGTGTTACAACATAAATAATTTTACGTATAACTAACCAAAATTATATTTGCAAATAAAAATTGTTATTCAAAAACTCAGACCGTTACAAAAGTATATCCCCACAGCTTGTTGTATGGTTCGCAATTGGATTATGATGCATAATGACAATGATGATCTATTCAAAGAATATGAAAATGCGACAATGTCAAAGAGCTAGCAAGAGTAGTTCCCAAAATCCAGTTGAGATTGATGTCACTCGTGGACAACACCGTCGTATGTCCAATGTTTGTGATCGAATTGCCGAAAAAATTTAGTTGACGGTTGTAGAAAGTTAATGAGCTAAAAGACCAATCATCTTGGTGTTGATTGTTTGTATGTGGAACTTTATTCTTTGGTTTCTTCTAATTTCATTCAATTTGAAGAATAAAAAAAATCAAAATGATTCTACATGTTTGTGTTTTCAATTTTTACTGTTTTCAAAAAATTACTACCAAACATGTTTCTTGTTTTTATTTCATGAAAACATAAACCTGTTTCTACTTTTAGTTTCTTAAAAACAAAAAATTAAAAATTGAAAAGGTTTATGTTTTTAATATATAAACAATCTAAATTTTTTTTTAATTATATTTTTAATATATAAACAATCTAAAAAAATTTAGTGTTCTAATTTTCAATTCGTTTGAACCAGTGCAAAGATCTTATTTTACTGATCATATCAATACACTTGTATATAAAAGAACCTGGGATGGTAAGCCAAGGCGTAGTGTGAATTTATCTTATTGCCCTCCGATTTTTTCCTTTGCGTTTTGTTCTTGCCAGTGTTTGTGTTTGGGTCATCGGTCCTCCGGGCTCCGGCTTTCACTCATTCGTGTTCTGGTTAGGGCTAGGTCCTCCGGCTTTTGCTCTCTAAATTGGTACTTCGTTTCCGGATTTCACTGAATTTTTGTACTTTTTGAGCCGATTAATCTGTCCAACCTCATCATCACGGCACTGTTGTTACGGCACTGTGCAAACAGTTGCCCACATCAATACCGGAAATCCAGGTCCTTGAACGGCGCCAAATAAAATTTCCATTCCCCTCTATTTCTTTCACACGATCACTATCTTCCTCGTGCTTGCCACATTTGCTTTCCTCAATGCACTGCGCTAGCCAGACCTCAAGATGCCAATCCGAAGTTGAGCGGATTTGTTCAGCTTTTCAATCTGAAACCACTATTGTAATCGGTATTTCAAGCTTCAAACCAAACGCAGGATTTGTCATTGCTTAATTACTGTGTTGGTTAGGGCTACAACAAAGCAGCTTCGTGATTCGGTATGTTTTAGGTTTTCCATTTTGCGGAGGAATATTTACCTTAGTTTGTAATATCTATGATTTGTGTGGTATGGTAACAAAATTGTATGTTTAGCTCACTATTACTACTTCAAATGATCGATTTAGTGTATTAATCATCTCGCTATCATGGTTGAATCCAACAACTCACTTGATTTTACAACTTGATTTTACAACATTTAATTAAATCATCAAGCTTACAAAAGTAGAAACCCTCCTTTACGATTGTCTCTGTGTTTATTTTCCAAAAAAATAGATTGCACTCTTTATTAATATCTAATGCCCTCTTTTTAGCCCTTTAACCTGCCAAGTTTAAAAAAATGAAGGCATATTCATGGCCACTTCTCCAAAATAATCTTCAACAGCCAGAGGAATCACATGCATCCCCCGTTCTGGTTACGCTGGACAACCAAACAACAGGCTCAGAATATTCTGTTAACAATGAAAATAAGCAGAGTTACGAATGGCTTAGAGATGAAGTCATTGAATTGGTTTGGATTCTAAAATCTATAGCTACTGGCAACAAACTACTTACCGATCCATTAGAACAAAACACAACATTGAGTCTTTTGCACCAATGTGATCAAATGGTCCAAAGTGAAATTGATGAAGCAAGAGGGCGCGATATAGCACGATTTGAAAGAATTCCCCCGCAACATTGACGAAACTGAATTTGGAGAAAGTGGGAGCGCTTGTACATGATGTCATTAGCATTATTGTTTTGCATGCTGCTTAGCAGATGAACTAAAGGATACAGAATGAATGTGTTTTGATTACATCTTTTTAGATGACGTACTTTGTATTGCACCTAAGATAAGTATTGTGATCACATATGCTAAACTTTCCGCATATTTTCTGCCATCTTCATGAAGTCCAAATAAGCTTTAATTTGTGGCCTCATATTGTAAGACTTGCTTATTTGTAATCAGATTGGATGATTTTATTCCTTTTTAATTGTTTACCATATTGATAACTTCGAATAGTAATCGCACCTTATGTTCTTAAAAACATTTACTGGTGGTTTAAATTTGCTATGGCTACGAGGATTGAAGATCAGTTGGCTTCTACTTGCCACAACTTTGTGCGTATTCTACGCGTTTGAGATGAATACTTTCTTATCAATGAAAGGAACAAAGGTACAAAAGTGGGACAAGCAATGCGTGAGGATCATAGCATACGGGATTCTGCTGATTGGACTTTCATCAAGAGGTACTCAGGTCTGTTTGAACTTGGACAAGTATTTGAGTGGAACAACTCTAGGAACATCTACGATTGGCTGTGATCGATCTTGATATTTAATTGGCCCCCACTTGTGGACGGTTGGATTGGTCACGTGTTTAGTTTAGGTGCACGTAAGCTTACCTGAACACCTGATTTATAACGAAAGTGTCGAATACGGTGATACTATTACTTTGTAGGCTCTGTTTGAGCAGCTATGGGTTTCAAAAGGAGGGATTTAATAGTAGCATTCAACAAAAACAACCCAAAATATTCCCCATTTGATGTACTCTTATCAAGTTTCTTAATAATATTTTTCCTTTTCAAAAACAAAAGACATAAAAGCAACCCCAATTTAGATTTGGTAGTGTGCTTAAGAACTTTCTTTGAGAGCTTTGTCACAAGTGCTTTCGTGTCAATGATTGTGGTTAGAGCATTTCCAGTCCTTATACTTTTACTCCAACTTGAGTACAAACTTCATTTGTTATGAAGCATTCTGATGGAAAAACTCAAATTTTGGCACAAACATGAGTAAAAGCCAAAAGCTACATTAATGACATGGTTGTAAATTTGAGAGGCGAAATAGCGTTGCAAAATTAGAATAAAAATACGAGTCTCCTTTGATTTGTATAACAGTTTGAGTAAAACTTAATTTGGTGTAGGTTTGAGTTAAGGAGTGGAGTAGGTTTTAAGGGGGTTTTACTCAAATTTTGAGTTTTGAGTTAAGAAATTGGTAAGGGCTAGAGGGGCTCTTATACAGGGATACTATTACATTTTGGTCTCTGTTCTATAGCCGCGGGTACCAAATGGTCTTTGTTTTAGTATTCGACAACAATAGTTCCAGTCAAGATTTGGTTGTATGCATAAGAATATACTTTGAGAGCTTAGTCATGATGAACTTGAAATATCGATTCAGTTGGAGTGACTTCATGAACTGATGAAAGGATTGTAGTTATACACAATTGATAACTAGACTTCTATGTTTTTGTTGGAGTTGAACATCAGGTCCATATGTTTGAAATCTACATCTATCCACACGGAGCCTTTGAGTTTTGTTTCTCGATTCCCAGTTTATTGTTTTTTTTATGTAGGTGCTCGGATTGGAGAGGTGAAGAGGGTTACAAAAGAGACCAATGTAGCAATGAGAACAAACTTGGATGGTTAGGGCATAGCTGATGCATTGGGATCCTTTTTCTTGACCACATGTTGGACGTCAGTATCTCTCTCATGAATGACTTTTTTCTTTTTTCAATTTCTATGGTTATGTCTGTTTTGCTGATATGTTTTTTTCCTGAGAGTTTTGAACTTCTAACTCTATTTCAGCAGCAGGATGCATTCTTTAGGCAATTTAAGTAAGTTGCAAACATAATTGTCAAAGGTGTGCCTAGGCACAAGGTGAGGCGACTTGAAAAAAGCGAGCGAAAAGTGACAAGGTGAGAAAAGCGCGCTTCTTTCAAATAGATAAAAAAAAAAAAAGCGCACTTTTTTCCAAAAAAAAAACGCACAAAAAAAGAGTTTTTTTTCTTCCAAAAAAGTGCACATTACACAATTATTTTCAGAAATAATTTATTTTTCCGCATAGGTGCGCCTCTCTTCAAATAGGCGTGCGCCTCACCTTGCTCCTCTCACCCCAGGCCCAATAAAACTTTGCGCCTTGGTGTGCCTTTCGCCCTTGACAACTATGGTTGTAGATATTAATTTCCACAGGATAAGTGAAGGATAATGCTATATTTGGTTGTTTAGAAAGTTTAGGAGGGAGCTAAGAGAAGATACATTTCCATTCAATGAAGCCTTATTCAAAGATTTGGTCTAAAATGTCTCCGACCCAGTCGTGTCCTCGTTGTCGAGGATTTAGAATGTGAAAATTTTAAAACTGCTGAGGATTTACTTGGTGTAACAGTTGTCTACTGTGAGTTTTATGTGATGATTTCTGTGTTTTCTTTGGGTATATCAGCAACTTGCTTCGTATGGGTTATTTGACGTTCATGTAAAGGCTACTGGTGACATTCATATTGATGACCATCACACAAATGAAGATGTTGCCATTGCCATTGGAACGGTAATCTACTTCTGGGTTTCTGTTCAATTGACTTTTCTATTCTCCATGAAAGTAACAGGATGTAACATAAAAGCTGTAGTGGGAAACATTGCAGTTTCCATTTCTACTGAATTCCTTTCTAATTGGTAGCTTGAAGACCAGCACTAGAATTTCTGTTAAGATATTTTTTGGGTGTAATTTTGAGGATATCTTTGGGTTTCAGTTATTGACTTTGTTTCTATTTCACGTCATTCATTCTGGTGATACCTCATTTTTTAAGCATTGAACTGTATGTGCTTATGCTAGGTACGTGGCAACTGGAAAGCAGTGCACTCATACATGTATATGAGTTCGAGTCTTAGAACTTAACTTTTTGATTCATCCAGGCTTTGCTACATGGACTTGGTGATAGAAAATGAATTAACCAGTTTGGTGAGTTCTCAGCTCCACTTGATGAAGCACTAATTCATTTGTCACACTCACTGGTATGTTACCACACATGTGGTTTTTATTGTGTGTTCCTATAATTGGTATGGAGTTAGTAGTCTAAAGACCCAGCTGGTACTATGTTCTCTTGGTCGCCAAGTGCTTTAATGCATGGTAAATCACTTCGAGATAGCTAGGGATGGATGCTAAAACTTATTTTTGGTCACATGTTTTAGTTTGACAGAAAAGCCTATTGTGGCTCCGTATATGGATTCTAAGTGTTTAAACCTGGAAGTAACCCAGTATTTTAGGTATGCAACTTGATCTGAAAATCATATAGTAAGAGTTAAAAGCCAAAGGATTGGGAACAGTGTTCCTTTTTCTGTAGGAAATTTTGAGCACCATATTTTTCCTATTGCCGCTTTAAATTGTGCATGTATTCCACTTATGATGTTGCTATGATCGTTAAATGACTCAACTCACTGGATTTCACATGCCACTGAAGGCAGCTACATAGGCTCAAAAAAAAGTGGACCAATACTCACTTGAGGAAGACTTTCAAGACTGGTTCCTCGGATTAGGATCGAACACTAGCAACCTATTCAACTGTATTTCTTTGAGTAAAAGAGTTTCTGAGAATCAGTAATAGAATCCATAAGAATATTGACTAAGTTGAGAAGGAAGGAAAAGGAGAAAGACAGAGGAAAAAAGCACAAAAAAGATAGGAAAGAAAAAGATACAGGACAACTCACTGGAGTTTACAGCATGTCATTGAATATAAGGCTTACAAGGCAGCTTCATAGGTTTAGAAAATCTGTATTTATTTGAGTAGAAGAGTTTCTGAGCATTAGTAATTGAAGGAATAGAAGCCATGTGAACAGTCACTTAGGTTTGAAGGAAGGAAAAGGAGAAAGGTAGAGGAAAAAAACAGAAAAAGAAAGGAAAGAAAAAGGGATGATGAGACAAAATGTACTAATTGGTGGGACAATGGAGGTTTCATGAGGTGATGAGTTCCTTAGACTATGGATACACTATCTTGACAATGGAGCATAACTCAAAAGATACACTATCCTTTGTTTGTACTGTATGTTTAGACTGCTAATAAAGGATAAATTAGGGAAGTGGAATAGATTAGATGTTCAATAGAATATGGCCATTGGATCTGTGCAATTGACCAAATTTATCTAATGTATAGTAGGGGATACAGTTTTGCCCTTGTTCAAATTACTTTTGTCATCTTGTATGTGTGCACCATTTGAACACGTTGACTGCCCTTTAGAGCTCTTGTGTAGTCCTGTTTTAAACTTAATTTGCTGCTGGAACTTTAATTGACCAAACTGTGATGTTCTCACTTTCTTAATTGTATTGTACTATCCATTTAGGTGATTAATGTGGGAACTTCAATCGGAAAAGTTGGCTTTCTTGGAGGGGCAAGCCAAAAGCTCGTTTGACACACATTGAAACCTTAAGGTATTATTGTAAAGTTCTTTGCATAGTAGCTATTTCAGTGTTTGATAAAGATAACTGGATGCTTTGTTTTTGTCACTAGCCTTTTCAGGTCTTAAAGAATAAGCTTAGCACCTTATTTTGCATTACTGAGACACAGCATATGAGTTCAGAATTTTATGTGCTGGAATCACTTGCTACAGCTGTTCCAGCGATACAAGAACTCCTTTTGCGGTTCTTGTGAAATATCATGTTCATATAATTGCTCTCATTCAGTTGCTTACTCTGAGAACTTGTTTTAATCAGCTTGTACTTCGTTCAGTATTATTTTCTGGGCAAAGATTAGTTTTCCTCTAGCTTCTATTTTCATGACTTCACAAGTTAGTTTTGCTTACCCACATATGCCTTTGTTACATAGAGAATGTATGCTAAAACACCTATTCAGTCTTCAGTTAGAGGGGTAGTTTTAATCTATTGAGAGTTAAGCCTCGGTTTGGTTTGGTTATTGGATTTCATGGAAAGGAAAGTTTTTTTGTTGCATATTACCGACATTATTTGAAAGCTCATTTGTATGCATTTTATATCCTATGTTGCATTTTGTTTTTGGCAGAAAATAATTGATTGGTAGAATTAGAAACAAAAACCTTCTTGGAATGATAGGTGCAACACCAATAGAAGATAAGATGCACGAAAATGTATTGCGACAATTTGGACATGTTGTTATGGATAAGGCTGACACTATATATAGTTAGGAAGAATGATATGGTTACGGTAGTGGTTAAACTTAGAGAGATATACCAGTATTGACTTTAGATGTGTAGTTTTAATTGATTGGAAGTAGAGGCTTGGTTTGGTTTGGTTATTGGATATCTAGAAAAGGAAAGCTTATGTTGCATATTATCAACGTTATGTGAAAGCTCATTTGTATGCATTTTATGTCTGATGTTGCATTTTGTTTTCGGGAGAAGAGAATTTATTGATTTGTTGTATTCATGGTGGTAGATTCTTGTTAATTGATTCCTAATTCACCTAGAAACGTTGAGCTTATTTGGTTTTGCAATAGGTTCGGGGCCTATAGTGTTTTTAAAGAAGCCTCTAATGTGCAATATTCACCTTATTTGTGCTGTGGAAAGATGACATTTAACTAAATAGGTTTTTACCCTTGAAATTATCAGGAGATTGGTATCTAATATTGCTATGAAATGGTCAAAACTTTTAAGAACTAGCGCTATCGAGACGAAGTTTATGGATTTTGATCTTGGCACGATTATGTTCACTATGGAGAAAGGCCAAGACTCTCTAGAGGTATGTTTTATGTAAGCAAATCTGAATTCTTCTCTCTTTTATAAGCTAATAAGCAAATCTGAGTTCTTATTCTGGACTCGAAGATATATGAATGTTCCACTAAGAAGTTGCACCTATTTTTCAACTTTAGAGGGTGATGAATTGGCACGCAAAATTGGATATTTGCTGGTTGCAGTATGGTTCTTAAGCCAATTCCAATGTTATTTTAATTAAGCGACAGTTCATTTTAGATATTACCAATTATCATCAGCCATATATGCTTTTCATCCATTTGTCAGTCTTCTATTGAAGCTAGAAACGCTTTTCAGAAATATCAAGAACAAATGTTTCTCTTGAATTTTCATAAGCTCAAAAGACCGTGTTTTAATTCCTAGGCAAAAATCATTGGGCATATAACTACAAATATAGTAACCAATTCCATGGTTTAGCAGTCGATTTGTTTGCTTAATTATAGATGTGTATCTATGTATTGTTTGCTAGGTTGTGTTTTGGTTGGAGTAAGATTGCTAGCCTCCTTCAAGTTTGGTAGATCCATGTGTTGTGGATTTTATATCCCAAGCTTTCGTTGTGAATGGTATCTCATTTATGCATCTTTATTGATTTTTACTGCATTGAATTTTATGCTTAGAATTGAAGATGTCTAGATTCAGCAAGTTTGGTCTTGATCCTACATTCCCCATTTGCATCCTCAAACATATCACATTGCTAATTTCTATCTGCTTTTTCCCCAGCTTAAAGAGCTTGAACTGAACCAACCTGAAGCATACGAGATTAAGATAGGAGATCAAGTTTTTCGACAACAAGGAGATCCTCCTTTTGAACTACTTCTCGAGAAGCACCAAAATGACAGACAGCGGATAATGCCAGTCCCATAGAGGACAATGGACACCGGAAAGATGAGTTGTAGATTGCTTGAAATCCTTTCAGCATCCAAATCAAGAGATCTGAAGGATTATTTTGTGCAGTTCATCTTTTTTATAATACTGGTTTTCATTCCTTTCTAATCGTCGTCATGAAATCGATACTTCAATTGCAAGAGTTTCTCACAGAGTATTAAGTCGTTGGATTTTGTTTCTGTGTTCTGGTCTTCGTTAAGTCGCTCCATTCGGTCCATTTGATTATTTTTCAAATTATATTTCTATAATGGAATAGTTCATGTGTTCATATAAATAGATTACATTACGATTCATTATATTTCAATATAAGCTCTTGCTATTTTTCTGCAATCATCACTGCAAAACCAAAAACACTTCCATACTACCAATTAATCCAATGAGCACGCGAAATCGTGCGGAGCACGAGCATTACGCTAGTTATTCTAAAGGTTCATAGTTAATATTTGCTTCTAGGACTTTCATAATCAAGTATCTGCTCTATAGGATTCCAAATAAAAAACAGATATTTGATTATGAGAGCCCTAAAGACAAAAATTAATTATGACCTTTTAGGATAAAATGACCAGAAAAATAAGATCTTCTCACCATTAAAACGGATGATGGGTTGGGCTAAATTCATTTGGACCAAAAATTTACATATAATTTTTTTTTTTTTTGTTTTTTGGAGCCCACTTGAGCTACAGCCCAATGTAGCATATACATGCTTCCGCCCTGGGGAATGGCATAATGTACAACAGTGTAATATATTTGACTTCTTTTCTACAGACAAATGACTCATGATATATCTATGATCGTTTAAGATATATCTGCTCCCGTTTAGTTGCTAAAGAACAGATAAGAGCGATGGTAATATGGTAGTAATTAAGTGTACAGGGGTAATTTGGTAATTTTAGTGTACATGAATATTTTAGTCATTTAAATTTGTAGGGGGTAATATGCTCATTTTAGTATACATTGGTATTTTAGTCATTTTAAATTTTAGTATATATGTAATTGGGCTAATGAGCGGGTCGAGTTGGGTTTTAAATAAATGGGTTGGGTTGGGTATGGGTAATTAGACTAATAATTAATGGGTCTAAATGGATCGATGACCTATTAAAGACCCAACCCACTAACAACTTATCCAATTTGGCCCAAACCCACCCGTTTGCCACCCCTACTTATATCTGACGCCAGTTACAATTAAAGTCTAACAGACTAACTAACTCCACTTAGTCCAGCTAATCTCTTAACTAATCCACACTTCCTTGAGAGCTGAGATCAGCTGTGGTTGAGACATGTGGTGTGACTGTTGCAGCAGCTGGGATCTTTTCCTTTACAATCAAAATGCATATTGATCCTGTTGGTAATGGGTGGCTATTTAGGAGTATTATGACGCAACTAATGTCATGTACGGTTGCTAAATAAGCATGACGACCGGAACACCGAAATAATTTCAATTCACGGGGGTCTAAAAAATACGATCAAACTTAATTTGTTTATTTATAAAATTGGTATCAAACAAACTATTATAATTGAGTCGTTAAGCCCGGCAATATTTTCTTTTTTTGGAAAGAAAGTACAAAGCGCCAAAACAAACAAACAAACGGGTCAAGTAAAATCAATCTCAAACAACGGGCTAAATATAAACTGAGAATTCGAGTACTTGATCCATGTAATAACCACTATTTCTGCATAGCGCATCGTTATGACAAAAAAAAAAATCCAAAAAATCGATATGAGTAATGAAGAGATCCTGCAAATAATTTTCATACCACAACCACTCAAAGTTGATCCTCTTCTGTCTAAGGGGTTGATGTCATGGTTAAGGTATGAGACTAGAGATCGATTCGCTCCTTCCTAAGGTCTTTCAAATGTTATCAACTCCTTTTGGTCCATTGATTGTAATTGGACTCCCCGTAAATGGTCGGTGGAATTGACCCTAAAATTAGTAGAGGTGCAGGTAAGTTGTTTCAGCCATCTGAGTCTTATTTTTTTGCCATTCGTTAGTCTTAATCTACTTTATTTTAGGATACTTGGGGAGAGGAGGGGTGCTTACGAGAATCGAACCATGCCATGTGCATGGGAGTATAAAAGAGGCACGAATTGTACTTCACTCCACTTGCCGGCCATGTGAGTTATGAGGGAAAAAAATGTGTGTGTTGACTAACCTTATATCGGATTAACGTTATCTTTGGCATGATGGAATAAAAAAATGTGTGTGTTGACTAACCTTATATCGAATTAACGTTATCTTTGGCATGATGGAATAAAAAAATGTGTGTTGACTAACCTCTATATCAGATTAACGTTATCTCTGGCATGATTGAATTTTATTGACGAACACTATAAAAGAAGGGATTCTAATTATCAAAATGTGAATCAATTAGGGACAACTCAGTTGGCAGAACTTTTGCATTTCACTGAGACAAAAATTCGAACGTCTCCACTTGCGTGTGGGTGTTCTTTCCTTTAGATTTGCTAGGATTATTTCTCTCTCTAATGGGGCTTGTCGTTGGGTTGGGCTTATAGTGATATGCTCCCTTTAATGGACTTTTTTCTCTTGTTCATTGAGTTGTTGAGCTTGCTTTTCTTGTGGACTACAATTGATATAGTGTCTTGTGATTTTTATTTTGTAATTGATACTCTATCCGTCCCTTTTTAAGTGTCCTGTTTCGTAACTCCAACTTATTAAAAAGACATCATCATTATACTTTTCACATCAATTTTTTCCTCCACTTTCCCTATTTACCCATCATCATTACACTTTTACTTACTAACTTTTCAAAATGGAATCTACTTTTAGGGACAAAATAGACAATTCACCAACTTTTACCCACTAACTTTACAAAATGGACACTTATTAAGGGACAGCCCAAAATGGAATACTGGACTATAATAAAGGGACGGAGGGAGTACATGATATAATAATCTTTTCTATCGATTGAAAAAAAAAATATTATCAAAATGTGGTCTGCGCGCGCATGCCTGCGGGAGGACAAAACTGAACCGGCTCAGTTATTTCTCTAAGCGGGAGAAAATTCTTCTCCAATATGAAAGGGGATTGCAACTTTTCTCCTCTCAAAAAACTTATCTTCAAATTTTTTGACTCCTTCGCCACTTGTGTTTTTTCGTTTTTATTAATTTTTTTAATTTGTTATTGTTTGGATGTATATAACATACCTTTTTTCAAAAAGTTTTTTTTTTGTTAAAATATTCAAAAAAATTCCTAAAGAGGAAAAAATATGCAAATCTATACTACTCTTTTTCTCAAACACTTGTATCAAAATTGACAACCAAACAAGGTGAAAAGCTTTCCCATTTTTTTGTGGGCCTCAGCATGTTTTGCAATAAGCCCACTACTCTGCTGAGGCAAGGCACTTCTAAAAATGCACGCATAAACCAACTAATAATCTACAAATATTGATCCAAAAAGCAATATTTTGAGAAAATGACGGCCCATGACGTATTTTGATAATTAATACCTGTCAAGAACAAGCTAAGAACATTTGTTGATGCTGAAAATGTCCTTGGCGGGTATTAATTATCAAAACACGTCCTTGGCCGTCATTTTCCCCAATATTTTTTGAATAAAAAAGATGTACAAAATAATCCTGCAGAATGATAAAGGCAAAATGGGCTATCTTTCTGAACCAGCCCAAAATCATAGCCAGTATTTCAGAAAATTACATGTGCGTCTAGAAAACTAGTACTTCATTCCACTGTTAGAAAATAATGCGGGTAATATCAAATACCTGCTGCGGATTACACAAATATAATAGATCGAAGACTTGTCTTACGAGCCCTACCAATACGCACACACTGCACAAAGAAATATTAGAAACCCTTCACGCAGGTGGAGAGACTACTAGAGTCCTCCACAAAACTTCACACGTTTCAAATCCCTAGGGGCTAGATGGTGCTCAATTTTTATTTACCTCTAAAGATAATCTCATATGAAAATTACTTTTTTACCCTTAACTAATTATAATTTCACACTTCATTACTATTTTTTCAAAGTTTTCATTACCCCTTCCACCTCCACCCCACCTCCAGCCGGAGACATTTTCCGACAAAATTTCACTACTTCGAAAAAATAGTATAATTCACTACTTTTACTCAAATTTCACTGTATTTCACTACTGGGGGGGGGGGCGGGGGGCGCTCAACAAAAATCTATAATCAAGTTCTCGTTGCCAGCGTATTTTTTGCTTTAGTTCTCGTCGGCGAACTTGGACCAGAGCTTAGAGACCAAACAAGATCCCCAACGCCGGTGTTTTTTTAAAGAAGTTCTCGTCAGCAAACTTGGATCTTACATGGACTCGCCGACGTCGGCTCGATCATTAGCACCGTCATTGTCGCCATCCTCGAGGTCGGCAGCGGCGGCGGCGATCGTGGACCAGGAGCTAGAGTTTCGAACGATCTAGACTGGACGGGGAGGCTGACGACGAGGATCAGATGGCGCTGCGGCAGAGAGGGCACGGTAGTATTACTGGAGGAGGTCGCGGCGGGAGGAGAGGGAGTTGGAGGCGCTAGAGGGGAGTCTGGCAGTGCCGGCGACGGGGTGGCGGCCGGGGCTGGACGGAAAGCACGTGATGTCGTGGAGAAGATGAGTTGCAACTGGAGCGGAAGTTGCAGTTGCAGTCCGCTAGTCCGGAAGGCGAGAGAGCGAGAGAGAAAGAGTTGCAACTGGAGCGGGAGAGAAGGGTTTTTTTGGGGAGAAAAATACTCCAAAACAAATATTAGTTCGCCAAAAACGAGAATGATCTAAAAAAAGTACAAAACTATGATCAAAATTTTAAAAAGTTTGCTAAATACAAAAATAATCCAAAACGGGCTTTTTATATTATTTTTGTCTTTATTAAAAAGAGTTCGGTTCATATGTTTTTATTTTTCTAATTCATTTTGTTGAGATGAACCAATAATCCTTAGAGTTTGACTCAAAACAAACACACACACCCAAAAAAAAAAAAATAGAGAAAAATAATCCAACTTAATTAGTAAGCCAAAAATATTAGTGCTTTTATTAGCAAACCAGCAGATTACAAAGGATAAAGAAAGAGAACACCCTGAACCAATGAGCATAAAACGGTTCCGGACACAGCGTCGTCAGAAGTTGTGTTTTAAAATTGTGTGCGTAGTATTGCTTGGGTAAAAATTGGGAGTTGGTCTTGTCGCCGTGGGATACTTGTTCTTTGTTTCTTCTTCTTTTTTCCTTTCGAGTTGATTTCTCGCCATCTCCCTTGTCTTCTTTGGGTTTTGGATTGACATATGATTGTCTCAATTCTTATGTGCCAACCTAGTTGGGATATTTGAGGCGGGTTTTGCTGTCGTTTTCAATCCTTGTTCCTTTTAGTCTTTATAGTGCAAAGATAAATAAAATTTTCTTTTTTATTAAAAAAAAAGGGAAATTCATGTATTTTCAGGTAAAACAAGGGAGGGCAGTCACATTTCAAAAACCTCGGGGAGGTCTCTGTTTGTGTCAGAAACCTTAGAGGTGGTCAATGAAATTTACCCAATATTGTTTGATTCGATTGGCTGCACTGATTCATTGGATCAAATTCACGGACCGGGAGACTCTGCCAAGCATGGGTGCTTGGCAGGGGTGCCGAGCGCATCTCGGCTATCCAAAAATGTTTTGGACGGCCCGGATGTAAAGGTACCGAACGGATTTTAAATAAAGAAAAGGAAAAGGAAAAAGATGTTTCGATCCGGGCCGTCGATTCTGAGATGAACGACCGGATTGGCCGCTCGGCACCCGCTCGGCAGGGTCCTTGGGTCCCAAATTCACGCAATAACTTTTTTTTTTTTTTTGCCAACCGATAACAGATATTATAACCACAAAGAAAATCATTACATCAAGAATGACACTGATTCATTGGATCAAATTCACGCCCAAGATTGTTTTTTTTTTTTTCAATCGTCATACATCAGGGGGGGTTAGTGGGGGTATTAGAGATGACATACCAACTGCACTGGGTAGTGGTTGTCCCCAAGATTGTTTTATTTGATTTGATTTTGTTATGTTCCAAGTAGAATCCTCTTCTCCTCCCTCCACTCCCACGACCCCGACTTACTCTCCCTTCGCCTTGCTGACCTCCTCCACACCGACAATAGCGCCCTCACCCGCCTCCTCTTTTCCCGCTTCCTCCTCCGCCTCGTCAAATCTGGCCTCATCCCCCACAACATCGACCAATCTCCCTCAACAAAGTCAAATCCATCATAATCAACCAATTCGATAAAGAAAAGGATTTCGAAGCCTTAAAGAACCTATGCAATTTAGTCTCCTCTATAGCAACTGATGTTCTGTTGCAAGAACGGTGGCCAGATCTCAGTAACTTGTTTTTTAGTGCTTAGACAACTTTTGAAGTGCATGTTCAAACAAAAAAAGGGTTTTGCAGAAATCAATTCCTTTTTTTTGGAAGGCGAAGCAAACATTTTATTAGAGGAAAAGAGGATTCCAACCAAAAATTGAAAAATACACCCAAAGGGCCGAAGTCCTAACACCTAAGGGCCAAAAAGCCCATACAATGAAGTACAAACACCCAAAGAGCCAAAAAGCCTAGATAAAACATTACAGCCCAGCCCAAAAGAAAATCAAAACCTACCCTAGATCACTATCCACCCCCACCGCCGGTCAACAAACTCCGCCAACCACCAAACCACCACTGGCCACCCGATGGAGCTGTATTCTGCACCCGAACACAACCACAGCAGATCAGACCATCGCCCACCGCCGCCCATCCGATCAGGAAGCACAACACCTACCACTTGTTAGCCACCATCGTCCACCACCAAACCACCACAGGCCACCCAACGACGGAGCAAAACGGAACCCAGCGAACACTTGCAACCGCAGAAGCAACAACCAAGCCGTTAAGCAAAACCCAGGTCCACCGACAAAGACCCAAGCAAAAGTCACGCCGGACGCGAAAACACCCTCAGAAAGCCCCTGCCGTTAGGCAAAAGTCAACGAGTCCAACAACCCGCCAACCAAAGAACCAAACAAGAGAATCACGACTGAGATCGAACTAGGCGAACGACGGGATCAGAGGGTAGGGGTTCGAAAAAACAGAGATGATAGAGAGAAGATAGAGGAGGAGAAGCCATACCAGCCGCCATCAATGCCAGAACCGGGACCCAACCACCGTGAAGCGAAGCCAAAAGACACCCAAAAATGATTGGAGGAAATAGACGCTGAGAATCGAACACAACATCACCCAACCACCACCATCGCCACCCAACTCGGTTGCGACGCCAATTATTTTGTGAATAAAAGAACGGGAACAAATCAGAGGGGAAGGGGGAAGATGGACAAAAAGAGAGATGAGAGAAGAAAATGGGAGAGAAAGGCAAGGGGAGCGGCTAGCCTTAGGGCTGCAAACGAGCCAAGCCGAGCTTTACCGTGTTCAAGCTTGTTTATTAAGTTTTTAACGAACCCGAGCTCGAGCTTGTGCTCAGTGAAAACTTAACGAGTCGAGCTCGAGCCGAGCAGGCCTTGACTCGAGCTTGTTCATGAGCCTCAACGGACCAATGAAAAATGTATATATATCCTCGCATAGGCCTAATACAACCAAAAATATTTTGATTGTGAAGGTATATATCTTTCATTTTTCTATGGAGCGGGGGTGTACTGGTGTGCGTGTGCTCTCGCCTCCCTTGGTTGATCGGAAAGTGAAAACGGAAAGAACAAATTATGAAATAACAATAAAAACCCTAAACTTAAGTATATATACCCCGGCTCGCGAGCCGACTCGGGCCGAGCTTATCCTAGCTCGAGCTCGGCTTGTTTACAAAACGAGCTAAAAAAATCGGCTCGAGCTCGTTCATTTAACTTTCGAGCCGAGCTTGAACAAGCCACTAACGACCGAGCTGCGAGTTGCTCGCGAGCGGCTTGGTTCGTTTGCAGCCCTAGCTAGCCTCTCCCCAAAACGAGAACCCTATTCGCTTTTGTTAGAGAAAGAGGGAGACTGTTTTTAGAGAGAGAGAACCCCCACCCACCACTCTTTTTCCTCTATTTGCAGAAATCAATTTCCCATATATAAAGCATGCATTTCCTTCATTTAGTATGGCAGTAGGTTTTATGCATTGCAAATGTCAACTATACGTTGTTTCCAAAATTTTCAGCTAAACGTGCCAAGTGTTTTCTAACAATGCTGTAAATAGTGAAGGAAAAATTAAACAAAATGTCCTTTTTTTGTGGTAAAATGTTGTATAGAAGCTAATTCCATATATGAAAATGGATAGAGAAATTCAGTGGTGTACAATAATGGAAGAGGAAAGAGGAAAGGGGAAGGGATAGATCATCTACAAAATACCAAGATAGATTTAGAAATTTCATTTAAGGGGTGGTAGTGCAATGAATTACAACATCTAGATGTAGAAATAACACAAAAGCATACAAGCACAAATGAGAGGTTGGGGGCGCCATGGCACCAAATAGAGAAAGTTAGGTCCGCCCTTGATTGCTACTAAAATATTCCGAAAGTGATCCAAGCCGTTCATTATGTTTAAAACATTTTTTCAAGTGCCTCCGGGAAAAATAAGCTCAATCCGACACCTATAAGTGTTTGATCTAATCGTCTAACTTTTCATTCTCTAAAAACCCGAATGAAAAGTTAGATGATTAGATCAAGCACTTATAGGTATCGGATTGAGCTTATTTTTCGCGGAGGCACTTGAAAAAATGTTTTAAATATAATGAACGGCTTGGATCACTTGTGTGGGACTCGTAGTGGGCCCCAAAAAAAAATTTGTGCACAATCTGTGCACAGATTTCTATACCAGTAGCAAGGTTCTAAAATATTAGGAAACATAAACTTAATAACACTAAACTTACTCTGATCCATCACCATTGAACACGACACATTTTGATTTAATTCATACTATTTGGCGAATGGTAGCATAGGAAAGGATCAAAGGTGTAGTACATTCAGGAGCTCTTGTCCTCTAGGTTAAAGATACCCATGTCTCTAGGCCCAAGAGGCTTAGATCCCACAATCTTGTTGTAGTCATCCGTGTAGTAAATTGAATTGGGCAAACAACTAGGGAACTAGGAGACCACTAGAGAAAATGAATAGTTATCCCCTAGGAACAGAGCATCACCACCCATGCTTCCAATCTCAACCCATACTGGATGAGGTTGACTACTTAAATGATTCAATTTGTAAAGTTTAAAATACCACGTCACATGCTGAAGCTCATGATCCTTCTCTTTAAGAAAATGTTAAACGGTCAATAACTCTCCTGCCGCCGACTCCATGAGATAGGATGCCTGGGTTGGGGTGTACGATCGAGAGTTTTAATGATAGCCTCCAATTCAATACTCTGCTCGATTTCTAAAAAAGATTTGATATTTGTCAACCGATGCCGACGATCTAGGACATGAACACGGGATTCATAATATATAACATCGGCAACTAATTTTAATTGCTCCTTACTAATACAAGTCCAAGCTTAATTTGTCACCCAACTTGATAAAGGCTACCAAGTAAAAGTCATTATATATATAGTAGCCGCTTGATAACTATCAGGATACAAGTAAGGATCGGCTGATAACACTACTTTGTCAATATTATACTCGTACTCCAATTCAATACTCTGCTTGATATCGGAAAAAGATAACGTACATCAGATCAGTGAAAGCTTGATCGCTACACCGCTACGTCCATCTACGTAGCTCTATACCACAACTATGGAATTGAGATGTCAAAATGAATAGTTATCCCCTAAGAATAGAGCATTACCACCATCAATGTTCTCGATCTCAACACATAACCTTATTGAGATATACTCGCCAAAACGAATAGTTTTCCCACGAAAATAGAGTATTACCACCATCAATGCTTTCGATCTTAACACATAACCTTATTGAGGTATACTTGTAATTGATGAAATCCCAATCTCTATTTTCAATTTGTATAAGTGGTAGCAGAGCAATATGATACACAGAAAAGGAGTTGACGATAATGATAGTAATATTTTGATTCAATGTATCTAAATGGTGGACTTTGATTTACTTATCTCTCACTAGGTAACTACCATAGTCTGACTGTAAATAGTATAAATAAGGCTTCACTTTTATAGCCTTCCACATCTCCCAAAGATGAATATGATCAAAGGCTCTCATTTTCCTACCAAAATCTTCTTAGAAAGTTTCTTGATTGTTCCATCTCTCCACAATACTATAGAATTCTCCTCACAACTCTAGCACATATATCATGACTCATGTATTCTCTAGGATCTTTGATTTTTTTTGAACTTTTTCAGAAGTCTTTCTATCTCTGATTACATGTTCTAAAATGCTGTCCTTGAACTTTCTCCCACATCCTAGACTCATCATCTTGAATGTTATCAAAATTTTCAAAACCCTTCAGGACTTCTCTAGTCTACTGAAGAGACCATAGTTATATGTTGACTCCCAAGGTAATTGTCTTCCTTTAATAACCTAACAGCTAACCATCCAAGAAAAGAAAATACTTCGCGTTTTTGGTAATTAACCTGTTCGCTCTTTTGTTACTTAATTTATTTGGTAATCTATGTACTTAATTGTCACTCTTTAGTTAAATGAATGCTTAACTTATTTCCGAAATTACTTAAATTTATATTAACAATGTATTGAATTTTCGGGGCGTTACATCACAAATTTTTTCACAAGTGAAGTGAACATATGCAACAAAATTTATTTTGTGGGAATTACTTCCGCAGCAAGAACTGAAATTTGTTCTAATGAAAACAAACATGTTATAAACAATCTGTCATTTAGCCAAGAGGCCTGTGACTCAACACTACAAGAAATCAGCCTTTCTGCAAGCAAATTTTTAGCGAGGATATCTATTTCCTTGCTAAAGGAAGAGTTTTGGCGAGGAAATTAATGTTTCCTCGCTAATGGTGTTTTATTGCAAGGAAGGCATATTTTCCTCGCTATTTACTTGTCGCTAAAGAGTATTTGCGACAAAGTTTCAAAATTCCTCTCTAATTGTTGTCGCAAAAAATGTGGCGGGAATTTTTTATGTAGGCAGGAAAAATGAATTTGCGAGGAAATACAATATTTTGTCGCCAAAAGCATGTAGTGATTTTTTGTGTCAAACTTATTTGGATGCTAAAGTTGAAAACCGTTTGCGAGGAATTAGTTTTCTCGCAAAAACATTGGTTATTTGCGAGGAAATAAAGAATTTGTCGCTAAAGGCTATGCTTACTTTTGAGGGGAATTGTGTTCCTCACAAAAAACTATTTTTTTGCGAAAAAATAATAAATTTGTCTCTATAAGCCTAAACTTATTTTTTGGCTAATTTAGTCCATGCAACAGTTAAAACTTAAAAGCACAGTTTGTGAGGAATCGGCGTTACTGCAAAAAGAAATTAATGCGTCCAAAGAAATTAAAGTCTTATAGTGCACCGCATGAGGCCTTCTTTTGCGATCAAAATCGTCTATTTTTTATGTGTTACAGGTAAGGAGGAGTTCAACTCTTCCACTAAGGAGCTAATCTAACTATTGTAACAATACTTACATTTAACCAATTAGGGATTGTTCAGTTGGGTAGGACTTTTGCATCTCATTAGGAGGTTAGGAGTTCAGATCTCCTCATTTGCATGTAGGTATTTTTTTCCTTTGTATTTGTTGGAATTATTTCTCCCCTTGTAATTGGGTTGGGTTTATAGTGATTGTGGTCCCTTTGACGGACTTATTTATCTTAATGGTTGAGTTGTAGGATTTGGTTATCTCGTGGATGCTCGCACAATTGATGCAGTGTCATGCATGTGATTTGTACTTTGTTATTTGTAATTCATACATGATATAATGATCTCTTCTTTCAATTACAAAAAAGCAATACTAATATTTGCTAATAAAAAAAAATCCAATCCCATCATTTAATCCCGTGCAAAACAAGAAGCATTTGGACTATCACCTTCGTTACGGATCTTACTCATTACCAATCCATCCCAATTCCAATCTCACCTTCTTACAAATCCCACCAAAACTTATCAAACGGGGCCAAAAGCAACATTCGTACATTTCAAAAATTTTAAACAGCATTAGAAATGAAATTCAAGGAGATTTACTTGCTAAATATTGCAAAACCAACTCTCAAAGAAAATGGTCGAGGAACCATGCCACCTTTTTTTTGAACGGCGAAAAATTTATTAAAACAGGGATAGGGAAGGGGAATCCAACCAAAAGTTGAATAATAGTACAAGACAAGGAACCATGCCGCATTTTTCTTTTCCTTTCTTACCAAGCATTCCTTCTCTTTTTCGTTAGCTATATTTTTCTCTGTTTCTTTACTCTTTCTGAAGATCGATATGCCTCAAATGAAGATAACGTTAAGGTGTCGCTAATCAAAGATAAAAAAACTGTCATTTTGAAAAATTGAAATCGAACCTACATGTACGAAGACATTTGACATGTAAAGAAATTAACCTCATATAATTAACAAAAGGTTAAAGGTAGATTAACAACACCATGCACTTATGGTTTCTAATTCCATAGCAGCAAAGAGCACAATATATGAGTATTATTTATTATACTTAAACCTAAACAGCGGCAGGAAAGTCACCCAAGTTCCAAAGTCTCTCACAAATATGGTTTGCCTCTGCCTCAACCCCATCCAAATTCCATAATTGTGAAAAAGCTCGGATCACACGTTGACTTACAAATGAACTAGCTAGCAACAATATATTTCAGGTGAACCTGTGCTATGTGGGTCATATGGTACACACCCCCATACCATATGCACCATATAACCAAACCATTGAGAGTCGTAACCAAATCATCGAGAGACGTAACCAAATCATTGAAAGACTTAACATTTTACAAAATAGGCATAACAATTGAAGGAAGTGTTTCGTTACGTCTTTCAATGGTTTGGTTATGCCTCTCGATGGTTTGGTTACGACTCTCAATGGTATACGGGTGCATATGGTACGGGGGTGTGTACCGGAGCATTTTGTTTGTTTTTAATCGAACGGTTCAAAGATGAAGCCCTTTCCGATCTTTTATTTTTGCTGATTTCTTACGGGTACCCTTAAAATCACGTTCTGAACATATTGAACGGCTCGGATCATTGAAATTCGATCGGGAAAGGGGAGAAAAGGGGACTTCCGCAACTTAATACAGTAAAGGCGCTCTTACCTGAAGCTATAAATGAAAAAATCTCTGTATTGTTGTTCGAATAATATATATTTCAACGTTGGCGGACTAACAATCTCGCTTTATATAGTCTACACATATATTCAAGTTGTGCAAAGAATGCTTACCACTTGATGGGTCAATTTTCACATTTTGCTCTTGAACCGCTACTTAAGCATCCTCATGTGTCTCGACTCTTTCAATCACAAGATGCATATTAATTTCTCCATCTTGATATAAACAAAGGAGGATACTTATTTTTTATCGACCAATATACTTTTAGAATGGTAAGTAGTTATAAAACATCAATTCAATAGGACATATATATTCAGATAGCATCACTTTAGTTTTCATAGTTGGTAGTTACTGCTATCCAAATTCATAGTTCTCCATGCTTAATTACCATTCGTTGGGTCAATTTCACATTTTGCTCTTTAACCCCTGCTTGAGCATCCTCATACGACTCGACTCATGCAAACACTGGAGGCATATTAATTTCTCCATCTAAATAGAAACAAAGGAGAATACTAAATTATTTTTATCGGCTATTTATCCAAATTCCTAGGTAGGAAAATAAAATTTCATTTCAAACCCCATTTCTATCCATGCCGTGACGTCAAAATATTTCAATTATTTACCTTGTCAAAGCACAACCACCAAACCTTCAAGTTGACTGGTGAACTACTCTTATAAAATGATACTCCCTCCGTTCTGTATTGAGAGTTCACCATGAAAAGTCGTATTATTTTTCAAATTAAAAAATCAACTACTTTCGTGTATAATTTTTTGAATTTTTTCACACCAAATTAAAGTACTAATCGAGATCTTTAATACGGTGCGAAAAAATTTAAAAAATTAGGCACGGAAGTAGTTAATTTTTTTATTTGAAAAGAGGTAAGAGAGAGAAAGTGGGACTGTCATTGTGGAACAGAGGGAGTAATAGAAATAGCTACTTTTTCATATTTTTTTTCTTGAAACCATTGGAAGGCTTATTTACCTTTTTGGTCTCAAAGTATTAGCGATGTGCCAATTTCGTCCCCAATGTATACATTTAACCAATTTCATCCCCAACGTTTAAAATGTGTGTCTAAATGGTCCCTAGCCTTAACGCCGTTTCTTTTTTCCGTCAAAATGGGGGGCATTTTTGGTAATTCATTCTCACCTTCACATGTCAAGAATTATGGAGTTTCTATTTGCACACACAATGTATCTCAGTACATACACCTTATTTTCCAAAATTCTTTTTGCATTTATGAATTTACAAAAAAAAAAAAATCCTCATCTTCCTAAATCCCCAAACCCCAACTCCTCAGCCACCATCGCCGGTGGACCTTTCCCCTCCCTGGCTCCTCTCCACCCAGCTACGCCACCATCTCTGATACCAACCCTTCTCTCCTCTGGTGCCTCTCCATCCCCACCTCCGGCCAACCTTTTCCCTCCACCCGATTTCATCCCATTAGGCTGAAACCATCCAAAATATCCTTCTTCTCATGTGATTCCAACATAACCTTCCATGTTCCCATTAGACTGCATAAAGGGTAAGGGTAAATTAATGAAGGAAACCGAACTTTTAAAGAAAACAAAATTATTGCTCTGTTTGGAGTTTCAAAGCCAGTTTCAATAAAACATTCAAGAAATTGGTTTTGAACATAGAAGCATCATTGTTTCATATGTTTTTCTCCTCGAGTATCTGGAAACATTATTAAACATTTTCCTAAAGTGATTTTTCCCCAAAAAAAGATTTCCAGAAAATGGTTGGAAATGTCTTCTTTTTTTTTGAATCGGCAATGGTTGGAAATGTTTAAACATCCTTACAGATAGGAAACCTATCAGCCAAACAAAATCTCTTTAAAATATTCTGCAAAAATTGATTCTGAAAACAACAAACAAGGCTTGCTTTTGAAATTTTCCTACCCTTGTAACAGTGCAAGAATTTGGGGCTGCAATTCTTCAACACTCGATCAGTTTCTCATCTTGTTTTGAAATTGATTCAGCACTTCGAATTGCAACCAAGATCCTGCTATATAAATCTTTAACTGCAGCCCTACTTTGTCCATAGCAAGTCCATCTCCTCTTGCATCCTGATTTCTTAATCGATTGCATTTCTTTCCCTACATTTTCCAGGTGCTCTATCCATCCTAATGAGCAAATCTTATTTTCAGTTCTGTGCTTTCGACGGTACTGGTTGGAAACTGAGTACTTGGTCATGGCCGTTCAAGGAGGCCGTGATGGCCTGGAATGGGTGGGGGAGGAGGTTGGAGGCTGAAGTGACTTAGGGTTAGGGTTTGAAGGAGATGAGAATATATGAAATACCAAAAATGGCCCCCGTTTTGACGGAAACAATAAACAGAGTTAGGGCCAGGGACCATTTAGACACACATTTTATACATTGGGGACGAAATTGACACATCGCCAATACTTTGGGGACCAAAAAGGTAAAAAAGCAGTTCAATTTACCCTTTACTAGTGGAATTGCATAATCTATCTCAACGTATCCCTTCATTTGAAAATGTTTAGCCCATGCACAAAAGATGCTTGATGATGTGAACAAAGGAGAAATTGTTGATATAAAACTCATATTGTATCTGATCCAGATTGCAGTTGTATCCAGATTGCAGTTAAGGGTTTGAGGATTGCTTTCGCTTTCAACAATACATAATCAAACAACTAAGGAACTCAAACTTGATTTGTTTTTGTCTGAACTCTCATACTCGAATAAAACTGAGTAGAAAAAGTCTCTCATGCTCTTCTCGCACAAATCCTTAAAAGCCAAACCAAAAATTTCAAATCCATAGTGTAAACAATGGATGCTAGTGGCTTGGTTGGTGTCAGAAAACATTGGAACACCAGTATTCCTTTGGAAACCAAAGATATGGTGGAAAAACTTACTCCGTATTAATAACTGTGGGAGTGACAAGAAAACCTCTCATCAAGGTGGAGAAGGAGATAAGGGTCGGAAACAAAGTGAAGTAGAGTAATGAATAATCATTAGAAATGAAACGGGCAGGGATTTTTCATGAATTCTATTGGGGAGGTACATCGGTGTGGTTAGGGTTCAAGGTGGACTATTTTGCTAGAGAGAGAGGGAGGGAGGGAGGGAGGGAGGGAGAGAGAGAGATATATATATATAGAGAGAGAGAGAGAATGCTGAAGAAATTAATCAAACTTCCTATTCAACAATTTTAACTGAAGCCGTAAATTTAACTCAAGGTCAGTTTGAATGTCCGTAATCTTTTGTAGAAATAGGAATTTGATTACCAGGAATCAAATTTCTAGTAATTCCATACCCAGAGTAATTCTATTCTATTAGATTGTTAAGCACCAACTCATCTAAAAGATCTATTATTTATATCTTCAATACGCCCCATTACATATAGCCAGGCTATCCTCCATAAGCTGGCTAAACACATGTAATATTTTAACATTAGGTAGGTGGTGAGGTTCGAACACATGATCTATTGCCTACTCTGATACCATATTAGATTGTTAATCACAACTCATCTAAAAACTTAAGCTATTAGAGAGAATGGTAACTTTATTATTTATATCTTGAACATTCTCTAGGAATCATTTATTTTGAAAATATCCTAAACTTATACATTTCCTTTTTATACTGATTGAGCCAGAAATGCAAGATTCCCCGGGGGGGAGGGATATCAGATTCCTCCTCTATTCAAGAATGTTATTCCTCTTTCCTCATGAATTTGGAAATCAAAAATCTCATTCCCACTTTTCACAAACATAGGCCGGAATGTTAGAATTTCGGAATCACATTCTCATTTCCTCCTAATATACTTGTCATCCAAACACAGCCTCAGGGTAATCCGTCACCAATTTAATAGCATTTAGACGGTAGGATCTAATTGAAACGGAGCAATAATTTGGATGTGAAATTGAAGTTTTAAAAAGTTTAAATATATTAGACATTGAGGTCAAAGTTTGGGAGATATTTTGAAATTTTTGCTAGGAAAATCAGAAATAGATGATAGTTGAAGGGGGTTTAATGTAGTTTACCTTTTTTTTTTTTGGTCCGTGCTTATATTTTGCCCTACTATTTATTCTACTGATCTACCCCTAGCCGATTTCCAAGTTTCGTCCAAATACTTCAGTCACCCAATTTTGGTTGTTGTGGATCATACGATGGCCAGTGTATCGGCGGATTCACCAGATTGGGCTTCGCTACCGGGGCACCTTCTTGATTCGATCGTGGAGAAGTTGATCGATCTCCCCGATTTCATCCGTTTTGCCGTCGTCTGCAAACCCTGGTTCTGCGCTGCGACCATGAACAATCAACAGAAGCAGCAACATCGAGGCTTATTAGCGCACAAACAGATCCCTATGTTGATGGTCCCCTCTTCCGATCCCAAAGATAACAACAGCGATGGCGAAGGACAAGTAAAACGCGGTCTATACAGTATTACCCGGGGTGAGTTGTATGATTTTCAATTATCTCTCCCTTACAAAAAGAGGTTTTGTGGTTCTTCCCATGGATGGTTGGCTGCTGTGGAAGATAATTATGCCATTACCCTCATCAATCCCTTCTCCCGTGTTTCCCCTATTACTTTGCCCCCACTTAGGCAAGTTGAATTAGGCATACATCAGGAGTACGAGTATTATGTCGATAAAGTCGTGTTATCCGCTGATCCTTACTTGTCTCCTGATAGTTATCAAGCGGCCACTATATTTAGTGGCTTTTCTTTGGTAGCCTTCATCAAGTCAGGTGACAAAGCTTGGACTTACATTAGTAAAGATCAATTAACATTAGCGGCCGATATTATATATCATGAATCCCATTTTTATGTCCTAGACTATCGGCATCGGTTGACAAAGATCAAATCTTTTTCCGGAACCGTTGAATTGGAGGCTATCATTAAAAAACCCAATCGTAGACATCCAACCCAAAAATCCTATCTCGTCATCGGCGGGGGGTTATTGACCGTTCAACGTTTTCTTAAAGAGAAGGATCATGAGTTTCAGGATGTGACGTGGTATTTTAAAGTTTACAAATTGAATCGTTCAAGCAGTCAATGTCATCCAATATGGGTTGAGATCGAAAACATTGGTGGTGATGCTCTGTTCTTAGGGGATAACTATTCATTTTCTCTAGTGGCATTCCAGTTCCCTGGTTGTTTGCCCAATTCAATTTACTATACGGATAACTACAACGACGTTCAAGGATCTAAGCCTCTTGGGCCTAGAGACATGGGTATCTTTTTTCTAGAGGGGAAGAGCTTCCGGATGCACTACACCCTTGATCCTTCCCACTGTGACATGCCACCGCCTATTTGGATTGTGCCAACACCATTCGCAAAATAGTATGAATTAATTCAAAATGTGTCGTGTTCAATGATGAGAGATCTGAGTTCATAGCGCTTGGATAGATTGACCGTGGAACGTAAAATGACCATTTTACCCCTAGTAAAAGATTGGCTCTAAGCCATGACTTAGATAACTAGGATTGGACTATTTGGACTTAGTACATTAATTGTACTCATATTTGGACGTTTATGATATTCTCATTAGGTCTGTGTGATCGTTAGTATGAAATACGTGAAGACTCGAGTAGAGATTAGCTGCGTCTTCAGGAGCAAGGTGAAACATGCGTATCTTGTTTACATGTGTTGTTTAAATATTTCATTGCTGTTGAAATATCTTAGAAATGTTTTCTAAATGGAATCATGGATGAAATCCAACTTTTCAGGATAAAGCAGAAAACCATCATGATATTAAAAATATCACATTTCATAATACTCGTCGATTTCACACATCTTTCAAGAACAAGTTTCAACCAGAATCTAGAGGAGCGACCTCTAAAGTATAAAGGGAATGACGTCAAACCATCAGGATACCTGGTTAATATCCCCCAACCTTATAACTCCAAATCCACTTTGTCTGTTTAAAGTCCTTAAGCACGGACACTTGTTCAGATGTATCGACAGGAAAATTATTCATTTCATCAAATCATTTAGCAAGTTAATCAATATCCATGATTCTATAGAAAACATTTCTAAAATATTTCAACAATGAAATATTTAAACAACACATGTAAACAAGATATGCATGTTTCACCTTGTTCCTGAAGACATCTCTACTCGAGTCTTCACGTATTTCACACTAACGATCACACAGACCTAATGAGAATATCATAAACGTCCAAGTATGAGTACAATTAATGTACTAAGTCCAAATAGTCCAATCCTAGTCATCTAAGTCATGGCTTAGAGCCAATCTTTTACTAGGGGTAAAATGGTCATTTTACGTTCCAAGGTCAATCTATCCAAGCGCTATGAACTCAGATCTCTCATCTTATCAAATCTGATCCAAAAATCATAATTCATTCAGAACTCAAGTATTAAACTCAGTTTAAAAACATTTATGACTAAAAAGGTCATTTTAGCACACATTGAATCTCAAGGGCAAAATAGTCATTTTAAATCTCTAAGTACGAAGTGTAAAAATTAAGTATCCTAATTATTCAAAAATTACAATCCTGTAATTTTTACAAAAAAAAAAAAAAAACAATAAGATTTTATACAAAGTCTATTAAAATCAATAAGATTTTATACAAAGTCTATTTTTGGTGTAGAAACGCAACACAATGGATCGAAGGTTCAATAGCCTCTATTGGTAAAATGGTAAACACAATTCCACCTTAAGATCACATGAAATTTCTGGGTAAAAACTTAGTTTTGTCAAAAACTCTCAAAAATCTATGCATGCAAGGTATTTTAAGAAATAAAAACAATACTTTGCTCATTTACTAAAATCTGTCACCATTTCTTTGAAAAATCATAACTTATTCATATAACGTCCAAAAATACCCAAACCAGCGCCCAAACTTGCGTAACATCCATGTGTATCTACTGTAAAAATTGGAAGATTAGTTATCAACCAAATATTCTCCAGATTTCAAAAGAACAAGCTGTTCTACAGAAAACAGGGCAGCCAAACATGTTTTAGTAGAAAAACCATAACTAATTCATTTCAACTTCAAAAATGTTGAAACTAGTGCTCAAAGTTGCGAAACGTAAAGTATTATTCTCAGTAAAAATATCATGTTCATAAATCTAAAGGAGTTTCCTCGGCAAACAAAATAAAACAGATTGATCTTAGTTTGTGTCCCTGTCAAACAGCTCTACTTTAAAAATTCACCAAATATTGTATATTTATCCAAATGATTTGATTCCAAAGCCAAAATGTTTCCAACTTAAAGTTTTAATCCCTGAAAAAAAAACCATAGCCATGCAAGTATTGAAAGTTTCCATAAATTTAAAAGAAGACAGACACAATCAAATTCGGACACACAGATTACAGTCAGTATTCAAAAATTCATAACTAATTCTGTGTTGATCGGTTTTGCATGTTCTTGGTATCAAAATCTTCGTCTTTAAACGTACTTTAAAAGTTATGAAGACTTCAAAAATTGAATCATAGCAGAAGGGTTCTCAGAATACGAATTTCTCAGAGGGTAATAATCTGTCTCCAGAAATTGGTGGTGTTTTGCCTAATCTTTTTGAGGTAATCAACTTCTAACACCTTAAAACCCTAACTACATATGGAGAAGGTGATATTAGATGTCCAGAATCAGGAGTTTAGAGATTCCTAATCCAAATTATTCACACAAAAATGGCTAGAGAAAATAATTACCTAGTTGATATTGATAGAGGAATTGGGTGTCCAAGAGTTAGGAGGGTCCTAGCTTCTCCTTCTTCTTCCTCTTCTTCTTCTTCTTCTTCTTCTTCCTCTCTCTCTCTCTCTCTCTCTTGTACTCTCCTTTCTCTCTCTTTTCTTTGCCTCTCTAATTTCCTAGAGAATAATAGTAGTATATATGCATTAAAGTAAATACAAAATACACTAATTTTCCTAGGGTGCCACCACATATACACTTGGCATTTAGACATGATAGTGGGCTTTGCCATGTGTTGGCTTGGTCTCAATGACTAGCCATGCATGCATGGCTAGTTCCGGAGCACGGCTCGCGTGCGGCTCGAAAAATTGTACGGGTTCCGGACTCAGAAAAATATGAAATTCGCACTGTACCCTAAATAAATTATTCTAAGAATAACCCCATTCTTGGAATTTCAAGGAAAAATCTAAAACACAGAGATTTGAAATGTCTGGCCAATTGACTTGTAAAATATGTCCGTGACCCATAATTAAAGGTAGTGACGAATTATCATGTACTAATACTATTTTTAACGTGAGGGTTCTCACATTCCTCCCCTCTTAGGAAATTTGGTCCTCCAAATTAACTTAACATATACACACATAAAGTATGTAGTCGGTAGCTTACCAAGTACCAACAACAAACAACTCTGGGTAACACTCATGCATATCAACTCATGTTTTCCCCAAGTGGCTTCACCAATAAAATGGTTTTCCCACCAAACTTTCATGAGTGGAACTACTTCGTTCCTGAACCGCTTCTCTTACCAATTTAAAACACAAGCAGATATCTCTTCGTAACTCAAATCCTCTTGTAACTCTACTTGAGGTTGTTCCAAGGCGTAAGAGGAGTCACTAATATAACGTCTTTAATATGGATACATGAAACACATCATGAACTTTTGCAAGTTCTAAGGTCAATGCTAAACGATAAGCAACTGGCCCAATCCTCTCTAGGATTTCAAAAGGACCCACAACTTTCCTTTCCTCACGAACCTCAAAATTCCTTTCATAGGTGAAACCTTTAAGAAAATACAATCGATCTTATAAAGATCCAAACATAGAATCAAAACAAATAATGATTAACTCAAGAATTCTGTACAAAACGATGTGCTTCCAACCCATCTAAGAATTTTCTAATATCTGCCCATCATGATGAAAATTCTTCACCAACCGCCTTAGTGTGCATCAAAATGTGATAATTAACCATTGTGATAATATTCCGACAGTAAATGCTGCCCTAATTTCTTTCACAATCCATCAACCATACTCACAATATATTTCTTAGTGTCTAAATTGTCCCTTATAAAGAAGTTCACATCAGAAAAATCATGTCTCAAAGGTGTAAAGTCAACAAACAAGTATCAGTCTTTAACTTTGATATTTCTATCGAAATTTAATGTCATTGTAATTTGAAAACTTTTTCTCATATCTTGTATTAGCGTTTCTATTTCGGATATTCGACATGAAGTTGCGGTGGCCAGTCGCCCTTCCAACTGAATATCCAAAAGTAGATTGTCAAAGTTTAACAAAAACGTGTTTCATTTATGCCATATACATTCATCTTTACTGCTCAATACTTCACTCGGAATAAAATTTTCACATGCATCATGAATTAGAGCTTAATAATTCACATAGAACATTACGTTTCATTTCTAAAAGAAAAATTCTTATATTTCCCTTTTCCATACCAGAAGCCCTCAGGGTACGTCACCAATTAAATCAATAAGTTAAAGGGATCAAGTAATATATCTATAAGTTAAGTAGAAAAAACTACTTCTACATATCAGGTAGCTGCACAAGTAAAGTATATATGGCTAACTTACATTAACCCATGTACGCCTCATGAATTCAAGATCCCGACTCTATCTTTCATATACCATCTAATGACACCCATAACATACTTTAGTATTGCTAGCGGCAAGTAATTCCTTATGTTCTTATCACAAATAGCACACACCAAGCCTTTTTTTTTAAAATTTTTTTTTTCCTCCAATGCCTATAACAACTCTTAGGGATCATCATTTAGGGGTTTCACACTAGTAGGAGACAAATTTTGCGGTTCCCCTTTTTTTTTTCTTCTCATACTCCCATTTCATATCCTCTTAGCATATTCCACCATGCTTCCGCTGCGCACTCTTCTCATTGTTGTCACAACTACTCTTGGCATTGCCATTCCTAGGAACTGTGGCCTATGACTGTTCTCTTCCCATTTGTACGTCCTTCTCTTACCACTTCTAAGTTTAATTAGTGTTAGTTTCCTAATACTTTTGCAGCAATCAGGGGCAGACTTAACTTTCTCTATTTGGTGCCATGGCACCCCCAACCTCTCATTTGTCTGTGTATGCTTTAGTGTTATTTCTACAGCTACTTGTTGTAATTCATTGCACTGCCACCCCCTAAATAGAATTTCGAAATCCATCTTGGTATTTCTCTATCCATTTTCATATAAAAATTAGCTTCTATACAACATTTTACCCACAAAAAAAAAATGGTCATTTTGTTTAATTTTTCCTTCACTATTTACAGCATTGTTAGAAAACTCTCTTGGCACATTTAGCTGAAAATTTTGGAAACAACATGTAGTTGACCTTTGCAATGCATAAAACCTACTGCCATACTAAATGAAGGCAACGCATGCTTTATATATGGAAAGTTGATTTATGTACAACACTTTTTTTGCTTGAAGGACAAGTTTTGGAATGCATTTACTGAATGTTTTTAAAGCGGGATACGCATGTGTATCATTTATTTTATGTATCGTATCAGGATACGTATAGTGTATGGTAAGATACGTTGACGAAAACAAATAATTATATTATTTTAATTATAATCTAAAAATCTGTTGGATATATGAAAATTAATGTTTAATGTATGAAAAATAGGCTTTTAGGATGAAAAATTTCAAGTCTCCCAAGTAGGGTCTATCATAATGAGGTTTTCTCGTGCCATGCAATACATGATCGAAATATGTTCTTTCTTCTATTCGAACTTCGAATTTTGGTTTTTTCTAAATGGTTTGGATACCGTCATAATTAGATCAAACTATTCAAAATGCGTTTGTATTCCAATTCTTACTTCTTAAAATATGGTATGATTTCTACTCAACAAGAAATCGTAGGATACGTTCCAAATCAGGATACGCTATTATATCGTAAGATACGTCATCGTATCGTAGGAAAGGATACGGGGTGGGATACGTATTGTTTTTGGGAGGAGACAATACGAATCGTAGGATATGTATCCCGTATCATAAGATTTTAACATTACTCTAATCTGAATCCAAAATTTGCATCTGAGGGAAGAGCGGGTGGCTGGGGAAACGAGCGGACAAGCCTCTTACTCTGCACCCCATAATAAGATTTTGGTTCCACCCCTGGTAGCATAATAAAGCAGAACTTCTTTTGTGAGTGGTTCCACCCCTGGTAGCATAATAAAGCAGAACTCCTTTTGTGAGTGGCTATCATATTTATTTTGATGTCAATGATGATTTTGGTTACGATTATCCTGTAGTTTGTACTACCTTTCTCCGTGTGTTTTTTGTACATTGGTCTTTGATAGTAGTAGGAATATTTTGTAAAAGTCAATTATAGAACCTTCACTTTGAAATTTGATTTCGTTAACAACTATCTCTATTACTACTATAAAACAGAAGGGTGTGGGGACAAGTTGTTGGAATGATTTAGATTCATTTGATCCAAAGGTTGTAGTGCATCCTCCCACTTCCCGGTTAAGTGTCCATGGTTTTCACCTAAATCACACAACTGTCATCCCCTTCTAACCGAGATGCGTAGTGCGGTAGGCACGGGTTAGCACTAGTCTATATTACGTTACACAACGGTTTTGCAAATTGTTTCTTTCACAACAGTCCTCTGTGGCACATTGAAGGGTTGGGAGTTAATTTCAAGTTTCTTATTCAATTAATCCTAGGGTTTTTATCTCTCCTTGTTCCAAATTTAAATCCCATATAGACAGAAACTCCATTCTACGGTTGGGATCGATACCAAGTCAATCTAAATGCTCAAGTGATAACCATAAGTTCTATAATGCCTTGGAACAATTTTCAAGAATCTTAACTTCTTCAATTGTTTTATTTTTTGTTTGTTATTTGCCATTGAAAATTTGAATGTGTTCAGAAACTATGATACAATCTGATGGGAAGATGGAAACATGAGGGAAGCAAAAGTCCTCAAGGTGGTAAAAATCTAACGGTGGCAATGGTTCCACAAATTTTGAATTGTATTTTATGAGCCAAACTTAGATGGGAAGCTTGAGATCTATCCATGTGCTTATATGAATGGGTCTTTGGAGCTAAAGGATAGATTCTTTGAGCACGTATTGTCGTAATTGACCGTGCATTCTTAAAAGAGAAAAATATAGGGGACTAACTGAATGGCAATTGAAAGTGTTTCCCTTTAATTGAACTTATGTGGACCCTATTTGTACGGATTTTGATGGCCTTCGATTGTATTTGACGGGTAGAACAAGATAACTGATTTTAATTTTGATATATAATTACGTTCGATCGTGTCTTCTGGCACGGACAAATGCTAGTTCTTTTTATTAGAAGAGACTAGAGAGAAAAAGATAAGGATTAAGGAATATCATATACAATACAGTATATGTTTGTGAGTTAGGAATTAGGGGAGTTGAACTCCCGATATGAACCAAATCATTAGCAGCCATGCTACACACACAGCAATCTGTGCACAGATTTTTTTGTGGGGCCCACCACGGGTCCCACACAAATCATCCGAGCCGTTCATTAAATATCCGATACCTATAGGTGTTTCATCCAACCATCTAACTTTTCATTCAGATTTCCGGATAATGAAAAGTTATATGGTTGGATTGAGCATCTATAGGTATCGGATTGAGCTTATTTTTTACGGAGACCCTTGAAAAAATATTTTACATTTAATGAACGGCTCGGATGATTTGTGTGGGACCCGTGGTGGACCCTACAAAAAAATCTGTGCACAATCTGTGCATAGATTGCTGTGTGTGTAGACTTTCTGAATCATTAGCATTCTTTATTTATTTATTATAAGATGGAAGACTTTCAAGACTCAATTTACGAGTTGGAAGGAAGCCTCAAGGTTGGCTGTAGAAAACTCTCATTACTGAAAGTTGGTTGAGGGGGGAAAATTCAGACTTGGTTTGACAAAGTTCACCCCTTTGTAAAAATTAACTAGGTTCATTGCTACGTGCAAAGCACGTATGTCATGCCCGTTGAATTGAACGGTGTTAAATATTTCCGAAAGCATAGGGTGCATAAGTTTCATATACATAAATACGCCATGTTTCTTATTACAAAAGGACCTAGTGAAAATAGGCTGAACATCTTAATAACAAAAGGCCTTCACATAGCAAAAGGCTTCCTCTTGTGGTTGCAGTTTGTGTGAAGCTGTCGTAGAGAGTTGACTATTTGTTGTCTTTGGAGCTGTCCAAAGTTTCTTCCTATTGCAAGATCATGAAACTGTATATGAATGTCAGCACAAATGGTCACAAGGCTTTTTACAGACTGCGTGGCTGCAGAGAAGAAACAGTCAATTACCCATTCCCACGAAACGCACTATGAATTTTGGCAAATGAACACCTCAGAGAAAGTTGATGACAATCAGAAAAACGAAAATCAGTTATTTGATATGCTCCGTGGCTCCTTGTGATTCTCTCAACAATTGCCCACATGGCATAAGAACATTAACAAACACAAGAACATAAGACCTTGATTTATAGCTAAAAAACTAAAACAACTAACTTGATTAAGCTCTTAAAAAAGAAGAATAAGAGATAACTTAAGAGAGATAGAGATCGTACCTACACATATATTCTCCATCGAAAGTTCATATTACCGGGGGGTAAATAGAAGAATTGAATCCAGGTAGATAACCCACCTACATGCAACATAAGAACATTCACCAAAAAGAAACCAAGCGAAGACATGCAGCAGTCTCAACTAGAGTAGTTATAACTCTTAGCCAAGCATGCGTCCCAACGAATACCAACAAGTGGAGTTAATGCTATATCTCATCCTTTCCTTAGTAGGGTTTATCCCTAAACAAAATACCGATTCAAGCCCCTTTACTAGGTTGGGCGAGTCTCACGATTCTCGATTTCGAAATATCTTAATTAAGAGATGAGAGAAGGCCGACGGAACTTCGTTGAGCTCTTTTTCGAATAAGAAAGCTTGCTTATATTCATGCTCTAATGCGAATGAGGAAGGTGAGTCAGAATTCGAAGAGCTTCAAGGAGAGATTCTTTGATCACTCAATGCTTGGATGGATAAAGAAGCAAAGGGGAATGAATGGAATGAAGAAAAGAAGAGTATACAGTGAGTCAGCCCACTATTGAAGCTGCTAGTGGGATTGATCAGACAACAAGGGCTTTCGGTAGACTGATTTCATTGGAATGGGCAAAGGCAAGCAAAGTCTCAGTGTGTGGAAAGAAGCAAGACGAAATTCAAACAAAGAAAAGAGAGGACTCTGAGCCTCTCATTGTCCTTACCAATGAGGAAGAGAAGAAAAGGGTCTTACCCTGTCATAGAAGGGGGAGCTATGCTAGTCCTGTGAGTGCGGACTTTTCGAAGATGTACTTGAGTGGATTCATTCTGGCTATGAGGAATGTAGTTGCAGCGAGCATGTAGTCTGTGGGCTGCCCATGTGAGTGCGCAACAAGTTCGTTCCAGAGGGTAGTACCGAGTCTCGCAGTCATTGAACTTCTTGCTAAGGTAGTAGATAGCTTGTTCTCTTTGACCAGAATCATCGGGTTGGACCAAGACACATCCCATGAAGGAGTCGAGAACCAATAGGTAAAGCAGAAGTGGTCGGCCAGGCTTTGGTGGGAACAGGATCTCGAATCAAAGCCGTCTTCTGGACCTGCCTTTCTTAGTCCCTTTGCCTTCTCCTTTTCGATGCCATCTTTTATTTCCCCTTAGATGTCACTTCCTCTATCAAATCAAAGAGCGGCTATTCACCATCAGGAAAGACAGTAAGCCAAGGAAAGGAAGAACTTAACTTCTAAGCTGGCATAAGGGATTCAAAACCAAAAGCACTAGGAAGAGAATGCAAGTTGGGAAGGATTAACCTGATTGATTGACCAAAGGAAAGCAAGGAACTTCTAACCCTAAGGCTTATGGAATTGATGCTTTCAAGCGCTAGGCCCCTTTTTCAAAAGGAATTGATAGAGGTTGGATCAATAGCAATAGTTCAGATAGCCACAAATGGGATTGATGCATAGGCTGCAAGGAAGGGAATGCGGAATTAGGACCAATAGGCTTCGACGAATACGAATGCCTTTCTTTCGAGAAGATGCTTTGAAGGAGAAGGCAAGCAACTGGCATAGTTAATGTACGAGGAGGATTCTATCCTATTAGATGAAGCAGGAATCATTCAAAGCATAAAGCCCACACCACATGGATTCCTACGAAAGAGGGTGCATAGCGGGAAGAGATTGTGCACAAAGAATCAAAATGCCATTGATTCAAAAGCTAACCACAAACACCAAAATTAAAACAGCGCCTTTGCAAAAAATAAACCCTAAACTTGAGAAGCCCCAATTTATTTGAGTGGATCACCTGGCCGCCGATAGCCGCCGATCACAACATAACGATCTACAAAAAGCCAAGAACTTTGAAATTGGTCGCACCTCTAGTCCTATAATAAAGAAACCTTATCTACGTGAGGAGACACGCATGACGTGAATCTGGACCTTCGAGTAAAATTCCAAAACTGTACCCATCATCCCATCGTTTCCCATTTCTGGCAGGGATATTTTCTCCCCTTTGTCCTCCATACCTCTGCAATTGCATACCTATTAAAACAACCAATAGCCGAAAATAACCAAAAAATCGAACCACAACCGCAAAATAACACCCAAAAGAAAGCAGTTAAATCTAAAAATATACATTTTTATGTCACCACCAATCAATTAAGCCTTGAACAATTTTAATTTCTTTTAATGTAGAGTCAACATGCACTAAGTCAGATACGAAGGAGAGTTTACCAAGCTATTGGTAGGATTCAATGAATGACCCATTCCCTGAAAAAGTACAGGAGCCTGCAGAAATTTGGCAGAAATCGGTTACACTGGGGAGATGCGCTGAACATGACAAACATGCCTACTGATGAACATATCATGATTCAAAGGCCATAAGCAGAAGAATGTTACCATGCATATAAAGTGCCAATGCAAGTCTGAAATAATGAGTTCGACCACTCGATTGACCAATAATCGATTGAAACAAAAGAATCAGATTCAGAGATCCAATAAAAAAACTCAACAAAAAGCCCTAATTATTGGAAAATAACAGTGATTTACCAGCTTAGGGAATTATTTTAGAACCAAAGTGAAGTTGCCACCGGTTGGAGGAGTGGAAGACGATGACGACAAATGGCTCGGCCGACGATTCGGAAGAGTCTGTACCAGCAACACCACCTCTGACCGGATTTTCGTTGGCTACCTCCAAAACCGCCTGAAACTCCATTGGCTCTGATTCAAGGAGCACTGGCGTTGAGGATTTCGTTCCAGAGAGAGAGAGAGAGAGCAATGGCGTGTAATTCGGTGGGAGAGAGAGAGAAGGGGATTTCTCTCTCAATTCTCCTTGTCCTGGTAACACCACAATAAAGCCACGTACGCCAGACAATGGAAACGCAGAATTACAAAAACACCCCAATTGATTAACATTGCATGCCTTTCAATTGAGGGGCAAATTGTGGCTAGCGAAAAATTGGCCGAAACTCCCTCTTCTTATAGAGGAGGAGGATAAAAGGTCACACTCTCAAAATAAAAAGGTTGACTGTAGTACGGTGTATAATATATATATATATATATATATATATATATATAGAGAGAGAGAGAGAGAGAGAGAGAGAGCAAACAGTTTTCGGTTTTCACTCATCTGATTTTTGTGTGATCGGCAAGGGTTTTGGCCGACATCAAACCCAATCGCGTGCAATGTGACATATTCCTTTCGTATTCAGAATCTCCCATGAACGGGGCCTAGATACACCGTCAATTATTAACCTGTGGTGGCTCTTGTTGGGGATTTTGGGATACGGACTGAATATGTCACATCTGTAGGCAATCGGGTTTGATGCCAGCTAAGACCCTTGTCGATCACATGAAAAAGAAACACCCTAACGCCGTTACAGTGCGTGGTGTGAATAACGGTTGTGTGATAATGTTCGTTCATGAAGAGGAAATGATCGCTTGAGGTGCCATCCAAACACCAAAATACCGAGGAAATGTGTAACAACCCTGATTTTTGGTAAATAAAAATTTCGTTAAATATTTGAATTTTATTTTAATTACTTGGATTGCTTTTAAAAATTTCCTCCTAATTCCTAGGTGCACATTTTGAACCTTATGAACCTTTCTACACCCTAGTTGAACCTTTCCAACCATAGACTAGAAAATCATTTCCCTTTCTTGACTAGTCATTCCAAGATCATATTTCCCATCATTACATCTTCCAAGTGTATCTTTCCTCTTTACCCTTTGGACAATAATTGCTAGGGAAAAATTTATCCCTTGGGTAATAGATATAAGTCTTGCCAAAGTCCAAGAAGTACATGTGATTTTGCTCACTCCAACAAGCCAACCCTTTAATCAACTTACTTGTCATTATCCCCACTCATCATCATACTACATGATTAGTCATTTCAAGACCACACTCATGACTTTCCTCATTACCCATTGGTTAATAAATGTTAGGAAAAATTTTACCCATTGGTTAATAAAAAAAAAATAGTCATGCCAATGAATATTTAGACTTGATTAGACAAAACAAAGCCAAAGTTCATCATTTTGCTTCCATAAGAAGTAAACCTAGCCTTGCCATGCATGCACACCTAATATAAGCATGCCTAATTGCCTAGGTACACTTTCTAAGAAATTATTTGCCCATTGAACAATAGTTGTTAGGGTAATTTTTATCCTTTGAGTAAAAGGAATAAGTCTTGCCATAGTCCAATGAGTACCCAAATTTGACTAGACAAGTCAAAACCAAATCCCATCATTTTGCTTCCAAAAGAAGTAACCTTAGATTTGTCATGCATGCAAGCCTAAATAATAGCCTTTAACCTAATTCCCCTCCTAGACTTACTTTCCTAGATTTTCTCTAGGAATATATACATAGTATAGGAAGAGAGAGAGAGGGGCTGAGAGAGAGAGAGAGGAGAGGCCGAGAGATGGAGTGGAGTGTGTGCATGTGTTTGTTTACTTACACAAGCAACCTTTTAGCCTTAAGCCTATAAACTACTTTACAACCCATTTCTAGTCTTTCTTTTGTTCTTTCTTGCAAGCAACCTCATCCTAGGACAAGACAAGCCAAGAACCCTTCATAATTGCCCCTTTATCCATTGGACAATAATTATTAGGAAAAAATTTATCCCTTGGATAATAAGCCAAGTTTTTGCTATAAATAGCACCCCACCTTTGCCATTCTACTCACACTTTCACCCATTCAACTTCTCTCTCTAGAAAATCTAGTGTTCTTGCATAGTTCTTCCTTGTTCTTGAGTTCTTCCTAAGTCCTTCAAGAAACTCATCCTAGGCCGCCACTAAACCGCCACTCGACCACCCTTTCAATCCATAAAGTTTAGTAGTTTTAGTCAAGAACTAGTTTCGAGAGAAACCTTTCTCTTTCGAAGCTACCAGAAGCTTACCGTAGGAACTAGGAAGTCATTCCGTCCGACAGTCTACTTACTTTTCCGTAGCCGCCCTACTGCCAAGAAGAACGATAGATTTTCCTTATCTACTTTCCCTAAGTATAAATAGAATAAGTATTTGAATGGTGCTTGTTTATTGAAATGCATGAGGACTTGAAAAGTGTTTTACTAAAAGAAATGAAAAGGAAGGGGAGTATGTTGATAATATTGACTTTATTTCCGAATAAACATGTGTTGTTTTGAACTTCCTTAAAATAAAGAAAGAACGGATTTTTTTGGAAATATTAACTTGAAAAGAAGTATTTGTATTTTGATCTTAAGATGGTTATGAGCAGGCATACGTGGTTATTTGGAGTAATTGTCTTGGTGTGTAATAAAGCATATAGTGGTTTCCACTCCAAAGGCGTTCGTACATGTGGCGTTATGCTTTAAGTAATGGTTGAACATGTTAAGTAATATAGAGTTGGATGATCTTGCTAGTTTAGTTTCAAGATTACAAATGAATGAAGTATGTCTACTTATGTGAAAAGTCCTACCGCGGAGTCTATGCATGGAAACGAGACACGGAAATCAAGAAAGTTAGAAACATGACACCTAGGGTGTGTTAATGACAAGGTGTGTTTTGAATTCACAATGTAGCCGGACTTGCCCATTGTGAGGTTTGTGTGTGTTCCAATGGGAATCGGAACAGCGGAACCATTGTGAGGTTGTGTGCGTTCCCATGGAAATCCGGAGCGGCGGAACCATGGTGAGGTATGGCTTGGTTATCCGCGGAGAGGAGCCAATGCTATTGTGTGCCAATGGGAACCCGGAGGGGCGGAACCATTGTGAGGATACTCGGGAGACCGAAGCGGCGGAACCGAGGTTGGGTGTGTAAAAACAATTTTGTAAAGATTGATTTGGTAAATGAAAAGGTGAAAATGGTGACACGGTCTACGAAAAGTCGCGTAGGAGAAACTCAGATATCACAGACACCAACAATAGTTGAATAGCGAATGTGGATGTGTCATTGTTAATAGCCTTGTTGAATATGCATGAACTGCTGTGAACTTGCTACAATGTCCTATTATGTGTAAGTTTTGGGTTAGCGGGTATGGGATTGTTCTGCTGAGCTTTCGTAGCTCATGGTGTTACCTTTGGTAACCCTGACATATTATACTGGCGGCGACGCTGGTAAAATGTGTCAGACTTTGTAGATGAACAGGGTGAGTTGTACACCTTGGAGGCATTCGGAGCCGAGGAGCTGGCTAGGATGGAGGAGCAGGCGGAGCTGTAGATAGGAACCCTAGTTTCCCTCCTTTTGTTGAATAAAAGTACTCTTGTGAGAATTATGATGTAATAATGAGCCAGACTCCATTTAGATTTTCAATGAAATTGTCCTTTTTAACGTACCCGAAAATGGGGGCATTACAAAATGAAGGTGTCTCTCTCTCTCTCTCTCTCTCTCTCTCTCTCTCTCTCTCTCTCTCTCTCTCTCTCTCTCTCTCTCTCTCCTTAGGGCAGTAATAGGAAATTAACTGCTCGGTTAATAATGATGATGTTATGGTTTCGCAAACTATGGTTGTTTTTCTCTTTGTTTAAGGCAATAATAGGAATTGAATTGCTTAATTAGTTAATAATGACGATGATATGGTTTCGCAATGGTTGTTAGAATTGGATTTCTATTGATGATGGTTGTTAAGGTTGGTTTTTGAATTTCTAATTGATGATGGTTGATGAGCACCCAATATTGTAGATATTTGGTGCGACTAGTCCCGTTTTATGTTATTTTATCTTGTGTTTATTTAACTTTTATAGCGATATTGCACATAAGGTGTGTTTTTGTGTGTTTCAGGTAAAATGTGCAAATAAGGCGTAGTTTGACGCCATGGATGGCCCAAGTGCTTCCAAGTACCCGAAAACCCTGTCGGCCCCTTAAAATCTGTCTAAGTATGGAAAAATGACTTTCTGAAAAAGTATCGATTTTCGAGATAAAAAATGGCGGTAATTGATCCTTGAATTTTTCTAAGAGTAACTACAAAGTTGCAAGGTTTTATTTGAAGAGCAAGGTCATGTTTTGAGCCATTACTTCTAGAGAAAAATGTTCAGTTTTCTGTTTTGTACTAAAAGCTAGGGGTTGACATTTTGATTTAATTGGAATCTTGAAATTCTGGTAATACCATTGTTTCCAAATGGGGGGTACTTTCTTATTTTCATTAAATAAAATTAAAGTAAAGAAAAGGTAAAAGAAAGATTTAAAATGTAGTCTTTACTTAAATTTAGAGAATGAAAATAAGATGTTGTGGAGCTCCGGGGCCGACGGGTGCCAAGTTTTGGAGGCTGGCTTGTGAATCTGGAGATAAGCTCCTGGTATCGATACAGCCACGCGTAGGCTTCGTGGGAAGACAGAGGATATTGTATCGATACGGATTTTGTCTGTATCGATACGGGAGCACTACGGGGAAATGGCCCTTTTCAGCTTAGCACCGTGAAGTATCGATACCACGGCTTTTGGCCAGATATTTGTTGCTTTTTGGACTTTCCATTTATGGAATAATTGCTACTTATAGTATGTTTTTAGGATATTTGTTGGGAGAGAAGTTGAGTTGTATAAATACTCTTCTCTCTCTCACTTGAAAGGAAAAGTAGTTAGTTTTCTTTCTAGTCTTTTTCCATTGTTGTCTTCCAAGCTTTCTTAGTTAATTTCCTCAAGAACTCTAGTAAGTCTTTCTCGTTTATTGTTTTCTCGTTTATTAATGTTATAGTTACGGTTGAGATCCTTACTAATATCAAGTTTATTTCCGTTTTCGTCGGTTAAATATATTTGTCATTTCTAGCTTTATGCTTAATCTGTCTAGTATGGTTGAGTAGTTACTTGGCTAAGTCTTGGGCTAATCTTTCCCAAAGACTTAGGTGGTTATTTGGTTCTCAAACCTTGGGGGCTTAAAATCTTGGTTTTCGGAATTGAATTAACCTAGCCATTTTGGTCTAAGCGAGGGGTGTTAACTCCTTGATATGAAGTTTAGTCAAGCGGTCTTGGCAAGCGACATATTGAGGGCTCGTGGCCTCCTACGTGTTAGATACATTAGCAAAAATAAGATGTTTTAGTTCCGGTAAATCACATCTTTTATTAAACGTAGTCTTTAAAGCTAAATCTCCCGGGCGTGAGCACGCGGTCGTGACTCCCGCTTGAGTTATATTTGAGAATCGGTAATAGCCTTTGTCAAGGGAATGACGATCCCTAGACTTGCCTCTTTTAAGTTTATTTCTAGTCTTTTTCATTATCTTTTTCACCGCTCAAAGGAAAACTAAGTTGGCCGTCTTGAACGCCGAAATCCACCTTATAAAACCTACAATCCGATTAAGCTATATTCGATTCTCTGTGGGTACGATCCCGGACTTTCCAGTTATTATACTATCGACAACCTAGCCCTACGCTTGGGGTGTTTCAACCTTATTTGAAGGCGAGGTTGTGGCGTAAGCAATGGTGGTTATGATTTTTTTTTTTTTTTAAGCTGTTACACTTCCTATGATATACTTCCCGCATAATTTTATTTAGCAATTTCGAAGCATTTTCAGAATGTTAATTGGATATTCTATAGTCTTAAAAGTAAATTTTCTACCGTCGCAAGGGCATTTTAAAGCGCACACCACATGATGTGTTTGAGATGCCAGATTCTCTTCCAAACCAGAGGTGATGGACTAGAAGAAGAGCTATGATGATGGCCACTTTGACTTTGAGACATGTTATACGTGCAATGGTACCCCGATTCTACTGAAGAGAGCCCAGCCCAGAAGAAGTTCCAGTACACCAAATCAACTTAACTTCACCACCTGACCAAGAAATGGGAGTGGCCAAAATGAATGAGCACACCTCATGAGGGAATAGAGAATGATCGATGAGGTCCACATTCAAGTGCTTCTCTCACGAGAGATGGGGAGGATTCAAGAGGGAGATTAAAGGACTGGGACTATTACTCTGACTGAGCCAACTATCCTGCCAAATATTAATAGAAAGTCAACAACTATTGGGAAGTTGGAATTTTGATATTTCTCAGTGACCAATACTTTAAAGTCTTAAGGAGGTTCAATCCCTCACAACAGAACATCGATCTTTCATTAACAAATGAATCCATTGTGTTTTTCATATAAAAAAAAATAGAGTTAATACTAGTTCTTACTAAGTAGAAAGGTAATACGGGCAATTATCCGATTATGAAAGAGACAAGTGTGATCATGGACAAAGGTTAATAAAAAAAACAATAGAATAACCATAACCATAATCAACATAAATACCATAGTCCCTCACAAAAGGAGTTAGTGCTACTAGAGTAGAAGGAAACATAAACTTACTCTGATCAATCACCATTGAATACAATGCATTTTGAATAAATTCATACCTATTTTGCCAATGGTGACGGCACAATCCAAATAGGCGGTGGCATGCTCTTGTGGGAAGGATCAGGGGTGTAGTGCATCCGGAAGCTATTCTCCTCTAGGTTAAAGATACCCATGTCTCTGGGCCCAAGAGGCTTTAGATCCCACAATATCGTTGAAGTCATCCGTGTAGTAAATTGAATTGGGCAAACAACCAGGAAACTGGGATGCCACTAGAGAAACTGAATGGTTATCTCCTAAGAACAGAGCATCACCGCCAATGCTTTCGATCTCAACCCATACTGGATGAGATCTGATTGAACGATTCAATTTGTAAACTTTGAAAAACCACGTCACAAACTGAACCTCGTGATCCTTCTCTTTAAGAATACGTACAACGGTCAATAACTCCCCCGATGACGACTCCACGAGATAGGATATTTGGGATTCTAGGGATGTATATTTTCGATTGGGAGTTTTAATGATAGCCCCCAATTCAATACTCCGCTCAATTCCGGAAAAAGATTTGATCTTTGTCAGCCCAAGCCGACGATCTAGGACATGAAAACGGGATTCATAATATATAACATCGGCCGCTAATTCTAATTGCTCTATACTAATAGAAGTCCAAGCTTTGTCACCCGACTTGATCAAGGCTACCAAACAAAAGTCATTATATATAGCGGCCACTTGATAACTAGGGAAAAGGCGAGGAAATCGGAGAAGTTGATAACTAGTCACCAACTTCTCCGCGATTGAATCGAGAAGGTGAGCCGGAAGAAAAGCCCAATCTGATGATTCAGGCAATATGTCGGCCATCGTATGATCCACAGCAACCAAAATTGGGCGAATGAAAGTATTTGAACGAAACTGGGAAATCCCCTTCAACTACATTAAACCCCCTTCAACTATCATTCATTTACGTGTTGTCCCCTTTAATGTTCGAAGTACTCTCTCGAACTTGTGGACGGCCTTAGCAATTTTGTTTGAAAATTTTGAAGTGGACCCCCTTCCACCTAGGCATGTAGTACCCCTTCGGTACAAAATTGTAGTACCCATAGCAATTTTGTTCCCACAGTATTCTTGCATTGGTCAGATTCGAAACCCCCACACCCAAGTTGTTTTTTTAAACTTCAGTCCCTCCAGTTTTATTTTATTATAGTTTGGTCCTTAAACTTTGTAGTATTTGTTTTGGTCCTTGCTTTTTGTAGCAGTGTGACAGTTTGGTCCCTATTTTTGTAGCAGTGTAATAGTTTGGTCCCTTGTGGATATTCTCGGCTTTTGGTGAATTTATGGGCGAGTGTTTGTCTCGTTGTTTGGTAGTTAAATCTCCATTTGTTGTGCCACTAGCACCTTGTCTTGTTGGGATCCTTGGTGGATCCGTTGGTGTGATCTGTGTTGGATCATTTGTTTATCTCTCCCAGTGCGATTTGGGGTTCACACGTGAGAGAGAGTGTTGGAACTTGTCCCATATTTCTCCATATGTGATTTCGTTTGTTGTTCCACTGCATTTGTTCGGGTAACGAAGTACTACTGATTCTTCATTTTTGATGAGATCGAAGTTGCATTACCACGTAGATTTTTTTGCTTTGCTTTTTGGATTGCTTCAGCTGAAGATATTAGTCGGGGCATCTCAGTTTCATCTTGGCAAACTCACGATGCTCTCTGTGCTCGCATCATGTGTTTGAGGGGGAGTGTTAGACTAGTGGCATGATGTTATTAATGTTTAGTTGCAAGGGTAGTATTGTTTTTTCATGTAATAGGGTTTACATAAGGTTCCTATGTTTTCACTGTAATGCCCTCTTGTAAGTTGTAACATACATACTGAATAATAAAAGTTCTTTCTTCTAGTCTCACTACAATCTGAACGGTATAAAAGTAATACGAAGCACTTTGCCAACAAGTGTTGACTGGAAATTGTCTCGTGTCATATGATCAAAGTTATGTTCTCTGTTTCTAGATATGCAGTAAGATGCATGTAACTTAGGGTTGTGGTGCATATTAGTTGCAAACAGTTGAATCCTTGGACATGATGCTAGTTTTCATATGGTTTCTGCAGATTCTCGCAAGACTCAAAAGATCGTAACAAAAGCCAGGAAGTACATTAAGACTTTACAGAAAAAGAGACATTAGATAGAGGAAAAGGCACTTGCCTCTTAGCCGATTGAACAGAATCCACTGTTGGTTTTATGCCCTCAAAACCAATATTTGTTTATTTACATTATCAATAAGAGCTTTATTTTATTATTCTGAAATACTTTGTTTCATACATTGGATATAATTCATGAGATGAATATTAAAGTCCCAAATTACATTGAATATGATTTATGCATGTAAATGTGATTTACTTACGGGAGATATAAATCACCAGTGTTTGTAATTTGAACTATTCACAGTTGCTGATAAGAATGGACTATCTATCAGGTCAATTGCAACATGATTAACTTCTATTAGATAGAATGATCCATCTCAATCATTGAAGTGAAAGACTTCAAGTTAATATGTTGGTGTATTTGGTATACACTGAAGGACCATCGTAAGACTCACACTATTTTAACCACTGTCCACTTAAGTGTGAATCTTATAATGCTAATTGTAATTCACTCTTAATCCTGAGAAAGTTAATGAACTCAAGTTTCTAGCCTATGCCACTTTGAGTCACCAATGAGTGAGGTCTAACTCGATCAACACCTCGGTGGGTTGGGTGATTTATGTTAGGACTGTGAGAACATTATTTTCAAGATGGAATTCACTCTCTATTTAATTATAGAGTATAATGTCCCCTTGAGTTAGTTCACTGGATTAGTCTTTGAAACCTAGTACTAGTCATTTTAATGAAGCGTTCATTAAAATGTTTTTCCAGACTAAAAGTGAGTGAACTAGTATTCAACGGAATTAAAATATAAGTATGCTTTGGTGTGACAGTTATTTATTATGACCAATTGCTACTTATGGACATTACAAGGTGAAGGGGTTTGACATTACGGTATTGGCATTTATCGGGAACAATATATTAATATTCTTGAGGCCTGGAGTTCAGCCATAATTATATAGTGGAATTAATTTTGGTTAATTGGGCCACCACTCATGGAGATGAGAGAGCGTGAGTCCAATTTTAGCTAAGCCTCAAGAAGCCCATAGGTCCCAACCCTAGCCCAACAAGAGATTGACTTATTGGCCAAGGAAATTTATCCCTATATATATAATCTCTAAGTCTCTCATGAAAGATACGGCAGAATTGAGAGAAAAGAATAAAGGGAGAAATATTCTAGGGTTCCCACAAACCCTATTGGCTATTGTTCTCTTGGGTCATAGGGTTGAAGACATTTGGGGTGCAAGGAGCAAGAAGGAATCAATCTACTCATAACCAGAAGTAGGGTTTTGTTTCTGAACTTTGAAAAGGTAAAACCCTAACCTTTCCTCATGAATCTTTACGCACACGTAAGAAGTAGATCCGAAACAATTTTTGAAACTATATATTTTCCGCAATGGTTTTTTAGAGAAAAATCCAACAAGTGGTATCAGAGCAATCTTACGTATGCGTATTGTTTCGTGTTTTGAAGATGAAACCTAATACACAGATTGGTTCGGCCCATGTGAATGCTATACATGTTTCGGTCGAACCGTACGACTGTGTTACATTATTCATGCGATGAATATGTTTGTACATATGAGATACATGTTGATGTATGTGTATGCATGTTGCAATATTGGACATGATACTTAATCTTTTTTTATTACGACAAAAGGTTAGCAATGGAGTTTCTGTCACAAGTTTCCTTGTTTCCAGATCATTTTTTTTTGTCATCAAACCTACACAACAGTTTGGTTTGGAATAGAAGTTCTTCTCGGAAAGAGTTTCCATTAGAAAATAATTATTTCCTAATCTGACTTGGATTGAACCTGCATGTGAATTACTAAACCTCGGTGGGGCAATCAGTCGTGTTTTAGTTTTCTCATATTATATGAAATTGTTTTCAGAATATTTATCAAAACCGATTTCGGTTTTTTCTCCGGAATCACGGGATCTTTATTGTTTTATATGAGACATCTATTTTGCCTCAGTGGAAGTTTATTATTTTTTCTGCCATGGACAGATTCACAGCAACGTTTTTTTTTAATTAGTTAAAATCAAACAGAAACAGTTTTATGATTAAAGAGTTTAATCATGATTTTTGAATGGCTCAATCGTGTAGGATGATCAAAATTGGAATGATCAAAGTGTTTGATCATTAACTGGAAACTTGAAGCATGTGATTTATTTTACTCTATCGTATTAATCTAAAGTGTTTAGATAATTTCAAGTACATGTTCATATATATCATGAGATGATAAGTGTTGCACGTCACATGTCTTAGGCCACCTCTAATGGATAAATTTGGGTCGTATTAGGTTTTATCATTTTATGGAGAAACTTGTATATAGGAGAGTCCTATTAGTTTTCCTATTGCTCCTGTTTAATTTGATTAAATCGCATGTTGCTCGTTTGTTTTTATGGCATTTATTTGTTGTTCTTTCTTAAATTGATATGATCAGATTGTTAGGACATAAATGACCATGGATAGCAACATTTGATATGTTAAAATTCTTTTATTAAAGTTAGAGAATTTCAACAGTTGCATGCATTAAGAATATGAGATACTTGGTTAATGTATGTATGTTCTAAAAATAATCCTCTAATTCTAAAAATCAAGTGGGAGAGGGTTTTTGAGAAAAGCCCGCGGTCTTTCCATTGTTAGATCCATAGTAAGGTGAAAGTGAGCATCTTGAACCGTCTACGTGCGGTCATTCCTTCGGAGGGTGCTCATCTAACTGGCTACAAGATTGGATTTCTCATGGATAGGATTGGGTGAGACGTAATGTGAGTCATCTCCCCTCGGAGAGGCTGCTCATTACGGTTGTCACTTAGCCCTAGACGATGGTATACACTTGACTAAATAAGTGATAAGAGATTCCCTAGGAATTTTATTGACTTATTTTAGAGACCTAAAATCGGGAGTCATATTTTATTTGCCATGAGATGTCTAGATAATAAGTATGATCTGCTAATCATTAATAACATTATTTCCCCTAGGAGAGATGTCATTATGGGATTAGGATTCCGATGCAGTCACTAAATAGTGGTGGGAGGTTTACACTGTTTATCATAAGTGAATGCAAATTTTTTATATCCATTATTTATGTATGAATTTTTTTTTTATTTCAGATGTCAAGCTCATTTAATCCACTTAGCGTCATTTTAAGCCAGAACAAATTGGTTGGACCAAATTATGTTGACTGGAAACGGAATTTGAATATAGTGCTAACTGCAGAGGGGTACAATTATGTACTTACTGAAAATTGCCCCCCACTTCCCACTGATGAGAGCACAGATGAGGAGAGGAAAAAGTATAAAGATTGGAAGAAGGCTGATGAGATGGCCAAATGTTATATTTTGGCATCTATGTCTAATGTGCTGCAACATCAGCACCAATCTTTTGGTAGTGCTTCAGACATTATGCTTAATCTCAAGGAGATGTTTGGTGAGCAAGGTAGGGCTGCTAGGCAGCACGCCATGAGACAACTCATGAACACTAAGATGAGTGAGGGGACTCCTGTAAGGGACCATGTTTTAAAAATGATTGATTTTTTAAATGTACTTGAGGTCCTTGGAGCCGAGATTGATGGTCAATCTCAAGTTGATATTATCCTCGAGTCGCTGCATGGGTCTTTCAAAGAGTTCAAATTGAATTATAATATGAATAAAATGGATTTATCACTTTCAGAGTTAATGAACTCTCTCCAAGCAGCTGAGGGTATTATCAAGCCTAATCATAGTGTGCTGATTCATGAGATGGCTAATAAGCCTAAGGGTAAATGGCAAAAGAAAAATAAGCAACCTGCCAATGCTCCAAACAATAATGGGAATAAGCTTGGTCCTAATAAAGGGATCAAGAAAGGGAAAAATAAAGGGGCAAATGCAAAACCCAAAGGAAAATGTTTCCATTGTGGTGTAGTTGGTCACTGGAAGAGGAACTGCCCAGATTTTTTGGCAAGTAAGAAAAATGCAGGTATGATTGAATCTCTTGTCATGGAAGTTTACTATACCGATAGTACTTCTAATACTTGGTGTGTTGACTCCGGAGCAACTGATCACGTTTGTAATTCGTTGCAGGGGTTTCAAGTAACCAGGAGGCTAAGTGATGGAGAGATCAAGCTATGCATGGGATCGGATGCAAGTGTTGCAGCCGTAGCAGTAGGAGTAATAAAACTTTCTTTTGAGAGTGGTAGAGAGTTAGTTTTATCAGAGTGTCTTTATGTTCCTTCTGTTAGACGAAATTTGATTTCTGTTTCTTCTTTAGCAAGACATGGTTATTCTATGAATTTTAATTCAGAAGTTATTATTAAAAAGAATGGTTCTTTTATATGCTCTGGTAAAATGGTTAATAATCTTTACCTTGTTACTCCTCACATGTATGAGATACATGATACAGAAGCTACTAGCTCACAATCTTTACCATTGAAAAGAAAAGTCCCCATGTCTAACACCACACTCCTATGGCATCTGAGGTTGGGTCATATTAATCTAAACAGGATAAATAGGTTGGTAAAAGATGGTATTTTATCTTCTTTGGTTGTTGAACCGATACCAACTTGTGAATCTTGCTTGGAAGGGAAAATGACTAAGAGGTCCTTTTCAGCAAAGGGCAATAGAGTTGAAGAGCCATTGGAACTTGTACATACGGATGTATGCGGGCCGTTGAATGTCAAGGCTCGAGGTGGATATGAGTATTTCATTACCTTCACAGATGATTACTCGAGATATGGTTATACCTATTTGTTGCATCATAAGTCTGAAGCTTTTGAAAAGTTCAAAGAGTTTCAAGCAGAAGTTGAGAAACAACTGGGTAAGAACCTCAAAACCCTTCGATCAGATCGAGGTGGTGAGTATCTCTCTAGTGACTTCTTAGGTCACTTAGTTAAGCATGGAATTATTTCTCAGTTGACTGCACCAGGAACTCCTCAACAAAATGGTGTAGCTGAGAGAAGGAACAGGACTTTACTTGACATGGTTCGATCTATGATGAGCTATTCGGACTTGCCTATTTCTTTTTGGGGCTATGCTTTAGATACTGCCTTGTACATATTAAATCATGTTCCTACTAAATCTGTTCCTAGGACACCTCGGGAGTTGTGGTCTAAGCGAAAGCCTAGTTTGCAACATTTTCATATTTGGGGGTGCCCTGCATACGTGCTAAAAGGAAAGATGAGTAAACTGGAATCTAGATCAGAAAAATGTTACTTTGTGGGGTATCCTAAAGGGACTAAGGGTTGGCTTTTCTATAATCCTACAGAACAAAAAGTATTTGTAAGTACAAATGCAGTTTTTCTAGAGGATGAATATATGATGGACCGGAAACCCAAAGAAAAATTTGTTTTTCAAGAACTAACAAATGAAGTTGTAGTTCCTCAACAAATTCCTACCACTATAGAAGAATCACCTAATATTTCTGATACTTTGCCTAATAGCGCATCGCCACCTCGTCGTAGTGGGAGGATGACTAGGCTGCCTAGTAGATTCTTACTTATTGAAGAAGGTTCTGAACCTTCTCCACATGAATCCGATCCTTCCAACTATGACGAAGCTATATGTGATATAGATTCGGGACTTTGGCAACAAGCTATGAAAAGTGAAATGGAGTCTATGTACTCCAATCATGTCTGGGAGCTTGTGGATCCTCCACCCAATATTAAACCAATTGGGTGCAAGTGGATTTACAAGAGAAAAAGAGGAGCCGAAGGAAAAGTTGAGACTTACAAAGCAAGGTTAGTGGCGAAAGGGTTTACTCAAAAAGAGGGTATCGATTATGAGGAAACCTTCTCGCCTGTTGCTATGCTTAAGTCCATTCGGATTCTCTTGTCCATTGCTGCATTTTATGATTATGAAATTTGGCAAATGGACGTCAAGACGGCATTTTTGAATGGCCATCTTGAAGAGGACATTTACATGGTCCAGCCAGACGGTTTTGTAGCTAATGGTCAAGAGCAAAAGGTTTGCAAGTTGCATAGGTCTATTTATGGACTTAAGCAAGCGTCTCGAAGTTGGAATATCCGATTTGATCAAGCAATTAAATCTCTTGGTTTTGATCAAAATCCGGATGAGCCTTGTGTGTATAAAAGGGGTGAAGGTAGAATAGCAGTGTTTCTGGTACTATATGTGGATGACATACTACTCATTGGGAATGATGTAGGAGCATTGTCTTCAGTCAAAGTTTGGTTGGCAAATACATTTGATATGAAGGACTTGGGAGAAGCAAGTTACATCCTTGGGATTAAGCTTTTACGAGATCGTAAAAATAGGATGATAGGTTTGTCCCAAGCTGCATATATAGATAAGATTCTGGTAAGGTTTAGCATGCATAATTCCAAGAAAGGTCTCCTACCTTTTAGACATGGAATCACTCTTTCTAAGGATCAATGTCCCAATACATTGGATGAGAAAGAGAAAATGAAGACAGAACCTTATGCTTCTGCTGTGGGTAGTCTTATGTATGCTATGTTATGTACTAGACCAGACATCTGTTATGCAGTAGGCCTAGTCAGCAGATATCAATCAAATCCTGGACCTGATCATTGGATAGCTGTAAAGCATATTCTCAAGTACTTGAGAAGAACTCGAGATTATGTGCTAGTCTATGGTGGAGAGGATTTGGTGCCAATTGGATATACAGACTCTGACTTCATGTCAGATAAAGATTCGCGCAAATCAACTTCTGGTTATGTGTTTACACTTGGAGGAGGAGCCATAAGTTGGAGGAGTATTAAACAGCAATGTGTTGCGGACTCCACCACTGAAGCTGAATATGTTGCTGCTTCTGAAGCAGCTAAGGAGGGTGTATGGCTCAAAAAGTTTCTACTGGAGCTTGGAGTGGTACCATTGGCAAAACAGCCCATGATTCTTTATTGTGATAATAGTGGGGCTGTTGCGCAATCCAAGGAGCCTAGAAATCACAAAAGTGGGAAACACATTGAGAGAAAATATCACCTCATCAGAGACATTGTTCAGCGAGGCGATATCATAGTCAACAAGATTGCATCTGCAGAAAACCTGGCTGATCCTTTTACAAAGGCTTTACCTTCTAATCCATTTGACCGTCATGTTGATAACATGGGTGTCAAAAGTAGACCGGATTGGTTATGAGTGCAAGTGGGAGATTGTTGGTTTTATGCCCTCAGAACCAATATTTGTTTATTTACATTATCAATAAGAGCTTTATTTTATTATTCTGAAATACTTTGTTTCATACATTGGATATAATTCATGAGATGAATATTAAAGTCCCAAATTACATTGAATATGATTTATGCATGTAAATGTGATTTACTTACGGGAGATATAAATCACCAGTGTTTGTAATTTGAACTATTCACAGTTGCTGATAAGAATGGACTATCTATCAGGTCAATTGCAACATGATTAACTTCTATTAGATAGAATGATCCATCTCAATCATTGAAGTGAAAGACTTCAAGTTAATATGTTGGTGTATTTGGTATACACTGAAGGACCATCGTAAGACTCACACTATTTTAACCACTGTCCACTTAAGTGTGAATCTTATAATGCTAATTGTAATTCACTCTTAATCCTGAGAAAGTTAATGAACTCAAGTTTCTAGCCTATGCCACTTTGAGTCACCAATGAGTGAGGTCTAACTCGATCAACACCTCGGTGGGTTGGGTGATTTATGTTAGGACTGTGAGAACATTATTTTCAAGATGGAATTCACTCTCTATTTAATTATAGAGTATAATGTCCCCTTGAGTTAGTTCACTGGATTAGTCTTTGAAACCTAGTACTAGTCATTTTAATGAAGCGTTCATTAAAATGTTTTTCCAGACTAAAAGTGAGTGAACTAGTATTCAACGGAATTAAAATATAAGTATGCTTTGGTGTGACAGTTATTTATTATGACCAATTGCTACTTATGGACATTACAAGGTGAAGGGGTTTGACATTACGGTATTGGCATTTATCGGGAACAATATATTAATATTCTTGAGGCCTGGAGTTCAGCCATAATTATATAGTGGAATTAATTTTGGTTAATTGGGCCACCACTCATGGAGATGAGAGAGCGTGAGTCCAATTTTAGCTAAGCCTCAAGAAGCCCATAGGTCCCAACCCTAGCCCAACAAGAGATTGACTTATTGGCCAAGGAAATTTATCCCTATATATATAATCTCTAAGTCTCTCATGAAAGATACGGCAGAATTGAGAGAAAAGAATAAAGGGAGAAATATTCTAGGGTTCCCACAAACCCTATTGGCTATTGTTCTCTTGGGTCATAGGGTTGAAGACATTTGGGGTGCAAGGAGCAAGAAGGAATCAATCTACTCATAACCAGAAGTAGGGTTTTGTTTCTGAACTTTGAAAAGGTAAAACCCTAACCTTTCCTCATGAATCTTTACGCACACGTAAGAAGTAGATCCGAAACAATTTTTGAAACTATATATTTTCCGCAATGGTTTTTTAGAGAAAAATCCAACATCCACTACTTCGATTGCTGGGGAAGGGGAAGGTGTTATCTAAAGAGGCTCGGCTCCCGAGCGGAAAAGCGCAAGTCAAGAGCTCAGGTGTTTCTGATTTACTCTCCAGATGGGAGGTGTTTATTCAAATATCTAACATATGAAAGTGGACTTGGGGTGAAAGCAAGTCATGGTCTCCTTGTGGCCAATTTCTTGCAATGGGAAGTTATGATCAGCTGTTACGGGTTTTAAATCAGTTGACTTGGAAAGTGTTTGCTGAATTCAAGCACTTGAATACTGTCCGTGCTCCTTGTTGTGCCGCTACCTTTAAGGTATTTAAGCATCGAATATGTCCCAAACTTGAACAATGAAATATAGCTTGTTGCTATTTTGTTCATTAATTTGCATATGTACGTTGAATCTTAGGAGATAGACGAGCCATTGCAACTTTATATATGTCTGAGTTGTGTTTAAGTGATGATTTCATACATGGCAATTCTGGTAAGCCTATTAATGTCTTAAATGATACTCAGAAGTTTTCCAGCGCCTAGACCCCTAGTCAAGGCTGCAACGCCTAAGTGGCCGACTTTTAGAGCAATGGTCATTCATATGTTGTATACCATCTTACATTAATAAGGACACACTAGCTTGTTAATTTTCCAGGTTAATTGTGATCTAACCCTTTTATCTCTCCCTGTAGAAAATCTCTCTGAAAAACATATCCAAGTTAGGTATGATGTCATGGAATTGCCCATTACCTTGCCCTTTCAGAAGCCTCCTGCTGACAAACCCAATCCAATACAAGGGATTGGTAAGCTTAGTTTTTCCTTGGTTTCTGTAGTTGTCTTATTTGCTTTCTTTATCCCGCGTGGCCGTGTATTATATTTGGGAATGGAAATAAACACAGAGAGAACATTTTCCCTATTTTCTGAACATGCTTTGTGCTTAATTGTTGTCAGAACCATTAATGTTGGAAAAGGAATGCACTCATATGCTAGAGCCTACATGTAGTATGCGTCGATGAATTCCTCATGATATTGCATATGGTGTACCATCGTGGGTTGCACGTTTACGGAGAACATAACTAGTTCTGAAGCTAAACTGAGGCTATACTTAAAGTTTCCTAAACATCGTGCAGCCTGGCATGAAAGTACTGTGAAATATGATGTATGTAACAACAGAACTCTCAAATATTGAGATAATAATTTTTTTTGTCAAATTGATAGAAGAGATCATTTTACAAGTAATAAGCTCATTATGTGGATCGAGTAACTCGGAAAGCTTTGTCCTAACTTCGAAGAGAAGATACGTCACCTTTAGTACCGAGTTGTGTGACATTCCACTCCCAAAATAAAAAAATTCCTAACGTTCCACCGAGGTGATTAATGTTTGTGATAACTCAACTGGGATTTGTGAGGTTAGGGTTTCAAACACGTTCTGTTTCAAGGGGGGCTTCTGGTGATTTCAGCCAAGATAAAGTTATGAGGCCTCATTGTTTTCCGGTTCAATGTAAAACCCTTTACTAGTGGAATTGCATAATCTATCTCAACGTATCCCTTCATTTGAAAAGGTGTTAGCCTATGCACAAAAGATGCTCGATGATGTGAACAAGGGAGAAATTGTTGATATAAAACTCATATTGTATCTGATCCAAATTGCAGTTAAGGGTTTGAGGATTGCTTTCGCTTTCAACAATACATAATCAAACTAAGGAACTCAAACTCGATTTTTTTTTTGTCTGAACTCTCATACTCAAATAAAACCAAGTAGAAAAAGTCTCTCATGCTCTTCTCGCACAAATCCTTAGAAGCCAAACCAAAAATTTCAAATCCATAGTGTAAACAATAGATGCTAGTGGCTTGGATGGTGTCAGAAAACATTGGAACACAAGTATTCCTTTGGAAATCAAAGATATGGTGGAACAACTTATTAATAATTGTGGAAGTGACAAGAAAACCTCTCATCAAGGTGGAGAAGGAGATAAGGGTTGGAAACAAAGTGAAGTAGAGTAATGAATAATCATCAAAAATGAAACGGGTGGGGATTTTTCAGGAATTCTGTTGGGGAGGTACATCGGTGTGGTTAGGGTTCAAGGTGGACTAGTGGTTGTCTCTATTTTGCTGGAGAGAGAGAGAGAGAGAATAATGCGGATGAAATTAATCAAACTTCCTATTCAACAATTTTAACTGAAGCAGTAAATTTAACTCAGGATCAGTTTGAATGTCCGTAATCTTTTGTAGAAATAGGAATTTGATTACTATGAATCAAATTTCTAGTAATTCCATACCCAGAGTAATTCTATTATGACATTTGGATTAATTAAGTAATCTTCTCTATTAGATTGTTAAGCACCAACTCATCTAAAAGATCTATTATTTATATCTTCAATACGCCCCATCACATATAGCCAGGCTGTCATCCATAAGCTGGCTAAACACGTGTAAATATTTTAACATTAGGTAGGTGGTGAGGTTCGAACACATGATCTATTGCCTACTCTGATACCATATTAGATTGTTAATCACCAACTCATCTAAAAGCTTAAGCTATTAGAGAGAATGGTAACTTTATTATTTATATCTTCAACATTCTCTAGGAATCATTTATTTTGAAAAATATCCTAAAGTTATACATTTCCTTTTTATATTGATTGAGCCAGAAATCCAAAATTCCCCGGGGGGGGGATATCAGATTCCTCCTCTATTCAATAATGTGATTCCTCCTTCCTCATGAATTTGGAAATCAATACTCCCTCCGTCCCATAATGTTTGGCATTTTCACTATTCCAGCCCTATGAAAAAATTAACTATATCTTTTAATCCATAATATTTTTTATAAGCAATATGGATCTTGTTTGATAGATTTTAATTTGTTCTATTAAACAACATTTTAAAAATTGCCTAAAATATTATGAATTGAAAGATATATGCAATTTAAAAATGGCACGCATTCTTGAAAATGCCAAACTTTATGGGACGGAGGGAGTAATTTCATTCCCACTTTTCACAAACATAGGAATGTTAGAATTTCGGAATCACATTCTCATTTCCTCCTAATATACTTGTCATCCAAACACAGCCTCAGGGTAATCCGTCACCAATTTAATAGCATTTAGACGGTAGGGTCTAATTGAATAACGGAGCAGTAATTTGGATGTGAAATTGAAGTTTTAAAAAGTTTAAGTATATTAGACATTGAGGTCAAAGTTTGAGAGATATTTTGAAATTTTTGCTAGGAAACTCAGAAATAGATGATAGTTGAAGGGGGTTTAATGTAGTTTACCTTTTTCTTTTTGGGTTCGTGCTTATATTTTGCCCTAATATTTAGGGGGCGACTATTCGCAATCCTCAAATTTTCTCCCGTAGCCCGTTAAAAATTTTTAAAAATTATATTTCAGTAACTACATGTCGAAAATATGTTCAACATTCGGTAAACAACTGCCGAACATACATTTTCGGTAAATAGCTGTTGAAAATAAGATTATATTTCGGTAACTACATGTCGGAAATGCACAAGAAACATATATTTCGGTAATTGGATGCTGAAAATGTATCTCAATTTCGGTAACTAACTGTCGAAACATATGGAAATTTTTAAAAGGCTACGGGAGAAAATTGAGGGGTGCGAATAGCAGCGCCCCTTATTATTCTACTGATCTACCCGTAGCCGATTTCCAAGTTTCGTCCAAATACTTCAGTCACCCAATTTTGGTTGTTGTGGATCATACGATGGCCAGTGTATCGGCGGATTCACCAGATTGGGCTTCGCTACCGGGGCACCTTCTTGATTCGATCGTGGAGAAGTTGATCGATCTCCCCGATTTCATCCGTTTTGCCGTCGTCTGCAAACCCTGGTTCTGCGCTGCGACCATGAACAATCAACAGAAGCAGCAACATCGAGGCTTATTAGCGCACAAACAGATCCCTATGTTGATGGTCCCCTCTTCCGATCCCAAAGATAACAACAGCGATGGCGAAGGACAAGTAAAACGCGGTCTATACAGTATTACCCGGGGTGAGTTGTATGATTTTCAATTATCTCTCCCTTACAAAAAGAGGTTTTGTGGTTCTTCCCATGGATGGTTGGCTGCTGTGGAAGATAATTATGCTATTACCCTCATCAATCCCTTCTCCCGTGTTTCCCCTATTACTTTGCCCCCACCTAGGAAAGTTGAATTAGGCAAAAATCGGGAGTACGAGTATTATGTCGATAAAGTCGTGTTAACAGCTGATCCTTACTTGTCTCCTGATAGTTATCAAGCGGCCGCTATATATAGTGGCTTTTCTTTGGTAGCCTTCATCAAGTCAGGTGACAAAGATTGGACTTACATTAGTAAAGATCAATTAACATTAGCGGCCGATATTATATATTATGAATCCCATTTTTATGTCCTAGACTATCGGCATCGGTTGATAAAGATCAAATCTTTTTCCGGAACCGAGCAGAGAATTGAATTGGAGGCTATCATTAAAAAACCCAATCGTAGACGTCCAGCCCAAAAATCCTATCTCGTGGAGTCATCGGCAGGGGAGTTATTGACCGTTCAACGTTTTCTTAAAGAGAATGATCATGAGCTTCAGTATGTGACGTGGTATTTTAAAGTTTACAAATTGAATTGTTCAAGCAGTCAAAGTCATCCAGTATGGGTTGAGATCGAAAACATTGGTGGTGATGCTCTGTTCTTAGGGGATAACTATTCATTTTCTCTAGTGGCATTCCAGTTCCCTGGTTGTTTGCCCAATTCAATTTACTATACGGATAACTACAACGAGATTCTAGGATCTAAGCCTCTTGGGCCTAGAGACATGGGTATCTTTCTCCTGGAGGAGAAGAGCTTCCGGATGCACTACACCCTTGATCCTTCCCACTGTGACATGCCACCGCCTATTTGGATTGTGCCAACACCATTCGCAAAATAGTATGAATTAATTCAAAATGTGTCGGGTTCAATGGTGATGGATCATAGTAAGTTTAATTAGTGTTAGTTTCCTAATACTTTTGTTGCAATCAGGGGCAACTTTCTCTATTTGGTGCCATGGCACCCCCAACCTCTCATTTGTTATGCTTTAGTGTTATTTCTACAGCTACTTGTTGTAATTTATTGCACTGCCACCCGCTTAATAGAATTTCGAAATCCATCTTGGTATTTCTCTATCCATTTTCATATAAAAATTAGCTTCTATACAACATTTTACTAAAAAAAAAGAGGTCATTTTGTTTAATTTTTCCTTCACTATTTACAGCATTGTTAGAAAACATGTAGTTGACCTTTGCAATGCATAAAACCTACTGCCATACTAAATGAAGGCAACGCATGCTTTATATATGGAAATTGATTTATGTACAACACTTTTTTTTGCTTGAACATGCACTTCAAAAGTTGTCATTGATTGCTTGTGTTTGCTTGTGTTGTGTGTAATTTTAAGTATTAAAGGACAAGTTTTGGAATGCATTTAAATCGGAATACGCATTGCGTATCATTTATTTTATTTTATGTATGGTATCGGGATACGTATAGTGTATCGTAAGATACGTTGACGAAAACAAATAAGTATATTTTTTTAATTATAATCTAAAAATCTGTTGATATATGAAAATTAGTGTTTAATGTATGAAAAATAGGCTTTTAGGATGGAAAATTTCAAGTCTCCCAAGTAGGGTCTATCATAATGAGGTTTTCTCGTGCCATGCAATACATGATTGAAATATGTTCTTTCTATTCGAACTTCGAATTTTGGTTTTTTCTAAATGGTTTGGATACCGTCATAATTAGACCAAACGATTCAAAGTGTGTTTGTAAGACGATACGAATCGTAGGATACGTATCCCGTATCGTAAAATTTTAACAACCATTACTCTAATCTGAATCCAAAATTTGCATCCGAGGGAAGAGCAGGTGGCTGGGGAAACGAGCGGACAAGCCTCTAACTCTGCACCCCATAATAAGATTTTGGTTCCACCCCTGGTAGCATAATAAAGCAGAACTCCTTTTCATACTCCGTATTTATTTTGATGTCAATGATGATTTTGGTTACGATTATCCTGTAGTTTGTACTACCTTTCTCCGTGTGTTTTTTGTACATCGGTCTTTGATAGTAGGAATATTTTGTAAAAGTCAATTAGAACCTTCACCTTGAAATTTGATTTCGTCAACAACTATCTATATTACGTTACACAACGGTTTTGCAAAATATTTCTTTCACAACAATCCTCTGTGGCACATTGAAGGGTTGGGAGTTAATTTCAAGTTTCTTATTCAATTGATCCTAGGGTTTTTATCTCTCCTTGTTCCAAATTTAAATCCCATTTAGACAGAAACTCCGTTCTACAGTTGGGATCGATACCAAGTCAATCTAAATGCTCAAGTGATAACCATAAGTTCTATATCAATCTAAATGCTCAAGTGATAACCATAAGTTCTATAATGCCTTGGAACAATTTTCAAGAATCTTAACTTCTTCAATTGTTTTATTTTTTGTTTGTTATTTGCCATTGAAAATTTGAATGCGTTCAGAAACTATGATACAATCTGATGGGAAGATGGAAACATGAGGGAAGCAAAAGTCCTCAAGGTGTTAAAAATCTAACGGTGACAATGGTTCCACAAATTTTGAATTGTATTTTATGAACCAAACTTAGATGGGAAGCTTGAGATCTATCCATGTCCTTATATGATGGGTCTTTGGAGCTAAAGGATAGATTCTTTGAGCACGTATTGTCGTAATTGACCGTGCATTCTTAAAAGAGAAAAATATAGGGGACTAACTGAATGGAAAATAAAAGGCAATTGAAAGTGTTTCCCTTTAATTGAAATTTTGTGGACCCTATTTGTACGGATTTTGATGGCCTTCGATTGTATTTGACGGATAGAACAAGATAACTGATTTTAATTTTGATATATAATTACGTTCGATCGTGTCTTCCGGCACGGACAAGACGCTAGTTCTTTTTATTAGAAGAGAGAAAAAGATAAGGATTAAGGAATATCATATACAATACAGTATATGTTTGTGAGTTAGGAATTAGGGGAGTTGAACTCCCGATATGAACCAAATCATTAGCAGCCGTGCTACACACACAGCAATCTGTGCACAGATTGTGCACAGATTTTTTTTCGAGGGTCCCCGCAAAAAATAAGCTTAATCCGATACCTATAGGTGTTTCATCCAACCATCTAACTTTTCATTCAGATTTCCGGATAATGAAAAGTTATATGGTTGGATTGAGCATCTATAGGTATCGGATTGAGCTTATTTTTTACGGAGACCCTTGAAAAAATATTTTACATTTAATGAACGGCTCGGATGATTTGTGTGGGACCCGTGGTGGACCCTACAAAAAAATCTGTGCACAATCTGTGCATAGATTGCTGTGTGTGTAGACTTTCTGAATCATTAGCATTCTTTATTTATTTATTATAAGATGGAAGACTTTCAAGACTCAATTTACGAGTTGGAAGGAAGCCTCAAGGTTGGCTGTAGAAAACTCTCATTACTGAAAGTTGGTTGAGGGGGGAAAATTCAGACTTGGTTTGACAAAGTTCACCCCTTTGTAAAAATTAACTAGGTTCATTGCTACGTGCAAAGCACGTATGTCATGCCCGTTGAATTGAATGGTGTTAAATATTTCCGAAAGCATAGGGTGCATAAGTTTCATATACATAAATACGCCATGTTTCTTATTACAAAAGGACCTAGTGAAAATAGACTGAACATCTTGATAACAAAAGGCCTTCACATAGCAAAAGGCTTCCTCTTGTGGTTGCAGTTTGTGTGAAGCTGTCGTAGAGAGTTGACTATTTGTTGTCTTTGGAGCTATCCAAAGTTTCTTCCTATTGCAAGATCATGAAACTGTATATGAATGTCAGCACAAATGGTCACAAGGCTTTTTACAGACTGTGTGGCTGCAGAGAAGAAACAGTCAATTACCCATTCCCACGAAACGCACTATGAATTTTGGCAAATGAACACCTCAGAGAAAGTTGATGACAATCAGAAAAACGAAAATCAGTTATTTGATATGCTCCGTGGCTCCTTGTGATTCTCTCAACAATTGCCCACATGGCATAAGAACATTAACAAACACAAGCACATAAGACCTTGATTTATAGCTAAAAACTAAAACAACTAACTTGATTAAGCTCTTAAAAAAGAAGAATCAGAGATAACTTAAGAGAGATAGAGATCGTACCTACACATATATTCTCCATCGAAAGTTCATATTACCGGGGGGTAAATAGAAGAATTGAATCCAGGTAGATAACCCACCTACATGCAACATAAGAACATTCACCAAAAAGAAACCAAGCGAAGACATGCAGAAGCTACTAGAGCAATTATAACTCTTAGCCAAGCATTCGTCCCAACGAATACCAACAAGTGGAGTTAATGCTATATCTCATCCTTTCCTTAGTAGGGTTTATCCCTAAACAAAATACCGATTCAAGCCCCTTTACTAGGTTGGGCGAGTCTCACGATTCTCGATTTCGAAATATCTTAATTAAGAGATGAGAGAAGGCCGACGGAACTTCGTTGAGCTCTTTTTCGAATAAGAAAGCTTGCTTATATTCATGCTCTAATGCGAATGAGGAAGGTGAGTCAGAATTCGAAGAGCTTCAAGGAGAGATTCTTTGATCACTCAATGCTTGGATGGATAAAGAAGCAAAGGGGAATGAATGGAATGAAGAAAAGAAGAATATACAGTGAGTCAGCCCACTGTTGAAGCTGCTAGTGGGATTGATTAGAAAACAAGGGCTTTCGGTAGACTGATTTCATTGGAATGGGCAAAGGCAAGCAAAGTCTCAGTGTGTGGAAAGAAGCAAGACGAAATTCAAACAAAGAAAAGAGAGGACTCTGAGCCTCTCATTGTCCTTACTGCTTCGTTCTCGATATATATCCAAGAGATCACCCCAAGCGTAGGGTATAAGCGTCCAGTTGAAGCATAATAAATCCGGTAGTCCGGGATCGTACCCAAGGGATAAATAATACGGCTCGATGGATTGTAGATGCGAGTATGGTTTCCGGCTTTTAGTCAGCCAACTTGGTTTTTCGAATGCGGTGGAAAGTAAAAAGGCTAAATTAAACGAGAATAAACTAGATAAAAAGAAGGTTAGGTCTAGGAATTACTAGCGCCCACGACTCAAGCAAAATCACATTTTTCACCCCAATACACGGTTTTACCCGGAAGATAAGAAGGTTCGAAAATCAAGCTAACTATAGAATCCATTTAGCAAACACCTCGAGCGACCGAGCTCCAAGCATCATGTGTGGTAAGTAGGCGAAGCTCTTACCTACACATGATCAAGGAGGTTATTTGACAAACAAATCCAAACCCCACATCAATTTCCAAAACAAAGTTGCAAACTTTTTGGTGAAAAATGCAATTTTTACTCAAGCCATGGGGTGCTAGTCACCCCATGACCCAACCTTATGAAACTACTCACACATATCTAAAAAGATAAGAGCAAGCAAAAATCTACTTAGCATAAGTGTAAACACAACACTAGAAATAAACTAGCTAGAAAGATAGATCGGGAGAAATTAAACAACTTTAATTAAGGAGACAAGAGTCAAAACTAACTTACTCAAGTGGAAAATGCAGAAATTAAGGGCTGAAAAAATAAGAACACTCAAGAACACGAAGAACAATTCAAATCTAGCTCTAGATCTAAAAACGAGTACAAATCTAATTTTCTACGTGTTTGTAAAAAAAAACTATTCTATTCTATTCTATCACTCCTATTTATACTCCAAGGTACGCGTATGGGATATTCCTAAAAGATGCTCCAGAGATTCGCCGCTAAGACCTCGGTACCGATGGCAATGGCCTTAAAATGCTGATAAGGTACTCGGTACCGATGTCTACGAAACTTCCCATCGATGCCTAAGGGCTTAGTTTGATGCCAGGAGTTGCTTTGAACCGTAAGATCTCGGTACCAATGGGTAATATCGTTGCCACCGATGCCGAAGTGTCTAAGGGTTGTTGCTTGAAAAGCTCGGTATCAATTGAAATCCAAAAGTGGCATTAATGTCGAGCCAAGTAATTTCTATCCCATGTGATGCTTGGTATTGATCATGTGGTACCAATGCCGAGAGTTTTAAGTGGCTGATGCTGGAATCATTTTGGTACCAATGGAAATCAAGTAATGGTACTAATAGCGAGCCTTTATTATTCAGCGCTTGCTTCTTTGATTCTTGGCTTGCTTTCTCGAGCCGACAGGTCCTTGAACGCTTTAGCTTTAATTCTAATGACTCCGAATTTGGTCACTTTTGAACCTCGAATAATCTTGACAAGCCTTGGCCTTTAAAACTCCTGAATTAAATGATTTCTCTACAAAACATAACCAAAACACCTTACGAGCAAAAGTAACTAAAAACAACTAATTGAACGACAAAAGTAACCAAAACTAGATACTAGCGCACCCTACATTGCATTCTCGGGTGCTTATCACTTACCAATGAGGAAGAGAAGAAAAGGGTCTTACCCTGTCATAGGAGGGGGAGCTATGCTAGTCCTGTGAGTGCGGACTTTTCGAAGATGTACTTGAGTGGATTCATTCTGGCTATGAGGAATGTAGTTGCAGCGAGCATGTAGTCTGTGGGCTGCCCATGTGACTGCGCAACAAGTTCGTTCTAGAGGGTAGTACCGAGTCTCGCAGTCATTGAACTTCTTGCTAAGGTAGTAGATAGCTTGTTCTCTTTGACCAGAATTATCGGGTTGGACCAAGACACATCCCATGAAGGAGTCGAGAACCAATAGGTAAAGCAGACGTGGTCGGCCAGGCTTTGGTGGGAACAGGATCGAAGACTCCCTCAAAGCCCCTTCTCAAGACACTCTTTCTTAGTCCCTTTGCCTTTTCCTTTTCGATGCCATCTTTTATTTCCCCTTAGATGTCACTTCCTCTATCAAATCAAAGAGCGGCTATTCACCATCAGGAAAGACAGTAAGCCAAGGAAAGGAAGAACTTAACTTCTAAGCTGGCATAAGGGATTCAAAACCAAAAGCACTAGGAAGAGAATGCAAGTTGGGAAGGATTAACCTGATTGATTGACCTAAGGAAAGCAAGGAACTTCTAACCCTAAGGCTTATGGAATTGATGCTTTCAAGAGCTAGGCCCCTTTTTCAAAAGGAATTGATAGAGGTTGGATCAATAGCAATAGTTCAGATAGCCACGAATGGGATTGATGCATAGGCTGCAAGGAAGGGAATGCGCAATTAGGACCAATAGGCTTCGACGAATACGAATGCCTTTCTTTCGAGAAGATGCTTTGAAGGAGAAGGCAAGCAACTGGCATAGTTAATGTACGAGGAGGATTCTATCCTATTAGAATGAAGCAGGAATCATCCAAAGCATAAAGCCCACACCACATGGATTCCTACGAAAGAGGGTGCATAGCGGGAAGAGATTGTGCACAAAGAATCAAAATGCCATTGATTCAAAAGCTAACCACAAACACCGAAATTAAAACAGCGCCTTTGCAAAAAATAAACCCTAAACTTGAGAAGCCCCAATTTATTTGAGTGGATCACCTGGCCGCCGATAGCCGCCGATCACAACATAACGATCTACAAAAAGCCAAGAACTTTGAAATTGGTCGCACCTCTAGTCCTATAATAAAGAAACCTTATCTACGTGAGGAGACACGCATGACGTGAATCTGGACCTTCGAGTAAAATTCCAAAACTGTACCCATCATCCCATCGTTTCCCATTTCTGGCAGGGATATTTTCTCCCCTTTGTCCTCCATACCTCTGCAATTGCATACCTATTAAAACAACCAATAGCCGAAAATAACCAAAAAATCGAACCGCAACCGCAAAATAACACCCAAAAGAAAGCAGTTAAATCTAAAAATATACTAGTACATTTTTATGTCACCACCAATCAATTAAGCCTTGAACAATTTTAATTTCTTTTAATGTAGAGTCAACATGCACTAAGTCAGATACGAAGGAGAGTTTACCAAGCTATTGGTAGGATTCAATGAATGACCCATTCCCTGAAAAAGTACAGGAGCCTGCAGAAATTTGGCAGAAATCGGTTACACTGGGGAGATGCGCTGAACATGACAAACATGCCTACTGATGAACATATCATGATTCAAAGGCCATAAGCAGAAGAATGTTACCATGCATATAAAGTGCCAATGCAAGTCTGAAATAATGAGTTCGACCACTCGATTGACCAATAATCGATTGAAACAAAAGAATCAGATTCAGAGATCCAATAAAAAAACTCAACAAAAAGCCCTAATTATTGGAAAATAACAGTGATTTACCAGCTTAGTGAATTATTTTAGAACCAAAGTGAAGTTGCCACCGGTTGGAGGAGTGGAAGACGATGACGACAAATGGCTCGGCCGACGATTCGGAAGAGTCTGTACCAGCAACACCACCTCTGACCGGATTTTCGTCGGCTACCTCCAAAACCGCCTGAAACTCCATTGGCTCTGATTCAAAGAGCACTGGCGTTGAGGATTTCGTTCCAGAGAGAGAGAGAGAGAGAGAGAGAGAGAGCAATGGCGTGTAATTCGGTGGGAGAGAGAGAGAAGGGGATTTCTCTCTCAATTCTCCTTGTCCTGGTAACACCACAATAAAGCCACGTACGCCAGACAATGGAAACGCAGAATTACAAAAACACCCCAATTGATTAACATTGCATGCCTTTCAATTGAGGGGCAAATTGTGGCTAGCGAAAAATTGGCCGAAACTCCCTCTTCTTATAGAGGAGGAGGATAAAAGGTCACACTCTCAAAATAAAAAGGTTGACTGTAGTACGGTGTATAATATATATATACTAATATTTATCCGTGCCTACGGCATTTGCTAGCTAATGGCTCGAACATTAGTGTGCAGTATGTGATCCTCTTCTTAGTGGCACGAAAAAGAATTACCCGTGCTTATGGCACTCCTCCAACTATACATTTAAGCTAGCTACAAAGAACTATTAATTTGCTTATGGAATTCCAGTAAATACCAGGTAAAAATTTTTTTAATACAATTTAACCCGCTTCGAACCTCACCGCCTACCTTATGAAGGAGTGTGTCTACACATATGTTGAAGGTATATAAATAATAAAGTTTAAAAAAAGGTCATAAAGGGACAACAATTTAGGATGATCATGTCAAAAGAACACAATAAGCTGAATATATGGGATTGAATATCAAAAAAAGTTTTGGCCAGTGGAACACAATCGTCATTATTTCTTGGTTGGCCAGTGGGAAAAAAATTCCTCGCCTCCTTGCAATTACGAACCAACCAAACGAAACCAAATACAATTCAAAAAAAAAAAAAAACAAAACCAAATCAACAAAACCCAAAAATACAGTTTAAAAAAAAAAGCCAAATCAACCACAAAGTCGAGAAATCAATGAATTAAGTTATCGAGATGAAGAACTAGAGTGAATCGTAGTCGCCGTAGGCCGCAAACAGGGGTGTCAATTTACCATTTTGAGTGGAAAAAAAATTTGCCGCTTTTTTTTTTAAATCCGGAAATCTGTCGCTTGATATAGCTTCATTAATGCGATGTCAGCTTATTATGAAAAGTTGTAATTGGTATCTGGACCGTTGGATTTGTTTGTATGAGTAGATAAAACTTGTGTGAAGGAGAAATCTGAGCCATTGAAAAGGAATATTTCTAAAGAATATTCTTAAACACCCTTCTGTTTTATTATATAGATATATATATATATATATAGAGAGAGAGAGAGAGAGAGCAAACAGTTTTCGGTTTTCACTCATCTGATTTTTGTGTGATCGGCAAGGGTTTTGGCCAACATCAAACCCAATCGCGTGCAATGTGACATATTCCTTTCGTATTCAGAATCTCCCATGAACGAGGCCTAGATACACCGTCAATTATTAACATGTGGCGGCTCTTGTTGGGGATTCTGGGATACGGACTGAATATGTCACATCTGTAGGCAATCGGGTTTGATGCCAGCCAAGACCCTTATCGATCACATGAAAAAGAAACACCCTAACGCCGCTACAGTGCGTGGTGTGAATAACGGTTGTGTGATAATGTTCGTTCATGAAGGGGAAATGATCGCTTGAGGTGCCATCCAAACACCAAAATACCAAGGAAATGTGTAACAACCCTGATTTTTTGTAAATAAAAATTTCGTTAAATATTTGAATTTTATTTTAATTACTTGGATTGCTTTTAAAAATTTCCTTTTAATTTCTAATAATCCGTCATAATTAGATTTGAGATTTATAAAAAAATTATACCCTTTAACACCGGACAATCTAGTCATTTTCTTAAGACAAGTATGCTTATAAAAGCACTTGTATATTTTTCTAGTATTTGAAATAAAGTCTTAGAATTATATTTTTTGGCTAGAAATCCTACTTGGCAAGTCTAGTTAATTCCTAACTAATTAGTTAGACCAATCTAGTTACTTTTCAAGGCTAGTTTCCATCTAGATGAACCTTATGACCCTTATGATTCCTCCTAATTCCTAGGTGCACATTTTGAACCTTATGAACCTTTCTACATCCTAGTTGAACCTTTCCAACCCTAGACTAGAAAATCATTTCCCTTTCTTGACTAGTCATTCCAAGATCTTATTTCCCATCATTACATCTTCCAAGTGTATCTTTCCTCTTTACCCTTTGGACAATAATTGCTAGGGAAAAGTTTATCCCTTGGGTAATAGATATAAGTCTTGCCAAAGTCCAAGAAGTACATGTGATTTTGCTCACTCCAACAAGCCAACCCTTTAATCAACTTACTTGTCATTATCCCCACTCATCATCATACTACATGATTAGTCATTTCAAGACCACACTCATGACTTTCCTCATTACCCATTGGTTAATAAATTTTTAAGGAAAATTTTACCCCTTGGTTAATAAAAAAAAAAATAGTCATGCCAATGAATATTTAGACTTGATTAGACAAAACAAAGCCAAAGTTCATCATTTTGCTTCCATAAGAAGTAAACCTAGCCTTGCCATGCATGCACACCTAATATAAGCATACCTAATTGCCTAGGTACACTTTCTAAGAAATTATTTGCCCATTGAACAATAGTTGTTAGGGTAATTTTTATCCTTTGAGTAAAAGGAATAAGTCTTGCCATAGTCCAATGAGTACCCAAATTTGACTAGACAAGTCAAAACCAAATCCCATCATTTTGCTTCCAAAAGAAGTAACCTTAGATTTGTCATGCATGCAGCCTAAATAATAGCCTTTAACCTAATTCCCCTCCTAGACTTACTTTCCTAGATTTTCTCTAGGAATATATACATAGTATAGGAAGAGAGAGAGAGAGAGAGAGAGGGGGGGGGGGCGAGATGGAGTGGAGTGTGTGCATGTGTTTGTTTACTTACACAAGCAACCTTTTAGCCTTAAGCCTATAAACTACTTTACAACCCATTTCTAGTCTTTCTTTTGTTCTTTCTTGCAAGCAACCTCGTCCTAGGACAAGACAAGCCAAGAACCCTTCATAATTGCCCCTTTATCCATTGGACAATAATTATTAGAGAAAAATTTATCAGCCAAGTTTTTGCTATAAATGGCACCCCACCTTTGCCATTCAACTCACACTTTCACCCATTCAACTTCTCTCTCTAGAAAATCTAGTGTTCTTGCCTTGTTCTTGCATAGTTCTTCCTTGTTCTTGAGTTCTTCCTAAGTTCTTCAAGAAACTCATCCTAGGCCGCCACTCGACCACCCTTTCAATCCATAAAGTTTAGTAGTTTTAGTCAAGAACTAGTTTCGAGAGAAACCTTTCTCTTTCGAAGCTACCAGAAGCTTACCGTAGGAAGTCATTCCGTCCGATAGTCTACTTACTTTTCCGTAGCCGCCCTACCGCCAAGAAGAACGATAGATTTTCCTTATCTACTTTCCCTAAGTATAAATAGAATAAGTATTTGAATGGTGCTTGTTTATTGAAATGCATGAGGACTTGAAAAATGTTTTACTAAAAGAAATGAAAAGGAAGGGGAGTATGTTGATAATATTGACTTTATTTCCGAATAAACATGTGTTGTTTTGAACTTCCTTAAAATAAAGAAAGAACGGATTTTTTTGGAAATATTAACTTGAAAAGAAGTATTTGTATTTTGATCTTAAGATGGTTATGAGCATGCATACGTGGTTATTTGGAGTAATTGTCTTGGTGTGTAATAAAGCATATAGTGGTTTCCACTCCAAAGGCGTACATGTGGCGTTATGCTTTAAGTAATGGTTGAACATGTTAAGTAATATAGAGTTGGATGATCTTGCTAGTTTAGTTTCAAGATTACAAATGAATGAAGTATGTCTACTTATGTGAAAAGTCCTACCGCGGAGTCTATGCATGGAAACGAGACACGGAAATCAAGAAAGTTAGAAACATGACACCTAGGGTGTGTTAATGACAAGGTGTGTTTTGAATTCACAATGTAGCCGGACTTGCCCATTGTGAGGTTTGTGTGTGTTCCAATGGGAATCCGGAACAGCGGAACCATTGTGAGGTTGTGTGCGTTCCCATGGAAATCCGGAGCGGCGGAACTATGGTGAGGTATGACTTGGTTATCCGCGGAGAGGAGCCAATGCTATTGTGTGCCAATGGGAACCCGGAGGGGCGGAACCATTGTGAGGATACTCGGGAGACCGAAGCGGCGGAACCGAGGTTGGGTGTGTAAAAACAATTTTGTAAAGATTGATTTGGTAAATGAAAAGGTGAAAATGGTGACACGGTCTACGAAAAGTCGCGTAGGAGAAACTCATATATCATAGACACCAACGATAGTTGAATAGCGAATGTGGATGTGTCATTGTTAATAGCCTTGTTGAATATGCATGAACTGCTGTGAACTTGCTACAATGTCCTATTATGTGTAAGTTTTGGGTTAGCGGGTATGGGATTGTTCTGCTGAGCTTTCGTAGCTCATGGTGTTACCTTTGGTAACCCTGACATATTATACTGGCGGCGACGCTGGTATAATGTGTCAGACTTTGTAGATGAACAGGGTGAGTTGTACACCTTGGAGGCATTCGGAGCCGAGGAGCTGGCTAGGATGGAGGAGCAGGCGGAGCTGTAGATAGGAACCCTAGTTTCCCTCCTTTTGTTGAATAAAAGTACTCTTGTGAGAATTATGATGTAATAATGAGCCAGACTCCATTTAGATTTTCAATGAAATTGTCCTTTTTAACGTACCCGAAAATGGGGGCGTTACAAAATGAAGGTCTCTCTCTCTCTCTCTCTCCTCTTAGGGCAGTAATAGGAAATTAACTGCTCAGTTAATAATGACGATGTTATGGTTTCGCAAACTATGGTTGTTTTTCTCTTTGTTTAAGGCAATAATAGGAATTGAACTGCTTAATTAGTTAATAATGACGATGATATGATTTCGCAATGGTTGTTAGAATTGGATTTCTATTGATGATGGTTGTTAAGGTTGGTTTTTGAATTTCTAATTGATGATGGTTGATGAGCACCCAATATTGTAGATATTTAGTGCGACTAGTCCCGTTTTATGTTATTTTATCTTGTGTTTATTTAACTTTTATAGCGATATTGCACGTAAGGTGTGTTTTTGTGTGTTTCAGGTAAAACGTGCAAATAAGGCGTAGTTTGACGCCATGGATGGCCCAAGTGCTTCCAAGTACCCGAAGACCCTGTCGGCCCCTTAAAATCTGTCTAAGTATGGAAAAATGACTTTCTGAAAAAGTATCGATTTTCGAGATAAAAAATAGTGGTAATTGATCCTTGAATTTTTCTAAGAGTAACTACAAAGTTGCAAGGTTTTATTTGAAGAGCAAGGTCATGTTTTGAGCCATTACTTCTAGAGAAAAATGTCCAGTTTTCTGTTTTGTACTAAAAGCTGGGGGTTGACATTTTGATTTAATTGGAATCTTGAAATTCTGGTAATGCCATTGTTCCAAATGGGGGGTACTTTCTTATTTTCATTAAATAAAATTAAAGTAAAGAAAAGGTAAAAGAAAGATTTAAAATGTAGTTTTTACTTAAATTTAGAGAATGAAAATAAGATATTGTGGAGCTCCGGGGCCGACGGGTGCCAAGTTTTGGAGGCTGGCTTGTGAATCTGGAGATAAGCTCATGGTATCGATACAGCCACGCGTAGGCTTCGTGGGAAGACAGAGGATATTGTATCGATACGGATTTTGTCCGTATCGATACGGGAGCACTACGGGGAAATGGCCCTTTTCAGCTTAGCAGCGTGAAGTATCGATACCACGGGCTTTCGGCCAGATATTTGTTGCTTTTTGGACTTTCCATTTATGGAATAGTTGCTACTTATAGTATGTTTTTAGGATATTTGTTGGGAGAGAAGTTGAGTTGTATAAATACTCTTCTCTCTCTCACTTGAAAGGAAAAGTAGTTAGTTTTCTTTCTAGTCTTTTTCCATTGTTGTCTTCCAAGCTTTCTTAGTTAATTTCCTCAAGAACTCTAGTAAGTCTTTCTCGTTTATTGTTTTCTCGTTTATTAATGTTATAGTTACGGTTGAGATCCTTACTAATATCAAATTTATTTCCGTTTTCGTCGGTTAAATATATTTGTCATTTCTAGCTTTAAGCTAAATCTTTCTAGTATGGTTGAGTAGTTACTTGGCTAAGTCTTGGGCTAATCTTTCCCAAAGACTTAGGTGGTTATTTGGTTCTCAAACCTTTGGGCTTAAAATCTTGGTTTTCGGAATTGAATTAACCTAGCCATTTTGGTCTAAGCGAGGGGTGTTAACTCCTTGATATGAAGTTTAGTCAAGTGGTCTTGGCAAGCGACATATTGAGGGCTCGTGGCCTCCTACGTGTTAGATACATTAGCAAAAATAAGTTGTTTTAGTTCCGGTAAATCACATCTTTTATTAAACGTAGTCTTTAAAGCTAAATCTCCCGGGCGTGAGCACGCGGTCCTGACTCCCGCTTGAATTATATTTGAGAATCGGTAATGGCCTTTGTCAAGGGAATGACGATCCCTAGACTTGCCTCTTTTAAGTTTATTTCTAGTCTTTTTCATTATCTTTTTCACCGCTCAAAGGAAAAGTAAGTTGGCCGTCTTGAACGCCGAAATCCACCTTATAAAACCTACAATCCGATTAAGCTATATTCGATTCTCTGTGGGTACGATCCCGGACTTTCCAGTTATTATGCTATCGACAACCTAGCCCTACGCTTGGGGTGTTTCAACCTTATTTGAAGGCGAGGTTGTGGCGTAAGCAATGGTGGTTATGATTTTTTTTTTTTTAAGCTGTTACACTTCCTATGATATACTTCCCGCATAATTTTATTTAGCAATTTCGAAGCATTTTCAGAATGTTAATTGGGTATTCTATAGTCTTGAAAGTAAATTTTCTACCGTCGCAAGGGCATTTTAAAGCGCACACCACATGATGTGTTTGAGATGCCAGATTCTCTTCCAAACCAGAGGTGATGGACTAGAAGAAGAGCTATGATGATGGCCACTTTGACTTTGAGACATGTTATACGTGCAATGGTACCCCGATTCTACTGAAGAGAGCCCAGCCCAGAAGAAGTTCCAGTACACCAAATCAACTTAACTTCACCACCTGACCAAGAAATGGGAGTGGCCAAAATGAATGAGCACACCTCATGAGGGAATAGAGAATGATCGATGAGGTCCACATTCAAGTGCTTCTCTCACGAGAGATGGGGAGGATTCAAGAGGGAGATTAAAGGACTGGGACTATTACTCTGACTGAGCCAACTATCCTGCCAAATATTAATAGAAAGTCAACAACTATTGGGAAGTTGGAATATATTTTGATATTTCTCAGTGACCAATACTTTAAAGTCTTAAGGAGGTTCAATCCCTCACAACAGAACATCGATCTTTCATTAACAAATGAATCCATTGTGTTTTTCATATAAAAAAAAATAGAGTTAATACTAGTTCTTACTAAGTAGAAAGGTAATACGGGCAATTATCCGATTATGAAAGAGACAAGTGTGATCATGGACAAAGGTTAATAAAAAAACAATAGAATAACCATAACCATAATCAACATAAATACCATAGTCCCTCACAAAAGGAGTTAGTGCTACTAGAGTAGAAGGAAACATAAACTTACTCTGATCAATCACCATTGAATACAATGCATTTTGAATAAATTCATACCTATTTTGCCAATGGTGTTGGCACAATCCAAATAGGCGGTGGCATGCTCTTGTGGGAAGGATCAGGGGTGTAGTGCATCCGGAAGCTATTCTCCTCTAGGTTAAAGATACCCATGTCTCTAGGCCCAAGAGGCTTTAGATCCCACAATATCGTTGAAGTCATCCGTGTAGTAAATTGAATTGGGCAAACAACCAGGAAACTGGGATGCCACTAGAGAAACTGAATGGTTATCTCCTAAGAACAGAGCATCACCGCCAATGCTTTCGATCTCAACCCATACTGGATGAGATCTGCTTGAACGATTCAATTTGTAAACTTTGAAAAACCACGTCACAAACTGAACCTTGTGATCCTTCTCTTTAAGAATACGTACAACGGTCAATAACTCCCCCGATGACGACTCCACGAGATAGGATATTTGGGATTCTGGGGATGTATATTTTCGATTGGGAGTTTTAATGATAGCCTCCAATTCAATACTCCGCTCAATTCCGGAAAAAGATTTGATCTTTGTCAGCCCAAGCCGACGATCTAGGACATGAAAACGGGATTCATAATATATAACATCGGCCGCTAATTCTAATTGCTCTATACTAATAGAAGTCCAAGCTTTGTCACCCGACTTGATCAAGGCTACCAAACAAAAGTCATTATATATAGCGGCCACTTGATAACTAGGGAAAAGGCGAGGAAATCGGAGAAGTTGATAACTAGTCACCAACTTCTCCGCGATTGAATCGAGAAGGTGAGCCGGAAGAAAAGCCCAATCTGATGATTCAGGCAATATGTCGGCCATCGTATGATCCACAGCAACCAAAATTGGGCGAATGAAAGTATTTGAACGAAACTGGGAAATCCCTTTCAACTACATTAAACCCCCTTAAACTATCACTCATTAACGTGTTGTCCCCTTTAATGTTCGAAGTACTCTCTCGAACTTGTGGACGGCCTTCTTCATTTTAGGATTTTAGATAATGAGTAGAGGGAGATACTCCATAATTAAGAAAAAATTTATTGAAAGTTGTGCACAGAGAGAGTTTAAAATCCAAAACGAAAATGAATGTGGTCTTCATTCTTTTAATGAAGGGTAAATTACATTAAACCCAGTTAAACCCTTTTTTTTTTTACTTTTTACAATATATTTTTAAAAATATTCATAATAAAGTTCAAAAACTTTAAATCCAAAAATATCCAATATAAATTCCAAAAGCCGGTTTTTTGAGTTTTATCTCGCAAACTTAGGATCTATTTGAAACCTAAAGAAAATGGGGAAAAATAAAGGAAAATAAAAAAATTTCCTGAATGGTTGTTCGGTTTCTATTTTAAAGAAAAAGAAAATAAAATAGAAAGGAAGGAAAGCTAAACTCTGGAAAGGAGAGGAGAATGAGCGAGGAAAATGGAAGAGAAGACTCCCATAGAGTTAGTATAAAGAAAAGACATTTAAAAATTTTCTCTTTTTTTTTCCCAATTTCCTCTAACAAGAGGAAAACATTTTTCTCATAATTTCTTTTTATTTTTTTTCTCCAACCAAATCAGAAAAAGAATACTCCCTTCACATTTTCCCCCCTTTTTCCCCTTTTCGTTACTTTTCACAAGTTCCAAACAGAACCTAACTCAGGTTTGTGGGTGTGGATGTGAGCTTGTTCCCCGTTTGAGACACGATGATCGATGGGCCCAAGCAAGTCCAGTTCCCGGGTAATATGCCATCGCCGCCGCCGGCATCTCCGTCCACTTCGCTCCATTTCCAGGCTACTTCTCGCCAAAAACCTAGCTTCATAACCAAGCGCATTCGGATTCCTGCCCTAACTTTGAAAGAGCACGCCCGCAGAGTCTCGCTCTGTGCAACGCCTATGGACAGACGAAGCCAAGCAATTGTGGACTCGGGGAATCGAGAAGACAAGTGTTGGGTACATTTTGTGGGCATCGGAGGCTGCGGGTTGTCTGCTCTTGCCATGCTCGCTCTCAAACAAGTACGTAATCCTTTCCTCTGAAACTGATTAATCCGTCATAACGTATAAACCCCGTTTTAATGCTTTTCTCATGTTTCGCTCTCATTTGGCTAAACGAGCCAACTGGGCTTATTTTTTTTTGTTCTTATTCAAAAAAAAATCGTATTTATTAGTTCTTTGTTAATTTTTTTTTGGAAATTATTGCATCGTCATGACCAAAAAGAATCTAAAAAGTAAAAAATTACGATTGAAATCTAATTTTTTTTAATAAAGACAAAAATAAGCTAATTTTTTCGTCAATATTAAAAAAAAATAGATTTCGATCATAATTTTTTTACTTTTTAGATTACTTTCGTCATGACGACTTTTTAGATTACTTTCGTCATGACGATGTAATAATCCCAAAAAATTAATAAATACGGAAAAAACTTGAATAAAAATTAAAAAAAAAAAACCAGTTGACTTATTTAGCTGAACGGGTAGTTTTCCTTCCAAAACTTTCTTCTTTCCAATTTCACATATTCTCAAATATTAAATTGTGACTAATTAACAAACATTCTAATTGGAAGCAGTAAGGCTCGTTTGGAAAGATGTGTATTTCAAATTAAGGCATTTTACGTTCAATTTGAACCCATATGTAAGAGGTCTAGCTATATGAGTGGCTTGCGAAACTAATAGGTAATATGGAACGTGACGTTGAAGAAATTGATCCTCGTATAATTGCAATCGTTAAGCATGAAGGATTTCGTGTAAAAAGCCCTTTCTTTTAAGTCCATCACGAATTCACGATAAGCTCTCAAGTTGAATGCTGAGCCCATATGCACACTATCAAGTTATGAATTTTACCTGCTCTTGTTGAATTAGAATACCATATTCCTTCCTTTAAAATCCAAATCTGTGAAAACGAAGGCAAAAGTTTGATAAGTGTGTATTGTGAAGGAAAATAATTTGAATCTTCACAGGGGTACGAGGTGAGTGGTTCGGACATTATGTGGAGCAGCTTCATGGATGGATTACACGGGGCCGGTGCATGGTTATATGTAGGCCATTCTGTATCTAATATGCAAAAGCATAATGGGTTGATCTTGCCGAAAGCCATTGTTGTGTCAAGTGCCATTCCCCAAGATAATGTGGAGATTTTGTATGCCAAGTCTGTGGGAGTCCCTGTGTGAGTATAGATGCAGTGAGCACAGTGATAGTATTGCTATGATGGAGCAGTTGCTAAATACGTATTACCCATTGTTCTTACAGTTACAAGCGAGACTATTGGTTGGCAAAGTTGACGGAGCAGTACAATCTCATTGCTATTAGTGGAACTCACGGTAAGTACTAGCATAATCTTCAGTCATTGTACTATTTGTCTCCAGTCTCCACCACGTGCTGTGCTGTGAATGTTGTTCTGTCTGATCTTCCAATCACCTTGCTCACAATTTGTATTAACTGGTGATAGGCAAATATAAGAACAAGTTTTTAGGTTTAGAGTTCAGCGCTAACGGCTCTTCCCGTTTAAAGTTAAAACTGAATAAAAAACAAGAGGTTAGACATTTCCTAAGAATTTTTGGCTAAGAATTTTTGGGTAGTGCTACAAACTGTTTCAAAGGCTTGGATTTTTCCTGAATTCATCTACCCAAGTAACCCAGCATCATGCTTGGAAACTACATGATGTTGGGAACCTCAAATAACCTTCTACTTAAATATCAATGAGCGGTGTTAATCTTTCTGTTGGCTCAAGTATGACTTAGAAAAGTTTTTTATGTACTCACCAGTTTATCCTACAACGAGACTATGCTATCTTAAATGTTCTATCCTTTGTTGTTACTAGTCCAAGTACAGTGGTAATGATATATAGTAGAATATCATCGATGGTTGATCTGCCCTGCTTCATACATTCACTCTTCAAGAACTTTAATTATGCTTGGTTAATTCTTTCAGGGAAGAGTACAACAGCGAGCATGCTTGCATATGTATTAAAGGCAATGGGAGATGATATTACTGCTGTGGTTGGGGCTCATGTGCCTCAGGTACACAATAGAATGCACAGCTCTGGATGCATGTTCAAATTAAGACTCAAATGAATTTCCACTTTCTCCCCCAATTTTGTTATAAATTTCTCCCACTTTCATGTACTTTTATTATTTTGTTGGATTCGGTTCACGTACACTTTTACTGTTCTAAACATATGGTAAATGGTAATTGATTAGCACGATTTTAGTGTTACTGATTTTATCCCAAACAGAAATTTGATGTTTGCTAAACGGTCTGTTTCAGTTTGCTGGAGGAAATATCATTTGTGGGAGTGGTCGCAACTTTGTATTGGAGGTACTTGTTTCCGTCATTTATCTCTTTCTATTTGGTGCCTAATAGATTGTAGGGGTAGATCTTCTTTCTATGAAGTGATCACGAAGATTTCCGTTATTTACCCTGAAACAACAAGACAACAAAAGCTGAATGTTTACACAGTAACACAGTGCTGCCTTTAGGCTAATGATGTTTGAGGACATCATGTTTGTCAATGGGACTACTGGTTCTCGTTAGAAGTTTTAACTTTTGTTGTCCTCTATTTGACTTTTTCTCCATGTATGCTAAGGATGGTCATGTTTGTTTGATATCTTTGATTCTGCTCTGAAGGATTTACAGTTTATTTACACAAAAGTGTCCAATGTAGGCTGATGAATATGATGGTTGCTTCCTGGAATTGCTACCTTATATTGCGGTGGTAACAAATGTAGAATGGGAGCATGTAGATATCTTTGAAAATGAGGTCGGTGAATGATACCCTTCTTGTACTGATGTTAAGATGCATATTTGCTAATGCCTCTCAGACTGGAGTTGACTGGTAGTCATTTGCCCGTCCCAACTAGGAGGCAGTTATATCTATTTTCAAGAGGTTCCTGACGCAAATAAGGGCTGGTGGACATCTAGTTTTATGTGGGGACAGGTAAGCATTACCTTAGCAAATCTCATTTTTGTAGTCTATTCAACTTAAGTCCTTTGGGAGGGGAAACGCAGTGTAGGTGCATGTTCCCTGCTGGATCACAACAAACGAATTACTGGACCAGACAATTCAATCTGTGTGAAGTCGAGCTTGGAGCCATGCAGTGATAGGTACAGAGTAACAACTTATGGAATTTCGAGTATTAATGAGTGGCATGCATCAGCGTTACATTCAAACTCGCAAGGTGGAAGTGATTATCAGCTGGTAGGTGTGATTGTTAGTTAATATATCTGCCCAGTAGACCCATCGCAATATCAAGCATAGCTTTTTATGTTTCTTTTTTCGCAAAGATTTTGGGTGGGCTGTAAAGCAACTTGACATTACTGTTTATTGTTCCTGAGAAACATTGATTAACAGTTCAAAATAGGTTGACAAGTGGCATTCCTTGGTGCAATGTTTAAAGCCTTAAACTACAACTTAAGAAGAGTAGCTTCAAGTTAGAGGCAGTTTTTGTGGAAATCTGCAATAGGTTATGTATATTTGTTGTACCCAATCGACCCTTTTCCAACTCTTTGACATTCCACTTTAGACAAGTCAAAATGTGCTGAGACAGCTTAACAAGAGGTGATCGTGACCTGTATTGTCAGGTCCAACAGGATGGTCAGGCCTTCGACCAACAGTTTTAGTAGTGTTCTAGGAGATGTCCATATATACAGCTTTGGATTATCTATTTTACACCCACATTGCACTTTTTTCGGCTGTATATTCCCTTTTCATTTAAGTTAAGACAATCACAACTTTTCTGAATGTTAAAAAATTGTTCTCTGCAGTGCCACTGGGGTTGTCCGGTGGCAGACATCAGCCTGCAGATGCCAGGGGTTCATAATGTCCTGAACTCATTAGCGGTGAGTGAAATACTTCTATAAATTGGGTATATTTGTTCCTGTGAAACTATCTTGCAGCACCTATGCTTCATAATTATGCAAAATTATGTTGACTCTACTCTAAATCTTTACAAATTAATGCTTAAAGTGTCGTAATATGGTTGATTTGTGGTATTATAGTCTGATGTTTAAAGAGTGGGTTTTCGTCACTTTGTTGTGCTTCATTTTTACATCATCAGTTTCATTCTGCAGGTGGTTGCCACCGTGGCTACTCTATTTAGTGACCAAAGGCATATTACTGAATCAGTTGATTTTGTGCGGTTACACTTGAGCAATTTCAAAGGTGTATCTAGACGTTTTGAAATGATTGGCAAAGTTCATGGATGCCATATTTTTTATGACTATGCTCACCATCCATCAGAAGTCCGTGCTGTTCTTCAAGCAGCACGGCAGGGGTTCCAATATAAGGAACTCGTGGTTGTATTTCAGCCTCATACCTACAGGTGCCCATTTGTTTGGCATGGAAATAGTACACAGAATTTCTTAGCGATTATTTCATAAGTAATATTAGTAACTACAACTGTTCTCAGTAACATTTGCAGTCGTCTTGCAACACTACAGAAAGAGTTTGCCAATGCATTCAGCGACGCAGATCTAGTAGTTGTAACAGAGGTATACATACCTCGGTCCATATTCCTTTCACTTGTTAACTACTGGAGGTCGCTAAATCTTGATTTATGATGTTAGATTTATGGTGCCAGAGAAACAAATCGTTGGAATATTAGCGGAAGTGATCTGGCCACTGCTATAATCGGCCCTTCATCTGAATACATCCCTTCTCTGGTATACATATAGTTCTCAACTTCTGTAAGCTACCTTTTCCAGTTAATTAAAGAAATTGGTTCTTTTTCCTCCGTTTTCTGTTTTTTTCTTTATTTTTCCCTGGGTTAGGAAATAGAGTAGTATATCTTTCTCTTTTAGTTTTATTTTTTTGTCTCTTGGTTTATTAGGTGGATGTGGTAGAGAAGTTGTCACTTTACATATCCAACGACCCCGATCGTGAAACCCTCATCTTAACACTTGGAGCAGGTAGAAAGTTCTGTATTCATGATCTAAACATTTCTAATCTATCAGCGATAAAAGGTTTAATTGCGTGCTTTCCGTTGATCAGGGGATATTTCAACTGTGGGCCGTGAGTTGTTACAGAAGCTGCAACAAAGATTACAGAAATCAGACTCGTAGCATGCTCCTCTGCTGCAGCTACTCAACTCATGAGCACCGAACTGTTGAAAATTTGGAAAAGGAGCATCAAACCAGTATTTCCAAGGTGCAGATATAGACTGGCAATATAAGTCATTGCAGGGTCTTGCACTGGTTCTTGCATTTTGGAGATTCAGATTATACGGTGACTGTCATCAAAATGGTAGTGACAGCAACCGCAATCGAAGTTACCTATTCATGTCTATAGGTAATGGTGGCAGTGCTCAGATTTCGGCACAATTATAAAAGTTGAGGTCCACGGGTGAGATGACCGAGCGGTGAGGTAAGCTTTTTCAACAGCAATTTGTAAATTTATTTCTACTGAGATTTCTAGAGAGAACATTACTAGAACCGTCGAAAGATATGTAACGCAGAATACTGCCATAGTTTTGAGTTCAATTTACTCAAACAAATCAGGTTTTCGATGTTCTCTTCGCCTGATATTTTATTTGATATGCTGCATCAATATTCAAGGTCTCAATTTCATGGCGAGGAGATTGTGATTCGTTTGGGAATGCTGGAAATTTGCCAAACGCCGTTTAAAATTTTATTTCCTTACTAGTAAAGGACCACCATCACATTCTTTGGAGAGTGGATACCCGATCAAGATCACGATAGAACAACGTTACACCATTATCTCAGTTTTTTTTTTTTTAATTTTAAAAACGGCACACCATTATCTCAGTTAATGGTCTTTGGGAACAAAATTCAAAATAGTCTCTCTGCAATTATCTAATTTTCGTCACAATTGGGAAAAAAAAAAAACCCTCTACCACAACTTTGTTGTGTTCCTATATCATCATATCCTTACCTCATTCGGATATACACTAGTATCCAAACATGTAGTAGTAATTGATTCAACAGTGGTATAACGGTCTTGAATTCGAGATGACGAAAAAAGATTGACTCTTTAGAGTGATCTAACTACTACTCCGTATCATTTTACTTTTGACTAAGGACTTTAACCCAAGCGCTCACCTCACGGAGGGAGCCTAACTTTGCTCGTGAGAGAGGGCTTCAAGTTCGAGTTGATGGAGCAATATTGATCTGTTGCCGTAACTTAACTGTTAATGCTATCGTTACTTACAGGACCGATTTACGCTACACAAACATTCAACCTCTAATAAGTTTCAACTAGGAAAATAATTTTCACTCCTTTTTTGGTCTTTATCTACGTGAATTTACAATGTTGCTCGTGGATGTGTGAAAAAAAAAATATTTTTTTAAAAAAAACAAGAAAGTAAATTCAAGATATTACTCCATCTGTCCCGATTTGTTTGTCCTTTTTATTATTTGGGACCTCCTACAAAATTGTTCATATGTTTCGGTACATAATGTTTTGTATATACAATATGGATCTTATTTGATAGATCTCGATTAAATCTATATAATACGATGTTTTCGAAATTATATATATATATATAGATAATTTTTTGAAGAACACGTGTGTCAAAATTGGATAAATAAATTGAGACGGAGGCAGTGATGGGACCAGGGGGGGTCTAGTGGCGGCGGCCGCCACGACAAGATTTTTAGAAAATGCAATTATTATATGTAAAAAAAAAAATTATACCCAACTTATATAGTCTCGCCATCACTAGATTTTTTTCCTTATTTTTTTGTTATATACTAGTCCTAAATCTCTTCTTTTTTTTTTCAAGCAAGGAGACCAAAAAAATATCCCAAAACTAAATTCAAAGGGCATATAAAAAATGAGGTGTAATTAAGAAAAAAAAAAGTTTACAACTCAACCTAAAATATTAAATAAGTTAACCTAAATTAATAGGAGTAGACGGCAGTAGCTTAGCGCTATAACCTAAATAGGATTACTCTTGACGGTAGCAGTGCTATAGTAGGATTCATTTTCTACCTACGATTCTTGGTTCCAAATTTCCGACGTCGGTGTGGACTTCTGATTTCTCTTGTTTAGAGCAGCGGTGGAGTTCCGATTTCTGAAACATTACAAAACCATTTATTGTTTGGCGCTTTGTGTGGATTTCACAAACTTCATTGGAAAAAGGTTAGTCTTCTTCAATTTTTTAATATTCAATTAAAGTTAGAGAAATTATTGAATGTTTTGAATACCTTGAGTTTGTCTTGAGCAATAGATGGTATTTGCACTGAAAAAAGTATAACAATTTATTAATTTGTGTAAACTAATGTGGTAGGTAATCATGGTCAAGAAAACAATTGACTTATTCTTTAAGAAAAGAAGTGTTGAACAAAGTGTTGAGCACAATACAATTGCAGAACCTTCAGAAAGTGCAATTGAAACTTCAACAATTGAACCAGAAACTCGTCCTCTCAAAACTCCTAGAGTTGAAGTGAAAGAATTTGATTCGTCTTCTTTAATAAGGGATCCGGGTTTAAGACGACCAATAAGGGATTATCCAACTTCCGAACGTGATGAGGTCCGACGAGCTTATCTAACGTTTGGACCATATCAACCAGAATTTCTGAAAGACCAATATCCTAAAGATGGCAATGGTCGCCGCTTTCTACCTTCTTGGTATAAGTTATATCTAGAGTGGTTGGAGTATTCTCCAACAAAAAATTGTGCCTATTGCCTTCCGTGTTATCTTTTTGCTCAGGAATCTGGACGCCCCGGATATAATGCTTTTGTTGATCATGGATTTTCAAAATGGAAGAAAGTCAATAACATGATGAAGTGCCCTTTCGCAATTCATGTGGGAAAAGACCTTAACTCATGCCATAGACGCGCTTTGGGTAAATGCCATGATTTATTAAATCAAGCACAACATATTGAGAAAGTAATTGAGAAACAAACTTCTGAACAAGTTGCAAAAAATCGTTTGAGATTGAAGACCTCAATAGATGCAGTGAAATGGCTCACATTGCATAATTGTGCTCTTAGAGGCCGTGATGAAAGCTCTACATCTAACAATAGAGGGAATTGTATTGACTTGATAGAGTTATTGGCTTCTTATAATCCCGATGTTGAAAAAGTTGTATTACACAATGCCCCTCAAAATGCATCTTATCATTCAGGTAAGATTCAAAAAGAAATTCTTAGTATTTTTTATGATAAAATACAAAGATTCATTTGTGAGGAGATTAATGGTGGAAAATTTTGCATTATTGTTGATGAGTCTCAAGATGAGTCAAATAGAGAGCAAATGACTATTGTTTTAAGGTTTGTTGACAAGGATGGTCTTATACAAGAGCGATTTTTTGATATAGTTCATGTATTGAACACTGCGTCAGCAACTTTGAAAGAGCATATATGTTCTGTTCTCGCTCGTCATAGCCTTAGTGTTCAAAACATTCGTGGTCAAGGATATGATGGTGCTAGTAACATGCGTGGAAGATGGAAAGGGTTGCAAGTTTTATTCTTGAACGAGTGTCCATTTGCGTATTATGTTCATTGCTTCGCTCATCGGCTTCAATTAACATTGGTTACGGCATCTAAAGAAGTTATATCTGTCAAAAATTTCTTCTCTATTATTGATGCTTTTAATGACATGAAAGAGCGTCGGACACAATTCAAGATGCCTCACTTTAGTAGATAGCTTAAATTAAAGTTGGTCTTTTTTTGTACTCCATGTGCAAAAGACAAACATCATTTATTATACTTTTTATTATGTTATGTTAATTTTTTCTAGAGTCGATGATTTTTAATATTGTAATACCTCTTTTTATATTTTTAGTATACATTTCGCCACTGCTAGGGTAAAATCCTAGTTCCGTTCCTGGACGGAGGAATTGTGACATATGGATGGGGTGATGTCTAAAGTTGACGTCAACCCTCCACGGCTCCACCCACTGACACTTATCCAGATTCGGAACATTCACTCATGTGCACCTTCCGTAGTGGTCGGCAAAATCCCCGCCTTTGATCCAACCGCTATACAGTTTGAGATCTCACATCTGAACCGCTTATTTATAGACTATAGCCCGATTCTACTAGACCACGATCCAAGTAGTAGTACTAATCGACTGCCACGTGTCCACCAACGTACTCTTGAAATGACGTTATTACCCATTAAAAAATACCGTATAACTCCGGGCACAACTATGTCTGGAATCACCACCGTGCATCGAACGGAACTATAACATCTCTCCGGACACAACTTTATCCGGAATCGTCGTGCATCGAACGGAATTACTCCCTCCGTCCGAATTTAATAATCATTTTTAGGAGTTCGTGTTACTTTTCAATCGATTATATCTTATAATTTATAATATTTTATGTAATTTTGAACACACATTCTTATAGAACTAATTGAGATGTATCAAATAAGATCCATATTATATAAAATTCATTATCAATTTTAAGATATAACACATTTTTTATCCGGTTAGAATTGAAGAGACACTATTAAATTTGAACGAAGGGAGTAAAACACAACGCCTGACACAATTGTGTCCGGAATCGTTCGATGCACATGCGTGCGTGCATTGAACGGTTTTCGGACAGAATTGTGCCCGGAGTTGTGTTCTAAAGTAGTGTGCTTGTCCCGTCTCCTCTCACCGCCAATCTCATGTGATCAGTTATATCCTCTCTCTCTCTCTAGAAATACTAGGTTCGCTGCAAATCCAAACACTCACTCGCTCTCTCTCTACAATTGAGCTCTCCGTGTGCAGAAATTGAGGCCTTTCTCTCTCTACCGCATCTACGCGATACTGAAGGTCCGATAATTTCATATCTTTTGCCACTTATTTTCATTTCCTGTTGAACTGATGTTTGTTTGGTGGTTTCTTTGAATTATGCCTAATTGGTGTTTCGATCTAGTGTTAATTACTCCGTAACACTCGATAATTAGCCGGGGTTATGTTAATTTAGGAAATTGTGCAACTTTCCTTGTATCTGTGAAATTTGTGAGGTCTTTTTCTCAGTTGGTGTTTGGATCTACGGCCAATTACTGTGTATTCTACTTTTATCTTCAGTCTTTGAGTCAGAGTTTTTGGATCACATGCTAAAAATTTTGAATTCCTAGTTACATGAGTGGAATATATGGAGGAAGTAGTAAATTTTAGGTTTCCTGTGATTTTGTCGCTTTGGAGTAATTAGGGTTTGCTCTTTTAATTTGGGGCGTTTGCCCTCTGTTCTTCTACTGAGAGAATTCTTGAGATTGCACTCAATTTTACATGGAGCAATGCTGCTGACATAGAGTTCGTGCACAGATTCGGACAAAAATGTGTCTAGAACCATCCGATGTACATGGGTTCCACACATTTAACATGGAGCCCATACACATCACGTGGTTCTGGACATGTCTGTATACGGATCCGTGTAGGAAGTTTGTGTCCGTTGCATTTTTTCTATTCCATAACACCGTGTTGAGGTTATCATTTGGTCTGTCTGGATCCCTGAAGAGTATTTATTCTTTCTTTTTCCTTTAAATCAAATTCTGAAATGTGAGTTATGATTCATGGATTTATCTATTCTTACACCAAGAGTAATTCCAAGTTGCTGACCTTTCATATTGAAGATTTGAGCTTTGTTGCCTCTCTCTCTCTCGTTCAGATAAGATATGTTTGTGAAGACCCTGATGAAAGTTCCGTGAATCACTCAAAATGGTTTCTTTAAATATACGTGGCGAGTTTCATGACCCTTTGACTTTAGGATTTTGATTAGTCAGTTCTATATCTCGATGGAGGCTGAGTAAGGGGTATAACTCAGCATAACGTTGTGTTGGATTTAGCTAGAAACTTTAGATTGTATTTGGTTGCAGAGCTTATTTCATGTGTTGCACTAGAAACTATATATTGTATTTGAGCTTATTAATGTCTTAGACATTAATCCCAATTTTTACTGCAGGGGGAAGGCCATGTAAGTTATCAGAACTGTACTGTGAGCTTCAGATTTCAAAATTAGCTTGTTTGTTGTAGTGGGGTTCAAACATGGGAAAGTGCGAGGGATGCGGGAAGTTAGGAAGAATGGTACCGAGAGATGGGCTTGTGAGTGCATACCATTTTTCTCTTCTGCTTTCTCCTGTTGTTTCTGTTTGGGAGTGCATTATTCGTAAGATGAGGTACTCCTTCAGACCTGAGTGGGTGTAGTTGTATATCTCAACCTTGTACCCGTTTCCAAGTTTGCAATTAACTAGGATTAATTTAGTAACCAGGTAAAGGAAAGTGCATTTTAATTAGAGAATAGATTGTAGAGATATGCATACATCTTAGAGAAATTAACCTGAAGAGAAAGAAGTCGAAAGCAAATAAACCCAGTTCATAGATAAGTTGATACTTGTAGTGTTAGTGGACACATGGAAAGTGCCAAAGTGCCACCAGGTGTTCGAAGACCGAAGAAGACACAAGTAAAGGATGAGTTAGATCGCCTCAAACAAGCTGAGAAGAAAAAGAGGCGGTTGGAGAAAGCCCTGGCTACTTCAGCAGCCATCCGTACTGAGCTAGAAAAGAAGAAACAAAAGAAGAAAGAAGAACAACAGAGGCTTGATGAGGAGGGTGCTGCAATAGCTGAGGCAGTTGCTCTGCATGTCTTACTAGGTGAGGACTCATGCGATTCATGCGAGATAATGCTGAATAAGGATGAGGGGTTCAGACCTTGGGCTTGTGCTGGCAAAATCGACTTCTTCATGGGTGGAAGGGAAGTGGTCCTTCCTCGTGAGGACCTCTCGGAACATTCCTTCAAAGGAATTAGGTTGGTTTCTAGTGCTGATGGATCTGGATGCACGTGGAATGAGTGGGGAAACAATGACTTGTCTGTCTCATCTGGGCCCTTCTTGGGGGATCTTTGCTCGCCATATTCTTACGAGAGAGGTTGGGAGACTACAGAAATATGTGCAGGTCATATTGCGGCACAGGCTGTTGCGTCACTCCAAATTGCAGAAGATGCAATTGCTGACCCTTATAAGTTTTAACAGAATCTTGCTGGTTAAGATGAGCAGCCTCAGTTTTACAGTTATGTCGTCTTGTATCATTTTCATCTTGGTCATATTGGCATAATGTGCTGTATATATTTCTTGTGCACAAGAGTGTTCCTCGAATTGCATTCGATGCTTGTATCCTGAAACAGTCTGATCACATGGTTTTTAGTTTTCATGGTTTTTTTTGGGTATATCTTAAAGCTTGATAGTATGTCATTGGCCTGATTATTTTCACAGCTTCTAAGCATCGATCAGATCTCTCTTTGTTTTTCTCTACGCGGAGTGATTTCCTCCAATATCTGACTTATTTATGCTCGTGTGCTAATGATTGCAGACGTGTACAACCAATTAGTGATTGGATTGGCCCACAGTTTTGTGTTGCATTTTTTAGGTTATTGATGGTTGGTTGGTTGTGTTGCATAAACTGTGCATTCAAGCTCAAACAAATTAAAGGAAATGGTAAATAGGTATTCAGTTTTCCTATTTTTCTTTATCCAGCCAAGGAAAATCTATTTTTTATTTCTTTTGTTCTTGATTTTTTCCCTCTTCTATCCTTGCGCTTTCCAAATGCAAAATCCAAACGTAGCATAACCTTGGACCTGAAGTATAGCACTAAAGTGAAGTTGTCGGATGTTGATTGCCCGCAATTTCTGCTAAAAAATTCCATCTTTTAAGCAATAATAATATGGTGGCAACATTTAATGACCATGTTTTGGATACAACGTGAGTTGTCTTTAATGCATTCGTAAGATGAACCCCACCTTTCATGTTTCTTACCAATACAAGAATAACAACTCACGTGGTATCCAAAATATGACCACCCTACCAGGATGGACTACTTTTAAACAAGCAAAATTAAAGATCAAAACAGTCACAATTGATGGTAGAGGGACGAAATATTACAAGAATATTTACTCAGTTAGTATTCATTTATGCACAAATGATGCCAAAAGTTTGCAATGTTCACGAGTCTCTTAGGGATGCGAGATAAAAGTGGAGATTTGAGCAAGTGTTTAGTCAAGTCCCGCTGCTTTGTGATTCTAAACCGGTCCAGAAGTTGCTTGCATTCCACTCCCATCTCTCTTTAAACATGCCAAACTAGGTTTATCACTTCCACTTGTTTTCACTGGAAAGCGGGCTGTTCTTTGCTTGTATTTCTCGCTGTTCTCCATGTTATAAAGACAAAGCTTGAAATGATATATAAAACTTGTGATCGCAACAAGTAATATTCTCTCATTCACAGTGCTTGCTAGGATAACGGCAATCGAAAACTGCTTAAATTTTACGTGAAATACATCCAGAAGAACGATAACAACTGAAGATACACAATCTATCTCTTCAATGCAATAAGATTTTTGGACAGAAACAAGAGAATATCACATCTGAAAGAACTAGACATTTTACACGATTCACAATGATCAATGTGCAGCTAGTACAATGACAGATTCTTCAGGGATATATACCTCCTCAAATATCATCCCTGGAGTTATGACGCAACGGGGTTTCTGCATCTTGCCGCTTTTGCAATTGATTCATGGACGCCTCCTCATTTTCCAGTTCTGAACTACTTGACGGTTTGGCACCATTAGAGACAAGGTTTTTAAACCAAGTACCTTGGAATCTAGGAATACCTCTGTTGGTGTTGCCTGCAGACTCAGGTGAGTTGGAAGCAACACCTGCAAGGAACCGGTAAGCCACTTTGCTGGCTGATACTATCTCTGTTTTAGCTTGTCTCAGCTGCCAAAAACAAAAACATACAATACCCACAAGACAAAAAGCTAAATTAAACAATAGCTGTAGTAGTTTTTGGCAAATTCAATAGTGTATTACAGTAGAAATTCCATTTGATGAAAGCATGCGTGTGTGGCTTAGAGGTACTATAGCCAGAGGAAGAGCATGATAATCTCACCCGAAATGCTGTGTTTCCTACTATTTCCGCTGCAGTATCTCCCGCATTGGCAAACCGGTTAACCCAACCTGTCACAGAAGCTAATAAGAACATAGTCTATATTTCTAAAACCAACCATAGAAGTGTCCACAAAAAGCACAACTTTTTTCCAATAGACCAACGACAACGGACTAAACCACCGGGGTAGCAGTCATAATACAACCAGAACTATGACCGGCGACAGCTAACTATAAAACTGCAGAAGTTTTCTCGTTCTTGAGTTCATTTCGAACTCATAATAAGAAAGTTATGATGCTGTCCACCGCAATGACGCAGACTTGTCCGAAGTACTCTTCTAATATCCAAAACGTGTATTAGAAATTGCTAGAAACTGTCAATCTAAAAAGCCAGATTACTGATCAGTTTGAATCTAATTCCACAGTACAAGTAACAAAAGGCCATTTGTAACATGATACATGGATCTCGTAAAGTTGGAAGACATCATTACTACTCCAGCATTATAGTGGGACAGTAGGACCTGATTTATACTCGACTACAAACTCGTCAAGTACATGTCAGTAATTCAGGGTGCTTAGTAAAAACAGAAACTTCTAATGAAACTAAAATGCATAAAATATTTGAGACCATTGAATGAACGGAGGATTCTGTTTGATAAAAAAAGAGGAGGGTTTCTGGAAAGACTATTCCTATCTCCACTCGGTATGACATGTCTCAGCACCTGCTTTGTACGAGACAGCTGTTTTCGCACGGGAAGAAACACAGCGTTATAACTTTATTTACAATGACTGGAATGCAAAAGTAAAGCATAAAGAAACAAAAACCTTCAAATAGGGACATCTAGACATTGATTGATTGATTGATTGATTGATTGATTGAGAGAGAGAGAGAGAGAGAGAGAGAGAGATGCACGTTACCAGGAAGTTTAGACACACCAAGCTTTTCACAGAATTCATCGCAGAAGTGATTGCAGTTTTTCGATAACAAGTCATATGAGCATCCAGGCCACTCCCTACTTAGTTCCCTCAGGATCTGATTGACCTTGTATATTGAAAAGTCAGTTTTCCCAAGAACAATGCATTCTCGATATGTATACATTGGATTCTTTGAAGGCGGGCAACTAAAAACTCCAGTACCCTGTTCACAGTACCCAAATGACCATTCCTCATCCCCATAAACCTGCCATCAATCACTCATTCCATCTAAATATTGCCAGATGGACAAAATCACAGTACTACCAATATATAACAATAACAGCACATCAATAGGCAAAAGGATCGTCAATTCTTTATTGGCCCAAATGGATAGCTTACCAGTTACTAACAACCACCCTAGTGTGGAAAATCACATGTAATTAAGATGCATATGGGCATGTATACTGGTAGGTCCAGTACAATTTACGCCTATGAGTATATGCATTTCCTTCTATGCTTCAAAACCCTCTCTGCCTATAGAGCTCTCCGAAGCAAAGTGCATAACTGTCTTACTCTCGCCAACTTCTGTACTCAACTTCTCTCACGTATATGCCCCCTTTTGAGAGTGGAAGAGGGGAGGTGAGTTGATACTCAACTCTCTCTCTCTCGCCTCTGCCAATCACAGAAATCATGATAGACAATACCTGCGGATATGAACAGATGTCTTTCATGGATTTTTTTAAATTACCTTAGTAGGTCACAAGATCATCCTCTTGCAAAACAAGTTACCGACCTACCCACCCCTGACCCTCCCTTCCATACAGCAGCCCCCAAACAATGAGAATCTAAAAATGGCTTTTCCATTCGAAAGACAATCCTTCCTGTGCTTCACCAACCATTTTGAACAAGAAAATTGTGGATAAGGCACAGCACAGCACAGCAGCCAAAAAAGCATCAACAAATGACTTCTTTATTGAATTTAGAAGCTGTGACTAATCAGTCATCACAAAATACTAACCTAATCCACAGAACAGTTCATTTTGACTCAGTGATTTAAAAAGCGCGCGAAGCGCAGCACAGCTTCTGCGCTTCGAAGAGTAGCGCTATAGCGCATGATATGGCGCAAAGCGCACGCTATGGCGCAAGGCGCAGAGGCGCGCAGAAGCGCACGCCTTTTGTTTCCGATCCAAAAATTGATCCAACGGTGCAGATTGAGCAGAAAACAGATGCGATGCACTGAATAATTGTGGCTTTTAAGTCTGATTTCAACCGTAATCGGCTAATTGATCAAAAGACGATTCATACCCCAGCAGTCCAGCACCAGCAGAGCAGCTTCAGCTACAGGCGATCAACGATCGATCGAGCTAGCAGCTTCTGGCTTCACTCTTCAGCGAGGTAACCTCCTCCAGTCCTCCTCTCCTCCTCCTCCTCTTCCTCCTCCAGTCCTCCTCCTCCTCCTCCATCTTCTGGACCTCTGGTTCTTCTTCTTCTTTCTTCTTCTTCTTCCTTCTTTTTTCTTTTTCTCCTCCTCCGACGACATTTTTTCTTTGTTCTTCCTCCTTTTTTTTTTCAGTCGTCAACTGTTTCTTTTTTTTTTTTCAGTCGGCAAATTTTTTTTTCCCCATCTTTTGGACCTCTCTTTCTTTTTCTTTTTCTTTTTTCTTCCTCTTTTTCTTTTTCCAGTGGGCTGTTTTTTTTTTTTTTACCTCCTGCCGCAATTGAAGATGAAGTTCTTGGATGAGGTGATTGAAGAGGGAGAATGGGAGACGGATGATGAGGAGGAGGAAGATGTGGAAGGATATAAATCAGAATCATCAGATGATGATGATGATGAAATTGAAGATGAAGTTCTTGGTTCTGAGAATGATGATTAATGTCTACGCATGACTCTAGATTTTATTGCCTTTAATCCTTTTGTTATGTCTTTTAAGGCTAAACATTATTATGTTAGCTTTTCATGGATGATATGTTATGTTTTGTGTTTGGTACTTTCGTTTAACCATTGACATGTTATGTTTTATGACATTTGAAAGTTTTACAAGTGTTTGTTTGTGTTGAAAACTTGTTCTAATAAAATTTGCCTTGTTGCGAAGAAATTTTTTTTCTGCGCTTCGCGTCAATAAAGCGCGCGCCGCGCTAAAACCCCAGGGGACTGTTGCACCTCGGTGCGCCTTTCGCCATTTAAAACACTGTTTTGACTGAAATAAGATGGGGACAAAACTGGTTCTCACCTGAACAAATCTATATCCTAAACTTCTGAGAAAAAGCCCTTAACTTAAGACAGCTGGATGAACAGTGCTTACAAACCCCAAGGCATTTTCATAGATCTCAAATTGTATCAGATACACAATTAATTTCATTAAGAGCAAAGCTCACAGTGGAATGCAATTTAAAAGACTCCTGAAATTTCATAGGATATTTCAAACTCGCACGGAAAAAAATTGAAGATGGATAGTTAACTAGATTGTCCCCTATAATATTCATAAGTATTCGAACCACATCTCCGATCTGTTATCTTCCCACTGAAATTACTAACCTAGAGAAAAAAGTTCAACTGAAATCTATTTCCAAACCTTCCTATAAATGCAAATAGCAACTTGATGATCAACTGATATACACTTTTCGTCCCCTCACACCTTCAACCATACACTAAACTGATATTTTTCCTTTTTTTCCACTCAGTGCTTCAACAAGATCAAAGCATTGATACTCCCCGCCATTCATTTGTAAATCAGAAGCTATGGCTACTTATGAAACACTAGCACCTGAAAACATGAGCAATGCTCCCACATTCCAAATCTTGAAATCTGCAATTTAAGAGGAAGGCTCCAAACTGAGTTTCTGCTAAACTAACCATACCACGGTATTCTAGACAGGTCATTTTTCTCACATACATCAACTAAAATACCATTTAGCGGAAACAACTTCACTATTGCCATTAGCCTCTTACTATAATATAGCGAAAACGCACCCTGAGTGCACCCAAAAAAATAAAATAAACATGCAGATCAAACACACCACATTTGCAAAGGAGACCAACCAAAATAATAAGATGTCTAAGTTGTCATTGAACTAGAATCAGTTGTCATTCAACTAGATTCATTCAAAACAGAACAGCATGAGTGGTGGAAGGCAAAATCAGACCAATTACCGAAACTAAGGCGCTAGATCTAACATCTAATCTAAGAATCCATGATTCTAAACATTCAGACACGTGTGTGTGTGTATATATGCATACGTGTATCTAGAGAGAGAGAGAGGGGGAGAGAGAGAGAGAGAGAGAGAGAGAGAGAGAGAGGGGAGAGACCTGAACGGCGCTGTGGAAGATGCCACCGAGGCCGATACCGTCTTTAAAGATCTTGTTGATCTGAACAATGGTGTTGTTGGTCTTGTCTGAATCGCTGTTCGTCACGTCGTATATGTGGAGGCGTACCTCCGTCATCTTCACAAACCCTAACGCTCTCTATCTACTTCTCTCTCCCTCCCTATCTCTCGCAGGGACCGATCCAAGAAAGTAGAAACCCTAAACCTCTCTTTCTCTCTCTCTCTCTCTCTCTAAACAGTTGAGATGAGCGCTGTTTGTCCCTCTGGGCTGGAATTGGTTCAATTTCAAATCAAGGAACAGGTCGCAATGATTATTACCACCACCGACGAATGATCACGAAGCCAGACCCCTGATTGATTGATATTATCACTGTCAATTTCGCTGGCCTTTTGCGATTTGAATAATAGAGTGGTAATTGTTGCCTCGGTAGGCTAAATTTTTGACATATTATTGGCTTATTGCTGCGCCAACTCGCTTTCTATAGTCTACGACGAACACTTCTGCCGACAACTCCCTGATTATACTTTTCTCACCTATGTGTGAGATTCATTTCATAAGAGTCCTGCTACTGGTACAGCATTTGCTGTACAGCAGCGGGTACAGACCCCTTTTGCTCCCATTTCGGGTCACACAAAGATGATCGGAGCCGCTCATTTTGTTCCTAAATTTTGAAGCAAAATTGGATGATTCGTAAACACCCTTCCCGATATCGGATTGAGGTGATTTTTTACAGGGACCCTAAACGACGTATTTTGAACAAAATGAGCGGCTCCGATCATCTTTACGGGACCCGAGATGGGAGCAAAAGGGGTCTGTACCCCGCTGCTGTACAGCAAATGCTGTACCAGTAGCATTTTTGATTTCATAATTAAGGCCCAGCTTCGGAAACTTTCTAAAAAAATAAGTATTTATTTTACAACTTCAATTTAAAAAATAAGAAGGGTCATTCCACAAAATTCAAACAAAAAGTTTACTCCACATTTTTAAACTCAAAAAAAATGTAAATGAAAAAAATAATAATAATTTTGCACCGTATTAAATATCTCAATGAGATCTATCAAACAAGATTCATAGTGATAGGAAAATTATTTGAGTAAACACATGATTTTTTAGCTTGAAGTTGCCGTATACAAAAAATAAGACTGTTGCTATTGTGTTGGGCGCCGGCGGAGGGAAATCGTACCGGTGGCCGCGCCGGGCTGTCTCCGGCCACCGGACAGCCGATCCGAGCCGTCCAAAAAATCTATAAAAAAAAAACCAAGGGGGCCATATATACACGGAAAAGGGGTACTTGGATCAAGCACCCTACACACCTCGGATGCCGTTGATTCCCACGTTGGGTGCTCGGATCAAGCACCCTACACATCTCAGATGCCGTTGATTCCCGCGTTGCCCCCTTGGTTTTTTTTTTTAGATTTTTTGGACGGCTCGGATCGGCCGTCCGGTGGCCGGAGACTGCCCAGCGCGGCCGCCGGTACGATTTCCCTCCCCGGCCGGTCAGTACCTATATAAATTCTTCCAAATATGTACCAGCCTTCTTATTTTTGTGGAATAACCCTTCTTATTGAACATAAAATAAGTTCTTATTTGTGTTCTGGAACACAGCCTTAGGCATTTTAGTTTAGTTTAGTTAGTTTTGATAGTGGGTGGAGAGAGAAATAGGGTAATGATTGGAGAGAGGAGTAATGATTGGAGAGAGATAGAGAGAGATGACAAAGTAATACTCCGTAATTGGAGAAATATGATAATGATTGGAGAAAGAAATAAGGTAATGATTAGAAAACAAAATTAAAACTAAAATAAAATGGCAAACAAACACAACTGTTGATATTCACCCTCTTCTTTCTTTTCTTTTTTTTGTTATTCACACTTTTTTAATCTTTTAGCAAAAAAAATACACACTATCAATTTTAAAAATTAAAAAAGGAGTGAAAAATAAAAAAATAAGTATAAATAATAATAAAAAATAGTGCGAATATCAATTTCCCCACTTTTTGCTTTACTATCTTCTTCCAAGTGGTTAAGGGTCAAATAAAATACGGGTGGGGAATCTCATCAAAAATTAATTTGGTGTGGTAAAACGTGGAACACTTTTTGCACTTTTTCTTCACCCGGTGTCGTGTGGTAGTTTCCCTTGAGTATGAGTACATTTGGGCCAAAATTCCATGGATTTATCGTTTGGTTAGATGAATTAAAAAAGTACTAATATAAAATTTTGATAAAAAGTTGCAAAGAGTTCATTAAACATGAAAAGAGTTGATTTTTTTTTACCTAATTTATATTTTTATGTAATAAGTCACCGAATCTTGTGACGAACGACTAATCAAAAAATTTAGTTTGAATGTAATAAAATCAAGAGAAAATAACCCCAAAAAAAAAAAAGTACCAAAAGGATAACGAAAAGTTAAGCCAAAGAAAGAAATATTCCCATTTGGATGCTTTATGGTGGCAAATAAAAATTTCAATTCTTCTCCGAAATTTACAATACTAAATTAGAAGTGAAATAATATGAAGTCATGCTATCGTCGTCTCTCATTGATTCTCACCGTTTTTTCAATCCTACAAAGAATTGAAAACATATGCAATGATAGATTCATAAAAGCACGTAAAATCAAATGTCCCGCAATTATAAGTTTCTATTCCAATATGCAAAGTAGCAATATTCAAAAGAGGAGTAGTGTGCTTGAAAAAACAAACAAAGTTGTGTTCAACATTCGCCTTGAAATTCTATAATGACTATGGCAATGTCAATTTAGAGATTTTGATGTTAGATTAGCAGTTATACTGAAAACACATTTAATAGTTATGGAGTAGTTTTTATCTTTGGACTTTCAACCTTCTTTATTAAATGAACCGCTAGTTACGGGCCAGCGCAACAAAATTGTTTTAATTCCTTCCAAAATAAACTGAGTGCGCATATTTTTTTATATTTGCTAATATTGTATATATTAACGGAGGTTAATGTGGTGTTAATTAGCATAGGGGGATCCAGAGACAATTCATAGTCCTGACACTCAAAGCCCGCCCCTCGTGAGGCTCAAACAGAGACGTCCACGGAGGGGGGAAATGGAATATCCGACTGCACTAGCAGTGATTTCTCGATTGCGCCTACTTAGTATAAATTGGAACTTTCAATGTATATTGGTTGCTTGAAAGTGAAACATTTGGGAATTTTCTTTTATCCATGTCAAAAAAAAAGAAGGGAAAATGAGCCAAGGAAGTGTTTTGATAATTAATACCTGCCAATAATATTTTTAGCATTAGCAAATGTTCTCAGGTCCTTGGCGGATATTAATTATCAAAACATGTCATGGGCAGTAATTTTTCCAAAAAAGAAAAACATCTGGGCCAAATCATAAACTTAATGGGCCAAATAAATATTGGGCCGTCCCTGGACTTCTTCTTGTAAGGACGTATGGGTGACCCACAAAGCCATACCTACCAAACCACGCCCGCAGCTAAGAAAGCGTCTCGGTATAAAAACTGTGGACGTTTGTTGGTGATTTCTCTTCTCCGTCGATCTTCCCGAAGCTGATTGAGGTCATCAGAGAATTTTGTTCAACTACGAATTTCCGCTTGACAATCTACGCTCATCTACAAAGCTTCACCGTACAGTTCAACAATCGGTCAGAGGGTCTTGGGTACTAGAGCTGCTGTAACGGTGTGCGCTCCTCATTGAATCTTATGTGCGTTAGGGTTTCCTCTCTCTCTCTCTCTCTCTCTCAAAATTTGACATTTTAACTACTAGTTCCCTTATGTTCCTGTGTTTTTGCATAGTTTTGTTAGATATGCATACACAAATATATTCCTGTATTCAGTCACATATAGACCTCTATGGAGTACATGGATCTACTTTCTATTACTCTGTCCGTCCAAAAGAGATTGTCCGGTCCACAAAATGCTCTAGAAAAGTAGAGTTTTATCACAAAAAATTCGAACTTTTTTTGATGAAGTACTCCTTGATTTTTGTAGTAACTAGAAGCCAAAAGTTTGAATTTTTTCCGGAAAACATGGATTATTTTTAAGTTCTCGTTTAGCTAATCGGACAATCTTTCTGGGACGGAGGTAGTATCATATAAACCCAGTAATCCACCCTCCGTTTCCCGCCCTGGATTAGTGAAATTTTCGATTACTCAACTCATGTGTAGTTTTTTTTTTTTTTTTTTGGTAACTTGCTCATTTTATAGCCAACCAACTCAAAACAAAGGGATGAATCCCACAAACAAGAACCTATACAAAGGAAACCTCATACATTCTACCAAAGCTACTGACATTCTACACCCCAAGCACTTTACTTGAAATGTTCCAGCATCGGCAAAGATTTTGATTTTCTAGAGAGTTTGGAAAATGCTCCCAAGTGCAAACTCGAAGTCTTACATTATCTTCAATACTCGCAAGCACATTATCAGCTCCTCTATGCTTTCCTCCAAACACTCGAGTATTTCGTAGCAGAAGTTCTGAAATGTCTGGATAACAGTTGAAACAGCTGGGTTCACGTTAGGAAAAGAAATCACTTTATGGAGACATAAGTTGATGGTCCCAACACAGAATGGATTTGGCATTCAAACGGATTGTTTGAGAGATTTTTAAAGGCATTTACCAACTATTTGAGGAGGATTATATTTGCTGGATAGTCTTTGATGCAATAGGGGATGTAGTGTGTCTAGGTCATTTCACCGCGGGGGATGCTCTTGCGAAGTTGAGATGTTGGGAAGTGTTTTTCATTCCTTTTCCTTTCTTTCTGTATTTGATTTTTCGTTAATCCTCCAATTATATCGTCACAGATAAATAGTTGTGGTATAATGATTCCAAGGCACACATAGGAAGCTCCATACTAATTATACCACTCAAGACTTGCTATGGGATATTTCATCTCACTGGCTTGTCCAGTTCTTGTACGTATGTGCCTAGGACGTAGTGTGCTGGGAACTTGAAGGCTAAGAGACTAATTGATGGGTGGTGTTGGAATTCAGAGTAAGATGCTTGAGTCTGGAAAACTCATTTTTTCACATAGCAGTGCCAATGTTTCATAAGCGTGAATTTACTTCTCGAAGTATGATGATTTAAGTATTTAGTATCACAATTTTTGAGAGAGTAGCATTAGCAGTCATAGTAAATTTGTTAAATGTAGTTTGAATTCAAAAATAGCCTTTTTATCTTGGTCAACTTATCCAAACTAGCCTTTAATGCTCATGGTTTTGCTTTGATGCATTGTAAAACAATACTGTTGGAAGATGAAGAGCTATGATGAACTTGGAGTGCTATAGCCTATAGTTGTTAGCTCGTGATTTGGTTGAGAAAATATATGAACCCTTTGAACTTAATTTTGTGTGGTTGAACTTGATGGAACAACACATGATTGTCCTTCTAAAATTTATCCACTGCAGGTTCCTTCAACCTTGATACCCAATTGCAGAAAACTGCCCGCTCGTGTGGCGTGCCTAGGGGACTTCAGTTATCGTAGGATTGCTTTTGCTGCAGCATGGTATGAACTTTCAATCTTATTAGGCTCTAAGCATACACATACTTACATCACACATTTGCATCAGTGGAATTCCTCACCAACTTTATTCCCTTTTCAGTCGCGCCAACAAATTGGTAGACTAGTTCAAAGAATTAATGTTTTTTATTTGGCTACTGAGGGGGCTGGTGATCTGTTGTTGTGCCTAGCTTTAGTTCTTTTGATAATCTTAGGGATTTGCTTTGCTGAATTTACAGTTTGGCTCGATACTGTTGTACTGAAGGGAGGCATGTGTGCTGTTTTTTTTTTTTTTTTTCACCACCTCATCGTATTTCTCTTTCCAGGATTTAGTAACTTTTGGCTTTCACTTGTTAGTTGTACTGTTACTTATCATTGTTCCGCTCAAATTCTGCAGTATGGGCTGGCAGGCTGCAGCATACAGGATAGACATTCCATATCATGCTAAAGCTTGTATTTGCTCATACAGATTTATGTCTACGCATGCAAAACATAGGGTGTAATTGAGTCTGAGCATTTAGAAGCAACATTTTTTTACAGCTTTTTATTGATCCTCTAGGATGAATACTGAGTTAAGTGGAAAAATGTGCTTGTAAACCTAGAGACGAGGATTTGAGTTGTACGGGTAATTTTAGCCTGGAAGTGTGACTTGGCTGTGTTGCATGTTGCTTCTTATGAGAGTTGCCAATTTGACTTTTTGTAATGTATGGGTGCAGGACCCCAATAGCTTTGTGGATGAAAAAAGTGAATGCAGACTCTATATTGGCAACCTTGATATGCGAATATCAGAGTACGGACGACCTGTTGAATTGATACCTTTGTTTAGTATTTCAGTGAAAATTTGTAGCTAATACTTGCTTTACTAAAACTCTGTTTTCTTTAGGGGCGCTTTGATTAAAATGTTCTCTCCATATGGAAAGATTGTAGCTGAGGACTTCTTGTGGCATACTCGTGGGCGAAAACGTGGCGAGCCTCGTGGGTTTGCTTTTGTTCAATTTAGCACAAAAGAGGTAAAGTTTTATTCAGTTTAGCACAATCGAGGGAAGTTTTGGATTAATAGTTTCTCCATTTTTGGACAAATCCTGATTCCCACTTTTAAAGTGAGAATGCAGGAAGCTGAACTGGCCAAGGAGAAGATGAATGGGAAATTGGCTGGTGGTCGACCATTGGTTGTACGCCTTGCGAGCGAAAAAAACCTGGTGGAAACAACTGAGACTTCTTCTAAACCAATTGGTGTGGCGAAGACTTCGAGTATTGCTGTCAGTAGTTCAGGACAAACGAGCCGAAGTGCTAAAATAGCTGCCATTAAAAACAAACTAAAGGCGATGGAGGAAGAAAATGGAAGCTCCAAGAAGCAGAAGCAGGACGATGGCACCCTTCCATCTGTCAGAACGTCAAATTAGCTAAGCAGCTAACATACTGAAAGAAATGCGTACAATGGTGAGGAGAGTCTTTTTACTAGGTCCCTTCAGAATTCACCTTTGTGCGGTTGGGATCAGACATCATGGCTGCAAGAACTTAAACCAGTTTAACATGATTATGGCTTTGAATTCAATTGTAGCTTTTGTGCTTATGGAGTTGTCTAAGACCGTGTAAATTTGTTGAAACAGTCCAGTTGGATTTCTGAGAAAGAATCGATAATGCTAATCTTATCGGCAGTTTCTGTTGAAATAACTGCTGTAAAAACAAGAACGGATTACCTCGAGATGATGCTATTGAAATACGGAATACCAGATTGTAGAACTACTGCTGGGTTGAGTCGCGGACTAGGTCGCTCTCTTTAAGACGTTTCGCGGCTCTGCCCAGATTGTGCAAGCAGTTCGTGAATGCCTCGCCGTCTCCAGGGAGGAAAAACCGAAAACAAGAACACAATCGACCTACTGCTCGAACTCAGAAAACGTTTTTAGGGGAGGAAGAGAGAGTTGGTTTTTTTTGGTGTGTTAAAACTGATTCTGAAGTGCTCAATTTATAGGTGCGGACTGGGCTGAATTCGGAAACATAAATCAAATCAAAGCATTGATTTAGCACATGTTTTATAATCAATCCGAAATCATCCCTTAATCAGCAGCTGATCAGATCCCGCTGATTATGCACATGTTTAAAAAAACGTTTTTTCCTTAATCAGCTGAAATCAAATCAAATCTCGTTCCTTTGATTTAGCACACGTTTTAATCATGTTCTTCACCAGCAAGAATTTCCATTTCGAAAAGATTTGATTGACTGAAAAAAACATTTCAGAAATTTGCCGTGTGTGTGCGCGAGGCTCAAATCCCGGATTTGCACCCCCCCTGCGCGAATAACTCGTGACGCACACCCGGTTAACTGGTTTCCGAATCAGTTTTCCAAATTGCCGCCCATTTTCCTGAGCGCGCGAGACCTCTCCTTGAGTCCTCTTTAACAAACTCATTAGTGTGCAATATCATTTAAAGTAGAAAGAAGTTTTGTAACTTCCCAATGTGGGACTAGAGAAAATACACTAAAGTTCCAACAGTTTCTTATTCGGATCTCTGTCTCTTTGAATGTTAGTACATATTGGTTACGTTGCTCTTTAAATGTTTTGGTCTGTGCTACTATGAAGTACTGGCAATAAAGTCGCTCTTCCACTTGCTTGTGATCTACATGGTCAAATTTAAATTTGTTCCAAGTCTACTGACTTTTGCGTACGTTTTACCAAAAGCCTAGAAATTGGAAATTTATCATATATCAGCATCATTTTCTGTGTTTGTTTTCATTGATAGTCTAGAGAAAATGAAAGGGAAAATGACGGCTCAGGACGTGTTTTGATAATTAATACCCGCTAAGGACAAGCTAAGAACATTTGTTAATGTTGAAAATGTCCTTTTTTTTTTTTTTAAATTTATTTATTTAAATTTTTTGCTCGGCAAAAGCAAAATTTTATAACACTCGAAAGGATACATCGAGAGGGAAGGTTGAGGAGCACACATGCTCAGACTCAACCAGGGGAGGGGGAGACGCAAATCATCCAGCAGGAGGTTGAATGATTCACGCCAAAACAGATTACAATTTTAACGATCGAATACCATCCATGGCGGGTAGTAATTATTAAAACACATCATTGACCGTCATTTTCCCAAAATGAAAGGTTTGGGAACACTCTATTGTTTTTTTTTATCTGGAGTTGGTAGGAAAATACATGCTTTTGTTTGTATTAATTTCAAAATGATGGTCGAGAATTATTATTCCTAAAAAAGGGTTTGTGTAGTAACAAAAAATAAGAATAACTCCAACACGTTTACGTGTACTGAGCTAATCCTTGAAGGAAGATTCCAACTGGCTATTAGCGGGGCTAATTAAAGTCAATCCGGCGGCCAGGAGCTCCTCTGATCACGCTCTGAGAGTATCATAGTGTTCTTGCACTCCCTTTTCGCTCTACCAAAAACCCAAAAAAGGCAGAAACACAACTTTGCTTATGAAAATCATTGACCGTTGGAAGGGAAAAAAAAAGAAAAAAGGAAAAATAATTAACAGATTTTGTCACAGGACACTTTGCTTTGGAAGGAACACAAAACACCATCAATGGTATCCCTAATGCTTAATTGCAAGTCAAAACTTACACAAAGACCGACATTGGGAGTTCACACCTAAATATATCATTGTGAAAAATCCTAGCTCGTCTAGGAATATAAATATTTGCTATTTTTTAATCTCTCCAATTAATTAACCCACCAACAGATAAGAAAATCAATCTCGCAAACGGAAAGCAATAAAAAGATGAACGCAAAGATATACGTGGAAAACCCTAAACGGGAAAAAACCACGGGAAGGAATCAAAACACTATACTCATTGTACGATTACAAACAAACCTATACTTACAACCTAGAATCGCTCTCGGTTGACCAAGGTTGATTGCCGAATCGCTCGTTCACCGCACCCAGTGCTTGACTGCCGCTGCCTTGAATCCACAAGCCTTCCACTATCCTTCGGAAATCCACCGAAGGCCAACTCAAGTAAGTTGAATCAAAGATTGGAAAGAAACTCCATGAAGTTAACCTTATTGCTCGATGATCAATTGATCATGTTTGTACTTCAAGAAACAAAACCGAAACCCCTTGGATGTTTTCTTAGGTTTGGACGTTCTTGGGGGCGGCTCTCATATGTTCGGTAGCCTTGAAAAGCCAACAAAGCCGCATATAAATAGACTGAAAAAAAGAACATTGCTCGAGCATGGAAAGTACCCTGTCTTGAGTTGCTCGAGCACTATGACAGACAATCACTTCCATAAATTGTCACCCACGATTTCTTCATTTCCTTTTTCTAATACAGCATGTGCACGAAGACTTCACCCACGATTTCTTCATTTCCTTTTTCTAAAATACAGCATGTGCTTCACCCACGATTTCTTCATTTCCTTTTTCTAATACAGCATGTGCACGAAGACTTCTTTGACAGCCAAAACTTCTTTCCTTTGACAACCTTTCTTTATGCCTTTCTTTATCAATAACAGAATACAATTGATTGGCTTTCCTAAGACAATTTCTCTAAAACAATAAATTTCAGCATAATTAATGGGATACAAATCAAAAGAGATTTTGTCATGGGATTTGCCAAAATATGGACTTTACACATTGCTTGCTAATCCATTTTTGTGCTTTACACCTTTTCCTTATTCCATGTGATGCGAACACTCTGTAAAAATGCCCGTGATAAATGATTCTTTCCCCCTAGCTAGTCCCTCTCATTACGGTATTTCCTTTTTGTAGTTTGCTACTATACGTTTCTTACAAATAAATTTGGTTATTGTATTTCAAACTTTCTATATATGGTCCTCAAGCCATGCACCATCATTACTCACAGAGAGAGAGAGAGAGAGAGAGAGAGAGAGAGAGAGAGAGAGAGAGAGAGAGATGGATTCAGTGGAAAGAAGAGAAACTCCCGATGAAGGAATCAAGGCAATACGATTGGGGATACGGCTGTTGATAATGGTGATTTTTCTTGGGTACATAATGATATGGGTAATGATGCCCACTAATACATTTTGGCAACACTGGCTACCTGATATCCAGGATAAGGTTAATTCGACATACTTCGGACGACAAGGTTAGATTTCTTGTTCAGGCCATTACGTTAACTGTGGAAGACTATATTATGTTCATTTCATTTTTTTTTTGCCGATAAAAAAAAAAAAAAACTGTGGAAAACTGTATCTGCTGTTGGTTTTTATTTTGTGTCTGAAAGTTTTCTTCAACCATGCAGGGACAAACTTTCTGATTTACACATTCCCAATACTATTTGTTGCTGTTTTGGGATGTATATACCTCCATCTAGGAGAGAAAGATGTTGGTCGCAGCAATGGAAGGTATGGTATTTCAATTCTGGACAGACATAGGCGAACTAAATGGGTATAGGATCGCTAGAGTGGAAAATTACCCGTTTGGTCGAGTATGATCATGCTTTCATGGAAATAATGTTTTGGAAGTCGAAATTGTATATACATCCGTATATGCATGTGTGCGCGTGTATGAAATATTTTCATCTCTCGTGTTTAAAAACAAATCATATCTCACCTAAAGCCCAAAATATTGAGGCGCCCCCGGTAGTAGGCCCACCGCGCTGTTCAATCCAGCCTCAGCTGATTTCAGCTGGAGTTTGGACTTGCAAATCACATCTCTTTAATCATAGAACCGATTAAAGGATTGTATTGCTAACTCATTATTGGCGTTCCTTTCCTTTTCTTAATAGCACTGTGAAGAATTCACGTTTAGCACAATGGAGAAGGCCAGCATTTGTGAAGGGACCTTTGGGGATTGTTTCTTGGATAGAACTGTTCTTTCTATCCACATTCATAGCACTCCTTTTGTGGTCTTTCTCTGCCTATATCCACAACATGTTTGCAAACATCACCCGACAATCCGCGGCTCAGATGGGACAAAAAGTGTAAGAACAACTTCTACATTAGAAACATTTACTACCCATTACTTTTTCCATACATGGAGTTCTGCAGTCATAGAAATCGGCTGCAAAACCGGCAACGGAACGCATATGTGAGTCATGGTCGGTTTTGTATCTGCTGAGTTAGTACTTCTGTAATACCCACATATTTGATTGAGGAGCTAAAGTGGAACCCAAATGGAAAATCCTGATGACTTGTTTTTGGCAGATGGGAAGCAAAGTTACAAAGTGCAGGGCTAATGCTGGGCCTTTTGGGAAACATTTGTCTAGCATTTCTCTTCTTTCCGGTGACCAGAAGTTCTTCGGTTATGCGGGTCATCGGCCTTACATCAGAGTCGAGCGTTAAGTATCACATTTGGCTTGGGCATATTACTATGACTCTCTTCACAGCGCACGGCTTTAGTTATATCATCTTCTGGGCTAGTACAAATCAAATTTCCGAGGTACAACGTTCTCCATCTGAAGCATATGTAAATTAAACAGCAAATATTGCTATGGTATTGATTTTGTTCTCCATTGGATTTTGCAACAGAGAACTTATTTGGCAAGTTGGTTCCAAAATCTGTAAAATTTCTGAAACAACCCACGTTTTAAGAAACACTAACTTCATTGTTTATGTTCCCAAGAAATGAAAAGAGAAAATGCAGAACAAAAGGAAAGCAAACAGAGAATTTGAACATCATTTTTTAGGCTGACTCACACTTTTCTTTCCAAAAACCCAAATGGAACTAATTTTGCCATATGAATTAAATTCCACTTTTGGTAAGCGATTGGGGTGAAAGAGAAAAACCACCCTATATGTAGCTTGCGTAGGAAGTTATCAAATGGGGTTGCCCTCTCCTCTTCTATTCTACTGGTTTCTGCACACGCATTGCCTGTGCTACTCATGCTTTTTTTTGAACGGCAAAAAAATTTCATTAATCTTGAAATTGTTACAAGACTAATAGGAGTAAGGAAACAACATCATGTAGTAGAGAACAATGGCTTCACACAAATTTTGTGGAATGCAGATGCTCAAATGGGAGAAAGTTTGGATCTCAAATGTGGCCGGAGAAGTAGCTCTGCTTGCTGGATTAGCCATGTGGAGCACAAGCTTTCCCTGCATCAGGCGCAAATTTTTTGAGCTCTTTTTCTACACTCACTACCTCTATATTATCTTCATTGTGTTCTTCATATTTCATGTGGGCTTCTCCTACTTCTGCATCACGCTTCCTGGTTTCTACCTCTTCTTGATTGATCGGTACCTACGCTTCTTGCAATCCCAGCAGATGGCCCGCTTGGTTTCTGCACGTATTTTGCCTTGCGAAGCTGTGGAGCTCAACTTCTCTAAAAGCCCAGGTAAATTCATAGACTTCATCACAATTGTCACATGAAATAAGCCCAGTTCAAAGGATTTAACTCCACTTTAGTAGAAAAGATTTTTACTGTGTCACCATTTGTCAGTCCTTAGGGGGTGTTCCACTTTCTCCAAAAAAGTACTTTTTGAAAAAGAAGGTAATTTCAAGCTAAAAAATCATGTGTTTACGCAAATAATTTTCCTACCAATATGGATCTTGTTTGATAGATCTCATTAAGATCTTTTAAACGGTGCAAAAAAAATTGAAAAAATATTTTTCATTTTCATTATATTTGAGTTTGAAATTACCTTCTTTTAAAAAAAAGTACTTTTTGTAAAAATGGAACACCCATCAGCTCAATAATATTTTCGTAGGAAAAAAATCAAGATTGTTTTCATGAATACTGTTATCTATCATAGATAAAGTCTTCTAGTCATATTAAAACGACTAAAACAATTACAAAGTACAGAGAATTTTTTAGATGTTTAGTCAGAGTAGCGAAAGGAACAAACAAACAGGGATGGGGGAAGTAAATTAGGAACATGAAAAGTGGACTTTGAGATGGTAACTTACTGGTTTGTGTTATGCTCTTATTCTTCCATATTCCGGTCTCAGGATTGAGTTATAATCCAACAAGCAGCATGTTCATAAACGTGCCAGGAATCTCCAAGCTTCAATGGCATCCTTTTACCATTACCTCCAACAATAATACCGACCAAGACAGGTTAAGCGTCGTCATAAAAAGTACAGGAAGCTGGTCTCGATTGTTGTACCAACAACTTTCACAGCCTATTCCACCGGACCACCTTGAGGTCTCTGTTGAAGGACCTTACGGACCTGCATCAACTCATTTTTTCAGGTAAGTTAAGGGCATAACAACAAAGCCTTCTCAAAGTTTGGATGTACCGCTGTACTTGGATTATGGACTTCATAGATTTATAGAGGGAAAGGATTAGGTACGCGAAAAAATGAGAAAAAAAAAAGTAAACTAAACCGATTACTTGCTTTTCATATTATTTTCCTTTCCCTCCACAAATACATGATCCAAACATAGCGGTAATGATTATGAGAAGATTTTCAGCAATAGAATTTAATAGACGAAATAACCCAACAACAAGCGTTCCAACTTGGAGGTACAAACACCGAGTTTTAAACCTATATATATCTTCTACATGAAGTTTCAAAAAACTTGCATTTCACCCATTTGATCTATAAACAATGTAAAAGAGGCTAAAGTGCCAGTCATCTCCTACTTTACCAAGCAAGCTTCAATACTTGGTTAGACATATAAGATACATGTACTTGAGGAAGAAATATACCATGCAGGCACGACACACTAGTGTTGATAAGCGGAGGAAGTGGCATCACTCCTTTTTGCTCCATCATTCGTGAGCTCCTCTTCAGCACAAGCACAAGAAGTTGCAGAACAAAGCAGGTTCTCCTTATTGCTGCTTTCAAGAAATCTGTGGATCTCGCCATGCTAGATGTACTAGTCTCTGACGCCAACTACAACATTACTCAATTTCCCTTGCGGATTGAGGCATACGTAACAAGGGAGAAAGAACTCACTTCAGATGACCAAAAGCTCTTCCAAACCATATGGTTCAAGCCCAGTGCCACGGATGCACCAGTTTCTGCAATTTTAGGCTCCAACAGCTGGCTATGGCTTGGAGCTATTATTTCATCCTCATTTCTCACATTTCTTTTGCTCATTGGCATTGTTACAAGATACTACATTTACCCTATTGATCATAACACCAACATGAGATTTTCGTACGCGGAAAATTCAGCACTAAACATGTTGTTCGGATGTGTCTCCGTAGCTTTGGCTGCAACAACAGCTTTTATTTGGAACCAAAAACAGAACGCCAAGGAAATGATACAGATTCAAAACATGGACGTGCCAACGCCAAAGGGATCTCCGGGACCAGGTTCATGGCTCTACAATGGGGAAAGAGAATTGGAAAGCTTTCCTCATGAGTCCCTTTTTCAAAACACAAAGGTGCATTATGGTGAAAGGCCTAATTTCAAGAGTAAGATACTCTCTTCATTCCTGTTTTCCCTCTTTTCTTTTTTCTTTTTTTGAATTTAACTAACTACAGAAGAATAATTAGGAAACTCATCCAAATTCATTACTCAAAAATACAGCAATGAGTAATTCCAAAGCACTATTCCATATATAGCAAGGTAATAACTTTGGCGTTTCTTCATTAGAGAATGACGAAAAAAACACTTAGAAGCACTTGTTAGGACCATCACTTTTACATAAATGTTATATATTGGTTCTGGATTCCTTACTTTTATTTTCCAACATTTATCATTAGCCAAATTTCATGCCAAAATTTCTCTTCCTTCATAGTCGCTGACCATTCTCATAAATCATAATCGTAATTTATCATGGACATCATTCCCAACTTATTTCAGAAAATGTTTCTACTCTCCACCAGAGTAATGAAGTAGTTACCTTTTTCGAAACTGATAGGTCTCAAATTCAACCACCTCCTCTTATATACAGTTTTTCTTCTTTTCTGTCTGCTTAGAATTACTATGTACTACATCACCAGCCATCTGACCTTGGGGTAGCTGAAGTAGGTCTACTTTGTTTCATTGTTTTTTAAAATGCAGAATTGCTACAAGAGTGTGAAGGATCTAGCATTGGGATTCTTGTTAGCGGCCCAAAGAAGATGGGGCAAGAAGTTGCAGCAATTTGCTCATCCAGTGAGGCGGATAACCTACATTTCGAATCAATCAGCTTTAGCTGGTGAGGCGGGGGAAAGATTTTTCAATGGAGGTGGGGGGGGGGGGGGTGGGGTGGTGGAGATTTTTCAATTTCCCCGTCCACAGATGCTCCAACAGCTAATAAGAACGTTGGGTTTCGGATGTTTATCAATCAATTGTAGTCATTACAACTAAGGTCAAGAAAATCAGGTGGGCGAAAATATTTTTACAGTGTCTCTGCCCACAGATGCTCCAAAAGCTAAAACGAACGTAGGGTTTCAGATGTTTATCAATCTTTATATTGTAGTCAAAACAACAAAGCTTAAGAAAATCATTCCCCCTCTAGTTGCACACACATAACATGAAGAAAAAAAAAACAATGAAAAAAGAGAACATCAAAGACCAAAATCCAACAACTTGTCGATAAAAGCCACTTTTTCCACACATATGACCACCAAAACTAGTGCAGAAATTCTGAACACTATATTCTAAAAGGTTTCACCAATCCAAACTATGCATGGAAATGTTTACAAACTATACGTAAACTAGCAATACCAAACCAATTGCCAACTCTACATCACCAGACAGTGGCTCACAAAAATGAAGGTGAACAATCTCTGCTGTAAATTCTCTCGACCCATAAATGCCAAGTAGTAGACATGCACGAATGCAAATAATATCGTTCTTACTTTCTTCGTGTGTGGGTGGATGTGCATGGGCTATGTAAGAGGAAAAGGATAACAATCTCAGAACTGGTTACCTTCTTATCCTCCTCATGATTTGTATGTGGTTGGTACTTGGTAGAGAAAGCATTCAGCAAAGCAAACTTCCAGAAAGAGGCTCTGAGCAATAAAACTAATCAACCCCAAGTTAGAAGAACTCAAAGATGCCAAACCTAATGATGAAAGTCCGGGAGCAATATTGCTCAAATCTGTTTCAGCAACTCGTGTTATACTGTAGCAGTTGTTATAACCGAGTAAGTAACCATTGCAGCATTATTCTATTCGTTTCCGCATCATGAAAGGTTATAATTCCGCACTGGATTTCAAAAACTCGTTGATAAGAACTTAGAATAGAATGGAATAATCTTGAAGAGATGTGTCTGTCACCTGATGGTATCACTAATGTATTAAGATAGTATTTCACAACACCATAGGTCCATAACGAAAGACAATGACCATTCTAGCTATTTACTTAAATTCAGGAAACATTGACGAATCGTTCTAGCATGAATTCAAAACTTCACCCATTAGGATGATCTGAAGTTTTAATTCCGAGTTTGTTCGACACTGCCCAAATCAAATTGTCTCAGCTACGTACCACCACCAGCCATCTTTCATTGATACAACCACTGCCGTTGAGCACCACCAAATCTCCAAACGTTTGTTTAGGGCTGATTTGACTGGCAAGGGAGCAATGAAGCTTCGAGTTAGTCAGCAGCCGCGTTAGTTGTAGTAGTGAGGTTTCAACCCCAGTTGAACTAGTACATGGGAATACATTGCGTCTGCCGTCTACCACTTACTTCACTTGCACTTTGTTTCGATTTTACTTGAGCCCCACAATCGGATGGAGAAATTAGTCCCCCAGAATTAATCATAATCCACGCAAATTACCACGCCGCATCCTTTATCGATGACGTAACTACGGAAGTGCCTCTAAAAATTCAGACGCATATAAACTCGGTTCGTGATTTGTTCAAACAGTTAACGATCATCGACAGAACTTCTCCAATAGTTTCAAGAATCGGTCTAATTCAGTTCCTTCTTTGGTTCCTCGAGTCTTGGGTTTTAGAGGAGCAGCTGTTTTGATGTATGCTCCTCATTGAATCTTATGGACGTTAAGGTCTCTGTTGAGATGGGACATGGAAGAGGAATAGTTGATTTGTGATGGTGGGAAAGGCAAAGTTTCATGAGCAATGGATGTCCCCTCTTTCCATATACTCCAGTTTAGAAGCAGTATCTTGCAAGGAGATCTGTTATGTTTTCTTTGTTTTCTTTCTTTTAGGATAAAAAGCAAGTTCATTCTTGAGCCATTTTTAGTGTCAAATGGTGTTCAACCCGTAAGTCAAAGTTGTTGTCAACAAAAGACAAAGCCATCTTTAGTGCAAAATTGGACAGCAATTCTTCAGTTTGTCAAATTTGTCACGTCATCCAAGCTAATAGGTTTGCGGCGAAAAATGAGTAATGTTTAATTCAATTGCCTCTGAATTTGAATTTGTGTCAAAATGTGACCTCAAATCGGTCCATCTACGTTGCTATCATTTGACCATTTTTTTTCCCGGTCTAACGGAAATTCTCCATTTGACCATTTTTAACAATGTGATAGGCCTTCAAATGACATTGACGAAATTTCTTTGACATCAACGGGTGCACTTGATTGAACTACTACAGTACAATTTTGAATATGGATCAAATTGGCCTATGCTCCTGACGAAAGTGTCATCTACCTGCTTTCCCTTTTTCTTTTCTTTTTTTGTCTCATAGATACGGCCACCAATGTTATAAAAATCAGACTGGACCGATTAAAGAAAATCACCAGTAATTTGTATGAGCTCTAAAAGGTTGAACTGATGTATCATTAACTCTTTTGAGGCCAATCCATTTGGAATTTTGCTCAACCTTTAATTAGGCTCTCGTAAGTGAGCAGTGAAATTGGACCTCATAATTAATTAAGATGCGCATAAACTAGTCCGGACACCGGATTTATAAAAAAAAAAAAAAACCCAGAAATTTGTATGACATGATATTAATATTGATGTTTACAATTTGATGATGTATAAAAAGTACTCAAATTTCCAACATATGAAAAGTACATGAGCGTCGTGTTCATTTCAATTAGTGTCGATAAAGGCTTGATCAAACTGCACAATTGTTCCTCGTGTGGGTAGAAAGGGAATTTTAATCTTTTCTCTTTATTCAAAAGGATTGGCTTAACAAGTTTTATCAGCTCCTAAACGCCGCGAACCGAGAATGTGATGGTGAGGCGTATAAAAACCCTTGCGATACGATACGCCTCACCATCACATTCTACATCACATCACTTTTTTTTTTGGTACTCCTCCGTCGTCTGTGTCTCGTCGTTTTCCATGGACGCCATTTTTTCTCTCTCTTCAGAAACGCTGAAGGAGTGACAATGATCGGAAACGCTGAAGGAGTGATGGTGATCGGAAACGCTGAAGGAGTGGGAAGTGATGATGAGTACATTGAGTAGACCTTGATCGGATATGCGGAAGGAGTGGGAAGCGACGACGAGACCCTGACCGTGATCGGAAACGCTGAAGAAGGAGTAGGAAGCGATAGTGACCAGACCGTGATCGGAAATGCGGAAGTTGAAGAAGATATGTATGACACATACCGGTCTGCATGTACTGCAACATTTGTCGCGGGGGAGGATATCACAACGCGACCTCCCTCAAAGCACACCAGCGCAAGCATAGGAATGCTAGGATCGCCTGTCTCTTTCACCATTACATCCCGAAATTCACCTCAGCGGGCATCATTGTTGGAAGGGGAGGGTATCTAGTATATATTTGGACAACATTTTTGAAGGGGAAGAGTGCTTGTATTTCACTTAGAACTTGAACTTTTTTGACATGGTACATAATGAATAGAACCCATCCATATTTATAGTGTTTTATGGAAGGTTCTAGATATTTTTTACAAGATAGTTTATAGGTAACTTCTAGATTTTACATGTGACTTATACTAACAACAAATATCTAGATACTTTCCAAGAATCTTCTAGAAGAATTCTAGAAACTAAACCTTCTAGAAACAAGATATTTATATTTCTCCAAAAATATCTTTTATTTGGGCTTCTTTACTGGGCTTGTCTTGGACTTATTTTTCTTGGGCCAAAATACTAAATCAAGTTTATGCTCCAACAATCATGAAGATCCATTGCGCGAAACGTCATCCATATCCGAAGATTCACTAAGTTTGGTTTCAGATTTCCATTGCGCGAAAAGATTTTTACAGTGTCTCTGCCCACAGATGCTCCAAAAGCTAAAACGAACGTAGGGTTTCAGATGTTTATCAATCTTTATATTGTAGTCAAAACAACAAAGCTTAAGAAAATCATTCCCCCTCTGTTTAATTTGCACACACATAACATGAAGAGAAAAAAACAATGTAAAAAGAGAACATCAAAGACCAAAATCCAACAACTCGTCGATAGAAGCCACTTTTTCCACACATATGACCACCAAAACTAGTGCAGAAATTCTGAACACTATATTCTAAAAGGTTTCACCAATCCTAAAGTATGCATGGAAATGTTTGCAAACTACGTAAACTAGCAATACCAAACCAATTGCCTACTCTACATCGCCAGACAGTGGCTCGCAAAAATGAAGGTGAACAATCTCAGCTGTAAATTCTCTCGACCCATAGACGCCAAGTAGGAGACATGCACGAATGCAAATAATATCGTTCTTACTTTCTTCGTGCGGGGGTGAATGTGCATGGGCTATGCAAAAGAAAAAGGATAACAATCTCAGAACTGGTACCTTCTTATCCTCCTCATGACTATTATCTCGACACAAGAAAGGGACGTGGCAGATTCCTTTTCTTATGTGGAAGGCTAGGAAGACGAATAATCCCTCCCAGAATTAATTCCTTTTCTTATGTGGTTGCCTGGTTGGTAGAGAAAGCATTTAGCAAAGCAAACTTCCAGAAAGAGGCTCTGAGCAATAAAACTAATCAACCCGAATTAGCAGAACTCAAAGATGCCAAACCTAACGATGAAAGTCCGGGAGCAATATTTCTCAATTCTGTTTCAGCAACTTGTGTTATACTGTAGCAGTTGTTATAACCGAATAAGTAACCATTGCAGCATTATTCTATTCGTTTCCGCATCATGAAAGGTTATAATTCCGCACTGGATTTCAAAAATTCGTTGATAAGAACTTAGAATAGAATGGAATAATCTTGAAGAGATGTGTCTGTCACCTGATGGTATCACTAATGTATTAAGATAGTAATTCACAACACCATAGGTCCATAACGAAAGACAATGACCATTCTAGCTATTTACTAAAATTCAGGAAACATTGACGAATCGGTCTAGCATGAATTCAAAACTTCACCCATTAGGATGATCTGAAGTTTTAATTCCGAGTTTGTTCGACACTGCCCAAATACAAATTGTCGCAGCTACGTTAGGGTTTCGTTTTTTTTTTTTTTTGTAACAATTCGAAAACTAAACTAATTTTACGAATACATATATCCCTTTTATGTTCCTCTGTTTTTCATAGTTTCGTTAGAGATGCACCCCCACATGGGAATAAGAGGCGTTGTAGTGCGGCCGATCCGACCGTCTATCTCGGTATGGACAGTTTGGATTTAATCCAAGCTCGTATAAATCCTAGCTGTCCATTGTTCGGATGGAAATTCAAGCCGTCTATTGCCGAGATGAACAGCTGGATTGGCTGGGTGCACTACAGCACCCAGGCCCCCAAACATGGGTCTGGGGTTGGTTGTTCTTTCTCGTTTTACATTACATCGATTCGTCGTAATGGGAGAAATTGAAAAAGTATAAAAATATCTATCGAAATTGAAAACAGTTCATATGAGACAACGAAAAAGACCCAAAACATCCAAAAAAAAAAATGGAATGGGGTGTTGTAGTCCACCCCCACATTACATGGATCTGGCTGTCCATTTCGGCATAGATGGCTCGAATTAATTCGAACTCCTACAAATGTAAATCATTCATTATAATATTCGGATTAAAATTTGAGTCGTCTGTTGACGAAATGGATGGCCGGATCAGCCGCACTACACCATGCGGAGGTGCACTACAACACCCTGAGATTATAAAATTAAAAAAAAAGGGTTAGGTCAAAGGTGATTTAGAGCATCTCCAACCACGTTTCATTTCTTTATTTTGGAGAATCTTCTTCTCCAATCAAGTTTCATTTTTTTATTTCTTTAGTTTTGAGAATCTTCTCCCTCCATTCATAATTCATTTTTGCATTTTTTCAAAATGAAGATCCATTTTACTTTCTTCTTCCTTTTAGTAAAATGGAATACCATATACTGGTAATTGTCCGTGCCGGAAGGCACGGCACAACACGTTTTGAAAACGACTAAAATGAATTATCCTTCTCTAATGTTTTTTTTGATAGGCTATTACTCTCTATTGTTGACCTTCCCTGCCAACAAGAAGAGGAGTAACTGAAAACAATCAAATTCTGCTGCTCCTCGTTGCCATCCTCCGCCACAATCAACTCTCTCTCTCTCTCTCTCTCTCACCACGAGTAGACCACCAAAAACCACCATGTTCCATCGACCAACACACAACCGCCAACCCATCCACCTGTCTTTGCTATTCTCGCTGGAAACTTGTGCCACCACGCACGACCAACAGAAACCACCATCGACGGCTAAAAACCGCGGAACGACACCAGAAAACACCATGCCACCACCTGTCACCACCAGAAATAGCCGTCAGAAATTTGGGTTTGGGGCTCCCTTGATTTGGTTTGAGAAATTTGGGTTTGGGTCTTCCCTTGATTGGGTAAGGGCTGGAGATGCTCCAAACAAATTCTATTTTGTTTATAATGGCGACTACGGATTAATCCATTACTCATATCATATCATTGTCCAATAGGGGTTTGCCGGATGACTAATCTAGCAAAAGAAATTTAAAAAAAAAGAAAAAGATATCAAACAAATGAGATATTATTGAATAGAGTGATCCTTGTCTTAACATAATTTGTCCATAATTCAACAAAGAAACAATCACCCTGCCATACTACACCCAATTCCATACAATGAACTAAGAAAATAGAAACTGTGAGATAGAGTATATATAGTGAAAGGGTAACATATCAAAATAGTTATTAGTAGAAACTGCCATAGGTTTGATGTGGCCATTGGGTGGCAATCAAATTAACTACTGAAATGGTTATCAGTAAAACTTGATAAGCAATGTGAAACAACAATTCAACTCTCAAAGTCATCAGCATTTTAGAAGAGAACGGAAAACAAATAAACGTAGAGTAAGCACGTATCAAAGTCCTTGGGGCACGAAAACGAACCACGTACGTACTCCATTTTAGTATAATAAAAAAAAATTTATATGGGGACACTGAATCAAATAAGATAGCAATTGAAAAATAGAATAACACGATATCCTATTATACTACTAATTATCATTTTGGCTATTGAGAAATATAAACTGATGTCCATACCTGTTTCACCTCTCCCAAGTTAATTACTGTACTAATTTAACCCACTTGCATCCAAGAATGAGCTAAAACGAATCAAACCCGTCTTATCCGGCAATTAATGTTTGTTTCCCTTAACACAACTCTGAAGGAAATAAATGAAATGAGCGCAATACAACATTAGAAACAAGTTTTGTTATTTTGATCCTGATTAAGTTACTTGATCGGTATATCATATATGAGCTGCTATATTATTTTGTCAAAATTTAACTCAAAGTTTGATTGACAAAAGGGACACAAGTTTCAGCCAAAAAGGAAAAAACATAATCAAACCCATTAACCCCTGTGCAAGTGGCTTATTAACCTTTTTGGATGCCGGGTGGGTACCACGTGATGCCCGCTTGGCGCATCCGGGCCGTCCATTTCGGTTTTGGGAGGCTCGGATTTGGAGAGAGAATGAGAAGAGAGAGTGGTGGGGTGAGAGGATAGAGAGAGTTTTAATCTGGGTCATCTAACACACTTTTGGACGACCCAAATAGGCTGCTCGGGCACCACGTGAGCACAGCCACGTGGTACCCACGCAGTATCCAAAAATTTCTCGTCATTATGCATGTGAATCTTACAATCTCTTTTTTTTCTCTCTCTCCAAGATTTAATAGTAATCAAGACAACTACCTGTGCAAGTCCCTTCTCAATCTTGCCCTCTATAGAATTACGTGAGAGAGAGAGAGAGAGAGAGAGAGAGAGAGAATCCGACCACAGAGATTCGATCCAGAGAACTAGGCTTTCCTCAGCCCACAATGAGATATACCACATCAGAGTTTCCAGATTCAAGCCAAGACGAGAGAAAGAGGGACTTACCAGCAGCTGAGAAGAGGAGACCAGAGCAGGAGTGTCGTTCACAGACTAGGGCTTTTTACTCTGGCTTTGGGCGCCCAAGGGAAATAAGAGGGAGGGAAAAAAAATATTCACACCCGCACCTTTTTGGTTCTCTGGCCAATTAAAGGCGGGGCGAAAGTCACGTATGGAGTATGGACTAACCTCATAAGAGTTGATGGCCTGAAAATTTCGAATCTCAAGTAGGCAAGATATAATCCTGAGACTTGACCGCCAAGCCAACTTGTTGGGGGTTGACGCATTTGTCACTTACTCGAGACTTGTAATGCAGTCAAACTCGCACACCCCCAAATTGGGGTTCCGTATAATTAGTGGAAAGAGATGCTGCCAATACCCAATAATCAAAATTCATGTCAACCGTGACAATCTGTTTGTACCATATATTTACCGCCTGTCGATTATCGACCGAAAGGTGGCGTTTATGGTAATGCAACCTATTTTATTATTATTAAGTATTCTTATTAATGTTAGAACTAGTATTAGTATTTCTTTTATTATTGTTACTTGCATGGAAGACACTTGGCGTGCTCCTACACATTTTGACGTTGAAAGGAAGTTATTTGGACACTTGGAAGCAAATTAGAAGAATGAAGAGTACTAGAGGAAAGTGTCAAAAGAAGTAGTATTCAGTTGCCCCACGATCAAAGGGGCAATTTTGCCTAATCATGGAGCAGTTCTATACAACATGGCAGTTATTTGTATCAGTGCTCGTGGAAATTATTCAAAGGCATGAAAAGCTTAACTGCCATTTTGGTGGGAGGATTCAAATTCAAATTGAAGGAGGCCTATTTAAGTACGAATTAGTAGCAGTTTCAAGGACACACACAAACAACGCCAATCAGGCCTTTATCTTCTTCTTTTTTTCTAGGAGTAGTTTTAACTTGTAATCGTTCATACGATAATCTTTATCGTTTGTTATTCTACTTTGAAGTTTAATAGAGTCCATTTTATTACTCTTCTTCCATAATCCATCCACTTCATTGTTTGCTTCCAAAGAAGTCCTGAAACACGGCAAGGAACCAAACTCCACTTTTTCACAACCACATTCCAGCAACTCAAAACACAATTCCCCGTCGATTCTTCCATCGATCCCCGTCGATTGAATCGATCCAGAAAACTTAGCAACACAATCAAATAGTCATATGCCTTTTAAACTTCCTTCTTCCTCCTCCGTTATGAACGCCAAATGGAACTTCAAAAATATAAGTGACTAGGGTAATATAGCATGAGGAAAAAAAAGATTCATTGGTTAATGAAATCCAATTTAAAGAAACAAAAAAAAGAAGAAGAGTGACATGCATCTATACTATGTATTAATGCAAAGTCGTTTTTCGTAAGAAACGCCGTGGTTGTGACACTTGACATCAACAAAAATCAATTAAGTAGAGAGCTTCTAAAATAATCTTACCTTAGAAAGAAGAAAGTTTGATAATTAGTCCACATACAGACATGTAAATTAATGAACAAACGTTTTCACAACCCCAAAGGAAAGATTCACAAATCATTTAAAAACCAGACCCTTGATTTGTGCTAATTTTTATATGGAAGGAATAAATCATCTCATTCAAATTCAGAATTTGTCATAAATTATAGAAAGCAAGCTAATTTTGTGTTGATCCCATAATCTCCATATCATATCTGTCCACTGATAGTGATAGGCTCACTTTTAAGAAACTTCTAAAAAAGAAGATTTACAACTGATCATTCCATCCTTAATTTATGGGATTTATTTTCTTTTTTTTCAAGATAAATGGAGTATAAACAACAGAAATGCTGGGGACACGCCTCTCGGCCACTCTCCAGACACTCATCTCTCACTAGCAGTGGGATCCACACATCCACAGGCTCCACTGCTTGTGAGAGAAAAGTGTCTTGGGAGTGGTCGAAAGGAGTGTCCGTAGCATGTATTGGAGGAAGAGAGAGAGAGTAAACATGGTTAGTTTATTCTTTTAGAGGCATCCAACGGGGGATAATCATTTGAAACTAGAGTGTGATTCACATACTTTTTCTACCCTTTATTAGCTCTCTTTTTTTTTGGTCAAACGGAAATTTATAAATAAATAAAAACCGCTAAGAAGAAGAGTTCCGCATCATGCGCGAGAACATAGTGTTATACATAGTAGCATACGAACCAGACAAGAAGGATTCAAAGGCTGGAGTCGCTAGACTTAACATGAAAGCCTCTCTAATCCAGGACCTGTCTTAATTGAAGGCTATCTCTAATAACAAACTCCCTAGGATTTCTATGATTTTACTCTTTTACATATCCAAAATTTCCATGGATTTCTATGATTTTAGTCGTTTACTGATTCGTGGAGGTTCTTCTAAGCACGCTAGACATCAACCAAAGGCAATTGCGCGAACATAATTTATTGTGATGTTTGCTCGGTGTGTGATTTTTGCCTATTATCTTAATTAATTTGCTACAAGTTTATTAATTGGGAATGGGCCGGCTAGATTTAGGAATTTTTTTGTGTGTGGGTCCTTGTGCTTCTAATTTTATGCCATTTACAAACAGTTGAATGAATGACATAATCGCTTTCTCTATCATCAACGGATATCATAGATTTGTAAAAAGAAAAAAAGAAAAAAAAACAAAATGGAAAAATCAATAATAGCAAGTGGAGTGTTAGCCAGTGGTACGCACTATGCAATCCATTAATTTAATAGGGGTTCAAACTTCATCAACTATGTATGTTGTAGCACATGCGGTATTGCCCACAAATGTGTAATACTGTGTTAAAACTCCCGTGCATAGCCGTTTCAGGAGGACACTTGCAAAATGTCACATAAGTCAACAAAAACTTTATTTGGTGGGAAAAAAAAGAAGAAAAGATATGTGGTTAAGTGGGTTTTTTTTTTTTTATCGGCAAAAGTAGTAATTTATTAATAAGGGGAAGGGGAAGGGGAAGGGGACTCCAATCAAAAGTTGAAAATACATCCTGATTAGGCAAGTCCAAAACACCTAAAGGGCAAGGCCCAAAACACCTGAGGGTCAAAAACCCAAATATACTGCCGAGGCAGCGGAAAGTGCCCGGGGGGAGGGAGGAGGAGGCGGCGCCTCCCCCCCCCAAGCAGAGAAACCCTCGGTTGTGGAGGCGATAGAGAGGTTTATTTTCTAGAGAGAGAGAGAGTCGTTTTTCATTTAATGACAGCGACAAAGTTAGCCTGCTAGCTAGCTAGCAAAAAAAGGGTAAGTGGGTTATTGGAGATGCTCTTGTTTTTGGTCACTTTTTTTTCATTTAACTTTTCTTCTAATTAAATTGGCTCCACGTCTCTCTAGCTCTTTTTTCACTTTGGTTGTTTAGCTCATTGAATATAACCAAAAAATAAAAAAACTTTAATCTCAAGTTGACAAATCAGTACTGACAATAAGAATTTGCACAAAAAAAGAAAGATAATAAATTGCCCAAAAATATATTGAAGAATGTCGTTCAAAAGAAAAAATATTTGTTTCTCCACGTCGCCAGTGCTTCTTATCCACCGCCGGTGCTTCTTAAGGTGATGGAAGATTCGTGCGACCAACCACATGAAGCAGAGAAATAAATTCTCAGATTAAGTCTGCATTCTATCTCACACTCAGAAGAAGAATCAAAGGAGGAAGAGGAGGAGGAGGATGATGAAGTGGATACTCCAGTGTCTGAAAGTGATACTAATGGAACCTCTTCGGTTGCGGAGCTGATCGTAGGACAAGGAAGTGAAACCCACTGTGATTTAGTAAGTGGTGGGGCTGATTCTAAGCCCAAGGAGACTAATCTTGAAGGGGATAATCAGTTGGTGGCCTTCTCTGAACCTATTGAGGCCGAAATTGATACTAAGGATACATCCCAATCCTTAGCTGATGATGGAGCTATTATTGCAAGGGATAATTTTCCTTGCTTAGAAGATGGACCTTTGGATATTGGCACAGTTACAGAAAGAGCAGAACTTGATGTAGGCTTTTATAATCTTTCGGAAGTAGGCTTTTTGAATGACAAGGAAGTTGAGGGCCAACAGTTAGTTGTTGATCTCAATCCAATCAAGGTGACTAAGGACACGGAGAAAGGAAAATGGAAGCAGAAGTCGGTAGAGAATATCTTGGGCATTCCTAAATCCAAGAAGAAAGGTGGAAAAAAGAAGCAAAGTTGTGCTCTGATTAGATCAGTTGTTGTCGTTGCTGCTTTACCAATCTCTTCTATAGGCATCAACATGACTCATCTAAACGAGGCTCAGGCTGTTTGGTCTCTTAACAAGATTATGGGCCTTAGCTATTCGGGGGACGAGAAGGATATCACTCGACGATTAGCGATTATGGAAGCTGAAGATGAGGAAAGAGCTAAGGCGCATGATCTCCAACATAATGATTGACTCTTAGGTGTTGTTTCGGGTGCATGTTGTCTTGATGTTTAGGCTTGGGTGTGCCCCTTTTGGGCTTAGCTTTAGGTTTTAAGTGTTTTCTTTGTTGGTTTCTTGTCAACCTTGGTGTGTTATTGTTTTCCCTTGGGGTCCTTCTTGGCTTGTGATTATTGGAGTTGTTGTTTCCCTGTGGGTTTTCTCTTGCTCCAGCTTGAAGCTGTCTGGGTTCCTTTTAATCTTTATAATTTGTTTCCAAAGATTAATAAATTTTTCGCCTTCAAAAAAAAGAAAAAAAGAAGAGAGATTAGTATCATAGCCACAGGAAATTGACATACAATAACCATTTCAAATAAGGGACAACCAAATAAAATAGTCTTCCCATGATTATTGACTTCAACAAAAATTCCAAAAGGCATTTGGTATGCATTGATCTTGTAAGTACGTAGTATCGAAAATAACGACATCGCCATCTTTTTGGTACCAATCAATACAATGCCCGGCCGGCAGACCAAAATATATACAGTATGCTCTAACTTTCTTTCTTCATCCAGTGTAAACACTTATTGAAACTGTGCAATCTTCTTTCTTTTGTGATTTTGCAGTATTGCAAAAGATCTATTGCATCATTGGCATCTTAATTGCTTCTTCCTAACCTTAGTAAAAAGGTTACGACTTACGCGCGTACATCTTTTTCTAAAACTGGAAAATATCATGGTTGATATGTTTCTCAAGCTCCATGACCCGCATATGCTTTTCATCCTCTTCCGTTATAGTACGATTTGATGGAAGGAATCGGGTTTCTGAAGGGGATATTAAAAACCCATGGTTGTGATCAACAAAAAATGTAGTGTGATAAGCACACAATATTGTAAATTATTGTGCTTAATATATCTCGTATTCTATATAATTATGTTTATTGTTGAATATTTTATTTGATATTACGCATAAGGTATGTTTTTGTTAATTTCAGGTAATTCAGTCTAAGTGAGCTCTTCTGACTCCCTAATTTGGCTTGATTACTCGCGCGAATAAAAGAATGAAGTTGACTGGGCATGGCTACCAACCAAGTTGATATTTATCAAATGATTTTACTACCAAAATGAAAATGGATCAATTATCCACGGCAATTCAATGCAGTGGGACTTCATGTTTCCTCTTCTGACATTGAATCTATGACTTTTATGTATCAAATTGGAAAGTCAGGAGGAACCAAAGAGTCGGCTGGAAGTGGCTCCTATCCCCCATGCCACATGTTGGCTTTCGGTCCGGTCGATCATGTATGGCCTTGATCTCAGCCGTTAATCCATTTCTCAAAGTCTCACGTGTGCGCCACACTGAATCATTTTGCTTCAACTCTCAGCCGACTTACTCTCTCAGCTTTGTATATATATGGGCATCCAGCCAAATGAAAAAGGAGTTAGTTAGAAGCTGGGTAGAAAAATAATCATCGGTAGATTATTAGGAAAATTCCAAAAGCCTTTCATTTGTCAGATACTTCTCTCTCTCTACATTTCTCTCTTTTCCATTTCCCAGCCAAAAAGCCGAGAGTCTTCTCACTCTAGCATACCTTTTCCTTTGCCAGAACTTCTCTTTGTCCCTTAGTTTTCTCTGTACTCTTTGGAAGCATTTAGGGCCTGGCCCTTGTAATTTGCAGTTGTAATATTTGTTGCCTGGAATAAGATTGTAGTTTTATAATTTTCCTTTCGATTTCTTTCCAAGTTGTTAGACTGTTTAGTTCTTAGTTTAAATTCTTAAAAAGTAAAGATTGAGGTTTGGTTGTGAGTATTCGCAAACTACTTGGCTGTTTCTCACATCAAACTTTGGTCTAAGGTTAATATTAGTGCAAATCCCTTAAAGGTTGAGAGTGGAGAACCTTTGGTCTACTCCACTATAAACATCTTTTTGATATGCACTAGTATCGATTTTCCATAATCACCTAGAAATAATTAATTATGTTTTTAGTAGTTTTTAACCTTTCCTTGGCAAGTCCTTTGTCAATGGAGGGGTAATCGTTATAGGCTCGGCCCTGGGTGAATACCATCCTATGGCCTAAGTAATTCGATAATTCTCACCGTTAAAATTAATTGTATGTGAATGTGTGGTCGAATTTCTCCTTTAATCGATTCGAAACTCAAAAGTGTTAAGCCTTTGCTTATGCGTCGACAGTCAATTCTGGCACGCATAATACTGGGTCGCTGTCCTTTTAAGGGTTCGACCAACTCAATAGAGGAATTCAATCGCACTTAGCATAATCTTCCGGTTGAGCACACAAAATACTTGTGGGACTCGATTGTGTAAATTAGTGAGAATATTGAATTATTTAGGTTATAGGTAGTGTAAACCCTTGGCCCTAGCCTATCATTTAAATACTTGCAACCATAATTTTAGTTTAATCTGGAATTCACCAAAACAATCACCAAAAATCAAGGGTTGGCTACCTACAGCTACAAACCACCATATAGCCCAATAAAGCTTTTCACTCCAATAAACCGTTCTCTGTGGTTAGACCTCGGACTTACCGAGTTATTCTGCAAGCGACTTGAGAGCCCTACGCTTGGGGCTAGGCACCCAGGAATACATTCTTTGGTCGCAAGCATAGTGACATGCCATTCTTGAAGAAAAATATCAAAAGACTTTCGTACGTAATTTGATGATATCCACATTTCAATGATAATTTGTTACGTTGTTCTTTGGAAGGATCCACAATTTTCAAACGTCTTTCCTTCACGGTAGCAAAAAAAGTCGTCTCACCTTTTATCTTCTCCATTTTTTTGTGATGAAGCGGCCTTTTTGGATGACAAAACCATGCCTATTGGCATAAATTTTGTACAAAACAAAAGACTCCTCTTCACTCGAAAACATTGCCTGGGAAAAGGTTGAAAGTAATTTTTCACTAAATTGTTCATCTCTTCGACACTTTAACCAGATTCTATATTTCTGTCTTCTTGAGGAATCTCATTCAAGTCAAAAGTATTTATTCTTTTCATTTGGTTTAACTCACAGTCCAAACATTCATTGTCCTACAAATTAAAGTACCAATATCTTGTGAAAATAGCGAAAAAAGAACTCTTTGTCCAATAAAATAATATAAAATTTCTTTTCAAATAACTCAAAAAAAAAAATTTTGAATTTGAACATTAAAAAAAAAAAAGTTGATACTTTCGTAATCTCCTTAGGGAAAGGAATGTAATGAACTTGAGAACACTTGGTTTGCAACAACTTGAGAACACTTGGAATTTTTTCCCGTTTGATGGCTGCTCTGTTAAGCATTTGTTTTCTTATGGAAAAGAAAATGGCGCCAAGTTCTTACGAACAAGTTCCATATGAAGAGTCCTATGGTCAAACTAAGATTTCGCTCCAAAACAATAGTTGCTTTCTCGTCTTAAAGATTGAAGAATAAGAAAAGTCATATGATCATTTTTGTCATCTCTATTATAAAACAGAAAGGTGTGGGGACAAATTGTTGGAACGGCTTAGATTCATTTTATCCAAAGGCTGTAATGCATCCTCCCACTTCCCAATTAAGTGCCCATGGTTTTCACCTAAATCACAAAACTGCCATCCCCTTCCAATTGGGATGCGTAGTGCCGTAGGCACGAGCTAGCACTAGTTCTAAATATTGTTTGACTTTTTTTCTGGCGTGGTTTATATTCTTAATGTCATTATTAGTAGATGTTGAGATGAGTATAAGAAAATGTAATTAAAATATTTAAAGAACCGTAAAGTACTTGTGCCCCAGGGAACATTATGGGTCTGGGGAGTGTTGTTGAAAAGCGTTTCGTGTCAAAGCTTATTAAAAAAAGGAAGCCAGATATGATCTTTATTCAAGAGTCTAAAATGGAATGCAAGGACAGATTTACTGTCCAGAAATTATGGGGGAATGGGGATTTCGATTTTGCTGTGGTTAATGCCATCGGTTCTTCTGGTGGTTTGCTGTCCATTTGGAATAGAAACTTTTTCAAAGCTAATAATATCATCTCCCATAGGTCGTTCATTGTTATGCATGGTGTAATCAATAATTCTTTTCCCTGTTGTTTGGCGAATGTATATGCTCCGAATGAGGTGGGTGAAAGGAGAGTCCTGTGGGATGAACTACTTGGATTAAAGGGGAATTCCTCTGTTCCGTGGTGTATAGGGGTGACTTTAGCGAAATTTCATCTATTAGTGAAAGGAAAGGGTGCAAACGATTGGAGAGAGGAACTAAGGAGTTTTTAGAATTCCACAACTCCATGGAGCTTCTTGACATTCCGATGATTGGAAGGAAGTTCACGTGGACAAACTACCAAGATCATGCCATTTTGAGTCGGCTGGACAGATTTTTGATCTCTCAACAATGGCTGGATAGTTTCAAACTTCTTCAATGGGGGCTTCACCGGCCTATTTCTGATCATTGTCCCATTTTGCTCTCTAATGACAGCAGAGATTGGGGCCCCAGACCTTTTAAATTCATGGATATCTGGCTCTCAAACCCAAAGTGTATGATTATTGCTAAGGAAACATGGGAGAATACGCAGGTGCACGGATGGGCTGGGTACATTATTTTGCAAAAATTGAGAGCCATCAAAGATAAACTGAAGGTTTGGAACAAGGAGGAATTTGGTGACGTCAACATTGCGATGCAAGAAAAGGAAGCGGAATTTCACCAATTCGACCTTTTAGTGGAAGAGAGAACACATAATTCGGAGGAGATAGCATTGAGATGCAAGGCTAGAACTAAATTTTGGAGACTCTCGCGTCTGACTGAAACCTTGTGGAGACAAAAATCGAGATTGAACTGGATGAAATTGGGGGATAAAAACACAAGGTACTTCCAAGCTATTGCTAATAATAGGTATCGGAGGAATATGGTTGGATCGATCAAGGTGAATGACATGGTGCTAGAAGACCCCGTGGAGATTAAGGCAGCGGCCGTGGATCATTTTACCAACAATTTTAAAGAAGAGAATAGTCAGAGGCCAGTGTTGGGGGAGCTTTCCCTAGGGCTCTTTCACTAACCACATCGTTCCAGCTAGAGAGAAATGGTGTGCCTGGATTAAGGAGTGTTTGTCCTCGATGTCCATGTCTGTCCTGATAAACGGCTCTGCATCAACCGAATTCCAAATTCAAAAGGGACTTAGACAGGGGGATCCACTATCTCCATTTCTTTTCAATATAGTGGTTGAAGGACTCAATCTTCTGCTAGAAAGAGCGAAGGAGCAGAACATTATCAAAGGTGCAAGAATTGGTCCGATTGGATCAAATGGAGTTTCGGTATCTCACCTTCAGTTTGCTGACGACACTATTATTTTCTGTAATAAAGATAGGGAGGAGGTGGCTAACATAAAAAGAATTCTGCGTTGTTTTCAACTCATGTCTGGATTGAAGATTAATTTCTCCAAAAGTTCTTTGTGCGGGGTAAAAGTGAGTCACCAAGTTGTTTCCTCCCTTGCTATGATTATGGGATGTAAAATTGATCAGTTGCCAATCAAGTACCTGGGGCTTCCATTAGGGGCTAATCCGAACAGAGTGAAAACTTGGGATCCAGTGGTTCAACGAATGGAAAAGAGGCTTAGTGTTTGGCGTAGGAGATTTAACACGTCTGGGGGCAGACTTACTCTTATGAATTCATCCCTAAGTAGTCTGCCCATTTACTTCATGTCCTTGTTCAAAATGCCGGTGTCAGTTGCGAAGGTGATAGCAAAGATTCAAAGACAATTTTTTTGGGGCGATACGGCGGAAAAGAGGAAAATTCACGTGGTTAAATGGAAGGAGATCTCGAAAAAGAAAGAGTATGGAGGGTTGGGGGTAAAGAATTTGATGATCCAAAATCTAGCCCTTTTAGCTAAATGGTGGTGGAGATTTTATAAGGACAGTGACTCTCTTTGGGTGAAGGTGATCAAAGGCAAATACAACCTGGAGCAAAACTGTTGGTTACCTCGCTTGCCATCCTCAGGTAAGGCCTCGAACATTTGGAAGGACATATGTTCGATAGGGGAATCCTCCTCATGTATCGGGTCAATTATTCAGGAAGGCTTCAGGTTAGTGGTTCACTCTGGGCAGAAGATTTCGTTTTGGAACCAGGTTTGGTTAGGGGACACGACTCTTAAAGAGGAGTTCCCTCGACTCTACCTTATTTCTACTCAAAAAGAGAAAGTGATTGGAGATTTATCTGATACAAGTACTGATGGGAGGTGGAATTTGCTTTTCCAGAGGGGACTAAGGGATTGGGAGTTTCGTCAATTCGATGAGCTGCTTATGAGGTTACAGCGTGTGACTTTGGATTTGTCCAAAAATGATGCACTGAGTTGGAGATGGGTGTCTGACAGGTGCTTCACGGTTAAATCTGTTTATAATAGATGGGAGCAACTGAACTTCGCAACCAACCGGGTGATGGGCTCGATTTGGACTAGTATTAGCCCACCCAAAGTGGAAATTTTTTCGTGGCAAGCTCTTCAGAATAGAGTGGCTACGAGATCAGTACTCCTACAAAGAGACTTGATCCAGGAGGGACAATCGATTTTATGCCCCTTCTGTTCACTGCATCTCGAAACTCCGGAGCATCTCTTCCTTCATTGTCAATTTTCTTGGGATGTTTGGTCGCTGCTGATAGACTGGTGGCATGTTTGTTGGGTGTGCCCTGGCTCTCTGATTGATTTATTCACATGGTGGAAAGGTAGTGGATTCAAAAATCTTGAGAAATATTTGTGGGAAACGACATTCCATGCTACAATTTGGTCCGTTTGGTTGGCACGGAATGAGATTGTTTTCAACAATGCGTCTTGGCGAGTGGAGGATCTTAGGGAGCTAATTAAAACTAGGGTAGCAATGTGGGTCAAGGTGAAGTTCGATATTAAGGTGCACTCGGTGGAAGATTTCAAGGGCTATCTTGATGGAATGAGAAAGGAGAAAGTGTAGCAAGTGAAATTTGCAATGAGGGTGGGGGCGATCCAATTTTCTGTTGGATGGTCCACTGTTTTATTTTCTTGTTTACCCGCTTCTTTTCCTCTCTCGATAAGCGTGTGTGCTTAGCGAGTTCCTCTCTCGATGTAGCCTTTTCGAGTCAATAAAATTTTCTTCGCCGAGCAAGAAAAAAACATTTGCCTTAAGCGAAAGATAACATTTTTCATTGCAGCATTAATTTCTTACTTACTGATTCTAGTTTTTAACAGTAAAAAATACTAGCCCCGTTCTACTAAGGGAATTAAGTACTTATTTTTCAAATAAGTAATTCTTTTGGAATTAAAGGTGAGATGCAGAGAGAATGACCTATCTCGTAAAACAAAAAATAAGTACTTAAAAAATGAGAAGATTAGCAGAACGGGGCGTGACTTTGATGAATGGCATTCTCCAATGCCTTGTGTTTAGATAATTCATAATTAATTGGTCTGTCAAACTGCCAGAGCGGAAAAGAGATAATGAATGATTAATTGTAGGCTGCTGATTTTGTCACTCCATTTTTTGTTAACGTCACTCCCTGGCAAGTGTATTTTTGGTGAAAAAATACACTTACAAGGGAGTGGCGTTAACAAAAAAAAGGAGTGGCAAAATCATTTTCCTTGATTGTATGGTAATATAGATTGAGAGTAAATTCTATCCACCATAGGTGGAAACCCCATGGTTTCCACCACCGCTTGTGGGTCCTATAGGATTTTTTTTGTTAAAATTCTGAACTGTTCATTTTGTAGGGTACATAGGGTAGTATATCCATGAAAAAAATCAGCTTGATTGGATATCGATAAGTATATCGAAACTTGTATTTTGGTTTACAGAATGGATGGTTATAGATTTTGAAGTTAAATTGTCCATGACTGTCCATTTTCTAAACCAAAATTCGATTTTTAATATATCTTTTGATGTTCGATCAACCTCATTTTTTGTGTGAATATATTATTATGCAGACCCTACAAGATAAACATTCAGATTATAACAAAAAAATGTTTGGTGAGGCCTGTAACGAACAGTGATGGAAACCCTTGGTTTTCCACCAGTGGTGGAAAGAATTTTATCTCATATAGATTTGACAAGATGTATCACATATTATAAATCATTATGCAATGATTTTATTATAAAAAAAATGTGATCGACGGCAATTAAATTTTAGTATATTTCATGATGTTTGGTCAAAAGTTGACATCAATATATTAAAAAAAAAGTATTTATTACTTTCAATAGACTTAGTGGAGATTAAATTTTTTTTTCTTTAAATTTCACACCTAATATTGCTTTCTAATCCATTTAAGACCTTTTCCTAACCCCATGTGAATACCTTGTGCTAGGTCATGATAAGTGCTCCTTCCCCTCTGATCCCTCATATTACCTTGTTATAGTTTCTTACCATTCGTTTTTTATAAATTTATAATTCTACCAATTAATTATACAGGCGTTTAATATGTCTAGCTAGTTTTGTTGAAGTTATTTATTTAATTACAAAAACCTTATCTAATCGATCGGTACCCAAAAAAAAAATCGATACCTATAGACTGTTTGATGACACAACAATCATATATATATATATATATATATATATGGCAAATCGATCGAAAAGCATATCTTGATAAGATAGAGTGAATCCAAAAATCCCATCAAAGAGATGTAATGATAGATTTAGAGAAGAGACTATCAGGTTGATGAGTTTAAATAGAGTTAATTTGAAGTGATGATGGCAGTACAACCAAAAATCTAGTTGCCACTGTAATAAATAAAATTCTCATTGCAATCTAACCGTATCTTCAACCGTATTAATTTTTAGCCCCGCAACGACCAACCAAGGCTTGATCATTGTGGGGGTCGATAGCAAGCGTGCGTTGAAGATATGGTTAGATTGCAATAGGGTTTAATTACGTGGTTCAAATTTTTATTCCAACCATTATCAATGCGCAATAAGAATATAATTAACTCAACTTTTGCACGTATCTAATGAATAAGTCTAGTTAACCAATAGAACTCGTTAGTCTCCTTTTTTCAAGAGAAACTCGTCTTCGAGTTCTCGATCGTTAAGAATCAGCTGCCATCTCCCATGCCAAATAAATAGATACATTGGATATTTTGACGACTTAACTCGTTTCAAAGTATCTCACATGCCAAATAAATAGATACTTCGGATATTTTGACGACTTAACTCCCTTTCAAAGTATCTCAGAGAATAGTGTATTTGCAAATGGTATAGCCACTAAATGAGTATTTCGGAATCCAATATTCTAATTAACCACTCCAAGAAAATCAACAAAGTAAACTTTAGGTTGATTTTGTTGGTCGACCAATCAAAATGATGGGTTGACCATATCATCACATGAGCTGGCAACGTAACATTTGACCACACCCTTTTAAAAAATATTTTGGTCCTTAACGACTTGATCACCAACATCGATATCGATTTTCTGCCTCCGATGAACATCCACATAATCTTTTTCTTAATTCTATGAATACGACGCTTGTCCTTTCAGTACATTGAAGATTGCAAATCTAACAACCATCGTAGCACTAGTTGACCTATATATTAAGAGTTTTAACAACAAATATCTCCACTTTTTTTCAGCAAGAATTCTCATATATATACTCGAAGAAATCTTCAATGTTCAGAATTCAATCGCTCTAATATATCTTCAAAATACTCGTAGCCACTGAATTTAGCTAGGTAAATAATCATACTGCCGGAAATCAGGATGAGCATACATATATTTTGTGGGACTAGATAGCTGTCAATTGTAAATGAGACAAACACTCGAATCCATGAGCGCATCTCAAAATCCACAAGAAAAAGAAAGAAATTCTATAATTTTATTCAATGAAATATGTTTTTGATATGCCCGTAGGATATAGAAGACTCTTGACAAGGAAAAATTTTAGAAAGCAAAAATAAAAGACCAACGAAACTAATGATTTTTTTTTTATAGGCAATAAAAATATTTATTTAACCTACATATGAAAATTAAGATTGTTAACTAATAAAATCATGCCAAAACAAGTGACACAAAGTTAAAGTTTTATTATTATTATTATTATTAATGCATTTCTTGCTCTTCCACACACACACAAAAATAAGGTAAAGTTTGTAAACCAAGTTTACTACCATATGGTTTCGATAAACAAAAAACCCTTAACACCTTGTCATGCTGCTACATCAATGCCACAAGACCGGATACTCTCTCAAGTGATGAAGTCCCCGTCATTTTTTTTTGAACGGCGAAAAAGGAATAATATATTAATAAAGGGAAGACACCTCAAGACCGGATATTAATGAAGTCCCCCTCATGTGATCCTCTGATGTGATGCACTAGGTAGTGGCACATCGACCATGCAACAAATCACACAAAAAGTCTACCACCATCGCTCTCATTCCCCGCTCCCCCATCACTCTCAATCTCACCAGTCAAAAGTGTTTTGGACGGTCCAGATTTAAAAATACTCTTCCTCTTCTTTTAAAATCCAGACCATTGATTGCTAAGACGAACGGTGAGATTGAGCGTTGTGATGAGAGGAGCCGTGAAACAGAGCAGTTGGGGTAGACTTTTTGCAAATCACGGGCTAAGATTACACTTTCATTTAAAGCGAGCCAAAACGACGACAAATTTGGATTAGGGATTTTTTTTCCGCCCTAAAAAAAAACCCCCAAATCCCCTGCTCGTTTTGCCTTTATTGCTCGTTATATATTCCGGATCCTACATGTATATCTGGTTTTGATGAAAGTTTATTCAAACTTTCGTTCTATTTAGACAGTTAATTTGTAAATTAGAGATAAGAATTGGGGTTTTCCTATTTTAGTGATCGCTACTGATGGTACAAAAACGCCATATCCATGGTTTTAAGATTTTCCTGTGCTCCCCTCCAGGCTTGATTACCACTATTGCCCACCAGTTTTTTTTTTTGGTCTTCCAATCAGTCGTAAGATGTTAATTAATTATTAGTCAATTACTTCCATTACCTTTGTTTCTTAAACTAATATTTCTGTTGATTTTTTTTTACGTAGAGAATTTCAGTTTAATAAGATAAATTTTCTCGCACAAAATAAGTCTCAGATTTTCTTGGAAGAAAAATAGTTTAGTATTTGGTATAAGTCCAAAACAGAGTTCAGTTTTCTAAAGGGAAGGAGGAACTAAACCAGTTTTGGGTTTTGACGGCGCAACTGGATAAAATTAAGGCAAATAATTTTGGCATTCTATTTTTTTATGATGACACTTTAAAATTTGTCTTTTAGCGTAAAAAATATACATAACAAGGCACATTAAAAGACAAATTTTAGAGTGTCATCATAAAAAAGTGGAGTGCCAAAATCGTTTTCCTAAAATTAACTTTCCTTTGAAAAAAAACAAAACAGCTAATGTGTATATAAACAGGGTGGAATTGGGGCTGGACCCAAATGATTTTAACGGAAGTGTATCTCAGTCTCAACCTTTGATTTTAATGGAAGTGTCACACAAGAAGATCAGTACATTCCCTAGTGCGTCACATGAGACGATCCAGACTCTAGTGTGTCTAGTAATAAAGTTGTGGCTAGTGGCTACAATGGATCAATTATGAACAGGAGGAATAAAAGTTGGCTAGTGATTTTGCCACACTCTTTTTTGTTATTGTCACACCTTGCAAGTGTATTTTTTGGTGCAAAAATACACTTACAGGGTGTGGCAATAACAAAAAAGGGTGTGGCAATATCATTTCCCTAAAATTTATTAATTTCATGTTTCTTTATTTGACCTTTTCACAGATTATAATGGATTTCTCTTTTCCCCAAAAAAGATCTTTTCAGGGTCACCAGGAAAGAAACTTCTTGAAAGCCATTCAGCTGATCAGGCCCGTTCCACTAAAGTTTTTATTTTTTAAGTACTTATTTTTTATTTTACGAGATAAATCATTCTCTTACAATACATCACCTTTAATTCAAAAAATAAATACTTGAAAGTGCTAAGAGACAAGTCATTCCCTTAGCGGAACGGTGCCTCGAGAGTAAATTTAATAACTTGAAAATGCTAAAACTGTAAAGTAATTTTTTGGTCAGAGAAGTTTTTGAAGAATAAAAACTAATTAAATAAGTTAAATTATAAGTGCTAGCAAACGGGCCTATATCTGCTTCATCACAATCCTTTCCACAAATGAAGCTAAAAAGATTGGAACATTTTTACCTATATGAGAAGGTATTCTACCCTTCTACATAAGGGCATGTGCTCCATCACATAAATCCCTTTTTTTTGTGTGTGTGTGAAGGCTGAAAGGTTCGCAAAAAATTAATAACTTGAAGGCAGCTCACCATTAATTCAAAAAATAAATTACTTTTAATTCAAAAAATAAATACTTGAAAGTGCTAAGAGACAAGTCATTCCCTTAGCGGAACGGTGCCCCGAGAATAAATTTAATAACTTGACAGTGCTAAAACTTTAAAGTAATTTTTTGGTCAGAGAAGTTTCTGAAGAATAAAAACTAAGTTAAATAAGTCAAATTATAAATGCTAGCAAACGGGACCTATATCTGCTTCATCACAATCCTTTCCACAAATGAAGCTAAGAAGATTAGATCATTAATTTTTACCCATATGAGAAGGTATTCAACCCTTCTACATAAGGGTATGTGCTCCATCACATAAATCTTTTTTCTTTTTTTTGGCGAAGGCTGAAAGGTTCGCAAAAAATTATGTGGCTAACCATTTTTTTTACATAAGATAACTAATGTACGGAATAGATTTTAAGTAGTATTACTTACATCATAATCGACATTAACCGGATGCTACCCTTAAAAATTCCAAAAAATTCACGAGTCTTAGATACATGACGCTCACGATCAAAGATTTTATCTACGAGATCGAGAAGTAGCTGTGTGTTACTATATAATTATATGTAAATTTGATTCTTCCTATATAAACTCTACGAGGCCTTCTCTGTCACACACAGAGGGACAGAGATCGAGAGAGAGGGATGGATTTGGTGGAAAAAAGAAAAACCCATAACGAATGGACCGACGTGGAGATGGATTCGCTGATCATCAAAAAGGAAAAATTAGGGATGGATTATTCAGCACCGGAAAAAAGAGAGTTCCGTAACGAAGGGATGGAGATAATACGATTAGCCCTAATGCTACTGATAATGGTGCTTTTTCTTGGGTACATAATGGTTTGGATAATAATGCCCGTTAACACATACGGGCTACTCTATTTGCCTGATATTTATGCTAAGGGAGAACAAGGTTAGATTTCTTCATTTGTTTTTTTTTTTCCTTTTAACTATGGCTCCTCTCCGGTAACTGTTCCGGCCAATTCAACGTTTTTTTGACGATACAACAATACAAGAGTAGTATCTTCTCGAGAATATATTTTTGTGGAATTCACACTTGTGAGACAACTTCATGTACTGTCCGGGACAGCTATACCGAAGAGGATTCAGTTTTTTCTTTTTTCTATCTGTATCTGAGGCTAGTTGTTGTTTCTCTTCTTCAACTATGCAGGTGCAAACTTTATTCTTTACTCATTCCCCGTCCTAGCAATTGGTGTTCTGGGATTTTTGTACCTCGATATAGGAAAGACAGACGTTGGCCACAACAATGGGAGGTATTTTACGTCGAATTCTAAGTATATATAAGCGCGAATTTAATGGTATTTTCCAAAGTACTTGGGGTTATGATCGAATTTTCAATTTATAGCGGGTAATATGGAATCCGTAGTTAGGTGAAAAATTATCCGTTTGACCGTATGCGATCATCCTTGAAAGTAATGATTTTGTGAGGGTGGGTTTGCCCTAAATTAACGGAAATGTCTTTTTGTTTATTTTTAGACAAACACATAATCCGGCGAAAAGCTAAACAAGTTACCAAGCACAAATATTTTGGTCAACATTTATGTGCATCAGTGGGGAGTTAATGGGTTAACAAGCACGACATCTCTCTCAGTGGCGGCTCAAAAAGTACTTTTTTTATTATAGCTTTCTTAACCAATAATTCATACACAAGATCTCATATAACAGTATGTATAGTGCCATCGAAAACTACAAAAACATGCACATAATTAAGATTTTCAGTTATCCTCATGAGTTTTCATATTTTGAGACGTGCAGCATTAAACTATTCACGTGAGTTGTCCTTGAATCCTTACGAGGAAAATTGAGGCGAATATGTTGGCATATACTACCTTTTTTTTAGATATATTCTTCTTATTTTGTCACGATTATCAAAATTATATGGCAAGAATATTAATTTGTTGTACTCCTCAATCCAAATAAAAATTAATTGTTCAAGTCAATAAAGATTCGCTTAGAAAATCTTGAGGACCAACTATAAAAAAAAATATATATATATATATACGGGGCGGTTCTGGGGACAACTAATTAGAGAGATTTGACCATAATTTCATAAACTAAACAAAGAAAATATTATAAGTAGTTAATGTTATACTAAGTCAATCCATTTATACTGTAGGCCAATAGATCATTCCTTTCTCTTTCATTATTTAAATTTTATCATTACGAGCGTGGACTTTATTAATTTGAGCAAATTTATTAGATGTGCAATTATAAATTAACTGGGACGATTGGTGCTCATAAGTCATAATTAACGTATTGAGCACGACGTCAAAAAAGAAACCAACATAAAATCACTAGTAATAAATTCCAACAAAAAAAAAAATGAAAACCTTGGGTGCTTGGTGTGTAGCTGTCACTGGTCTCTCGTAGACTTGAATCTCAAACCTCTTGTTTAGAACCCGCACGATTGATTTCTTGGTTTATTAGGAGGCACATGGGGACCCACATGTTCCCCTTTATTTATCGAAAATGATATGAGTACCGAACGGGGGGAGAGAAAACGTACCGACGGTCGCTGGCGGGCCGTCTCCGGCCACCGGACGGCCGATCCGAGCGTACACATATATACACGAAAAAGGGGTGCTCCAATCAAGCACCCTACACATCTCGGATGCCGTTGATTCTCGCGTAATCCCCCTCGGTTTTTTTTTTTAGAATTTTTGGACGGCTCGGATCGGCCGTCCGGTGGCCGGCGGTACGTTTTCTCTCCCCCCTTGTCGGTACCTGTAGCATTATTCTTTATTTATAGTCCGGTGTTTGTCGCGTAGGTATTAGGGGAGGCGCTGGATGACTCCAAACTATTTCTTGAAATAGTGCCCCATATGGCGTATTAACTGGTGGTATTACCTAGTCCGGCTCATCCGGATTAGATTTCCTCCACAACCAACGGTAAAAAATAATTCACATCACATTTATCTTATCTTTACCCACTTCAACCAAACACAGTACAACTAATCTCAGTATTTATATATATAATCAATCTATTATTCCATGAACTCCACTTGTTCTTCCTCTCGGATCCCCCTCCAGAATTCCATCTTATCCAATCATTCTTAAAAATAATACGACAATCAAAAGAGCCCAAGGTACTAGGACATGTGCCAAGAGATACACCTACTAAACACCAGACTACTCACTTTCGTTATGAATAATTTTTTTCCCCAATTGATAGAAGACAATCATGTACAGCATGTATGAGTACAAAATCAATTGTGAGAATCTACGAAATAACTAAGCCCAACAACTCAACCAATAAAAAAGTCAAGAAATAAGCTCATCATAGGAAATTAAACAAAGAAGAAAAGAAAAGCCCGTCTAATGTTCTGGTTTACTCCCTTAAAAAATAAGTACTTATTTATAATTTTCAAACTTAAAAATAATAGGCTTATTGAAATTAAAAAATATGCAATATGATAGATAGATCTCATCGAGATCTATCAAACCCTGCAAAAAAAATTGAAAAATTATTTTCGTAAGTTCATTGTTTTTAAACTTGAAAATAGGTCCTTATTTTTTAAGTATTTATTTGAGAAAGTGAAACGGAGCCAATTTACTGATGTGTTTGCTTGGGTAGTGCTATGATGGGTATAGGTGTCCCATATGTTCTAGGAGTGGTATGATCGCCCGCAATTTTGATAATATCAGTTATGGAGTTTGTAGTTTGGAGAGTGCAAAAAATATTTCCCAATAAAAAAAATCATACTTAAAATCAACCATGTGACGAGAGATCTAAATATTACTATATGCAATTTAGGTGCACATGTATATACTAGAGACACGTATTTTGACACATCTTGTGTGAAACCCATTTTGGAGTTCACGCAAATGATCGGAGCCGTTCAATTTATTTAAAACATGTTTTCAGAGTTCCGTCGAAAAATCTACTCGTTTGAATATCGGCAAGGTCTTGATCGGTGTTTTCCCTTAAATTTGAGAAGATAAAAACTAAATGAATTAATCAAAGCCCTTATCGATATCTGAATGAGTTGATTTTTTACAAAAACTCTTAAAAACATGTTTTAGACAAATTGCACGGCTCCAATTATAGCGTGGGGCTCCAATTTTTTGTGAGTCATAATATGTGTCCCCGAAGCTGTCATATATGGGTTACATTTCCAGAGTAAAGTGAATAAAGAAACGAAAATTCTAACTCTACACCCATTTACACAACCACTTATACACCCACATTCACAATAGGGGTGGGTCCCACACACACTGAGTGTGTAGTGTGTGCGGGCTCTACCCCTATTATATATAAGTGGGTGTGTAATTAGGTGTGTAAGTGGGTGTGAATTTGAATTTTTTGCTGGGTTTGAAATGAAAAACTTTTTTCTTTGGTCCGCGTAAAATGCTTATTGTGAGCCAATTGGATCATGTGCTTTTCATTTAAGATATACATATTCATAATATCTCAATCCCCGTTAATTTCTCACTTATACACTATGATAAAAACCAACATATTTTATGTTGAAATAACAAAAATAAAAACGTATTCTATAGGTAAATATCTTATTTTTATCTCATGTGTAGCGATTGTTTGCTGCACATGAGATCAGCTTAAGTCAGGATTGGTGGAGTCGAGGTTGGGCGAATTTAGGTTTTAATTTCAATTGTCTGAACAAGCAGCCTTGTTGATATCTGAAAATAATCTTAAATTAGGACAAAACCCCATGGTAGTGCCATAGCATGCTTGGCAAAGGTGCCGAGCGGTCGATTCGATCAGCCGTTCATATCGGCAATCGACGGCTCGGATCTTAATCTGAGCAACGGACTGTTCAGATTTTTATGCGCTCGGGTAAACCCGTTCCCCGATCGGGGCGGGAACGGGGTACCCAAAAAATACCCGGTCGAGGTCGGGGTATGCAAAAACCCGCCCCGCCCCATTGCCATTCCTAACTACAACACCCCTGAAGGGTCTTTTTATTTTTTGGGCTTGAAGGATAGTGTTGCTTACCCATTACACTGAAGTTCCTTTTCTTGTTCATAATAGCTTTGCCAAGAATTCTTATTTAACACAATGGAAAAGGCCAATCTTCGTGAAGGGACCACTGGGGATTGTTTCTAGGACAGAACTGTTCTTTCTGGCTGCATTCATACTTCTCCTTTGCTGGTCATTCTCTGCCTATGTACACATGTTCTTCGGAGACGTCACCAGACAACCCGATTTCCCGATGGGAGCCGACTTGTAAGAACACCTCCTTGATTTGAATCGACTATGTACCCTTTAATCAAGATACAGAATTATTCTACTGTCAAAGCCGTCGGCTACAAAAACCGGCCACAAAATGCATACGACTCATGTCATGTGTACCTATGCGGTTTCTGTGGTCCGTTTCTGTATCGATCTGTTGACTTACTTCGGTAGTACCTTCGTATTTGATTAGATTGAAGAGCTAAAGTGGACCCCAATTGGGAAATCTTGATGATTTTTGTCAGATGGAAAGCAAAAGTGGAGATTGCAGGGCTAACGCTAGGCCATGCAGGAAATGTTTGTCTGGCTTTTGTCTTCTTTCCGGTGACCAGAAGTTCTTCGCTCTTGCGGCTGCTTGGCCTTACGTCGGAGTCGAGCATCAAGTACCACATTTGGCTCGGGCATATTACTCTGGCTCTCTTCTCAGCACACAGCTTATATTTTATCATCTTCTGGGCAAGTACGAACAAAATTTTCCAGGTACACCACTTCTCCATCTGAGCAAATATTCGCTTTGGTTTCTGATTACTTTTGAAAGACAGAAAACTTGTTAGGCAAATAGTTACCAAAACTGTTTATCAGAAGAAAAAGAATCTGAAACAACCTGCCTTTCAAGAAACACTGAGCTCGTTGGTTCCGTTTCCTTGGAAACAGAAACGGAACCAAAACAAAACGAAAGAATGCAGAGAAATTCTACCATGCTGCTGGAATTGATAAGCTGACAAATTTTCCAAAACACAGGGAAACTTGTCATCCGAAAGTACAGTTATGAAAATTTTCCAAAAAATCTCTAAACGAATAGAAAACAAAGGATTCACACAAGTTTTGTGGTATGCAGATGCTCGAATGGGCGGAAACTGGGATCTCTAATCTGGCAGGAGAAATAGCTATGGTCTTTGGATTAGCCATGTGGGTAACAACCTTCCCCCGCATCAGGCGCAAGTTTTTTGAGCTCTTCTTCTACACTCACTATCTCTATATTCCCCTCATGGTCTTCTACGTTTTTCATGTGGGCTTCTCCTACTTCTGCATCACGTTTCCTGGTTTCTACCTCTTCTTGGTTGATCGGTATTTACGCTTCTTGCAATCCCAGCGGAAGGTCCGCTTAGTTTCTGCCCGTATTTTGCCTTGTAAAGCTGTGGAGCTCAACTTCTCTAAATGCCTAGGTAAGTTCATAGTTCAAAATTGTTATAGGAGTATGAACTAAGCCTGTTTCAAAGGATCCAATTCAACTTCCAGGATAAAAGACACACTCCAGAAATCAACGCGCCTTTTAGCAGGCTCAACAAACAATGTATTTATGTTTAGCAGGCTCGTGTAGATTTTAAGCTTTTTAAAATCTTCTTAAGACAAAGAAATTACAATATACAGTGGATTTTTTCAAATGTCCAGAATAGAGAATGAGCAAACAAAATGGAACGGATCGAGGAAGTGAATTAGGAACATGAAAAGTGGAATTTTTTAGATGGTAACTTCCTGGTGTGATTAATGGTCTTATTCTATTCATTCTGGTGTCAGGGTTGAGATATAATCCAACAAGCATCATGTTCATTAGCCTGCCGGGAATCTCCAAGCTTCAATGGCATCCTTTTACCGTCACCTCCAACAATAATACCGATCCTGACAGGTTAAGTGTCCTCATAAAATGTGAAGGAAGCTGGACTGAGTCATTGTACCAAAAACTTTCTCAGCCTATCCCATTGGAGCGCCTTGAGGTCTCTGTTGAAGGACCTTACGGACCTGCATCAATTCATTTCTTCCGGTAAGTTGTGAGAACATACAATGAAGGATTCCCAAAGTTTGGATGTAAGGCTGTATATGGATTATGAACTTCTTGACAGATTTATAGAGGGAAAGAAATAGATACGGGAAAAAATGAGAAAAAAAAAGGAAGTGAAGAAGCTAAATCGATTGCTTTGCTTTCCTTATCATTTTTCCATTCCTGCCACAAGCACTAGATTCAAGCACAGCACTAAAGATTTTGAGAAGATTTTCAAGAGCAGAATCTAACAGACAAAATCACACAATAACTAGAGTTCCCAGCTTGGAGGTACAAACACCGAGATTCAAACCTATTTTCTAACTTCTACAGTAAGTTTCAAAAACAAACATTTCACCAAGTCGACCTATCAACAATGTAAATTAGGCTAAAGTTCTAGTCATCTCTTTTTTTACCATGCAAGCTTCAATACCTGGTTTCATGCATGTCATATATACATATATTTGAGGAAGTAATATGCCATGCAGGCACGACACACTAGTGATGATAAGCGGAGGAAGTGGCATAACTCCTTTTTTCTCCATTATTCGCGAGCTCCTCTTTTACGCAAGCACAAGAAGTTGTAAGACAAAACAGGTTCTCCTAATTACTTCTTTCAAGAAATCTGTGGATCTCACCATGCTAGATCTCCTCCTCCCAGTCTCCGCCAACTATGACATTACTCAATTGCCCTTGCGGATTGAGGCATATGTAACAAGAGAGAAAGAACCCATTCCAGATGACCAAAAGCTCTGCCAAACCGTATGGTTCTTGCCCAGTGCCACGGATGCACCAGTTTCTGCAAGTTTAGGCTCAAACACCTGGCTTTGGCATGGAGCTATAATTTCATCCTCGTTTTTCACATTTCTTCTGTTCTTTGGCATTCTTGCAACATTCTACGTTTACCCGGTTGATAACAGCACTAGCACGAGATTTTCGTACACAGGAAAAAATGCTCTAAGCATGTTTTTCGTATGTCTCTCCATAGCTATGACCGCAACAGCAGCTTTTATTTGGCACGAAAAACAGAATGCCAAGAAAATGATGCAGATTCACAGCTTGGATAGGCCAAAGCCAAAGGGAATCCCGAGACCAGGTCAATGGCTCTACAATTCGAAGAGAGATTTGGAAAGTTTTCCTCATCAGTCCCTTTTTCAAAATACAACGGTGCATTATGGTGAAAGGCCTGATTTCAAGAGTAAGATACACTCTTCATTCCAGTTTTCCTTATTTGAATAGGCAAGCATTACTGTTTATTTCATCACCAACTATCTGACTATTGGGTAGCTGAAGGAGGTCAATTTTTTTTTTTTTCAAATGCAGAATATCTACGAGTGCGTGAAGGATCTAGCATGGGGGTTCTTGTTAGCGGCCCAACGATGATGAGGCAACAAGTTGCAGCACTTTGCTCATCCAGTGAGGCAGATAACCTACATTTTGAATCAATGAGCTTCAGCTTTTGATGCGTGGGGGCAAGATTTCCAAATGAGTCCGTCTCCCAGATGCTCCAAAAGCTAAAAAGAACGTTGGGTTTCTGTTTACCCAAATTTTACTCGGTCGAGTATCGAAAGACTTTGATTTTAAAGTACTGGAATGTGGGTGTTAGTGAGTGGAGTTTGGTTTCTTGCCGGACTTTGAAGTACTGGAATGTGGGTGTTAGTGAGTAGAGTTTTGGTTTCTTACCATATTTCAGGACTTTTCTGGAAACAAATCTAAGGATGAAGAATCACAAAGAACTCTTATTATTCTCCAAATAGGGTACAATTGACAAAACTTAAACTACAGACCTACCCCTAAGTGCACGAAGTAAATGACTGGATAAGATAGTTACTTGTCCTGATGTCTTCTTTTCCAACATTCTCGACTTAACTGCCTTTATCTTGATTCAGACTTCTTTTTCCCTTTCTTCAACTTTTGCCACGTGTCTTTAATTGTCCGTCATATCATCGACAGGTTGGAATTTGGTAAAAAACTGCCATGTGACCTTATCTCGGCACAACTTCCTCGACAGTTAAGAAATTTGCCAAAATATGGTGTAAACAATTTCAAAACTGTTTGTCGATCTCTTGTAGTCATTGTTAGAACTTTTGTTTAGTTTTCAAACTCAAAAGATGGATTTTATGAGAGATACATTTCTTTTATCTAACAGAGCTTACAGAGGTGACTTTTAGCTTTGAGTGGAAAAATACTTCATTAGAGAGACATTTCTTTCATCTAAGTAAGAGGTGTGACATTTAGTCTTGAACGAAAAGACATCATTTTGACACCCCCACCTTCCACCGATCGTGCAACATGGAGATAAACTGTGAGATCTATGAATTGTAATGTCGTATATTGGAGTATCGTATTCAGTCGTAAGAACCTACGCAAAGAGAAGAGAAATATGACTGTATAGTGAATAACGTGCCTCTCATCAATCTCATGAGTTATTTTCCTACTATAGCCTAAAATTTCACCAATCCAAATTATGCATGAAAATATTTGTAAACTAACAAGTTAGCTACTCTACAGATCGCCAGTCACAGACTCACAAAAAATCAAGGGGAACAATCTCTGCTGAAAAAAATCTCCGCACATATGACTGCAAAATAATACCGGTCTTAGTTTCTTTTTTCTTTTTACAGCGAAGAAAATTTCATTAATCATAAAAGATCAAAAGATGAAATCACTATAATAAGAAAAGATATGCATTGAGACAGCTTCGAAGAGTGCAATAATAACTCAAAGTTTCCTTGCGTGTGGGCCGATGTGCGTGTGAGAGAAAGAGGCCATGTAAAAGAAAAAGGATATATAACAACCTCAGAAGTCAGTACCAGTACCTTCTTATATATCCTTCTCTTGAGTTATTATTTATGGTAGCTAGAGAAAGCGCGCATCAGCAAAGCAAACTTCCGCAAAGAGGCTCCGAGCAATAGAACAAATCAAACCAAACTAGAAGAATTCACAGATTCCGAACCTAACAATGAAGTCAGGGAGCGATATTGCTCGGAGTTCCTCAAGTCTGTTTCCTCGCGCAACTTGTGTTGTACTAGCGATTATGAGAGAGTAAGTAGTCGTTGCACCGTTATGCCATTCCTTTCCACGGTATGAAAGAAACTCTAGGAATGCTAACAACTTCTGTACGCAACTCGTTTGCCCCAGTTGAGTAGAGAAGTTGACCAGGGTAAGAAACTCTAGGAATGATAACTCAACCTTATGATTTCTCTCCGAATTTCATAATTTGCCTTCTCTTGTTTGTTTTGGGAGGAAACAAGAAGGAAAATAACAATACAAAGAACAATTTTCCTCCCAACTTCCTTTCCTTTCCCTTTTCTAGGTTCCAAACAAGCCCTAAAGTTTTGGGACCACTGAATAGTGAATACTATACTCCCAACGCCCAGAAGTTTTTCGGTACTGGGTGGGTATACTCCACCTGTTGTCCGCTCATGCATTCAAGCCGTTTAAAAGTGTTTTGGATTGTCCGGATTTTAAACAAATTTTTTCAAAGAAGGGTTTCTTTTTCGGGGAAATTCTTTTTTGAAATCCGGACCGTCCAAATTTCAAAAGTTGAGAGTCTTTCCGACTTCCGAGCGAACTGTCATCTCTTCTCCTCCAGCTGAGATCGCCGGAAAAAATGGCGTCTAAGTCTACTTCTCCGCTGCCGTCGACGCAACGCCCGTGCTTCTGTTCCCGCTACAACACCTCCGCACTACCGACGATCACTTCAAAACCCCAACCTTTTCCGTTGCGTATCAGAGATCAAGCCATCACATCATCGCCTCTCGTTTTCCACCAAAACCCCAACTCGATTCGATCCATCACGGTCCGATCGCAGCTGAGTTTCCCTCTCGTTTCTCCCACCGATCAATGGGGCAACTGGACCGCTCTCTTTGCCATTGGCGCCTTTGGTATCTGGTGAAAATCTTTTCTTTTTTCTTCTTTTTTTTCATTTTCACCTAAAATTCAGGAACGAATTATTTTATCTCTGATATATTGCGTTTTACATTAAGGTCGGAGAAGACAAAGATTGGGAGCACACTCAGTGGCGCATTAGTGAGCACTTTGGTCGGACTAGCAGCGAGTAATTTGGGGATTTATACGCTATCGTGTTGGAGTTTCTGCTCCCCATGGCCGTTCCCTTGCTGTTGTTTCGAGCTGACTTGCGCCGAGTCATTCAGTCCACGGGGACTCTGCTCTTGGCTTTCCTGCTTGGATCAGGTAACGTTTCCCATCATTGCAAATTAAGTTTTTGTTTAAAGCACTCAGTGTTTTTTGATAGTGGGATTGATAATTTGGTTGTCCTCCGTACTGAGAAAAGTACGGTGTTGCCAAATGGGCGCGTTCCGGTGTTCATTCACCTCGAGCGTATGTGCAAAAAAAAAAAAGTGATTAGTTTCCATATAATTGCTATCTTATTTTGTGATGTTTCATCTGAATTTATGATGTTTTGATTGTGGACCGTATTACCCACCTTGTCCTTCAGCTACGGATCCATCTGTCTCTCTTAGTCATGATAGGATTATCATGTAGAATGATCCTGGCTGGGGTTAATGTTGCAACGCAGCCTGATAATTTCATAACACAGCATGTGCTGTGGTTATAAGTTAATTGTTGATTTTGTAGCTAAGTCGTACAAGACTGTTGAATATTGTTTTTTTGAGGAAGATCATGTAGCGAACTTTAGCCTTCCAAATTATCTGCTCTATTTCCTTGACAAATGCTTCTTATTTTCTTGTACTACAACAGTTGCGACAACTATTGGAACTGTCGTTGCTTACTTCCTGGTGCCAATGCGTTCCCTTGGTCAAGATAGTTGGAAGATAGCAGCAGCGCTCATGGGTAGACACATTGGTGGAGGTACTTTGTAGCGAATAGTGATTGTTTGCTACCTTTTCAATGAGCTTCTTGCACCTTTTCTTATTTTCTTGCACTTATTAAGTAGGTTTGTAACCCAAAGAGAAAATGTAATCTTTGTGTGCTGTTTGACGTGGAGTCTCTTCTCCTGTATCTTTGGTTACATTCCTTTGAGATTGGAATATGCACTCGATGTTTGTTTGGAGAGTGAATCATGGATTGTACTTAGGTCCTTGTGAAATACATAATTGCCTTAAGTATTAGTGTATATGCGTTTATAATATTGGATTTCCCCACTAAAAGTTGTCAGTGTTGCAGACGAGTGTTGGCGAGCAATAATATTTATCTTCTAGATCCCTCATTTTGCTTATAACCAGGGCGTTTCGTGTTGAATTATCTAATAATAACTGACTTCACTGTGCCTATGGTTTGAAGTTGAACTATGAAATCAAATTGGCTCTCTCCTTTACCCATGCCAATACCTGGCTTGCTCTGATATAGGTTAATAGAATCCAATTTACTGGTTTGCACGTTTTCTATTTGGCTACTGTGAAGACTACTTTGTTTGGGGTTTCTCTATTTTACCAGCTTAACATGCTATATGTCGTCGCGATATCTTTCATACTTGTAATTTCCATTTCCAAGATTGTACTAATAGTGACTGATGAAGTTTCTGTTTTACAATCATGCACAGCTGTCAATTATGTTGCCATTGCTGGAGCACTTGGCGTCTCTCCTTCAGTTTTAGCTGCAGGACTAGCTGCAGATAATGTTATTTGTGCAGTCTATTTTACCACATTGTTCGCACTGGCTTCCAAAATACCTCCGGAGCCTTCAACATCAACGAAGGGTGTGTAAACTATAAAGCTCTTTGTAAAAGTTAAATTTGCATTCCCATGGTTAGAAAGAGCTTATGGCGGCAAACAATAATCTGATAGCCTGCAATATACTGGAACTTTCACAGATGATGGATCAAACATGGAGCTTGAAACTAGCAACAAGCTTCCTGTGCTGCAGACTGCTACGGCCATTGCTGTAGCCTTAATTATCTGCAAGCTTGGCACTTCATTCACGAAATATCTTGGGATTCAAGGAGGAAGCCTTCCGGCCATTACAGCAATTGTTGTTGTTCTGGCAACTGCATTTCCATCACAATTTGGTCACCTTGCTCCTTCTGGTGAAGCTACGGCTCTTATTCTGATGCAGGCAAGTTTGTTTCTTACCAGGGAAAGATTTACCATTATATTCCTGTTAGTTTCCTTGTGAAACTGTTGAGCTGACTTGTTTTTGAATAACAGGTATTTTTCACTGTGGTGGGTGCGAGTGGGAACATATGGAATGTCATCTACACTGCCCCTAGTATATTCATGTTTGCTCTTGTTCAGATTGCGGTTCATCTTGCCGTGATCCTCGGATTGGGAAAACTGTTCCGCTTTGACCTGAAGTTGTTGCTTTTGGCATCGAATGCCAATGTTGGAGGCCCTACAACGGCATGTGGAATGGCCACGGCCGAAGGATGGACTTCTTTAGTTGTTCCGGGTATTCTTGCTGGCATCTTCGGCATTGCCATTGCTACTTTTCTAGGCATTGGTTTTGGGGTGACGGTTCTCAAGACAATGTAAATTTAATTCTGAATACCAGAACCGGGCTAATCTGTGAATTGGGAATTTATTTTTTGCCATTATTATTTGGGACGAATGTTTCCAAAATGGAAAAAATAAGATCAGCCAATTCTTCCTCACATCGTCGTCTTCTTCAGGGTGTTTTTCCTCGTTTTGCGGGGAGCATAATACTTAGCTGAGGCTTTAGATTACCGTTCTTCTTCGTCTTCTTCTTCTATAGTATATTTTTCACTTTAGTGCATCCAGCCAATAAGTCTGACTGTGCTAAGATAGTGGGAGTTTTACTTTGGTTGGCCTACTGTTTGAATCAAAACACAAGTTAATGTAGTCCATCCGTGCATTGCCGAGTTGAAATCTAAGTCGTCCATTGCCAAAATTGGATGGCCCAGATGGGGGCAACATTCATGTTGTCCCTAAGGTCCCCGAGTTCCTTATCCTTGGACGGGACTGTTACTAAATTTTCTGGTTTCTACCCAATCGACATAACAGAATTTGATGTTTGCTGGAATGTGAGTGTTTTGTGAAGTGGAGTTTGGTTCCTTGTCATGTTTCAGGACTTCTTTGGAAGCAAACGTAGTAATATGGAATGGAATGGAATGGAATTGAAGACTTAATAAAAGAGATTTTTATTGAATCTCCAAGTAGAAGCACAAAATCGACAAGGTATGGCTTAATCGATAGAGTACAATTTACTTAACAGTTACTCTTACTCCTAGAAAAGAAAAGATAAAGGCATGTTGGCGTTGTTTGTGTGTGTCTAAATAACTGTCACGATCTCAAACATAAATAGAGGCCCTCTCAAGTTTGAATTTGAATTTTCTCTCCAATGTGGCAGTTAAGCCTCCTTTCAAATTTGGCAAATAACTTCCACGAATAATGAGATATCCACATCTGAAAAACTGTCTCCTTGATCATGAATAACTACTCCTTGATCGTGGGAGAACCGAACATACTCCCTTCTGACACCTGTCACTTGATTGACGGAGGAAACAAACCAAATAATATCTAGTTAACAAAGGGAACATGTCATATATTGGTCACTCGACGGGCAAATAATTCCTAAAACTTTACCATAGTTTTATCAATATTAATCAAGTTATCCAACTCAAACTCACTTTATCACGGTGAACAAAAGTCACGTTTCAACTTTCCAATTACGCCATTGCCACGTCTTATCCAATCGACGGAGAAAAAGAAAATCACAATTATGGAGCAAACAAAGACTCCAGAAAATGAGTGATGACTAGTAATAATGGGCAATTTGGCTTACGATGACTAGTAAAAATTTGTCTTTTTTTTTTTCTTCCTTATTTTTGTCTTTATTCACAAACTTTGAGTTCGAGTATAATTTTTTGTTTTTCTGATTCTTCTATTGAGATGAAGTAATAATTCACTAAAATTTAGGAGTTGGGGGAGCTGCTGTCCTGTTGTCCCTTAAAGGGACAGCAGCTTGTTGTCTCGGCCAAGGGGGCCATGCTCCGGTCTCACTCCAATGATTGGAAACGTTCATTTCGTAGAGCTCGTCGAGTGGAACAAATATGTAAGAAATCAGCTCGATCGGATATCATTAAGTGCCTAATCGAAACCTTTTTGTCTTGAAAAGAATGAATCCGAAATACTGGATCAAATCTACTAGAACCCATTATTGACAAGTTATATGTGTTCCGATCAGGTACTTAATGATATCCGATCAAATTGATTTTTTGCATACTTGTTCAATTCGACGAACTCTACGAAGTGAACGTTTTCGATCATCGGAGCAAGACCGGAGTGGGGCCCCCTCGGCCAGGACAGCACGCTGCTATCCCTTGAGCAGCTCCTCCCAGTCCTAAAATTTGATGCGAAACTAAATAAATAATTTAAAAAATTGAATAAATACAAAAAATTAAGCGAAGTTACTTATTTTTGCCAAACTAGGCCTAAATTAGGTTTAAATTATGATTGTGTCTCCGTCAAAGGAAGAAAAATCTGTGGCCATGTCAGTATCAACGATGTGAGAAATTTTTGGATGCCGAACGGGTACCACGTAACGGTAACCGTAGGCGATTCCAACTGTCCAATTCTCTCTCTCCCCTCACCCAATTGGAAAAAATTTCAATGCCGAGCGGTACCACGTGGTGCCCGCTCGCGAATCCGAGCCGTCCATTTCATTTTTAAACAGCTCATATTTGGAGAGAGAAAATGAGAGAGAAAGTGTTGGGGTGAAAGGAGAGAGAGGGTTTCAATCCGATCGAGCCGTCCAAAAGTATATCGGACGGCTCGGATGCGCCAAACGGGTACCACGTAGAATATACCCGCTCAGCATTGAAAAATCTCTCCACCCAACCCAACTACTCTCTTTCCTGTTTTTTCTCTTAAAAATCCGAACCGTTCAAAACACGTTTGGACGATTGAAATCCGGGACACCACGTGTGTGGTACCCGCCGGCACCCAAAAACTTCTCTGTAGGTAGAGTCTCTTACCTCGTCAATGTGGATGAGAGTTGGTAATCACCATCAATGGCGTCGTCAGCGTCGCCGTCATTAGTCACCTGCTTCTCTGCTCCTCCGCCGTTACGTCTCGCCTCTCTATCTCCGTCGCCTTTGCCGCTACTTCAGCTACCAACCCTCTCTTCCCGCCACCACCTCCGTACATTCTCAACGACCAAATCCAAACCACTATTATTCCCTGCCACAAGCACAACCTTGTTCGCACCTCAAAATTTCCCCCAGGACTCAATTTCGAATCGGTGTCTAACGGTTAGGTCTCAGTTGAATTTCCCTCTCGTCTCTCCGCAAGACCATTGGGGAACATGGACTGCTCTCCTCTCCATCGGCGCTTTCGGTCTCTGGTACTCTCTCTCTCTCTCTCTCTCTCTCTCTCTCTCTCTCTCTCTCTACTACTACTACTACTACTAGAAGGACGACTGCGGCTTGTTGTTAGCCCTTATGAGAGGAGAGCAATTTTGTTCACCCTCTCGCTTCTAGACCCACGTGAGGGTGTGCTCATTCGGCGTTTCACTACGATAATCAAAACCGTTTATTTTGTCCAAATTCATTTCTTATGTAAAAAAATTTAGCTCGGTAAGCATGTGATCTAAAAGTTCACTTTTTCAATCAAGAATTTTACGGAAAATTAATAAACTTCTAGATGAAGCAATTATCGAGATTTGATTGAGCTGAATTTTGAACGGTTTTGATCAGCAAAATAAGACACGGAACGAGCATACCCTCGCAAAGGGTGAACAAAGTGAGGGCATCCCCAATCTTTACTTTACTGAAAAGTTTTCAAAATTTGAGAGAAGTTTCGAGTAAAACCTTCATTTCTTACAAAACATTCCAATGGATGGACTCAAATTTAATTTGCGTAAAAGCTTCAGTAAAAGCTTCATTAACGACATAATGGTAAATTTGAGAAGCAGAAAATAGCATAGGAATATTTGAGCAAAGAGTTGAGTCGTTCTTGATTAGTGTAAAACTGAACTTGATGGAGGTTTGAATTGTGGGGTGGAGTTGGTTTTAGAGGCCTTTTACAGTTTACTCAAAATTTGAGTTTGAATAAAAGAAAAGGGGTTAAGAGCTGGTGACGCTTTAAGCAGTTTAATTGGTAATGGTGTATTTGCCTTTTCAGACTTCTCCACTTTTTCTTTTTTCTTTTCCTTATTTGGAGATATTAGAAATTAAAATGCCTCCAATTTCATTGAAAAAATGGATTCTATAGACTTTTTTTTTGGATTCTATAGACTTCTAAGGACAAACTAAATTAATGAAAGCTTTTGTTAAGCTATTAGATATTCGACTACTTATTTAACCAAATTAAAACAGTTAGACGGGTTATTTGTCATGCAATTTTCTTGTTTCTGTAATTAAAGGTCGGAGAAGACCAAGATTGGGAGCATGGTGAGTTCAGCATTAGTGAGCATTTTGGTTGGGCTTGGAGCAAGTAATATGGGGATTATACCTCATGAAGCGCCAGCATATTCGATCGTTTTTCAATACCTGCTACCGTTAACGATACCATTGCTGTTGTTTAGAGCTGACCTGCGGAATGTGATACGTTCAACTGGAACACTGCTCTTGGCCTTCTTGCTTGGATCAGGTCTTGTACAATTTCAGATCATTTTTCATTTCTATCAAAAGCTTTGTTGAATGCTTATATTGGTCTCGATGGTCAATTACTTAGGTAGTATTACCATGGTGTTTTGACTTTGGTTTTCACATTACGACTAAAAATTTCTGCAATAAAGCTTAATTCCCTGTTTCATAATTGAAGAAAAAGAAATGAAAGAAATTATCTATTTCGTCTCATGGAGCTAATATGCTCCTCTCATCTTTTTGGGTATTAGCCTTGGAAAGCATTCAGTTACCGTGTGTCATCTTTTGGCACTGCTGAGTTGATTTTCCCGGGGTTACATGTCATAAAGAGTGGCTCACTTATTATTCAGCTTCTCTTTTCTTCTTTTGAAAAAGAAGAGAATTGGCAACAGTTTGTAAAAAGTTGTATGTAACTAGGATTATGGATCTTTTTTCTAGAGCTTCAACTTTTACAAATGGTATATTCTCATAGTATTACTCCGTTGGAAGGGGAGGCCCTTTTGTTCAGGCAGGTGACATTGCTTGTAAAGGGGTGCTTGCAAGGTATCATCTAATTGCAAATGAGAAGATTGGTTTCTGGCACCTTTTTTTTTGTTTTTCTATCCCATCTTGTTTGTTGTCTGCATGTAGATCAAATTACAGCCTCGACTTGTCACGGACACGGCTGAAAATCTTACTACCTACTCATGATAGATTTAATCACACAGCAAGCTGTTGAACTCTAAGAATGGCATTCTGTTTATTTCATTTCTATGTAAGTGTACTCGTTTATCTTTCGTGTGACAGTTGGTACAATAGTTGGAACCTTATTGGCTTTCCTGATAGTGCCAATGAGATCACTTGGTCAAGATAGTTGGAAAATAGCCGCTGCACTGATGGGTAGCTATATTGGTGGAGGTAATTTCTTGGAAATGTTTCATCTTGTTGCCTTGGCTTACGTTCTGCTTACAAATTTAGCTGGCGAAAGGGGATGTATCTACTGGCATATTCAAGTCTGTGAAATAAATTGTACTACTGTAACTACTGACGTATGGTATTATTTCAACTATCCATGATGCCGTTGATATCTTTTCGCTATTCCCTATTATCTTATTGAGTAGCTCCTTTGAACTACACTTTCCCTACAATATTATCCAGCTTCGCTTCTTGATATGTGGCATACCACTTTGTTGCTTGGCTTCCGAGTTGTTTTACTTTCTAGAACGAGGATGTGTAGCATCTGTTGATAGTGCTTCTCATATTGGCTCTCGTTCAATTCCTTTGGTCTTTTTCTCAGAATGCACTGGTGTTTCTCATTTCCAGCAGCTGAGCAAGTCTTTGTTTCTGGTTTGCTGTAGCCGTCAATTACATTGCAATTTCAGAGGCGCTTGGTGTCTCTCCATCAGTTTTGGCTGCAGGTGTAGCTGCTGATAATGTTATTTGTGCTATATACTTTGTGGTGTTGTTTGCACTAGCATCAAAAATACCTTCTGAGGCTTCTGCACTGCCAAATGGTAAGTAATTTGTAGTACTGTAGTAATTAAGCTTTGCTAAAAATAGTGCCAGTAAGATGGATGAGATACAATGGCTCTATTGCTCCCTTGTCCTGTGTGGATACTTTTTCCTTCAAAAATTCTTTGCTAGCTGACCCAGTTGAATGGGGCTACAAATCTTTCTTTGGTTTGGTTTGGACTATAATATCATTGCTACTGAAACCACCCAGATTTTACCTTTATGCGGTGTTGGATGTGGGAATCATATCAAAATTAGAAATTATGAAGTGCTTACATTTCTTAGTTCAATAAGTTAAGAGAACCAAACCATGATGATGGTTTTCCATCTTGATATTTAACTTTTACCAGACATGACTTGCAGATCCTACTGCAAATATGGAGTCTGATTTTGGAAGTAAGCTTGTTGTGACACAAACTGCTGCAGCTCTTGCTGCTTCCTTTGCTATTTGCAAATTTGCCACTTGGCTCACCAAATTATTTGGAATCAAAGGAGGTGATCTTCCGGTAATAACGGCAATTGTTGTCTTTTTAGCAACTGCCCTTCCAAAACATTTTGGTTATCTTGCTGCTGGCGGCGATGCTATTGCTGTGGTCTTAATGCAGGTGATTGAAATTTCTGCCCTTCAGTTGATTTGCATCACACAGATTGAAACTTTTCCTTTTACATATAGATGATTTATCATTCCAATGAATAGCCTGAGCGTAGATAACCCAACTATTCCTTCCGCAGAAATTAAAGTTTTATGCAAATTGATAAAGAAACTGAAAATTCAAGGAACTATAAGGATTTTGCATTCTAGACTCTGCACAAGAATATTGCGCCAGTTATGAGGATTTTGTGATCATAAACGGAGAAAATTCCTTCTTATGGATTTATAGGTTTAACGTTGCTTTTCTTATGTACTGATTCCTTATCTCCATTTCGGCATTTTTTCGTTTTGATTGGAAATTGTTTGTTCATTATTTTACGACGACAGATATTCTTTGCTGTAGTGGGAGCCAATGGGAGCATACGGAATATCATTTTAACAGCACCTAATATCTTCGTGTTTGCTTTTATTCAAGTGACCGTCCATCTTGCTGTGATCCTTGGGTTGGGAAAACTATTTCGCTTCGACCTAAAACTCTTACTTTTGGCGTCAAATGCCAACATCGGAGGGCCTACAACAGCTTGTGGGATGGCAACAGCCAAGGGTTGGGGCTCTTTGGTTGTTCCAGGAATTTTGGCAGGCATTTTTGGTATCTCAATTGCAACATTCCTTGGCATTGGTTTTGGGATGTTGGTTCTTAGACACTTGTGAACTTTGGAAATTCCCAGGAATTCCCAGGAATTGTATTATTGAATTCTGTATGACATAGTCGAATTTGTGATTCCATGCTGTACAAAACTTCGTGACTGGCAGAAAGTGATTCTCTTATCAGCTCGGCTCACTTACGATCTACTACAATTTATCTCTTGCACCTTGTTGCTTGAGAGAACAGTGGTAGTATATGCCTTGGGAAGAGCTCCTCTCGATTCTCATTGAGACTGCACTGCCCAATTTTGGCATTTGAGCTCTTGTTCTAGATTCACTCTCTCTTCACTCTTCACTGTCGTCTTTATTTTCCATGCGGCTTCTCCTTCTGCATCATCACGCTTTCAGGATTCTACCTCTTTTTTATTGTTCAGTATACTCCCTCCGTCCCTTATCCCTCCGTCCCTTATTTAGAATCCAGTATTCCATTTTGGGCTGTTCTTTAATAAGTATCCATTTTGTAAAGTTATGGAGTAAAAGTTGATGTATTATCTATTTTGTCCCTAAAAGTATATTTTATTTTGAAAAGTAGTGAGTAAAAGTGTAATGATAATGGGTAAGTAGGAAAAGTTAACGAAAAAATTGATGTGAAATGTGTAATGATGATGTCTTTTTAATATGTTGGAATTACAAAGCAAGACACTTAAAAAGGGACTGAGGGAGTATATGATTCTTGTAATCCACGCAAAAGATCTGCTTAGTTTCTGCCCGTATTTTGCCTTGTGAAACTCTAGAGCTCAACTTCTCTAAAATCCCATGTAAATTCACAGTTCATAAGTATTGTTTTATGAAATAAGTACATAGGGATGACAACAGTGCAATTTTTCGGTTAACCAACGGTTTGACCAAAATTGTCATCCCTACTAGTAAAAAGGATCCAATTCAACTTTCAGAATGATAGATATACAAACAATGTATTTTAGCCGGCTCAACAAGCAACGTATTTTGGTTTTAAAACAAAAAAACAAAATTATTTTCACTAATACTGTTAGCTCTTGTAGATAAAGTTTTTAAAATCATCTAAAAAGTTAAAACAAATAAATTAGAAAAATACAGTCATTTTTCAGATGTCCAAAATAGTGAAAAGGGACAAACAAATGGGGATGAAGTAAATTAGGAAGAAGAAAAGTGGAATTTGAGATGGTAACTTACAGGTGTGACTTATGCTCTTATTCTTTCGTCCCAGTGTCGAGATTGAGTTATAATCCAACAAGTAGCATGTTCATACACGTAACGGAAGTCTCCAAGCTTCAATGGCATCCACCGTTACCTCCCAACAATAATACCGGTCCTGACAGGTTAAGTGTCATCATAAAAAGTAAAGGAAGCTGATATCAAACATTGTACCAAAATCTTTCGCAGCCAATTCCACTGGAGCGCCTTAAGGTCTCTGTTGAAGGAGCCTTCCCAAAGTTAGGCTATCTTTGGATTATGAATTTCTTGACAGGTACATAGAAGAAGAGGAAGGTTGCGGGGAAAAAAAGAGAAGAAAATTAGTAAAAGAAGCTAAATCAGTTGCTTCACTGTCTCTATCATTTTCCTTTGCCTCCACAAATACGTAATCCAAACATGGTGTTGCAGATTTTGAGAAGATTTTCAGCACAATAAGCTTTATCATACTTTAAACAGACAAAATCAGACAATAACTAGAGTACCAACTACCAAGTACGAGGAACAAGTGCCGAATGTTAAAGAACTAGTAATCTCCTGTTTAAGATGGAACCTTTGATACTTGGTTAGATGCATCATTTGTCATACATATATTTGAGGAGGAAATATATACTACCATGCAGCCACGACACACTAGTGACGATAAGCCGAGGGAGTGGCATCACTCCTTGTAGCTCAATCATTTGTGAGCTCCTTTTTAGCACAAGCACAAGAAGTCGCAGCACAAAACAGTTTCTCCTCATTACTGCTTTCAAGAAATCTGTGGATCTCACCATGCTAGATTTCCTCCTCACAGTCTCTGGCAGCAACTACGACATTACTCAATTGCCCTTGCAGATTGAGGCATATGTAACAATAGAGAAAGAAGTCCCTTCGGATGACCAAAAGCTCTGCCAACCCGTCTGGTTCAAGCCCAGTGCCACGGATGTACCAGTTTGGCAGTTTCAGCAAATTTAGGCTCAAACAGCTGGCTTTGGCTTGGGGCTTTAATTTCATCCTCATTTCTCAAATTTCTTCTGCTCATAGGCCTTCTTACAAGTACTACATTTACCCTGTTGATCACAACACTAACATAAAATTCTCATACAAGGCAAAATCAGCTCTAAACAAGTTAACCATATGCATCTCCAAAACTACGACTGCAGCAGCAGCTATTATGTGGAGCCAGGTTCATCATTTTATAATGGGGAAAGAGAATTGGAAAACTTTCCACTTTTCCTTCTTTCTTTCTTTTGGATTTACCTAACCACGGAGAATTCATGCAAATGCATCACTCACAGGTCCAGAAATCCTAGAGCATTGTTCCACATATACGAATGAACTTCGGGGAGAAACTAGGAAGGTAACTACGATGGCATTAGTTCTCAAAGGATAAAAGGGTACTCTTACAAGTAACTCTTCTGGATACATTAATCTTACAAGGATGTTCTATGTATTAGTTCTGGATTGATCGTTTTCATTTTCCAACATATATCTCCTGCTGAAAATTCTTCACCTTGACAATCATTGGCCCCTCATAATTTTCATTTGTCATGGCCAACATTCTCAACTTCTGTACTAATTCAGGAAAGTTCCATTCACTGCCAGAATAATGAGTTGGTGGCCGACTGTAATTAAAATTTTCCTTGTGGCTACAATTCTTAGAGTGATGATTAACTTGTTTGAAACTGATAGGTCTCAAAATCAACCACCTCCTCTTATATACGTTTTCTATGCTTGTTCTGTTTACCATGCATGACTATTCACTAGACCACCAACTACAAGACTACCGGGTAGCAAAAATAGGTCTATTTATTATTTCTTTCAAAATGCACAATTGCTATAACAGTGCAAAGGATCTACCATTGGGTTCTTGTTAGCGGTCCAAAGAAGATGAGGCAAGATGTTGCAGCAATCTGCTCATCCCATGAGTCAGATAACCTACATTTCAAATCAATCAGCTTTAGCTGGTGAGAAGGGGGGAAAGCTTTTTCAATGTGTTCTTCCACAGATGCTCCAAAATCTACAAAAAGAGTGTGGGGTTTCAAATGTTATCAATGTTTTGTAGTCATAACAAACAAGTTTAAGAATAGATTATATTCCACATAACATGAGAAAAATGAATGAAAAAGAGAGAGGGTCACAGACCAAATTGCAACAGCTCATCGAGACAAGCCGCTGTCCACACATATGACAGCCAAAACAAGTGAAGGGATATATTGAAAACCATATAAAAGCTTTCACCAATCCAAATTATCCATCGAAAAAATTGCTATCTACATAAACTAGCAATAACCAAACCAATAATGCCTTCTCTACATCACCAATTAGTGACTTGCATATATCAAGGGGAACAAACTCGGCAGTAGATTCTCTCCACCCATAGATGCCAAGTGGGAGCAGGCATACATGCATGTAGTATCATTCTTTCTTTCTCTCTTCGCGTGTTTGTGTGCACTTGCGTGCATGAGAGAGAAAGAGAGCTGCGTAAAAGAACAAGGACAACAATCTCAGAAACGGTACCTTTCTTATCCTCCTCATGATTTGTCTGTAGTAGCTAGAGAAAGCATCAGCAAAGCAAACTTCCAGAAAGAGGCTCTGAGCAAAAATAAAACAAAATAAAATAAAATAAACCACAGTTAGCAGGATTCAAAAATGCCAAACCTAAGGATGAAGTCTGGGAGCAATATTGCTTGGAGTTCCTCAAGTCTGTTTCAGCAACTTGTGTTAAAGCACTTCGAAGCAAATGAGTAACCATTGCACCATAAGTTATCCCTTCCCAAATCACGAAAGACACAATATGAATGCTTACAGAACTGAAAGCTTCTGCAAATCTATTAACTTTTGGTCATGCTGATGCCATGCCTCATTGGTAAAACCATACCAATAAAGGTAGAAACATCAGCGGTAAAAAGATAAAATTATCGAAGCACAAAGCTGATTTTAGTGCTTGTACTGCCTTCGCAATAATGCAAAACAAAAGAAAAAAAAAAGTAGCATACAAAAACAGCTGCAACTGCGCAGAAGCTACATACAAGAAGTATTTAAAGCGCCTTTTGTGACCTCATTACAGCAACAATGGCAGAGTTCGCCAAAGGAAAATTCCCACAAGTCCAGGGCACGGGTAAAAAAAGACCGAGAAAGAGAGTGATCTCATTACAGCAAAAATGGCAGAGTTCGCCAAAGGAAAAATCCCACAAGTCCAGGGTACGGGTAAAAAAAAAAGACCGAGAAAGAGGAGCTACAATAAAACCATTAGAATCCCTCAACGAAAATAGAATGGTTAACAATAACTTCCAGAAGCACTAAGCACTGCCAGCTAGAATGAGGCAGCTTAACAATTCAAAAAATATATATATCTACCAAAAGGACAAAAAGAATCTGATCAGGTGTAAAATATCCTATCTACTGCAAAAACCGCGCAAAAAGGGAAAGCCTATGATTGCAAAGGCCGCATCGGTCATCCTCTACTGGGTGATACATCACCATTAGAATCACACAAAATTCTAGACAACTTGGGGCCAGAAGCATACATCCTTTCGCTGCTAAATCTAAAAGGACTTTGCCCTTCCGTGGTGCTCCTTTGTATATCCCTTCTGTCAGTACCGTTAATGCAGCTTTCTTCATTGAGACTAGTACGCAACATAGAACAACCTTTTTCATCAATGCGGAACCGCCTTGTCACACCACTGGTGTTACAGCGCCTCAGACCATGATTCTTCTCAATGTTATCATATTTGTCGTGATATTTTGTCCTCTCCCTGTTATCTCCGTTATACTTATGTTCCCTATCACCTCCATCAGAATAATCAGCAAACCTTCCAGGCCGTATCACGGATCTAAAACACTCATCTGACTTTGTTCTTCCACGACACCCCCCAAAATCGAACTTCTGTCTTGCACCAATCAATCTTCCTGGTGATTTTCTCTCCACAAAACTATTGGACTCGCAATTTTCATCATCAATCCATCTGGGATGACGCTGTGAGGAGAAGCGAGTTCTTGATGGGGACATGGGACCATCTTCATCATATGTCGCATAATTGGACTTCGGAAAGGGCATCCTTCCTCTCCCCATCCTGGCATCAGACCTGAATTCTGGAGATCTACTCAGGCGTCTCACTCCCATGTTCCTTGCCCTCGGCACACGAAATGTAAGTGATCTGCTTCTCGATCGTGATCGAGAATTCTGTTGGGGTCTGGAAAAACTAGCTCCTCTGCCACGAATGGGAGAAAAGCTGTGTTCCCTACTAGAAATATAATGCGGTGGACGAACAGAAAACGATGCAGGGTTGTTAGACATAGGTCCATCATACTCCTCCCTCGGGACTCTACTAAACCCCTGCCCATATATTCTTCCCCTGCCCCTGCTCCTAATGTGGTCGATGTTATCTCTTGCTACTACCGTTCTCCTAGATGCACTATAACCATCATCACTGTCAGCTGGTGATCTCTGTCTAATTGGGGGTCTATGCTCATCCTTCGAGGAATAGTTCGTATATCGTCTCCGATCACGAAAGGTCAATCCGTCAATCTTTGCCCCAGAATTAGCAATACTTCTTGGCCTGGTGTACCGAGTACCTTGTGAGTAGCCAGTTTGATAATAGTTTCTTGAATCCCCTTGGTTTTGACGCTGTAGTGATCTATCCCTTTCCAAGTACTTTTCAGAATTGAACATCCTTCCAGGTTGAAAACAAGTGTCATTCCTGGATATAACAAAAGAAACTAATAAGTGATCAAGCTGTTTTGAGAAAAAAGGGCAACAGACAAGAATTCTAAAAGTACAATGTTATTACCTTCCCCGCTGCATATAAACAGTATCGCTTCTAAGAAAGGCATCGGAACAAGATGTTCCTTCAAAATTCGATGAAAAAATGGCCCTGCTTGCCCTTGAGCCAACCTCTCCAGCAGAAGAACCTATGACATCATGTCCTTCCATCAATTCAGCAGCAAATTTCTTTTGTGTGCCAACGTTATTTGCTTCACCAGTCCTTTCAGTAGAACATTCAAAACCTTCAGGAAAATGATTCTGCCCAGCACGCTTCATCAAACTAGATGAATGGCTTGATCCCTTGAGAGGATTAGCTCTTCCAGACTGCAATTCTTTATCTGGAAAACCTCCATTGTCGCCATTTACGTAACTATGAGAACCAACGTCTGACGAACATTGATTAGCAGCATTAAATTCGTCTGTGTCTCTGCAATCAGAATCATAGTCCACACATTCAGTTTCACCGTCACCGTCATTCTCCTCACAGGAATATACGACTGACTCCCGCAATTCTCCATCCTCGAATGGAGACTCGTAACCCCCCTCAATCTGGTTCATCTTCTCAGCACAGACAGTAGGACCATTTCTTCTGTTAGAAACATCTAAGCCCTTCCCATCATCAATAGCATTTGCTAAATCAACCTTTCCAAAACATTCATAATACTTGGGCGTGAGTTCCTTCATCTCCCAATGGGATATGAAGGAATCCATGGGAATAGCATCTGCAGTAGGAGCTTCTTTGTCTTGTTTCCTCTCCACATCAATAGCAACAATAGGTTGCCCTTCTCTAAAAGTGGTGTCTAATCCAGAAGAATTGTCATGAACAGGTGAAGCGTTGGAAAGACCTGATTTCCCGGATTTACTTGCATACCCCACATCTGACATTTGACGGGTGGCTGAACTAACCAACTCTGTTAGAGAGGTTCTATTACCAGGTAAATCAACTGCTTTTGTAGAAACTTCTTGGGCTTGAATGCTGTCACTCGCACAAACAACCTTCCCCGATATTGCCATATCAAGGTGAATACCTGGATCAACATTGTCTATGAATACCTTTTGGCCAAGTAGGATGGCAGAAGTTCCGCTAGAAGCTTCCATGTTCGATATGATTACACTGGTAGGAGATGAATTTATCTTTCCCTCTGAAAGAGGCCTGTTTGAGATAGGCTCAGATCCAGGGAAAAGACAAGTATCAAGGGATTTATCCTCGCTGAAAAACTGAGTAGACACCTCAGTTCTTGCAGCAGAATAATTTAACTGTTCCGGAGCATGCACATGTTCCCTATAACTGACACAACCTTCCAATTTCTCTGGCTTTTCACCATGCACAATAACATCAGGGGCATCATCTGAACCATTTCTTTGAGAACCAGTGTTTAGATCATCGGGGGGTAGCTCCCACGCCTCCATCACAGTATTCAGATCCCAGTGTAGCCTGACTTCTTTCTTAGAAGATGAACTCTTTCTGGCACTATCTCCCTTATCCAGTAAATTCTGCGACAAAACCACAGAATTATCCTGAACTACCAAATCATCAATACTCTCTTCCTTTTCAGACCCTTTCAGAAACAGATTTCCTGATTCCGAGGATGTAGTAGTTTTCTCTAAACGTGTAGCAGATATCGAAGAGACAATTTGACCTGATGTCAAGAAATCATCTACTGTTGGACCATTCTTATCTTCCTGAGCATCATCACTAGTGCCGCTATTGCATGCGGCAGCCGCAAGAAGTGCAATACCTGAGAAGTCTTCAGTGTAACCACGCTTTCCATTACATACCTTGGAACGTTTTCGGTTATTCACAAAATCATTCTTCATGCTCAACTGCACTGCCATAGGGAAACAACTATCATCTGAACACCACCATGGACTTGAAATACCTTTATTCTCTGTTTTCTGATCAAAATCTTCAGGTTGTGGAGAAGAGGAAGGCTGAGATGATAGAGACTCTTCACGATGTGGTGAGGGGGTTCGAGGTGGTGTTGTAGGAGACTGGAGCAGTGGTCTCCTTTTCTTAATTGGAACATGCTCTATTTTCTCAGCAAAACGTCGCCCAAGAACAGCAACACCAAGCTGTCAAACAGAAAACTATGTTAACATGTAAAAGTTCAGCATACTTTCAATAAAAACTGGGCAAAGTAGGAGAATATACCTTCTCTGACTCAGCAACCGATGGCTTCTCCCTTTTACTGCTCTTATCAACCTGTTGCACGCCCACGTTCAAGGTCCTCACAGGCTTCCTTGAACGCCTAGATGAACTTCTAAAGCCTTTTTTCACTGTCTTCCAAGTCAGCTGAGGATTCATATAATCAGTAAGCTCTAGATTGGAGGTGCCCAGCATGTTTACAAAGGAATGTCCGATTCCTTCAATAGACGGTCTTCCACAAGTTTTGCAAGTTAAGTCTACTGGAGAAACTAATCCGGCACAAGTACAGGAGGGTGTCTGCAAGTAAAGAAATATATGCGCTGTCAATAAAACATAACCAACAGGCTATTTATTTGCTTAACTAGAAAACGATGTGAATGATATCACTACTTTATAACTCCACCCATCTAGAATGCAGCTCGCCGACACTATCCTTGAATATGCTCGATGGATAATACATGTCATAAAACTTTTAGTCCCTCTTAAGATCACTATCTACATGAGTGCTTGCGATTTGTTTCTTGTACAATTACTAACATCCTTAATGAAAACATGCCCAACATATTTTCAATTTATTATACTTCAACATTAATACAGATTACAGATTATGAAAAGCATTCTACCATTATAACTCACATAATTGACATTTTATATCTGCTTTGCAAATCAAAAATCCACCAAATTGTCGATAGATAAACCTTGCATACACTTGTTCCATCATGTTTTAATCAGGCACAAAATGTACCCGCAAAACAAAAACCCATAAACGAACCCATCACCTAAGGAAGTGCTAACCTAGTAGACCGATTGGCAAAAAATGACTGGTAAAGGAAGAAATAAGAACACAAAACAGGAAGGCTAATATTTGACTACACTTGTAAAAATAATGCTATAGTTAATTACCATACGTTAATTGAGGATGCACTCGATTTTGAGTTCTTGTGTTCAAAATTGCGCATTGTACAAGCAAGCATGAGTTTGTCCAACATGCTTTTAAATTTTAAAATAAAATATATTTTCGCAGGAAACATCACCACTCCTATCAATAATCAATCCTCCACTAAAAACCCAGAACATGGATATCACTGGTTTAGAATTCTTGATCTTAGAATGGAAAATAAGAGCGCAGACCAACATATAGAGATTAGAGATCATAAAAAGCCACTCCACTTGTAAGGACAGACAGAAGACTCATCCAAACACCGAAAATCTTATGCCAACCCAGCTGGACAATATAGCTTCAAGAAAAACCATTATTAGAGGAGGAGCCCAACCCCCCAACCTTTATGTAGCCATCTCAACAATTAACTGACAAGGTCAACAATTTCAACCAGATGAATAAAGCTTTCTTTTTGGTAGATAACCACCTAGCAGACTTTCTTGAATGAAAATTCTTCTCGCTGAGAACACCAAAGGCAACAAGTTCCCTTTGAATTATTCCCAAGACAAAGTTGATTCAGGAATAGCTTCTACTATATTTCAATGCAGCCTATGCCAATTGGAGCGTCAGAGGAATATTTCCAGCGAAACACATCGGCTGCCTATCCATCCGAATGTCTTACGAGTTGGGGTCCATTACCCAGGCAGCAAACTCCATAAAGAAGAAACCAGGTTTTGTGAAATCTTCCAAGATGTTAATAATAATGGGTAAAAGAACTAGTGTTTTTTCATTTACAGCTCGTTTGGTACGCGAGAGTTCGTGAGAGAAGAAAAGAAACGGGGAGAGAGCTCAATCTCTCCCTCGTTTGGAAGGGGAAGAAGGCGAGAGCGGGTGAGAGACGGAGGGAGACCAGAACCCCTCCCAAGCCCAGTTCCGTTTCTCGCCAAAAGTGGCGAGATTTCGTGAGAAAGGGGAGCGTGTGGTCCATCGTCGGATTGTCGTCACGAGTGGCCGTGCGTCGCCGGAGAAGAGAGAGAGAGTACCAGGTTTGCCGGAGATGAGAGGGAGAGAATTTCAGCTCGTCGAAGAGTCGAACTCTACCAGTAGCCTGTGAGAATTTGATTTCTCACTGTTAATTGTATGAGAGGGTGAGAAATCACACCCCTTTCTTTTCTCTTCTCACCCCTCCATCCAAAGGGGCTGTTATAGCCCTGCCCAAATCGCAATATTTGCTATCGGCGCTTGGTTTCATATAGTCCTGTCTCTATGTGAAATTCAAATATTCGACAGCAATATCTCCAGATGCTCCCAAGTTGTAGATTCTAGCGACGACACCCACCGTAGAACCCTAAAAGCAGCCATGATTCATACACAACTGGTGACGCTGTTCGTGAGCCTCTATTCTCAGCCCTTTCGAAGAAAACCCTAACTACGTCGTCCGAGATCCTAGATCTGGCATCCAATAAGGCTTAACCAATTAAAAAACGAGCATAAATCAATCAATCATTAGGGTTTTAAGTACCTGTTCTCTCTTCTTCATTAAAACCTCGCCGCGTACCGATGATTTTGACTAGAAACTTCCACAACGATTAAACAACAGACGGACAAGATCAACCTCCTCCAACTCCTCCTGATAACGAAAAAAAAAACTCAAGATCTGATCCTTCTTCTTCTTCTTCTTCGATTTGAATCCTTGAATACGAGATTTATTGTCACCGGTGAACGGAGATCGTCGACCAAACGCCGAGTGACGAATCAAAATTAGTTTACGGCCGACGATTATCTTCTTGTGCTGAGGCGGCCTTTACCAGATCCAATCTGGGAAGCCCATAGGAAGGAAGGAAGGAAGGAAGGAAGGAAGGAAGAGATATTTGATGATGGATGATGATGATGATGGGCAATTGAATGAATCGAGACTCCTTTACGCCACATAATTTTATAGGCGATTTTGTACCTAAACTACCCTCGGGGATTTGCGTCATGTACCGGAATGCCCCTGGTTTGAGTCAAAGTCAAACACGGAGACAAACGGCCACGATGGCAGCGACTTTTGGTGCGCAATGATGGTGACTTTGGCGGCCGATTTGTTAGGGCGCGGGCGGAACTTGGGCTGGGCTAACCCGATAGCAGCCCGAGGCAATTTAGGACTTCTTCAACCCATCTCTATTTTTCCAAAATAGAAAAATGTATATGACATATTGAGGAAATATTTCCTAATTTATCCACCACTTTCTTCAATTTTTTGTGTTTCTTGGAAAATCTTAAAGAAATCCATTGTTCTTTTTAGAGATTTTGGGTCTCTAAAGAGGGGTGTGGCTTTCATATTTAGAGACTACACTCCATTTTGGAGACCGAAACTTCTAAAAATGACGATGGGTCCCTCAAAAATTCTCTCATAAAAGTACATAAAGTGAAGGGAAAAAAAAGAAGTATAAATTATAATAATCTTCCCCCAATATATCACATTGATTTTCTATTTTGAAGAAACAGAGATAGATTAGAGATGCTCTAAGTGGAAAGTGGAGGGCTCGGGTAAAGAAGTTTTTTTCTTTTTTGTCAGGCGAGAGGGTTTAATACATTTTAGCAATTAAAATACAAGATCATTGGGCAAACCGGCAAAGCATTCCATATAGAAATAAACATACCATTATCAGAAAGTTTATGGAAAGAAACACATTCAATAAAGCGTTAGTCACTTGTCGCGATGAGAGCCCTCATTTCTAAAAGGCCAATTTTTTTTTTAATCCGCAAAAATGCCCAAAGGGCTTCCTAAAGGGCCATTTGCTTTAATATACTGTATACAGTATAGAGGGTAGGGGGTCTAGGCCCCTAGGGGTGAGGGTCTAGTAATTGATTATCAAATCCACATCCAACTTAGAAAATAGGGTAATATTTCAAAAAACAAAATTCATAGGTCGGAAGAGCGTATATTGATTCCACGTGCAATACACACCATGTATTGTGGAGTATGCATGCTTAATTTCTATCAATCCGACCAAACCATAATTATTTATCCGATTTGAAAGTAACTCTTTAACTAATTTCTAGTACTATTTTACTTTCCTAGTCTTCTTACTGGAGTATATTTATTATGGGTAATAGCGTGTAGATAATTTTGATATATTGTTTAAACGGTCTATCTGTTAAAATATATTATCGCGTTCTATTTTCAAAAAGAATTTGTGACAAATCATGCAAAGAGGAATTATTGTTAAAATAATAATAATAATAAAAAAGATACTACAAGAAGTTGTTGATTCATGCCGTGGCTTTGTCGGTGGTCCTACCACCAAGTTGCTTCAATTCCACGGAGGGAACCCCCACCACCCAATTCCAGCACTCCACTGTAAAAGATCAGCAAAGCTTTTTGTTTCGGAAATGTCCCAAAATCTATTGCTGTAGTATTAAAAATAAGGCCGCTGATTTTGTCACTTTCTTTTTTGTAAAAATATATTTTTTTTTTGGTAAAAATACACTTACCCGCAAGTGCATTTTTACAAAAAAAAAAAAAAAGAAAGTGACAAAATCATTTCCCTGAAAACAAGACCCAAAAGAAGATATTTGTTTCCCACAGGTCAAGCTAACCCTCCCAAAAGTGCAAATAACACAGGGATCCGTTGTTACAAATCGGCGACGGATCCAGAAGTAGTACAGCACGGAGAAGTAATTTTAAATAACTAAGGATAGCATCAACAATTAAGAAAACAGTAAGTCTAAGGGTACAGCAATTACGTACAGATTTTGGGTATAGATTTTTTGTGGGGCCCACTACGGGTCCCACACAAATGATCCGAGCCGTTCATTAAATGTAAACCAGCTTTTCAAGGGTCCCCGCGAAAAATCAGTTCAATCCTTCCCGATATCGGATTGAGGTGATTTTTTATAGGAACCATAAACGAAGAAAAGTTGGATGATTTGTAAACACCCTTCCCGATATCGGATTGAGGTGATTTTTTATAGGGACTATAAACGAAGTATTTTGAACAAAATGAGCGGTTCCGATCGTCTTTACGGGACCCGAGACGGGCGCAAACGGGGTCTGTACGCGGCTGCTGTACAGCAGCTGCTGTACCTGTAGTAGCGTTCGTGGTAAAAGGCTAGGGTCACATGCCCACTTAGGCCTCAATGTAAATCTGTCTCGAGACACACTGCACAGGTTAAGTAATTTTATGTCTTGTTCTCTTCCCTTTTCAAAAAGAATTTTTCAAAAAATTCTCCCTAAATTCCTCATACTTTCAACATTTCTCTCTCTATCTCTCTCCACTTATTACCTCTACTATTTTTTTTAAAAAAATTCAAAAACCAAACCAAACACAGCATAAAGTGCAGTAGTGCAATTTTTTTTTTGAACATCGTGCCGTAGTGCAATTTGAAATTCAAAATATGCGAAAAGCCAACAAAATTAATGTTCCACTAAGGTCCCTTAAAAAATAAGTACTTATTTGCAATTTTGAAGCTTAAAAATAATAGACTTATTGAAATCTAAAAATATGTTATATGGATCTTGTTTGATAAATCTCGATAAGATCTTTTGAACGATGCAAAAAAATATTTTCCTGAACCCATTATTTTTAAACTTTAAAATAAGTACTTATTCGAGTTAGCGGAACGGGCACACAAAAAAGTGAAAGAAAATGGATGTCAATCAGTTCATGCCTTGCTGTTTCGATGCGATTTGTCAAAAAGTGCGGCTTCCTCCCTCCTAAGAGCATCAACACCAGCACACAGGCAAAATACAAAATACAAAATTCTCTACTTTGACTAGGAAAAGGTCTAAAAGGGAGCTGCATCAGATTCTTTAAATGGGGCGGTAAAATACATCCATAAACAGTTCATCGGTACATTTACAGTGGCACTGTTCATTAGCTTTCCAATATTCTATTCTTTTTCCTCCCCTTTTCTCTCTCTCTCTTTCCCAATTTGCAATTTGGGTTTTGGTGAAAGGAGGGAAAAAAATGTATATTTTAATTAGTGTTAGGTAAAATAAATAGTGTTGGTGTAGTTGTGAAAGAAAAAATTGATAGGTAAAATAGAATTGTGAACTGTTCACGAGATAGTATAACTACCGATTGATAAACTTGGACTCTCCGTTTCCGACCTCCCAAGAGAATTTTGGAAAGCCCTCCTTTTCCCATATTTGCAACATATGTATACTTGCATCCCAAAATCCCTCCAATGTGAACAAACATGGTACTTTTTTTATTGGAACCAAAAAAAGAAAAAAAAAAGGTTTTGTTTATATACAAATTGAAAATCAAGAATTAGGGGAGAATAGCTCTATACAATCCCTCTAAATTGTCATGTGTCTAGAAAAAGTTCAAGAGAATAAATTTTTTACACTGCCGGTGTAAACATTTGTTTCCTCCAAATCAATTACATTGCGCCACGTTGCAAAACAATAATCTCAATCAATAAAACATGGCGACGTGGCGCAATATAATTGATTTGGAGGAAACAAATGTTTACACCGGCGGTGTAAAAGATTTAATCTCAATATGTAAATGCCTGCCAAGGATTCGGAAAAGATTTAATCTCAATATGTAAATGCCTGCCAAGGATTCGGAAAATATCCAAATTTGACTCAATCTGTAGCTTATTCCTGGGATTCAAAAACCAGGGATTTCCCCTGGCATAATAGCCAACTCATTCTTACTGAATATATACTCCTCAGAGAAAGTAGCATTGACCACTTCAACGAAGCGGCCTTCAAGATCACTGTACCGAGATGCCACCAGGATGTCCTAAGCTAAGCTAGTCCGAGGATGACTTATGTGGCATCTTCGGGCTTCATTGATTGGTTGGATGGATTTGGGCATCTTCACAGTCCTCACCCGTGAAGTTACGTAGAATTACCTTTCTATCCCCGTACACCGATACACGGCCCCAAATACGATTGTGTTTAGAGTTGTACGATACATGCGAATCCATCAATTTGTATCAAATGACTTTGGGTACGCTTATTACAATGGCTATAATGTACGTAAATCATAAGTTTAAGATTTAAATAAATGATACACCATGTTATATTTTTTCTCGTAGATGATAAGTATGGTTTCAACGGCTCTACTGCGTTGTCTAGGTTCAATACCCTTTAAATACCTCCAAATGCGCGCATTCAGCCACCTACATACCACATGTAGGGGCCGATGTAGTAGGGTTCGAAGGTTCAAGCGAATTCCTTATGTTCAAAAATGCACTTAAATTTTGACTTTTCTTTGTTATTGTCTTTACTAGGAGTATTTTTTGTTCGTTCGTTTTGAGGTCTTAAAAACTCTGGACATGGTCTCCAATAATTTTTTTTATCTATCTCTCTCTATTTATTTATCTCAAAAACATTCATCAAAATCCAAACCCAACAGGACATAACCAAGCTTGTCAAGTTGGTTGTCTCATTTCTCTCCCCGATGGTGACTTGAGTTCGAGTCCCACGAGGAGCAGGTTTGAAATTCAGGGTTATGAATAGCCTCTGAATCTCTTATTAACTAGCAAACTAACACCCCGCTAACCCCACATGGCATAACTAGGAAACCACATGGCAATGGATTTTAGTAGAATCACTTGATGGAAACATGAGCAACCCAAGCCCACCCACTTGTCTGTTTATTTTTTATCCCTTTCTCTTGCCGTAACTTTCGGGTTTGGATTTTTTCCGCATTGGTCCTACCAAGTTGCTTTGATTCCACGGGAGGTACCCACCACCCAATGTGGCAAGGCCACCATACGTTTGTCCCTTTCTTTGTTTTTGACTTTTCCTTCTTAGGAGTTATTTCGTTTTTGATGTTCTTGTATTGCAACCATGTGAAAAATCCTTTTCAGCCCGGGATTAGCCGGTTGGTTAGTGGATTTGCTTTCTACGTAATTGATCGGGTTCAATTCTTAGGGTCATGGCTCAAGAAAGTAATTTTTTGAAAATTCCCTAGTCTTATCGTGGACGACATGCCTTTGACCATACCGATGAAGGGATCAGTTGAGGTATACGTAAGCTAGCCCAGATACTCTTGACGGTCGAAAAAGAAGAAGAAAGAAAACTCCTTTTCAACTACACCCGTATGGCAATTTAAACCAAACAGTCCAAGTGAAATTTGCAAATATTGGTTCAGATTTTCCATTCACAGTATAACAAGGAAAATAAATGATAAGTGGTGGGAAAAAAAGGTGCATGCCCCAAGTTTCTTCCCTCTTTTCCCTTCAAGGAGGAAAAAATAGCATTTTAGTTAGAAAATCTGTTTTCCCAAATTTGTCTTGGTCAATACATCAAATAATACACAGCCTAGTACAACTGCAAATTCTAATATTCAAATTAGGAGGAATAAAAAAAAAAAAGAAAAAGAATTGCACGTATTAGGTGGAAGAAAATGATGCAAGCTCATGCCGGGTGATTCATTACAATTTTGGCAAAAATCGCGACCTCCTCTCTTGGATTTCCAGTCATGAATCATGGTTTTCTCCTTGCCCTCAGGCTGTTCAAAAGGGATAACACCTAATGGTTGCCCCTTCTTCCACCCTTGACTCAAAGTTGTCACTACACAACCAAATAAAATGGAGAACGGTATATACAAATACGCTAACCAAAAGATTTCTTTTCGATTAGCCATGCGGACCAAAAGATGGGGAACACGTATGTGCATGGTGAAAAATAAGAGGTAAAATAAACAACAATTACCTAGCTGATCAGGAACCCCTTGCCCGTTCCCCTAACTAATTGCCACTTTTAACTCGTCATTCGAATTCACGTCCATAATATATATTCCTGCAAAGAAATATCACGTGTGTTAGTAATGAGGGAATACACAGCCAAACAACGTATCGAAAGGCAACAAACAAAGATTTCATCACTCAGATGTTCGAAATCAAATCAACAATTTAGAGATGTTATGAGAGGGTTCATGCGCATTGCTCCCATAAGTGAATCAGGAATCCTATCACAAAGATTAGGAATTGTATTCTGTTAGAGATGTCTTGAGCTTACCTATTGAATTTTCCTCTATATCTTAATATCTCAACCTCTATACTAGGTCATAGCTAACTACAGCTTGCGTTATTGTTGACCACACCTAAAAGCGTTGTTATTGGTAGGAGAGAAATGGATCCTCTTCGGTCCATTTGTTGTAATTAACGGTTTGAATTTGCTTATCAACTCTTACTGGTAAGAATTGACGTGCAAATCCGAACCATTGAAATATGCCAATGAATGGTTCAGATGTGAACTGTCTCCTCCAATTCAAAACATGAACCGGATAGAATCCAGACCCTTATTAGCATTACTCTTTTGTTTGCGGGGGTATCGGTATTACTACTAACAACCCTTTTGGTCTTGAAATCCCGTTGGGCCGACATGTGATTTGCGATGGGCTTTTTCCTCGGCCTATAGGATCGATGGGCTTTTTGCTTGCCCCATTTGAATGATTAATTGCCTACTCGATTTATTTGGTTCATAAGGCCTGCATTTCCATTCTAGTTCATACAAATAAAGACAACAAAATAGAGCAGATATTAATAAGAAAAATGTGAAAATCACTACCCTTTATGATATGCGAAAAAGAAAGAAAAATGAACGAAGAACGTAACTTGTTTCATACTTCACTTAAATGCTAATGACAATGCCCTTGCACATAAAATGGTTCACAACTTTGGCACCTTGGCCTTCCTGCAAATTAGGGCTAAATGTAGGCTGAAGCTATTGAACTCCAACGGACCGGCCTCTGTGTCACAAAAGTGAGTTCAAGAATGCAAATGGTTGAGGAGCATGACGTTTCCCTTTTTCCTTGCTCGCGTTTCATCTCAGTTAACTTCATTCAAAGAGTCAATTACCCTGTTAAGCTCTTCACAATCCTTATGAGCTCTTTGAACAGTTGAGGATTTCATGCGAACAACCATGGTACCACTTCTTGTAACAAGCCATTAGAACTTAGAAGCCAACACTAATTTTCTGAAGTATATCATAAACTTGCAGAATTGAAGCTAGAATCAGGACAAATGTCAATTAATTGAATGAAACCAAAGGGTCCTAAGAATGAAACTCTAACTCTAGATATACTACACTACAGTCAATCAATTGACTGATGAACAAGCAAGGAATACTCCATCGATAATCTGTATTGCAGAACCAACCCTGAAAAACACTGATAATACGCATCTAGTACTCATATAGGATTAAAAGGATCATTGCTTTGGCAATTTTGGAGTCTCCATCAACATGAATTCTGGGTAGTTGTGCCACTGCATAAAAGGCTTGGGTGATTTCAGATTTCGACAAGGAGTTTGTTCGTTAGGCATCTCAGTCTTGTTCCATTGAGATCGATCTTCAAACAGGAGTTCAGGCATCTCTTCCATCTCCAAGTACCTTTTTGGGGAACTCTCAGGCTAAAACAACAAATATTGGGATAAAAGAATCAAAACGTTAAAGAAAAGGAAAATACGCAAACATTGCATTTACAGAAGGGCGATGAGTCTGCATTCCTCACCTTCAATTTCCTTGAAAGTGGAGACATCAGTGGAGAAGCTATCTGCGTGGAATTATCTATACCGAAAAACCAAAAAAAGCAATGTCAGGATAAGTAGGTTTCTCAAAAGCAAATGATAAAGAAACAAGAAAAGAAAAGAAAAAAGAGATAAGTCCGACAAGACTCCTAAGTACCGTTAGCTAGTCCAATTGTCTCCAGAAAATAATGCATGTCCACGGCCTTCCTTTGTGCTTTAATGCATTCCGGATGATTATGCAGAAACTGTTCCTCCGCAAAATGCGGAAGAATTTGTTCCTCTAAAACAGCACTCAACTTCTTATCATGGTTCTCTTTTGATGCCTGATGCATATGTGGCTTGGCAGAGTTTGTGAGGTCACTAAGTGCTTTCCTGCCACCAGAAACTTGCACTTTCTCTAGGGCTTTAGAAACATTGGTCCTTCCTCCAAAAGATTTCAATTTAGAGGGATCAATATCTTCACCAAGAGATATTGCATTCCTAGAGTTGTGCTTCTTCGATGGCTGAAGTGTGGAAGGCCTCCCTGAATTTGATATATCATTGAGTGCTTTCCTTCCACCGAGCCCCCCTCCTTGCTTCTGTGCCTTGGAAACGTTGGACTTTACTCCAAGAGGAGCCACTACAACGCATAGCAAAGTTAAACTATACATGAGATACCAGAACGCGTAGGCCTATAGAAAAACACGGGGGAAAAGAATTCTCCAGTACCATCAAAGTGAACATTTAAATTCTGGTCTTGAATCAAGCCTCCTTGTCTTGCCATCAGTGCTTTTTGCAGGTAAATCTCAGTTTATTGCTCTGCAATTAACAGGGTTCTGAGTCGCACATAAGCACTCTACAAATAAACCAAAGAGCAAACCTTTTTATAGCTGCTATTACTTCGACATAAACTAATGAAGATCAAGCAAAATCTGATCCCAAAGGAACGAGTTAATCTGTGATCCATATCAGTTAAATTTAAACTCTTTATAGCTACAATTACTTCTTGCACTAAACAATGAAAACCATACAAAATGTGATCAGTATATTTCTTATTGTGTTTTGACCACCGAAGAGGGTAGAAAACATTTGGAGAAAACCTGAATAATTGCAGATACTTAACGGGGCTATAAGATTCCATACTTGCTCACTTCTCGTTAACTAACTGGCACGATTTGCAAGCAACAACCTACTAAAGTGTCAAAAGCAATCCAAGATTGTGTGCATTTAGGAATCGAATATTGAACAGTTCTCGCAAATGGTAATAGGATCGAATTCAACCACATCACTCAACCATATGCAAAAAGGTCAAAGGTATATGAAATTCATGTAAGTCCCAAGAAATAGGCTGTACAAACCTGAACCAACTATCTCAAATCACATAAATTCCTCAATTGCCACTTCTCCATGGCACCATTGGGCTTTTCAATTTTCATAGGACATATTCAAGAACATACTCTAACGCTACAATTGTCCACAACTTCTAAAACTTCAATTATTCATTTCAAGTGTGTATAATATCCAGGAGGCCAGGATTCCCAAATGGAATTGATTAAATTGAAATCCCAACACAAAATATCCCCTTGTGCCATTTAGTTGCAACGCACACGCATTGATTCCGAGAAAAGAAAAACAATATTTTTCGGGCAATGTTCACAATTAGTGCCCCCAAAGAAGGAAAAACACCCAAATGATCAGTCTTGGAAACTAGGGAACAAAGCTAGGGTTTCAATAAGTGAAAAATCAACAATAAGACCTATAAAGTTCAAGAAACAACACACAGTGCCTAATGAACAGAGTTCATGCTAGTGTTTGACTGAACAAAAACAAAAAAAGAATCGTAATTATCTGTTTGCTCAACAAGGAAACAAAGAGGAAAACATATTAGACAAAAAGACGTAGTACTTTGAAACCAAACATAGATATGAAACTAGGGTTTGAGATAGAGAACTCACGGGCGACCAGATTTGAGATCTTTCTTGATTGCAGAATGGAGTTTTCTTGGGCTCTCCAATTGAATCGTTTGTTCAGTTTTTGAATTTGATCTCTTGTTCTTTTCGTATGCAATGTAGTTTTCTAGACGGCCTTCAAATTGGGTTCGCCTGTGTATGAGAAGCAGTGGAGTTCCAACGGTCAAATTTCTCGCTTGCCTAAACGCTCCCATGGGTTTGGAATGTTCAGCGAACAACAATAAACCCAAGGACACGTACATTTTTACACATATCTTGCACATATATTTTTATGGGGTTCACCTCGGGTCCCACCAATATGATCCGAACCGCTTATTATTTTTAAAATAATATTTTAAGAGTTTCTGGAAAAAATCAACTCGATAGGATATCGGTAAGAGCTTTTTCAGAAATCGCAGGGCGAATTAGACTGTTTCACCATATGATTTCTGAAAAAACCCTTACCGATATCCTATCGAGTTGATTTTTCACAGGAACTCTTAAAAAATTATTTTAAAAATAATAAGCGGTTCGGATCATCTTGGTGGGACCCGAGGTAGGCCTCATAAAAGTGTATGTGCAAGATATGTGTAAAAATGTATGTGCAAGTAGCATGACTGAGCGAACAACAAACACTTCTCTCTTTCCTTTAACAGAAAGACTACTGGTACAGCAGTACGCGCACAAACAACACGTTTTTTGGCCCGTCTCGAGTCCAAGAAAGATAATCGGAGCCGCTCATTTTATTTAATATATTTTGTTTAAGTTTTTCATAAAAAATCAGCTCCATCTGACATCGATAAGGGCGTTTCCGAAACGTCCAAAATCGCTTCAGAAGTTAGGCTAAATTCTAAAGTGATTTTGGACGTCTCGTGAATGCCTTTATCGATGTCGAATAGAGAAGATTTTTTACGAGGACCTTAAACAAAATATATTGAACAAAATGAGCGGTTCCGATTATCTTTGTTAGACCCGAGACAAGCCAAAAAGCGCGCTGTACGCGTTATCTGTCCGCGTACTGTTGTACCAGTAGCAACTCACTTTGCTTTTATCCACTTGACCGAACCCTTGGAAATACGGAGTATTTAGTTTCACTAATGTTAGCCTGCAAATAATGGGTTTGTTTGCCTTTATCTATCTCAAATAACAACGTACTCCATGTGAAGGAGAGAAAATGCACCACTCAGTTGGCAGAATCAAGATTTTGACTCCGAAGGCGTTGGCTTAGCAAACATATTTTTTACAGGAACGTATACTTATTATTTCATAAAAATTTTGTTTTTCAATATATTACATTTGTATATTGAAATGATTATAACCTAATACAGTTAAAGTGTACCAATTATTTTATTTTTTTCTTGAAGCTACTTCGACTGTCATGTGTTTTTTTATTTATGAAAGAAATTGAGAAATGAGAATGTAAAATGTCCGATTTTTCATCAAAATCAAACCAAAATCATTAAGATTATAAGTACCTATACACAAATAATTATCAATAATATTCAAAATCAAGTAAATATACAAAATAAAAATCTTAAACGCAGGAACTCGGGGGTCCGGGGCCGGGGGCCTCGGCCCCAACATAACTCCCCTCCTGTGCAGTAACACGCCAAGCTGGACAATACACTCATACTATTTCTTTTGTCTTTTTTTTTTTTTTTTTTGAAAAAAAATGAAAGTGTATGTATGGTATCATGTCACATTTGTCATTAAGTATTGCTCCATCACACCACAGCGTTATTTGTAGGGGACCTTCCGTATCTATCGCGGGATCGAAGCTAAAATCTAACCACATGTAATTAAGTGGTGTTAGTAGTATGTGTTGTAACGAACGCTATGAATGCAAGCTAAGAACGAGAAATTGAATACTAAACAAGAAATCACAAAGACACAAGATATACGTGGTTCCCCAAGATGGGTACGTCCACGGGCGAGGAGAGAGAGGATTCACTAACCAACGTGAAGAAGAGATACAAAGAGCCGGCTGTAATCCGTAACTCTAGAAAAGCCACAATATGAAAGCCCAAAAAGATAATCTATAGAAGTCCCCCAAAAGCCCTATTTATAATAGGCTACAAAAACTGGAACAACATAATTAACCAATGTGGGACTAAAGAATACAAGGCATTCCTAACAATTCTCCACCTTGACTTGAATTCCACTGAACCAAATCACCAAATATAGCTTTCCCCTTCTAACCTCTCACTCGCCAAATGCCCCCGAGGGGCGATCAACTGCAAATACCAAGCAAGCCCAAGCAATGCTTGAACTTGGCAACCGGAACCGGCTTAGTCAACATATCTGCTGGGTTATCTGTCGGGTTATCTGCCGTACCCACTTTCTTCACCTCAACTTGCTTCTGTGAGATAATATCCCAAACAAAGTGATACCTGACATCGATATGTTAGGTCCTCTCATGATACATCAGATTTTTAGTCAAATGTATAGCACTCTGTGAATCACAAAATACTGAACTCACACCCTGTGCAAGACCAAGCTCACAAAGCAAACCTCTCATCCACAATGCCTCCTTCACAGCTTCAGCAATGGCCATATACTCCGCTTCTATTGTAGACAGCGCGACTGTAGCCTGTAAAGTAGCTTTCCAACTAATGGCACTTCCGGACAGAGTAAAGACATAACCTGTCAGAGACCTCCTCTTATCGTGGTCACCGGCAAAATCCGAATCAACATAACCAACAGCATGATCACCAGAATTGGCAATCCCAAACAATAGACCAACACTTGCAGTTCCGCATAAATACCGTAGTATCCATTTCACAGCCTCCCAATGTGCCTTTCTGGACGCCCCATATAACGACTAACGACACTAACTGCATGTGAAATATCAGGACGAGTACATACCATGGCGTACATAAGGCTCCCAACTGCGCACGAATATGGAACCTGAGACATATACTTCTCCTCATCCTCCGACTGTGGTGACAACTCAGCTGAAAGTCGAAAGTGTGCTGCCAAAGGGGTACTGACTGGCTTCGAGTTCTGCATGGCAAAGCGCTCAAGCACTTTAAGAATATAAGACTTCTGATTCAAAAATAATTTGCCAGCTACTCGATCTTTGCAAATCTCCATACCCAAAATACGTTTTGCCGCACCCAAATCTTTCATCTCAAATTCACCACCTAACTGTTGTTTCAACCTGTTGATTTATTATACACTCTTGGCATCAATAAGCATATCATCAACATACAACAGTAGATAAACAAATGAACCATCTGGAAGTTTTCGAAAATATACACAATTGTCATACTCACTCCTAGAATATGACTGGCTTATCATAAAAGTATCAAACCGCTTATACCACTGCCTTGGGGATTGTTTGAGGCCATACAAAGATTTACGAAGTAAACAAACGTGATCCTCCTTACCAGAAACAACAAATCCCTCAGGCTGACGCATATAAATCTGTTCCTCAAGCTCGCCATGCAAAAACGCAGTTTTGACATCAAGTTGCTCTAACTCAAGATCATAACAGGCAACAATAGCAAGTAAAGTGCGAATGGAACTATGTTTTACAACAGGTGAAAATACCTCATTGTAGTCAACACCCTCTTTTTGGCTGTATCCTTTCGCCACTAGCCGAGCTTTGAACCGAGCGTCTTCTACCCCTGGAATACCTGGTTTGCGCTTGAAGACCCACTTGCACCCAACAATCCTCTTCCCTTTCGGCGGTTCTACTAACTCCCATGTCTGATTCTTCTGAAGAGACTCAATCTCCTCATTCATAGCAACAAACCACTGTGCAGACTCAGTGCTCGAAACAGCTTCCGTATAGCTGGAAGGCTCCTCATACTCAACTGTCTCAGCAACTGATAAAGCATAGGCCACCATCTCAGAATAAGCCGAATACCTTTCAAGAGGCCGAATCTCCCTCCTTGGCCTATCTTTAGCAATAGTGCGTGGTTGCTTAACTAACGCATCAACCTCTGTGTCTGAACTCTTGAATTCCTCTTCAATTGGCTTCTCAATGTGCTTCTTCCCTGAGTCGGAAGATTCACTCAAAAACTCCACCTGCTTTGGAACACTCTGTTCTTGAACTGTATCATTAACCTGCTTAGACCCCTTAATCAAATAATTTTCATCAAAAGTCACATCCCTGCTAATCAAAAACTTCGAAACATCAGAGCACCATAACCTGTACCCTTTGACACCTGCTGCATAACCCAAGAAAATACACTTCTTGGCCCGTGGCTCCAATTTACCCTCATTCACATGAGCGTAAGCTGGACACCCAAAAACACGCAACACAGAATAATCAGCTGGATGACCTGACCATACCTCAAACGGAGTCTTACACTCAATAGTAGTCGACGGAGACCTGTTCACCAAATAGCATGTCGTGGAAATGGCTTCAGCCCAAAATTCTTTGCCCAATCCGGAATTGGACAACATACAACGTGCCTTCTCCAAAAGAGTCCTGTTCATTCGTTCAGCCACACCATTCTGCTGAGGAGTTTTTCTCACTGTGTGATGCCTCACAATGCCCTCATCACTGCAGAACCTATCAAACTCGCCAAGACAAAACTCCATACCATTGTTAGTTCTCAAACGTTTTATTTTCTTACCAGTCTGATTCTCAATCAAAGTTTTAAACTGTTTGAATGTATTAAAGGCGTCACTTTTATGTTTCAACATATACACCCAAACCTTACGAGAGAAATCATCGATAATACTCATAAAATAGCGAAAACCACCTTTAGAAGTTACCTCTGCGGGACCCCAAAGATCTGAGTGAAAATAATCCACTGTGCCTTTAGTGCGATGAACAGCTGTACTGAATTTCACTCTGCACTGCTTGCCGTAGACACAATGCTCACAGAAATCCAGCTTCTCAGTTTTCTGGCCACATAGCAAACCCTGTTTGCTCAAAACTGTCATCCCCCTCTCGCTCATATGCCCAAGGCGCATATGCCACAAACGAGTCAAGTCTGAATCTGAAACCTTGGATGAAGCAACCGTTGCTGCAGCACCTAGAACTGTTCTGCACTGTATAGAGGTTACCACGCTTCTTACCCTTCATCAGTACCAATGCACCCCTCAAGACTTTCAAAACTCCACCTTCACCGAGGAATTTGCAACCATGAGAATCAAGAGCACCCAGGGATATAAGATTTTTCTTCTAAATCTGGAACATGTCGAACCTCAGATAAAGTCCTAACAATACCGTCATGCATCCTAAGCTGAATCGTTCCTGAACCAACAGTCTTACAGGCCATGTTGTTACCCATCAAAACTGTACCACCATTGACCGCCTCATAAGTAGAAAATCACTCTCTATGCGGACACATGTGGTATGAACATCCAGAATCCATAATCCACTCGGTATTAGAGCGAGAATCGCCCTCTGTAACTGATAACACATTATCTGACTCATCTGAACTTTCAGCAATTCCAGCAATTACTTTACCCCCTTTCTGGTCTTCTTTTTCTTTCTCCTTGAGTTTTAAACAGTCTTTTTTCCAGTGCCCGGATTTCTTGCAATAATTGCACTTTCCTTTCTTCTTACCTGATGATCTGGATCTTCCCCTATTACTCGACTCCTCACTTTCTGTTGTTCTTCCCCTAACAAACAAACCCTCCGCATGTGCATCACCCTCACCTGACACTTTTTTCCTTAATTCTTTCGAATAAAGGCTGGCCTTAACATCCTCCATGGATATCGTGTCTTTGCCATTCAATAGGGTTGTAACAAAGTGCTCATACGAAAGTGGTAAAGAACATAGCAAAATTAGGGCTTGGTCCTCATCCTCAATTTTATTATCAATATTTTTCAGATCCATAATAATACAATTGAACTCGTCTAAATGATCCTTAACAGGTATACCTTCTCGCATTCGAAATGTATAAAGACGTTGTTTGAGATATAACCTGTTGGTGAGCGACTTCGTCATATATATGCCTTCCAACTTCAGCCAAATTCCTGCTGCTGAAGTTTCTTCTTCCACCTCGCGAAGAACATCATCTGCCAGACTCAACTGAATAGAACTCAGAGCTTTGGCATCCGTATCATCCCAATCTTCCTCTTTGATTCCAGAACTAGTCTTGCCTGACAAAGCCTTGTGCAATCCTTGTTGGGTTAACAGAGCCTTCATCTTTACTCTCCAAAGACTGAAACTGCTCTGCCCATCAAACTTCGCAATCTCGAATTTAGCCGCCATAGCCACAATCGGAAACGAAACCTTAGTTTTTGCAACTTGGGAGTTCGTCGTTTGTTGTAACGAACGCTATGAATGCAAGCTAAGAACGAGAAATTGAATACTAAACAAGAAATCACAAAAACACAAGATATACGTGGTTCCCCAAGATGGGTACGTCCACGGGCGAGGAGAGAGAGGATTCACTAACCAACGTGAAGAAGAGAAACAAAGAGCCGGCTGTAATCCGTAACTCTAGAAAGGCCACAATATGAAAGCCCAAAAAGATAATCTATAGAAGTCCCCCAAAAGCCCTATTTATAATAGGCTACAAAAACTGGAACAACATAATTAACCAATGTGGGACTAAAGAATACAAGGCATTCCTAACAGTATGTTTAGCCCCAATAATGAATTATTCGAACTTAAACCCAAGCCAAGCTTGCACTGGAAATGAGGCATTTGGGTGTAACCGGTATCGACCTTTCTGGAAATCCTATCGTGGGCGAATGGTTACTTTTTCGCTATCCTAACAATTCAAGTTAGTCCATTTGCATTACTCTCCATTTCTGTAGAGCTGTTGTACATTTGTTTCCTCTTTGTGTTTGTGTCAGGGCAACTTTTTTACCAGCTTTACAGTTTGCTAGGGAGGAATAAAGGCTATAACTCTTCATTGTGGTGAGGTGCGTTTTGGTATTCTCATATTTCTGGTTTCTGTTTCGGTTTCTTGTCATCAAAGGAGTTGTCTTGACTCATGGATGGCCTGGGATTATGAGCTTTGGGCAATGTAATAATTAATGGACTGAAAATGGTATTTGGACGTTCTAAAAAGGGCCCCAGGCCCATCTGATTCGGTGCTCTTTTTTTCGTCGAATAGTTTCTTTTAATTTATGGCTGCTGATTTTCCCACTTCATTTTTTGTTAACGCCACTTCTCTACAAGTGTTTGAACAAAAAATGGAGTGGCAAATTATTTTCCTAATTTATTTATTTTTAAAGCGCGGAAAGGGTTGAGGGGAATGACAATTTTCTTACTACTTCCAAATGAACAGGCTAGATCATGCATCGATTTATATTAATAGATATATTGACTTGTAGATTCACACCTGATATATTTTTACCGAGATAAAAAAAAAATACAACTATGTTCTATTCGGAGGCATAAAAAAATTGTCTTTCGGAGAGATGGTCGGTTGAGTAGTTGTTTGTACCATATTTCACCGCCTGTCTATGATCGACCGGAAGGTGGCGATTATGAGAATGCTTCCTATTTTATTATTATTATTATTATTATTATTATTATTATTATTATTATTATTATTAATTATTCGTATTAATATTAGAACTAGTATTAGTATTTCTTTTATTACTGTTATTTGCATGCAGGACACTTGGCTTGCTCCTACACATGTGGAAGTTAAAAGGACACTTGTCATGCTCCTACACATTTGAAGGGAAGTGGGAAGTTATTTTGACAAGTGGAAGCAAATGATTGAATGAAGACTAGTGGAGAAGTTATGAAGTTATTTCCTATGTTTGTTGTTTTCTATAAATAGTCTTTTAAGACTTCATTGTAATTCATCTCCAACAAATCAAAGTCTATCTTTATTTGTCTTAATTTTTGGAACTACTAATCCATTCGGGTTATAATTAGGAGTAGGAGTAGAATTAACTTCATTTTCTTACTTTTAATGAGGATCCGTCCTTCTTGATTGTAATTCTACCTTGAAAAAATAACAAAGTCCATTTGTTATTTTTCTTCCGCTCCACCCCACTTCACTAAACCATCAATCCACTCCGCCCAATCGATATCACCAATCTCACATTTGACTCGACCGCCATTTCTCTTCCGATGAAGTCCTGAAATACGGCGTGGAATCTCAAATCCGTTTGTGGAGACAAGCCGCATTTGCCCTTATTTTTGTTGTTGGCATTGTTTCCCGAAATCTCTGCTGATTTCGATCGAGGGAAATATTGGTAAACAGTAGTTCATAGGTTACTCCATAAATTCGTTAGGGCAAAGTACGGAAAACCTCCCTGAGATTTGGACGTTTGGCAGATAACCTCCCTGACGTTAACTAATGAGCACATAGCCCCCCTATGGTTTTGGAGTAAACTGCAACCGTTAGGTTTTCCATCCCATTTGACGGCATGTGTGTGGCACGCGCCTGGATTGCGAGTATGCTTAATATATTTATCAAACAGATTTTCAGCTTAAAAAATTCAGTATTCAGTACTTAATTTTTCAGCTTTCAGTTTCATCAAACAGCCCCTTAGCAAACGAAAATATAATTTTTGTGCCACAATACTTGTATTAGTTTGTGTGCTAGAATGTGTTAAAGCATGTAGTGTGCTAACATGTGTGTCAAGTTTGGCAACTATGCTAACAAACAATAAGTGGATTTCACCTCTATGATTCAAACTCCAACCATAAAATATAAATGTCTACTACTTCTAATACACACTTGTGGGACCCATTTTTTATTCTAACAAACATTTTAACACATAAATTTATCAAACTCATTTTTATCTTAATACATATTTTAATAACTAATATTTTAACACACAAATATACCAAATCCATTGCAGATGCTATGATTGATCCGCCCCCAGTTCAAAAGAAACGGTTGCACAAACTTATAAGGCAAAGCACAGCTATGTGATGCTCCAAGAGCCTTTTTCATCACACATTAGTGTAAACTCCACTTTTAAGTGACTCTCACACCAATATGTGGCAAAAATTGCTCCTGAAACATCACATGTCAGTGCTTAAGGAGCATTGAATCATCACTCCTTAGGTTTTACATTACCAAATGAGGTGAACCTGTTCCTGTAGTTACCGATGTGGGACTTATGGTAATGGCCTATCACCTTTAAAGGAACAGAATCTCACATTTCTTCTTTTCGTTTAGATCACCTAGTAAATTAACATTGAATACAAATATTTCCACTCTTAATTTAATTTTCTTAGATAATATTTCTTTGGGTTACACCTTGTTACTTTTAATAATTAGATAATCAGGGCGGTTCCGGGGACCTTAAAAAAACCTCTAAACCCCCCCCCCCCCCCAAGTTCCCGATTGAATTTTGATGATCCGAGCCGCTCAATGTAATCAGAACATGATTTTAAGGGGGTATCCGTGAAAAATCAGCAAAAAAAATGTCCGGAAAGGGCTTCATCCGAACACTTTTTTATTGAACTTTATTGAACGGTTCAATAAAAAACTGCTCAAATCAAACCCTTCCCGGTTCCGGGGACCCTTAAAAAAAACCCCCCAGTTCCCGATTGAATTTTTTTAAAGGTTTTTTTTAAGGATCCCCGGAACCGCCCCGTTATATAATTTGTGACATAGATCATTATGACATCAAGGCTCAATTCCAGTTCAACCACGGTAGAACCAAAAATCCGTCCACCCAATTTTGTTTGCGATTCACTCCAATTTTTTATGTTCACAACATTGATAAGAAGTATCAACCTTATTAAACCATAGCCATTTGTAAGAACCTCACCACATCTATATCGGGCTCAATTAAACGTCTCACCTCGCGCTACGAGCGGGAGAGAGTATGCTTAGGCCCAGACTTGAACTCATCGAACCTACCACTTGTGAATCTTTTTCAAATGTGGCCGGCTTGCTAAAAACCCATTTTACAACAAACTAAACTTGAGGACGATGTAAAAAAACTCATTAATTGTTTAAATTAAGTTCGAACTTTACAATCATCACAAAAAACTGTACTACTTTAAAAAAAAAAAAAAAGTTACTCTGCCGCTAGTAATCGGATAGTAATAAAATTCACTTAAGATCTAGTTGAATATTTATTAATTCAGGTCGCGGGATGTCTCTCCTTGCCGAGTAATAAATAAACTTATCCCGAGTACATTTTCAAAGCTCATCACATTTTAAAATCGAATGTAAACAACTCATCCGGGTCGGGAATTAGAAGACCGGTTTTTGCACTCTGATGGGCTTCTGTGATTGCATCTGATTTGCTGCGTTTGACTCTTCCCCCGGAAAGATAGGTTAACACAACGGTCGGAGAGCGGAGGGGTATGAAAATTTTATTTCAGAGAAGGACGACGACGTTATTTAACTAGCCTCGACGCGTTTACCATTCCATATCCACCAAGCGAATTTCGGTAACGATCACTAGAGAGGCCTCCCAAACACCTACCTTACTCGACGGGCCATGTCAAGTTTCTCAATATGGGCCAAGTTGGATTAGATAGGTGAGTAAAAGAATGGTAATGGGTGGATAATTATCCTATCCGCAACGTGGTTGCTTACCCGCAAAGGAGAAAGAGGTCTAAATATCCACCACCACTGAAAAAATATCCACCCAATTTTCACGTTCTTTTTTTGTTGTTGTTGTTGTTATGCAGGATTTCCCGGGTCAGCTTGCTCGCACCTTGGACAAATCCCTACAACCCCTTCCACAGCATGGGTGGGGTGAGGTGGCCCTAAGAGTTGTTGGCAAGGAGAATCGAGCCTGAGACCTTAGGATGGAAGCAAACACCCATCTCCAACCCTTGACTTCAAATTGGAGATGTCAATTTTTTTTTTGAAGGCTTATGTGGCATTTTGGCATTTCAAATTTGACATTAAAACCTCGTCTCCAACCCTTATACCAAATTCTATTTATTTAAAAGGAAAAAAAAACTCAAACAAGTAGTACGGAGAGGTTTTAAACTTTCTAACAATAGCTTTTTACCTTCAACGGTTACTTTTTGAAATTTGGCATGGGGGAGGATAGCTACCAAAATTGGCATGCGGGAGGTTCATGCCAAAGCCACATCAACTTTGACATGAGTGAAGGCAGATGGGTTGGAAGGTAAGTTGATGTCAAAAGTAGCCGTTGTACTGTCCACGTCATGTTTGACATCTCCCATTGGAGATGCTCATCTCCAACCCTTGACTTCATATTGGAAATGTCAAACTTTTTTTTGAAGGCTTACGTGGCATTTTGGCATCTCCAATTTGACATCAAAGCCTTCCTTTTCAACCCTTATGCCAAATTCTATTTATTTGACATCAAACTATCCCTCTCCAACCCTTAATGTCAATCCTTATGTCAAATGTTCAAAATCCAAACGGTCATTTTTTGAAATTTGGCATGGAGGAGGGTGGCTGTCAAAGTTGGCAAGTTTGTCATTCTCTTCAAAACCACGTAGATTTTGGCATCAAAGAAGACTGTTAGGTTGGATTGAATTTTGGTGTCAATTTTTACCGTTAAAATGTCCACGTAGGAATTGACATCTCCCATTGAAGATGCTCTTCAGTCTCAGAGCAAGACTACTTGGCCAACTCCTCGGGGTTGCTTCTTTCACATTGTTTGGACACCATTCACTTTCCCTTAGCGATTCAATGTGCCTTTCCCTCCTCCATAATATGGTTTTCAATTTCTACCCATATAAAGCCATTAATTTTGACAGCTGAATCCCATTTAATTTTCACTTTACTCGTCTCCTTTATGCGGTTTTCCTACTCTCTCACTGTGCCCTTGATGAACATTCATAAGTTACTGGTCGAATGTCTTTACTTTTCCACCCCCTTGCAAATGCCCTGTCCCTCAGACATTAATATGAGGAGAATAGAGATCCGAAACACTGGATCAAATCCACTGGATTTTATTATTGGCAAGCACTTAATGATATTCGATCGAGCTGAGTTTTTGCATGGTTGTTCTACTCGACAAGCTTTACAATGTGAACGTTTCCGATCATTGGAACGAGACCTAAGCGGGCCCTACAAAGACAAGACAGCACCGTACTATCTCTTGGAGGGCACAGCACGGCCCCTGGTTCCCTTTTTCACAGCCATATTCAATTCAAACTCGACTGGCTTGATCTCTACTCTGAAAAATCCAGGCCCAGAAAAGAGTTATTAACCCAGTACTCAGAGAGAAGTAAATAGTTCACCATAACATTCACCTTAAAAAACTCCTCATGGTTGGGTCATTTTCTGGGCCATTGGGGTTATTCGGTCATTAACTTCAGGTCACCGGAATTAGTCGAGCTGCACACACACATTGGCCTAGACATCCGGGTTATGAAAAAGAAAAACGGTGTAACATTAGCACATTTAACATTTTGAGGACAATGATGCTTAAGAGCAAGTTCAACGGCTGATGCTAAAATGATTTTGTCAAACTCATGGTTTAGCTTGTTATAGTGTTCAAAAGCATAAAAAGCAACAATGTTGCTGCACCGACTCTGTGATATTTTGGCTCAATCTCAATCTCAAATCCAAACTATTGAATTATGTAAAACCATCAAAAATAGTGATGTTGCTGCACCAGTTTAATTTAGTGCTATTTTGGCACAATATCATATTCAAACCATTGAATTAAACTCATCTCATTTTTTGGTAATGCGGTAAATCAAATTGACAAAGTCAAAGTTGCTAGCGAATTTAGTATCAAAGGTTCGCCCTAACATTTTCACAATGACAGAGTAAAATTTTCTTTTATATCACCTGTATTATGGGCTTATCTCAACATATAAAGCATATTTTTATTTTCAGGAAACAATATAGTAATATATATTTCTATATATAAATATATCCATCTACTCCGTATCTAATAAAACAGAAGGCTGTTTGTCCTACGTGGCACCTTTGTCCTATTTGGCACCCATTATGCACATCTACCTAATAAAACACAAGGGTGTAGGCCTCCACACAAACACAAATTGATCCAAGGGCTGAGATTCATTTGATCCAATGGATGAGGTGTGCTCTCCAACTCTCTTAAGAAAATACCCACACTCTTACAAATATATTACAAAAATGTCATCAGTTCTTTTTACCCACTGCTTGACTTCTGGCATTGGCATAAAAAAACAAAAATATATTACAAAAATGCCCATGCCTATGACACGGGGTGCGTAGTGCCATAGGCACGGGCAAGCACTAGTAAACTAAATAGTACAAAAGAATCACCAATCCCGAAAATACAACAAAGAACTCAAAAGGTCCGAACAGAAAAACAAAATACAAGTAATTGAAAATCTTAAAAAGGAAATTGACTTCTTTTTTTTTTTTTTTGAAAGGATCAATTTTATAAAACACTAAGGACGATTTACATCAGCTGAAAGCAAAACTTCTAACTCAGACGGAATACAACCTGAATGAAAAACATAAGATCTACCAAGACAAAAAGAAGCAAGGCAGTGAGCAACATTGTTCCTTTCCCTATTACACCACAAAAAGGACCATCTCCTCGACTGAGCCCAAGCTTTGATATCATCGTTAGAAACCACTAATGCGCTGGAGCTCATCGCCTGGTGCTACCACAATTGCTATTGGAAAACCCATTATCCCGTCGTCGCGAAGACTGATCAGATCCGAGAGCCAAACAACCCATAAGTTTTCTATTTCTTCTCCGAGAGAAATGAATAACTTATTTTCGGCTCCGCACAATTTCAGCCGTCCATTTCGACAATTAATGGTTGAGATTTATTTTTTATAATTTTGACCGATAACAATCAATTTTTACCGGCCAAAATTGATTTTCAATTCGGACTGTCCAAAATACTTTTAGATGCACGCGATTGAGCGCCGTAAACTTTATTTACGAGTTGCTCCGTAAAGAAGTTTTTCTTAACTTTCTTCGTAAGGTGAGAACATTAATGAGAAACCCATCACGATCTCCTACCCCCACCCATCAACGAGACCCATTACCAAAGTGACAACAACAACAAAAAAAGTTTACACTTTCCACAGGCATACACGTATTTACAGTTCGCTAGCTAGTGGAATCGCATTCTATTACTGTACAAAATATTTTAAGAGAAATGATATGAATTGACACTTCAAAAATTGATGCAGGCACTTCAAAATTAGTGTAATTCCAAAGCCACTTTCCTTTGTTTTTTGGAATGCCAATATCATATTCCATACTCAAATTAAATTACCGTATACGAGTAGTAATTGAAATTAAATTATACGAGGCATGATCTTCTCTGTCAAAAACTCATGTGCCTTTATGCTAAGGAATTTTTTGGCCGTTAGATTTAAAGCATAAAAAAAATCACATAATTCAACAGTCGAAAAACCTCTCGGAACAGAAGTTTTCGAGACAGAGGAGATCGGACCCGTGGAAGACAAACAAATACAAGTAGAATCAAAGCTTAACACGCGAACGTCAAATCGAATGTACCTGTTTAACAAAACAATTACTAGTAAAATATGCATTAGAAAAACAATAGTAATAGTAAAACGAAAAGTGGGTATGGAAGCCAATAGAATAAAATAAAAACATATACAAAACTACCTAAAAACGACACCTACCGTACGAATAAGTATAATCTAATATGCGGAGCCCTCTATTGGCGGTGAGCTCAATTCATGCAAGTCTTTTTCCATTCCATTTACTTAGCCAAGAAAAAAATAAAAAAACAAGTCGTCTTTTTTTAGTATTTCTTTTCACCAAATAATACTCTGTAACTAAGAAGAGGCAATCAATTAGCGTAATAACCTCCTTTGGACATGATCATAGGAGTTTCAAACCATTAACTTATGGTTGGGAAATGCTACCTCTTGCGAGATAGCTGCCGTTCTGGAGGACCCGTTTCATCCCCACAATTCTAATAAAGTACGAATTAATAAACGTGTGATTCACAAGACTATTACCGTAAGCGGATTCAAAATCAGGATAGCATGAAAAGGGAGGGAGTTTCACCTCTTAAACTTGCGGATGAAAAAAAAAAAACCCTCGTAAACTCTTATCTTTACTGTATTTTCAACTGGGGAGAACAAGAAATGGTCAAATTTAGACTCATTTCCTTGCAAAAATAGCTCCAAACCTGTTTTTTGGTACTAAATTCATAGTTTAAAAGAAAAACTTGCATTCTTCTTCTTTCCATACTTTGAAAAACAAGACAAGAGACCAAAAAGAGAGAAAGGCACATGGGATCGAGCTGAAGTAATCGTTTTTTTTTTATAACCACATATCTGGGCTAACTTGTGCTCATTTCGACTAATTTCGAGACTCTAAAAGTAAAGACCGGGGCATAACCCCCTATGTTTGCAATATTTGACTTCCGTATAAATGGAACCTGTGACCTCCATAAAGAACACTTAATGCTTTTTTACAACCACTTTTCCAAACCCCGTGGGGTTTGAGTTTGAAAGTAATTGTTGCCCATATGAATCCATACAAGTCAAGCAAAACGCAAAATACTACTTTCACAGTTTCACACCTTGATCCCTATGCCATTTGCGAGTTTTGCCGATATGAATCCATACAAGTCATTAAAAGAAAATTCAAATTAAAATACTCCTTTCACACCTTTTGCCATTAGAGTATTAAAATAGTACAAGTTAGCGAATAGTACTTTTTTATGAGCTCACATCCAAACAAGCCGCTAGTTTTAATTTATTTGTTTAGTGCAGTGCGCCTTTCTTTCATGGAAACCTATATGATATAGTACTAACATTCATCAAATGATCCACATTTTTTTAATATACTACGGAGTACTTATTATTATCAATGCGGAAAAATTAACGAGCGAATAGTTACTTTCCCATACAAATTGGCGGTCCACGAAAGCCGATAAAATAAGAAAATACTGTAAAGTACCCATGAAGCGAAAGGCGGTCCGCGAAAGCCAATGAATTAAGTATACGTAATCGGATCATATCTAAAAACTACCTAAAAAAAAAACAGACGAACCATAGACAGAGAAAAAGAAGAAGATACACTGTATAATCTATTGAGTGGAGCCCTCAATGCCACTTAAATGTGAGCTCATTTCATATAAGTCAAGCAAATTCGGGAAAATTACTATTTGCCCCTTACTTAATAAAAAAACATTACACAGGTTTCCTCACATCCAAACACGCCGCTAACTTAGTTCGTTTGGTGGGTCCCTTTTTTTTTTTTTTTTTCCACGAAAAAGCATCAGATAATATTACAATTAATTACTCTCCCATAATACTATAATTCTCCCAATGAGAGAGAGAGAGAGAGAGAGGAGAGAGAGAGAGAGTTAACGCCAAGCAGATGCAACTGAGAGTGTGCGTCCCATCCAACCAAAGCAGATCCCACCGGTCTCTTCCTTCACGGTAAAACCCGGGTTGGTACACGTCTCCGAGTTGAGCCGGGCACGTAGCGAGTCAGCGACGCTCTGACCCAGCGGTTTCAACGCAAACCCGGCCATGCCCATCCGGGCCCGCCACTTGCCAAACACCTCGCACCTTTCCACGCGGTCCCTCCCCTCGCACGCAACCGAGTTGGCCGCCCTCCGGCCCAGCCCTTCCTCGATCCTGACCCGGTCCGAGTTCTCCCTCCCCACCGTCGCCTCCAGCGAGTCGAACAGCGCCCCGTAGTACCCGCACGCCTCCGCCACGCGCGCCGGGAACGGCGCCGTGTTCCCGTTCATCTCCTGCTCCACCACCGTCACCACCGCCGGGCCCAGCCCCTTCACGCGACGGAGCAGCTCGTCGCGCTGGTTCTCCGTCGTGACGCTCTCGTCCGGCAGCTTGTACAGCTTGAACGCCAGGTTCACCGCCAAAACCTCACCCTCCTCCACGCCTAGTTTCTCCGGAGTCAGATCAGTTACCTTCAGGGATAAAACATTGAAATCGAACCTAATTCCGTTTTTAGCAGCCAGCGATTTGAGTCCGTCGCCGACACGCTTCAACCTTTCTTCACCGCCGTTTCCAAAATCCGCAAACGTCGTGATCCTCAAACAAACCGGATTATCGGCGGTACGACTGGCGAGCGTGTGAATCAAATGCTGGTACTGCCCGACGTGCCCGACGTCGAAATCAACGACGTGGAGCTTGCAATTCTGTTGTTGCTGCTGCTGCGACGTCGCTTCGAGGATGGCGAGATTGGCGGCCATAAACCCGAGCTTGAAACACGGCGATTTCTCGTACAGCAACTGGGTGGACCCCACGTGGTCCTTCCCGTATAGCTCCGTGACCGGAGGGGGAATCTCCGCGGGGTTCACGCGCGACTTGAGGGCGGAGGTCATGTAGGCGGTTAACCTCTGCTCGGAAGTTCCCCTGACGTTGGACACATTTTTCAGGCGCGTGAGTATCTCGGCAGCGACCTCTGCCTTGCCTTCGGAGATAGCCGACGCGGCCTCCATCAGCGACTGCTTCGGGCATGAAATCGGCGGGGAGGCCGACGAGGACGAACACGACGACGACGACGAGGTCGGAGAGGGAGAAATCGGCTTGATAAGATTCTGAATCGTTTCGGACCACTCGCTGTTTGTAACTACGGACACAGCATCACCCTCTCCTCCTCCTTGTAAGCCGTCGTTTTCGTCGTCGTCGTCGTCTAATAGCTGTTTCTCGAGCTCCTGGAGCCGGTTCATCATGTGTTTCTTCTCCGATTCCTGCCCCGGCTCCTGCTTCACGGCGAATTTCGGATACGATGCCCCGGAAAAGTTAGGATTATTCAAAGAAAAAGAGTTAATCCCGTTACCAAACAAGATGGGTTGCTGGAAAGTGCGTTGAGGAATTGGCAAGCCGTAGCGGGAAGAAACAGAGGAGTTATTAGAGGAAATTGAGGAGGCGTCAGGGGAAATCGAGGCGGAGAAATCGACGGGGGGAGAGAGGGGAGATATCGGAGAAGGTTGTTGGAAAGTCCGTTGTTTAATGTTCCTGAGATGAAGCCCCAGCGCCTGTCGTTGCTGGAGCTGCTGTTGTTGCTGGTAGAGGTGGTTTTGTTGCTGTTGCTGCTGGTTTTGGAACTCGGCGAGAGACCGCTTCCCGATCAAATCGGGTCTCCGGTGGTGGATCTGCGAAGCCGGGTCGGTGAAAATACCCGCCGTGTAGAGATTCTGGGGAGTGTTTGTGGCCATGGATCGTCCCGTGAAACCGCCCGTGGTGTAGAAGTCGTGACCCGTCCCGGAGAATCCTGACGACATTCTGGCCGGTGAGAGATAATTAGAAAGGAAAATTACAAGAAGCTTTGGTTTTTACACAAGCCCATGGTAGAGAGAGAGAGAATGGAGGGGGTGGGTGGTTTGAGGAGTTCCGCTTAAGCTAATGGATTGATTGTTATCATTATACTAACAGAGTTGTATGAGAGAGATAGAGAGAGAGAGAGAGAGAGAGAGAGGTTTCCAACTGGCCCATTGCATCTCTGGTTTTGTGATTTCCGTGCGTTATTTTTGTGAAGAAGTAGACTAGTCTACGATCAGATGCACAGAAGTAGGTGAGGTCTAAACTCCTGACCGTTCGATTGTCCGAAATTTGGTCAATCGAACCCGATGAAGGGACACAATTCTGAATTATCCCTATGCAACAGGTACACCTCGTATGACAATCCTATCAAAGCTCCGTTGGGAGTTAGGAATTTACACTCTTCCCACGCAGAATATCAACCGCGTGCAGCCCACGCACAACATATTTCACTCAGAGCGTGTGTGTCACGAGCATTTATTGAGTCTGGAGCTAGAACTTCCCCATCCCCCCTGAAAATGAGATGATCTTTATGCATGTCTGATCACGTCACCGCTAAAAGCACAATAACTTCCTCACAGCCAACCGAGGACAGTCCGCTGCGAATCAATCGACGGTCCGTGAGAGTTTCGAGACGTTACGGTCGCGTTACTTTTACGCTGGACGAATCTGGCTTGGCGAATTCGAATTCACCGCCGATAGCCGGTTGGTAGGCATGGGGGTGCGCGCACACGTGTCGGTGGACAACTGGCGTTACGTCTGAAAAGAGAATTTTTTTTTTTTGGCCTAAAACCTAAAGGCTGTCTACGTTGGCAAAGCCCCAACCACTGATAAGGAAAATACGCCACTTCCGACATCCAATTGGAATAATTTCAACGCATGATTATTATTACTAATAACCAAAGGAAAAATTAAAATTTTGTTGTAGATCTAAAATATTGCTATTAATAAGTAAATTTTTCAGTCTATATTCCGCTGAGATTAAATTCTTTCCACCGTCGATGAAAAAACTCACTTTTTTACCATCATCTTTTTTGGTCTTACCGTGTGTTTATTGGACCCGGGGACCCTGCCGAGCGGGTGCCCTGCCGAGAGGGTGCCAAGCAGCCAATCCGGCTGTTTATCTCGGAATCAACGGCCCGGATCGAAACATCTTTTCTCTTTTCCTTTTCTTTTTTTTTAAATCCGTTCGGTACCTTTGCATCTGGGCCGTCCAAAACACTTTTGGACGGCCGAGATGTGCTCGGCAGCCCTGCCAAGCACCCCTGCTTGGCAGGATCTCCCATTCCGTGTTTATTGTTAATTTGAACAGTTCATCTTGTAGACCTCATATAATAGTGTATTAATGCAAAAAATAAACTTGATCGGATATCGATAGGAATATCAAAAAATGAATTTTGCTTTGTAAAATAGAAAGTTTATTAGATCGTCCATTTTGCTTCATTATTATTGACATAAATCAGATCGTCCATTTTATAAACTAAAGTTCAAATTTTGATATATATATTGACTTCCGATCAAGCTTATTTCATATTTTCAAACTCAAAAATAATGCAACGAAAAAATAATTTTTTGATTTTTTTGCACCGTTCGAAAGATCTCAATGAGATCTATCAAACAATATCTATATTGGTAGAAAAATTATTTGCGTAAACACGTTATTTTTTGAGCTTGAAACTGCTTTCTTAAAAAATAAATACTTAAACAGAGTTCTAGAACACACCAAAGGATTCTTAAAAAAAAAATTTAAGTTTAAAAAAAAATTTATTTTATAAATTTTAAGTTTAAAAATAATAACCGAGTCAAAAAAAAAGTTTAAAAATAATAAACTTTCTGAAATAATTTTTTGTGCAATATGGATCTCCTGCAGATCGATCGCTAAAAGGGATGCCTATTAGACTCTAGTGGTCGTAACGTAATTGGTTAGTGGGGAAAACCATTTTTTGCAATATGGATCTTTTTGTCCAACAGATTTTGATAAGATCATTTGAACGATGCAAAAAAAATTAAAAATTATTTTTACAAATATATATATTTTTAAACTCTTAGCGAAACAACACAAGGTTACCACCCCAAATGACACGAATGCCATGGGTTTACAAAAGTTACCTACCAATTATTTTGCTCAAAATGTTTTCAACATGTTTGTATTTAGGCTGCTAAGGAATTTTTAAGGTTTATCTTGGATATTACAAAAAAAATATATTTGGGTAAAAATAAAAAAAATTACTTTTCCGATTACTCTCATCGAGACAAATCAATAGGGGTAAAATGTTTATCGCAAAACAAGCAGACGCGAAAAAACTTTAAACAAGGACAAATCGAAAAAAGTCCAAAAATCTCTTAGCGGAACTTATCCTAAGGGATATTCTAGAACTCAAAATAAATCAGTGTTTCTCAAATTATTGATTCCCACATTTTACGCTGTCTTGTTTCCGGATATATTGAAATAATAAATATTATATTTTCTCATAAGAACACATTTAAATAGAACTCAAATCTTTATCTATGCTTCGGTGCGTTTTCTTGGTTTAACTTCTTCAAGTGGGATTATGTAACTAAAAAACTTCCCACTCCAAAGGACGTACGATAGTGACCATTTAATGAGGGTCAGCTAACATTAGGCATTTAACTTGAGGGCAATGCTAACCAATCCATTCAAAGGTGTAACCAAACTATGGAAAGACAGAATAATTGAAGGAATTGTTTGGTTACGTCTTTCAATGGTTTGGTTACGCTCATCAATGGTTTAGTAACGACTCTCAATGGTTTGGTTATAAGGGTGCATATAGTACATAGTATGTACCGTAGCATTTCCGTTAACGGAAAAAGAGAATACTGTGAAGAAACAAAGTTTGATGGAAAGAAGTTTCTCGTTTACATAGAAAAAGCATGACGAATGAATTATATAAAACTATTTCAGTTGCGTTTTGCACCAACCAAATCAAATGAGTAACACTTTTCACCTCGTCATGTCACAACTCAAGCATGTAAAAGAAGAAGAATAAACTCAACAATCATAACAGAGGCGTGAGTCGCGTGACGTGACACACTTTTCGTAAATGGTAGTTTCACATGACTTAACATGACAAAAATACCTAAATTGCTCTCCGTCACTTAGTTATCATCTCTTTTATATGCATTACAAGGACTAACAATAGGAAGTAAGGCAAGGTTAAGTTTCTTAACTCAAGTTGGACATTGTCATCATTCATAAAACAGAGTCAGTTCAGCAAATTTGAGTGGGGAAAACAATAGGAGTATTTGTGAATTATAGGATCGAGTGGTTTGTTTTTTCTGACTGCGATGTGTCTAAAAATGAGCGAATAAATGGACAAGGCAAGGCAATTACTATTGGACATGGTAGTAGCAACCAACACAAAGAAAGAGAAATGACAACATTTATTGGGACCCAGGGTACCACATAGTATTAAAACCATAATACCTACATATATATATGTACTTGCTTCCTCATACTCCTTTTCTGCTCTCCATTCCTTTATAACCTATTTGGGTATTTCGTATTCGAAAATGTTAAGGATACATAATTCATGGACCCAGTTTCATGTTCTGTACTGGTTCTCTTTCGGAATTGTTATACTACCTTTTAATCTCGAGGGGTTAGCAAAGTGGGGATGAGAAAACAATAAGTAATTGACCATGCGCAAACTGGCCCGGACTATTTGTTGCCTAATCGTGCGACTCAAAACCTTAAAGCTATGATGTACCATGTAGATAGTGGAACTCTACTTATATATCCCATATTACATTGGTAACCCACCTATGTGGTATTATTATGTGCTTACCAATATCGGATGCTACAATTGTATTACGTAATCGAAGAAGCAAAAAAAGTACGTAGCCCATGGTTTGTCGTTGAATGGGCAATTTTATCGAGGTTTAATAACATGCGGCACACAGATCCTTACTCTTTACATATTACAAGATAACGGAACTCACGTGAGTAAATACTGCGAGATCCGTAGTGTTACTCTCATGCGTTAAAACTTTTGATAGTATGTAGTAACATCTTTCAATTTCAAGCAAAAAGAAAATGGAGTACTATTTGTAGTTCTACTTGCTAACTCTTACAGAAAATAGCTATACATGGCTTATATCATTATATGGGTGATTTTTACCAGGTTGATCAAAACAACAGTAAGGGTAGCTTAGTTAAAACATATTGCTGTAATGCCTATCCGGCCGTCTACCTCGGCGAGATAGACAACCGGATCAGCAACACTACACGGTGTAATTCGGCTAGTGCACTACTGTGTTTCCCATACCCCACAACTCGATGAGGTAACTGATGACATTTCTTAAGTAAAGGTTGCGTGCAGGCAAAACTCATCAGGAAGAATTGGTTAGCAACCAAAACACTATCGGAAAACCCACCACTCACAATTTCCTATCCTACGAATAGGGCATTATAGTAGTAGCAAGTGTCTTTCATACTCACTGACCCACCTGTCAAGCATGGGAGAAAAATTTGTGCTCTCACTTATCTCATGCCTAACCCAACCTCTCCCTCTGCCACACAAATCCTTTTCTCCCCCCCCCCCCCCCAAAAAGCTCTTTTATTAACTCCAAAGTTACCGAACTATTCACAAAAATCCTTTTCTCCCCCAAAAAAGCTCTTTATTAACTCCAAAGTTACCTAACTATTCCCTTAATATAACTCCAAAAAACTTGTCACTCTTTGCTTCGTACCCAATACTCCACCTAAGTTGTAACTAACCAATTATATAGAAGTATATAATCTTGTTCCAGGGGCAGTTTTGTCATTTGATGGGTACCTATGGTGGGAGAGCTTTTTGTTTATTTGCACCTACTTTTTTTTGTCTCGTTACATACACCTTCTCATGTCTACTTTTCTTCTTGGTTCACCTGATCGATCTGTTCTCAGTTTTGTCATTTATCGCCTTCACTAGCTTGGCAAGCGTTAAAAGTAGAAAAAAAAAAACCTTCTCTGAAATGAATGCAGTTTAGATTTGTTTGCTTTGAGATTGTGTTAGACAACATTTTATCATTAAGAAGCGTAAAAGTGCAGTTTTTTAAGAGAGATGCGTGTGTACCTTTAGTTTGAACTTTGGAATAGTAAGGCGTATTCCATATTCTTTATTTGTTTCGAATTTGCTATTTTGATTTTTTTAAATACAAAAATGCATAAAAGCATGCGCTTCCGACCTCCGAAAGTCTTGAGCCGACCCTGGGTCTGGACCATCGTAATAAACTCGGGAAGGGCCGGGCCCGATGCAAGACCGTCCAGTCCCTTTTCCCGAGGAGAAAAGGTAGTTTACCAAAATGCTCGAATTGTAATGGCGAAAATAATTGAGCGCGGGTGGTGAAATAAGACGTGCATGCAAGTATGAACTCTCTTTGGTTTTTTTGGGGGAAAAAAGCCGTCCGTTACGTGAAGTTGGTGGAGACGGCCTAACAGGAAAAACGAATCAGCCAAAAAAATCGTGCGAGCCGGGGCCAAAATGGTATATTTGCGCAGAGGATGTGGAGCCCCGTTTGGTTACGTCGTTGTTTTAAATACTAGTGCTTGCTCGTGCCTACGGCACTACGCACCCCGGTAGTGCAGTAGGCGCGGACATTTTTTTGTAATATATTTTTATTTTTTTATGCCAACGCCAGAAGCCGAGCAGTGGGTAAAAGAACCGGTGATATTTTTGTAATATATTTGTAAGAGTGTAGATGTTTTCTTAAGAAAGTTGAAGAACACACATCAGCCATTTGATCAAATGAATCACAACCCTTCTTTCAACTTGTGTTTGCGTGATTCCCACGCCCGCGTTTTTTATTAGGCAGATGAATTGACTAGGGAATTGGATGGATAGTTCTCTTTCTTCTCTGTGTTGGATTCCATTCGAAGGAAAGAAAGAAAGAAAGAAGCTTACACGCGCCTTTGGGAAGCGTGGACGCCAACGCGCGCACAAACACGTCGTTAGGGCCACACGAAATGCACACTTCTTGTTTGACAGGATCCTTGAGAGGTTTTTTGATGGGGACAGAGAGAGTTGTGTACAGGTAACTGGAGCCACCTGTCTTTGATATCAGCACTGAATATTTCGATTTATTTATGCAGCGCCCTGTTTCACCGCTCCTCCCACCGCAGCGCACAATTTCACCATCGTCCGGACAAACTCTTTTCTGAAATAGTCTTCTAAAATCCAAACCGTGCAAAAAATACTTTTGAGCAATGAAGTTGAGAGCGGTGAAACAGAACAGTAGAGGTAAACTTTCTGATATATATATATATATATATATATGTGCGCTTGTGTTGGGAAAGTTATTTACGAGTTATTTTATTGACAGCTCAGTGAAAGGAAATGTCAAAAAATCACATACTGTAAAGCAATTTTTTCAATTCTTAATATACTTTTTTACATTTTGTACATATTTTAATATGGAGTGCATTTTTTTCGATCATTGGACTATTTTTAACATTTTTCTTCACTTTTAAGGATTCAAAATTTTTAGCAACACAATATCGCGCACACACACTGTATTTAGAATCATTCAATATCCGTGTATTTTAAACGAATCTAAACACAATTATATTCAGAATTGTATTTGAAAATTTATTCCTAGCAGTCCTATACATGAGTAGAGCTACCTTAATGTTTCTGTTCGGGTTTTTTTTTTTTGTTGGTTCTTTCCGAGTCCACTTCTACAATTGAAATGCGACCAAAATGATAAAAGGAAATCTCCAATCAAGAACCTCAAAATTAGAAAATGTCATGTCAAATTGACCTCCCTAAATTCAAGTTGAATGAGTCTTAAAAAAAAATTGACCTCCCTAAATTCAAGTTCAATGTGGGTGATGCTTTATGAAATGTCAATGGCTCAATGGACAAAGATACGTACTCTCTCCATCCAATTATAGACAACTGGAGGTGCGGTTCCACCGAATTCGCAACTAAAATTCAATATCTAAGTCGGCCAATCAAACAATTCGGAACACTACCTAGCGTGGTTGGTTCTTTACTCTTCCCGTTAAAGAAAGGTTCTGAGTTCGAGTCCTTATGGAAGAGGTATTCGACTCTCGTTGTAACACCTAACAACTAACTCATAACATTCTATCGTCTGGCAAATTTTTTTTAAAAAAAATCAAACTATTTACCATTTGTGTTTGTAATTATTATTCCTTGGGAAGTCCACGTGTTTTCGATATAAGGTAGTCAGCTGTTTGTTGAGTGGGAAATCACTGGCCCTCACCATAATTCAATGGAACGGCAAGTTTTGGTTCTAGAAGGATATTGTTTTAATTACTTGTAGATAAAGATAAGTAAATTATTATTCCTCCATATGATCTTTAATATTCATCAAATATAACAGATAATCAATATACGTATCTTTATCTGATTCTCCGGCCATGATATATATCCAAATCCAAACGAAAACTTAATTACTAGTACAAAGGGAAATGATTTTGCCACTCCTTTTTTTGTTAACGCCACTCTGGCGTTAACAAAAAAAAAGAGTGGCAAAATCAGCAGCCAGTAAAAATTATGAAAAGGCTTTGCGGTATTTTATTATATAAGATCCTATTTGCACTCCAAAAATTGATGCAGGCACTCCAAAAAATAATGGAAAGTGGCTTTGGAGTTACACTGATTTTGTAGTGCATGCATCAATTTTTGGAGTGCCAATATCATTTCCCTTTATTTATCAATCCAAGGAGTATTTGAGCATTTAATTTTCCTCCATCCGAGAGAATCAGTGCCCGATTTGCATTAAACCTGCTTGATTCAAAGAGGTATTCATGATTGACGAGCATCAAGATTCATACATCAAGCAATCCTAAACGTCACCAATCTAGCTGGGTTGGTTCAAGCGAATTTTTTCAACCAAAAAAGGCAGGTTGGTAAGCATTTATTCCCCAGCATGTTCATTATGCTATCCATGCAGCGTTGGAAAATAACCTCTTTTATCAAGGTTATGTGGCACTCCAAGTATGTTGTGATTGGTGGATGTTGCAGGATCCGTGACTCGAATAGAACTCAATAGCCTCTCGAGTCTGCGTAATTCTCCATTAACCCGAGTAATTTTTGGGTGCCGGATGGGTATCAAGTAGCCTTGCCGGTGTGGTGCCCGAGAAGCCCATCCTGGAAGTCCAAAAATGTGTTGAACGCCAGGCCGGCTCATAAGTTTTAGAGGCCGGAAGCGAACCTCTTGAATGAGGCCTCCCTATATCTTCCCTCCCCTTCGACTCCTCAAGCGTCTGCATTTCTTTCTTCTTCTTTTTTTATCTGCTGCGCGGCTTTTCTTTTAGTTCTTTTTCTCTCTAATTCCCTCTAACTATAAAAAAATTTGATAATCCAACATAGATGGTAGCGTAGGAGATAGGGCCTGATTAAGTACTTTGCAATCAACGAACTGAAAATATCTTCCAGGCTCCAACCCCTTTTTTTTTTAACGCCTTAGTGTTACTAATGAGTAATTCCATCATTTGGGCCTATTTTGTAACTCATAAATTTCAATTGAACCTATTTTGTATAAAGGAGGCTAGTGCAAATTTTTTTGGGACCATACATACATACATATATATACTAGTGTTTGCCCGTGCCTACGGTACTACGCACCCCGGTAGTGCAGTGGGCACGTGCATTTTGTAATATATATATATATATATTTTTTATGCCAACGCCAAAAGTCGAGCAGTTGGTAAAAAGAACCGATGACATTTTTGTAATATATTTGTAAGGGTGTGGGTGTTTTCTTAAGAGAGTTGGAGAGCACACATCAACCCTTGGATCAAATGAATCTCAGCCCTTCTTTCAACTTGTGTTTGTGTGGTCCCCACACCCTTGTGTTTTATTAGGTAGATATAGGGATCATAAAATTTTGAGGGCCCTCGTTTTTAACTTTTTTTGGAGGCCGGAAGCGCGGACTTCCCCGGCTTTGGCCATAAGCCGGCTCGGGTTGAACGACCCTGATTGAAAAAAAAAAAAGTTGGATTTTTTAATTCGGAAATCTGAAAAGTAACGATTTTCTTTAAAACTTTGTTTGGAATTGAAAAGTAGGAGTTGCAAGTTGTGGAATCGAAGAATATGGTGGCAGCGGACCAAAAAAAAAAACAAAGAATATGGTGGCGGGCCTACTGGCGGCAGACGGCTTGATGTCACGAGAACCGTCACTACCTTTGGGCTATTTTTATTTTAATAACGGAGCGCCGTAAATCAAAGTACTCGCATGCCAGAACCTCAACCGTTGGATATGATGTGATAGGTTCGCAGAGAAGTACGTGTCGATGAATTATTGGGTGATTGGAAGAAACGCCGTTAACGGCCGGACACGCGTTCTAAAACATGGTTGACTCAGGGTGCATTTTTTGGCCTTAACTTAACTTCATCTTAAAATGAGAATTTTGTCCTTATTTAAATTTTTTTCGTATTTATTAGTTGGATTGTGATTTTGGTACTTTAAAAATTGATGGAAGGGCTTTAAAACTGAACTATGATAATACACAAAATGAAGTCGTTTTGTGTCTCCTCCATCAATTTTTGGAGTGCTAAAATCAATTTCCTTATTAGTTTTGCGTCAAACTTTTGTCGGCTATTGATTTATCTCGACGAAAAAAATCGAAAAAGTAAAATTTCTTTACTTTTACCCAAGTATTTTGAGAAATAATCTATTCTTTACTGCTGGCTAGGGATGGGTTTAAAGAAACTCCACCCAAATAACTAGGGAAATAAACTCCTCTAGCATGCTCATTAATATTTTGCTGATTAAAATAAATACTTAAACTAATTGTTTAAGGATCAGAGTTTTAATCCTTCAACTATATCCTACTTATTTCTTAAAATACCCGGGTAAAAGTGAATTTTTTTTTACTTTTCTCATTCATCTCGTCAAGACGAATCAATAACCCACAAAAATTTGTCGCCAAACTAACAAATGCAAAAAAAAAAAATTAAATAAGGACAAAATTCTCATTTTAAGTTTAAGTTTAAGTTAAAGCTAAAAGAATGCACCCAAAGTAGTTGTTTTTTCTTCTTCTTTTTGGGCCGCTTATTGATGGACTCGTAGAAGGTAGGGTTAAATCGGTTCGGTTTGATCCGGGTTTTTCGACAAATTTTGCAACCAAACCGGTTAATTTAGTTTGGCCTGCTGGAGGAGGGAGGTGGAGGTGGGAGGCGACAGCTCCACCCCCAACACAAACCCTAATGGTGGAAAAGTAGAGAGAAGCAGGAGCGTTATTTTGTAGAAAGAGGAGTCTTTGTGCGGTGAAAGTTATTGGTCTATCATCATGATTGATTGTTTCGAATCATAGTTTATTATTACTAGCCCTCGATTCCCCTTCCCTCCCCTAACTTAATGTACCATTGTCAAGTTTTTTTAGTAAAACTTTTTTGTTTTCTTTGCCGATAAAAAAAATGGTCTACAATTGAGATAACCACATAGCGAGAAAGGAGAACAATTATATGCAGAGGCGGATCCAGAAATTTCGATTAGTTGGGTCAAAAATATTTTTTATATCCTAATCTAAAATATAGTGATATTAAGATAAGATATTATTTATAAGGTAGATTACACTAGTAATCTAAGTTTGCTTTACAATTGGCACCAAAGACTTACTCCCTCCGTCCCTATTTAATTGTCTACTACGGTTTTGCGTGCATTTTCAACGGCTTATATCTCTCGACGTATATTATGTTTTATGTTTTTGAAATCATTGTCTTATAGAAAAAATTGATCGAGCTCAATCAAACAAGATCCATATTACATATTTTTAGTCATATACGTCAAAAGATATAATCCGTTGAAAATGTACTCAAAACCGTAGTGGATAATTAAATAGGGACGGAGGGAGTATTATATTTTGGAAATAATGAATGATCATAGCCTCATTCGTTATATTATCAACTCTCAAAAGAAAGAGAATGCATGTGATTTTTAAACATTTGATCGAAGCAAGTTGGTGCAATTTATCGAAAAATCTTAGCAACACAATTTTGCGCACACACTCACTTTGTTTGGTTTACATTTTAGAAAATTATTTTTGATGTAATGAGTGGAGAGTGATAGAGAGAAAGATTTATTGAAAACTGTGCAAGAGAGTAAAAAGTTACTCTAAAAAATGAGAACTAAGCGGAGTGACTGTATTTAGAATCATTTCCGTGTAAATTAAACGACTCCATATAAACACAATTATATTCAAAATTGTATTTGAATTTTTTTTCCTAACAATCCTGTACATGGGTAGAGTTACCTTAATGTTTTTGTTCGGGTTTTTTCTTTGGTTCTTTCCGAGTCCAGTTCCACAATTGCAATGCGATCAGAATGATAAAAGAAAATCTCCAATCAAGAATCTCAAATTAGAAATGTCATGTCAAATGGATGAATTAATGTCTGCCAACTCCTGCCAAATTTTATACACAACTATGGTGTCAAATCTTTTCGATCTTTTATTAGTACTTTATTCTTCAAAACTCAATTCAGATCTGTAAAATAAAAAAATTGACCTCCCTAAATTCAAGTTCAATGAGTGTGTTTTTTTTTTTTTTTACCTCCCTAAATTCCAGTTTTTTTTTTTTGGATCTGCCCCTAAATTCCAGTTCAGTGTTGGTGATGCTCTATGAAACACGTACAGTATTTTATATCAGAAAATGTCAATGGGGGACTCAATGGACAAAGATACGTACTTTCTTGAGTTTCTTCATCCAATTATAGGCAACTGGAGGTGCTGCTTAGTATTAGTTTTATATTTTTATTTTTTGCGAACCTGATTTTGCTAGGTGAGTTTGAAATAAGGTTGTACATACTGTGTTTTGATTGTCCTCTCTAATGGTTTGTCCGGTATGTGGACGTCCATTTGCCCCCATGGGATTCCTCTCTCTTGTGTAGGCTTTCGCCTCACAATCGAATACAACTTCTCGCATTTGCAAAAAGAAAAAGAGAGAGAGTGGTGCGGTTCCACTTCCACCGAATTCATGACTAAAATTCAATACCTAAGTCAGCCAATCAAACAATTCCAAAAACCATGTAGCGACATAGCGTGGTTGTTCCTTATTTTCCCTCTAAAGGAAAATGACCTAAGTTCGAATCCTCATGGAGAAGGTATTCGACCCCGTTGTAACTACTAATCAAGTAACCCATAACATTCTATCGTCCGGAAAAAAAAAAATTTCAAACAATTCTACCATTTATATATTTAATTATTATTCCTTGACAAGTCCACGTGTTTTCGATATGAGGTAGTCAGCTGTTTGTTGAGTGGGAAATCACTGGAACTGCAAAGTTTTGGTTCTACAAGAATATTGTTTTATAGCTAGTCTTTCCTCCATGTGATCTTTAATATTCATCTAATATAATAGATGATCAATTTACATATCTTTATTTGATTCCCCATGATATATATCCAATCCAAACAAAAACACAATTACTAGTAAAAATTATGAAAAAGCTATAAAAATAAATTTCCTTCCATTACGGTATTTATTTATTTAGATCCAATTTTATTTATCAATCCAAGGAGTATTTGTGCATTTAATTTTCCTAAAACTAGAACCATTCACAATCTATGTTTATACTACCTTTGAAAATGTGATTAATGTTAACTACTGCTAATAAAACTTCAAGAACAATAAGTAGATTTTAGAATAAAATGTTAAGTTTGAAGTTTAGAGTGTGTTTGCTTTTTAAAAAAAAATAAAAATAAAATTAGAGTACTGAATTGGAGTTGGCTTGAATAGAGTGACCTTCCAAACTAGTTTTTCTTATAAAAGATACTCCCTCCATCCCAAAGAAGCCAGTATTCCAATATTTCTGTCTGGCCCTTAATAATAATAATTTTTGAAAAGTTAATAAGCAAAAGTTTATACAATTATGATTTTTGTCCTTTTGAAAAGTTATGGGTAAAGAGTTGATGGATAAAAGTGGAGGATAATTTTGTAAAGTGGAGGTAAAAAATGATGTAAATGTGTAATGACTAGCGTATGCTTGTGCCTGAAGGCACGGCTTGAACAATCAGCACACAAAAACAAATACTTAACTCGCGTGCAATATACGGTTCAAACAATCACCACACGTAAATTAATACTGAACTTGGGTGCAATATACCAACCCGTGTCCAAAAAATTCAACTATGCGATAAACAATAACACAACATATCCATTGATGAGA